>CM066329.1:257882038-260474538 GCA_033807585.1 Hydrophis major
TTTGTTTCACTGCCTCTTGTTCTTTATCAAATTTTAGGAGGTAGTTATATATTTTGGATATAAATTTTAACTCTGGTCCTAATAAAATTTTGTCAATTTGCTGCAGAATTTTTATCTATGGCAAATTCTTCTATATCTTTTTTGTATTTTGTTTGTATCTGCAAATAGGGCCACCAATCTATCATTATTCCTTCTTCCTTCAATTTTTAGTTTGTCTTTAAGTTTGGTGGTTCCCAATAATTGAAGAAGACAAGGATGCTTCTCACAGAACTGCAGTAAACAGTAGGAGTTGGGCCAGTTCCACCTCAATGACCTTAGCATCCATGTCTTTGCTGAAGTGTTTCAAATCGTATCCATAGCCAAACTTGTGTTGGCACCAGATCATGACAGGTTTGTGTCATGGTGGGAGAACACAAGGAAGAGACTTTCAAGCTTATCAAATTGCCTGCACTGAAAGCAGTTGCCCTTTTGAATGCGTAAAAATGAGAACTGAAATTTATATACACCCTGCTTACAGATTCCAGATTCAAATAATGGTCAGATTCAGGCTAAGACTTTAATTAAAGAGCAGTAGATGATTGGGGAAATGGGGAAACATCAAAGGTGTCATGTGCCATGCCATTTATTGACAGCAAACACTGCTATTGTTTAACAGTGATTTTTGATTTTGATGGTGGCTTCCTTGGCTGTAAAACACATTTCTAGTAATACCTAGCAGCTTTAAACTTCATATACTTGTAGACTTTTGTTAAGTTCAGGTTTATTCCTTAATGCTTAAGCAGCTGAATTTTTACCATGGAAAAGTTCAATTAAATTGCCTGAAGCCAGAGAAAATGAGAATAAAGAAGATAAAATCTTAGAAATAGCCTCAGGGGAAGAGAATGTAGATATTTACAGTTTCAAAGAAAAGATAGAACAAATCTCTTTTTCTGTCATATCCGAAATCCCTTGGGTTGCTTATCTAAAACAATTCTGATACAGAATAGATCTGGGTATCTGGAAAATGACGAATACTTTGTATCTGTTTTCCAAGTCAACCTCAGTCAGATAATATTTGGAATAGAATATGGTTGATGGGTATGGAAATATGGGAAAATTTCTGTTTCCTAAAATGACTAATAGATTTAGGCAGAGAAGCAAGCTATAATAGTTTATTGAAGCAGTGTGTATATGAATCTATCACCTATTTTCAGATCAATGTGTTGTGTGAACTCAGTCAATCACAGCTTAATAAGCAATGTTTTAGAAACTTGGCTTTATATGACATGTGAACCCAGGCAGTGCTAATGACTTCCAAATAGGTTCATGTCTTTTACAGTATACATAAGAATTTAGTTCATAATTACACACAAAGTTTAATACGGAGAACAGCATTAAGACCATTGCTTGCAGAATTGCAATGTATATAACATACTATTTTAGTCTTCGATGAGAATACACATACACAATTTTCTTCTTGAAATTTTCCAAACATTTGATTCTATCAATAAATCTTTCAAAGAGTTTTCTTAAACAGTATTATGTTAAGAGTTTATACTAATTTAACTTTTACTATTACAATTGGACGAATAAATAAATGTTCATATTAATCTCCACGCTAAAAAAGCTACTGTATAAAAAAGACACAAATAGTTTTGCTGTGTGATGTTGCTGTTTTATCTGAGAATGCCTTAATTGTTTTGATCTGGCTTACCTGTAGTAGGACTGCAAGTGCTCTGAGTTGGTTCATTATTGCAGTAGCATATAAAATCTTGTAAAACAAAGTACAACAAATAAATAAAAGTCACACTACAGTAGAAAAGCACCAAGAACTGATTTTTGAACCCATAACAGCATCAGATTGTCAAATTAGCAATTTCATACTAAGAAATAGTACTATCCGCACTTATGATGTTATCTAGTTAGGATAATGAACTGTCTGCAAGAAAACAAACATACTCAGAGAGCACCAAGGAGCCCTCATTCAACCTTGAGTTACAAATATTCTCCTATATTGATAGTACTACCACTTTATTCAAGGACCATCTAGGTTAGGGCTGTGAAACTTGTGGCCTGCAGCCTGGATGAGTCACAAGCTGGCCATGCCCACATCCAGTTTAATGGATATGTCACATGATGCCACCATAATGATGTGAGTTTGACACCCCTGATCTAGATTGCTGGGATGTCTATGTAGAAAATATTGACTTCCAAATAGGATGAAATCAAAACCAAGGCAACATTACACATAGGGGCAACTGCGGATCACAATCCACTTTCTCTGTGGCCTAGCTGAATTGCTATTAGCTGTAAAATTCACCTGCTTCAAGATTGGAGAGAAAAATGACTTTGATTAGGATTACAGTCCTTCACCATTCTTATCAACAGTCAGTGGGTATTCTACCTTCCACAGATAGGTATCCTCTAAATACTGAAGACTATATATCCAAGAATTTAGGGATATACATCCTTCATATGTATGTTGGCTAGAAATTCCAGGAGAAAACCAGCTTGGGGAAGACTCGGCAGTGTAGGAGAAGAAGAACCATCTTCTCTCTGCCAGCAATCCTTGTAAAAGGTACAAGGTTTGCACATGAATCCAAGGGAGAAAGAACATAGGTGTATGTTTGACTAGTGTTTGTAGCCATCCTATCCCAGCTTTCAAAAAGAGATTGGGCAGCCAATCATGTTCTAAAAATTATCCTTCCTTGAAAGAAACATAGAACTGAAGAGGTATATATTTAGAACCCTTTCTGGGAAGTAATGACTCTGTTCCCAATATTTTAGGTATGACAAACTATAATTAACATGCGTGAGAAATTAGAGCAGATTTGGAGAACAATGGCTCCTGTTTTAGTGTTACCCAGACTCAGCATAATTAAAAATAAGTACGTAAGTGTTAATTTGCTCTCCTCTTGGCTGCTGCAAGTGTGTTTGTTTGAAAAGGAGGAGGGCATTGTTTGCCTGCTATGAAAGGAAATAGAGATTAGATGGGAGAGTTATCCAGATGTGCAAAAGATTCCAGGAGAAAACCAGCTTGGGGAAGACTCGGCAGTGTAGGAGGAGAAGAACCATCTTCTCTCTGCCAGCAGCTGCAAAACTCAACACTATCTTGAAAGTAGGGAAGATTTGGGATGGTTTAGGACTTCTTAAACAATAGGTGCAGTGAGGTGGACCTGAATTCTATTTTACAATGAATTGTCCTCTCTTTGAAGAGACCATCTGAAGGGCTGCCCAGTTCAAATCTGCTTTAGAGATAACTTTCAGATCTGCTGATTTCTCTTCTTATGGTTATCAGTTCTAACCATTAGCCTCTGAATAATAGACTAAGTGGGCTCACGGGTATCATGTTTTCTTTCTCCTTAAATATTAACGAGGCTTGCTAAATGTATCTGGGTACACATTTTATCCAAAATATCCTATGCATAGAATAGAATAGAATTCTTGGGAGAAGGCGGGGCTTCGTTTCGGCGATACAGCTGCGATCTTGGGGCTCTGAGATCGCAGCCGATATTTTCGTCCCTGGTCGGTCCCAACGGACCTAAACCGTCCAGTAGAGACGGGGATTGAGAAGGGTACTGTCCCAGGATCCCAGAGATATTGCAAAATCTCTGGTTTGATCCGGGAGAAGCCCTTTTGCAGGCGGCGGAGAGGCAGCCCCCATAGCTGTTGAAGTTGGGACAGCTCCGGAAAGAAAGTGGCTGGAAAGAAGTGTGTTGGCTGGGTGAGAAATTCCTTTTGTGTTGTAAATTCGCTGAGGCTTGAAAGGGCATCCTGAACAAAGAAGAAATCTGTGAGGCTTTTTTTTTTTTGACCGGCGTTTTTTAAAGTGATGTCAAATTGAGGCTTGGATTCTTTTTTCTTTTTCTTATTTTTTTTCTGGGGACTTAAGTGTGACTTTGTAGGTAACTGGATTGAATTTTCTCTTATATATATTTTTATGCTCCTTTTGATTTTTTAATTTTTTCTAGGATAAAGGCTCCCTTTAGCTATTTTCTTTTTCCTTTTTTTTGTATACATTACTCATTTTTTCTGGCTGGGGGGGGAAGAGCATTAAGAAACATTGCAACACTGCCAACTAGAGGCTTGAAAATACTTTAAGACTCCTTCTCAAGGAAATTTCAACGTGATAAGATTGAGGGAGAGCATAGCAAAATATTATTACAGGTGTTTTCCTGGACTTTTATCAATATTTCAACATTTGAGGCTTAGCTTTGAAGCTGCTGGAGAAGTGAGTCATAATAAGAGCCTTGGATAAATAAATAAAGTGCAGTGTGCTCATATATATATATATATATATATATATATATATATATATATAATATATATATATATATATATATATATATATATATATATATATACCCCATTCGCCAGCCTTTTCGTAAATCTCAATTCTAGTAATATTCTTATTTTTGCCTTTTATTTTAAAGGGAAAGTCTCAGAGTTTTTTCTTTATTTTTCTTTATTTTTATTGGGACTTCTTTGCTTTTTCTATCCATGTTTTTGGACCACTTTGTTTTTCTTTTTTGATTATTGAGATTAAGGTGTGAAGAACCTGAAGGAATTTCTTTTTTTCTTTTGTTTTTTATTTGCTCTTAATCAATAATATCATTTTTGGATTTGTTTGTTTTTTTTCCTTTCTATTTTTCCTTTTTTATGGTGGACTACTTTGTAATTGGATTAGGGTCAAGAAGAACCTGAAGATTTTTCTTCTTTCTTTTTTCCTTTTTCTTCTTTGGTTTTGGGTCTTTTACTATTGGATTTTTCCATTTTGGATTATAATTGACTCTTCTACCAGTTGGATTAAAAGTCAAAAAGAATTTGAAGCTTTGGAGGCATTAAAATGAGCAGGAAACCAATACCAGTTGGCATCTCTACTTCTACCTCTGCTTCCTCACCAGCTGGAGGACAACGTTTAATTCAGACAATGTTGAAGCAAAATAAAGAACAAGAAATAGTAACTTTACAGATGATTATGCAAGGAATCCAAGATCTCAAGATAAAGTCAGACATCATTGAACAAAGAATAGAGAAGACTGATGAAAAAGTGGAAAATATCAAACAAATGATGGGGAAGTATGAGGAGAGATTCCAAAAAATTGAGGAAGAAGGGAAACAAAGAGAGGAGAAGATTGGAAATATTGACAGTAGATTAACAGTGGTTGAACAAGAAAAAAATGGGATGTTGAGGTGGGAGATGGAAAGGTCAGAATTTTATCTCAGATTTCAAAATATAGAAGAAGAAAAAGGAGAAAATTTGGCTGCGATAATGATAGAAATTTTGGCAGATGCTTTGGAAATTACAGAGGAAAAGATGATGGATGGAGTAGATGAGGTATATCGAGTTTATATAAGATATGCGATGAGAAATAAATTACCAAAGGAAGTCCATATTAGATTTACCAAAAAATCCATCAAAACACAAATATTACAAATGGTAAGAGAGAAAACATTGAAATACAAAGGCAAAGAGATTGTGGTTTTAAAACAAATACCCAGAAGAGTGAGAGAGATGAGAAGAGAATATCGATTTCTGACCAAAATGCTACTGGAAAACGAAGTGAATTATAGATGGCTGATTCCAGAAGGATTAATGTTTATGTGGCAAGAGCAGAGACATAGAATTGATTCAATTGAGAAAGCAGAACTTTTCCATGCAGAATTCTTTGGAGGAAGAAGAGAGGAAGTAGAGAAAGAGGCCTTATCAATTGAGTTTCAAGAGGAACAACTGGAGACTGAAAAAGAGAAAGGAGCTGTAGGTGGATAGGTGGACAGTAAAGAACAGCGTGAAGTGAGATCCACGAGAGCTGTTAGACCTAAATATAAAGCATAATCATGGAAGAAAGAAAACTGATTACAATGAACATAAATGGACTTAATTCAGCTGTTAAAAGAAGGAAAACTTTTCATAAATTAGAGAAATTAAAATTTGATATAATTTGTCTACAAGAAGTTCATATTAAAAAACAACATGAACAATTGTTAGTACAACCAAAATTGGGGAAAATATTTACTTCTTTGACTCAATGTAAGAAAAGAGGAGTGGTTCTATACATTAAAGAGGCTATCCCAGCAAAACTGATCTACAATGATGAAGATGGAAGATTATTAATGGTGGAAATAATGGACAATAATATAAAAATACTCTTGATTGCAATTTATGCTCCGAATGAAAAACAAGAAGAGTTTTATAAAAAGCTACACATGAAAATAACTGGACTGGACTATGTTAATATAATTATGATGGGGGACTTTAATGGAATTGTGGACAATAAATTGGACTGTATAGCAACAACCAAGCAAAATAGAAAGGCTCTCCCTAAATCTTTTTTTAAAATGACAGACGAACTATCTTTTATAGATATTTGGAGAGAAAGAAATGTTAAAGCTAAACAATATACTTTTTATTCAAATAGACATTTATCATGGTCCAGATTAGATATGATTTGGATATCAACAGAATTAATATCCAATATTCAAGAAACAAATATTGAAACAAATACTTGGGCAGATCATAGCCCAATGACAATTAAATGGAAGGGACAAAAAAAAAAAGATCGAGATGGACATTAAATAATACTATTTTAAAGGAGAAAGATTTTATACAATGGATGGAGAAGGAATTGACTTTCTTTTTCAGAAAAAATAAAAAAGAAGATACTTCAACGCAAAATGTTTGGGATACAATGAAGGCATATGCTAGAGGTTTGATAATAGATTATACAAGAAAAAAGAATATAAGGAAAAGGCAAGATTCTAAGGTCTTGGAAGATGAGTATAAAAGACTTGAAAAAGAATTACAGAAAATGCCACAGAAAAAAGATATTAAATTGAAGCTGGATGTAATTAAACATAAAATGGAATTAATAGAGAAAGAAGAATTGGCACAGAAAATCAGAAATTCTAAACAGAATTACTTTGAAGATGCGAATAAACCAGGTAGATGGCTAGCATTTCAATTGAGAAAGGAGAAGGAATCAAGAAAAATCTTGAAGTTAATAGATGATCAAGGCCAAGTTTGTTATGGTAATAAGGAAAAAAAGGAAATTATTCGAGATTTTTATGGGCAACTATATAAACAAGAGAATATTGATGAGGAAAAAGTCAAACAGTATTTACAGAATGCTAATTTACCGAAGATACCTAAAGAGACTGAAGAAATGTTAGAAAGCAATATAACAATGATGGAATTAAATGAAGCATTTAAGAGACAAAACAATGGGAAAGCACCGGGTCCAGATGGGCTTCCGGCAGAATTCTATAAAACATTACAAGAATCATTGAGTATCCCATTGTTAGAAGTCATGAATGAAGTTATGTTAAAGAAGATGATACCCAAAACATGGCCAGAGACTTATATCACACTTATTCCAAAAGAAGAGGCTGACCCACTGCAAATTAAGAACTACAAACCCATCTCCTTATTGAATGCAGACTATAAAATCTTTGCTTCAATTTTAGCAGAAAGACTTAAAAAATATTTAAATAATTTTATTCACCCAGATCAAAATGGATTTCTGCCAAAGAGACAAATCAGAGACAATATGAGAGTAATCTTGGATACTTTGGAATACTATGAGGCTCATCCTGAAAAGCAAATGGCTTTGATATTTTTAGATGCTCAAAAGGCATTTGACAACGTGAATTGGAGATTTATGTTATTACTATTGGAACAGATGGGTTTTGCTAAAAAATTTATTCAAGCAATCGAAGCCATATATAATAAACAGACAGCAAAGGTAATGATGGAGGGGGAACTTACAGATTTTATTAATATAAGGAAAGGTACAAGACAAGGGTGTCCCCTATCCCCTTTGCTATTTGTGTTGACCTTGGAAGTGTTGAATAGAAATATTAGGGATGATAAAAGCATAAAAGGAATGAAAATTAAGAAGGAAGAATTTAAACTACAAGCTTTTGCTGATGATTTAGCTTTTATTCTGGAAGATCCGTTAGAAACAGCTCCAAGGTTATTGGAAAAGATAGAAACATATGGTGAGATTGCTGGTTTGAAAATAAATAAAGATAAAACAAAGATTTTGACAAAGAACATGCTATTGAGACAAAGAGAAGAACTGGCAGATCTTTTGAAAATTCAAATTACAAATAAGGTTAAGTATCTGGGGATATATTTGACAGCAAGATGTAGCACATTAAAAGAGAATAATTATATTAAACTCAAACAACAGATAGCTACAGATTTGAAGAAGTGGGAAAACTTGCAATTGTCATTAATAGGGAGAATTTCAACAATCAAGATGAATATTTTACCTAAAATTTTATTTTTGTTCCAAACAATACCAATTAGGCTTGGAAAAGACTATTTTGAAGATTTAAATAAAATCATGTTGAAGTTTATATGGCAAGGTAAAAAAGCGAGAATAAAGCTAAAGCTTTTGCAAGACGCTAGAATTAGAGGAGGTTTTGGCCTACCTAATTGGGAATTGTACTATCAAGCTGCAAATTTGATGTGGGTCAAAGAATGGATAACATTAAGAAAGCATAGGTTGTTGACATTAGAAGGGCATGATTTGCTGTTGGGCTGGCATGCTTTTTTATGGTATAAGGGAACTAAAACACAGGGTTATTTTAGAAGACATTATATGTGGGAGTCTTTGTGGTTAAACTGGGAGAAGATAAAAAGACAATGTTATTTGAAAATTCCAGTTTGGTTATCGACTATTGAAGCATTTTCCTATCCTATAATTTATAAGAAGGAACAAACAGTTAGATATGGGGAACTTTTGGATGAAAAGGGTGAACTTAAATCGATACAAAACTTAGGGGAACAAGATATAAGGATGAATTGGTTTTCATATGCACAAATACATTCAAGGTATGATGAAGATTCTAAAACGGAGGGATTCTATGATAAGCAGACTGATTTAGATAAGATCTTGATGGGTACTGATGAGAAGGTGATTAAAAAATTATATGGTTATTTACTGGGAATGAAATTAGAGGAAGAACAAGTCAAAGAAACTATGATTGTTTGGGGGAAGAATTTTGGATATGGGATTGATCTAGAGAAATGGCAGAAATTGTGGTCTCAAAATTATAAAATGACAATGTCAACAGCATATAAAGAAAACTTGTATAAGATGTTTTACAGGTGGCACTTTCCCCCAACAAGAATAACAAGAATGTTTAAGAACAAATCTGAAAAATGCTGGAAATGTCATCAGATACCCGGCTCGTATTACCATATGTGGTGGACTTGTGAGGACGCTAGAAAATATTGGACTATAATTCGCATGTGGTTGGAAAAAATGACAAAGAAACACATAGACTTGAAACCAGAGATCTTCTTATTGGGAATTTTACCTGATATATACAGTAAAGATTTGAAATACCTGATTGTAAATGTATTAACAGTGGCTAGGATTGTATTTGCTAAAAATTGGAAGAATGAGAAAATACCATTACAGGAAGAAATTTTTAAGAAAATATTGGAATGTGCTGAGATGAGTAGATTGACATTTGAAATTAGAGAGCAAGAGGATAAACAATTTTATGAAATTTGGGATCTTTTTTATCAATGGTTAGATGATAAAATATGATAATAGAATATTTAGAATGCTAGACAGTAAGGAATATCTTTATTTTGCTATTTTGCTATTATTTTGTTATTCGACATTATATTTATAAAGGGTTTTTTAGGATTGATTTGATATGATTATACGATTTGTTATAGAGTAAACTGGTTTAAAATATTGTTAGCTCATAAAGCATGAATGATTAAAAATATAGTCAAAAACTTTTTTTTTTAGTGATATTAGGATATATAAGTTTGGATTGACAATATGAGTTGTTATGTAACATAATTGTAATTGAGACTACAGAATGAATGCACAAAAATGATGAACCAACTGACACACTGGATGTACATATAAGAGTTGATATTTTTATGTTTTGTTTGTCTTGTTTGTTTGTAGAAAATTAATAAAATCTTTTTCAAAAAAAAAAAAAGAATAGAATTATTTATTTACCAAGTGTGGTTGGGCACACAAGGAATTTGTCTTGGTGCAAATACTCTCAGTATACATAAAAGAGAAGATACATTTGTCAACAATCATAATGTACAATACTTATTGATAGTCATAGGGTACAATAAGCAACCTGTTAAGTCCTGAGTATGCACGCAAGGAACGGAGACAAGACATACAATTGTGACTTCAACTCTTTATTCGTGACTTCAGAACAGAGCAAAATACTGGGGCAGCAGCAGCTCTTTTATAGAGCTGGCTGCTGTCAAAACAACCAATGATTCAAGTTTACCGCTCTAACAAGCGTCCAATCAGAGAGACCCACTGTCAGCCAATCAGATCGGCCAGAAACGACCAATCATGACTCGCTGTTTGCGGGCCAATGAGAAGTGTAGGATTACGAGCCTGCTATTAAAGTAAAGCTATTAGGGTTGTTACTGATGCGTTGGCTTAGTCCATAACACCCCTCCCCCCTAGGTTCCATCTGAAGGGTGGGGTGATGTATTCTTGTAAGTAGGCAGGTCGCTTCAACTGTCTGCTTGATCTGCGCTGTTCCACCGGTTTCTGTCCTGGCTCTGGTTCCGGTGGGCTGTTTGCTGAGCTGGGTGGCGAAAACGGTCCCGCTGTTTTGTTGAATGGTTCTGGGCTGTCCTCTCTGCTCTCGCCAATGCTGTCATCCGGGTTCCCTGGATCTGTTTCCATCGTGGTGCTGTCACGTGGCGAGGCAACTTCCCGGCTCGGTTCTCCTTCTGGCGGTGAGTATCCCATGGTTGGTTGTGTAGACTGCTGGGTTTTGATTGTTAAGTCATCTGTTATTTCTTTTTCGGCCCCCTCGATGTCCCTCCCCCCCCAGTTGGAGATTCAGGGGATGAGATGGGAGTAGGTGCTAGTCTGGATCGAAGCTGGTCTATGTGGCACTTCCACATTTTGCCATCTGCAGTTTGTAGACAATAGGATCCGGGTCCCGTAAGTTGCGTTATGGTAGCGGGGACCCACAATGGGTCAACCGAGAAGTTTTTTGCAAAAATGGGGTCACCTTCCTGGAATGATCGACACTTGCTGCTGGATCCCAGGGGTTGTGTAAGCAGGGTGGAGGCGATTGAGATGTGAGCGAAGTTTCCGGCCCATCAGGAGTTCAGCTAGGGTTCTGTTTGTGGTGCTGCTTGGGGTAATATGTTGGAGGAGAAGCATCTGGGTTATCTTGTCATCAAGGTCACCCTCCTGTCTGTTGATTCCTGAATGGCCTGAAAGTGTCGTTGGGTGCGCTGTCCGGCCAACCCCATTCCACCCAGCTGAGGACTTGGTCCATTTTGTGTAAGGTCTTCTTTACAAATTGAACCATTCGCTCAGCCCTACTGTTGGCCGCAGGGTGAGCTGGCGAAGTTAAGACATGGTGGATGCCCCGGTCTGCTAGGTACTGTTCGAATGCCAGGGCAGTGAATTGAGGGCCATTATCAGAGACTAGGACATCCGGCAATCCGTGGGTAGAGAATAGCTTATTCAGTTTTTTTAATGACTGCCTCCATGGGGGTGCTTTTCATTTTGTGCACCTCGAGCCAGTTAGAATAGGCATCCACGGTTAGGAGGAAAGTGTCCTCTTGTGGGTCCCACAAAATCGATGTGGATACGGGACCAGGGACTTCGAGGCGTTTCCCACTGAGTTGGGGGTGTTTTTGGAGGAGCAGAGTGAGTCTCCTAGCATTTACTGCATGACGCCACCCAGGTCTCTATCTGCTTGTCTAAACCTGGCCACCATGTGTAACTCCTTGCCAATGCCTTCATCCGCACGATGCCTGGATGTCCATCGTGCAACATTTTTAAAACTTTATGTTGCAATTTCTCTGGGATGACAACTCTGTCTCCCCACAAGATGCAGCCCTTTTGAGAGAATAGTTCTGTCTGTCAATTCCTGAATGGCCTGAAAGTGTCGTTGGGTGCGCTGTCCAGCCAACCCCATTCCACCCAGCTGAGGACTTGTGTCAAAAAGGGTCCTTTTTCGTTTCTGAGGCAATGTCTCGAGCGGTCAGCGGTGGTGATTTAAGAGTTTTGATTTGCAATATGGCTAGGGTTGGAGCTGGGTCATCTATGACGTCTGGTAGTGGAGAGCGGCTCAAAGCATCAGCGTGGGGAATGGCTTTCCCTGGGCGGTGTTGCAGTTGGTAATCGTATGCGGTTAAAAACTCTGACCAACGTGTCATTCTTGGTGATAAGATGTGGGGAGTTGGTTTGTTTCCCGCTAAAATGCCAAGTAGCGGCTTGTGGTCTGTAATTATGGCAAAGGGTCTCCCATACACATATTCATGGAAACGTTTAATTGCGGATACAATGGTGAGAGCCTCTTTATCAAGTTGGCTATAGTTCCTTTCAGTTTTAGACAAAGTTCTCGAAAAGAACGCAATAGGTGCCTCATTACCGTTTGGCAGGACATGGCTTAAAATGGCTCCCACTCTAAATGGTGAGGCGTCACAGGTAAAGGGTAGAGTCTTGTTGTATTGTATCAATACAGCATCAGAAGTTAAGAGGTCTTTTACTTGTTGAAATGCTCATTCTTCACGCCCAGACCCAGGAAGCCTTTTTGTCGAGAAGTCTATGTAGGGGCTCAGCTATGGTCGCCTTCTGGGGCAAGAAGATGTTATAAAAGTTAATGAGTCCCAGGAAGGCTTGGAGGTCTGTCTTATTTCTAGGTCTTGGGGTGTTTTTGATTGCAGTTAGTTTTTTTTTGGTGGGTTGGATTCCCTGTCTGTCAAGAAGGTATCCCAGGAACTCCACTCTCTCTGTACAAAGTTGACACTTGTCCTTTTTTACCTTCAGGCCAGCATCTTTAAATTTTTGAAGAACCCTTCTGAGTCATTGTCCTAATAACTCTTTAGTAGGGGCATCTATTAATACATCGTCAAAATAAGGCACGACGCCTTTTATGCCTTGTAATAGTCTCTCCATCAAACTTTGGAAAATGCCCGGTGCCACGCTTACTCCGAATTGGAGTCTATTGCACTTGAAGGCACCTCTATGTGTAACTATTGTCTGGGCTTCTGCAGTCATCGCATCTACGGGTAGCTGTTGGTACGCCTGAGCTAAGTCCAATTTTGCAAATATTTTTCCGCCACCCAGGGAGTGAAGAAGGTGTTGGACCACCGCTGAAGCGCATGATTTAGGGTGGCCCGGTAATCCCCACAAATTCTTAACAAGCCATCTGGCTTTATGGGTGTTACTATTGGAGTTTCCCATCGGGCATGGTCAATCGGTCGCAACACACCCTGGGCTATTAATTTGTCTAGTTGCTCGTCGATCTTTAGCTTGAGGGCAAAAGGCACCCAATGAGGCTTAAGGCAAATGGGAGCCACATCGGGACTGAGATTAAACGATATAGGGGTCCCCTTGTATTTGCCTAACGTTCCTGTGAACACGTCCTGGAATTCCTGGATGAGGGCCTCTTCCCAGTCATCGCTTTCGGTTTGGTGTATGCCAGCTAGTTCAATTCTGAGTGGGGTGAACCACTGTAACCCTAACAAACTGGGCCGGTCACGATCTACAACAGTCAGGGGAAGCGTCACAGTGCGGTCCTTGAAGGATACTTGGATGTGGCTGGAACCGACAATCGGAATTCTGTTCCCCTGGTAGTCTTTAAGGATGATTCTTTGAGTGCTGAGGTCCTGGTGACAGATGGCAGGGATCAGCTGTTTGAGGGTTTTCCAGGAGACCATCGATAGGGATGACCCGAATCGACTTCCGTCACGTACGGTTGATTCTCAATAGTGACCTTTACGCGGATCTTTCTTGCATCTAGTGATGAAGCGTGGCCGATAGTAATAGTTTGGTGTGCCTCTTCTCGTCTAGTTGAAGCGGCAGGTGCTCGATTTCTGTAGTAGTGGTCGTTCCATTGGTGGTTCAGGCAGTCCCAAATTCCAGGTGGTTTGCCTGTCTCCCGGCAGAGGTTATTCTCCCTCTGGCTTGGACTGGACTCTCGCTTGCTTCTGCAGACCTTTGCGATGTGGCCTCTTTTCCCACAGGAACGGCAGAGTGCATCGAGGAATTTGCAGTCCGATCGCGGGTGGTTTGCCCCTCAACCAGCACATTGGCGCGGATGTCTCTGGTTCCTTTGCTCTCGTTCCAAGCGGAGCCAGTTGACCTCCTTTTCCTCACTGTCTGAGGATGACTCGAGGTCTTCATGATGGGCAGTAATAGTGTGCCTCTCAGAGGAAAGCGGACTATCGCTAGCAAGTTGGTGGTGCGGTGCGTTCGCTTGGTGCATTCGAGCGGCTGACTTCCTGGTTGCTTCTGCGGCAGTAGTGTCGGTGATGACATCTGCAAGGCTGATGTCTCCTTTTGCCATGATCTTGCTCTGTGACGTGTGGTCATCTAATCCCAGAACTATTCGGTCTCTCAGGGCTTCCTCAAGATTTGCAAAACCACAGAGTCCTCCCAGGTTCCGGAGGTCGGCTATGAAGTCCCCAACGCTCTCGTCCTTCCATTGGTCCCTCTGGTAAAACTCATGTCTTCATATCAGTGTAGGTACTGCGGGTGCGTAATGAGCCCAGAGGATCAGTGCAAGGTTATCCCAATCCATGGTCTTCACTTCTGCCGGTTTGGCAAGTGCTTTAGCCATTTTAAAAACGGCGGGGCCGCAGTGGGTCAGGAACACCACTCATTTCTTGCCAGGCGTAACATCTTTCAGATTGTTGGTCTCCAGGAACATCTGGAAACGGTCTATATACGAGTCCCAGTCTTCGTTTTCCGGGTCAAATGGAGCGGGTGGTATGGCGCTGCTGGTCATTCTACCATTTGTTGCGTGCGCTCTCAGTCACGTGTTCTGTCTTGTTTGATGAGTATTTAATCAGCTCGATCGTCTCCGCATCCCATCCTCGTCGCCAGTGTTAAGTCCTGAGTATGGGCGCAAGGAACGGAGACGAGACATCGAACTGTGACTTCAACTCTTTATTTGTGACTTCAAAACAGAGCAAAATACTTGGGCAGCAGCAGCTCTTTTATAGAGCTGGCTGCTGTCAAAACAATGAATGATTTGAGTTTACCGCTCTAACAAGCATCCAATCAGAGAGACCCGCTGTCAGCCAATCTGATTGGCCAGAAACGACCAATCATGACTCGCTGTTCACAGGCCAATGAGAAGTGCAGGATTACGAGCCTGCTGTTAAAGTAAAGCTATTAGGGTTGTTACTGATGCGTTGGCTTAGTCCATAACACAACCAAATCATACTAAGAAACAGTTAATATAAATTGTAAGGATACAAGCGACAAAGTTAAAGTCATATAGTCGTAAGTGGGAGGGGATGAGTGATAAGGAGTGATGAGAAGGTTAATAGTAATAGTACTGCAGACTTTGTAAGTAGTTGGATAGTGTTGAATTTTTTGTTTAGCAGAGTGATGGCTTTCGGAAAAAAACTGTCCTTGTGTCTAGTTGTTCTGGTGTGCAGTGCTCTATAGCATCATTTTGAAGGGAGGAGTTGAAACAGGTTATATCCGGGATATGAGGGGTTGTAAATATTTTCACAGCCCTCTTTTTGACACATGCAGTATACAGGTCCTCGACTGAAGGCAGGTTGGTAGTAATTGTTTTTTCTGCAGAAAAAACAGTGCCAATTTTTTTTAGTCCTAATTTTCTGCAGTCCTCAAACAGGAGATGTCATACAAAGTATTGTTTGTTGTAGTATCGTACATTTCAGCTAAAAGAAATGCCCCCCTGCAGATGCCCATAAGCACGGAACAGCTGCCTTTTTTATGAAATGGTGTAAGAGCATTGAAGCCAAGTGTTTGGTCTGGAGCATGGGTGCGAATGATGGAGACGAGCCGGTAAAAACAGTGAACTTCAAACTCTTTATTTACATAATGTGACAGCTCAAAAAGGAGGGCTGCTATAGCCTTCCTTATATAGGCAACTTATTAACTGTTCAACCAATAGCAAACCTGGAGCGCTGGCTCCGTTAACCAATAGGAATGTCCTGTTAATGGACAATCAGATGCTCCTGAATGGACCAATCCGATCCTGCCATTAACAGCCAATCAGAAGTGCAGGGCCAGAACCTTTGCACTTGACTTCAAGCTCAAGATACTTTATTGGTATTATTCATTCACAACACCAAGAATACAGAATCTTCTGTAACTGTGCTTTTAACAGCAGCACCAAGTGTGGGGAGGAAGACAGGAGTTAATTGTTGTCTCTATGCTGTTACAAGCCTATCAGTTACTGAGAGTTACATTCCTGTTAAAGACAGAAGCAAAACAGAGGCTAGATTTCCTTTATTCACCCTTAGTTAGCTCTAGTTGAGGTAAAGGACTCCAATAGTGTGGCAACTACATGCTTTCATTTCGGCTAAGATTGTGCAATACTTGCTTGCTTGTTTCTTAGGCCTCCTCTAGAAATTCCAATGTTCCATTTGTTGTCTTTGCACCATAAAAGGAAAAGTACACCTCATAGTTGTGTCTGTGGGGGTGGATGGAATGAAGCTTGAAATATGATATTAATTCAAGTTTGTTATCCACCCAGAACTCAATCTTCCCTTCCTAAATTAAACCATCTAAATTTAATCCTGATCCTGAATTGGGCCCAGTTCAGAATCACCCAGAATTCAAGTTCAGATGTATCCTCTCCAAAACAGATTGGATAATCATTTGTTGAAATGGTATAGGACTTCCTGCTTGAGCAGGAGGTTGGACTAGAAAACCTCCAAGGTACCATCCAACTCTGGCTTTTCTGGTTATTTCCAAGCTTCTGCTCCTGAAGTAAACCTCTTGAATTTGGCCCAATTCAAAATGGATTCAACTGTGTCCCTTTTGTTCTCACTGTTTAGTGCAGGGCTGTCAAACTTCCAGCCTGTAGGCCAGATGCATCACGAGTTGGCTCCATCCACACCTGGTTTAGCAAAGGGGAAAAAAGTCCCAATATGTCACATGATGTCGCCGTGATGACGTGAGTTTGACATCCATGGTTTAGTGCCTCTATGTTACAAAGGTGAAGGGGAATCCTTGAAAACCATTCTGATGTCCCTTCTCTTCCAAAATTTCTCCAGGAAAACATAATTGTGATAGCTGCCATCACTCAGGCTGAACCTTCTTTTAGCCCAGTGATTCTTCAGTCCTGGTCAGTAGACCATTAAAGCCTCACTAGGTAGTTTCCACACATTCACTACCATTCATGTGATTAGACCAAAGAATCCTTGCACTTTTCTTCCTGGATCCGTTGCCAGTTAGTTTCTTTGTTTAATTATATTCCCTCCAGAGTGATTCTGCACAACTTCTGTTTCCATCAAAGAGATGTCCTGCTGTGGAGCTTGAAACCAGGTGGTACTTGATATTTTGTGGACATTTTCTGCAGTTCATGAGCCTATCACTACTCAGGAGGTGTAAGAGATTGCAATATATGTATCTCCCTTCTGTCTGCTTCCTACAGAACAGCAGACCGATTGCTGATAGGACTGTTTCAAGTTCACCCATGTATGTTTTATGTGTGCTAAATTAATTTTTGATGTTGCTTTTCATGCTGGGTTATTGTGACAAGTTTTCAAAAATTGATCAGTGGCTGAAAACAGGTACACTGAAACCCAGAAATGATATTACAAGTAGTGATGTAAGAACTAAGATTCAGGAATCTGTTAAGAGTGAACATATTTCCACAACACTTCCAGACCCTGAGTTTGTACGTGCATAAAGAAACCCAGAAAAAAAAAATGGGAAAATACAATTATGCATACCTAAAAATACAGTTTCATTCAAACAGAGATCCTCTCACTCCTACCCCTGTGTTTTATATTAGAGAAATACACCACAGGGTTTTAAAATAGTCCCATAAAGCTAAGGGTTGTTATTTTATTATATGTGGCACATAAAACAATCCAAGTGGTCAATAAACACTTAATTTGGGATTAATGATGGGGTAGGGTGGGGTTACACAAGACTTTTTAAATGTAGGGGATGGGAAATCATATAAAATCAAAACCTTTATGGTCATTAAGCAGAGATCCAATTTAATACATACAAATGAATATACAATAAAAAATTAATAATATTCATATGTAAATTACTTCTTATCATATGACGGTGACTTCTCTATGTGAATCTGTGTTGCTAAATAGCAAAAACTTGATATCAGAAATTTTTAGGATTTATGCCAGCTGTGAGGTAGGTGACATAAAATTCTTCAGTATGACTGGGAAGATTATTTTTTAAATGGCTGGGATTGCTATGAGCTTAAATCAGAATAACAGTCACAATTCCTAAGATGGGGCACCCACACCTCACTTAGAAATTCCCTTGCTTATCAACAGAAATTTTGGATTCCTCAGTTGTGTTCGTAAGTTGAGGATTAGCTGTATAAATATACGGGGTATTTTTCCCACTCTTTTTTTTCTAGCTGGGATTTGACCTATCCATCATTTTTATTCTTAGATATTTTTCTAGTCACTTCCCATTTTTGTGAACTCAAGAGGAGTGGGGTGAGACTAAAAGATATTACTTCTCCATTGCTACCCCAGTATTTTGGAGTAAAATATTCTTCTAGAAATGAGATTGGCCCTTTTGTTGATTACTTTCTAGAAATATGTCCTGTCAAAACTTAAGTTTGAGAAGTAGACAACCTTATATGGCTTGAAACTTGGGAATCTACAGGATCATCCATCCTAGATTTTGTTACCTCAGCTTAGAAAATGTCTGCTGAAGAGGCTCCCTGTCAAGAGGCACGGCTGGAGGGACCTCAAAAGTAAGCATTCTCTCTCCCCTCCTTCAGAATAGCCCTCCTCACTCTAGGTGAGGGTGGTTCCTGATATAGTTTGAGGCATGGGTTAAATGAATGGAGACAGTCTTAGTTGGTGAACTTCCAGCTCTTTATTACATAGTGACTTAAAACTTTTAATAACAACAACTCTGCCTTATATAGGCAACCTTAATGCGAAACAACCAATAGGGAGCTGTAAGACGCTAGCTCCAGAACCAATAAGAGTCCTTCGTTAAGGGCCAATCGGATTCTCTGAGCCCAACCAATCCAATCAAGCTGCTTAACAACCAATCAGAAGTGCAGGGCCAGAACCCTGCACTTTACCCCAAGCTCGCTTTTATTTTAACTATTTACATACATAACACCACTTCCCCCTGGCTCCTCAATTATGGTGTGGTTATATAGTCCTTCAAATAGGACGGTTGTCTTTTGGGTCTATCAGATTTTCTTTGGACTGGCTGTGTGCAGTCCTGTTGAGGTAGGCTGTTGTTTGGCAGTGGCTCAGCTTCTCGTTCGGGTGTGATTTCCCTTGGAGCGTATGACTCTTCCTCCTGCTCCAATTCCTGAGTTTCACTTGTTTCATCTCTTTCTTGGAACAGGTTCCCTGGAATGTCTTCTGTTCCTTCCCCCCCCTCAGTTTGGTCGTAGGGGAGTTGTTGGCTGGCCGATATGAGTCGTGACCGTAATTGGTCAATATGTTGTTTCCACAGTCTTTCATCAACACATCTTACAATATAGGATTTGGGCCCAGTCTCGCGTATTATCGTTGCTTCAATCCAAACCGGGTCGCCCGATAAATTTCTTGCATAAACGGGGTCGCCTACCTTGAAGGTATGGTAGCGTCCGCTGGATCCTGCAGGCTTTTCTGGCTCATAAGCAGGGTGCAATCGGTCGAGGCGGGAACGGAGTTTTCGCCTCATAAGAAGTTCGGCGGGAGTTCTGCTGGTTACGCTGTGCGGAGTGATGTGTTGTAGGAGTAGGATACGGTTTATTTTTTCGTCAATATTATCATAGTCCACTTTTTGCAAAGTCTTTTTTACAAATTGGACCATGCGTTCCGCTCGGCCGTTGGTAGCAGGATGCACAGGCGAGGTGAGCGCATGGCGGATGCCATTATCAGCAAGGTACTGTTCAAACATTAGCGCTGTAAACTGTGGTCCGTTATCGGACACCAAGACATCCAGCAATCCATGAGTTGCAAAGAGTCTATTAAGGACTTTAATGACTGCTTCGGAGGTTGTATTGGTCATTCGATGAATTTCTAACCAATTAGAATATGCATCAACAGTCAACAGCAATGTATGTCCTTTAATCGGCCCTGCGAAATCCAGGTGGATTCTGGACCAGGGTCCGCGTGGCGTCTCCCATTCAGTCGGTGCAGCTTTTGGTGGTGCGTTGCTGGTTTGTTGGCACTTAGTGCAGGCCTTGACCCATTGCTTGATGTGTCGGTCCATGCCTGGCCATCAAGTGTAGCTCCGTGCGAGTGCTTTCATCCGCACAATCCCGGGATGTCCTTCGTGCAAAATTTGTAACAGCGTCTTTTGGAGACATTCTGGAATGACGACTCTATCGCCCCAGATGACACAGCCTTTTTGCGAAAATAGTTCAGTCTGCCTTGTTTTAAATGGTACGAAGTCATCTGGGACCTTGTCCAATGGCCATCCACGTTCTACCCAGCCTAGGACTCGAGCTAGGGTGTGGTCTTGTTTGGTCTCTCTCGCGATATCTTGAGCGATCATAGGGGACGAGTTGAGCGTCTCGATTTGTAACGCCGATACTGTTGGTGCTGGATCGTCGAGAGTCTCTGGTAGCGGTGCTCTGCTGAGTGCGTTGGCGTGGGAAATGGCTTTCCCCGGGTGATGTAACAATCGATAATTATAAGCAGCTAGGAACTCTGACCATCGAGTCATTCTTGGGGACAATATATAGGGGGTTTGTCCCCAGCAATAATCCCCAGTAAAAGTTTGTGGTCAGTTACAATGGTAAATGTCCTTCCATATACATACTCATGGAATTTTTTTACGGCTGACACAATTGCAAGAGCTTCCTTATCTATTTGTCCATAGTTACGTTCTGCATGGGAAAGAGTCTTGGAAAAGTATGCAACGGGGGCCTCGTTTCCATTAGGCAGCACATGGCTCAGAATGGCGCCCACCCCAAACGGTGAGGCATCACAAGTTATAATCAATGGTAATGTTTCATTATATTGCATAAGTACAGAATCAGATGTAAGTAAATCTTTTACATTTCGAAATGCTTTTTCCTCTTGGTAACCCCAAACCCACAATGCTTTCTTATCTAATAACCGGTGTAACAGTTCAGCCACAGTCGCCTTATGCGGTAAAAACACATTATAGAAATTGATAAGGCCTAAAAATGCCTGGAGATCTGTTTTGTTACGGGGTCTGGGAGCATTTTTTATCACCCTTAATTTACTCTCAGTAGGGTGAATACCCTGACTATCAATGCGATAACCTAGAAATTCAACACTGTCGGTATACAGATGACATTTATCCCTTTTTACTTTCAGTCCCGCTTCTTGGAATTTTTTAAGAACACATTTTAAACGATTCTGCAGAATTTTTTTACTAGGAGCTGCAATTAACGCATCATCAAAATACAGAACCACGCCCTTGATTCCCTGCAATAATCGTTCCATTAAACTTTGGAATATTCCTGGGGCTACACTTACCCTGAATTACAATCGGGTACATTTAAAAGCACCTCTGTGCGTTACTATCATTTGAGCTTGGGCTGTTTTAGCATCCACGGGCAATTGTTGATAGGCTTGAGCTAATTCTAATTTAGCAAAAACCTTTCCGCCTCCCAGGGAATGAAGGAGGTGCTGCACCACCGGCACTAGATACGCGTTCTGCTGGAGGGCGTGGTTTAGAGTGGCCCGGTAGTCCCCACAGATTCGGATTGACCCATCTGGCTTAATGGGGGTTACAATAGGAGTTTCCCATGGGGAATGATCAATGGGTTTCAGCATCCCTTGTTTAATTAGTTTGTCAAGTTGTTCATCTATCTTGGCTTTAAGGGCGAACGGAACTCGACGGGGCTTTAAACGGATCGGAGTGACCTTAGGGTTGAGGCTAAACAAAATTGGGGTCCCCTTATACTCGCCCAGACGATCTGCAAAGGCATCGCTGAATTCAGAAATAAGGTCCTCCTCCCACTCGCAATCACCGACTCGGTTCACGCTGGCTACTTCGATGCCGAGTGGCGCAAACCATTGGAGGCCCAACAAACTAGGCCTGTCCCTATTGATGATCGTTAGAGGTAAGTATGCCGTATGCTTCTTAAACGAGACGCGGACTCGACAAGACCCAACCACAGGGATCCGATTCCCTTGGTAGTCTTTAAGGATGAGACGTTGCATTCGAAGGTCTTGGCGTTGGATGGTAGGAATTAGTTGCTTTAATGTCTTCCACGACACCATCGAGAGAGACGATCTGTAATCGACCTCCATGTGGCAAGGTTGGTTCTCTATGGCTACTGTAACTCGAATCTTCTTAGCGTCCATGGCTGAGGCGTGACCTATAGTGATAGTATGGTGGGCCTCTTCTTTCTGCAACGCTCGATATCTGTAGGAGTGGTTTGCTGGATCTCGCCTTACAGGAGGGTTTCCTGCCGATTGGCGAAAGTTGGTTCCCTTTGAGGCCTGACTTGGTCCCGATAAACTGCGACAGACTCGACTGATGTGGCCTCATTTTCCGCACTCATGGCAGAGTGCATCACGGAATTTGCAGTCTCCCTGGGGTGGTTTGCCCTGCAACCAGCGCAAGGGCGTGAGGGTTTAGGGCGAGGGTCCCAGTCGGACCGCAGTCAATGGACCCTTTCTTCGTCGCTGTCTGACGACGAAGAGAGGTCCTCGTAGTGCATTGTCGCTATCTGCCCTTCTGAGCTGGGTAACATGTTGCCTGTCGGTGGGGTCGTTGGGTTTCGGCTTCGCCGTAGTTGCACCGCGGACTTTTTGGTCACCTCAGCAGCAGTGGCTTCGGCGATGGTGTCAGCAAGGCCGATGTCGCCCTTCGCCATCAGCTTGCTTTGCACGCCTAGCGCATCTAATCCCAGAATTAAGCGGTCTCTCAGTGCTTCATCTAAGTCTGCAAACTTGCAGAGGCCTCCCAAGTGTCGGAGGTCTGCCACGAAGTCAGCCACACTCTCTCCTTTTCGCTGGCTTCTTTGATAGAACTCATGGCGTCTCACGAGTGTAGGTACGGTTGGCGCGTAATGGTCTCTCAGGAGAGGTTCGAGGCCGTCCCAGCTCATTGCTTTCACTTCTCGAGGTTTCGCGAGTGCTTTCGCCATTTTAAAGACAGCCGGGCCGCAGTATGTCAGGAACAGCGCCCGCTTCTTGGCTGGTGTGGCATCCTTCAGGTTGTTTGTTTCGAGGAACATTTGGAAGCGATCCATGTAGGATTCCCAATCCTCTTGGTTTGGATCGAACGGAGCGGGTGGTACGATGCCGCTGGACATGGTTTCCGTTGGTGGCGTCGTCTTAACACGTGCTCTGTTTTTCTTCCAAGTTCCTTAAGATCAGATGTCTCCAAATCCCATCCTCGTTGCCAGTGATATAGTTTGAGGCATGGGTTAAATGAATGGAGACAGTCTTAGTTGGTGAACTTCCAGCTCTTTATTACATAAAACTTTTAATAACAACAACTCTGCCTTATATAGGCAACCTTAATGCGAAACAACCAATAGGGAGCTGTAAGACGCTAGCTCCAGAACCAATAAGAGTCCTTCGTTAAGGGCCAATCGGATTCTCTGAGCCCAACCAATCCGATCGAGCCGCTTAACAACCAATCAGAAGTGCAGGGCCAGAACCCTGCACTTTACCCCAAGCTCGCTTTTATTTTAACTATTTACATACATAACAGTTCCATTCTTGTGGACTTCTGGAAGCTTGTAAAAACTCAGCTCTTTTTAGAAGGCCTTTGGGACCCACTGTTGTGTTGTTGGCATCAGAAATAAAATGATGCTATATGTGCTATATATGCTATATATTAGGGTGGGTGGTTTTAATTGAATTGCTTTCTTATTGTCCTTGCCTGGGCTTATATGGTTGTACCTTGTTTAGAGTCTTCTGTGACTGAAGTGGTTTCTAATCTCATAAATACATACCTACACCCACAGACACACAGAGATATAAAGGCAGACAGACACACACACACAGCCAGACAATTAGAGTGGCTTTTTAAAGTGGTTTAATGCTTTTGGTAAAAGCAGTTTCTACAGTTTGAAATTGCCTTTGGTGGCTTGTTTAAAACTGTCTATTTTCTCAGAAGGTATTAGTCCTCTTACAGATTAGCTAGATTGCATGTATGGAGTGGGGATAAGGGGAGTGAGACAATCACAATCAAAACATTGTCACTGCTTTGTGGCTGAAACTCCATTCCCCCACCCAACTATTTTTGAAAAACCTCTTTCATGAAATAGTTCTTATTAAAAAAAAAGTTTCATACCTGGCCAGAGTTTTACATGTAAGCGAGGAATATTAGTTCCTCAGAATCAATAAAGAATCTTGCAAAGACATTTATTGTCACATAAACATATAAACATGGTGTGCTTTATCCGTTGTATGGATTCCTGGCCTAAGAAGATAATATTTTATATGTACTCAGCTGTTATGGTGTGGAGCAGGAGTGGAGGAGGTTGGGAAGAGAAGAGAGGAATGACAAAGGATTGAGTGAGAAGAGAGCTACCTCTAGATCTTGGATTGCTGAGCTGGCTAACAAGTCTAATGAGTTAAGAAACATGAGCTCTGCCTAATGCATGAGAAGTGTTAAATCTCATAATAAATTCTAGCTCAGCTGTTTTGTGATGAAATCAATCTTGTTCATCCCTGCTTGCCAGGTTTGTCAGCAGCACAGGGTGTTGGGAATATATATATATATTTATATATATATATATATATATAAAATTATCCTTTCTGGTATCAGATTGTATTCCCTTGCAATGGAGATTAGCCATTTCCTTCAGGACAAGAAGAAAAACATAGATGAGAAAGAGAGGGTTTGCTTTCATCTAATCTTAAGACTGCACGAATCGCTTGTGAAAAGCAACCATGGGAATAAACTTGCAGTTGTGTAGAGAAAGATCAAGAGCCAAAAGACTCAGGAAGGTATGCCTTAAGGGGAGCTGTCTGTTTCTGAAAATGTGACACTGGGCTGTATGTTCAACTTGATCTTCACCATGTTTAACCTGTGTATTTGGAAATATTGTAGGAGCCTCCTTCCAAAATAAATCAAGCCAGGCACGGTGCTATTACAGCTTATTGCAGCCTGCATACAATTTTCCTATCGCTGTTTTATTGTAGAGTAGGATTCATCTGAACTGCTTGGAACTATTTCAGCAGTGGTGGAGATGGATTGTTATTATTGACGTTGTTGGTGTTTACTGCATACATAAGAAAGAAATCATACTAGACTAGCCCCACGTTTAATTTCAATACAAGCTTGGCTCGAGGCTCATACTGCTTTCATCTTCTTAAAGGCTGGAGTGCTTGAAACATGGTACAAAGAATCACAAACAGTGATTGTTCCTCCTTTGTACCCAACTCATAAAACAACTGAAGTGCAGGCAAACTGCCATCCAAAGAGAGATGCTCTTTTATTTTATAATTACACTTTAGTTCTATTCTTGTCTCTGGATTGCACAACTAAAAAGAAAAACTCAACAGTAAGTGGAAGCTGTAGGAGAGGTAGCTGAAAAATCTCTCTGAATGTATAACCTGAAAAGATGATCCAAATAAATATCAGTGATAATAACTGGCAATTTCTAAAGCTGGCTTTTGTTCTGTTCTTATTTTTTTGTTTTAGTTTTGGAAGATTTTGCTCTAAGAATTATAATCGTGTGACAATTTTCAGAGCCTCTTTCCTTTTTCTGGAATAATTATTTCTTTCTTTGTCTGTTTTAACCTAGTTTCCTACCTTGCAGGTATTTGGAGGGATTAAACACAGAAGAAATCTTGGATAACTCCAAACTGCAATGGTGAATTCCATTTAAGACTGCCAGAATGATTACGATGAATCTCTGTAATGTAGAATCTGGATTCCCTCCACCCCCCAAGTTACACTCACAGGCTGTTTCCTGCATTCCTGTGATCCTTCGAACAGTGCAACAAGGGGGTAAGTTGGTGTTAGTAATCAGTTTGGAACAAACATCTTCCACTATTGCAGGCAGTAGCAGCATCAACTCTAGAGACAGGAAGGAAGGAAGGAAGGAAGGAAGGCTCAAAGATTAATGGAGTTGGAAGGGACCTTGTAGGTCATCTAGCCCAACCTCCTGCTTGGGCAGGGGATCCTACACCATTTCTGACAGATGGCAGTTGAAAGCCTCCAGTGATGGTGCTCCCACAACTTCCAAAGGCGAGCTGTTCCGTTGGTTGATTGCTTTCACTGTCAGAAAATTTCTCCTTATTTTTAGGTTGATTCTCTCCTTGTTCAGTTTCCATCCATTATTCCTTGTCTGGCCTTCAGGCGCTTTGGAAAATAGCTTGACCCCCTCCTCCCTGTGGCAGCCCCTCAAATATTGGAAGACTGCTATCATGTCTCCCCTGGTCCTTCTCTTCAAAGAAAGGAAGCACAAGACAGATGATGCACACTGTCCCCATACATATTTGATTCCAAGTTTTATCTGCAATATCAGACTTCTGTTATGTTGGTCTCTTCTTTACTTGATAAGGGTAAACATGAGACTTCTGATTCTTCCAGCTTTCTGCCAGTGATTATATTGCAAACTTACAATAGTTCTCAATATGGTTCAAACTGTATCCATAAAGTGAAGCAATTAGAGAAATGGATCTTTTTCCTACTCAGCAGAACAGCTCTGCATCTAAGAATGAATTTCAGGGTAGGAGGTATGCAGTGGTGAGACACTGAAGTAACTCCTGGTCTTTCTTTTCCTATTATATTATTCAGGGGAGAGGAAACTTTCTGCTGAAACTAAAATTTGTAGAGAACTTTTTAAAAGCCACTTTATATTCCCGTTTTTGCATATTTGGATAGAAGTTATTGATCAACATTTTGTGACTAACAAAACATCCTTCAGGTTCATATGATCATTAAAATTATCATTTTGAAATGATGCTGTGCAATTATTGTGTTAGAAGTCTATTTATATTGTAAGTGTGGAAGGTGGCTTGTGTTAGGTCTATGCTCTGACTTTCCCCCCAAATCCAAGTGTGATTCAGTTGTAGCTTTTAATTCTTCTAACATAGAATGGATGGTTTTCAATCCATCAATTAAGACATCCTTGTTTACTTCTGACCTATATATTTGTCCAATTTAAACAAGTATTTTCTTCTGGCTTCCTCCTTGAATTAGCTCCTTTCAAAGTTCAAAGCCACTTTCAGCTGTCAATTTCCCCCCCACTTTCTCTGGTCACTGTTTTTACTATCTCCCTACTGTCTGCTTCTTTTCCATTCCAGCACGATCTTATTTCCCGAATAGCTTCCCATCTTCAGGGCTGCCATTAAAGACTGACATTTACTCCTGTCTTCAAGGGGAGTATACCTAGCCAGGGAGGGGAGTTGTGTCTCCCCTTGACCTAGCTGGCAGTCTCCCCCTTTTTCCCCACCCCTCTGAGGTGGATGTGGTCCATTTGGAACCCTCCGACAAGGTAAACATGGATTGAAGCCATGCACACTTGCGGTCTCCAATCTTTCGCCGACAGAAACACCACTGGAAGCTCCCAATTCATATATTTTCAAGGCACGATAAGATAGTGACTTAGAGGAGCAGAAATCTCACTTTTTGCTGCACGTAGTTAGAAGTTGAATCAGTTGTTTTCAGTGTCAAGTTCAGCCGATGAAGCTGGTAGAATGATCTTTATACAACTTTACTTTGCACTTAAACTTTAATAATTCTCTGTACCTTTATTTGTCTCTCTGTGTGGATGAGAATTTTGCAACCAGACCTCTGAGTCACTTCCACTAAAAAACTCTGCTGGCGGAGCTTTGCCTACAGATCTGAAAGACTGAGAATAAGTTTACCCTCCATTTTCCTGGATCCAAGGGTTTTAATAGAGAACGATGCACACATTTTCTAGGTCGTGGTGGTGTTGGTCTTAAAATATATAGTATGCCTCAATTGGGATAAAAGTTGCATTGCTTTCTATTCCAATGAGCAATGATCCAAACCTTTGAAGATCCAAGCTTAATATATTCTCATTCCTACTGCTTGGTAATTCTAAAACAAAGGTAGGAAACATCCAGCCTTATAGATCTTATTGGATTCTTATTTCTCATTAGTTCTGCTCAGCCTTGCCAATGGTCAAGAATGACAGGACTTATAGATCAGCATATAACAAGCTTCCTGGCAGAGCTGTTCATAATGCTTATTGTTTTGTGGAACGCATTCCTGAGCCAGAAGAAATATTGGAAATTTTAAAATAGGTTTCTGGCTACCCCATTTAACCTTCTCAACTATTCTGGTATCTGGTATCCTGATTCATAGATGTATGTACAAATGATCCTTGACTTACAGCTATTTGTTTAATGACAGTTTGAAGTTACAACACCTCAGAAAAAAATAGGCTTAGGACTCATCCTCAAAGTTATGACCATCACACCACCCCTGCAGTCATGTGATCTCAGTTTGGGCATTGGGTACATGGTACGTAGCTCACATTTATGATGGTTGCAGCATCTTGAGGCCATAGGATCACAATTTGCAACTTTCCCAGCTGTTTTCTGACCATTTGAAAACAAAAAGTATCAGTAAACTGCAGTAAAAATGGTCATAAAATCTGGTCCAGTCTTGTGATGACTAGCTTAATAACTGCATCGCTTAGTGACCAAAATTCCAGCCTCACTTGTGATGATAAGTCAAATATTGCCTGTATTTGTCTTGTGCATTGGTTTTTTTTAGCTGCCATACTAACTTATACTTGTATTTGAGAGTTAGTTCAAACTGTTCTGACCAAGGCTTCATGAGACTGTAATTAAGCACATGCTTAGTTAAAACAACTCTTGTTTCATTTCAATGCTAGGAAGTAGAGGATGAAGACCCCGTCTCATTGTTGTTCCTCTGCAACCAGTATTTGGAGACCTACTGCCCCAAATCTGGGGGTAATGCTCAACCTTCAAAACCAACAGTCCTTCAATGGGGCCATGCTGCCTTGATGAGAAACTTGGTTTTGATATCATTGCCTTTTTCATCTACAAAGCAAATCTGTGAGGGTTGTCTACTTAGTGTAAGAGTACCACCCTCCAATTTGGCTTTGAAGGAGCACTTCACTCCTCAAGCCTTTGCTGAAATGAAGAACCTCACTGACGATCTCTCCAGCTGTAGATATCAACTTCATGAAACATATACAGCCAATAAAACTAAAGGACAAAGTAAATTTGATTCAGGATTCATGATGGATTCACTTGGCTAATCTTTTCACAGCTGAGTCTTCAGTATTAAACTTTCATTGCTTTGAAACTTAAAAAAGGCATTTAATGCTATCCCCAGCATCCCAAAATACTAGAGGAGGACATCACTAATAAAAATAAATAAGAAGAATTTAAGCACGGAGCTTACTTGTGTTTATGGGTAGCTCTGCATTTTATTGTTTGTGTTGTGGTTCGCTGGCAACCTATGAAGATGGCAGTGGAATCGGACAGTGTTTACCCTAACTGGTTTAGGTAAAATAATAACTAAGTAATCATAGTTTGTATGTTAAAGTGTCTGCAACTTTAACTGTGGGATAGTAATTAAGGGAGTGGTTGTGAAAGCACTTTAAAAGAAGCAAGACGACAGCTTGCTCTCTATCTGGCTTTGATGATCCCTGATTACTGCAAGGACTTAAGACTGCATTGCTCGAACGGGAGAGAAAACAAAGGACTGACTTCTAATTGAACTGACATAGGATATTCTACACGGACTTTGCTAACTGAATATCCCTGAATGGACTGACTAAATGATACATGACTATTGGACTGTTATTTTGACTATGCTATGAACTCATAATGGAATAAACTATATTTTTGATAGCACAAGCGTATCTGTCATTTTTACTGTATGTTAATAAACATACAAGCTTAGCTCACTCATTTATCTGTGTGCCTATCTGACTAACGCTGCACATTCTGTTTAGCTTGTCTCCCTAACCCTGGTTGGGGAAACCAGGCTTAACACTGGTTATGGGCCCAGAGGCTGCAAAGTCAGTTTAACTAGGATAAAACAGATTTATGTTAAAAGTGAGAGTTTGTGTTGTTAAACATTACAGTAAACAGACAGCTGTGTTTTATTAATTATAGTTTTATATCAATATAAAGAAAACATGGCACAAGTCAATCTACAAAGTTTGTCCCTTATATCCAAGTTGGATGCAACAAACTATGTATCATGGTCTATGAAATGTAGTCTGCTTCTACGAAGAGAAGGTTTGTGGAATATAATTGAAAATCCACCAAACGTAGAAGAATGGGATCCAGAGGATGATGAAGATAGATTAAAGATAGAAGAATTTATGCATAAAAATCAACAAGCTATTTGCATAATTGGGTTAACCTTAACTGATCAACAGCTTGTTTATATCCACGGAGAGAAAACGGCTGTTGGGTGTTGGCAGAAGCTGAAGAGGATTTATGTTTGAGATAACGTTGGTGCTTACATAAATCTAACACGGAAGCTTTTCAGGATGCATCTCCAAACAAATGGTGATATGCTGAGTCATTTGAAAACTATGCAAAGCATTTTTCAAGAACTGCATGAGAAAGAGCTTATTTTCTCTGAACTACACCAAGTCTACATAATTCTATCTTCCCTTGATGAAAGTTATGACAACTACGTAACTTCCCTTGAAATATTGCCAAAGGAAAGTTTAACTTTAACTGATATAACTGGCAGATTGATTGAAGAGGCCAGAAGAAGGCTTGAAAGAGATGAGTTAAGGAGGCAGCAACCTCAAAAAGAAGATAATGAATCTCCTACTGCATACGCAATTAAAAAGTGCTTTAATTGTGGAGGAAGAGGACATTTGGCAAGATTTTGTAAAAAAGCAAAGTGCCAGAACGCTGGCCAGAATACTAAAAGTCATCAAAAGATAAATAAAAATTTAGAGTTAGCCATGTATACTAACGGAGCTGTAAAAAATAATTTATGGGTGGCTGACAGTGGAGCATCCCATTGTATAACAAATGATAACAAAAATTTTATTAAAATGTCCAAGAGTACACAGCAGATATCGTTAGCCAATGGCTGGAAACTGAAAGCTAAAGGTCAAGGTATAGCACATTGTTCTTTCATAAAAGAGAATGTAAAAATGTTATATGTACCACAACTTAAGTTTAATTTAATTTCAGTAAGAATTTTGGTTAAACTAGGATATGTAGTTACTTTTAAAGGAGATAACTTCATAATTGAAAAAGAAGATAAGAAAATTACTGCATCTTTAAGAGGTGAATTATATGTGTTAAATGATGATGGTTTAAAGGTGGCTAACACAATTTATGAAAATAAGAAACCTCATGATGAATGTATTCACTTGTTACATCGAAGGCTAGGGCATTTAAATTTTAAAATGCTTAAGAAAACTGTTGAATTATCTAAGGGAATAAGTTTGAAAGCTTGTAATAAGTATTTGCAATGTAATGCCTGTAATCAAAGCAAAGCAAGGGTCACACCGGTTAATAGAGTTGATAGATTTACTACTAAAGAGCTTCTAGAAGTAGTATTTGCAGATTTAATAGGTCCGAAAAAACCAAGTGTAGGAGGAGCTCGTTACATACTAAGCATAACGGACTATTATTCTAGATATGGGTTTTGCTATTTAATGAAAAGCAAAACTGAAACGTATCAAAATCTCTTTAATTGGATAAAATTTGCTGAAAGGAAAACTAAAAAGAAATTAGTAACTCTTATAACAGATAATGGTACAGAATTTACAAATAATAAATTCCAGAACAGACTAAGAATGTTAGGTATACAACATAAAATGTCTGCACCATATAGGCCACAACATAATGCCTTTATAGAGAGAAGAGGCCAAACATTACAATCAATGACATGAACTATGATGTCTGATTCAGAATTACCTGACAATTTATGGGGAAAAGCAATAATGTGTGGTAATCATATATTAAATAATGTTGTTAATTCAACAACAGGTGAATTACCATTCACACTGTGGCATGGTACAAAACCTGATTTAAGTTACATGCACACATTTGGAGCACCAGCATGGGTGCATATCCCTACACAACTTAGACACAAAGGACAGCATAGAGCTAAAAGATTATATTTTGTAGGATATACATCTAATCATAGATCTTATAGATTCTGGGAACCAGGTACATCTAAAGTTTACACCAGTGCTAGTGCTAAATTCCTAGAACATGTAGGATGGAATAGATTAGAGCAAGATTTAAATAATGAAGTAATTATTGAACCCTACAAAAGGCAGAAAGAACAGAATAGTTATAAGAAGAGTCCAATTAAAGAAGAAGTCCACGAAGAGCAAATAGGACCAGAACAAGAGGAAACAGTTAATCAGGAAGAGTTAGATAATCAAGAAGAGTTAATAAATGAAAGTCCACCAGTAAGTCCTGTAATACCTAGACGTACTACACGTGTAACTAGACCACCTGATAGGTATCAAGCAAGTATAGTTTGCCAAGTAACTAAAGTTCCAACTAGTGTAGATGAACTTAGGATGTATCCTGCTAAGGATCAGGAGAATTGGCAAAAGGCAATGGAAAAAGAACTAAATTCATTAAAGGTAATGAAAGTTTATGAAGATGCTAAATTACCTCCAGGAGAAAAATCCATTGGGTGCAAATGGATATTTAAAGTAAAAACTGGAAATGATGGGACTGTTACCCATAAAGCTAGGTTGGTAGCTCAAGGATTTAATCAAACTGCATCTGATTACGATGAAGTTTTTGCACCAAGTCTTAAAGCAACATCTTTAAGAGCAGCATTAGTGTGGGCAGCTAAGAAAAACTATGTCATTAATCATTTAGATGTAGAAACTGCTTATCTACATGCACCATTGCAGCACACTATATATTTGAAAAAGCCAATAGGTATAAAAGACAATAAAGTAAATAGTAATGATTGTTGGAAACTCAAAAAGAGTCTTTACGGGTTGAAACAATCTGGCTTTGAGTGGAACCAATATATTGTGAAAGAATTAAACAATATAGGTTTTAAATCTGGTTTAGCAGATCCATGTGTGTTTAAAAGAGAAAATAATGGAACGGTGTCATTATTGTTATTATTTACAGATGATATTGCTTTGATAACTAAGACTAATAATGAAGCTAATGAGATTATATCATTATTAGCCAAAAAGATAAAATTAAAGCATTTAGGTGAAATTAAAAAGTATCTAGGATTGACAATTAACAAAACAAAAAATGGTTTTAAGATATCTCAAGAAGATAAAATTTGCCAATTAATTAAAACGTTTAAAATGGAACTTTGTAAAACGGCAAAGACTCCAATGAGTCAGGAAGTTTGCCAAACTGATGATCAAAGTCCCAAATTTGATAAGTCCATATATCAATCTTTGATTGGAAGCTTATCATATATAAGCAATTGGTCTAGGCCAGATATAGCTTATAGTGTAAATCAGCTGGCTCGTTTTAATTCAGATCCACATCAATGTCATTGGCAATCATTAAAGAGAATTTTAAGATATCTTAAAGGAACAATGAACCATGCATTGTATATAGAACCAAAGGGTGATTTGAGTCTTAGTGCCTATGCAGATGCAAGTTTTGCAACTGATATAAACACAAGAAAATCAACATCTGGGATGGCTATATTATTTGGTAAAACACTAATAGGGTGGAGGTCAATCAGACAACAGCATATCAGCTTGTCCATGATGAAAGCGGAATTTTCATGTCTGTCATTATTATGCACTGACTTGATTTTGTACAAACAGTTATTATTAGACATGGGTATCACTGTTAAAGATTCCATTATTGTGTACGAGGACAACCAGGCAGCTATAAAGTTAGCTAGTAGTATTACTGTAAAAACTAGATCAAAGCATACTGATTTAAGATACTTAAATGTTAGAGAATCTGTAAAGAATGGGCTCATTAAATTGGAATACTGCATGACAGAAGAAAACATTGCAGACCAATTTACAAAAGCTCAAGGAGTAATTAAGTTTAAAGAGAGTTGTAACAAATATGATTTAAAGATGTAAATAGTTATATTATTATTTAACCTAAAAGGGGAGAATGTTAGGGATAACATTGTTTACCCTAACTGGTTTAGGTAAAATAATAACTAAGTAATCATAGTTTGTATGTTAAAGTGTCTGCAACTTTAACTGTGGGATAGTAATTAAGGGAGTGGTTGTGAAAGCACTTTAAAAGAAGCAAGACGACAGCTTGCTCTCTCTCTGGCTTTGATGGTTCCTGATTACTGCAAGGACTTAAGACTGCATTGCTCGAACGGGAGAGAAAACAAAGGACTGACTTGTAAGTGAACTGACATAGGATATTCTACACGGACTTTGCTAACTGAATATCCCTGAATGGACTGACTAAATGATACATGACTATTGGACTGTTATTTTGACTATGCTATGAACTCATAATGGAATAAACTATATTTTTGATAGCACAAGCGTATCTGTCATTTTTACTGTATGTTAATAAACATACAAGCTTAGCTCACTCATTTATCTGTGTGCCTATCTGACTAATGCTGCACATTCTGTTTAGCTTGTCTCCCTAACCCTGGTTGGGGAAACCAGGCTTAACAGGGATGAATGGGGACCAGTCCAGGAGCCTGGAGAGAACTCAGATGAGGGTCCTGTGTCTGATGCAGAGACCATCTGGGAGTTGTGTGCTGACTCTGGAGCCTCCAGAGTCTGGCAGTAGCGAGGCAGAGGAACAAGGAGACCCTGTTCCCAGTGCACATGTGCATAGAGTTGCTAGAAGGCAAGAGCAGCTAAGACAAAAGGGGTGACTCGGAAGTAAGGCTTGGAGGTGATTGCCACTCCCCTAAGGTATAAAGGAGGTACAAAGGTAGAGAAACCTTTGCAGGAAGCAAAGTCGTTCGCTCTGTTCGGATTAAACCTCGAAGCTCTGTGTGGATTCAGTACTTCAGTTGGCTTTTTATAGTTAATTTGGCACTTTAGTTGTTGGCAGCAATTCAAAGGAGAGTAAGTTAGGTGGGTGCTTATCTTGAGGGACTGTTTGGGACTCATTACAGGCTGGGAATGAACATATCTTTTCCCACTTATGACTATAACCATGTTGTTTGTATCTTTACAATTTATATTGTTTTATCTGTTTCCTAGTATGATTTGATTGCTTAGTAGTAACCTATGACTATCACTAAGTGTTATATTTTATGATTCTTGATGAATGTATTTTATTTTTTCCTTTATGTACACTGAGAGCATATGCACCAAAGACAAATTCCTTGTGTATTCAATCACACTTGGCCACAGTATATATGGTATGTGCATATACATACAAATACATTCCCATGAAAGACAATACTTATAATGAAGAAGATATAGATAGAGATGATACTGGATTCTGCTCCATCAAGTGACCCTCTTTATACATTTTGATGTTGTACATTTTCTAAGTTGTGTCTGACTCCTCATAAACCCATGGTCCACAGCACATCAGGTCCCCATGTCCTCCACTGTCTCCTGGAGTTTGCCCAACCTCATGTTCATTGTGTTGATGTCACTATCCAACTACCTCATGCTCTGCAGTCCCCTTCCCCTTTTGCCTTCAATCTTTCTCAACATCAAGGTATTTTCCAATGAGTCCTCTCCTCTCATTAGGTGGCCAAAGTACTTGAGCTTCAGCTTCAGTATCTGCCCTTTGCAAGAACAGTCAGGGTTGGTTTTCTTTATGATTGACTGATTTGATCTTCTTGCAGTCCAAGGAACTCTCAAGAGTCTTCTCCAATACCAGAATTTGAAAGCATCATCAATGGGGACACATATGATCTTTGCACTTACAATATTCAATATGGTCATGTGATTGAGATTTAGCTGCTTCACAGATGCCTTTCAGCAACAGATTCAACGGAAAAGCCAGCAGTAAAATTGCAAGTTGCAGTCACGTGACTTCTTGCTTAATGACTGTGGATGATTCACTTAGCATCCATGGTGGAACTGACATCATAAGTTCATCACCGTCATGTGATGTCTTGCTTAACAACCACATCACTTAGCAATAGAGTTGCCAGGCCCAATTGTCATCGTTAAACAAGGAGGGTTATAGAGTTCTGTGTGTCAGCTCAGAAATCTACAGTTTTCAAGGTTATAAATTCCTTTCTCTCCTCCCTTCTTTCCTTCCTTCCTTCCTTCCTTCCTTCCTTCCTTCCTTCCTTCCTTCCTTCCTTCCTTCCTTCCTTCCTTCCTTCCTTCCTTCCTTCCTTCCTTCCTTTCCTTCTTTCTTTCTTTCCCTCCGTTCACCTCCCCTTTCCTTTTTCAAGCTGTCCAATTTGATTCAGAATAGAGGTTCTGAAATAGTATAGTTACTCACAGAAAGACAACTTTTCCCCAAATCAGAATGGATTGCGACAGTTGTAACCAGGGAACTATGCAATGCCTTTCTCATGACAGCAGACATATCACAGAAAAGCTATATTTCTGATTCATCCGATTCTGTAAAGTTTTAAAATAATGCATTAAACATAGTTTGTGGGAAACAACTGCCATTTCTTTCTCTCTCTCACTCTTTCTTTCCTTTTTTTTGCAACCGTACCAAATCTATAAACAAATCAGAAGCCCATTTTAAAAATGTATAAGATTCTAGGCAGAAGCAAATGCTTTGAAACCCCAGTGAAATTTCTGAGTGGCAGGTGTTATGATCATCTGCTATCTCCAGTCTGCATAAAATTAGATTGATGAAGAAATGATATTTCAGCACTTTTTCATTCTTCCTTTTTCCCCTCTTCCAATATTGCAGTTCCTGGAATATAGCAACAGCTGCAACCAAGAGCACAGTTTGGCTGAAATAAGCGAACAAAAAGCTATAATTAGGAGTGTGTGTAGTTTATACTCAGGATTATGAGGTCAAGAGAACCCACATTCGGAACTAGGAAAAAGTGAATACTACACAAATTACATACCCTGAAAATCTGTACACTTTTGCTAACTTTGCAAAATTCCTGTAGGGAACACTTTACATAGCTTTTTTTTAAAAAATTAAATGTTATTGAACATAGCTTTAATGGGCAGAAGGAATAACCTTGAGGAACAGGAGGAAGAGACATAACCAAGACAATAATCAGATAAAAGAAATCTGAGTTTGGGGCAGAAATGTAATCTGAGAAAGCTTCGTAGACAGGATTCTCTCTAATTCTCATGAAGATAAAGAAGGGAAGAAGTGCAATCAGACAGATTCTGTTCCAATAACTTTATTATAATAAAAATAGCATTAGTATTCATAATCTTGGTTTCCCTAGTCTGATCTATCTTGAACAGCAATAGTTTATTTTGAGAAACAATGGATGGAAATTACTCAAGGAGCAAAGCAACCTTGAGCTACAGAGAAATTTCCTAACCATAAAAACAATTAACCAGTGGAACAACTTGGCTCCAGAAGTTGTGGATGCTCCATCACTGGAGGCATTTAAGAAGAGATTGGACAGCTGCTTGTCTCAAATGGATAAGGTCTCCTGCTTCAGCAGAGGACTGGACTAGAAGACCTCCAAGGTCCCTTCCAACTCGGTTATTCTGACTTCATACAGATCAAAAGCAAATGTCACAGCTACTTGTGGGAAGGGGGCATTATTATGAAAAACTATCAAGTCTCACCTCCATGACCTCGAGAAAATCTTATTCAACCAATCCACTGCCTTCTGACATGCCAGGCATATTTGCCATTCCCATTTAAGTTGCTCCTGTAGTCCTGATGACATGTCTCTAAACTGGATTAGAATAGGATAGAATAACAGACCTTGAAAGGGACCTTGGAGGTCTTCTATCCAACCCCCTGCTTAGGCAGGAAACTCTATACCATTTCAGACAAATGGTGGTCGAATCTCTTCTTAAAAACTTCCATTGCTGGACCACTGGAAGCCAGTTGTTCCACTGATTAATTGTTCTAACTGTCAGGAAATTTCTCCTTAGTTCTAGGTTGCCTCTCTCCTTGATTAGTTTCCATCCATTGCATCTTGCCTTCAGGTGCTTTGGATAATAACTTGACTCCCTCTTCTTTGTGGAAGCCCCTGAGATATTGGAACATTGCTATCATATCACCCCCAGTCCTTCTTTCCATCAGACTAGACATATCCAGTTCCAGCAACCATTCTTTATATATTTTAGCCTCCTGCCCTGATTGGGATACTTTGACAATAGCTTGCAAGGGATTCAGTTTGGGTGGAAGCTATTGTGTCCCACTGGAATATTCCCTGTTGCTGTGCCCTTCTACAATCTCTTTCAGGAAAGCGATGGCCGATATCTCTACAGGTAATCCTTGACACTTGATTAGTTATAACAGCACTGAAAAAAGTGACTTATGACCATTTTCACACTTATGACTGTTGTAACACCCCCATGGTCACATGATCAAAATTTGGATGCTTGGCAACTTATGACCATTGTAATGTTCCAGGGTCATGTGATTGTCTTTTGCGACAGTGGGGAAGCCAAGTTCACTTAACAACCGTGTTCCTAACTTAACAACTAGAGTGATTTGCTTAACAACTGTGGCAAGAAAGTTCTTAAAATGGGACAAAACTCACTTTAGAACTGTCTCACTTAGCAACATACATTCTGGGCTCAATTGTGGCCGTAAGTCAAGGACTACCTGTATATACATATATAAATGTACAGTATATGCATATACAGATATATAATGTTGGAGTTGTATTGACTATGCTGATGGTTCGTAAACTGTGTACCACCACAAACTCACAAGGGTTCTGTGGGATATTTTAAATTTAAAATATTTAAAATTTCAATTCTATCAGACATCAGGCAATTTACTAGCTTGAGGTACTTCACAGTTTTGGCTTAGGGGCAAAGGGGAAAATTACTGTCTTTTGCAAAGCAGTCAATGAACTGCCGTGTAGCTTGCAACCAGCTGTAGGCCCGAGGGACTGGTAGCCTTACCAGATAGACCAGGCAGGAAACATGACCAGTTAAGCTAATTCTACTTTATTGTAAAGCAACATTAAGGGAATCTTGCAAGCCTGAAATTAAAATATTCTCATTGCCACCTTTGCAGCCCAAGAAATGGGAGGGAGGAGTTTCCTTCTGAGCCTCTTGCCTCACCCACTATCCAGCCGAAGACTCTGTTGTCTCTTATCAGACCATCCCTAGGCAAAATCTCTTCACCTTTTCTCCCAAGGTCTTTTCCACATACATTTACAGGGAAAGAGTCGAGAGCAGGGGTTCCCAAACTTGGCAACTTTAAAACTTTAAGAATTCTGAGTCCACAAGTCTTAAAGTTGCCATGTTTGAAGACCTCTGGTCTAGAGGCAAAACACTACGGGAAAGTATATTTCAGATGCAGAGAAATGCATGCAGAAGTCACTTTGAAAGTGAGTGGAGATTAATAGAAGGTGATGATATTCGTCTCTATCTTTCAGAAAATTGTTCCTTTGGTGGTAATAGGGCAACTCATCAACACAAGCTGTGGTGGGATTCAAATAATTTAACAACCGGTTTGCCCAGAGTCAGGTTGGCCATTGTGGAAGGTGTGGCCCATCCACATCCTCCAGCTCTGCTGCACATGTGATGAAACTACTGCCATGGCCAACCTGACCCTGGGCAAACCAGTTGTTAAATTACCACCACCATCCCGCGCTATCAAAGTAGATCCTGGGTGCTGCGCAGCAATGGAGAAACAGAAAATGGAGTGGCTGGCACAAGGGAGGGAAGATGAGGAGCAGGGAGAAGGAAGAGGGAAAGTGGCCTTCTCCTTCCTTCGCACCGGTCACTCTGTTGCCCATTTCTCCATTGCAATGCAGCATAGAGCGCAGGATCTACTTTGATAGTGTGGACAGGGTGGGTAATTTAACAACCGGTTCATGTGAACCGGTGAGAACCAGCTGAATCCTACCACTGACAATGAAACCGACTTGAGATTTGCTAATTACAAAGGGTAGATAATCATATTAAATTCTGCATTGAATACTGCATTTTGCACTTTTTTGACGTTAATGGTCCAGAATGGTATAATGTCTCCTGCTTGAGCAGGGGGCTAGACTTGAAGACCTCCAAGGTCCCTCTCAACTCTTCAGTAATTCTGTAAAGGGTATAATCTTGACTTCATCCATGTTTTGATGTCCTCATAGCAATAGTTGCTCCAAATGAGGCCAACATGCAAGCTATCTGAGAAGGTGCCACTAATATGGAATTCTACCACTTGCCTGGTATCAGCAGACACAAGATGAAAACAGATTCAGTCACTGACTTGTAGTCCTTTGAAGGCCAGGCCAAACTAACCAACTTTCCTAGCATTTCACAAATGAAAAGAGGAACATTTGGAAGTAAAATCTACTCAAGACTGTTTCAGATACCAGAGATTCATTTTTATTTTTTTGCTATCAAAATGGAAGTCCCCTTATTTTCTTATTTCCAATCTGGTCTTGTGTCTTATCTATTTTTATCATTCTCAATTTAATGAGTTGTCAGGTTTTCCTTTCTAGTTGTCTATTCCAAAACTAGCTTAGAAAGAGAGGGGGGGAGGGAGGGAGGAAAGGGGAACAGTGGAACCCTTGAAATATTCTAAGAACAAGCAGCAGTTGGGATCCTTTGCCCACAATTAGATTAAACTGTATTCCTGATTTGGCAGAAAATACATGGGTGTGAAATCCGCACAGTATCCCTGTCCTACTCTAGTTATCTAGTGTTCTTCCCAAGTAATGGGTGATAGATGGAGTAATAGATATTACACACTCTAATGCAATCCTTTTAATTTTATTTATTTTGTTTGTCAAGTGTGTATGAGTAAACAAGTATAAGTATGAACATAATATATAAACATATAAGTATAAACAGTATAAGTGTAATATATATATAATAGATGATAAATGGGAACAGTAGGATAGGGACAATAGGCATGCTGGTGCACTTATACATGTCCCCTTATAGACCTCCTAGGAAAGGGCTGAGGTCCATGGTAGACAGTTTAAGATTAAAGTTTTGGGGGTTTGAGGATGTAACAACAGAGTCAGGTAGGGAGTTCCAGGCATTGACCACTCTGTTGTCGAAGTTGTATTTTTTACAGTCAAGTTTGGAGTGGTTTACTTTGAGTTTCTATCTATTGTTTGCCCATGTATTATTGAGTTTGAAGCTGAAATAGTCATTGACAGGTAGGACGTTGTGGCATTGGATGGTGTCAGACTGGGAGGGGGAAGGGATTTTTCTTTGAACACTGGTACAACTGAGAGTAACTGAGACCCATCTTGTTCCTAGGCCTCTTCATGAAATGAGGAGGAAAAGGGTTATGTTTGTCCTGGGGTTGGATGCGAGTGAGGATACTGTTTGAGAAGATATACACAAGTTTGCTCAGTCAAATCTTTCTCATTAATGTGATTAGTGGGTTCTTTTTCTATATAAATTATAATAGTTACTTTGAGCTTGTATGAACACCATACCTTAGCATATTTATATTATGCCAAGCAATTTATGGAGGGTGGGAGAAGTATATTTCCTCTTCTTTGGGGAAATTCATAAGAAATTCACCTCACTTGTAAATTGTACCCTTTTGCCTTTACCTTTCTTCAGATTTTCAGTTACCTCGATGTTTTTTTTTTTCTCTTTGATCTTCTAGAGGTGATCCTGAACTATTTGTTCTCAGGTGATATTTGCTCCATGTCTGGGGGGTTATTACCAGTGTGGTATTGGCCATGAAAAATCCTAGAGGGCTTATATATTGGTGTTGTTGCTTGATGTACTGTTTTGTTTTGGTTGTATTCTGTTCTTTAGTGTGGCCTTAAGGATGAAGGTCAAACAAAAATAGCATTTTTTGCTGTAATATAAATTTGGGGCTTCTGACCAAAAGATGCTAACCTTTCAAATGATTAAAAATATGGAAATGGGTGTGTAGAGATTTGTTCAAAAGAGAGGGAAACAGTATGGCGTATGGCATATGGTCAAGGCCACTAAATTTCAACTGAGAAAAGAGACTTTTTCAAGGTGAAAAGGTATTTTTCGGATGGAACAGTGGAAAATTAGACCAAATTTGATTTGCTACATTCAAGGCAACCATATATTTATTTTATTTATTTATAACTACAAGGCTTCCTACTTGCAGATGACTCTGGGCAGCCTTAAATGTACACATATTAGGAATCTAAAAGTAAAACCAAATGGATCTAATGAATATTAGTGCTAGGTTTACAGACATACTATTGGATTGTTTAATCTGGGTTTAGATCAGATGTGTCCAACTCTGGCAACGTTAAGACTTGTGGACTTCAACTGCCAGAATTCCCCAGCCACCCATGCTGGGGAAGTCCACAAGTCTTAAAGTAGCCAAGGTTAGACACCCCTACTTTAGAACATATTATCTCTACTTGTAAAATGGAGTATCATATTTTCTTTCTATTTCATACACTTTATAGCTATTCTCTTTTCTTGGAACTTAGACAATAACAATTCTAGGAGGAATAGTGAGTTCTTCCAGCTCTTTTTCCGAATTCACTCTCTAGGCATCATCAATGGACACTAAGATAACCAAACTTGATCAAAGTAATCAGTGGTGCCTACAGCGTGGGGTAGGGTTAAAAATGGGAAGAAGGTGGATGGAGCATCATGATGCAAACCTCACCCCTTTCGTATGTATATGCACAATAATATATACTCATTTAAAGGGGGTATGAGCAGTCTTACTAGACATGAAACAGGATTAGAAGAGCTAATTCTACTTTATTGTGAGATTACATTAATAGAATCTTGCTGGTCTGAAAGTAGTTCTCTTCCATTACCTCAACACCCCCCCAAAATCTAAAGTGGTTTTTTTTTTCTGATCCTCTTGCCCATCTACCTGCCCAGCAGTGAGCTAAACTGCCCTTTATCTGACCATTTTCTAAGGTCATTCCAGTGCCGGGATTCAGATTTTGTTTTACTAGTTCTGTGGGCATGGCTTGGTGGGCATGGCAAGGGAAGGATCCTGTAAAATCTCCAGTCAGAGGCGGCATTTGCCGGTTCTCTGAACTACTCCAAATTTCCTCTACCAGAACTGGTCAGAACCTGCTGAATCCCACCTCTGGGTCATTCCCACATAACTTTACAAGGTAAAGTTTCTTGTCTTCCACTTTGAATGTTGACTTCTCTTTGCAGATGCAACTGAAAGCAATGGGCATTTGGGGAATTTGGGGGACCCAGATCTCTTGAAGGAACAATCACATCTGAAATCAATGAGAAGACCTTTCTGCTTTCCTAAAATGATGATCCTGGATTAATCAGTAAAACTGATTAACTGTTATGGCAACCCAAATTTTGATTGGCCTTATATTCTGCATGTGGGTGTGATGACTCAGTGGTTAGAGGCGCTGACCTTGTCAGCTGGAAAGCTGACAGCCTGGTTCAAGACCCAAGTCCTGCATGAAAGGGTGAGTTCCTGTTACTTACCCTAGCTCCTGCTCACCTAGCAACTGAAAAGTATGCAAAGAGCCGTCCATGGTGGCACAGTGGTTAGAATGCAGTATAGCAGGTTAACTCGCTACTCACTCCAAGATTTCAATCCTGACCAGTTCAAGGTTGACTCAGCCTTCCATCCATCCAAAGTGGGTAAAATGAGGACCCAAATTGTTGGAGGCAATAGGCTGACTCTGTAAACCACTTAGATGGGGCTGTAAAGCACTGTGAAGCAGTATATAAGTCTAAGTGCTAAATGTGAATAGATAAATAGGTACCATTTCGGTAGAACAACATTCTGTGCACCTCAATATATAGTCATGCTGGCCACATGACCAGAGAAATGTCTTCCCACAATGCTGTCTCCCTCAGCTAAGAAACGGAAATGACCATCACCTTGTAGATTTAGACATAACTGGACAGGGGAAACCTTTACCTTTATATTCTGCATAGGATGAGCAAGCATTCTTTTTCCTTGGCTATTAGTTGGAAAGTGACTCATTTGAACTGTTCTGTATGCCAACCACACCCTAAACTGGGAAATAACCATTAAGAGAGAAGGAGAGCCTCATTGGGCTGCTGGCAAAATCATGCACAGTCTGTCTATTGATTCAAAACAAAAGCAGGAGCAGATGCTACCCATAGGAAAACAGCCACAGTTTCTATCAGAGTGATAGACAAACACAGAATAGGGAAATCTGATAAGCAGTTGAGTGAACATCCTTCCCCCCACTCACCAAATATAATAACATTTTGGATGCTAGAAGTAGTACAATGTGTATAGACTTTCTCACAGCGCTATCACAAATTCTAAAGGAGTTGGAATTGATGCATTCCTGTAGTTTGGATAATGAGAGATGAACTGTGCTTTGCTTTAAATATGGGTCTTTGAGCTGACTCACATATTATGTTTCCCAAGCAAAAGATGGCCAGGAAAGAAAAATTGATGTGAATATTTTATGCACATCCATTACTTCCCTGTAACTAATGTTCCCATTTCTGTTTGTGTTCTTAATCGCCGGTGCAGGCAGAGCTGTGCTTAACCACAAAGCAGTCCAATGACTTGCTCACCTAATAGTGAAGTTTTGAAGTGCATGGAAGGATCACCATAATCCTCGGAGGAGAATCCATAAACAGCTGTCCCCCCCCCTCACTTCATGGGCTTTGTATATGATACAAGAGTCTTCCATCTCCTTCCTGTTGCTGTAGTTGCATAAGAAATGGACAGAACATAATAGTGTGTTCATAACAGCTGGCTTACATATTGTTAGGCTTCCTTCTATGGGAATAAGTTCTGGAAAAGTGCACTCTTTATTATTATTATTTTTTCATACAGACTTTTAAAAGAAGTGAGGGGGGCATTCAGAGAGTCTTGTACAGTATATGTCGGCAACTCTAAAAGTCTAAATTATAAATAAATTCCAAGTGCTTATCCGTGAATCATATACAAATGAAAGCTACCTTTTGAAGAATGGATTGCTGCAAATGTGAAGCTAGCAAACGTATTTCAAAAACACAGGAAATTGGAGAAGAATTTTCTAGTCCTAGCCCTTTCATCAGGTAACAGGAAACAACAGCGGACTATTTAAAATGATACAGAGAATGGCTCCCATTGAGGTTGCTTGTAGCGGCTTTCTAATGCATATTTGCCAACAGGCACTGTCAACAGAATAATGCTATATATTGTTGACAAAATTAATTTAAAAGAGGCCTTGAAGTTACAGCCAATGGTTTGAAGGGCATTAGCAACAGGCATCAGCTGAGAAAGGATATCGGAGGATATTCTGAGGATATTCTGAGTTTTACTTACTTTCCTAGAGCCAATAACAGAATTTTAAAAACAGAATTAAGATGAAGGGAAGCTTTCAAACCTTCATTATTTAGAAGCTTAAAAAAAAACAATCCAATGCAACAGCTGTTTCTATGGAAACGGGGGCAAGCCAGGCTTCACAAAGGAAAAAAGAAATGGAGAGGGTTCTTCTTTAGATTTCAGTTTCCACAGAAACATGCATCATAATTGCAGTAAATAAACTTGGTGTTATACTCTTGAGCTAACTCTAGGGCACAGTGCCTGCACACTGAACATCCCTCATCTCTCTTGACAACTAAGTTAGCATCCATATACCTGTGACTAAAAATGAAATTGTTCCTTACTGTATTCTATAGAGTTATATTTAGACCTGTGCATATAAAAAGCAGCATAATTTTTGACCAGTGTCTTCCTCTCTCACTTCCTTTTAACAAATCTGATTAAGGGTCAAGAAAGAAGGGGAGATTATTTCATCAGCATGACCAAGAAAATTGTTGTCTACCAAAGTGTGTCTAACAAAGCCACATGAGAAATGTGACATGGCCAGGATGGGTGTGGCTAGCTCGACATTACTCATGTCAGAAAATAGGAGATGTATAAAATCATGTACGTATAAATAAATAAATAGCAGGATGACAACATGCACGAGTACAATACATCTTTACCTCAGGAAGAACCTGGTTCAGAAGGAGAATCTCTGCCATTCAGCTAACAAGACAAACATTCTTCACAAGGTTGCTAGATATTTATGAGATTTGTAGATAGAGCAACTATGGATATGATTTATTTTTAAGACAATTAATTAATAAAAGCCAATTTGGTTTAGTGGTTAAAGCACTAGGCTAGAAAAGCAGGAGACTGTGAGTTGTAGTTCCTCCAGAATCATGAAAGTCAGTTGGATGACTTTGAACCAGTCACTCTCTCTCAGCTTAATCCACCTCACAGGGCTGTTATTGTGGGGAAAATAGGAGCAGGAATAAATATTGTGTATATATTCACCACTGTGAGTTATTTATGAAAATTATAAAAAAGATAAAATAAAATAAAAAGAAACAGTTAAAGCCACATTAAGAAAGGTATTCATTAGATCAAATTAAATCATATGTCTATGGAGATTCTCAGTCATCCAGATCATTGTTGTTCCAAAAGTGCTTTTAAAAAGACAATTAGACTTTCTTTTTCCCCCCTTGAAGATGTTTCACTTCTCATCCAAGAAGTTTCCTCACTTCTGACTGAATCATGGGGAATGGAAGGATTTATATTTCTTTATAGTCTTAAGAAGTCTTCAGTGGGATAGCTGATAAATAGTTCTGTAAAGTAATTTGCATTGGAGGATGGGAGAGTCGGTTTGGTGCAGTGGGTTAAGGTGCTGGCCTCGAAATTAAGAGATCATGAGTTCTAGCACCACTTTAGGCATAAAAGCCATTGAGCCAGTCACACTGTCTCTCTCAATCCAACCAATCTCACAGGTCCAGTTACAGTATGTCTAGTTACTTTCCAGCTGAAAGTCCAGTTATATGGAAAATTAGAGGGAAGGAGTATGTTGTATGTTTGCTGCTTGAGATATTTATAAAGCAATAGGAAGGATTAAAAAAATAAAAAATAAATAGTAGATATTCAGAATATAGATGCATTTTATTACAGTCTTGGATAATGTTAAGTCCGGAGCATGGGCTCAAGGAACGGAGACGAGACATTGAACAGTGACTTCAATTCTTTATTGTAAAATAAGAACAGAGCAAATACTTGGGCAGCAGCAGCTCTTTTATAGAGCTGGCTGCTGTCAAAACAACCAATGATTTGAGTTTACCGCTTTCACAAGCGTCCAATCAGGGGGCCCCGTTAACAGCCAATCAGACTGGCCAAAAACGACCAATCACGACTCGCTATTTGCGGGCCAATGAAAGTGCAGGATTACAAGCCTGCTGTTTAGGTTGTATCGCTGCGTTGGCTTAGTCCATAACACCCCTCCCCCCCTAGGTTCCATCTGAGGGGTGGGGCAACGTATTCTCGTAAATAGGCAGGTCGCTTCACCTGTCTGCTTGACCTGCGCTGTTCCACCGGTTTCTGTCCTGGTTCTGGTTCCAGTGGGCTGCTAGCTGGGTTGGATGGTGAAAATTGTGGTCCTGGGCTGCTTTCCCTGCTTACACCAGTGCTGTCTTCCGGGTTCCCTGGATCTGTTTCCATCACAGTGCTGTCATGCGGCGAGGCCACTCCTTGGCTCGGTTCTCCTTCTGATGGTGAGTATCCACTGGTTGATTGTGTAGACTGTTGGGTTTCAATTAATATTTCTTCTTCGGCCTCCTCAATGTCCCTTCCCCCCCCCTGTAAGCAAGTGTCGGGCAAGTAAGCAAGTGCTTTATGGTCGCGGGGACCCACAATGGGTCACCCGAGAAGTTTTTCACAAACACGAGGTCACCTTCCTAGAATGCCCGACACTTGCTGCTGGATCCCGGGGGTTGTTCCGGCGTGTAGTTTGGGTGGAGGCGATCGAGATGTGAGCGAAGTTTCCGGCCCATCAGGAGTTCAGCTGGGGTTTTGTTCATGGTACTGTTTGGGGTTATGTGCTGGAGGAGAAGCATCCGGTTTATTTTGTTGTCAATGTCGCCATGGTCCATTTTGTGCAAGGTCTGTTTTACAAATTGAACCATTCGCTCAGCCCTACCATTGGCCGCAGGGTGAGCTGGCGATGTTAAGGCATGGCGGATGTCCCGATCTGTCAGGTACTATTCGAATGGCAAGGCAGTGAATTGGGGGCCATTATCGGAGACCAGGACATCCGGAAATCCGTGGGTAGCGAATAGCTTATTCAGCTTTTTAGTGACTGCCTCTGTGGTGGTGCTTTTCATCTTGTGGACTTCAAGCCAGTTTGAATAGGCATCCACTGTTAGGAGGAAAGTGTGTCCTCTTGTGGGTCCTGCAAAATCGATGTGGATACGGGACCAAGGACCTCAAGGCGTTTCCCACTGAGTTGGGGGAGTTTTTGGAGGAGTGGAATGAGTCTCCTGACATTTGCTGCATTTTGCTACCCAGGTTTCTATCTGTTTGTCTAAGCCAGGCCACCATGCGTAACTCCTGGCCAATGCCTTCATCTGCACGATGCCTGGATGTCCATCATGCAACATTTTCAATACCCTATATTGCAATTTCTCCGGGACTATGACTCTGTCTCCCCACACTATGCAGCCTTTCTGGGAGAATAGCTCTGTTTGATGATTCCTAAATGGCTTGAACGTGTCATTGGTTGTGCTGACCGGCCAACCCCGTTCTACCCAGCTGAGGACTCGTGCCAAAACAGGGTCCTTTTTTGTTTCTAAGGCAATGTCTCCAGCAGTCAGCGGCGGTGATTTGAGGGTTTCGATTTGCAATACGGCTAAGGTTGGAGCTGGTTCTTCTATGATGTCTGGTAGTGGAGGGCGGCTCAAAGCATCAGCGTGGGGAATGGTTTTCCCCGGGCGGTGTTGCAATCGGTAATCGTAGGCAGCTAAAAATTCTGACAAACATGTCATTCTTGGTGATAAGATTTGGGAGTTGGTTTGTTTCCTGCCAAAATACCAAGTAGCGGCTTGTGGTCTGTAATTATGGTAAAGGGTCTCCCATACACATATTCATGGAAACGTTTAATTGCGGATACAATAGCGAGAGCCTCTTTATCAAGTTGACTATAGTTCCTTTCAGTTTTAGACAAAGTTCTCGAAAAGAACGCAATAGGTGCCTCATTCCCATTTGGTAGGACATGGCTTAAAATGGCTCCCACTCCAAATGGTGAGGCGTCACAGGTAACCGTCAAAGGTAGAGTCTTGTTGTATTGCATCAATACAGCATCGGAGGTTAAGAGGTCTTTTACCTCTTGGAATGCCCTCTCTTCACGCCGTCCCCAGACCCAGGAAGCCTTTTTGTTGAGAAGTCTATGTAGAGGCTCGGCTACGGTCGCCTTCTGGGGCAAGAAGATGTTATAAAAGTTAATGAGTCCCAGGAAGGCTTGGAGGTCTGTCTTATTCCTAGGTCTCGGGGCATTTTTTTTTTAAAACAAATTTTATTAATTTTACAAAAAACAATACACAATCCAGGCATAACAACTTAAAAAATCTTTTCTAAAAAAAAAAAAAAAATTAAAGAAGAAAGCCAATAGAACATATAAAATAACTCCAAATTGTAATATCAATATTTACATTATCTATTTAACTTCATATCTTATCCAGACTTCTTCTTTTATCCAAATTATATTTCTTGCTTATTAAAATTTTATTGCCTTTCATAAACATACAAGACACAAAACATAAACAAAACTAAAACATCTTTTCTGAAGGCTGCTTGATCCTGGGTTAAAACTCTTCACACAGACACAAATTCAAACATCATATTCACTTTATATATCCTTCCATATCTTATTATCATTTTCTTTTTCTTTTTTTATAAACCAATTTTATCAATTTTACAAAAACAGTGCACAAACAATCAAGGCATAACAGCTTATAAATTCTTTTCTAAAAATAATAATAATAATTAAAGAAGAAAACCAATAGAACATAATGATTCCAAATTATAATATCAATATTTACTTTATCTATTTAACTTCATATCTTATCCCAGCTTCTCCTTTCCATCCAAATGATTTCTTGTTAATTAAAATTTTATTGCCTTTTATCAATAAAAAAAAAACATAACAAAACCTTTATATATCCTTCCATATCTTATTACCATTTTCAATAACATTCTTTGTCTGTTCTATTTCCAACTATCCATTCCTCTTTTTTCTTTTACTATACTTCTCCTATACACTAATTGGAGTGACGCCTTTAACTCATTACCCTAACTTAAAAGTACTTCATATAACACTTAATTTATCTTGGGATTCTGTTTAGTAGATTCTAAAATTACACAGTAAATTTTATGCTCTAAATAAACATATAAAAACACAATCTTATATACCTACCAGAATCCCCCTTTTATCCTAAATTAAATTCACCCATTGTCTCTGAATAAACTTTTTTTCTTTAGATCTTGCTTCCCACCATTAAGGCTTCTCCTCCCCCCCTTTCTCTCTTGCTTATTCTTCTCCTTGACCTTTTTACCCTTTAGTCTCCCCTCCTCCCTTTTCTTACTCCCTTTCCTTTGCTTTCTAACCTTGCATCCACCTTTCCTCTCATTTTTCTCTTTTTTGGTTGTTTTTTCAAATCTTAAAATCCCCTTTTTCTTATCCTCTTTCTCCTCCTCCCAAGAAAAAACCCATTGTTCATCAAAGATGGCTTCTTGTTCCTCTTCTTCTTTGTCCCAGTCATTCTGCTGCGTAATCAACTTTTCATAAGTACATAACGCCATTTCTAAGAATTGAAACAAAGCGCCCAAAGTATCTTCTTTTTTATATTTTTGATATTCAGTCTTTAGTTCATCCACAAACGATGCCATCCTGAAAAAAGAAACTTTCCCCAAAACAACCACCCAAGTATTTTTAATCAAAAATAATTCAAAAAAAGTTCCAAAAGTTTATATTTTTCTTCTTTCTTCTATTTCTTTTTCTGGGGTTACTGTTTAATCAAAGAGGTCCAATTACCTTGTATCTTTCTTTGAGATTCTAGGCAATCTCCTCCTTTTTCCACTTCTGCTCCAATTTTTTTTCCTCTCCCTTTCCACTTGCAACATCAATTTTTAAATGATCAGAAATCCATACCTCTAATAAGGGTTTTCCAATTTCTTAAATTTTTAAGTCCAATGTCCAAGAACTCTTTTGTCCCTTAACTTCAACTTTCAGAATAGTTCACCTTCAGTGCCCAAACAAATTTCAAATCTTCATCTCCTGTTTCCTTGGGGTGGGAAAGTGAAGAAAAAAAAAATCCCTTTAACAGCTTCTCCGCCGCTTTCAATCTTCTTAGGGATACAATGTATCCTCCAGCAATTCAGACAGCTCAATTCCAACAAATTTAAAAGATGTTGATTGACCCGGCTCAGCCAGCACTTTCACTTTTCTTGCTTCCTCCAGCACAATCTTACCCGGTTGCTGGCTTCTTCGTGGCGGCCATTGCTGACCGCCGCTCCACCACCTTGGGAAAAAGGGGTTTTTCCGGATGAAGAGGGGGTCTGCGAGTCTTGGGGCATTTTTGATTGCGGTTAGTATTTTTTTCAGTGGGGTGGATTCCCTGTCTGTCGAGAAGGTATCCCAGGAACTCCACTCTCTCCATACAAAGTTGACACTTATCCCTTTTTATCTTCAGACCAGCGTCTTTAAATTTCTGAAGAACTTTTCTGAGTCGTTGTACGAATAACTCTTTAGTGGGGGCAGCTATTAGGACATCGTCAAAATAAGGCACGACGCCTTTTATGCCTTGTAATAGTCTCTCCATCAAACTTTGGAAAATGCCCGGCGCCACGCTTACTCCAAATTGGAGTCTATTGCACTTGAAAGCGCCTCTATGTGTGACTATTGTCTTGGCTTCTGCAGTTGTCGCGTCTACAGGTAGTTGCTGGTACGCCTGAGTTAAGTCCAATTTCGCAAATATTTTTCCGCCACACAGGGAATGAAGAAGGTGTTGAACCACTGGTATTAGGTAAGTGCTCTGTTGAAGAGCATGATTTAGGGTGGCCCGGTAATCCCCACAAATTCTTAACGACCCATCTGGCTTCATGGGCGTTACTACTGGAGTTTCCCAGCGGGCATGGTCAATCAGTTCCAATACGCTCTGGGCTATCAGTTTATCTAGCTGCTCATCGATCTTTGGCTTTAGGGCAAAAGGCACCCGACGAGGCTTAAGCTGAATGGGAGCTACACCGGGGCTGAGATTAAATGATATAGGGGTCCCCTTGCCTAATATTCCTGTGAACACGTCCTGGAATTCCTGGATGAGAGCCTCTTCCCAGTCATCACTTCTGGTTTGGTGTATGCCGGCTAGTTCAATCCCGAGTGGGGCAAACCACTGTAACCCTAACAAACTGGGTCGGTCACAATCGACGACAGTCAGGGGAAGCGTCGCTGTGCGGTCCTTGAAGGATACTTGGACGTGGCTGGAACCGACAACTGGAATTCTGTTTCCCTGGTAGTCTTTTAGGATGATTCGTTGCATGCTGAGGTCCTGGCGGCAGATGGCAGGGATCAACTGTTTGAGGGTTTTCCAGGATACCATCGATAGGGATGATCCCGAATTGACTTCCATCACGCACGGTCGATTCTCAATCGTAACCCTTATGCAGATCTTTCTTGCATCGAACGATGAAGTGTGGCCGATAATCATGGTTTGGTGGGCCTCTTCTCATCTCCTTGAAGAGGCAGGTGCTCGATTTCTGTAGTAGTAGTGGTTGTTCCATTGGTGGTTCAGACGGTCCTGGTTCTCAGGAGGTTTGCCTATCTCCCGACGGAGGTTGTTCTCCCTTCGGCTGGGACTGGACTCTCGCTTGCTTCTGCAGACTTTTGCGATGTGGCCTCTTTTTCCGCAAGTACGGCAGAGTGCATCGAGGAATTTGCAGTCCGATCGCGGGTGGTTTGCCCCGCAACCAGCAGATTGGCGCGGATGTCTCTGGTTCCTTTGCTCTCATTCCAAGCGGAGCCGGTTGACCTCCTCTTCCTCACTGTCTGAGGATGACTCTAGTTCTTCGTGGTGGGTGGTGGTAGCGTGATTCTCAGTGGCAAGTGGGCTATCGTTAGCGAATTGGCGAAGCGGTGCGTTCGCTCGGCGCATTCGAGTGGCTGACTTCCTGGTTGCTTCTGCGGCAGTAGCATTGGCGATGACATCTGTAAGGCTGATGTCGCCTTTCACCATCAGTTTACTCTGCATGTGCGGTGCATTTAATCCCAGAACTATTCGGTCTCTTAGGGCTTCCTCTAAGTTTGCAAAACCACAAAGGCCTCCTAGGTTCCGGAGGTCGGCTACGAAATTCCCAACGCTCTCGTCCTTCCGTTGGTCCCTCTGGTAAAATTCGTGTCTTTGTATCAGTGTAGGTACTGCGGGTGCATAATGGGCCCGGAGGATTGTGGCGAGGGTATCCCAATCCATGATCTTCACTTCCACTGGTTTTGCCAGTGCTTTAGCCATTTTGAAAACGGCGGGGCCGCAATGAGTCAGGAACACCGCTCGTTTCTTGCCAGGCGTAGCATCTTTTAAATTGTTGGTCTCCAGGAACATCTGGAAGTGATCTATATATGAGGGCCAGTCTTCGGTTGCTGGGTCGAATGGAGTGGGTCGTATGGTGCCGCTGCTCATCTTGCCGTTTGTTGCGTGCGCTCTTCAGCCACGTGCTCTGTCTTGTTCGATGTGTACTTAGTCAGCTCTATCGTCTCCGCATCCCATCCTCATCGCCAGTGTTAAGTCCGGAGCATGGGTGCAAGGAACGGAGACGAGATATCGAACGGTGACTTCAATTCTTTATTGTAAAATAAGAACAGAGAAAATACTTGGGCAGCAGCAGCTCTTTTATAGAGCTGGCTGCTGTCAAAACAACCAATGATTTGAGTTTACCGCTTTCACAAGCGTCCAATCAGGGGGCCCCATTAACAGCCAATCAGACTGGCCAAAAACGACCAATCACGACTCGCTATTTGCGGGCCAATGAGAAGTGCAGGATTACAAGCCTGCTGTAAAGTAAAGCTGTTTAGGTTGTATCGCTGCGTTGGCTTAATCCATAACAGATAAAATGTGGAAGTCAGGTACAGCACAGCAATTAAGTGATGTGCTTAACTCTTTACTCTAAAGCAGGGTCAGTTTGCATAGTTGATTCCTGGAAAGCATAAGAAAATGATTGGTCATGCTGGCTGAAGCAGTCTAACACAGGGGTGTCAAACTCGATTTCATTGAGGGCTGCATCAGGCTTATTTTTTTTTACCTCAGGGGGCCGGGATGGGCATGGCCAGGATGAGTGTGTCCAGCTCGATATTGCTCATGTCAGGGGTGCCTGTGATGGTCTGAGCACTCTGCCAGAGAAAGCAGGCTCCCAAGCTCCATTTTCAGCCGTGATGCCCTCCTGCAACCCTCTGCCAGCGAATACAGAGCTTGGGAGGGACATATGTGGCCCTCCTGAGCACCGTTTTTGCTGACAAAGGCACCCTGGGCCAGTCCTTCAATGTTTCCAGGGTGGCCCCTCTGGCCAGATGTAAGCACCCTGTAGGCCAAATCCAGCCCCTAAGCCTTGCGTTTGACACCTAGTCAGTAGAGTGGGGAGCAGAATCCAGGTTGGCAAAGTCTATTCTAACCTATAGACAGATTGTGAAAGTGTTTCATGGTTTATTTAATTGTGGCTTGCGTGTTCTATTCATATACAGCATTGAGTATACTTGATGTGTAATGAACGAAGTGCAAAAAGCAAGGTGACCTTGAGGTATCTGGGCAAATTTTAGTCAGTGTCGCACATGGCAACATGTATTCCTAAAATTACTTAACTTCTAAATGGCTGCTGTTTATGACAATAAGACGTCCTTGCTTTCTTATGCCCTAGAATTTCTTCTGTTGCTCTGTGCCTAATTCTGATTCTCCTTGTACTTTCCAACCCCCCCCAAAAAACTATTAAAAATCCCATAAAATCCATGAAGCAATTGTACAGCTTGGCATTACTCTTTTCACTACACACATGCATTGTGCAAATTTTAAAACTGAGTTGTGAGTTATAATTATACCATTATGATATTTTTTTCAGGGCCATGTTTAGCACAGTTAATGCCAAGCTTAATAATATTCATTAATGATTGCCCTGTGACTGCTTTCCTACCACCAAAGTTCTTCTTAAGCCTTCTATATACTCTTGGTCTCAGCTGGCAGATGAATCTTGAAAACAATAGCACAAAACAATCTTCTCCAAATTGGACTCCATCTTTGTTTTCCAAGGAGATCTGTTGAAATACAAACAGAATGGGGAATTAATATATCGGGCACGAACACATTTTTAGTTAGGATAGATGCAGACTACTCATACTCCCCTAAATCCTCCTTGTTAAATTAACTCCATATTCTGTAATTGTATCAGGTCATGCTCATTGTTGTAAAATAATAGTACAGTCTCTGGTCCTCCAAATATTGCTAAATCACAGTTCCTAAGAATTCACCCTGTTTCGTCAAAGGTGAGGAATGTAATGAATTGGTAAGCAAATCAGTTTCCTACTCCTAGCCTAGACCTTCTGAATAAGAGTTGGCTTGTATAGAGCAGGAGTCTCCAACCTTGGCAACTTTACAACTTGTGGACTTCAACTCCCAGAATTCCTCCTCCAGTCATGTTAGCTCAGGAATTCTCGGAGTTGAAGTCCACAAGTCATAAAGTTGCCAAGGTTGGAGACCCCTGGTATAGAGCATAATTTTTCAGCTCCTAGCTGCCTTCTTTCAGTGTTAAAATGATAGCATCATAGGACTGGAAGGAAACTTGGTGGTCTTCTAGTCTAACCTTCTGTCCTTAGTCCATCCTGGACAAATAGTTGCCCAATAGCAATAGCAATAACACTTAAACATTTACACTGCTCCACAGAGCTTTACAGCACTCCTTGGGCAGTTGACAATGTAACCATTATTGCTCCCAATAATCTGGATCCTCATTTTACTGACCTCAAAAGGATGGAATGCTGAGTCAATTTTGAGCCCGGTGAGGATCGAACTGCAGGCTGTGGGCAGAATTTGCCTGAAGTACTGCATTTAACCGCTGCATCATCAGGGCTCCAATCTTTTCTTCAAAACCTCCAGCAATGGAGTACCCACAACTTTGGGAGGGAAGCTGCTTGATTGACAAATTATTCTCACTGTCAGGAAATTTCTGCTTAGTTTCAGCTTGGATCTCCCTCTGACAAACTCTGATAAGTTCCTGTTCATAGAAGGTGATTGTAGATATCTAAACCATTTCCTGGACAGAACCTATTCAAGTTACCTGTTGTAGAGCGGCGGTCACAGAAAGAGACGGAGCCAGGCTGAAGGCTAACAGCTTTATTCTTGTGAATAAAGGGTCGCCGCAGCTGCCAAGGCTATTTGACAGCCAGCTGGCGGCAACAGCCGATGCCGTTTGACAGCTCCCTTTTATAGCCGGCTATCAAATGGCATCAGCCAATGGGAGCGATCGGCACTCCTGCGTAGGCGGCAGACCAGAGGGAGGACTGATGCTAGTCCTTGAACACAGCACTCCTGGCCACGAGCATGCGTAATCCTGCAGCCGGGACGCCCGCTTTCGCTTGCAGCCTGATCGTCGAAGTTCCAGGGGCTTGTCGGCTGCTACCGAGTCCTGTTCTTCCTGGGCAGCAACAGGAGCCTCCAGAGGGTCGTCAGCCATCCTCGACCTGCTGTCCAGCTGCTATTCGGGTGAGTCTTCTTGTGGCGATCGTTTGGTTGGTTTGGCGGGCGGCTGGTAGACCGGGTCCTTTGGCAGGCTGGCTGCGGCAGGCGGCGAGTAGACCGGGTCGTCTGGCAGCTGGTAGACCAGGATTTCAGTGGTAGGCCTGTTCCAGCGTCTCCTGAGCTGGTCCACGTGCCTTCTCCAAATTCGACCGTCTTCCAGGAGGACTCTGTAAGACCTGGGCCCTGTAACAGAAACTATCTGCCCTGGCAGTCACAAGGGTTGCCCTGCATAGTTCCTGGCGTAAACCAGGTCTTGCAGGGTGAATTCCCTGGCATGGCTGTCAGAAGCCAGTGGTGCGCTAGGAGCATAGTGAGGGTGCAACCTGTCCAGGGTGGTCCTGAGGTGTCTGCCCATCAACAGTTCAGCAGGGGATTTGTTGGTGGTGGGGCATGGCGTAGCATGTTGCGTGAGTAGGTAAGTGGACAGTTTGGAGTGCCAGTCTGCTTGGCCCAGCTTGGCCAAAACTTCTTTGGCAGACCTAACAGCCCTCTCTGCCATCCCGTTACTTGCAGGGTGGAAGGGGGCTGTGAGAGTGTGCCTGATGCCCAGGTTGGCTGCAAAGATGGCGAACTCATTAGAACTGAATTGGGGGCCATTGTCTGAAACTAGGGTGTCAGGAAGTCCATGTGTAACAAATAGTCTGGTCAAGGCCCTTGTGACAGCCAATGTTGTGGTGGAGGGTAACAAGGCCACTTCAGTCCATTTGGAGAATGAGTCTACAACAACCAAAAATGTCTTCCCCTGCATGGGACCAGCCAGGTCAATATGCAGCCTGGCCCAAGGGGCCCCTGTATCCTCCCATTTGGTTGGGGCAGCTGTTGGGGGGACTGCTCTTGTCGTCTGGCAGGGCTGGCATGTGTTAACCCAGTTGGCAATCCGGGCATCCAATCCTGGCCACCAGACATAGCTGCGGGCCAAGGCCTTCATCCTTACGACGCCAGGATGACCCTCGTGTAGTGCCCTTAAAACTGGCTCTTGCAAGTGGGGGGTATGACCACTCTTGTCCCCCATAACAGACAGCCCTGTAATGAAGACAACTCCTGTCTGCGGGTCTTAAATGGCATGAATTCAGGGGCGAACTGAATGTCAGGCCAGCCCCTCCCAACCCAGTCCAAGACTTAGGAGATAATATGGTCTCTTTTAGAGTGTGCAGCAATATCCATAGCTGAGACTGGCAGGTCAAGTTCATTGCAGTCGAAGATTGCGTGGATGGGAGCAGGGTCCTCGACTGGTGTTGGCAGGGGGCATCTGCTGAGGGCATCAGCATGGCACAAGTTCTTCCCTGGGCGATGTACCAGTGTGTATGAGTAAGCGGCCAGGAACAGAGTCCATCTGGTCATTCGCGGGGAGAGCACCTGTGGGGTTTGCTTATCACCAGCTAACAGTCCCAATAGAGGTTTGTGATCCGTTACAAGTTGAAAACAATGGCCAAAGAGAAACTCATGGAATTTTTTTACAGCAGCTACAGCTGCTAAGGCCTCCTTATCGATCTGACTCTAGTTCCTCTCTGCAGGAGAGAATGTCCTTGAAAAATAGGCAATGGGTGCCTCAGAACCATTAGGGAGCCTATGGCTCAATACTGCTCCTATGCCAAAGGGTGAGGCATCTGAGGCTAACACCAGGGGCAGTTTTGGGTTAAATTGGATTAAAACAGAAGAGACTTGACTGCTTGGAAAGCATTGGCTTCTCTCTGTCCCCAGTGCCAGGGGGTCTTTTTATCTAAGAGCCTATGAAGGGGCTCAGCTACAGAGGCCTTGTGAGGCAGGAACGCTGCATAAAAATTCAGGAGTCCCAAAAAGGCCTGCAACTCAGTTTTGTTAGAGCTCGTAAATAGTTCTAACTTTACTTTTTATGGGGTGAATTCCTGAGGTGTCAATTCGATAACCCAGGAAGTCCACTTGTTTGGTGGCAATGGTGCATTTGTCTTTTTTCAATTTAAGCCCGTTTTGCCTAAACCTGTCCAGGACAGACCTCACTCTGAGCAGCAATTGTGTTTTGTTGGTGGCAGGGACCAGAATGTCATCGAAGTATGGAACCACCCCTGGTAGGCCCTGGAGGATTCTTTCCATGAGTGATTGAAAAATACCTGGGGCAACGCTAACCCCGAATTGTAAATGCTTACATCTAAAAGTTCCCCTGTGTGTAACTATAGTTTGTAGGTCAGCAGTGTGTTGGTCCATGGGAAATTGCTGGTATGCCTGGGACATGTCTAACTTTGCGAAAATTGTGCCTGGCTCAAAAGAGTGGAGCAGGTGTTGGATTACACTGGATATGCACTAATTTGGAGGAAATGGTTGAGGGACGTCTTATAGTCAGCGCAAATTCTCACGCTGCCATCTTTTTTTAAGGGGGTGACTATGGGCGTTTCCCACTTGGCGAAATCTACCTGCTCCAGCACTCCCTGTTTAATAAGTTTGTCTAATTCCGCATCCAATTTAGGCCGGATGGCGAAAGGTACCTTCCGAGGTTTTAAACGAATTGGGGTGGCTTGTGGGCCTACATCGAAAGATATGGGGGTGCCTGAGTAACAACCCAGGTCACTGCTGAAAACATCAGAGTAGTCCTTAAAAAGGGCATCTACTTCAGAATTTGCCACAGAGTGAATCCCTGTAATGTTAAGGCCTAGGGCAGGGAACTAATCTAATCCTAGCAAGCTAGGAAGGGCACCATCTACGACCCCCAATGGCAAGTGACCTCTAAAGTTTTGGAATTGAATGAGGAATTTTCCCTTACCCAGGACTGGAATGTCTTTCCATGGTTGTCCCGAAGAGTCAGGTGGCAGTTGATCAGTTTCTTCTTTGAGAGCGAAGGCAGCAACTTCTTCAGGGTGGCCCATGAAATGATGGAGAGGACTGACCCGGTGTCTACTTCCATTCGGCAGGGCTTACCTTCCATAAAAAGAGAAATGCTTATTTTGTTAGACCCGTGGGTGGTATTGTTTGCGTGGTAACAAGTGTAGCAATTTTCCACTTGCCTTTGGAAGGAGGCAGAAACTTGAGGTCTTTGTGTGGAGGCCTGCTCGGCTTGACAAACCCTGGCTATGTGCCCTCTCTTCTGGTAGTACAGACAGATAACGTTTCTGAACCTGCAATTTGATCTATGGTGGTTACCCCCGCAGTTCATACAAGGGGGTTGCTGTTTGGTTGTCTGGCTGTTGTTTTTCTTAGGTGGCCCTGGTGGGGGGGTCTTGGACGCGTGAGGCGGTTTACCTCAAGAGGTTCTTCTTCTTCTTGGGAGGCCTCATCATAGTGGATTGTAGCCTGCCCCTGTTTAGGGGTATTTCCCTGAATTTCAGCTGCTGATACTTCTGACAATTCAGCAGCCTGAGCTTCCTCAATAGCTAAGGCTAGGGTTAAATCTTTTTTAGCCAGTAACCACCTCTGTAGCTTTAGGTCCCTAACTCCTCCCACAATTTGGTCAAGCAGCATGTCCTCAAGGTAATCCCTAAACCTGATATAGTTTCAGGCATGGGTGAAATGACTGGAGACAATCTTAGTTGGTGAACTTTCAGCTCTTTATTACATAGTGACTTAAGAGGGTGAACAACAACAACTCTGCCTTATATAGGTGACCTTAATGTGAAATAACCAATAGGGAGCTGTAAGACGCTAGCTCCAGAACCAATAAGAGTCCTTCGTTAAGGGCCAATCGGATTCTCTGAACCCAACCAATCTGATCGAGCCGCTTAACACCCAATCAGAAGTGCAGGGCCAGAACCCTGCACTTTACCCCAAGCTTGCTTTTATTTAAACTATTTACATACATAACACCCTTTCCCACTGGCTCCTCAATTATGGTGTGGTTATATAGTCCTTCAAATAGGACGGTTGTTTTTTGGGTCTATTAGATTTTCTTTGGACTGGCTGTGTGCAGTCCTGTTGAGGTAAAATGTTGTTTGGTAGTGGCTCAGCTTCTCGTTCTGGTGTGATTTCCCTTGGAGTGTACGATTCTTCCTCCTGCTCCATTTCCTGAGTTTCACTAGATTCATCGCTCTCTTGGAACAGGTTCCCTGGAATGTCGTCTTCTTCCATTCCTTCCCCCCCCTCAGTTTGGTCGTAGGGGAGTTGCTGGCTGGCCGAAAGGAGTCGTGACCGTAATTGGTCAATATGTCGTTTCCACAGTCTTTCATCAACACATTTTACAATATAGGATTTGGGCCCAGTCTTGCGTATTATCGTTGCTTCAATACAAACCGGGTTGCCCGATAAATTTCTTGCATAAACGGGGTCATCTACCTTGAAGGTACGGTAGTGTCCGCTGGATCCTACAGGCTTTTCTGGCTCGTAAGCAGGGTGCAATCGGTCGAGGCGGGAATGGAGTTTTCGCCCCATAAGAAGTTCGGCGGGAGTTCTGCCGGTTACGCTGTGTGGAGTGATGTGTTGTAGGAGTAGAATGCGGTTTATTTTTTCATCAATATTATCATAGTCCACTTTTTGCAAAGTCTGTTTTACAAATTGGAACATGCGTTCCGCTCGGCCGTTGGTAGCAGGATGCAACAGTGAGGTGAGCGCATGGCGGATGCCATTATCAGCAAGGTACTGTTCAAACATTAGCGCTGTAAACTGTGGTCTGTTGTCAGACACCAGGACATCTGGCAATCCATGAGTTGCAAAGAGTCTATTGAGGACTTTAATGACAGCTTCGGAGGTTGTATGGGTCATTCGATGAATTTCCAACCAATTAGAGTATGCATCGACAGTCAATAGCAATGTATGTCCTTTAATCGGCCCTGCGTAATCCAGGTGAATTCTGGACCAGGGCCCGCGTGGCGTCTCCCATTCAGTCGGTGCAGCTTTTGGCGGTGCGTTGCTGTTTTGTTGGCACTTGGTGCAGGCCTTGACCCATTGCTCGATGTGTCGGTCCATGCCTGGCCACCAAGCGTAGCTCCGTGCGAGTGCTTTTATCCGCACGATCCCGGGATGTCCTTCGTGCAAAATTTGTAACAGCGAGTTTTGGAGTCGTTGTGGAACAACGACTCTATCGCCCCAGATGACACAGCCTTTTTGCGAAAAAAGTTCAGTCTGTCTTGTTTTAAATGGTGCGAAGTCATCTGGGACCTGGTCCAATGGCCATCCACGTTCTACCCAGCCTAGGACTCGAGCTAGGGTGTGATCTCGTCTGGTCTCCCTCGCGATATCTCGAGCGGTCATAGGAGGTGAGTTGAGCATCTCGATTTGTAACGCTGATACTGTTGGTGCCGGATCATCAAGAGTTTCTGGTAGCGGTGCTCTGCTGAATGCGTCGGCGTGGGGAATGGCTTTCCCCAGGCGATGTAACAATCGATAATTATAAGCAGCTAGGAACTCTGACCATCGAGTCATTCTTGGGGACAATATATAGGGGGTTGGTTTGTCCCCAGCGATTATCCCCAGTAAAGGTTTGTGGTCAGTTACAATGGTAAATGTCCTTCCATATACATACTCATGGAATTTTTTTACAGCTGCCACAATTGCAAGAGCTTCCTTATCTATTTGTCCATAGTTACGTTCTGCCTGAGAAAGAGTCTTCGAAAAGTATGCAACAGGGGCCTCGTTTCCATTAGGCAGCACATGGCTCAAAATACCGCCCACCCCAAACGGTGAGGCATCACAAGTTATAACCAATGGTAATGTTTCATTATATTGCATAAGTACAGAATCAGATGTAAGTAAATCTTTTACATTTCGAAACGCTTTTTCCTCCCGGTAACCCCAAACCCACAATACTTTCTTATCTAATAACCGGTGTAACGGTTCAGCCACAGTCGCCTTATGTGGTAAAAACACATTATAGAAATTAATAAGGCCTAAAAATGCCTGGAGATCTGTTTTGTTACGGGGTCTGGGAGCATTTTTTATCGCCCTTAATTTACTCTCAGTAGGGTGGATACCCTGACTATCAATGCAATAACCTAGAAATTCAACACTGTCTGTATACAGATGACATTTATCCTTTTTTACTTTCAATCCCGCTTCTTGGAATTTCTTAAAAACACATTTTAAACGATTCTGTAGAATTTTTTTACTAGGAGCTGCAATTAACACATCATCAAAATAGGAACCACGCCCTTGATTCCCTGCAATAATCGTTCCATTAAACTTTGGAATATTCCCGGGGCTACACTTACCCCGAATTGCAATCGGGTACATTTAAAAGCACCTCTGTGCGTTACTATCATTTGAGCTTGGGCTGTTTTATCGTCCACGGGCAATTGTTGATAGGCTTGAGCTAAATCTAACTTAGCAAAAACCTTTCCGCCTCCCAGGGAATGAAGGAGGTGCTGTACCACCGGCACTGGATACGCGTTCTGCTGGAGGGCGTGGTTTAGAGTGGCCCGGTAGTCCCCACAGATTCGGATTGACCCATCTGGTTTAATGGGGGTTACAATAGGAGTTTCCCATGGAGAATGATCAATGGGTTGCAGTACCCCTTGTTTAATTAGTTTGTCAAGTTGTTCATCTATCTTGGCCTTAAGGGCGAACGGAACTTGACGGGGCTTTAAACGGATCGGGGCGAACTTAGGGTCGAGGCTAAACGAAATTGGGGTCCCCTTATACTCGCCCAGATGATCTGCGAAGACATCACTGAATTCAGTAATAAGGTCCTCCTCCCACTCGCAATCACCGACTCGGTTCACGCCGGCTACTTTGATGCCGAGTGGCGCGAACCATTGGAGGCCCAACAAACTAGGCCTGTCCCTATCAATGATCATTAGAGGTAAGTATGCCGTATGTTTTTTAAACGAGACGCGGACTCGACAAGACCCAACCACAGGGATCCGATTCCCTTGGTAGTCTTTAAGGATGAGAAGTTGCATTCGAAGGTCTTGGCGTTGGATGGTAAGAATGAGTTGCTTTAATGTCTTCCACGGCACCATCGAGAGGGACGATCCGGAATCGACCTCCATGTGGCAAGGTTGGTTCTCTATGGCTACTGTGACTCGAATCTTCTTAGCGTCCATGGCTGAGGCGTGACCTATAGTGATCGTATGGTGGGCCTCTTCTTTCTGCAATGCTCGATATCTGTAGGAGTGGTTTGCTGGATCTCGCCTTACAGGACGGTTTCCTGCCGATTGGCGAGAGCTGGTTCCCCTTGAGGCCTGACTTGGTCCCAGTAAACTGCGACAGACTCGACTGATGTGGCCTCGTTTTCCGCACTCATGACAGATCGCATCATGGAATTTGCAGTCTGCCCTGGGGTGGTTTGCCCCGCAACCAGTGCAAGGGCGTGAGGGTTTAGAGTGAGGGTCCCAGTCGGACCGCAGTCGATGGACCCCTTCTTCGTCACTGTCTGACGACGAAGAGAGGTCCTCGTAGTGCGTTGTCGCTTGCTGCCCTTCTGAGCTGGGTAAGATGTTGCCTGTCGGTGGGATCATTGGGTTTCAGCTTCGCCATAGTTGCGCCGTGGACTTTTTGGTCGCCTCAGCAGCAGTGGCTTCGGCGATGGCGTCAGCAAGGCCGATGTTGCCTTTCGCCATCAGCTTGCTTTGCACGCCTAGCGCATCTAATCCCAGAATTAAGCGGTCTCTCAGTGCTTCATCTAAGTTTGCGAACCCGCAGAAGCCTCCCAAGTGTCGGAGGTCTGCCACGAAGTCAGCCATACTCTCTCCTTTTCGCTGGCTTCTTTGATAGAATTCATGACGTCTCACAAGTGTAGGTACGGTTGGCGCGTAATGGTCTCTCAGGAGAGGTTCGAGGTCGTCCCAGCTCATTGCTTTAGCTTCTCGAGGTTTCATGAGTACCTTTGCCATTTTAAAGACAGCCGGGCCGCAGTACGTCAGGAACAGCGCCTGCTTCTTGGCTGGTGTGGTGTCCTTCAGGTTGTTTGTTTCAAGGAACATTTGGAAGCGATCCATGTAGGATTTCCAATCCTCTTGGTTCGGATTGAACGGAGTGGGTGGTACGATGCCGCTGGACATGGTTTCCGTTGGTGGCGTCATCTTGGCACGTGCTCTGTTTTTCTTCCCGGTTCCTTAAGATCAGATGTCTCCAAATCCCATCCTCGTCGCCAGTGATATAGTTTCAGGCATGGGTGAAATGACTGGAGACAATCTTAGTTGGTGAACTTTCAGCTCTTTATTACATAGTGACTTAAGAGGGTGAACAACAACAACTCTGCCTTATATAGGTGACCTTAATGTGAAATAACCAATAGGGAGCTGTAAGACGCTAGCTCCAGAACCAATAAGAGTCCTTCGTTAAGGGTCAATCGGATTCTCTGAACCCAACCAATCCGATCGAGCCACTTAACACCCAATCAGAAGTGCAGGGCCAGAACCCTGCACTTTACCCCAAGCTTGCTTTTATTTAAACTATTTACATACATAACAAAACCCACAGTGTATGGCAGCTGATCTTAACGCTGCCATGTGCTGATTCACAGTTTCCCCTTCAGCTTGAACTCTCCTCCTAAAAGCCAGTTTCCTAGCTATCTGAGAGGGTCTGGGGGAGTAGTGGTTTGACAAAATTTCCCTCAACTCATCTCATGGAATAGTCTTTATGAAACGTGGGGACACTAGCGCAGAGGCTGTGTCAAAAACTGTAGCCCCACAGAAGCTTAAAAAATAGGACCTTTTCCTTAGATCCGTAGCTTCAGTCAAATCAATAGCATTTAAAAAGCATTCGAATCTGTTCATATATGGCCCCCATGTTTCTGCCCCCGGCTGGAAGTGAGGGAATGTCGGATTTGAGGCCATTGTAGTGGCAGTGTTGGTTTCTTCGACTGAGGAAGATTCGAGTTTTCGCTTTTAGAAAAGTGTTTCTGGCTGTGCCTGTCAGCAGCGTTCGGCTCCTCAGCTGAGGGAGCTTTAAAATTCGTGCTTTTAGGAGAGCGTCAGCAGCGGTGACTTTGATCAGCTCGTAGCGGCTTCAGCTCTTTCTTATTGTGACTTTGGCTCAATTGTCTTGCCTGGACGTCTTTGCTGTATCCCATCCTCGTCGCCAGTGTTGTAGAGTGGCGGTCACAGAAAGAGACGGAGCCAGGCTGAAGGCTAACAGCTTTATTCTTGCGAATAAAGGGTCGCCATGGCTGCTGAGGCTATTTGACAGCCAGCTGGCGGCAACAGCTGATGCCGTTTGACAGCTCCCTTTTATAGCCGGCTGTCAAACAGAATCAGCCAATGGGAGCGATCGGCGCTCCCGCGTAGGCGGCAGACCAGAGGGAGGACTGCTGCTAGTCCTTGAACATGGTATTCTTTGGGCACTAATCCAAAGGAGTACAGTTGATAACATTTCAGCCTTTAGAGCAGACTTCTGTTTTCACATAATCAGTTGGAAAGTTAGGTCATTTCTGCTATTCTCCTGGACAATTCTGGATGGAAGGACAGCTCTGCTGATCTATTGCTTTCAGTTTCTGTTTTGGATCTGTGATCAATCAGAAATGGCTCTATGAGGGCAGTGAAGCAAATGGATCCCAAATCCCCCATAGTTCCTTCTGCCTTTCCCCAAGCCTTTAGCATTTCTAAATGCTAAATTTCTAAAAAAAAAACCAAAAACCTAGAATCTTAGTGAACAGATGCTCTGATTTTCATTCTGCATCTTTATTTTCCAAGCGACCACAGAGGCCTTTGCTTTAGTCCCAGAGCAAGGAAACGAATATCCTGTTAGGCAGGTAAGCAACTTCCTGAAATATTAAGCACTTCTTCCATTCTTCAATCATCCCAGCCGATTGTTATGCCAGATGCATCTCTGTCAGGAATCAAGATGTTTAGGAATCTAAACAAATATATGGTGGGGACGAAGAAAACCTATGATTGGCAGCCTAGATTTGTAACAATTCCCCAGGGCGTTTCTTCCATCTTAAAGTCTCTAATGTTGGGCTAATGCCAGAGTTCTGTACAGGGGTGCAATTCAACTAGTGTAACAACAGGTCCGGTGAGTGTGTGCTTCACCAAATGTACACTTTGCACACGTGCAGAACATTTGCTATTGACTTTTTCCTGCAATCCCTGTGTGTTAAACAGCTGACATGCGGCAATCTGCTGTGCCCTGCAAATCAGCTGAGCTTGAAAACAGGATATAAAGCACAGATCAGAGCCGGGGTGGGCGTGTGGTGATCCTCAGAGCTACCAGTTAGCCTGAACCAGGCCAAACCAGTAGAATCCCACCCCTAGTTCTGCATGTCATCTCAGAGGGACTATTTCTCATTTATCTTTATATAGATAAAGGAACACTGTAACTAATAGGAGTGCAGAAAGCTTGTGCTCCACATCCCTATTATTACTGGGGGGTTTGCAAAGCGTTTTGTACAAACCTGGTGCAGTCCAAAAGGAAAAAAAATACCCCACACATTTGCATTTAATAAAAAGGCAGACAAAATCACATGTCTTATTTTCCCTATCTTAATACATAATTCCTTCACCTCAACATTCAGAAGAATATTAATAATATAAAAGTAGCTCAAGAACTTATCTTAACATGCATTCTGAATTACTGTTGTGTGTGGATAATAAGGAAACGTTGTAGAGCAGTGTTTCACAACATTGGCAACTTTAAGAGATGTGGACTTCAATTCCCAGACAACTGTTGCTGAGGAATTCTGGGAGTTGAGGTCCACAATTCTTAAAAGTTGCTAAGATTAAGAGACACTGCTATAGAGTAAGGAGTTAAATTGCCTGATTATTTTGAGAGCTGACAGCCAACTTTCTAATATAATATTAGAGTAGAATTATACATTGAAAAGAACCTGGAACCATAATTGAAAAAAGCAGTTCTCTAACAATGTCCATAATATCTACAATTCATCCTATTCCCCTTCCACCCGCAATATCTAACTCACCTTGGCCATTGCTCTGGCAGTATAACATTTTCAAATTACTGTTCCTTGTTATTGCTGACTCACATTACAATGAGTTTAGAACTTGTGTGTTACATGAACAATGAAAACAACAAAGACAGATTGTAATAATCTTTGGGGAAATGCATTAGTAGATTATCAATCATGGGTGGGGAGCAACCCTCCTGGCTCATATTATTATTTAGATTCCTTAAACTAACTTTGACTAAAGAGGAATTACTAGTACAAAATGAATATCTGTCTCAAACAGAGCTAGGAATGGAATAAATTGATGATTTCATCTTCTCCATGTTGCTAGATTGACAATCAAACACAATCAAATAGGAAAACACTAAAGGAGAAGCAAATGACTGGGCTGAGAGATAGACTATGTCCCTTGTGACCCTTGTTCCATGTTAGTAGCAGACTATTCCAAAAATGAAGAAGGAAATATGATATTGAAGGAGTAGAAATAATAAGTTGAAGGGATATAAGAAATAAAATATGAGTTGTTTAACGGACATAAGAAGTCCTGTGCATTTTATAATCTATATGTACACATTTAATCTTGCTTTCAGAACTCTGAAAAAACAGAGCACTATAAAAAAGAATATGCTATAATTATCAGTTCTAGAAATTCAAGTATTTAATTATTCCCTGGTGACAAAATTTAGATAATATATTATACTGCCTTGCTTTTAAAAGCAAGGCAGTATAATCAAATGTCTTTACCATCCAGACCCAATCAATAATTTACAATACAATGCAGATTATGATCTTGTCATGCCTGGGAAATAAGAAATAATTTGTGTCATTCAGGTTTCTCAGCGAAGTCTCCGACTGTGAATACTTCTAAAGATAAATTAATGGATCCTAACTGAAAAATTGAAATACGTAGAATGGAGCCATGTCACAGATACAGGTTGGGCTGCTGGGGGTTTTCAGGGGTTCAGGAGATCCTCTAGCTAAGATTCTGTACAGTTTGGAGAACCCCCAAATCCCACTCCTGGCTGGTCCTGCCCACCCTGCCTCTCCCCTCCCAGGAGTCCCCACACGGCCCGTTTTGGATGCAGGTAAGTACAGGCTGTGCGCAAAGGCTTGGGGAGGGCAAAAAAAAGGATTCCCGGAAGTTCATTTGGATTCTGACTCGTTTAAGGTTGACTCAGCCTTCCATCATTCCAAGGTTGGTAAAATGAGGGCCCAGATTGTTGGGGGCAATATGCTGACTCTGCAAACCACTTTGACAGGACTGTAAAGCACTGTGAAGCAGTATAAAAGTCTAGTACTATTACTATATTACTAGCAAGCACAATATGAAAGTAGCTGAATGGAAATGATGGGAGAAATATCTTAGACTTTTGGAGGGCACCAGGTTGATGTGACTGACATAATATGAGTCATTGAAATGCATGGGATTCCATGGCTATCCTGGAAAATGTTCACTCTGGATCTGTACTCTGATTTTCAGTCTACAATTTAATCCTGTTCAAAATCACCTTGCAAAGCTTTCTCTTCTGTCACTATGTAGGGTGTGTCAAATTTTTCAGCTTTCAATTTCAAAACATAAGGGGTGCTCAAAAGTTGTGACACACCTTGGGGATTGTAAAGATATCTTGGTTACTTTAATATAATGTAGATGTGCTTGGTAAGTAAATACATAAATATCATAACTTTTAAACATTTTGTTTGTTTCATATTGCAGTTAATTGATGGCTCTTCTGTTTAGCTCAGGACCAATGACTCCGATTTAGTTCCACATGCCATAAAAATGTTAACATGTAACTCTAAACTTCCCTCTCGTTTTTATTTTTTTTCTTACAATTCACAAATTCCTCAGAATAGTAAACTTGAGATAGAATTGTGAGAGAACAGATGGGTTCCAGAAAGGGGAAAAAAATCATTATCATAATTGCTAACATATTGAGCTTCAAGCCCAAAATGCATTTATTTTCTCAAGTGCTTAATAGTAATTGCACCCTGTATTTCATGTACTAGGCAGTAAGTCAATCAGAACCCTGCTATTAGCTGCTCTAGCAGATAGATGTTTGTTGATTCCATAGACAGAGAGATATGGGATGATTTTAGTGGCCATAACAGTGTTCGGGCATCGATTTCAATCTCCTCTCTTAGGCAGCAAAGTAATAATTTTGTGCTTCTTTTCTATAGATAGCATAAGGTGACTCAGAGAAGACAGGGAAGGAGTTCTGCTTTGGAATTTTTATTTACATTTTATGATCGAATTTGTTGGACTCCTGCCCCAATAGTACAAATTATGACCGTACTGTAGCTAGATGGCTTGGCCAAGTATAATGCATTTTAAAGCATGACTTTCCTTATGGTTGTTCTGAATCATGGGATTCATGAATTCCACAGGGTTGTGCAAAATTCTTGTGGCTTTCCAAACTGTTCCTTTGGATGCTTACGGATGACCTGATGTTACTCTATGTCAGGGGTCTCCAACCTTGGCTCCTGGAAGCCTGGCGGACTTCAACTCCCAGAGTTCCACAGCCAGCAAAGCTGGCTGTGGAATTCTGGGAGTTGAAGTCCGCCAGGCTTCCAGGAGCCAAGGTTGGAGACCCCTGCTCTATGTCATTCTGAAAATGCTACAGATTGAACTCTTGCCTTCTGTCATTGTTGTTGTTTATAGTTGGCATTCTTCTCTTCCCATTGGCTGTGTTTTTCTTTATATGTATTGTTTTTACATGACATCCAGAATCATTAAGAAGTCATGCAGCCATGAGATTTGATAAAATAAATAATAAATTACCACGTGGCTTGACTGGGTGCTATAGCAAAGCAGTGTTTTTCTGGTGAAACCAGCCTTTCTAGTTTACCCAAATATACTGCTTCTGCTTTCATAGCCGCTTTTGCTACAAACTACTTTTTGTGTTGAATTTATATTTTTCCGACCTTTATTTCTTTGTCAGTAAAATATAAATTTAACGCAATAGCAATAGCAGTTAGACTCTTGTACCACTCCATAGTGTTTTACAGCACTCTCTGAGTGGTTTACAAATGTTAATATATTGCCCCCAACAATCTAGGTTCTCATTTTACCGACCTCAAAAGGATGGAAGGCTGAGTCAATCCTATTTATTTTTTTATTTATTTAATTTGTCAATTGCTTACAAGATAATAGGTATAAGTATATACATAGTTATGAATACATGAAATGGATACATATAAGAAATCCTGAGCCGCATCAGGATCGAACTCCAGACTGTGGGCAGTTAGCCTGCAATACTGCAGTCTAACCACTGCACTACCAAGTCTCCTAACCTAATTGAAGGTTCTTATCCAACAGCAAAGAAGTGAGAGCTTGGCACAGAGCAGATATAGCCATGTGACACTTCAGACTGATAGTGGCACAAGATGTGGCAAAATAAAATTATTAACTCAGCCCAATGGAGGATACTTTAGGTTAGGACCAATTATTTAGACTCTTTTCTTAGTTAAACAGAATGGGCAACACAGAGAAGATAAAAGTACACAGAAAACTGAATGGTTGTAATTTGATGAGGACCTCAGCTGCATAATGTGTAAAAGTAGCAAAATATATCAGTAAAAGAAGAAAAACAACAGTGTGTCCTTTGTCTTTTCCCAATTTGCTTTTTTATTCCTGAGTCCAAACAGAATCCTTGCCTATCTTTTCTGGCATCATCTAAACCTTGCTTGGGAATTTCTACAACTATGTTGAAAGGGCTCATCCACATGTCCCTTTAACTATACCTTGGAGGTACGTCACTAACCATTCTTTAAAAAGTGTGATCCAGTCTTTCTTTTGCTCCAAGGCCAGAGCAGAGTTACCTAATTTCATATTTATCCAATCATCATCATCATCTTCTTCTTTAAATGACCCCCATAATCCCTTGTGGGGTAGAGTCTGGGCAACTGAATGGAGCTAGCATAGTGTTTACTGGCCAGATGCCTTTCCTGTTGCCAATGCGGCGTTTGTTCAGCAGATATATTCTCATTGTGCCCAGAGAGAGAAAATTTCATATTTATCCAATCTAATGTTAAAATAGTGTGCCCCATCTTCTTCCAACTCAAGCCTTGCTGAATATATGACATTTCAAAGGCGGTTGTATGGATGACAGCAGAATCTTGATTTTGCCCTATTCTTTCTTAGCTGGTTTTAGTGCTTCAGGCATGGTTCCTCTTCCCTGATCACTGGTGGCTTCCCTCCATGACTATTTTGCCTTTTGCTTCAGGAAGAATCGGGCACCAGGTAGCTGACTCAAACCATTAAGATCAGGCACTATTCAGATTCCTAGCTACATGGGTAGCAGAGTAGTGCTGTCTGAAGTGGGACAGTCTATCCACCAGTATTGCACCAACAACCACCCAACAGCTATTTTTAGACTGAGAGAGATATAGAGTATGAATGAAAGAGCAAAAGCAAAAATGAGAAGGATGAATGATGGAGAGAGACCAACAAATGAGGAAGTATGCAAGGGAGATTTGTGTGAGAAAGATCAATGAGAGCAATGGGGTGAGAAGGACTTATTGATTATAGTAGGTCAGTGTTTCTCAAACTTTTCTAAGATTTGTGGAAATCAACTTCCAGAATACCCCAGCCAGTATGTTTACTGGGGGATTCTGGGATTCTGAAGTCCACACATCTTAAAATTGACAAAGTTGAGAAACAGTGCAGAGGTGATGGACAGACAATGGAGTAAAATAGAGTGATGAGATTTTAATGGTGAAGGATGATGGAATGGGTAATGGTGCAGAAACTGATGATGGAGCTGGGTCAAAACCTGGCTCTGCAGCCTTGCATGTGGGGCACAGAGGACCCCGCAACCATGGGACTGGCTAGTCACTTGACTGGCTGTAATAATCCAACGTTAAATGACCATCTTAGGATTTCCCACTCTTTGATGTTTGTCATTATTCTATAATTTTAGAATTTTTTAACTCTAATTTACAATTGTCATGTTACTTTTTGTATTTTGTTTTATTTATTGGCTGTATTATATTTACACCATCCAGAGCATTTCTTTAGGAGAGATGGACAGTTTAGAAATATGCAATATAAATAAACGAGTGGTAGAGCAAGTGAGAGAGATAAGAGAGAGAGAAAAGAGGAGGCAAGTAAGAATGTGATGGACAAGAGAGAGGGGAGACAGAGAGAAATATTGAAAGGTAAAAAAGGGACCATTTTGGCAAAACCAGAGGGTTCCCCCCCAAAAAAAGAGACCACTCTGAAGATTTAATACTAACAGTCAAAAATCACTCATCCCCTAACCCTGGCCCCCATCCCACTTCCATGATATGGAGAGTGATTGGTACATGATTCCACACACACCCTGCCCCAAATTCACCAGCTATCTTCCTTTAATGCAGGGGTGTCCAACCTTGGCAACTTTAAGACTTGTGGACTTCAACTCCCAGAATTCCTCAGCCAGCTTTGCTGCATCCATCCTGCATTAAACTTATCAGGACAGCTGTGTTTACTACTTCATCCCTGAAACAGAATAAAAATTAAATTTTAAAACACAGAAATTATGTTGGTCATTTTTCTGTCACTTCTCTGACTGGAAGAAGAAGAAGAAAAAAAAGGTAAATTGATACCCCTGAGAAAGAATAGGCTTTTCACTACCTCAAACCATCTCTTGATGAGAGTTGATTTTAAAAGTAGTTGTAAGGAAGGTTTTCATATCAGTATTTCTGAGAATATATTTTTGTCTCTTTTATGTCCTTTCCAAATGTTTCTGGAGAGTATCCCAAGTATCTTCTGCCCTTTTCAAAATTGCCAGTTTTGAAAAGAACATCTCCCAGTGAAATCATTACAAGCCATCTCTAAATCATTTGTAGGAGAACTTCACTTAAAGGTTATGATTTCAGTTTACAATAGTAATTCCTTATTTTCAGGATAGCCGAAGGGGAACTTTTGTCCCTGAGGTGATGCAGTTTTAAGATATACATGCAGTAAACAGAAGGAATTACCAGGCCAATGTGGTGGACCAGAGGGAAGGCCAGCCTTAAACCATCATGTCCCACATGTATTACAGGTAGTCCTCAACTTGCAACAGTTCATTTAGCAATCATTCAAAGTTACAACGGCACTGAAAGAGTGACTTATGACTGTTTTTCACATTTAAGACATGCAGTAGCACGCTAGTCATCTGATTAAAATTCAAACACTTGGCAACTGACTCATATTTATGAGATGCTCACATGACTCTGGAATCTTCTGCTTAGCAAAGTCAATGGGTAAGCCAGATTCACTTAACAATCGTGTTACTAACTTAGCAACTGCAATGATTCACTTAACAACTGTGGCAAGAAAGATCATTAAATGCAAAATCCACGTAACAATTGTTTCACTTAGCAACAGAAGTTTGGGGCTCAATTGTGGTCATAAGTCTATGAGCACTTGTATTTTGCACATATTTATTATTTTAAGGGGCTGTCCTATTTCAAAGTTTGAGAATCATTGCTTCAGCGAATATACATGAGGAAATGGCATAGAATTAAAGTCATACTCTTGAGAATGCCAGATAATATCTATTTAACTTACCGTATATTTGTATCATGGTTTATGCTGTCCTGCCATCCATACCTCCTCAATATACTATAAATCATCTAAATGTCAGTCATAGGTTTTTGAGCTTAATATCAAAATAATGTTGTTTGTGGTCATGCAGTCCTAATGGTTTTTTCTGGTCTTTAAAATCTTATGAATTTAGTTACTGTATTTAGCTCTGAGTTTGATGACATTTGTGAAAATCTTGTGATGGATCAGTCTGAGTGCAAGTGATAAGGTTTTTACTTTATCCTGAAATCTACTCCTGACCAGGAATGACAAATAATAAATTCATCAAAGTACCCAGAATGCTTAAATGGCTTTTGCTTGGTGTCATGCCAAAAGAGTAAATTCATCCATCAAAATAATGCATTCATGCCAAAAGTTCAAATAATGCAATGGGTGATACAAATGGGGCAGACAAGTCTAACAAATTTAATCTAGGAAGTCTAAGATGCAAATTGGAAGCATGTAATGAAAAGGGAGGATGTTGTGCCAGAAATAGAAATTAGATGCTAAATTTAAGTTGATGAGAAAAGTAAATGCCCAATATTTCCCTTGATAAATTATCTAGGACTATTTAAACATGTCAAATTGCTCCAGGAACCAAAAGGAAAAAAATATCCTGTAAAACTGGGGCTTAGTTTCTTTATTGCTTGCAATTATCCTTAGTTAAGCAGTTTAGTTAAGTGGTTTGCCAAACAGTAATTTACTCTGCTCGGCATAGCAGCCACCCAGCAGTCTTAAATTTCCAGTAAGGTTTGAAAAAGTATCAGAGTATAATTTTACAAAACTGGGGAAATGATAACTAGCTAGTTATTAAGGGGTGTATGTGTGTGTGTGTGAGAGAGAGAGAATTCTTATACAGCCTATGTTGGCTTTGTTCACAGAATGTGTTTTGCATCATGAATACAAATAATATTTTCTGAATGCTTTTTTTGCAAGGTTTTGTGAAATTACTAAGACCCAAAGTACAGTAGATGCAATATGCCTTTTGCTTTGTTAACTTTTTAAAAATAAAATGGAAATGGAGATAACCATTACTCAAGAACAGTGAGGTGTGGCTAATCCTTTGTCTGTGCTTCCATTCTTCCAAAAATCAATATACATCCCCATTTCACATCCTCAGGCTATTGCCTGTGACGTATGCTGCAGAACAATGAGATTTTTTTCCATAAAATGGCATAGAAATGGATGGACTGCATTCTGTATTCTGCACTGTAAGACTGATCCAGAGGAAAAGGTTCTTTGTCTCAGGGGAATACACACACACACACACACACACGAGATGATGATATATTTAATGTCATATTTCATTTGCCCCCAAAGCAACATCTTGTCGATTTATAGGTTTGAGAATACCTCTCAAACCTATAAATCGGCAAGATTTTGCTTTGGGGGCAAAATGCTTTGTGGCAAGCATTTTCAGTAGGATCTAGAAATGTTATGTCTTTTTGAAATTATGTTTAAGCATTCCCTTGCAAAAATGTTTACTTATTTGCCTCTCCCTTTCTCTCCTTATGAACTAATTTCACTTCTCAGTGATGTCTTCACTTTTCCAATCCAATTTTGTTAGCTGCATGCGGGGATGCCATCAAAAGCTAACCGCGATCCCTAGGAAGCTGTGTGAAACTCTCCATTCTGCTTCTGCCTCAAGCCTTTCAAGTTTTAATAAAAAGGCAGGGTTGGATCCAATGAAATTCCAGTTGTGGCTTTTCACTGGTAACCCAGTTTGTGGGAGATCCAGTTCCTAATAGTCAACAAAATTAATTGGGAAAGTTGAAATTCTTTGTAAAAATTATTATGCACCTTTAAAATACAATAGGTATTTAATCAGACAAGGGTAAATTTAATTTTCTACATATTTCATTTCTGCTCAGTGCCTCCAGTATAGTTTCTGAATACTATATGTGCCACTTATCCTACAATTAGAACATAACTTAAGTTTATTGAAGTTTAAGAATTCTTTATACCAATTCTTTGTTTTATTAGCTTCAGGTCATGTTCTGAGCCAGTTTGGTCTACTGGTTAAAGCACCAAGCTAGAAAGCAGGAGACCTTGAGTTCAAGTCCCACCTTACATGAAAACCAGCTGGGTGACTTTGGGCCAGTCACTCTCTCTCTCTCAGCCTAATCCACCTCACAGGACTGTTGTGAGGAAAATAGGAAGAGGTAGGTGTATTCGATATATGGTGCAGTGGTTAGAGTGGGGTACTGCAAGCTACTTCTGCTGCAGCCAGCTGCCTACGATTTGGCAGTTCAAATCCCACCAGGCTCAAGGTTGACTCAGCCTTCCATCCTTCTGAGGTGGGTAAAATGAGGACCCAAATTGTTGGGGGCAATATGCTAACTCTGTAAACCACTTAGAGAGGGCTGTAAAGCAGTATAAAGCAGTAGATAAATTTAAGTGCTTTTGCTATTGCCATCTTGAGTTGTTTGTAGAATTAATAAAAGGCAGAATACAAACCAACAAACAAATAAATGTTCTCAATATGTTGAAACAATTGTCAACTATTATATGTGACAGAATTCAGCTACTGTACTCAGTTTCGTGGCTTTTTAAAATAAAGGATAAACTGTACCATTAATTTCTACCGAATCCTGGAACTTGGTTTAATAAAAAAGTAAAACAGGTACCAGACAGAAAGGTTTACTTCCCAAACCCAAGGAAGTACTTCATATTAATGCAGCTTCCCAATGGATTGGGCCCAGTAGTGATTATTCTGAACTCAGCAGGAGATTTTATTAGAGATTTTATCTCTGTTGAATGAGATTCTGCCGTAAACCCTGGCTTAGCCTGTCTCAGGCTAGGAAAAGTTTAGATTTGCCATTCCCCTCCCCCCACTCAACATAGGGTAGGTTCTCACAATATAAGTAGCCTGATCTATATAAGCTTATTCAAAGGACAGGTGAACAAGGAAGGAATGGAAACAGAAGGCAGTGATGGGAAAGAGATAGGTGGGGGTAGTGGCAGTGGGATCCTGTGGTGCAACGTGGGAGCCAGCCTGGCTTCCCTCGAGCTGATTGTACCACAAGAGGCTCCTAGAAGTTCCGGGAAAGAAAGAAAAAGCTTACATAAAGGACTGGATAAAGCTGGAGATAGATTAAAGCCCACCTAGAGTTAAAGTGTGTGGTAAGATTAATTTCACCTGCCAATGATGTAATGAATGAAATGTATCAATACTTGTTGTGAAGGAATGCAGGGGATGCTTGCTTTGCGGCATTAGTTCCAAGGATATGTTTTTTATCTTTATGCAGAAATAAAGTTCTTAATATTTCCTACCCACTTTTGTGTGTGATTATAGGCTATTGGGGGGAGAGGAGGTCCTTGGTGCTCTCTGAACTTGGTTGTTTTCTTGCAGATGTTTCATTACCCAAACTAGGTAACATCATCACTGCTAGTTGTGATGATGATGCATTGATGATGTTCCTAGTTTGGGTAATGAAACATCTGCAAGAACACAACTTGAGCTCAGAGAACACCAAGGACCCCTCATTTTAACTCTTCAGCTACATACGTTCTTCTTTATTGATTATTGTCAAACTTGCACCAGGTGAAACAAACCAACCAGCTTTGGGCTGGGCCAACACAACCCCAGACTTTCTTCCCAGGGAGGTCCCTGGGCTGAGGCTGTTGCAGCCATCAGTCCTTAAGCCTGGTTTCTAAAGTCCCATTCAGGTCTTCTAGTCCAATCCCCTGCCCAAGGCATGAGATCTTAGCAGTCACTGAAAAAATGCCTTGCTTGGTAGACATTTCTCCTTCTCCTTCTCCTTCTCCTTCTCCTTCTCCTTCTCCTTCTCCTTCTCCTTCTCCTTCTCCTTCTCCTTCTCCTTCTCCTTCTCCTTCTCCTTCTCCTTCTCCTTCTCCTCCTCCTCCTCCTCCTCTTCTTTTCTTTTCTTTTCTTTTCTTTTCTTTTCTTTTCTTTTCTTTTCTTTTCTTTTCTTTTCTTTTCTTTTCTTTCTTTCTTTCTTTCTTTCTTTCTTTCTTTCTTTAAAAGAAAAACTATTTATGTTCCAGCCTTGAACAATTTCAACCAAACTTGGTACACAGTTGACTTACCCTCTAGAAACAAATACTGTGTGGTAGGACACCTCTAACACCCCTCTGTGTTCATCCCTGTTTCCTGGAAGGAAACTTGGTAGGGTTGATGAAAAGTTCTGTTATCCCACTGCCAGAATATTCTAGAGAAGGGCTACATTCCTGAAGCCTTGTTCTTAGCATCCAAGAAAGATGAAATAATCATGAAATGCTCAGGCCTCATGATTTTTTAAAAAAAATTTTTTTTCAAGTAAAGCAACCTTTTTCTATTTCACATCTCAGTGAGACAGTGTGGAGAGCCAGCTTAGGGGGAAACTGACTCCGAGTGGCACTAAAGGAGGCAAAGTTTGTATGGATAAAATTATAAGGAATGATTGATCTGTTTAATTTCTCTATGTGAGGCTCTGCTGAAGCTCAAGAGCAAAAAAAAAAAAAAAAGGAAACTTCAAACTTAACCAGTTTGCTGCAATTGGTGAAAAAATAATGTATATGCAACATTGTGAATAAAAGAACAACTGGCTAAGCTCTATCTATTTAGACAGGCCTTTGGGTAATCCTTGTGAGTTTTTATCGTCTATCCCAGTTGTATCATCAACAGCTAGCACAGGTAGTTTGATTTTTTTCTTTTCTTTTTGCAACAACAGAAACAATAAGGGGATTGAAACACCATCTTCCCTGTTTTTTTTATATAATGTATATCAGGTGTTTTGACTTTTTAAATTCCCTATAAATGGTGCAAGTACATTCATTCATTCATTTAAATTTATGAATCTTGCTGATCCTCCACTCGCCGGGCAAAATAGGCCAATTTCAGAGGGCATGGGCCAACAGCACAGGAGATGGGTCATGGAATCCCCCAAGGGTGGGCACATTTCCTGCTCTTTCTCCAGATTTATTTTATTTATTTTTATTTATTTACTTTTTTCAATTGCCTTCAAGATAATAGGTATAAGTAAAAACATAGTTATGAATACATGGATACATATAAGAAAAATTTAAAAAATATACAAGAAACAATAGGACAGGGATGGTAGGCATGTTGGTGCTCTTATGCACACCCCCTGCAGACCTCTTAGGAAAAGGATGAGGTCAATAGTAGACAATCTAAGGTTAAAAATTTGGGGTTTTGGGGAAGAAACCATAGTCAAGTAGAGTATTCCAGACATTGACCACTCTGTTGCTGAAGTCGAATTTCCTGCAATCAAGTTTGGTGCGATTAACCTTGAGTTTGTATCTATTGTTTGCTCTTGTGTTGTTACGGTTGAAGCTGAAGTATTCATTGACATGTAGGACATTGCAATGTATGATTTTATATAGTATATTTAGATCGGACTGAAGACGGCGTAATTCAAGGTTTTCTAGGTCTAGAATTTCTAGTCTGGTGGCATAAGGTATTCTGCAACAAGTGGAGGAGTGGAGAACTCTTCTTGTGAAATATTTCTGGACTTTCTCAACTGTGTTAATGTCAGATATGTAATGTGGGTTCCAGACTGATGAGCTGTATTCGAGTATTGGTCTAGAAAATGTTTTGTATGCTCTAGTTATTAGTGTAATATTACCAGAGAAAAAACTACATAAGATTAAGTTAACAACTCTTAACACCTTTTTGGCTATGTAGTTACAATGGGCTCTAGCACTTAGATCATTAGAGATGAGTACTCCAAGATCCTTGACAGAGTTTGGATCATCAACAAAGTCTTTACTATTCAGCCTGTATTTTTTTGGTAGGGTTTTGGTAGGAGGTATCCAGAGATTTCCTTTTGTCACTCTTACCTTTCAAAAAATGAAAATGCTAGTTATTGAGAGCTTTGCCAAATATTTCTTCTTCAAAGACACTTCCTTGACAGGACTGGACCCTTAAGAGGCAAGAGTTTTTTTTTTTTTTTAAGCTAACACAGAATCAGTTTTAGGCTTGGAGGTGCAAGGTTTCTGTATAACCGGTTTATTAAATTGCTGATCCAGTGGCACTAATATGTCACAGCACCATGTCAATGTTGCTGTCTTCCTCCTTTCTTTAATAGCACATATTTTCTTCACATCTCTGCACTTCCCCTAAGGACTGACATATCCTTCACACACTGTACCTGAATAGGGTGCATTGGAGCAGGAACGAAAATGGCATTTCAGCCTTCTTTTTGTCATGCTGATTATCCAACTTTTCCTTTCTGGAAGTAAAATGCACTCGCATGTCCCCATTTCCCCATACCCTTCACAGTATCTTTCTTGACACATGGAGAAATGCGTCTTGGTCTGCTAAGTGCAACAATTTTGAGCAAGAATCAATAACACTCCAGTTGTCAGCTTTGACTTGTTCCTCCTAAGGCTTTCTGTAACACTGTCTTTTGTGGGGGTGGGGGATTGGATATCAGGTCATGAAGTTGCCTCTAGGACAAACAAAGGGCGCAGACTATTTTGGTAAGGAGACATCAGCACTTAATGGCTACCGTCAACTAAAGACTATTGGTTGTGTTTGTATTTTCCCTGAGTGTCATTGATTTGACCACCCTCCCTTTTTTTCTCCCCCTCCAAAATACAAATGTCTACTTTCATTGGGACATGTGCTATCTCAGGCACAAGGGGGAGGGCAGGATGTCCCTGTCCACAAATCAGCATTCTCTTTTTTATATTTGCTTCTCCTGCAACAAAGACATTTCCCTTCTGAAACACTTATTTGTTTGGTTGATGGTGGCATCTGCTTGGTATTGTGTATATCATGTGTATTGTAATCATTGTTCTGCTTGAGTTCTTTGTACAGTGTTGCTTACAGGCAGAGGTGGATTCAAATTTTTTAACAACTGGCTCTCTGTGGGCATGGCTTTTTTGCCACACCCTTCGCACTCTGTTTTTGGGTCTCCTGGGCCTCAGGGAAGTCTCCTGGGCCTCAGGGAAGCCTCCTGGGGCAGTGTTTTTGCACCTAGGAAGTCTCCCAGAGGCCCAAAAAGGCAAAAAATGGAGAGCAGGGGGGCACGTAGTACACTCCCTCCACGTGCCCCCTTTTGCCTCCTGGGCCTCAGGGAAGCCTCCTGGGTGAAGCAGTAAGACAGCGAGGGAGATCCTGGCACAGCTGATCATTAAAACAGCTGATCGTTGGGAAGAAAAAAAAAGAAATACCTTAACTAGTGACTGGGCGGGGAAGAATACAGTCAGCGATGTTGGGCATATGCATGATGTGGCGCATGCATGATAAGGACTGACTGGGCAAGGAGGGGAGGGGCAGATGGAGAGGGATGGGGCCAGCCAATGGCATGATTTGCCGGTTCTCCGAACTGCACAAAATCATAACAACCGGTTCTATAGAACTGGTCCGAACTGGCAGAATCCCACACCTGCTTACAGGCCTTCCTGTCAAAAGCAGTTTTCCATTCATCCCCTTCCTTAATTCGAACCTGGTAGTATGCTTCTCTCAAGTCGAATTTTGTAAAAATTTTCCCTTTGGCCAAGTGGGCCAACATATCCTTCATCAAGGGGAGGGGGTACACGTTCTCCACTGAAGTAGCGTTAAGGTTTCTGTAGTCAACACATAAACGAAGGGAGCCATCTTTCTTTTCACGGAACAATACTGGGCCTGCTACCCGGGGTCTAGCGGATTGGATGAAACCACGTTCCAAATTCTTATCGATAAATGACTGCAGCTCTTCTAGCTCCTGTGGTGTCATCGAGTACAGTTTCGGTTTTGGGAGTTTCACCCCGGGTAAAATTTCAATACTGCAATCGGTTGAACGATGGGGAGGGGGAAGCTCATCCGAGGCCTTTTCACTGAATACCTCCTTTAAGTTCTAATATTCCTCCAGAATTTTCTCCTCCCCCTTCAGGTTCTCGGTGCCTATGGAGGCCAGTTCAGTGGGATTCTTGAGTTTCAGTTGAGATTGCCCCTCCCCTTCTGGTCAGTATGTATGTGCAATGACCTTCTCCTCCAATCAGCATGGGGTTCCATTTCCGGAGCCAGAGCTACCCCAGTATTAGGGGCTGCTCCATCCCAGGAGCCACAATAAAACACAAAATCTCTCTATGCTTCCCCATCCTCATTTCTTTTGGTTCTGTTATGAAATGTGCAGGGCCGCCCCCAGCTACTGATCCATCCAATTGGCAAAAGGCTATGGGCATTTTCAAAGTCTTTAGCCTTAAGCCCATTTTCTCCACTACCTCCGAGCTGATTACGCACCTTGTGCACCCAGAGTCTAACAAGGCCAACATTTCCCCTTTGGCTCCCGACATGGGTACCCTTAATCTCACTAGAATGGTCATAGGGCCCTTGTTTGGACTTACCAGTGAGTCGTCTTCTGATTCCAATTCACTCTCTTCAGAAGAGGTTGGAGTTTCCAGCTCCTCTCCTTTCAGAGGGGTGATCTCTACAACCTCCTCTGCTTTAAGTGCCATTTTGCGAGGCTTTGCTGGGGTTTTTTCAGGTTTTCTTCCTCCTCCTGGTGCCCCCTTTGGTTCTAGCTTGGCACAGCAATCTGCAGTCCGGTGACCTTCCTTCCCACATCGGAACCAAACAGTGGTCTTGGGTTTTGCCGCCATTCCTCCCTTTTGAGGTTTTAAGGCTTCTCGAGGGCTGGTGGGGGAAGACTTGCTCCAACCGAAACCCCCCTGGCGTCTGTTTCGAGTCAGATCAATTTCCACCTCTGCTGCCAGCACGTACCACAGTTGCAGCTCACTGGGGTCTCTTCTGACAATACAGCTTTGATATACATCTTCATTCAACCCATCTTTAAAAGCTTCTATCAGGGCTCCCTGGGACCAGCCTCAAATATGACACGCCAGCTCTCTAAATTCCTGGGTGTAGTCGGCTACTGATCTCCACCCCTGATTTATAGTCTTCATCCTAATTCTGGCCTTACATTCAGCAAGTGGGTCTTCAAACCTGGCCCGCAGCGCAGTCATGAACAGGTCATAATTCATTAGCTGAGAGGCATTATCATTATGCAAAGTCACCATCCACTTTGCAGCTGTTCCCTCCAGAGCCCTGGTAACACATCTAACTTTGGCTGCTTCTGAGGAAAAATCCCCTCCATATTCCTCCATATGGCTTCAGACTTGTGCCAGGAAGAATCCTAACTCCTTGGGATCCCCCTCGCCCCCATATTTTACTTCCAACGGAGGCACCTTTGGAGTTCTACGTCTTCTGGCAATTATTCCCCCCATTGGGGGCCCCTGGATTGTTGCTGCCTGTTGCGGTAGTCCAGGTTGATTTATGGGGGTGGCTGCTCTGATTCTTCTGGCTGGGGCTGCTTCCCCCTCCTCTCCCTCATACCTTTGATCAGTTTGAGGTTCTCCGATAGCTTCATTTAGAAGATGCATGGCTTGAGTTAGTAAAAAATTCTTTCTTTCCTTCTCCTGCCATGGCTCCTCTCTTCCACGCTGATGGGAAGTGGCCATTCCTGGAGGAGGCTTTTCTTCAGGATCCTTCCCACCGACTCTCAGGGACCATTTGGGTTTTACAGCTGTTTTTTCCCCAAGATTGAGTTCTGCTAACAAGTTGGCTTCCCCTGCTTCCTCTAGCAGCAGAGAATCTTGTCCTCCAGTTGCTCCCAGGTCTTCTTGGTCGCTGGCTGGATTTGACATTGTGTTCAGACCCCCTCGGAAGAAAATTTATTAATTCTCCAGGTGGGCTGGTTATGGTGAGATTCAGAATAATGTCAGCTGGTGCTCCATTCAAAATCCAAGAGAGAAATACTTAGACTCCTGTAATCAGAGAAAAGATATCTTTTAGTGGAAATCAAGTGGTAGCAACAAAAGAATTCTGAATCTGAGAAAATGGGCATGTAAATCACATCTACAAAGTAATGACAACGTCCCCACCCCCAATAGTTCAATTGGCTTATCCAATTAAAAGTTGTGTAGATCATCATGTGGGCATCTCCAGGTGGTGATGAGGCTTCTGTCCATTGACCTTGGCATAGTTTGATAAAGGGTTGCAGCTGCGCATAGCATAGGATAGAAACCTAAGCAAGAATGTACCCGCTCAGTTTATACAGTTCTGGTTTGTAACACCTCCAGCTCACTTCCCACAACCATTCCCCCCTCCTCCCCCCGTTACTTATGACAGCCAAAAGATGCAAAGCAAAGGGAGAAAATCTTGAAGGCTGACATTTCCAGTTGATTCTTTCTTAATTTCATCATCTGACTGTGTCCTAAAAGCACTATTTCTTCTGCTCACGGTTAAGCTGGTCTGCTGTCTACAGTATCACCTAGCATGTTCCCTTAGGAGTGAGAGGTGTTCGACTTATTTATTAACTGCATTTATATAGCCACCCATCTGCTAAAAGCAACAAACAGATAAAACCATGAATGCATAAAACTAATCATTATAAAATACAAAAAAAATCTTTATTATTATAATTATTTAAAATACCATGTGGACAGAGCAAAAGGTCAAACACAATGGAATCATTTCAGAATGTCTCTGGTTCTCTGGGATCCCTAGATCTGGTGACATAACCAGGTCTTAAGGGACTTCTGAAATGATAGAAGGGATAAAGTTAACCTATTCACTGGAGAAAGCAATTATGTTAGCAGTAAAAGGGAAAAAGGCTGTCAAAGTGCTCTTGGTGGCTAGACACTATTAAAGCTGACACCAGCCAGAGCACAGAAAAACTAAAAGAAATAGTGCAAGATTGGAAGATATGGAGAGAACTGGCCCATGGAATTGCCAAGAAATGGACTCAATTGAACAGGTAACATCAGCATCATCAGAATTGACCTGACTTTAGAGACAGAAGAGTGGGGATAATGTTCTATAAAGCAGGTACCATAGCAGGGAAGGCCTGCCTCCTGGGACCTATCAAATATATGTCCCTGACAGATGATATCCAAACAATGTCTTCTCTGTGTATCTGGCTAGAAAGAGGGCTATGAGAATTCACAGGTTCCTGAGCACCAAACATTTTATTTATTTATTTATTTGTTTGTTTGTTTGTTTGTTTGTTTGTTTATTTATTTATTTGTTTATTTATTTGATTTGATTTGTCAATTTCTTACAAGATAATAGGTATAAGTATACACATAGTTATGAAAACATGAAATGGGTACATTTAAGAAAAATAAAAGAAACAATAGGATAGGGACGGTAGGTGCATTGGTGCGCTTATGCACGCCCCCTACAGACCTCTTAGGAAAGGGGTGAGGTCAATAGTACACAGTCTAAGGTTAAAGTTTTTGGGGTTTGGGGAAGAAACCACAGAGTCAAGTAGAGTATTCCAGACATTGATCATTCTATTGCTGAAGTCGTATTTCCTGCAATCAAGTTTGGTGCAGTTAACCTTGAGTTTGTATCTATTGTGTGTTCTTGTGTTGTTATGGTTGAAACTGAAGTATTCATTGACAGGTAGGACATTGCAATGTATGATTTTATATATCATACTTAGATCAGACCGAAGACGGCGTAATTCAAGGTTTTCTAGGTCTAGAATTTCAAGTCTGGTGGCATAAGGTATTCTACAACATATAGAGGAGTGGAGAACTCTTCTTGTGAAATATTTCTGGACTTTCTCAACTGTGTTAATATCAGATACGTAATGTGGGTTCCAGACTGATGAGCTGTATTCGATATTGGTCTAGCAAATATTTTTTATGCTCTAGTTAGTAGTGTGATATTACCAGAGAAAAAACTACGTAGGATTAGGTTAACAACTCTTAATGCCTTTTGACTATGTGGTTACAATGGGCTTTAGCACTTAGATCATTAGAGATAAGCTCTACAATTGCTGGACTAAACTAGATAATCATTCTGGACATCTGAGTTTTAATTATTAAGCATAGGCATAACAACAACAACATTTTTGTCTTCCCATCACATTTGCATTTTTCTTTAGTAGACCAGGTCAAAGCAAATTTGTTTTCAACCATCCAAGATGCAGGATTTCCTCAGAGCATTTATGCCACACTAATGGAAGAGAGAAGGCTCAGTTTATTATGTGTACATCTCTCTCACACACATAGGAGATATACCTTAGATAAACTGTCATTGAAGAGTAAGGAACTATTTCCTGCAATGCCACAAGAACATTTGCGTTCCTATGAAAATGTGAGTACACTTTCTCTATATTGCAATTTCATGGTTGGTAGAAAGAGCTGATTGCAGCTGAGATGGATGATTCATCATCTCAAACTCCAGAAAGATATTTAAAAGCATTCAGATAAGATATAAAAGGTAACCTTAATTCTGTTAGCTCTCTGTGTTTGTTTCCTTATTTGAAATATCTAGAGGAAAGAAGCACAGTATCAAATCAAGAAGTTTCCAATGAGATCTTTCAATGTAAAAATATATGCCCATTTGAAGTTCTTAGAAGTCTTAAATTATTAAGATTGAACAATCTAATTTTAATTATTTAGGAAACTGAAGTCATTCAGCTCTTTATAGTGCAATAATATGCTCTAATTATGGTTGGTGGGGTGGAAAAGGATATTCTATGCTATTTCTCCACTGGAAAGCTGGTGTCCTAACATCAGGAGAAAATACAAAATTGTATTGAAATGACAACTCGAATCCCTTAATGTTATTATACTTTCTCTACTATGAACTATACAGGATCAGAATTCTCATGCTTCTCCCCACATGAAGGCAACCAATGGCAGAGATTGACATCTAAGTAGTTGGTAGAAGTCATGTTGTCATGTGTATTAGGACATCATTTGTGTCTTTGTCTTTTTGGAGATGTTCAGGGACTTATACCTATGTTACACTATGCAAAACTAATCTATAAAATTAAACCAAATTAAACCCACCCAAACATTGTTTTTAAAAGGGGATTAGGTAGATTCCTGAAGGTTAAAACTACCAACTTGGACACCAACTTTTCCAAGACAGCACTTTTTATTTCCAGTCTTGGCTATGTTACATATGGTTAGTTTTTATAATATTAATGTTATATGCTACTCAAAGTCATAACTTTTGAGTTGGCTGGCCATTAAATAAATATCAGTTTAGAAAAACATATACCAGGAGCTGTGAAGCTTACTGGGGGATTTTGAAGCACTCTATGTCAATTCAATCTACTGTATCTTATAGGGAGGGTATCCTGCTATGGATCTTGCCTTAAATTCTAAAGAAAGGATGACTAGAATTAAATAAATACCTCCAGCATTCACAGCACATAGTTCACAGACTGATCAGATTTTAAGAGGTCATTTTCTAGACAGCCAACTAAAAGCTCCTCTGTAACCATGAAAACAGCCACTTTCTGTCATTTTTTCACATAGGAAACATGACTAGATGGACTAATTCTACTTTCTTGTAAAGGTTTATCAACATAATCTTACAACTATGAAAATACAAACCTCCCACCATCACTTTTAACAGTCTGATATGTTAGGGTGAAACCTTTATGAGTTTCTTGCCTGTTAAGCATTTGTGGGCTCCTCCCTGATTGTTCTTTATATAGTATTCCTTCCCTGCATCTCTCTAAGTCATTCCTATACCATTACATCTTCTTGACAGTTCAAGAGAAAGACAAACTTAGAAAGTCTTGGCTGTAATGCGGTAGCTTTAAGTGGGAAGGAGTTCAGCTGCTGAAATCCTTGCAATTCTATCTCTTTCATCTCAATAAATCTTTTCAAAGAAGATTCCATGAGAAACTTTTTTGGGGAAGTGGTTGGTAGAGAGAACTGATTGTAGTTGAGATGGACCATTCATGCTACTTGTGAGCTTTCAGAGGTTCTAGTTGTTTCTACTTGGCTTCTCAAGTAGATGGACTTAGCATCCTGGCCAACCTGCTCTTAGGAGTGCCATTACATTCTTCAAAGTATTCACTACATTCACTAATCCCAAGGCATCCCTTTAGGCCAGGGTTCCCCAATCCCCCAGTCCACAGCATGCCAGAAATGGGGCTGCACAAACAAGTGAAGCCCCATCTATGGGATAGATGCAGCACGCGGAACCACGTTCCCTCTGGTCTGCAGAAAAACTCTGTCCACAGAACCGGTCCCTGGTGCCCAAAAGGTTGCTGCTTTAGGCAACAATGTCTCTATACATTATTGGCTTGGAACACAAAAGCTAAAAAAATAATAATAGAATGGGCACCACATACTTCTCTGAATGAGGAATATGTATGTAGTCCCTATCCTATGAGATTTGTGACAACCTTGGGACAGAAATACATATTTGATCAAAAGCCACAGCTAGGGGCCAAGGGGATGGGTGAGCAGAGGGACTGTTATCTGAAATTGTTTAAGTTTTATAAAGCAATTCTGTCTTCAGTGAGCCAAAACAACAGGCAGAAATTGTACAACGAATGGCCCATATGTCTTCCCAATGATGACCTTGGTATGGTGGGAAGGATCAAACCAATTATAATGGGGGTCTTAGTCAAGTGGACTAGATGTTTGTCTTGCTGAATTTCCCTGATTCAAATCCAAATACAACCCCAATTTTGGAAGGTGGGGAAAGAGAACCCTACCCCCTACCCCCCAGGCATAGCAGCTGATGCATAGTATTACTGCATGGTGTCAGGGTCTGGTGCTTGAAAATTATTCATTACAGGAAATAACTGGTTCAGTTATTACTATTTGCAAGCTCACCAGTTATTACAAAGGGTGTCATAACAAAAAGAAGAAGAAGAGGGATTGGTAAACCATGACTGATTCTGTTTTAGTGAGTCAGCTAAAGCACATTTACTGGATGAAGGATTAGCCATGCTTAAATTTAAGCCACTCTTCTTATGTTGTGCAAACAAAGTTACTGTCTGAATATGTGGTAGAGATAAGTTGGGGCTGAAGTTGGAGTTACTGAATCCCACAATCCGTTTACAGCAAAATTGGCAGAATCCCAGTTGATGTAGAAACAGCTATTGTTGCATGTGCCCTTCCCATTGGAAGGTATCAAGTGGAGGCCTGTTTTTTTAAATACCAGATCCAAGGTTGAAAGGAAATTATGTCGTCTATCTTATCCCTGGGGCTTGGCAACTGGATTTATAAAGTATAATTTATGTAGTCTCCCCAAAACCCGCGGCTCCATTCCCAATTTAGATTATCTGCCAGCACATCTAAAATGTTTTCTTAAAATATCTTATTTTAATGGTGGTATTTTTTATGTTTCACAATTCTCACGGAGCTTCTATCATGCCCTCTCACTTCTCAAGCTAGCTGACCTCAGGGGTTGCAGAGTTCTATTGATTTTTTTTTCAGTGGTTTCTCTCAGTATTCTTTCAGTAATAAATGAAGCCTAGAAAAAAAAAATCACACGTAAGTCAATTTGATTAAGGAAACAACTTAATATCAGCAGAACCTTCACAGTCCTTAAATACTGTCTGGAATGCATGCAAAGGATATTAAAAATAGACTTCTAGTTTGATAGATGCCTAATGTGTTTGAAACACTGAATTATCATACATACCAACTGTGTAAAAGACTTGGCAAAGAGAATTGACTTATGCTAATTGGTATTACAACATCCCTAGATGCTACACTGAAAAATCTTTCTTCCCAGTACTGTGTTTAATACATGTATAGCGAACAGCTAAAATGTTTATAGATTTAAAAAAATGTAGGAGATGACCAGGCTGAGCCGGAGGGAAGGTCAAATCTTTCATGGGACTCTGTGCACCCTCAAGAGATCTAAGTCCAGCCCACCTTGAATGCCTCTCTTATTTCCTGCTCATTTCTCTTGACCGCTAGTTGGTCAGATTCTTGTAGAGAGCTTAAGCTTACAATAAATCTTCTTTGAACTGCTTGAATTCCTTATTTCCCCAGCACTTGGCAAAAATCGGTAAAAGATAAAACTAAACTCACAAAAGGGTTTCACAAATCTAGTTACTTATGCTAAAGGGATACTGTTACTTATGCTACAAAAATATTTAATGTTAGGTTAGAAAAGTATAAATGTGATTCAGAAAATTGTGGGGATAGGAAGCAATTTACAAAAAAAAATGGAAGAAAAAGCATCAAACTGATAATACACATATAATTCATATCAATATTTTTGAGTAAAACTAGGTTTTTGGATATGTGCAGAACAGTTGCAAGGAGAGAGCCACATGGATCTCTGGAATGATGCTGTTCCAGAATATAGTCACCATGACAATGAAGGCAGGCATTCTAGATCCTGAAAGAAATTACTTGAAGTATGCCCATTCATTCAGCCAATTGCCAGCCATTAATACATTAATACATTAATACACCAAACAACCAATAGGAAGGTACCACATAAATACAACGCATAAAATAAGCCAAAGCACATATTCTGGTCGAGAGAAATTCCCTGAGGATGGGCTCCATCATGAATCTGAAAGCTCAGAAGATTAGACCTCTGGTCCCGGTGACCAACCCAATTTGGATTTATGCCCATTTTGCCTGATCTTATTGGGCAAGAAAGAAACAATTGGAGTCTCTCAAGTAACTAGATCCTATGTCATGATTGAGAACCAGTTTGGTGCAGTAATTAAGCCACTGAGACACCATAAGTTTTAGTCCTGTCTTAATAGCAAGGCTAACTGAGTGACCTTGGGCCAGTCCAGGGGTGGGATTCAACCGGTTCAGTTACTATGTTTTGTGTGCACATGTGCACTTTGCGTGCATGCATGTAAAAAACTTTCAGCTGTGCCGCCCGGACAGCTGATAAGCACTGCGTGTGGGTGCGCAACATTTGAAAAGCCTCTTTTTCCCTGCTTTTTCAATCACAGCTGTGCCGTGCAAAGCAGCTGAGGTTGAAAAAGCAGGAAATAAAGGACAGGTAAGAGCCCAGGCGGGTGGGTGGGCCAAATAGCAGCAGACACAGAACCGGTTTGGTGTCTGCTGCTCTTCAGAGCTACTGGTTCTATAGAGCTGGGCAGAACTGGGAGCATCCCACTCCTGGGCCAGTCTCTCTCTGCCAGCCCTGGGAAAGAGGCAGTGGCAACCATTTCTGAAAATTCTTATCGAAAGTAGTCCAGACAGTCACTAGGAGTCAATATCCCCTCTCTTCAAAAAAAAAAAAAAAGCCATGATTATTCTAAGACACCTATATGCTGTAGTTGCTGACTAGCTCCTACCTTTGTTTCATCTCTACAGCTGAGGCAGGTTAAGGTCATTTGTGGTGCCCTGTTTTAAAGTAACATTTTCCCTCTTTTCCCACAGACGTGGTCTAGGATGCTCCTGGACTTTGTAGTTGTTGATGCAAGTCAGGTGCTGAGATCTTTCTCACTTCTATTGGCTGGCATGCCTGATGCCCTCTGGGACCTGGACATGCTGTTTTGACCTGGGCTGCAAAAGAGATAGGAATTTTGCAGAGGCATCTCCCCATGTAATAATACCTGACTGGTGCCTTTGAGGGGTCTAGGACAACTCACAGCAGCCAACTCATGCTGGTCGACTTGCCCCAGCCAACTTGCTGCAGGACAATTCATCGTAGAATAACTCAAAAGAGGGACAAATGAATTGTACCAGGCCTTGTCTTGCTTTAGGTTTGGACCTTCTCAAGTTATCCCCCTCTTGAGTTATCTCACATTGTCCTATGGCAAGTTGTCCCATAGCAAGTTGGCTGGGGTGAGCTACCCTTTCAGTGAATGGCTGGGGTGAGTCAGATGTGGCTAGACAGCTGGGACAAAATACACACAGACCCACACACTTAGTGCATGTTTCTTTTTTAATGCATGGTTTGTGCAAAATAACCCTCTTTTTTCCACAAATATCATTTGAAAAGGATAACATTCATACAATCAGAATCCTTAGGTCAAAGAAAACTGCAATAAGAATACATAAGCCTATAATTGATAAAACCAAAAAGTAGGCATAAAGTACACTAACATCACACAAATTAAACTATACGGAACTTCTAAACTGCTGTTAAAACGCGCTTTTAATTCTAAATATATAGTTGTTTTTGTTCTGTTTTATTTCTAAGGTTCTTAAAGTGGGGGAGGGATTCACATGGCATTATGCAACTGTATCTATTGGTCATTTATCTGATCTAAATCCATCCAATTTAAAAGGAGAGTTAAGAGGGGAAAGCAGATTCATGAATTCCGATTATACATAAGTTTGAAAATAAATGTAACAGACATTCAATTCCACTTTGATCCTCCTGTAAAATCTGAACATGAAATGGACCAGCCATATCTTCCTCATGTCATTCCATAACATAATTTCCTATTTCTTTATGTGTTATAAAAAAAAAAATCACAATTCTCTGTCACTAAAAGATGAAATCATAGCCTCTAGATCTAATCTACTTCTTAAAACTTCTATTAACAGCCTAATCCTCCAAGTGCTTTGCCAATGCAAGCTACTTTGAAATCCAGGCAGAGAAGGGCAAGGCCTCCACTGGCTAAAAAGCTTTGAGGATTGGGCTGTGAAATAACAAGGGAATTGGGAAAATAGGACACATTGTGCAAGAAGATAACTGGAAATGTTCTAAATATATTTTCACATTAGATCATCCTTAGCAAGAAAACTAGAACTGGGAAAATATATTCCTATGGAGGCTGGTCAACGATTTTTTCAATAAGCATGTTGCAGATTTATAATCCAAGGTGGATGGTTGATGCTTCCTTGGTGAAGTCTAATGTTTCGGAAATTAGTGGCAACCTACCTCTATATATGATTGAAAAAGACATACGAAGAGTTGATATTTCTAGCAGCTTTTCCAATATCTTTTTTTCTCCTTCAGACACTGGTACTCAATGCACTGACATCATATAAGTGATGGTGGAGATGGGATTTATATCTCATTACATCTATGGCTACGTGGCTTATTCTCCAGTTGCTGTTTTCTAGCACAGAAAAAGAGGAATTGGTAATGTTTAATTCTAGGCTCTAGAGTAGTGGAACTAAAAACATTCTATGTCCTGTTTCAGTGTTTCTGAGTGGGAATCTGACCTGAGCAATAATTACTAAATCCGGTTTTATATCTATAACAGATAAAAGGAAATTTTATAAGGAAATACCTTATGAAGATAAGGAAAGCCTTATCAGCAGGAAAGACACACTCACCTTGGAAACCATAGTGGCCAACTCACCATGGCCAACTTGCCATGGGATAAAAGTTATACTAATATATATATAAAAAAACAACCTAGTGGAATAGAATCATTAAAGAAAGGATGCCAAAAGAGAGACATGAAATGTGAATGAAAAAAATTAAAATAAATTTTAATTATTTTAAATAATTAAATTGGATTCTTGAATTTTCCCCATCAAGAGTTGGCCATGACAAGTTGGCTGTGGTGAGTTGTCCCATTCCATGGAATGAAGTAGTCTGAAATTTACAGACTTTTAGACGAACAGCAGGCAGAGTAACAGCCAGAGGAGACCCAAGTAAATCCATAATTCTATCCCATATGATCAGTAGATCTTAATTTTCTGAAGTATTGGTATCTTTGAAGTCACACTTCCAGTCCAGAAAACTTTGTGTGATCAGTTATTATCTATCTTAAATCTGAGCTGTAGCCACTTGATCTCATTTTTAGATTGCCAGTTCCAGGCAGAAGAATCTGATGATAGAACAAATTGTGTTAAAATGGTGATATTGTGTGACTTTTGCTATTTTATTTTTTTTTGTAACTAGGCACCTTTCAGATGTTGGCAGACTCCTTAACCAGCATTTTAGCATAAATTTACTTTACACATTAAAAATGTTTACAGAAAGGTATCACTTTTATTTTAATTTTATGTTTTATACATTGATTTCATGGGAGGACTGATCAGAGATTTCATTGTTTGATATTTAAATATAACGAATCTAAATGTTCAAAATTTAGAATCTATTAGAGGATAGCACCTGTCATGGCCCCATTGGAGCTTGGGTCCGAAGAGGAGGAGGAGAGAGAGGTAGGGCTTGCAGAGGAATGACTGGAGGAGCAGAACGAAGCAGTGATAGGTCCCTCAGCCCTGGGAAGGGTTGTCAGCAAAGGAGAGAGGGAGCAGGATGACCAAGCAAAGTGGGAGGAGAAGGCAAGCAGCAGAGCAGAGGAGCTCCAGAGCTCCAGCAATGAGCAATTACTTCCCCCACCCACCCGCATGCATGGAGAACGGAGAGGAGGCAGAATCAGTGCAGGGTGACCCGATACTCAGGAGGAGGGCACCCTGTCCCTCTTCACATGGCTCACTGGGGGAATGAGATTTAAAGAAATGCTGTTGGGAGGGGCACTTGTCAGGAACAAGCGTTGCCTTTTTCGAGTTTCATGTGCTATTACTTGCCCTGGCCTGTTTGCCTTGCCTTGCTTGCGTTACTTGTCTTACTTGCCTGGGCTGGCTATGTGCGAGTTTAGAGAGACCCAGTTTTGCTCCAGGTTTTGCAGGGCTGCAGTCCCAGTGAACTCTTCCTGTGTCAAGGACTGCTTGGAACCAAATTCGCTGAACTCAGTGGTAGGCTGCAACCAGTTTAACAACCGCTTCTGTGAGTGTGCACATGTAGTGTTCAAAACCCACCAATTTTAGCTTCTAAAGCTTACCTTCTAGAGCCCGCCAGCGAGTAAAACAGCTGAGGCATGGCAATTTATTGTGTTGCACGAATCAGTTGAGTTGAAAAACGGAAATATAGGACAGGATAGTGCAGGGGGCAGGGGGCAGGGCCAGCTAATTGCTGGAACTACCAGTTTGCTAAAACTGCTCCAAACCGGCAGGAGCCTATCACTGCCTGAACTATAACTGCTTTCAGAACAATGAGACTTTTGGGGGAAAGTTAGAGTCATAAAGGGGAGTTAAGCCTTCATTCCTGCTGTGTTGCTTCCATGTCCAGCCCCTGGTCATCACAGCCCCTGAGAAAATAAAGAGGTTTCAATTGCTTTCAAAGAAATGCAAAGGAAACCTGTTGTAACACAGATTAGAATAATTATTTCGTCATTATGTACACAAAAGGTTTTTTTTTCCCTCCTGGAAACAAATGAGATTACCAGTGCTAATTTCAAGATAGCTTAGAGAAAGAACATTTTTGAAAAACCTAAATCAGACTAAAGTAATTTTGAATTGCGGAGTCATTTAACAGCACCACATTATTTTTTATTGCATATTGTACATTGTTTAATGAGAAATGAAGAATGGCAAAAGAAAAAGAATAAATTCACAGCCAGGAACATCACATGCACTTTTAACAAATGAATAATTTACCTTGATTTATCTCTGATTGCTTAAGATTTTAAGAGGTGCTTTTTGAGCCAAATTTTATGACAGCAAAAGTATAATTTAATTTATTGGAAATTTGATCTAATAGTCTTGTACTATTGTACAATGTGCCTATTTTTCAAAGTTCTTTTGAATGATTTTAACTGGAACAAAAATAATGTAAATTGTCCTAACTCTTTTTCTTGATTTTTGTTCATTGGTACTGTATTTTTTGAAAAAAATGGAAGAAACAGATGCTTTTCAGAGACGCCCGAGGGAGCGAAGCGACCGAGGGGGGGGATGGTGTGGAAGGGGGGTGTCCCCCCTTCCACGGTAGGGAGCTTTGACAATTTTACATTTTAAATGGTGCAATCTGATGCATACTTTAGTCATGATTTGGACATATACATACATACATACATACATGCAAGCAGCACCAATGTACTTGAACCGAATTTGTAAGATATTAATAATGCAGTTCACTGACCATGAATAATTGAAGTTCCTGACTTGTAACTGCAGTATTCTACCTCAACTGACTTTATTAGCTTAGTGATGTACTATAGACCACTATAGGATGAATTCAATGTGCAACAAAAAGACAAAAAACCCGAAACAACTACAGAGATAATGCAAATACATCAATGGGTATTCTTCTTTCTGTATCAAATACCATACTACATGCCAATATCAAATGCTATAGTCTCAGTCTTTAATTATATACTAACTTGTTGACTGAAATAGGGGTTCATAATTTCAGACATGTATAAACTAAACATTTAATCAAATAATGAGTGCTTCATATAAATATACATATTGTTAACTGTAAAACTCATCTACTGTATTCTGAAGCTTGGCCCTAGCTTTCATCATAGAAGCTATAGAACCAAAACAAAGCCCTGGTAGAGACTAAAAAATACAGCAAGTGCAGCTCTTGATTCACAAGGAAACTCTGGAATAGTAGTTGAATGCCACAGGTTAAATACTACACTTCATCACAGATGAACTGTCAACTCTAATAATTTAGCGGGTTTCTGGTGTGGCGGCCTGCTGTGCGGCCGTACAATATTTATTGGGTAAGTTTAGATTCTGAACTTAATGGTCTTACTGCTCTTTGGATGGTAAATTGTGTTAAGATTAGAATATGTTCTAGTTGAGTCAGGGCTATCCCAATTTGGGGCTGAGAAGCCTACTGGCATCAAAAAAAGTCCTTATTGAGTCCTTATCTAAGGGTTTGAAAATATGATAATAATGTAGTACAGTCCTGTCGATCTGGTGCATGGAGACCTAGGATTTAAACTCAAAGGAGAAAGAGGAAAAAGTGATTCCTTCTTCTGAAACAAAGCCATTACGGAGTGGCTTCCATTTAACCACCAAAGATGTTTCTTTATTTTCTCTGGCTGGATTTCTGACCCAGGGGAGAGAGACCATTTAAAAAAGCAAAAAGGACAGAAAGAACACCAAGAAAGAATGGGACAACCCCCCCCCCCAAAAAGAGATCCAACACAACTCTGAATAAAATTATTATTATTTTAAATTTTATTATTATTATAATTATTATTACCACCCCTTTACACGCCTTATGCTCTCTTTTAGCTGATCCAAAAGAGTCTTCCCAAACCAGCAAGGCGAGAAGCGCGCCAGGCTGATCTATAAAGGGGCTGGGCAGCTTTTTTGCAAAATACTTAATAGAAAGGTTGGAGGACTGACAGGATTACATCTCTGGCAGTGGACAATTCAGCTTTGCTTACCAGGGTTATTACTGGCCGAGGCTGTTGCCCGCAAAAGAGGCTTTGCCAGCCCCCTCGTGTCCTTCTTTGGAAAGGGCAGCTGGCTTGTCCCAGAGGACATTGCAGAGAGGGAGAGGACGGGGCAAAGTGGCTGCGAGCGCCCCAGGCGGGAAGAAGCCTCCTGCTCTTCGCTTTCCTGAAGCGATTTGCTAATGATCGGCATCATGCACAGTTACGGGACGCCGGCAGAAGGATTAAGGCGGGAAAAGAGGCGCGGTGGGGTGGCTGGGCAGGGCGGGGTGGCTGGGCAGGGCGGGGCGGCGCTGGGAGCTCATCCTTCTCCTAAGCTAAGGGGAATATTCGGAATATAATCAGAGAATGTAGGGATATTTTTATACATTCCATGATTTTGGGGGTTTAGCGTGAGATTTTGTTTATCAGAGTGAGACAGTCAAAATTGATTGAATTGTGTGAGTCTCACGCTGATTGCGTGAGAGTTGGCAGCCCTGTAATGTGTTTTGAGATAGATTTGTCCCTGGTGCAGGAGCTCTCAGTATACATGAAAGGAACAGAATCATCATCTTCATCTTCCTCATATCAATAAGAAGGGGTAGTAAAGAAGATAATAAGAAGGATAAATAATACTACAGTGATACTACATGGATAAATACGTCATGCATATATTCATAGACCAGAGACCAGAACAAATAAAAACACTTAGTAAATATACAATTAAAAATTCAAGTATAAAATAATAAATAGCAACTAAAATCTATGAAAAAATCCAATCTGTCTATTATACATGGTCTCACTATACTAAAATTACAATCCATATAATCTGTGGCCAGTTGTCCATTTAATATTAAAATGGAAAGGAATAAGCAGTGCAAAGGGTTTACCACATTTGTTGTATAAAATAACTCTGGTGGATTAGACATGGGTTTCTGATGAAACCGTAGTGCTGCTATGCAGAAATAATTCTAAGGTTTCATTTTTAAAATTTGTTTTGGCAATATAATTTAACTATTTTTTTAAAAAAATAGCTAGGAAATTGCAGAATTTGCATGTAGTGTGGCCAAGAAATTGGTAAAGGCTATTCTAATTCTATATCTGAAATAAACATGCGTATAGATATGCATGGGAGGAGGGATACTTATTAATCAGAAACCTAGATTACCTTCCATGTAACATAGGAACAAGAGGGACACGGTGGCTCAGTGGTGCTGTATTTGTCAATCGGAAAGGTCAGCAGTTTGGTGGTTCAAATCCCTAGCACTGCATAATAGAGTGAGCTCTTGTTAGTTGTCCCAGTTTTTGCCAACCTAGCAGTTCGAAAGCATGTAAAAATGCAAGTAGAAAAATAGGGACTACTTTGGTGGGAAGGTAACAGCGTTCTGTGTGCCTTCGGCATTTAGTCATGCTGGCCACATGATTACAGAGACATCTTCGGACAACACTGGCTCTTCGGCTTTGTAACAGAGATGAACACTGCCCCACAGAGTTGGAAACGACTCACATGTATGTACAAGAGGAACCTTTACTTTTACTAACATATGAACTTTGTCTTTATATTGAGAGAAATCAAAGAGAAATGTACATGAGCATTTCAGCAGTCTGAGGGGAGAGACAGAAAATTTTAACATCTAAACTGGATTCTCTGCTGCCTACACATTTAAGCCTGTGCCCTGAGGCACGTGAAGAATCCATTGACTGAAATGGAGCAAGTCTGGGAGAAGCAGTATTTCAAACAACCTGTGTGGATACAGATCTATATTTTTGTTTTTGTTATTCACGCAGTTCCAAGCTCATAGAAATTTATTTTGTATTGAGGGTGTTGTTGGTCTCTTGGGTGCCTGTAAGTCTGTGCCGGGGCTAACAAGAATGCTGCAACAGCACATTGTACAACATGTGCTATAATATTCCATTTTAACTTTCCTTTCTTGAAGTTGATTTCTGGATTCCTCGCTCATTTGCTAAGCAACAGCCTGCAGCATGAAGAAATCCCAGCCCTTGGTTTTCTTTGATAATTTCTTTACCTACATTTAACTGTGTGGCATTTTTCTCTCTCCAATGTTTACTAATTGCTAATAAGATATTTTCCTTGTCTTAGAATTTGGAATGCAAGTTGTATTCCTTAGAGTGCAGCCCAGTGGTGGGATTCAAACGTTTTCAATACTGGTTCTGTGGGAGTTACTTGGGGCGTGGCATGGCTTGGTGGATGTGGCAGGGGAAGGATACTTCAAAATCCCAATTCCCTCCTCACCCCACTAACCTGCTTACCACCTCCTGTGCAGGGCAACAAAAGAAGACCCAGCTGATCGGCTGGGACTCGGGAGGCAGAGAATAGATGGGGGCAGGGCCAGTCAGAGGTGGTATTTGCCGGTTTCCTGAATTACTCAAAATTTCCACTACCGGTTCTCCAGAATTGGTCAGAACCTGCTGAATGCCACCTCTGGTACAGCCAAAATGAGGCCAAAGGATACTGGTGCTGATTTGAATGCTGCTTGAAAAAAGAGGAATAATGAACCCTGTTATTAGAAATCCCTGAGTGTGAGAGGAATTTAAATTGCAGTTTTCCTACACAGACTGGGATCCTGAAAGAGAGGAATAGGCTTTGGGCTTTGGGCTTGTAGCCTTGGGGAACATTTCAACCTGTAAGTATTTTTCAAACTTGTTTTTAATATGTTAGGAATGGAAGAGAGAGGCAAACTATAAACAAAACAAAAAATAAATAGAATAAAAGGAGAAATTGTAAATGCATAGGATGTTAATATAGGAAATAATTCAGCCTCATTTTTTAAACATGGACCATATAGAATAGAATATGATGAGTTTTTCCATATATCAAAACAGAACCAGCTCATGAGTAGAAAGCAGACTCATTGATGATGGAAGACTGAAAATTTGGGTTGAACATCTAACTTTCTCCAATTCAGTGCAGACCTGGTACAACTTCAGCCTCCAACTTTCCTGTGCAGATGGTAAATCATCCTAAGGAGCAGGAAATGGTTAAACCTATACATTTCTCAGGCTTCCTCACTGGAGATTTTATGCTGTTATCTTGGAAATAAAAAAGTGAAATCATAACTTACTTAATATAGTAGCTGGTTTCACTCCCTGTACTAATCCATAGCATGGTTTTGACTGAGCCTTGCAATTTTAAAAAAAACAACAACACATGATTTATGGCATATGCATCCAGTCGATGTGGCTTATTTGACAAATCATGGCTAAACACGGTATGAGTTAGACTGATATGTGAATCCAGTCATTATCTAGTTGGTCTCTAGGTTTTTTTGAAGTAATAGGCAACGAAGAGCTTTGAGAAACTTTCCATCAAGGCCAAGCAGATGTCTTGAACAGAACTGTATCCAGCAATGCCCCTATTTGCGTGAATAGAATAGAATAGAATAAAATAGAATAGAATAGAATAGAATAACTTGTCACTTTTTACTGTGGGCACACTGGCACACATTAAAAATAAAATTTGTTGCCTGCTCTCAAAAGTGTACACATAAATAACACAAATACACATATGCTATATACATACATATATTTATACCTACACTCATAGAAATAAATGCATATATATATTAATCGCTGTCCATCTTGAGTACATATCAGAAAGAAGAAGGTTGAGAATTTACAAGGTTGATACTATATGGAACAAAACTCTGTCTGAATCTGGATGTTCAGATACCACGAAGCCTCCTCCCAGAAGGTAACAAGGAAAACAGGTGGTGAAGAGGATGTGTAGTATCCCAGTCAATCTTACCAACACTGGTCAAGATTGTTGATATGTTATGTCCTGGATAGAAAGAAGTGAACAGCCAATAATCTTCTCTGCCATCCTCACCACTCTCTGCATCAGCAGTAATGCTTCCAGACCAGACTGTCATGCAATAGGACAGGATGCTCTCAATTGTCCCTCTATATAAGGACAAGAGAAGTACCTTTCTCATGAAATGGAGAAAAGGCAAGTGTTGTTGTGCTCACTTTACCAATGCCTCACTGTTAAGTGACCAAGTCAGCCTACTCATTAGCTGCACACCCAGAAATTTGATGCTGCTAATCACCTCCACATATTTTAGTCAAGTGTGATTAGACACACAAGGAATTTGCCTCCAGTACAGAAGCACTCAGTATACATCATCATCATCTTCATCATCATCATGCCGATAAAAAGGGAGGGAGTAAAAAAGCTTGTAGAAGGTGAAATAATACTACAGTCACACGACATGAGTTAATATACATAGAGCAGGGATATCAAACTCAAGGCCCATGGGCTGGATCCGACTTGTGATGTGGCTAGATCTGGTCCGCAGGGTTGTCCTTGAGACAGTGAAGGACGGGGCCCTGGTACCTCAGCCCTGCTGGCCAGGTGCTAATCTAACTTGGTGGCTGCCATCCGGGCCAGAACGTGGTCAGCCTTAGAAGGAAGGAAAGAGATAGGAATCAGAAGGAGAGAAGGAGAGGGAGGGAGGCAGATTGGAATGAGAAGGTGGGAAGCAGGGGAGCTGGCTAACTCACCCTGGCCATACTTATCCTGGCCACATTCACCCTGGACATGCCCCCCTCGGGCCTTCAATGAAATTAAGTTTAACACCTCTGACATAGACATTTATAGCATTGAGAGAATTAGATGTTCAGCAAAGTGACGGCATGAGGGGGAAAAACTGCCCCCCTCAGGTGGTATTCAGTAGGTTCTGACCAGTTCTGGAGAACCGATAGCAGAAATTTTGATTAGTTCGGAGAACCGGCAAATACCACTTCTGATTGGAGATTTTATAGTATCCTTCCCCTGCCACACCCATCAAGCCATGTCCACAGAACCAGTAGTGAAAAATTTTGAATCCCACCACTGCTCCATGTCTAGTTGTTTTGGTAAACAATGACCTATATTGCCATCCCAAGGGAAGGAAGCTGAAATAGTTTAGGTCCAGGAAGTGAGGAATCTCCAAAAGAACTAAATCAAGGACCTCCAAACTTGGCAAGTTTAAGACTTGTGGACTTCAACTCCCAGAATTCCTGAGCTAATATGACTGGAGGAGAAATTCTGGGAGTTGAAATCCACAACGTCTTAAAGCTGTCGAGTTTCCTAATGGATGCTCATATAGTCAAGCTGTAGCCCCAGCTCTTGAGGTTCTACTGATTTCTTGAAATTTGTTTCTTCCTAATTTCCACTTTCTAGAAAAGGGGTGTCAAACTGGCGGTCCATGGGCTGCATGCGTTAGGCACAGGCCACGCCCACCCCAATTCTGTGAAGGGGGAAAAACATAACATAACGCCATATGACAGCAATGTGACACTACAATTTTGCTCTAGAACTTTATTCCTGTTTATCTTCTCCAACCTGAAGAATACTGTACCTGATATGGGCACAAGCCCCACAATTTCTAGCTGTATATGGGTCCAAGTTCTGTTGTTCGCATCTAGGATCTTTTCTTCCTCCATTTTTGTAAAATACCATATTTTCACTTTGCACAGTTTTGCTGCTTCGGTGACTTTTGCCAAATGAATTTTAGTTGCTTTTTCATATGATGGTATTAGAGCCGAGGTTTAACATGCACAATGGTGCATATCTACTAGAGATTACTGTCTGCAGAAATACTAATACTTAACCCTGTTAAGGGTTTGTTATGAACTAATAAACGCTTAAATAAAGTTTTATCAAACCTTTAGAAATAGCAGGGTTCTAATCCTGCACTTCTGATTGGCCGATAATAGCGATATCAGATTGGTCCGTTCAGGAGAATCTGATTGGCTGTTAACGAGCCACTCTCATTGGTTACTAGATCAGCAGCTTGCCTATAAAAAGGCTACTGCTGCCCTAGGTTTTTGCTCTGTTCAGAATGATTAATAAAGAGTTGAAGTTCACTGTTCACCGTCTCGTCTCTGTTCCTTGTGCCCATGCGCAGAACTTAACAGGGTTCTTATATAATCTGATTGCCTTGCAAAATCATGACAATGGATATGAGTTGGAATGATAGGATCTAATAAATTCTAGCAGCAGTAATTTCTTTTCTTTTTTCCCCCATTTTGTAAAATTCTATCTTTGCCGCTCTACCCAACTGAAGCAATAATTATTGCTTGAACTCTTCACTGCATCTGCCTTTTAACACACATGAAAGTACCATCTATGCAGAAAGTACCATCTATTTAATGCAGATTCTCATAGCTAAACGCAAAGGTTTTCCCCATAATGCTGTGATAGCTCATCAAAAAGGAAGTCCTGTGCAGGAATTTTTGATTGATGACCATGATTGAACCTGGATTTATGGTAATAAGTTGTGCTGGTCGTGAAGCAGGTCACCATGTGTCTACACCTGATTTACAACTTCTTTGTGGCAGTCATTAAGTGAATCAATACAGTTGTTAAGCGAATGCTGCGATTGTTAAATATATCCTGGCACTGTTTGCCAGAAAAAAAGGAAGTAACCATTAGTTTTGGCAAATATCTATCTATCTATCTATCTATCTATCTATCTATCTATCTATCTATCTATCTATCTATCTATCTATCTTAGGATCCCCTGACTGCAGGGTGCTACAAACATTTGTAAATGTGGGCCTATTGTCAAGCACCCAAAATGTGATCACATGACTGCAGGGGTGGGGCAGCCTTCAGAACTTGAAATCTAGATCATAATTAACCCTGTGTAGGTCTGCCATAACTTTGAACAGTCGCCATTGGCTTTAAGTCGAGTATTGTACTTACTTATAGTTCCATCTCCCTTGGGACTCCGTGATGCAGCTTGCAGACCAAACAGTCATCAGAATGCACAGGGGGGCTGAGGGAGTGTCAAATATTTCTCTTTTGTGTTGACTTTCTTTCACAACAGGCTTTCCTTTTTGAACAGGCTTTTCTGTTGAAAAGCAATAGAGTCTTTAACCTAAGCTTTCAGAACTGGAAATCGCTCTGGGGTCATGAGGCCATTTTCCCCATACTCCTTTCAAACTAGCGCTGTCTGCTTTTTCCCCCTATTCTACCAATGCATTTGCAAAAACAAACCACGAAGTCCCACCACTTCACTCCTGAAAGCAATCGGTTCATAAGAAAAGTCTTTGCACATATTTCTTTCTCTCTCTCTTAGTACCTTGCTTTCTAATCCAATTTAAAATATAAGCCATTGGGTTAGAAACTCCAGTCTCTCTTTTCTTAACATGTTGCTGTGCCTTGCAAAATATCACCTGATGGCTCTACATAAACAATAATGAATAGGTACACTAGAAAAAAACAAACAAACACATTCTCAATATTCTCTCCCAATCAAGAAAGCTGATTATCGAGTGCCTTTAAAGCTTCCTATCATTCAGCAACAATGAACCCACACATCTTCTATACCTGTTGGACTAGCATTAAAAAAAAACAAAAAAAAACCCCAGTCATCACAATACAGTATCCATTTAAGAAAAAAAAGATGGAATACAATAATTAGCTGGAGTTCTAGGAACAGCATGTAGTCTTGTAATATCATTTGCCTTTCAGGTGCTGGCAGTTTGCATTTACAGTATCTTATCTGCATATTCATTTTCTGAAGGTGTAGAAAATAGCTCCCAATTGCTTTGATAATGGGTGATTCTCAGAGCTATTTTGAAATGCGAGTTATAAAAAGCTTTTCCTGGATCTGTGCTCTCACCTGTGTTGCTCCTTTCTAAGAAAGGATATATACGTGTAGCAGTGTTCTGCTTTAGCCTCTAGCAGAATGTGAATTCAATGGATTGGAAAGGAGAGAAAGGAAAGGATGGATGGGTGAATTAACAAATGCAGATTTATTTAACCCTTTTAGATATTTTGGCCAGCACTGTTAGTGGAAAGAAAGATGGTGCTACATTTCCTCCCCCCACAATTATTATTATTTTTTTAACTGAGAATTCCTCGGCAATGGATTCCATTTTATAAAATGTACTTTTGTGAATTCAGATGCATTTGTCAATATAGCGCTAGCCATGAAAACACAGAGAAGCATCATCATGAATGGTAAACAGCAGCCTCAGAGCTAAGTAGGTAGGCAGGATAAACATTAGTATAAAACAATGCATTCCATTTTCTAAAAAAAATGTCATAAATACACAATACGGTTGTGTGCAATCAAATGTATACATACAAATTTTAAGCTTGCACAACAAAATGTTGGAACGTAGGCATGCCTCCAGACTGCTGCTAACATTCATTCACTTCTCAGTTCCCATTAGAAGAGCTATAGACAATACAGCATAATAAAGAAGTCTGTTTTTCTCTCAGTCACAATTTTAATCCTAAACCTCCATTCTTTGTGCAGGTGGACAGAAGTAACATGGTGGTAAAACAAATTAATGTTGACTAAAGCTAGGGATCTTCCATTTCTCTGCAGGAAGGAGAGAAGCAAGAAATGACCAACAGCAAATGAGATTAACCCTTTCTTGGGGTGCATAAATTTCCACAATATGAGATTTTATTCTCTTAAGAGTCATGGTGGCGCAGTGGTTAGAATGCAGTATTGCAGGCTACTTCTGCTGACTGCCAGCTGACTGCAATTTGGGAGTTTGAATCTAATCAGGCTCAAGGTTGACTCAGCCTTCCATCCTTCCAAGGTGGGTAAAATGAGGACCCAGAGATTGTTGGGGGCAATAGGCTGATTCTGTAAACTGCTTAGAGAGGGTTGTAAAAGTACTGTGAGGCCTAAGTGCTATTGCTATCTCTGAAGATACTTTCAGACATCTTTAAGAAGATGCTGGAAATGAACAAGTAGCATAAAAGATCCGATGCTTTGCAACTGAACCATCTGAATCTCTGTTTAGCATTGAACCTGGTCTGCATTTGAAGAACCAGATATCTCTTCCAGCTCCCATGCAATTCACCTTAAGCAATCTTGTGGCTAGTTCCCAATCTTTGAGATGGGGTCTATCTGTAGTAATTTCCCCCCTCCTTCCTGGAGTATCCCAAAATATCCATTTATTGTTTCAGTTTGAAGAGACAAGAAGAACGTTACCACTTGCTGTTGAAGAACAGCAGTCATACAGAGAAAGATACGATATCACAAAGGTTCCCAAACAACTTTACACAACCCTGAAGCAGAGGTGGTATTCAGCAGGTTCTGACCAGTTTTGGAGAACTGGTAGCGGAAATTTTGAGTAGTTCAGAAAACTGGCAAATACCATCTCTGACTGGAGATTTTACAGTATCCTTCCCCTGCCATGCCCACCAAACCATGCTCACAGAACCGGTAGTAAAAAAAATTGAATCCCCTGCCCTGAAGTATTATACTCAGTGGGATGAGCCCCGTAGAGTTAGGGGTTAATACACAACAGACTGAGCTGTCTTCTTAATGGTAAAAGTGTATTTCTAAGGCATGGTACATGTTTAAACACATCCATTCTCCCCCTTCTTGTACAAAATGCTCATAGCAACAATTGTCTCTATGATGTTTCTCCCTCATATACTCTTTCCTCCTGGTTTGGATCTCTTCTTGGCTTTTCAAACCTCAGTCTTCTCCTAGCCAATTTATTCATTCACTTTCTTTGTGAATGAAGCTTCTTGTCTTTCTCTTTCTATATTATTCAGACTTTCTTCCAAGTTCTTTTGCGTTTCTTTAACTGTCCCTGTCTCCTTGTTGGCTGCAGGGAATAGGGTCTCCGCTGCAAAAATACTCCATTGCCTTTTCCCTTATTTATGAGTCGTCTTTCTCTTTTAACTTAAAAAAAGGAGTTAAAAAAGATAGAGCTTCACAGTACAGTTTCTTTTTCTTTTCTTTGCCCCTTTCTAAGCTTTTTAAAAAATATATTATTTTTCCTCTCTTCTCTAACTGGGCATGCTGGCTAAATATCTTCCATTCCTGTCCTTGTCTTGATACATGTGTCTGCCTGTCTGTATTTTATGTTCACAGCTTCACAGATTTTGATAGTTTTCCCAACTCGTCTGAGTTTCATTTGTTGTTTCTCTATTTTTGGGACAGATGTCATCCATCCTTCATTGACTCTAAATGGTCAGTCCAAAGCTTGACTTCCCTTTTCCATTTCTATTTACCATAACTCCTATGAGGACTTTATTTCCTCTAAGGAAATAAATGGTTTCCTCTTACCATGTCCAGTTGTAGACCTTTGCCATGCCACCAGTTTCTTAGCACCCAACTTTTTAACTTCTCCTCGTATTCTCCCACCAGTTTGTATTAAGCTTTAATTCCTGCACTGACTTTGCAACTGAACTACTACCAACTGGGTTACATGTCTTTTTAGCTTTCTGAGAACACTGAGATTTAGTCAAAGTGATAAGTGCACTTGAGAAAATGGAGATCTATTTTATATGCTACACACCCACTCAGCTACCTACACAAAACAAAAATTATAGACAGGTTCAAGGAAAACACATAGAAGGGCATAGAGGCCCAAATGGTACGTTCCGCTAATGTGATGGTATTAAATTTAAATTTACCTAAGCTTTGTGTATTAATTTTAGTGAGTGGGACAATAAGATGACGGAGAGGCAGAAACTATTTGATTGTATGGATATGTTATTTACCGTATTTATAAGGCACTTGCTGTGGTAACTGACCTTTGTTCAAGGCTTAAACTAAACTATTCTCGATAAGTTGCAGCATCTGGATACCTTCTTCCAATTCAGAATGGAAGCAGATTCGGGCTTAGTTAGAACTTGGATGGGGACCTCCAGCAAATGCTATTGATTAGATTGGAAGCTTAAAAATATTTTGAAAGAAGACATGGACACGGACATGAAGTTACTAGGCCTCAAGCTCAAGGGAAGATTTTAATTTACAGTAAATTAAATTGTACTCTAGTGGTACACAAGAAGAACATGTTGGATCTAAACTTGGGTGAGGCCAAAGGTTTGCCCTTATGGACAAATAATACTCATTGTTTTGAGTTTTTATGAATAAAATAAGCAGATATAAATTCCATACTTGCTGATTTGAAGGGAAATTTTTAATAGATAGAATTGAAGATCAAACTAAGGGAACATCAGGAGAAGGTCTTGTTTTCAAATATTTCATAACAGTCACAAGGGTCTTCAACTCTATTGGGACATGATGGTATGTGAAAGGACATTTTGTTTCTTTCTCTTCCTTCAAAGGGTATTTTTCTTATAAGAGAAAATATGTCATTATTATGTAATGCAAGTAGTGTGGGCAAATGTACTATTTTACAGAAGGCAGACCTTTATTTGAAAGTCTGTACAATCCAGAGATGATATTCAGCAGGTTCTGACTGGTTCTGGAGAACCGGTAGTGGAAATTTTGAGTTATTTGGAGAACTGACAAATACCACCTCTGACTGCTCCGCCCCATCTATTCTCTGCCTCCCAATTCCCAGCTGATCGGCTGGGTCTTCTTCTGTTGCCCTGCAGAGGAGAACGGAGCTGGAAAGCAGGTTAGTGGGGTGGGGAGGGAAGGGTGGGGAGGGAATGGGATTTTGCAGTAAACTTCCCCTGGAGCCACGCCCACAGAACCGGTAGTAAAAAAAATTTGAATTCCACTGGTATAATCCAAGTCTAGGTTTTGAATTAGGAAGAGATAAAACAGGAGCCTAGAAGGTTATCCTTAATAGAGAATTATTAAATTGTTATTGTTGCAGTACACTTATTAGAGGGAAACAATATATGTCTATTGTCTTTGTCTTTTTTTTTCTTTTCCAATGCACTTCTTAAATGTTTTGTTTAGCTTTTGCTTTGTTTTTGTAAGATTTTTTTCTTTTTTTTTCCTTTGGAGTTTGTATTCTAACTTTCTGGATAAAATAAAAAAAATATTGAAAAACAAAAAAGAAGGTTCTCCTTAACTGGTAACATGCTTTGACTGCAAAAATCATAGTAACCTTCTTCACTCAATTCTCTGATTTATTCACATGAATTCTACATCGATTTCGAAAGCAAATATTTGCCTTCATTCTTTGGTTTTCTTTAGTAAGCATCACAGAAATTCATCACAAATATTCATCTGATTTGTGAATCATTCTTTGAAGCAACTCTTAAACTAGGAGATTCTAGTAGAATTCCAGCTCCCAGGCTTCTTTCAAAACATCTGTGTCCCAGAAGTTTCTTGGAAACTCTCTGGCCTCTTCTCAAGTACACTTCAGTTTCCTGCTAATCATTAATTAATTAATTAATTAATTAATTAATATGGTTAAATAATAACCACTATTATCACTCTACACTTCTTCAGGATATCCTAAGCACTCTACTACCAATCCATGTTCCAATCAGCCTGGGCAACTAGGCAGGAGTGGGATTCAAAAATTTTAACAACTGGTTCTATGGGCGTGGCTTAGGTGGTGGGTGTGGCTTGGTGGTCATGTGACTGGGTGGACATGGCTTGGTGGTCATGTTATTGGCTGGGTGTGGCCAACTCAATATCGCTCACATCGAGTCATGCATCTCCTCGCCTGGCCTCTCATGACTGTGGGGATGTTGCAACAGTCGTAAGTGTGAAAAAGGGTCATAAGTCACTTTTTTCAGTGCCATTGTAACTTTAAATGGTCACTCCACACAAGCAAAGTACCAGCAAAGGAGGGGAAAAATGCTCTAGGCTTGTATAGATTCACTCAAGTTCACCAGGTTAGGCAACTGCAATCTCCGTTCTTGATTTTCTGCTTGATTGTTTGTCTGATGTTAATCCCTGCTTATTAAGAGTATTAGCTCTCCTGGAGGGGATGTCTTCTGGTCTTTTTGTTTCCTTCTCACTTTTTAGTGTCTCTTTTGAATGGTGAGCAATTTATACAACATTCAAAAGAGTCAATAAAAAAGTAAGAAGGAAACAAAAAACCCAGAACATATCCTCTCCTGCAGTCAACAACCAGATAAGCAGGGATTAACCCCAGAGAAACAATCAAGCAGAAATCAATACGCTAATCAAGGAATTGCCAAGAATAAAACCACACCCCACAAACAAGCCAGGACAATCTACTTGTAAATGAAAGGAGCAAACTTCAACTCACTAGTACTGATGGTGTTACTTAGTTGGGTAATGAAATGTCTGCAAGCAAACAACCAAGTTCCGAGAACACCAAGGATTCCATATATATTTTTGTTTTCTAGTACATTTTGCCACTGATAGCCAAACTCTTGGAGTTTGGAAAGCTGGTGGATTTAATTTGATCTTATATTTTTAAGTGAATCAGTGAACCTGATTTACATTTCCTTGCTTAATGCAGAGCGTGAAAGACAGTTCTCCTTAGTTTTCATGCTTCCCCTGATGTTGCAAGTGTAATTCTTTACTCAAAAGATGTTCAATTGTGCAGCCTATTTCCTCTGGAAATACGATTGTGCAGTTTTCTACCTACTGTATATCTTCTATTGCTTACCAGAATTTTCTCTTGGTCCCAGAGACTAATCCCCTACTTTTTATGTTGGAGTTTATAACAGATGAAATGCAGCATAAATTTTGGGGCAAGGTCCCAACATATTTTATTTCACTGGTGATTTTACCATTTTCATACAGCAGAAGAGTTGATCCCAATTCTGTCCACAGCTAGCTGTTATGGAAGAATTATTTGACAAGCCATAACAGGGAAGGATGTAGTGAGTTCAGAGGAATGGAAGTTACAAAAGTAGCTCATCCTTTCTTTGAAGAAAAATGATGATTTTTGAATCCTATACATTGCATTATTATTTAATGAAGTCAGAGAAAGCTTGTGGTTATTCTATTTGCAGGGAAGGGAATAGCATAAGATATAGACAAAGACTTATGGTCACATCCCATTATGAAAAGCTGCTTGTTATTTAAATTATTGCAGAATCCTATAGTTTCTGAAGTCCTTGATGTTTAGTATTCACAAATTTCTCATTGGCTAATCATTGGAATATCTTGAAGCTGGAAGGAAACGAAATTGTATAAACATGGGAGCAAAGTCAAATATGCATTATACCCAATGAATTTATTTCCAAAGATGTGTGTAGGAGTGAAACTCAAATGTTACCTCTTTGGGCATCAGGAGAGTAGGAAGTCATTCAGACATGCTTTAAAATAATAGTTATTATATGAAAAGCTTTTTATAGCCATTTGGCATCATCATTCAAGGATGTCACAAAATATTATTTCCATTCTATTCAAACAGTATACAAAGTGACTCCAAACTAATAGGATCCTTCTATAATAAGTTGAACATAAATAGCTAGTATGTTTCAGTGAATGTATTTCCTGATTGTTTCTCTGAATGTTTCTGTTGTACAAGACACTCTTAAGCCCCATTTGAATTGATTGGTTCACATAATAAATTAAGATTTATTTTTCATGCAAAACTGAAGGTGATAATGATTGGGGCTACAGCTGCAGTTATCATCATCGTCGTCGTCATCGTCATCTCTACTTAAATCTACATGAGCAAATACAATAAACTTTTAACTCCAAACTTTAATCTGAGGTGTTATAGAATCTTAATATAAAGTATATTTGTAGCAATAGCACATAGACTTATAAAACTGCTTCACAGGGCTTTTACAGCCCTCTCTAAGTGATTTACAGAGTCAGCCTATTGCCCCCAACAATTTGGGTCCTCATTTTACCACCTTGGAAGGATGGAAGGCTGAGTCAATCTTGAGATTTGTTCTGCCAAATTGCAGTCAGTCAGCAGTCAGCAAAAGTAGCCTGGAGTACTGTCTTCTAACCACTGTGCCACTTTATGCATCTGTGAGGCTAGACTGCTTGCAAAATTGTTAGCACCTGAGTTGTTGTTGTCTTGCCCTTCAAGTTCTCTCTTTAGCCACCACAGCCATTTTTTCCTCTTGCATATGTTGATGTATGGGAGGAAAAAAAGTGTGTGTGTGTATGTGAAGCAGCTCAAAGCAACTACTAAAAGCTACTGTTCTGCACAGTGGTGGGATTCAATTTTTTTTTTATAACCATTTCTGTGTGTGTGGCTTGATGGGCGTGGCATGACTTGGTGGGTGTGGCTTGGTGGGCATGGAAGGGGAAGGAAAGTGCAAAATCTCCATTCCCTCCCCACTCCTGGGGGAAGGTTATTACCAGTTCTCTGAACTACTCAAAATTTCTGCTACCGGTTCTCCAGAACTGGTCAGAACCTGCTGAATACCACCTCTGATTCTGCAGCAGTAGAATGCACAAGGAATAGTAGTTGGAGGAGCATTAGGAGGAGATGTAGTAGAAATGGAAAGAATAGAGCAGTGAGTAATACCAGCCTCTGAGTGCCTGGCATGTGTTGTTGGCACTCATGGGTTTTGGAGCTCACCAACTGAGGTTTATGTAAAAGAACCTGTGACAGTATAAAAATTGCATAGTTTATCCATTAAAAACACTCCCAGTCTGGCACTGAGCAGATCCAGATGTGCTGGACCTTTTAAAGATGCTCTGGACCATACAATTATAGATTAAGTCCTGGAAAGGAAAAGGACAAAAAGGAAAAATCATCTGCATGTACAATTAATCAGATATCTGAGCCATGGGAAGTGTTCTTCTCCTTATTCTTTGGACTGGAGCAATTCATAAATATTCCATTTGTAAATTGGAGTAAAGCTTAGGAATAGAACTCTGCTGATCAACATTCCATGCAGAATTCTTGGCACCTGCAGGGTGAACTTGTAGTCTGGAGAATATAGATGAGGCTAAGGGAGATGGATGGGAGGTAGTTTTGGGTTATGGGACTCTCTTGCAGGCAGACTCTTCCAAACAGCAATGCATTGATTTGATAGGTGATTTTCTGATTTGGTTAACTTGGTGAGCTAAGCCTTGACTTGGCGAATATGCCAGAATAGCTGGGTTCATGCAATATATGCAAATACATTTATATGCTAGAAAACATAGTTTACAAGCCATAACATCTGGGTTCATGCAGCATGTTAAGCCAGAAATACATGATGACTTAGTTTTGGTCAACATGCTGTCAACCAAGTCAAATGCTTAGTTTGATGAGAGGGCCTGTCTTCTCATTTGCCTAGCTTCCCTTTTTTTCTTTTAAACCAGAAAAGTGGTTAGTGTCAAATCAATTTATTTAAATTACCAGTGACAAATTAAGTAGATGGTTGTTAAACCATTTACAGCAGTGCTTTTTCCTACACGACTATTCCTTTTTTTAAAGTATGGAATTAGAAAATTGACATTAATATGAGCAGATGTGCCCTCTTGTCTCCTCACAAAGAAATTCCATTATTTAAATTCTTCTCACTAATTATCAGGGCGGGATTGGTTTTTTTTTTTTTTTTTGTTTGAACTGGGCATCCAATATAATTTTAACTTTCCATGAGATTTTGATTGTGATGGTTGTCACAAATTTGTGAAAGATAGCCAAGCTGACTTGGGATGAAGACAGTTATAACCCAACTCATCTAGAGGAAGAAATATGGGGAATATTGGGAACTAAGTACAGTATATCTAATAGAGGTAAATAGCATGTAAAAAGTTTATTCAGGACAGAGGTATGGAAAATACATGGAAGTTTGTTTCAGTAGGCAAAATCCTGAAAATGTTATAGAAAACACTGTTCCTGTTTTAGAAGGCTGATGTAATAAATGAGTAGTCCAGGGTTGTCAAGCAAAAGGCCCATGGGCCGGATCCAGCCCACAGGATGCTTAGATCTGGCCCACAGGGCCAACCTGGAAACAGCAAAGGACCAGTCCATGATGCCTCTACTAGTGAAAATGGAGCTTGAGGGGGCCACATGCAGCCCCCCGTGCTCCATTTTTGCTGGCATAGAGCTATCAAAACAAACTAAAAACAAAACAAAAGGAGAAATGTTTCCCCTTTTGCATTTGAGTATGCAAGAAGGGACAGGAAAGGAGAAAGGGAAAGAGGAAAGACAAAGAAAAAGAAGGGAAGATGGGAAGAGAGCAAGGAAGGAGAAATAAGGAAAGAGGGGAAAAAAGAAGAAAGGAGAAGGAAGAGGGAAGGAAAAATAAGAAAAGGAAGGAAGGAAGGAAGGAAGGAAATTATAATGTGTTAGATGTTTACATACCTCTGATTGGTTGGTCCGCAACAGCGGGAATTTGAAGAGCTGTCACTGGTTGTAACCATGAGCAGCCCTGCTGTAAAAGGAGCTGCTGTGGCTCCTGTCTTCAGTTCTGCAATAGCAAGAACTGAACGAGTTAAGCCGATCAGATATTCCCACATCTTCTCTCAACCACGATCTAACACTGGCAACGATAGTGGGATCCTGAGACACGCGGGACTAGCGAGCGCATGGCAGGCTAACCGACAAGAAGCGAACAATGGTCAGAACGCCACCTGTACTGTTCGATCCGACAACTGAAGACTGGGATTCGTACGTCGACCGATTCCACATGTTCTTGGAAGGAGGCGACCTGATGAACATTTCGGAGCACAGGAAATGAGCTGTATTCCTCATCCATTGCGGACCCACCATTTTCAAAATGGCCAAAGTCCTCTCGGCACTCAACAATGTGAAAATGATGGCATGGCTGGATTTAGAGAGAATCCTAAGGGCACAATACACGCCACCGGTATCCTGCCTAATCAAGAGGCACAAATTCTACTGGAGAGACCAGAAGGAAAGTGAGAGCATTAGTAATTTCATCATGAGCCTGAGGGACCTTGCTGGAGCATGCAAATTTCTAAGCGTGGATGAGGCGATGAGGGATCGTGTAGTCCTGGGATTTAGAGACCTGACACTACAGAGTCAACTCCTGACAAAGCCCAAAATAACTCTAAAAGAGGCTATCGAAGAAGCTTCAGCCATGGAAGTATCACAGAAATCTGCCACAGCCATGAAGAAGATGAACAGGACAGTGCAGCCCACACCTAAGGAAACTGCCACCATCCACCATGAGGACCTCGAATCCGAGTCCGAATTGGATGACAATTCGGCAAGGAAGTAACAAGCAACAGAGAGAAAGCAGAACTGCTTTACTCATTCTTTGCATCCACCTTCATGCAAAAAGAAACTATAGCTCAACCCACCAAAAACATAACTGTAAATGACAGACCAGAAATAAAAGTTAAAATAAGCAAAAAAATAGTAAGAGAACACCTGTCTGATCTTGATGAAAACAAATCACCAGGGCCTGACAGATTACACCCCAGAGTTTTAAAGGAGCTGGCAGAGGTCATCTCAGAACCACTGCACCATATCTTTCAAAAATCCTGGAGCACCGGGGAACTACCAGAGGACTGAAAAAGAGCTGATGTGGTTCCCATCTTCAAAAAAGGGGGGGAAAAAACAGACCCAGGAACTATCGACCAATCAGCCTAACATCAATACCCAGGAAGATTTTGGAAAAGATAATAATAAAAAAAAAAACAGATCTGCCAACATCTAGAAACAAGTAAAGTAATAACTAGCAGTCAGCACGGGGTTGTTAAAAACAGATCATGCCAAACCAATCTTATTTCATTCTTCAACACAGTGACTAAATTAGTAGACTAGCAAAATACTGTGGACATAATATATTTAGATTTCAGCAAAGCATTCAACAAAGTAGACCACAACCTACTTCTTAGTAAGCTAGAAAAAAGTGGAACAGATAGCACCATCACGAGATGGACTCGCAATTGGCTGGCAAACCATACTCAACGAGTAGTCCTTAATGGGTCTAAGTCTACATGGAGGGAAGTAAGCAGTGGGGTGCCACAAGGTTCCGTCTTAGGCCCAGTACTCTTCAATATCTTTATTAATGACTTAGATGAGGGAATAGAAGGGGAACTTATCAAATTTGCAGATGATACTAAGCTGGAAGGAATAGCTAACACCCAAGAAGATAGGCTGGGTTGTATCTAACAAAATGAAATTCAATGTAGAGAAAAGTAAAGTCCTACACGTAGGCAAGAAAAACCAAAAGTACACATATAGACTGGGTGAAACCAGGCTCAATAGCAGTAACTGTGAGAGGGATCTTGGAGTCTTAGTGGATAACCAGCTAAATATGAGCCAGCAGTGTGCAGCAGCAGCCAAAAAAAGTAATGCAATCCTAAGTTGTATTAACAGAGACATACAATCAAGATCAAGGGAAGTACTAATACCACTCCATAAAGCCTTAGTAAGACCACACCTAGAGTACTGCATCCAGTTTTGGTCACCACATTATAAAAAAGATGTTGAGACTCTAGAAAAAGTACAGAGAAGAACAACCAGGATGATTAGGGGACTGGAGGCTAAAACATACAACCAATAGTTGCAGGAACTGGGCTTGGCTAGTCTAGTAAAGAGAAGGACCAGGGGAGACATGATAGAGGTCTTCAAATATTTGAGGGGCTGCTACAGGGAGGAAGGGGTCAAGTTATTTTCTAAAGCGCCTGTAGGCCAGACAAGGAACAATGGATGGAAACTGAACAAGGAGAGATTCAACCTGGAAATAAGGAGAAACTTTCTGACAGTGAGAACAATCAACCAATGGAACACCTTGCACTCGGAAGTTGTGGGAGCATCATCAAACTTGAGACTTTCAAGAAGAGATTGGACTGCCATTTGTCAGAAAGGGTGTAGGGTTTCCCGCTTGGGTGGGGGGGGTTGGACTAGATGACCTACAAGGTCCCTTCCAACTCTGATTATCTGTTATCTGTTAAAGGAAGTAAACCAACTCCGTGCAGAAAGACACCCAAAAAACCGAGAAGGAAAGAGGAAGGACTTCTGGTATGCAGGATGCGAAGGAAATCACCCCAGATTGGAGTGCTGGTTTCTCGACGCTATATGTCAACAATGCGAGCGGTAGGGGCACATCGCGAGGACATGCCAGGCATTCAAACCCAACAGTGGGAGACAAAGACAGGGCACACCACCATGGAGCCAAGAAAACCAACCCGAGAGCCAATGGAGCCAATTCAGCTGGAGCCAACAGAACCACGAGCCGGCCACAGCAAGGAGTGAAACACATCAGACAGTGACAGTGGGCCACTCCAGCACGTCGAACGCTAGGAAGGTCCACGTCCATGTCACCATAAAAAGTATGGAAGTGGATGGAAGTGGATTCCGGATCTTACCGATCAATGGTATCCTGGAACACCATCAAAAGATTAATCCCCAGGCTGACCAAAGATCAGCTGAACAAACAGAGACTAATCCTGAAAGACTATCAGGGGAACCAAATTCTCGTCATTGGCATAGGGAAATTCCAGGTAACCTTCAAGAATTACTCAGGAATCCTGCCATTAACTGTGGTAGACCGGGACTGGCCAAGCCTGCTGAGGCTCAAATGGTTTAAATCACTAGGGATTGAAGTCACCGGCATACACAGCATCACCAAAAGTGAATAGGAAGACAACCTGATGTAACTAAGCTCAGAGAGCACAAAGGGACTCTGTAGTTCAACTCTGCACTACGTATATTTTCTCCAGTTAGAAACACCATTTTATTCCAGATAAAGGAAATGAGACTGGAAGGCAATGACAATGGATTTGGGAGTGAGTTATTTTGATCACATGATAATTTGGGCAATGTGGGTGACACATGCATTTAATGATTTTTTTTTTTTTTACAACGTTGGGTAATAGATTAGGAGGACAGAAAGTTTCTACAGACAGAAAGTTGCTGTGTTAAACAAGAAACCTGTCGCATGTTTTTAAATTAAAGTCAGGGCCATAAAGAGTGTTCTAAGTGCCCCCTCCCAGATGGTTGAATCAGTTCTAAGAAGAGATGCTGTCAAATCCATGATTTCATTCTATTCAGCTACTGAAATCCATATTTCTGGTGGGCAGTGCTTCTATTGCTTCCCCTCCCCCTTTACCTCAGAGTTATTTTTAAAAACACTCCATGTTATAAAAACAACAAATGGGTCTGAAATAGAGTTCCTTTTTTTTTTTTTTGATCAGCTGCATGTCATAGCAGATGGCAATCTTTCTCTTTCAGTTCATCCAAGGAAAAAGAATGTTAAAGTCATCATCTTTTTCAACAGTGGGGAACCATTTGATAGTGTGTTTGATGTATGGAGCGTGAGCTCTGGACATATGCGGCCCTGCAAGCTTCCAGTGAGATCCACCAGCCTCCTTTGTTCAGATGCTGCTGATATGAATATGTTAAACTAAAACTCAGCATTTTTATGACTGGATAAGAAATAAGAGCCAGTTCAGTGCAGTGGTGAAGGCATCAGATTAGAAAATGTAAACCATGAGTTCTAGTCCCACTTGAAGCTTAAGATGGCTGGGTGACCTTAGGCAGTCACTTTCTCTCAGCCTAGGAAGGAGGCAATGGAAACCTTTTCTGAAAAACCTTGCCAAGAAAACTTCAGGGACTTGTCCAGGCACTCTTCAAGAATGGGACACAATTGAAGAGAAGGAAGGAAAAAAAGAGATGAGATGGATAATGGGAGCAAACGAAACACTCACCCTGAAAATATCTATTTCTCCTTTGCACCAACACATTTCACAAATTCAGTTTTATACTTCCAAGATTAATGTGGCTAATGTAAAGTAACAGTAGTTAGTGTCAGGGTTCTGACCAGTGCCCTAATGAAATTAAGAGTCTCTGTTAAACTCTGTTAAACTCTGTTAAACTGTTAAAGCGATGCAGTTCCTTTGAGGCATTCCTGAGATCAATTGTCTGTAGAGATTCTCAGTCATCCAGGTCATGGTTGTCCCAAAAGTGCTTCTTCAGGAAGCAACTGGACTTTCTTGTTTTTTTCTTTTGAAGATGTTTCACTCAGTGGTGGGATTCAATTTTTTTACTACCGGTTCTGTAGGTGTGGCTTGGTGGGCATGGCAAGGGAAGGATACTGTAAAATCTCCAGTCAGAGGTACTCTGAACTACTCAAAATTTCCGCTACCGATTCGCCAGAACCTGCTGAATAACACCTCTGGTTTCACTTCTCATCCAAGAAGCTTCTTCAGCTCTGACAGGATAGCATGATAGTGTGCAAGTGCTTCAATGGCCTTCTAATACAACCAGTGGGCTGGGGACCACTGGTGGTCTGCAAGAAAATTTTGGTGGTTTGCAGAGAAATATCACCCCCAAAGCAATTAATCTAGGCTGTGCAGGAACACAAAGCTGCGCTGCCCACATGGCCTGCGAGAACACAAGGCTTGTGTCACTTGCATTGCAAAAAACATGAGGTAGTGAGGGGAGGGGGAAAGGGCAGAGGGGGGGGAATTCACCCCACATGCCCCATGCGCCTGGCCTGGCCACCAGGCTGCTTCTTACCACTTCTTTCCTCTTCTGCTTTTCTCTGCACACAAGCAAAGCAGCAAAAGTCTTTCTTTCTCTCCCCCAAACTCCACAGAAATAAGTCTTTGGGACCCTGCAAGGCATTCTGTTCCAAGGGGCTGCACTGGCAAAGTCTCATTTCTGGTGGAGTTAGGGGGAGAGAAAGAAAGACTTCTGCTGCTTTCCTTGCATGAAGCCAAAAGTCTCTCTCTCTCCCTCTCTCCCTGAAAACAGAGCTGGAAACGGTATCCTGCGATCCCAAATAAAAAACGATCAGTAGGAAAACGGGGTGGGGGATTTTCCTGCAGACTTTTTTTGGGATTTTCCCAGGGTCTCTGCTGCTTCTGCTTTTTCTGCAGAGACCCTGGGAAAATTCCCAAAAAAGTCTGGGATGACCAAAGGGCCAGTTCTGTGACTACTGCAGCTCTGGAATATGGGATCAACACCCTCAGCAAGCCAAGTCAAAATTCATATTAGTGGTCCATGGGATTTAAAATTATGAGTTTGGTGGTCCCTGAGGTCCAAAAGGTTGGCAACCCCTGCTCTAAAACAGGACTGTCAAATCATGGCCTGTGGGCCAGATGTGTCACATGGTTCAATGCCCCCACCTGGTTTAGCGAAGGGGGAAAAAGTCCCGATATGTCACGTGACACTGCTGTGACAATGGAAATTTGACCCCCTCCCACTCTAAAAGGATGCAAATGACCAGTTGTCTTCAAGGAATATAAATCTTTCCATTCCCCACTATCCTGTCAGTGCTCAAGAAGCTTCTTGGATGAAAAGAAGCTTCAAAAAAAAAAAAAAACTAGAAAGTTCAGTCGTGTCCTGAAAAAGCACCACTTTTAGCATCAATGTGTACGCTAAATAATGTGTTGTTCTTCAGATCTATTTCGCTTTCCATTCCTAAAATATATCCATTAGCTGACAAGATTTGGCCAACGACATGTACTATATACCATTTCAGACTCATTTGTAGCTGACATATAATGGCATTTATAGTTTGCAGAATTAAGTGACATATAATAGCTAACCCTATATAGTAATTGGCACAAGTATTTAGTAGCTGGCCATATATATTATCTGACAGTAGGATTTAGTACCCTGCAGTTTTTTGATAGATGAGATGCTACACTGTTGTGTCGGCTAACTTTTATTCAGTGCCTTTCAAAACTAGCCAGAAATACTGTGAAGTGCAATCTTTAAACACAATTCTATGCACATCTTATTCAATGACGAGTCTTACTGAGTTCAGTAGGGCTTAACTCCAAGAAAATCCATTCAAAATTGTATCCTAAAGCATGTGATTTAAAATAAGCAATAACAGTTCCCATTTGTAATTTGACTGGTAAACCAGTAAACTTTTTCAGTGAGCAATATCTGTTTTTTTTAATAGACTTTTGTTATTCGTGGGGATAAAAACTGCACAGCAAGGCAATCCATTAATCCTTTAATAGATCAATCCAAATGCCACAAGAACAACTAGACCAGACTTTTATCAGGCAACCTGATTCAAAAGATAGAGGATGGAGGAGAAAGCACCAAAGGTTAGTTGGTTGATATTTATAAATCCAGGTGCTGTGGTCATAAAATCTATAGTTTAAAATAAGCTTTAGGCTGCTAAATATATTAAGCCAGCCTTTTCATTCTTGATATGTGAATGGAAACTTTGAAAGATATCAAAGCATCTAAAGTCCACCATGTTGGGAAAAATGGCAGTAATCACTGACAGATGTTGCAAATGTTAGATTACATTGCACATTCTTGGATTTAAGAGTAATGGCTGGCTCTTTTCTGTCAGTTCTGGAAAAACAAAGATTCACGGCACCTTAGATCTGGTCAAAAGCAATTGGCTAGAAGTAGAGCATCATGCAATCATAACCTTGCTAAATTATAGCAAGTATACTGTTAGATCTGGGAGAGTGGGCGCAAAGAATGGAGACGAGGCATCGAATAGTAACTCCAACTCTTTATTAGTGACTTCAGAACAGAGCAAAAAACTAGGGCAGCAGCAGCTCCTTTTATAGAGCTGGCTGCTGTCACAACACCCAATGATTTGAGTTTGCCGCTCTGGGAGCGTCCAATCGGCGGTGACCCGCTAACAGCCAATCAGATCAGCCAATAACGACCAATAACGATCCGCTATCAGCGGGCCAATCAGAAGTGCAGGTTTACGAGTCATAGAAGGAAAACTATTAGAATTGCAAGCTAACGAGTTTGCTTAGTTCGGAACACCCCTCCCCTCTAGGTTCTGTCTCAAGGGTGGGGTGATGTATTCTCACAGGTAGGCAGGTCGTCTCACCTGTCTACCTGATTTTCGTTGCTCCACCAGTCTTTGCCTGGACTCTGGTTCCAGTGGGCTGTTTGTTGAACTCAGCGGTAATGGTGATCTGACTTCTACATTGGGTGACTCGGGGTTGTCATCTGGATTCTCTGGGTTTGCTGATGCCACCGTGCTGCTTTGTGGAGAGATGACCATCTGCCCCGGCTCTTCTTCGGAAGGTGAATATTCCAGGTTTGGTCACGCTGATTGCTGGGTTTCGAGTACTGGGTCGGGTATTAGTTTGTTTTCGGCCCCCTCGATTTCCCTTCCCCCCCTGGTTTGGAGTTCAGGGCTTGTGAAGGGGGTAGGTGCCAGCCTGGAGCATAATTGGTCGATGTGGCGCTTCCACAGTCTCCCATCAGTAGTTTGTAAATGGTAGGAATGGGGACCCGTAAGTTGAGTTAAGGTAGCGGGGACCCACAATGGGTCACCGGTAAAGTTTTTTGCCAAAACCAGGTCACCTACCTTGAACATGCGATACTTGCTGCTGGACCCCAGGGGCTTTTCCGGCGTGTAGGCAGGGTGTAGTCGGTCAAGATGTGATCGAAGTTTCCTGCCCATCAGGAATTCGGCTGGGGTTTTGTTTGTGGTGCTGTTTGGAGTAATAAGTTGGAGGAGAAGCATCCTGGTCACCTTGTCGTGTATGTTCTCTTGTTCCATCTTGTGTAAGGTTTTCTTTATGAACTGGACCATTCATTCAGCCCTACCGTTGGCCACAGGGTGAGCTGGCGATGTTAAGGCATGGCGTATCCCCCAGTCTGCTAGGTACTGTTCAAATGCCAAGGCGGTGAATTGTGGGCCATTGTCTGAAACCAAGACATCTGACAAGCCGTGTGTAGCAAATAGTCCATTTAGTTTTTTGACGACTGCCTCCATGGTGGTGCTCTTCATTTTGTGGACCTCAAGCCAGTTGGAATAGGCATCCACTATTATGAGAAATGTATGCCCCTTGGTGGGTCCTGCAAAATCGATGTGGATATGGGACCAGGGACCTCGGGGTGCTTCCCATTCAGTTGGTGGTGCTTTTGGTGGAGCTGAGCGTGTTTCCTGGCACTTGTTGCAGGTGGTGACCCAGGTTTCTATTTGCTTATCTATACTTGGCCACCAAGCGTAGCTCCTTGCGAGTGCCTTTATTTGCACGATGCCCGAATGTCCATCATGCAATAGTTTTAGGAACTTATGCTGCAGTCTTCCTGGGATGATGAATCTGTCTCCCCCTAAAACAAATCCTTTTTGGGAGAAAAGTTCTGTCTGCCTGTGTTTGAAAGGCTTGAAGGTGTTGTTGAGTTCGTTGTCAGGCCAACCTCTTTCCACCCAGCTGAGGACCCATGCTAAACAAGGGTCCTTCCTTGTTTCGGATGCGATGTCTTGTGCAGTTAGTGGTGGTGACGGAAGTGTCTCGATTTGTAGTGTAGCTAGGGTTGGAGCTGGGTCGTCCAGGACTTCTGGTAGCGGAGAGCGGCTCAGGGCGTAAGCATGGGGAATGGCTTTCCCCGGTCGGTGTTGCAGTTGGTAATCGTATGCAGCTAGAAACTCTGACCAGCATGTCATTCTTGGCGATAAGATGTGGGGAGTTGGTTTATCCCCCGCCAAGATGCCAAGTAATGGTTTGTGATCGCTGATTATAGAAAAGGATCTCCCATATACATACTCATGGAATCGTTTGATCGCAGACACAATAGCAAGAGCCTCTTTATCTAGTTGGCTATAGTTTCTCTCAGTTTTAGATAAAGTTCTAGGAAAAAATGCAATGGGTGCCTCAGTACCATTTGGCAGGACATGGCTCAGGATGGCTCCTACTCCAAACGGTGAGAGTTAAGGGTAAAGTCTCATTATATTGTATCAATACAGCATCTGATGTTAAAAGGTCTTTTACTTGCTGAAAAGCTCACTGTTCTCGATGTCCCCAGACCCAGGAAGCTTTCTTGTCGAGGAGCCTATGCAGGGGTTCAGCAACAGTTGCCTTCTGGGGTAGGAAGATGTTATAAAAGTTAATGAGTCCCAGGAAGGCTTGAAGATCTGTTTTGTTCCTAGGTCTCGGAGCATTTTTTATTGCAGCCAATTTTTTCCCTGTTTGTCAAGAAGGTAACCAAGGAATTCAACCCTCTCAGTACATAGTTGGCACTTGTCCTTCTTGACCTTCAGGCCAGCATCTTTAAATTTTTGGAGGACCATTCTTACTCGCTTTTCTAGTAGACTTCTAGTGGGGGCGGCTATGAAAACATCATCGAAATATGGCATGATCCCTTTTATGCCTTGTAGCAATCTCTCCATCAGCCTTTGGAAGATGCCAGGTGCTATGCTCATTCCGAATGGAGTCTGTTACATTTGAACGCACCTCTGTGTGTGACTATAGTTTGGGCTTCTGCAGTCTCTGCATCTACGGGCAGCTGCTGGTACGTTTGGGCTAGGTCCAATTTTGCGAATATTTTTCCGCCCCCAAGGGAGTGAAGGAGGTGTTGGACCACAGGCACAGGGTAAGCACTCTGCTGAAGTGCGTGGTTTAGGGTGGCCTTGTAATCCCCACAAATTCTCAAAGATCCTTCAGGTTTTATGGGGGTTACAATTGGGGTCTCCCATCAGGCGTGGTCAATCGGTTCCAACACTCCCTGGGCTATTAATTTGTCCAATTGTTCATCAATCTTTGGTTTGAGTGCAAAGGGCACTCGACGAGGCTTAAGGTGAATGGGCACAATGTCAGGGCAGAGATTAAACGATATGGGGGATCCCTTGTACTTGCCTAGCTTCTCGGTGAAAACTTCCTGGAATTCCTGGATGAGGGCCGCTTCCCAATCATCGCCTTCGGTCTGGTTGATGCCCGCCAGTTCGATTCCTAATAGCGTGAACCACTGCAAGTCTAGTAAGCTGGGTCGATCTTTATCGACGACGGTAAGAAGTAGGGTTGCGGTGTGGTCTTTGAAGGAGACTTGGACATGGCTGGAACCGGCGACTGGGATCCTATTTCCTTGGTAGTCCTTTCATATAATTCTCTGAGTGCTGAGGTTCTGGTGACGGATGTCAGGGATCAGCTGTTTGAGGGTTTTCCAGGAAACCATTGATAGGGAAGACCCGGAGTTGACTTCCATAACACATGGTCGATTCTCAATGGTGACCTTTACTCAGATTTTTCTTACATCAAGGGATGAAGCGTGGCCGATGGTGATGCTTTGGCGCACCTCTTCTCATCTGGTAGAAGTGGCTGGTGCTCGATTTCTGTAGTAGTGGTTCCATTGGTTGCTTGGGTGGTCCCGATTTATTGGTGGGGTGCCTGTTGTCTGCCGGAAATTATTTTCTCTTCGGTTTGGGCTGGACCCTCGCTTGCTTCTACAGACCTTTGCAGTGTGGCCCCTCTTTCCACAGGAACGGCAGAGGGTGTCTAGGAATTTGCAGTCTGATCGCGGGTGGTTTCCCCCGCATCCAGCACACTGATATGAGGGCTTACGATTCCATTGATCTCGCTGATCGCGTTCTGACCTGAGTCTGTTGACCTCCTCTTCCTCACTTTCTGATGAGGATTCGAGGTCTTCATGGTGGGTGGTCATTGTGTGCCTCTCTGGAAGGGGCATAGTGTCACTGGCGAGTTGGCGGTGCGGTCCATTTGCTCGGCACATTCGAGCTGCCGACTTCCTGGTTGCTTCTGCTGCAGTAGCATCGGCGATGACATCTGCGAGGCCGATGTCCCCCTTCGCCATAATCTTGCTCTGGGTTGTGGGGTCTCTTAGACCCAGAACAATTCGATCTCTCATGGCTTCTTCGAGATTTGCAAAGCCACAGAGTCCCCCCAGATTTCTGAAGTCCACGATGAAGTCTCCAACACTGTCACTTTCCTGTTGGTCCCTCGGGTAAAACTCGTGTCTCCTGATGAACGTTGGCACCACTGGGGCATAATGGGCCCGAAGGATTGGGGCGAGATTGTCCCAGTCCCTCGTCTTGACTTCAGCTGGTTTTGCAAGTGCCTTTGCCATCTTAAAAATGGCTGGCCCGCAATGGGTCAGGAATACAGCTCGTTTCTTGCCAGGCGTAGCATCCTTCATGTTGTTGGTTTCCAGGAACATCTGAAACCTGTCCATATACGAGTCCCAGTCTTCATTAGCCGGATCAAATGGTATGGCGCTGCTGGTCATTCTGCCGCTATTGGTTTGCCCTCAGCCACATGCTCTGTTAGCGTTCAATGAGTCTTCAGTCAGCTCTATCATCTCCGAATCCCACCTTCATCGTCAGTGTTAGATCTGGGAGAGTGGGCGCAAAGAACGGAGACGAGGCATCGAATAGTGACTCCAACTCTTTATTAGTGACTTCAGAACAGAGCAAAATACTAGGGCAGCAGCAGCTCCTTTTATAGAGCTGGCTGCTGTCACAACACCCAATGGTTTGAGTTTGCCGCACTGGGAGCGTCCAATCGGCGGCGACCCGCTAACAGCCAATCAGATCAGCCAACAATGACCAATCACGATCCGCTATCAGCAGGCCAATCAGAAGTGCAGGTTTACGAGCCTGTTGTGGAAGGAAAACTATTAGAATTGCAAGCTAATGAGTTTGCTTAGTTCGGAACATGTACCTTAATTTTTACAGTGGTGATCCACTAGGCGCAGTGGGTGCCCAACCTCTCTGGCACCAGGAACCATTTTCAGAAAAAAAATCATCTTCCACAGCCTGGGCGGGGAGGGGGGGGGGAGGAAGGATGATTTTGTATGCAATCCAGATCTTGCACATGTGTGGATCAGTGGTGGGATTCAATTTTTTTTTACTGCCAGTTCTGTGGGCGTGGCTTGGTGGGCATGGCAGGGGAAGGATACTGTAAAATCTCCAGTCAGAGGTGGTATTTGCCGGTTCTCCGAACTACTCAAAATTTCCACTACCGGTTCTCCAGAACTGGTCAGAACTTGCTGAATACCCACCTCTGGTGTGGATGATGCTTCACTTGTTTGTCTGCTGCTTGCTCAGCCCGGTCCCTAACAGGCCATGGATCAGTACCTGTCTATAGTCAGGAGTTTGGGGACTCCTGCATTAGGGTGACCACAAAAAGAAGACAGAGACATAACTCTCTCCTGCCATTATTCTCTTACAACTGGTATTTGTAGGATCTGCTCCCAATTTGTAACATTGAGACTTCAAGGCCAATAGAGCTTGATAATGCTATCCTCCATGATTTTATTAGATTCTATTTAAAGCCACCCACGTTAGTGCCATTAACATATCTTATGGTTATGAATTCCCCAGGTTAATTAAGTGCTTTGTGAGAAAGCATTTGTTTCTTCTAAATATTATTCTAATCAGCTTCGTTGGATGACCTCTCAGTCCTAATATTTTGAGACAGGATACCTGCCCCTTTTTTGCCATGCCGCACATGATTTTATGCCTCTTGCTCATATTCCCCTTCATTGTCTTTCTTCTGAGCTGAAATGTCTGAAATGTTTGGAAGGTGTTTGAACTGACCGACCGTTTGGCTGGACTCTTCGGAATGTTTTTCAACCTTCTTTCTTTCCAAATGTGGCAACCAGAACTCTGTGCTGCAATCCAGGTGATTACATTGTGTGATGTTAGCAGTTTTATTTTCAATCCTTTTCCTTAAATGAGAACCATCAGGAAGTTTACTGTTTACACAGCTTCCACACACTGAGGTGATACTTTTATTGAGCTGTCCACTATGACCTTAAGATCTTCTCCTTGGTTCGTTATGGACAGTTTGTATTGTACCTCATCAGTGCATATGTGATGTTAGGATTATTTGTCCCAGCATGTATCATTTTATATTACTTAAATGGGCATACTTTGACATTTATTTGACCATTCCCTTAAAGACATCTTTCTGGAGGTCTTTTCAAATGTATTTGTTTGTAAGCATCCTGAATAATTTGGTACCTTCCACAAATGTGGCCACCTATCTGCTTACCCCATATTAGATTCATTTATGAACAAATTGGAAAGCACTGGCCCCAGCACATATCCTTAGGGATTCTTATTTTTCTCCATTGAGAAATTTGCTTATTTATTTCCACTTTTTGTTTTTAGGTTTTTAACCAGGTAGCGTTTTTTTTTAAGGATATCCCCTTCTACTTCCTGATTGCTAAGGTTACTCAAGAACCTTTGATGACCAGCTTTGTCAAAGCCTTTTTGAAAGTCCAACTTTTCACTATCAACTGAATGACTCTGTGTGCCTGTTTAACAACTTTAAAAAGGTCCAGCAGAATTTTTCTTCTGCAAGGTTTCTTGTATTGCACAGTTATTATTTTTTATTGATTACTGTTTTTACCAAGTTGCCTGAAACTGATATTGAGTACAATTTCCTGCCTCTCTCCAGATTCCCTTTAAAAAAAAAATGGTGTTAACACTAAATTTCCAGACCTCTGACAAGCATTCTAATATTATACACAAGTTACATATTTTTGCTAGCAAGTCAGCAAGTTCTCATTTAAAAAAAAAAATGAGGAGGTATACAGTTGAGATCTGGTAATTTGATATTGTTAGTATCTTAAGATGTTCAAGTAAATTTCTCCTGTTATTTCAATTTGCTTTAGAAATAATTACTACTTAGAAAGTCAATAGAATTGAAGATTCACTTTAAGTAAAAACATTAGCGGAAATCAAATTGTGTAATAGCTAGAATGATAGAGCAGGGACACAGCCTTATTTATAGAAAGTTCTCTTATAAAATTTTATAAAATATCCTTTCACTTAAGGATATTTAGTTGGGCAACAGGATGAACCCCTCTTATGCACTATCAACATTTTTTTAAAATGCTATATTATTTTAATTAGTTTAATTAGTGGGGGAGGAAGATATCCTAATTGTGCTTTTTCTTTTGGGGGCAATCATGAGCTGGATGACTAAGAATCTCCACAGATGGGAAGGATAAATATTTTTTGAGATATGATGGATATTCTGCTACCAATGGACATTGTAAGAAAGTAGAATAATGTCTACAAAATGACATGGTTATAAAAGAAATAAAAGGCACAAAAGCAAAAAAACAAAAACAAAACTAATGCTGACTCCCATACCAAACTAAAGTGCCTCTAATTCTCCTGCATGGGTCAGCATGGATCACAGACATAAAGGTAGAAGAAGCTTTTTATTATATCTTTTTTTCCTTGTTTACAATAGACTTCATCTTAGAATGCACTGTGAGAACTACTATTGAACTCAAACTTACAGAAGCTGTCTGTGTATTCAAGATTCTTCTCTGGCATGAGACAAGCTGTTAATTAATTGTGAAATCTTTAATAATAATGAGATTCTCAAATGTCAGGATTACACACAGAGTGGGTATTGACAATAGGGTTTGCATTAATATTCAAACCCCAGTTCATATTTGTGAAACTACAGAGGGAGAATATGAATTAGTATTCCTTTTACTTTGAGCAATTCAAAAGGTTGTTTTGGGCTGTGGAGTTGCCAAATCTTTTCCATTCATGACTTCCCTACATTTCAATTTCATGATGGATTTTCCCATTATCTTGTATTACTTCCTATTGTTCACTCTCTGAAATTCTCATGTAAGAATAAGAACTATGGTTGGCATAATTGAATGGGAGGCTACAGCTCTGGGTGACATTATGAAGCAGAACTATTATTTCCTTGAGCTCTGTTTTGTTAATTTTGTCTTTCATTCTACAAATGCTTATAGCATGCCTTAACTTTCCTAGACTTAAAGGTCTGGAACCAAATTCCCAGAATTCATCTTGTTAGGTCTGGAGCGTGGGCGCAAGGAACGGAGACGAGAGATCGAATAGTGACTCCAACTCTTTATTAGTGACTTCAGAACAGAGCAGGGATACTGGGCAGCAGCAGCTCCTTTTATAGAGCTGGCTGCTGTCACAATAACCAATGGTTTGAGTTTGCCGCGCTGGTAGTGGCCAATCAGCGGTGACCCGCTGTAGAGCCAATCAAATTAGCCAGAAATGGCCAATCACAATCCGCTGTTCACGAGCCAATCAGAAGTGCAGGATTACGAGCCTGCTGCGGAAACAAAACTATTAGGATTTTTAACTAAAGTGTTTGCTTAGTTCGGAACACCCCTCCCCCCTAGGTTCCGTCTGAGGGGTGGGGTGATGTATTCTCGCATGTAGGCAGGTCATTTCACTTGTCTACCTGATCTGCGTTGCTCCACCAGTCCTTGCCCTGACTCTGGTCTCGGTGGGCTGCTTGCTGCGCTTGTTGGCAAAGATGTTCCGCCCTCTCCATTGGGTGACTTGGGGTTGTCATCTCTGCTTCTGTTAAGGTTGTCCTCCGGATCCCTTGGATTTGCTGCTGTTGTAGTGCTGCTCTGTGGTAAGGCGATCGTCTGGCCCAGCTCTCCTTCAGAAGGTGAATATCTCCGGGTTTTTTGTGCTGATTTCTGGTTTTCATGTACTGGGTCATATGCTAGTTCTTCTCCGGTCCCCTTGATTTCCCTCCCCCCCCCAGATTTGAGGTTCGGGGTTTGTGACCAGGGTAGGTGCCAGCCTGGAGCGCAGTTGATTGATATGGTGCTTCCACATTTTTCCATCAGTAGTTTGTAAATGGTAGGAACGTGGACCCGTAAGTTGAGTTATGGTAGTGGGGACGCACAATGGGTCACCGGAAAAGTTTTTTCTGAAGACTGGGTCGCCTACCTTGAAGGTGCGATACCTGCTGCTGGACCCCACGGGCTTTCCTGGTGTGTAGGTAGGGTGCAAGCGGCCAAGATGTGAGTGAAGTCTCCAGCCCATCAGAAGTTTGGCCGGGGTTCTGTTTGTGGTGCTGTTTAGGGTAATATGTTGGAGGAGAAGCATCCAGGTCACCTTGTCGTCGATGTCCCCTTGCTCCATCTTTTGTAAAGTTTTCTTTATGAATTGGACCATTCGCTCAGCCCTGCCATTGGCCGCAGAGTGAGCTGGTGATATCAATGCATGGCATATCCCCCGCTCTGCCAGGTACTGTTCGAATGCCAGAGCGGTGAATTGGGGGCCATTATCCGAAACTAGGACATCTGGCAACCCGTGCGTAGCAAATAGTTTATTTAGTTTTTTAGTGATGGCTTCTGTGGTGGTGCTCTTCATTTTGAGGACCTCCAGCCAGTTGGAGCATGCATCCACTGCTATAAGAAATGTATGCCCCTTGGTAGGTCCCGCAAAATCGCTGTGGATATGGGACCAGGGACCTCGGGGTGTTTCCCATTCAGTTGGTGGTGCTTTAGGTGGAGATGAACGAGTGTCCTGACACTTGCTGCAAGTGGCCACCCAGGTTTCTATTTGCTTATCTATACCTGGCCACCAAGCGCAGCTTCTTGCTAGTGCCTTCATTTGCACGATGCCCGGATGGCCATCGTGCAATAGTTTTAGGACTTTATGTTGTAATCTCTCTGGAATGACGACTCTGTCTCCCCACAAGACGCATCCCTTTTGGGAGAAAAGTTCTGTCTGCCCGTTTTTGAACGGCTTGAAGGTATTGTTTGGTTCGTTGTCAGGCCAACCTCTTTCTACCCAGCTGAGGACCTGTGCCAAACAAGGATCCTTCCTTGTTTCTGAGGCGATGTCTTGTGCAGTCAGTGGTGGTGAAGGAAGAGTTTCAATTTGTAGCGTAGCGAGGGTTGGAGCTGGGTCGTCTATGACTTCTGATAATGGAGAACGGCTCAAAGCATCAGCGTGGGGAATGGCTTTCCCCAGGCGATGTAGCAGTTGGTAATCGTATGTGGCTAGAAACTCTGACCAACGGGTCATTCTCAGTGATAAGATGTGGGGAGTTGGTTTGTCTCCCGCTAAAATGCCAAGTAATGGCTTGTGGTCGGTAATTATGGAGAAAGGTCTTCCATATACATACTCATGGAATCGTTTAATCGCAGACACAATAGTGAGAGCCTCTTTATCAAGTTGGCTATAGTTTCTCTCAGTTTTAGATAAAGTTCTGGAAAAGAACGCAATAGGTGCCTCAGTACCGTTTGGTAGGACGTGGCTCAGGATGGCTCTTACTCCAAATGGTGAGGCATCGCAGGTGATAGTTAAAGGCAAAGTCTCGTTATATTGAATCAATGCAGCATCTGAAGTTAACAGGTCCTTTACTTGCTGAAAAGCTCGCTGTTCTTGATGTCCCCAGACCCAGGAAGCCTTCTTATCGAGGAGCCTATTCAGGGGTTCAGCAACAGTCGCCTTCTGGGGCAAGAAGATGTTATAAAAGTTAATGAGTCCCAGGAAGGCTTGGAGGTCTGTTTTATTCCTAGGTCTTGGGGCATTTTTTATTGCAGTGAGTTTTTTCTCCGTAGGGTGAATGCCCTGTTTGTCAAGAAGGTACCCAAGGAATTCAACCCTCTCAGGACAAAGTTGGCACTTGTTTTTCTTGACCTTCAGGCCAGCATCTTTAAACTTCTGGAGGACCATTCTGAGTTGTTTTTCTAGCAGGCTTCTGTTGGGGGCAGCTATTAAGACATCATCGAAGTATGGCATGACCCCTTTTATGCCTTGAAGCAATCTTTCCATCAGACTTTGGAAGGTGCCAGGTGCTACACTCACTCTGAATTGGAGTCTATTACACTTGAATGCACCTCTATGCGTGACTATAGTTTGGGCTTCTGCAGTCTCTGCATCTACGGGCAACTGCTGGTATGCCTGAGCTAGGTCCAATTTTGCAAATATTTTCCCACCTCCCAGGGAATGAAGGAGATGTTGGACCACAGGTACAGGGTAAACGCTCTGCTGAAGCGCGTGATTTAGGGTGGCCTGATAATCCCCACAAATTCTTAAGGATCCGTCAGGTTTTATGGGAGTTACAATTGGGGTTTCCCATGGGGTGTGATCAATCGGTTCCAACACGCCCTGGGCTATTAATTTGTCCAATTGTTCATCAATCTTTGGCTTGAGTGCAAAGGGCACTCGACGAGGCTTAAGGTGAATGGGCGCAATGTCAGGGCTGAGATTAAACGATATGGGGGATCCTTTATACTTGCCTAGCTTCTCGGTGAAAATGTCCTGGAATTCCTGATGAGGGCCACTTCCCAGTTATCACTTCCGGTTTGGTTGATGCCCGCTAGTTCAATTCCTAGTGGTGCGAACCATTGCAAACCCAGCAAACTGGGCCGATTTCGATTGACGATGGTAAGAGGTAGGGTTGTGGTGTGGTCTTTGAAGGATACTCGGACGTGGCTGGAACTGGCAACTGGAATTCTGTTTCCTTGGTAGTCTTTTAATATGATTTTTTGAGTGCTGAGGTCCTGACGACAAATGTCAGGGATCAGCTGTTTTAAGGTTTTTCAGGAGACCATTGACAGGGACGACCCGGAGTCGACTTCCATAACACATGGTTGATTCTCAATGGTGACCTTCACTCAGATTTTTCTTGCATCAAGGGAGGACGCGTGGTCAATGGTGATGGTTTGATGGGCCTCTTCTCATTTGGTTGAATTGGTGGGTGCTCGATTTCTGTAGTATTGGCTCCATTGGTTGTTTAGGCGGTCCCGATTTATTGGTGGGGTGCCTGTTGTATGCTGGGAGTTGTTTTCTCTTCGGATTGGGCTGGACCCTCGCCAGCTTCTGCAGACCTTTGTGATGTGGCCCCTCTTTCCACAGAGACAGCAGAGTGCGTCTAGGAATTTGCAGTCTGATTGCGGGTGGTTTCCCCCGCATCCAGCAAATTGACTAGAAGGCTTACGATTCTGCTGGTCTCGCTGGTCGCATTCAGATCTGAGTCTGTTGACCTCCTCTTCCTCGCTTTCCGATGAGAATTTGAGGTCTTCATGGTGGGTGATTGTTGTGTGCCTCTCAGAGAAAGGTGTAGTGTCACTGACGAGTTGGCGGTGCGGTGTGTTCGCTCGGCGCATTCGAGCGGCTGATTTCCTGGTTGCTTCTGCTGCAGTAGCATCGGTGATGACATCTGCAAGGCTGATGTCTCCCTTCGCCATAATCTTGCTCTGGGTCGTGAGGTCTTTTAGGCCCAGAACAATTCAATCTCTCATGGCTTCCTCGAGGTTTGCAAAGCCACAGAGTCCCCCTAGGTTTCTAAGGTCAGCGATGAAGTCTCCAACATTTTCGCCTTCCTGCTGGTCCCTCTGGTAAAACTCATGTCTCCTGATGAATGTTGGCACCGCGGGTGCATAATGAGCCCGTAGGATTGGGGCGAGGTTGTCCCAGTCCATTGTCTTGACTTCTACTGGTTTCGCAAGTGCTTTTGCCATTTTAAAAATGGCGGGCCCACAATGGGTCAGAAATACAGCTCGTTTCTTGCCAGGCGTAGCATCTTTCAAATTGTTGGTCTCCAGGAACATCTGGAACCTGTCCATATACGAGTCCCAGTCTTCATTAGCCGGGTCAAATGGAGTGGGTGGTATAGCGCTGCTGGTCATTCTGCCACTTTTGGTGCGCTCTTAGCCACGTGCTCTGTTAGCGTTCGGTGAGCTCTATCATCTCCGCATCCCACCTTCGTTGCCAGTGTTAGGTCTGGAGCGTGGGCGCAAGGAACGGAGACGAGACATCAAATAGTGACTCCAACTCTTTATTAGTGACTTCAGAACAGAGCAGGGATACTAGGCGGCAGCAGCTCCTTTTATAGAGCTGGCTGCTGTCACAATAACCAATGGTTTGAGTTTGCCGCGCTGGTAGCGGCCAATCAGCGGCGACTCGCTGTCAGCCAATCAGATTAGCCAGAAACGGCCAATCACAATCCGCTGTTCACGAGCCAATCAGAAGTGCAGGATTACGAGTCTGCTGCGGAAACAAAATTATTAGGATTTTTAACTAAAGTGTTCGTAACACATCTCAAGCATGGACTTTATCAAATTGGTTGGGAATTTTGAGACTTGAAGGTTGAACACATTTGGTAGGATTCAGCTTGGGCAAACTGGTATACAGTACAACTTGAACTTAGAGACATTATGGTATTTCTAATTGAGGACAAGACTGAGAACATTCTCAGGATGGAATTTAGATAAGGATCTTCTCCAGTGCCTAGTGCCCATTTCTTTTGCTCTTGAAATATTCCTGCTGTAAAACTGAAAATAACAGACCATGCTAGCTCCACCTTATTTGGGGGTGGGGGGGTAGAGGAGGGTAGAGCTCACTTGTCTGTTTTGATGGAATTGAAATGGTAGTACATGAGATTAGGACATCACCCAGGATTCCCAGTAGCGTTAAAGCAAGGGTGCCTTTAATTTGTTTGTAGTTATTCTTTGAATATGATCCAGCATAGACTGTCTCAGGACAAAGTTTGTGTCAAAACTTTGCAAGAGCCAATTCAATACATTTTGTTGTCTGATATGTGCTCAACACATTATCTCCTTTTTTCCAGATCTGAAATAGAACAATCCAATAAACAGCATCCACCTTCCAAAATGTTTTATGATCTCTTTTATCCAGAAAGGTAAATATAGGAATTCACCTTTTCCTATATTCTGGTGTAATCTGGGTATTACTCCAAACATAACAAAAATGACATTGCCCTGAAATCTGTCAGCTGTGAAGTAGGGGTTATATAAGCATACAACCAAATAATGAATCAACTGGATTGAACAGGAGGAATTCTAAAGCAGGCTTTCATAACTATTTGAGAAAAGAAGCCAAGTGGTTTTATAAGCTCAGTTAAAACAATACTGGTAAGAAATGTATGAAATTATGGACACAAAATAGGAATATTCATGCTCTGAAGGAATAATTCTTCCACAAAACCTTTTTTTCCAAGCTCAAAATGAAGGAGTCCCATGGGGGAAAAAAAAAACCAGTTTTCAGCTGCACAGCACTGTCACCACCATGCTTAAGAACTACTGACTTCAGTGGCTGAAGGTCTTTGGCTGTTTTCACACACCCACTGGCTTGTCCCTCAAGATCACAATGGTTTCATAAACAACTATTCTTATACTTTCTTTCCATTAAGCAGTGACTGCTATCCTTAGTTCACCAACAAGAGGAAGCAGATAATGGGAACCAGGCAAGAACTCCACTGTGGTTTTGTTCTTCTCTTGCTGATTTGCTTTTTTTATTATCAGGAATGCGAACAGGGGAAAAGTAAACCAGTTCATTTGGGTGGGGGGGGGAGGAGAGGGCAAGAGATGGCAGTAGGAGCACTGGTCTATTTGATGAACATAGGACAGGGTGGGAGATCCTCCCAACCATAGTTCCAGAAGATGAAAGGATCTTGGGGAATGAATGCTTTAGTCATTTTACATCACTGGGCTTCCACTGTTGAATTTATATAATTATGTCCACATAGAATTAATCTTTGAAATTCCATTTGTAGTCCTTCAAAAGATAATGCCATTTTTCCTTTATTTCTTTCTTTTTTGAAACAACCCTAATGTCTTTAGTCCCCCACCCTTTTTTTAAACAAAAATTCACAGAAATCTCAAAGTCACAAAGCAAACCAAATCAGAGCAAACAGTTTCATTTAGCACTTTCTTCTTTCTATATTTTCACCTCCTAGGGTAGGATTCAAATACACAGTTCCAAGATGATCTTTTAGAAGTCTTAATGTCTTTTATTTCTGTTCTTATAGGCTCAAAGCAGTCTCCTTCAGTACAATCTTATATTAAGTCTTTATCTCTTCCCTTCCCCTTGTAAAAAATAGAAAGAATTTTAAGTTTTTAAATCCAATGTCCAGAAATCCTTTATCCCTTGGCTTTAAATTTCAAATTGAATTACCTTCGGTGCCCAAGTAGATTTTCCAGATCTCCGTCTGCTATTTATATGGGAAGGGAGAGTGAAGAAATTTTTTTTTTCCCTTGACAGCTTTCTTCACCGCTTTCCAATCTTCTTTGGGAAACAATGTATCCTTCAAGCAATTCAAGCAATTCAGTTTCCAGGGTATTTAAGAGTTCTTATTGTCCCGGTTCAGCCAGCACTTTCACTTCTCCTGCTTCCTTCAGCACAAATCTTACCCGGCTGCAGGCTTCTTTGTGGTGGCCATTACTGACCGCCGCTCCACCACCTTGGGAAAAAGGGGTTTTCCGGCTGAGGAGGGGGCTACGACATCCCCAAACCCCTGTCTGGATCCCCTCTCTCTTCGGCTGCCTCTACAGGGCAGCCATATCCCCCAGACCCATTTGGATCAGGGGCACCTTGGCGGAGAGTGCAGCAGGAATCGCGGAGAGTCACAAATTCCTGCTGCCACCAAATCCGCGCAACACCAGAAGCTCCACATAGAAGAATTAGTGTTTAAACTGCAAAGCTGTAATGCACCAAGGGTAGGTGGTTTTAAAGTTGGGTGATCATTTCTCAGAAAATTCGAAACCAGAAACATCTCTCACAAATATTATTATCAGTTCTTTTGGAAAGTGATGTAATATGCTAAGACAATTGCAAAATCCCTGTTTATCACAAACATTATGTGAAATGTGGACATTTTTATAAAAATGTCAAGGGAGGTGGAGAGGTTCCTAGAGATTAGACAGGAATCGGGCAGCTTCCACATTGCTGTTTCTATTCTTCAACCCATTCAAAACCGCTTGAAATCAAGTATAGTGCAGAGGCATCTGCAGTGTGTATTTGCATGTTAAATGATTGAAGTAGAATTGTCACACTGCTGCAATTCAATCTCTGCATCCTTTGCATGTATATAGACTTTGCATGCATGCATGAAAAGAGATAGAGCCTATGTCACAATGACAGAGCACCACTTTTAGCATTTTGACAAAACTCTCTGGTCCTGTGGTACCCTCTGTCCTGGGCAATTACAGAAGGAGGGGAATGGCAGCAGGTGACAAAATATGAGGGGCTCTTGAAGTGGTGGGATACAATTTTTTTTACTACCAGATTTGTAGGCATGGCTTGGTAGATGTGGCAGGGGAAGGATACTGTAAAATCCCCATTCTCTCCCCACTCCAGGGGGAGGTTACTGCAAAATCCCATTCCCTCTGTACCCCACTAACCTGCTTTCCAGCTCCATTCTCCTGTGCAGGGCAACAAAAGAAGACCCAACCAATCAGCTGGGACTTGGGAGGCAGAGAATAGATGGGGGTGGGGCCAGTCTGAGGTGGTATTTGCCAGATCTCCAAACTACTCAACATTTCCACTACCGGTTCTTCAGAACTGGTCAGAACCTGATGAATACCACCTCTGGGCCTTTGGTACTCTCTGAGCTTGGTTGTTTTCTTCCAGACATTTCGTTACCCGAATTAAATAACATCATCAATGCTAGTAAGGAATGAGATTTGCTCTCCGTTTATATTCTAGTGACGTGCCATGTCAATGTTGGTGGGGATGATCTTAGAGGTTCTGTGGTTGGGCTGTATACTCTTGCTTGTTTGGCCGTTCCTGGATTGGAGTATTGGTCTGGTGTTAATCTTGGAATTAACTTATGCTAATTTGGGTGCTGATCATTGTTGGGGAGGTGTTTTGGTCTTTTTGATCCCCTTTTGGTTTGCTGATTGCATCTTTTGTGTTGTATATAGATATAGGTTATGTCGCTGTGTCTGTTGATAGTTGATTTGCCAAAGTCAGGCTTTTACAAATATCCCAGCACTTTTGGATTGGTCTAGGATGGTCGCAGTTTCCCAATTGAAACTAGAGTTAAGTCTGTCCATATATTGTGAAATTAAAAGAGTTTTCATCATCATGTCTTTTTCTTGCTTGTTGATGTTCAGGAATGTGTGTTCTACCACTTTTCTGTCTGTTTGTCCTACACAGTGACTATTGCAGTCATTACACTATATATTGTAGATGACTTCTTTTTCTTCAGAGGCTGCTGGATCTTTTAGTTTACTTATGATGTTTTGAAAGGCTTGAATAACAACCAGCAGTCAGAAGACATGATAAAAACTTTAATTCAGCCATGTTTATCCATGGTTGAACTTATCATAGTTTTTTGTAAATATGTGAACCAGGATGCTAACCAGCATTTCCCAAAAGATTAAGCAACTTTGATATTTAGAGAAGTGTCCAATATTTTACTGAATTGTACTGATGTTAACAGTGCTCTAAATAACATTCCTAAATTTCATATTAGCGCAGCCTTTTGATTTTTAGTAATCTTCTTATCATGAATTATTGGTCCTCTCCATCAGTGATTCGTATGGTAAAAGCATTCCTAATGCAACCCTGTAGTCACATAAAATAGCACTTAGTGTAGACTATGATTGCCACAAGATATAGAAATTTTGCTGTGGCTGTTTCTGCCAAGTACAGAAAAGTGCTATAATATAATTCTCAGTTGCCTCCAAACAGTGGGAAGTTTACTGTCAGCAGACTGGCCATAAACTGCAGTAAAATCCTCTTAGTTTTACTTTAATAATATGTAGCAATGCACTTGGATGGATTGGAATTCCTTGAAGTGCTTTGCACCTCTTTAAATGGATGCCAGCAGAGATAAATAGGTGAACATTCAAAACATGAGCCTTTACAAACAGTAGTTGCTCCATGGAGACTCAGTAGTATAACCTGTGACTACCTTGGGTACATTTCTTTCTTTCTTTCTTTCTTTCTTTCTTTCTTTCTTTCTTTCTTTCTTTCTTTCTTTCTTTCTTTCTTTCTTTCTTTCTTTGTTTCTTTCTTTCTTTCTTTCTTTCTTTCTTTCTTTCTTTCTTTCTTTCTTTCTTTCTTTCTTTCTTTCACTTCCTTTTATCTTTCTTTCTTTCTTTCTTTCTTTCTTTCTTTCTTTCTTTCTTTCTTTCTTTCTTTCTTTCTTTCTTTCTTTCTTTCTTTCTTTCTTCCATACCTTCCTTTCCTGATTATGGGTTGATGGAAAGAATAAATCACTTCTCTGAATATTTCCATTTTCTTCCCCTTTTGCACTGCCACCATGATTAATTTGTTTAATACACAATAATTTTACAAAGCCATAAGCCAGCTTTATAAAATAAGATTGCTGTTTCATACTTATTTTTAAAAAAGGGACAGAGAAGATATTGAAGAGGGTATACAACAGCTGCTGAATAAAGTTTAGCCTGGAGAAGGGAGTGGAAAAAAAAAAGTCAAGGTAGCCCCGTGACCATTCTCTTGGGTATCAGATTTGGGTTGTAGGAAACAGATGGGAATGTTGCTGTTGTGGTGCCCTGACTGTGGTGCAACACCTTTCCTACTGCTGGATTATATTGCTGGATTGATGGTTGAGACCCTGAGAAGACTTCAATTTACCTCCTGGAGTCATTCAATCAGGGTGTCTCAGGAGTTCATATCCTTTGGCAACCCTGGACATTATTTGATTCGTAAAATAATAAGATAAACTTGAATTTTTCAACTATTCATCAGAGATGCAGGTGCTAGTAACCTTGTCTGATCCTTCCTCATTAAAAACAGATTAATAATGCTTAGCACATGATGATTTTCATAGAATAAGTATGAATTGCCCTTAAATTAACATAATATATGGACAATGTCCAACTCATTGGATATAATATGAAACATACAAACCTATTATCGGACAGACAAACTTTTCTTTCATTCTTTCAGGTACTGTTCAAAAACAACTTCCAAATCATATTTAGTTGGGTTCATACATTGATCCAAATGTAAGCTTGCTGACTTCTGGGCCAGACATAATGATGTGCATTCAAACTTTATGATTGATTAATAGTTGATATGTTGCATCCAACCCCAGCTAAAATTTAGGCACCTGAAAGTTTAACTTTACTAACCCTTGGTTTGGAACAATATGCATCCTCTGCCAACTTGAATCTTTTCAAAATAGAACAACGGGATAGATAGAATATTTTAAATAAAATAATTAAACATGTAGCTGGGCTAGCTTATAGCCCTTTGACTTCACTTAAATTCTTCTTGCTTAACTGACCTGAGATACAGCAAAATTATCTCACCACAAAGCACAATAGTGATTGAAATGGTGAATCCACTATGGAAAGACAAATGCATTCGATATTTTTACTTTGCTTAAACACAGCTATTCTTTGCTGAGAAATGCAATAAATCCTATTGATTAGCTCATTGGCTACCATCTCAAAGCACAGAAGATGAAGGCAGTTTTGTACTTCCTGAACAGAAAAGAGCAATCAGCATTTAGGGTGTGGTTTCAATCAGTGTCTTCATTAAACATTGATGTTCATCTTTGCTTTTCCACTCAATCTAATAAATATACTATGCTGGTCATTAAGCTTCAAAAACTGCAGGTTGTTTAAGTGCTGGATGATGCACATACCCAAAGTGTTGGCTCTTGAAATATTGGTTTTCTGTCTTGATATTTGGATTTGGACTTCTAAAGGATTGCGAAAATACCAATCTTCTATGAAAGAAAGGAAGCCAGGGGATGAAAGGGGTAATTGAGATACCAGAATCAGCTTTTATTCTACTTCCCTCCCCTGCCTCTGTGATCTTCTGGAATTAGATAAAAGATAGGTTGTGCTTGCTGTAGCAGTCATTCTATAAAGGCAACAGATTTTGGATGATAAAATCCTGCTTTAAGTCTTCAAATCAAATTCACTGCCACACTTCAACTTTTTTCCAGTAGAAGGGCCAGAAAAAGAACAAGTTGTGCTGTTGGAGGAGTTTTAAACTTTGCACCTGTGTTAATGTTCAATTAATCAACAATAAACTTGTTTTACTTAAAAGCTTCTTTTCTATAATAGCAACAACAATATCACTTTGTCTTGTATACAGCTCCATAGTGCTTCACAGCACTGTTTGGGCAGTTTACAATGTCAGCACAGTGCTCTAAACAATCTGGATCTTCATTTTACCGACCTCAAAAAGATGAAAGACTGAATCAACCTGTAGCCCAGTCACGATCTAACTCCAGTCTGTGGGCTGAGTTTGAGTGCAATACCGCCTTCTAATCAGTGCACCACCACAGCTCCTAGATAAGGCACAGACATAATTTGTCAACAAAATTGAAAATCCAAATGTGATGCAGCCACCATCAAGCAATTCTGAACTGCATTGGTTATAATGGGAGAGCTCTTTGGTGAGGGACATTCCCATTGTAAGTAGGCAGGAAGACAAAGCTTGCTGGGGGAGCAAAGATCCTCTTTAGAGTACAATTGCTGTGAGGATTAAAGCACTTTGCCATCTACAAGTAACACCTATCTTTCTCTAATCCTAAATCTGTGGATTGACTTGCTTGAGGAAGTTTTTGAAGACCATCTAGAGTTGCTGCCACCAATTGGAAAGTCCAGATGTTGCTTTCAACTCTCCAATTGAAGAGGTATAAAAGTTAATTGAATATTCCAGTGACCTCATCTCAAAGTGCCTTCTGAATCTTTTTTTTAAAAAACAAATTTTATTAATTTTACAAAAACAGTGCACAGACAATCAAGGCATAACAGCTTATAAATTCTTTTCTAAAAAAAACCTAAAATAGTAGTAATTAAAGAAGAAAACCAATAGAACATAATGATTCCAAATTATAATATCAATATTTACTTTATCTATTTAACTTCATATCTTATCCCAACTTCTCCTTTTCATCCAAATTATTTCTTGCTAATTAAATTTTTTTTGCCTTTTATCAACATACAAAACACAAAAAACATAACAAAACTTAAAACATCTTTTCTGAAAGCTGCTTGATCCTGAGTTAAAACTCTTCACACAGATGAAATTTACACATCATATTCACTTTATATATCCTTCCCTATCTTATTACCATTTTCAATAACATTCTTTGTCTGTTCTATTTCCAACTATCCATTCATCTTTTTTCTTTTACTATACTTCTCCTATACACTAATTGGAGTGACGCCTTTAACTCATTGACCTAACTTAAAAGTACTTCATATAGCACTTAATTTATCTTGGGATTCTGTTTAGTACATTCTAAAATTACACAATAAATTTTATAAGAAAGGTTCTACTCTAAATACACATATAAAAACACAATCTTATATACCTTCCAGAATCCCCCCCCTTTTTTTATCCTTAATTAGATTCAGCCATTGTCTCTAAATAAGCTTTTTTTTCTTTAGATCTTGCTTCCCACCATTGAGGCTTCTCCCCCCCCCCCCTTTCTCTCTTGCTTATTCTTCTCCTTGCCCTTTTTACCCCTTTGTCTCCCCTCCTCCCTTTTCTTACTCCCTTTCTGTTGCTTTCTAACCTTGCATCCACCTTTCCTCTCATTTTTCTCTTTTTTGGTTGTTTTTTGAAACCTTAAAATCCCCTTTTTCTTATCCTCTTTCTCCTCCTCCCCGGAAAAAAACCATTGTCCATCAAAGATGGCTTCTTCTTCCTCTTCTTCTTTGTCCCAGTCATTCTGCTGCGTAGTCAACTTTTCATAAGTACATAACGCCATTTCTAAAAATTGAAATAAAGTGCCCAAAGTATCTTTTCCATCTTGTTCTTTCTTTTTATATTTTTGATATTCAGTTTTTAGTTCATCCACAAGCGATGCCATCATAAAAAGAGAAACTTTTCCCAAAACAACCACCCAAGTATTTTTAATCAAAAATAGTTCAAAAGAAGTTCCAAAGATTAATACTTTTCTTCCTTCTTCTATTTCTCTTTCTGGGGTTACAGTTTAATCAAAGAGGTCCAATTAGCATATATCTTTCTTTGGGATTCTAGGCAATCTCCTCCTTTTTCAACTTCTGCTCCAATTTTTTTCCTCTCCCTTCCCACTTGCAACATCAATTTTTAAATGATCAGAAATCCATACCTCTAATAAGGGTTTTCCAATTTCTTAAATTTTTAAGTCCAGTGTCCAAGAAATCTTTTATCCCTTGACTTCAACTTTCAAAATAGTTCACCTTCAGTGCCCAAATAAATTTCAAAGCTTCATCTGCTGTTTCTATGGGGTGGGAGAGTGAAGAAAAAAAAAGTTCCCTTTAAAAGCTTCTCCGTCGCTTTTCGATCTTAGGGATACAATGTATCCTCCAGCAATTCAGACAGTTCAGTTCCAGTGAGTTTAAAAGATGTTGATTGACCCGGCTCAGCCAGCACTTTCACTTTTCTTGCTTCCTCCAGCACGATCTTACCCGGTTGCAAGCTTCTTCGTGGCGGCCATTGCTGACCGCCGCTCCACCACCTTGGGGAAAAGGGGTTTTTCCAGATGAGGAGGGGCCCCCATGCGACACCCCCAACCCCCTGTCCAGCTCCCCTCTCTCTTCGGCTGTCCCTACAGGGGAGCCTATCCCCCTGACCCATTTGGATCGGGGGTACCTCGGTGGCAAGTGCAGTAGGAATCGTGAACAGTTGCGAATTCCTGCTGCCACCGAAGCCACGTGGAACCGGAAACCAAAGTGCCTTCTGAATCTTGATGCATGATGTATCATAGTTGTGAATCCAGAATCAAGGGAAGGTTCCAGTTGTATGAGGAGTAATAGGCTCTGCTATTTCTGCTACAGGGTTTCCATAATTTTCTTGAATGAGATGATGACAACATTCTTATCAGATTAGGAGATAACACAACATGTGGTGCAAAAACTATAATACTCACCAAATTTTGAAGACAGAAGCATTATTGAAAATCATCCTGAGGGATTGAGGCAATGGACTGAAGAGTATAACATCACATTTTATAGTGGGAAATGTACACTTCTTTATTTAAGAAAACGAAACTCAGGCACAGAGGGAGATTAGGACATACCAGGCTTGGCAGCAGTATTTATAGAAGGGGTTTTGGAATTACGGTTGACCACAAACTGAATATAAGTCTGTAGTATGAGATAGCTATTATTTATGTAGATATATTACTATATTTATGTAGAGATATTATATATATATTGTATTGTATATATATATTGTATTGTATTGTATATAATATAACTACAAAAGCAATTTAGGCCATATTTATAAAACTATTCAAAACACAGAAAATAGTAATTCTGCTGTAGTCTAAGTTGATCCCGTTCCCTGTTGCACAATACATTGAACACAGGACTCCATATTTTAAGAAAGATTGTTGAATAAACATAGCAACAAGATTTTTATAAACAGTTTCCAGAATGGCAGTCTTTTTATAGGCGTGGAAATTAGCCTCCACTCCACATTTGGAAAAGATGTCAAGTTACGTTTTGTTTGCTAGGTTTTTAATTCCAGATTAATTTTAGACTTTATTTAACTGACGTTACTGAATTTTTTCCCTATTTTTCTACTTTAGCCACTTTATCTATCTTAATGCTTGCAGAGAAGTGGGATGCAAAAAGAACAGCAAAAAACAACAAAGGCTTTTGTGGCACCTTAGATTTATTGCTCTCTATAGAGCCACGAGAGTTTTTGATTTAAAACTGATGAGAGATTGAGAAAATGGTTGAAGACTTGAGAAGAGGAAGAATATAACACCGCCCTTCAAATACACAAAGGATATTAAATAGAAAAAGGTCAGGACCCGTTCTTTATTCTCCTGAGACAGAAAGATTTGAAATACTGATCTTAAGTTACAGGAAAACAAATTGTGTCTGTTATTAAGAAAAACTTCCTGACGTAAGAGCAATTTAAGAACAGAACCAATTTCCTAGAGAGATGATGAGGGTTCTCATCGCTGAATTTGTTCAAGCAGAAATTGTACACTTCAGATTGGATTTCTGCTTTAAAAAAAACATTGGACTTCATGACCTTTTGGGTCCCTTCCAATTCTTAGATTCCATACTATAACTTAGCCAGAATAAAAAGCTAGAAATGGTACATGAGAACCATTTCAGGAATCTTCTCCATTTTTTTAGCTTTTATAGTTGTACCCAGTGATGTTCTTTAAGATTGTCTTGCTATCATAAGAGCAAGAACATTCATTCTGGCAGGTGATTTTTTTTCAAGATATGGGCTCTTTTAGTTTAAGTAAGCAAACAGGTGTTTTTAGCGTTCCAATTTTGAAAATAGTTTTCATTATGTTTGCCATAGCCATCAATGAAGCATATTCTAGAGTTGTGTCTCTTTTTTATTTCCAGTGTTTTGATCAAAGGCAAATTTCACTTAGGTAAGCACATTTAAATGGATTTATTCTGGATCACTTCTAATACTTCTAATTTACCAAAGCCTCAAATTTGGGCCCCCGTATCAAGTGTGATATTGTTTTTCCCAGAAACAGCTTAAGTAAAGGCTGTACTAACCATCCTACTTTTAAGTAGAAGGAGCAAATGGCTCTTTTTGATTTAATGCTTGTAGTTCTTGTTGATGCTGATGTGTGTTTTCCGTGATATTGTCTCAGAAAACTTGAATACTTAAATGACCTCACTTGTTCTATCTCCTTACATCTATTTCTTTGGTTGTTTTTTTTTTTTTTTTTTAGCAAATACTACTACCTTGATTTTGGAATAATTAATCTGTAACTATTCCTTCCTAGAGTAAGTTCTAAATTCTGCCAGGATTCTTCTTTTTCCAATAAATATTGAGAATACTGTGTTGACTTCCTACAACAATAGGAATTTCTACTTCCAACTGGTAGGGCATAAAAAGAAGGATTATTAACCTCTTCCACAATATTGTTTATTTAAAAATTAAAAAGGACAGGTAGCAATATGCAGCCCTGGAGGACACCTTTTATAGTTTTAATCCTCTTTGTTAAGGAGCTGCTTTGATTTATCAATAGTTGAATGTAAGTGTCTTCATGTAACTTATATATTAATCCTATGTCTACATACTGTAAGTAGCTAATGCCTGACTTGAAAAGTAAGGCATTTTTTTCTCATGACATTTTAATTTGAAAAAACAGATGTTCATATATTAGAAAAGCATTTTTAAAGTTATATATTTATTTAGGTATTTTTTATTTATTTATTTATTTTATTTATGTGCCACCTATCTCTTCTAAAAGGGATTCTGGGCAGCTTACAGATGTTAAAACCTGTAGACATTAAAATGATAACACAATAAAAAACAATAATAAAATAAGCACAGTTAAAAATGGGGAGGAGGGAAGCACAAAATACATGGGGAGAGGTATGGGCTAGCCACCTCCAGAAAGTTGCACCTCGACTGGGGGCCCAGGCTAATTGGCAGAGGCAAAGTTTCAGACCCTTACAGAAGGTCAGGAGAGGCATTGTGGATCTCACCTTGGGAGCTGTGATATTCCAAAGGTTAGGATTAGATGGATACAATTTTAAAAAGCTTTAACAGCATAATCTTACATGCTTGAAAGAAACATTGAATTTAGTGGATTTATTTTGAGGTAGCCAGTAGAGATTTACAATACTATACAGTCAGATGTAGTATGGTGACCTATATTATAAACAAAAAAAAATTCAGCTTATTTTTTTCCATTTCCTTTTGTTTTAAGAGAACTCTGATAAATTAGGTTTTTAAAAATCTGATTTAAGCTTTTGAAATCAATTGTGTACTTCCTCCCCACATCTGAAAAACAAAAAACAAAGCAATAGACAGATTTTAAAAGTAAGGTGAAAAATTATGAGGCTTGTTTTTGAAAGAGGTATGTTTTAAAGCAAATAGCATCCCAGATAGGATGCAGTCTCCTACCATTTTTCAAATTTATAAAGATGTAAATTCTGCTCAGAAAATTGAAAATAGATAAATATGGATAATATACTCCTCGCAATAGAGGTATTTTGTAAGACTATGTGATACTGCTGATTCCGAGAAAGTTCTATATTAAAATATTCGATAAACCCACTCAAGAAAAAATGGTTCTATAATTTTTAAAGGTATACATTAAGTGGATTTTGAATAATCGATGCTTAATCATTTATTTAAAGCTGCAGTGGGGGAAAAATGGAACATATGATTTCTCATTCTTCATATCTAGCTGACCCTCTCTGATTCTAAAAAAGAAGACTAAGTCATCCTTGGTTAATATTGAATGAATGAGTAACAAATATCTCCCTGCCTTTATATATAAGAAGGCAATACTTCTGTGATATCTTTATTCCTGGAGTGACTTGCCATGAGAGAGCCAGTCTGACATAATGATTAAGGCACCACATTAGAAATGGTTGACCATGAGTTCTAGTCTTGTCTTTGACGGCACAGTCTGCCTTGAGACATCTAGTTGGCCTTCTCCCTGAGAAGAGTTAGAAAACTGATGAAGGCAAAATGTTTTTCTTGGAGCTTTTAATCTTTAATTATAATTGTAGGATTAGTTGCTGCATTAATGCACCTTCGAGTGGATTAATAGTTTTATGATTAACCGTGTTCTGATTAAGTACTGGTTTTATTAATGTTATATGATAGTGCAAACTACTAGAAGCCTCTTGGGGATATGATGGGGCATTTTAAAAAGACTGGGAGTAAATAAATCAACAATCTCATCTTTTAACAAGGAACTATTCTTATCAAATAAAAAGTTATCCACGCTCTGGTAATTTTCAAGATCCTGCAATGTCTGTTGCATGTGAGGCTGCTCCCAAAGACAATTCCAAAATTGAAGTTTTAGTTCAATACTTGGGGATTTAGAGTGGTCTCTGGCAATATATCTAGCTAACCGAGCTATCAGACTGGCCTGAACATGCTGGCAAATCTACGCAGGACATGAAATGAGCCCTTGCCGATCAAATGATCCCATTACTGTGATTTATGCCATTGCATAATGGTGATACGTGTTGGGGGAAAAACAAGTGATTTCTCAACTACATGTAGAGAAGAAGCTGAGTTTGCTCCTTGGGCAGATATGAAGCCTATCTAGTATTGTTGTAATAGTTCCTGATCAATTTTTAAGGTGGCCAACTTTTTTACAATGAAAAGGAGGACACAAATAAATTGAAGAAAAAAAACAAAATCACTTGCGCACGGTGCACTCTCTCAATACAATTCTCCTGTGTGGAGCGAATGTGTCCCATAATTGCGTCTCGCCTCACTGTACCAAGCCTTGATGAATCGTCATTGTTGTGAATGCATAGTACCAATAAAGTTATCATTGAGCTTGAAGTCTAGTGCAGGGTTCTGGCCCTGCACTTCTGATTGGCTGTTGATGGCCCGATCGGATTGGCCCATTTAGAAGCATCCGATTGGCCACTAACAGACCATTCCTATTGGTTAAACGGAGCTAGCACTCCAGGTTCGCTATTGGTTAAGTACTTAATGAGTTGCCTATATAAGTAAGGCTTGAGCAGCCTTGAGCTGAACAGTTACAATATGTAAATAAAGAGTTTGAAGTTCACTGTTTCCACCGGCTCGTCTCCATAATTCGCACCCATACTCCAGACTTAACACTGGCAACGAAGGTGGGATTGGATGACATCAGAGCCAACTAAGCACATGACTGAAGCACAAAACGGCAAAACCATGTCTGGCGGCGCCATACCGCCCGCTCCGTTCGATCCAGCTCAAGAAGACTGGAAGTCTTACATGGATCGTTTCCAAATGTTTTTGGAAACAAATAATCTAAAGGATGCCACAGCCGGAAAGAAACGGGCGGTGTTCCTAATGCACTGTGGCCCAACGGTTTTTAAGATGGCTAAGGCATTGGCAAAACCGGCTGAAGTGAAGACCATGGACTGGGACGTCCTCGAACCGCTACTAAGAGCCCACTATGCACCCGCTGTTCCAACGCTTGTAAGACTACACGAGTTCTATCAACGGAACCAGCGGAAAGGAGAAAGCGTCGCCGATTTTGTTGCAGACCTCCGGAACTTGGGGGGCCTGTGTGAATTCACCGACCTGGAAGAGGCTTTGAGATACAGAGTAGTCCTAGGGCTCGACGCTCTAAACGTGCAGAGCAAAATAATGGCAAAGGGCGACATCACCCTTAAGGACGCCATAACTGAAGCCATGGCAGTGGAGGCAACCAAGAAGTCAGCTGCTCAACTATGCCGAAATCGCACTCACGCCCTGCGAAATTTCACCTAGTGCAGAAGGGCAGCTTTCCACGGCCCATCATGAGGACCTCTCTTTGTCGTCAGACAGTGATGAAGAAGAGGTCCATCGCCTACGGACCGATCGGGAACGATGCCCAAAGTTCCAACAACCCTGTGCAGGCTGCAGGGCCAACCATTTTCGCTCTGACTGCAAATTCCGCGACGTACTCTGCAACGAGTGCGGGAAATGAAGCCACATCGGATGGGTCTGCAGAAGCCTCCCCGGACCCAGCCAGAGTTTGAAGGGAACCAATCCCCACCAATCGGCAGGGAATCGCCCTGTGAGGCAAGAACCAGTAAATCACTCCTACAGAAACCGACCCTTGAATCGTCTAGCAAGACGAAAAGACGCTCACCAAACTCTCACTATTGGCCATGCCTCTTCATTAGACGCTCAGAAAATTCGGGTAAACGTGAACATTGAAAATCAACACTGCCACATGGAAGTAGACTCGGGATTGTCCCTCTCGATGGTCTCATGGAAGACCCTCAAGCAACTCATCCCCACTATCCAGCGCCAAGACCTTCAATTCCAACGGCTCGTCCTAAAAGACTACCAGGGGAACCGGACTCCAGTTGCAGGATCCAGCCGAGTCCGGGTGACATTCAAGAACCGCACGGCATACTTACCCCTAACGGTGATCGATAAGGACCGGCCTTGCCTTTTGGGCCGACAGTGGTTCGCACCACTCGGCATCAAAGTGGCAGGAATTAATCGAATCGGCGGCAGTGACTGGGAGGAAGACCTCGCCCGTGAATTCAAGGACGTCTTCGAGGAAAAGCTAGGTGAGTACAAGGGGACCCCGATATTCTTTAGTCTTAATCCAAAGATAGCGCCCATCCACCTTAAGCCTCGTCGAGTTCCGTTTGCTCTAAAACCGAAAATCGACAAGCAGCTAGATAAGTTGATCGCCCAGGGAGTTTTAAAGCCAACGGATCACTCCCCTTGGGAAACGCCAATTGTGACACCCATTAAGCTGGACGGCTCCATTAGAATTTGCGGGGACTCACGAGCCACCCTGAACCATGCCCTGCAACTGAACCCATATCCGGTGCCGGTGGTACAGCACCTCCTCCATTCCCTGGGGGCCGAAAAGTCTTCGCTAAATTAGACTTAGCTCAGGCTTACCAGCAATTGCTGGTTGACGAAACAACGGCACAGGCACAGACTATTGTAACACACCGAGGTGCATTTAAGTGTACAAGGCTTCAATTCGGAGTCAGTGTAGCCCCAGGGATCTTTCAAAGCCTAATGGAGAGACTATTGCAGGGGATCAAGGGCGTTGTCCCCTATTTCGATGATGTGCTTATTGCTGCCCCCACTCAAAAATGTTTGCAGGAGCGTTTAAGATTAGTATTACAAAAATTTCAGGAAGCAGGCCTGAAAGTTAAAAAAAAAAAAAAAGTAAAATGTGTACCGATCGTGTTGAATTCTTAGGGTACCTAATTGACAATCAGGGTATTCACCCTACTGATAGTAAATTAAGAGCAATAAAGAACACTCCCAGACCCCAGAGCAAGACCGACCTCCAGGCATTCCTAGACCTCATCAACTTCTATAATGTTTTCTTGCCGCACAAAGCTACTGTTGCTGAACCGCTACATCGTCTTTTAGACAAAAAAAGCAAACTGGGTATGGGGTCACAAAGAAGAGCAGGCTTTCCGTAATGTAAAAAAAACTACTGACTTCAGACGCTGTGCTTATGCAGTACAATAAACATAACCTGTGATGCATCGTCTTTTGGAGTGGGCGCCATTTTGAGTCACGTGTTACCTAATGGTAACGAAGCCCCTGTTGCTTACTTTTCAAAGACGCTCTCTAAAACTGAGTGAAATTACAGCCAAATTGATAAGGAAGCCTTGGTGATTATGTCAGCAGTTAAGAGGTTTCATAAGTACGTGTACGGCCGAAATTTCACCATTGTAACTGACCACAAACCATTGCTGGGGATCATTGCTGGGGACAAACTAACTCCCTACATACTATCTCCCTGAATGAAACGCTGGTCAGAATTCCTGGCTGCCTACAATTATCGGCTACAATATCATCCGGGGAAAGCCATTCCCCACGCTGATGCGCTGAGCCGTACACCGCTCCCTGAAACTATCAACGATCCTGCACCAACGATGACAGTGTTGCAGATCAAGACACTCCACATGCCGCCATTGACTGCCCGTGACATCATGAGAGAAACAAAACGCGACCCCATCTTGGCGTGAGTCCTCACATGGGTGGAACGCGGATGGCCATTGGACCAAGTACCAGAGACTTTGCACCATTCAAAAGTAGTCAAACAGGGTTTCCGGTTACGCGTGGCTTCGGGGCAGCAGGAATTCGCGACAGCTCGCGATTCCTGCTGTGCTAGCCGTCGAGGTACCCCCGACCCAGATGGGTCAGGGGGATATGGCTGCCCTGTAGGGACAGCTGAAGAGAGAGGGGAGTCGGACAGGGAGGTGGGGGTGTCGCAGATCCCCCCTTCTCCGGAAAAACCCCTTTTTCCCAAGGCGGTGGAGCGGCGGTCAGCAATGGCCGCCACGAAGAAGCCAGCAACCGGGTAAGATTGCGCTGGAGGAAATGTGAAGAGTGAAAGTTTTGTCTGAGCCGGGTCAAGTAACATCCTTTAAATTGCCTGGAACTGAGCTGTTTGAATTGCTGGAGGATACATTGTATCCCTAAGAAGAGCGAAAGCGGCGGAGAAGCTGTTAAAGGGAACTTTCATTTTTTCTTCACTCTCCCACCCCATGGAAACAGCAGAAATGTTTGGATATATTGGACATCAAAAGTGAATTGTTTTGAGAGTTGAAGCTAAGGAACAAAAGGATTTTTGGACATTGAAAAATTTAAGAAATTGGAAACCCTTGTTGGAGGTATGGATTTCTGATTATTTAAAATTGACATTTTAAGTGGGAAGGGAGAGGGGAAAAAAAATTGGAGCAGAAGCTGAAAAAGGAGGAGATTGCCTAGAATCCCAAAGAAAGATATATGGTAATTGGACCTCTTTGACTAAACATTAACCCCAGAAAGAGAAAGAGAAGAAGGAAGAAAAGTATTAACTTTTGGAATTTTTTTTTTAATTGTTTTTGATTAAAAATACTTGTGGTTGTTTTGGGAAAAGTTTCTCTTTTCATAATGGCATTGTTTGTGGATGAACTAAAGACTGAATATCAAAAATATAAAAAGGAAGATTCTTTGGGCGCTTTGTTTCAATTCTTGGAAATGGCGTTATGTACTTATGAAAAGTTGATCACGCAGCAGAAGGACTGGGACAAGGAAGAAGAGGAAGAAGAAGCCATCTTTGATGAACAATGGGTTCTTTCCGGGGAGGAGGAGAAAAAGGATAAGAAAAAGGGGATTTTAAGAATTGTAAAAACAACCAAAGGAGAGAAAAATGAGCGAAAAGGTAGAGGCAAGGTTAGAAAGCAAAGGAAAAGGAGTGGAAAAAGAGAGGAGAAAAAACAAAGGGGTAAAAAGGGCAAGGAGAAGAATAAGCAGGAGAGAAAAGGGGGGAGGAGAGGACTTGGTGGGGGGAAGCAAGATCTAAAGAAAAAAAGTTTATTTAGAGACAATGGGTGAATTTAATTTAGGATAAGAGAGGGATTCTGGAGGGTACATAGGTTTGTGTTTTTATATGTGTATTTAGAGTATAAAATTCATTATGTAATTTTAGAATCTTTTAAACAGAATCCCAAGAAAAATTGTTACACGAGGTACTCTTAAGTTAGGGTAATGAGTTATAGATGTTACTCCAATTGGTGTATAGGAGAAGTATAGTAAAAGAAAAAAGATGAATGGATAGTTGGAAATAGAACAGACAAAGAATGTTATTGAAAATGGTAATAAGATATGGAAGGATATATAAAGGCTTTGTTATGGGTTTTTTTTTTTTGGATTTTGTATATTGATAAAAGGCAATAAAATTTTAATTAACAAGAAATAATTTGGATGAAAAGGAGAAGTAGGGATAAGATATGAAGTTAAATAGATAAAGTATTGATACTATAATTTGGAATTGTTATGCTCTATTGGTTTTTTACTATTATTTTTTCCTAGAAAAGAATTTATAAGCTGTTATGCCTTGATTCTTTGTGCATTGTTTTTATAAAAATGGTTTTTATATATATATATAAAAAAAGAAAATGATAATAAGATATGGAAGGATATATGGGGTGAATATGATATTTGAATTTGTGTCTGTGTGAAGAGTTTTAACCCGGGATCAGACAATCTTCAGAAAAAATCTTTTAGTTTTGTTTATGTTTTGTGTTTTGTATGTTTGTGTATTGTGTCTTCTGTAAAATTGTTAAAAATCTTTAAAAAAAAAAAAAAAAAAGAATTAATAAAACCTTGGAGGAATGTAATTGTAAACAAGTCAGAAAGAAATGAATATGATGACTATAAAATGGATAAATATAGAAAAGAAATGAAATTGAATAAGAGTAAAGAGAAATAACGAGAAATTTGCTGAAAGATATTTATGTGTCCATATGGAAATGGGATAAATTAGAATTATGTTGTATAAAAATAATGTTTTATCCGACTTGTAAAAATTTATAATGTTAAGAGGTTTTATGTACTTAATGGTTAATGATGTGTTGTTTGTCTTTAAAATTAATAAAATTTGTTTCAAAAAAAAAAAAGTTGTCAAACAGAGTTGTTCTCGCAGAAAGGCTGTGTCATCTGAGGTGATAGAGTCATTATCCCAGAACGGCTCTGACAGACGCTGCTAAGAACCTTGCACGATGGCCACCCTGGCATCATACACATGAAGGGCCTTGCACGAAGCTACGCGTGGTGGCCAGGCATCGATAGACAAATCGAATCATGGGTTAAAACTTGCAAGAGATGCCAAGAAGTAAGCAACGCTCCACCAAAGGCAACCCCAACCCAATGGGAGACGCCACGGGGACCCTGGTCCCGCATCCACCTGGATTTTGCTGGGCCGACCAAAGGCCACACATTCCTGCTAACTGTCGACGCCTACTCGAACTGGCTCGAGATTCACCGAATGAGCAGCACAATCACTGATGCAGTCATCAAAAGACTAGAAAGACTTTTTGCAACCCATGGATTACCAGATGTCCTGGTATCCGACAACGGGCCCCAATTTACCATGCTACCTTTTGAGCAGTACTTGGCTGACCAGGGCATTCAACATGCGTTCACTTCGCCTGTGCACCCTGCTGCAAACGGCAGGGCTGAGCGCATGGTTCAATTCGTTAAAAAGACTCTGCAAAAGATCGATTACGACAACATCAACGAAAAAATCAACCGGATCCTTTTCCTGCAGCACATTACACCTCACAGCATCACCAACAAAACCCCCATCGAACTGCTAATGGGACGAAAGCTCCGCTCCCACCTCGACCGTTTACACCCAGCCTACGAACCCGAAAAGCCACTCGGATCCAGCAGTTGATGCCGTACCTTCCAGGTAGGCGATCTCGTATTCGCTAAAAACCTTTCGGGCGATCCGCTGTGGGTGGAAGCAACAGTAATCTGCATAACCGGCCCTAGATCATACCTCATTCAGTGCACTGACAATAGACTTTGGAAGCGCCACATAGATCAGCTACGATCGCGGCTACCACCTCGCAATTCCAAACTCCCTTTTGATCAAACTGAGGGGGGGGGAGATACAGAAGAAAGTGAATTATTATTCGAAGGAAACCCCTTCGAAGAGACTGATATTGGAATGGAAATGCAGGAACAGGAACCTGGGACCAGAGTGAATACACCTCAGGAAATGACCAGTGATATTGAAGACAACGAGAACGCGACTTGGAACCAGAGGCACCCTCACCGCTAAACAACAATCTACCTCAGCAAAAGTGCAGCCAACCGCCTGGCACCTTGCAAAAATCGAAAAGACTAATTAAACAACCATCCTACCTTAAGGACTATGTAACCATGCCCCGTGGGCAGAAGCCGGGGGAAAGGGGTGTTGTGAATGCATAGTACCAATAAAGTTATCATTGAGCTTGAAGTCTAGTGCAGGGTTCTGACCCTGCACTTCTGATTGGCTGTTGATGGCCCGATCGGATTGGCCCATTTAGAAGCATCCGATTGGCCACTAATAAACCATTCCCACTGGTTAAACGGAGCTAGCACTCCAGGTTCGCTATTGATTAAGTAGTTGATGAGTTGCCTATATAAGTAAGGCTTGAGCAGCCTTGAGCTGAACAGTCACAATATGTAAATAAAGAGTTTGAAGTTCACTGTTTCCACCGGCTTGTCTCCATCATTCGTACCCATGCTCCAGACTTAACAGTCATGTCAAATACAGATACGTCACATCACACACAACGGATCGGATCGGCATCGATCAAATATGGAGATTTACAGATTAGTCTTCAAATATCAAAAAGGAGGACATGTAGGAGGACACTTTTCAAGGGAGGACAGAACTTACAAAAGGAGGACTGTCCTCCCTAAAAGAGGATGGTTGGTCACCTGACCATTTTAGAACACAATCAGCAGAGATAATGCTTTTTTTTATCTGGAGTCTTGGCAGGGGTGGGCTTCAAAAAGTTTAGCAACAGGTTCTCTGCCCAGTTGCTGGATGGGCATGGCCATGGTGACCATGGCCTAGTCGGCCTCCTGCACCATGGCGGGGTGGGGAATGGCCTCCCTGTGCTCCAGAGGCTCTCTGGAAGCCAGAAATGGAAACTGGCCTTCCCGAACTTCCAGGAGGCCCAATTTTTGCCCTCCCCGAGCCTCCGTGTGCACCCTGCACTTACCTGTATCCAAAACAGGTTGTGTGCGGACTCCTGGAAGGGAAAGGGAAGGATGGGCGGGACCAGCCAGGAGTGGGATTTGAGGGTTCTCTGACCTATACAGAACCCCTGCAAACCCCAAACAGTTCACCTCTGAGTCTTGGTTATTTCCAAATTACTGCTAATGGCCTAATTCTGAAAAATAAAATTAAAAAAATTCCTGTAAATCAGACGTGAGTGTCCTTGTTTGGTTTGTCCATCAAGTTCCTCAGGGTTGACTTAGAAAAAACAAACCCACTTTTCTCACAAGCAGCTTTGAAATAAGGCTGGAAAACTTTAAGATGAGGCCTGGAAATCCCCTTGGATTGTACATTGTCCACACTAGTTCTAAATAATTTGCCCCCTTTGTGCCACATAAATCTATAAAGCTCATAAGCTTCTAGATAAAGGTACAGACAATACCTTCAAGCTGGCAGTAAGCTGATTTGCTTTGTGATAGTTCCAAGTACACTGAAAGCTATGCACTCTGCTTCACAATGGTCAGTTTTAGCACTGAAATCTTTTACTGTGGGTAGATTTCTTCTTATCAATTGGTTTTAGAGGACTGCTGAGTTAAAATTACTCCAGATGTACCTACTTTATAGATATAAATTGGCTTAACAGCCCTTTTCCCTTGAGGATTTTAGGAAGTATAGAGAGGAAAGAGAGAGGAAAAGGCATGTTTGATGTGGAATTTTTAGCAACCTACATGTTGTGAATGAATAAATGCTAAATAAAGTTATCTTGAGCTTGAAGTCAAGTGCAGGGTTCTGGCCCTGCACTTCTGATTGGTTGTTAATGGCAAGATCAGATTGGTCCATTCAGGAGAATCTGATTGGCCATTAACAGGCCATTTTCACTGGTTAACGGAGCGAGTGCTTGCAGATTACTATTGGTTGAATAGTTAATAAGTTGCCTATATAAGGAAGGCTATAGCAGCCATCCAGTTTGAGCTGTCACACCATGTAAATAAAGAGTTTGAAGTTCACTGTTTCTACCGGCTCGTCTCCATTATTCGCACCCATGCTCCAGACATAACACTGGCAAAGAGGATGGGATGTGGAGACATCAGAACTGACTAAACAACGAAGAAGACAACCGAGCACGTGGCTGAAACGCACAACGGCGGAACCATGTCCGGCGGCGTAGTACCACCCTCTCCGTTTGACCCAGCACAAGAGGACTGGGAGTCTTACATGGACCGTTTCCAAATGTTCTTTGAAAGAAATAATCTGAAGGATGCCACAACCGGGAAGAAACGGGCGGTATTCCTGACGCATTGTGGGCTGACCATATTCAAGATTGCTAAGGCGCTAGCAAAACCGGCTGAAGTGAAGGCCATGGACTGGGACATCCTCGAACCACTACTAAGGGCCCACTATGCACCGACCATTCCAACACTCGTAAGATGGCATGAGTTCTACCAAAGAAACCAGTGGAAAGGAGAAAGCGTTGCGGATTTCATTGCGGACCTCCGAAACTTGGGAGGCTTCTGCGATTTCGCCGACCTAGAAGAGGCTTTGAGAGACCGAGTAGTTCTAGGATTAGATGCGCTAAACGTGCAGAGCAAAATAATGGCTAAGGGCGACATTAGCCTTGCCGATGCCATCGCTGAGGCTACGGCAGCGGAAGCGACCAAGAAGTCGGCCCAACTATGCCAAAATTGCACTCCGACACATCAACCAGCCTGCGAACTTTCACCTAAGTCGGAAGGACAGCTGCCGATGGCCCACCATGAGGACCTCTCTTCGTCGTCAGACAGCGACGAAGAAGAAGTCCATCAATTGTGGTCCGATCGGGACTGTTACCCGAAGTCCCAGCAACCGTGCTCTGGCTGCGGGGCCAACCATTACCGCTCCGATTGCAAATTCCGCGACACGCTCTGTCACGAGTGCGGGAAACGAGGCCATATCGGATGGGTCTGCAGAAGTCTCCCAGGACCTAGCAAGACCTCGAAGGGGGCCAATTTTCGCCAATCGACAGAAAACAGTCCTGTAAGGCGAGAACCAGCAAACCACTTCTACAGAAACCGACCCATGAATTGCCTAACGAGGCGAGAAGAGGCTCACCAAACAATCACTATTGGTCATGCCTCTTCATTGGATGCCAAGAAAATTCAAGTTAAAGTGGCCATAGAAAATCAGCCTTGCCAAATGGAAGTTGACTTGGGATCGTCCCTTTCAATGGTCTCCTGGAAGACCCTCAAGCAACTCATCTCTACTATCCGGCGCCAAGACCTTCAATTCCAAAGGCTCGTGCTGAAAGATTACCAGGGGAACTAGATTCCAGTCGTAGGATCCAGTCGAGTCCGGTTTTCATTCAAGAACCGCACAGCATACTTACCCCTGATGGTGATCGACAAGGACCGGCCTAGCCTGTTAGGCCTGCAATGGTTTGCACCACTCGGCATTGAAGTGGCAGGCATTAACCGAATCAGTGGCAGTGACTGGGAGGAGGACCTCACCCACAAATTCAAGGATGTCTTCGCGGAAAAGCTAGGCGAGTACAAGGGGACCCCGATATCCTTTAGCCTTAATCCAAAAATAGCTCCCATCCACCTTAAGCCTCGTCGAGTTCCGTTCGCACTAAAGCCAAAAATCGATGAACAGCTTGATAAGTTGATAGCCCAGGGAGTGTTAAAGCCAACCGATCACTCTCCCTGGGAAACCCCAATTGTGATACCAATTAAGCCGGATGGCTCAATTAGAATTTGTGGGGACTACCAAGCCACCCTGAACCACGCCCTGCAACAAAATTCATATCCGGTGCCAGTGGTGCAACACCTCCTCCATTCCCTGGGGGGTGGAAAGTCTTCGCTAAACTAGACTTAGCTCAGGCTTATCAGCAACTGCCAGTTGATGAAAAAACGGCACAGGCATAGACAATTGTAATGCACCGGGGTGCCTTTAAATGTACGTGGCTTCAATTCAGAGTCAGTGTAGCCCCGGGGATCTTTCAGAGCCTAATGGAGAGACTCTTGCAGGGGATCAAAGGCATTGTCCCCTACTTTGATGATGTGTTAATTGCTGCCCCCACTCCAAAAATTTTATGGGATCGTTTAAGACTGGTTCTCCAAAAATTCCAAGAAGCAGGCCTTAAGGTGAAGAAAAATAAGTGCAAACTGTGTACAGATCGTGTTGAATTTTTAGGGTACTTAATTGACAGTCAGGGTATTCACCCTACAGATAGCAAATTGAGAGCAATAAAAAACACTCCCAGACCCTGGAATAAGGCCAACCTCCAGGCATTTCTAGGCCTCATCAATTTCTATAACGTATTCTTGCCACACAAGGCGACTGTTGCTGAACCTTTACATCACCTACTGGACAAAAAAGCAAATTGGGTATGGGGTCACAGAGAAGAGCTGGCGTTCCGTAATGTAAACAAACTACTGACTTCTGATGCTGTACTAATGCAGTACAATGAAAACTTACCATGAATTATCACATGGGATGCATCGCCCTTCAGAGTGGGCGCTATTTTGAGCCACGTATTGCCTAACAGTAGTGAAGCCCCTGTTGCTTATTTTTCAAAAACACTCTCGAAAATCGAGCGAAATTATAGCCAGATTGAGAAAGAAGCCCTGGCAATTGTATCGGCTGTTAAAAGATTTCATGAATACGTGTATGGCCGAGCTTTTACTATAGTGACTGACCACAAACCTTTGCTGGGGATAATCACTGGGGATAAGCCGACCCCCTATATACTATCTCCCAGGATGACCCATTGGTCAGAATTCTTAGCTGCTTATAATTATCAGCAACAATATTGCCCCAGTAAAGCTATTCCCCACGCCGACGCCTTGAGCCGTGCACCACTGCCAGAGACCATCAACGATTCCGCGCCAACGATGACAACGTTGCAGATTGAGACACTTCGTATGCCGCCATTAACTGCCCGTGATATTGCGAGAGAAACAAAATGTGACCCCACCTTAGCACGAGTCCTCACGTGGGTAGAACGCGGATGGCCATTGGACCAAATATCAGACGACTTCGCACCATTCAAAACTCGGCAAACAGAGTTGTTTTCTCAGAAGGGCTGTATCATCTGGGGAGATAGAGTCGTTATCCCAGAACGACTCCAACAGGCACTACTCAGAACCTTACACGATGGCCACCCTGGCATCGTGCGCATGAAGGCCCTCGCACGAAGCTACGCAGGCATCGACAGACAAATTGAATTGTGGGTCAAAACTTGTCATAGGTGCCAAGAAGTAAGCAACGCTCCACCAAAGGCAACCCCAACCAAATGGGAGACACCGTGGGGACCCTGGTCCCGTATCCACCTAGATTTTGCTGGGTCAACCAAAGGCCACACCTTCTTGTTAACCGTAGACGCCTACTCGAATTGGCTCGAAATCCACCGAATGAGGAACACGACCACCGAAGCGGTCATCAAAAGACTAGAAAGACTGTTTGCAACCCACGGATTACCAGACGTTCTGGTATCCGACAACGGGCCCCAATTTACCGCGCTGTCCTTTGAGCAATTCCTGGCTGACCGCGGTATCCGACATGCGCTCCCTTCGCCTGCACACCCTGCGGCCAATGGTACGTCTGAGCGCATAGTACAATTCGTCAAGAAAACGCTACAAAAAGTAGACTACGACAACATTGATGAGAAAATCAACTGAATCCTCTTTCTACAACACATCACACCTCACAGCATCACCAACAAAACTCCTGCCAAGCTGCTAATGGAACGGAAGCTCCGCTCCCACCTCGACCGGTTACACCCAGCCTACGAACCGGAAAAACCACTCGGATCCAGCGGCTGATGCCGTAACTTCCAGGTAGGCGATTTAGTATTCGCTAAAAACTTATCGGGCGATCCGCTGTGGGTAGAAGCGATGGTAGTCCGTGTAACCGGCCCAAGATCATACCTTGTACAGTGCTCTGACGATAGACTTTGGAAGTGCCATATCGATCAACTATGATCAAGGCTGCAGTCAGGCAATTCCGAACTCCCTTATAACCAAATTGAGGGCGGGGGAGATACAGAGGAAGATGAATTTCAACTAAAGGAAAACCTTTTTGAAGGGAACGATAGCGGAACAGGAACGTGAGAACAGGAACCAGGGATGGGAGTGAGTTCACCTCAGGGAGTTACCGAAGATATTGGTGACAACGGAAACATGAACTCTGAACCAGAGGCACCCCTTTCGCCAAACAATGCCCTACCTCAACAAGAGTGCAGCCAAATGCCGGGCGCACAGCGAAAATCAAAAAGACTAATAAAACAGCCATCCTACCTCAAGGACTACGTGACCGTGCCCCATAAGCAGAAGCTGGGGGGGAAGGGATGTTGTGAATGAATAAATGCTAAATAAAGTTATCTTGAGCTTGAAGTCAAGTGCAGGGTTCTGGCCCTGCACTTCTGATTGGCTGTTAATGGCAAGATCGGATTGGTCCGTTCAGGAGAATCTGATTGGCCATTAACAGGCCATTCTCATTGGTTAACGGAGCTAGCACTCCCGGATTGCTATTGGTTGAATAGTTAATAAGTTGCCTATATAAGGAAGGCTATAGCAGCCATCCAGTTTGAGCTGTCACACCATGTAAATAAAGAGTTTGAACTTCACTGTTTCTACCGGCTCGTCTCCATTATTCGCACCCATGCTCCAGACATAACACTACATGTTAACAAAAATTCAATTTTCTTTGAGAGAAAGGGTGACAAAGAGAGAATACATCTACATTTAATATAGACCTAGTCTAAATGATTCTTTTTTGGCAGGGGGGAATCTGTTAGAACTATCCTTTCAGCAGATATAGAAGGAAGGGACAAGAAATTAGTTTTAGATCCTAAAACTAATAGGGAAATAGGAATAGGGAAATCTAAAGAGTTCAACTGAAATAAATATTTGAAAACTTTTCCTAATATTCTACCAAAAAGAAGCAAATGTAAAACGACAGCTTTATAGGAGAAGAGGCATCCTTCAGAGGAAGCTGGGGAAGAAAGAATTCCCCTATCTTTGCACATCATAATAAGAAAATATATGAATTAGGAAAAATTATCTTTGCTTTTTTTTAATGAACGAGTGAGGTTAAACAAATAATTACATCCACAGGTTTTATTAGCCCATCATTACACTGATCCATTTAATGAACAGATGAGCATGCAGTTGATTTTTAGGAAATAGAATGAGAAACTGATGTGATGAAGGATAGCGTACTCTTCCTTTTCAACCAAATGGAAGAGTTTTGTATAGTCTTGGTACCATATATATAAAATAATAGTATTTGCTCTGTTCTTATTTTACAATAAAGAGTTGAAGTCACCATTCGATGTCTCGTCTCTGTTCCTTGCGCCCATGCTCAGGACTTAACACTGGCGATGAGGATGGGATGCAGAGATGATAGAGCTGACTAAGTACACATCAAACAAGACAGAGCACGTGGCTGAAGAGCGCACGCAACAAACGGCAAGATGACCAGCGGCGCCATACCACCCGCTTCATTCGACCCAGCAACCAAAGACTGGGACTCATATATAGATCGCTTCCAGATGTTCCTAGAGACCAACAATTTAAAAGATGCTACACCTGGCAAGAAACGAGCGGTGTTCCTGACTCATTGCGGCCCCGCCGTTTTCAAAATGGCTAAAGCACTGGCAAAACTGGTGGAAGTGAAGACCATGGATTGGGATACCCTCACCCCGATCCTCCGGGCCCATTACGCACCCGCAGTACCTACACTGATACGAAGACACAAATTTTACCAGAGGGACCAATAGAAGGAATAGAGCGTTGGGAATTTTGTAGCCGACTTCCGGAACCTAGGAGGCCTTTGTGGTTTTGCAAACTTAGAGGAAGCCCTAAGAGACCGCATAGTTCTGGGATTAAATGCACCACACGTGCAGAGTAAACTGATGGCGAAAGGCGACATCAGCCTTACAGATGTCATCACCGACGCTACTGCCACAGAAGCAACGAGGAAGTCAGCCACTCGAATGCGCCGAGCGAACGCACCGCTTCGCCAACTCGCTAACGATAGCCCACTTGCCGCTGAGAAGCATGCTACCACCACCCACCACGAAGACCTTGAGTCATCCTCAGACAGTAAGGAAGAGGAGGTCAACCGGCTCCGCTCGGAATGAGAGCAAAGGAACCAGAGACGTCCGCGCCAATGTGCTAGTTGTGGGGCAAACCACCTGCGATCGGACTGCAAATTCCTCGACACACTCTGCCGTACTTGCGGAAAAAGAGGCCACATCGCAAAAGTCTGCAGAAGCAAGCGAGAGTCCAGTCCCAGCTGAAGGGAGAACAACCTCCGTCGGGAGATAGGCAAACCTCCTGAGAATCAGGACTGTCTGAACCACCAATGGAACAATCACTACTACTACAGAAGTCGAGCACCTGCCTCTTCAACGAGACAAGAAGAGGCCCACCAAACCATTATTATCGGCCATGCTTCATCATTCTACACAAGAAAGATCCGCATAAGGGTTACTATTGAGAATCGATCGTGCATGATGGAAGTCGATTCGGGATCATCCCTATCGATGGTATCCTGGAAAACCCTCAAACAGCTGATCCCTGCCATCTGCTGCCAGGACCTCAGCACGCAACGAATCATCCTGAAAGACTACCAGGGAAACAGAATTCCAGTTGTCGGTTCCAGCCACGTCCAAGTATCCTTCAAGGACCGCACAGCGACGCTTCCCCTGACTGTCATCAATCGTGATTGACCCAGTTTGTTAGGGTTACAGTGGTTCGCCCCACTCGGGATTGAACTAGCCGGCATACACCAAACCAGAAGTGACGACTGGGAAGAGGCTCTCATCCAGGTATTCCGGGACGTGTTCACAGGAACATTAGGCAAGTACAAGGGGACCCCTATATCATTTAATCTCAGCCCCGATGTAGCTCTCATTCAGCTTAAGCCTCGTCGGGTGCCTTTTGCCCTAAAGCCGAAAATTGACGAGCAGCTAGATAAATAGCCCAGGGCGTATTGGAACCGATTGACCATGCCCGCTGGGAAACTCCAATAGTAACACCCATGAAGCCAGATGGTTCGTTAAGAATTTGTGGAGATTGCCGGGCCACCCTAAATCATGCTCTTCAACAGAGCGCTTACCCAGTACCGGTGGTTCAACACCTTCTTCATTCCCTGGGTGGTGGAAAAATATTTGCTAAATTGGATTTAGCTCAGGCATACCAGCAAGTACCTGTAGACGCAACAACTGCAGAAGCCCAGACAATAGTTACACATTGAGGTGCCTTCAAGTGCAATAGACTCCAATTCGGAGTAAGCGTGGCGCCTGGCATATTCCAAAGTTTAATGGATAGACTATTACAAGGCATAAAAGGCGCCGTGCCTTATTTTGACGATGTCTTAATAGCTGCCCCCACTAAAGAATTATTAGTACAATGACTCAGAAAAGTTCTTCAGAAATTTAAAGATGCTGGTCTGAAGGTAAAAAGGGACAAGTGTCAACTTTGTATGGAGAGAGTAGAGTTCCTGGGATACCTTCTCGACAGACAGGGAATCCACCCCACCGGAAAAAAAACTAACTGCAATCAAAAACACCCCGAGACCTAGGAATAAGACAGACCTCCAAGCTTTCCTGGGACTCATTAACTTTTATAACATCTTCTTGCCCCAGAAGGCGACCGTAGCTGAGCCCCTACATAGACTTCTAGATAAAAAGGCTTCCTGGGTCTGGGGATGGCGTGAAGAAAGGGCATTCCAACAAGTTAAAGACCTCTTAACCTCCGATGCTGTATTAATGTAATACAACGAGACTCTACCTTTGACAGTTACCTGTGACGCCTCACCATTTGGAGTGGGAGCCATTTTAAGCCATGTCCTACCAAATGGAAATGAGGCACCTATTGCGTTCTTTTCGAGAACTTTGTCTAAAACTGAAAGGAACTGTAGTCAACTTGATAAAGAGGCTCTCGCTATTGTATCCGCAATTAAACATTTCCATGAATATGTGTATGGGAGACCCTTTACCATAATTACAGACCACAAACCACTACTTGGTATTTTGGCGGGAAACAAACCAACTCCCCATATCTTATCACCAAGAATGACACGTTTGTCAGAATTTTTAGCTGCCTACGATTACCGATTGCAACACCGCCCGGGGAAAACCATTCCCCACGCTGACGCTTTAAGCTGCTCTCCACTACCAGACATCATAGAGGACCCAGCTCCAACCTTAGTCATATTGCAAATCGAAACCCTCAAATCGCCGCCGCTGACTGCTCGAGACATCGCCTTAGAAACAAAAAAGGACCCTGTTTTGGCACGAGTCCTCAGCTGGGTAGAACGGGGTTGGCCGGTCAGCGCAACCAATGACACGTTCAAGCCATTTAGGAATCGTCAAACAGAGCTATTCTCCAAAAAAGGCTGCATAGTGTGGGGAGACAGAATCATAGTCCCGGAGAAATTGCAATATAGGGTATTGAAAATGTTGCACGATGGACATCCAGGCATCGTGCGGATGAAGGCATTGGCCAGGAGTTACGCATGGTGCCTTGGTTAGACAAACAGATAGAGACCTGGGTAGCAAAGTGCAGCAAATGCCAGGAGACTCATTCCACTCCTCCAAAAACTCCCCCAAACTCAGTGGGAAACGCCTTGAGCTCCTTGGTCCCGTATCCACATCGATTTTGCGGGACCCACAAGAGGACACACTTTCCTCCTAACAGTGGATGCCTATTCAAACTGGCTTGAAGTACACAAGATGAAAAGCACCACCACAGAGGCAGTCACTAAAAAGCTGAATAAGCTATTCGCTACCCACGGATTTCCAGATGTCCTGGTCTCCGATAATGGCCCCCAATTCACTGCCCTGCCATTCGAACAGTACCTGGCAGATCAGGGCATCCGCCATGCCTTAACATTGCCAGCTCACCCTGCGGCCAATGGTAGGGCTGAGTGAATGGTTCAATTTGTAAAACAGACCTTGCACAAAATGGACCACGGCAACATCGAAGACAAAATAAACCGGATGCTTCTCCTCCAGCACATAACCCCAAACAGTACCACAAACAAAACCCCAGCTGAACTCCTGATGGGCCGAAAACTTCGCTCACATCTCGATCGCCTCCACCCATACTACACGCCGGAACAACCCCCGGGATCTAGCAGCAAGTGTCGGGCATTCCAGGAAGGTGACCTCGTGTTTGCAAAAAACTTCTCGGGCAACCCATTGTGGGTCCCCGCGACCATAACGCAACTTACGGGACCCAGATCCTATTGCCTACACACTGCAGATGGTAAGATGTGGAAATGCCACATAGACCAACTCCATTCCAGATTAGCACCTAGTCCTATCTCAGCCCTGGAATCACCAGCTTGGGGGGGGGGGAAGGAACACTGAGGAGGACGAAAAAGAAATAACAATCGAAAACCAACAGTCTACACAACCAACCAGGGGATACTCACTGTCAGAAGGAGAACCGAGCCAGGGAGTGGCTTTGCCACATGACAGCACTGCGATGGAAACAGATCCAGGGAACCCGGAAGACAGCACTGGTGTAAGCAGGGAAAGCAGCCCAGGGCTACGATTTTCGCCATCCAACCCAGCTAGCAGCCTGCCGGAACCAAAACCAGGACAGAAACCGGTGGAACAGCGCAGGTCAAGCAGACAGATGAAGCGACCTGCCTACTTACGAGAATACGTCACCCCATCCCTCAGACAGAACCTAGGGGGGAGGGGTGTTATGGATTAAGCCAACACAGCGATACAACCCTAAACAGCTTTAGTTTACAGCAGGCTTGTAATCCTGCACTTCTCATTGGCCCGTGAATAGCGAGTCGTGATTGGTCATTTTTGGCCAATCTGATTGGCTGTTAAACGGGCCCCCCTTATTGGACGCTTGTGAAAGCGGTAAACTCAAATCATTGGTTGTTTTGACAGCAGCCAGCTCTATAAAAGAGCTGCTGCTGCCCGAGTATTTGCTCTGTTCTTATTTTGCAATAAAGAGTTGAAGTCATCGTTCGATGTCTCGTCTCCGTTCCTTGAGCCCATGCTCAGGACTTAACAGTTTCAAGTTGATTTTCTTTTTTAAACTGGAACAGGGAAATATTTTCCTTTCTTTATTTATATCTTGTTGGGTGTGTAGGTGTTTGTGTATATGTGTGGAGAGAGAGAGAGAGAGATGCAGACACATTTACATATATATGTGATTTATTGACTGTGTGTCACCAAACTGGTATTCATTCTTAGCAGTCACATAGACTTCCTCTAAGCTGATCTATTCCCAATCCATCACAGTTATAATCAAGTCCACCTTTCTTGATACTAGCCAACTTCTCTTTATTTTCACTTTTCCCAGCATTATTCTTCATGTCATTCCAATTTAGAAATAAATCATTAGCACGGTAATGCAGAGAAACCCAGATTATTATCTGGCAAACAAAAGCCAAAACAAAAAGGCTTGGTTTTAAATGAACATTAGAGGAAATATTGAGAAAAGTGGATTGAAATCATAGACAGGCTAAAGGCTATTGCTTGCCAATTCGTCCTCATTATAGGTTTACAACCTTTGTGTTTTGAATTATTCATTTTATGGTTTCTCACATGAGGGGGAAAAAAAATCTCACAATTCAGTTCTAGATTGGTAGGTATGATTGAAAGGGGTGAGAAGTCCTGGGATAGAGGATGATTGGGAGAGGCATTTGGTCTAATGGTTAAGGCACAAGGCTAGAAACCAGAATTCTGTGAGTTCTAGTCCTGCTTTAATGTGAAAGCTAGCTGGGTGACTTTAGGCCAGTCATTGTCTCTCAGCTGAACTCACCTCACCTGTTCATGTGGGGAAATAGGAACAGGAAGAGGTATTAGGTATGTTCACTATCATTTGTCATTCATAAAGATAGTAAATATATATACATCAACCAATCAAGAAATAACAACACAGCCAACCAACCTGCTTACAACAGAGCCAGCACACCACACCTCCACACCAGTATTTATAGGGAGAGGGCAGCTCCAATCACGCTTTGCTTGCACAAGCACGGAGCTGAAAGCACCAGCCTGAAGATGGCAAGCGGGACATCGTCAAAACGTCACCAAGATACTCTCAATCTTACACAGATAGATATATATGGTTCTTTTCTTGTGTAAGATTGACAAGACAAGACCAAAAAAAATGCTACAAAACAGACAGAAGATATTAGAAACACCAATCAAGCAGAACACAGTAAACTCCAAGACCAATAAACACAGACCAAGACTCCCAACCAATCAGGATGAAGAAAAAACCATTCTGGCACAGCGTAGGCTTGCACCAAATTTAAAACAGTGAAGGCTGTGAAGGTCTGACTCACAGACGAACACTATACAGAAGCCTGATGATGGCAGATGAGATTCTGCCGAAACGTTGCTACAACTTTAAAAGCACAACTACAATGACGTGGGAAAATACCCGAACAAAACTGAATACCACACATATAAATACCCGTGAAAACTTAAGAAAACAAATATGTGTGTGTGTGTGTGTGTGTGTGTGTGTGTATTCAACATTTTATATGAATAGCCACTTTGTAAGGAGGATAGAAAGGAAGGAGAATGATATGGGAAGACAGAGCGTGATTTTTCCAATCTGGCTTTTTTTTTGATAGAATTAATTAGGTAATTATTTGTACAAATGGCTCTGTTAATTTTAAGTGTTATGGAAGCAAGAATGCAATCATGCTTTTCTCAGCATGACAAGAGGCAGCTTATTTAGGAAAGTATTTGAAGCTGCATCTACCAAATGGAATGTTTCTTTCTTTATATATTTATTATATTAATCTCTTTCCTCTAAGGAGATGTGAATAGTCTTGCTTTTGTACAGTAATCCTATGAAATTTACCAGAAGAGGGAAAAGTTTGTTTCTTGAGCTTCACAATTAAATAGGGATTTGAATTCTTTTCTTTTTGCACACCAGATTCTCTGATCACACCAAACTGTGGCAGATTTTCTTGTGTGTTGCAGAAACGGCTGAGCCTGTGCAATGGAAAGTTGTATCCTAGCATTCTGATTGTGAGCCAGTGAGGTGTCATTTCTGCTGCCACTATCTATCTTCCAGGTAGCACTTCACTTGGAGTTCATTATCATGCCCCTGGTGGAGACTCTCTGAGGGAGAGGAGGAACAGCCAACAGGAAGTGGAAGTGTGGCTCCAGAGATTGTGGAGGAGGCTGGGGAAGGGCAGAGGCTGGTTGAGCAGTCAGAGGAAGACTCAGGCCCATCCCCTATCCATCCTAAGGCATGCAGGGAGGAGAGGATCAGGGAAAAATGTGGTCTACTTGGGAGAAGAGGGCCATGATCCTCTTCATGGGTTGCAGGTGTGAGATCTGCATAAGAGTTTGGACCTGTGTGCTGGCAAACGCTGGAGACAAAGAGTATTTTTTCTTGGATGAGGTTTATCTTGGTTGGCGTTCTTCCAACGGACTGTACCTGGTTTTCTTCTTGAAGTTTGTAATTAATTATCATGGTCTGCCATGGAACTTTCTTCAATGCATTTTGTTTTTTTTGTTTTTTGCTTCGTTATCTGCTCTTTGAGTTTGAACTGTATTTCTTTCATTTGGAATGTTATTTTTAAAATAGTTTAATCTCCAACTGTGGACAATTGAACAGTGAAGCCAAGTTGAAGGCATTAAAGGAGCTTTATTTACATTTTGGTTTTTGTTATATTTGTGGAATACGCCAGGTCATCACATTCATCCCCTTACCTCTGGGTTGTTCATCCCCTTACCTCTGGGTTGTGTGAGAGAAAAAGGTTTTCATAATCTCTATTGTCTTTTTGGTTATTAAAAGGTCCAAAAGTAAAATAGAAATAAGTCATGCTTTGTTTTTGTTGCATAGCGTAAGGGCATGTAGGTGCCTTTGGGAGAAAAGCCAGGGATAAACAAAATCAAATTTTATTTTTTTAAAAAAGCCAAGGTGTTTTTTTAAAAAAGCCCTGAAAATTACAAAATAATATAGTGTTCCAAGCAGTCTAAAAAATAATGCTAGGCTATTATAAATTTACCACTTTTTCCTTGTGAAAAGTTGCAAATTAAGATTACACAGCCTAGCAGAAGAGTCTAAATAAAATCATTATGTTCTTGCTCTACCTAAAAGTGACATTCAAAGGTAAGGTCACACATGAAACATGAAAATTCCTAATTATGCTTAAAATAAATAATATCAGATTTGTACAATTTAATGTTTGTGTGTGTGTGTGTGTGTGTGTGTGTGTAAACAAACACAAACAGCAAAATAATAAAATAGTAAAGGATAAATGATTAAAAAACTAAAATGTTGAAAGGTTATAGAAGAAAAATTCAATCCTCTGGACACCCCCCCCCCCCCAAGTTTGCTGGCAAACCTAAATTCTTTTTTTTTTAATAAATATTATTGGTTTTTAAAAACAAACATAAACAAACAAAACATAAAAACATCAAGCTATCTTCCATAGGTGTACATACAGTTTGCCGGTTGGTTTACAAATTGTTTTGTGCTTCCATTTCATTGTCTTCAATTACAATTGCATTGCATATAATCTCATATTTTCAATCAAAAATTAAACACCTTAGTATCATTATTAATCAATCATTTGACTATATTTTTATTCATTCATGTTTTACACGAAAATCATAGTTTACTTAGTTTATTTTATAACAGTTCATATTATCACCCCAAATCTATCCTAAAATCATTTTGTAGATATAAGAAAAAAGTACATCTTTATTTATTTATTATTTTCTAAAAGTCTACATATTTCATTACTGTATTTTATTGTCTAACCATTGATAGAAAAGATCCCAAATTTTATAAAATTGCTTTTCCTTCTGTTCTCTAATTTCAAATGTCAATCTACTCATTTCAGCACATTCCAATATTTTCTTAATGATTTCCTCCTATGATGGTATTTTCTCATCTCTCCAGTTTTTAGCAAATACAATCCTAGCCGCTGTCAATACATTTACAATCAGGTATTTCAAGTCTCTACTATATATTTCTGGCAAAACTCCCAATAAAAATATCTCTGGTTTCAAGTCTATATGTTTTTTTGTCATTTTTTCCAACCACATGTGGATTTTAGTCCAGTATTTTTTAGAATCTGCACAAGTCAACCACATATGGTAATATGAGCCAGGTATCTGATGACATTTCCAACATTTTTTGGATTTATTCTTGAACATTCTTGCTATTCTTGTCGGGGGGAAATCCCACCTGTAAAACATCTTATACAAATTTTCTTTATATGCTGTTGACATTGTCATTTTATAATTTTGAGACCACAATTTTTGCCATTCCTCTAAATCGATCCCATATCCAAAATTCTTTCCCCAAGCAATCATAGTTACTTTAACTTGTTCTTCTTCTAGTTTAATTTCTAATAAATATCCATACAATTTTTAAATCACCTTTTCATCAGTACCTGTCAAAATCTTATCTGTCAGTCAGTTTATCATAGAAACTTTCTGTTTTAGAATCTTTATCATACCTTGAATGTATTTGCGCATATGAAAACCAATTCATCTTTATACCTTGTTCCTCTAGTTTTTGCATAGATTTAAGTTCACCCTTTTCATTCAATATTTCACCATATCTAACTGTTTGTTCCTTTTTGTATATTATAGGATAAGAAAATGCTTCAATAGTTGATAGCCAGACTGGAATTTTCAAATAACATTGTCTTTTAATCTTCTCAAACCTAAATTCTAATCCGAGGCTATATGGAAAGATCTTGGTCCCATGGTTTTGGATGCTCAGTTGGTAGTCTTTTCCACCAATTCCACCACTGTCTTTTTAAAGAAGAAAAATCTTCTCTCCCTGTGTATGTGCCTAAGAGCCAATCCCCAAAAGATGTTTTCTATGTTTAATTCTTTATTAAAAGAATTGAAATTGTCTCACTTAATGGCCTATATCAGTGGTTCCCAAACTTTTTCAGTCCACCACCCCCTTGGTGCTACAAACTCATCCTCAATGCCCCCACCCAGGGGCGGGATTCAAATTTTTGTGGGCATGGCCTAATTTGAGGGTGTGGTTTGCCGGTCACGTGATTAGGTGGGTGTGGTTTTCTGGTCACATGACTGGTGGTGTGGCTTGCTGGTTATGTGACTGGATGAGTGTGGTTTGGTGACTGGCAAACCAAATACAAGTGGTCTTCACTTAATGGCCGGTTGCTTAGCAAGTGTTCTAATTTATGACTGGCCTCCCCAGATCTACTTGACCTGTTTTTGGAGTTTTGACAGCCATGCACACATATATACACATACTCCCTTCCAACCCTGCTGGAGCAGAATCAGACTAGAATTGGACTAGAATCAGCAAAGCATCTCTGATTAGATTCTAGTAGTGGTGAATAAAATCTAATCAGAGATGCTTTGCTGATTCTTGTTGATTTGTTTTATTTATATTATTTTATTTTTATGTTGCTGAATTGCATTGACATGTGTGTCCCTTCTTGTGCACAACCCAGAAGCTTTTGTGATTCTTTGCAGCAAAAATTACCGACCTCTGGCTTTGCTCGACTTTTCAAACGTGCTGGCACTGCTGCGTTCTAGGTGCTGGCCCCACAGGTCCACCCCATTGAGCCCGCTGCACTGGAGAGACCTGCCCAAAAAAGTCTGAGCAGAGCTGTGCACCAAATCAACGGGGTGAGCTTGGGAGAGGGAAAGAGAGAAAGAGAGAAGAGAGAAGGAAGAAAAGAAAGAGAAAAGTGAAAGAAAGAAAAAGGGACAAAGAAGGGGGGGCATGGAGGGGGGAGGGAGAGAGAGAGAGAGCTGATGTAGCAGATTGAAATGAGGCCTAGTTTAGAGGTCCTTTTCCACAGTGAAACATCTTTGGCTTCTGTTAATTAAAGGTTTTGTGGACAAAACATGGCCAAGACTATCAGAAAGTTCTCATATTTTGTTGAGGCTTTAAACAGGATCCATTGGACCAGATCTCCACCCTAAAAAATACTTTTCCCCAATTTCTTTCCCTTTTCTCTTTCTCTTCTTCCTTCTCTCTTTCTCTCTCTCTCTCTTTCCTCTCTCTTTCCCTCTGTCAGGCTCATCCCATTGACTTCGTGCACTGCTCCGTTTGGACGTGCTTGGGCAGGTGCCACCAGTGCAAGGGGCTTAATGGGGTGGAACATGGTGGAGGGAGGTTGTTTGAAAAGGCCGCCCTGCTGCCCCGAACACGGCAGTGGGATGTTTGAAAAGGCTTTGCTCTCCTATTCACAATGCTGCATTCGGGGCACTGCCCCACTGCCCTGAACACAAAGGTGGCAGGATATTTGAAAAGGAGAGCAAAGCCACTCTGGCTTTGCTCTCCTTTCCCAAAGCTGCATTCGTGGGCAGAGCTCCTTGCACCAGAGCGTGCAAGTCAATGGGATGATCCTGCGGGGCCTTGCCTCGAATGCGGTGGCAACGGCATTTTTTCTCACCCCTGAACTGTGCCCTGCCGCTCACCTCTAGCACCCCCCTGCCGCCTCTTAGCGCCCCCTGCTGGCCCCCTTGCCTCTCAGCACCCCCCTAAGGCATCCCACTGCCCTCCAGGGGGCTGTGTCGCCCACTTTGGGAACCACTGGCCTATATCAAGGGTCTTTAAACTTGGCAAGTTTTTATGTATTTATTTATTTGTCAAGCATGTATTAGATAACAGATGTAATTAGAAAATGACTATGATTACATGAAATGGGTACAAATAAAAGGGGACATTTGGACAGGGACTATTATGCTCTGTGCGTGGGCGCAAGAAGTAGAGACGAGTCGATGAACAGTGAACTTCAACTCTTTATTTAACATGGTGTAACAGCTCAAAAATACGGCCACAACGGCCCCTTGATATAGGCAAGTTTTTGAGTACTTAGCCAATGAAAACACAGGGAGCGTTAGCTCCTTTAATCAATGAAAGAGGCTCGTTAATAGCCAATCAGATTCTCCTGAATGGACCAATCCGATGTCGCTATTATCGGCCAATCAGAAGTGCAGGGACAGAACCCTGCACTTTACTTTAAGGTTTTAATAATCTTTATTCAAGCATTTTTATTAATTCACAACACCCCTTCCCCCCAGGTTCCATTTAAGGGGTGCAGTAACGTAGTCTTTGAGGTAGGCAGGTTGTTTTGATTGTCTATTTGATTTACATTGTCCTCCCAGTATTTGTCTATAGTCTTGTTGGGGTAGGATGTTATCCGGTGAACAGGGTGCCTCTGGTTCTAAAATTTCATTGCCACTAATGTCCTCGGTATCCCTTTGAGGCAAGCTTACCCCTATCCCCGATCCTTCTTCACGTGTCGCATCTGAGCGGTCATCTCTTCCGCTTGTGCTTTCTGCCATTTCAAATTCAGCTTCCTCGGCATCTCCTCCCCCCTCAGTTTGGAAATCAGGGGAATCGCAGACCCCCAATTGCAGCCTTGAATGCAACTGATCAATATGGCGCTTCCATATTCTATCGTCGCAACATTTCACTCAGTACGATCTGGGTCTGGTTATTTGGGTTACAATTGCCTCGACCCACAACGGATCATCAGAAAAGTTTCTAGTAAAAACCAAGTCACCTATCTGGAAATTACGGCATTTTCTGCTGGATCCATGTGGTTTTGCAGGTTCATATGATGGGTGTAGACGGTCGAGGTGAGAGCGGAGCTTCCGCCCCATCAATAACTCAGCCGGAGTTTTGTTGGTGACGCTGTGTGGAGTGATGTGCTGCAAAAGGAGTATCTGGTTAATCTTGTCTTTGATATCACCATAGTCCATTTTATGCAGAGTTTTTTTGACAAATTGTACCATGCGCTCGGCCCTTCCATTGGCCGCAGGATGCACCGGTGAAGTCAGCGCATGGCGAATACCACGGTCTGCCAGATACTGTTCAAAAGACAGTGCGGTAAACTGGGGCCTGTTGTCGGATACCAGAACATCTGGTAGTCCGTGTGTTGCAAATAATCTGTCTAATTTTCTGATGATGGATTCGGTTGTTGTATTTTTCATTTCATGGATTTCAAGCCAGTTCGAGTAGGCACCCACCGTTAATAAAAATGTGTGTCCTTTGGTAGGTCCTGCAAAGTCCAGATGAATACAGGACCATGGTCCCCTGGGTGTTTCCCATTCTGTCGGGGTTGCTTTTGGTGGGGCATTGCAAACTTCCTGGCATTTGTGACAAGCCTTTACCCAGGCTTCGATTTGCTTGTCGATACCCGGCCACCACGTGTAGCTTCGTGCGAGTGCTTTCATGCGCACGATGCCGGAGTGGCCGTCGTGCAAGGTTCTCAGTACCGCTCACTGTAACTGCTCTGGGACAACAACTCTATCTCCCCAAATAATGCAGCCCTTCTGGGAAAACAGTTCCGTTTGTCGATTTTTGAAGGGGACATAGTTGTCAAGGATTTGGTCCAATGACCATCCACGCTCAACCCAGCTGAGGACTCGTGCCAAAAAGGGATCGCGTTTAGTTTCAATCGCGATATCTCGGGCTGTCAGCGGCAGTTTTTGAAGTGTCTTGATCTGCAGTGTTATGACGGTCGGAGTGGGGTCATCAACGGTTTCCGGAAGTGGTGCACGGCTCAATGCATCGGCGTGGGGAATGGCTTTCCCCGGGCGGTGTTGCAACTTATAATTATATGCAGCCAAGAATTCTGACCAGCGAGTCATTCTGGGAGATAATATATAAGGGGTTGGTCTATCTCCTGCTATTATTCCCAGCAAAGGTTTGTGGTCAGTCACTATAGTAAAAGCTCGCCTATAAATATATTCATGAAATCGTTTAACAGCAGATACAATAGCAAGGGCCTCCTTATCGATTTGACTGTAATTGCATTCTGCTTTTGATAGCGTCTTTGAAAAATAGGCAACGGGGGCTTCTCTACCGTTTGGTAAAACGTGACTCAAAATGGCACCCACTCCGAATGGTGATGCATCACATGTAATCATTAAAGGCAAAGTCTCATTATACTGCATCAAAACAGCATCTGAAGTCAATAGATTTTTTACTTGTCGAAATGCCTGCTCCTCTCTGTGCCCCCAAACCCAGGGTGCTTTTTTGTTCAACAAACGATGTAGGGGTTCTGCTACGGTTGCTTTGTGAGGCAGGAAAACGTTATAAAAATTGATAAGGCCTAGAAAAGCCTGGAGGTCGGCCTTATTGCGGGGTTTTGGGGCATTTTTGATTGCCCTAAGCTTGCTATCGGTGGGGTGAATGCCTTGTTTATCTATTAAATACCCTAAAAATTCTACTTGATCCGTACATAGTTGATACTTGTTTTTTTTAACTTTGAGGCCCGAATCTTTAAATCTCTGAAGAACCAACCCCACGCGTTCCCTTAGTATTTCTCGAGCCGGAGCAGCAATTAAAACGTCATCAAAATAGGGGACAACGCCTTTTATCCCTTGTAATAGTCTTTCCATCAAACTTTGAAAGATTCCCGGGGCCACGCTTACTCCAAATTGGAGTCGGTTACATTTAAATGCACCTCGGTGCATAACGATCATTTGGGCCTCTGCCATTTTTTTGTCTACAGGCAGTTGTTGGTATGCCTGGGCTAGGTCTAGTTTAGTGAAGACTTTTCCGCCCCCCAGGGAATGGAGAAGGTGTTGCACCACCGGTACCAGGTAAGCGTTTTGTTGAAGGGTGTGGTTCAGGGTGGCTCGGTAGTCCCCGCAAATTCTTAACGATCCATTCGGCTTGATGGGTGTAACGATTGGGGTTTCCCAGGGATAGTGGTCAGTTGGTTCTAACACACCCTGAGCTATTAATTTATCAAGCTGCTCATCAATCTTTGGTTTAAGGGCAAATGGAACTCGATGAGGCTTAAGGCGGATGGGAGCTATTTCGGGGTTGAGGTTAAATGATATCGGGATCCCCTTGTACTCGCCTAGTTTATCTGCAAAGACGTCCTGGAATTCTTGGACGAGAGCCTCTTCCCAATCATTGCTGCAGGTTCGGTGAATGCCGGCTACTTCAATTCCGAGTAGAGCGAACCATTGGAGGCCTAACAAGCTAGGCTGATCCCTGTCAACTACAGTCAGGGGTAGGGATGTTGTACGATTCTTAAATGTGACACGGACTTGGCTGGATCCAACAACTGGAATTCAATTCCCTTGATAGTCTTTGAGTATGATTCTTTGGAATCTGAGGTCTTGCCGCCGGATGGTAGGGATGAGCTGCCTGAGGGTCTTCCAGGAAACCATCGAGAAGGACGATCCTGAATCAACTTCCATCATGCAACGTTGGTTTTCGATGGCCACCTTCACCCGGATCTTCTTGGCATCCAGGGATGAGGCGTGACCAATCATAATAGTTTGGTGCGCCTCTTCTCGCTTCGTTGAGTGGGTTAGGGGTTTGTTTCTGTAGGAGTGGTTGTTCCATTGGTGGTTCAAGGGTTCTCACTTTACAGGATGGCTTCCTGTAGTTTGGCGATAGTTAGCCCCCCTCGGGGGCTGGCTGGGTCCTTGTTTGCTTCTACAGACCTGTCCAATGTGGCCTCTTTTCCCGCACACATGGCAGAGCGCATCGAGGAATTTGCAGTCTGACCGGGGGTGGTTTGCCCCACAACCAGCGCACTGGTACTGCGATCTCTGGCGTTTGTCTCATTCAGACTGGAGCCGGTTGACCTCTTCTTCATCACTTTCCGATGACGATTCGAGGTCCTCGTGGTGGGCTGTCGTTGCCTGTTCTCCTAAGTGAGGTGAAGCTTCACTGGTGAGTTGGCGAAGCGGGGCGTGGGCGCAGCACATTCAGGCAGCCGACTTCCTGGTTGCTTCTGCTGCAGTAGCGTCAGCAATGGCATCTGCAAGGCTGATGTTGCCTTTCGCCATCAGCTTGCTTTGCACGTGTGGTGTATCTAATCCCAGAATTATTCGGTCTCTCAGGGCTTTTTCGAGGTCGGCAAACCCGCATAGGCCTCCCAGATTCCAGAGATCCCCTATGAAATCAGCAACACTTTCGCCCTTCTGCTGATCTCTCTGGTAAAATTCATGCCTTCTAACGAGCATTGGTACGGTTGGTGCATAGTGGGCCCTTAGCAGGGGTTCGAGGATGTCCCAGTCCATGGACTTCACTTCTGCCAGTTTCACTAGTGCCTTGGCCATCTTGAATACGGTCGGTCCACAATGAGTTAGGAATACCGCCCGTTTCTTTCCGGTAGTGGCATCCTTCAAATTGTTGGTCTCCAGAAACATCTGGAAGTGATCCATATATGAGTCCCAGTCTTCTTGTGCTGGGTCGAATGGAGCAGGTGGTATGACGCTACCGGACATGGTTCCACCGTTGGTGCGTTTCAGCCACGTGCTCTGTTATCGCTCTGTAGTGTTCAGTCAGCTCTGACGTCTCCACATCCCATCCTCATCGCCAGTATTATGTTCTGCGTGTGGGCGCAAGAAGTAGAGACGAGTCGATGAACAGTGAACTTCAACTCTTTATTTAATATGGTGTAACAGCTCAAAAATACGGCCACAACGGCCCCTTTATATAGGCAAGCTTTTGAGTACTTAGCCAATGAAAACACAGGGAGCGTTAGCTCCTTTAACCAATGAAAGAGGCTTGTTAATAGCCAATCAGATTCTCCTGAATAGACCAATCCGATGTCGCTATTATCACTAATGATTGGAGAATAAACTATACTCTTATAATTTTGGACACCTTTTGTATTGGATTGAGACTTTATTGTTTATTCCACTTATATCGCTATTATGACTGGAGTTGAAGGAACAGCTGTGGAAATGAGAGGATTTTTTTAATTAGATAACTTTGTTGTTCCAAAATATTAAGGATTCAATTGATGGTATAGATGAGAAAATGGAAAACATTTTGCAAAGAACAATGAATAAAGATCAAACTACCCATGAATTGGTGGAAACAACAGAAAGATTAAATGAAATTGATTACTTAAGCCAGCATATGGAATATGAACAGGGAAAAATATGGATCAGAAAAATCAGCAAATGAAGCAACAATCTCAACAAAGAGGAAGACCAGACACATGGCAAGCAAAAGGAGCTGAAAGAACAGATGAATTGGCCACATCAACAAATAAATCAAGGACTGGAGCAAAAAATAGGACTGATAACCAGCTGATAAAGGAAGAAAGACCGAAGAAAATAAAACAGAGATATCGACAATTGGAGAGACAGGAAGATACCTTTGATAAGGAGATTTGGACATGGGCAGACATCTGGGAGAATTGGCAGTATAAGATTCTACTGGAAGAAATGTTTACATTGAACAAGAAAGATAGAGATGAAGATAGAGATAAAGATGAAGAGCGAGGGAGGGAGGTGAAATAAAAAATGGATAAGAATTGAAGCACTAAAGAGAATAAGAGATGATGGATAGAAAGAATTGTCCTTTAAAGTACTGTAGCTTGATTGTAAGCTGAAGTAAGCAGAAATAAAATTAGATAGGGAAAATATTAGAATATAGATTTTTATAGAATAAATAAAAATAATAGAAAGATTAGAAGTTTGCAGGTGTTAGGCATTTTTTTGCTTTTATGTATGTTCAAATAATATAATGAGAATTACTTAAATTTGGAAGATTAGAAGCTTACGGATGTTAAGTATTTCTTTTTTTCTTTTATGTGTGCTTAAACAATGTAAGGAGGATTATTTAAATTTGATAAATGTGATAGAGATTACCAACATTGTTACCATGAATTGGATTAATATGAATGATACCCAGAACCAACTCTGTTCACATACAATATGGATATATATCTTAATATATATATTTTGCAACTTTTTGATCTGTCTGACTTTAATGCTTTTCTCGCATCTTTTTTCCCGGTCTAAATAGTGAAATGTCTGCTTTGCATACATACATACATACATACATACATACATACGAGTATGTGTGTGTGTGTGTGTACATGCATGCATGCAAAGCAGACATTTCACTGTTTAGACTGAGGAAAAAGATGTGAGAAAAGCATTAAAGTCAGACTAATTAAACAGCATGATTTGTAGTGAATATAAGTAAATAACTACAGCTTCTTTTTATTCTTTGAACATATTCACCAAATAAGGGATGTAGAAAAGTGCCCATTAACTATTTTATTTAGAATTCTAAAGGCTCCTGATTAAAATCTTTAAAAAGGCTTATTAAGCTCACATTGGCTAAAATACAGTTAGAAATTAAGTTCTGTTGTGGATTTAAGATAGCTCAGAGATAAGGAAGCAATGAGATAGACATTGTCAATAGGGAGAAAGGTTCACAACAAGGAACCCCTATCCATGTCACTGCTTCATCATGGGCTTCCAAATAAAGAGGATTGCTAGGTGACAGTGCATGGATAAAATATGTGCCTAGTATTTGTTATGCTTTTCAAGATTGAATATGGAAAATGTATGAACCAGCCTGATTACCACTCAACACAATAGTAGATGAAATTCAATTTAGATAAGTGCATGGTAAATTGGCAGACCACAATGAATGGAACAATCAGAACTACTTGAACATACTGAGGTGTTGTGAATTCAAACTAATATTTCTAAAAGGAAAAGCATATATGCTGAAAGCATTGGGGAATGCCTGAAGTTGCAAAATGGTGGATAAAATCATTTTGTTTCAAAATTGGAAGGGAGGCAAATTTAAAATAGATTTCCCTAACTTGATGCCCTTCTTCAGAATTATCAGCCAAACCTGTTTTGTTTGCAGTCCCAATGAATCTGGAGAGCTTCTGTTTGGGAAAGATTGCTCTGAAGGTAGTCCTCTACTTACAATAGTTTATTGAGTGACTGTTCAAAGTTACAACAGCACTAAAAAAAAGGGACTTATGACTGTTTTTCACACTTACAACCATTGCAGCTTTCCCATGGTCACATGAGAAAAATTCAGATGCTTGGCAACTGATTCATGTATATCACCGTTGTTGCGTTCTAGGGTCATGTGGTCATCTTTTGTGAACTTCTGTCAAGCAAAGGCAATGAGGAAACCTGATTCACTTAACAATCACATTAGTATTTTAACAAATGCAGTGATTCACTTAACCACTGTGGCAAGAAAGGTCATAAAATGGGGCAAAACTCACTTAGAAAATGTCTCACTTAACAAATGTCTCACTTAACAACAGAAATGTTGGGCTCAATTGTGGTAAATTGAGGACTACCTCAATTTATATAAGAGAATAATTGTTGCGGAAAATGAAGCAATACATAGATACATGGAAGGACTCTAGTCAGTCTAGTCAAACATGTGGGCAATATTACCAGGCTGCGACTGGGTCATGCAAGCTCCACTTATGTGAACTACATGTGCAACGTGCGTGCCCACAGCTTGTGCAAAATCATCCCTTCTCCCCAGAGGTGGGATTCTACAGGTTCGCACCTATTCTCTAGAACTGGTTGTTAACATTCTAAGCAGTTCAGAGAACTGGTTGTTAGAAGAAATTACTGGCCTAATCCTGTAAGGAAGGCAGGAAGGAAACATTCTGGTGTTGCTTACAGAAACTGCCTCTCCGTTAACCCTTATTACATTCTTGGCGGGACTAGACTTACTGTCTCAGGAACTTATCTGGAAGTTGTACTTTGCTTGTGTGGAGTGACCATTCAAAGTTACAGTGGCACTGAAAAAAGTGACTTATAACCATTTTTCACACTTATGACTGTTGCAGCGTCCCACAGTCACGAGAGGCCAGGCGAGGAGATGCGTGCCTTGATGTGAGTGATGTTGAGTTGGCCACGCCCAGCCAGTCACATGACCACCAAGTCACGCCCACCAACTAAGCCACGCCCACAGAACCAGTTGTTTAAAAAATTGAATCCCACCCCTGCTTCTCCCCCTGCCTACTGTCGCTGCTGTTGCCACCACCTGTCCACAAAGTCGTAAAGGCTGACTAATTTACAAGAATAAATAACCAAGATAATCTTATTACTAAATCCAAGCCTGAAAGCCATGTTGAAATGGAAATGGAGGTATTGAAGACACAAAATATTAATGATGAATAGGATTCACCTCATCATTGAAAAAAAGGGGAGGGAGAGGGAGGAAGGGAGAAGGAGAGAGAGATATAGAATTCAAACATGTTAGCCTAAGTTAGAGAAAATTGAATCAATATTGAAAGATGTACAGAAGTGAGCAGTTTTTCTGAAAAAGTAAGGCAGCACTTTCTTTTTTAAAAGGATAATTTGTTTTAATTTTGAGAATAACAAAAAACATCCAATACCTTCTCTCTCCAGAAGATATCTATATATCTATATATCTATATCTATATCTATCTATATGTTTTCTTAAGTTTTCGTGGGTACTTATATGCATGGTATTCAGCTTTGTTTGGGCATTTTCCCACATCATTATAGTTGTGCTTTTAAAGTTGTAGCAACATTTTGGAAGAATCTCATCGGCCATCATCAGGCTTCTGTATACTGTTCGTCTGTGAATCAGACTTTCACAGCCGTTTCTGTTTTAAATTTGGTGCTAGCCTACTGCTGTGCCAGAATGGTTTTTTCTTCATCCTGATTGGTTGGGAGTCTTGGTCTGTGTTTATTGGTCTTGGAGTTTGCTGTGTTCTGCTTGATTGGTGTTTCTAATATCTTCTGTCTGTTTTGTTGCTTTTTTTGTCTTGATTGGCTGGCAATATTGTGTTTCCTGTATTGGAGGCTTTTAGTGCGGCTTGGATCTGAGTAAATGGACAGCTATCATTTATTAGGAAGCTAGGTTTCATCTGGGTGTCTGGTTGGGGTGTGTTTGAGCTGGAGGTATCAGGGGGGATCTGTTTGTGCCCAGGTGTTTGCCTTGCCTTGGTGTGGATATTTTTTTGTTTGTGAGTGCAGGCTTCCAAATGATTGACAGTCTGGTGGAATCGTCTCTTCTATTCATGCTTTCAGGTCTTTTTTCAATCTCTATGACTTTTCTGATAATTCTGTAGCTGGGGTTTTCTGTAGTGGCTAATGTTTTGGTAGCATTGAAGTTGATGCTATGACCTGTGGCTTCCATGTGTTGGACTAGTGAGGAAAAGTCATAGCATCAACTTCAATGGCACCAAAACCCTAGCCACTATAGAAAATCCCAGCCACAGAATCATCAGAGAAGCCATAGAGATTGAAAAAAGACCAGAAAGCATGAACAGAATAGACGATTCCACCAGGCTGTCAATCATTTGGAAGCCTGCACTCACAAACAAAAAAATCTCCACACCACAAGCCAGGCAAACACCTGGGCACAAACAGATCCCCCCTGATACCTCCAGCTCAAACACACCCCAACCAGGCACCCAGATGAAACCCAGCTTCCTAACTAATGATAGCCGTCCATTTACCTGAAGCCAAGCTGTGCTAAAGGCCTCCAATAAAGTAACACAATGTTGCCAGCCAATCAAGATACAAAAAGAGCCAAAAAAACAGACAGAAGATATTAGAAGCAGAACACAGCAAACTCCAAGACCAATAAACACAGACCAAGACTCTCAACCAATCAGGAGGAAGAAAAAAACCATTCTGGCACAGCAATAGGCTGCCCCAAATTTAAATCTGAAACCACTGTAAAAGTCTAACTCACAGACAAACACTATACAGAAGCCTGATGATGGCAGATGAGATTCTGCTGAAACGTTGCTACAACGTTAAAAGCACCATTACTATTTTCCCACGTCATAGTAGTGGTGCTTTTAAAGTTGTACCAATGTTTCAGCAGAATCTCATCTGCCATCATCAGGCTTCTGTATAGTGTTTGTCTGTGAGTCAGACTTTTACACTGGTTTCAGATTTAAATTTGGGGCAGCCTATTGCTGTGTCAGAATGGTTTTTTCTTCCTCCTGATTGGTTGAGAGTCTTGGTCTGTGTTTATTGGTCTTGGAGTTTGCTGTGTTCTGCTTCTAATATCTTCTGTCTGTTTTTTTTTTGAGGGGGGGGCTCTTTTTGTATCTTGATTGGCTGGCAACATTGTGTTACTTTATTGGAGGCCTTTAGTGCAGCTTGGCTTCGGGTAAATGGACGGCTATCATTAGTTAGGAAGCTGGGTTTCATCTGGGTGCCTGGTTGGGGTGTGTTTGAGCTGGAGGTATCAGGGGGGATCTGTTTGTGCCCAGGTGTTTGCCTGGCTTGTGGTGTGGATATTTTTTTGTTTGTGAGTGCAGGCTTCCAAATGATTGACAGCCTGGTGGAATCATCTCTTCTGTTCATGCTTTCAGGTCTTTTTTCAATCTCTATGGCTTCTCTGATGATTCTGTGGCTGGGATTTTCTATGGTGGCTACGGTTTTGGTGCCATTGAAGTTGATGTTATGACCTGTGGCTTCCATGTGTTGGACGAGTGAGGAAGTGTGTTCCAGCTTTTTGACTGCATTTTTGTGTTCATCCAGGTGGGTGCTTATTTTTCTATTGGTCTGTCCAATGTATGTGGCCGGGCATGATGCACAGGGGACTTCATATATGCCTTGGTTTTCCAGGTCAATTTTGTCTTTGGGGTTCCTGAGGATGGCTGCTATTTTTCTGTCTGTTTTGAAGGCAGTCTTGATGTGGTGTCTGTATAGGATCTTACTAATTTTGTCTGTAGTGCCTCTTATGTAGGGCAGGACAGCTGTTCCATAGGTCTGTTCATCTTCTGGGTCTCTATTATGTCTCAGTGTGTTTTTGTGGATCAAGTTGGTGATTTTGCTTTTGTGGAAGCCATTGGCTGTCAATATTTTAGTCAGGGTGCATAGTTCAGTCTTAATGTGTGTCTTGTCTGCCAGGCGTTTGGTTCTAGTAATTAGTGTTTTAGCCACGGAGTTTATCTGTGCTGGGTGGTGGTGGGATTGGGCGTTGAGGTAGCGGTTGGTGTGTGTTTTCTTCTGGTATATGGTGTGTCCTAGTGTGCCATCTGTTTTCTTGTAGATTAGTACATCTAGGAATGGTAGTTGTTTGTTTGTTTCTTTTTCCATGGTGAACTTGATTTTGGGGTGTGCGCTATTTAGGTGTGTTAGGAAGTTGTTTAGGTTTTCTTGTCCATGGGGCCAAATCACGAATGTGTCATCGATAGGCATATATGAAGTCCCCTGTGCATCATGCCTGGCCACATTCATTGGACAGACCAATAGAAGAATAAGCACCCGCCTGGATGAACACAAAAATGCAGTCAAGAAGCTGGAACACATTTCCTCACTCGTCCAACACATGGAAGCCACAGGTCATAACATCAACTTCAATGGCACCAAAACCCTAGCCACCATAGAAAATCCCAGCCACAGAATCATCAGAGAAGCCATAGAGATTGAAAAAAGACCTGAAAGCATGAACAGAAGAGATGATTCCACCAGGCTGTCAATCATTTGGAAGCCTGCACTCACAAACAAAAAAATCTCCACACCACAAGCCAGGCAAACACCTGGGCACAAACAGATCCCCCCTGATACCTCCAGCTCAAACACACCCCAACCAGGCACCCAGATGAAACCCAGCTTCCTAACTAATGATAGCCGTCCATTTACCCGAAGCCAAGCTGCACTAAAGGCCTCCAATAAAGTAACACAATGTTGCCAGCCAATCAAGATACAAAAAGAGCCCCCCCCCAAAAAAACAAAAAAACAGACAGAAGATATTAGTAGCAGAACACAGCAAATTCCAAGACCAATAAACACAGACCAAGACTCTCAACCAATCAGGAGGAAGAAAAAACCATTCTGACACAGCAATAGGCTGCCCCAAATTTAAATCTGAAACAACTGTAAAAGTCTGACTCACAGACAAACACCATACAGAAGCCTGATGATGGCAGATGAGATTCTGCTGAAACGTTGCTACAACTTTAAAAGCACCACTATTATGACGTGGGAAAATACCCGAACAAAGCTGAATGCCAGACATGTAAGTACCCATGAAAACTTAAGAAAACATATATATATATATATATATATATACATATTCATATTCTTAAGTTTTCGCAGGTACTTACATGTATGGCATTCAGCTTTGTTCGAGTATTTTCCCACGTCATAATAGTGGTGCTTTTAAAGTTGTAGCAACTTATATATGCAAAATACCCCTCATGCATCATCACAAAATCTGCAAAACAGAAAAGCCTACAAACTTGAAATTTGGCATGTATGTTCCTCTTGGCTCCTAGGTGCTCATTAAGAAAGGATTTTTCAAATTGACCATCAGAGCATTAATATTTTGTATATTATTATTAACATGCTCGGATGCTAAGGAGTTCTACTCCCCCCTCCCACCTGAAAAGAAATATGATCTGTTCCAAATGCAAAACAAAAGCAGAGGAGAGGAGTTTCAGTTTTAGTTTCACAGCAGCAACCAACTTTAGTACAGAACAGTTGAGCTGAGCCATACCCAGGCTCCTTGCTGTCTCCACCTTGCTCACACAGCAAATACTGTTTCAGTTTTCAAACAGCCCTCAACTCTTTTATACATTGATAGGACGCTAGCCAGATGAATACTGATGGATGTTGGTAGGCAGAGGCACAATTTTCCCCCCTTATTTTCCTCCCCAAAAGCTAAGCCTGGCCACATAATTTTATAGCGAAGCACGGGTATCAAACTAGTATAGTGAGAAAAACAGTTGATATTTGGATGCAATATAACCTGATATTTGGACGAAATACCACATGTCTTCTGAACCTGCATTAGAATGTGTCCCTTTGCAAAAGACTATCTGTAATCAGGGGGCATTAATGCAGGTTTTTAAAGTGTATTCCAAGGGACTACAGTATAACTATGGGCCAAATCTTAACATCAGAGTTAGCCTGTTACGATGTTGAATGATAGAGCTATTATAAGCAGTGGATCAGGAAGGGTTACTGTTATGAACTAATAAAAGCGTTTAATAAAGTTTTAACAAACCTTAAGAAAAAGCAGGGTTCTAATCCTGCACTTCTCATTGGCCAATAATAGTGATATCAGATTGGTCCTCTCTGGGGAAACTGATTGGCTGTTAATGGGCCAACTCTCATTGGTTCAAGGGTTTAACTCTTCCATGTTTCTCATTGGCTAATAGGTCAGCTGCCTACCCTATAAAAGGGCTGCTGCTGCCCTAGGGTTTTGCTCTGTTTAGGATGATTAATAAAGAGTTGAAGTTCACTGTTCACTGCCTCGTCTCCTTTCCTTGCACCCATGCGCAAAATTTAACACTGGCGACGAGGGTGGGATACGGAGACATCAGAGCTGACTGAACACTACAGAGCACCAAACAGAGCACGTGGCTGAAGGCGCATTGTCAATGGAAATCATGTCCGGTGGCGCCATACCACCCACTCCATTTGACCCGGCACAAGAAGACTGGGACTCGTACATGGACCGGTTCCAGATGTTTCTGGAGACCAACAACTTGAAGGATGCCACTACGAGGAAAAAGCGAGCAGTGTTCCTGACCCATTGTGGGCTTGCTGTCTTTAAGATGGCCAAGGCACTAGCGAAACCAGCTGAGGTGAAATCCATGGACTGGGACATCCTCGCGCCCCTTCTACGGGCCCACTATGCACCCACCGTACCAACGCTTGTCCGAAGACATGAATTTTACCAGAGGGACCAACGGAAAGGAGAGAGCATCGCAGATTTCATCGCAGACCTCCGGAACCTGGGAGGCCTCTGTGGGTTCACAGACCTCAAAGAAGCTCTGAGAAACCGAATAGTTCTGGGATTAGATGACCAGACAGTACAGAGCAAGATCATGGCCAAAGGGGACATCAACCTTGCTGATGTCATCAAGGACGCTATTGCAGCAGAAGCAACCAAGAAGTCGGCCGCCCGAATGCGTCGCACCAATGCACCGCTCCGTCAACTCGCCAACGATACCTCACCTTGCCTAGAGAGGCACACAACAGCGACCCACCACGAGGAGCTCAAATCGCCATCAGAAAGTGAGGAGGAGGAGGTCAACCAGCTTTGGTCTGAACGTGACCAGTGACCAACGCCACCAGCGGAATCAAAGACTACCACACCAATGCGCAGGTTGTGGGGCAAACCACCCACGATCAGACTACAAATTCCTTGACACGCTCTGCCATTCCTGTGGAAAAAGAGGCCACATCGGGAAGGTCTGTACAAGCAAGCAAGGATCCAGCCCAATTCAGAGGGAAAACAACTACCGCCAGACCAGAGGGAATCGTCCTGTGAGTCGGGAACATTTGAACCACCAATGGAATAACCATTCCTACATAAATAAAACACTGGCCACTTCAACGAGATGGGAAGAGGCACACCAAACCATTACAATCGATCACGCTTCATCGTTAGATGCAAAGAAGATCCGAGTGAAGGTCGCCATCGAAAACCAGCCTTGTGTGATGAAAGTCAACTCAGGATCATACCTCTCTATGGTTTCCTGGAAGACCCTTAAACAATTAATCCCTGGAGGAGAAGGCGGAGCTTCGTGCCGGCGTTACAGCTGCGATCTTGGGGCTCTGAGATCGCAGCTGATATTTTCGCCCCTGGTCGGTCCTAACGGACCTAAATCGTCCCGGAGAGACGGTGATCGCGAAGGGCACTGTTCCAGGATCCCAGAGACATCGCAAAGTCTCTGGTTAGATTCGGAAGAAGCCCTTTTGCTGGCGGCGGAGAGGCAGCCTCCATAGCTGCTGAAGTCGGGACAGCTCCGAAAAGAAAGTGACTGGATTGAAGTGTGTCGGTTGGGTGAGAAAAACTCTTTTGTGTTGCAAATTCGATGAGATTGGAAAGTTCATTCTGAAGAGAGGAGGAAGCTGTGGGTTTTTTTTTTTTGACTGAAATTGTTTGAGCGGCATTTTTAAAGTGCTGTCAAATTGAGGCTTGGAGTGTTTTTTTTTTTTTTTTTTCTATATTCTTTGGGAAAGATTTTACTGTGACTTAGGTAACCGGACTGAATTTTCTTATATATATACTTTTAGGCTCCCTTTGACTTTTTTATTTTTTTTAGGATAGAGGCTTCCTTTGGCCATTTTTTTTTTCTTTTTTTTTTGTATATATTAATTCTTTTTTCCGGTTGGGGCTGAGAAAGAGCATTAAGAAACTTTGTAACACTGCCAACTAGAGGCTTGAAAGTACTCTATTTGAATTGGAGAGAATTGTAAAAAGACCTCATCTCAAGGACTTTTTAACGTGATAAGATAGAGGGAGAGCACAGCAAAATATTATTGCAGGTGCTTTCCTGGACTGTTATTAACACTTGAGGTTTGGCTTTGAAGCTGTTGGAGAAGAGAGTCATAACAAGAGCCTTGGATAAATAACAAAGTGCAGTGTGTTTTTTTTATATGTACCCCATTTGTTAGTTTTTTTTATATATATTTTTATTTTTGCCTTTTAATTTAAAGGGAAAGCCTCAGAGTTTCTTCTCTTTTCTTTTTTATTTTTTTTTATTTTTATTGGGATTTTTTTGCTTTTTATATTTTTTTTTTTTGGATTATTCTGTTGTTGTGGTTGATTTTTTTTTTTGTTTTTTCTCTTCTTCCTCTTTTGGATTATTTTTTTGGATTATTGAGATTTCTCAATTGGATTAAGGTGTGAAGAACCTGAAGGAATTTTTTTGCTTTTTGTTTTTCTTCTCCCACTTTTTGCATTTTCCTTTCTCTTTTGCTTTTAATCAATATTATTATTTTTGGATTTGTTTGTTTTTTTCTTTCTATTTTTTCCTTTTTTATGGTGAATTATTTCGTAATTGGATTAGGGTCTGGAAGAACCCGAAGATTTTTCCTCTTCTTTTTTTTCTGTTTCCTCTTTGGTTTCGTGTTTTTTACTATTGGAGTTCTCCATTTTGGATTATAATTGGCTGCCCTACCAGTTGGGTTAAAAGTTAAGAAGAATTTGAAGTTTTGCAAACATTGAAATGAGCAAGAAACTAATACCATCTGGCATTGCTGCTTCTACCTCTGCTTCCCCACCAGCTGGAGGACAACGTTTAATTCAGACAATGTTGAAGCAAGATAAGGAACAAGAAAAAATATCTTTACAGTTACAGATGATTATTCAAGGAATTCAAGATCTCAAGACAAAATCAGACACCATTGAACAAAGAATAGAGAAGACTGATGAAAAAGTGGAAAATATTAAACAAATGATGGTTAAGTATGAGGAGAAATTCCAAAAAATTGAGGAAGAAGGAAAACAAAGAGAGAAGAAGATTGAAAATATTGACAGTAGATTAACAGCGGTCGAACAAGAAAAAGGTGGGATGCTGAGGTGGGAGATGGAAAGGTCAGAATTTTACCTCAGATTTCAAAATATAGAGGAGGAAAAAGGAGAAAATCTGGCAGCGGTAATGATAGAAATTTTGGCAGATGCTTTGGAAATTACACAGGAAAAGATGATGGATGGAATAGATGAGATATATTGAGTCTATACAAGATATGCGATGAGAAACAAATTACCCAGGGAAGTTCATATTAGATTTATCAAAAAATCCATTAAAACGCAAATATTACAAGTAGCAAGAGAGAAAACACTGAAATACAAGGGTAAAGAGGTTGTGGTTTTGAAACAAATACCTAGAAGAGTGAGAGAGATGAGAAGAGAATATCAATTTCTGACCAAAATACTATTGGAAAACGAAGTGAATTATAGATGGCTGATTCCAGAAGGATTAATGTTTACGTGGCAAGAGCAGAGATATAGAATTGACTCAATTGAGAAAGCAGAACTTTTTCAAGCAGAATTTTTTGGAGGAAGAAGAGAGGAAGCAGAGAAGGAGACTTCATTAATTGTGTTTCAAGATGAACAACTGGAGACTGAAAAAGAGAAAGGAGCAATAGGGGGACAGATTGATAATAAAGAACAGCGTGAAGTGAGACCCACGAGAGCTGTTAGATCTAAATATAAAGCATAATCATGGAGGAAAAAAAACTGATTACAATGAATATAAACGGACTTAATTCAGCTGTTAAGAGAAGGAAAATTTTTCATAAATTAGAGAAATTAAAATTTGATATAATTTGTTTACAAGAAGTTCATATTAAAAAACAACATGAACAATTGTTATTACAGCCAAAATTAGGGAAAATATTTACCTCTTTGACTCAATGTAAGAAAAGAGGTGTGGTTTTATATATTAAAGAGGCTATTCCAGCAAAATTGATTTACTCGGATGAAGATGGAAGGGTATTAATGGTAGAAATAATGGATAATAACATAAAAATACTCTTGATTGCAATTTATGCTCCGAATGATAAACAAGAAGAGTTTTATAAAAAACTGCACATGAAAATAATTGGACTGGACTATGTTAATATAATTATGATGGGAGATTTTAATGGAATTGTGGACAATAAACTGGACTATATAGCAACAACAACAAAGCAAAATAGAAAGGCTCTCCCAAGGTCCTTTTTTAAAATGACAGATGAATTAACTTTAAAAGATATTTGGAGAGAAAGAAACGTTAAAGCTAAACAATATACTTTTTATTCAAATAGACATTTATCATGGTCCAGATTAGATATGATTTGGATCTCAACAGAACTAATATCTAATATTAAAGAAACAAGCATTGAAACAAGTACATGGGCAGATCATAGCCCAATGACAATTAAATGGAAGGGACAAAAAAAAAGATCGAGATGGACATTAAATAATACTATTTTAAAGGAGAAAGATTTTACACAATGGATGGAGAAGGAATTGGCTTTTTTCTTTAGAGAAAATAAAAAAGAGGATACTTCAATGCAAAATGTGTGGGACACTATGAAGGCATATGCTAGAGGTTTGATAATAGATTATACAAGAAAAAAGAACATTAGGAAAAGGCAAGCTTTTAAGGCCTTGGAAAATGAGTATAAAACTCTTGAAAAAGAATTACAGAAAATGCCACAGAAAAAGGATATTAAATTGAAGCTGGATATAATTAAACATAAAATGGATTTAATAGAGAAAGAAGAATTGGCACAGAAAATTAGAAACTCTAAACAGAATTATTTTGAAGATGCAAATAAACCAGGTAGATGGCTAGCATATAAATTGAGAAAAGAGAAGGAATCAAGAAAAATATTGAAGTTAATAGATGAACAAGGCCAAGTTTGTTATGGGAATAAGGAGAAAAAAGAAATTATCCGAGATTTTTATGGGCAATTATATAAACAAGAGAATATTGATGAAGGAAAAGTTAAACAGTATTTACAGGAAGCTAATCTACCAAAGATACCTAAAGAGACTGAAGAAATGCTAGAAAGCAATATAACAATGATGGAACTAAATGAAGCATTTAAGAGACAAAATAATGGGAAAGCTCCGGGCCCAGATGGGCTTCCAGTAGAATTCTATAAAACATTTCAAGAACTATTGAGCATCCCATTGTTAGAAGTTATGAATGAAGTTATGTTAAAAAAGATGATACCTAAAACATGGTCAGAGGCTTATATTACACTTATACCAAAGGAAGAGACTGACCCATTGCAAATTAAGAATTATAGACCTATTTCTTTATTGAATGCAGACTATAAAATCTTTGCTTCAATCTTAGCAGAAAGACTTAAAAAATATTTAAACAATTTTATCCACTCAGATCAAAATGGATTTCTGCCAAAGAGACAAATTAGAGACAATATGAGAGTAATCTTGGATACTTTGGAATATTATGAGGCTCATCCTGAAAAACAAATGGCTTTGATATTCTTAGATGCTCAAAAAGCATTTGACAACGTGAATTGGAGATTTATGTTATTATTATTGGAGCAGATGGGTTTTGCCAAAAAATTTATTCAAGCAATAGAAGCTATATACAATAAACAGACAGCAAGGGTAATGATGGAGGGGGAACTTACAGATCTTATTAATATAAGAAAAGGCACAAGACAAGGATGCCCCCTATCTCCCTTGCTATTTGTGTTGACCTTGGAAGTCTTGAATAGAAATATTAGGGATGATAAAAGCATAAAAGGAATGAAAATTAAGAAGGAAGAATATAAGCTACAAGCTTTTGCTGATGATTTAGCTTTTATTTTGGAAAATCCGATTGAAACAGCTCCAAAGTTACTGGAAAGGATAGAGTCATATGGGGAGGTGGCTGGTTTGAAAATAAACAAAGATAAAACAAAGATTTTGACAAAGAATATGTTATTGAGACAGAGAGAAGAATTGGCAGATCTTTTGAAAATTCAAGTTACAAATAAGGTTAAGTATTTGGGGATATATTTGACAACAAGATGTAGCACATTAAAGGAGGATAATTATATTAAACTTAAACAACAGATAGCTACAGATTTGAAGAAGTGGGAAAACTTGCAATTGTCATTAATAGGGAGAATTTCAACAATCAAGATGAATATCTTACCTAGAATATTATTTTTGTTTCAAACAATACCAATAAGGCTTGGAAAAGACTATTTTGAAGATCTAAATAAAATTATGTTGAAGTTTATATGGCAAGGTAAAAAAGCGAGAATAAAGCTAAAGCTTTTGCAAGATGCTAGAATTAGAGGAGGTTTTGGTCTGCCTAATTGGGAATTGTATTATCAAGCTGCAAATTTGATGTGGGTCAAAGAATGGATAACATTAAGGAAACATAGGTTGTTGACATTAGAAGGGCATGATTTGCTGTTGGGTTGGCATGCTTTCTTATGGTATAAGGGAACTAAAACACAGGGTTATTTTAGAAGACATTATGTACGGGAGTCTTTGTGGTTAAATTGGGAGAAGATAAAAAGACAATGTTATTTGAAAATTCCAGTTTGGTTATCGACCATTGAAGCATTTTCCTATCCTATAATTTACAAGAGGGAACAAACAGTTAGATATGGGGAACTTTTGGATGAAAAGGGTGAACTTAAATCGATCCAAAACTTAGAAGAACAAGGTATAAGGATGAATTGGTTTTCATATGCACAAATACACTCAAGGTATGATGAAGATTCTAAAACGGAGGGATTTTATGATAAGCAGACTGATTTAGATAAGATTTTGATGGGTACTGATGAGAAGGTGATTAAAAAATTATATGGTTATTTACTGGGAATGAAATTAGAGGAAGAACAAGTTAAAGAAACTATGATTGTTTGGGGGAAGAATTTTGGATATGGGATTGATTTGGAGAAATGGCAGAAATTGTGGTCTCAAAATTATAAAATGACAATGTCAACAGCATATAAAGAAAACTTGTATAAGATGTTTTACAGGTGGCACTTTCCCCCGACAAGAATAGCAAGAATGTTTAAGAACAAATCTGAAAAATGCTGGAAATGTCATCAGATACCCGGCTCGTATTACCATATGTGGTGGACTTGTGAGGATGCTAGAAAATATTGGACTATAATTCGCATGTGGTTGGAAAAAATGATAAAGAAACATATTGATTTGAAACCAGAGATCTTCTTATTGGGAATTTTACCTGATATATATAGTAAAGATTTGAAATACCTGATTGTAAATGTATTAACAGCGGCCAGGATTGTATTTGCTAAAAATTGGAAGAATGAGAAAATACCATTACAGGAAGAAATTATTAAGAAAATATTGGAATGTGCTGAGATGAGTAGATTGACATTTGAAATTAGAGAGCAAGAGGATAAACAATTTTATGAAATTTGGGATCTTTTTTATAAATGGCTGGATGATAAAATACGATAATAGAATATTTAGAATGCTAGATAGTAAGGAATATCTTTATTTTGCTATTATTTTGCTATTTGATATTATATTTATAAAGGATTTTTTAGGATTGATTTGATATGACTAGATGATTTGTTATAGAGTAAACTGGCTTAAAGTATTGTTAGCTCATTAAGCATGAATGATTAAAAATATAGTCAAAAACTTCTTTTTTTAGTGATATTAGGATATATAAATTTGGATTGACAATATGAGTTGCTTATGTAATGTAATTGTAATTTGAGACTACAGAATGAATGCACAAAAATGATGAACCAACTGACACACTGGATGTACATATAAGAGTTGATGTTTTTATGTTTTGTTTGTCTTGTTTGTTTGTAGAAAATTAATAAAAACTTTTTTTCAAAAAAAAAAAAAAAACAATTAATCCCTGGTGTCCGGTGTCAAGCCCTCAGAGCCCAAAGAATCATACTCAAAGGTTATCAGGGGAACCGAATTCCGGTCATTGGATCCAGCCAGGTCCAAGTATCATTCAAAAATCGTACTGCGTCGTTACCACTGACCATCATCGACCATGACCGGCCTAGTTTGTTAGGCCTTCAATGGTTCGCCCCACTCGGGATCGAGGTAGCCGGCATTCACCAAGCCAGAAGCGACGACTGCGAGGAGGCCCTCATCCAGGAATTCCAGGACGTCTTTGCAGATAAACTAGGTAAGTACAAAGGGACCCCGATATCATTAAACCTTAACCCTGAAGTAGCCCCCATCCACCTTAAGTCTCGTCGAGTTCCATTTGCCCTTAAACCAAAGATTGACGAGCAGCTTGATAAATTAATAGCTCAGGGTGTGTTAGAACCAACTGTTAAGCCTGGGTTCCCCAACCAGGGTTAGGGAGACAAGCTAAACAGAATGTGCAGCGTTAGTCAGATAGGCACACAGATAAATGAGTGAGCTAAGCTTGTATGTTTATTAACATACAGTAAAAATAACAGATACGCTTGTGCTATCAAAAATATAGTTTATTCCATTATGAGTTCATAGCATAGTCAAAATAACAGTCCAATAGTCATGTATCATTTAGTCAGTCCATTCAAGGATATTCAGTTAGCATAGTCCGTGCAGAATATCCTATGTCAGTTCACTTACAAATCAGTCCTTTGTTTATCTCTCCCATTCGAGCAAAGCAGTCTTGAGTCCATGCAGTAATTAGGGATCATCAAAGCCAGAGAGAGAGCAAGCTGCAGTCTTGCTTCTTTTAAAGTGCTTTCACAACCACTCCCCTAATTACATTCCCATATTTAAAGTTGCAGACACTTTAACTTACAAACTATGATTACATATTTATTATTTTACCTAAACCAGTTAGGGTAAACAATGTTATCCCTAACATTCTCCCCTTTTAGGAAATAATAATAAATATAACTAATAACTATTTACATCTTTAAATCATATTTGTTACAACTCTCTTTAAATTTGATTACTCCTTGAGCTTTTGTAAATTGGTCTGCAATGTTTTCTTCCGTCATGCAGTATTCCAATTTAATTAGCCCATTCTTTACAGATTCTTCCGTGTTAGATTTATGTGTGCACCAACGTTATCTCGAACATAAATCCTCTTCAGCTTCTGCCAACACCCAACAGCCGTTTGCTCTCCATGGATATGAACAAGTTGTTGGTCAGTTAAGGTTAACCCAATTATGCAAATAGCGTGTTCATTTTTATGCATAAATTCTTCTATTTTTAGTCTATCTTCATCATCCTCTGGATCCCATTCCTCTACGTTTGGTGGATTTTCAATTATGTTCCACAAACCTTCTCTTCGTAGAAGCAGACTACATTTCATAGACCATGATACATAGTTTGTTGCAGCCAACTTGGATATAAGGGACAAATTTTGTAGATTGACTTGTGCCATGTTTTCTTTGTATGGATATAAAACTATAATTAATAAAACACAGCTGTCTGTTTACTGTAATGTTTAACAACACAAACTCTCACTTTTACATAAATCTGTTTTATCCTAGTTAAACTGACTTTGCAGCTTCTGGGCCCATAACCAGTGTTAAGCCTGGGTTCCCCAACCAAGGTTAGGGAGACAAGCTAAACAGAATGCGCAGCGTTAGTCAGATAGGCACACAGATAAATGAGTGAGATAAGCTTGTATGTTTATTAACATACAGTAAAAATAACAGATACGCTTGTGCTATCAAAAATATAGTTTATTCCATTATGAGTTCATAGCATAATCAAAATAACAGTCCAATAGTCATGTATCATTTAGTCAGTCCATTCAAGGATATTCAGTTAGCAAAGTCCGTGCAGAATATCCTATGTCAGTTCACTTACAAATCAGTCCTTTGTTTATCTCTCCCGTTCGAGCAAAGCAGTCTTGAGTCCATGCAGTAATTAGGGATCATCAAAGCCAGAGAGAGAGCAAGCTGCAGTCTTGCTTCTTTTAAAGTGCTTTCACAACCACTCCCCTAATTACATTCCCATATTTAAAGTTGCAGACACTTTAACTTACAAACTATGATTACATATTTATTATTTTACCTAAACCAGTTAGGGTAAACAATGTTATCCATAACACCAACCGACCACTCTCCCTGGGAAACCCCAATCATTACACCCATCAAGCCGGGTGGATCGTTAAGGATTTGTGGGGACTACCGAGCCACCCTGAACCACGCCCTTCAACAAAACGCTTACCTGGTACCGGTGCTGCAACACCTTCTCCATTCCCTGGGGGGCGGAAAAGTCTTCGCTAAATTGGATTTAGCACAGGCGTACCAACAACTGCCTATAGATAAAAAAACCGCAGAGGCACAGACGATCGTTATGCACCAAGGCGCCTTTAAATGCAACCGACTCCAATTCGGAGTGACCGTAGCCCCAGGGATTTTTCAAAGTCTGATGGAGAGACTCTTGCAAGGGATCAAGGGTGTCGTGCCATACTTTGATGACGTTTTAATTGTGACCCCGAATAGAGAAGTACTAGAAAAGCGTCTTAAAATGGTTCTCCAGAAATTTAAAGACTCCGGCCTAAAGGTTAAAAAAAATATATGTCAACTGTGTACAGATAAAGTAGAGTTCCTGGGGTACCTAATCAATAAGCAAGACATTCACCCCACTAATAGAAAACTAAAAGCAATCAAAAATGCCCCAAGACCCAGGAATAAATATGACCTCCAAGGTTTCCTGGTGCTCATTAACTTTTACAACATCTTCTTGCCCCAGAAAGCGACAGTAGCTGAGCCCCTACAAAGACTTCTCGACAAAAAAACAACCTGGGTCTGGGGACACCGAGAGGAGCACGCATTCTGACAAGTGAAAAACTTACTAACCTCAGATGCTGTTTTAATGCAGTATAACGAGACGTTGCTTTTAACAATTACATGTGATGCGTCACCGTTTGGAGTAGGAGCCATTTTGAGTCATGTGTTATCAAATGGTAGTGAGGCCCCTATTGCCTATTTTTCAAGGACCCTATCGAGGGCTGAACGTAACTCTAGCCAAATCGACAAAGAGACTCTTGCTGTTGTATCTGCTGTGAAACGGTTTCATGAATATGTGTATGGACGAGTTTTTATTATTATTACCGATCACAAACCTTTACTGGGGATTATAGCGGGAGACAAGCCAACCCCCTATATATTGTCACCTAGAATGACTCGCTGGTCAGAGTTCTTAGCTGTGTACAACTATAAATTACAACACCATCCGGGGAAAGCCATTCCCCACGCTGATGCATTGAGCTGTGCTCCACTTCCGGAAACCATCAACGACGCAGCTCCAACCTTTACGACACTCCAGATTGAAACACTACATTCACCGCTGCTAACAGCCAGAGACATTGCTATCGAATCAAAATGAGACCCTGTCCTGGCTCGAGTTCTCAGCTGGGTCGAACAAGGATGGCCAGTAGAACAAACCCCTGATGACTTCACCCCTTTCAGAAACCGGCAAACAGAACTTTTTTTGCAAAAAGGCTGCATCCTATGGGGAGACAGAGTCGTCGTCCCAGAGCAGTTACAACGAGCAGTATTGAAAACATTGCATGATGGTCACCCCGGCATCGTGTGTATGAAAGCGCTTGCACGAAGCTACGCATCGTGGCCAGGCATTGACAAGCAGACCGAAGCCTGGGTAAAGACTTGTCTAAAGTGCCAAGAAGTCAGCAGAGCAACTCCAATGGGGTGGGAAACCCCCCGGGGGCCGTGGTCCCGCATCCATGTTGACTTTGTGGGACCTACTAAGGGACATACGTTCCTCCTAACAGTGGATGCCTATTCCAACTGGCTCGTGTTCCACAAAATGAAGAATACTACAACCGAGTTCGTCATCTGGAAATTGCATAGGCTATTCGCAATGCATGGGCTGCCAGACGTTCTGGTCTCCGACAACGGACCCCAGTTCACTGCCCTGACGTTTGAACAATACTTAGCAGACCGGGGTATCCACCATGCACTAAATTTGCCTGTGCACCCTGCGGCTAATGGCAGGGCCGAGCGCATGGTCCAATTTGTTAAAAAAACTCTCCACAAAATGGACTATGGGGACATTGACGACAAACTAAACAGAATACTCCTACTCCAACAGATCACCCCACACAGTGTCACCAGCAAGACTCCAGCTGAACTGTTGATGGGACGCAAGCTCCGTTCCCACCTCGACTGGCTCCATCCGTCCTACGAGGCAGAGAAACCCTGTGGATCTAGCGGAAAATGCCGCGAGTTCATGGTAGGCGACTTAATTTTCGCTAAAAATCTTTCCGGCGAACCATTATGGGTCGAAGCAACCATAACTCAAACCACTGGGCCCAGATCGTACCATGTGCAAACATGGGACGGAAAAATGTGGAAACACCATATAGATCAGCTTCTCTGTAGGCTACAACTCAGCTCCCGCGACTCCTGTGAGTCTCAAACTGAGGGGGGAGGGGATGTTGAAGAAACTGAATTTGAGATAGTGGAAAGCAGAATCGAAGGAAGACAGCACCCAAGCGCGATACATGAAGAAGAATCAGGGAGAGGGATAGCCTCGCCACAGAGGAATACCTCAATGGAGGCAAGCCCGCAGAGATCGGAGGACAACAACGACAGAATTAGCGGCATCAAGTCGTCCAGTGAGGATGCGGAACCACCTGTACCAGATATATCAAAAAACGTCCCGCCTAAACCGGACTACAGACAGGAACCGGTGGGACAGCGCAAATCTAATAGACAGTTAAAACAACCTGCATATCTTCAGGATTACGTCACTGCACTCCTCAAACGGAACCTGGGGGGAAGGGGTGTTATGAACTAATAAAGGCGTTTAATAAAGTTTTAACAAACCTTAAGAAAAAGCAGGGTTCTAATCCTGCACTTCTGATTGGCCGATAATAGCGATATCGGATTGGTCCTCTCTGGGGAATCTGATTGGCTGTTAATGGGCCAACTCTCATTGGTTCAAGGGTTTAACTCTTCCATGTTTCTCATTGGCTAATAGGTCAGCAGCCTACCCTATAAAAGGGCTGCTGCTGCCCTAGGGTTTTGCTCTGTTCAGGATGATTAATAAAGAGTTGAAGTTCACTGTTCACTGCCTCGTCTCCGTTCCTTGCACCCATGCGCAAAATTTAACAGTTACAGAGTGAATCTAGAACCCCATCAGCTAGGTGTTTTTACATTGAAAAAAGCCTAGGAATCATTGCTGCAGATGACTGAAGAATTTAGAGAATGAGAGTAATGAAGAATTCTGATAATATATTGGAATTATTAGTCAAATATCATTATATCATTTTTAAACAAATGTATATCTCCTGTAGTTTTGCACAAGGAGTAGCAAGCATTTCAACCTTTCGTTGGAGAACAGAAAAAAGTAGAATCCTTGCACTGCATGCCCTACCCAGGCTGCATGCTTGAGCCACCCAGAATAATTTTGGCACTGCCTAAATATAAAAGAAAATTTAAAAATAAATAAGCTGAAGTAGCCATTCCAAGAACTCTGTCCCAATTATACACATCAGTATAAAATGTCAGTTTTTCAGAATTAGCAATTTGCATTCTGGCATGGGGGGGAACTACCTATGGAAACAACTGCCAAAGTTTTGCGCTTCCCAATTCTCTCATCAGCCTTTTGCCACTCTTCTAAATTAATTAAATTCACACAGCGCTTCTGTCTGTGACTACTGAAAATGCATACCAAGCAAGGCATTTCCCCAAAGGTATCTATATCAGTGCTCATTGCCTAATAAAAAGACCTTTTAAAAAGTTTGAAAGTAAATATGTTTTAATTTAATAAGCTGATTGCAGTTATGGTAAAGAACTAGCAAAATCTTATTATGCACCAAAACCTCTTCTTCCATGAAACAGTGGATGTCTCTTGTCTGTAATATGGCCATTGATCTTAAAATTAAATAGGTCACCAGAGAATAGCAATAGCTCTCTAATGTTAAAGTTGAATGACTAAATGTACAAGCTCTGCCAACTCTGAAGAAGTGTAGCAGTTGGCCCTCCTTAGAGACTGTCCCACAGGTGCTCAGAAAATGCATTTATAATGTTTAATATCTTGTGCTCAAGGAATTCATTACTGGCCAAGGCCACCATTACTAATAAGCTACACATCCAGAATCTGCTGTTTAATCTGGCAGGCTAAGAACCTTGCAAATGTGTGTGTGTCCTTCTTTGGGGAGAGCTAGATGTGAGTTAAAAAGAGCTTCTACCCTGATTGGATTTTTATCCCCTTCCATAATTGCCTCTTGTGTAATTTTAAATCTGAAAGTTCAAAGATGAAAAATGCCATGTTTTAGGAGTTTATGAATTGAATGCCTTCTGACCAGTGGTGGGATTCCAATTTTTTTTTACTTCTGGTTCTGTGTGCATGGCTTGCTGGGCATGGCAGGGAAAGGATACTGTAAAATCTCCAGTCAGAGGCGATATTTTCCGGTTCTCTGAAACACTCAAAATTTCCACTACCGGTTCTCTAGAACTGGTCAGAACCTGCTGATTACTACCTCTGCTTCTGACCCAGCTGATGCGTAGATTTTTTTTTAAATTGTGCCATCTTTTCCAAAATTGCTAAGAGGGAAAGTTGGCATGTTCCAAATAAGCGTACAGTAGTTAATATTGAATAAATGGTAATGTCTCTTTAGGTAGAAATAGTTTGGCCCATACTGAATAAAAAGTCTCATGTGAAAATGTTTTCTAAGGTATCCAGCCAAAGTTTATCTATTTCTCAAGCCAAGATCAAACATGCAGCTTGTACCCTTAAGACATTTTTGGAAGTTTTTTTTTTCTATATCAATGTGCCCTCAAACAAATTTGGTAATGTTATGTTCTGCGCATGGGTGCAAGGAGGGGAGACGAGGCAGTGAACAGTGAACTTCAACTCTTTATTGAACATACTGAACAGAGCAAAACCCTAGGGCAGCAGCCCTTTTATAGGGTAGGCTGCTGACCTATTAGCCAATGAGAAACATGGAAGTCTTAAACCCTTGAACCAATGAGAGTTGGCCCATTAATAGCCAATCAGATTTCCCAGAAAGGACCAATCCGATATCGCTGTTATCGGCCAAACAGAAGTGCAGGTTTAGAACCCTGCTTTTTACTTAAGGTTATTAAAACTTTATTAAACGCCTTTATTAGTTCATAACACCCCTTCCCCCTAGGTTCCGTTTGAGGGGTGCGGTGATGTAATCCCGTAGATATGCAGGTTGTTTTAACTGACTGTTAGACTTGCGCTGTCCCACCGGTTCCTGTCTGTAGTCCAGTTTTGGCGGGACGTTTTTTGATATATCTGGTACAGGCGGTTCCGCATCCTCACTGGACAACTCGGTGCCACTAATTCTGTCGTTGTTGTCCTCCGATCTCTGCGGGCTCACCTCCATTGAGGTATTCCTCTAGGCCATCCCTCTCCTTGATTCTTCTTCATGTAACGCGCCCGGCTGCTGACTTCCTTCAATTCTGCTTTCCACCATCTCGAATTCGGTTTCTTCGACATCCCCTCCCCCCTCAGTTTGAGAGTCACAGGAGTCACGGGAACTGGGTTGTAGCCTAGAGTGAAGCTGATCTATATGGCGTTTCCATATTTTTCCATCCCATGTTTGCACACGGTACGATCTGGGCTCGGTGGTTTGAGTTACGGTTGCTTTGATCCATAATGGTTCGCTGGAAAGGTTTTTAGCAAAAACTAAGTCGCCTACCATGAACTTACGGCATTTTCCGCTAGATCCACAGGGTTTCTCTGGCTCATAGGATGGGTGGAGCCAGTCGAGGTGGGAATGGAGCTTGCGTCCCATCAACAGTTCAGCTGGAGTCTTGTTGGTGACGCTGTGCGGGGTGATGTGTTGGAGTAGGAGTATTCTGTTTATTTTGTCATCAATGTCCCCATAGTCCATTTTGTGGAGAGTTTTTTTAACAAATTGGACCATGCGCTCGGCCCTGCCATTAGCCACAGGGTGCGCTGGTGAGGTTAGCGCATGGCGGATACCCCGGTCCGCTAAGTATTGTTCAAACGCCAGGGCGGTGAACTGGGGTCCGTTGTCGGAGACCAGAACGTCTGGCAGCCCATGCATTGCGAATAGCCTATGCAATTTTCGGATAACAGAATTGGTTGTAGTAGTCTTCATTTTGTGGATCTCGAGCCAGTTGGAATAGGCATCCACTGTTAGGAGGAACGTATGTCCCTTAGTAGGTCCCACAAAGTCAACGTGCATGCGGGACCACGGCCCCCGGGGGGTTTCCCACTCCATTGGAGTTGTTCTAGGTGGGGCAATGCTGACTTCTTGGCACTTTAGACAAGTCTTTACCCAGGCTTCGGTCTGCTTGTCAATGCCCGGCCACCACGTGTAGCTTCATGCGAGCGCTTTCATACACACGATGCTGGAGTGACCATCATGCAATGTTTTCAATACTGCTCGTTGTAACCGCTCTGGGACAACGACTCTGTCTCCCCATAGGATGCAGCCTTTTTGCGAAAAAAGTTCTGTTTGCCGGTTTCTGAAAGGGGTGAAGTCGTCAGGGGTTTGTTCTACTGGCCATCCTCGTTCGACCCAGCTGAGAACTTGCGCCAGGACAGGATCTCATTTTGTTTCGATAGCAATGTCTCTGATTGTTAGCGGCGGTGAATGTAGTGTTTCAATCTGGAGTGTCGTAAGGGTTGGGGCTGGGTCGTGGATGGTTTCCGGAAGTGGGGCATGGCTCAATGCATCAGCGTGGGGAATGGCTTAATTTATAGTTGTACGCAGCTAAGAACTCTGACCAGCGAGTCATTCTAGGTGACAATATATAGGGGATTGGCTTGTCTCCCACTATAATCCCTAGCAAAGGTTTGTGATCGGTAATAATAGTAAAAACTCATCCATACACATATTCATGAAACCGTTTCACAGCAGATACAACAGCAAGAGCCTCTTTGTCAATTTGGCTATAGTTACGTTCAGCCCTCGATAGGGTCCTTGAAAAATAGGCAATAGGGGCCTCACTACCATTTGGTAACACATGACTCAAAATGGCTCCTACTCCAAATGGTGACGCATCACATGTAATTGTTAAAGGCAAAGTCTCGTTATACTGCATTAAAACAGCATCTGAGGTTAGTAAGTTTTTCACTTGTTGGAATGAATGCGTGCTCCTCTCGGTGTCCCTAGATCCAGGTTGCTTTTTTGTCAAGAAGTCTATGTAGGGGCTCAGCTACGGTCGCTTTCTGGGGCAAGAAGATGTTGTAAAAGTTAATGAGCCCAAGGAAAGCTTGGAGGTCAGTCTTATTCCTGGGTCTTGGGGCATTTTTTTTTTTAAACAAATTTTATTAATTTTACAGAAAACACAATACACAAACATACAAAACACAAAACATAAACAAAACTAAAAGATCTTTTCTGAAGGTTGTCTGATCCCGGGTTAAAACTCTTCACACAGACACAAATTCAAACATCATATTCACTTTATATATCCTTCCATTTCTTATTATCATTTTCTTTTTTTATATATATATATAAACCAAGATGTTGTAAAAGTTAATGAGCACCAGGAAACCTTGGAGGTCATATTTATTCCTGGGTCTTGGGGCATTTTTGATCGCTTTTAGTTTGCTATTAGTTGGGTGAATGTCTTGCTTATCGATTAGGTACCCCAGGAACTCTACTTTATCTGTACACAGTTGACATTTATTTTTTTTAACCTTCAGGCCGGAGTCTTTAAATTCTGGAGAACCAGTCTAAGACGCTTTTCTAGTACTTCTCTATTCGGGGTCACAATTAAAACTTCATCAAAGTATGGCACAACCCCCTTGATCCCTTGCAAGAGTCTCTCCATCAGACTTTGAAAAATCCCTGGGGCTACGGTCACTCTGAATTGGAGTCGGTTTCATTTAAAGGCGCCTCAGTGCATAACGATCGTCTGTGCCTCTGTGGTTTTTTTATCTACAGGCAGTTGTTGGTACGCCTGTGCTAAATCCAATTTAGCGAAGACTTTTCCGCCCCCCAGGGAATGGAGAAGGTGTTGCACCACCGGCACTGGGTAAGTGTTCTGTTGAGGGGCGTGATTAAGGGTGGCCCGGTAGTCCCCACAAATCCTTAACGATCCATCCGGTTTGATGGGTGTTACGATTGGGGTTTCCCAACGGGCGTGGTCAGTTGGTTCTAAAACACCCTGGGTTATTAATTTATCGAGCTGCTCGTCGATCTTTGGTTTAAGGGCAAAAGGTACCCGACGAGGCTTAAGGCGGATGGGGGCTACTTCAGGGTTAAGGTTAAATGATATCAGGGTCCCCTTGTACTCGCCTAGTTTGTCTGCAAAGACGTCCTGGAATTCCTGGATGAGGGCCTCCTCCCAATCGTTGCTTCTGGTTTGGTGAATGCCAGCTACCTCGATCCCGAGTGGGACGAACCATTGAAGGCCTAACAAACTAGGCCGGTCGCGGTCGACGCCGGTCAGTGGTAATGACACAATACGATTTTTGAATGATACTTGGACTTGGCTGGATCCAACGACCGGAATTCGGTTCCCCTGATAATCTTGGGTATGATTCTTTGGGCTCTGAGGTCTTGATGCCGGATGCCAGGGATTAATTGTTTAAGGGTCTTCCAGGAAACCATCGAGAGGAACTATCCTGAGTCAACTTCCATCACGCAAGGCTGGTTTTCGATGGCAACCTTTACTCGGATCTTCTTTGCATCTAACGATGAAGCGTGACTGATTGTAATGGTTTGGTGTGCCTCTTCCCGTCTCGTTGAAGTGGTCAGTGTTTTATTTCTGTAGGAGTGGTTGTTCCATTGGTGGTTCAAATGTTCCCGACTCACAAGATTATTCCCTGTGGTTTGGCAGTAGTTGTTTCCCCTCTGAATTGGGCTGGATCCTTGCTTGCTTCTACAGATCTTCCTGATGTGGCCTCTTTTCCCACAGGAATGGCAGAGTGGGTTGAGGAATTTTCAGTCTGATCATGGGTGGTTTGCCCCACAACCCGCGCATTGGTGCGGTAGTCTTCGATTTCGCTGGTTGCTTTGGTCACGTTCAGACCGGAGCCGGTTGACCTCTTCCTCATTACTTTCTGATGGCGATTCGATGTCCTTGTGGTGGGTCGCTGTTGTGTGCCTCTCTAGGCGAGGTGAGGTATTGCTGGCAAGTTGACGGAGTGGTGCGTTGGTGCGGCACATTCGGGCGGCCAACTTCCTGGTTGCTTCTGCTGCAGTAGCGTCCTTGATGACATCGGCAAGATCGATGTCCCCTTTGGCCATGATCTTGCTCTGCGCAGTGTGGTCATCTAATCCCAGAATTATTCGGTCTCTCAGAGCTTCTTCGAGGTCCGTAAACCCACCGAGGCCTCCCAGGTTCCGGAGGTCCGTGATGAAATCTGCAACGCTCTCTCCTTTCTGTTGGTCCCTCTGATAAAACTCATGTCTTCGGACAAGCGTTGGTATGGCGGGTGCATAGTGGGCCCGTAGAAGGGGCGCGAAGACATCCCAGTCCATGGATTTCACCTCAGCCGGTTTCGCTAGTGCCTTGGCCATCTTAAAGACGGCAGGCCCGCAATGGGTCAGGAACACTGCTCGCTTTTTTCCCGTAGTTGCGTCTTTCAAGTTGTTTGTCTCCAGAAACATCTGGAACCGGTCTATGTACGAATCCCAGTCTTCTTGTGCCGGGTCAAATGGATGGTATGGTGCCGCCGGACATGGTTATCGTTGTCGATGCGCCTTCATCCACGTGCTGTTTGGTGCTCTGTGAGTGTTCAATCAGCTCTGATGTCTCCACATCCCACCCTCATTGCCAGTGTTATGTTCTGCACATGGGCGCAAGGAGCGGAGACGAGGCAGTGAACAGTGAACTTCAACTCTTTATTGAACATACTGAACAGAGCAAAACTCTAGGGCAGCAGCAGCCCTTTTATAGGGTAGGCTGCTGACCTATTAGCCAATGAGAAACATGGAAGTGTTAAACCAATGAGAGTTGGCCCGTTAACAGCCAATCAGATTTCCCAGAAAGGACCAATCCGATATCGCTATTATCGGCCAATCAGAAGTGCAGGATTAGAACCCTGCTTTTTCTTAAGGTTGTTAAAACTTTATTAAATGCCTTTATTAGTTCATAACTATATTGCTGGAGTTTATTGTGTTCATTCTGTATTTCATTGGGAGAGAGATGTTTTATAATGTACTTCACACAGAAAATATTTCTGATTGGGTGGAATAAACTTAAAATATACAACACAACAGCTAAATAAAGTGCAATCCTTTTTTCTATGAATCTTCCACTGGAAGACTATGTTCACAGTATATGTATCACGTGGAAGATTAACTTTTGCCTGAACTCCTAATATAAGCAATATGTTTTCAAATAGATGGTAAATGTTGTTTATAAGGGATAAATAGATACAGGCTATATATCATGGCTGTCAGTAGAATCACCGGAGTATTTATCTCATTTATTTATAAATCACTTTCTATGTCAATGGGACAATAGAAGCTAACTTGCAATTGTGGCCTCTTCAAAATAAGTCAATATAATCTGGTTTTCTGGCATGTTAAAGGATGCCTGTAAACCACTTATCCAATGCCAATCCAATTCTTATTACACCTCCTGCACCAAAAATCCAATAATGCTTAACTTGCTGCAGATTGTTTAACAGGAAGCAATCCCATAACATTCCCAGATTCTGCTTTTATCGGTTACCAGTATCACTCAGGTCAAAGGAGGTACCTAATCTGAGAGCCTCTGGTATGGTATCAGTAGAAATAGGAAGCATTTCAGTCTATAATACTCATAGTACTACAAGTGTATCATCAGAGGCTCTTTCGTCTTAACACTATTTATTTACCATCAAGATTACTAAATTGAGTACATGTTTCACAGATTATATGATCAATGGCCTTATGAAAGAAAAGGAAGCAATAACCTTGACGGAGTGATTCTGTGAATCTGCTTTAACAGATTGTTGTTGGAAAACAACAGTGATTAAATATTTTGTTGTGAAGTTTTATGAAAAGTGAACAGCCAATGCCTTAGGGCAGCCTCACAGAAGAAGATGAAGGAATTACTTATCGTTTTTGGTGTTTCTTTTAGATGTATACCCAAAAGGGCTGACATGTGAAAGGGACCTTCGATGTCAGAAAAACTAAAAACATCTTTTAGAAGCAAATTAAGAAAAAGAAACAACTCCTTGTCCACTGTATGTAACATAGAAATGTATCGACTATGTCTAGCAAGATTTAAGCCCAAACATACATTTTAAAAAATATGCTTTTCCTGAAACCATTTTTGGTGTGAAAATTTCTTTTTACAACTTTACTGTAAGTTATGTTCACTTACAGCAAGGAGACTCTTGATTGATGATGCAGAAAACCCAAGCAACCCAAAAGCTCTCATTTCTATGCAGTCTTCAGAATCGCACCAAACTGACAATTCAAATGATGCATAAGAACTGATGCTACTTTACCCAATTTGCTGTGCTTCACTGACAGCAAAATTGCAGGGCTTTTCTCATGAATATGTAATTTGCCATGTTGAATTATAAAGTGCGGAAAAATCAATTTCACGCAGTTGTGCAACAAGGTGGCAAAAACAAAGAGGTTGCAACTTTCAAGGTGAAGAGAGCCAACTGGTCAAACTGTTGAGGTTGATGCCTAATTTTAGAGAAGTAAAATGGCAGGAATCTAAAAAAAGAAAGTTGAATTTTTCCAAGATGAGATTCTGATGTAGGTAACCTTCAAAGTTGTTTGAGTAGACCTTTGTAAAGAAGGGTCATGACAAAACCTTTTCTTTTGTACGTACTTGTATTGGTTGCACACACACATATATATTTAGAATAGTGTATGATTGCATTAACCTCTCAGATGTCTTGTTGGCAACCAATTTAATGTTTAAACGTTTTTCAGAGAATGACCTACAAAAAGTGCATGCCTAAAACAAAATATATTAAGGAAGTAATGGATAATGATTATCAAAATGGGAATATATTGGAAGTGACATTGTAGGAAATATGAGAGAAGACACTTGTCATTTAGATATCGGCTGCTAATAAGGCAAAAATCGGCAATTATTTCAAAAGGAACATGGTCTCCGTTTGGATAAATCAGCTGGATTGCTTAGTATCAACATCTCTATTTAATCTGGAGGAAAAATGGAGTCCTAAGGGAGAAAATATTAGAATGGCCATAGTCCATTGAGGGAAAGTTTTATCCTTTTACCAATGCTGATCAAGAAAAGATGCTTTGTCTCTTCAGCGATCAGGAGAAAGAGAATTCTAGTTCCACATCTCAGATTCTCTATCAGGTTCAACTCTAAAGTGTTTTAATCAGGAAGGAATCCGCCATTAAGGGCAGACTTGCAGGAAATGTTACACAGTCCTGGAAAAAAAAACCTCAAAGAATTCTTGCCTTGATTTTGTTATTATCAAATCTTTGAAGCAGACCAGATCAGAAAAAGTATGGCAGGTTTATAGGATATTGGTAACAGACTCTTGAAAGCCTAACCAGCTTTCTTCTGTTCCATCTTTACACTAAACCAAATCAAAGGCAATGTCAGAGGCAAAAGATCAGGTCCACAGTCTAATTAAACTGATTTATTGTTGCATAATCTAGGAATATTCTTAACTATCGTGTTTCTCTGAAAATAAGATCCTGTCTTATATTTTTTGCCACCAAAAAAGACACCAGGTCTTATTTGGGGGGTAAAGTCATCCACTGACTAACCTCACTTGTGTCACTCTCGACCTCCTTTTCACTGTCAGAAGCCTTCAAGAACTTCTTCTGTGGCCGGTAAGGCTTTCCTGAAGGCATCTGCAGCTGATAACAGAGCTCTGGATCAATCTGGAGCTTTGTTATCAGCTACAGAGGCCTTCAGGAAAGCCTTGCCAGCCTTGCCGGCTGCAGAAGAAATGGGTTGGCAAGGCAGAGGTGTCGAGGTCTGTGAGGCCTGGGTGTAACTATCTGAAGGTAAATAGTAGGGCAGCTCTACACCCCCACCCCCCATCCCCACTCTAGCTTAATTTTTACCTGTACACTCTGGTGTGGGTAGGGTCTTAATTAGGGCTTATTTTGGGTACATGTGTAAAAATCAAGCTAGGACTTACTTTTGGGGTAGGTCATATTTTCGGGAAAACAGGGTAACAATTAACATCTGATTGAAGTTAGATAAGGCCAATAGAAATCAAGAGGGGGTTGGACTTTATGGCTTTGTAGGGATTCCAGGCTGATCCCTCTTTTAACTCTGACCTGAGGTTCTGCCACTCCTATAGGGAAGGGGGCAGGTGTTTTGAGCTTCTTTCTCAGACTGTGTAATCTTTTCTGCAAGTAGCCTCTTAATGGTTTGTTCACACCCAACTAAGTTGTCCCATTTTAGGATTTTATAGCAGTAGGATGATTCTCTTGGATCAGTTATCTATCTGTAAATTTAGGACTTTCCCATCCTTTGACCTTAGGGAAAGGAAAGATCCTAGTGTCCTGTTTCTGGCTCCTAGTTTCTGGAATCCTTGGAACCAGAAGAACCCCTTAGAACCACTATAGTGTACCTTATTCCAATTTATTCCAAGCAAATCTCTCTACTTCCAGCAGATTTGGGAGCGAAAGAGCCACACTGAATAATTCCTAGAGTATTAATGCTTCCTATTTAGGAAGCAGGTTCAACCACTCAGCATCTATGCCATAGAATTTGAATCAAACTGAAATTCAATATAGTTTATAAAGCTATACATCTGCAAAGATAGTTCCAGTGGGACTGTTTTGAAATATCCCAGCACCTAGTTTTGGAAGCGTACCTAAGAGCTGACAAAACTTCAGTTTATTTGGACAAAATATGAGACTGTACGCTTTTTCTACTGTTTATTTCATAAACAGAGCCATCATCTTTTGGAGCAGAAATATAAAGGAAGGATAAAAAAAAAAAAGAACTGCGCAACATCTATTTTGCCTGTATGGTTTTAACTTTCAACAAGAAATTTAAAAGGGGTTTTGTTGTTGTCTTACTTTCTAAATCTGAGACAATACAAATCTTTTAAGCCCAAAATATCTAAAATTGGAAGACGGGTTTTTTTTCTTTTATTAATTTGATCAAAAGAGAGAAATACTCCTCATTACTTTTCCATTAGTTAAATTGCTGCATCATAATTTTACCTGCATGCTAATTGATCCAAAGGTCTCAACGCTTGTTATTAACTTACTATTTTTATACTTCCTATTAGCACTGCTAATGATTTAATCATTAATATTTGATTTTGTTTTGTCTGTGGATTGGTTCTGGATAGCTGTAATCTGAAAAGATTATTCTTCCATCCAAAGCTGCCTTGCCTTTTAGCTCTTTTCTCGTATGTTGGCCCAGGTCACAACCTCTATTCTTGGCCAGTGGATTATGGGGCAATCCCCAGGGTTCAATTAAACTGTTCCTCTCCACTGCTCTCTTTTTACAGCCATTGGTGCTGTACAATTCAATTCAGTATAAACAATTCCAATTGGATTGAGAGTCTCTGAACTAAGTTGTTTCAGGTTCTGATGGAAGCAAGTAATGGAAATGCCTTCAGATACCATCTTTGTCTATTGTCCCACCTGACTTTCATTTTAAGTTTACATTTACTGCATGAGATACCAAAAGTAAATGAGAAGCTGATACACTGCTGAGCACTCATTTCTTTTATCAGCTTTCTTTACAGGAACATTTCTGGGCCTCACCTAGACATTTTTAGAAAATAAGCGAGACCAAGAACTGTATAATCCCGTGTTTGTTTATTTAACTGTATCTCCTTGCTCCAAAGCTAAAAGATACATTCTAGTTTTAGTGATAATTCTGACAATGAGAAGAGCTGGTAAGAAGCAACCTTGCCAATTTGCATTCTGGAATTTTGGGAAACGGCCCATTCCTTCCACCATAGATAGTTTGTAAGAATGATTATAGTATTGCTTTTCAAGAAGACCTTTGACAGATCCTTTAGATGTTCACTTCATATGGGACAATTGAATTTTGGAAAAACCATGCTTGATGTATTTGGCAAAGCCATGCTTGAGGTATCCCAGTACTATGTCATGTAGGGTTTTAAAAGCAACCTGAATGGTGAACTGGTCCCAGAAATAGAATAGAATAGAATAGAATAGAATAGAATAGAATAGAATAGAATAGAATAGAATAGAATTCTTTGTTGGCCAAGTGTGATTGGACACACAAGGAATTTGTCTTGGTGCAAATGCTTTCAGTGTACATAAAAGAAAAGATTCATTCATCAACAATCATAAGGTACAGCACTTAATAATAGCCATAGGATACAATAAGCAATCAAATCATACTAGGAAACAGTCAATAAAAATTGTAGGGATACAGCAATAAAGTTACAGTCATACAGTCATAAGTGAGAGGAGATGAGTGAAAGAAAGGATAGAAAGTTTAATAGTAATAGTAATGCAGATTTAGTAAATAGTTTGACAGTGTTGAGGGAATTATTTGTTCAGCAGAGTGATGGCATTCAGGGAAAACATGTTCTTGAGTCTAGTTGTTCTGGTGTGCAGTGCTCTATAGTATCGCTTTTAGGGTAGGTGTTGAAGTCTACCAGCAACCAGTGTAATTACTTTTTTTTCTCTTTGCTGAAGTATTGTTTGACCCAAAAGAGTCATTAGTTTTTAGACCAGGGAGGACCAACCAAATGAATCACCAGACACTAGAAATCTTCTTAGAGCAGATTATTTTATTGTTGTGGAGCACTAAAGGGGTTGCCTCTCAGGAAAGAGGACCTCTAAACAATGTGAAACACACACATTGGCACACTTACAAAAAAGAGAAGACATTGATTGTTTACATTTTGAGGTAGACAGGAGAGGCCTTGCTCTCAGCCACTAGTCACATTTTGATTAGTTCATAAATGGTGTAATATCTTATTTGACAACTTGCTGACTCATGCCCACTCAACAAAGATCCACAAGTGGTCTCTACCTATGTCCTACCCTGCAGGTGGCTGCAGTTCACATGCTATTATGCATATTTCATAGGCGCAACACTTTTCCATTTCTCATATCTCAGTATGCTTTTTTTATACATTGGCATCTCTGTGTGGGGACAAATGGTAAAACATGTCATGGCACAAATATTGCACATTACGTGCCTTTCAGATATCAGGATGCAAATGTATATGGGCAGGATATGCATCATGATATCATCATGTGTGTATTGCTCATTTTGAGTAATCATGGCTTGCTGGTTTCTTCAGAAACCAAAATAAACAAATGATAATATTTCTGTAATTTTACAATTGGAGATTACAGCATTCCATAGATTTGCTAAATTCTTCCGCTATGTAGTTGTCCTGGACTTGGTAATCTGTATCCCTGTGGCCCTATGGAAAGCTATCCAAGCAGTTAGCCTATCTTGACATTCAACAAAGGAGACAGTATTTCACCATCTAAACTTTATTAAATGCTGCAAGTTCTGGTAAAAGTATAAAAAAATAAGCAAAAGTATATGATCACAACATGAATAACAACTAGCAGCCATGCTCCATTAAAAAAGAAAACATGTATTCCTAGCTATAACATAGCCAACTTACTGTCTAGACCAGGGGTGTCAAACTCAATTTCACTGAGGGCTGCATCAGGGTTGTGTTTGACCTTGGGGGGCATGGTCAGCTCGACATCACTTGTGTCGGGGCACCCGTGGTGACCCCAGCACTCTGCCAGTGAAATTGGGCTTCCGAGCTCCATTTTCAGCTGCGACAGCCTCCTGAAACTCTCTGCCAGCAAAAATGGAGCTCGGGAGGGCCAAAGGCACCATGGGCGAGTCCTTTGCTATTACTAGGGCAGCCCCGCAGGACAGATCTAAACACCCCATGGGGTGGCCCCCAGGCCTTGAGTTTGATATCCCTGGTCTAGACTAAAAAAACATAACTGCCTCCATGACCCACAGGGCCTAACCTCCCTAAAGGTGTCAAAGGATACACTGTTTCTCTGAGATGAGTCGAGATTGCACCTGAAGAACCATGAGTGAGTTCTCTGAGTGGAAGATGGAGGCTGGAGTGGCCTCACTTCCCTTCTCTTTCCCATCAATGCTTGTAAGGAGAAATGACGCAGGGAACGGAAGAATTGAATAATCCCTGAACACTTCCTTATGAAGGGAACATGCTGCACCTATTTTAGCCAATATGGTCAGGGTTGCTAAACTTTACCTATAAGCTAGCTAAACAGAAAAAAATTAACCCTGCCCTGCCAGAGCAGCAAATGCTCTGGGCTCAGAACAATAGTACTAAATACTACTGAAAACCGGGCTTCTAAAAATAATTTTGCTAACAACCATACTGTCGGGTTTCACCCCTCATGCTAATTCATGGTTTATTTAACCAGAATTTATATTATATAAAAGCAAAGAAATAATTATAATAGTAATAATAAATAATTAAATAATGTATATTATTAATATTAATTATTATTATTTATATCATGCATTGTAATAAAAATAATAATAAATAATAAAATAGAAGTATACAATGTCATCAAGAGAGTAAAAAGAATGGAAATGGAAATGGACCGGTCATATAGAAGAACTGATGGCAGGTGGATTAAGGAAGTTTAGAATGGATTCCACTTGATAGAAAACATCCACGAAAGAGACCTAAAATAAGATGGATTGATAACATCAATAAGTATTATGGGGCCAATTGGCAAAAGAAAACTCAAGACTGTATTGGTTGAAACATGCAGAAGAGGCCTTCATCCTACAGTAAGTAAACAATGATGAAGAAGAAGAAGAAGAAGAAGAAGAAGAAGAAGAAGAAGAAGAAGAAGAAGAAGAAGAAGAAGAAGAAGAAGAAGAAGAAGAAGAAGAAGAAGAAGAAGAAAGAAGAAATAAATAATAATTCTTGGGAGGTTATTATGGGACCAACTGAAGTTTACACACAATGGAAAGCAGGCAATGGCCTCCTTCATTTTTCTTCACTATTTTCATTTGCTGCTCTAGAAAATGAAGAAGATATGCCACTTTCCTTTTGGTCTTGCTCAGCAGTATCATCCACACACCAACCTCCTTTATGTTCAACGAGCAAAACACATTTTTACCCACCTTGTAAATTTTATACATTTTTTAGGGAAGCATTTGCATAAAGTTGAGTTTTTGTAAGTCAGTGCCTTACATACTCTGGAAACCCTCTGTATGTTTTCAACATTAGTTTTTATTAAAAAAAAACTTCAATTTTGAATTTATTTTCTTTGCCAGTGTGCATTTGTTAGTTTCTTTCTTTTGATACTGTTATAAATACATCCATATTAGTGACTGGAAAGAAAGGAAGATCATTGCCTTTATCTTTCAGGTTGCACAGCATTTGTTTTTCATTTCCTCAGTTACATTTTGAGGTTAGGTTTAGTTTAACAGATGCATAATCGAACATCCTTGAGGATACTACATGAAATCTGGGTGTTTTGTTCAGCTCCAAATGAATCCCTAATATGGGTCATACATTTTTTATAAGGAAGATAGACTTGGTTGGTAATTGCTTCTAAGTGTATGATCTCAGGGTTCATCTGAGACACTCTATTGATTAAATCTCCTCTGTCTGTTGGACAATTGGCAACAGATAAGCCTCTCATTCTATATTTGAGAAATGATTGTGTTTTGTCGTCTTGTGTTATTTTAAACAGAACTTTCACTTTTGCGTACTGCAACTTCTTTTCTGCATCTTGCAGAATCCGGGCAAGAAAAGACTCATTATAACAGAGATTAGTCTGCTTTGAAGCAAACAGCTGGAGTGCTATGCACTGTCTCCATTTTACCCATAGAGAGTGTGACAATTTTACACTGCATTCAGTGGTTTTGGCTTGGGGGGATCTGGGCTATCATTTGGTTCCACTCTATCTCTGTCTCTTTAAGATCAAGTTTTTTTCCATGTGCACACCACTGCACAGCAGGCTTGCCTTGCAACATGCTGCTTTGTTGCAGGACAGAAATTCAATAAAGAAAATACCTCGCTTCATCCTGTGCTCCTCCTGCAACCTCAGAATGGAGGAAACATGGGAAGATAGGATTACACCTTAAGGCAGTTTGTTTGCTTTCTCCTCTGTTTCTACCCACTCTCCTCATTCGGAAGTTACTGCAGCTCTGTGGAATGGAAAGTGCAGCAGGTTAAGAGAGCTCTAAGATTGGGTTTAAAGTGAAAAAATATCTTTGCTTATCTTTTTTTTTTTCTTCTTCTTGACCAGAAAACTTTCTGAAAGAAGACAATGAAGATGTAAATCAGGGGTGCCAAACTCGTGTCGTCACATTTTTGTCACTTGACGTATATCACAACTTTTCTCCCCTTTGCTAAAACAGGAGTGGGCATGGCCAGAACATGATGTATCGGGACCACGAGCTTGACACCCCTGATATAAATGGTTATGGTAGCCCAGTAGATATTGATCTCCCATCAGTTTTATGGAGAGCTACTTTAAAGGAGGTTGACAAGGCAGGAGACAGCGTCATTCTCCTACTGCAATAATGATTTTTTTTCTTCTCCCTTCCTAGTTTCTAGGTAGAATATGGAAAAGGTCAATTGGTATTTGTTAAGTTCTGCGCATGGTTGCAAGGAACAGAGACGAGACGGTGAACAGGGAACTTCAACTCTTTAGTTATCATTCTGAACAGAGCAAAACCCTAGGGCAACAGCAGCCCTTTTATAGGCAAGCTGCTGCTCTAGTAACCAATAGGAAACATGGAGTGTTAACCCCCTTAGCCAATGAGAGTGGCTCATTAACAGCCAATCAGATTCTCCTGAATGGACCAATCCGATATCACTATTATCGGCCAATCAGAAGTGCAGAGCTAGAACCCTGCTATTTACTAAAGCTTTTGATAAACTTTATTTAAGTGTTTTATTAGTTCATAACAGTATTCATTAGAAAGGGATATTTAATACCTGAGGCTTCCCATTGCTAATCTCTAATCCAGCAATTGTAATTCTGCAACCAATGTCATACTGGATTGGTTGCTGGTTTACAAGACATTGCATGACACAATTCCAATTTTTTGTCTACTACTTTTTATCTACATTTCATGACTTTCATGAAATGAAATGCAACATCAGGGGTTTTCAATTCAATGTATAGAATGTGAAGGATGTGTGTTTGTGTTTATTTTCATCGTCATAATGTACATTGAAGATGGTATTTAATTTTGTTGTATGAGATGCAATGACAATAAAGTAAAGTAAAGTAAATTAAACTTCATGATAGATCCTAAACACCCCCGTCACCCATGTTTATTTTATTGTAATGTCTTTCATGGACTCAATCTAATTCTGGTTTTTGATATCATTGTTAGTTGCCAAGAGTCCTTGCTTGAAGAATACAGCAGCAATATATAAAGTATGAGAACAAACAATAATAATGTCACCCACTGTAAACTATCTGAGTTGTTAAGAGGAGGTTAGAGGATGCTGATTTCATGTAATGATGAAGAAATAATTCAGTGCTAAGCTTGGATGATATCTATTCAAAGAGTTACAAATGAATAATTTTTCTTAGTCACGAATCCTTGTCATTCATGCTGAATAGTAATACTGTATAATCAATAGAACCTCTCATTTGACCTCCTTGTTAGATCTTGTTAATCTGTTTTTGCATCGTAGCCAGCCAATATATTAGGAAGGTTTTTTATTATCTGACTGACTACAGTCATATAGGTAGTCCTCGGCTTACAACAGTTCATTTAGTGACTGAATGAAGTGATTTTAAAAAGTGACTCATGACTCTTTTTCACACTTACGACAATTGCAGAATCCCCATGTGATTTACTCTCGGATGCTTGACAACTGGCTCACATTTATGATAGTTGCCATATTCCCAGAATCATTTGATCCCTTTTTGCCACCTTCTGATAAGCAAACTCAATGGGGAAATCAGATCCACTTAACAACCATGTTACTAATTTAAGAACTGCAGTGATTCACTTAACAAATGTGGCAAGTAAAAAGCCATAAAAATGGGACAAAACTGTTAACAAATTTCTCACTTAACTACATAAATTTTGAGCTCAATTATGGTCGTAGGCTAAGGACTACCTGTATTAAGACCTGATAGATGGAACACAAGATGAAAAGTTCCTGCTAAAACTATGTGTAAAAACAATCAAACAATCCATTTGGACAGCAATTGTGCAAAACTATATTTAAGGTGGTCACACTGTTTAGGTTTGGAAGCTAAGCAGTATTAGACCTATTCCAGAGAATCCAAGGCCTAGATGCTGTACTGTGAAATTTAAAAGAAAACTATGTTTTGGAAGTTAGTATTGGCAAATCATTTCTTTGTTGCAGTCAAAGAAACTACATATATGATAGTAGTTCCATTCAAGTTTGATTTGAAAAGGGTTTTTACGCTATATTTCTTGTGAATAGTATGAGCATATTTTAAGAGCTAGCAAGTGAAAATTCCACAAAATTAATGATTTTGTGATATTTTACTTTATTTGTTTATTTATTTATTATTTTAAAAAAAATACCCCAATAGCCAAAGTCTCTTGAATGGTCTACAGTAAAACATCTCCACCTCAGAAATACAATTTTAAGTCAATGTGCACTTTATTGTCATATTGTAGGGACCATATTACCTAATTCTTATGTATGCTATGTTCCTGATACAAATCTTTCTTTCTCACGAGGATTGGGATAACTTCCCATCTCAAATCTCTTTCCTTCCCCCACATGATTGATTTTTATACTATCCAAGTTATCACAATTATGAAATCCTAGGTTCCTTTTCGCTTATAAAGATTGCTAGGATAGTTACTAAAATTATGTAAATTATACAGTTTGAATCCTTGAAATACACAGCAGTGGTTTTGTATATAATACTATAATGTAGCTCCCAACACTTCCACAACTGGCTTAGAAAATAGTTTCAGAATGGCATGATACAAATTGAGAAAGCTGAATGGGGTCATGTCCAATCAAATGGAAGCACAGTAACATAGTTAAAACAAGGTCCAAGTAAATTTATTGAGCTCTTACATAAGTTTGAATTATGGTATGGGCAGCACCTTACAGCAGGGGTCCCAATCTCTGGTTCATGAACCAGCACCAGTCCACAACATGCCAGAAACCAGGCCACACAAACAAGTGAAGCCCCATCTACGGAATGCAAACAGCACGCAAAATAATGCCTCCTCCAGTCCACAGAAAAAAACTTTCTCCACACAATTGGTCCCTGATGCCCAAAAGATTGGGGACTGCTGCCTTGGAGCCATGAAATAGGAACCAGGATGTCAACCCTGAAGCTGACCTGACCGATGCCATTCTTGACAGCTTCAGTGTTGCCAACTGGAGCTGAGGGATAGGGAGAGGGGATTTGAGATAGTTGAAATTCTGTAGCCAAAACAAAATAATTTCTCTTGGGAACCAAGGACATTCTCACACCAGGTTGGAGGAAGGTGGAGTGATGTCACCCCACAGCCAGCCCATACCATGATTGGACCATGTGACCGATTGTTTTGAGAAAGTGGGAAAACATTTACTTTTAATTAAGTTAAAACAGCGGAAGTTTTCAGAGTCGGTTTTCACCAGATTTGCGCCAATATGATATTTCCAATAACACTATTCTTTGAGGAATCTCCCTGCCTTGGAGTTTGCTTGAAATGGATCTATGACTTGGAACCCTGACAAAGAACCTCCATGGGAAAAGCTAATTGTGAAAAAGAATAGGTGTGGATGAAGAACAAAGCTGAAGAGAATGTGAAGTTGGTAATGTTCCATTTTCCTTTCAGGACAATCTAGCAACCATCTTGGGTGCTTAGAGACTTTATTACATTAGCCTAGCTAACCTGAGAAATTGATACTCGTAGCTCCTAGGAGATTTAAAATTAAGTTCTGCAAAGCACTCAGTTTGAAAATAACTGCAGTGTAATCAACAAATGTTCACAACTGGAAACACATAGAGGACTATTTTCTTGTTCTTTTTTGACATTGACACACTCCAGGAGATGACACTCAACAGTATTAAAAGAAGTACAATTTACTGAACACATTTTAACTCTAAAAGGCAACCTTTTCTTTCTTTGTCTTAAAAAAACATATTTTCAAGCACATTGAAGAAAGGCAGGACTGGATTAGCACTTTCAGTCTGCCAAGAATGTGCTGCTGAATACTGAATTGCTTTGCTTCCAACCATGAGGTTGGAAAAAGCAGTGATTTTCAGTCCTTTACTGAATGATAAGCGGGTTTTTTTAATGGCATTTTGAAACATATATTATCCTACCCGGTTATGAATTTTACAATATATACAACCTTCAATAAATTTAACAGGAATGAAATGAATCTTTCGATTGTCACGGTAGGAAGAACATTGCAACTAGTTACACTAGCTATAAATGCTCAAAATGCGCCATCTCTTATTTCAACATCTATTGAAAATCATCAGAAATGTGGGCTACAAAATAAATCCTTTTCAAAATGAACTGCCAGTAATGGACTCACCTGAAATATGGATTTGGGATCAATATGGATCCTTTGCACCCAGGAACATAGCTTCTGTAGAGTTCTTAGTGATCCTTGAGCTTGGTTGTTTTCTTTTCATACCTAACTAGGTAACATCATCAGTGCTAGAAGGGAATGGGGGATGCCCTCTCTTTATATACAAGTGAAGAGTTCTGTCAGTGTTGATGGGAGTGTTCCTGGTGGTTCCTTGATTAAGCTGTTGCTTACTGTTTGGTTTTTGTTTTGTTTTTTGCCTGAGTTAATAGTTCCTTGGTTGAGATATGGTTTATTGCTTGATTGTTGGTCTGATATTAATCCTGGTATCAACCTCTGCTTATGTGGGTGGTGATTGCTGGCAAGGAGTTGACTTAGTCTTTGTCTCATTTTTAGCTTTTTGGTTGCCTTTTTTGAATGGTATGTAGATGTTGTTTATCTCTTTGTGCTTGTTGATGGCTGATGAGTCCGAGTGCCAGGCTTCCACAAATTCTCTAGTGTTTTATGGACTTAGCTTAATCATGGATGCTCATGGTTTCCCAGTTGAAGTTAGGGTTAAGTCTGTCAATGTGTTGTGTGCAATTAAGGAGTTTTCAGCATGTCTTTCAACTGCTAATTGGTGTCCATGGATATGCTCCACTAGCCTTCTGCCTGCTTTCTTCTTTTACTTGTTGCAATTCTTTCCTTTAAAAAAAATCTCTGCAGGCTCTAGCAAATATCATACTTTAAAATAATTTGAAGGGTACTTGCACATATTTTTAAAAATTGACCTATTATTGTCATGTTGGCCCTAAGGTTTGTGTTAGCCATCAGATGAACTGCTAAGATCAATGAAATTTTCACAAATATTCCCAAAACTGCACTGTAAAATGTAAGAAAATGAAAGCAAAATTGTCGTATCCGCAATTAAGACTCTTGGCTTTAACCAATCGCGGGAGACTCCAATCGGGCCAATCAGGCGCGGCTCGCCTGGCCAATCAGAAATCCCCGCGCCTTAGCCAATCAAGGCACGGGGATTTCGAGTAGTCCATTTGCATACATGACAAAAATGTTATTTGAAAGTATTCTGCTGAATGGGACCAAGAATTTAATTAACACAAACAGAAAGCAATTCCTAGACTTAAATCAGCATAGCTGGATTGTTATGATGAATTCAGAGTCTTACTTTTTCTTTTTATATAACAGTGGATGTTTTTTGTTCTGCTGGTGTTTGATCACCTGTTCATCTGTTATTAATATATGAGCTAAGTTTATCCTCCCAAAGGCCATCATGTTTGACAGTCACCCAAGGGCAAGTTAGCACTGACTGAATATTCATTTTAAATTCTGCATCACTTTAATAATCAAATTAATATGGATTTCAGATCAGTTTCTCAGCATGTGTAGCTTAAAAACAAAAAAGAAGTTTAACTTGGAATTTGTTTGATGGTTTTCTTTTTCTTTTTTGACAACATGGTAGAAAACTGATGGGTTTCTTTGAGCTTTGTCAAAGGCCAAGTAAATGTTGACTTCTGCAAATGTCAGATAACTTGCTGGCACCTGTTTTATCTGGAATGTGCTTGGAAGTCTGCTCTAGGACAACTTTACCTGGCTGGCTTCCTTTTGATTTTTAAATAGCTCTTATTTTAGCAGACTTATAAGAAAAATGATTGCGATAGAAGTAGAAATTCCTTTAGTAACCAGAATTGCATTTCCTTTTCTTGAGGGGTCCAGAGTCCCCAGTAGGCATGGAAATATTAGGAAATAGCCAATGCAAAGTAGTTTGGTCTGCATTGTGCGTGTGGGATTTTTTTTATTTATTTAGGATGACTATTTTAGAACTTCTGTGTGATTCCAGACATGCTAAAATTACCTTCAGACTTAAAAGAAAATGGTGATTTCTCTTCTTCCTCCTCCACCCCCCCCCCCAAAAAAAAAACCAATAACACTGCCAATTTGAGGCACGGTGCCACCAAAATCTGCCAGTGTCACTTGAAAAGGGTGCTCGACAGTTCACTAAAAGAGAGTTTCAGGTTAAAATGCTAGTATGAAGAATGAAGTGGATGAGCAGGAACCACCAATTCTCGAGCCAGAAAGAAGCAATACATCAAATCTGAGCACGTTTCTTCCAATCTAAAAGCCATGAAGAGAACAGCCGTATTTCTTCACTCAAAAAGATAGATCAGGGGTCTCAAACTCACATCATCACGGTGGCATTATATGATGTGTCGGGACGTTTTTCCCCTTTGCTAAACCAGGCGTGGGCATGACCAGCGCATGATGCATCTGGCCCCCAGGCTGGGGGTTTGGCAGCCCTGGCATAGATTATAGAATCAACCACAACCACTTTCCAAATTTCACCAGAGAAAACATGTGATTTACAGACTACAGTGATTACAGTTTGATGGGGCTGGATTGAAGTTGATCGCTGGAATCAAGAAATAAATTCAATACATATATCTAGGCTGTTAACTCTGCAGACAATTCACAAGGACACAATACATGAACATTTGGAGTGTTCATTCGGGGTGAAAATAGCCCTCCCAACCAAAAACCCAAGACACTCACAAGTCAGACAACATTTGATTTTAAGGCTATGCCTGCTGGATGGAAGATGAAAATAAGGCCTTGTCCTCCTTAAAGGAGCAGGAGGCCTCTAGAAGGCACTTCCATGTCAACCCTTTTCAGAGGCATAATTTTAGATTAATGTGGTGGTTTCAGAGGGAAATGGGAACAGTAACACTCCCAGAGGCATATAACTCCTATGCCTACTCAATTCCACGCTTCCTTGGCCTTCCAGGTTCAAAATTGCTCACAGCTCTTCAGTGACATACCCCCTCACTGTAAGCTATCCATTGAGTGTCGAGCTGTTCAGAACAGCCAACTGTTGGTCCTGGCTTCACTCCCGCCAAGAACATGAGGAATGTTTAACTTAAGGATCATAGAGAGTATTGTACTTTTTATTTTGTGGTAGTGGATTCCCTCAACAAGAAGTGTGTTTAACTTTTTCAGTGCAAATTAAAGCATTTCCTAAGAATCATTCACTTGGTAGCCTTTTGGTATTTTGAGTCTCAGGTATTGTACTATTAAATCAAGTGGATGAACACATTTCAATGTAAATTAACTGGATAGGCAATATGCTATCATTTAAAGCAAAATAATTCTCAAAAGTGTCTATTTGTTGTATTTATTTTGCCTGGGCTGGAAGCAGAGCTCAGTTATAATGATGTATTTCCAAAAGATGACAAAAGGCTCTTTAGAAATCAAGATCTCATCATCATGGTTAATAAGCAGTGGGAAAGATTTCATCGTCATACTTAATAAGCAGTAGGAAAAAAAGAAATTTCCCCTGAATCCAGAGTATGTGAACAAAAACACCGAAACAAACAACACCTACAATCCTGGAAGCAAAAAAGAAATGTCTTGAGATAATATAAGAACAAAGAAGGATTCTGAGTTAGAAAATAATTACTCATAATATGCATATGAATAATAGAAATGCTTTTAAATGCATGCACACAAGGAAACTGTTTAAGGGGAAGATGATTTATTGAAGTAGGTTTGAAGAAAATATATGTCAGCCATTACAAAACAATCAACTGAGCTGGAAGGAAGACATGAGGAAGACATTCAAATTTGGCCCATTTTGACTCTCATAGGTATAAGAGGAAAGGCAAACAATATTTTGTCAGGATTTAAAATTCTCTTATTATAGATTGTATCAATAGCGTTTTCACATTTTCTTGCAATATCGGTTTCTTCTAAGGGTTGGTACTGCAAAGTCTTACATAGTATTGGACCAGAAAATTTTAAAAAGAAAACATTCTAGAAACATTTAATGAATGATTGGACTTTATCTTTCCTGCAGAAAATGTAATTATGCTCCTTTCTCTGCAATGCTAATACAACAGAGATCTCTGGAGAGCAGAAGCAAAATGCTTTAAAATTGCCTTCGTAGGAATCCCACTCCTAGGCATTGGTCTCTTTTGTTTCCAGACATCTCTGCATGTATCGGTGTGGGATTGTATGGCAGTGCCAAATTGGCACAGACATCTGACCAAAATCACAGCGATGTCACAGACAAATAATATTTTTGGATCATTTGGACAATGAGAAAATAGTGCATGTGATGTCATTTGCCCCCTTGCCTCTCCCTTGGACAACCATGGGCACGGGAATGCCGATTTGGAAACCACAAGATTTTTCCATCTCTTTCTGTTATCAATGATGGAGCAATAAAACTAGAGAAGTTGTTGAAATGAAAACTGCTGCAGCACCTGCAGCTCATAGAGTGATAATGGGTTTGGGTGTCTCTTCCCCCAACCGCCCCCCCCCAAAAAAAATTCCAGAAGCACCACTTTCAAGCTGAAAGATCTGCATCTGAATTTCAGGATTACTTACTGCAACATGCTCTAATGGAAAATATAACGTTGAAAATTAGGATAGGGTGGGAGAATAATTCTGCAAGGCCCTCTAAAGAGTTTGGGGGCTTCTGATCATTAACACCCAAAAGTCAATTAAATTAGCACTTAAAGTTAATTTGGTAAGAGCAGGTTACTGGTTTATTTTTTCCTGGAGGACAATGCTATGAGCACAGCGTGGTTCTTCTAACGTGGTATTCTTCGGGTTCTGACCAGTTCTGGAGAACTGATAGTGGAAATTTTGAGTAGTTCGGGAAATCGGCAAATACCACCTCTCACTTGCCCCGCCCCCAACTCTTCTCTGCCTCCTGAGTCCCAGCTGACTGGCTGGGTCTCCTTTTGTTGCCCTGTACAGAAGAACAGAACTGGAAAGTAGGTTAGTGGGATTGGGAGGGAATGTGGATTTTGCAGTATCCTTCCCCCAGGAGTGGGGAGAGAATGGGGATTTTACAGTATGCTTCCCGTGCCACGTCTACCAAGCCACACCCACCAAGCCACGCCACAGAACCAGTAGTAAAATATTTTGAATCCCACCACTGGGCTAAGAGAAAACATCTGGCCCTGAGTTACCCAGCTGGCTTTCAGCTGCTTCTTCCTGCTCTAAAGCCTAATAACTGTTCCATATAGAAAAATCAAAGAATTAAATCCATTCAGTTTTTTTAAAAAAACAAATGGCATGGAAAGTGTTGTGTCCTCGAAAATGATGCCAGGAGTCGGTGACTTCAAATCATGCTCTTTTATTAATGTAGGAACCGAACTGGCACTATGCAAAAGGTTCGCGACTTTTATTCCTTTAGCCGCGGCGGCCGCGGCCAATGGCACCGCTTTGAATCTCCCGCGATTCGAATAGACCAATCGCGGGAGATTCTTAGTGAGCCAATCGGCGCGGCTCGTCTGACCAATCAGAGTGCCCCGCGCTTTGGCCAATCAAAGCGCGGGGATCTCAAGAATGCTAATTAGGGACAGAACACCCCTCCCCTCTTGGTTTAGTCCTTATGTCGCGTAGTCACATAGGTAGGCAGGGCTCCGTCTGAGCCTACTGGACCTGCGCAGCTCAGTCGTAGGTTGGATCCCGGCCGGTTCGGTCGGGATCTCTGTTTCTCCTGATGCCGTCGTGGGAACCGGCTGGTCGGTCGGGCCGGGCCGCTCTCCATAGCTCCCTCCTGGGCCTCCCAGGTTGGTTGAGCTGCGGGTTTCGCCGCTCCCACTCGGTCTCCCCGAGTCGGTCGAGCTGGCCTGGCTGTCTCTTCCTGGCGAGGGGTCGTGCTGGCTGCTTTCCGGAAAGTATGGCTGGTTTATTCTTCTTTGGTTTTGGTCCCCTGGGTATTCCCTTCCCCCTTGGTTTGTATTGTGGGGGTTGGTTTCACCTGTTTGCACGTCGGTGGTCTCTTGGTTTGTTGTCCTCGACCTTAATTGGTCGATGTGGCGTTTCCATGCTCGTCCGTCTGCTGTTTGTAGCCGGTATGAGTGTGGCCCTGTTATTTGTGTGATGACAGCCGGTACCCATAATGGGTCTCCCGTCAGGTTTCTTGCGTATATGGGGTCGCCTGGTGCGAAAGTTCGGCGTTTGCTGTTTGAGTCTGGGGGCTTCTCCGGGTTATACGTGGGGTGTAACCTGTCGAGTGGGGACCTTAATTTCCTCCCCATTAATAGTTCGGCTGGGCTCTTATTCGTTGTGGTATTTGGGGTTATGTGTTGGGTGAAGAGTAGTTTGTTTATTTTCTCCTGGATCTCCCCGTGGTCTATTTTCCGGATGGTTTGCTTAGTGAATTGCACCATCCGTTCCGCCCTACCATTCGCCGCCGGGTGCGCCGGTGCTGTCAGCGCGTGGCGGATACCCCTTTCCGCTAGGAATTTTTCGAATTCCAGCGAGGTGAATTGGGGCCCGTTGTCGGAAACGACGACATCTGGGAGGCCGTGCATTGCAAAGAGTTTGCAGAGTTCCTTGGTCACGGTCTCCGTGGTTGTTGTTTTCATGTTGCTTACCTCCAGCCAGTTGGAGTAAGCGTCTACTGTTATGAGGAAGGTGTGTCCTTTTGTGGGCCCGGCGAAGTCTATGTGGATCCTCAACCAAGGTCCCCTTGGGGTTTCCCACTCTAGGACGGGTGCTGTGGGTGGGTTTGGCCTAGTTTCCTGGCATCGTTGGCACCTTGCTACCCAGGTCTCAATTTGTTTGTCCATCCCTGGCCACCAAGCGTAACTTCTGGCCAGGGCTTTAGTCCTAACGATGCCAGGGTGCCCCTCATGTAGAAGTTCCAGAACCTGCCCTTGTAGTTTTTCTGGAATGACCACCCTATCCCCCCATAGTATGCACCCTTTTAATAACGAGAGTTCCGTTTGCCGGTTTCGGAATGTTTTGACGGACTTGTCGTTGTCCCTTTCTGGCCACCCTTTCTCTACCCAATGCAACACCCGTGCCAGACGTTTGTCTTTATTAGTCTCTCGGGCAATGTCTGACGCGGTTATGGGCAGGTTGGGTAGAGTCTCAATGCTGAGGGTGGTCGTCGTGGGTGCTGGGTCGGTGTCAGGTTCCGGTAGCGGCGAGCGGCTTAAGGCATCTGCATGGGAGATCGTCTTACCCGGTCTGTGTATGAGTCTGTAGTTGTAGGCTGCCAGGAACTCGGACCACCTTGTCATTCGGGGAGACAGAATGTTCGGGGTGGCCCGGTTTCCTGCAAGGATTCCCAGCAGCGGCTTGTGGTCGGTTATGATGGTGAATGTCCGGCCGTAGAGGTACTCGTGGAATCTTTTTACGGCGGCAACGATAGCCAGAGCCTCTTTGTCCAGCTGGTTATAGTTCCGCTCCGGTTTGGTGAGGGTCCTTGAAAAGAACACAATAGGTGCTTCTTTTCCGTCGGGGAGGGTATGGCTGAGGACGGCGCCGATGCCGAAGGGTGATGCATCGCATGTGACGGTCAGAGGTAGGGTCTTGTTATACTGTATAAGGACGGCGTCCGAAGTGAGGAGGTCCTTTGTTCTTTGGAAGGCGGCTTGCTTGCGTTTCCCCCAAGTCCAAGTCGCCGCCTTGTCCAGGAGCCTATGCAAGGGCTCCGCCGCCGTCGCCTTTTGGGGCAGGAAAACATTGTAAAAGTTAAGTAGCCCCAGGAATGCCTGTAGTTCCGTCTTCGACTTGGGTGTGGGGGCTTCTTTGATGGCCTTGATTTTTTGGTTTGTGGGGTGAATGCCGTGACGGTCTAGGAGATATCCTAGGAATTCAACCCGTTCCGTGTATAATTGGCATTTCTTCCTCTTGACTTTGAGCCCGGTCTATTTGAATTTGGTTAGGACCTCCCTTAGGCGACCCTCTAGTTCGGCTTGGTTGGTTGCCGACACTAGGATGTCGTCGAAGTAAGGTACCACCCCCTTGATGCCTTGCAGTAGTCTTTCCATTAGGCTTTGGAATATTCCCGGTGCCACGCTGACTCCGAATTGTAGTCGGTTGCATTTAAATGCTCCCCGGTGGGTGACTATGGTTTGCGCTTCTGCCGTTTCCTCGTCGACTGGCAACTGTTGGTATGCCTGGGCGAGGTCGAGCTTGGCGAAAACCTTGCCCCCTCCCAGTGAGTGCAGTAGGTGTTGCACTACTGGGACGGGATAGGCGCTTTGTTGCAACGCGCCATTTAGGGTGGCCTTATAGTCCCCACAGATCCTCACCGACCCATCGGGCTTGATTGGGGTGACTATGGGGGTCTCCCACCGGGCGTGGTCTATTGGCTGTAGGACCCCTTGCTTGACGAGCTTGTCAATTTGCTCGTCTATCTTGGGTTTAAGTGCGAATGGCACCCGCCTTGGTTTCAGGCGTTTTGGGGGGACGTTTGGGTCTAGGTTGAATGATATAAGGGGCCCTCAGTACTTGCCTAGGTTTCCGTCGAAGACCTCTTGGAATTCCCGGGCCAGTTGTTGCTTCCAGCTTTCGTCGGTGATGTGGTCGACTCCCGTGACTGCGATGCCGAGCGGGGCGAACCATTGCAGTCCCAGTAGGCTTGGGCGGTCGCGGTCGATGATTGTCAGGGGAAGCCTTTCGGTGTGCCCTTTATATGTTATGTTGAAGTGTCCGGTTCCGACTACCGGGATGCGGTTTCCTTGGTAGTCCTTTACAATGAGTCTCTGGCTGTCTAGGTTCCTCCTTTGGATGATAGGCACCAAGCGCTTTATTTCATGCCATGCTATCATGGAGAGGTAGGACCCGGAGTCCACCTCCATTTTGCATGGCTCGCCCTCGATGCCTACCTCCACGTGGACCTTCCGGGCGTCATTGGTTGTGGCGTGGCCGATGGTGACCGTCTGATGGGTCTCCTCTCTTCGCCGGTTATCGCCGCCTCGTAGGGATCGTCTGTTCCGGTCCCATCTGTTGTCCGAGGGGCGATCTCTGGTCCGGGGTGGTGTGCTCTCTCTCCTCCGTTCGCTCTGGTCCCATCGGGGTGGGCTGCAGTTCTTTTTAAGGCGGCAGATGCAGGCGATGTGACCCTTCTTGTCACAATGCCGGCAGGTCAACTCGAAAAACCGGCATTCGGACCTGGGGTGGTCGCCTCCGCAACCGGCACAGTTGGTCCTCGACTTACGACCCCGCCGGTTCCGTGGGTCGCGGCCTGTCTGGAGGAGATGAATTTCCTCCTCATCATTGGAAGTGCCCGATGCCGAGTGGAAATCGCCCTGGTGGGTGGTCATCTCGGGTTGGGCCTCGGCCGACCTTGCAGGGTTGTTGTTCCCGCTGCGGTTCCCAGCGTTCGGTCGGCACATGCGGTCGGCGGATGTTCAGGTTGCTTCGGCGGCTGCGGCTGCGGTGAGGGTGTCTGCTAGGCTGATGTTGCCCTTTGCCATAAGCCGGCTTTGTAGGACGGGGTCCCACAAGCCGAGCACGATTCTGTCTCGCAGGGCGTCGTTCAGGTTGTCGAATTCGCGCAGCCCCCCTAGGTGCTGTAGTTCGGCGACGAAGTCGCTGAAACTCTCACCCGACCGTTGGTCCCGACAGTAGAATTCATTGCGTCGGATCAGGATGGGTACCTCTGGAGCGTAGTGCCGCCGAAGTATTGGTTCGAGGATGTCCCAGTCCATCGCGGTCGCATCAGCGGATTTGGCAAGTGCCTTGGCCATCTTGAATACCTCAGTCCCGCAGTGGGTCAGGAAGACGGCGCACTTCATGGGGCCGGTGGCGTCCTTCAGATCGCTGCACTCGAGGAACATGCGGAATCGGTCGGAGTACGATTCCCAGTCCTCGGTGGCGGGGTTGAAGGGTGCGGGGGGTGCGATTTTCGCCATTGTGGAGGTTCGTCTGGCTTCCGTCGGACACATGGTTCGGTTCAGGGTCTGGATCCCACCTTCGTCGCCAGTGTCGTGTCCTCGAAAATGATGCCAGGAGTCGGTGACTTCAAATCATGCTCTTTTATTAATGTAGGAACCGAACTGGCGCTATGCAAAAGGTTCGCGGCTTTTATTCCTTTAGCCACAGCGGCCGCGGCCAATGGCACCGCTTTGAATCTCCCGCGATTTGAATAGACCAATCGCGGGAGATTCTTAGCGAGCCAATTGGCGCGGCTCGCCTGACCAATCAGAGTGCCCCGCGCTTTGGCCAATCAAAGTGCGGGGATCTCACGAATGCTAATGAGGGGACAGAACAGAAAGCATTTGAATTTCTCTGTGTTCCTGTGATTTTGGCAGGCTAGGATTAATTTAATCCAACCATACTGGTGTGACAAAAGTAGATAGTCCTTCAGAAAGGTATTCCCAATAAAAGGAATACCTGTGTTATTTGATTTTGTTGTTGTTGTTGAAGTCTTCCCCAATTTTTCATCTTATTTTTACTACCTGTTAAGTCCTGGGCATGGGCACAAGGAACAGAGACGAGACATCGGATGGTGACTTCAACTCTTTATTAATAAGAAAGAACAGAGCAAAATATCTGGGCAACAGTAGCTCTTTTATAGAGCTTGCTGCCGTCAAAACAACCAATGAACTGAGTTTATCGCTTTCACAAGCGTCCAATCAGGGGGTCCCGTTAATAGCCAATCAGACTGGCCAAACCCGACCAATCATGACTTGCTATCTATGGACCAATGAGAAGTGCAGGATTACAAGCCTGCTGTAAGACGAAGCTGTTGAGGGTTGTATCGCTGTGTTGGCTTAGTCCATAACACTACCCATATTAAGAAACAGCTTTATGTGTATATCCATCTCAATAGTGGAGCCATCAAAATACATCATCCTGGGAACTATAGATCTGGTGACCTAATCAAATCTGGAGGAACTTTCAGGACTTCAGGAGGGATAGACCAAACCTAATTTTGGAAGGGGAAGAATGTTTCATAAAGCAGGCAGCATAGCATTGAAGGCCACTTGGGACCTACCAAGTATAAGTCTCTGCCTGGCATCTGCCAAATGTAATTAGATACAGTAGTTTATGCACATAATATGTTATAGATAGGATTAGATTAGGACTATGATAATATTCACAATCACACACAAAACAAAATCTTTAATTCTAAGCTATATCTTTATCTAACTTCCAGCTGAGGAGCTTAATGTATTATTAAAAGGATGTTAGAGCCCTAAAACTGAATTCTGCTCAGTATTAACCTATGAGACAATTAAATTCATTTCACACTTTTCCCTTTTAATGGTCTTGGGATATCCGGCTTGATGGATGCAGATAACAGATAATCAGAGTTGGAAGGGTCCTTGTAGGTCATCTAGTCCAACCCCCTGCCCAAGCAGGAGACCCTACACCCGTGGTGGCGAATCTATGACATGTGTGCTGGAAGTGGCACGCAGAGCCATTACTGCCGGCATGCAAGCCCTCACCCAGAAAAGGTCAACTGCACATGTGTGCGCGCCATTCGACAGCTGATTGTTGGGTATCTGGCACGCATGCGTGGCGATGCACAAGAGACACTCGTGCATGCGCAGAAGCATGTGGTGCACGGGGGCTCATGCACGCATGCACAGAAGCACACAGCGTGGGTCGCATGGGTCGCATACGCATGTGCAGAAGGCATGGGGGGGGCCTGCACGCATTGCCTTCTGGGTGATGGCATGCGAGCATAAGCAGACAATTATCAGCACAGGAGCCCAAAAAGGTTAGCCCCCACTGCCCTACACCATTTCTGACAGATGCATCAAATATAACAGTCCTCAATTTACAAAAGTTCATTTAGTGACCGTTCAAAATGACAACAGCATTGAAAAAAATGACTTATCACTGTTTTTCATACTTACGACCCCCATGGTCACATGATCAGGATTCTTGTCGCTTGACCACTGGCATGCATTTATCACCATTGCAATATCTGGGGATCACTTTGCAACCTTCCAACAAGCAAAATCAATGGTGGAGTCAGTTTCCCTTAATAACCACGTTACTAACATAACAACTTCATTGATTCAGTTAACAACTGTGGCAAAAAAAGGTCGTAAAATGAGACAAAATTAATTTAATTATCTCACTTAGCAACAGAAATTGGAGGTTCAATTGTGGTTGTAAATTTATTATAAATTATTTCTTCCTAGATTGTTCCACTTCCAGCTTTAGTTGGACAATAAATATCCACTCATGAGAAGTCGGCATGTCTGAGGGGAAAAAAGTCTATTTATTGATCCTACTGGGAGCTCTCACCTTCAAGGATAAGCTGCAGATCTATTCGGTCTATTCGGTCTGTCTCTTTGTAGGGAGAAGATTTTTAAAGAAGAAAATCTTTTTTGACTCCCTTTGGCATCTTCCTGAAGTTCACACTGGTGCTGGGGGAATTAAGAGAAGGAGAATCCTATCTTTCAGCTGCCACCATTAAAGTTCTACAGGGGATTCAGATGGAAAGAGGCTCATTAGCATCCTAGAACTCAAGAATTAGAAATAAGATAGAGCCACTTTACAACTCATCCTAATTCTGAGCTGAAATGCCCTCTGCTCATCCTCAAGACAGAATATAGCAGTGTTGCATCTATTCTCTCTTTTGCTAAGCCTCATCTTGCCTCTGTTGCCTTTGTTCCCAATCATCTGTCTTCTCACAAGGGTTACCACGGCTAATATATTTTACGTGCTTTGAGCCTATCTTTGACTGATGTGGAATTGCTACTTTGCCAAGGGTACAGCTAAACTCGATTTACACATGCCTCAGGCATAGACTGGGGACAAGATGAAAAGAATACAGTTAGTCCTTGACTTACAACCACAATTGAGACCAAATTTTTTGCTGCTAAGTGAGACATTGATTAGGTGAGTTTTGCCCCATTTGACAACCTTTTTTTTGCCATAGTTGTGAAGGAAAAGTATAATAAGTTACTCTTTTATGACAGTGTTTTATGTATTGCTAAGCTAGAATATTCCTTCCGTTACATATTAAAATCCCCACCCTAAAACCCCAAAGTGCATTCAGTTAAAAGTATGTGGTGACTTGTTACAATTTTCTTGGGAAACAGGAACATCTGCCCAGGGCCAGGCAACAAGTAAATAAGATAGGGACATCCACCCAAGGCGAAGTCCAGAAGCAAAACAAGATAAGATATCTGTTGCATAGAAGAAAATGTCATGCCGACCCTTTCACTTATAGTTTAACTTATTGTATGGTTTAAGATAATAAGGGGGAGTTGGGAGGACTTCTTAGGCATGGTGTGCATTGTGCAGGGAGTATAAATGTATTGCTTGAATATGGGATTTTGCACTTCATGATCTCAATCCATTTTGGTAAGGGAGGTGAAGGGCTACCTTTGCAAATGCATTTTCAATAAACTTTCTTTGTTTGTAGATCAGAGTTGTCTGTCGAATTATATAAATTTTGGAACGTTTTTAAATCTCGCAGTTGTTCAGTGAATCACTGCAGTTGTTAAATTAGTAACATAATTGTTATGTCCAGCGCAGCAAGGAGACCAGGACTCAGTGACTTGGTTCAGCTCATTTATTGGTCCCGAGAATGGCTCGGGTTCCGGGGGAAAAACTGCGGCTTTTTATTCCCAAGCCACGGTGGCCGTGGCCAATGGCACCACTTTGAATCTCCCGCGATTAGTTTCCACCAATCGCGGGAGATCCACAGCGGGCCAATCAGAGCGGCTCGCTCGACCAATCGGATCCCTGCGCGCTTTGACCAATCACAGCGCAGCGTTTACAAGAATGTAAATGACCGTACAGAACACCCCTCCCCTCTTGGTTCAGTCCTACGTGACGTGGTCCCGTAAGTAGGCAGGGTTCCGTACTTGCCTACTGGACCTGCGCAGGTCAGTTGTTGTTTGGCTCCCGGCTGGTTCGGTCGGGTTCTCTGTTGCTCTCGGCCCCATCGCTGGAACCGCCGGGAAGGTGTCACCGGGCCTCTTGTCGCAGCTCTCTCCCGGTCTACCCGGGCTGGTTGAGCTGTGGTTTCCACCGCTCCCACCTAGTCTTTCTGGGCTGGTTGAGCTGGCCTGGCTGCTTCTTCCTGGTGAGGCTTCGAGCTGGCTGTCAGTCGGTAAGTGTTGCTGGTTTCTTTCTATTGTGTTTTGGTTCCCGGGGTATTCCCTCCCCTCTTGGCTTGTATTAAGGGGGTTGTTTGTGTTTGGTTGCGTGTCGGTTGTGTTTCCTGTGATTGTTCTTGATCTTAGTTGATCGATGTGGCATTTCCAGGATCGTCCGTCGGTTATTTGCAGCCGGTACGAGCGGGGGCCTGTCAGTTGGGTTATGGTTGCTGATACCCACAGTGGGTCTCCGGTTAGGTTCTTTGCGTAGATGACATCACCTGGTGCAAAGGACCGGTGCTTGCTAGAGGAGTTGGGGGGTTTCTCCGGGTTGTATGTGGGGTGCAGCCTGTCTGGTGGGGACCTTATTTTCCTCCCCATTAGTAGCTCTGCCGGGCTTTTGTTCGTTGTTGTGTTTGGGGTTATATGTTGTATGAAGAGCATTTTATTTATTTTTTCTTGGATTTCCCCGTGTTCGATTTTTTGGATGGTTTTTTTTCATAAATTGAACCATCCGTTCCGCCCTTCCATTCGCCGCCGGATGTACCGGAGCTGTCAATGCATGTCGTATGCCCCGTTCCGCTAGGAATTTTTCAAATTCTAGCGAGATGAATTGGGACCCGTTGTCCTATACAATGACGTCTGGGAGGCCGTGGTTTGCGAATAGCTTACTAAGTTCCTTGGTCACAGCCTCCATGGTGGTGGTTTTCGTGTTGCTTACCTCCAACCAGTTGGAGTAAGCATCTACCATTATAAGGAATGTATGTCCCTTAGTGGGCCCGGCAAAATCTATGTGGATCCTATACCATGGTCCCCTGGGGGTTTCCCATTCCAGGATCGGTGCCACGGGAGGGCTCAGTCTGGTTTCTTGGCAGCGTTCACATCTTGCCACCTAGGCCTCGATTTGCTTGTCCATCCCTGGCCACCAAGCGTAACTTCTGGCCAGGGCTTTCATTCTAACTATGCCCAGGTGCCCCTCGTGTAACAATCCCAATACCTTCCCATGTAGTTTTTCCAGAATAACAACCCTATCCCCCCACAGTACACACCCTTCTTGTCGCGAGAGTTCTGTTTGCCAGTTCCGGAATGTCTTGAATGCTTCGTCGTCATCTTTTTCCGGCCACCCTTTTTCTACCCAATGTAACACCCGCGCCAGACGTTTGTCTTTATTAGTTTCTCGGGCAATGTCTGATGCAGTTATGGGTAGATCGGGCAGAGTCTCTATGCTGAGGGTGCTCGTCATGGGTGCTGGGTCGGTGTCTAGGTCGGGTAACAGCAAGCGGCTCAAGGCGTCTGCATGGGTGATAGTCTTACCGGGTCGGTGTGTGAGCTCCGCCGCGGTCGCCTTTTGGGGCAGGAAAACATTGTAAAAACTAAGCAGTCCCAGAAATGCCTGCAGTTCCGTTTTATTCCTGGGTGTGGGGGCCTCCTTAATGGCTTTGATTTTGTTTGCGGTTGGGTGGATGCTGTGCTGGTCTAGGAGGTACCCCAGGAACTCGACCGGCTCTGTGTAAAGCTGGCATTTTTCTCTCTTCACTTTTAGCCCAGTTTCCTTGAATTTTGTTAGCACCTCCCTTAGCGGACCCTCTAGCTGTAGCTGGTTGGTTGCTGACACCAGCACATCGTCGAAGTAGGGCACCACCCCCTTAATTCCTTGCAAAAGCCTCTCCATGAGGATCTGGAAAATTCCAGGCGCCACGCTGACTCCAAACTGGAGTCGGTTACAGCGAAACGTTCCCCGGTGGGTGACTATGGTTTGCGCCTCAGCAGTTTCTGCATCGACCAGCAGCTCTTGGTATGCTTGTGCCAGGTTGAGCTTCGCAAAAACCTTGCCTCCCCCCAGTGAGTGTAGAAGGTGCTGCACTACTGGGACGGGGTAGGCGCTTTGTTGTAAGGCGCAATTTAGGGTGGCCTTATAGTCCCCGCAGATTCTTTTTTTTTTTTTTGAAAAAGTTTTTATTAATTTTCTACAAACAAACAAGACAAACAAAACATAAAAACATCAACTCTTATATGTACATCCAGTGTGTCAGTTGGTTCATCATTTTTGTGCATTCATTCTGTAGTCTCAATTACAATTATGTTACATAACAACTCATATTGTCAATCCAAACTTATATATCCTAATATCACTAAAAAAAGAAGTTTTTGACTATATTTTTAATCATTCATGCTTAATGAGCTAACAATACTTTAAACCAGTTTACTCTATAACAAATCATCTAGTCATATCAAATCAATCCTAAAAAATCCTTTATAAATATAATAGCAAATAGCAAAATAATAGCAAAATAAAAATATTCCTTACTATCTAGCATTCTAAGTATTCTATTATCGTATTTTATCATCTAGCCATTTATAAAAAAGATCCCAAATTTCGTAAAATTGTTTATCCTCTTGCTCTCTAATTTCAAATGTCAATCTGCTCATCTCAGCACATTCCAATATTTTCTTAATAATTTCTTCCTGTAATGGTATTTTCTCATTCTTCCAATTTTTAGCAAATACAATCCTGGCCGCTGTTAATACATTTACAATCAGGTATTTCAAATCTTTACTATATATATCAGGTAAAATTCCCAATAAGAAGATCTCTGGTTTCAAATCTATATGTTTCTTTGTCATTTTTTCCAACCACATGCGAATTATAGTCCAATATTTTCTAGCATCCTCACAAGTCCACCACATATGGTAATACGAGCCAGGTATCTGATGACATTTCCAGCATTTTTCAGATTTGTTCTTAAACATTCTTGCTATTCTTGTCGGAGGAAAGTGCCACCTGTAAAACATCTTATACAAGTTTTCTTTATATGCTGTTGACATTGTCATTTTATAATTTTGAGACCACAATTTTTGCCATTTCTCTAAATCAATCCCATATCCAAAATTCTTCCCCCAAACAATCATAGTTTCTTTGACTTGTTCTTCCTCTAATTTCATTCCCAGTAAATAACCATATAGTTTTTTAATCACCTTCTCATCAGTACCCATCAAGATCTTATCTAAATCAGTCTGTTTATCATAAAATCCCTCCGTTTTAGAATCTTCATCATACCTTGAGTGTATTTGTGCATATGAAAACCAATTCATCCTTATACCTTGTTCCTCTAAGTTTTGGATCGATTTAAGTTCACCCTTTTCATCCAAAAGTTCCCCATATCTAACTGTTTGTTCCTTCTTGTAGATTATAGGATAGGAAAATGCTTCAATGGTCGATAACCAAACTGGAATTTTCAAATAACATTGTCTTTTTATCTTCTCCCAATTTAACCACAAAGACTCCCGTACATAATGTCTTCTAAAATAACCCTGTGTTTTAGTTCCCTTATACCATAAAAAAGCATGCCAACCCAACAGCAAGTCATGCCCTTCTAATGTCAACAACCTATGTTTCCTTAATGTTATCCATTCTTTGACCCACATCAAACTTGCAGCTTGATAATACAATTCCCAATTAGGCAGACCAAAACCTCCTCTAATTCTAGCATCTTGCAAAAGCTTTAGCTTTATTCTCGCTTTTTTACCTTGCCATATAAACTTCAACATAATTTTATTTAAATCTTCAAAATAGTCTTTTCCAAGCCTAATTGGTATTGTTTGAAACAAAAATAAAATTCTAGGTAAGATATTCATCTTAATTGTTGAAATTCTCCCTATTAATGACAATTGCAAGTTTTCCCACTTCTTCAAATCTGTAGTTATCTGTTGTTTAAGTTTAATATAATTATTCTCCTTTAATGTGCTACATCTTGTTGTCAAATATATCCCCAGATACTTAACCTTATTTGTAACTTGAATTTTCAAAAGATCTGCCAATTCTTCTCTCTGTCTCAATAGCATATTCTTTGTCAAAATCTTTGTTTTGTCTTTATTTATTTTCAAACCAGCCACCTCTCCATATGCTTCTATCCTTTCCAGTAACTTTGGAGCTGTTTCTAGCGGATCTTCCAAAATAAAAGCTAAGTCATCAGCAAAAGCTTGTAGCTTAAATTCTTCCTTCTTAATTTTCATTCCTTTTATGCTTTTATCATCCCTAATATTTCTATTCAACACTTCCAAGGTCAACACAAATAGCAAAGGAGATAGGGGGCATCCTTGTCTTGTGCCTTTCCTTATATTAATAAAATCTGTAAGTTCCATCATTACCCTTGCTGTCTGTTTATTATATATAGCTTCTATTGCTTGAATAAATTTTTTAGCGAAACCCATCTGCTCCAATAATAATAACATAAATCTCCAGTTCACGTTGTCAAATGCTTTTTGAGCATCTAGGAATATCAAAGCCATTTGCTTTTCAGGATGAGCCTCATAGTATTCCAAAGTGTCCAAGATTACTCTCATATTGTCTCTAATTTGTCTCTTTGGCAGAAATCCATTTTGATCTGAGTGAATAAAATTATTTAAATATTTTTTAAGTCTTTCTGCTAAGATTGAAGCAAAGATTTTATAGTCTGCATTCAATAAAGAAATAGGTCTATAATTCTTAATTTGCAATGGGTCAGTCTCTTCCTTTGGTATGAGTGTAATATAAGCCTCTGACCATGTTTTAGGTATCATCTTTTTTAACATAACTTCATTCATAACTTCTAACAATGGGATGCTCAATAATTCTTGAAATGTTTTATAAAATTCTACTGGAAGCCCATCTGGACCCGGAGCTTTCCCATTATTTTGTCTCTTAAATGCTTCATTTAGTTCCATCATTGTTATATTGCTTTCTAGCATTTCTTCAGTCTCTTTAGGTATCTTTGGTAACTTAGCTTCCTGTAAATACTGTTTGACTTTTTCTTCATCAATATTCTCCTGTTTATATAATTGCCCAAAAAAATCTCGAATAATTTCTTTTTTCTCCTTATACCCATAACAAACTTGGCCTTGTTCATCTATTAACTTCAATATTTTTCTTGATTCCTTCTCTTTTCTCAATTTATATGCTAGCCATCTACCTGGTTTATTTGCATCTTCAAAATAATTCTGTTTAGAGTTTCTAATTTTCTGTGCCAGTTCTTCTTTCTCTATTAATTCCATTTTATGTTTGATTATATCCAGCTTCAATTTAATATCCTTTTTCTGTGGCATTTTCTGTAATTCTTTTTCAAGAATTTTATACTCATCTTCCAAGGCCTTAGAAGCTTGCCTTTTCCTAATATTCTTTTTTCTTGTATAATCTATTATCAAACCTCTAGCGTATGCCTTCATTGTGTCCCACACATTTTGCGTTGAAGTATCTTCTTTTTTATTTTCTCTGAAGAAAAAAGCCAATTCCTTCTCCATCCATTGTGTAAAATCTTTCTCTTTTAAAATAGTATTATTTAATGTCCATCTCAATCTTTTTTTTTGTCCCTTCCATTTAATTGTCATTGGGCTATGATCTGCCCAGGTACTTGTTTCAATATTTGTTTCTTTAATATTAGATATTAGTTCTGTTGAGATCCAAATCATATCTAATCTGGACCATGATAAATGTCTATTTGAATAAAAAGTATATTGTTTAGCTTTAACATTTCTTTCTCTCCAAATATCTTTTAAAGTTAATTCATCTGTCATTTTAAAAAAGGACCTTGGGAGAGCCTTTCTATTTTGCTTTGTTGTTGTTGCTATATAGTCCAGTTTATTGTCCACAATTCCATTAAAATCTCCCATCATAATTATATTAACATAGTCCAGTCCAATTATTTTCATGTGTAGCTTTTTATAAAACTCTTCTTGTTTATCATTCGGAGCATAAATTGCAATCAAGAGTATTTTTATATTATTGTCCATTATTTCTACCATTAATACTCTTCCATCTTCATCCGTGTAAATCAATTTTGCTGGAATAGCCTCTTTAATGTATAAAACCACACCTCTTTTCTTACATTGAGTCAAAGAGGTAAATATTTTCCCTAATTTTGGCTGTAATAACAATTGTTCATGTTGTTTTTTAATGTGAACTTCTTGTAAACAAATTATATCAAATTTTAATTTCTCTAATTTATGAAAAGTTTTCCTTCTTTTAACAGCTGAATTAAGTCCATTTATATTCATTGTAATCAGGTTTTTTTCCTCCATGATTATGCTTTATATTTAGGTCTAACAGCTCTCGTGGATCTCACTTCACACTGTTCTTTATTATCCATCTGTCCCCCTGCTGCTCCTTTCTCTTTTTCAGTCTCCAGTTGTTCATCTTGAAACTCAATTGATAAAGCCTCTTTCTCTGCTTCCTCTCTTCTTCCTCCAAAGAATTCTGCATGAAAAAGTTCTGCTTTCTCAATTGAATCAATTCTATATCTCTGCTCTTGCCACCCAAACACTAGTCCTTCTGGAATCAGCCATCTATAATTCACTTCGTTTTCCAATAGTATTTTGGTCAGAAATCGATATTCTCTTCTCATCTCTCTCACTCTTCTGGGTATTTGTTTTAAAACCACAACCTCTTTACCCTTGTATTTCAGTGTTTTCTCTCTTACTACTTGTAATATTTGCGTTTTAATGGATTTTTTGGTAAATCTAATATGGACTTCCTTGGGTAATTTATTTCTCATCGCATATCTTGTATAGACTCGATATATCTCATCTATTCCATCCATCATCTTTTCCTCTGTAATTTCCAAAGCATCTGCCAAAATTTCTATCATTACCGCTGCCAAATTTTCTCCTTTTTCCTCTTCTATATTTTGAAATCTGAGGTAAAATTCTGACCTTTCCATCTCCCACCTCAACATCCCACCTTTTTCTTGTTCAACCGCTGTTAATCTGCTGTCAATATTTCCAATCTTCTTCTCTCTTTGTTTTCCTTCTTCCTCAATTTTTTGGAATCTCTCCTCATACTTAACCATCATTTGTTTAATATTTTCCACTTTTTCATCAGTCTTCTCTATTCTTTGTTCAATAATTTCTGCTCTTTGTTCAATATTTTCTGCTCTTTGTTCAATATTTTCTATTCTTTGTTCAATATTTTCTGTTCTTTGTTCAATATTTCCTGTTCTTTGTTCAATGATATCTGATTTTGTCTTGAGATCTTGGATTCCTTGCATAATCATCTGTAAAGTTATTTTTTCTTGTTCCTTATCTTGCTTCAACATTGTCTGAATTAAACGTTGTCCTCCAGCTGGTGGGGAAGCAGAGGTAGAAGCAGAAATGCCAGATGGTATTGGTTTCCTGCTCATTTCAATGTTTCCAAAACTTCAAATTCTTCTTGACTTTTAATCCAACTGGTAGAGCAGCCAATTATAATCCAAAATGGAGAACTCCAATAGTAAAAAACACGAAACCAAAGAAGAAACAGAAAAAAAGGAAGAAGAAAGATCTTCAGGTTCTTCTAGACCCTAATCCAATTACGAGATAGTCCACCATAAAAAAGGAAAAAATAGAAAGGAAAAAACAAACAAATCCAAAAATAATAATATTGATTAAGAGCAAAAGAAAAAGGAAAAAAGAAAAAGCAAAAAGAGAAAAAAAAACCAAAAAGTTCCTTCAGATTCTTCACACCTTAATCCAATTAAAAAGTCTCAATAATCCAAAAAAAAGAAAAAAAAAACAACCTCAACAACAAAGTAGTCCAAAAACATAAATATGAAAAGCAAAAAAGTCCCAATAAAAAAGAAAAGAAAAATAAAGAAGAAAAAAGAAAAAAAAAACTCTGAGGCTTTCCCTTTAAAATAAAAGGCAAAAATAAAAATATTACTAAAATTAAAATTTAGAAAAAGGCTAGCGAATGAAACCACACATTTACCAAGAAAACACACTGCACTTTGTTATTTATCCAAGGCTCTTGTTATGACTCTCTTCTCCAGCAGCTTCAAAGCCAAACCTCAAGTGTTGTTGATAACAGTCCAGGAAAGCACCTGCAATAATATTTTGCTGTGCTCTCCCTCTATCTTATCACGTTAAAATGTCCTTGAGAAGAGGTCTTTTTGCAATTCTCTCCAATTCACATAAAGATACTTTCAAGCCTCTAGTTGGCAGTGTTACAAAGTTTCTTAATGCTCTTTCTCCCCGCCCGCCAGAAAAAAGTAATAATATACAGAAAAAAAAGAAAAAATAGCCAAAGGGAGCCTCTATCCTAAAGAAAGTTAAAAAATCAAAGGGAGCATAAAATCAAAGGGAGCATAAAAATATATATAAGAGAAAATTCAATCCGGTTACCTACAAAGTCACAGTAAAATCTTTCCCAAAAAGTATAAAGAAAAAAAAAACAAAACCAAGCCTCAATTTGACATCACTTTAAAAAACGCCGCTCAAAACAATTTCAGTCAAAAAAAAATCTCACAGCTTTCTTCTTTATATTGGATGAACTTTCCAACCTTAGCGAATTTACAGCACAAAAGAGTTTTTCTCACCCAGCCGACACACTTCACTCCAATCACTTTCTTTCCGGAGCTGTCCCAACTTCAGCAGCTATGGAGGCTGCCTCTCCGCCGCCAGCAAAAGGGCTGCTTCCGGATCAAACCAGAGATTTTGCGATATCTCTGGGATCCTGGAACAATCCCCTTCACGATCACCGTCTCTACGGGACGGTTTAGGTCCATTAGGACCGACCAGGGGCGAAAATATCGGCTACAATCTCAGAGCCCCGAGATCGTAGCTGTATTGCCGGAACGAAGCTCCGCCTTCTCTCCAGTCCCCGCAGATTCTTACCGACCCATCGGGCTTGACTGGGGTGACTATTGGGGTCTCCCACTGGGCGTGGTCAATTGGTTGTAGGACCCCTTGCTTGACGAGCTTGTCAATTTGCTCGTCTATTTTTGGCCTGAGTGCAAAGGGTACCCACCTTGGTTTTAGGCGTATCGGGGGAATGTTGGGGTCTAGGCTGAAGGAGATGGGGGGCCCTCGGTACTTGCCTAGGGTGCCGTCGAACACTTCCTGGAAGTCCCGTGCCAGTTGCTGTTCCCAATCGGTCTTGGTGGTGTGGTTGATGCCCGTGACTTCGATGCCGAGCGGTGCAAACCATTGCAGTCCCAAAAGGCTGGGTCGGTCTCGGTCCACGATCGTCAGGGGAAGCTTTGCAGTGCGGCCCTTGAATGTTACCTTGAATTGTCCAGTTCCAACTACCGGGATGCGGTTTCCCTGGTAGTCCTTGATTATTAGTCTCGGTTCTCCAGTCCCTTCTTGTGGATGGTAGGCACCAAGCATTTGATTTCTTGCCAGGTGACCATGGAGAGGTAGGACCCGGAGTCCACCTCCATTTTGCATGGCTCGCCTTCAATGCCTTCAATGCCTCCACATAGACCTTTCGGGTGTCAGTGATTGATGCGTGGCCGATGATGACTGTCTGGTTGGTTTCCTCCTTCCACCAGGTTTTGCCACCTCGTTGGTTCCATCCACTCCGGTCCCATCGGCTGTCGGCTTGGCGATCTCTGGCTCTGGGGGGGGTGCTGTCCAGTCTCCGCTCACTGTGGTCCCGCCGTCTGGGGCTGTAGGCCTTCCTCAATCGGCAGACTCGGGCGATGTGACCCTTTTTGTCGCAGTGCTGGCAGACTGCATCGAAGAAACGGCACTCTGCTCGAGGGTGGTCACCTCCACACCCAGCACATGCGGTCCCCGACTTACGACCCCACCGATTTCACTGGTCATGTCCTGTCTGGAGCCGGTGGATCTCCTCCTCCTCGTCCGTGGTGTCAGAGGCGGAGTGGAATTCGCCATGATGGGTGGTGGTTTCGCGGTGACTTGCTTCCGGGTGGGCCTCGGTCGCCCGTCCTGGGTCGGCGGTCATGTTGCGGTCTCCGGTGTCTGGTCTCCACATGCGGCTCGCCAATTTCCTGGTTGCCTCGGCTGCAGTGGCTTCAGCGATGGCGTCGGCGAGGGCGATGTCTCCTTTGGCCATCAGTCGGCTCCGTAGGACTGTGTCTCGGAGTCCGAGTACGATGCAGTCCCGTAAGGCCTCATCCATGTCCGAGAACCTGCACATGCCCCCTAGGCTTCGTAGCTCAACCACAAAATCGCTGATGCTCTCACCCGCTCTCTGGCCCCGCCGGTAGAAATCGTGCCGCCTGATGAGGGTGGGCACGGCAGGGGCATAGTGGTTCTGGAGCAATGGTTCGAGGTCGGCCCAGTCCATCTCCTTGACATCCGCGGGTTTCGCTAGAGCTTTTGCCATCTTGAACACTGTGGGCCCACAGTGTGTCAGGAAGACGGCTCTTTTCTTCGGCCTGGCAGCGTCCTTCATGTTGCTACATTCGAGGAACATGAGGAATCTGTCTGTGTATGATTCCCAGTCCTCAATAGCAGGATTGAAGGGTGCGGGTGGTGCAATGCTGGCCATCTTGTTGGTCTCGCTTCCTCCGGACACGTGTTGGTGGGGGATTAGCCTTGGGATCTCATCCTCGTCGCCAGTGTTATGTCCGGCGCGGCAAGGAGACCAGGACTCAGTGACTTGGTTCAGCTCATTTATTGGTCCCGAGAACGGCTTGGGTTCCGGGGGAAAAACTGCAGCTTTTTATTCCCAAGCCGTGGCAGCCGCGGCCAATGGCACTGCTTTGAATCTCCCGCGATTAGTTTCCACCAATCGCGGGAGATCCACAATGGGCCAATCAGAGTGGCTCGCTCGACCAATTGGATCCCTGCGTGCTTTGACCAATCACAGCACGGCGTTTACAAGAATGTAAATGACCGTACAGAACAATAATTGTTAAGTGAATCTGGCTTCCCCATTGACTTTGCTTGACTGGAGGTCACAAAACTTGATCCCATGACTCCAGGACACTGCGACCGTCATAAATATGAGCCAGTTGCCAAGGGTCTGAATTTTGATTCCATGATCCAAATTGTTTTTCCAAGAAGAATGAGAAGTGAAACATCATCAAGGAAAAACAAAGAAAGTCCAGTTGCCTTTTGACAAAACACCTTTGAGACAACCATGACCTGGATGACTGAGAATCTCCATAGACACTAACCACGGGGATGTTGTAAGTGTGAAAAATGGTCATAACTCAGTGCTGTTGTAACCTTGAACAGTCACTAAATAAAGGGTTGTAAGTTGAGGACTACCTGCATTTGACATGCTTTGAGACTGTCCTTGAACAGTGAAAAATGACAAAATGGCCACTTTGACAATGGTATAGCTAAGATGACTAACACCTGCCTTGGGCATAGGCTGTGCACAAGAGGAAATAACTATTGATATATTCTGTTGATGTAACCCTGGTATGTTTATGTCATGGCTAGGTGAAAGTAGGAAAATATATTTGGTTATGCTTTCTGTGAGAAACGTTAACTTCAAGCTCAATCAACAAGATTATATTTACACTTTAGGGCAGCGGTCCCCAACCTTTTTTGTACCAGGGACCAGTTTCACAATTATTCATTCTTTGCGGCCCGGTACAAAATTATCCACAGACCAGTACCGGCATCAGCACGCACGACCAAGGCAAGGCGAACCGAGCAACTGGCCAGCCAGCCGTCCCCCGCTTCTCCCCGCCACCTTCAACTCCTCCTTTGTACCTTCTCGCAGTCGATGGGCTTTTCGGGCTCTTTCTTAATCTCCTCCTGAATAATGCGAGACTCCACTGCTATCGGGACGGCTCTTCGTTCGAAGCCGCCCCCCTCCTTTGACGAAACTAAGGTGCGAGGATTCCTTCAGCACCCAAATGCCGCTTTCCAACCAACGACCGACAAGCTCACCCGGAAGCACTTTCTCAAGAGCCGTCGAAACAAGATGGCAGTGCCCAAGCAAAGTAGGCCCTACTTTCATCTTTCATTCTTTGTGGCACAGTACAAAATGATCCACGGACCAGTACTGGTTCGGGTCCTGGTGGTTGGGGACCCCTGCTTTAGGATTAGGATTACATGAAAACTCAGACTAGTATATATATATTAAATTGGTTTTTTTTCCCCCTGCAACTGATCGCCTACTATTTGGGCTACACCAAAAGTAGCTTGAGATTAGTTTCAGAGGTAGGAATAAAGGATAAGTGCGGGGGAAATAATAAATTAACTTTTGCAAAATTAATGTCACAAAGCCTTCCTTTTTCTTTGTCACCCTCCCACAAAAGCAGCCTTTTGATAATTATCCCAAGAAACCTGCTAGTGTGAGTGTTTTCAATTGTTTTCAAATAAGGCAAACAATACTGTATTTAATTAGAAGGAAGCTTTCCTACTTTGAAGATCTTTTAATTCCATGAGAATTACAGCATGCTGCTGCCACTAAATGTTTGTTTTTAGAACTGCTCATTTTCAAGAGGAATTTCCTCAAAAAATGGTGAGGGGAGGGAGAAAATTATAGTATGTGAGCAAATTAGACCTGGTCAAGCAATGAGAACTTCCAAACTTGCTCTGAAAAGCTGTAACACAAATAACCACATGGAGTGAAATGGTTAACAGTGTGTTGTATAGATTGACTTAATTTGTGCAGACTCGATCCAAAGAGGGGCTGAGTTTGCACAAGTCATGAAAATGCTCTGCGTAATTTTTGGGAGGATTTGAAGAGGGGAGTGTTCTCTTTTGCAGGATCATTTTCTAAAAATAAAGGTAGATAATGGTTTGGAAAGGCAGACAATTCACCACTGTAATAATAATGGCAAATAGAGAAAGGGGAGAAATCCTTTGTAGATCAAAATGTTCAAAAGAGAAAGAGTGTATCCTATTAAAAATGAGAAGCTCCCATTCCTTTAATGAGGTTCAGAACTATTGTTTCACTTGTACAAGGACTCTTTTCTGCCTCCCCTTCCATCTATGGCTTTCACAATCTCCCTCCCTCTCAAAAAAAAACCCCACCCCAGGAATGAGTGATGTTCTACAAAATGGTTGAATGGGGGAATTAGTGGAAAGGGAAACTAGAATCTGATCAGCTTTAAATATAATTGATTGATTAATTAGTATCCATGACCATCACTAAGTGTTGTTTTTAATGTTTTATGATGAATGTATTTTACAATGACTATGTTAATGATCTACCACTATTGTTGTATGTACATTGAGAGCTTACGCACCGGAAACAAATTCCTTGAGTGTCTAATCACACTTAACCAATAAAGAATTCTGTTCTAATGAAAAGCACATATGTACATCAGTGGTGGTATTCAATTTTTTTTTTACTACTGGTTCTGAGGGCATGGCTTGGTGGGCATGGCAAGGGAAGGATATACTGCAAAATCTCCATTTCCACCCCACTCCAGGGGAAGAATACTATAAAATCCCCATTCCCTCCCCACTAACTTGCTTTCCAATTCCGTTCTCCTGTGCAGGGTACTCCAATCAGCTGGAACTTGGGAGATGGCAAATAAATGCAGGTAGGACCAGACAGAGGTGGTATTTGCTGGTTCTCCGAACTACTCAAAATTTCTGCTACCAATTCTCCAGAACCTGAATACCACCTCTGGTGTTACATGTTTAGTGCATTTGGAGAAAGCCCTGATGAAATAGGACCTCTGTGATGACCCAGGGTGGGATACAAAATAAACACAGTCACAAAAAACAGGTGAAGCCCCTTTTATTCCTTCACTTTGCTTCCAAGCTCCAAATATCCTTGACTGGAGACAAAAAACTCCAACACAAGCAGTTACCAGAAGGAGGAAAATGCTGTTTAAATTATAAAGAGTAAAAACAACACAAACCAGGCAAGATAAAGGCTGGAGGATGTCCACAGATAACAGAACACACACTGGGAAGGACGCCAAATTCAGAGAGGAACAAATTCCATGCTTTGTTTCCAGCACTCACCCATACACATGTCCGTCCTCTCATTCAGTTGTCACAGCTGCAGCCCATGAAGAGGATCAAGGCCCTCTCCTCCCAAGTAGACCAGGTCTCTCCCTTATCCTCTCCTCCTTGTGTTCCCTAGGATGGAGAGGGGATAGGCCTGGGTCCTCCTCTGACTGCCCAGCTGGCCTCTGCCCTTCCCCAGCCTCCTCCACAACCTCTGGAGCCACACTTCCACTCTCCACCAGGGGCATGACAACCTCTATGTGTTGTAGGATTAACCCTTTCTTTGCTTATCGTGTTCCCCAACAGGGCCAGCCTCAGAAGCTGCCATGAACCCCGGAGTTGATGTGAGGAAGAGAAGACAAGCATCGCAATGAATCCTTGTGAGCCATGGTGATTTCAAAGGATCTGTGCAACATGATATCCTTGCACAAATGATGCAGTTTTGTGCTAGGATCGTGATCTCTGCAAACATGAAAGTTTCATGTTTGGGATGATAATGTCATAATGCACATATGACCATTTGCCCAGTTTGGCTGTTGGATGGATTTCCTTAACCTATGGATAACAGAGATGGGGAAAGGACAATGTGGGGAGGAAAATTAAATTCTCCAGGCCCCAAAAGCTACCCTTTTATCTCATTATTGTCTACCTTGTCCTTTTGTTTTGGAGACCTTAATTATGGAAAGATAAATTATCTAATCAGTTTAAATGAACAAATATATGTTCAAAAAGATCCTTGCATAAGGTAAATTATGCATAACATAATTTCACCCCCAGCGAAGAAAAATGTCCAGAGCTCCTTGAGCTCCTTGATTTTACATTTGACTACCATTATAGGGCAACTACCCCTCCAGGCACCTGAGAGAGAAAAAGGAAAATAATTTATCCTGTGTTGAGCAGGCCTGCAATTCAATTCAATTGCATCCAATTGTCTGCATGAATATTGTTAAGTCTGGAGCATGGGTGCAAATAATGGAGACAAGCCGGTAGAAACAGTGAACTTCAAACTCTTTATTTACATGGTGTGACAGCTCAAACTGGAGGGCTGCTATAGCCTTCCTTATATAGGCAACTTATTAACTATTCAACCAATAGCAATCCGGGAGCGCTAGCTCCGTTAACCAATGAGAACGGCCTGTTAATGGCCAATCAGATTCTCCTGAACGGACCAATCCGATCCTGCCATTAGCAGCCAATCAGAAGTGCAGGGCCAGAACCCTGCACTTGACTTCAAGCTCAAGATAACTTGATTAATATTTATTCATTCACAACAAATATGATGCTTCACTAATGAGTTTTCATTTTGCAAGCAATATACACTTCAAAGAACTTCATCACTGAGTTGCTTTTCAAATGTGCCAACCCTATTTCTATTGTACGGCCACACAAGCTGCGTTAAATAAATAAAGAGGCAGGGAGAAATTAATGGAAGAGTTATGAATTCTGTTAACTAAAGAATCATCCTGTGTAGAACTAGTACATTTGTGAATACCATGTTTGGGACACATGTCTGGCCAAGGATATTGGGTTGTCTGGATTAAAAGACAAAAACTGTCCCCATCCACATATCCAAAAATGTATTACAGCTTCCTTCTTTTGTTCTGATAGTGGAAGGGCTCGGAGAGGCAGGAGGCTTTCTTGGCATTCTTTCATCTTTCACTCAATCTACAGTTAGAGTCACCAGACCTGCTTTAAGGGCTGATCTCAAGCTTTGGAAATTTTCCCAAGCCAACTTGAGAGCAATCTGCTGCAATTTAATTCATTAATTGAGAGTATGATTTGGAAAAATGGAGTTTCATTATCACGGGGAGCATCACTTCATTGGATTTTTTTTTTAAATAAACCTCAGCCCAACATTGCTATATATTAGCTTTTCTTTTCATTAGTTGAGAATCAACCACTAATTGTAACATTCCCCTGAATATGTAAGGTTGGAAAAGATTGTGGACTAGTCTCTTTTTAGCATCTTCTGAGTACAAGGCTTCTAGAAGTACTTTCTATAAAGTTTGTGTGTATTCCATGCAAACGCTAAAAACCCAGCTGAGAGTCAGAGGTGGTTTTCAGCAGGTTCTGACCAGTTCTGGAGAACTGGTAGTGAAACTTTTGAGTAGTTCGGAGAACCAGCAAATACCACCTCTGACTGGCCCCACCCCCATCTATTCTCTGCCTCCTGAGTCCCAGCTGATCGGCTGGGTCTTCTTTTGTTGCCCTGCACAGGAGAATGGAGCTGGAAAGCAGGTTAGTGGGTTGGGGAGGGAATGGAGATTTTGCAGTATCCTTCCCTTGCCATGCCCACCAAGCTACACCACACCAAGCCACACCCACAGAACTGGTAGTAAAAAAAATTAAATCTCACCACAGCTGAGAGGTGATTTATGATCCTGACCATCCAAAGGGAAGAGTGTAGTGTACTTCCTGGGAAATAGTGATGGACTGAAGAGGACTCTGCTTTCAGTAAAGCTGATGACCATGGCAGATTGGCAAAATGAGGAGCCAGTGAACAGATAAATACCTCAAAATACCTCTGTGGATAAATGGGAGGACATAGGATAATCTTCAAGCACTCCATACAAAGGTCCCCTGTGAAGAGACCATAAAACAGTGATTCATTGCACATTTTAAGGCTTAAGCCCAAATAAACTATTAAAGAAACATAGGGATTGCTCACTTCGTTTGTTTTGGAAATTGCTTATTAACTGCTTTTTGGATATTAAGAATCTTCAGACCAACAAGTTTCATCACACTGAGAGATTCTCTTTCAACCCTCCAGGAAAGAAGTTTTATTTAAGAATTTTTAAAAAAATATTCTGAAATAAAGAGCAAAAAGTTGATTAGAACATTTTTGAAAAGCTATAAATATTATAAAGGGCCAGATGGATGGAAAATAAGATTTTGAAATTAATTATAAGAATCCCTCCTATGGATTGTTTAAAATTCCATCAAAATATATATATATAAAGATTTTGAATCTTTAGTGTAAGAAATCTACCTTTGGGAAAATATTGTAGATTACAGAAAAACATGAAAAGAGGAGAGTTTGAAGGCTGGACACCAGAGGCAACCAGAAACACACACATTTATGGAGATTATACTAAAGGAGAACAGAGCCACTAATACAGAATGGAGAAAAGTAATCCAACTATGGAAACATTTGACAATATTTGGGAACAATGGACTCAGAAATTTCTATTAAGATTATCTGCTACCATAAAAAAGTGGTTTAAAATAGGTGATAGAATATGATACAATTGTGAATCAGGCTATTTTGTATTTAAATTTAAAAATGACAAGTTACAAGAATGATTGTGGAAGAAGGTGAGGCAGAGCCTGGTGTCAGAGTCAAAAGAGGAATCATCCTAGAGTCATTATGTTACCACAAACAGTCCAAGTCCAACGCTTCCTGAATTCCGTTAATTCTTACCTAGTGCCAATTTAGTGATGACTGTTAGTTGACTAGATCAGGGGTGTCAAGCTTGATTTCATTGAGGGCCACATCAGGGTTGTGTTTAACCTCATGGGGCGTATGGCCAGGGTGGGCATGGCCAGCTTGACATCACTCATTCAGGCTCCATTTTTGGCCATGATGGCCTCCTGCAGCCCTCTTTCAGAGAAAACAGAGCCCGGAGAGGCTGTGTGCAGAGAGGCAGTTTTTGCTGGCAGAAGGCTGCAGGAAGGCATCACAGTTGAAAACGGAGCCTGGGAGGGATGTGTGTGACACTCCTCAGCTCCATTTTCACTGACAGAGGCACTGCCGGTCCTTTGTTGTTTCCATGGTGCACCTGTGGACTAGATCTAAGCACTCCGCAGGCCGATCCGGCCCACAGGCTTTGAGTTTGACACCACTGGACTAGATTCTTGTGTTTAGGCATGAAGAATAAATCAACTTAAGTAGAACTTATTATGTGGCCTTGATTCTTCACTCCTGACAATGAAATGGAAAAAGATATTATACTGGATTTACAAATTAAATGGTCTGATGTCTTAATAATTAAAAGGAACACAAAAATGATAAATCAGAAGATTGACTTGGGCAACATTCTTATCTTGGACTTACCAAAGAGATATATTAAACTCCTTAATGAGTTCCTGAGGAAACACAAAAGGAAAATGAAGACAAATCTGCTTTTGGGAAATTGTTCACAGGGAGTGAACATCAAAAAGCAAAAGAATTAATATAATTTCTGCTTATTTGATCATTAAAATATGTATGATTTCTAGTAGCTCTTAATGGGTTTTTTCTCAATGAGACCAAATCATAAGGCTTTAAAGATTGGTTTATAGATGAGGTATGGGAGGAATATATACTTTCAGAGAAAGTGATAAACTACAGTGTAAAATAAAGCATTACAAAAAAAGTCTTATTTCATTAATATTTTGTTAAATGTCATTACTTCTGGTATACTGTAGATTTTATTATTTTTGGTATGTGTAGGAGTTTCTGAGAGAAGACAAACTGATACAAAATAAATTTGTTGGATGCTATTTGAAGAGATTAAAGAATGTAGATCATTGTTGCTTCTGATAGCTCTTGATTAGTTTTTCTTGACAAGGCTTTAAAGATTGGTTGATAGATATTGAAAGGAGATTTTATATTTAATTATCTGAGAGTGCAGATAACTAACAATCAGAACAGGTCTCTCCACACATTATCCTTAGTGAAGCATGCAAACCAGTGTCTGCATTCCCTGCATTGGATATGGAGAGCACATATTTCTCCTTCTGTCCTGGCCATTTTTTACAGAGACACAATTGAGAGTGTTTTAACAAACTGTATCACAGTTTGGTTTGGTTGTAGCAGTGCCTCAGATAGAAAATTCCTACAGAGAATGATGAGGACAGCCAAGAAGAGCCGTGTTCCACTCCATTGAGCCCCTTGCACCAGACGCACCTGCCCAAGCATATCCGAACAAAGCGGTACACGAAGTCAATGGGATGAGCCTGAGAGAGGGAAAGAGAGAGGAAAGAGAAAGAGAGAGAGAAAGAGAGAAGGAAGAAGAGAAAGAGAAAAGGGGAAGAAAGAAAAGGGTTCAAAGAAAGGGGGGATGGAAGGAAGGGACAGAAAGAAAAAGAAATAAAGGAGGGAGGGAGGAAGGAGAAAGATAATGAGATATCTATTCTAGTTCAGTCACCTGCTCTCGCAGGGTTAGAAGGGAATGTGTGTGTGTTTTCTTTGTAATTTACCAGTACATTTTGGTTTTGCCTTCTTCAGAATTGGCACATTGGGGAAAAGTAATTTTTTAGGGTGGAGATCTGCTCCAATGGGTCCTGTTTAAAGCCTCAACAAAATGTGAGCGCTTCCTGATAGTCTTGGCCACCTTTAATTAATAGAAGCCAAAGATGTTTCAATGTGCTGGAAAAGATGCTGGCAAAGATGTTTCAATGTGGAAAAGGGCCTCTAAACTAGGCCTCATTTCAATCTGATGCATCAGATCTCTTTCTCTCTCTCTTTCCCCCTCCCCCCTCCATCCCTCCATGTCCCCCCTTCTTTGTTCCTTTTTCTTTTTTTTCCCTTTTCTCTTTCTTTTCTTCTTTCTCTCTTTTCTTTCTCTCTCTTTCCCTCTCCCAGGCTCACCCCATTGATTTGGTGCACCGCTCTGCTCGGACTTACTTGGGCAGATCCCTCCAGTGCAACGGGCTCAATGGGGTGGACCTGCAGGGCCAGCACCTAGAACGCGGCAGTGCCAGCACATTTGAAAAGTCGAGCAAAGCCAGAGGTCGGTAATTTTTGCAGGTGATAGGATCTGGGTCCTGTAAGTTGCGTTATGGTAGCGGGGACCCACAATGGGTCGCCCGAGAAGTTTTTCGCAAACACGAGGTCACCTTCCTGGAATGCCCGACACTTGCTGCTGGATCCTGGGGGTTGTTCCAGCATATAGTTTGGGTGGAGGCGATCGAGATGTGAGCGAAGTTTCCGGCCCATCAAGAGTTCAGCTGGGGTTTTGTTCGTGGTACTGTTTGGGGTTATGTGCTGGAGAAGAAGCATGCGGTTTATTTTGCCGTCAATGTCACCGTGGTCCATTTTGTGCAAGGTCTGTTTTACAAATTGAACCATTCGCTCAGCCCTACCATTGGCCGCAGGGTGAGCTGGCGATGTTAAGGCATGGCGGATGCCCCGATCTGCCAGATACTGTTCGAATGGCAGGGCAGTGAATTGGGGGCCATTATCGGAGACCAGGACATCCGGAAATCCGTGTGTAGCGAATAGTTTATTCAGTTTTTTAGTAACTGCCTCTGTGGTGGTGCTTTTCATCTTGTGGACTTCGAGCCAGTTTGAATAGGCATATACTGTTAGAAGGAAAGTGTGTCCTCTTGTGGGTCCCGCAAAATCAATGTGGATATGGGACCAAGGAGCTCAAGGCATTTCCCACTGAGTTGGGGGAGTTTTTGGAGGAGTGGAGCGAGTCTCCTGACATTTGCTGCACTTTGCTACCCAGGTCTCTATCTGTTTATCTAACTCAGGCCACCATGCATAACTCCTGGCCAATGCATTCATCTGCACAATGCCTGGATGTCCATCGTGCAACATTTTTAATACTCAATGTTGCAATTTCTCTGGGATTATGACTCTGTCTCCCCATACTATGCAGCCTTTTTGGGAGAATAGCTCTGTTTGACGATTCTTAAATGGCTTGAACGTGTCATTGGTTTCGCTGACCGGCCAACCCCATTCCACACAGCTGAGGACTCGTGCCAAAACAGGGTCCTTTTTTGTTTCTAAGGCAATGTCTCGAGCGGTCAGCAGCAGCGATTTGAGGGTTTCGATTTGCAATACAGCTAAGGTTGGAGCTGGGTCTTCTATGATGTCTGGTAGTGGAGAGCGGCTCAAAGCATCAACGTGGGGAATGGTTTTCCCCGGGCGGTGTTGCAATCGGTAATTGTAGGTGGCTAAAACTTCTGACCAATGTGCCATTCTTGGTGATAAGATATGGGGAGTTGGTCTGTTTCCTGCCAAAATACCAAGTGGCGGCTTGTGGTCTGTAATTATGGTAAAGGGTCTCCCATACACTTATTAATGGAAACGTTTAATTGCGGATACAATAGCGAGAGCCTCTTTATCAAGTTGGCTATAGTTCCTTTCAGTCTTAGACAAAGTTCTCGAAAAGAACACAATAGGTGCCTCATTCCCATTTGGTAGGACATGGCTTAAGATGGCTCCCACTCCAAATGGTGAGGTGCCACAGGTAACCATCAAAGGTAGAGTCTTGTTGTTTTGCATCAATACAGCATCGGAGGTTAAGAGGTCTTTTACTTGTTGGAATGCCCTTTCTTCACGCCGTCCCCAGACCCAGGAAGCCTTTTTGTCAAGACATCTATGTAGGGGCTCGGCTACGGTCACCTTCTGGGGCAAGAAGATGTTACAAAAGTTAATGAGCCCCAGGAAAGCTTGGAGGTCTGTCTTATTCCTAGGTCTTGGGGCGTTTTTGATTGCGGTTAGTTTTTTTTCAGTGGGGTGGATTCCCTGTCTGTCGAGAAGGTATCCCAGGAACTCCACTCTCTCCGTACAAAGTTGACAGTTGTCCCTTTTTACCTTCAGACCAGCGTCTTTAAATTTCTGAAGAACTTTTCTGAGTCGTTGTACTAATAACTCTTTAGTGGGGGCAGCTATTAGGACGTCATCAAAATAAGGCACGACGCCTTTTATGCCTTGTAATAGTCTTTCCATTAAACTTTGGAAAATGCCAGGCGCCACGCTTACTCCGAATTGGAGTCGATTGCACTTGAAGGCGCCTCTGTGTGTAACTATTGTCTGAGCTTCTGCAGTTGTCGCGTCTACAGGTAGTTGCTGGTACACCTGAGCTAAGTCCATTTTCGCGAATATTTTTCTGCCACCCAGGGAATGAAGAAGGTGTTGAACCACTGGTACCGGTTAAGCGCTCTGTTGAAGAGCATGATTTAGGGTGGCCCGGTAATCCCCAAAAATTCTTAACAAACCATCTGGCTTCATGGGCATTACTATTGGAGTTTCCCAGTGGGCATGGTCAATCGGTTCCAATACGCCCTGGGCTATCAGTTTATCTAGCTGCTCGTCGATCTTCAGCTTTAGGGCAAAAGGTACCCGACGAGGCTTAAGCCAAATGGGAGCTACATCGGGGCTGAGATTAAATGGTATAGAGGTCCCCTTGTACTTGCCTAATGTTCCTGTGAACACATCCTGGAATTCCTGGATGAGAGCCTCTTCCCAGTCGTCGCTTCTGGTTTGGTGTATGCCGGCTAGTTCAATCCCGAGTGGGGCAAACCACTGTAACCCTAACAAACTGGGTCGGTCACGATCGACAACAGTCAGGGGAAGCGTCGCAGTGCGGTCCTTGAAGGATACTTGGACGTGGCTGGAACCGACAACTGGAATTCTGTTTCCCTGGTAGTCTTTCAGGATGATTCGTTGCGTGCTTAGGTCCTGGCGGCAGATGGTAGGGATCAGCTGTTTGAGGGTTTTCCAGGATACCATCGATAGGGATGATCCCGAATCGACTTCCATCATGCACGGTCGATTCTCGATAGTAACCCTTACGCGGATCTTTCTTGCATCGAACGATGAAGCATGGCCAATAATAATGGTTTGGTGGGCCTCTTCTCGTCTCGTTGAAAAGGCAGGTGCTTGGTTTCTGTAGTAGGAGTGGTTGTTCCATTGGTGGTTCAGACAGTCCCGGTTCTCAGGAGGTTTGCCTATCTCCCGACGGAGGTTGTTCTCCCTTAGTTTGGGACTGGGCTCTCGTCTGCTTCTGCAGACCTTCGTTATGTGGCCTCTTTTTCAGCAGGTACGGCAGAGTGCGTGAGGAATTTGCAATCCGATTGCGGGTGGTTTGCCCCGCAACCAGCACATTGGCGCAGACGTCTCTGGTTCCTCTGCTCTTGTTCTGAGTGGAGCTGGTTGACCTCCTCTTCCTCACTGTCTGAGGATGACTCGAGGTCTTCGTGGTGGGTGGTGGTAGCATGCTTCTCAGCGGCAAGTGGGCTTTCGTTAGCGAGTTGGCGAAGTGGTGCGTTCGCTCGGCGCATTCGAGCAGCTGACTTCCTGGTTGCTTCTGCAGCAGTAGCGTCGGCGATGACATCTGTAAGGCTGATGTCTCCTTTCACCATCAGTTTACTCTGTAAGTGTGGTACATTTAATCCTAGAACTATGCGGTCTCTTAGGGCTTCTTCAAGGTTTGCAAAACCACAAAGGCCTCCTAGGTTCCGGAGGTCGGCTATGAAATTCCCAATGCTCTCGTCATTCCGTTGGTTCCTTTGGTAAAATTCGTGTGTTCGTATCAGTGTAGGTACTGCGGGTGCATAATGGGCCCGAAAGATTGGGGCGAGGGTATCCCAATCCATGATCTTCACTTTCGCCAGTTTTGCCAGTGCTTTAGCCATTTTGAAAACGGCGGGGCCGCAATGAGTCAGGAACACCGCTCGTTTCTTGCCAGGCGTAGCATCTTTTAAATTGTTGGTCTCTAGGAACATCTGGAAGTGATCTATATACGAGTCCCAGTCTTCAGTTGCTGGGTCGAATGGAGTGGGTGGTATGGCGCCGCTGGTCATCTTGCCGTTTGTTGCGTGCCCCCTTCAGCCACGTGCTCTGTCTTATTCAATGCGTACTTAGTCAGCTCTATCATCTCCGCATCCCATCCTCGTCGCCAGTGTTAAGTCCTGAGCATGGGCTCAAGGAACAGAGATGAGACATCGAACGATGACTTCAACTCTTTATTGTAAGATAAGAACAGAGCAACTACTTGGGCGGCAGCAGCTCTTTTATAGAGCTGGCTGCTGTCAAATCAATCCATGAATTGAGTTTACCGCTTTTACAAGTGTCCAATCAGAGAGGCCCGTTAACAGTCAATCAGACTGGCCAGAAAGGTCCAATCACGACTCGCTATTCGCGGGCCAATGAGAAGTGCAGGATTACAAGCCTGCTGTAAAGTAAAGCTGTTTAGGGTTGTATCGCTGCGTTGGCTTAGTCCATAACAGAAATTATGACTAGTTCAGAAAACCAGCAAATATCATCTCTGGCGAGGCCCACCCACCCTCACCTTTACCTCTTCTATATTCCCTTGTTTTTTAGTTCAGCTGATTCGCATGGCAGAGCGGATTACCACGCCTCAGCTGAGCTAAAAAACAGTTCACCTCATTAGAGAGTGGTTTTTGAGTGCTGCGTTTGCGTGCAAAGTACACACTCATGATAGAATTGGTAGGAAAAAATTTGGAAACCCACCACTGCAAAACATCTCCAAAATTACCATTAATCGTTAGCCTTCACAGTTTGATTGAAGAGAGACTTTATCCTCACCTTCCTTGCTCTCTTCAGTTGGCACTGTTGTTCATCAGGGTCTGATGAACAACTCTCTTTCCCCATTGCACACATCTCATGATCTTGTCCTTCATCCTCAATGCTTTGAGTGACTAATGGTGGTCTGATTGCAAAAGTTACTCAGGGTTCATGCAATCCAATCTTCTTCCCCTCTACAACATAGAATTTAGCTGAGGAAAAGACCATCCACACAAATTATGTCTGTAAAAATTTACATGTGAAAGGTGCTAATTAATTCAAAATAATTTCGATTACTTTTACTTTAGCTGAGTTGGAATATTTGGAACATTGCGCAATTATCTTATTAGCTTTCACTGACCAGTAACAATTACTTATGATCAAAAGTTTTCATGTAAAAGTAAATTATATCAAAATATTTTTTACTCATGTTTTACTCATGTTCTAAAAGTAATTTTTTCATGTTATATTCGTATAGATGTGGCCCTACTTTCATCATAAAAAAAAACCAAATCTTTAAAATGAAGCTTCTCCTTGGAGAAGAAATGACAGCAGAATCTGTTTAATAAGAACAGGATCGATTGAAATTAAATTAGAAGCCTTATGATTTCTGAAGATTCAGTGGAGAGAAAATAAGACTTTTTGTTTTATTTTGTTTCTTCCTTTCAGAATTTATAACTATTGTTAGAAAGCAATATTTAAGGTAATTTCTGGCATGCTGGAGTGCTTATTTTGATAAATGACACAGGCTGCACAATATATATTAATCTGGTATCACTTCAGACTACTCTAATATAAACAGATAGGAAGTTTTAGGAGTCTAAATAATGGAGAAAGCCTAAAAAAAAAATCATTACATCAACCAGTACTCAATATACTGAGTGCTCTACTGGTAATATATATATATATATATTCGTAGGTGTTGAATGACACCAGACCCACACCCATGAGGGCCACACAAGATGCTTCCCCCACACTTCCACGTAGAAAGCAGACTCACACCCACACAGAAGATGAGACACGACCACGGACCAGAAGCCGCACTGCAGCTGCATCACTACCCATTTCAAATCCCTCCGACCCATACATGAAGCGAACTGACCCCCACCATGAAGATGCAGCACGACCATGAACTCGAAGTCAAACAGCAAGATCACAGCTCACCAGCTCAAATCCCCCAGCAACTAAAACTAACCTGGACAACTTGGTTGTCCCACCTGAACAAAATACACCTCCAGCCAATCAGAACACGGCCAACCCCCCAACCAAACATAACACAGCCAAACCCCCTACCAATGAGAACACCCCCCACCCAATCAGAACACAGCCAAGCCCCCACCCAATCAAGTCACACCTCCACTAGCAGTTAAAAGGAAGAAGCAGCTGCAAGCTCATATTACTCTGAGAAGCACAGAGCCGAAGACACAAGCCTGAAGATGATGAATGAGACTTCATCAAAACGTTGCCTAGATACTTCCAATCTTACGTGGGAGAAAACCCGAATAACCAAAGATCCACACATCCACACATATATATAGGTATTTTCCCACATCACTGTAGTTGTGCTTTTAAAGTTGTAGCAACATTTCGGCAGAATCTCATCTGCCATCATCAGGCTTCTGTATTGTGTTCATCTGTGAGATACACAATACAGAAGCCTGATGATGGCAGATGAGATTCTGCTGAAACATTGCTACAACTTTAAAAGCACAACTACAATGATGTGGGAAAATACCCGAACTCTGTGTGTGTGTGTGTGTGTGTATGTGTGTGTGTGTGTATTCAGATTCCCTGCAGATGGTTGAAGGAATTCCAAGTCATGCAAAAGGCAATAAACATACCTAATATTCCTTCCTTCTCCTATTTTCCCCATAACAACAACAACCCTGTTCGGTAAGAGAGTGACTAGCCCAAAGTCACCTGGGACTGGCTTTCTTGCCCAAGATGGGACTGGAATTCATACTCTCCTGGTTTCTAAGCTGGCACTTTAGCTTTTACAACAAACGGGTGTGTATATTAAATTTAATTAAAAGATTCCTATGTCTTCTTTCCGATCACCCTCCTTCGTGGCTGCCTGCAAGCAAAGTGAAAAACAGTGAAGCAATTCTGCCATTGAATTGAATTAAAATGGCAATATATAATCCATTAAAATACAATCAAAACACATACAAGCATTACACAGTTGTGCCTCTGGCTGGTACCAATTGCTTCTACCTTTAGAGGATGTGTTGAGACACTTATTGTTGGCTTAACTTTTAAATGGTAGGGACACCGACTCCTGGATTAAGCAGATTCATTTTTAAAAAAATATATGCATGTCCCAAATCCACTTTTTTGAATTAATTTCACCTAATGGACTTCTGAATTCTAGTAAAAGACACTGTAAATTTTGTTTTGTCTGCCTGCCCTGGGCTAAAATAACTTTCTGTATGTTATACTAGATACCAAAATCTGATCTATCAAAGTTCACAAGTGAATACTGAAAGATAGTCTTGGATTAATTTGTCCCTGTATGCCCCCATGTCTCAAAACAAAACAAACATACAAACGCAACTATTATTTATGATCAAACTGACTTTTGCTGATAGGTGTTGAAGGTCCAGGGGAATTTCCTGTGGCAACTGCTGAAGGTCAAAAGCAGTGAACTGAAATCATCTGTCCACTGTGCCTCTGTGCCATCCAGCAATCTGTAAGTATGCATAGCTCCAACACCATAAAGGTGAGGTGCTGAGGATAAACTTCAGCAATGAGATTTATTTCATCATAATGAATGAACACATTATCATTAATTTTCTGGAAATGCATTTAGCCCAGCACTATTGAACTCCTGTGCCCAGTAATTGGGAGGGAAAATTGTTTACCCAGAGTTCCTTTTTGAGGATACAGTAAGGAATGAAGAATGAAGAAAGGTTTGAAGTTCTGTTTTGTTATTGAAGAAGATGTTATCTACCTCCTTATATTTTACCCTGGGTTGAATGATATCTGAAAAACAGACATGGAAGCCTAAAAATATGACATTAAATGTTCTGATTCCACATTTCTTGGATTACATAAATACCAAATTTGGTCAAAACAATAAAACTTATCTAAAATCTAGCAGTACATCCCCTCACCATAGATCCCATAATCAGAACATTGGCAAAAATTGGCACAACTCCCAAGATTCCAGAAACATGAGTTTCCATGAAATGTAGACACTTAACTCAGAATGCCTTGAAATAGATGATAGTTTGGATGTCTGCGGTAGCATCATCAACCAGTTGGTAGTGCACTGTAGCTAGATTAAGTTTTGCAAAGACTTTCCCCAAAGCAAGAACAGGCAAGGAACTGATTTGACCAGTGGCCCCTGATTATGTATGCTGTTTAATTTTCAGTGCACTTATCACTAGATACTCTTTATTAAATATTAATACTGATATGATACATATAGCCTACTGGTTCTCTGTATCTGATTCAAGAACTTGTTGCATTAGATTTTCAAGCACTTCTCTTTTTCCATGTGAGGCAAAAGACAGGCTTTTATGAAGATTGATGCAACAGATATATCCAAATGGAATACTAATGTCTTCCCTATCGAGACTCCTAGACTCTCAGAAAACACTTTGGAAATTTATCAATTACTTCTGATACTTGACCAAATGTCACCCTACCCACTTCTTGGACTTGTCTTCTATTGGCAAGAACCAGTCCCTTCCTTAAATATTTTTTACTTCCCTTGCTGTAAAATTGATTGGAAATTTCTCTTGAAAACAGCCATTTCTGGATGTATCTGTTACAGCTTCCAGCTCCCTTTTTCTTTCTAACCACAGAGAAAACACCATGGCCTTAACAATCAAGGAAGTTGTTTCACAGGAAGCTCCTGTGAAAATATGTAATACAAGGTGTTCTTCTGGCATTGAGATAAGCCAGACCAGAAAATAAACACTAGGGCAACTTTAACTCTATTATGTAGGAAAACAAAATCTTGAAAACCTGGGTGTTAACCTCTACTCCTGTTTTATGAAAAAAAAATCATTGTGAGGTTAATTTCTTTAGTACCCCTTTTTCCTTCTCAAGATTAAGTTGATGTTTTGTTAACCATTCTTGCATTTGTGACAAGATTTGCTCTATATTATTCTTGTTGAGAGTCAACAAGAGTCAGAGTCAACAGCTCCTATTCTTACCTTTTGTTAACATTGTTAGAAACATTCTGAACACAATACAATAATTGCTAGCCTTCATTATCATGTGAAAAATCACTTACATGTAAAACTAAGTAATTTGAGTCCTTAGTAGAATCCTTTTCACTAAAGGACTTTGAACTACATACTTTTTTTTATGTCTCCTGTACACAATCTGTATTCCACATCCTTGAATCTAAATGTAGAGTGCTGATGTAGCTCGCCACATTCTGTATATGGATGGGTATATCTGGCTTTATCTGAAGACATTGTGGAGGGTACTTTTTCTGTATTTGGCTGTTTTTGTCCCATATTTGTAGTCTTCTAGGTATGCACAATACAATACGACTTAAAACAGTTCATTTAGTGACCATACAAAGTTACAACGGCACTGAAAAAAGTGACTTATGATTGTTTTTCATACTTACAAGTGTAAGTATGGTCATGTGATCAAAATTGAATCAGGTGGGATTCAAAAAATTTTACTACTGGTTCTATGGGTTGGCTTGGTGGGTGTGGCAGGAGAAGGATACTGTAAAATCTCTATTCCCTCCCCACCCCTGGGGGAAGGTTACCACTGGTTCTCTGAACTACTTAAAATTTCCGCTACCGGTTCTCTAGAACTGGTCAGAACCTGCTGAATACTACCTCTGATTCAGATGCTTGGTAATAGATCAGCTCTTGCAACCTTCTGACAAGCAAAGTGAATGGGGAAGCCAGATTCACTTAATAATGTCATTACTAATTTAATAACTGTGGTGATTTACTTAACAGTGGCAAGAAAGGTTCTAAAATGGAGCAAAAACTCTTAACAAGCATCTCACTTAACAACAGAAACTTTTGGCTCAAACTTGTGGTCATAAGTCAAAGACTACCTGCACTTACATCACTTGATTCCTGTGACATATTGTAATGCAATTTCCCTGGCTCAATCATATTGTAATGAAATTTCCCTTTCTGGAAACACAACAAATGTCAGTTTTGGTTAAGGTATCTCCTCCTCCTCCTCCTCCTCCTCCTCCTCCTCCTCCTCCTCCTCCTCCTCCTCCTCCTCCTCCTCCTTCTTCTTCTTCTTCTTCTTCTTCCTTTTGGGAGTTCTTGATCATAAGAAATGTAAAGAAGCAAAAAAAATATCTTGAGATAAATTAGATGGCTCTGTAATATAAGTGGCAATGCCTTGCTTGGCTTTTTGAAGTTGTTTATGAAATTTAAATAACCATACAATAATGGATAGTATTAGTGAGGAAATATCTTTCAGGAATTTCAAAAGGTCTTCAAATATTTGATGATGAACACAAGTGCAAATATTACTGAAAATGTCTGGGATCCTCAGACACTCAAAGAGATAACTGGTTTTTGTCAGAGCTATTTATTGGGGGTGGGGGGGAAATGAAGAGATTCCTGCATAATCCTAGGAAGCAGGGTAACTCTTCAGTCAGGCTCTTTGGTGTGGCCAAGACCGATAATTTTTAAAAAAATCTAGAGCCTTCCATTTGAGATTATATCTGGCTGCATATCAAAGCAATTGAATTGACTTCCAAAAGTCATTGAAAGCTTGACTTTGCTCCCAGTTTTCCAGTTAGTTGAGCTCCTGTCCTTACCCCATCCTCTACTCACAACCCCATCCTCTACTCACAACCCCATCCTCTACTCTACTCCCTGCACTCTTTTAAAACCACATCAGCTTAAGTTGTTCACCAAAAATGTGCACAATGCTTGCTATTGTAGATGATATAAAAAATACAAGTGAATATTGACAGCTCCTTCCTTCCTTTCTTTCTTTTTATTGAAAAGATGTTAACATATTGCTCAGATTCTAGACATAAAAATTTGCTTGGATTTGAAGTATTTATCTGTGATTATTTAAATATTCCAAATTGGGACAGTGACTTTATATATACCTTAAACAAACTGAATTTTAGAATAAGACAGCTAAAGCCTGCATCATTTTCCATTGTCCTTATACACTTCTTTCCCCTTTGGCACGATTCTTTTCCCAAACTTTTTCCAGTTTTTTTTTTTAAAGTATCTTTTTGGATAAGTGGGCTCCTCTGGTGCTTTGGTAGATCCATGTTGCCATGGAAACTGAAGAGAGATAACCATGAATGCCCCTCCTGAGCCCTTTATAAGGAAGATGACTGCACAATAAATAGAGACAGCTGTCCGTATCTCTGGGAGCAGTGAGATGGCAAAAAGGAGTACAATCCAGGACACCCATATTGTGTAGTGGCAAGGACGCAATGTTAGCAGACAGCTAACATGTTTCCATGGAAACCAAAAGATTCCTTTATCTTTGAGCAACTCCAGATCTCTGATTCTCAGAGGGAGTTCTATAGGCTGTAAAGTAATTTTAGAAATCAAAACACAGTAGAAGCCCTCTATAGTAGCCACTATGCTATTTACTCACATATACCAGCTTTCAGACCTCTCCCACAGAAGTAACATTTCATCAGATTCATCTGAGCAACCCTGGAAAGAAAATTATGGTCTTAAGAAACATGCATTAAGAACAATCTGTGTATTGTCATTTGTACACCTGTGTCACCAATTTGCTCTGATCATCATCTCTTCCATTTACCTCTAAAAAAGCCACCACATGTGCTCTGAGATGGGTTTTTATATCATTTATTATCAGCTGGAGGTCCTTTTGCAACATCGGTTCTTCTGTACTTGAAGATTCTGTTGGTTAGCACCACATACAGTTGACTCTTTTGGCTCTTGTCCGTTTGAAATAACTGAGAATCCTCTTATACTGACTTTTAAACCAAACCCATGGTCTGGCCTCCTTGCACATTTCAGACAGAGCCTGCAGACATGAAAACTTCCCAGCAGCACTTGGCCTGCTTAGGACCCTAAATCAAAACAGGATTGGTGTTCTCCAAGTGATGAATTATGTAACTTTTTCTTGCTGTGCTAATTATGGATCACACTAACAGGAATAGGATTCCCGCCACATGTTGGGACAAGGTTTTCCTGAGTTATATACTTCTTCCCTTTCTCAAGAAAAGTCTTTGTGAACTTTTTAAAAATCTCAAGCCCCCTCCCCCCCCCCAAAAAAAACCCCCTCATTTTGCTCATCTACTCTTTGAAGACAAAAGCTAAGGCAAAAATCCTATCCATGTTGGCTTAGGAATGAGCCCCATTGAACTAAAGGATTGTTCTGAATTAACACACACAAAGAGAGAGAGGGAGGGAGGGAGAGGGAGGGAGAGAGGGAGGGAGAGAGGGAGGGAGAGAGAATAATTGCCTAGGCAAGAATGTGGCAGAGAACAGCAGATTGGAGTCCAAACAGTGAGAACAAAATAATTACTTTAAAAAGAATAATCTCAGGAACAAAGAATTTAGGAAGGGGTATGGTGAGCCTTTGTTTTCCTTTCAAGAAAGCTGTTTTACTGTCAAAGGAGATGCTGACAAAATTAATACACCGAGCAAGCATAATGGAATATTTGCCACATTATGTCATTATAACTCAGAGAAAAGGGCTTTATTATAAAAATTGAAGTGCTGCCTTTCAAAAAGGGGGCCTTTTGCCTACCTATTCCCTCAAGAGGGTTTTTTCTTTCTTTCTTTCTTTGACAGGAACCCTGATTATCTGCATCCTTGAAAAACAAAGTAGAAAAGCTGATTTTACGTCAACAACTTCCCTTTGTCAAAAACAGATAGAAATTTCAATCTGTCCTGTAATGGGTGAATCTGAACTTTGGGGGTTGTCTATAATGAGAATCGGTGTCAGTACAGTCTAGAACTGAGAAGACTTTGATTCAGAGGAACGGGGAAAGATATTTTTCAAAAGTCAGGCTTGTAGTGCAGTGGTGTAATTAAAGCTCTGTTTTATTGTACACACAAAATGGATAGGCTTTTTTGTGACTACCACTGTACTTTGAACCATCAATCCATGGATGTGTCTGCTGTGGTTCAGATTTCCAGATATTCCAAAAATACAGTTATTTTTGGAAATATCTGTAGCTGCAGATGAAACTTGATGGGTATCTTTGGCTGTTTTATTTTTTGTCTTATCTTTTCTCTGGAAACTCAGCAAGGCTTCCACAGGAATCTCTACTTTATCCCCATATTGGCAATCCAGTGAGGTCAGTTGGACTGAGACAGAAGCACTGGCCCAAAGTCACCCAGTGAGCTTCTATGGTTGAAGATGGCCTACAGCTTAGGTATCTCCAATTCTAGCCAAACATCTTACTCTGTTCCACCTTAACCTGTTACTTCCACAGTTTAAAATTTAAAAACTAAAATTAAACCAGGGGTGTCAAACTCAATTTCATCAAGCGCCGCATCGGCAGAGGTGGAGAACCAGAAGCGGAAATTTTGAGTAGTTCAGAGAACCGGCAAATACCACCTCTGACTGGCCCTGTGCCCATCTATTCTCTGCCTTCCGAGTCCCACCTGATCGGCTGGGTCTTCTTTCGTTGCCTTGCACAGGAAAACAGAGCTGGAAAGCAGGTTAGTGGGGTGGGGAGGGAATGGGATTTTGCAGTAACCTTCCCCCAGGAATGGGGAAGGAATGGAGATTTTACAGTATCCTTCCCCTGCCACACTCACCAAACCATGCCTATCAAGCCACACCCACAGAACTGGTAGTAAAAAATTTTGAATCTCACCACTGCGCATCAGGGTTGTGTTTTACCTCAGGGGCAGTGTGACCAGCTCGACATCACTCTTGTCAGGGGTGCTCATCACTCTGTTGGTGAAACTGGGCTCCCGAGCTCCATTTTTGTCTGCAACGGCCTCCTGCAACCCTCTGCCAGAGAAAACGGAGCTCAGGAGGGATGCCCACGGCCATCCTGATCTCCATTTTCGCTGACAGAGGCACTGCAGACCGGTCCTTTTCTGTTTTTTTGGTTTTTTTTGAAAAAAGTTTTATTGATTTTAACAGCGAACAAAAACACATAAAACATAAGACATAAAACATAAAAACATCATCCTCCTTCATAAATTTACAGACAGTGTATTGGTTGGTTTGCCACTCCTTTTTGTGCATCCATTTCATAGTCTCCATTGTAATTGTATTACATAATAGCTCATATTATCAAACAACAATTATATAACCTGATATCATTATTAAACAATCATTTGACTACAATTTTATTAATTCATGCTTTAACGAGATAACTATAGTTTACTTAATTTATTTTATAACCAATCATAAAGTCATACTAAGTCTATCTTAATAAAATTTAATAAAGATACTATCAAAGAAAAAAAAAGGTTTAAATTGATTATTTCCTTAGTTTCTAAATATTCTATTATTATGTTTTATTATCTAGCCATTGATAAAAAAAAGGTCCCAAACTTTATAGAATTGTTTATCTTCTTGTTCTCTAATTTCAAATGTCAATCTACTCATTTCAGCACATTCCAATATTTTCTTAATAATTTCTTCCTCTATTGGTCTTTTCTCACTCTTCCAATGTTTAGCAAAAACAATCCTAGCTACTGTTAATACATTTACAATCAAATATTTTAAATTTTTATTATATATATCAGGTACGATTCCCAATAAAAAAATCTCTGGTTTCAAATCTATGTGTTTCTTTATCATTTTTTCCAACCATATGCGAATTCTAGTCCAATATTTCCTGGCCTCCTCACAAGTCCACCACATATGGTAATATGATCCAGGTATCTGATGACATTTCCAGCACTTTTCAGATTTATTCTTGAACATTCTTGCTATTCTTGTCGGGGGAAAGTGCCACCTGTAAAACATCTTATACAAATTTTCTTTATATGCTGTTGACATTGTCATTTTATAATTTTGTGATCACAGTTTTTGCCATTTCTCTAAATCAATCCCATATCCAAAATTCTTCCCCCAAGCAATCATTGTTTCTTTAACTTGTTCTTCCTCTAATTTAATTTCCAACAGATAACTATATAATTTTTTAATCACTTTTTCATCAGTACCTGTCAAAATCCTATCTAGGTCAGTCAATTTATCATAAAATCCCTCTGTTTTAGAATCTTTAAGATACCTTGATTGTATTTGTGCATATAAAAACCAATTCATCTTTATACCTTGTTCTTCTAGATTTTGCATCGTTTTAAGTTCACTCTTTTTATCCAATATTCCCCCATATCTAACTGTTTGTTCCTTCTTATATGTTATAGGATAAGAAAAAGCTTCAATAGTTGATAACCAAACTGGGATTTTCAAATAGCATTGTCTCTTAATTTTCTCCCAGTTCAACCATAAAGACTCCCGTATATAATGTCTTCTAAAATAGCCCTGCGATTTAGTTCCCTAATACCACAGAAAAGCATGCCAGCCCAATAATAAATCATGTCCTTCTAATGTCAACAATCTAGACTTTCTTAATGTTATCCATTCTTTGACCCACATTAAATTTGCAGCTTGGTAATATAACTCCCAATTAGGAAGGCCAAATCCTCCTCTAGTTCTAGTGTCTTGTAAAAGTTTAAATTTTATTCTCGCTTTCTTACCTTGCCATATATACTTCAACACAATGTTATTTAATTCTTCAAAATAATCTTTGCCAAGCCGAACTGGTATTGTTTGGAACAAATATAAAATTCTAGGTAAAATATTCATCTTAATTGTTGAAATTCTACCTATCAATGACAATTGTAGATTTTCCCATTTCTTCAAATCAGATGCTATCTGCTGTTTAAGCTTCATATAGTTGTTCTCTTTCAATGTAGTACATCTTGATGTCAAATGTAATATTTAACCTTGTTTGTAACTTGGATTTTCAATAAGTCTGCCAGTTCTTCTCTTTGCCTTAATAACATGTTCTTTGTCAGAATCTTTGTTTTATCTTTATTTATTTTCAGACCAGCCATCTCACCATACGTCTCTATCTTTTCCAATAGTTTTAAAGCTGTCTCTAGAGGATCTTCCAGAATGAAAACCAAATCATCCACAAAGGCTTGCAATTTAAATTCCTCTTTTTTAATTTTCATGCCTTTTATATTTTGGTCCTCTCTAATATTTCTATTCAACACTTCCAAAGTCAGTACAAATAGCAAAGGTGATAATGGGCATCCTTGTCTTGTGCCTTTTCTTATATTAATAGAGTCTGTAAATTCTCCCTCTATCATTACTTTTGCCGATTGCATATAGTATATGGCTTCTACTGCTTGAATAAATTTTCTGGCAAAGCCCGTCTGTTCCAGTAATAATAACATAAATCTCCAATTCATGTTATCAAATGCCTTTTGGGCATCTAGGAATATCAATGCCATTTGTTTTTCAGCATGTGCCTCATAATATTCCAAAGTGTCCAGAATTACCCTCATATTGTCTTTAATTTGTCTCTTTGGTAAAAATCCATTCTGATCAGGATGAATAAAATTATTTAAGTATTTTTTAAGTCTTTCTGCCAGAATTGAGGCAAAGATTTTATAGTCTGCATTCAATAAGGAAATAGGTCTGTAGTTCTTAATTTGTAATGGATCGGCCCCTTCTTTTGGAATAAGTATAATATAAGCTTCTGACCATGTTTTAGGTATTTTCTTATTTAACATAACTTCATTCATGATTTCTAGCAGTGGTATGCTCAACGATTCTTGTAGTGTTTTATAAACTTCTGCCGGAAGCCCGTCTGGACCTGGTGCTTTCCCATTATTCTGTCTGTTGAACGCTTCAGTTAATTCCATCATTGTTACAGTACTTTCTAACATTTTTTCAGTCTCTTCAGGTATCTTGGGTAAATTAGCATTTTGTAAATACTGTTTAATTTTTCCCTCATCAAGATCCTCCTGTTTATATAGTTGTCCATAAGAGTCTCGAATAATTTCCTTTTTCTCCTTATTGGCATAACACATTTCATCTTGATCATCTATTAACTGTAATATTTTCCTTGATTCTTTCTCCTTTCTCAGTTTATATGCTAACCATCTACCTGGCCTGTTTGCATCTTCAAAATAGTTCTGTTTAGCACTTCTGATTTTTTGTGCCAGTTCTTCTTTCTCTACCTGGCCCATTTTATGTTTGATTATGTCCGTTTTAAGTTTAATATCTTTTTTTCTGTGGCATTTTCTGTAATTCTTTTTCCAGTTTTTTGTAGTCATCTTCTAGAGCTTTACTAGCTTGCCTCTTCCTAGTATTTTTTTTCTTTGTATAGTCTATTATTAATCCTCTCGCATATGCCTTCATTGTATCCCAAACATTCTGTATTGAAGTATTTTCTTTTTTATTTTCACTAAAGAAGAAAGTCAATTCTTTTTCCATCCATTGTGTGAAGTCTTTTTCCTTTAAAATAGTATTATTTAATGTCCATCTAGATCTTCTTTGTTGTCCTTTCCATTTAATTGTCATTGGATTATGGTCTGTTCATGTACTTGTTTCAATATTTGTTTCTTGAATATTATTAATTCTGTTGAGATCCAAATCATATCTATTCTGGACCATGATAAATGTCTATTTGAATAAAAAGTATACTGTTGAGTTTTAGCATTTCTTTCTCTCCATATATCTTTTAAATTTAATTCATCTATCATTTTGAAGAAGGATTTAGGGAGAGTCTTTCTATTTTGTCTTGATGCTGTCGCTGTGTTGTCCAATTTATTATCTACAATTCCATTGAAATCTCCCATCATAACTATGTTAATATAGTCCAGTTCGATTGCTTTCATATGTAACCTTTTATAAAATTCTTCTTGTTTATCATTCGGGGCATAAATTGCAACCAGGAGTGTTTTTGCGTTATTATCCACTATTTCAACCATTAATACTCTTCCATCTTCATCATTATAGTTTGGCTGAAATGGATTCTTTAATGTACAAGGCCATTCCTCTTTACTTACAATGAGTCAGGGAAGTAAAAGTTTTCCCTAATTTTGATCGTATCAATAATTGTTGATGTTGTTTTTTAATGTGTACTTCTTATAAGCAGATTATATCAAATTTTAATTTCTCTAATTTATGAAAAGTTTTTCTTCTTTTGGTAGCTGAATTCAGTCCATTTACATTCATAGAAATCAATTTTTTTCCTCCATGATTATGTTTTATATTTAGGTCTAACAGCTCTTGTAGATCTTACTTCACGTTGTTCTTTGGTCTCCACTTGTCCACCTACTGCACCTTCTTCTTTTCCATTCCCATTTGGTCATCTTGAAGTTCCATTGAAATGATCTCTTTTTCTATCTCTATTTCTCTTCTTTTGAAGAATTCATTGTAGAATATTTCTGCTTTCTCATTAATGCCATGTAAACATTAATCCTTCTGGAATCAGCCATCTGTAATTCACCTCTTTTTCCAGCAACATTTTAGTCAGGAATCGATATTCTCTTCTCATCTCTCTCACTTTTCTGGGTACTTGTTTTAAGACCACAATCTCTTTGTCTTTATACTTCAACGTCTTCTCTCTTGCCACTTGGAGAGGGAAGGCGGAGCCACATCGCTGCGATACAGCTGCAATCTCGGGGCTCCGAGATCGCAGCTGATATCTTTGCCCCTGGTCGGTCCTGATGGACCTAAACCGTCCCATAGAGACAGTGACAGTAAGGGGCGCATTCCGTTGATCCCAGGGACATCGCAAGTCCCTGGTTGATCCGGGAGAAGCCCTTTTACCATCGGCGGAGAGGCAGCCATTAAGCTGCTGAAGCAGGGACAGCTCCAGAAGGAAGAGACAGAAAGATAAAGTGTATCGGCTGGTGAGGATTTTTTTTTTTTAAATATTTGGGACTTAAGGACACTCTAAAATGAGAAGAAACCTGTAAGATTTCTGACAAAAATTGATAAATTGACCTAGCGGCGATTTTTTAAAGAGAAATGTCAAAGTGAGGCTTGGCTTTTTACTTTTACTTTTTTTTTCTGCACTGAACTTCTATTGCGACTTAGTAACTGTAACCAGACTGGATTTTTCTCTTATATTTACTTACTTTCTTTCTCCTTTTTGACTGCTTATATTTTTTAGAACAGAGGCTCCCTTTAGTAATATATATATATATATATATATATATATATATATATATATATATATATATATATATATATATATATATATATATATATATATATATACACATACATACACACATATATATACATGTATGTTTTCTTTTTCTATTAGGCTTTTTTTGGGAAGAAGGGGGAGTGGATTAAAGAAACTTTGTAACACTGCCAACTAGAGGCTTGAAAATACTTTATTTGAAGTTGAGAGGACTGTGAAAAATTCTTCCTCAAGGACACTGGAAGTTGATAAGTTGGAGGGAAGAGCAGTGGAGAATGTTTTTACAGGTGTCTCTCTGGGACCTCTACTATTAATTGAACATTTGAACCTTGGCTTTGAAATTTGTGGAGAAGCCATAATAAGAGCCTAGGATACTAAAATAAAATGCAGTGTGCTCCTTTTTTTATTTTCTCTTAGCTGTTTTATCCCCCCTCTTCAACCCCACAATACTTTGTAATATTTGTATATATATTCTTTTTTTTTATTCTATTTTATCTTTTTTTTAAAGGGAAAGCCTCAGAATATCTTTTTTCTTTTTCTTTATTGGGACTTTTGTCTTCCCCATTTCCATTTTTGATTTACTCTTGTGGTTATCTCTTACTTTTTGTGACCTTTCAATTGGATTAAGGTGTGAAGAACCTGAAGAATTTTCTTTCTCTTCTTTTTCTTATTATTTTTTAATATTATTGGGTATTATTCTTTTTCTTTTTCTCTTTATTTTTAATTTTTATTTTTGAACAACAACTGACTATCCCATAACAGGATTTAGAAGAACCTGAAGAACCTCCTTTTTATTTTTATTTTTAATCCTTTTTTCTTTTCAATTTTGGGCTTTTTATTTTTTATTGGCTTTTTCTTATGTTTTCCTTTTTCCTAATTGGATTATAATTGGCCACTCTACCAATTGGATTAAAAGAGCTTGAAGACCTGGAGCTATCCAAATGAGTAAGAAAATTTTATCTTCTGGCATTTCAACCTCTGCTCCTGCCTCCCCATCAGCTGGAGGACAACTTTTAACAATGGTGAAGCAAGATAAAGCACAAGTGGATCTAATGATGGTTATGCAAGGAATTCAAGAACTAAAAATGAGTATTGAACAAAGAATCATGAAGACCGATGAAAAAATTGAAAACATTCAACAATTGATGGTGAAATACGATGAGAGACTCGAAAAAATGGAAGAGAAGGATAAACAAAGAGATGAGACAATTGGAAACTTCAACAGTAGATTAACAACGGTTGAACAAGATAAAAGTGGGATGCACAGATCAATTCCATAGCCGAGACACTCATCTCCAGAACAAAATGCTTAGCCGACGAACAATACCTAGAGATCGAACTACACACTCTCACCAGCGTGCTGACAGCCAATGGATTCCAAAGAAAGAAGATCACCCACCTAATCCAAAAAGAAACCCCAACTAAAATCCAAGACAGAGAACAAGAGATTGGCAAAGCCCTCCTCCCATATATAAAAGGCACTACAGACAAAATCAGTAAGATCCTCCAAAAACACAACATTAAGACAGCATTCTGCACAAACAGAAAGATATCCACCATCCTAAGAAACCCTAAGGACAAAATCGAGTTAGAAAATCAAGGAGTATATGAAATCCCTTGCACTGCCTGCCCCACCACATACATTGGACAAACTAACAGAAGAATAAGTGTATGCATTGAAGAACATCAGAACTCAATCAAAAAGGAAGAACCGACCTCTTCCCTGGTCCAACACCTCAAAGCCACAGGACATGAGATTGACTTTAAAAATACCAGAATTATCACCAAAACCAAACACTTCAGCAGCAGAATAATCAGAGAAGCCATAGAGATAGAAAAACGCCCACACAGCATGAATAAACGAGATGATACCTCCCGCCTACCAGCCATTTGGAAACCCGCCCTCATGAACAGATGAGTACCTAACATGAAGAATGACACCAGACCCTCACCCCTGAGAGCCACACAAGATGCCACCACCACACTTCCACATAGAAAGCAGACTCACACCCACACAGAAGATGAGACACGACCACGGACCAGAAGCCGCACTGCAGCTGCATCACTACCCACTTCAAACCCCTCTGAGCCATACATGAAGCAAACTGACCCCCACCATGAAGATGCAGCACGACCACGAACTCGAAGCCAAACAGCAAGATCACAGCTCACCAGCTCAAATCCCCCAGCAACTAAGACTAACCTGAGTACAACCATGCCCCCAACTGAACAGAACACGCCTCCAGCCAATCAGAACACAGCCAACCCCCCAACCAATCAGAACACACCCCCTCCCAATCAGAACACAGCCAAGCCCCCACCCAATCAAGTCACACCCCCACTAGCAGTTAAAAGGAAGAAGCAGCTGCAAGCTCACATCACTCTGAGAAGCACAGAGCTGAAGACCAAGCCTGAAGATGATGAATGAGACTTCATCAAAATGTTGCCTAGATACTTCCAATCTTACGCGGGAGAAAACCCGAATAACCAAAGATATCCATATATATATATATATCCATATATATATATGCCTAGATACTTCCAATCTTACGCGGGAGAAAACCCGAATAACCAAAGATCCATATATATATATAAAGTTTTCGCGGGTACTTACATGTATGGCATTCAGCTTTGTTTGGGTATTTTCCCACGTCATAGTAGTGGTGCTTTTAAAGTTGTAGCAACATTTCAGCAGAATCTCATCTGCCATCATCAGGCTTCTGTATAGTGTTCGTCTGTGAGATAGACTTTTACAGTGGTTTCAGATTTAAATTTGGGGCAGCCTATTGCTGTGCCAGAATGGTTTTTTCTTCATCCTGATTGGTTGAGAGTCTTGGTCTGTGTTAATTGGTCTTGGAGTTTGCTGTGTTCTGCTTCTAATATCTTCTGTCTGTTTTTTTGGCTCTTTTTGTATCTTGATTGGCTGGCAACATTGTGTTACTTTATTGGAGGCCTTTAGTGCAGCTTGGCTTTGGGTAAATGGACGGCTATCATTAGTTAGGAAGCTGGGTTTCATCTGGGTGCCTGGTTGGGGTGTGTTTGAGCTGGAGGTATTAGGGGGGATCTGTTTGTGCCCAGGTGTTTGCTTGGCTTGTGGTGTGGAGATTTTTTTGTTTGTGAGTGCAGGCTTCCAAATGATTGACAGCCTGGTGGAATCATCTCTTCTGTTCATGCTTTCTGGTCTTTTTTCAATCTCTATGGCTTCTTTGATGATTCTGTGGCTATGGTTTTCTATAGTGGCTAGGGCTTTGGTGCCATTGAAGTTGATGCTATGACCTGTGGCTTCCATGTGTTGGACTAGTGAGGAAGTGTGTTCCAGCTTTTTGACTGCATTTTTGTGTTCATCCAGTCGGGTATTTATTCTTCTATTGGTCTGTCCAATGTATGTGGCCAGGCATGATGCACAGGGGACTTTGTATATGTTCTGTACAGTCATTTACATTCTTGTAAACGCCGCGCTGTGATTGGTCAAAGCGCACAGTGATCCGATTGGTCGAGCGAGCCGCGCTGATTGGCCCGCTGTGGATCTCCCGCAATTGGTGGAAACAAATAGTGGGAGATTCAAAGCAGTGCCATTGGTCGCGGCCGCCACTGCTTGGAAATAAAAAGCAGATGTTTTTCCCCCAGAACCCGAGCCGTTCTCGGGACCAATAAAAGAGCTGAACCAAGTCACTGAGTCCTGGTCTCCTTGCCGCGATGGACACAACACTGGCGATGAAGGTGGGATCCCAAGGCTAATCCCCCCACCAACACGTGTCCGGAGGAAGCGAGACCGACGAGAAGGCCAACATTGCACCACCCGCGCCCTTTAATCCCACTACCGAGGACTGGGAATCATACACAGACAGATTCCTCATGTTCCTTGAGTGAAGCAACATGAAAGACGCTGCCCGGCCAAAGAAAAGAGTTGTCTTCCTGACACACTGCAGGCCCACAGTGTTCAAGATGGCAAAAGCTCTAGCGAAACCCGCAGACATCAAGGAGATGGACTGGGCCGACCTTGAACCATTGCTCCGGAACCACTATGCCCACCCTCATCAGGCGCCACGATTTCTACTGGTGGGACCAGAGAGTGGGTGAGAGCATCAGCAATTTTGTGGCTGAGCTACGAAGCCTAGGGGGCATGTGCGGGTTCTCGGACATGGATGAGGCCTTACAGGACCGTGTCGTGCTCGAACTCCGAGACCCAGTCCTACAGAGCCGACTGATGGCCAAAGGCAACATCGCCCTCGCCGACGCCATCGCTGAAGCCACCGCAGCTGAGGCAAACTGGAAATCGGCGAACTGCATGCAGAGACCTGATACCGGAGACCGCACCACAACCACCGACCCAGGACGGGCGACTGAGGCCCACCCAGAAGCAAGTCACCGTGAGACCACCACGCATCATGGTGAATTCCACTCTGCCTCCGACACCACGGACGAGGAGGAGGAAATCCACCGGCTCCAGACGGGATGAGACCGGCGCGATCGGCAGAGTCGTAAGTCGGGGACCGCATGTGCCGGATGCGGAGGCGACCACCCTCAATCAGAGTGCCATTTCTTCGATGCAGTCTGTCGGCACTGCGACAAAAAGGGTGTGTACTTTGGGGGGATAGGGTTGTTATTCCGGAAAAGCTACAAGGTAAGGTATTGGAGTTGATACACGAGGGGCACCCGGGCATAGTTAGAACAAAAGCCCTGGCCAGAAGTTACGCTTGATGGCCAGGGATGGACAAGCAAATCAAGGCTTGGGTGGCAAGATGTGAACACTGCCAAGAAACCAGAATGAGCCCTCCCGTGGCACCGATCCTGGAATGGGAAACCCCCAGGGGACCATGGTCCAGGATCCACATATATTTTGCTGGGCCCACTAAGGGACATACATTCCTTATAACGGTAGATGCTTACTCCAACTGGTTGGAGGTAAGCAACATGAAAACCACCACCACGGAGGCCATGACCAAGGAACTCAGCAAGCTATTCGCAACCCACGGCCTCCCAGATGTCATCGTGTCAGATAATGGGCCCCAATTCACCTCGCTAGAATTTGAAAAATTCCTAGCGGAACGGGGCATACAACATGCACTGACAGCTCCGGTGCATCCAGCGGTGAACGGAAGGGCAGAACGGATGGTTCAATTTATGAAAAAAACTTATCCAAAAAATCGAACACGGGGAAATCCAAGAAAAAATAAATAAAATGCTTTTCATACAACATATAACCCCGAACACAACAACGAACAAAAGCCCAGCAGAGCTACTTCTGGGGAGGAAAATAAGGTCCCCACTCAATAGACTGCACTCCACATACAACCCAGAAAGCCCCCCAAACTCCTCTAGGAAGCACCAGTCCTTTGCACCAGGCAACGCCGTCTACGCAAAGAACCTAACTGGAGACCCACTGTGGGTACCTGCAACCATAACCCAACTGACAGGTCCCCGCTCATACCGGCTGCAAACAACCAACGGATGAGCATGGAAACATCGATCAACTAAGATCGAGAACAATCATAGGAAACATAACCGACACGCAATCAAACACAGACAACCCCCTTAATACAAGCCAAGAGGGGAGGGAATACCCCGGGAACCAAAACCCAACAGAAAGAAACCAGCAACACTTACTGACTGACAGCCAGCTCGAAGCCTCACCAGGAAGAAGCAGCCAGGCCAGCTCAACCAGCCCAGAAAGACTAGGCAGGAGCGGCGAAAACCGCTGCTCAACCAGCCCGGGTAGACCGGGAGAGAGCTGCGACAAGAGGCCCGGTGACACCTTCCAGGCAGTTCCATCGACAAGGCCGAGAGGAACAGAGAACCCGACCGAACCGGCCGGGAGCCAAACAACAACTAACCTGCACAGGTCCAGTAGGCAAGTACGGAGCCCTGCCTACTTACGGGACTATGTCACGAAGGACCGAACCAAGAGGGGTGTTCTGTACGGTCATTTACATTCTTGTAAACGCCGCGCTGTGATTGGTCAAAGTGTGCAGTAATCCGATTGGTTGAGCGAGCCGCGCTGATTGGCCCGCTGCAGATCTCCCGCGATTGGTGGAAACCAATCGCGGGAGATTCAAAGCAGTGCCATTGGTCGCAGCCACCGCGGCTTGGAAATAAAAAGCCGCTGTTTTTCCCCCGGAACCCATTCTTGGGACCAATAAAAGAGCTGAACCAAGTCACTGAGTCGTGGACTCCTTGCCGCGACGGACACAACAGTATATGCCTTGGTTTTCCAGGTCAATGTTATCTTTGGGGTTTCTAAGGATGGCTGCTATTTTTCTGTCTGTTTTGAAGGCAGTCTTGATGTGATGTCTGTGTAGTATCTTACTAATTTTGTCTGTAGTACCTCTTATGTAGGGCAGGACAGCTGTTCCATAGGTCTGTTCATCTTCTGGGTCTCTATTATGTTTCAGTGTGTTTTTGTGGATCAAGCTGGTGATTTTGCTTCTGTTGGCTGTCAGTTCTTTAGTCAGGGTGCAGTCTTAATGTGTGTCTTCTCTGCCAGGCGTTTGGTTCTAGTAATTAGTGTTTTAGCCACGGAGTTTATCTGTGTTGGGTGGTGGTGGGATTGGGTGTTGAGGTAGCGGTTAGTGTGTGTTTTCTTCTGGTATACGGTGTGTCCTAGTGTGCCATCTGTTTTTTTGTAGATTAGTACATTTAGGAATGGTAGTTGTTTGTTTGTTTCTGTTTCCATGGTGAACTTGATTTTGGGGTGTCTATTGTTTAGGTGTGTTAGGAAATTGTTTAGGTTTTCTTTTCCATGGGGCCAAATCACAAATGGTCATTGATGTATCTTAACCATAGTTTGGGTTTGTGGATGGCATTGGCAAGGGCTCTGGATTCAAATTCTTCCATGAACAGGTTTTCAATGACGGGTGACAGTGGTGATCCCATAGGGGCTCCTTCAATTTGTTTGTATCTTCGTCCTTTGTATGAAATATGTGTTCGTTAAGCAGTGTTCTGTTAGTTCCATGAGGTGTTTGATATTTATTTTTGATGATTTCAAGGGTCATTTTTATCGGGACTTGAGTGAATAGTGAAACCACGTCGAAACTTACAAGCAGATCTTCTTGCTCCACATGTAGATCTTTGATCATTTCCAAGAAGTGGTATGAGTTTTGTACATGTGAAGCTGCTGTTTCAGCATGGGGCTGTAGCTGTTTTGCTTAGTGTTTCATGGTGCTCCTCTGGAGCTGACTATGGGTCTGAATAGGTCTGTCAATTTTGTTTCATAGTTTTTTCTGTCCATTAGTAGCTAAACAGTGGGATCACCACTGTCACCCGTCATTGCCATCCACAAACCCAAACTATGGTTAAGATACATCGATGACACATTTGTGATTTGGCCCCATGGAAAAGAAAACCTAAACAATTTCCAAAAACACCTAAACAGCATACATCCCAAAATCAAGTTCACCATGGAAATGGAAACAAACAAACAACTACCATTCCTAGATGTACTAATCTACAAAAAAACAGATGGCACACTAGGACACACCGTATACCAGAAGAAAACACACACTAACCACTACCTCAACGCCCAATCTCACCACCACCCAACACAGATAAACTCCGTGGCTAAAACACTAATTACTACAACCAAACGCCTGGCAGACAAGACACACATTAAGATTGAACTATGCACCCTGACTAAAGTACTGATAGCCAACGGCTTCCACAGAAGCAAAATCACCAGCTTGATCCACAAAAACACACTGAAACATAATAGAGACCCAGAAGATGAACAGACCTATGGAACAGCTGTCCTGCCCTACATAAGAGGCACTACAGACAAAATTAGTAAGGTACTACACAGACATCACATCAAGACTGCCTTCAAAACAGACAGAAAAATAGCAGCCATCCTTAGAAACCCCAAAGATAAGATTGACCTGGAAAACCAAGGCATATACGAAGTCCCCTGTGCATCATGCCTGGCCACATACATTGGACAGACCAATAGAAGAATAAGTACCCGCCTGGATGAACACAAAAATGCAGTCAAAAAGCTGGAACACACTTCCTCACTAGTCCAACACATGGAAGCCACAGGTCATAGCATCAACTTCAATGGCACCAAAACCCTAGCCACTATAGAAAACCCTAGCCACAGAATCATCAGAGAAGCCATAGAGATTGAAAAAAGTCCAGAAAGCATAAACAGAAGAGATGATTCCACCAGGCTGTCAATCATTTGGAAGCCTGCACTCACAAACAAAAAAATCTCCACACCACAAGCCAGGCAAACACCTGGGCACAAACAGATCCCCCCTAATACCTCCAGCTCAAACACATCCCAACCAGGCACCCAGATGAAACCCAGCTTCCTAACTAATGATAGCCGTCCATTTACCCGAAGCCAAGCTGCACTAAAGGCCTCCAATAAAGTAACACAATGTTGCCAGCCAATCAAGATACAAAAAGAGCCAAAAAACCAGTCGAGAGTCTCTGGAAGCGGTACTCGGCTTAATGCGTCGGCATGGGGAATGGCTTTCCCCGGGCGATATTGTAGGCAATAATTATAAGCAGCTAGGAATTCTGACCATCAGGTCATTCTAGGGGATAATATGTAGGGGGTTGGCTTGTCCCCGGCTATTATCCCTAGCAATGGTTTGTGGTCAGTTATAATGGTAAATGTCCTTCCATACACATATTCATGAAATTTCTTTACAGCTGAAACGATTGCGAGAGCTTTTTTATCAATTTGTCCATAGTTCCGCTCTGCTTGTGAAAGAGTCTTCGAAAAGTATGCAACAGGGGCTTCGTTCCCATTAGGCAGTACATGATTCAAAATGGCGCCCACCCCGAAGGGCGATGCATTGCAGGTTATAACTGATGGTAAAGTCTTGTTATACTGCATAAGTACAGAGTCAGATGTGAGCAGTTTTTTAACATTCCGGAACGCTTGTTCTTCCCGGTAACCCCATACCCACAATGCTTTTTTATCTAATAACCGGTGTAACGGTTCAGCAACTGTCGCCTTGTGCGGTAAAAATACATTATAGAAATTAATGAGGCCTAAGAGCGCCTGGAGATCGGCCTTGTTTCGTGGCCTGGGAGTGTTTTTTATCGCCTTTAATTTACTTTTGGTAGGATGAATGCCCTGGCTATCAATCCAATACCCTAGAAACTCAACACTGTCAGTATATAAGTGACATTTATTTTTTTTCACCTGAAGTCCTGCCTCTTGGAATTTTTTAAGAACACATTTCAAAAGATCCTGCAAGATTTTTTTGGTAGGGGCTGCAATTAATACGTCATCAAAGTACAGAACCATGCCCTTGATTCCCTGTAACAACCTTTCCATGAGGCTTTGGAATATCCCCGGGGCTACACTAACCCCAAATTGCAATCGAGTACATTTAAAAGCACCTCTGCACGTTACAATTGTTTGGGCTTGGGCCGTCTTTTCATCCACTGGTAGTTGTTGATAAGCTTGAGCTAAATCTAATTAAGCGAAAACCTTTCCGCCCCCCAAGGAATGAAGGAGGTGCTGCACCACCGGAACTGGATACGCATTCTGCTGTAGGGCGTGTTTTAAAGTGGCCCGGTAGTCCCCACAAATTCGGATTGACCCATCTGGCTTAATGGTTGTTACAATAGGAGTTTCCCATGGAGAGTGATCGATGGGCTTCAACACCCCTTGAGCAATTAGCTTGTCGAGTTGTTGGTCGATCTTTGCTTTAAGAACGAATGGAACTCGACGGGGCTTCAAGCGAATAGGGGCTACTTTTTGATCTAGACTAAATGAGATTGGGGTCCCTTTATACTCGCCTAAGCGGTCTGCAAAGACGTCGCTGAACTCAGAAATAAGGTCTTCCTCCCACTCACAACCACCGACTCGGTTCACGCCGGCCACTTTGATGCCGAGTGGTGCGAACCATTGGAGGCCTAATAGACTAGGCCTATCTCTATCGATGATTGTTAGAGGTAAGTACACTGTATGCTTTTTGAAGGAGACTCGGACTCGGCAGGACCCGACAATGGGGATTCGATTTCCTTGGTAGTCCTTGAGGATGAGGCGTTGAAATTGGAGGTCTTGGCATTGGATTGTAGGGATAAGTTGCTTGAGTGTCTTCCAAGACACCATCGAGAGGGACGATCCCGAGTCGACCTCCATGTGGCAAGGCTGGTTCTCGATGGCTACCGTGACTCAAATTTTCTTAGTGTCCAAAACTGAGGCGTGACCTATAGTGATAATATGGTGAGCCTCTTCTTTTTGCAAAGCTTGATTTCTGTAGGAGTGGTTTACTGGCTCTCGCCTTACAGGACGGTTTCCTGTCGATTGGCGACAGTTGGCCCCTTTTGAGGCCTGGCTGGGTCCTGGTAAGTTGCGGCAGACCCGGCTGATGTGGCCTCGTTTCCCGCACTCATGGCAGAGTGTGTCGCGGAATTTGCATTCGGCCCTGGCATGGTTTGCTCCACAGCCAGCGCAAGGGTGTAAGGGCTTAGGGCGAGGGTCCCGGTCAGACCGCAGTGGATGAACCCCTTCTTCGTCGCTGTCTGACGACGAAGAGAGGTCCTCGTGGTGCGTTGTTGAGAGCTGCCCTTCTGAGTTGGGTAAGATTTCGCCGGTCGGTGGTGTTGCCAGAGTGCGGCTTTGCCGTAATTGTGCAGCCGACTTTTTGGTCAGTTTGGATCGAACGGAGCAGGTGGTATGATGCCGCCAGACATGGTTCCGTTGTTGGCGTTGTCTTATCACGTGCTCGGTATTACTTCCTGGCTTCTTAGGTTCAGACGTCTCCACATCCCATCCTCGTCGCCAGTGTTAAGTACTTGGACATGGGTCGGAGTAAATGGAGACAGCCTCTGAATGTGAACTTTCAGCTCTTTATTTGCATAGTGACTTCTCTAAACAACAATAGTGAACTCTGCCTTATATAGGCAACCCTTGTGAGAGTTGTCCAATAGCGAGCTATGAACGCTAGCTCTTTTAACCAATAATAATCCTCTGTTAAGGGCCAATCGGATTCCTAAGAACTAACCAATCCGATCTGGCCGCCTAACAGCCAATCAGAAGTGCAGGGCCAGAACCCTGCACTTTACCTCAAGTTCATACTTTATTAACTATGGTACATACACAACAAAAGGCACAAGTACAGAGTAAAACCTGGCTCAAAAACAGTAACTGTGAGAGGGATCTTTGAGTTTTAGTGGACAATCACTTAAACATGAGCCAGCCATTGTGTGGCAGCAGCCAAAACAGCAAATACAATCCTTGGTTGTAGAAAGTTAGCATCCACTCCTCCTAGAAGAATGAAGTATTTTAGGAAATGTTAAAAAGGCAGAATAATACTATATTTCCCTGGATAAGAAAAGTAGAAACATGTTTCTAAAGGCAGAAATTCAGCTCCCTTCCCCCAAGCAGATACTAAGATGAGGTCAGCCTTTAGAAATGCAGATTTGATAATCCATTACTCCCAGCAGCAAGTTCTGAACAAAGATAGGATTAGCCCTCAGTTCTTACATTGCATCAGCCCAAGGTTCAACCAAACTTGATTCAGACAAACATGACTCCACATGGCCCCATGGGAGTCTGACTACAGCCAGTAGAATACATGCTCTTGCCACAGGAATAGGAAGCTCAAGGGTTAGGTTTATAGGGTATAAGGTATAAATAACACTCAATCTCCACTCCATGTGGTCAGCTGCCCAGGACCTAAAACTCATGTGGTCCTGTTCACCAATAAACTATCTTTCCAATCAGCCTACATGTTTCCAGTGTCTTTCTCCCACTTGGAACTGAACCAGATGGATATTTCTTCCAACAGAGGCATAGAATCAATATCATGTGAAGTATTATTACCGCTTTATAAAGTATTAATAAGGCCACACCTGGAATACTGCATCCAGTTTTGGTGACCACATAACAAAAAAGATGTTGAAACTTTGGAAAAATGCAAAGAAGAGCAACTAAGATGATTAAATTCCTGGAGACAAAAACATAGAAGGGTTGGACTAGGTTGGACTAGAAGACCTCTAAGGTCCCTTCCAGCTCTATTCTGATTGAAGAACAGTTCTAGCCAATAGACTCAAAATAATTTTGCCAGAATTTATTCATGAGGATCAATGTTTTTTTTTTTTAAACCTAATAAAGCAGTTAAACGATAGTGTTAGAATTGTGTTGGACTTTTTGGAATGCTTAGAGCATAATGAAAAACAAGTTACATTGATTTTTTAGATGCAAAGAAAATCTTTGACAATTTGAAGTGGGCTTTTTTTGTCCACAGTTTTGGAAGATACGAATTTTGGAGAGAACTTTATAAATAAGATCAATTTACACTGCATAGAAAATAAAATAAAAAATTGTTAATGGAGATCTAACAAAATCCTGTGAGATATAAAAAAGAACAAGATGCGAAAACAGGTCTCCTCTCTTGGTTATTTTGCTTCTTGAAATACCGAGTACAGATATAAGACAAGAATTGTCGGAGTAAGATTTAAAAAAAGAAACATGAATTAATGGCTTTTGCAGATGACTTGGGTTGGTATTGGAAAATCTCTTAAAGAGAATTGAAATATTAATGGAAAAATTAAAATAATTTGGTTTCAAGGTTAATAAACAGGAGATGAAGATGTTAACACAAATATTAAAATAAAAGATCAAATAAATTGATGAATAAAATGGGTTTGAGATTGAGAAGAAGGTAAAATAGCTGAGTATCATTTTGACAAATGTTATTTCAAAATAATTGTGTTAAGACATGGAATAAAGTTGAAAAAGACATGTTAAGATGGGAGAAACTGCAACTATCATTGCTAGGGAGAATCTCCCTGATAAAAATGAATGTCTCGCCTAGAACAATGTTTCACTTCAGACAATACCTGTTTTGACAACTGACACATCGTTTAAACAATGGCAGAAGGATATATCTAAATTTGTGTGGTGGAGAAAAAAGTTACAAGATACAAAAGAAAAACGAGGATTGGTTTACCTGATTTGAAATTATATTTTGCTGTTTGGCTTGGTTTGAATGGAGGAAAAAGACTGTGCTTGAAAATAGAAGGCTTTTGGAACAAGAAGGGCATGACCTGAGATTTCAGTGTCATGGGTACTTGGGATGTGATAACATCTAAGTTTATGTGGATTTTTATAATCATTGTTATATGTGTTATATTGAGAATATTGGATAGATACAAACACAAGGTGTGGCCGATAGTATCTTTGTGGCTCTTGGCACAAGACATTGTTAAAGTATTGAGATTTAAGAGCTGACCAGTTGATGCAATGTAAAGCTGATGCAATGAGGATGAATTAGCATTGGTATTGCCTTTTTAAGACTATGTATGGGTCCACAGAAGTCTTTACCTCTTTAAGAGGTGTTTATATAAGGCAGCCATTAGAGGTGTGTTTCTCTCTCCTTGTGTCCTGACAAAGTTTTCAGTGTAGAGTTAAGATGATTAATTGTTTGTCAAGTATTTGCCTAACATTTATATTTCTGTATATATTTGTATATAAACCAGTATTTATAAACTGGTATTCATCAGGTTCTGACCAATTCTGGAGAACCAGTAACAGAAATTTTGAGTAGTTCGGAGAACCGGCAAATACACCTCTGACTGGAGATTTTACAGTATCCCTCCCCTGCCCATCAAGCCATGCCCACAGAACTGGTAGGAAAAAAATTTGAATCTCACCACTGATCTAAACTAATGTTTAATGTCTAAGTCTCTGTGTGCTGTGTTTTGCTCTTGGGTTGTCTCATAATAGTAGTCATGCTGCAAACATTCTGATAGAAGTATTTTATAGATGAGGCAAGCATAAAGAACTAACTCATTGTGAGATGTTAGAATTTTGTCAAGGGAGTGTAAAATAAAATTAATTATTGTTGGCAAAGGAACTTAGAGTAGCTGTCAATGGTCTCTTATTTACAAATATTAGAAAGATTTCTAGTAGACAAAAATATGGTTTGAAGACTCAGTGCGAAATAGAATTGTAAATTCTATTATTGTTCTTTTATTGAAATTTGAAACAGAAGAGCAACAAGTGAAAGAATGTATTATAAAATGAGCTTACAGTTTTGATTATAATACAGGTAGTCCTTGACTCACAACAGTTGGTTTAGTGACTGTTCAGTTACAACGGCATTGAAAAAAGTCGAGTTATGGCCATTTTTCATATCTTATCACCGCTAGTCATAGGTTTGGAAGCATAGTTCAATATTTTATAATATGTGACAGTTAATGTGCACTTTTGGTTTCTGTGAATGAATTAAATAATCTGATTTTTGGATACAGAATTTGATGTCAGGTTTTAATATTCAACTTTCAAATTTTGAAAATGCATTAGGTTTTTTTTTTTCCAGTTTATTTTAGCATGCTCAACTTTGGTTAGTATTCTATTTTTGATTGATTTAGATCAGTGGTCCCCAATCCAAGGGACCAGTTCAAGTTTCCCACAGACCAGAGGGGGCATAGTTTCACATGCTGCCTGCCTCCTGCAGATGGAGCTTCACCTTTTTGTGTGGCCTGGTTTTTCGCATGCTGTGGCTCAATACCAGTCCACGGACCGGGAGTTGGGGACCCCTGATCTAGATTAACAAAAATCATAGCTTTTTCTTCATATCACCTGATAAATTGTCAAGGTATTTTATGGTTGGTTGCATGATTAATCTAGTACAGGGGTGTTAAACTCTATTTCACTGAGGGCCACATCAGGGTTGTGTTTGACCTCAGGGGTGGGTGGGTGTAGATGGGCATGGCCAGCTCAAGATCACTCATGTTGGGGGTGCCTGTGGGAGGCACTCCATTTTTGGCTCCAATGGCCTCCAATGGCAGCCCTCTGCCAGAGAAAATGGAGCTTGGGAGTGCCGTTTTCACTGGCAGAGACAACACAGGCCAGTCCTTCACTGTATTCAGGGCAGCCCTGTGGGCCAGATCTAAGCACCCTGCCAGCCGGATCAAAAACATCTATTAAGGCTATGGTTGTACATCATCCTTCTTATTTCATGTTTTTTAGTATTTTTCTAAAACACGCCTAAATTTTGGGTGTCCTAAGGCCTGCTGCCTGTCTTTTGGACATCAAAGAGATTTATGCATACAGATACAAATAGGGAAATCAGATAATTTTACAAATGGAGTGGCTAATTTGATAGGGAATCAATTAAATTCATTGCTAATCATTCAATTCATGTTAAAAGGTTGTAGTTTTTTCTTATCTTGATGGGAGGGCAGGGGCAAATGGTCTTAAATTCAAGGACAATTTCACAAAATAAATATTGCATTTTAAAACTAGATTTATTTTTTTGTCTTGGGCTTATATTGCACCTTGGGAATGAAATGGAAGAAATATATTTCCGACTAGCCTTCTTTTCAAAAAAGAAGTGAAGAGTTTAATATGTCATAGCAGTGAAGTTATCTGAGGAATTGTACTGTTCTTATATGTCTGATTAATTTCACAATATCATAATTAAAGGTGAGAAATGTAGCAAGTATTTTTTTTATCTGAAGAAACACGATGGCATGTTTGACATGAAGGACCCTTCAAATATGACCTGAGAAACTCTGCAACTGCTATTATAAAAGAAAAACATTGTAAGGTGCCAGTTAGGTTGGATAATTCACTCTCTCTATATAATAGCTGTCAGCTGCTTGAGTTTTTTTCCCTATAATGTTCAGTGGGAGCTCTGAAAGGTTACTGTTAACTGAATACAGCATTGCCAAGAACTATGCATAAAAAACAACTGGGCTGAGCAGAATCCTATGGGTTGATGTGATGAAAAGCTTAAAGGCAGGAGAATATTACTTATGGTGTGTCAAGGCCTGAAAAATGAATCACGCTTATGTTTCTGTGAATGAGGTCATTTATCTGTTTAGGGCACAGTCGGTGAATGGATAGGTCCATCCTACTTCTTGATAGAACTTGCACATAACTATAAGACCTATATGTCTTTGGCAAATATATTTTCACACAGATTGCCATCAAATTGGATTACACCCCAAGGTTCTGAAGGAACTGGCAGGAGAGATCTCAGAACCACTGAATTATATCTTTCAAAAATCCTGGAGCACTGGGGAAATGCCAGAGGACTAGAAAATATAGATGTAGAGATGTAGTTCCCGTCTTCAAAAAAACAAAAACAAAAAAATAGATCCAGCAAACCACAGATCTATCAACCTGACCTCAATACTAGGGAAGATTCTGAAAAAGATAATCAAGCAATAAATCAGCAAACACCTAGAAGCAAACAAAGTAATAACCAAAAGCCAACATGGGTTTGTCAAAAACAGATCAGGCCAGACAAATCTTATTGCATTCTTTGACAAACTGAAAAAAATAGTGGACCAGAGGAATGCTGTTGATACAATTTACTTGGACTTCAGTAAAGCATTTGATAAAGTAAACCATAACCTACTACTTGATAAAACAGAAAAATGTGGGTTAGACAGCATCACCACTGTTATGTATGTAAATAGTTTAAATAAAGCAAGCTTGGAGTAAAGTGCAGGGTTCTGGCCCTGCACTTCTGACTGGGTGTTAAGCGGGTCGATCGGATTGGTTGGGTTCAGAGAATCTGATTGGCCCTTAACGAAGGACTCTTATTGGTTCTGGAGCTAGCGTCTTACAGCTCCCTATTGGTTATTTCACATTAAGGTCACCTATATAAGGCAGAGTTGTTGTTGTTCACTCTCTTAAGTCACTATGTAATAAAGAGCTGAAAGTTCACCCACTAAGATTGTCTCCAGTCATTTCACCCATGCCTGAAACCATATCACTGGCGACGAGGATGGGATTTGGAGACATCTGATCTTAAGGAACCGGGAAGAAAAACAGAGCACGTGCCAAGACGACGCCACCAACGGAAACCATGTCCAGCGGCATCGTACCACCCACTCCGTTCGATCCGAACCAAGAGGATTGGGAATCCTACATGGATCGCTTCCAAATGTTCCTTGAAACAAACAACCTGAAGGACGCCACAGCAGTCAAGAAGCGGGCGCTGTTCCTGACATACTGCGGCCCGGCTGTCTTTAAAATGGCAAAGGCACTCGCGAAACCTCGAGAAGTTAAAGCAATGAGCTGGGATGACCTCGAACCTCTCCTGAGAGACCATTACGTGCCAACCGTACCTACACTCGTGAGACGTCATGAATTCTATCAAAGAAGCCAGCGAAAAGGAGAGAGTGTGGCTGACTTCGTGGCAGACCTCCGACATTTGGAAGGCCTCTGTGGGTTCGCAAACTTAGTTGAAGCACTGAGAGACCGCTTAATTCTGGGATTAGATGCGCTAGGCGCGCAAAGCAAGCTGATGGCGAAAGGCAACATCGACCTTGCTGACGCCATCGCCGAAGCCACTGCTGCTGAGGCGACCAAAAAGTCCGCGGCGCAACTACGGCGAAGCCGAAACCCAACGACCCCACCGACAGGCGACATCTTACCCAGCTCAGAAGGGCAGCTAGTGACAATGCACTACGAGGACCTCTCTTCGTCGTCAGACAGTGACGAAGAAGGGGTCCATCGACTGCGGTCCGACCGGGACCCTCGCTCTAAACCCTCACGCCCTTGCGCTGGTTGCGGGGCAAACCACCCCAGGGCAGACTGCAAATTCCGTGATTCGATCTGTCATGAGTGCGGAAAACGAGGCCACATCAGTCGAGTCTGTCGCAGTTTACCGGGACCAAGCCAGGCCTCAAGGGGAACCAGCTCTCGCCAATTGGCAGGAAACCGTCCTGTAAGGCGAGATCCAGCAAACCACTCCTACAGATATCAAGCATTGCAGAAAGAAGAGGCCCACCATACTATCACTATAGGTCACGCCTCAGCCATGGACGCTAAGAAGATTCGAGTCACAGTAGCCATAGAGAACCAACCTTGCCACATGGAGGTCGATTCCGGATCATCCCTCTCGATGGTGTCGTGGAAGACATTAAAGCAACTCATTCCTACCATCCAACGCCAAGACCTTCGAATGCAACGTCTCATCCTTAAAGACTACCAAGGGAATCGGATCCCTGTGGTTGGGTCTTGTCGAGTCCGCATCTCGTTTAAAAAGTATACGGCATACTTACCTCTAACGATCATCGATAGGGACAGGCCTAGTTTGTTGGGCCTCCAATGGTTCGCGCCACTCGGCATCGAAGTAGCCAGCGTGAACCGAGTCGGTGATTGTGAGTGGGAGGAGGACCTTATTACTGAATTCAGCGATGTCTTCACAGATCATCTGGGTGAGTATAAGGGGACCCCAATTTCGTTTAGCCTCGACCCAAAGGTCGCCCCGATCCGTTTAAAGCCCCGTCAAGTTCCGTTCGCCCTTAAGGCCAAGATAGATGAACAACTTGACAAACTAATTAAACAAGGGGTACTGCAACCCATTGATCATTCTCCATGGGAAACTCCTATTGTAACCCCCATTAAGCCAGATGGGTCAATCCGAATCTGTGGGGACTACCGGGCCACTCTAAACCACGCCCTCCAGCAGAACGCGTATCCAGTGCCGGTGGTACAGCACCTCCTTCATTCCCTGGGAGGCAGAAAGGTTTTTGCTAAGTTAGATTTAGCTCAAGCCTATCAACAATTGCCCGTGGACGATAAAACAGCCAAGCTCAAACGATAGTAACGCACAGAAGTGCTTTTAAATGTACCCGATTGCAATTCGGGGTAAGTGTAGCCCCGGGAATATTCCAAAGTTTAATGGAACGATTATTGCAGGGAATCAAGGGCATGGTTCCGTATTTTGATGACATGTTAATTGCAGCTCCTAGTAAAAAAATTCTACAGAATCGTTTAAAATGTGTTCTTAAGAAATTCCAAGAAGCGGGATTGAAAGTAAAAAAGGATAAATGTCATCTGTATACAGACAGGGTTGAATTTCTAGGTTATCGCATTGATAGTCAGGGTATCCACCCTACTGAGAGTAAATTAAGGGCAATAAAAAATGCTCCCAGACCCCGTAACAAAACAGATCTCCAGGCATTTTTAGGCCTTATTAATTTCTATAATGTGTTTTTACCACATACAGCGACTGTGGCTGAACCGTTACACCGGTTATTAGATAAGAAAGCATTGTGGGTTTGGGGTTACCAGGAGGAAAAAGCGTTTTGAAATGTAAAAGATTTACTTACATCTGATTCTGTACTTATGCAATATAATGAAACATTACCATTGGTTATAACTTGTGATGCCTCACCGTTTGGGGTGGGCGCTATTTTGAGCCATGTGCTGCCTAATGGAAATGAGGCCCCTGTTGCATACTTTTGAAGACTCTATCTCAGACAGAACGTAACTATGGACAAATAGATAAGGAAGCTCTTGCAATTGTGGCAGCCATAAAAAAATTCCATGAGTATGTATATGGAAGGACATTTACCATTGTAACTGACCACAAACCTTTACTGGGGATAATCGCTGGGGACAAACCAACACCCTATATATTGTCCCCAAGAATGACTTGATGGTCAGAGTTCCTAGCTGCTTATAATTATTGATTGTTATATCGCCCGGGGAAAGCCATTCCCCACGCCGACGCACTCAGCAGAGCACTGCTACCAGAAACTCTCGACGATCCGGCACCAACAGTATTGGCGTTACAAATTGAAACGCTCAACTCGCCTCCTATGACCGCTCGAGATATCGCGAGAGAGACCAGACGAGATCACACCCTAGCTCGAGTCCTAGGCTGGGTAGAACGTTGATGGCCATTGGACCAGGTCCCAGATGACTTCGCGCCATTTAAAACAAGACAGACTGAACTTTTTTCGCAAAAAGGCTGTGTCATCTGGGGCGATAGAGTCGTTGTTCCAGAACGACTCCAAAACTCACTGTTACAAATTTTGCACGAAGGACATCTCGGGATCGTGTGGATGAAAGCACTCGCACGGAGCTACTCTTGGTGGCCAGGCATGGACCGACACATCGAGCAATGGGTCAAGGCCTGCACCAAGTGCCAACAAAACAGCAACGCACCGCCAAAAGCTGCACCGACTGAATGGGAGATGCCACGCGGACCCTGGTCCAGAATCCACCTGGATTTCGCAGGGCCGATTAAAGGACAGACATTACTATTAACTGTCGATGCATACTCTAATTGGTTGGAAATTCATCGAATGACCCATACAACCTCCGAAGCTGTCATTAAAGTCCTCAATAGACTCTTTGCAACTCATGGATTGCCGGACGTCCTGGTGTCTGACAACGGACCACAGTTTACAGCGCTAATGTTTGAACAGTACCTTGCTGATAATGGCATCCGCCATGCGCTCACCTTGCCTGTGCATCCTGCTACCAATGGCCGAGCGGAACGCATGGTCCAATTTGAAAAAAATACTTTGCAAAAAGTGGACTATGATAATATTGACGAAAAAATAAACCGCATTCTACTTCTACAACACATCACTCCGCACAGCGTAACCGGCAGAACTCCCGCAGAACTTCTCATGGGGCGAAAACTCCGTTCCCACCTCGACCGATTGCACCCTGCTTATGAGCCAGAAAAGCCTGCAGGATCCAGCGGACGCTACCGTACCTTCAAGGTAGGCGACCCCGTTTATGCAAGAAATTTATCGGGCGACCCGGTTTGGATTGAAGCAACGATAATACGCGAGACGGCCCAAATCCCATATTGTAAAAAGTGTTGATGAAAGACTGTGGAAACGACATATTGACCAATTACGGTCAAGACTCCTTTCGGCCAGCCAGCAACTCCCCTATGACCAAACTGAGGGGGGGGGAAGGAATGGAAGAAGACGACATTCCAGGGAACCTGTTCCAAGAGAACGATGAATCTAGTGAAACTCAGGAAATGGAGCAGGAGGAAGAATCGTACACTCCAAGGGAAATCACACCAGAACGAGAAGCTGAGCCACTACCAAACAACATTTTACCTCAACAGGACTGCACACAGCCAGTCCAAAGAAAATCTAATAGACCCAAAAGACAACCGTCCTATTTGAAGGACTATATAACCACACCATAATTGAGGAGCCAGGGGGAAGGGGTGTTATGTATGTAAATAGTTTAAATAAAGCAAGCTTGGGGTAAAGTGCAGGGTTCTGGCCCTGCACTTCTGATTGGATGTTAAGCGGCTCGATCGGATTGGTTGGGTTCAGAGAATCCGATTGGCCCTTAACGAAGGACTCTTATTGGTTCTGGAGCTAGCATCTTACAGCTCCCTATTGGTTATTTCACATTAAGGTCACCTATATAAGGCAGAGTTGTTGTTGTTCACTCTCTTAAGTCACTATGTAATAAAGAGCTGAAAGTTCACCCACTAAGATTGTCTCCAGTCATTTCACCCATGCCTGAAACCATATCAACCACCAGGTGGATTTGTAACTGGTTGACATGTAGTCCTCAATGGAACTGTATCTACATACAGGGAAGTATGCAGTGGGGTGCCCCAAGGCTTTGTTTTAGGCCCAGTACTCTTCAATATCTTCATCAATGATTTGGACAAGTGGATAGATGGGAAACTCATCAAATCTGCAGATGACACCAAGCTAGCAGGAAGACAGACTCCAGGAGATAGACTTAAGATACAGAAGTATTTTGACAGATTTGAACGTGGGTGCTATCTAACAAAATGAAATTCAATGGTGAAAAAAGTAAGGTTCTACATTTAGGCAAGAAAAACAAAATGAACAGGTACAGTATATGTGGTACATTGTTCAATAGTAGTAATTTGAGATGGATCTTAGAGTCCTAGTGGAGAATCATTTAAATATGAGCCAGCAGTGTGCTGCAGCTGCCAAAAAAGCCAACACAGTTCTAGATTGCATTAACAGAGTGATAGAATCAAGATCACGTGAAGTGTTACGGTAACACCTTTATTATGCCTTGGTAAGGTCACTTGTAATACTGCATCCAGTTTTGGTCACCACAGTGTAAAAAAACGATATTGAGATTCTAGAAAGAGTACAGAGAAGAGCAACAAAGATGATTAAGGGACTGGAGGCTAAAACATATAAAGAATAGTTGCTGGAATTGGGAATGTCTAGTTTGATGAAAAGAAGGACTAGAGGAGACATGATAGCAGTGTTCCAATATCTCAGGGGCTGCCACAAAGAAGAGGGAGTCAAGCTATTCTCCAAAACACCTGAGGGCAGGACTAGAAGCAATCGGTGGAAACTGAACAAGGAGAGGAGCAACTTAGACTTAAGGAGAAATTTCCTGACAGTTAGAACAATCAGTGGGACAAATTGCCTCATTACAGAATGCTCAATATATCTAAATACATGATATAGGTAGTCCTCGACTTACGAACACAATTGAGCCCAAGCTTGACATTGCTAAGTGAAACATTTGTTAAGTGAGTTTTGTCCCATTTTATGACCTTTCTTGCCACCATTGTTATATGAATCATTGCAGTTGTTAAGTAAGTTGTGACTGTTAAGTGAATCTGGTTTCCCCATGGATTTTACTAGTCAGGTCACAAAAGGGGATCATATGACCCTGGGACACTAAACCGTCATAAATATGAATCAGTTGCCAAGGGTCTGAATTCTGATTACATGACCATGGGGATACTGCAACTATCATAAGTGTGAAAAGTGACCATAAGTCACTTTTTTCAGTGCCGTTGTGACTTTGAATGGTCACAAAATGAATGTTGTAAGTCTAAGACTACTTGTTCTTAGCTGCAATAGCTGAGTTGTTCATATTATCTGATGTTGCCATGGTGGTAAGAAGCATTAGCTCACACATTCTGTGTCATTATCAAATCAAAAATCTCAGAGTAAAGAGACAGTAACTTCCTCTAGGTTAAATCACAGTTCTATCATTGAAAATTTACCTGAACATAATTATATATAGGTCATCCTCACTTAATGACCACAGTTGGGTCTTCTAACTCCATCATTGATGTATGTGGTCATTAAGTGAAACAGTCTTTCATCACACCGAATTTATGATATCAGGTCCATTGCGGTCATTAAGTGAATCACCGGTGGTTGTTAAAAATGTCATTTAATCACAACATACGACTTAATGCTAGCTTTTTGTTTGACTTTGTTTGTCATAAACCAGCTGTGAAGATTGCAAATGGCAATCATGTGCTCTGACCCAAACCCTTTTCCAATAAAACAAACGTAAACCAAAGGGAACAGAAACCTTTTAATAATTCTTACAAATCCCCAGTTGAAAGGCTGCTGCAAACTATTAACTTTGATAAGCACAAGCCTCGCCAAAAGTGTGCAAGACTGCCAAGAATAACAGATAAGAAATATTTCACAAGAGTCTTCAAATACCAACTTAAGATACTGCAATGTCCACGAGGCTGAGTTTCAAAATGTCTTTGCTTCCTGCAAAGAATGTTCTCTTCACAGCTGGCTTTTATCTTCTTGAAGGAGGGGCCATTACCTTGCAGATTTAGTCCCAAGTTGCCCGTACTGCTGCAGCTGCTCTTTCCTGCGAGTAACCCTGCATGCATGTGCACTTGGCACAGGCTCCTCGGGAACCTCCTCGTCGCTGCTGCCAGCCCCCACAGTCTCTGAAGGCAGCAGTCCACTCCCTAATGATCCTGGTCCCTCATCTGAGTCCTCACTTTTCCTCAGCCATCCGCATCTGTTGCCGGCTAACCACAACATCATGTGACTCTGGGATGCTGTGACTTTTGTAAATCTGTGCCAATTGCCAAGCACTTGAATTGTTATCATGTGATTATGAGGGATACTACCCCTATCATAGGTTCGAGGACCAGTCATAAACAGAGCAGTATTAACTGAAGACTACCTGTACAGTCATACATACCCGTTTCTCTGAAAATAAGACCCAATCAGAAAATAAGCCCCAGCATGATTTTTTCAGGATGCTCATAATATAAGCCCTACCCCCAAAATAAGCTCCAGTTAATATTGTCAGCCAGACGGATGCATTTAGTACAATATTTTCCCCAAAATAAGACTTAATGGAAAATAATCCCTAATGCATCTTTTAGAGCAAAAAATAATACAAGACCTTATTTTTCATAGATAAGTTCTTACTTTGGGGGAAACACAGTATCTATGCCCATGTAAATACAGATAGCAGACTGAAGCCTATACAATTACTTCAATGCATTAAGGATTGGAGAAGAACCATTTCATTAAAGTATCTAAAATTCTGAATAGATTGTACTGAATGTATAGGCTTCTATTTTATATTATTACCGTATCGTTAGTGTATGTATTCTTTGAAACAGAGAGAAGTGAAACACAGAGAGAAGTCCTTGGTGCAGATCTGTATGACCCTAGTTTCTAAATGTCTGAAAATTGAACAAGGTTCTGACATGGTTTGTAGATGTAAACATGATTTATAGTTATGGTTGCCCATATAATATTTAGATGAAAGACACAGTTATGCTGTTGAAGCTCACTTTCTCAAACTTTCCAGACTTAACATGCTGTTTTGCTTGACTACATCACAGAAATGCAACTTTGTTCCATGATTCAATGTGGAATTAACAATTCTAAGTTGGGTCTCAGTAGAGATGGAAATGAATTCTGTCAAGAGACGTCTAGAGAAAATAAAAAAACCACAACCTTTTATTCTGTTCAGCGTCTGCACGCACACACATGCACACACACACACGTCCCCTTTTGTGGTTGTTTATCTGAAGATGACAGAACAATCATCAGAGGAAGAGAGCAATAAAATAAAGGTATTTAAATTTCTTTTCTTTAATTCCCTTGGCCAAGCCGCAACATTCATGGCTGACTTTAAAGATTTGGCACTCACAAACGGAGGGAATAGACAATCGTTCGCAGTGAGTGATATTGCCTTGTGAGAGCACACAACAGGGGGCAGGAACCTTCTTGAAATGTTTTATAAAATAGATTTGAAAGGGGCAGAGTAGCCAGGCAAGGAGGTAAGATGACTTCAATGTAAGATGTGAATGTGGAACTCCAAGGTCAAATCAAGATTAAATGATTGCAGTATGGTTTACAATCTCATAACATGTGCATGATGGTGAATGCTGTACGTTGAGTTACAGGTAGTCCTCAACTTACAACCGCAATTGAGCCCAGAATTTATGTTGCTAAGTGAGATGTTTGTTAACAGAGTTTTACAACCTTTTTTGCCACATTTGTTAAGTTAATCATTTGAATTGTTAAATTAATAACTTGGTTGTTAAGTAAATCTGACTTCCCCATTGACTTTGCTTGTCAGAAGAGCACAAAATATGACCACCTACCCCCAGGACGCTGCAAAAATCATAAATATGAACCAATTGTCAAGCATCTGAATGTAAATTATGTGACCACGAGCAATGGTCATTAATTATGAAAAATGATCATAAGTTTACTGATAGAGGAAAAAGTAATTGAGAAAATATTTGAATGTGCAGAAATGAATAGATTAATATTGGAAATCAAAGGAAAAGAAGAATCTGAATACTACATCTATTTTTGTTAGAAAACAAAACAAAGTAAAATGGGTTAGATCAGAAGTCTCCAACTTTGACAACTTTAAGCCTGGTGGACTTCAACTCCCAGAATTCCCCAGCCAGCTTACAGTTTACAGCTTACAACCTGCTTACAACCAGCATACAAACCAGCAAAGCTGGCTGGGAAATTCTGGAAGTTGAAGTCCACCAGGTTTAAAGTTGGCAAGGTTGGAGCCCCCTGGATTAGATGAATATATAAAGCAATAAGAGAAGATTGTTAAAAATAGGTATATTGGATATTACCTATATGAAAATGTGATTATTGTTATATTGGTACATTGATAAGGAGAGTATTAATCATAAACTGTAAGCACACGAAATATGTACCTAATCAACACACTTTTGAAATGGAATGGATTTATTGTATGCAAAAACTAAAAAGCTTTATTTAAAAATTTATCCTGTCACTTTTTTCAGCGTGTTGGAAGTTTGAACGGTCACTAAACAAACTGTTGTAAGTCAAGGACTGCCTGTAATTACATTTTTATCTGAGGTTAGGAATTATATTTGTTTGAATTGTGCATGCATCAAAAATAACTTGTTTCTTTCAACATCAGGCCTTCTGCGAGAGCAACTTTCCTGCTATTCATTAAAGCAGCCTTTTGTCAAAATTTTGTCAAAGTTAATATAGCTCTAAATATAGCGAATTAGTAGCAATAATTCTGGCTGGCCTCACCCACCCCTGCCTCACCCTCCTCATCTTGTCAGGGCTGCCAACCTTGAGTGATAGTTCGGAGTGAGACACTGCGAGGGAGCGGAGCGACCGAGGGGGGGATGGTGTGGAAGGGGGGTGTCCCCCCTTCCACGGTAGGGAGCTTTGACAATTTTACATTTTAAATGGTGCAATCTGATGCATACTTTAGTCATGATTTGGACATATACATACATACATACATGCAAGCAGCACCAATGTACTTGAAACGGATTTGTAAGATATTAATAATGCAGTTCACTGACCATGAATAATTGAAGTTCCTGACTTGTAACTGCAGTATTCTACCTCAACTGACTTTATTAGCTTAGTGATGTACTATAGACCACTATAGGATGAATTCAATGTGCAACAAAAAGACAAAAAACCCAAAACAACTACAGAGATAATGCAAATACATCAATGGGTATTCTTCTTTCTGTATCAAATACCATACTACATGCCAATATCAAATGCTATAGTCTCAGTCTTTAATTATATACTAACTTGTTGACTGAAATAGGGGTTCATAATTTCAGACATGTATAAACTAAACATTTAATCGAATAATGAGTGCTTCATATAAATATACATATTGTTAACTGTAAAACTCATCTACTGTATTCTGAAGCTTGGCCCTAGCTTTCATCATAGAAGCTATAGAACCAAAACAAAGCCCTGGTAGAGACTAAAAAATACAGCAAGTGCAGCTCTTGATTCACAAGGAAACTGTGGAATAGTAGTTGAATGCCACAGGTTAAATACTACACTTCATCACAGATGAACTGTCAACTCTAATAATTTAGCGGGTTTCTGGTGTGGCGGCCTGCTGTGCGGCCGTACAATATTTATTGGGTAAGTTTAGATTCTGAACTTAATGGTCTTACTGCTCTTTGGATGGTAAATTGTGTTAAGATTAGAATATGTTCTAGTTGAGTCAGGGCTATCCCAATTTGGGGCTGAGAAGCCTACTGGCATCAAAAAAAGTCCTTATTGAGTCCTTATCTAAGGGTTTGAAAATATGATAATAATGTAGTACAGTCCTGTCGATCTGGTGCATGGAGACCTAGGATTTAAACTCAAAGGAGAAAGAGGAAAAAGTGATTCCTTCTTCTGAAACAAAGCCATTACGGAGTGGCTTCCATTTAAGCACCAAAGATGTTTCTTTATTTTCTCTGGCTGGATTTCTGACCCAGGGGAGAAAGACCATTTAAAAAAGCAAAAAGGACAGAAAGAACACCAAGAAAGAATGGGACAACCCCCCCCCCCCAAAAAAGAGATCCAACACAACTCTGAATAAAATTATTATTATTTTAAATTTTATTATTATTATAATTATTATTACCACCCCTTTACACGCCTTATGCTCTCTTTTAGCTGATCCAAAAGAGTCTTCCCAAACCAGCAAGGCGAGAAGCGCGCCAGGCTGATCTATAAAGGGGCTGGGCAGCTTTTTTGCAAAATAGAAAGGTTGGAGGACTGACAGGATTACATCTCTGGCAGCGGACAATTCAGCTTTGCTTACCAGGGTTATTACTGGCCGAGGCTGTTGCCTGCAAAAGAGGCTTTGCCAGCCCCCTCGTGTCCTTCTTTGAAAAGGGCAGCTGGCTTGTCCCGGAGGACATTGCAGAGAGGGAGAGGGCGGGGCAAAGTGGCTGCGAGCGCCCCGGGCGGGAAGAAGCCTCTTGCTCTTCGCTTTCCTGAAGCGATTTGCTAATGATCAGCATCATGCACAGTTACGGGATGCCGGCAGAAGGATTAAGGCGGGAAAAGAGGCGCGGTGGGGTGGCTGGGCAGGGCGGGGCGGCGCTGGGAGCTCATCCTTCTCCTAAGCTAAGGGGAATATTCGGAATATAATCAGAGAATGTAGGGATATTTTTGTACATTCCATGATTTTGGGGGTTTAGCGTGAGATTTTGTTTATCAGAGTGAGACAGTCGAAATTGGTTGAATTGCGTGAGTCTCACGCTGATTGCGTGAGAGTTGGCAGCCATGATCTTGTCCCCTCTCCCAGCATAGCTGTTGCTGCTTTCCGTCTGGCTCCCTGACTTGCATCCCACAAGTTTGGCCCAGCTGAGCAGCCCCGATCTGCCTGGCAGCCTCAGTGAGTCTGCAAGCAACAAGGCCGAAATTTACAAATTTACAAATACAGCTCATCAGTCTGGAACCCACATTACGTATCTGATATTAACACAGTTGAGAAAGTCCAGAAATATTTCACAAGAAGAGTTCTCCACTCCTCTACTCATTGCAGAATACCTTATGCCACCAGACTCGAAATTCTAGACCTAGAAAACTTAGAAGTATGCCACCTTCGGTCCGATCTAAGTATCGTATATAAAATCATACATTGCAATGTCCTACCTGTCAATGAATACTTCAGCTTCAACCATAACAACACAAGAGCACACAATAGATACAAATTCAAGGTTAATCGCACCAAACTTGATTGCAGGAATTACGACTTCAGCAACAGAGTGGTCAATGTCTGGAATACTCTACCTGACTCTGTGGGTTTTTTCCCCCAAACCCCAAAAATGTTAACCTTAGACTGTCTACTATTGACCTCACCCCTTTCCCAAGAGGCCTGTAGAGGGTGTGCATAAGTGCACCAACGTGCCTACCGTCCCTGTCCTATTGTTTCTTTTATTTTTTCTTATATTTATCTATGTGTTCATAACTATGTTTTTACTTATACCTATCATCTTGTAAGCAATTGACAAACCAAATAAAATAAATAAAAATAAAAATAAAAAAAATTTCTAGGGAGAAGGGATATTCAGGGGGATTGGGGGGGCATGTTCAGGAGAACCTCCAGGCAAAATTTTGACAAGCCCCATCCACCCTCCCTGCTCTTATCTTTCATCTCAGTCCCTACCGGTTCTCTGAACTGGGTCTCAGCTGAGCTAAAAAACAGCACAGAGGGTACCTCTGAGTGCTCAGTGTTGGATTTCAAAAGCCAAGGAGCTCAGCTCAATGCTATAAGAAGGACAAGTGGCCTGAGAGCAAAGCTGAAGGGCTGGAATGTTGCCTTCCTTAGCAAAGCCAAGGACTGAAACTTCTGTTTTTCAGTGCAGACTCAGACAGCAGATTGCAGAAAGGTAGATCTGTAACTGACTCTGTGATTCTGCGAGCAACTCAATCTTCTTGCCTGCTTCCCCTGATTTTGAGTAAAAGTTGCTCTTTTCTTAATAAAAAAAATTCAATATTTACATACATGGTGTATTGTGAGTTAATTCTGTGAGTTTGCTGATTGCTAGAAAATTTTATGTTGAGTTTGCTTTCAAGCAAATTTTATGTGACAGACTCAGACAGCAGATTGCAGAAAGGTAGATCTGTGATTCTGTGAGCAACTCAATCTCCCTGCCTGCTGCGCCTGATTTTGAATAAAAGTTACTCTTTTTTAAAATAAAAAAAATCATTATTTATATACATGGTGTGTTGTGAGTTAATTTTGTGAGTTTGCTTGCAAGCAAATTTTATGTTAAAGAGTTTGCTTGCACGCAAACTTTATGTGACATTATGCTTTTATATTTTGAAATTTGTGGCAGATGTACATTCTGTGATTGTTTTCATACCTTGACGGTGTTGTATAATTTTGTGGGTTTGCTTTGCTTCCAAGCAAAATTTTATAATGTTGCTTTTATATTTTGGAATAAGTGAGATTTTGTGTGTGTTTGTCTCTTAAAAATTTACCACACCAGTGGGATTCTTTAATGAAGGAAAGCAAAAAGCTGGTGTAACACAGCTGGGTCTTTGGTTGCAAGCAGATTGGAAGTGTGAATCTGGGCCTTTTAGACTTAATTGTTAATTCCCCTTTGAAGCTCCTGAAGCTTGATGGGTTTATTTGTGTGCCTCTGCTTAAAGTGATTGCCCTGGATCCTGTCTTCCTGCCTTAATGGGTTAATGGAGTTTTTTTTAGCCTGGATCACCTTATCATGGCTCCACTTAACTGTTTCTATTGTCAACTCTGTCTGCTCTGAGTTTTCTCTTTCAGCTGGTGATTCTTGGTTTTCCTAAAGGGGGAAGGGCTAGCTTAAGTTCCTTGGCACTGTTTTCTGAGGTTTCTTGTGCTGTGAGGTTTCTGGCACTGTCCTTCCAAGTTCCCACAGAACAGTGCCACCTGGCAGAAATGCTGAAAAAAGCTTCAGTATATTTTTAAGATGAAAAGTCTAAAAAGTATAGGTGACTAAACATGGGTTCCCCTCTCTCTGCTGTAGCTCTCATTCCATTAGGGACTGTTGGTCCAGGTAAGCCCTGGGCTAATTTAAGGTAGGGTTACCTGGGAAAGTTTTTATGGCAATACTGGCACAAAGTAGCAAACTCCCTTGGTTTGGTAATTGTTGTTCTATTTTAAGTGTCTATTTTTCAATTATTAACTAATTGTACAGATAGCAGCCAGTCTTTACATCTCATTCTTACAGGGTTAAGGTTATGAGTTTGAACAGTGGTTCCCAAAGTGGGCAGTATCGCCCCCTGAGAGGGATGCCTTAGGGAGGCGCTGAGAGGCAAGGGGGCCAGCAGGGGGCAAGGAGGCAGGGGGGCGCTGGAGGTCAGTGGCAGGGCACAATTCAGGGATGAGAAAAAATCCCTCCACTGCCGCATTTGAGGTGAGGCCCTGCAGGATCACTCCATTGACTTGCATGCTCTGGTGCAAGGAGCTCAATGGGGTGATCCTGCGGGGTCTCACCCCGAATGCAGCATTGGGAAAGGAGAGCAGAGTGGTTTTGCTCTCCTTTTCAAACATCCCGTCACCGCATTCAGGGCGAGGCACTGCAGGTCCACCCCATTAAGCCCCTTGCACCAGAGGCACCTGCCCAAGCAAGTGAATGGAGTGGTGCACGAAGTCAATAGGGTGAGCCTGAGAGAAGGAAAGAGAGAGGAAGAGAAATAGAGAGAAAGAGAGAAGGAAGAAGAGAAAGAGAAAAGGGAAAGAAAGAAAAAGGGACAAAGAAAGAGGAGGGATGGAAGGAAGGGACAGAAAGAAAAAGAAATAAAGAAAAAGGGACAAAGAAAGGGGGGATGGAAGGAAGGGACAGAAAGAAAAAGAAATGAAGGAGGGAGAGAGGGAGGTGAAAGATAATGAGATATCTATTCTAGTTCAATCACCTGCTTCAGCAGGGTTAGAAGAGAGAGAGAGAGAGAGAGAGAGAGAGTGTTCTCCATGTAATTTACCAATACATTTTGGCACTTTAATTGGGGAAAAGTAATTTTAGGGTGGAGATCTGGTCCAATGGATCCTGTTTAAAGCCTCAACAAAATGTGAGAGCTTTCTGATAGTTTTGGCCATGTTTTGTCCACAAAATCTTTAATTAATAGAAGCCAAACATATTTCAATGTGCCAGCAAAGATGCTGGCAAAGATGTTTCAATGTGGAAAAGGGCCTCTTAACTAGGCCTCATTTCAATCTGATGCATCAGGTATCTCTCTCTCTCCCTCCCCCCCCTCCATCCCTCCATGCCCCCCCCTTCTTTGTCCCTTTTTCTTTCTTTCCCTTTTCTCTTTCTTAATTTCCTGCTCTCTTTCTCTCTTTCTTTTCTCTCTCTCTCTTTCCCTCTCCCAGGCTCACCTCTTTGATTTGGTGCATTGCTCCACTCGGACTTGCTTGGGCATGTCCCTCCAGTGCAGCAGGCTCAATGGGGTGGACCTGTGGGGCTGGCACTAAGAACACGGCAGTGCCGGCATGTTTGAAAAGTAGAACAAAGCCAGAGGTCGGTAATTTTTGTTGCAAAGAATCACAAAAGCTTCTGGGTTGTGCACAAGAAGGGACACACATGTCAATGCAATTCCGCAACATAAAATAAAGAAATACAAATAAAACAAATCAACAAGAATCGGCAAAGCATCTCTGATTAGATTTTATTCACTACTAGAATCTAATCAGAGATGTTTTGCCGATTCTGGTCCAGTGACCTGCTCCAGCAGGGTTGGAAGGGAGTATGTGTGTATATGGCTGTCAAAACTCCAAAACAGGTCAAGTAGTTCTGGGGAGGCCAGTCATAAATTAGAACACTTGCTAAGCAACCAGCCATTAAGTGAGGACCACTTGTATTTGGTGTGCCAGTCATCAAACCACACCCACCCAGTCAGTCATCAAACCACACCCACCCAGTCACGTGACCAGCAAGCCATGCCACCAGTCACGTGACCAGCAAGCCACACCCTCAAATTAGGTCATGCCCACGGAAATTTGAATCCTGTCCCTGGGTGGGGGGGCATTGAAGATGAGTTTGTAACACCAAGGGGGCAGTGGATTGAAAAAGTTTGGGAACCACTGAGTTAGAGTTAGGGTTGAAATTTGTGGCTGAGTGCTGTGCTGCTGTGAGATATTGACTTGGCCACACCCACCCAATCACATGACCAACAAGCCACACCCACCCAGTCACATGCTCAACAAGCCATGCCCACCAAGCCATGCACACAGAACCTGTAGTGAAATTTTTTGAATCCCATTTTGAAGCCCCAACCATTTGTGCTGCCTCATCTATGATTTTTCCAAACCATTTTCCAAACCATTTGTGCTGCCTCATCTATGATTTTTCCAAATTATGTTGCTTACTATAGGCCCTGTGATGACCCAGGGTGTGGCACAAAGGCAACACAGTCAAATAAACAAGTACCCTTTAGTACCTCCAACTTTTCCTCCAATGTCCAGGTTACCTTCGGCTGGAGAAAAAACTCACCCAAGAACATTCTTTAAGTGGAGGAAATTCAATCTGAAAACAAAGTACATACAAACTGTAAATAAAAATCCACACAAACCACGCTGCAGTAATTAACTTGACAGGGCAGGAGAAGGAATTGCAGACTTGAAAGCCCAACAAAACACACAGTTGGGAAGACATGGTTGCTAATGGCGGCGCGTATAGACGCAGCGGCTTATGGCTCTCCCGTTCGGTGCTCTTTTCGGTGCTTTTTTCCGCTGTTTGTATACGTCTTCTGGACTATCGGCTCTACGAGCCAACTCTATACACGATCAGATATTATAGACATTGGAATTCAATGCCAGATGTCTGTTTCGAGTGACTTTCATCGCGTCCATAACATCCCCGATGAGATAGCGAGACCAGCGGGCTCTCCGTGGATTGTTGTCGGGGCCAGGAGGCGGCGAAGACGGAGGAGGGAGAGGAAGCAGAAGCGAGGCTGTAGGTCTGGCGTTATGCTTAGGCTGAGGAAACATCCATTCAAGCCACCTCTTCCGAGTCTGTATCTCGCCAACGCCAGATCCCTGGCACATAAAACGGATTATTTACAGCTACAGCTCGCCGGTAACCGCTATGTTCGAGACTGCTGCGTCATGGTAATTACTGAAACATGGCTACATTCTGGGATACCTGACGCTAGCATGCAGCTGGCAGGCCGTACTTTTTTACGCTGGGACAGAACGAAGGACTGTGGTAAGAGCAGAGGAGGGGGGCTCTGCATCTACGTACATGAGAACTGGTGTAATAATGGGACAGTTATAGATAATCATTGTTCCCCGGATCTTGAGTACATGTCTGTAAGATGTCGGCCTTTTTTTCTACCGAGAGAGCTAACTGTTGTGATCGTTACGGCGGTGTATATCCCGCCCGACGCAAACACAGATAAGGCACTCTCTCTCCTGCTGAATACCATAAACGAACAGCAGCAGGCTTACCCTGATGGTGTTCATATTATTGCAGGAGACTTTAATAAGGCCAATCTGAAAACTGTACTCCCGAAGTTTTACCAGTATGTTAAGTGTGCCACGAGGGGAGAAAATACTCTGGATCATGTTTATACCAACATTAAACATGCATACAGAGCCATACCCCTCCCCCACCTTGGGTATTCAGATCATCTCTCCCTCCTGTTATCCCCAGCTTATACCCCCCTCAGACGCAGTAGCAGGCCCATTACGAAGACTGTAACGATTTGGCCTGAGGATGCACTTAGTAGACTTCAAGACTGCTTTGAACAGACAGACTGGAAGATGTTCCAACATCAAGAGTTGGAAATGCATACAAGTACGGTGCTGGACTATATCAAGTTCTGCATCGGAAATGTGACTGTAGACAGAAACATCCGGGTCTTCCCAAATCAGAAACCCTGGATGACTACTCAAGTCCGTGGACTTCTTAAAGCCCGTGACGTAGCCTTCAGGTCAGGCGATAGAGCTTTGTATACAGTCGCCCGAGCTGACCTGAGGAGGGGGATTAAGAAAGCCAAGATGGATCACAGGAGGAGTATTGAGTCCCACTTGTCTAGCCATAACACACGGGAGGTGTGGAAGGGCATACATGACATCACTAATTATAGGGGTTGTCACGGAACAACAGAACATCTGAGTGCAGCGCTAGCAGAGGAGCTGAATAACTTCTTTGCTCGCTTTGAAGTTTCACAACAGCGTACAGCTGCACCAGCCCTACTCCCTCCTCCAATTACATTCAGTTCTGCTACCCCACCCAGTATTTTTTCTGTGACGGAGGATGACGTCAGACGGGTGTTCCGAGCAGCGAACCCCAGAAAGGCAGCTGGCCCAGATGGAGTCCCTGGCAAGGTGCTTAGGGCATGTGCCCCCCAGCTTGCCTCCATCTTCAGAGATATTTTCAACCTCTCCCTGGCCCAGGCAGTTATACCATCCTGTCTGAAATCTGCCATAATCATCCCTGTGCCGAAGAAATCTCCCATCTCCAGCCTCAATGATTACCGCCCAGTGGCGCTTACTCCTGTAATCATGAAATGTTTTGAGAGGCTGGTGCTCCGGCACATCATGAATCATCTCCCCTTGGATTTTGATCCTTATCAGTTCGCTTACCGCACTAATCGGTCTACGGAGGATGCCATAGCCATAGCTCTGCACGCTACGCTGAACCATCTGGAGCAACGGCAGAGCTATGTCCGGATGCTTTTCGTGGACTACAGCTCTGCCTTTAATACAATCATCCCAGGAATTTTAATCAAAAAAACTGGATACATTGGGTTTGCCCCCCCTTACTTGTGCCTGGATAAAGAACTTCCTGAGTGATCGGCCCCAGATTGTGAGGCTTGGTCCCCACCTTTCTTCCACACGTACGCTGAGCACTGGCTCCCCACAGGGCTGTGTGCTGAGCCCACTCCTGTACTGCCTCTATACCCACGACTGTAGTCCACACCATGATAGCAACCTCATTGTGAAGTTTGCTGATGACACCACGGTGGTTGGACTCATTTCGAGGGGAGATGAGGCAGCTTATAGGAAGGAGGTCCTGATGTTGGCTGCTTGGTGTTCGGACAATAATTTAGCTCTGAACACCAAGAAAACTAAGGAACTCATTGTGGACTTTAGGAGGCACAACACTGACCTGGCTCCCCTTTACATTAATGGAGAGCAGGTGGAGAGGGTCCATACTTTCCGGTTTTTGGGTGTTACTATTGTTGATAAGATCTCCTGGACGGAAAACACCACGGCAGTTATTAAGAAGGCTCAGCAGAGACTCCACTTCCTGCGAGTGCTCAGGAAGCACAATCTGGCCTCCAGCCTGCTGATTACCTTCTATCGTGCGTCCATTGAAAGCCTGTTGACATACTGCATTACAGTGTGGTATGGTCATTGTACTATGGCAGACAGGGAGAGACTACAGAGGATAGTCAAAACAGCTCAGAAGATCATTGGCTGCCCTCTTTCCTCCCTGTCAGACATCTATTCCTCACGCTGTCTTAGTAGAGCTGTGAACATCATAAAAGACAGTTTCCATCCTGGTAACGGACTGTTTGACCTGTTGCCCTCGGGGAGGCGCTATAGGTGCATCAGGTCAAGGACAAATCGTCTTCAAAACAGTTTTTTTCCCAAAGCTATAACTACCCTGAACTTACATATGCACTGACTTTAAGTCCTGTCAAACATATTGTAAATAATACTTTGGGACAATTGGGAAATTTTTGTGCAATATATCATGACTATTACTGTGCTGGCTGACAAGTGCAATAACTCCTACTGTGAATAGGCACAAATTAAGTGCAATAAGCTGGTAATTTTACTCATTTTATTCTTCTTTGTTGTTTTAGATATTTTTAGATATTCTTATGCACATTCTCTTTTTAACATGTATGGTTGTACTGAACGACGAGTCGCTTAATCTCACTGTGTATGCGTATGATGCAAGTTGTACACGTGGATAGTGACAATAAAGGTATTCGTATTCGTATTCGTACACCAGGAACCCAGATAAGCCTCGACAATACCAGATAATTCATGATTTGCTCCCAACAACTTTGCTGTGCGCAACTTCCCTTTGCGTTCCCAGCTGCAGCTAATAAAGGGAATCAGGGCCCTTTCTTCCCCTGTAAGCCATGCAACTCACGTTTCTCCCATCTCCGTTTCTCCTTGCATGCCCTAGGATGAAGAGGGGGTGGGTCTGAGTCTTCCTCCAAATTTCCTCTCCCTTGCTCTACCTCTCCCCGTTCTGCCCAGTCAGCCTTTGCCCTTTCTCAGTTTCTTCCACAGCCAACGGAGCCACACTCCCATTCCCTGTCAGCTGCTTGGCCTCCCCCTCCAAATCAGATTCTGACAGGGGCATGACAGACTCACATGGAAGTAGAATGGAAGTAGAATTCTAAACAAAAGCAATAAAAACTATAAACCTCCTTTATAATATAGCTAAATGTCTTTGGAGATTCTCAGTTATCCAGGCCATGGTTGTTCCAAAGGTGCTTTTCCAAGAGGCAAGTGGACTTTCTGTTTTTTCTTTGAAGACATTTCATTTCTCATCCAAGAAGCTTCTTCAGCTCTGTTTTTGGAGACATTTTTCTTCTCTTGTTGTTGGCTAATGAGAAGCGAGACCTATTCAAAGAAAAAAGTCCAGTTGCCTCTTGAAAAAAGCACTTTTGGAACAACCATGACCTGGATGACTGAGAATCTCCATAAACCAAGACTTATAATAGTACCAAGGAGAATTATCAATATATTTGTTCACCCTGCTTGAGAAGGTGATGTTCCGTAGATTTTATACCTCTAACTGTAAATTATTAGAGGCTTACTGACCATTAACAAAAATGGATAAATATACAAGTTTGAACATACAGACCATATAAATACCCAAACAGATAGATAAAGGGCAATGCTGCATAAACATCAGCTCTACAGAAAGACACTCAGCTCTCCAAAATGCTTGCAAAGCTCAAACTCATCTTTAAACATGAAAAGAGTCCTGCTGGATGCAACCACAATTGTTTATCTATTTCAGTATCTCATTTCCCACAGTGCCCACACAGATGAGCACAAAAGCCCTTTCTGCCTTGTTTCCCCAATCACTGGTTCTGACAGCCATATATTGCCTCGATATTGGAAGTAATGTGTCTGTTAGGGGTGTGTAAATCCTTGCATTGCACTACCCAAAAGCATTTATTTTTCCATTGCTAAATGCATCCAGGTCCTTTTCCAAGCTTCCCAGCTAATGAATAAAAATTAGTCAATCCAAATTCACAATTGACAAATAAATAGATAAACTATAAAGAGAACCTGGATTCTTTGATATCCAAGGTTGGTACTTTCTGACTGAGTTCTGCCCCTGCCCCCTTCTCATAGCTACAGAGTCAATGTTAAAGATAAAGAAATGGCAGTTACCAACCAAATTATTCCTCTTCCTGCAAGTCAACCCTCTAAGGCAATTAAATTGCTAGCAGACAGTCAGGCAAGAGTAGTCACCACCAGGCATGTCATAAGTCATAAATACTTTGGACAGTTCAGGAACAGCCAGCCTTGGTGCCATAAGTATACAGATCTTAGCTATTGAGAGAACTAATTACAGTTAGTAGTCAAAGGTCCACAATGAGCTGCAGTGGTGCAGTGGTGAGAATGCAGTACTGCAGGTTACTTCTGCTGATCATCAGCTGCCAGCAGTTTGGCAGGTTGGATCTCAACGGCTCAAGGTTGACTCAGCTTTCCATCCCTCCAAGGTCAGTAAAATGAGGACCCAGATTGTTGGGAGAAATAGGCTGACCCTGTAAACCACACAGTGTAAAGCACTGTGAAGCTGTACATAGGTCTAAGTGCTATTGCTGATGTCTGCAGCTCAAACCCAATGTGCAATGTCCACTACCTGATGGATCACACAGCAGTCCCGTTAGAGATGATGATGGGCAAGCGGTGCATTGGAGCAGAAGAATCGGTCTAGCAAAGAAGATATTCAACACAATGGATATGACCATACTTCGTGATTTTGAAGTCCCAGGATCTTTCAGTCTGTAGCTGCAAACCATGGAGACCTCAAGGACCCACAGCTGTCTTGAACACTAATGACTAGTACTTATTCATCTCTGGTGGAAGAGAGGGACCATGATAGGCATTCTGCAAGGTCCTGGACACCACAGTAGAAACACCATCTTTCCTCTGGAGCTTATACCGGCTTTGGATGGTGGCAAAATTCACTCTGTGGAAGGATTTGTTGCTCCACTGTCGGGTGACAGACTTGGATCAAACAGTGGATGGCTTCCATTTGGGGGGAACCATTATTGGACATGATAATGCAGGTTCTCAGTCATCCAGGTCATGGCTGTCTCAAAGGTGCTTTTTCAAGAGGCAACTGGATGAGAAGTGAAACATCTTCAAAGAAAAACCAGAAAGTCCAGTTGCCTCTTGAAAAAGCACATTTGGGTCATCACTGGACATGTTCTTGCAGGAGGTCTGCACATCAATGCAGGCTGAGTGCTCCAGATGGAAGGACACAGATGATCAAGTTCAAGGTGTCAGCTCCCATTTTTGGTTCTTGAAGATGTCACATGGTAAAGTCTAATAAAGTGAGTCTCCATGGAGCTGCAGGGTCAGAAGCAGGATCCAGATCAGGAACCGATGCTGCTAGAGATAATGGATGAACAAAAGATGAAGGTTGTGGAGGAGGATCCAAAGATAGAGGGGCTGAAAATAGAGAGGGTCATTTGATGAATTATAGATGTTTCTTCATGGACTTTGATGAACCACTGGGAAATGGGGAGCCAGTAGGATATAAAGCTCCTTCCTCACTATCCTGGTCTTCCAAAGATGGTCAGCATGATGTCATCTTCAAAGGAACTAGTAGGACCTTTAGATGGAACAACAATACAAGCTTGGCATTGAGCATCAGTAGAACCAATACATACTGAGCCTCCACTACAATGGAAACTGGAGCCCACAGTAACTGACTGGAATTGGATGAACTGCCTGAGGGAACATTTAGGCCTTTTGCATTCTTGTCTTTACTGCAGAGGTCTTGGGATCCAGAGGGACCATGATTCTTTTTCTTCTGTTTTGACATAATCAGAAGTTTGCCCCCTACAAGGTGGTTGGCCTGACAAGGGAGTGGCCTGGATTACAGCTCGGGCATGTGGGGTGCAGAGTCTCCTCTCTTGCCTTCTCTAGCAATTACAACAAGGAGACAACCCGGCTGTTGTGTATGCAATATAACTAATAAAGTATGAGCTTGGAGTTAAGTGCAGGGTTCTGGCCCTGCACTTCTAATTGGCTGTAAAGCGGCCGGACCGGATTGGCCCATTCTGGGGAATCCGATTGGCCCTTAACAGAAATGTCTTATTGGTTTAAGAGCTAACATTCCTAGCTCGTTATTGGTTACACGTTACAAGGTTTGCCTATATAAGGCGGGTTTTACTGCTGTTCAAGCAAGCAAGTCATGATGTAAATAAAGAGCTGAAGTTCACTGTTCGAAGCTTGTCTCCATTCTTTCTCACCCATGCTCAAACTTAACACTGGCGACGAGGATGGGATATGGAGACATCTGAACCAACGGAACCAAGAAGCAACACAGAGCATGTGACAGACGGCGCCAACAACGGAACCATGTCCGGCAGCATCATACCACCCGCTCCGTTCGATCCAACACAAGAGGACTGGGAGTCCTACATGGATCGCTTCCAAATGTTCCTTGAGACGAACAATTTAAAGGACGCCACACCAGGAAAGAAATGGGCGGTGTTCCTAATGCATTGCAGTCCAACTGTATTTAAGATGGCTAAAGCACTAGCCAAACCCCGAGAAGTGAAGGCATGGATTGGGACGACCTCGAATCTTTTCTGCGAGCCCACTACGCTCCTACTGTGCCTACGCTCGTGAGACGCCACGAGTTTTATCAAAGAAGCCAGCGAAAAGGAGAAAGCGTGGCCGACTTCATAGCAGACCTCTGAAATTTGGGAGGCCTCTGCGGATTCACCGATCCAGAAGAAGCACTAAGAGATCGCATAGTTCTTGGATTAGATGCTCCAGGCGTCCAAAGCAAGCTGATGGCAAAAGGCAACATCAGCCTTGCCGACGCCATTGCTGATGCTACCACAGCAGAGGCAACCAAGAAGTTGGCTGCACAACTACGCCGAAACCGCACTCCGGTACCACCACCAGCCAGCAAAATCTCACCTAGTGCAGAGGGGCAGCTCGCGACAACGCACCACGAGGACCTCTCTTCATCGTCAGATAGCGACAAAGAAGGGGTCCATCCACTGCAGTCCAACCGAGACCACTACCTGAAGCCTGTACGCCCTTGCACTGGATGTGGAGCCAACCATGCCAGGTCCGAATGCAAGTTCCGCGACGCACTCTGCCATGAGTGCAGGAAACGAGGCCACATTGGATGGGTCTGCCACAGCTTGCCAGGACCCAGCCAGGCCTCAAAAGGGACCAACTATTGCCAATCGACAGGAAACCGTCCTGTAAGGCGAGCGCCAGTAAACCACTCCTATAGAAATTGAGCTTTGCAGAGAGAAGAGGCTCACCATACTATCACTATCGGTCACGCCTCAACCTTGGACACTAAGAAAATCTGAGTAACAGTAACCATCGAAAACCAGCCTTGCCACATGGAGGTCTACTCGGGATCATTTCTCTCGATGGTGTTGTGGAGGACACTCAAGCAACTCATCCCCACAATTCAACGTCAAAATCTCCGGTTCCAACACCTCATCCTCAAGGACTACCAGGGGAATCGAATCCCCGTTGTCGGGTCCTGCCGAGTCCGAGTCTCCTTCAAGAAGCACACAGCATACTTACCTTTAACGGTCATTGATAGAGATAGGCCTAGCCTACTGGGCCTCCAATGGTTCGTGCCACTCGGCATTGAAGTGGCTGGCATAAACCGGGTCAGCGGTGGTGATTAGGAGGAAGACCTTATCTATGAGTTCAGGGACGTCTTCGCGGATAGCTTAGGTGAGTACAAGGGGACCCCGATCTCATTCAGCCTAGATCCCAAGGTAGCTCCCATTCGCTTGAAGCCCCGTCAAGTTCCGTTTGCCTTAAAGGCGAAAATCGACAAACAACTCGACAAACTGATAGCTCAGGGGGTGTTGGAGCCCATCGATCACTCCCCGTGGGAAACCCCTATTGTAATACCCATTAACCCAGACGGGTCAATGAAAAGATTCCATGAATACGTGTATGGCCGGGCTTTTACTATTGTGACTGACCACAAACCGTTGCTAGGGATAACAGCCGGAGATAAGCCAACTCCCTACATATTATCCCCTAGGATGACCCGATGGTCAGAATTCTTAGCTGCTTATAACTATCGGCTGCAATACCGCCCGGGGAAAGCCATTCCCCACGCCGACGCATTGAGCTGAGCACCGCTTCCAGAAACTCTCGACGATCCGGCACCAATGGTAACCACGTTGTTAACAAATCGAGGCACTCAACTCGCCGCCACTGACCGCTCAAGACATCGCGAGAGAAACCAAATGCGACCACACCTAGCACGAGTCCTAGGCTGAGTAGAACGCGGATGGCCATTGGGCCAATTGTCTGATGACTTCACACCATTCAAGTCTCGACAGACCGAGCTCTTCTCCCAGAAAGGCTGTGTCATCTGGGGCAATAGAGTCGTTATCCCAGAACGGCTCCGAAAAGCACTGCTAAGAACCTTGCACGATGGCCATCCTGGCATCGTGCGAATGAAAACCCTTGCACGAGGCTACGCATGGTGGCTGGGCATTGACAAGCAAATCGAACAGTGGGTTAAAGCTTGTCCCAAATGCCAAGAAATCAGCAACGCCCCTCCAAAAGCCATGCCTACTGAATGGGAGACACCACGCGGACCCTGGTCTCGAATTCACCTGGACTTTGCGGGGCCAACCAAGGGCCACACCTTCCTGCTTACCGTCGATGCCTGCTCCAATTGGCTCAAAATTCATCGCATGACTACTACGACCTCCGAGGCAGTCATCAAGATTTTAAACAGACTCTTTGCAACCCACAGATTACCAGACGTCCCGGTATCCGATAACGGCCCATAATTTACTGCACTAGCGTTCGAGCAGTACCTCGCTGACTGTGGCATCCGCCATGCACTCACCTCGCCTGCGCACCCTGTGACCAATGGCCGAGCAGAACGCATGGTCCAATTTGTAAAGAAAACCTTGCAAAAGGTAAACTACGATAACATTGATGACAAGGTCAATCAAATCCTCTTCTTGCAACACATCACCCCACATAGCGTCACCAACAAAACTCCCGCTGAACTGCTAATGGGAAGAAAGCTCCGCTCCCACCTCAACTGGTTGCACCCTGCTTATGAACCGGAGAAACCACTAGGATCCAGCGGCCGCTGTCGCACCTTCCAGGTAGGAGACCTGGTTTATGCAAAAAAACCTATCGGGCGACCCGTTGTGGGTGGAAGCGACAGTACTACGTGTAATCGGCCCCAGATTCTACCTTGTGCAATGCCGTGACAATAAACTCTGGAAACGGCATATCGACCAATTACGGTCGCGGCTTGCAGCAGCCAGTCCGCAACTCCCCTATGACCAAACCGAGGAGGGGGGGAGGTACGGAAGAAGATGAAGCCCTAGGAAACCCGTTCAAAGGGAATGACGATTTAACAGAAACCCAGGCTGCAGAGCCGGAGGGAGAAACGTTTGCACCTCAAGAAATTGCCGAAAATGGGGGCAACGACGCAGAAGTGAATTCTGAACCGGAGGCAGCCCCACTACCAAACAACGATCTACCGCAGCAGGACTGCAACCAGCCGATACAACGAAAGTCAAAGAGACTAAAAAGACAACCGTCCTATTTAAGGGACTATGTAACTGCGCCCTGAACTAAGAAGCCAGGGGGAAGGGGTGTTGTGTATGCAATATAACTAATAAAGTATGAGCTTGGAGTTAAGTGCAGGGTTCTGGCCCTGCACTTCTAATTGGCTGTTAAGCGGCTGGACCGGATTGGCCCGTTCTGGGGAATCCGATTGGCCCTTAATAGAAATGTCTTATTGGTTTAAGAGCTAACGTTCCTAGCTCGTTATTGGTTAAACGTTACAAGGTTTGCCTATATAAGGCGGGTTTTACAGCTGTTCAAGCAAGCAAGTCATGATGTAAATAAGGAGCTGAAGTTCACCGTTCGGAAGCTTGTCTCCATTCTTTCTCGCCCATGCTCAAACTTAACACCGGCCATGTTTCCTGACCCCCTTAAGAGAGTTATAGTTATTCCCTAAAAATTAACTATGTATTAACAGAGGGATACAATCTAGATCAAGGGAAGTACTAATACACTCTATAAAGTAAGACCACACCTAGAGTACTGCATCCAGTTTTGTTCATCACATTATAAAAAAGATGTCGAGACTCTAGAAAAAGTACAGAGAAAAGCAATCAGGATGATTAGGGCACTGGAGGCTAAAACATATAATGAATGATTGTAGGAACTGGGCCTGGCTAGTCTGAAGAGAAGGACCAGGGGAGACATGATAGCAGTCTAACAATATTTGAGGGACTGCCACAGGGAGGAAGGGGTCAAGCTATTTTCTAAAGTGCTTGTAGGCCAGACAAGGAATAATGGATAGAAACTGAACAAGGAGAGATTTAACTTGGAAATAAGGAGAAACTTTCTGACAGTGAGAACAATCAACCAATGGAACAGCTTGTCATCGGAAGCTGTGGGAGCACCATCACTTGAGACTTTCAAGAAGAGATTGGACTGCCATTTGTCAAAAATGGTGTAGGGTCTCCCACTCGGGCAGGGGGTTGGTCCTACAAGGTCCCTTCCAACTCTGATTATTTGTTATCTGTTATCTGTTAATTAAAAATTAGTGAACTCAGATCCACAAGTGACAATAACTTCATACATAGAATCTGGATTCTTTGATATGCAAAGTTGGTACTTTATGATTGAGTTCTGCCCCTGCCCCCTTTTCATAGTAGAGATTTTTACTTCCACTAAGGAGACTGTAGGATATAAATACATCAAAAAGGCAAGTTTAGCTTAAAAAGAAGACCTGAATCGGTGAACTATGCAATTCAGTGATACTAATGAATCCCTGAATGCCTCATATATTCTTTGCAAAATGCACAAGTCTGAAATCTAATAACAGGTACAGGTGATACAGGTGAAGAGCAGTGGGTCCTCAGAGGAGGTGTGCATGCCTATCGGCCGACCCCTCTTTAATATTCTTGCAGTAGTGACTGGGGTCCAGAACTGATATATAGGAGCCCAGAAGTGATAAAATAGAACCAGCATGGTAGAGCAACTGAAGTGATGGTCTAGGACAAGAGTGTCCAATTTAAGGCCTTGAGCCGGATCCAGCCTTTGGGGTGCTTAGATCTGGCCCAAGGGGCTGCCCTAGAAATTGCAAAGGAATGGAGCTTGGGGAGGCTGCACATACCCCCCCCCCCCGAGTTCCATTTTCACTGACAGAGGGCTGCAGGAGGCCGTCATGACTGAAAATGGAGCTCAGGAGGCAGTTTTTGCTGGCAGAGCACTAGGGCCACTTCAGGCACCTCTGACATGAGTTGACCTCAAGATGACTATGCCCACCCCGACTCCTGAGGTCAAATACAACCCTGATTGGCACTTGATCAAATCGAGTTTGACTCTAACACTATGCCACCTGTTGATATGAAGTTCATGTTGGTGTTTTAAATCACCCAAGGTAGGCAAATGTTTAAAAGCAATTTTAAAATATAATGTCCCACTTTATCGTGAAATTAGCATGCAGCTATTTATTTATTCTCCGTTTCTATTCCACCACAATTGAAATGACTCGTGGTGGCTTACATAGGATATAAACAGAAACAAATTAAAACATCTATAGTAACACTATAATCCATACAAGAGCAATAAAAACAATAATCAACAAGAAGAGGATAAAAAATAGGGAGAACAGACAATGAGCTGCTGTCATTCATAATATAAAAACAGTAGGAAGGCTTCTTGAATTTCTACCTCAATTTTCTTAAATTATGTAGCAAGTAAGACATTTATTTCAACCTCAGGGTTACTGACTAAAAGCTATGGAAACTCATCCTCATCTTTAGCAGTCTCTCCCAATACTTAAATCATTTTCTCATAAAAAAAGAAAGACAGGTGTCGCATATCTATATATGCTGTACTGCTAAAACTCTCATTGTCGTGACCTTTAACTGAGCAAAACAGTGCATCAAATAGGGCAACGTTTTTTGAACCAAGGTAACTTAAATGGGCTAATTTTCAGAATTTATCCAAAATCCAGGGCTCATGACTCCCATGGAACTGAAATTTGAGGACGTTATGGTTGCTTCAGCGGTGCTGGATGCTGTTGTGCTTCTAGACTGTTGTTGCAGTCATGTGATCTTCATTTTCAATGGTCTATGATAGTTTCCAGCCAGTTTACCAATTCCTCGTTCCCTCCCATACCCAGAAGCCACCATGCACCTGAGTAGAGCCTAGAGTACCTTTCCTGGTTCATGCTGTCACCCTGCATACACTCCCAATCTGTGCTTCCCCCATGTAGCTTCCTCAACTTACATTTTTTAAAAAATAGAATAGAATTCTTTATTGCCAAGTATGATTGGATACAGAAGGTGTGTGTCTCCAGTGCATAAGCTCTCAATGTACCTACAGACAACAAAGTGATAAGTTATAGGTCACAAAGCATAAGATGCAATCATAATTACAAGGTGCGAACAAGAAGTGATAAATCATAAGATAGGAGAAGGTAGTAGGAAAGATGAGAAGGTAAAAAAGATGAGAAGGTGACAAGGACAATAGCAATACAGCCTACCACCTGTGTAAATATCTTTAGGCATAAGAGTGCTGTGGGCGTTAGGTAATTAGCAGAGTGATGGCAGGGGGAGGGGAAGGACTGCCTCTGTGTCTAGTTGTTTTGGCATCCAAAGCCCTATAGTGCCGTCCTGAGAGGAGAAGTTGAAACAGTTTATGTCCAGGATTTGAGGATTCTGTAGATATATTTACAGCCCTCTTGCTGGCTCATGTGGATATATGTCCTCAATATAAGGGAGGCTGGTTGTAATTGGTTGGTTGTTGTTGTTTTTTTGGAAGTCTGTACCTTTCCTGTTTGACTGCTGTACCAAACCAGATCATTATAGAGGTTAATGGCACCTTGTGCGCAACTCTACACACCCTACCTCTTCTGTGTCACACACACCCATGTGTCTTCCCTGACCTGCAGGTCACAAGTTGTGCACTATTCCCATACATCCTTTCCTACATCCTGTCCCCCACACACACACAACATCCTTGCACAACATCTCTCACACACTCCTAAACACCCCCAGGCATCCTTCCCTATCCACACCTCCTTACACACTCTCTTCAACCCATGCAGAATCTCACACTCAATCCTGCAACCCCAAAACACCCTCCTGACCTGAACTGCACCCTTCACTTCCAACCCAACCCATGCGGTTCCTCTCACATCTCTCAGAAAACTTCACTCAACCTTCTTGACCTGTGCCACTCCACCACACACCCTGCTTGCCCTGCCACTTACTCTGTGCAGGTTGGGAAGGAAGGAAGGAAGGAAGGAAGGAAGGAAGGAAGGAAGGAAGGAAGGAAGGAAGGAAGGAAGGAAGGAAGGAAGGAAAGTTTTTGAGATTTTTATCAGCTTCTCACAGAGAAATTCAGTGAGGTAGCCAAAAGGAAGTCAGAAGTTATTCTCACTTCCACTGGCTTTTGTTTTTGTTTTTTTGCCCGTTCATGCTCACTCTATTTCTCTGTATAGTTAAGGACATGGGTTGTCTAGTCTAATCTGAATTCTTTATGGGCATTTGTTTCAATTATATTTTTCCCTGGTAGAGTAAATCAGATTTTAGCACCCTATGCTTTCTCCCTGTGGAGGTACTGCTTTACAAATCTTCATCAAGCACTTCTTAGCCTTTTTTTCCCCATGTTCAATTCAAGTTAATTATGACTTGCTCTTTCAGCTTTCAGATCATTCTTTTATTGCCCAACATCTATATATATCTTGTTAAAACTATGGAACAGGTCCTTTCATTTTTTTCTTGTTAAAAGTCGAAGAGGAAAATGGCAAAAAAACAAGACAGATGAACATAGCAAACCACACAGAGCAGAAGGAAAACAGTACTATAAGAAAAAACCTGCAGTGTGATTTATAGTCCTGTGTCCAAAAATCTCCTAAAATCATTCAGTCTTAGCTAAGCCATTTCAAGTTGCTGAAGTACATAATCAAATTTATCTAGGACAATGGTCTGTTTTAGAATCATAGTGTTTTATGTTTGAATGATTCACTCAGACTGCACCTCTTTTTTTTTTATTAAAACATCAGCTCAGCTAGTATCAAGTTTATTGATACTGTTTGCTTGGTGTGACCTACATTAGCATGTTATAACCTAATCAGATCTCTAGTACATTTATACATCAAGCCTCACAAAATTTTTTACCAGATTTATATAGACCATACCAATGGGAAATAAACCCATGGGTTTTTTTGACAATTGAAAATGTCTTTTGTATTCATTTAATACTTGTTTTCATAAACGAATTAGTTGCTTAATATTTCATGCCCCCTGCCTGACAGATAGTCGAGTGTAGATAATCTGAAATAATGCTATTTTCTTTCCCAAACTTTACAATATACTTTGGTCAACAATTCTTGTGAATCCATATGTTGAGATAAATTAATGGTCAAATTGTTCTGTCCCTAATTAGCATTCTTGAGATCCCCGCGCTTTGATTGGCCAAAGCGCAGGGCACTCTAATTGGTCAGGCGAGCCGCGCCGATTGGCTCGCTAAGAATCTCCCGCGATTGGTCCATTCGAATTGCGGGAGATTCAAAGTGGTGCCATTGGCCGCAGCCGCGGCGGCTAAAGGAATAAAAGCCGCAAACTTTTTCCTTTGCCCCAGTTCGGTTCCAACTTTAAATAAAAGAGCATGATTTGAAATCACCGACTCCTGGCATCATTTCGCGGACACAACAAAATCATACCCTCAGACCCTTTTCCCCTCCACAGGGAAATTCAGTGGGATAGCCAAAAAGGAAGTCAGAAGTTATTCTCACTTCCACTGGCTTTTGTTTTTGTTTTTTGCACATTCATGCTCCCTCTATTTCTCTGTATAGTTAAGGACATGGGTTGTCTAGTCTAATCTGAATTCTTTATGGCCATTTGTTCCAATTATATTTTTCCCTAATAGAGTAAACCAGATTGCTTTGGGTTTTTTTTTCTTTAACAACAATTTTCTAGATAATGCTATCTAAGAATCTTACAATGAATTAATATCTTCGATGTTCTACTTTTTATTATTATTCCTAGCTTGGATTCATGAGCTCTGTACCACAAGATGCCAGGCAAAGTAATCAAGTTAATTGTTAATCTCTCGCCTAGAGCTTTTCTTGCATTATAAGATCTTTTTTTATTTGATTTAATGCTCCTTTCCTTGACTATATGCACTTGAATCATAAATATTTTCATCCAAATTGGATGCTGTTTCCTCCATCAAAACAGGTTTAGCGCATTATGAGCTCCCAGTTTTATGATTTTCAAAGGCTTATTTCAGTTTCTTTGTTCATGGTGCAAGTAAGGAAGCTCAGCCTTTAACCTAACAGCATCAAGAAGGGAAGGAAAAAACAGGAAATGGTTTGTTAGAAAGGCCAGGAGAGAGCATTAGACCCTGCGTCTATTTTTCAGGCATCAACACTGAGAAAATGTTGTAGTTATATAAGGAACAACCAGAATCATATAAAGGATTACAACAGTGAAAACAAGAATTTAGTCAGTATGAAGAGAGTATACGGATCCAATTGTGCCTGGCAATGCAGATAATGAAGATAAATGTGCTTTACTGTCTCTTATGAAGGAAAGGGGCCAGGTATTCAGGATGGTATTGATGTCAGGGACCCTGACACATTATAGCAGCTAACATAAGTGTTTGCTACATGCTGTTAGCTCAGAAAAATACCAGATTTTCAGATGATTTCAAGAGGAAGGGAAAGAAATATTGCAGCATTGAGGTATCTGTCTTCATTTGGTTCTTAAGACATAAAAGATTTCCCAATTAGGGACAATTGACATAGAGGTTTGTATGACATATAGGACTTACACTTGAGGCACAGGCTAGGAAGAGTAGTAGATCTTGCCCTGGAAAAACATCCATCAAATCATCATAGCTATGGTATTCTCTAATAAAGAATAAACATTATATGAAGAGTGATTTACAGGAAAAGATTTATTGGCTTGGTAAAGAAAACTCTAAGTGGGAGCTGGATAAGCCATCTGCAAACAGTTGTGATTTAGCACATGCACTGGAGAAGGCAGCATGCTGGTCATCTGACTTCTGGAACGACATTCGCTGAGAGCCACATAGTTCCAGCCTTGCTGTCTTTCAAAATACTTGGTGACTTCTATAAACCTTGGGCCCAGTGATATATGAGTTCATTATTGTCTCAGAATTCTTATTAATCATATTGGTGTTTTCTCCTGCCATTGCAATCTCTATTTTTGTTTTAAATGTTGTTGGTGGGTTAAATGTATTTCCCAGAGGTGCTTTTTCAAGAGGCAACTGGACTTTCTGTTTTTTCTTTGACGACGTTTCACTTCTCATCCAAGAAGCTTCTTCAGCTCTGACTGGATGGTGAGCAATGGAAAGATTTATATCCTTGCTGGTCATTTGCATTCTTTTAGTGGGTCGTTAAGGTCACCTGGAGGTTTATCTGTGTCATCAGGGTCACCTGAGTGTTGCAAATGGGTGTGAGCCTTCTTGGAACTGTTGAAAGAATTGTGTTGTAGTTTGGAGATTGATTATGTCATATCTCTCTCCCTCTGTTGAGACAGGGCTGTTCAGTTTTGACATAGATGGCCTCTTTGACCCCTTTTTCAAACCAGCAATCCTTTCTGTCCAAAATGTGGACTTTGCTGCCTTCAAAAGAGTGGCCTTTGTCTTTTAAATGCAGATGGATTGCTGAATGTAGTCCTGATCTGTTTATTCTTCTATGCTGTGCCATACATTTATGAAGTGATTGTTTTGTTCCCCAATGTACAGATCTATATGTGGCTCACTGCATTGTACTGCATAAACTACATTGCACAGTTTATGTCTGGGTGTTTTATCTTTGGGTTGGAAAAGCTTCTGCTTTAGTGTTCTTGGGTTTGAGGTGTGTACGTATGTTATGTTGGCTGAAGATCCTCCTGAGCTTTTCTGATATGCCTGCAACATACGGAATGACAATGTTGCTTCGTTAAATAAATACAATGTTAAATGTATATATTTAAATTAAATTAAAATGTGTTTTACTAAATTTATTTAAACAGTTTAATCCTTATAAAGTGCCCAAAGTATGAGCATTTATAGAAATCAGATTGACTGGTTGGTTGGGTGGTTGGTTGATTATTGATTGATTTGTTACAATGAACACCATTCATTAGATTACAGGTGAAGGAAAGATCTTTGTAAATTTAACAGATTTACAGCCTCATCAGACAACCCAGAAAACAAGCTCTATTTACAAAAGTTTATTTATTCATTAGATTTGCACATTGCCAATCTCACCTAAATGACCGGAGAAAATAATTGTAAACTTTGATGTAGATTGTAGAGCCACTTGTAATATTCTACCCATGACTCTATTCAATAGCAGCATTAGGATGAAAAATGTCAAGAAATGCTATTAATGCAGTAGAAGCAACTCTGGGATCATTTGAACTGGGGGAGGGGTAAATCCATGAAAGAAAACACTGCACCACTTGGAATTTATAGTAATTGACAGGGCAGACACAAATTTATTGCTGTGCAGCTGGGAGCCAGCCTTCCTGATTACAGAGGAGCAAGAATGATCATTAGATTCCCTATCCAATTTCTTGTCAAAATATGGAGATGTAATTAGGAGTTAGAAGTACACCAACAATTCCAACCAACATTATGCTAAGCATGAGAATTTGCTAGCTCTGCTAGCTCTTGTGAAAAGAGAATTGCCAAACCTTCAGAGAGAGAAAGACACAATCACAACATTGGAAGCAAAAACTGGCTAAAGCCCTGTTCAATAATCTGTGGGATCAGCTCATATGGAAGGGACCCCATGCAAAAGAAAGCTCTATGTTGAAAATACCTATGGTTGAATTCATGGATGGTGTTAGGAATCTGTACACCAATTAATTGGGTTGGCAATATATAAACCAACAATGTATGTTTGTAGCTTCAGGACAAAATCACTGTATTGATTTATACTATATTCCAATTGGTTGATTATATTGCAAATTACCATAAGAGGGAGCTAGAGATCATAGCTTGCTCTCTCTGACATTCTGTCTCTCTGACATTCTGTTGCTATCTAAGGTTCTCTGTTGTATTTATGCTGTGATTATACTTTGATATCTTTGTTTACTGTAAATGACAAAGGCAACTGGTAAGAAGACTTTGTAATTGGATATTCTTTGGATTGTTAAACTTATATGACCTGGACCATTTATTGGACTGTGCTATTTCTTACGGTAAACTTTAACTCAATTTAGTGTAGCTGTGTGTGGCTGAATAATTATTCATAACTACTCTCTTAAACATTTCCATGTGCATATCCTTGTTATTCAAGAGTTATTCTGTACATAGCATAACAATATTTTTCAGTGGTATTGTCAGTATGATTTGACATATTGTCAATATGAACTTGTCAATATGAAGTGTCCACTGCTCCTCCTAAGTGGAATTTAGCATAGGAATGTGTCAAATGCATTGAATTCATCATAGGGATTGAATCATCTCTTAAGGGTAGAAGGGAAACTATTCAGAAAAAAAAGAGAATTTGCAATAATCCAAAATTAATCAAGGCATCTACTCACTGCAGCAATTGAAGATATACTTCTTTCCTTCCTTCCTGATTTGTTTTATGTTAAGTATAGGCTTTAGTATATGATGGTGGATGACCGATTGTAGTATTATTATAGGAAAGGGGATGATAAGGATAAAACAGAGATGAAAAATACGGAAGTACTCTGTGTCAAATATTTTTTAACCTTGAAAGGATTATGGCAAGGTCTCTACTAGTTGACAGCTCTTGCAGAGGCCAAAGGATAACAGGAGTCCAACACTTTGAGATAATGAATTGGGTGTTCAAATATTATATATATACTGTCAAATGTTAAGCAGCCATTCAGATTGCTAATGTATAATTGTGTAGCTTGGGAATGAGTACAAACCAAAAGAAGACAAGAAGACCTATGTAAAAATTCATCTATTAGGTCCCAACATGGAAGTGTTACTATTAACAGAATAACTAATATTACAAAGCAATGCTTTTGGGTGGGAAATCTTGGAGAAATGCTGAAACAGAACCAATAGCCAATAACTTTTGATAGTAGAGCAATGACTGAAACCAAGAGGTTGAAATGCACAGATGTAAAAGGAGAGTAAAAGGAAATGCACAGATGTAAAAGGAATTACTAGTGATTTGGAGTGGAACAAACTATTGGAGATTATAATGAAGAAAACCTTGCTCAGTGTACCTAAGAGATTTCAGTACATGAAAGTGCATGCTGAGACTTCTGTTTTGTGATGTGAATATAAAGTCCTACCCAGGTAAGTGGCAGATTATTAAAGAAACTTACCATCTTACCAAAGTTACCATATAACTACAGTTTCGTCTGGAGAACAAGAGACAGACTCCATTGATAAGATTTAAGAACTCTGTACTTCCCAAGACAGATTCACAAAAGAGTCCAAGATATGGTACTGTCCTCTAAAAGAAATAAACTTTTTTTTTTGGGGGGGGGGGGAATGGCTGAAGCATCAGATGTACCTTACAGCAGCAATTGTTCCCTGCTTTCCAGAGAAGAATGAATAAAATTCTAAACAAACAATTTAAAGTGGGATAGGGTAAAATACAATAGTTACAAGGATAAAATACAATAATTTAATACATAAATATGTAAAATGAAATAAAATTATATAAAATTATATTTCTTTATCACCCCTGCAATCTACCCCAATCAGTCCCACATATGCGGATCTCAGTTGCACCATTTTAGTCAGAAATTGTGCTGTATTAAATATTTTCAGTTTCTGGCCACACATGTTATAAATATTGGCCTCCCACTGGGCTATACATTTAATATGTGGATCAAGGTACTTATCTCTCACCTAGGGGTGGGATTCTACCAGTTCAGACCAGTTCTATAGAATCGGTTGTTATGATTCTGTGCAGTTCGGAGAACCGGCAAATTGTGCCACTGACTGGCCCCTCCCCTCCTGTCGGATTTCTGCTTTCTAGCGAATCTAAATCTCTGTTGTATTGCTTTGCATTCACCCAGGAGGCTTCCCTGAGACCCAGTCAGGGGTGGTATTCAGGGGGGTGGGGGGGTGGGGGAGAAATGGCCTGAGAGCTAAACCTTCCTTAGGACTGAAGCTTCTATTTTTCAGTGCAAACTCAGGCAGCAGATTGCTGAAGGTAGATCTATGAGTGAATCTGTGATTCTGCAAGCAACTCAATCTGATTTGCCTGATTTTGGGTAACAGTTGCTATATATATATATATATATATATATATATATATATATATATATATTTTCAATATTTTCATAAATATTTACAATATTTACATACAAGCCACACCCACCCAGTCACATGACCACCAAGCCACACCCACAAATTAGGCCATGCCCACAGAACCGGTTGTTAAGAAATTTCAATCCCACCCCTGCTCTCAGCCCCTTATACAAACAGGAATCGAATAATATATGAGTCAGATCTTCTACTTCTTCAGCTCCACAGATACACATACAATTAAACAATATGAAATTCTGTTCAAGGGAGATAAAGTAAGGATCCCCAAAAGCTCTAAGATGAAACATTATGGTCTTCATGTCTCAAGCCAGGAAACACAATCATGCCTAAAATGAGGGTGAAACTTCATGTTCTGATCAGGTAAGAATGTCCACTCAAGAATTCACCTGGAGTTGTGTACAGTGTTTAAGAATATAGTGACAAATAGCAAAAGGAGCCTTAATACTTTATTTCTCTTGACTCTCAGAGAAAGTAAAAATTAAATGATTTAGTTTGTTGAGGCAAGTAACCTTGGGGAAGTACAGATTAATACTGTGATCAGAAAATGTAAGAAATCATAGAAAAATATGGCCTCAGAGAATGACCCACAATTTACTTTTGGAGAAGAATTAATATACTTTATTATTAATATACCTGTTGCCAAACTTGATCATATACATGTGTATGTATGCAAATATGTATAAATGTGTGTGTGTGTATGTGTATGTGTGTGTGTGTAATGCGGTGGCTCAGTGGCTAAGATGCTGAGCTTGTTGATCAGAAAGGTCGTGTGGTTCAGTGGTTCAAAGCCCTAGCACCGAGGTTCTTCCAGTTTGAGCTTCTTCAGCAACAGACCGAAACCTTGTCTCTCTGAGGCTTCAATCCGTGCTTGCCACTGGAGCGCCCTGAGCCAGCTGGTTTCGGGGCTAAGCCACCCCGTAGAGGTGGTGGAGAGGGGGGAGACTGCCTGCATTGAGGAGAGACGCATCTCTCCTCCCCAGCTGGCCATTATTCTCTTTCCCGAAGGCGGTTGTAGCGGTGGTCAGAAATGGCCACCACAAAGAACTCGACCGGAAAGGAATATGCAGGAGGAAGATAAGAAGAGATAATATTAGAAAGCAACAGAAGAGGGGATTATAGATGAGAGAGTTAGAAGTAGAAAGACGAGGGGGTAAAAAGGGGAGGGAGAAGAAGAGGGGGAAGAAGGCAAGGAAAAGAAGTTGTAAAAGACAGAAACAAGAAATGGAGAAACAGGGAAAAGATATAAGGATTGTAACCATAAGTTTGTTTGGAGATAATGGGTGAAAATTTGATTGTAAAAGGGATTCTGCAAAGGTACATAAGATAGCTTTGTTATATTACAAATAGAAATAACTTTAGAAAATATGATGATGGATAAAATATTTATTGTAATGCAGTGGGATGTTTGTTAATAAATAAATGAATTAAAATGATTGAGAGAATTAAAAGGGAACATTTTTAATTATTAGTAATGATTTATAAAAATATAAGTGAGAAATATGGGGAAAAAAAGAATTAACTATGGAAAGTTTATAGGTGTTCCCAAGGAAGTATGATATTCAGTTGAAAAGAAATGTTAAAACTGTTAAGATTTTAATGCATATTAATGATAGAATTGAATTGGAATGGAATGTGTTTTATTTACATTTTTATATAATTTTTTCTTTTTAAGAATATAGTGTCTATTTTAAAAATGTACCAAGCAGAATTTGATTGGAAGTTATGTATTATATTGAATGCTATAATCTTAAAGCTATACATTGAAGCTTAAATAAGAGCTTGAATGGATAAAACTAAAGGATATAAAGGTGTCATACTCTAATTGTAACAGGACAGACAAAAGTATAAATATAATGATTTGAATTGAGATAATTAAAACAAAGTTGAGAAAATTAGAAGAGGGTAAAAACTGTAGAAAATATAAAATGGCAATAAGTTATGGAATAGAATATAAAAATGAGCATGAAATTGAGCTTTGTGTCTGTATGAAGAAGTGATAACCTGGGACCATGCTATTTTCAAAAAAGATGTTTTATTTGTATTTTGTTTTTGTGAAAACCCAAATGAAATTTTCAAAAAAAAAAAAAATCCCTATCACCGCATAATGGAGTGAGCTCCCGTTACTTGTCCTAGCTTCTGCCTACCTAGCAGTTCAAAAGCCTGTAAATATGCAAGTGGAAATATACACACACACACAAATTCTATATTAAAGTATATTAATTCTATATGTATAAATATACAGAAAAATATGTCCCTGTTCTCTGTTTTGAAGATAGAAAAACTGTGTGCTTTTAAAAATAAGGCAGACATTGATAGACCAAAGCTGGAAAAAAAATCCCATTAATTTCAATTTTGATGTTTATTTCTTTGTGGTTTGTGAACCTAATTTCCCTGTGCGCATTTTGTTCATTGCGTTTCAGCCTTTTATAACTATTTCCATTGATGCATGAAGAGTTTCTCTATAGCCTCTTTTGTGATTTAGAATAACACCCGTCATCAGTTTTGTTACATGGATTGTAACGAGTGTTCTAAGCAGTCTTTTTCATGCTGAATTTAAAAAAAAATGAATTCAGCTTCCCCATCAGTTTTAGTTTTCTTGTCACTCCATCATCATTATTGTGTTCAATTAATTACACTGTGGTACTATGTTTTAACCATAGTACCATCTTTGTAACAAATGTTAAGCAAAATCTAGCTGTTGTTATTATTGTTCTCTAACAAAACCAACCTCAAAAGGAAGGGAAAAGGTGTGACAGCTAGCACAGAAAAGCCCCTTGTACAAGTTGAGTCATGTTTGGACACACATCGAGGCACAAGATCAGCATCTCCCTGGAGAACAGTTCCTTGCCACTGTCAGAGCTCACAGTTTATAATGTTTTGATAATTATATGGTTAATGTAATTAATACAATTAACATGGATAAGAAATGAAAGATACAAATAGGATACCTACTAACATAGGATTGGTGTTATCAAGATATGAAATAGAGATAGAAATTAGAAAGGGAGAAATACTACAATACATATTGTTATATAACATGTTAAAATCAGCAAGTAGATGAAAGGATAAGAAGTTGGAAGATGGTTGTATTGTGTATAATGTTGCTAGAAAGATGTGAGTATGATTAATGTAAGGTGATCAAAGCTGTCAATTTTATTATTATTATTTGGTATCAAAATTAACACCTAGAAACCACACTGTTCATGTATTTAATACTTACATACATTTAAAAAAAAAAACTGAAATAAAAAAAGAGCTCACAATGTAAACAGTTTAAGTATATACTGTATGTCTTCTGTATTCAAGTTAAATATCAGCTTGATTGCAATAATGTTGTAGTCATATAGACATGTTATTATGAAACAAAAGTGTATAAATCATCCTGATATTTTCTGCTGTATGTAGGTGGGTTGATTTTTAAATCTCAGAAAGAAAACATCATCCTTCTTGTCAACATAGAATATGAGTTTATTTTGATTGTAAGTTTGATTACCACAGTATGAATTAGGCTCTTCATGTTTAGTGTGCGATCTGTTAGACTTTTAACAGGATGGTTAAAGAGTTCACACCATAGCATGTTTAGCAATTTCTATGATTTGGAGACAGCTGAAAGACCATATATCCAATTGTTATCCTTGCTTAATAAACACAACAGGGATCACCTCAAGAAGGAAGCATATCAAAATACACTAATTTACTATCTGCAATGTGGCCAGTAACACATAGTGAAGTATTGCCTATACCAAAATTTCCAAAAAATATGATGTTTAATGACAATGAATCTGATGGTGAAGATGACAGTAGTGCTTATGTACCATCCTAACGCAACGTTTCAAGTTATCTGCTTTTTAAATGAGCTCTATTTCTTGATTAAAAAGGATCTGAATGATCTTTGAATGAACCCACATCACAATATCCATCACCCAAACATCCAACGTTAGGGATGCACGCCCCTTACTTCCGCCAGACCCACTACTTCATATCTCAAATGCAAACTACTTAATGCAAGAAGCCTCGCAAATAAAATGCATGAATAAAATGCATGAATTCTTCCAAAACTAAGGTCTTATGGTATCTCTGGATACCTGCCTAACTGGATAGAAGCATTCCTGTCAAACAGGCAACAAATGGTCAAAATTGGGAGCATCCTATCAAATCCTGTACCTGTCAACAGTGGTGTCCTCCAAGGCAGTGTTCTAGGACCAACTCTCTTCATACTCTATATTAATGACCTCTGTGATTATATTAAGAGCAACTGCATTCTTTTTGCTGATGATGTAAAGCTATTCAACACCACTGACAATGCTGCTACCCTTCAAAATGACCTCGACTATGTGTCAGAATGGTGAAACAAATGGCAACTTCAAATCCCAATAAATAAATGCTCTAGCTTACATATTGGCAAAAAAAATAAAATAAAATAAAATACAAGCTGAATAGTCAAGACCTTGTTGATAACAAAAGCTTTGTCAAGGATCTTGGAGTACTCATCCCAAATGATCTAAGTGCTTGAGCCCACTGTAACTACATAGCCAAAAAGGCATTAAGAGTTGTTAACCTAATCCTGCGTAGCTTTTTCTCCACTACTAACTAGAGCATATAAAACATTTGCTAGACCAATACTTGAATAAGCTCATCAGTCTGGAACCCACATTACTTATCTGATATTAGCACAGTTGAAAAAGTCCAGAAATATTTCACAAGAAGAGTTCTCCACTCCTCTACTCGTTGCAGAATATGTTATGCCACCAGATTTGAAATTCTAGACCTAGACAACCTAGAACTACGCCGCCTTTAGTTCGATCTAAGTATAGTACATAAAATTATATATTGCAATGTCTTACCTATCAATGAATCGTTCAGCTTCAACCAAAACAATACAAAAGCATACAATAGATACAAACTAAAAATAAACCGCACCAAACTTGATTGCAGGAAATACGACTTCAGCAACAGAGTGGTCAGTGTCTGGAATACTCTACCTGACTCTGTGGTTTCTTCCCCAAACCCCAAAATCTTTAACCTTGGACTGTCTACTATTGACGTCACCCCTTTCCTAAGAGGTCTATAGGAGGCATGCATAAGTGCACCAAAACGCGCCTACCGTCCCTGTCCTATTGTTTCTTTCTTTTTCTTATTCGTATCCATTTCATGTATTTATAACCATGTTTATACTTATACCCGTTATCTAATAATTGTTTGACCAAATAAACAAACAAACAAATAAACAAACAAACAAACAAACAAATAAATAAATCTTGGCCTGATCTCAACTCATCTAAAAAGGAGGCTGAATTTTTCAAGATTAAAAGACTAGAATCTTCTCTGCATGTTACTAAAATGTGTTTCTTTGTGGTATTCTTAGATTCTTATATATAGGTTTAAATAAATCTTCTGTGCTAGAGCCTTACAAAAGGTCTTGATTCTTGGTGGCTGACATTAGTGAGTGAGTGAAGCCATACCAAGCTATGAGATGTAACATATCACTAAAAATTCATTTCTTGGACACTCACTTGGACATATTCTTTGACAACATATTCTCTTGGTGTAATCAGTGACAAAGAAGATGAACAATTTCACCAAGACCTTTAAACATAGGAAAATAATCCAAAGCCAAATGGAGTTACAGAATGCTGCCTATTGCTGGATGTTTTGGAAAGATGTTTCAGATTAAATTAAGCATAAAAATCAAACACTGCTTCTTTTTAAGTAACATTTTTATGCTTTTAATTAACTTGTAAATATAAGCTATTTTCAAAGTCAAACGGTGTGTCACTCAAAAATTCTATCTATCAGCAAAAAAACCTGAAAGCCAGCTGGCATAAAAATACCATACAATTAACTTTTTTTTTTTTTTGCTTGTGTGACACACATACAATTTTTGTTTTTGCTCCTCAGTGTAATTTGGAATCCTGCTTCACCCTTTTTTACAGCAATTTCTCTCTCTTTTTTCTTGGTAGTATCATCTTCTGGATTACCTGGAACATTACATTGGAGAAGGAAAATATAATTCTTCTGAAAAGTACTGTTTTCTTGTAATTTGTACAACTCTGCATTTACTTCCTTCCAAAAGGCATGTTTCTGTTTAAATATTCAAAAAATAAAAAGTAAAAAATAGAATAGAATAACAGAGTGGAAGAGACCTTGGAGGTCTTGTAATCCAACCAGAGGTGGTATTCAGCAGGTCCTGACCAGTTCTGGAGAACCAGTAGCGGAAATTTTGAGTAGTTCAGAGAACCGGCAAATATCACCTCTGGTTGGCCCCACCCCATCTATTCTCCACCTCCCAAGTCCCAGCTGATCGGCTGGGTCTTCTTTTGTTGCCCTGCACAGGAGAACGGAGCTGGAAAGCAGATGAGTGAGGTGGGGAGGGAATGGGATTTTGCAATAACCTTCCCCCAGGAGTGGGGAAGGAATGGGGATTTTACAGTATCCTTCCCTTGCCATGCCCACCATGCCACACCCACCAAGCCACGCCCATCAAACTGGTAGTAAAAAAAAATTGAATCCCACCACTGTCCCGTTCCTTCTATGGACCTGGCTGTTGCCCTGGCTCCTCAGTCAGGATATTCAAGAGCATTCCCACGGACCATTAGAGACTCTCAATTAGTGAAGACGATTAATGATCAGTCTATCATTGATTTTCTATGTGTCTAGTTCAACAGAGGAAAAATTTCAGAAGCCAGAGGCATTGTTCAAAAATGATGATTATTTTTTTTGCCCACTTTCACCAGAGTTAATTCCAATGTATTTGATGAGATTTGTTTCCAAGTAGCTATTCATAGGATTTAGCAGTGTGATGTATAGCAGCAGGACTTTTCACGGCTCCTTATCTCCAGTTAGTCCTGTTCTACAATTAGCAGAAAATGATATGAAACAATTATTTTCATTCTCTTTTCTGGACTTAGAAGTTGGGTGGTTTAAGTCTATGTCTTCAATCATATTTATGTTTAAGCTTTCCATGCCCAAGCCTGCTATTTAAACAGGCTTGGGCAATGCTTCAAATGAAAAGCTGACAATTCTTTCACAATTTGGAATTGTTCCATTAGCACCAATTGAATTGTCACAAGTCCTTTACCACATATTATGCTACAATTTAAAATGTATATAGTATATGCAACACTGAATGCAAATATTCAGTGCCTTTTTCATCAAAATTGTTCCTTCTTTTGTATTATTATCAACATTTTTTCTCCCTTTTCCCCTTCCATTAAAAATAATAGTAATATACGTCACCATGAAATCTTATAGGGTGACTTTCGGCCAATTGTTTTGAATTCAACCTACATCAAGTTTGCTATAATAAAATGAAGGGAGACCGTCCAGCTAGTGCACTATTGGAGAAAAAGCAGGGCATAAACCTAACCTACTACATAAATGCTACAGCACTGAGGTCATACATTACATTTTTGCTTTGAGGGGTAATTTGAATGCACAAAATATATGCTCTACTATGGCTACAGCAGTAGAAGATCAACGTTGCATTGCCATGTGTTTCTTTCAATTCATTTTTAAAAAGCCAAATCTGGGAAACAGAAGTGGTGGGAACACCAAACATGCAAAGTTAATGACTAGACAAAAGAAGAGACATGAGCTGTTAGTCAAAACAAAAAATTCAGCCAAAGCACAATTGGATGCTAACGTAAGACAGCGGGAATTCCAGGAAAATTCCAGGAAAAACACAGCTTTACTTAGTTCTAAAAGTAACCCTGGTGAAAGCAGCACTGGATCTCCTGCTGAGTAGCAAGGTGTTGGAAACCTGCTTTCAAGTGACTTGGCCAATTTATTTCTAAAGAAACAGCAGATGGCACTAGACAGATGGCTTGGTTTTGCTAAAGCCTCCAGAGAAGGAAGGTGGCACATCACTTTAGTTTTACATTATCCTGATAGTAAATCTGGACTTCAAAAATGAAAGCCTAGGCACATGTGACATTGAAACATCTTTGAGAGAGGTGGAGCTGAAGTTTTCTACTCAATTTCTTTTATGTTTACAGTTTTTATATGATGTGAATTTCTGAGGTGGCTACCCATGGATTGCATTGTAATACTGACCAAATCTGACCAACTCTCATTAGAAACCAATGTAGCGAATGGGATTCAACAGTGTCCCCAGCCAACTACTTGGCTGAAGGCCAAAGGCTCTTTCATCTCCTTGGGGTTCTCCTAGCCTTTGTTGGCATGAGGTCTTTGCAGAGGGGCATAGCCTGAGGTTAAGCGTTCACATATGACAGAAATTTCTCATTCCTGCCTTCAACTGAAGGCAATCCTCTCCCACAAAATAGTCAGACTGCTGAAATAGTCAGAACTCTGAATCAAACAAACAGGTTTTGTTTCTGTTTTTTTTTACTTTGCCCTTTATGGAATGTGGATGGGTGCTACCTATGACTTCCAACAGAGCAATAGATAATTTATATCAATTAATAAAAATGCAATAGGAATCCATAGGAAGAGGATTCAACAAAAAAAGATTCAACATTAAGAATGAAAACATTAAAATTAACCAAGAACTTGATAAAAATGACCAATATGAAACAGGGTGGGAATGGAATCTTCAGTTAATGAATTTAAAAGGGGACTGACTTACAATACAGCAATTTACTTTATATATTATTTAATTTATCAAATTTATATCCTCCCATATCACTATCAAGGGACTCTGGATGACTGTACACAACTACACAAAACACAAAATAAAACAAGAACAGTAAAAACATCAAAAGAGTCAACATTAAGAACTATAACATTAAAATTAACCAAGAACTAGATAAAAAGGACCAATATGCAAACGAGGTTTACAGGGCTGCTGGTCTGAGGCCCTTCCTTCCTACATTGGTTCCTCAGTGTGCATATAATGGCAAAAAACAGGAGGGGGAGCATCCCTTCCCTTCCTCTCTTACTCTCACAATGATATCTTTTACCTCAGAGGTAAGGAAGGTTTTGCAACATGGCTGCTAGGGAGATCATACCAGAGGTGGTATTCAGCAGGTTCTGATCAGTTCGGGAGAACCGGTAGTGGAAATTTTGAGTAGTTCAGAGAACCCGGCAAATATTACCTCTGACTGGAGATTTTACAGTCTCCTTCCCCTGCCAGCCCACCAAGCCATGCCCACAGAACCAGTAGTAAAAAATTTTGAATCCCACCACTGGGTCATACTTCAAATCAGAGTGGGGATGAGGAGGAAACCTCTCCTGGGAAAGCTGGCAACCTCAAGAAGAAGAGCCCCTTGAATTCCTGGAAAGACCTTTATGGAAGGGTGATGATATTTGCAGAGTCTTTCCAAGTAATGTTCACCTCATTAGTGTAATTGTCCCTGGCACAATTAAGGGGTTGCAATGAACATGAATTTGGGCAAACTCGGGGAAACAATGGAAGATGGTGGGGGGCTAGCTGTGATGGGGGGGCTGGCTATCCATGGAGTCATAAAAAGTTAGACATGACTGAGAGACTGAAAAAGAAAACCTCTTTGAGACTTCATGATTTAAGAAATGGTGCACAGGAGGAAACTAAAGATTTAATACTGAAGGAGAAAAGAAGCTGAAGATAGGACACAAAACAGCAGGTAGAAGCTCATTGGAGAGAGATCCAACCTGGAAAATAAGGAGGAATTGACTGAGAACTGTTAAACAGTGAAAGAGTTTGCCTGCTGGAGTTTTGTGTGTGTGTGGATGTGTGGCCCATTGTGGAAATTTTAGAGAAAAGATTGGGCAACCATTTCTCTGAGATGGTATGCCTTGGGCAAGGGGTTGGACTAAGAGTTCTTTCCACTCTAGGATTCTATTGTTCCCTCTGTGCTTTGTGCCCCAATGATTGTGTTTCTCTGCTGTTCATGAACAGGGAGTTTCCCACATGAAAGGCAGAGGCCAAAGACTACCAACAGAGTCAGATATGAGCTTCATGCAGTGAAATGCCAACACCTAGCTTGACGATTGCAGTAGAAAGTCTTTTCAGAGTAAGTGGGATCATCTCAGCTGCCAAGAAACTGGCCATAGGGTAGAAAGTCATTGTTACCTACTCTTCTGACTGGTTCACGTCTCTTTCTCTTCTCTTCTCAGAATCTCTATGTTGTGTCTTCGGAAATGATGCCAGGAGTCGGTGACTTAGTATCAAGCTCTTTTATTGATGTGGGAACCGAACTGGGGCTATAGGAAAAGTTCGCGGCTTTTATTCCTTTAGCCGCGGCGGCCGCGGCCAATGGCACCGCTTTGAATCTCCCGCGATTCGAGTAGACCAATCGCGGGAGATTCCTAGCGAGCCAATCGGCGTGGCTTGCCTAACCAATCAGAGTGCCCCGCGCTTTGGCCAATCAAAGCGCGGGGATCTCAAGAATGCTAATAAGGGGACAGAACACCCCTCCCCTCTTGGTTTAGTCCTTACGTCGCGTAGTCATGTAGGTAGGCGGGGCTCCGTCTTAGCCTAATGGACCTGCGCAGCTCAGTCGTAGGTTGGATCCCGGCCGGTTCAGTTGGGGTCTCTGCTTCTCCGGATGCCGTCGTGGGAACTGGCTGGTCGGTCGGGCCAGGCCGCTCTCCGTAGCTCCCTCCTGGGCCTCCGGGTTGGTTGAGCTGCGGGTTTCACCGCTCCCGCTCGGTCTCCCCGGGTCGGTCGAGCTGGCCTGGCTGTCTCTTCCTGGCGAGGGGTCGTGCTGGCTGCTTTCCGGTAAGTATGGTTGGTTTATTATTCTTTGGTTTTGGTCCCCTGGGTATTCCCTCCCCCCTTGGTTTGTGTTGTGGGGTTGGTTTCGCCTGCTTGTGCGCTGGTGGTCTCTTGGGTGGTCGTCCTCAATCTTAATTGGTCGATGTGGCATTTCCAGGCTCGTCCATCTGTTGTTTGTAGCTGGGACGAGTGTGGGCCTGTTATTTGTGTGATGACGGCCGGTACCCATAACGGGTCTCCCATCAGGTTTTTTGCGTACACGGCGTCGCCTGGTGCGAAAGTTCGGTGTTTGCTAGTTGAGTTTGGGGGCTTCTCTGGGTTATACATGGGGTGTAATCTGTCGAGTGGGGGCCTTAATTTCCTCCCCATTAACAGTTCGGCTGGGCTCTTATTCGTTGTGGTATTTGGGGTTATGTGTTGGGTGAAGAGTAATTTATTTATTTTATCCTGGATCTCCCCATGGTCTATTTTCCGGATGGTTTGCTTAGTGAATTGCACCATCCGTTCCGCCCTACCGTTCGCCGCCGGATGCACCGGTGCTGTCAGCGCGTGTCGGATGCCCCTTTCTGCTAGGAATTTTTTGAATTCTAGTGAGGTGAAATGGGGCCCGTTGTCGGAAACGACGACGTCTGGGAGGCCGTGCGTTGCAAAGAGTTTGCCGAGTTCCTTGATCACGGCCTCCATGGTTGTTGTTTTTATGTTGCTTACCTCCAGCCAGTTGGAGTAAGCGTCTACTGTTATTAGGAAGGTGTGTCCTTTTGTGGGCCCGGCGAAATCTATGTGGATCCTCGACCAAGGTCCCCTTGGGGTTTCCCACTCTAGGACGGGTGCTGTGGGTGGGCTTGGCCTAGTTTCCTGGCATCGTTGGCACCTTGCTACCCAGGTCTCAATCTGTTTGTCCATCCCTGGCCACCAAGCGTAACTTCTGGCCAGGGCTTTAGTCCTAACGATGCCAGGGTGCCCCTCGTGTAATACTTCCAGAACCTTCCCTTGTAGTTTTTCTGGAATGACCACCCTATCCCCCCATAGTATGCACCCTTTTAATAACGAGAGTTCCATTTGCCGGTTCCAGAATGTCTTGACGGACTCGTCGTTGTCCCTTTCTGGCCACCCTTTCTCTACCCAATGCAACACCCGCGCCAGAAGTTTGTCTTTATTAGTCTCTCGGGCAATGTCTGACGCGGTTATGGGTAGGTTGGGTAGGGTCTCTATACTGAGGGTGGTCGTCGTGAGTGCTGGGTCGGTGTCAGGTTCCGGTAGTGGCGAGCGGCTTAAGGCGTCTGCATGGGAGATCGTCTTACCCGGTCTGTGTATGAGTCTGTAGTTGTAGACCTCCAGGAACTCGGACCACCTTGTCATTCGGGGAGACAGAATGTTCGGGGTGGCCCGGTTCCCTGCAAAGATTCCCAGCAGCGGCTTGTGGTCGGTTATGATGGTAAATGTTCGGCCGTAGAGATATTCGTGGAATCTTTTTACTGCGGCAACGATAGCCAGGGCCTCTTTGTCCAGCTGGCTGTAGTTCCGCTCCGGTTTGGTGAGGGTCCTTGAAAAGAACACGATGGGTGCTTCTTTTCCGTCGGGGAGGGTATGGTTGAGGACAGCACCGACGCCGAAGGGTGATGCGTCACATGTGACGGCCAGAGGTAGGGTCTCGTTGTACTGTATAAGGACGGCGTCCGAAGTGAGGAGGTCCTTTGCTCGTGTTTCCCCCAAGTCCAGGTCGCCGTCTTGTCCAGGAGCCTATGCAAAGGCTCCGCCACCGTCGCCTTTTGGGGCAGGAAAACATTGTAAACGTTAAGTAGCCCCAGGAATGCCTGTAGCTCCATCTTCGACTTGGGTGTGGGGGCTTCTTTGATGGCCTTGATTTTTTGGTTTGTGGGGTGAATGCCGTGACGGTTTAGGAGATATCCTAGGAATTCAACCCGTTCCGTGTATAATTGGCATTCCTCCCTCTTTACCTTGAGCCCGGTCTCTTTGAATTTGGTTAGGACTTTCCTTAGGCGACCCTCTAGTTCGGCTTGGTTGGTTGCCAACACTAAGATGTCGTCGAAGTAAGGTACCACCCCCTTGATGCCTTGTAATAGTCTTTCCATTAGGCTTTGGAATATTCCCGGTGCCACGCTGACTTCGAATTGGAGCCGGTTGCATTTAAATGCTCCCCGGTGGGTGACTATGGTTTGCGCTTCTGCCGTTTCCTCGTCGACTGGCAACTGTTGGTATGCCTGGGCGAGGTCGAGTTTGGCGAAAACCTTGCCCCCTCCCAGTGATGCAGTAGGTGTTGCACTACTGGGACGGGGTAGGCGCTTTGTTGCAACGCGCCATTAAGGGTGGCCTTATAGTCCCCACAGATCCTCACCGACTCATCGGGCTTGATTGGGGTGACTATGGGGGTCTCCCACTGGGCGTGCTCTATTGGTTGTAGGACCCCTTGCTTGACGAGCTTGTCAATTTGCTCGTCTATCTTGGGTTTAAGTGCGAATGGCACCCGCCTTGGTTTCAGGCGTTTTTGGGGGGACGTTTGGGTCTAGGCTGAATGATATAAGGGGCCCTCGGTACTTGCCTAGGTTTCCGTCGAAGACCTCTTGGAATTCCCGGGCCAGTTGTTGCTCCCAGCTGTCGTCGGTGATGTGGTCGATTCCCGTGACTGCGATGCCGAGCAGGGCGAACCATTGCAGTCCCAGTAGGCTCGGGCGGTCGCGATCGACGATTGTCAGGGGAAGCCTTTCAGTGCGCCCTTTGTATGTTACGTTGAACTGTCCGGTTCCGACTACCGGGATGCGGTTTCCCTGGTAGTCCTTTACGATTAGTCTCTGGCTGTCTAGGCTTTTCCTTTGGATGGTAGGTACAAAGCGCTTTATTTCTCGCCATGCTATAATGGAGAGGTAGGACCCGGAGTCCACCTCTATTTTGCATGGCTTGCCTTCGATGCCTACCTCCACGTAGACCTTCCGGGCGTCATTGGTTGTGGCGTGGCCAATGGTGACCGTCTGATGGGTCTCCTCTCTTCGCCGGGTCTCGCCGCCTCATAGGGATCGTCCGTTCCGGTCCCATCTGTTGTCAGAGGGGCGATCTCTGGTCCAGGGTGGTGTGCTCTCTCTCCTCCGTTCGCTCTGGTCCCATTGGGGCAGGCTGTGGTTCTTTTTGAGGCAGCAGACGCGGGCGATGTGTCCCTTCTTGTCACAATGCCAGCAGATAGACTCGAAAAACTGGCATTCGGACCTGGGGTGGTCGCCTCCGCAACCGGCACAGTTGGTCCTCAACTTACGACCCCGCCGGTTCCGTGGGTCGCGGCCTGCCTGGAGGCGATGAATTTCCTCCTCCTCGTCGGAAGTGCCCGATGCCGAGTGGAATTCGCCCTGGTGGGTGGTCATCTCGGGTTGGGCCTCGGCCGACCTTGCAGGGTGGTTGTTCCCACTGCGGTACCCAGCGTTCGGTCAGCGCATGCGGTCGGCGGATGTTCGGGTCGCTTCGGCGGCTGCGGCGGTGGTGAGGGTATCTGCAAGGGTGATGTTGCCCTTGGCCATCAGCCGACTCTGGAGGACGGGGTCCCACAGGCCGAGCACGATTCGGTCTCGCAGGGCATCATTCAGGTTGTCGAATTCGCACAGCCCCCCTAGGCGCCGTAGCTCGGTGACGAAGTCGCTGAAACTCTCACCCGACCGTTGGTCCCGACGGTAGAACTCGTTGCGTCGGATTAGGATGGGCATCTCTGGAGTGTAGTGCCGCCGAAGTATTGGCTCGAGGACGTCCCAGTCCATCGCGGTCACGTCGGCGGGTTTGGCAAGTGCCTTGGCCATCTTAAATACCTCAGTCCCGCAGTGGGTCAGGAAGACGGCTCGCTTCATGGGGCCGGTGGTGTCCTTCAGGTCGCTGCATTCGAGGAACATGCAGAATCTGTCGGAGTACGATTCCCAGTCCTCGCTGGCGGGGTTGAAGGATGCGGGGGGTGCGATTTTCACCATCGTGGAGATTCGTCTGGCTTCCGTCGGACACGTGGTTCGGTTCAGGATCTGGATCCCATCCTCGTCGCCAGTGTTGTGTCTTCAGAAATGATGCCAGGAGTCGGTGACTTAGTATCAAGCTCTTTTATTGATGTGGGAACCGAACTGGGGCTATAGGAAAAGTTTGTGGCTTTTATTCCTTTAGCCGTGGCGGCCGCGGCCAATGGCACCGCTTTGAATCTCCCGCGATTTGAGTAGACCAATCGCGGGAGATTCCTAGCGAGCCAATTGGCGCGGCTCGCCTAACCAATCAGAGTGCCCCGCGCTTTGGCCAATCAAAGCGCGGGGATCTCAAGAATGCTAATGAGGGGACAGAACACTCTAGAAAAGGTGTTCATTACTTTTCTGTTGTATGGACACCAATGTAGAAGAACTTCCTGTCCCTCCTGACCAGGGGTGGGATTCAAATTTTTTAACAACCGGTTCTGTGAGCATGGCTTAGTTGGTGAGTGTGGCTTGGTGGTCATGTTATTGGCTGGGCGTGGCCAACTCAATATCACTCACATCAAGGCACACATCTCCTCGCCTGGCCTCTCATGACTGTGGGGATGCTGCAACAGTCGTAAGTGTGGAAAACTTTTTTCAGTGCCACTGTAACTTTGAATGGTCACTCCACACAAGCAAAGTACCAGCAAAGGAGGAAAAAAAACCTCCAGAGAAGTTCCAGAGACAGGAAGTGTAGTCCTGCCTAGAATGTAAAAAGGGTAAATGGAGAGGCAGTTTCTGTAAGCAACACCAGAATGTTTCCTTCCTGCCTTCCTTACAGGATTAAGCCAGTAATTTCTTCTAATAACTGGTTCTCCGAACTTCTTAGAATGTTAACAAACAGTTCTAGTGAATAGGTGTGAAACTGGTAGAATCCCACCCCTGTGTTCAGCCATATTGAAACATATACTTTCATTACAATAAACTTTAACACATCAGACTGATGCTTCTGGAGTCCATATGTTAAGGGAATACATCTCTATGACAGAAGCATCTGGGATACTTTCCCCAGGCAACAGTGAAGCCACTACAAGATTATTTTATTCTGATTTAAAATGCTTTCCTTCCATTTAAGATAGTCTTTACAATTCATGCAGCTAAATCTCCCCTATCTTTCAAGTGTTTGGGAGAGATAAGCTGAGTCACATCAGGAGAGATAAAGCCAGTGCTGTCTCCTTTTCTCGCTGCAAAACTTCAGAAGGGAAGTTCCTTCAGCTTTACTAACAACTGCCTACAGGGCACCTTCAGAGTTCCTAATCAAAATGTATTTCTTTGTATCCGCTGAATGAAATATTTTCCTGGCTTTTGCAAAAGAGGACAAAAGAGGAGAAGGAAAAAGAGAAAGAGGGCATATCAATCATATACATAAATACCTTAAAACCATATTAAAATAGAGAACTTTGATAACATGATCAACCTACTTGCTTGTCCTAGTATAGAATCTTAAAGGCATAAAGAAGAGTTACTGTAGTAAGAAAAGCCTGTTACTTTATCAGTGGCTCTTACATGTTCCTTTACCATTTTGAAATTTGTCTCTTTTCTTCTTTTTCTTATTTTGTTCAATGGTCTTAAATATAACCTAAGCTTTCTGCACACTTCCATTCTGATAGATCAGAAAGACTGTTCAATGATACAATATGGGATACTCATCCTGAGGCCTTCTAAATATTTTGGATAACTCCCCAGGCATTGATTTGGGCAGATAAGAATTGAAATCTCCAAAGCATATTGGACTGCCTACTCCTGATACAGTGCTATTGGTTTAAGATTGAAATGGTGCAGGTGGAAGAAGATATAAAGCAATCAAAATCCTGCAGAATTCTGGGATTCATACGTATAATTTAAATCTTTTTCAGTTCTGCAGTTATTGAAATGTAGAGTCTCAGAAGGCTATATCATCTGATATTTCTGAAAGCATGAATTTCTTCCAGGTGTGGAAGAACAGCTTCCTAGTCCATTTGAAGGAATCTTTGGGAAAATATAGTTGTTTTCATACCATTGAGGGCTCTTATTACAAACTGCTTTGATTCTTCTTTGAGAGCTACGTGAAACAGAACTCAATGTTAGAACGAAATCGAAACTTGTTCCATGTTTCTAGTGACTGCAGCATTGAAAATCCATCATATACAGCAGTGGTGGTCAACGGGAGCAAATATGCACACATGCATGCACCAGAAACCGGAAGAGCTGTTCTTCCAGCTTCCGGTGCTGTAGCATGTATGAAGACCAGCTGCCTGGTGCATATGCACATGCATATGCACCCAGAACAGCAACGGGCAATGGCTGGTATGCCTGGAGAAATGGCTGCGCGTGCCACTTCTGGCATGCGTGGCATAGGTTCGCCATCATGAATATATAGACTTTCGTACTACTCCATGCCACTCCAATGTAAGTGTTCTTCACAGGATGCATTAGAGCAGGGGTGCCCAACCTTGTGGACTTCAACTCCCAGAATGGAGATGGTTGGCTGGGGAATTCTGGGAGATGAAATACACAAGTCTTCATGTTGCCAAGGTTGGACACCCCCTGCACTAGAGTGTACCAATAATTTTGGGGATGGGCTAAAGCAGGGGTGTCAAACTGATGGCATGTGGGCTGGATGCATCACATGAAGGCCAGGCATACCTCAGCTCCGGAAAGGGGGAGAAATGTAGCTATACGTCATGTAACAGCAATGTGATACAGCACATTTGACACCCATGGGCTAAACTATTACATGCTTATTTGACTATTTGAGGGTACAACAACTCTTTGGATAGGTTTGTAACACATGGCATCCTATTTCAGGACATTCCTGTTTGAACTGCTAGTAGCATTAGAGGTATATACAATTTCTTTCATCATCATCATCATCATGAAATACGACTTCAGCAACAGAGCGGTCAATGTCTGCAATACTCTACCTGACTCTGTGGTGTCTTCCCCAAACCCCCAAAACTTTAACCTTAGACTGTACAATATTGACTTCACCCCTTTCCTAAGAGGTCCATAAGGGGTGTGCATAAGTGCACCAACGTGCCTACCGTCCCTGTCCTATTGTTTCTTTTATTTTTCTTATATGTATCCATGTATTCATATCTATGTTTTTACTTATACCTATTATCTTGTAAGCAATTGACAAACCAAATTACAGCCTTAGATATTTTCCATCATTTTACTTAACAGCCTCATTTTGTTTCTGTCTAGTCATATGTATTAACCCTTTGCAACTAAGTGGTCTTAATTAGCTTTTGAGATAATTTGTACTGAAATACATATCTGTTTGCTTACAACATGGTAACTGTTTAAAATGTGTCTCTTTTCCCTTGGCAAGGACAAAGTGGTACATATTATATTGGAAATTCAGCAAGCAATCTGATATAGATGGTGTCACATGGGATATTGCTGCTGAAAAACACAAAATGTGAGCATAAATCCAACTATTATAAGAATGGTAAGATGCCACTTACAGATTCTAATGGAGAAATTTCTAAGGGGGGGGGGAAATAAATAAATGATGGCATTCCTTGTGGAGAAATGCTGCAATATGCTATATTTAATTCAGTGTTTTCAGTAGCAGCCTGGGCATCAGATGTCAAAGAAACCAAGAATGATTACATTTGTGTATGGCAGCAGTTGGTAGTGCAGTTATAATGTAGAGAAAGTATGAGTTTATCCAGAATGAATGCAAAAATTTAGACCCCTTAGGGGAAAAATAGTCTGCAATATAATATGTTCAAGATCAAGGGAGCTACTTCAAGATTAAGGGAAGTACTAATACCACTCTATAAAGCCTTAGTAAGACCACACCTAGAGTACTGCATCCAGTTTTTTCACCACATTATAAAAAAGATGTTGAAACCCTAGAAAAAGTACAGAGAAGAGCAACCAGGATGATTAGGGGACTGGAGGCTAATATATATGAAGAACGGTTACAGGAACTGGGCTTGGCTAGTCTAGTAAAGAGAAGGATCAGGGGAGACAGGATAGCAGTCTTCCAATATTTGAGGGGCTGCCACAGAGAGGAAGGGGTCAAGCAATTTTCTAAAGTGCCTGTAGGCCAGACAAGGAACAATGGATGGAAACTGAACAAAGAGATATTTAATCTGGAAATAAGGAGAAATTTTCTGACAGTAAGAACAATCAACCAATGGAACATCTTGCCCTCGGAAGTTGTGGGAGTACCATCACTTGAGACTTTCAAGAAGAGATTGGACTGCCATCTGTCAGAAATGGTGTAGGGACTCCTGCTGGGGGGAGGGAGACTAGATGACCTACAAAGTCCCTTCCAACTCTGATTATCTGTTATATGTTGGTGCATAAGCTCAAATAGATAGCAACTGCAGATCACCTAAAACACCATGACCCATTTCATAGATTCATATCATTTCCAACCTTCAACATTGGATCAAAAGGCTGATTAGGCTAGAAAACTTCCAGTTTTCAGGGTTTCGGCGGCAGGCAGGAATCCACAATCGTGCGCAGTTTCTGCCTGGGCTAGCCACTGGAGCGCCTCAAGCCAGTTGGTTTCGGGACTAAGCACCCCGTAGAGGTGGTGAAGAGGGAGGAGATCGCCAGCGGGGTCGAGGAGAGCCGCATCTCTCCTCCTCAGCTGGTCAAACTCCCTTTCCCGAAGGCGGTAGAAGCGGTGGTCAGAAATGGTCACCTCAAAGAAGCACTCAACCAGAAAAGAAAGTGCAGGAGGAAGATAAGAAGTGAAAGTTTTGGCTGACCAGGATAAAAAGCAACAACTAAGGTACCCTGGAATTTAAATTTTATAAAAGATAACATCACTCCCAAAGAAGAGTCGGAAGCAGTGAAAGAAAGTGAAAAGGGAAAGATTTTTTTGTTTTTTTCTTCTCTCTCCTTCCTCACATTGACAACGAAGAGAGCTGAATAAGAAATCAGAAAAATCTGTTTGGCACCAATAATTAACCTGAAAATATAATTAAATGCCAAAGGGACAATAAAGATTACTGGACACTAAAAAATCCTTTTTGTCTATAAGTAGGAAGGGAAAGGAAAATAATAAGGGAAGGATCTGGAAGGAGGAGACTGCCTGGACTTCAAAAGAATCTAATGTAAAATCTCAATAAGACTTCTAAAAGATACATTTTAACTGGAACTTTGTAACTAAATAGTAACCCCAGGAAGAGAAAGTGAAAAAAGAAGAAAGTGTAAAAAGAAACAGCTTGTGTGTATTGGATTGCTTGGTGACTTTGGGATTTTCGGATATTATATTTGAATGACTAAAAACAATTGGGTGGTTGTTTAAAAATTTTTACAATGGCACTATCTCTGGATGAACTGAAAATGGAATTTAAAAAATATAAAGAAGAGACACAAGAAGGGAAGGGCTCCTTTGGCTCCGTTTTTCAATTCTTAGAAATGGCGATTCATAATTATGAGAAACAACAAGAAAAGACTGCGCAACAAGAAGATTGGGACAAAGAAGAAGCCATCTTTAATGAACAAGTAACTCTATGTGGGGAAGAAAGGGGAAAGGGGGGAAAGAGAATGGAGAAGTTAAGACTTAAAAAAACAACAAAGGGAAAAATAATTTGAAAAGTGGATATAATGTTGGAAAGCAACAGAAAAGGGAATACAGAAGAGGGAAATGGAGGTGTAGAGACAGGGGGTAAAAAGGGGAGAAAGAAGAAGAAAGGGAAGAAGGAAAGGAAGAGAAGTTACAAAGGTTTGGAGCAAGATGTAAAGAAACAGGATTTATTCAGAGATAATGGGTGAAAATCTAACTGAAAAAGGGATTCTGTGAAGGCACATAAGATGGTATTGTTATATTTGTAATAGAAATAATGTTAGAAAATTGGAAACAACATATGATTAAAAAGAGGGATAAGATAGTCAGTGTAATTTAGATAAACTTTTGTGAACAAAAAAAATGAAATGAAATAAATGAGAGAATTGAATTAGGAAGGAACGGGAACATTTTAATTATTCAATGTTTTATAAAATATAAGTGAAGTGGGGGGAATTAACTATGGAAAGTTTATAAGTGTTCCCATAGAAGTATGATATTTTTCTAAAAAGTAATGTGTAAAATGTTAAAATTTAAATGAATATTAATATTAATGATAGAATTGAATTGGTATGGATTGTTGTTCTAATTATATTATACATTTATAATTTTTTCTTTTTTTAAAATACAGTATGTAATTTTAGAAAGTGCCAAGCAGAATCCAAATGGAAGTTATGTATTATATTAAGTGTTATAATTTTAGGGGAAAGATATAAAGGCGTCATACTCCAATCAGTGATTACAGGAGAAATTTTGTTTAATGAGAAAAGATAGTAGACAATTGAAACAGGACAGACAAAGAATATAAGTACAATGATTTGAATTGAGATGAAATAAATAAAATAAAATTAAGAAAGTTAAAAGAGGGGAGAAGCTATATTGAAATGTAGAATAGTAATAAGATATGGAATGGAATGGAATATAAAAATGAGCATGAACTGGAATTTGTGTCTGTATGAAGAGATATAACCCGGGACTATGCTGCTTTCAAAAAAGATATTTTATGTCTTTATGTTTTGTTTGTTTATGTTTGTTTTCAAAAATCAATAAAAAAATTTTTTTTTAAAAAAGGCTGATTAGGCTAGTGACCAGAATCTATCAACTAGGATCAGCTTTTGTGTCCTTACAGCACTCTGATGATACCCAAACAGATCATTTGCTCAGGCAGCTCAGCTGCTGATATCATTAAAATCAGGGTTAAGTATGCTCCATGCCCTGTAGACATGTCAAAACATTGGTGCTGCCATATCAGTGAACAAAGGTGGCTGTTAAAGAAAGGAACAAGAAAGAGAACAGCAACTAGATCGTTAGGCAGTGACAATGGTGGTAAGTTAAAAGGTGAGGAAAACTGAGAGAAAAGTATTAATTTCTGATATGAAATGTAGCATCTGGGTGACTTTAAGAAGGTGCTTGATACCTCAGACCAGAGCTCAATCTAATATAACTTTTATCTGCATCAACCTTTTTCAGTTCTGTACTTTCTTCCTTCTGGGTGGAATTTCAGCTTGCATAAGCTTTATCTAATTGAACATTGATCCATTCCCAGCTGAGAAAAAAACAGTCTACATGAGTGGCAGCAGCTCTCTGGGGTATTCTTCCTCCTTAGAATCTACATTTTAATATATTTGGGGGTCCACTTTTTAAAGCAAACAAAAATAACATAGTCAGTTGTCAAGCATAGATTCAGAAGAGAAAGAAAAAGAATCACAAAGAAAACAACTAATTTAATTTAAAACAGTGTTTCTGAGCTTTAAGATGTTGTATGATGTCTGGGGAATCCTGGAAGCTGAAGCCCACACATTTTAAATGCAGTCGCAAGTGGGACTGTGTTGCACATGAACTGTTTGTGCCACCAAGACAGGTTTCCTATTCAAAGCTGGAAGGACTTCAGTGTTTTTGCATCTTTGGATGATTTCCAAAGAGCTGAGCAAGGAGTTCTGACTCCCAGTTGTTTAAGATTAGCAGCAACAAAATGATTCCCCGTTTGCTCCACATATCCCATTGATATAACAAACTTTAGAGGCTTCTTTTGTGAAAATATGCAAGTCCCTTCAATTTGGGGACTGAAATATATTTTAATTCAAAAAATATAGGATGAGACTGTAGTTAACAAATGCATGTATGGGCTCTTGTTAGAATATTGAGTTTAGTAGCTAGAACAGTAAAGTGTACAATAGGCCAGAAAACACAGTTGTAGTTAATAAGAGAGTGCTGACTCATGCATGAGGCAATCTATGCTATGATTGGTTGCCATAAATATGAAGGAGTTTCCCTTTTTTCCCGCCTTTTTCTTCTGTATATTATTTAATTAACTTTGTGATAATGCATTATTGTAAATTTGTGTGTGTGTGTGTGTGTGTGTGTGTGTGAGTGTGTGTGTGTATTCCCCCTCTGGGGAAATGATGATTTGGTGGCCTTGACGTCTTAGGTTATGATTACTGATTTACAGAGTTTTACCCATAATAGGCTCTATAAGAAATGATCACTCTTTAAAAGAATATTTGTGCCAATGGAGGTAAATACAGATAGTCCTTGACTTACGACCACAATTGAGCCCAACATTTCTGTTGCTAAGCGAGACATGAAGTGAGTTTTGCCCCATTTTACAACCCTTCTTGCCACAGTTGTTGAGTGAATCATTGTACCAGCTAAGTTAATAACATGTTGTGAAGTGAATCTGGCTTCCCCGTTGACTTTGCTTGTCAGAAGGTCACAAAAGGTAATCTCATGAAACCAGGACTTTGCAACAGTCATAAATATGAGTCAGTTGTCAAGCATCTGAATTTTGTTCACGTGGCTATGGAGATGCTGCAATGGACATAATTGTGAAAAACAGTCATGAGTCACTTTTTTCAACGCCATTGTAACTTCGAACAGTCACTAAATGAAGTGTTGTAAATCAAGAACTACCTGTATTGGAAATCCTGTGGTGAGGTGTACTGGTCTGCAAAGAATAGCTGAAGAGAGGTGAAAGTGTGACAGTTCTCTTGCTTTTCATTAGCCCTATAGTAGAATTAGACTAGCCTACAGTACAGTTGGAGATTATAGTCCAAACATATTAAATTAGGAAAAGCTGTTCTGGATTCCTGACAATGGAGAACTCTACCAGGCAAACCTCTTCCGAAACTGTGGGTGAAATATGAATGAAGTTCACTGAATAAAACAAAGGCTGCCATCTCCTGGAAAAACAGAGATGGTTCAAGATACAGCACATCTGGTACTGAATGCATGCAACAGCCAACAGGTACTGTGGACCATGGTAATAGAACCAACAAAAATCCAATGAAATCTTTCCACAAAAGGAAATTTTCCACATATGTAAGAGAGCTAAATAAATAAGCAAGCAAGCATTATGGTTTGGTGTTGGCATAGTAACTACTGTATAGCTCAGGGGTCTGCAACTTTAAACACTCAAAGAGCCACCTGAAGCTGTTTCCCACAGAAAACACTGGGAGCCTCAAAACCTGGGTGGGTGTGGCCAACTCAATGTCACTCCCACCCAGTCACATGACCCCCACCACCAATCATGCCAGTGGTGGGATTCAAATTTTTTTTACTACCGGTTCTGAGGGTGTGGCTTAGGTGCCATGGTGTGGATTGGTGGACATGGCTTGGTGGGCATGGCAGGGGAAGGATACTACAAAATCCCCATTCCCTCCCCACCCCACTAACCTGCTTTCCAGTTCTTTCTCCTGTGCAAGGCAACAAAAGAAGACCCAGATAATCAGCTGGGACTTGGGAGGCAGAGAATAGATGCAATCAGAGATGGTATTTGCCGGTTTTCTGAACTACTCAAAATTTCCAGTACCGGTTCTCCAGAACTGGTCAGAACTTGCTGAATACAACTTGTGCACCATGCCTACCCTGGTTTTATGGCTCCCAGTATTTTCTGCAGGAAATGGGTTTGTCTCTCTCTCTCTCTCCTTCCCTCCCTCCCTCTCATTTCTGTTTGTTGTGTTTTACCTTCTCAGGCCAGGTGAGGAGTGACTGGGAGGGGCAGGGCCAGCCAGTGTTGGGATCATCCAACAGGGAGCCACAGCAGAGGGCCCAAAGAGCCACAGGTGGCTCCAGAGCCATGGGTTGCTGACACCCAGTATGGTTGAAGTCAGGTAGAGATATTGCTGTTGCATTCAAGGAATACTGACCCATAACATCCTATGGTTTCTCTGGTTTGTTACTAAGAGAATAGCTAACAATGGGTTGCTTGTTATCCACATTTTTAATAATCTTTTCTGTTACACATATCCTCCGACTGTTTCCTTTATGCTTGAGATCAAGTTTGTGTAAAATACAAAACGAGCTTTTGGCTGTTTGCAGATGTTGGGGCTTTAGTGATTTTGGATTAACAGCACCCTGCAATTTGATTTTGGGGGGTGGGGACTTCTAAGAAATTTGGGAAACCACACCAATTAACTATTGGCTTGACTCCAGTTCCAGAAGAAGGGCTGACTGGGAAGACATGTATGGACTGTTTTTTATTGAAACAGCAGAATAAGTCTCTTCCATTGTTAGGAACTGAATTTCCTGAATGGTTAGGACTGTTGTTAGGATTGCCTGAATTTCACTGAATTATGCAGATACAGAGCGGCGGTTTTGCAACTTTACCAGAACAAGGAAGAGGCAGGATTTTAATATGTTTTTTCTTTGCCATAAAAAAAAAACCTGCTGTGTATCTTTTCAATGATCAATGTATCTATTCTATACAATCTGGACTTTTGTAATTGATGGCTCCTCTACTCAGTTGAGTCCAAAAATAATTATTGGCATTCACGAGGCAATCTTTAACATATATTAGCTTCTAAATCAAAGCAAACTTCTGAGAATTGTAAAATGATATTTTGCTAAGTGAGTTATGGGGTTTAATAATGCCATGCCAGAAGCTAAGTGTTAAGTCATACAGCTTTGATGGGTTTAATGTTTCTAGAATAAATTCAAATTACTGCTCTTAATATTATTAACATTTTCTAACAAAAAAAAGTAAGAAAGCATTATTTTTTTAAAAAAAATTGTGACAAAATACAAAAGCCTGGCCATGTTAAACATATGTTCATATGAATCAAACAAGCTTGATGGACTTTGCATTTGAATGCATGGGAAGGGAATAACAAAAGTTGTGGGTGGCCAGTGAAAAAGCTTTCTCTTACATCCTGTCATGTCCCTGTCGAGCAGCTGACAGGGAGTGGGAGTGTTGGCTCTGTTGGCTGTGGAAGAAACTGGGGAAGGGCAAAGTCCAACTGGGCAGAGCAGGGGAGAGCTAGAGCAAGGCAGAGGGAATTCAGAGGAAGACTCAGGGCTACCCCATCTTCATCCTAGGGCACACAAGGAGGATTGGAAAAGGGAGCAATGTGAGTTGCATGGCTTACGGGGGAGGAAAGGGCCCTGATTCCCTTCATTAGCTGCAGCTGGGAACACAATGTTTAAAAGGGGAAGCTACGTAGAGCAAAGTTGATGGAAGCAAATCATGAGTTATCTGTTATTGTCAAGGCTTATTGGGTTCCTGGCATTTTCCCAACTGTGTGTTTTGTTGGCCTTTCAAGGCTACAATTCCTTATCCTGCCCTGTCAAGTTAATTGCTGCAATGTGATTTGTGTGGATTTTTATTTACAGTTTGTATGTATTTTTTTGGGACTGGATTTCCTCCACTTAAAGACTGTTCTTGGGAGAATTTTTCTCCAGCTGAAGATAACCTGGATATTGGGGGCAAAGTTGGAGGTATTAAAGGAACTGTTCTTGCTTATTTGACTGTGTTGCCTTTGTGCCATCACACATCCTGCCAAAAAGGTTCTTACATGTTGATGGGACCAAAAGAAGCATCTCTTAGAAGTTCTCAAGCCATGGAGAGTAAAAGACAGGTCCTCTGATATCTCAAAGCTTCAAGCTACTTTTGGTTTTATAGATTATAATCATTTGCGGATGAAATTAAATAATGGTTCAGAAGCTTACTATACATGGGTCCTTGTTAAAGGCTGACTGAAGAGGACAGCTGAAGAGAATGACTGAAGAGGAAAAGCATTATGGGATGGCTGAAAACCAACTTTTTCAGTGGATGAATCCACTCCTCTTCTTTTTATATTAGGCTATGTTTAGCTATTGAGAGTTAGGATTCATAGATATAAAACTTTATTTTTCTGATACACAGAAAGTACAAGCCAAATGTTAGGGGCTACGGCCTGATTGTTTTTAACTTGTTTTCACTTGTTTTTAAGTATACTTTAATTAGGAATTATTTGAAGAAATGATTTTCCTGTAAAGTTTTTAATTTAACCATTTTCCTAACGATAAGCTCATTAATACAGGTACTCCTCGATTTATAACGACAATTGAGCCCAAAATGTATGTTAAGTGAGGCATTTGTTAAGTGAGTTTTGCTCCATTTTACCACCTTTCTTACCTCAGTTGTTGAATGAATCACAGCAGTTGATAAGTTAGAAGCCAGGTTGTTAAGTGACTCTGGCTTCCTCATCCAAAGGTCACAAAAAGTAATCAGAAAATTGTCAGAAAGTCGCAAAAGGGGATCACATGACCCCAGGACACTGCAACCATCATAAATAAGAACCAGTTGCCAAACATCTGAATTTTGATCACACGATCCTGCAAAGGTCATAACTGTGAAAAACTGTGAAAAATGGTCATAAGTCACTTTTTTCAGTGCCGTTGTAACTTTGAACTGTCACTAAATGAACTGCTGTAAGTTGAAGATTACCTGTACTTGTATATTCCTATGATTGTGTCAGCAAATCTGCAAGATGGTTCAGATGCTTCTGTTTGAAGGCATTATGTCTGGAGATGACCAAGGCTGTCCATGGAACTGATCAATACCAGTAAACCAAGGGCTCATTGCCCTCATTTCCCAACAATCCTCAAGTTCTGCTTGGTTGGGATTCAAGAGCAAATTGTTCTGCTGGCTGCCCTTAAGCCCTGGAGCTCCCTTCAAAGGAGTTCCTTGCTAACTACCTGTGTAAGCCTGTAGGAAGGTCTTCAGTTTATAATTTTTTACCAGTCATGTAAATTAATCCCTCTTTCATAACTTTTATATAACTTCAGTGGTTATGGCTTTGACCTTCTTCTTCTGAGGCTCTTTTGTTTATTTATTTTTGTGTGTGTGCACTTCAGAGAAATGCTTTTAGTTGTTAACATTTAATTCTTGTAATCCATCCAGAGATCTTTAGTGAATAAGAATGATATAAGAGTAGGAAGGATATAAAGGCTTTAAGTAAACAAAATACATATGTACAGTAATTAGGATGGATTTGCAAACTGTCCATATGTCTTATTCACGGATAACACAATTGAGATTGTGAACTCTGCATTCTCCTCCAAAACTACTACAAAGCACCCAGATGAATAGCGCTTTGACACTATGACAGCTGGATTTAGTTCAGCTAAAGTATAATGTTTTTAAAATGAAGCAGGTTATCCAGCACAGATCAAAACATTAGCTTGATCAGGGCTGCTTGTTTGCAAAGAAAGCTCTTTCTGGCACTGACAGGTTCTTTAAGCAGGATCTATTGAGTGCCCTTATTCACAAATAATTCTTCTCAAGAGGCATTAGTAGTTATAGCATTATAAATCATTATTAGTGGTAAAAGGAGGGTTAAGCAATTCACAATAGCAGTGGATTGGGGTCCTCCATATGCTGAGGGAACATTGTTTCAGCAGCGGCAACCAGTTAGAGAAAAGTGTATAAATAAAATAATGAAACAGCTGGAACCCAGGAAAGTCCCAAAGAAGAATTCAGAATCTCCCAAACTAATTCAAAATAATTCAGCACCTTTACATACTGTATATTGATAGTTTGGCTGGTATAACCAAATAGTGGGACTTAGCTATAATTATCCCCATTTTCAAGAAGAGCAAGAAATACAGGTAGTCCTCAACTTACACATTTATTGTGATGACCCAGTGTGGCACAAAGGCAACACAGTCAAATAAGCAAGAAGAGTCCCTTTATTATCTCCAACTTTGTCCCCATTGTCCAGGTTACCTTCGGTTGGAGGAAAACTCTCTCAGGAACAGCCTTTAACTGGAGAAATAGTTAAAACAAGATACATACAGACCATAACTAAAAATCTAAGCAAACCAAGCTGCAGTAATTAACTTGACAGGGCAGGAGAAGGAATTTCAGACTTGAAAGCACGGCAAAACTCACACCATTGGGAAGACACCAGGAACACAGATAAGCCACAACAAGACCAGATAAATTCACGATTTCCTCCCAACAGTTTGCTGTGCGCAGCTCCCCTTTATAAACACTGTGTTCCCAACTGCAGCTAATGAAGGGAATCAGGGCCCTTTCCTTCCCCATAAACCATGCAACTCACATTGCTCCCTTCTCCATTCCTCCCTGCATGCCCTAGGATGAAGAGGGGGTAGGCCTGAGTCTTCCTCTGAATTCAGTTTCTTCCACAGCCAATGGAGCCACACTCCCACTCCCTGTCAGCTGTTTGGCCTCCCACTCTGAATCAGATTCTGACAGGGGCATGACACTTATTTAGTGACTAAAGTTATAACATCACTGAAAAAAAGTGAGTTATGATTGTTCTTTACACGTATGACTGTTGCAGCATCCCCATGGTCATAAAATTCAGGCGCTTGGCAATGGACTCATGTTTATGACGGTTGCCCTGTCCCATGGTCATGTTATCACCTTTTGCCACCTTCTAACAAGCAAAGCCAATGGGGAAGCCAGATTTACTTAACAGCCATGTTAACCCTGAGAAGAAAGGTTGTAAAATACACCAGACTTTTCTAAACATTATGTTTGAGGGAGAGAATACTTTACCTGATGCATAAGAAGGCTTTAGATCAGACTAATCCGCTCTGGATCCCATCACAGGGCTTTATCATCCGATCTTAAAATACATTCAGTCACCTGAAGGAGCTTTGCATATTGCTTTCATAGACTTTAATCAAGATTTGGTTAAAGCTACTGAAATCTTTTGGCACAAGCTCACAAGATTATCATTTCTATTAGTATTAAATTATATCAATCTGGAGGTAATGGTGCATCAAGTAGGTCATCTTTTACAAACAGACAGAGCAAGAAAGAGAGATAAATAAAGGTGTATCTTTGCCACAGAATTCAGTATATACATAAAATATGTGTACTAATGGATATTTAATCAAGAAGGAACATCCTCTCCCAAAGTTAGCCAATAAACACATACAAGAGAACACAATATATCAATGTAATTTTCTCACAAAACCTAATAGGTGTGGGAAAATAATGAACTGTCATTTCTGTCATGACGGCTCACTATATATCAGTAGATCAACTAAGTTTAGACATTTTTCAAAAAGACAGCTCCCCCCTAAAATAAATGACTTTAAGTACTGTATTGGGAAGCACAACATTGCTCAGATGACATCCTTCAAATATTTAAGTTTGTGTTTCAATCAAAATATTAAAAATATATATTTTAGGGGCTGCCACAAAGAAGAGAGGGAATCAAACTATTCTCCAAAGCACCTGAAGACAGAACAAGAAGCAATGCGTGGAAACTAATCAAGGACTGAAGCAACTTAGAACTAAGGAGAAATTTCCTGACAGAACTATTAATCAGTGGAACAATTGGCCTCCAGAAGTTGTTAATGCTCCAACACTGAAAGTTTTTTAAAAGATGTTGGACAACCATTTGTCTGAAGTGACGTAGGGTTCCCTGCCTAAGCAGGGGGTTGGACTAGAAGACCTCCAAGGTCTTTTCCCACTCTGTTATTCTGTTAAAAAAATGAAATGCCCATGTTACTCATGCTTTACTAAATGTGTGAAGGAGTTTATTGGCAATTGCTTCCTTGTTCTAGTCCAAAAGTGCAGAATACCTTCTAGCATTTCTAAAATTAATTTTTGCCAAAGAATTGGCACACTTCTTTTATGGAACCAAACTAAGCCCATGGATCATGTCTATCAAACATACACCAGTTCAAACCAAATGTTTAACTTGGTTAAATTGTGGAGCCTATTAATGTAGAAGAAGGCAAAGATCAAACTGTGGAAAAACATCTTCAAATATAAGCTAAAGCTTTTTTCCCCCACCATGCTTGGCCATGTTAATTCTGTTTGACTGTTATTTATCTCAATAGAAGATAATTTCTGTATCTCAGAGTTGGACAGTTGAACTATTGAACTGTTCTTGTTACTCTCTGAATTTGGATATTTGCTTGCAGACAATTTCACTCTCCAATTTATCAGTGTGGGTATGGGGTTTCATACAGTATATAATAGTTTGTCTTGTCAGGTTTGATGACTTCCTCCTTGGTGGTCCCTTGATTAGAATATTGTTTTCTGCCTGGTTGTTTGTCAGGTATTGATCCCTGCTTATCGGAATGTTGGCTGCTAAAAGGGATATGTTCTGGTCTTTTTGTTTCCTCCTTCTGTTTTTTTATTGTCTAAAAGATCTCACAGGAAGAAAAGAGAATGTAAGGGAAGAAGTTATCAAGCTTCACTATTTCTATCAAAACTCACAGTAGCACTTGAAAAATTAGGACAATTATACCATCAATCATTTGAGGCCCAATCCAAGCAAGACACAAGTGTGTGCTTTTCACATTTAAAACTGAGATTCAGGAATCAGGTTCAACGTTACATGGAATTGAATTCAGTATTGCCCTATACTGAAGTATCTCAGTGTGACACTTGATAGGACACTTTCATTTAAACAACACTGACTGAATAGCAAGGCTAAAGTCAGTGCGAGGGATAACGTTATCTGGAAATTGACAAATTATACTTGCAGAGAGGGACTCAGTCATCCATGCTCTGGACATTGGGTTTGGCCTTGAATATTTCTACAGTGAAGTATGCTATTCCAGTATGGTGCGCATCCACACCTGCGAAACAAGTGTCAATGAAGCAATACGCATCAAGACAGGATACCTTAAATCACACCAATTGAGAAAATATATCCTCTTGTTCGTGTTGTTCCACCTAGGATCAGGAGAGATGTAGCAGCAGATGCCAAGAGAACCAAACAAGAGAATGATCCCTGGTATCCTCTGAATGGATACATTCCCCAAACTCATCAATTTAGATCTAGGAAAATTTTTATAGCAAGAACAAGTATTCTTGAAGGCACACAGGTGCAAAACTGAATTAGAAGATGGAGGAGAGAATTTACGGAACAAGGAATACTCCAGAAAGAGAACATGACTGAAGGATCTGATCTCCCCTATGTTACTTGGAGAACAGTGAATAGGTTGAGGGCTGCAGTGCCTAAATATGATATATTAGTGCCTAAATAAGACCAATATGCTCTAGTGGGGGTTGTGGTGGATAACACCACAACCTGTATGAATGTGGGGAATGCAGAGTCCAGTCTATTGATTGGTCTGTTGATCACTACTAATAGAATGCACAGAAAGTGATTTGTTTCTGACTAATGATACAGTCAAAAAGGTGGGTTCATTTAGGCAGTTTAAGGTTTGATCTGGACATGAAATAAACAAACAAACAAACAAACCACGGCTTCTGGCATTCTGGAATCAGCTGTTCCCTCAAATCAATAGTTCTAGCAAGTCTACAACATGGAGAGCCCTGAAGAATTCTGCTGTTGTGAGGAAAAATCAGTCAAACCACCTCCTCCTCCCCCCCCCCCTTTCTTCCTATTTGCTTAATTGCTGAAATCTAAGGATTGGACTCAGTGCCTCAGCTCTCTTAAGTCTCTTACCACTGGGAAACTTGTTGTTTTGGGGTTCAAAGAGCTCTGATCTCCCCTTGAGGGTTCATCTTTTTTATTTATTTGTTTATTTGATTTGTCAATTGCTTACAAGATAATAGGTATAAGCATATACATAGTTATGAATACATGAAATGGGTACATATAAGAAAAATAAAAGAAACAATAGGACAGGGATGGTAGGCACGTTGGTGCGCTTATGCACACCCCCTACGGACCTCTTAGGAAAGGGGGGAGGTCAATAGTAGCCAATCTAATGTTGAAGATTTTGGGGTTTGGGGAAGAAACCACACAGTCAGGTAGAGTATTCCAGACATTGATCACTCTGTTGCTGAAGTCGTATTTCCTGCAATCGTTTGGTACGGTTTATCTTTAGCTTCTATCTATTGTATGCTTTTGTATTGTTTCGGTTGAAGCTGAAGTATTCATTGATAAGTAGGACATTGCAATATATAATTTTATGTACTATACTTAGATCGAACTAAAGGCGGCGTAGTTCTAGGTTGTCTAGGTCTAGAATTTCAAATCTGGTGGCATAACATATTCTGCAACAAGTAGAGGAGTGGAGAACTCTTCTTGTGAAATATTTCTGGACTTTCTCAACTGTGCTAATATCAGATAAGTAATGTGGGTTCCAGACTGATGAGCTGTATTCGAGTATTGGTCTAGCAAATGTTTTGTATGCTCTAGTTAGTAGTGTGATATTACCAGAGAAAAAACTACGTAGGATTAGGTTAACAACTCTTAATGCCTTTTTGGCTATGTAGTTACAGTGCTACAGTGTTACTGAAGCACTTAGATCATTAAAGATGAGTATTCCAAGGTCCTTTGCAGAGCTTGGATCATCAACAAGGTCTTGACTATTCAGCTTGTATTTTATTTTCTAATTTTTTTTGCCAATATGTAAGACAGAGCATTTATTTGTTGAGATTTAAAGTTGCCATTTGTTTGACCATTCTGATACATAGTCAAGATCTTTTTGAAGGGTAGCAGCTTTGACTGTGGTATTGAACAGCTTTATATCATCAGCGAAGAGAATGCAGTTGCTCTTAATATGATCACAGAGGTCATTTATGTAGTGTATGAAGAGAGTTGGTCTTAGAACACTGCCTTGGGCGACACCACTTTTGATAGGTACAGAATTTGACAGGACACTCCCAGTTTTGACCATGTGTTGTCTGTTTGATAGGAATGCTTCTATCCAGTTATGCAGGTGTCCAGAGATACCATAAGATTTTAGTTTTAGGAGTAGTTTGTCATGTACCACTGAATCAAAGGCTTTACAGAAGTCTATGTAGATTGCATCTATTGTTTTGCCCTGATTAAGTTGTGTAGTCCATATATTTTTGCAGTGTAAGAGTTGCAGATTACAGGATAGTTTTTTTCTGAAACCAAATTGTTTATTAGAAAGTAGGTTGTTTGTCTCTCAGTGGAGAATAATGGATTGGTTAATAATTGATTCCATGATTTTACAGGTGACACAGCATAAAGAGATTGGTCTATAATTTTCAACTAGGCTGGGGTCTCCCTTTGTGAAGATGGTGATGACCATGGCTTGTAACCATAGGTTAGGCAAGGAGCTGGTCCTGAAAGATTTTTCAAAGATTATGCTTAGAAGTTCTGCTATGGCAGTGGATAGCTCTTTTTAAGAAGTAGGCACATATTCCATAGAGATGGTTTTAGATTGCATAGTGCTTTTTCAACATTGTCTTCTGTAAAATTGATATGTAATAGATCATTGTAGTTTTCTGTGGTTCAGCAAGGAAATATTGGGCATGATCCATTGCTGTTTATAAATACTGAGCCAAAGAATGTGTTAAAGATGTTGGCTTTAATGGTGTCATCGTTGCAGTCTTTACCATTAGGTCCTGTGAGGGGTGGGATGGACCTTGAGTCTTTTAGTTTGTTGTTTACAAAATTGTAAAATGCACGGGTGGAATTGGTGCATAGAAGGTTTTCCTCTTGTTTAATGTGATAATTAGTGCATTCAGTCTTTATCTGGTGGCATAAATTTTTGTATCAGCTTTTGAAGTTGGCAACGTGACCAGATTTTTTGGGTTACTAGGAGACCATGGCAAGCATTAAGAAAAGAATTCTGGGCCTGGAATCATGAATTAAACTTGGAGGAATTTCTGCAAGTGTTGAATTGAATAAGAATCATTTAAACCAGCTAGGTTCCTCAAGCAACTCACAGTTATCATCAACAGTTCTTTCGAGCTGATTTGGAAAAAGCCTCTTGGCAGGGAAAAACTGCCCTTGCAGAGTTGATGATGTTCAGTCAGCGGTTCATATTGTTCTCTGTTGTGAGTCTCCTTATTCTCTAAACCTCTGGATTTCAGGCTGGTTTGTGACATATGTAGCTTCCTTTTTCCGATTAATCCCATACTAATAGAAGTGATATCCAACTGAAATATACAGCACGTACAGATATCAAACAATTGCAAAATACCACAGAGTTTTAAAACATTAAAGGCATTGTCCTTTTACAAGAACAGACTGTATGATACAAAACTGTGAAAGCGTCTTACAGTATTCAATGATTGTCAAGTATTGGCCAGGAACTTTGAGCTCTTCAAATTCAAAATGCAAAGCTTGGTGCTCACTAAATCTCTATCCAGTATGCTCACAATACTTTGTTTGAATGATTAATCTGCTGGTCTCAAGATTTTAAGTGGCAAATAAGCAGTTTGGAAAGGTGATGCCATCCTAGCTGCCAGCTTCTGGTTTGTTAATTTAGTTCTGCAGGGGTAGCACTTGTAGTAGATATATTAATGCATTCCTTTGGTTGGTGCAGTGATTAAAGTTCTGCGCTGGAAGCAGGGAAATCAAGATTCTAGTCTGCCATACGCACAGAAACCAGTTGGATAACTTTGGGTCAGACCCTCCTTCTCAGCTCTAATCTACATCAGGCTCTGTAAATAAGCCAGTTGATAAAAGCTCTTGTCACATTATGCACTGATAGCTTCACTGTAAGAAAAAGGTTACTACAGTGCAAAATGAGAGAGTCCTGCTCATTCATTTCATTCAATTCAATTCAATTCAATTCATTCATTCATTCATTCAATTTATTGGCCACCCATCTTACAACAGGTAACTCTTTATGCAGGATAGCACTATGCAGAATAACAACATTAATAAAGTAGTCATTTAGAACTGGATCACTAGATGTACAGCATCTCAAATCTCAAAGTCAAGGATACTACAAAGCAGGCAAAGATACCGGTGCCATAGATGTTGGTCTCCTTTAAAAAAGTTAAACAATATGTTTCTGAAACAACTTCTTGCACTGCCTCACTAACTCAAGTGCATATCTTTTCCTGGAAATGCATAGCTACTGTATGAACTCAGGGAAAGAAATGGCTTCTTTAAGGAGGCACGGAATTTACCCCAGTGTTTTCCAAATTTGGCAACTTTAAAACTTGTGGAGTTTCATTCTCAGAATTCCCCAGTTAGGGGGCTGTCTGGGGATCAGGGAATTGGAGTCTATACATCTAAAAGTTGCTAAATTGGAAAAAAAAATGCTCTACCCTATCTAAACTCCCCATTTTAACTTCTGCTCCAAGCACTGGACATCCCTATAATGTAAACTGAAGCTTGCCCATAGCATTTCTTAACAATCTTTTGCTACTATCCTTTCGTCCTTCTTTTCTGCCATTAATTTATACACATATATCTTCTTACAGATTCCATGCTTTAAAACTAAGCTCAGGATACTGGAATGTCCATGAAGCTGAAGTTTCAAAACGTCTTTGCCTTCTGCAAAATATGTTCGTTCACAGCTGGCTTTTATCTTCTTGAAGGAGGGGCCATTACCTTGCAGCCTAATTCCTGAGTCACCTGTGCTGTTGTAACTGCTGTTTCCTTCAAGCAGTCCTGCATGCAACACATACTTGGCACAGGCTCCTCAGGAACCTCCTCATCACTGCTGCCAGCCCACACAATCTCTGAAGGCAGCAGTCCACTCCCTAATGGTCCTGGGCCCTCATCTGAGTCCTCGCTCTCCTCAGCCATCTGCACCTGCTGAAGGCTAACCACAACAAAAGCATGCAAATGCAAGTAGATAAATAGGGACCACTTTGATGGGAAGGTAACAGTTCTCCATAATGTTGTGCTGGCCACATGACCGCAGAAATGTCTTCAGAAAGCACTGGCTCAATGGCCTTGAAATGGAGATGAGCACTGACCCCTATAGTCGGTAACGACTAGTGGAGTAAAATCCGCAGAGATTCCTTTACCTTTATCTTGTTTTACCACAATTGTTGAACCCTAAATTTCCATTGCTAAACAGCACTGTTGTTAAATGAGTTTTGCTCCTTTTGTAACCTTTTTAGTCACTGTTGTAAAACAAGTCACTGCAGCACTGCAGTTGTTAAGCGAATCATGGGTTTGTTAAGTGAATCTGGCTTTGCCCATTGATTTTGAAAGGCCACAAATGGCAATCATATCATCCCAAAACATTGCAACCATCATTCCAAACACTTTAATTTTGATTATGTGACTGTCGGGATGCTATCCTAAGTGCGAGGACTTGTCATATGTCACTGTTGTAACTTTGAACACCTGCTAAACGAATGGTTGCAAGACGAGGATTACCTGTATGATTGTTAGAAATACAACTCCCCTCTGTTCCCGCTTAAAACACAAGAACAGAAATTATTCCTTTTTCTACATTTCTTGATGCATTTCCCTTTGAGGCAAACTTTCTTTAGTCTGTTACTATTGTTCCCTGATTAATAGTTTTAAAGAATTTAAAATTTTGGTTGGTTTTTAAATGTGCTTTTTTTAAAAAAAAAAAAGAAAATCTGATTTTTATCTGAAATATATATATAGCGATCTCTAGAGGGACTCAAAAGTCTGTAACTAGAATAAGGAATATGATATATATTGCAGATGTCACGCTTGGTGGTAGGTGTGGCATTCTATGAATTCCACCAGGGCCAAGAATATTGCAATTGTTTAAGGAGGACGTTCATGTGTGTTCTTCAGCCATCTGTTTTTATTCCTTAGCCTCATGTCAACAGTAGAATTGCAAAACAAAGGAAGTAACCTGGGATTTGTTTGCCCCATAATGTTGCCATAGATGCATCCAAGCTTAACAACCTTAATGGGCCACAACGATGAGCAAATTAATGTTGCATTAATAAGCAATGATAAATCAAAGGATATACAAAGAGGTATACGCTTCAAACCAGGGGAGCAATGGCCTACAGTGGTGGATATGGTAGGATTGGAATGATTATCCAGGCAGAAAGAGCCAGTACACACAGACTTGTCTGCAGTTTTGGTTTTGCTGTTTCAAAGAAACGGGAAGCATCTGCCACATCTGAGGCTTTCCAAGTTTATGACCTTCTAACCTCCAGTTTATGTATCCTCACCCTCCATTTGCTAAAGGGAAGGGAAGCGATTGCCATGCTTCATTAATAGACAGGCTGGGCTTGTGTGTAACTCCGGGGAGATTTTTAAATGTTGAGCTTTCTTTGGAAAGCAGCTCTGGAAATGGGCAAAATAACTTTGCCAAAGGAGAGGAGTAAAATGAAAGGATGCTTCCTTCATGAATACTCAGACTTGTCTACAGTTCAGCTAAGACCGGTAAGGCTGGCTTGTGATCATCAAAATAAATAAATAAATAATAATAATAATACCTGCTTCCCATATTAACTTAATCTGTAAGGTTGGCCTTGGGCTCCATTGTGCCTGCTTCCAGGTTGGGAGAAATTCATGCCGCCAAAAGAATGAGAGCAATGGAATGACAGAGGGTAACAAAGTGGATAACATAATGAAAAGAGGTGTTGGACCAGGGTAAGGGTAATCCTCAACTTACGACTACAATTGTGCCCAAAATATATGTTGCTAAATGAGACAATTTTAGGTTATTTTTGCCCCATTTTACGACCTTTCTTGCTGCAGTTGTTAAGTGAATCATTGGAGTTGTTTAAGTTAGTAACAGGGTTGTTAAGTGAATCTGGCTTCCCCATTGACTCTTGTTGAAAAGTCACAAAAGGTGATCACATAACTCCGGAACCATCATAAATACATGCCAGTGGTCAAGCATCAGAATTTTGACAACATGACCAAGAGGATAACAGTCGTAGGTGTGAAAAATGGTCAGAAGTTACATTTTTCAGTGCCGTTGTAACTTTGAATAGTCACTAAACAAACTGTTGTAAGTTGAAGAAGGTTAGCAGCAGGGATGGGCTGCTGGGGGTTTGCAGGGGTTTGGAAGAGCCCCTAGCTAAGATTCTGTGCAGTTTGGAGAACCCCGAAATCCCACTGCTAGCTGACCCCACCCTCTCTCCCAGGAGTCCCCACGTGGCCCATTTTGGATGCAGGTAAGTGCAAGGCGTGCACAGAGGCTCGGGGAGGGCAAAAAACAGGCCTCCTGGAAGTTCAGGAAGGCCAGAAATGGGCCTGTTTTCCAGCTTCCAGAGAGCCTCCAGAGCCTGGGAAGGCCATTTTCACCCTCCCGAAGGCTCAAGGAAAGCCTCTGGAGCCCTGGAAGGGCAAAAACACCCCCCAACACACACACCATGATGCAGGAAGCCAACTAGGCCATGCCCACCCAGCAACCGGGCAGAAAACCCTTTGCTAAAATTTTTGAAGCCCACCCCTGGTTACCAGTAGCTGTCAAACAGGTAACAGAAAGCTGAATGCAAAAAAGCAGGAAAGTGAGTGATAGAATAACCAATAGAGAAAGAACAAAAGGATGAATGAAAGATTCATGTATGAGAAAGACTGAGCAAGCGTGATGATAAGAGATAATCCATAGCTCTTCCACATAGCTCTGCAGCACTTGATTGATGGGAATGGGAGAAGGGAGACCTCCTACTCATCCCATAGGCCAGGTCTTCATGGATATCTAAACAAGCTGGTCAAACCTTCCCTCTCTTTTGCCCAATGGTGGGATTCAAATTTTCTTGCTACAGATTCTGTGGGCATAGCTTGGTGGACATGGCAGGGGAAGGATACTGTAAAATCTCCAGTCAGGGGTGGTATTTGCCGGTTCTCTGAACTACTCAAAATTTCTGCTACCGGTTCTCCAGAACTGGTCAAAACTTGCTGAACTCCACCTCTGCTTTTGCCCCACTTCATGTTAGAGATTATGGATTGGTGACAGGAAATACACCAGTAGTTTTCCTTAACCTGCTCCCGACTAACACCATCAATATGCTACCATTTGCTGGTCTCAGACAGAATCGAAATAGGCTGTTGAGAAAGTACTAATTTTATTGGTAGACTGTTAGGCTACTTAAAAACTGCATAAGCAAAGCATATTGACTCAATGGCCCGGATTGGATGAGCTTTAAAGCATTACATTATATTGGCTCTTAAGGACCTATTGTTCTATACTTCCAAGATTGAGATCTGGCACTGAACAAATTAAGCTTTGACTGTTCATCAATATCTTAGTCTATTCCTAGAAACACATATGAAAAATCATTTTCAGGACTGAGATTTGACACTGAACAATTAAGCTTCAGCTGTTCAACAACATACTTTTCCCTATAAACATCATTTATTTAAAAAAAAAATCTGTTCCTAGTATATCATTGATTTCAGAATTAGTTGCTCTTTAATCTGTATTTTATTTCTGGTATTCCTCATAGCTCAGACACTGCTGGAAGTTGTAGAGTCAGCAAAAAGATATCTCATTTTCTGTTTCCTCTCCTTCTCGATTCTTTGCTTCCAGCATCTAACTCAATCAAGGCAGTAGCAAAATTCTTCCTTCAAATCAGGAAGGAACCATCAAGCTTTCCATACAAATAACATTGCAAGGCTTATCAAAGCAGGAATAAATTTAGTCCAAGTGAATGGGCCACTTTTTTTCCTTGAAGGAACATCTGCAAATGATCAGCACCAAAAATTCCATCTGATTGCTGGACAGCGAAGAAATGCAACTTGAAACATCTGCATGTCAGCTCTGAAGCATTGCAGATCCATCTGCAAAACACATGATGTGCCAATTGACTGACTTGGTTGAATGGGATATCAAGGAGAAGAAACAGGGAAGGTTTAATCCTCTGTATACAGTTTCGTTGGCTCCTTCTGTTCTCCTTTGGTATTATAACCATGTTCTCAAACACAGATACAAAAGTAAATAGCTATTTTTTTCAAAAGACAGGAAGGAAGACAATAAAAATGTAGGGGTTTCTTATTTTAAAGCAGGAAACCATGAGAAAGAGACAGTCCATTATCTCTGTATTTCTATAGCTATATGTGCTATTCCTTGGCTACTCTATTTCTGACACACTCATTGGTTTTATGTTCTTGAGTGTTATCAGTGAGATTGAAATGAAGGCTGCCTTTTATAACGTTTTTACCTATAGTGAAAGCTGTCTGGTTATGTGTTAATTGGAGGGAACTGAAAGCATTCATCAGAATCACCAAAATATGTAACCCATAGTTACTAAATATTGCTGAGAAAGTAACACCAATGGAATGTGAGAGACTGCTGTGCTTTCAGCATTGTTATCCTCCATCCATCAATAACTTTTATAATTATTTATTTCATCACATGCCCTATTCTGATTCTGTAAATTTCTTGGAATACCGAATGAATTTGTTTGGTTATGATGAACACAAATAAAAAGGAGAAAGCTATCATCTTATTTGCCATCCATATTATTATTCACTGGTATCTCACTAGCCAGTATGTTTAAGTGCCAGAATTCCAATTTCAGGATGTCTAGAATAAGCCACAATAATTTTAATTCTTCCGATGGACGGGATCTACAACCTTATGCCAATTACATATCCAACCATAATATTTTCTTTAATTCTCCAATTCAGTTTCCCCCACCTCCTTGAGGAATACAGGCATATTGCTTTAGATGTAAAAAAAAAATCTTAATATGATTTAAACTGGCTTTTCTGTTGAACCACAGTTCACAAGCAGTGCTATTTATGGCACTTATTTCACTGTTGAAATTACTTCACACCATTTTTGATCCAGACTGGGGTCAAATAACATAACTCTACACATGTCCAATGGGGAACAATTCTTTACTTCTGCTAATCCATTTTGTTCTGCTGTACAGAGAACAGACCTGTCATGTCTTTTCTGTTAAATAATCAGGCACCTACTTATTCATGCTATTTCAGGATCAGAATTAAAATCTGCAGTTATCTTCCAAATGTATTGTTCACACAAGCCACAAATCATCTGAATTTTCTGAACCTTTTCAAATTCAAATGGCAAAAAGGAAATGCTTCAACTGGAGAAAATGACAAAGTGTTTATTTCCTCCATTTGACTTAACGCAGGGAGAATTTTGGGGGGGGGGGCACTGTGGATTTTCTCGTGTACTTAATATTGCATCTCCCATATTTTCAAAGCTTTTGATACTTTCTGTAAGGTGTGATTCTCAAGGACATTTACCGCGTAAACACGTGGAACAAGAGGTGATTCGCAGTTTACAATTTTGTAATTTTGAGCCTAGTTTTTTTTTTCTCCCCACTCCCTCCCATATCTTCTTTTCTGAGGGTTCAGTTTCTCCTTTTACATTACTTTGCTAACTTTACAACATCAAGCAGTTTTCTTTTATCTGAGAATTCACAAGTCACTGGGGAATCCATATGGAAAACTCCCGATTCTAACAAAATTTCTTTCAACAATAGATCTCCATCCTTATTATTCAGCCATCAATTTTTAAAAAAAATCAGCAACCAACAAATTTGGTTAGATTTCCCTTTCTGGCTGCATCACTGATTGTAAATTGGAAACCACATATGGTTTAGCATAGCGCCTCCTTCACATGCAAAGCATTCATCTCTTCATCACTATGTGCATTTTGTTAATGCCTTTCCAGTCCCTTGTAAGCTTGTCTGCTTTCCATTTGACAATCCGAATTGTTTTTTTCAATGTATATCAAGACTATCAACAACACTACCAATACCCTTCTTACTGACATATGTACCTTTCAGGTTTAGAAAACTTTTATATTTGTATGTCTTAATTTTATATTTCATTATTTATTACACAGTAGTGTATAATACAGTAGTTTGTATTAATACAATAATATATTTTAGTATGAAAATTTAGAAAGTTGATAAGATTTAAAGTAGAGAGGCAATTGTTTCACTTGCACTGAGATTTGATTTTAACAGTGTTATGTTAACATTTATACTTGCCTTGGACTGTAGAAGAGGAGAATTAAAATGGGAATGAATCAATTTACCATTGCAATCAATTCATTTCACCTTTTCCCAGTTTTTACTGTAAAGCTCTAAAATTTGGAAATTCATTGTATGACTAAATGATGCTCTGCAGTTTTATTAACCTTACCATAAAACACTCATTTCTTTCAGGAAACCGAGCCAGAGTACTCTTCTAAACAGTGTGGGAATAATATTTAACATTTCTATGCCAATTTGTTTGTGTATTCATATATGTAAGTTCCAAATCTGAAGCTTTGTTTTTTAAAGTTCCTTGTTACATCATGATCATTTTCTATTTTTTACCAGACCTCCCCATCTCACAATAAAACACATCAATAAGCCTGGAGGGGTGGAAGGAGACTAACAACAAAACCCTTTATTCTTTAAACATTAGGAGAGTTGTTCCACTGTCCAGAAAATCTGAGTTCAGATCACTAATATCACCACTAGAATACAGGTAGCTCTCAAATTACGACCACAATTGACTCCCAAATTTCTGTTACTAAGTGAGACATTTGTTAAGTGAGTTTTGCCCCATTTTATGACCTTTCTTGCCACAATTGTTAAATGAATTACTGCAGTTGTTAAGTTAGTAACATGGTCTGGCTTCCCTATTGACTTTGCTTATCAGAAGGTTATCACATGACCCTGCAGCCATCATAAATATGAGTCAGTTGCCAAACATCTGAATTTTGATTTCATGACCGAGGGGATGTTGCAACAGTCAGAAGTGTGAAAAACATTCATGTCACTTTTTTTTAGTGCTGTTGTAACTTTGAATGGTCACTAAACGAACTGCTGTAAGTCAAGGACTACCTTTATATTTGAGTTTAGCTTCAGTTCCTTTAGCATTTTTTTACCACTTGCATCATTTATCTTCTCCCTGAAATGAAAACAAACAAACCCATCTTCACCATCTGTATCTCTAACTTGGTGCCTGGGACCTTTGTGGGCTAAGGTATGGTTTACTTTAGCAAGTAGAACAGGGTTTTCTCTAACGTTGAAAACAGATGATTTGGACAATTTCTGTTTTGATTAGGGATTCATGCATTTTGGATAAGGTTCTTACTGAAGCATTATTGCTTGTTTCAATACATTAAAATATTGGGACAGAGACATTAGATTTGAGTTTTCCAAGTTTGCAATTCTCAAGTTCTTTGCTTCTTACTTCCAGAGGGCCTTTGTGCAGTGGTGGGATTCAAAATTTTTTACTACCGGTTCTGTGGCTGTGGATTGGTGGGAGTGGCTTGGTGGGTGTGTCAGGGGAAGGATACTGTAAAATATCCATTCCCTCCCCACTCCTGGGGGCAGGTTACTGCAGAATCCCATTCCCTTCCTACCCCACTAACCTGCTTTCCAACTCCGTTCTCCTGTGCGCCCAGTTGGTCAGCTGGGATTCAGGAGGCAGAGAATAGATGGAGGCGGGGTCAGTCAGAGGTGGGATTTTCTAGTTCTCCAAACTGTTAGGAATGTGAGTCACCTAACAGCTATTTGGTATGGAAATATATAAACCAGGATAGACATTTTAATACTGTCTCTTTAAGGGAATGCAAAAACGGCAATTGGGTGTGATTCTGCAAATGGCCATAAGATGGAGCCAGAAACTTGGGTTGTTTAGTCTCAGAGTGTCTCAGTGAAGTGAATGAGTCTCTTTTTCCTTCTGTTGGAGAGTTTTGCTGTTGCTCCATTTTTCCTTATTGACTGTTATTCTTGGATTTGATGTAAGTCTGTTACTGAACTGTTGTTTGATACTGGACTTTGATATTCGGATTATCCCTGGACTGAACACTGACTGCTTTAAATGTGAATGACTTGGACTGCTTGTTGAACTCTGCTATATGTTTGTTGAAAGTAAAAATCTACATTAACTGTACAGTGTATCTGTGTGCTGTGTGTGTGTTATTCAAACACTTCTCTCACTACGTCTCCCTGCATGCGCTCATTCTCCTAACGGGGAATTACCTCAACACGAACTACCCAAAATTTCTGCTACCACTTCTCTAGAACTGGTCAGAACCTTCTGGATACCACCTCTGCCTCTGTGCTTCTAGAACTTGCCATAATTCAAGGGTCTCCAAGATTATCTCCATAGATAGGACCATTCCTAGTATTGTGGATTAAAATGATGGTCTTGTGCTGCTTAGATCTTTGTTTCTTGCCATTTGCTTTGGTTTCTCCAAATAATAAACAAAAGCCAAAAATTGAGCTGGCTGTCTTGCCTTTCCTGGCTTATTTTACCATTTGTGGAATTTCTGCACTTACTATTGTAATTTTTCATTTCTGATTATTCAGCAGCTCACAGCTTGGAAGCTAGATGGTGATAACTTGGAGATTTGAAACTCAGCAACTGTCTAGTTTAGAGTGCTGAAAGAATATCAAGTAATTAAATGGTAGAGCAACTCACTGAAACAGGAAAATGCTCCTTGTGGGAAAGAAATCAACCCTTCCTGCCATTCAGCCTTCCTCTTCCCGCTGTTTATCAGGGCAAAAGATGAGAAATTGCAATGGGCTCAATACACAAAGATTAAAATGTGGCAGAAGGCACCGGCCTAATCAGATGACCATCTCTTCCAAGATACCAGAGATCTTAATTACATCGTGTTAAGTACTGAACATGGGTCGAAGTAAATGGAGACAGCCTCTGAACAGTGAACTTTCAGCTCTTTATTTGCATAGTGACTTCTCGAAACAACAACAGTGAACTCTGCCTTATATAGGCAACCTTTGTAAGATTTGTCCAATAACGAGCTATGAACGCTAGCTCTTTTAACCAATAAGAATTCTCTGTTAAGGGCCAATTGGATTCCTCAGAACTAACCAATCTGATCTGGCCGCCTAACAGCCAATCAGAAGTGCAGGGCCAGAACCCTGCACTTTACCTCAAGCTCATACTTTATTAACGATGGTATATACACAACACCCTTTCCCCCTGGCTTCTTAATTACAGTGTAGTTATATAGTCCCTTAGATAGGATGGTTGTCTTTTAAGTCTTTCGGATTTTCGTTGGATTGGTTGGTTGCAATCCTGTTGAGGTAGATTGTTGTTTGGCAGTGGTTCTGCATCTTACTCAGCTGCAATTTCTTGCGGTGCAAACGTTTCTCCTTCCTGCTCCATTTCCTGAGTATCACTTAGTTCGTCGTTCCCTTCGAGCAGGTTCCCTGGAACTTCATCTTCTTCCGTACCTCCTCCCCCCTCGCTTTGGTCATGGGAGAGTAGTTGACTGGCTGTTGCGAGTCGTGACCATAATTGGTCGATATGCCGTTTCCACAGTTTATTGTCACAGCATTTCACTACGTAGGATTTGGGGCCGGTCACTCGTACAACTGTCACCTCTATCCATAACAGGCCGCCCGATAAGTTTCGTGCGTAAATGAAGTCTCCTACCTGGAAGGTGCGACAGCAGCCGCTGGATCCTATTGGCTTTTCCGGTTCATAAGCAGGGTGCAACCGGTTGAGGTGGGAGCGGAGTCTTCGTCCCATCAGTAGTTCGGCGGGAGTTCTGCCGGTGACGCTATGTGGAGTTATGTGTTACAAAAAGAGAATTTGATTGACCTTGTCATCGATATTGTCATAGTCCACTTTTTGCAAAGCCTTTTTAACAAATTGGACCATGCGTTCAGCTCGGCCATTGGTCGCAGGGTGCGCAGGCGAAGTGAGCGCATGGCGGATGGTGCGGTCAGCGAGGTACTGCTCGAACATCAATGCCATGAACTGTGGCCCGTTATCAGACACCAGGACGTCAGGCAATCCATGGGTTGCAAAGAGTCTATTTAGGATCTTAATCTTTGCCTCAGAAGTTGTGGCCGTCATACAATGAATTTCTAACCAATTGGAGTATGTGTCGACTGTAAGCAGGAAAGTATAGCCCTTGGTTGGCCCCGCGAAATCCAGGTGGATTCTGGACCAGGGTCCACGTGGCGTCTCCCATTCAGTAGGCATGGCTTTTGGTGGGGCGTTGCTGACTTGTTGGCAATTGGAACACGCTTTAACCCACTGCTCGATTTGTCGGTCCATGCCTGGCCACCATGCGTAGCTTCGTGCAAGCGCCTTCATTCACACGATGCCAGGGTGGCCCTCATGCAGAATTCGCAGCAGCGTCTTCCGGAGTTGCTCTGGGACAACGACTCTATCGCCCCAGATGATACAGCCTTTTTGGCAAAAAAAGTTCAGTCTGTCGAGATTTGAATGGTGCAAAGTCATCTGGTACTTGGTCCAATGGCCATCCACGTTCTACCCAGCCTAGGACTCGAGCTAGGGTGTGGTCTCGTTTGGTTTCTCTCGTGATGTCTCGGGCGGTCATAGGCGGCGATTTGAGTGTTTCGATCTGCAATGTGGTTGCCGTTGGTGCTGGATCGTCGAGAGTCTCTGGAAGCGGTGCTCGGCTTAATGCGTCGGCGTGGGGAATGGCTTTCCCCGGGCGATATTGCAGCCGATAATTATAAGCAGCTAGGAATTCTGACCATCGGGTCATTCTAGGGGATAATATGAAGGGGGTTGGCTTGTCCCCGGCTATTATCCCTAGCAACGGTTTGTGGTCAGTTATAATGGTAAATGTCCTTCCATACACATATTCATGAAATTTCTTTACAGCTGAGACGATTGCGAGGGCTTCTTTATCAATTTGTCCATAGTTCCGCTCTGCTTGTGAAAGAATCTTTGAAAAGTATGCAACAGGGCTTTCGTTCCCATTAGGCAGTACATGGCTCAAAATGGCGCCCACCCCGAAAGGCGATGCATCGCAGGTTATAACTAACGGCAAGTCTCGTTATACTGCATAAGTACAGAGTCAGATGTGAGCAGTTTTTTAACATTCTGAAACGCTTGCTCTTCCCGGTAACCCCATACCCACAATGCTTTCTTATCTAATAATCGGTGTAACGGTTCAGTGACAGTTGCCTTGTGCGGTAAAAATACATTATAGAAATTAATGAGGCCTAAGAACGCCTGGAGATCGGCCTTGTTGTGTGGCCTGGGAGCGTTTTTGATCACTTTTAATTTACTCTCGGTTGGATGAATGCCCTGGCTATCAATCCGATACCCTAGAAACTCAACATTGTCAGTATACAATTGACATTTATTTTTTTTCACCTTAAGTCCGGCCTCTTGGAATTTTTTTAGAACGCATTTCAAATGGTCCTGTAAGATTTTTTGGGTAGGGGCTGCAATTAATACGTCATCAAAATAAGGGACCATGCCCTTGATTCCTTGTAATAATCTTTCCATAAGGCTCTGGAAGATCCCCGGGGCTACACTAACTCCAAATTGTAATCGGGTACATTTAAAGGCACCCCTGTGTGTTACAATAGTTTGGGCTCGAGCCATTTTTTCATCCACTGGTAATTGTTGATAAGCTTGAGCTAAATCCAATTTAGCAAAAACCTTCCCGCCCCCCAAGGAATGGAGGAGGTGCTGCACCATTGGAACTGGATACGCATTCTGCTGTAGGGCGTGATTCAAAGTGGCCCGGTAGTCCCCACAAATTCGGATTGACCCGTCTGGCTTAATGGGTGTTACAATAGAGGTTTCCCATGGAGAGTGATCGATGGGCTTCAACACCCCTTGAGCATTTAGCTTGTCGAGTTGTTCGTCGATTTTTGCTTTAAGAGCGAACAGAACTCGACGGGGCTTCAAACGAATGGGAGCTACTTTTGGATCTAGACTGAATGAGATCAGGGTCCCCTTATACTCGCTTTAGCTGTCCGCGAAGACGTCGCTGAACTCAGAGATAAGGTCTTCCTCCCACTCACAACCACCAACTCGGTTCACGCTGGCCACTTCAATGCCGAGTGGCATGAACCATTGGAGGCCTAGTAGGCTGGGCCTATCTTTATCGATGACCGTCAGAGGTAAGTACGCTGTATGCTTCTTGAAGGAGACTCGGACTTGGCAGGACCCAACAATGGGGATTCGATTTCCTTGGTAGTCCTTGAGGATGAGGCGTTGAAATTGGAGGTCTTGGCGTTGAATTGTGGGGATGAGTTGCTTGAGTGTCTTCCAAGACACCATCGAGAGGGACGATCCCGAGTCGACCTCCATGTGGCAAGGCTGGTTCTCGATGGCTACCGTGACTCGGATTTTCTTAATGTCCAAAGCTGAGGCATGACCGATAGTGATAGTATGGTGAGCCTCTTCTCCCTGCAAAGCTCAATTTCTGTAGGAGTGGCTTACTGGCTCTCGCCTTACAGGACGGTTTCCTGTCGATTGGCGATAGTTAGCCCCTTTTGAGGCCTGGCTGAGTCCTGGTAAGCTGCGGCAGACTCGGCCGATGTGGCCTCGTTTCCCGCACTCATGGCAGAGTGCGTCGTGGAATTTGCATTCGGCCCTGGCATGGTTGGCTCCACAGCCAGCACATGGGCGTAAGGGCTTCGGGCGAGGGTCCCAGTCGGACTGCAGTCGATGGACCACTTCTTCATCGCTGTCTGATGATGAAGAGAGGTCCTCGTGGTGCATTGTTAATAGCTGCCCTTCTGTGCTAGGTGAGATTTCGCTGGCCGGTGGTGGTACCGGAGTGCGGCTTCGCCGTAGTTGTGCAGCCGACTTTTTGGTCGCCTCCGCAGCCGTGGCTTCGGCGATGGCGTCAGCAAGGCTGATGTCGCCTTTCGCCATCAGCTTGCTTTGCACGCCTAGTGCATCTAATCCCAGAACTATTCAATCTCTTAGTGCTTCTTCTAAATCGGCGAACCCGCAGAGGCCCCCTAAATTTTGGAGGTCCGCCACGAAATCGGCCACGCTCTCCCCTTTTTGTTAGTTCCTCTGATAAAACTCGTGGGTCTCACGAGTGTAGGCATGGTTGGCGCGTAATGGTCTCTCAGGATGGGTTCAAAGTTATCCCAGCTGATGGCTTTCACTTCTCAAGGTTTGGCGAGTGCTTTAGCCATCTTAAATACGGCTGGGCCGCAATGCGTCAGGAACAGCACCCTTTTCTTTGCTGGTGTGGTGTCCTTCAAGTTATTCGTCTCAAGAAACATTTGGAAGCGATCCATGTAGGATTCCCGATCCTCTTGGTTTGGATCGAACGGAGCGGGTGGTACGATGCTGCCGGACATGGTTCTGTTGTTGGCGTCGTCTGTCAGGTGCTCGGTATTGCTTCCTGGCTTCTTCGGTTCAGACGTCTCCACATCCCACCCTCGTCGCCAGTGTTAAGTACTGAACATGGGTCCAAGTAAATGGAGACAGCCTCTGAACAGTGAACTTTCAGCTCTTTATTTGCATAGTGACTTCTTGAAACAACAACAGTGAACTCTGCCTTATGTAGGCAACCCTTGTAAGATTTGTCCAATAACGAGCTGTGAACGCTAGCTCTTTTAACCAATAAGAATTCTCTGTTAAGGGCCAATCGGATTCCTCAGAACTAACCAATCCGATCTGGCCGCCTAACAGCCAATCAGAAGTGCAGGGCCAGAACCCTGCACTTTACCTCAAGCTCATACTTTATTAACTATGGTATATACACAACACATAGCAAAAGATCCTTTCCACTAAAAGGTTGCAGCTTCCTCCTGCAATGTTAAATAAGTGGTAAGCCAAAATACAGCAAGATACCTGAATTTACCTTCTCTAGGAAACATGGCTAAATGCACTTACTTGGAATTCTTAGAGGTGACATTCTTTCATGCCCTTTCAAGTTGCAAAGGCAAAGTTTTTTTTATGTAAACAGCTCTTAGGGGAGGATTCAGCATGGTTTCTGGGGGGGGGGGACTCCAAATGAATTTGTTGAATGACCACTGCATTTATTTAGCAACTGCACCAAAAATGGCGGAAAAAATTTCCAGTTATTTGAGTCTTGACTTATAACAGTAACAACTTATGACCAAAATTTCAGCCCCAAGTACAGTCGTACATAAGTCAAGATACCTATACGCCAGAGGTGGTATTCAGAAGGTTCTAACCAGTTCTGGAGAACTGGTAGCAGAAATTTTGGGTTCTTCGGACAAATGGCAAATACCACCACTGACTGGCCCTGCCCCTATCTATTCTCTGCCTCCTGAGTCCCAGCTGATTGGCTGGGTCTTCTTTTGTTTCCCTACACAGGAGAACAGAGCTAGAAAGCACGTTACTGGGGTGGGGAGGGAATGGGGATTTTGCAGTAACCTTCCCCCAGGAATAAGGATTTTGTAATAACCTTCTTCTGGAATGGGGTGGGAATAGGGATTTTACAGTATCTTTCCCCTGCCACACCCACCAAGCCACACACACAGAACTGGTAGTAAATTTTTTTGAATCCCACCACCAGGTCAGGGCCCACTGCTGGGATGCACCTCATTCAGAACTGGGCTGTAGAAGCAGCGGGCAGGCACACGCAGCTCCACTTGGGCACACAGCAGGTGTACAGTATGTGCAGCTCCAGTTGTGTGAACAGAGGACACATATGCGCCCACCACTACCACTGAATCATCCCCTCTCTCCCCACCCCAACCCCCACCCCGGCCAGCCCACAAAGCCGGAAACTTTGGATCCACTGTATACCCAATTTGAATCTCCTGCTGCCTGGTGTTTAATTTGCCTAAACTGAGCATTACTGAAATCAGCATTTTTGCTAGATTATGAGATTTTTAAATTTGGAGACATTAAGCCTTATGAAGAAATCCAGACAAGCAACACACCCAGATAAACTAATCCTACTTCACTGCAATATTACATTAACGGAACCTTGCAACCAGGGATGGGATTATACCAGTTCATACCTATTCTCTAGAACCAGTTGTTAACATTCTAAGAGGTTTGGAGAACTGGTTGTTAGAAGAAATTACTGGCCTAATCCTGTAAGGAAGGCAGGAAGGAAGCATTCTGGTGTTGCTTACAGAAACTGCCTCTCCATTAACCCTTATTATATTCTTGGCAGGACTAGACTTCCTGTCTCAGGAACTTCTCTGGAGTTTTTTTTCCCCTCCTTTGCTGGTACTTTGCTTGTGTGGAGTGACCATTCAAAGTTACAATGGCACTGAAAAAAGTGACTTATGACCATTTTTCACACTTACGACTGTTGTAGCATCCCCACAGTCATGAGAGGCCAGGTGAGGAAATACGTGCCTCAAAGTGAGTGATATTGAGTTGGCCACACCCAGCCAATAACATGACCACCAAGCCACATCCACCCAGTCACATGACCACCAAACCATGCCCACTAATTAAGCCACATCCACAGAACCGGTTGTTTAAAACTTTGAATCCCATCCCTGCTTGCAACTCTGAAAATAAATTAATTTCTCCCTTGCCTTTACAACCTCAAAAACCCAAGAAACCCTTCTGAGATGTTTGACACATCCACATTCCTGCTGCAAGCTAAGCAGCCTCTTATCTGACCAGTACTCTGTCTGTGGTACTTCCCCCTGTCCACCAAGTTCATTCCCACATTCCACTATGTAATTTTAGAATATATAATTTTAGAACCTTGGAGATGGGAACACTGCAGTGGTGGAATTCCACCAGTTCGGCCCGGTTCTGCCATCAATAGCAGCGATGAGCAGCAGAGACCGAACCAGTTCTCTCCACCATTCTGCTGTTGGGCCCACCTGCCCACCTGGGCTCCCATACTCACTTTTATCCTCTGAATTTGAAGCGCAGCTGCTTTGCGTGGCACAGAAGAGTGCTTGGCACACAGGCACACACAAAGTGTGTGCCTGTGCACAAAGCGTGTTCACCAAGCCACGCCCACCAAACCGATGGTAAAAATATTTGAACCCCACCCCTGGGACACTGGTATAGTAGTTCCAGTCTTGATATGCTTAGATCAGGGGTGTCCAACTGTGGCAACTTTAAGGCTTGTGGACTTCAACTCCCAGAATTCCCTGGTCAGCATGAATTCTGGGAGTTGAAGTCTACAAGTCTTAAAGTTGCCAAGGATGGACATCCCTGTTTTTGATCATCATGATCACGTCGTCATGATGGTGTCACATGACGTATCGGGACTTTTTCTTTCCCCTTCGCTAAACCGGGCATGGGTGTGGCCAGCAAGTGACGCATCTGGCCCACAGGCTGGGTGTTTAACAGCCCTGATCTATGCTTATTGTTGAAATATTTAAATAATTAACGATTGCCACTGCAGTCAGAACTGATATACCTTTCAGAGCTTCTCATCTGTTTTACCTTTCAGTGAAACTGCAGCTCTTAGAATTCAGGTAACTGCCAAGACGTTATGAAATGGATAACAGTGCATCATTTGGTGAAACCAAGCATTATGTTCGGTGTTGAAATTTCATGGATTATGGAATCCAGATGTTAGTGAGAATCTGCAGATGGCTGATGAAGGAATGTATAACAGAACCAAGCCCTCTACTTCTGCTAGTAAAGTCTGCTTTATCACAAACAGGAGGAAGTTCATTCTTAATAGTCCCTTTTAATGTTGTGTCTTTGAAGCACAGGTTCCCCCAGGAAATGTTGATGCTGGTGATTTTATAATGAGCCTTTCAGTGGTTTTATGGGTAGAGGTTTGTATGGATCTTAAGTAATTAAACTTTTAAGCCAAATAAAGTGAAGGAAAGTAGAATTGTACTTTATTTAATATTATTGTATTTTGTTCTGCCTCCCAACTAAACAAATCTTGGGTGGATAATTGATTAAAAGGCTCCATAAACTTGTACATAATTTAAGAGATATGTGGGAAATTACTTCCTTTGTTGTTGTTGTTTTTTGATTGCACCAGGGCAAATTGCCAGTGGTTTAATGGATAAAAGACTGAATAAATTAATGCAGTGGGGTGATTAATTTAGAACTATAATTACTTAGTGTGAGCGCACACATAATAATTAGAACTTTAGTCAACTACTGGGGGTAGCAGAGAGTGAGTCTATGGGATCCTTATCTACAATGCCAAATCATTCAGTTTTGGGGGATAAAGTAGCACAGCATCTTCACTGTAACAGTGTCTCCTAATTCAGGAGGAATGCAGTCAGTGGCACTGATTCATTTGTATGAGAATAAAAACCCTAAACAAACTCCCCTTTGCTGAATCATCCTAACCATTGAGATTTTGGCCTGATTCTACATCTGCTTCATTAACTTTAGGATTGGTGGTCATCTACTGTAGTCTACATATGGATGCTCCATCACTGAGGTTGGACAATCATTTGTCTGGTCTCCTGCTTGAGTTGGACTAGAAGACCTCTGAGGTCGCTTCCAGCTCTATTGTTCTAAGTTCTAAATGGGAAATGGAAGTTGGCCGTTTAAATGTCTTAAATATAGGGGATTGGATGCATTTGGATATAAGACCACTAGGGGACACTGTTGTGTCAGCCATATTAGTAGTCAAGAGACTGAACTCTATGGCCATTCTAGCTATTTTTTCCCCTCAGGATAGATACATTTTGGATAGATGCAAGTTTCATCACTTGAAGGGCAGTTTAATGGGAAAAGAGCAAAAATAAGAGGATATTTGTTTGTTTTTAACTTTTTATGTTTTAGCTTACACGTAATGGTAAATCACCAGAATTACCCTGTGGTAAGATGGAGGGTAAATAAGTAAATAAATAAATAAATAAATCATTACTAAATCTGTAGCATGCTGAAAAATATTAAGTTTGGTATTATTAGTGGTTTTGGAATGGAGTTTGCAGTCCCAGGACTATAATTTGCAAACCTCAGAAAAAGTGATAGGAAAAGGCATTGAAAAAAATCCCTACACCACCATGAAAATAATTTAAATTTTTAAAAAGAGCACTATAACAAAAGCAACAAGAAGAAAATTTTGCAGCAATCCCTAAACGAAAATGTTGTCTTTAAAATGGAGACAGCCAGTCTACCAAGACTGTTTAAAAGATCTTCACTCGCTGCTAAAAAGATCATAGGGGTGGCGCTAGGCAATTCTACACTAGAGGCCTTCTCTCTTCCCAATCATGATCCAACCAAAATTAAACACTTTTAAGGCTCATTGACTTAAGTGATTTAGGCATGTGCTTAACACATCCATTATGTTTTGTGGCATTCAAATGTTCTTTGGCCAAATTGTCCAGACAATAACGTTGCTGATGGCCGAGGCTGTTTTAACTGCCACTGGCCTTCCATAAGCTTTCCATGTTGGAAGTCAAGGACTGTAATGACCCAGGGTGTGGCACAAAGGCAACACAGTCAAATAAGCAAGAACTACCTCCAATTTTGCCCCCAATGTCCAGGTTACCTTCGGCTAGAGAAAAATCTCTTCCAAGAACAGTCTTTAAGTTGAAGAAATTCTGTCCGAAAACAAAGTACATGCAAGCTGTAAATACAAATCTGCACAAACAATGTTGCAGTAATTAACTTGACAGGGCAGGAGAAAAATTGCAGACTTGAAAGCCCAGCAAAACACACACAGTTGGGAAGACGCCAGGAACCCACATAAGCCTCGAGATACCATATAATTCACGATTTGCTCCCAACAACTTGCTGTACGCAGCTTCCCTTTTAAAATATTGTGTTCCCAGCTGCAGCTAATGAAGGGAATCAGGGCCCTTTCCTCCCCTGTAAGCGACACAACTCACATTGTTCCCTTCTCCGTGCCTCCCTGCGTGTCCTAGAATGAAGAAGGGGTGGGCTTGGATCTTCCTCCTTATTCCCTTTCCCTTGCTCTACCTCTCCCCTGCTCTGCCCGGCCAGCCTTTGCCCTTTCCCAGTTTCTTCTATAGCCAATGGAGCCACACTCCCACTCCCTGTCAGCTGCTCGGCCTCCGCCTCCAAATCAGATTCTGACAGGAGCATGACAAGGACCAAATAGAGAAGGAGATTTGATATGCAAAGATAAAAAATATTCAAAGTAGTATGGATGAATATTTTTTACACAGTTATAATCATGTCAAAATCTAATGCTACCAATACATTTTTAGTCTGTTACCTAACTAAAAAGCCATGGTGGCACAGTGGTCAGAATGCAGTACTGCAGTCTACTTCTGCTGATCACCATCAGCCAGCAGTTTGGCGGTTCAGGTCTCACCGGCTGAAGGTTGACTCAGCCTTCCATCCTTCTTTGGTCGGTAAAATGTTGGGGATGGCAATATGGTGACTCTGTAAACCACTTAGAGAAGGCTGTAAAGCACTGTGAAGTGGTATAGACGTCTAAGTGCTATTGCTATTGCTAACTGCATAAAATGAAGATTTTATTTCAGGTGTGAATATAGTGTTACATTGGAAGACATATATAGGTAAGGCTGTGGAATCTAGTCAAATCTAGTCAAAATTTGGCTCAGGAAATAAATATCCTGAGAATGCAGAATCTTACAATTACCCTTTTCTCTATCAGGACAGGGACTCTAACATTTCCTTTTATCATTCAAATGTTATACCATCTCAAAAATATCTTCTGCATTTCAGACCAATTGGCTAATTTTAAATCAGTCTCCTTGAAACCTCGTGTGTCCAGATATGTTGAAGGACAACTCCTATTAACTAAGTACTTTGGTAACTGGCTGAGTTCACACGGTGCATTAAGCCAAAAAATCAATTAAGCCAGTAACATATATAAATCCACACTCTGTATAAAGAAGTAATCAGAGATGGCTAAGTAATACTCCTCCCAAATAATTTTAATTTTAGTTTTCTTGTGTTTATGGTAATCAAAATGAATGTTATTATACAATAAGCCTATAAGCAATTTGACTCAGACTGCCCTCTCTTACTTTATGGCAGTCCCATTTTAAGGGGTGGGGGAGTCAATTTGGATTTTTTAAATCTGAGAGCATATTATTTATCATTGGCAGAGGTCTTCCTGCTGTCCTGTGAGGAACTGAAATAGTCTTCCTGTGTTTAAGGTTACAGTGGTTCTTGCCTGCAGGCCATTTTTAGAAATGTCTGGAAGTTTGCTTTGTGCCAGCACAGGAAGAATGTCTCAGCATTAAACTTAAGCCCGGTCATCCTGTTCAGCGCAGGCAGTGAGGTTTTTTCAGTATTTATACTGGAATTAAGAGGATTTTTTCAGTATTCATACTGAATACTGCTGCAGAAAAAAAATTAACCCCTCTTGTCTTCTACATATAAACAGAACCAGCTTTTCTTTTCTAGTAGATTCTTATACCTTCAAAGACAACACTAGCATATGCCCTGTTTCCCGAAAATACGACCTACCCTGAAAGTAAGGCCTAGCTTGATTTTTACACGTGCACCCAATATAAGACCTACTCCCAAAATAAGCCCTAATTAAGATCCCACCCACTCCAGAGTGCACAGGTAAAAGTTAAGCTAGGGTGGGGCTGGGGGTGGTAGGGCTGCTGTACTATTTACCTTTGGACAGTTGTAGCTATGCCTCGCACACCCCAACATCTGCCTTGCCAGCCCATTTCTTCCACAGCTGGCAAGGCTGGCAAGGCTTTCCTGAAGGCCTCTGTAGCTGATAATGAAGCTCCGGATCAATACAGAGCTCTGTTATCGGTTGCAGAGGCCTTCAGGAAAGCCTTGCTGGCTGCAGAAGACATTCCTGAGGGCCTCAGACAGCGAAAAGGAGGCCAAGGGTGAGGCATGCAAGTGAGGTTAGTCAGTGGATAACATTACCCCCATAATAAGACCTAGTGCCTTTTTGGGTGGCAAAAAATTATAAGACAGGGTCTTATTTTCGGGGAAACACAGTAGATGTAATCCTTGACTTATAATAGTTTATTTAGTGATTGTAAAAAGTTACAAAGGCACTGAAAATAGTGACATTATTTTTCACCCTTATGACCATTCCAGCATCCCCATGGTCACATGATCAAAATTCAGAACCTTGGCAAGTGATTCATATTTACAATAGTTGTAGTGTCCCAGGGTCATGTGTTCAGCTTTTGTGAGCTTCTGATAAGCAAAGTCAATGGGGAATCCAGATTCACTTCACAACCATGTTACTGGTTTAACAAGTGCAATGATTCACTTAACAACAGTGGCAAGAAAAGTTGTAAAATGGAGCAAACTCACTTAACAAATGTTTCGCTTAGCAACATATGTTTTGGGCTCAACTGTGATCAAGGATTACCTGATTATCTTTCTCTTCCCAAGGAAAGCTCAGATGTGTAGATTTCCAAATTTACAAAATTTCCTAAAAGGATGGAGAGAGCAAGCAACGGTGCCTTCATATCCATTAAAAATTACACAATCGGTCCTCCCATTTTCAAGACATTTTTGTAGATGTATCTGCCCATCTTTAAATGTGCCTTATCCAACATCACATGGATTGTTTTTGAGCTATACAAACGCATGATGTACACAAAACAGTGCAGTGCACAGGCATCATTGAAGAGATGGTAGCTTGACTTTATGCAGCTAGACCACCTTTGATTTATGGTCACAATTGGTACTAGAGTTTTTGTTAAGCAAGCCAGTTAAGTGAGTTGTGTCCCATTTAATGATCTTTTCTTTGTTGCCACAATTAAGTGAATCACGGTCAGGAGTGGGATTCAATTGGTATTACTACCAGTTTGGTGACTACGTTTTACACGCGCACTCACACGTGTAAAAAAACCTTAAGCTGTGCCGCCCAGACAGCTGACAAACATTGCGTGCAGGGGCACAGTGTTTGAAAAGCCTCTTTTTTCCTGCTTTTTCAACCTCAGCTGTAATGCGCAAAGTAGCTGAGATTGAAAAAGCAGGAAATAAAGGACAGGTAAGAGCCCGGGCGGGTGAGTGGGCCAAACAGCAACAAACAGAGAACCGGTTCGGTGTCTGCTGTTCTTCAGAGCTACCAGTTCTTTAGAACTGGGCAAAACTGGTAGCATCCCACCCCTAATCACGGTGGTTATTAAGGAAATCAAACTGTTGCTAAGCTTCCCTCATTGGCTTTACTTATGGGAAGCCCGTTGGAAAAGTTGCAAATGGCAATAGCAAGTAGAGTTACATACTGCTTCACAGTGCTTTCCAGCCCTCTCTAAGCAATTTACGAAGTCAGCATATTCCCTGCAACAATCTGGGTCCTCATTTTGTCAACCCCGGAAGGATGGAAGGTAGTCACATGACCCTGGGATGAACGTAGTAATCCTCATAAATACATGCTGGTTGCCAAGTGCCTGAATTTTAATAACTTGACCATCGAAATGCCACATTTAGGACCTGTATACTGCATGAGTCAAAAAGAGGGCTGTGAAAATATTTACAGACCCTCACCTCCCAGACATAACTGTTTCAACTCCTACCCTCAAAATAACACTTTAGCGCACTGCACACCAGAACAACTAGACACAAGGACAGTTTTTTCCCAAACGCCATCACTCTACTAAACAAATAATTCCCTCAACACTGTCACACTATTTTCTAAGTCTGTGTTACTACTACTATTAATCTTCCCATCCTTGCTTTCACCCATCTACTCCCACTTATGACTGTATGACTGTAACTTCGTCGCTTCTATCCTAACGATTTATATTAACTGTTTCCTAGTATGATTTGATGGATTATTGTACCCTATGACTATCACTAAGTGTTGTGCCTTATGATTCTTGACTCTTGACGAATGTATATTTTCCTTTATGTACACCGAGAGCATATGCACCAAGATAAATTCCTCGTGTGTCCAATTACATTTGGCCAATAAAGACTACTAATCTAATCTACAGCAGTTGTTAAGTGTGAGGTTGGTTGTAAGTCACCTTTTGTCATGCCCCTGGTGGAGACTGACTCTGAGGAAGAGGAGGAACAGCCAACAGGGAGTGGAAGTGTGGCTCCAGAGGTGGTGGAGGAGGCTGGGGAAGGGCAGAGGCTGGCTGATCAATCAGAGGAGGACCCAGGCCCATCTCCTATCCATCCTAGGGCACGCAGGGAGGAGAGGATCAGGGAAAAGTGTGGTCTACTTGGGAGGAGAAGACCATGATCCTCCTTATGGGTTGCAGCTGGGAGCTCTGTATAAGAGTTTAGAACTGTGTGTTCACAGATGCTGGAGTCAAATTAGTGCTTTCCTTGGATGAGGTTTATCTTTGTTGGCGTTCTTCCCATAGACTCTCCCCGGTTAACTTCCTGGAATGTATGATTAATCCTCTTGGTTTGCCTTGGAGCTCTCGTCAATGCGGTTTGTTTTTGGTTCCTTTTGTTTCATTATCTACTTTTTGAATTTAAACTGTGACTAATAAAATAGGGAAGCTAAGTTGAAGGCATTACAAGACCTTTATTCATGTTTTAGTTTTTGTGTTATTTTTGAAACACTACAGGTCATCACACCTTTTTCTTCAGTATCATTGTAACTTTGAATGCTCGCTAAACAAAGCTGAGGACTACCTGTTGTATCATTGTCTGCACTGAGAGCTCAGCCAGGCTACATGCAATCCAAGAGTTCCACAGGTGATGCTCCTGCTGTACATCTCTACTGGCTGCATCTATACAGCAATGGAAGTCCAAACCATTTCTGGCTTAATCATGGTATTGGAACCCAGTCATGGGTAAATGATGTTTTATGACAGTTGCAGTGTCCCAGGGTCACACAATCACCATTTGCAACCTTCTGAGGCGGTTTCCAACTAGCCACTGGAGGAAGCTGGATTTGCTTAACGACTATGTGGTTTACTTTAAAACTGCACTGATTCAATTAACAACTGTGCCAAAAAAAAAAGGTTATAAAATTGGGCACGACTCACTTAGCAACTGTGTTGCTTAGCAATGAAACTATTGGTTCCAATTGTCATAAACTGAGCACTACATGTATTCCTAACTCTTCCCACAGTCTTCAAGCCACACCATTTGCTGCCTCCTTGTCCTCTTTTATCAAGCCAACTTCTTATTGCCTCCCCAATGTGATGAAGCCCATCTTACCTTCTTACCCACCTGTTCAAAAAACAAACCAACCTGCAGCTTTTTGTTTTTGTCTGGGAAGAGACAGATTGTTCCTCTTTTCTGTCCTCCTTCCCCAAGACCCAGGCATGGTTTGTTTTCTTCTCTTTTTTAAAGCATCAAAGGACAGTTGTGCTGAAAAAGAATTTCAATGTCATGGCACCCCCATTCCCCACTCATTAACAAAAGGGTGGCAGGTTTTAAACCAAAGCAGTTTAACAAAAAAAAAAAAACACACATTAAAAGAATAATAAAAAATAACATTAAAACTATCGAGATAGTTCCACCCATTTTTGGAGGTCAAACAAGGTTCACTGCAGCACTCAGGTTTATAGTAGGGGTGGGCAACTTATGGTCCCTTTATGTCCAATGGACTTCAACTCCCAGAATTCCTGGCTGGCTCAGGAATTCTGGGAGTTGAAGTCCACAGATCATTAAAAGGGCCATAGTTGGCCACCCTTGGCTTAGGTAAGACTGCAATTAAAGCTGTGGTTTGATTTTCTTCCGGGATAACAAACGTGTTTTCAAACAAGTATTTTAAACCCATTGTTTCCTCGTTGCTTGGAATGTAAGGGACTTAAAGAAAATGACAATATTTTCTAAAACCCGGCTAAGCTCATTTTCTTACTGGGAATCCCCCTGCATGAGACAATCTTCCCACAAATCTCTTAAAATTAGTTTGACTGCAATTAAGGAAAAATGTTTTAATGTTTCCTTAAAGCAATTAACTTTTAAGTTGAAGTACTTCATGATAAAGTGACATTTGGTAAGAAAAATGAGATATAGCAGCTTGAGATTAGATGATATACAAAATACTTATGAACCCATCCAACTATTCCCTTTCAAGTAAGCAATGTGCACAGGACAGAAATGAGTAAGATACTATAGTACAGAATAACGTGAACAGTCGTAGAAACATTGAAAACATGAAAGCTTGACATTATTGAAGTTAGATTTGAATTTACTGCAGGCAAAGGATCACATAAGTCTTTATGCAACATTTTTGAGGGCCACCTTCGAAACATTGGCAGCCGTGTCCCAAAATGGGCATTTTTTTTTCTTTTTTACTTATGTCTTATACTTTAGGGTTTAACTTTTTAATTTGTAATAGTCAAATTACCATTATTCCCTTTTCCGAACAGATTTTTCCTCAGTAGGGGGTGCTATGGAACTGAGATTCTTTTTTTCAATGTCAAAACTCCCCCTGCTGGTGAGAAAAAAAAAACTGCAGGGATTTTTGGAAATGGGAACAGGACAGGAAATGGGCACCTATCACTATGTTTTAATATGCGTCTTTTCATTTTCACTTTCAAATCTTCACCATTTGCAATCCGTGTTAGTCCTCCCAGGATTTTATTTTATTTTTTTTAATGTCAGGGCTCCCTCTAGTAATGAATTTTAAAATGACAAGATTTTGTATTGTGTTTTAATAGGCATAAACAACTTACCGTACTTCTATAGATTGCAGGACAAAGAAAACCTACAGGACCTACTAGAGGCAAAGTTCTGGATGGGGTGGCACTACCGTGCTTAGACTACTGTAATGTGCTCTACCTGGGGCTTTCCCTAGAAGAGCATTCGGAAACTTCACTGCACAAAATGTGGCTGCATGGGTAATAAATGGTGCTAACTAAATGGCACATGTAGCACCACTACTCTGTGAGCTGCATTGGCTGCCGGTGTGTTTCTGGGTGACATTCAAGGTGCTAGTTGTCATCTTTAAAGATCACCGACATGGCCTGGGACTGGGTTACCTGAAGGACTGTCTCTTTCTAAAAATTTCTAACCATTCAATCTAATTTGACAGATAGGGCAGGCTGCAGATCCCGTCAGCTAAAGAATATCAGTGGGCAGGAACTAGAAGAGAGCCTTTTTCTGCTGTAGTCTCTGCCTTATGGAATATTCTTCTCTCAGAGATTAGAAGGGCTGCAACCCTGTTGGCTTTTTGCAAAGCTTTAAAAACTCAGCTATGTATCCAGGCCTGAGGATGAGAATGTGCTAAAGACCCCATTATTTGGCTGTACAATTAATTATAATCATCAAGGTTGCTGTTTATACATTTGTGGGTGGGGTGTTTTTTTAATTTTTTTATATTGTTTTGTAATTTTAGAGCTATAAGTTGCCCAGAGTCACTTGGTTGAACTGACTATAGATTACAGGGATGGGATCCGACTGGTATAACTACCAGTTCTGCTGCTCGCGCACGCAAGTCATGCAAGTGCAATTTACGACCTGCTGAGTTGCCTGGACAGCTGAGCAGTGCTGCGTGCAAGTGCGCAGCGGTTGGAAAAACCCTTTTTTCCTGCTTTTTCAACTGCAGCTGTGCCACACAAAGCAGCTGCGGTTGAAAATGCAGGAAATAAAGGTCAGGTAAGAGCCCGGGCGGGCGAGTGGGCCAAAACAGAAGCAGACATAGAACCGGTTCTATGTATGCTCTCTGTTTGCTGCTCTTCAGAGCAACCGGTTCTACAGAAGTGGACAAAATGGGTAGAATCCCATCCCTGCTATAGAAATTAAATAAATAAATAAATAAATAAATAGCAATTCCCATGCAATTACTAACCAATTAGTAGTTTTTACAGGATCAGACAAGTTCAGCCGGAACCAACAGATGAATCCTGCCCTTCATATATATGGATGAGTTCAGTCAAACAAGGCATTATACTTGCTTTAACTCATGATTATGTGCAGAAATATCTGCATCCATATATAGGATATTTAATATATTCCCGTGTCTCACAGTGGAGATTCTAATTGACTTAACTGTTCATATTCCACCAAGTTTGTTTTCATAGATAATGTTAATTTAGGGCTGTATTAACCCTTTGATGGAGGCATTTCTTTGGCTTCTGAACAAAATCAGAACAAAAAAATTCTACCACTCCTTGACTGACATATTACTTGTAACTAATCTGAATTATGATGATAAAGAGACTCTTACATATATAAATGACATCTTTATGAAGCTGTGCAGATCAGGAAGCAGATTCTGCAAAAACCAGAACTAAAATTTATTGAGAGATGCTGTAATAACAGAATTTTGTAAATCTGATAACATTTTCCCTTCCCTGTCACTTTTAATCCAGGGAATCGGGAAGGAGTCAGACTGAGTCTCTTTCCAATATTTTCTCTATCTAGATTGGAATCCTAGCTGACATAATTTATTTTTGCAACTTTGAGCCATTTTAAATAAATATTCAGATCTTTGCCTCTGTAGGAACAAATTTCAATCCATCTGTGAGGAAATGCTAATCTGAATACACAGTTGAAGTTTTCTATTAAACTCTCAAGTTCTGAAGAAGGGAAGCATAATTTCAAGGTTAATGGCTCTCCAATAATAAAAGAAGGTTCTATTAGAGAATGCATCAAATTGTTTTGTTTCCTTTTTAGGCACAGGGAGTAGACATAGACTATTATATTAAATATTGGTAGGCATGATAAACCCAGAGAAATGCAAATATGTCATAATGGTTCTGATTAGAGGTGGTATTCAGCCAGTTCTGACAGGTTCTGGAGAACCAGTAGTGGAAATTTTGAGTAGATCAGAAAAATGGCAAATACCACCTCTGACTGGAGATTTTACAGTATCCTTCCCCTGCCACGCCCACCAAGCCACGCCCACAGAACTGGCAGTAAAAAAATGTGAATCCCACCACTTAAATTGCTGTGTAACCAAGTCTATCTACCTTGTTATTGGTTCTCCTTTTTTTTTCTTCCACCTTTTCCAATATTAGAGCTTCCTCCAGAGATATCAATTAATATGTCAATGAAAAAAAAAAAATCCATGGAAGAGAGAAGCTGGAGGCACCAGAGGATTATATGGCAACTGTTTAACCCAATCGTTTTAGCACTTCCCTCTGGTAATGGATTCCTAAAGGTGAAACTGTCAACCTATTTTATCCTCTTTTCATTTTGCCCATGCTTGTGCTGAAAACAACAGCAGCAGGGTGTATAAGGGAAGGTAGTTTTGGGGAGGTGGAGAGGAAATGAGTTTTTCAGCCTTAGCTCAGTGGAGCATTTAAGCGCACATTAACTTTAAGGGCATGAGTAATTGTGTTGGCTTTAGTTAGATGTGCTTCATTGCATGGTGAGAGATATGGTTTGTGTCAATCTTACACTAAGCACCCAACTACTTGTCTTTGTCAATAGGAAGGAAGCACATAATTGACAGAAGGAAAACAACCATCATTGAAGAAAAAGACGTGACTTTGTAATGACTCAAATACAACTTAGTGGTAACCAGAGGCCAAAGCAAACCTTTGGACTGCTGTCATCTTAAACAGGCTGCAAAAAATATTTTGTTGACTTAAGATTAAGATAAAGATCCATCTTTAAGCAATGGAAATTCATAAGCAGGCCCCAGTGGAGACACGGTATATTCCAGAGACTTATTCATTGATAGAGTAGCAGAATCAACACTGAAAGGGGAATGAGAATCTTACTAGGACAAAGTACAGCTGACTGCAGCAATGGATAAAACATTATGGACATGGGAGTCACACAGCAATATTGGTGCAATATGGATCTTGGAGTCTTAGTGGACAATCAGTTAAATATGAGCTAGCAGTGTGAGGCAGCAGCCAAAAAAACAATTCTAACAGAGGGATACAATCAAGATCAAGTGAGGTACTAATTCCAGTCTATAAAGTATTAGAAAGACCACACCTAGAATACTACATCTAGTTTTGGTCACCACACCAGAGGTGATATTCAGCAGGTTCTGACCACTTCTGGAGAACCGGCAGAGGAAATTTTGAGTAGTTTGGAGAACCGGCAAATACCGCCTCTGACTGGCCCCGCCCCCATCTATTCTCTGCCTCCTAAGTCCCAGCTGATCAGCTGGGTCTTCTTTTGTTGCCCTACACAGGAGAATGGAGCTGGAAAGCAGGTTAGTGGGGTGGGGAGGGAATGGGATTTTGCAGGATCCTTCCCCTGCCACACCCACCAGACCATGCCCATGAAGCCACGCCCACCAGAACCAATAGTAAAAATGTTTGAATCCCACCACTGTACCACACTATAAAGAAAGATGTTGAGACTCTAGAAAAAGTATAAAGAAAAGCAACCAGAATGATTAGGGGACTGGAGACTAAAACATATGAAGAACGGTTACAGGAACTGGGCATGGCTAGTCTAGTGAAGAGAAGGACCAGGGAAGACATGATAGCAGTCTTCCAATATTTGAGGGGCTGCCACAGAGAGGAAGGGGTCAGGCTATTTTCCAAGGCACCTGAAGGCCAGACAAGGAATAATGGATGGAAACTGATTAAGGAGAGATTCAACCTGAAAATGAGGAGAATATTTCTGACAGTGGAAACTATCAACCAATGGAACAGCTTGCCCTCGGAAGTTGTGGGAGCGCCATCACTTGAGACCTTCAAGAAGAGATTGGACTGTGGTTTGTCAGAAATGGTGTAGGGCAGGGCAGTGGTGGGATTCAATTTTACCACTGGTTCGGTGGGCATGGCTTAGTGGGTGTGCTTTACGTGTGTGCATACACTTTGCGTGCAGGCGCACACCAAACACGCACTTTGCGCAGGTGCAGAGGTGTTCCAACTCACCTCCTGCAAGCCTGCACTCTCCCGGTTGCTCCAGCAGCTGCCACGCAGCACTCTTCTGTGCCACACAAAGCAGCTGCATTTCAAAAGCAGAAGATAACGGTGAGCATGGGAGTTCGGGTAGGTAGGTGGGCCCAACAGCAAAGTGGCTGAGAGAACCGGTTCGGTCTCCGCTGCTCATCGCCGCTACCATCTCAGCAGAACCGGGCTGAACCAGTAGCATACCACCACTGGGGCAGGGCTGTCAAACTCCTGGCCTATGGGCCGAATATGTCACATGCTGGCCACGCGCACACCTGATTTAGTGAAGGGGGGAAAAGTTCCAATATGTCATGTGACGCTGCCATGATGACATGAGTTTGATACCTTTGGCGCAGGGTCTCCTTCTTGGGTGCGGATTGGACTAGATAACCTACAAGGTCCCTTCTAACACTGTTAATCTGTTAATGTTACATTTGTAGTGTGGGAAAGTAGTGTGCCATTTTAAAAGGATCTCTATTTTACAAAATCCCAAATGCCTAAAAAAAAAAAAAATCAAGATTCATAGTGGCTGGGGGACAGTGGTAGTGGAGGAGGAAGCATAGAATTGGCTCTGCCATTAAGTTGAATGATATACACAGGATGCTGGGAGATGGTATTTCAAATATTAGTTGAATGTCTTCTTAAGACACAGTTTTACATAATGTGCCGGTTGTGCTTCCAGCTTCCACAATGCTGGCGTGTTCAGAGACAACTTTGTCCCCAAAAGGATCTCATTTATCCTTCCAGAGGTGGACTGGAGCACTGTCTACTGGACAGTCAGGATTAAATAGCCTCTTTCCTTTCATTCATCTTACTTTTTAATATTTACCTTCATCCTTTTTTCTATGTAATTGTTCCTATGTTAGCCTAACATTCATATCCAGGTAGCTAGTCTTTTAAGCATGTGTTTTTCCTTCTTTGCTGTTAAAAAAAGGGAACATGCAATTTTTTTTTTCTGCCGTTTCTGGCTTGACATTTCAATCTACAGAATGGTTAATTAAGGTGAGGGGTTTTGTGTGTGTGTGTGTGTTTCCTATAGAGCTCTGCAGGAGGGTGAATCCAATTCAGCAACCCCTGTTTAGGTCATGTACTATCTCCTCATATTCTTTCAGTGGCTGAGAAATTTTATTTATTTAGCTTGCTTTGAGGTGGCGATTATTAAGATTGTATTTAGAATATCCTTTTTCTTCCTTATTTTGAGCTTGTGCCTCTGCTGAGTAATTACATGTAACCACTTCACTTTGTAATATATTCCCCATATTTCCCTTCCAGCTGACCTAATGCTTTCATACAGTAACGTACTACAAAGTTCGCTAACCCTTTTTATCTAAGGGAGTAAATAGGCCTCTGTTGCTTCTGCTTCTTTGAAATCCACATCACTCCTTCTAAGCAAACTTCTTTTCAAATGCAGATAATCTCCAGGACTTTCTCCCCCTCCCCCTTCCCCCCCCCTCACTTCCCCCTCAGTCTAAGGGAAAGGTTTATTCATTTCCTTAGGGTATCTTGCAAAGTATCTGCTGTATTTATTTTCACACACACACACACACACACACACACACCCCTTGCAAATTGCATGTGGAAATGAAGCTCAACCTAACTTGCTAATAGGTGATGTGGAAAGACTTAGCTTATGGCCCATTTTAAAATCCAAAGTTGGGATGTATTTGAAATCCAATCGTGACTAAAACTTGCATATAGCATGATGGATGGATACACCATTGGGAGCATCCCAAAGAACCAGGATATGGGAGATCATCCTGCAGAAAGTCCCCCTATGTGGTTTCTAAGAGTTGACAGCAAGCTGATGGCAGATAATCAATGGAAAAGTGTCCAACATGAATAGACAACATTTATGGAAAACACATAATACTTGATAAGTCTTTTGCTACTCTGAAAGCAAGGTGCTGTTCTTATAGAGTTGTTTTTCTTATTATTTTAAAAATCTGGATTTTATAGTTTTGGTTGCATAGAGACTAAAACGGGAAAAATGTAATTGCCATAATGCATTTCTTGAAAACCTGTGACTCTGTTAAGCCTCCAGCTATCTTTTTCATGTGGGTGGATAACATCATTTTAATTCTGCAGTATGTAAAATAAATTTAGTTTCATCGGTACTCAGCAAAGCATCCAATAAAAAGAAGGAAATATTTAAGCATCATTAAACAAGCAGGGCTTGTTAGTACTTGGAGAAGAGATAACAGAGAATGCCACAACTGTAGGTTTGACTAGGATTTTATTCATTCACTTGTTCATTCATCCATTCATTCAATTTCTATAGCTACCCAACTCAACCATGTGACTCCGGGCAATCATAAATGTGAACAGTGGTCATAAGTCACTTTTTCAGTGCTGCTGTAACTTCAGATGGTACCCTTTATTACCTATGGAGCTGCATTTTGCACTTGTTGAAGTTTCTGAATGCTCTTTAAGGACAGCCAACTGACTATACCATCAATTCTTGACTATTTTGCAGAAGTAAAAGTGAAAGTGGAATAGCTGAAAGAGTCCCTTGATGTATTTATCTAATCTTTCTACAATAAATTGACTTACTTTGTCCTTGTCCAAGCAGGAAACTTTGTGCCCCCAAATTCCTCAAGTTGTTGTAACCCAAAACAAAGACCCAATAGCTGAAATGATAAAAGGGAATGAACTCCATATAAATCTGCTCCCCTCCAAACCTGAGAAATACATGAGGGTTGAAAACAGATCTATTTACAAATTACCCTTCATAGACTCAACAGTAGATGATGGAGTTCAAAGAAAGCGATATATTACACCTTAAGACAACTACTTCTATATTATTACAATGCAATAGACTTAACATTCAACAGAATGGCTGTCTAGTAATGTGGAGCATAAGTGAATTTTGCTGACATTCAGTCTATAATTCCAAGTATGCTTTTCAAAATGAAGCCCAAAGTACATCTAATATTTCCCAGAGGGTATATTTTGTGAGACACAGATGGCCAGAGCCCCACTCATCGAGTTCATTACATCAAGAGGCTACTATTACCTTAATTGACAAACAAGGACTGGATGCTGTTCCCCCAGTCCTGCCAAGATAACAAACCAGCCTTGTCCTGGGCAGAACCCTATTTAGATAAGCAACCTCAGACAGAGAGAGGAGGGCAGATTGCAGCTAAATAATTGGAGGGAGAAATAATTGACTTTAGAATCTTGTCTGGCCGAGGACTTACTAAAGAATTTAAAAGAAGCTCCACAAACTTTAACTTCAGGGTATAAGACAGCTATCCCATTAACTGATCTGGTTTCTGTGACCTTTGCAGAAGGTTACAAAAGCAACACTAATATGAGTGAGTCTCCTATACAAGTTGAAAACTGGCATTTAGATAGACATCTAGCATTTATCGCCAAAGAAACTAAAATGTTATTGGGGTTGCAAACTTAGCTCACAAATCACTGAGGTGCAAGATCAGCATCCACAGAATTCCATTATTGAATTTGTTTCCTTCCTACACCATCCTAGGCAAGGAAACTTGGATATCTGACATAGGCAGTTCCAATGCACCAGTTGGAAGTGCAGGAGCTGTGGGTTATACTCCTAACAATTCTCACTCTGACCTCAGTGGTCCATAAGTAATAAGAGGAAGGAACCTTGGAGATCTTCTAGTCCAGGGGCCTCCAGCTTTGGCAACTTTAAGAATTCCTCAGCCAGCAAAGCTGAAGTTGAAGTCCACAAGTTGCTAAGGTTGGAGAGCCCCATTCTAATCCAACTCCCTGCACAAGCAGGAGAACTTATCCCACCTTAGATAAATGGCTGTCCAGGCTCTTCTTAAAAACCTCAAATGATAGGGCACCCATAATTTCTGAAGGCAACCCATTTCACTGGTTAACTGTCCTTACTGTCAGGAAATTTCTCCTTAGTTCTACTACCTAGGGAGAGGAAAACCGAATTGCATCATAATGAAACTGAACTTTAATTGTGTAAATAAGGAGAATATTGACATTACTGTTTGTGTCTCAGATACAAACTGACTGCTCAAACCTTCACCTCCTACCTGGACACCTCACCCAAAATATTTTATCTCTGACAGACTTTTACAAATGGTAACCTGGAATGTAGACAGCTGGAGTGAATTTGTTGACAATGATTGGGTGAGATTAATGTCTGAATTTGAGGTAATAGCCTTACAAGAAACCTTGTTAGCTGCTGAGGATGAACCAGTGTCACTCCTGGGTTTTCAATAATGGTATAATATATCCCTGACCAGAAATAAAAAAAATAAGGGGTGAGCTTATGCATTCTTAGTAGGAAGAACTGCAATAGCAAGGGGAACAACTACCAAATTTTTCGCTCCATAAGATGCACCTAGGTTTTGAGGAGGAAATGAAAAAAAAATATGAATCTGGAGCACCATATGGAGCGCCGAATATGGAGCAGCAGTGTAGTGAGGACAGGAGGAGGAGCCTGAGAGGACCACAGATAGGTGTAGATGTAAAGTACATTATTGAACTATCTAATTACAAAATATGTAAGGGGAAACGACTGTTTCCTGCCTTTTATAGACTTCAGTGCAGCCTCTTACATGCAGTAGTAAACAGAGAAATATTATGGAGGAAATTGATTGCCCTGAAAATGGAACCCACTGTTTCTAGAATATGAAGAAGATGGATCCTATTCTTTCCTATAGTGAAAATGTATGGAATAAACATGGATCACTGAGCAGATGGTGGGATGGAAAATAGGATACATTATTGGTTTTTATATCAGTTTTCTGTAGGATGGAAAGTTGCCCCCAGTACTAAATGGTTTTGCTTTTCTCTCTGTAATTAGTTTTCAATTTGATCTAGGTTATAACAATATTAAAACTCCAAAACCTCAGAGAGCCAACACAATCCCAGAGGTCTCTAAGCAATACATGCATTACACAAAGGCTAATGCTTACTGCTCACCATTCCATTTTCCCCAGTTCTACTACAGCTCCTACTACTGCTCCTTCATTACTACTCCTTGGGAGTTCTACTAGGAGAACAGTACCTCTGTTTGCCTTAACCTGCTTCAGGCTTTATTTCCATAAATCAAGGGTCTTCAAACTTGACAAGGTTGAAGAATTGACAGAATTCCTGAGTTAACATGACGGGAGGAGCAATTCTGGGAGTTGAAGTCCACAAGTCTTAAAGCTGCCCACAAGTCTTAAGACTGTCCACAAGTCTTAAAGCTGCCATAAATGAACACAAATCACATTCCCTCTCAACTCCACTACAATTAGTTACCTCTAGTTACCAGTTGCTATGCTGGCTAGGCAGGGCAACAGTAGCCCAGGTGTTGCTGCTTTGCAATCAGCCTTCCCTCTCACCTGTACTAAGTTTGTTGGGTTTGGCTTACTCTCTTGGTGAATTTACTGGTTTATAAACCATGTTTTAGGGTTATGTCTTGTGCAAGCTGACCAATTATTATTTATTCAGCAAGTCATGATTAAACAAACTAATATGGCATGGTCTCTATCAGATTTCAGTTTGCAGCAACATCAAGAATTTATTTATTTATAAGAGCAATACTAACTGTAGAACTCCTTCAGTTTTAAGAAAGTCTTCCACAGCAAGCCTAAAGAAGTTTACATGCTTGTATTTACAAGGATGCAACATTCCAGAAGGATCTTCATGCCATAAATAGGCTCCTTTTGTGAAAATAAGAAAAGAGGTCTATTTTAAAAGGACATAGTTTAAATTGATTCACACATCATAAACTGTGATTTGATGAATAAGCCACCATAAACCGTAAACCATAATCTAAAAAATTGTCATATGCCAAGAATCCATATCTATCTATCTATCTATCTATCTATCTATCTATCTATCTATCTATCTATCTATCTATCTATAATGGATAAGTGCTGTGTAGCATACTACTGAGTTAATATAGATTCATATGAAAGGATGGCACAAACGTGGCCTGTCTGGGCAAAAATTAATTGGAGATATTCAGCTTATGCTTTTAATGATTAATTATTTTTATGAAAAGATACTGCTCTAATACAGCAATACAGTATTTCTTTCTATTTCTTTCTATAATGTGAAAATATGCCTGGGTACAAGCTTCTTTTCCGTATAAAGTTTAGTTGTTCTATTCTAATTATTAGAGCTATTTTTATTCTAGCTGGGGGTTTTTTTATATCACAAATTCACTAGAAGGACTGTGATGCAGCACTTTCCTCATTGTGCCATATCCTTTTGCTCAGGATTACATGTCTACAGTTTTCCCTAATTTTTTTTAAAACAAACTTTATTGATTACAAAACCAAAACATTGAACAAACACAACACACAGAAGAAAAAAGAAAGAAATAGAAAAAAAGAAAATGATTAAAAAACTAACAATTCTACTATCAGACAGTCTATTGTTCCTTGTTTGTTATCAATATTGCTGATACATTTACAAATACATCTTATTGCGAATATATAATTATGATTTACATTTAATGTTATTTCCTAATATATTTTCTATTTTTGTTCTATCCAATCATACCAGCATTCCCAGCTTCCATAATATTCTGATGTTTGGCAATTGGCATGTATTTACGAAGCTGTAACTTTCCCAGCATGCTTCTGACAAGTAAAGTCAATGTGGAAAGCCAGGTTTGCTTGAAGACCACATGATTCACTTAACTGCAGTGATTCCCTTAACAACTGTGGCAAAAAGGTGGTATCAAATGGAGCAAAACTCACTTAACAACTGCCTTGCTTAGCAATAAAAATATTGGGCTCAACTGTAGTCGTAAGTCAAAAAATAGCTCATCTCTCTCACAAAGGGACTCAGGGTGGTGTATAATAAAATATGAGGGTATAAGTAATTTTCTTAATATAGTTTTAAATTAAAAGGATTAACTCATTAACTATGAAGTACCAGTGATGGTACTTCTGGCTGTATACATACATACATCACATAAATCATGATTTACAAACCAGTGTTTAGGTTTAACAGTCACAGATCAGAAAATAAGCCATATTAGGAATAACTATTTATTTATTTAATTTCTATTCCCACCTATCTCAATCCAATTTACTCTGGATTGAGTTATATAGTGTGAATGCAGGTAATGACAGTCTGATCTTGTTTCTTTGGGTTTTTTTTTTTTGTCTGAAGGCTGCTGTTGAAAGAGAGGGAAATCAGTGCAGTGAATGGATTTGTCACAAGAGTTTGACTTATCTGAAATGAAATAAGGGATTTCAAAGTAGGCTTGTTGAGGGGGAAGTAGGAGCCCTCTTTCTTGAGCAACTTATTTGTCTTGTAGCTTTATCAGCTTTTCTATGAAAGGGGGATTTGATCACTGACTTGAAGCTATCACAAGACTCATTCCCTGAATGAGTAGGCTGCCCCACCTTCCACAAACTTGTAAGTTGATTACATCCTTAATTTACAGTCTTTCTTCCTAGGATCTGATATACATTGATGCATAGGCCAGAATCTGTTTAACAATTCTTTATCACATAAACCACATTCAGAAAACAGCCTAAAACCAAACTGTGCCATCTTAAAACCATCTTGTACTGTCATTAAAAACCAAACTGGGGTCTATGACAATTCCACATGGCCAACTCACCACGGCCAATTTGCCACAGCCAACCCGCCATGGCATCTCACCACAGGACAACTCACCGCGGGACAAGAGTTACACTAATACCAAATAAATGGTGGAACAGAATCATTAAAGGATGCAAAAGGAGGAAAGAGTGAAATGTGAATGGCAAAAATTACAAATTTTTTTATTTTAAATAAATTGAATTGTTAAATTATCCTGCAATGAGTTGTCCTGTGCCAAGTTGTGCGTGGCAAGTTGAATTTGTAGCACCGAGTTGGCTGTGGCAAGTTGCCCCATTGCCCCCAAACTGGCGGCCTAGTTGTTAATGGCTACAACTGTGGGCCTTTAGTAGCGATCCATAGGCTGTAAGGGGGTTGCATTTAACAGGGAGAAGGGCTGACTTATCGGCGTGGCGTTCCCTTAGCATGAACCCGCAACTTATTCCCGGTGTTGGTGCTCAGAGCGTTATTCCTGCCACTGCCCCCCAAGGACTCTTGCACTGGGTTGTCGCCGCGTGGGATGGATGTCTTGCAACAACTACGCGGAAAATCCAGCAGGAGGCCAACTGGGCCCGGGGCGGAGGTCAGAGCGGGGAAAGGAGGAGGGCTTCTCCGGCCGGCGGCGGGAGAGTTTAGGGTTAGGCACCTCCTGCGGCCAACCCCTCTAGCGTGTGTGACTTGCTGCCTCCATCCAGGGGCTGCTCCAAAAACTCCGCCGTGCGGCTCCTGGGGCAACTTTGAACCGGGAAGGCGAGAGATTGAGCTGAGGGATCGGGCGGGGGACGGAACCTCCCCCCCCCCCGCGGCATGGAGAATCCTCCTCCTCCTCCTCCTCGTCGCAACCTGGGACAGAGACCCTTTAAGAGGTGGGGGCAGCGCCTGGAAGGCTTGGCTAGGGGGTAATTTAGGGAGCGGGCCGCTAGGACAGCCGCCTTAAAAACGCCCTGAGAAGAGGAAAATACAAGCTTTGGTCCGGGGAGGGGGAAAGGAAGCCGAACTCACCACCAAAGCCCCCCTCCAAACTTTTCGCATTTTGGCCCAGTGAATGAGAGTTCCACCCCCGTCTCCCTTCTCTTCCGCGTCTCTACTTCCCACCCAGCCACCCATCCGTGCCCCGGGCGTGGAGTAAAATAGGATGGTGGTGCACAACGCCGAGCTTCGCTTGGCGCTGTTTTGCCTCCTCCTGCTGCTGGCTGGAGCGAAGCCGACCCGGGATCCTGCTGCGGCCAGCTGCAAATTCCGAGGAAAAGTAAGTTTGTTTGGGGGTTTTTTTTTTGCCCCGGGAGAACGAAGTGCGGGCGGAATTTCCACCCAGCGCGGGATGGAGAAGGAACCCCCCCCTCCCCCGCCTCCCGAATCTCCCGAGTTCGTTGGGCCAAAGTTGGGGAGGGCGGCTTGGGAAGGGGACTTTGCCTCTGGGGAAATCCGAGGAGGTGGGTGGGAGGGCGCGCACACCTCCAGCTGTTTCTGCCTCTTCAGGTCAAGGAATCTCCCGAGCTGTATCCGCCCGTGCAAGGCCGTTTTAAGCTTTTCCACCAAAAGCTGGACTTTGGAGTTTGAGCGGGGCTTGCGGGATGAAGATGGCACGTTGGTCAGGAGGTGTGCGTGAAAGCCGGACCAACCTAGTCCTGCGGGCAAAGGCGAGGCTTTCTCCCTTCAAAACAAATCTCAGCGCCCCCCTATTGTGCTTTATAAATCAATGAGAACAATTTAGCTACCTGTTGTAGAAGTGTCACCTTAGGACGTGAGTGGGTGGGTACCTGTTGGAAACGTTTTAGGGGTACGGTATAATACTTTGGTTCAGGAAAGTGTGCTAAAGCAGTCAGCGTCTGGGCAGGGCTTACTCAGTGAGTAAGTCCGCCCCTTCCCACCAGTGCAGGACTTTTGACTAGAGAGTAACAACATCCTTCCACTCCAGGTGTGTTGAAAGCTTCCGGAAGGGTTCCATAGGTTTTTTTTTGCCTCCCTTGCAACTCCTTGGGATGTGCATGTGAATTAACTTACTAAGCGGTAAACCGCAGGTCCAGGTTGCTCCTGTGTAGGAGCTGAGTGGAAGGAAGGGGAAGCTGATTTTCCAGGCTCTGAGAAATTGGAGAGATAGCATGGGTGGTGTTTTCTTCATAAGAGAGAAGAGAGGGGGGGCAGGTGTAAATTAGCCCTTGATGGGATTTAGAGTGCCTTTAATGAGATCCAGCCGGGAGAGGAGATAAGGTTCAGCGGAGGTGCCTGCCTGCTGTTTGTTTGGTTCAGCCTCTTTTGAGTTTTGTTTACTTTTGACACTCCTTCCCCAAGCTGTGGATCCCCCATCCCTCCTTTGCACTGTCCGCACCTTACCAAGATTGGGGGGGGACAGGAGATTCCTATATTAGGAATGAACCTCTGCAGCGTCAGTTTCCTTCAGTTTTTTTTAAAACTCTCCTAAAAGCAATTTGTTAAATGGCTAAGTTTAAAGACTGCTTTTCTTTCTCTTTCAAAAGTCTACCTGCTGATTTTGGGGGGCATCTGAACTAGCTAAATAAAATAATTTCACATTTTTCATAGAGACACCCCTTTGTCCCCTTCCACCCCCAATGAGAGTTTTATCGAAGATTGCAAAGAGCAAACTGATCTGTGGATGGCCTCTATAATCCTGTTCCCTGGAAATACTAATTCACCCAAAAATAAAACTTTGGAGTGAAATTATTTTTAAAACAACAGCCTGCATCTTAATTTTGACTTGTCCATGTGCTGTTGTACCCTGCTGGGAAGTATGATGATGTACACCCAAGAGCTTATTCACAAAGAGGTGTGCATAAATTTGCAGCTATAGTTAGGAAATAAAAACTATTGAACTGGCCTTTTCTTCTGAACAAGTCTTTATAATAGAAGGGAGTTGTTTGTCTAATATTAAAGCAGTAGCAGTTTTATACAAACTTGTAATATCTTTTTTTCTTGTCACACAAATGGCCAAAATTCTACTTTAGAACTCCAAGGCAGGTTTGAACTAGAGTTGCAGGAAAAAGTCAATTCATGTGTATTTTTTTGTATCAGGAATGAGTCCAAGAAAACACCCACCAGGTCAGGCTATACACTAATATGAGGGGAGTCACACTTGTTTCTTAAATAATTCTAAAAAGAATGGCTTTAAAATGTGTAGTGACCTCATTCACTTATGTTCCATCTAGCTTAAGAAGCAATTTATGTACAGAATTGTGGGCCTTGATAATAGCAATAAAAAATGAAATTGAAGAAATAGACTGCTAAAGAAATCCAAGCATTTGGATAAAATGGGGCAAAAGTCCAGAAAGCAACTTTTCAAATGGTTTTAATCCTGAGTACATTCCTTGAAAGCAAGTCAGTTTTAATTTAGTGTCATGCAGTGCACTTGGGGAATCAGTCTGGTGGAGTGACATTAGAGTAGTATGTGGCGATGGCTGAGCAAGAATTAAAATATGCCGTTTATCAGCAGACTAAAACAATGTTTTAAAAAAACCCAGCAAGTGTTAGTCAGAAATTAGTGTTATATAACTTTATTCAGAAGTAAATCCTGCTAAATTGAATAGGCTTTACTCCCTGGAAAGCATGCACAGCTTTTTGCAATGCTAAAATCAGCTGGATTTATGCTAGTCCTAAATTATTCCTTTGCTTTTAATGGCATTTAGCTAGCATTAAATCTGACTTGATTTTAGTTCAGTTCCAAGCAATGCTGAAAAATTTGTTAGAAAACTATGGTGCTATCCAAAATATCGGACGCTTCAGGGTGAGATTCACACAGTTCTTTCCTGATGATCTTTGTGCAAGTTGGTATGTATGAGTAATTAAATTTCATCTAATCTGATTCTAGTCTAGTCAGGTTTTGGAAAACAGTGAATTGGCCCTAGAAACTAATTGACAGGCATGGCATTCAATAAAGCATTATCATAATTTGATCGTTGACATGGGCCGCTCACAATCTGTTGCTGTGCTCTATCTCTTGGAGTTGCTGCCTATATAGAATGTTACAACAATCTGACTTGAAGATAACTAAACTATACATGTCCATTGCAAAATCAGTGTTCTCTAGAAAAGACATAATTGCTGCATCTAAGAATAATACCAGGAAAAAAGAGGAACCCTTGTAGGACTTCAAAGGCTGATGGCTTTGAGGCACACAAATCTTTAAAGTGCATCTATGGAGACTTTTTGCCTCTCAGAAACAATTGGATCTATCAGAAAAGTTGCCTTCAAGTTACTTAGAAGAAAACCATGGCTGATAATGTGAATACCAACAGAGGAGTACTCTCTTTATCTCCCAATGTATCTAACTGTACCAGAATGATCAAAGTTCTGTGTAGCTCTAAACCAGACTGAAAATCTGATTTTAAAGGATCCACATCACAGATGGGTAACACCTGGGCTGTTACTCATAGTTTTTGTAGCCACTGATTAATTGCTGGTCCACATTCTCTGGGTGGTATGCTGCCTGAGAAGCTGGGTGATAAATAGGTAAGTCCTGTTTTGTATCTTACATCTTCTGTCATATCTCTAGCTGGCCTTAAGCAAGCCACATGGCAGCGACAGTAGAGAGACTAATGTTATTTCTGAATTGATTACATACAGCAATAAAAGGTGAGCTGGCACTTGTGACAAAATACAGAGAGGGGGGAGGGACATAGTTACTCTACACCCAAGGAATTGGCATATTTGGGCATGCTACATGCATCTCTAATGTTATGGTCCCCAGTGAGCCCAAAGGCTTTTAATAAATTTCCAGGCATCATGTATTGGTCAGACTCAAAGCAGATGCTGGCTAATATCAATTGACAGGTCTTTGCGATGCCACACTAGTCTTTCAAATGTAGACATTAAAAAAAAAAATTAACTTTTCTCAGTGTATGCTCCATCTGTCACTTTCTTGGCTTCCAAAATACCCCTATTAGTTCTGGGGATGCTTCTGTATTCTCGCGCAGGGGTCTCCAACCTTGGCAACTTTTAAGACTTGTGGACTTCAGCTCCCAGATTTGCTGGCTGAGGAACTCTGGGAGTTGAAGTGCACAAGTCTTAAAGTTGCCAAGGTTGGAGTCCCCTGCTCTTGGGCACATCTGAAGGAGAATATTGCATCCATCTCTTCAAAAGGGATGGAAGCTGCTGGAAGCTGAATGGACAGAATATAATGCAATGACAGAGGTGACATGGGAGAGTTTTGGACCTCTGGATCCTGATGAAGTAGACAAAGTTTCCTGCAATGTTAGCTCTACTACTTGTGATTTGGACCCCTGCTCCATCTGGGTAATCAAAGTGGTGAAGGAGAGCACCAATAATTTGATGCAGGGTGGACTCAATGCCTCTTTGAAGGAAGAAGAAATGTCAGAAGCTCTTAAAAATGGATTGGCTTGCCCAGACCTGAATCTAACAAAATTGGGTAGTTTCCTTTTGGGGGAAGATTAATGAGAAAGTAATGGGATTAAAGCTACAGAAGCTATGAAAGATATCATAGTCCACATCTGGATTTTTAGCAATTTAAGATCATATCTGGACCTGAAATAGAAACCAAACTAATCACTGTCATAGATGAAGGGGCTTAAATGGAGGTGGCATGACCATCCTTGTCCTTCTAGAACTTTCAGCAGTTTTTGATCCTATTGGCTAAGATATCCTTTCTGAACCCACTGCAAAAGTTATGAGTTGGAGGCAAGCATTTTGCCATTCCTTATCTGAGCAGACAGACCCAGAGGCTGGTTCTGGTAGTAGGGGAAGAACCCATATGGCATTTTGTAGGAAGCGTCTCTGTATTGTCTTTTCTCCTTGCTGAAAGAGGTCATCCACCACTTCAGTGGGAAATGTTATCAATATGCAGATCATACTCAGTTACACATTCCCTTCCACCTTCCCTCAGTCTAGTGCAGGGGTCTCCAACCTTGGCTCCTGGAAGCCTGGCGGACTTCAACTCCCAGAATTCCACAGCCAGCTTTGCTGGCTGTGGAACTCTGGGAGTTGAAGTCCGCCAGGCTTCCAGGAGCCAAGGTTGGAGACCCCTGGTCTAGTGGAACTATAATGATGATCCAAATCAGGGGTCCCCAAACTTGGCAACTTTAAGACTTGTGGACTTCAACTCCCAGAATCCCAGAAGTTGCCAAATTTGGAGACCTCTGATCCAAATCTTGAAGCTTTCATCTTCCATAGGGAAAAAAAAACAGGATTAGACTCAACCCAAAGAAGACAGAGTGCTTGTTGATCCAGTTACTGATTCTGGGGTTGCATTGTTCCTTGATGTGATTGATTTTTTTCTGGGGTTCTGCTAAAGAGTAGTAGATCAAGGGTCTTCAAACTTGGTAAGTTTAAGGCTTGTGGACTTCAACTCCCAGAATTCCTGAGCTAACCTGATTGGAAGAGGAATTCTGGGAGTTGAAGTCCACAAGTCTTAAAGCTGTCAAGTTTGAAGACCCCTGGAGTAGATGAAGACTGTGGCCAGAAGGGTTTTTGCAGAACTTTGACTGGTGCGCTTACTGTGGTCTTACCTGGAACAGGATGAAGACAGTCACTCATGCCTTTATTGTCTCTTTATTAGCTTATTGTAATTCAATCTGTGTGGGGCTGTCTTTGAAGACCACCCAACACAACAGCATATGTGCTTAGTTGATAATCACAGTACTGTCACATGATACTGCTGTGTGAATGCAACCAAAAGTGCTGTTTGCAACTATAAGGCCCTGTATATCTCAGGACCATCTTTTTAAAATAGTTTCTTACCTACAGGAAGTGCCTACTTAAGAGTTCCCACCTACTAGAAGTAATGGCATGAGTTGGCTAATGTTGGCTCCCCTGCTGGCTAATGTTGTATCTCCCCTGCTCTGGAAATAGTTTTTCCCTTTAAGAATGGCTCCCTCTGTTATGACCATCCAGAAGCAGATATTCTTGGATGGCCTTTGGGGCTTAAATGTTACACAACAGCAACATTTCCCATTAAGCCAAAGTTTAGCCTTTTATCTTGAGATTTTGTTTCCAATTATTTTTATTCTGACAGGTCTTCTATTTACTGTTTAGATTCTGTAAGCAGCCTAAAATCTGGTTAGTTTTAGATGGTTAGATAAATTTCATAAATAAAAGATACACATTTCTTGCTCGTGGTGTCTGGCTGTGCAGTTGTCTGAATCCTTAAGCAAGGGAAATATCTGATTTTGTTCTGGTTAGCATCTCGATTGTGTTTTGTTTATTTTAAAGAAGTTCAAAGCTGAGACTAGATTTGCTTTGGAAATCTCTCAGCCCAAGTTGTTGGTAACTTGATTTCATAGAAGACTTGAATGTTGCTATAGACCAAACTTTTTTCAGATCTCTGAACAAGCTTGTTAAGTCACTGAGTAGGATAGGTGTTTCTCTATAGATATAATTGGAAGGTAGGTTAAAAGGTATCCTTTTTCATATCAAGTTTTTTATTTTATATTTATACATATCAATGTGTGAGCAGTGTGATACCTGGGTATCATACATTTAGTACAGATAAACATAATGTTGTAACTCACAGTTATTACATTTCATTTTCATTGTTTCATGTTATTTAAACATACCTAATACTACCGCCATTCAATTTCTAGACTTCCCTCGTGTTATTGCATAGATCTTGTTATATTAAAATATGTATATTGCTGTTCTCCTTTTATTTCTATTTCTATTCTTTCATATTTTTCCCATTGGTTCATTTAAGCATACATAACATTTCTTTTCACCATTAAAGTATCCTTTTGTATGCCTGTTACTTGAGACTGTATAATATCCAGAAAATATGCATAACCTTCAGAAAAATCATCCAGACAGCTGGTTGGTTTTTTTGCCCTAGATTCAGTTATCCTATGGTAGAATTATGAAATGGGAAAAGTGTGTATTCAGATGGCAAATGAAAAGCCCAGGTCAACAGACTTATCTAGTAAATTTTACGTTCTCTTGCCACCTTTGTAGGATCTGATTGCCAGCTCCCAAGCTGCTTAGTTCCATCTTTCCCATTGTGACTGTACCTATCCATGCTGATAGGGTAAAGCAGGGGTCCCCAACCACCGGGCCCCGGACCGGTACCGGTCCGTGGAACATTTTCTACCAGGCCGCCAGTTTGCTGGACGCCACCATCTTGTTTCGATGAGAAAGTGCTTCCGGGTGAGCTTTTCCGGTTGGAAAGCGGTGTTTGGGTCCTGAAGGAATCCTCGCGTCTTAGTTTCATCGAAGGCGGGAGGCGGCTTCGAACGAAACTAAGGCGCGAGGATTCTTTCAGCACCCAAGGCAAGGTGAGCCGAGCGACCTTCCCGAAGCCGTCCAGAAGCCCATTGACAAAGGTACAAAGGAGGAGTTGAAGGTGGTGGGGAGAAGTGGGGGATGGCTGGCTGGCTGGTCGCTCGGTTCACCTTGCCTTGTCATGTGTGCTGATGCCGGTACTGGGCCGCGGATCATTTTGTGATGCTGGTACCAGGCCGTGGCACAAAAAAGGTTGGGGGCCACTGGGGTAAAGGGAAGTCTGGTAAACTGATCAACACCACTGTACTTCTAAAAATCTACTATTTATATTGGGTCAAAGGTAGTTTGCTGCCATGAAAGAACAGAGTAGTCACATAGCCAAGAATGATTAACTATGTAGTGTATTCTATTAAAGTGCCCAACTTTGGACCATTTGGGCTTTTCATACTTTTCATCTGACTTGCACCATCTGAAATTAATAGTTATGGGATCATGTTTCCATTTTTGTTTGCTCATTTATTTATTAAATTTCTACACCACCCATTTCAGCTAAGTGATTCTCGGTAGTTTATAACAACATATGTTGTACCCTTTTGGGTGATTGCTCTACATGCTGATGCCTACATTAAAATTTTATCTGATTTTCACATTCTTTTAGATTGAAAGTAGATGAGAAGGAAAGAAAGGTATTTGGCAAAATGTTCCTTTTCCAAGAGTCATTAAGGCAAAGATGGGGAAGAGAGGCAACTTTAGCTATAATCTCTTCAGCTTATACATTACCAAGTTCTACTTGAGCTTCTAAAGTACCATGGCTATTTTTTTAAAAAACCCACAGTTGAAGGAGCTAGACATAAAATGTCTCATTTTTAAATCATTCTCAGCAGTTTTTGTTACTAGTCCTTTATTTTTTGGATGAAATTGGATGAATGTTTGAGAATGGTAACTTTTAGAAAGTTGTACAAGCGATGTTGAAGCTTGTGGCTCCTTTATGCTTTTATATGCTAATTTATTTCTCTATCCTGTTTCCAAACATAGTAATTTATTTTATGCCTTAGCTGTTATTTAAAATGACTAAGCTAGAACATATTTCATAATTCTTTCTCACAAATGATCAATTTTTCAGACTTTCACATTGCTAACCTTATCCAGGTTCTGTTATTTGTGATGTTCAAATGTTAGCTTCCTGTTTTCAGTATGGTAATGTCTGAAAACTTTAAAGGTTATTGTTACAATAATCCTAAATAACTGAACACACTATAGCACATTATATACCTGGTAACTCATGAAAATGAAAACTTGTATTCAGTGTTTTGAGCAGGGTCCTTGAATTGTGCACATACTCATCATTCATATTCATTCATTCATTTATTCATTCATGTATGCAGCTTCCATAAATTGTGTGATTCTTGCTTTGCTTCTTAGCAGTCTCATCTTTGCTTTGCTAGACGGAGTCATATTTTATTACAGAAGCCAGACTGTCAAAACAATATTAATTATCCGCAGGAAGAACAAAGTTCCGTGCTGGCTTCAATCTCTTTTTTCTGTGCCAATGAATGAGTCTTGAGATTGCTTAACTTTGGACTGAAAGTTCCCCTACTTTTGAGTGTTTGTGAAGTGAAGGAACAGCTTCATTGTGTTGGGTTTGTATTTTAAAACCCATTTTTTCCTATGACTAATCACATTTGTTTCAGTTGGTATTTTTTTCCCAGTCAGAAAAATAGATAACACCTGCTTAGTTTTGCCACTATAAAGAGTAAATCTGAGAAGTGCTTAAATGCTTTTCTTCAGGACTGTCTTCAAGTCTTGAACTGTTTGTAGTGAGATTTTTGTTTGAAACCATGTTCTACTATGCTTTCTCTTATGGCAAAAGCAGTCATACTCTTGAGTGATAACCAGAAAAGTCACCATGTTAATAGAAACTCATTACATTTTTATTACTTAGCTGTTATAATGCATAGCCATGTGTGGCTTTTCTTCCCGTTAATTTCCTTTAATTCTCATAACAACAGGAAGAGGATTACTTAGTAGTCAAATCCATTCACCCCTGCTTGACAATATGAGGAGCTCAGTTGCAAATGCAGTTTATAGTTGCTTGATTATTTATTGTAACTTTTGCTTATCCTTCTTGATCGTGCTGTATATGACTTGTTGAGGTAATTCCCCATTAGGAGAATGAGTGCATACAGGGAGATGAATTTGAGAAAATACACACACAATACACAGATACACTGTACAGTAAATGTAGGTTTTTACTTCCAGAAAGGTTTTAGCAAAGTCCAAAATAAGCAATCCAAAATCATTCACAGGTAAATCAGTCAGTTTTCCAATCCAGGGATAATCCAAATATCAAATTCCAGTGTCAAAAACAGTTCAGTAATAGACTTACATTAAATCCAGTAATATCAGTCAATTAGAAGAAATGGAGCAACGGCAATATTTTCCAACAGAAGGAAACAGAGATACACTCTCTTCTGAGATTAAGACTAAACAACCCAGGTTTCTGGCTCCATCTTATGACTGTTTGAGAAACCACACCCAATTGCATGCTCTTGCATTCCCTTAAAGATATAGTACTAAAATGTTTGTCCTGGTTTATATATTTCTAATCCAAATACCTGTTAGGTGACTCATATTCCCAACATGACTCCTCCTCCATTCTTATGCTTATTAAAAACATAGAGCTTACTGGGCTTTTTGATTTGTGGTTTTACTTCTGTAAGCCAACCAGAGTCACCGTGGCTGTGTTATGCAGCTGTACAAAATTTCTTAATAAATAAGTCAATAAAACCTTTGGAAACACCAGCTTCAAAATTGAGAGCATAGGGGCCATATTCCCACACTGTATATGCCTATACATGGATTTTTTTTCTAACTTATGCTTAAGTTGGTATGAATACCAACCATAGTTTAGGTTTGAAAGCAACAACCCATTGTGATTTATATAAGCCATGTGTTTTTCAAGCCTAATTTTTTTGTGACATCAATGAGCAAAGCATTAGTTAGCAACAGTTAAGCTAAGATTTCAGAAGATTTCACCAATGTGGTGCCATCCTAAAGTGTTTGTCTACAATCCCTATCATCCTGTAATCATCACCTCTCATGTTGGAGAAGACTGAGCTACCCCACATTGGTTCCCCACTTTTCCACCTATTCTTTTTTTTCTACTGTCTTTTCTACTGTTTTCTACTTTCTTTTCTACCATCTTGGGACAAGGATCTAACTATGAATTTCACCATTTAATGGTCTTTCTGTCTAGTTTGTGACACAATAACCTTGCCACTTACTCGCAGTAATCTCCAAAAATATGTAATGTACTTCCAGGGCAAAGATTTTGTTTTTATAGGTGCTGTAAATTGAAGCTATGGTCAAAATGAATTTTAAAGGAAGATCTTTCTTCAAAATAGGATAATGTATCTTAACTGTACTTCTTAAAAAGGCAGCTGATCTCAGATGATTTAAATTGAAGAGGTCTTGATTTGTTTTTTAAAAAATGTATGAAATATTTTTCTCTCTCCAGAAAATCACCCTTGACTAATCAACTTCTTATAAACATAAACTTAAAAGGGGCCATGGACATCTCTGAATTCAATGTCCTGCTCAAACAGGAACCCAGATTAATGTATCACTGATGGTTTAGCCTTGGCTTAAATATATTCAGTGGAGGGTATCACACTGTAATGTTGATTGACCGTAATGTTTCTAGAGATTTGATGTTTCCACAAGTCTTACATCTGGGTTGGGCATTCAACAGACTTGAGACAAGCACCCAGATGCTAAGGATGAAATCAAAGAAAAATGAAATGTGGCATTCTCAAGGCAACTTATGTATTTGATTCCTGCTTTCTCTACCTTTTTGGAATGCTTATTGTTCACAGACAGTAAGCGAACTCTAGGTCACCAAAAGGAACCTTTCATAATGTATGGAGGAGTATAGTAGGTGAGTTTATGGAGGAGTGCTGCAAGCTAGTAATTTTAGATTCAAGACATAATTATAATGACGGAGGTGGGAGGCCTTAGATAGCCTTATGCATTACTTAATTGGGATATACAGCTTTATTGAGAAGCATATAATTAAGACTGAATTCCTTTCCAAGTCAGCTATCCCTGATTATCATTAAAATTCAGATAAATAGCTTTGTATTTTAAACTCAAAGTGTAGAACCACCATTGTTACAGGAATAACATGGCATCTGCTTTTTTGGCAACAGAGTTTCTTTGTGTGTGTGTGTGTGTGTGTGTGTGCGTTTCCTCTTGAAGATAAGAAATACCACTTCACTTTAGGAAAAGTTACAAGATTAAAAACAATAGCATGCACATTTTTAAAGCATTCATGGCTAGGAAATTACAAGTATAACAACTATTACAAATCATAAAAAGATGTTGCAACACTTAGTTTGATGCACTCAAATTTGGTACACCCACCTAATTTGGTAGACTCAGATATACCCTGAGTCATGTATGTCCTGAATGCTGATTTTTGGTCTTCCCGATATGTTTTCCATCATTTTTCACTCTCCAGATAATGGAGTCCTAATTTTTAACCGTGAAGTTGAGGTGCGGTTGCACTGTTGCTACGTATTTCAAAATGAAGAATGTATCCATGGAACTATGAATCTATGAAGATTCCCAGCCATCCCGGTCTTTGTTGTCCCATGGTTTTTCAAGAGGCAACTGGACTTTCTAGATTTTCTTTGAGGATGTTTCCCTTCTCATCCAAGAAGTTTCTTCAGCTCTTTGAAGAAGCTTCTTGGACGAAGAAGGGAAATGTCCTCAAAGAAAAAACAAAGTCCAGTTGCCTCTTGAAAAACCATCTTTGGGATATGCATGGAACTGTATGAACCAGGGAGGGGGAACAAAGGGACCTTCCCCTTTTCCCTCTCCTCTCCTCCCCCACCCCCTTTTTTTTGGAAAAAGACTCTTAGTACATTCTGAGGGCTTGGCGAAGAACCTCTACAACTTCTGCTTGAAATGTGAAAATATATGACTTCTCAAAAGGACCTTGCATGGTCAGTTGTACATCTCCAGCTCACCTGATCTTTGCTTCTGTAGAGTCAGAATCCTGGTGGCTGCACCTGTGCTTCATAGGTGTCTGTGGAACCTCTAAAAACTGCACTCAGGTCTTGGAGAGCTGCAGCACTTCAGTGCTTTAGGCAACATACTTGAGAGGTGTTTAATGAGCTTTGCACGTGGCTTTGCATAATACAGGCAGTCCTTGACTTATGAGCACAGTTGAGGCCAAAATTTCTGTTGTTAAGCGAGACATTTGTTAAAGTGAGTTTTGCCCCATTTTATGACTTTTCTTGACTCAGTTGTTAATTGAACCATTGCAAGTTGATAAGTTAGTGACTCAGTTGTTAAATGAATCTGCCTTCCGCATTGACTTTGCTTGTCAGAAAGTCACAAAAAGCATTCACATGATCTGCTGTCCCGACACAGCAACAGTCATAAATATGAACCAGTTCCCAAGCATCTAAATTTTGATCACATGACCATGAGGATGCTGCAACTATTGTAAGTGAAAAATGGACATAAGTCACTTTTTTCAGTGCTGTTGTAACTTTGAACAGTCACAAAATGAACTGTTGTAAGGCAAGGACTACCTGTACTTTATAATGCTGTCACTTAGTATTGTGACATTATTCCATATGGTCTTATGGAATATTTGATTGCAGGCAAATTGTCTGGTGCAACATTTGAGAGTAGTATTAAAGCAGTTTGCACTTACTTGTTGCTTTCAGGATTCCCTGCTTCCATCCCTCAATTTTTCCAGTTGGTCTACTGTTTTAATTTTCTTGTAAGTCTTCCAGGAAATTAGCAGTTTTATACGTCTGTAGCAAGTTTTAAGTTTTAATTCATTGTTGTGTTATTTATTAAAATATTTTTGTTGTTTAAATCTTTTTTAAACAGGAAAAATGCTTATGGTACCTTGTAAAATGTTCTGGAGCTTTTAGTTTTTGGATAAATTATTAATAATAGTAAACTGACTTAGAGTCAGTATTGATTTCTGTTGACAGCCTGAATTAGTCTCTGCAGTTTTCTTGGTAAGATTTTTGGAAGTGATTTGCCATTGCCTCCTTCCTCAGGCTGATAGTGAAGGACAGGCCCAAGGCCATCTAGGTGGCTTCATGCCTAAGGCAGGACTAGAACTTATAGTCCACAAGTCTGGTGCCTTCACCACTGCAGCAAACTGGCTTTCCTTGAACAAAGTAAAAGCATAATAAATAAATTCATAGCAGAAATAATCTAAGGTAATATAGTTTTCTACACTAAACCACTCTTATTGACATTGTTGTGGAAAATGGCAAATGTTGTGAATGTATAAAGTTTTAATAAAGCATGAGCTTGGAGTAAAGTGCAGGGTTCTGGCCCTGCACTTCTGATTGGTTGTTAAACGGCCGGATCGGATTGGCCCGCTCCGGGGAATTCGAGTGGCCCTTAACAGAGAGTTCCTATTGGTTATGAGAGCTAGCGCTCCTCGTTGGTTATTGGTTAATAGTTATGGGGTTTGCCTATATAAGGCGGGTTAAAACTGCTATAGAAGTTAGAAGTCACTATGTAAATAAAGAGCTGAAGTTCACCGTTCAGAGGCTTGTCTCCATTCTTTCTCGCCCTTGCTCCAAACATAACACTGGCGACGAGGATGGGATGTGGAGATATCTGAACCAACGAAACTTCGAAGAACACTGAGCACGTGACAGACGACGCTACACAACGGAACCATGTCCGGCGTCGTCGTACCACCCGCTCCGTTCGATCCAATACAGGAGGACTGGGAGTCCTACATGGATCGCTTCCAAATGTTCTTAGAAACCAACAACTTGAAGGACGCCACACCAGGAAAGAAACGGGCGGTGTTCTTAACGCATTGCGGTCCAACTGAATTTAAAATGGCTAAAGCACTAGCAAAACCCCGAGAAGTGAAGGCGATGGATTGGGACGACCTCGAACCTCTCCTACGAGATCACTACGCACCGACCATGCCTACGCTCGTGAGACGGCATGAGTTTTATCAGAGGAGCCAGCGAAAGGGAGAAAGTGTGGCCAACTTCATAGCAGACCTCCGAAATTTGGGAGGCCTCTGCGGATTCGCCGATTTAGAAGAAGCACTAAGAGATCGCATAGTTCTGGGACTAGATGCACTAGGCGTTCAAAGCAAGCTGATGGCGAAAGGCGACATCAGCCTTGCTGATGCCATTGCCGATGCTACTGCAGCAGAAGCAACCAGGAAGTCGGCTGCACAACTACGCCGAAACCGCGCTCCAGTACCACCACCGACAAGCGACATCTTACCCAGGTCAGAAGGGCAGCTTGCAACGACACACCACGAGGACCTCTCTTTGTCGTCAGACAGCGACAAAGAAGGGGTCCATCGACTGCGGTCCGACCGGGACCACCACCTGAAGCCTTTACGCCCTTGCGCTGGCTGTGGAGCCAAACATGCCAGGTCCAAATGCAAATTCCGCGACGCTCTCTGCCATGAGTGCGGGAAGCGAGGTCACATTGGACAGGTCTGCCGAAGCTTACCAGGACCCAACCAGGCCTCAAAAGGGACTAACTATCGCCAATCGACAGGAAACCGTCCTGTACGGCGAGAGCCAGTAAACCACTCCTACAGAAATTGAGTTTTGCAGAGAGAAGAGACTCACCATATTATCACTATCGGTCACTTCTCAGCTTTAGACACCAAGAAAATACGAGTCACAGTAGCCACCGAGAACCAGCCTTTCCACATGGAAGTCGACTCGGGATCGTCCCTCTCGATGGTGTCCTGGAAGAACCTTAAGCAACTCATCCCCACGATTCAATGCCAAGATCTCCGCTTCCAAAGACTCATCCTCAAGGACTACCAAGGGAATCGAATCCCCATCGTTGGTTCCTGCCGAGTCCGAGTCTCCTTCAAGAAGCACACAGCGTACTTACCACTAACTGTCATCGATAGAGACAGGCCTAGCCTACTAGGCCTCCAATGGTTCACGCCACTCGGCATTGAAGTGGCCGGCATAAACCGAATCAGCGAAAGTGACTGGGAGGGAGACCTCATCCATGAGTTCAGGGACGTCTTCACGGACAGCTTAGGCGAGTACAAGGGGATCCCGATTTCATTCAGTCTAGACCCAAAGATAGCTCCCATCCGACTTAAGCCCCGTCGAGTTGCGTTTGCCTTAAAGTCGAAAATTGACGAACAACTCGACAAGCTGATAGCTCAGGGGGTGTCAGAGCCCATCGATCACTCCCCCTGGGAAACCCCAATCGTAACACCCATTAAGCCAGACGGGTCGATCCGAATTTGTGGGGACTACCGGGCCACTTTGAACCATGCCCTACAGCAGAACGCATATCCAGTGCTGGTGGTGCAGCATCTCCTCCACTCCCTGGGGGGTGGGAAAGTCTTCGCTAAATTAGACTTAGCTCAGGCATATCAGCAACTACCTGTTGATGAAAAGACGGCACTGGCACAAACGATTGTGACGCACCAAGGTGCCTTTAAATGTACCCGCCTTCAATTCGCAGTTAGTGTAGCCCCGGGGATTTTTCAGAGCCTTATGGAGAGGTTATTACAAGGGATTAAGGGCATGGTCCCCTATTTTGACGATGTATTAATTGCGGCCCCTACAAAAAAAATCTTACAGGACTGGTTAAAATTAGTCCTAAAAAAATTCCAAGAGGCCGGTCTTAAAGTAAAAAAAAAACAAATGTAAATTGTGTACTGACAGTGTTGAGTTTTTAGGGTACCTAATTGATAGCCAGGGTATTCACCCTACTGAAAGTAAACTAAGGGCGATAAAAAAACGCTCCCAGGCCACGAAACAAGGCTGATCTCCAGGCATTCCTAGGCCTCATCAACTTTTATAATGTATTTTTACCGCATAAAGCAACGGTCGCTGAACCGTTACACCGGTTGTTAGATAAGAAAGCAAATTGGTTATGGGGTCACCGAGAAGAACAGGCGTTCCGCAACGTGAAAAAACTGCTCACTTCTGACTCTGTACTCATGCAGTATAACGAGACTTTGCTGTTAAATATAACATGTGATGCTTCGCCTTTTGGAGTGGGCGCCATTTTGAGCCATGTACTGCCTAATGGGAACGAAGCCCCTGTTGCATATTTTTCAAAGACACTTTCAAAAACTGAGTGAAATTATGGACAAATCGATAAAGAAGCCCTCGCAATTGTGCCAGCCATTAAAAGATTCCACGGGTACGTGTATGGCCGGGCTTTTACTATCGTGACTGACCACAAACCATTATTGGGGATAATAGCCGGAGATAAGCCGACTCCCTACATATTATCCCCTAGGATGACTCGATGGTCAGAATTCTTAGCTGCTTATAACTATCGGCTGCAATACCGCCCGGGGAAAGCCATTCCCCACGCTGACGCATTGAACCGAGCACCGCTTCCAGAGACTCTCGACGATCCTGCACCAACGGTAACCACGTTGCAAATTGAGGCACTCAACTCGCCACTATTAACCGCCCGAGATATCGCGAGAGAAACCAAACGTGACCCCACCTTAGCGTGAGTCCTAAGCTGGGTAGAACGCGGATGGCCTTTGGACCAATTATCAGATGACTTCACACCATTCAAGACTCGACAAACCGAGCTGTTCTCCCAAAAAGGCTGTGTCATCTGGGGCGATAGAGTCGTTATCCCAGAACGACTCCAGAAAGCGCTTCTGAGAACCTTGCACGATGGCCACCCCGGCATCGTGCAAATGAAAGCCCTTGCGCAAAGCTACGCATGGTGGCCGGGCATTGACAAGCAAATCGAACATTGGGTTAAAGCTTGTCCAAAATGCCAGGAAGTGAGTAACGCCCCACCTAAAGCCATTCCTACTGAATGGGAGACACCCTGGTCCTGAATTCACTTGGACTTCGCGGGGCCGACCAAAGGCCACACCTTTCTACTAACCGTCGACGCCTATTCCAAATGGCTCGAGATTCATCGCATGACGACTACAACCTCGGAGGCGGTTATCAAAACCTTGGAAAGACTATTTGCAACCCACGGACTACCAGACGTCCTGGTATCTGATAACGGGCCCCAATTTACAGCACTGTTGTTCGAGCAGTACCTCGCTGACCGCGGCATTCGACATGCACTCACCTCGCCTGTGCACCCTGCGACCAATGGCAAAGCAGAACGCATGGTACAATTTGTGAAGAAAACCTTACAGAAGGTAGATTACGACAACATTGACGACAAGATCAATCGAATCCTTTTTTTACAACACATCACACCACATAGCGTCACCAACAAAACTCCCGCCGAACTGTTAATGGGACGAAAACTCCGCTCCCACCTCAACCGGTTACACCCAGCTTACGAACCGGAAAAACCACTAGGATCCAGCGGCCGCTGTCGTGCCTTCCAGGTAGGAGATTTGGTGTACGCTAAAAACCTATCGGGCGACCCATTGTGGGTGGAGGCGACAGTAGTTCGTGTAACCGGCCCAAGATCCTACCTTGTACAATGCCTTGACGATAGACTATGGAAACGCCATATCGATCAATTATGATCGCGGCTTCCAGCGGGCAGTCCTGAACTCCCCTATGACCAGACTGAGGGGGGGGGGGGAGGTACGGAAGAAGATGAATTCCAAGAAGAAGAAAACCCATTCGAAGGGAACGACGGTATAATAGAGACTCAGGAAGTGGAACCAGAGAGGGAAACAGTTGAACCTCAGGGAATTACAGAGAACATGGGCAACGATGGGGAAATGAACTCTGAACCAGAAACAGCCCCACTGCCAAACAACGATTTACCTCAGCGTGATTGCAGCCAAATGACACAGAGAAAATCAAAGAGACTAATAAAACAACCGTCCTACCTAAAGGACTATGTAACTATGGCCTGCAAACAGAAGCCAGGGGGAAGGGGTGTTGTGAATGTATAAAATTTTAATAAAGCGTGAGCTTGGAGTAAAGTGTAGGGTTCTGGCCCTGCACTTCTGATTGGTTGTTAAACGGCCGGATCGGATTGGCCCGCTCCGGGGAATCCGATTGGCCCTTAACAGAGAGTTCCTATTGGTTATGAGAGCTAGCACTCCTCATTGGTTATTGGTTAATAGTTACGGGGTTTGCCTATATAAGGCGGGTTAAAACTGCTATAGAAGTTAGAAGTCACTATGTAAATAAAGAGCTGAAGTTCACCGTTCAGAGGCTTGTCTCCATTCTTTCTCGCCCTTGCTCCAAACATAACAGCAAAGGTGTAATCTTTTTGCTGTATCTGAAGCAGACCTGAATAAATGGAATCTTTAATGTTTAATAAGAGAGACAACACTGATCAATGTTCCCTTTTATTGTTGCCTGGGTGACCCTTATTTAATAATTGTAAAATAGCTTTTGAAGATGAATACAGTGTCAGATTTAAGTGTGTAATTTTAAATATGGCATTTTCAAATTCAGACCATCTGGAAGAAACCCATTGTTACAGCTTTGGAAATACCTCTGGTAAACTGCAGTACAACTTAAGGAAAGTAATAAGTGCTACTAGTGTGAATGGAATGCTATTTCCTGTTTCAGATCTATAAATACAACCAGTGCAGTGGCCATAGCTCGAATGAACTTAGCATCTATTTTAAATGTTTTAAAAATAAAAATTATTAGGTAACTGGCCTATATATGCCTTTCTAGCTTTCTTAAATTTAAGACAATCTCCCACCAAATGATTTTTTTGGGGAGAAAAAATCTCAATTAAAAATAAAAAACCTCTCTACCACTGATCTTACCTATCTTGCCAAATTTAGTGTTGATTACAGTTGAATCCAATCCTGAAACCTTCCTCCTTCCCAAAATGTGTACATCCATGAAAACTTTGCATAAATGTATGTGTGTAATGTGTGACTCTGTATACCTGCCAGGCACTTTATCAAAAGGCAAGGGTGTGATAATTAGAAAGTATTAATTGAATTAAAAATAACTTTCATTGACAATAACATTTACTTCATCTATAAAATTAAATACTTTACATCTACATATATTAATGATACTCATTGACATAGGAACCTGTCACATGTAAAAATGTACAATAAAAATAAATATGGCTCAAAAAGTTGAGAAAGGTTTCTCTCAGATGTGCCTAGTGTGACCAATGGGCTTTCTGCTTACAACATATGAGTATTAACTGCAAACACATAGTGATATGCTTTACATTCAGGGGTGGACTGCTACTGGTTGACACTGATTCCGTTGAACCGGATGCTAATTTTACATCTGGTTCATCGAACCAATAGTTCTGGCGACTGGCTGGCCCCTCCCTTCCCAGGAGTCTCCACGTAGCCTGTTTTCGATCCCAGGTAAGTGCAGGGCCCGCACAGAGGCTCAGGGAGGGTGAAATATGGGCCTCTTGGAGGCTTCGGAAAGCCAGAAACTGGTCCATTTCTGGCTCCCAGAGAGCCTCTGGAGCCTGGAGAGGGTGAAAACTGCACCCCCACCCCCACACACACTGTGATATAGGAGGCTGACTAGGCCATGCCCACCCACCAACCAGGCAGAGAACCAGTTGCTACATTTTTTGAAGCCCACCCCTGTTTACATTCCATGTGGGTGGCTTCATATGACTGGTACTTTTTGTTTGAAGATACTGTTTTGGGAATAAATAACCATATTGAGCTGGGGGTGCTTTGTGTAACTCCACAAAAGAGATGAGGCATGTAGTCCCACCACATCAGATCTGTATGAGGATGTGAAGAGCCTGGTTTAGATCGGTCTCTAGACCCATTTGCCAGGAAGAAAAGTCAAATTTAGCTCCTCTTTTGTTGAACTTCCATTAGCAAGGAGAGGCTTTTTTTGTTCAGGTGGACGTGGGGCTTTTAAGCAATGGACAAAACCAGTGGAAAAGAAGCTTTTGCTCTCAGTTTGGAAAGTGGGGGGTATCTGTAGCCCTGAGGCTACTCAGAATTCAGAATGCCTGACTGAAATTAAGAAGGTGGAAGTTGATGCAGGAAATGATTGCTGAGTTATCATTTGCCTGCCAGTCCTTTAAAGCAGGGGACCCCAACCCCTGGGCCAATGACAGCTACCAGTCCGTGGCTTGTTACCTTGTTTCCCTGAAAATACTACCTGTCCTGAAAGTAAGTCCTAGCTCAATTTTACACATGTGCCCAATATAAGCCCTACCCCTAAAATAAGCCCTAATTAAGATCCTGTCCACTCCAGAGTACATGAGTTAAAAAATTAAGCTAGGCTGGGGATGGGGAGTGGGTGGAGCTGCCCTACTACTTACCTTTGGACAATTGTAGCCAGGACTCGCACACCCCAACACCTGCTTTGCCGGTCCATTCCTTCTGCAGCTGGCAAGGCTGGCAAGTCTTTCCTGAAGGCCTCTGTAGCTGATAAAAAAGCTCCGATCGATCCGGAGCTCTATTATCCGCTGTAGAGGCCTTCAGGAAAGCCTTGCTGGGTTCCAGTTCTACTGTCTCTCTTCTGCAACGAAATTGGGCAACCACAATATCTGGTTTTAAAGTTGCAGGATTGAGTCTAGGAAAGTAGGATCGCCCTTCATAGGACAGTCTAAAACAGAGGCCTCCAAACTTGGCAACTTCAAGACTTGTGGACTTCAACTCCCAGATTTCCTCAGCCAGCATAGTTGGCTGAGGGATTCTGGGAATTGAAGTCCACAAGTCTTAAAGGTACCAAGTTTGGGGACCGATCCCTGGTCTAAAAAAAATGCAGGCCTTTGTCTCATCCTGGGACCTTTCTTACATTGGATCTGAGAACAAGAGGTGAAGAGTGGATGGGCGGGCGTTAATCAAATTCTGAGTGGGCCTGGGGCAATGCCTTTTCATTGTAAAATGCCTTTTCGAAAGACTTGGATCTGTCTGTGTGCTCTTTGTTACATACAGATCAGGCTTATTTAAAACAAAGGCCTACTGACCTTCCTAACCCCTTTCTATGCCTATGGTAGCTTTCAGGATTCATTGTTTGCTTTTAAGTGGCTAGGTGACACTTCTCGCCTCTTTGGACTTTCAGTTATCTTCATTCATCTTATCCACAAATAAGAGAGGCTTCCTTTTTTCACCCTCCATATCCCACCCCAAATTGCTTCGCCTTTATCTGTAGGCTGCTAGTATCACTCTTCTATCAGATTTTAAAAGTTATAAATGGACATTTCAAGGCTGTTTGTAGCATTCTGTTTCTTTTTGCTTATTGGGAGATGCTGTGGTCTTGGCTTTTTTTTATAGGAGCATTTATAGGAGGGTTTATTATTGATGTATAATATCAAAGTTTTTCTTTTTTGTTTTTCTTTTACATACATACTATGAGGAGTATTGTTTAGTTTCTTTTTTGGGATAAGTAACATTGTGCAAAGCACAGAATAAGGAGTAGTAAACAAAAGAAATTAGAGGTACCAGATTAAAGAAAGGAAAAAAGGCCTTCTAAATATATAAATTTAGACAGCACTTTAGAAATGCTCTGTAAACCTCAGTCCATTTTCTTCTAGGTGAAATCAGTAACTGTGTTGTCCTGTTCATTTCTCAGTGATTGTTCACTTCTCTATTTCAGTTGAACCAATGCTTATGTAGCTTGCTACTATGAGAACTTTACCTAATATCTAACAAAGTCATTTTTTTTGTTTTATTTTTTTAATGTTTCCCAGCCTTCCTAAAATTTTGCATTAGAAACATAGCCTCATTCAAGATTTGTACCCAATCTACTGTTTTCTCAGTAACTTTAATGACAGGCTTAATGATTAGTTGTTCCCCATGTTATTATCACACATTTAGGCTTGTTTATTTTCACTGCTCTGTTTCCTTTCCTTCAGCAAAGCGAGCTGAACTCCTTCCTGTGGACTATAAAGAGAGACCCGCCATCTTACTTTTTTGGTACCATTCACGTCCCTTATACTCGAGTCTGGGATTTTGTCCCTGAGAATTCTAAGAAAGCCTTCCAGGACAGTCATATTGTCTACTTCGAGCTGGACCTCACAGATCCCTACACAATCTCTGCTTTGACCAGTTGCCAGCTCCTGCCACAGGGCAAGAACCTTCAGGATGTGCTCCCCAGGGACCTTTACCGCCGACTCAAGCGCCATTTGGAGTATGTCAAGTTGATGATACCTTCCTGGATGACTCCAGATCAACGAGGCAAAGGCCTGTATGCAGACTACCTCTTCAATGCTATTGCAGGCAACTGGGAAAGGAAAAGGCCTGTTTGGGTCATGCTGATGGTGAATTCTCTGACTGAGGTGGACATCAAGTCACGGGGTGTACCTGTTTTAGATCTCTATCTGGCTCAGGAAGCAGAACGCCTCAAGAAGCAGACAGGTGCAGTCGAAAAAGTAGAGGAACAATGCCATCCATTGAACGGTCTCAATTTTTCTCAGGTAAGGATGTTCAGACTGTTTTTTGATAGACACATAAAATACTCAATGTGTACTCTTATAATTCTTAGCTGGTAACTTTTTCTTAGAGAAACAGAAGAAGCTGGAACATTAGGTCAGCTTTTTATCATTAAATACCTTCATCTAATGTTATAAAAGAAGCAGATCAACAGAATGAATATTATAAAAGTAAAACAAGGTACAGTCCATAGGACTGTGCTTTTATCAAAGTCCCAGCAAAATAAACATCATGTCTCCTGTTTGAATAGTAATATATTTGTTCAGTTGTTTTGTTGTTTGTATTTTTTAATTTAAAAACACTTTTTACACACATATTTATAGTTATTTTTTCTGTTCAGGCTTCAACTGTTTCACATTTCTCCTGCTGTGACTCTGCAAACGTGTACAGATCTGTCAAGTATTTGTTCTAAGCCAAATGTGTAAATTGATATCCCTAACACCTTTCTGTTTAACAAACTAGAGTTGCAAGCAAGTTTTTTTTTCTTTTTAATGCACGATTTGGGTTTGTTAAGGGAACCTTGTTTTATAGCTTTCCATTAACACCAGGGTGATTAATACAGTATATTGACTGCAAGTCCTTCATCACAAGCCATTTGGGCTAGAAGCGATGAGTATTGGAGTTCAATAGCATCTTGGCTAGGAAAAAACCCCTAACAATATAGATTTCTCTTGGTTAGGTAGCCAAGAGGAGAAATTGGAAGGCTGGTGAAGCATACATGAGCATACTTGATATGTAATCAAAGCCAATTAGCATTACTTCACAAATGTGTTGTTCTTTGATGAATAGTCATTGTGCAGCACTTTAAAAGGCAAAATATAGCACCTGTCTGAAGTCCTTTGGGGGGCATATCTTCTCCCAAAATTGCGCAGGTTCTAATCAATTCCAGAGTTGCAGACAGGTGCTACGTATGCACTTCTATGTTCTCCAAAGCACCTTTTTGCTTTCAAATACAAATTACTTGCCCTATTGTTGGTACTGGGTGTCTTACCACTAGGGTAGGGATTGGCAACCTTAAACACTCAAAGAGCCATTTGGATCTGTTTCCCACAGAAAAGAAAACACCAGGAGCCACAAAACCCTTCCCATGCCTGACTATTTCCTGAGCGGCCACAAAACTGGCATATATAGTTGAATTAAAGATTGTTTTCTTCTGAAACTTTTCTTTTCTTGGATTTATCCACGGTTAGCCTACCGGGGGTTGAAAAGTTCAATAAATTGCAGGTCGGCTGGTGTCGCACATTGGCAGTTGCACTACATACTTTGAGAAAACAGGGAGCCACAGCAGAGGGATGGAAGAGCCACATGCGGCTCCAGAGCCGTGGGTTGCAGACCCCTGCACTAGGGACTTAATGGGGATGTTTGAAAAGATACCTGTAATTTGAACAAAAAATTAAGAAAGGATTCAGGTTATGGAAAATATCTTAGAATGCAACATATTTGAATGTATATCTTCACCCCTCATTTAGCCCCGTTAAACAAGTACAACAGTAATGCAGTTGCACAAAGACCTGGGGAAATGTTAACATTGTGTATCTGCTAAATGATGTCTGAAATCACTGCCATTCCTTCTATGGAAGCAGCACGTTTGGAGTAAGTTGAAATGTCTAATCTAGGCCCGTTCTCTGTTACTTTGAAATTAAGTACACTAAAAGTGCCTTACCATGATAACAAAATAGCATACAGTAGAGTCGGGAAACAGCCACACTGATGATACAATTATCAAAGAATCCCAGGCTTTCACATAAATACTTTTGTCTCTAGTGGTTTTGAAAAAGCCTTTCAAATAGCCTAAAACGTTGGATATCCTCTCTCTGTCCTTGATCTGCTAAGTTCTGCAGGAGGTTGATACAGCATGAAAATCTACATTCATGGACATCTGGATAGTTCAAGGACATATGTGAAGGCTCTTGATATTATCAGATGCAGTTTGTCATAAACCAAAAAGAGAAGAAATGGGTAACTTTGAAGATTTTTTTAAAAAGAAATATGCCTGATCCCCACTTCACTCCCTTTCCCTAAAAGAGCTACCTTGATCTTTGTATTACTTCATGGATAAGCTTTTGTCTTTTGCTCTAGTTCAATGTTTTTCAAACTTGGGGATTTTAAGTTGTGTGGACTTTAAATCTAGTTTGATATATATGCTTTTCAAAGGAACTTTAAGCCCAAACCTATAATAGTTTTACATTATGATGAAAATTCATCCAGGATAAGAAAATATTGACAATGGTATTTAGGGCCTAGGGCATTCTCCACAAAATTTAATCTATTACTCCATAAAGCATGTTCCAGTTCCCATTGGTGAAGTAAGGGAAGACCTTAGGCCTGAAGTTTGAAGATTTCCCATAGGAAATATGCTAAAGAGCATATCATTTCATTTTACTGGAAAGAACAGTTTTATTAATAAAGTCTGGTGAGTCTATGGCAGAGGTGTCAAACTTTCAGCGTCATATGATGTATGAGGGCTTTTTCCCTCTTCACTAAGCTGATTGAAGCCAGTGTGTGACGCACCCAGCCCACGGGCCGCGAGTTTGACAGCTATTCTCTATGGTATCAAATTCATCACTTTTTGGATGGGTGGAAGGCAAACTTCTGTTTTGATAATACAGGTAGTCCTCAACTTATGACTACGGTTGAGCCCAAAATTTCTGTTGCTTTGTGGGGCATTTGTTAAGTGAGTTTTGTCCCATTTTATGACTTTTTCTGCCACAGTTAAGTGAATCACTGCAGTTGTTAAGTTAGTAACACGGTTGTTAAGTGAATCTGACTTTGTCAGAAAGTTGCAAAAGGCAGTCACATAACCTGAGGACACTGGAAACATCATAAACATGAGCCAGTTGTCACACAGTCAAATTTTGATCACGTGATGATGAGGATGCTGCAGTGGTCGTAAGTGTGAAAAACAGTTATAAGTCACTTTTTTCACTGTTGTTGTAATTTTGAATGGTCACTAAACAAATGGTTATAAAGACTACCTGTACTCTTATCATCTTGGTACTATACATAGTTTGCAATACTGCTTTTAAATAAAGATATTTCCACAGATAATGGCATTTACTTAATTATAGATCTGAATAGACATGAAAGTGTTGAGCACTTATGTCAGGCAGGGTTGGTCTGTTTTTGGCAGGGTTTCTTCAACCTTGGCAACCTTAAGATGTGAGGACTTCATTTCCAGAATTCCCCAGTCAGCATAGTTTCTGGTTTCCATTACAATTCCCTTTTGACAGTTTTACCTGCTGAAGATCTATTATATTTCTGGAGGATTATAATGTATTCCAAAATGCTTTCCCACTTAATGTGGCCTACCAGTCCAGTCCAGTTATTTCAATTTACCATGGCTTCAAATTATCTAACAGTGCTTTAGGTTTGCAGGAGGAAAACTGATTTGCCACTACTGTGCAGTATTTATATTTTACATTGTATTATAACAGCCAATATTTCCCAAGACATAATTTGAAAGCGCTTATCCTTGATCTCACATTACGTGAGATGATACAATGTCACTCCTTTTTCAGTGGATCACAGAGAATGGGTTGATGTTTTTTGAGCTTTCAGAAAGCATACTTGCTGCCTACATTACAAAGCACAACTGAAGATTATGCAACTAATTTTTACAAGGTTTACTCACTTTAAAGGAAAACTATTTTCTCCCCAGGAGGGGAGAATCAATTTAGATTTACTGAGAAAATAGTACTGATGGTAGATAGTGTAACCTTTCCAATGGATCTTTCCAGATGGTGAATCTACGTTCTTTGAACACCAGGGGGCACATCGAAAACAGAGTGTACAAGCTCTTGAAAGAAGCCACCCATCCTCCACATCTTACCACTGTTGTTGATAGGAAGTATGATTCAGTCTGTTGCTACCTTTTAACACAGGAAATTATGGGTGCAACAATCTTAATAGCAAATAAAACATCTAAGGCTTATTGCTGACAAGTATAACAGGTACTTGGTTTCAGCATTCTAATTTCATGAGAACAATAGTCTCTTATTATCCAATACATCTATTTTCAGAATGAGTATGACAGATAAAATTATAGCATTTCATGAAGGTTTCACAAAACAAATTACAGACATGGTTTGATCTGATTTAAACTTGCACTCGCATTCTGCCATATGTGGAATCAAATTTCTTACCTCACAAATGTGTCTAAAAACGATAACCAAATTCATATCAGATCTAATTTTCAGCTTCACAAGAAATTCAGGTAAACTCTGATTACAATATGTTTGAATAGCCTCTTGCATTCCATGTGCATTTTATATTATTAAAAATCATGACACAAGATGACACTGAGTTTTATAGAATTAATATTCTGAACAAGGCTGATTGATTTTGACAATTTTTAATTTTTCCCTTTTATTAAATATTTGAAACAACCTCAATAGAATCAATAGCTGAAGAAAAAAAAGGGGGGTGAAAGGTTGTAGATAAAAGAATAAAGTATCAGTAAATGTGAATCATGAAATCATGAATCATGAAATGTGATGTTCATTGAAATCATGAAAGGTGAAGTTCATTATTTCATTATTTCATCAATTCATTAATTATGTTAGACCTAGGTTTATTATAAAAAACTATATGAAATGAATATCACTGTCATTATTTCAAGAAAAATGTCCACACATCAAGAAGAAACAGAAAAACCAGTTCAGTATTTATTTTAAATTCCCTGCTAATATACTCCAATTGAAATGTACCATTTTTGTTTCAAGTATCTGTCATCTGAAGGGGAAAGAATGCTTTGGCCAAAATAAACTACATACAGCATTTTGTACTTATGTCTAAATGCAGATAGATACCCAGGAGGATGAAATGTTTCAGTCTTGGAACGGCCCTTGGACTGTTGGGGAGAAATGAAAGGCCAATGAAATTCTAAGAGCCAATGAACTTTTAAACCCAAAAGTGTGTCACGAATCAGTTGTGAGTGGAGGGAAAATAAAATTTAGGGGAATAGTAAGAGCTGGAAGGAAGAGACCACATGGGTCAATAATTGGAAAGAACTTGAGAAGAAAGAGGAGATGAAAAGCAAGGAGAAAAAATGCTCAAATTGATGTCTATGTCAGGAGATCAATAGAAAATTCTGAGTTGATTGAACCCAAAAAACTGAATTGGCACAAAATAACCCAAATATGCCTTCCTCAGTTAATGTAATAAAAGAGGAGAGAACATTAGTTTGGAACACAGGTATCAAACTCGCGGTGTCATGTTGCCATTATGTGACTGTCATACCCCTGGTGGAGACTCTCTGAGGAAGAGGAGGAACAGCTAACAGGGAGTGGAAGGGTGGCTCCAGAGGTTGTGGAGGAGGCTGAGGAAGGGCAGGGGCCAGCTGAGCAGTCAGAGGAGGACCCAGGCCCATCCCCTATCCATCCTAAGGCACGCAGGGAGGAGAGGATCAGGGAAAAACATGGTCTACTTGGGAGAAGAGGGCCATGATCCTTCTCATGGGTTGCAGCTGTGAGCTCTGCATAAAACGTTGGACCTGCATGCTAACAGATGCTGGAGACAAATTAGTATTTTATTCCTAAAGAAGCTTTATCTTGGTTGGCATTCTTCCAACGGACTGTCCCTGGTTATCTTCCTGAAGTTGGCAATTATCTATCCTGGTCTGTCATGGAACCTTAAGTTTTTGCTTCGTTATTGGCTCTTTGAATTTGAACTGTGTTTCTTTCCTTTGAAATGTTATTTTGAAAATAGTTTACTCCTCCACTGTAAACAATTAAACAGTGAAGCCAAGTTGAAGGCATTAAAGGACTTTTAGTTATGTTTTGGGTTTTGTTATATTTCTGATGTACTCTGGGTCATCACAGTGACATTTCGCAACTGTTTTCCTCTTCACAGAGCTGGGGTGGGAATGGCCTGAGCATAACACATCCGTCCTGCAGGCCGCCATTTTGACACCCCTAGTTTAGAAGGATGACCATTTTGTTTGGGGAAGGAATCCACCTGTGGAGTATCAGGATGGCCCGTTTTTTAACTAGCCACCTTTAATACTCTTTCAAACTATAAGTATGAATTTACAACAGTGCTATCTTTATTTGTCACTAATAAGGGTTAAGTAGGGCAAATCATTAAGGTGAAAGATAGTGGCTGCAAATAGTGGGATTTAAATCCAAAGATACAGTAGGCTTTTATCCTCCCTGAGAATTGTAGAGAGGAAAAGATGGCCAGAAGCCTTAATAGTTTGCACTATATGAGAAAGCCACCAGGGTTTGTCTTTTTTAAAAAAAAAACATGGAGATCTGATTTCATATCAGCCAGTCATTATTTAGGCAGTGTGGTATAGCCATTAAGGCATCAGGCTAGAAACTCGGATACTGTGAGTTCTAGCCTTGCTTTAGATACAAAGCTAGCTGGGTGAACTTGGATCAGCAATTCTGTTTCATTCCTAGGAAGCAGGCAAGGCAAAACCACTTCTGAAAAATCTTCCAAGCAACCTACAGGAATTTGTCCAGGCAGTCATCAAGTCAACATTGAATTGAAGCCTCTTCTCTTGCCTCTCAAGCAGTGGAGGATTAATCACTGACAAATCTTGGTGCCTTCCTCCTTTGTACATGCAAGATTTTTTATTGGGTTTTTGCCTTTCTCAACTTTGTGGTGCCCCCTTTGGGCCTGGTGCTCTAAGCACGTGTTTAGTCTGATTAATGGTTAATACAACACTGCTCCCAAGGGCATTACATAAGCAATAATCCATCTCAGTGAATATAGGATTGCCTTCCCAGCAGTGGTGGGATTCAAATTTTTTTACTAGCGGTTCTGTGGGCGTGGCTTGGTGGGCGTGGCAGGGGAAGGATACTATAAAATCTCCAGTCAGAGGTGGTATTTTCCAGTTTCTGAAGTACTCAAAATTTCTGCTACCAATTCTCCAGAACTGGTGAGAACCTGCTGAATACCACTTCTGCTTCCCAGCAGATAGGGATAGTTTAAGTCGAGATGGGCTTTCAAAGAGGCATCAATACGTTTTAGGAAGATCTATCATTTCTCTGGCCTATCTAGAAGATACTGAGATTTTGTAATCTCATTCATTTGTCAAGGAGAACTTGACAAGGTGTCCTTTTGGCCATGCACTTTTATAGCTTAATTTTGTGTAGAACAAACATTGAAATTTGGTTTCTACTTTCCTGGTTACCTGCAACACTTTGCAGTAATTTTATATAAATAATAATCAGCACTGGCTGATTCCCTACTGGTTCCGCCCCCCTCCTTTTTAGGGCCCTGTAATCCCTTAATTCTGGGCAGAGTCATCAGGTTGATTGGATGGAGCTTAGTGTTGATTGGCCGGATGCCCTTCCTGACGCCATGTGGAATTCACAACAGAGATTTTTTTCTTTACACCCGAGGAGAGAAACATTTGCCACTACTTAGGATTGAACTCTCAACCTTCGAAATGGGAGGCGAGTGTCTTCACCACTAGACCACAATACTGCTCGTGCTTCCTTACTCTTAATTTACGCTTATACTCTTATATCATTATTAAGTATAAATCTTTCAAATATTGTGTTGCATCATAAATGTGTGTCTGCATGTATGTTATGTGGTGGAAGAGCAAATTCCCATCTGTTGTCACTATGGTATCACTGTGCTGAAGAGAAATTTTCTCTTATCTGCGTCCTAATATCCTTGAAAACAAATACAAACCTTGCATTGTCTGTTTTGACAGTAAGTTGCATAATTATGGCCGGAAAGTAGGAACCATTCTTTTACTCTTTCATGTCTGCAGTAGGGACATTTTAATATAGTGGCAAATCCTGACTTATCATGATGCAGTGATATAGAATAATCTTATTTTGCTCCTTTTCCCTAAAATCATGAGTGGCAGAAATAAAAAAAGGTTGGTAAAATATCCAAAATCAGGAATGTAGTCTAGTGTTATATAGTTGAGTCCTTAACTTTTAAGTACACTTAAGTTTTTTAAAAGAGTCATTATGGGATCACATTGCCAGGCATTATGGCGTTTTGGAAATGAACATTATGGATTGGATTGGATTCAGCCTATTCAATTTAAATTGTTTTCCACTATAGAAAGCAGTTGAAATGTGTAATACAAGTTCCTGGCAGGCAATATAATATCTCTACAGCAGACTGATTATGAAACATGAATGCTGTGTTTTCTCTTAGGAGATCAATTTTGTTTGGCTGGAGTCAAAAGTATAATTCTGATAGGGTAACATTATTTGCAAGACAGAATGATTTATATTCTATAATGCATGATGCTTTTGCACCTTTGGAAGCATCTGCTCAAATAGTGATCATCTAAAATTTCTAACCTATTCAATATAATATCAAATACATTTGATGGCATATAAATGAACATAACAATATAACTTTTCTTCATTTTGTGGTTTTCAGTTTGGTTATGACAGTCTCTGATTTAACTCATTTTAACAACCTGGGAAAAAATATTTAGACATTCTTTGGTAGCAGGTGAGAAGATTAGCACTGGTAAATGCTTTTCTTTTAAAAAAAACAACAACAGTTCTTCAGGTTTTGCATTCAAGTTTCAAATTAAATAGCCTGTATCTAGCATAACTGGGGACCAATTAAATATTTGATGGAGGTATTTTTTTTCTATATTTGGTAATGAATTTTACAGGCATTAAAGAAAGGAATATTGAAGATGATCCACCCCTACTTAACTGTAATTGGCTGGATTTGATCCGAGTGTTAAAAATGTTTAGGCTAAGGTTTTGTTATAATCTCAGTCTTGGCATATACTGGTTTTAAGGAAGATTTATATATAAAGCCTTGTAAATTTCTTAAAGAGTTTTGTTGCTTTGCTATAACAGGATTAACTGATTGCTACATGTGGCCAGATTATCTCTTAATAAAAGGTGAACTCATTCACACTTTAGCTCTTGCACAGTGGTCTTTAGCTGATGTTGAGAAGAACATGTCTTTCAAAATGTCCTTTTGTGTACTTGTGTTCTGTTTGCTGTAGAACAGACAGTTCTTTGTAGGCTATGTTCATATACTGAAAAATAAGACTTAAAATGTTGGTTCTTCAAACATGCACCAAATTTGAATCAGTCTGTTTAACCCTGTCCTGAACATTATAATAAGATCCGACTTGTTCCATTTTCTTTTCTTCCCCAAGAGAACCCAGGGAGATATAAATTTTGATTCTAATAAGCCCTAAAACACCTATATTCATTATGTCAACAAATCATCCTTCATGGAAAATTATTTCATCAAGTTTAGAATCCTTTGTGGGGGTGGGTGGGGGGAAATAGACAAACTTCAAAACCTGGAGGACTTTTGTGTTGTACTTTTTCAAATAGTCCCACTATACTAGGAAGATTTTGCCACCCTGGAAAAGTCTTCCCTAACAGAACACTGCAAGACCTTAACCACAATTATTGAGTTTTTCTTACGAGAAAATGGTAAGGATCAAATTTGACATCGTCTACATGCCAAAACATAACTCTGTGTGTAGAATTTAATACCTTTATTTCTCTATCCAGAAAACCAGGCTTAGGAAATGTTTCACTGTTGCAGAAAACCTCTGAAATAAAATCTTTTTTCTCTCCTCATTAACAAATACTTAGACTTGCCTTGCCTCCACCTAAAAGTGTATCCTTTTTGATGTCATTGTTAAGTTACAGGATTTCCTATCAGAACACTTAAAGGTTAAATTACAGGTAGTCCTCACTTAGCAACTGTCTTGGACTGTTTGCAGTTATGACAGCGATGAAAAAGTAACTTTGCAATAAGTACCCATATTTATAACTTCTCAGGTCTGCAAAGCAAAGGAAAGTTGAAGTACAATCATAAGCACAGTTGTGTTTTCACTTATTGACTGTTTTGCTTAATGACTGAGTTGTTGGTTTCTAATGGAGTCAGTTAAAGGCTGCTTTGTGTTTCAAACATTGCCAAAAGATTAAAACCAAAAATGAATTCTGGACAGTGTTATTAATTTGAGGTCATTTTCTATTTCTGACATATTTTCAACAGCCACAATGGAAGAGAAAAAAATGTGAACTAGAACTTTCATATGTTATTTAGTGAGATTTTCCTCCCCAACTCTTTACATTTCTAAAACATCCACATTCAAAATAATAATTGCAAAAATATAACTTCTTTTTGTTCTAGTGACAGTATTTTTCCCATTTGTCAAACCTGTTGTGTTCAGTACAGTGAAACATTTTTTTAAAAAAATTCTTCTAAATTGTCTTGTTATCACAGTGATCCTTTTTTTCAAGTTGTCAATTTGTGTGGCATATATAAAAGCTAAAATTTGCTTATTTAGTTCAGAGCTCTCAAGAGTTAAACAATGATGACACGAATATTCAAAATTTAAAATTCAGGATGACTATAAAACTCAAGCTGCCTGATACTTCTAACTCAGTCTTACTATTTACTATAAGTGGTATGAAATACATTTACAAATATACTCCTGAATTCCTATTTTTCAATTTTGTATCTGTCTCTATGTAGATTTGGCTGTTCAACAGCTGGCAATTTCTGTCTCTGAAGGCAATTTCTGCTGCTGCTGCTGAGATTTCAGAATCATTAGGATCCTTTAAAGGGCTGTTTTGAGCATGTCAGGAAAGCTGTCAGTTTGTATTAGTGAAGACATGCCATCTGCACAGTGGCTCATAGTTCCTGCTACTTGGAGTGTGATGTTTTCATAACTTCCAATGATTGTGAGCTTGCTCAGGACTGCTTGGTAAAGACTCTCTTGTCTTCCTCAACTTGCCATTGGTCATGGCGTGTGATCATAAGCCACAGCTTGTCAAATTTGAGTTTCTTTTTCTGTCTCTTCCTCTCCCTTGCCCTCCTGCCCTAAGTTCCTAGAGATTACTTGTCATGAGATCTGGTGTGGGCTCAAAAGGACATAGTTTGCCATCATTCTGGAGCTGACTGCAAATAATGGCTAGATGACTTTTTCTCCTAAAATGTCTGGGAAGAGTAGAAAAGTTCCTTTCCAGATGACATTCTTCCCATCAGGAGAGAAGGAGTCAGATTCTGAACAGGAAGTCTTATTATTCTGCCCTCTATAGTTGCTGATTGAATGTATAAAGGCAGAAAGATAACTCCACAAAGCATCCATACAAAGTCTTTTTATTGGTTCATCAGGCGTCATCAAGATAACTCACAGTTACACCGAGATTCATTTCAATGTCCAATTCTCTGCATAGCTGTAATTTATGGTGTAAAAAGATGGTAATCTTTCATCCCCCAAATGAAAGAGCAAGGGGTTGAGGCAGCCCCATGTTGCCGGGTTCCAGGCAAGAGTGGAGAAACTTCCCCCAACCCCCCAAGGGTCAATTCAATCACCAGTCAGGATTACAGATGTGGCCACATGACATAGACTACATTTCCCAGGATACCTTAACTACATTTGCCATGATGCATTCCCTTAAGGGGACAGCTCCCAATTCCTAATTAACTATCCCACTTCCCATTAACTATATACTGGCTGGACAGCACACTGATTCTGAACTTAGGGGACTTAGACTCAAAACTTAGTTTCAGTCCCATCTCCATGACACTTTTAGAACAATCTGTCAGACAGGCTAGAAATAATTCTACAGCTTGATTCTCTCTAAAGGGTGTGCAGCCTTACTGGAACCTGTAAAAGGCGAACCCTGTAGAACAGGGGTGTGAAACTCATGACCATGAGCCAATTCTGGCCAATGGGGTGCTTAAATCTGGTCTGTGGGGCTGACCTGAAAATATCAAAGGACTGGCCCGTGGTGCCTCTGCCAGTCAAAATGAGCTGCAAGGGGGTCACTGGCGGCCTACCCCGTGGCCAGTTTTTGGGCTCCCTGGCCTGTAGCAGCGCTCTGCCAACCTCTGTGCGGTCCATTTTTGGCCAGGAGAGTGCTGCAGGAGGCCATGGAGGCTGAAAACTAGGGGTGATGGCACCCCATTTTGGCCAGCAGGCAGAGGTGGTATTCAGCAGGTTCTGACCAGTTCTGGAGAATTGGTAGTGGAAATTTTGAGTAGTTTGGAAAACTGGCAAATACCACCTCTGACTGGAGATTTTATAGTACCCTTCCCCTGCCACACCCACCAAGCCATGACCACAGAACCAGTAGTAAAAAAAATTGAATCCCACCACTGCCGGCAGGGTGCTGCAGAAGGCATCTGTCCTGTCTCCCACCTGCCTACCCACCCCAGCCTGCGGAGGAGAACTGCAATGCTGATCCAGCCCTCAAAGAAATCCAGTTGAAAACCCCTGCTGTAGAATGTGATGTGAAGTGATTTCTAAGCCTTCTTATGCCTTGAGGCTTACATCTATTGAGATTCTCAATCATCCAGGCCACGATTGACCCATTTTTCAAGAGGCAACTGGACTTTGTTCTTTTTCTTTAGAGATGTTTCACTTCTCATCCAAGAAGCTTCTTTAGCTCTGAGCTGAAGAAGCTTCTTGGATGAGAAGCAAAACGTCTTCAAAGAAAAATGAGAAAGTCCAATTGCCTCTTGAAAAAGCACTTTTGGGATGCCTTGAGGAATATTGTAAATTAAACCATTGCTTGAGTTGTATATGGTTTTTATGGGTTTTTTTTTTTTGTCTAGCAACTACTTTAGCCTTATTTACTGACTGATTAAAAGAAATCAACGTTAAAATTTAACAAATGCATGCCAGCAACTTGGGTTTCCAGAGCTACAAAAAAAAATGTCATTGACCATTATCTTTCCTGTTATAAAACCTTTATAGGCTGATGTGAATCGATATCAGCTTCAAGCTCATAGGCTTCTCTGCTTTCAAGATGCCTTCAGGTGCTTACATTACTGAGTTAGGTGTTTAGGATTTCCAGACAGAGCCAGAGGCCTCCAGATGGTAGTTGAACAAGTTGCAGCTCTTCAGACAAAGCCTCCTGTTATATTTACTGAATGTGTAAACTGAGATAATGTAAATGAGAGAACAGATCCTTTCCTAGCTGCATTTCAGGTTTTAGTGGCTTAGTCAATAATAAATATATCTGCTGGCTGCAAGGAGGTTGACAAGAAATTCTGATTGGATCACTTTGATAGAATGAATTTGGAAGTGTTTGAAACAATAATAACAAAATAGACTAGGATTCTCATACTGATTTTAGCCTTTGTTGGATTCAATTTATATTTATAGAAGGATGTTGTAATCATTGGTGGTATGGTGGCTCAGTGGTTAAGTCGTTGGGATTGTCGGCTGAAAAGCCGACATCGCAGGTTTGAAACCCAAGCGCCACATGACAAGGTGAGCGCCTGTCCTTGCCCCAGCTCTTGCCACCTTAGCAGTTTGAAAGCATGCAAATGGTAGTAGATAAATAGGTACCACTTTGGTAGGAAGATAACAGTGCTCTGTGACATCATGCTGGCCACATGATCACTCTGTCTTCAGACAGTGCTGGTTCAGTGGTCTTGAGACAAAGATGAGCACCACCCCATATAGTCAGCAATCAATAAGACCCACAGGGTCTGACCTACTGCACTCCTGTCTTTCTGGATATTAGTTATTGATTGTAGCGTTGCAAAGATTGGCAGGTTTCTCTAAAAGGGAAAAATTGAAAGAGTTTCTGTGTCTGAATGCCCTGGGATGATCATAACCTAGCTGCTAAATTTCATTTTCTGCTAAAGCCTTTGCTCTGTTTTTTTTTTTTTTTTAATACTTCCGACATTTTTATTTCTATTTTGCAACAGTATTGATCGGATGAATATGTTTCTATAATGTGAATAAAAATGAGAAATCATCGCTGGACTGATCATAAAGGAAACAGTCATTTTAATTATTTAATTCCATGAGATGCTGATATTTTCATTCTGTTTTGTGGCCCAGAGATGTCCTAAATCCTTATTTGAGAATTTACTTTACATGTTTTACTTGCTTCATATCACAGGGATGTTTATCTGTGAGCCTGTTGGCATTTAAATGGGATTCAATTGTCATAAAATAGTGGTTTCATGACTGCAGAGATAGAACCTATGGTTCATTTCAAAGCCTTTGAACTACATAATAATTATAGAGAGCCCTGCTTTTCAAGAAACAACGCAATGCCCAGGACTTGATTATATATGATCATATAAGACTTAGATTCTTATTAGAAGATTATAAAAATTGAGACTAGATGGTACTCATATAAACTCCAACAGTAACTTAACATAAATTTTACCATGGGGATCATTCAGTTTAGCTGTAATTTCTGACACTAAGCCACATAGTTGTAGTTTTTATGGATTGCTTCCTGAAACATTTATGAGAGAGCTCTATTCCCAAGTAAGAATTGGTCTGCTGATCATGCCAAGTTAGAAAACTTGGCACCAGCAAATGGCGGCTGTCAGTTCCCTGACAACCTGGCAACACCTACTTTCTGGAAGCCACTGTTTTTTATTTATTTAATGATGGCATGGAATAATTAATATCTGTCTCTTCAAGATGAAACCCTCCAGAATTTCATTAATTTGCTATTGTAGGAAGGGGCCCATGAGATAGTCTTTGCCAATAATGCTCTACCCTCCCTAAAAAGCACTAAGCTGGATACTGTGTTTTTTATTGTGTATTCAGTTTTTAACAGAAATGTTTCTTGGATGTAACAGAACTATAGTAACCAATTTTTTAGCCAATTTTAAAACACCATAGTGGGATTTTTGCTTCATTTGAAGCCTGGAAGGGTTGTGATTGTTGCCAAATGGCGAGTAGTATTTTTTTTTTTTAAAATAATTAAATGTAATTTTTTAAAATTAAAATTTATTTATTTTAAATTAAAGAGAAAAATAGGTAGCAATTGGCTGGGCTGTTTGAAGCATGGCAGATTTATCTCTACAGCCTTAGTTTCATCCAGAAAAGCAATCATTGTAGGCTTCCGGTTTTTGCAATGCAGCCAGCCTTATTTGCAAGCATATTTTGCTAGTTGCAGACATGACTTTTGGTGGGGTTTTTGCTGCAGTTGAAATCGTTTTATCCATTCATCTGAAAATTAGCTTCTCTTAGTAGATGCGTGAGCAACAGAAACCCTTCTGAAACATCTGTTGTAGATACCTGCAGTTGAGCAGAAAAGCCATGTTTGCTGTCATATCCCTCATGCTTGAGACCTTTAAGTATTTAGCACGAAAGTTGGAAGAGAGTATATTTAGAAGCATCCCTATGAATAGAAAACCTATGAATAGAAAAAGTAGTATAACTTGGAGAACTTTTGATCAAGGTTTAATGAACATCCTTTCAGGCATCCCAACTAATTGTACGTATAAAGACCAGGAGAGAGATAGAGATGAATCTAAACCCCAAGAAGGGACTTCGATGATAGGATAAAAAGATTTCTGAATTGCTAATTTAGTTAAATATAAGCAACTGAGTACTTTCTTGTAGGGGAAAAGGGATAAAAGTGATGGGGAAGTTAGACAGAAAAGAAGTAGCTGACAGGGTAAAAAGGGAAAAGAGATCATCAGTGTATCTAAAAGATTTTGGTCTCTCTTGTGAAAAATCATGGCCTTTCATTCTCTGCATTAGCATGGTGTAAAGTGGAACATCTCATACTGTATGTTAATTTTTCTTGCAATGTTATGGTTAAGTAAACTTTAATTCTTTGCAATCATCTGGTTCTCTGTGCAAATGCAGAATAGAATAATCTTTCTCCCACAATGTCAAACAGATGACAGAGTCCGAAAAGGAACTTATTTGGAAATGAGATGATCTCACTTTACACTTTGGGGTATCACTGCAGAGATTTTAAGATTTGTTTAGCTCTCAGTATAGGTGGTGACAGGGCTGAGCCCAAGGGAGGGGTCAAGTCTCAAGTTCCTGCTCGCTCACAAGAGATCTGAGTCCATCCAACCTTGAATTCCATTGACTCTTATCTGCCACCAATTTGCTTTGACAATTAGTAGTTCAGATTCAGAGATCAAGCCTGCAGTAAATCTTTTTATACCCTGAACGGCCTGGACCTTCTGATTTCTCTGGCACTTAACAATTAGATGAACCAGGTGTTGATATTGGTTCTTACATGGAACTTACAACTTCAGCTCCAAAATCTACACTCAGTGATGGGTTTGGGATCACACCTACTCAGGCTACTTGTCTGGACCTCCCACTGTTCTCAAATCTTAAGAAAGATGGAGAAGCCTCTTCCTTCTCATGGAGCTGCTCCTCTTGATTCATCAGCAATGCACTGTCTGTTGTTTTTACAAAGTTCAGTTCTCATAAAGCTTCTCATGCAGTAGCCAAATTGTAAATTAGCCTGAGGGAAACTAAAGCAACTTAGTCCTGTTGTGCATGCATGATGGAGTAGAAAAGGGATATTAAGGGAAAATTACAGTTCTTCCTGAATGTGATAACTACAAAGCAGTGGTGGTATTCTACCAGTTTGGTCTGCTTCTGGCGTACCAGTAGTATCAAAGATCGGCTGTGACGAGCTGCTCTTGGGCCCGCCTGCCCTCCTGGGCTCCCATACTGACCCTTATTCCCTGCTTTTGAAGTGCAGCTGCTTTGCGTGGCACAGCAGATTGCTGCGGGTCAACTGTTGAAGCTACAGGGATTGCAGGAGGTGACTAGGAAAGCCTCTGCATATGTGCAAAATGTGTGTGCATGCGCAAAGCGCGCCCACCAAGCCACGCGGTGGTAAACCTCTTTGAAACCCACCACAGCTAAAAAGCATAGGTGAAGGTGAAATATTGATAATATGCAATTACATTTAATGGAACGATTTTTAAAAAAATGACAAGCCGTTAGGAGTTTTACCTTTAATTCCTTACCTGTAAATCTTGATAGTCAAATAGTTGCTTGAACAATATTTTTAATAAAATGACCAAAGTGTTTAGATTGTCAGCTGTGAGAGAAATGAGTCTTTGCAGTTCCTTACTTGTGTTGGCCTCGTTTGAGTTATAAATGGGAAGAAGGCCTGAGTGTATGCATTTTACTAATGTTATTAATTTATTACTAATAAATAAGTAATATATTATTAATTTGTTAATAGTATTAATATTTAAAAGATTGCATTCCAATCGGTTTAAACTCAAAAGAGGAAACAAACTTCTTGTAAACATTTCCTGCCCAGACTAGTGCCAGGTTCACTCAGGATTTTTCATGCTTACAGTGACACCTGCAGTATATCATAAAAGCTTCCTCAGTTGGAAGTTGGAATGGATTTCCCTCACGACTCTTTGTGTGTGTGTGTGGTCGGATCTCTGATTGAGAAACACTCGGTACTCACTTAAAACATGCTGCACTAACGAGAATATTGAGCATTGGTGAAAGTGTTTTACATACTGTTCAGAGTTATTTCACAGATTTGTATTTGGACTTATTACTGCAATTACGCAATTACCTCAAACCCAGTGAGATCGGCCACAGATGATGCGGTGTGATGTGTTCCAGGTTAAGACTGGCTCCACCCCTGCCTTGTTGTAGGACCCCTTAGCTCCATCTCTTCTCTGCCCAATTTTTTCCATTGATTTCCTTTTGTTTCCAACTTTTAGGTAGCACCCCATGAGCACTTCCCTTTCTTTTCACTAAAAAGAATTTATTTCTTCAATAAACATTTGAGTTTTATTATAGATAGTCCTCATCTACACTTTAAATGAAGTGTAGATGAGGACTACCTATAATAAAAATCAAATGTTTATTGAAGGAATAAATTCTTTTTAGTGAAAAGTGCTCATCAACACTTCATTAAATGACCATTGAAAGATATTATGGCCCTCAAAAAAGTAACTTACAACCGTTTTTCACACTAATGACCATTACAGCACCCCCCTGGTCACACGATTAAAATTCAGACGCTTGTCAACTTACTCATACTTAAACAACAGTTGCAGTATCCTGGAGTCATGTGATCTCCTTTTGTGACTTTCTGACAAGCAAAGTCAATGGGCAAGACAGATTCACTTAACAACTATGTTACTAACGTACTAACTGCAGTGATTCACTTAACAGCTGTGGCAAGAAAGGTCATAAAAGGCAGCAAAATTTACTTAACAATTGCCTCAGCAGCAAAAAGTTTTGGGTTCAATTATGGTCGTATGTTGAGGACAAGGACTATCTGTATTAGTGATTTGCTTAGAGGTGTTTTTTTGTAATATAGTCTTTTGTAATATAGTCATTGTTTGTAAACCAGCCAGAATCACTGAGAGTGAGTCGGGCAGTTATATATGCTCTTAGTTATATTCAGGAAGAACTATAATTTCCCCTTAATATTCCTTTTCTACTTCATCATCCATACGTAGTCGTTAGTAGTCGTTTTCTCATGTTAATTTACAACCTGACAATTGGGCTACTGCATGAGAGGTTTTATGGGAGGCAAACTTTGTCTAACCTGCCACACATGCCATTTATTGTAACACAGGCTTGATCTTTTCCCTTTTATGCTCAGCTAGGGTATGTGTGATTTGTTAGTGGGGAATAATATTCACTTAGAGTGGCATCTGCTTCTGTAATGGAGCACAATATGTCTGTGGAGTGGGTGCAGTCTCTTTATTGGTTGTGTGAAGACCCGTAGTCTCTCAAAATAACCCCAAACCCAAAACATATATTAAAGTCCGGTAATGCCTTCAGCTTAACTTCACTGTTTTATTAGGCGCAGTTTAAAATCACAAAAGTAAATAATGAGGCAAAAAGAAAACTGAAACAAACCGCATTGACAAGAGTTCCGAAGCAAGCCAAGATAATTAATCATACATTCCAGGAAGATAACCGAGGAAAGTCCATGGGAAGAACGCCAGCAAAGATAAACCTCTTTTGAAGAAAAACACTAAACTTTGACTCCAGCAATTCTGACTACGCAGTTACAAACTTATATACATAGCTCCCAGCCGCAAGCCACGAGGAGGATCATGGTAATCTCCTCCTGAGTAGACCTCGCTTTTCCCTGATCCTCTCCTCCCTGCGTGACCTAGGATGGATAGGGGATAGGCCTGGATCCTCCTCTGATTGCTCAGCCGGCCTCTGCCCTTCCCCAGCCTCCTCCACCACCTCTGGAGCCACACTCCCACTCCCTATTGGCTGTTCCTTCTCTTCCTCAGAGTCAGTCTCCACCAGGGGCGTGACAGGTTGATTGAGTTAATAAAAACATCAGTTGTAGCTCCAGCTTTTATTCCTTATACTCCATCATATTGTTTATCCTTTAGAATGACATATAATGTTGAGTAAAGGCAGGGAAGCACAAATATTACATCACATGGCACAGTTCATTATTATATAAACATTATAGTGTAGGAGAGTTCTAGGGGACTTTGATGCTCCATAGCTTTTTGGAACTCCCACAATCATTTGATGCAGTATTAATGCCAAGAATAGAGCCCTCTACTTGATCTACTTCCCAATATATAGCTGTTTCTCTTCCTCCTCCTCTTTTTCTTGAAGAGAGAAACTTAGGGGAAAAAATACAGTGGAGAATGGGATACAAACTCCATTTTAAGTTAACTTTGAAATCAGCCAGGCTTAGAGCTTAGCATTAGTAGTAAAGGCCACACACACCAGTCCAAGAACCTTACAAATTCAGTCTGTTTCAGATTCTGAGTTCTAGGATGACTTGTTTCAAAATTTAGAATTTATGTTCAAAATAACATTCAAACATACTCTTCCCATTTTCTCAGTGGAATGGAACAACTTGCTGCAGCCAACTTGCTACAGCCAACTCGCCATGGGGCAACTCATGGCAGGACAATTCAACAATTCAGTTGAATTATTTAAAATAATTAAAATACTATTTTAATTTTTGTCATTCACATTTCATTTTGTCCCTCCTATGGCATCCTGCCTTTCATGATCTATTCTGCCATTTCTTTGATATTAGTGTAATTCTTATCCTGTAGTTTAGCATTAGCAAGATAACAACCTTCCTCTAGCTGATCTATGGATGTGTGTTAAAGTTGACCTGTTTTTTCTCTTAGTTCTATACTTACTAAAATATATTTCTGGAAAGCAGTTTTAAAGTGAGGTCTGTTTTATCTCAAATCCAGATAGAATGCTAGGAAGTCTTGCTTTGCATCCATTGGGGTTAATGGTTAAGAAGCACAGAAATTAACTGTTAAATTTTAGAAAGCCATTAGTTTTATTTTGCATTGAATGCTTTTGATGTCAATTTATCCAGAAAATGTCCTATAAAAATGCCCATGACTTCTGTGCTTATTAATTATAATGGCTCCTTAAACATCAACCATTTTTGAACTGGAGAAATATTTGAGTATTTCTTATAACAAACCTCCATTGGATGAAACATTATTAAAATAATTTGATTCAACCAGGACATCCCAAAGATTGTGAACCCAGAGCAGGTATTTAAGGTAAGTGGCATTTATTTAAGAGATAGCTGGGCAATATTATATCTGCAGATTTGTATTTCAGTTTTTAGAAATTATGTAGCAGAGATTCTATTTGAAAATTAAGATTAGCAAAAATGAAATAAATTGAATGCTGAATGAGGGTAATGACTGAATGACTGTTCCCTGAAAATGCTAGACTTGAATAATGCTCAGGTAGATGGCAGGCATTTGTTGCATAAAATCTGGAAAGTTTGCCCATCTGTTTTGTGCAATCATATTCTGGGGGAATTCTTCCTACAGCCTGTGGTCATCGAGGTTATGTTCAGGTTATGCACCTTGCGAAGGGCTTCAAAAGCATCTGAGAGTCAGACGTAGCACATCTAAGGAAGCGCAAAGCATCTGAGTGAAGAATTCCACTTTTCTTCCTCTTCTTGGTGTTTGGCACGAACCATTTCCATGACAAAAGAGGATTATTGACTTTCATAGCCATTGCTGCCTTTGATTCAAGGATCACTTTGATTTCAGGGCCGCAGCCTTTGCTTACGAGACCCAGAGCCCACTCTCCTGTGTGTGTCAGGTGAAGAGGAAGGCAATGAAGAAGTGGTCAATTGTTGCAAGTATTCCCAGTGTGAAGGTCTTGAGTGATGTGGCAGGTTGAAACGATGCCTGGGACAATGAAAGACAACCAAGCGGTCCTCCTGAATCCGGGAAGATGTTCAAGCTTTGGCTATAATTCACGGAGCTGAATGCCTCTCCAAACTGAGAACTGAAAACAAATGCACACACATGCTTGTGCAGAGTGAGTGAGAGAGAAGATGAGGCAAAGGGATGGAACAGATGTGGGAGCCTTTGTTGAGAGGCCTCGGAGGCTAGCGGGGTGGCGATAGGCTAATTTGAGGCGCATAATGCCAGGTCCCTTTCATATGTAGAACAGCACTTTGATCCAGCCTGGATGAAAGTGATGGAAAGTGGAGAGGATGGCTGGGGGTCTTTTGTCTTTGACAAAACAGGCATCTGCCGGTCTCTAACCCCCCTCCCTTCTCTCCATGCAGCCTCTCTAGCAGGCTGATCCAACAATGCTGGTAAAAGGGACGTGTCTCTTTCTTATCCTTCCATTCCCTGACCAAAACCCCTTGTCAGTTGAAAAAATCCTAGCCAGAAAAAAAATCCAAAAAGAGAAGGCCAAGCAGTATCTTGACTACAAAGCTTAATCATTTATTTTTCCACCGTACTAACATTTTCTCTGTTGTCGGCAAGGTCCAATACAGTTGTTACATTTGTTCTATTGGTACATCCTTTCAAGAGAGACTTTGAAGTTGGCATGAATTCATGTTCGCAAGGGAGGGGAGTATCGCTCGTGGAGAATGTGTGTGTGTGTGTGAGAGAGATACTTGTGGCTCATAGAAAAGGTTTTTGAATGCCAGCACACTGCCCAGGATAAGGGAGCAAAAATATACAGTCCATTCAGCATACTTTGATTCCGGATAAAAATAAAAGTAACAATGAATCCATACTTTGGTTAAACAACAAATACATCTGCATTCAAAACCTTTTTCTTTTCTGTTTGTAAGTAGCAATTCCAACTTAAGAGATGCTGCATCAAAATTTAGTTTGGGAGGAGATGGGCTTTTCCTAATATTGAAATTGGTGGGATTTCTTGTTGAGAGGAAAAAAAAACATTGAAATTGGTGTGTGGTTATTTGTTTGTTTGTTTTGGATTAGCAAGTATATAGTATGTCTGAGGTGGCCTACCCCTGGGCATCGTACAGTGATTGGGGTAACCCTTAAATATTTCTTTCCCTTGGGCTTATGTTTGCTGTTGAAATTCTATTCAGAAGGATTGAAGATTCAGGCTTAAACCAAAAGGGAAGTTGCAGAGCCAGATAAGAAGTTGTACATGTCTCTGGAGATTCTCAGTCATCTAGGTCATGGTTGTCCCAAAGATGCTTTTTTGAAGCACTGAAGAAGCTCCTTGAATGAGAAGTGAAACGTCTTCAAAGAAAAAACAGAAAGTCCACTTGCCTCTTGAAAAAAGCACCTTTGAGAAGAAATACAAGTAAGAGACAGATTTTCACTGCTCCCTTGGAGATCTCATGTTATAAAATAAAATTTTAAAAAATCTGGCATGGGGGTTTAAGGAGCTTGGTTTCTCAATTTGTGATTGTGCTCTTTTGCTCAAAGTCAAGAAATATTCGTGTATCCTGGTATGCCTCGTTTTAAAAGTTGGAAATATTGCAAGAATGTCCTTTTTGCTAGATTGTGGTACAGAGTCATTGTTTAGCGTCTGCCTTGTTTAATGACTGTTCACAGCTATGCCAGTGATGAAAAAGTAACTTTACGATCAATTGGCACATTTACAACCTTTGCAGGTGTGTAAAGCAAAGGAAAGCAGCAATAAATTCCAAAGTGCAGTTTCAATTAGCAGCTGTTTCACTTAACAACTGAGTTGCCAGTCCCAATTGTGATTGCTAAATGAGCATCAGCTGTAACCAGAAATAGCTGCTTCTGTGTTTGATTGTGGTAGCAGTTGCCTCTAGTAGGCCTTTTAAAAAAAAATATTTTTAAGAATGTATCATTTGTGTGTACAGGAGTCCTCAACTTGCAACAGTTTTTTTTAGTGACCATTCAAGATTACAACAGCACTGAAAAAAGGGACTTATTCAGCCATTTGGCAACTGACTCATATTTATGACGGTTGCAGTGTCCCGGGGTCATGTGATCACCTTTCGCGACCTTCTGACAAGCAAAGTCAATGGGGAAGCCCGATTCACTTAACAACCAGGTTACTAACTTATCAACTGCAGTGAATCACTTAACAACTGAGGCAAGAAAGATCATAAAATGGGACAAAGCTCATCTCAATAACAAATTTTGAGCTCAGTGGTAGTCATAAGTCGAGAACTACCTGTATATTACCACATTTCTGCATTTGTTTTGAGTTTTGTACAGAAATTATGTATTATGTGAGAAGAACAGACTTTGTTTCATGCCAGTTCACTCTAGTGAAATCTTAGTATTGTCTCTGACAGCTGTGTAGTGACTATTTTATACACCAAGATTTGCATATTGACATATGTAAAGCTTGTTATAAAAGTAGGTTGTTATAGATTTCAGTGTGGCAAAATGTAATTAATCAAATCAAGTCAAATCATATAAACTAGAAGGTTCTGGCCAAGAAACCAGGAGACTGTGAATTTTAGGCCTCCCTTATGCATGAAAGCTAGCTGTCTGTCTTTGGGCCAGTCATTCTCTTTTAACACAACCCATCTCACAAGGTGGTGGTTGTTGTGGGGAAAAGGAAGAAGCAGTATTAGGTAAACTTGCTGCCTTGAATTGCCAAAATACATTTTTAACGAGGTAGAATATAAATCCCATCATTATGATTATTGTCATGTTCTCTAGTAAGATACTACCTTGACTCCCACTGAGACACTAACTTGACATGGTTGTGGTGTTTATCTGCTCTGAGGAAGATGAGAGCTATGACAGGTTCAACCATAATGAACAGATCTAGTCAGAGGAACCAGCTGAAGAGTGTCTTTGCCATAAAAAATATGGCGAGACGTAATTTACAGAAAGCCATATTGGATCAGTCCTTGCTTAAGTCATCATTCACTAGGTGTTGGAATTCCTGGACATTTAATTTGGCTGAGCAGCCAGGACTAACAGCTGTATTACTCCTGCAAGAAAATTTTTTTACCCGTTGCAAATACACAAAAATTGAAAACAAAGAAATAATTATCTGTTATTACAAATCAGGTCCAAGAAGAAGAGGGTATCTGAAAAGGATGGACTGATTCTGGAAGGAACAACAGATCAGAAATAACAAAACAGAGACTAACAGAAGAACATCAAATTGGAATACAAAATAAAGTGTTCACAGAAGCAGAATTGGAAGAACTGCAAAGGTCTACCCAGAGCAAAGAAATTGAAGCCTTGCCAGAAGTACTTCAGACAATAGAGGCAAACCAGTTGGCAGTAGTCTGTAGAGATTCTGTTATCCATGACCTGGATGACTGAAAATCTCTACAGACTCTTAGCAATATAATTTGGGATGAACACCCTTTGAATGGTATGGGAGTAGGAATGGATTTCCAGATGATCCTGAGGACCCAGATAAACCTCCAAGTGCTATAATGATCCTCTAAAAGGATGCAAATGACCAGCTGTCTGCAAGGAATAAAAATCCTTCCATTCTCCGCCATCTTGTCAGAGCTGAAGAAGCTTCTTGGATGAGAAGCGAAACGTCTTCCAAAAACAAAACAAAACCAAGAAAGTCCAGTTGCCTCTTGAATAAGCACTTTTGGGACAGCTGGCAGTAGAGGAAGCCAGCACAGATACTGAATTGTTTTTGTTATGTTCTGCGCATGGGCGCAAAGAACGGAGACGAGACAGTGAACAGTGAACTTCAACTCTTTATTAATCATTCTGAACAGAGCAAAAACCTAGGGCAGCAGCAGCCCTTTTATAGGGCAGGCTGCTGATCTAGTAACCAATGAGAAACGTGGAGTGTTAACCCCTTGAACCAATGAGAGTGGCTCGTTAACAGCCAATCAGATTCTCCTGAACGGACCAATCTGATATCGCTATTATCGGCCAATCAGAAGTGCAGAAGAACTGCTTTTTCTAAAGGTTTGATAAAACTTTATTTAAGCGTTTTATTAGTTCAAAACACCCCTTCCCCCCGGGTTCCGTTTAAGGGGTGCGGTGACATAATCCCTGAGGTATGAAGGTTGTTTTGACTGTCTATTAGATTTATGCTGTCCCATCGGTTCCTGTCTGTAATCTGGTTTCGGCGGGATGTTTTTGGGAAATTCAGGTACCGGTGGTTCCGTATCCTCATTGGATGACTCAGTGCCGCTAATGTTCTCGTTGTTGTCCTCCGATCTTTGCGGGCTTGCTTCTGTTGGGGTGTTCCTCTGTGGCGAGGACACTCCTCTCCCTGATTCTTCTTCATTTGTCACGCCCGATTGCTGACTTCTTTCGCTCCTGCTTTCCATCATCTCGAATTCAGTTTCTTTGACATCCTCTCCCCCCTCAGTTTGGCAGTTACTGGAGTCGCAGAAACTGGGTTGTAGCCTCGAGCGAAGCTGATCTATATGGCGTTTCCATATTTTTCCATCGCAGGTTTTCGCACAGTACGACCTGGGTCCAGTGGTTTGAATTACGGTTGCCTCAACCCACAACGGTTCGCCGTAAAGGTTTCTGGTGAAAACTAAGTCGTTGATCTTGAACTCGCGGCATTTTCCGCTAGATCCACAGGGTTTCTCTGGCTCGTAAGATGGGTGAAGCCGGTCGAGGTGGGAACAGAGCTTGCATCCCATCAATAGTTCAGCTGGAGTCTTGTTGGTGACGCTGTGCGGAGTGATGTGTTGGAGTAGGAGTGTTCTGTTTATTTTATCTTCAATGTCCCCATAGTCCATTTTGTAGAGGGTTTTTTAAACAAATTGTACCATGCACTCGGCCCTTCCGTTAGCCGCAGGATGCGCTGGCGAATATAGCGCATGGCGAATACCCGGGTTTGCTAAGTATTGTTCAAAGGGTAGAGTGGTAAACTGGGGCCCGTTGTCGGAGACCAGAACGTCTGGCAGTCCATGCGTCGTGAATAGCCTGTTCAATTTCCAGATGACGGACTCAGTTGTGGTACTCTTCATTTCGTGGATCTCGAGCCAGTTGGAATAGGCATCCACTGTTAGGAGGAACGTATGTCCCTTAGTAGGTCCCGCAAAGTCAATGTGGATACGGGACCACAGTCCCCGGGGTGTTTCCCATTCTGTTGGAGTTGCTCTAGTTGGGGCACTGCTGACTTCTTGGCACTTTAAACAAGTCTTTACCCAGGCTTCAATCTGTTTGTCGATGCCCGGCCACCACGCGTAGCTTCATGCGAGCGCTTTCATACGCATGATGCTGGGGTGACCATCATGCAATGTTTTCAATACTGCTCGTTGTAACCTCTCTGGGACGACGACTCTATCCCCCCATAGGATGCAGCCTTTTTGCAAAAAAAGTTCTGTTTGCCGGTTCTTGAAGGGGATGAAGTCGTCAGGGGTTTGTTCTACTGGCCATCCCCGTTCGACCCAGCTAAGAACTCACGCTAAGACAGGATCGCGTTTTGTTTTGATCGCAATATCTTTAGCTGTTAGCGGCGGTGAATGTAGCGTTTCAATCTGGAGTGTTGTAAGGGTTGGAGCTGGGTCGTCGATGGTTTCCGGAAGTGGTGCATGGCTCAGTGCATCAGCGTGGGGAATGGCTTTCCCGGGGCAGTGTTGCAGTCTATAATTCTACGCAGCCAAAAACTCCGACCAGCGAGTCATTCTAGGTGATAATATATAGGGGGTTGGCTTGTCTCCCGCTATAATCCCCAGCAAAGGTTTGTGGTCGGTAACTATAGCAAAAACTCGTCCATATACATATTCATGAAACCGTTTCACAGCAGATACAACAGCAAGAGCCTCTTTATCGATTTGACTATAGTTACGTTCAGCCTTTGATAGGATCCTTGAAAAATAGGCAATAGGGGCCTCACTACCGTTTGGTAACACATGGCTCAAAATGGCTCCTACTCCAAACAGTAACGCGTCACATGTAATTGTTAAAGGCAAAGTCTCGTTATACTGCATTAAAACAGCATCTGAGGTTAATAAGTTTTTCACTTGTCGGAACGCGTGCTCCTCTCGGTGCCCCCAGACCCAGGTTGCTTTTTTGTCGAGAAGTCTATGTAGGGGCTCAGCTATGGTCGCTTTGTGAGGCAGGAAGATGTTGTAAAAATTAATGAGCCCCAGAAAAGCTTGGAGATCAGTCTTATTTCTGGGTCTTGGGGCATTCTTGATTGCTTTTAGTTTGCTATTGGTGGGGTGAATGCCTTGTTTATCGATTAGGTACCCCAGGAACTCTACTTTATCTGTACAAAGTTGACATTTATTTTTTTTAACCTTTAGGCCAGAGTCTTTAAATTTCTGGAGAACCAATTTAAGACGCTCTTCTAGTATTTCTCTATTCGGGGCAGCAATTAAAATATGATCAAAGTATGGTACGATTCCTTTGATCCCCTGCAAGAGTCTCTCCATCAAACTTTGAAAAATCCCTGGGGCTATGCTAACTCCGAATTGGAGTCGGTTGCACTTAAAGGCGCCTCGGTGTGTAACGATCGTTTGTGCCTCTGCTGTTTTTTTATCTACAGGCAGTTGTTGGTACGCCTGTGCTAAATCCAATTTAGCGAAGACTTTTCCACCTCCCAGGGAATGGAGAAGGTGTTGTACCACCAGCACCGGGTAAGCGTTCTGTTGCAGGGTGTGATTCAGGGTGGCTCGGTAGTCCCCACAAATCCTTAACGATCCATCCGGTTTGATGGGTGTTACGATTGGGGTTTCCCAATGAGCGTGGTCTGTTGGTTCTAAAACACCCTGGGCTATTAATTTATCAAGCTGCTCGTCAATCTTTGGTTTACGGGCAAAAGGTACCCGACGAGGCTTAAGGTGGATGGGGGCTACTTCAGGGTTAAGGTTAAATGATATCGGGCTCCCCTTGTACTCGCTTAGTTTGTCTGCAAAGACGTCCTGGAATTCCTGGACGAGGGCCTCCTCCCAGTCGTCGCTTCTGGTTTGGTGAATGCCGGCTACCTCGATCCCAAGTGGGGCGAACCATTGAAGGACTAACAAGCTAGGCCGATCATGGTCGACGACGGTCAATGGTAAAGATGCAGTACGATTTTTGAATGAGACCTGGACTAGGCTGGATCCAACGACCAGAATTCGGTTTCCTTGATAATCCTTGAGTATGATTCTTTGGGTTCTGAGGTCTTGCCTCCGGACGGCAGGGATTAATTGTTTAAGGGTCTTCCAGGAAACCATCGAGAGGAACAATGCTGAATCGACTTCCATCCCGCAGGGCTGGTTTTCGATGGCGACCTTCACTCGGATCTTCTTTGCATTTAGTGATGAGGCGTGACCAATTGTAATGGTTTGGTGTGCCTCTTCTTGTTTCGTTGAATTGGCCAGTGGTTTATTTCTGTAGGAGTGGTTGTTCCATTGGTGGTTCAAATGTTCCCGACTCACAGGACGATTCCCTGTGGTTTGGCAGTAGTTGGTCCCCCTCTGAAGTGGGCTGGATCCTTGCTTGCTTCTACAGACCTTTCCGATGTGGCCTCTTTTCCCACAAAGATGGCAGAGCGCGTCAAGGAATTTGCAGTCTGATCGTGGGTGGTAGGCCCCACAACCTGCGCATTGAGGCTGTAGTCTTTGATTACGCTGGTGGCGTTGGTCACGTTCAGACTGGAGCCGGTTGACCTCTTCCTCATCACTTTCTGATGATGATTTGAGGTCCTCGTGGTGGGTTGCCGTTGTATGTCCCTCTAGGTGAGGTGAGGTTTTGCTGGTGAGTTGGCGGAGCAGTGCGTTGGTGCGGCGCATTCGGGCGGCCGACTTCCTGGTTGCTTCTGCTGCAGTAACATCAGTGATGGTATCTGCAAGGCCGATGTTGCCTTTCGCCATCAGCTTACTTTGCACATGTGGTGCATCTAGTCCCAGAAGTATTCGGTCTCTCAGAGCTTCTTCAAGGTCGGCGAACCCACAAAGGCCTCCCAGGTTCTGAAGATCCGCGATGAAATCTGCAATGCTCTCTCCTTTCTGCTGGTCTCTCTGGTAAAATTCATGTCTTCAGACAAGCGTTGGTACGGTAGGTGCATAGTGGGCCCATAGGAGGGGCTCGAGGACGTCCCAGTCCATGGATTTCACCTCAGCCGGTTTCGCCAGTACCTTGGCCATCTTAAAAACGGCAGGTCCGCAATGGGTCAGGAATACCGCTCGCTTTTTCCCCGTAGTGGCATCCTTCAAGTTGTTGGTCTCCAGAAACATCTGGAACCGGTCCATGTATGAGTCCCAGTCTTCTTGTGCCGGGTCAAATGGAGTGGGTGGTATGGCGCCGCCGGACATGGTTTCTGCTGTCGATGTTCCTTCAGCTACGTGCTCTGTTTGGTGCTCTGTAGTGTTCAGTCAGCTCTGACGTCTCCGCATCCCACCCTCGTCGCCAGTGTTATGTTCTGCGCATGGGCGCAAGGAACGGAGACGAGATAGTGAACAGTGAACTTCAACTCTTTATTAATCATTCTGAACAGAGCAAAAACCTAGGGCAGCAGCAGCCCTTTTATAGGGCAGGCAGCTGATCTAGTAACCAATGAGAAACGTGGAGTGTTCACCCCTTGAACCAATGAGAGTGGCTCGTTAACAGCCCTTCAGATTCTCCTGAACGGACCAATCCGATATCGCTATTATCGGCCAATCAGAAGTGCAGGATTAGAACCCTGCTTTTTCTAAAGTTTTGATAAAACTTTATTTAAGCGTTTTATTAGTTCATAACAGTTTTCATTCCAAATCAGGCATCCTTTCCTTTGCTTTCTGCTCAGAATGAATAGAGCCCTCTAACTAAAGAAAAAGAAGAATAGAAATAAAGAATAACTGATATCTAGAATAGTATAAAAACAACTGAATACGTTGCCTTGCATTGAAGCTTATTCCAAGCTAGCACCAGTATTTAATATATGCCAATACTGTAACATCAAATAGAAGCAAACCCAAACACAGTGGAAGAAGTATCATCGAGGCAATTCATACCAGGGCAATTCCAGTCATTATATATGTAGCTGGAAGAGTGAAGTGGACATGAGCAGAACTAAAAGCCCCTGATAGGAAGACTAAAAAATTAGTAACAATTAATCATGCCCATCAGCAATGTTGACAGACTACTTTCCAAGCAAAATAAGTGGCCATGAAATGATGCAAGTACACCAGATAGTTGAAGAAGAAAAAAGGGAATTGGACAAATATCGGAGGATAATGAAGAAGATGCACTGAAGCTAATCTGCCAGGAAGATTTACCAAGTACTAGAGAGACCAAACTGACCTAAAGGCCAAATGAAGAGTAAAATGATATGGCAAAGTAAAGTATTACATGACCACTACATTAAAAAAGCAATAATAACAAGACCTTGCAATGACAAACAGTGGGAAAATTGAAGAAAGAAATAGACAGCTAATTCTGGCTATACAAGATACAAGCCTTAAGAACTGAAAGCCTGAATAGAGTAGACAGTAACAGACAACAAGTGCTGCCTGTCCAAAGAAGCAGGAGAAACAGTGGACCACCTTGTTAGTTGCTGCAAGAAGATCACACAGATGGACTACAAGCATTGGCTCGACAAATGATGCATTGGAAGATCTACAAGAAATGCCATTTAATTGCAAGAAAGATTGATGGAGCCAGAAAATAGACAGATTAATAAAAAAGGAGGAAGCTGAAGTGTTCTGGGACTTTAGAATTCACACAGGCAAATGCCTGTCACACAACAGACTTAATAGTTAATAACAAAGACAAAAAAGTCTGGATAGTGAACGTGATAATACCTGGAGTCAGTGGAATAGAAGAGAAAGAACATGAGGAAATTACAAAATACAAAGATCTGCAGGTAGAAGAACAATGACTGTGGAAAAATGAAACAAAGATAATACCAATAGTAACAGGCCCCTTGAGTGAAATACTAAAAACATCTGGAGCACTACTTGAACACCATTGGCATTGACAAAAACTCCATCAATCAATTGCAAAAGATAGCTTTACCTGTAACAACTTACATCCTGCAACAATCTTTTTAACACCATCAAACAACATCTGCCTATGCCAGGTCCTTGGGCAGGACTTTCAGAGGCGGACAAAAATGCCAAATCCAGTTTAAACATCTGGCTGACTGTGCGACCAACCACAATCAATTCCCTTATTAATGAATGTCATTTAAAAAAAGTCCTGGATGAAACATACTTGGGTTTAGAGAAGAGTTCATCTTCTTTAAATTCACCTATGGAGTGTATTTATGAATATGGAATCAATTAGTTAAAACATCTCTCTTTGAATTTTATGTTGTAGATCGAAGTGTCAAACGCAAGGCCCATGGATTGAATCTGGCCTGCAGGGTGCTTAGATCTGGCCCATAAGGCCGCCCTGGAAACAGCAATGGCCAGGCCTGCAGTGCCTCGCTGGCAGAGGGCCACAGGTGGCAGTCGCAGCTGAAAACTGATATGGAGACAATGGATCCCTCCAATCCCGCCTGGGCCACCACAGATGCTCCAGATACGAGTGACGTCAAGCTGGCCACACCTAATCCAGCCACACCACCTGACCCCCCCCCCCCCGAAGTCAAACACAACCCTGATGCGGCCCTCAATGAAATCGAGTTTGACACCCCTGCTGTAGAGAAGAACTTCTATGGTCAACATTATCCTTGTTTTCAGTTTAGCAATTTCCCAGTTACATTTTCCTTCAGTCTTTCCACTCCAAACTATAGAATGTTAGTAACAGTGAGATAATCATCACGATGGAAAGGAATCACAGTTACGGTCTTTCCAATAATAATATTATATCCAATTAGGATAGTGGTAGTAATTCTGCTGTTGGTGGTGAGGAGAGGAAGACAATCTTTCTTCCTATGAACTCTTCCCAGTGAAATATTGCAAAGTTACTGCATTGGAGAGCACCTGTCGGGATGCATACAAAAGATATTGAATTCAAAACCTTTTGAAAACCTATTTCCATTTGAAATGGCCCCTTTTTGTGGTTGAAACAGTTGTTTCTCATCTGAAATGGGCTGTTTTGACCATTTGTAAATCCACACACACACACACACATACCTCTAAACAGTTATGTCTGAAGCTCCGATCACTCCCTGAATGATGGAAACCACCCATTTTGAATGTGAAACAGCTACTTTGCATTCAAAGAGGGGTATTTTGAATTCAAAATGGAGAAAAAAACACTTTGTACACCACTATTATGTTCTAATCAGCAGAGCAAAGAGCAGTTTTGGAAGAGGGCATTTTAATTGGATAAAAGAGTGAGTGGTGTGTGTGTGTGGGAGAGAATTATCCTCTTTTCTTTTTACTGTTTAAGTGGGAGGAAGCCATGCCAGAGATCTCAAAACAGAAGTTTCTGTTCCGCCTTGCCCTTAGAGCTAAACTCAATATGATCTAAGTGTTACGCTTCCCAAACAAGATTTAGTTTTTCAACTGAATGTTGAACCAGAAGTAACATAATGCAGAAGTTACCAGTGCATAATCTCTGCTGAGACTGGTCTGCTTATAAACTTTAAAGCAAGGTCCCTCAAAGTGGTTGTTATTGGTCCCTGGGATCAAAAGGGGTCAATGTTGTTATTCTTAGTGGTAGTCCTATTAAAGTATTAAATAATTTTCATATGGTAAGCATATGGAGGTCAATGAACCTTCTGAAACTTTATGAGGTCAGTGAGCTGAAGAGTTCGGGGAGCCCCTGAACAAAAGGATGTATCAATTTCACCTTAAATCAGAGCCAACCTTTGTAAAGCATGTCTTAAATTACCGCCAAACCTCTTTAAGGAACTGCAAGAAATATAACTCCTTCTATCCTCCACCGTTCGGTCAGAACTGAAGAAGCTTCTTGGATGAGAAGCGAAACATCTTCAGGGAAAACACAAAGTCCAGTTGCCTTTTGAAAAAGCACTGGGTGACTGAGAAGCTCCCTAGACAGATCTTTAAGAAACATGACCAGTAAACTGTGAACCCTGATTGTCCCGTTTAGATCTCTGGACAACCTTAACTAAAACCCTGGGCTGCAATAGACCGGGTAATGCCGAGTTACTTTTTGCAATATTTACCTAAACCATGGTTGAGATCATTCCCATGAAATGCTTTGGACAATTGGAACATTACAGAAGTGCTAGCTCGTAGGATATCTGGAAAGGAAATACTGAAAAGGGAACTAGGGATAAGTGCTTGCCACATGCCATTTATTTTGGGTGCCCACTTTGAGATAAGCTTACATTTTTTCTCCACGCTTTCCTCCCCCGCACCTTTGCCACTGAACAAAAGCACTTCCATGTGAAGAGAGCACCTTCCAATTCACAAGCTCTGGAATTTTTCCCCCCCCTTGTTATGAAAGCCTCGGGACTTGCGGGTCACTTGACTATGTACTGAAGATAAACCTTTCACAAAGGGCGCCCTGTTTGAAGCTGCACCTGCTATTGCAATCTCTGAATGCGATAACACTTGCTAGAAAAATTGTTATTGGAGAGTTGTGAGGTTGGACTTAAGAGGCTATAAGCTTGCGAGGGAGGCCATAAACTTCCCACTCTTTACAGAAAGTAAAAGAATATTGGTTGCAATTTTAATTTTAATTGCAACTTTATTCATACACTAGGTGAATTGTATTTAAGTTTATGTCCTCATAAAGCCATAGGAAAATTATATTTCGGTTATTTATTTATTTTTGGTCACGCTTTGAACTGCAGAGAATTCTACTATTACTGCAAAAATCTTTTCTTATGTTAGAAAAACTAAGGGGGTTTTCTACTTTAAAAAAAATACCACAATGTTTGATTTAGGAATTCTAATTTAATTTTCCTCAAACAAACCAGAGCTGAACGCCATGTTTTATACAGGCCTTTTTTCCCCCTTTTTAAAAAAGAAAAATAATTCAGGGATGTCGGGTCATAAGCAGTGGTGGGATTCAAATTTTTTTACTACCGGTTCTGTGACCATGGCTTGGTGGGCATGGCAGGGGAAAGATACTGTAAAATCTCCATCTCCACCCCACTCCAGGGGAAGGATACTGTAAAATCTCCATTCCCACTCCACTCCAGGGGAAGGATACTGTAAAATCTCCATTCCCACCCTACTCCAGAGGAAGGATACTGTAAAATCTCCATTCCCACCCCACTCCAGAGGAAGGATACTGTAAAATCTCCATTCCCATCCCACTCCAGGGGAAGGATATTGTAAAATCTCCATTCCCACCCTACTCCAGGGGAAGGATACTGTAAAATCTCCATTCCCACCCCACTCCAGAGGAAGGATACTGTTAAGTTCTGCGCATGGGTGGAAGGAGTGGAGATGAGGCAGTGAACAGTGAACTTCAACTCTTTATTAAGCATTCTGAACAGAACAATCACCTAGGGCAGCAGCAACCCTTTTATAGGGTTGGCTGCTGTCCTATTAGCCAATGAAAACTTGGAAGTGTTAAACCCTTGAACCAATGAGAGTTTGCCCGTTAACAGCCAATCAGATTCCCCAGAAAGGACCAATCCGATGTCGCTATTATCGGCCAATCAGAAGTGCAAGATTAGAACCCTGCTTTTTACTTAAGGTTGTTAAAACTTTATTAAATGCCTTTATTAGTTCATAACACCCCTTCCCCCTAGGTTCCGTTTGAGGGGTGTCGTGACATAATCCCGAAGATATGCAGGCTGTTTCAACTGTTTATCAGATTTGCGCTGTCCCACTGGTTCCTGTCTGTAGTCCGGTTTCGGTGGAACGTTTTTTGATTTATCTGGTACAAGCGGTTCCGCATCCTCACAAGATGACTCGGCGCCGCTGATTCTGTCGTTGTTGTCCTCCGGTCTCTGCAGGCTCACCTCCGTATTTCTCTGTGGCGAGGCAACTCCCATTCCTGATTCTTCTTCAGATGATGCGCCGGGCTGCTGACTTCCTTCGATTTCGTCATCCAGCATCTCGAATTCGGTTCCCTCGACATCCCCTCCCCCCTCAGTTTGAGGGTCACAGGGGTCGTGGGAACTGGCTTGCAACCTAGAGCGAAACTGATCTATATGGCGTTTCCATATTTTCCCGTCCCTTGTTTGTACGCGGTACAATCTGGGCCCAGTGGTTTGGGTTATGGTTGCTTCGACCCACAACGGTTCGCCGGAAAGATTTTTAGCAAAGACTAAGTCGCCTTCCTTGAATTCGCGGAACTTTCTGCTAGATCCACAGGGTTTCTCTGGCTCGTAGGCCGGGTGGAGACTGTCGAGGTGGGAGTAAAGCCTGCGTCCCATCAACAGTTCAGCTGGCATTTTGTTGGTTATGCTGTGCGGGGTGATGTATTGGAGTAGGAGTATTCTGTTCAGTTTGTCATCAATGTCCCCATGGTCCCTCTTGTGGAGAGTTTTTTTAAGAAATTGGACCATGCACTCGGCCCTTCCATTGGCCACAGGGTGTGCCGGCGAGGTTAGCGCATGGCGGATGCCCCGGTCCACTAAGTATTGTTCAAACGCCAGGGCAGTGAACTGGGGTTCATTATCGGAGACTAAAACGTCTGGCAGTCCATGTGTTGCAAATAGTTTATTTAATTTGCGGATGACTGAATCGGTTGTAGTAGTCTTCATCTTGTGGATTTCGAGCCAGTTGGAATAGGCATCCACTGTTAGGAGGAACGTATGCCCCTTAGTAGGTCCCGCAAAGTCAATGTAGATGCGGGACCACGGCCCCCGGGGGGTTTCCCACTCTGTTGGGGTTGCTCTAGGTGGGGCACTGCTGACTTCTTGGCACTTTAGACAAGTCTTTACCCAGGCTTCGATCTGCTTATCCATGCCCGGCCACCACGCGCAGCTTCGTGCGAGCGCTTTCATACGCACGATGCCGGGGTGACCATCATGCAATGCTTTCAAAACTGTTCGTTGTAACCTCTCTGGGACAACAACTCTGTCTCCCCATAGGATGCAGACTTTCTGTGAGAAAAGTTCTGTTTGCTGGTTTCTGAAAGGGGTGAAGTCATCAGGGGTTTGTTCTACTGGCCATCCTCGTTCGACCCAGTGAGAACTCACGCCAGGACAGGATCTCGTTTCGTTTCAATAGCAATGTCTCTGGCTGTTAGCGGCGGTGAATGCAGGGTTTCAATCTGGAGTGTCGTGAGGGTTGGAGCTGGGTAGTTGACGGTTTCTGGAAGTGGGGCACGGCTCAATGCATCAGCGTGGGGAATGGCTTTCCCTGGGCGGTGTTGCAATTTATAATTGTACGCAGCTAAGAACTCCGACCAACGAGTCATTCTAGGTGACAATATATAGGGGGTTGGCTTGTCTCCCGCTATAATCCCCAGCAAAGGCTTGTGATCAGTAATAATAGGAAAAACTTGTCCATACACATATTCATGAAATCGTTTCACAGCAGATACAACAGCAAGAGCCTCTTTGTCAATTTGGCTATAGTTGCGTTCAGCTCTCGATAAGGTCCTTGAAAAATAGGCAATAGGGGCCTCTCTACCATTTGGTAACACATGACTTAAAATGGCTCCTACTCTAAACGGTGACGCGTCACACATAATGGTTTAAGGCAAAGTCTCATTATACTGCATTAAAACAGCATCGGAGGTTAGTAATTTTTTCACTTGTCGGAATGCGTGCTCCTCTCGGTGTCCCTAGACCCAGGTTGCTTTTTTGTCGAGAAGTCTATGTAGGAGCTCAGCTACAGTTACCTTCTGGGGCAAGAAGATGTTGTAAAAGTTAATGAGCCCCAGGAAAGCTTGGAGGTCTGTCCTATTCTTGGGTCTTGGGGCGTTTTTGATCGCTCTTAGTTTGCTATTAGTGGGGTGAATGCCTTGCTTATCGATTAGGTACCCCAGGAACTCTACTTTCTCTGTACACAGTTGACATTTATTTTTTTTAACCTTTAGGCCAGAGTCTTTAAATTTCTGGAGTACCAATCTAAGACGCCTCTCTAGTACTTCTCTATTCGGGGCCGCAATTAAAACATCGTTAAAATATGGCACGACCCCCTTGATCCCTTGCAAAAGTCTCTCCATCAGACTTTGAAAAATCCCTGGGGCCACGCTCACTCAGAATTGGAGTCGGTTGCATTTAAAAGTGCCTCGGTGCGTAACGATCGTCTGTGCTTCCACGGTTTTTTTTATCTACAGGCAGTTGGAATGTCTGCACTAAATCCAATTTAGCGAAGACTTTTCCGCCGCCCAGGGAATGGGTAAGCGTTCTGTTGAAGGGCATGATTGAGGTTGGCACGGTAGTCCCCACAAATCCTTAACAATCCATCCAGTTTGATGGGTGTTATGATTGGGGTTTCCCAATGGGCGTGGTCAGTTGGTTCTAAAACACCCTGGGCTATTAATTTATCGAGCTGCTCGTCAATCTTTGGTTTTAGGGCAAAAGGTACTCGACGAGGCTTAAGGCGGATTGGGGCTACTTCAGTGTTAAGGTTAAATGATATCGGGGTCCCCTTGTACTCACCTAGTTTATCTACAAAGATGTCCTGGAATTCCTGGACGAGGGCCTCCTCCCAGTCGTCGCTTCTGGTTTGGTGAATGCCAGCTACCTCGATCCTGAGTGGGGCGAACCATTGAAGGCCTAACAAACTAGGCCGGTCACGATTGACGACGGTCAGCGGTAACGACGCAGTACGATTTTTGAATGATACTTGGACTTGGCTGGAGCCGACGACCGGAATTCGGTTCCCCTGGTAATCTTTGAGTATAATTCTTTGGGCTCTGAGGTCTTGACACCGGACGTCTGGGATTGATTGTTTAAGGGTCTTCCAGGAAACCATCGAGCGGGACGACCCTGAGTCGACTTCCATCACGCAAGGCTGGTTCTCAATGGCGACCCTCACTCGGATCTTCTTTGCATCTAACAATGAAGTGTGACCGATGGTAATGGTTTGGTGTGCCTCTTCCCGTCTCATTGAAGTGGCAAGTGTTTTATTTCTGTAGGAGTGGTTGTTCCATTGGTGGTTCAAGTGTTCCTGACTCACAGGACAATTCCCTGTGGTCTGGCGGTAGTTGTTTTCTCTCCGAATTGGGCTGGATCCTTGCTTGCTTCTACAGATTTTTCCGATGTGGCCTCTTTTCCCACAGGCATGGCAGAGCGCGTCGAGGAATTTGCAATCTGATCACGGGTGGTTTGCCCCACAACCCGCGCATTGATGCGGTCGTCTTCGATTCCGCGGGTTGCATTGGTCGCGTTTGGACTGGAGCCGGTTGACCTCCTCCTCATCACTTTCTAATGGAGATTCGAGGTCCTCGTGGTGGGCTGTTGTTGTGTGCCTCTCTAGTCGAGGTGAGGTGTCGTTGGCGAGTTGACGTAGCGGTGCGTTGGTGTGGCGCATTCGGGCGGCCGACTTCCTGGTTGCTTCTGCTGCAGTAGCGTCTTTGATGACATCGGCAAAATCAATGTCCCCTTTGGCCATGATCTTGCTCTGCGCCGTATTCTAATCCCAGAATTATCTGGTCTCTCAGAGCTTCTTGGAGGTCTGCAAACTCACAGAGGCCTCCCAAGTTCCGGAGGTCCGCGATGAAATCTGCGATGCTTTCTCCTTTCCGTTGGTCCCTCTGATAAAACTCATGTCTTCAGACAAGTGTTGGTACGGCGGGTGCATAGTGGGCCCGTAGAAGGGGCGCGAGGACGTTCCAGTCCATGGATTTCACCTCAGCCGGTTTCGCTAGTGCCTTGGCCATCTTAAAGATTGCAGGCCCGCAATGGGTCAGGAACACTTCTCGCTTTTCCCCCGTAATTGCGTCTTTCAAGTTGTTGGTCCCCAGAAACATCTGGAACTGGTCCATGTACAAGTCCCAGTCTTCTTGTGCCGGATCAAATGGAGCGGGTGGTATGGGGCCGCCAGACATGTTTTCCGTTGTTGATGTGCCTTCAGCCACGTGCTCTGTTTGGTGCTCTGTGAGTGTTCAATCAGCTCAGATGTCTCCGCATCCCATCCTCGTCGCCAGTGTTAAGTTCTGCGCATGGGTGCAAGGAGCGGAGACGAGGCAGTGAACAGTGAACTTCAATTCTTTATTAAGCATTCTGAACAGAGCAATCACCAAGGGCAGCAGCAGCCCTTTTATAGGGTTGGCTGCTGTCCTATTAGCCAATAAAAACTGTTAAGCCTGGTTTCCCCAACCAGGGTTAGGGAGACAAGCTAAACAGAATGTGCAGCGTTAGTCAGATAGGCACACAGATAAATGAGTGAGCTAAGCTTGTATGTTTATTAACATACAGTAAAAATGACAGATACGCTTGTGCTATCAAATATATAGTTTATTCCATTATGAGTTCATAGCATAGTCAAAATAACAGTCCAATAGTCATGTATCATTTAGTCAGTCTATTCAGGGATATTCAGTTAGCAAAGTCCGTTTAGAATATCCTATGTCAATTCACTTCCAAGCCAGTCCTTTGTTTTCTCTCCCGTTCGAGCAATGCAGTCTTGTCTCAATGCAATCAGGGATCATCAAAGCCAGAGAGATAGCAAGCTACAGCCTTGCTTCTTTTAAAGTGCTTTCACAACCACTCCCTTAATTACTATCCCACAGTTAAAGTTGCAGACACTTTAACTTACAAACTATGATTACATATTATTATTAACCTAAAACAGTTAGGGTAAAACAATGTTATCCCTAACATTCTCCCCTTTTAGGAAATAATAATAAATATAACTATTTACATCTTTAAATCATATTTGTTACAACTCTCTTTAAACTTAGTTACTCCTTGAGCTTTTGTAAATTGGTCTGCAATGTTTTCTTCCGTCATGCAGTATTCCAATTTAATTAGCCCATTCTTTACAGATTCTCTAACATTTAAGTATCTTAAATCAGTATGTTTTGATCTAGTTTTAACAGCAATACTAGTAGCTAATTTTATAGCTGCTTGGTTATCCTCGTACACAATAATGGAATCTTTTACAGTTACACCCATGTCTAATAATAACTGTTTGTACAAAATCAAATCAGTGCATAATAATGACACACATGAAAATTCTGCTTCCATCGTGGACAAGCTAATATGCTGTTGTCTGATTGACCTCCACCCTATTAATGTTTTACCAAATAATATAGCCATCCCAGATGTTGATTTTTTAGTGTTTATATCAGTTGCAAAACTTGCATCTGCATAGGCACTAAGACTCAAATCACCCTTTGGTTCTATATACAATGCATGGTTCATTGTTCCTTTAAGATATCTTAAAATTCTCTTTAATGATTGCCAATGACATTGCTGTGGATCTGAATTAAAACGTGCCAGCTGATTTACACTATAAGCTATATCTGGCCTAGACCAATTGCTTATATATGATAAGCTACCAATCAAAGATTGATATATGGACTTATCAAATTTGGGACTTTGATCATCAGTTTGGCAAACCTCCTGACTCATTGGAGTCTTTGCCGGTTTACAAAGTTCCATTTTATACGTTTTAATTAATTGGCAAATTTTATCTTCTTGAGATATCTTAAATCCATTTTTTGTTTTGTTAATTGTCAATCCTAGATACTTTTTAATTTCACCTAAATGCTTTAATTTTATCTTTTTGGCTAATAATGATATAATCTCATTAGCTTCATTATTAGTCTTAGTTATCAAAGCAATATCATCTGTAAATAATAACAATAATGACACCGTTCCATTATTTTCTCTTTTAAACACACATGGATCTGCTAAACCAGATTTAAAACCTATATTGTTTAACTCTTTCACAATATATTGGTTCCACTCAAACCCAGATTGTTTCAACCCGTAAAGACTCTTTTTGAGTTTCCAACAATCATTACTATTCACTTTATGGTCTTTTATACCTACTGGTTTTCTTAAATATATAGTGTGCTGCAATGGTGCATGCAGATAAGCAGTTTCTACATCTAAATGGTTAATGACATAGTTTTTCTTAGCTGCCCACACTAATGCTGCTCTTAAAGATGTTGCTTTAAGGCTTGGTGCAAAAACTTCATCGTAATCAGATGCAGTTTGATTAAATCCTTGAGCTACTAACCTAGCCTTATGGGTAACAGTCCCATCATTTCCAGTTTTTGCTTTAAATATCCATTTGCACCCAATGGATTTTTCTCCTGGAGGTAATTTAGCATCTTCATAAACTTTCATTACCTTTAATGAATTTAGTTCCTTTTCCATTGCCTTTTGCCAATTCTCCTGATCCTTAGCAGGATACATCCTAAGTTCATCTACACTAGTTGGAACTTTAGTTACTTGGCAAACTATACTTGCTTGATACCTATCAGGTGGTCTAGTTATACGTGTAGTACGTCTAGGTATTACAGGACTTACAGGTGGACTTTCATTTATTAACTCTTCTTGATTATCTAACTCTTCCTGATCAATTGTTTCCTCTTGTTCTGGTCCTATTTGCTCTTTTTGGACTTCTTCTTTAATTGGACTCTTCTTATAACTAGTCTGATCTTTCTGCCTTTTGTAGTGTTCAATAATAACTTCATTATTTAAATCTTGCTCTAATCTATTCCATCCTACATGTTCTAGGAATTTAGCACTAGCACTAGTGTAAACTCTAGATGTACCTGGTTCCCAGAATCTATAAGATCTATGATTAGATGTATATCCTACAAAATATAATCTTTTAGCTCTATGTTGTCCTTTGTGTCTAAGTTGTATAGGGATATGCACCCATGCTGGTGTTCCAAATGTGTGCATGTAACTTAAATCAGGTTTTGTACCATGCCACATTGTGAATGGTAATTCACCTGTTGTTGAATTAACAACATTATTTAATATATGATTACCACACATTATTGCTTCTCCCCACAAATTGTCAGGTAATCCTGAATCAGACATCATAGTTTGTGCCATTGATTGTAATGTTTGGCCTCTTCTCTCTATAAATGCATTATATTGTGGCCTATATGGTGTAGACTTTTTATGTTGAATACCTAACATTCTTAGTCTGTTTTGGAATTTATTATTTGTAAATTCTGTACCATTATCTGTTATAAGAGTTACTAATTTCTTTTTAGTTTTCCTTTCAGCAAATTTTATCCAATTAAAGAGATTTTGATAAGTTTTAGTTTTGCTCTTCATTAAATAGCAAAACCCATATCTAGAATAATGGTCCGTTATGCTTAGTATGTAACGAGCTCCTCCTACACTTGGTTTTTTCGGACCTATTAAATCTGAAAAATACTACTTCTAGAAGCTCTTTAGTAGTAAATCTATCAACTCTATTAGCCGGTGTGACCCTTGCTTTGCTTTGATTACAGGCATTACATTGCAAATACTTATTACAAGGTTTCAAACTTATTCCCTTAGATAATTCAACAGTTTTCTTAAGCATTTTAAAATTTAAATGCCCTAGCCTTCGATGTAACAAGTGAATACATTCATCATGAGGTTTCTTATTTTCATAAACTGTGTTAGCCACCTTTAAACCATCATCATTTAACATATATAATTCACCTCTTAAAGATGCAGTAATTTTCTTATTTTCTTTCTCAATTATGCAGTTATCTCCCCTAAATGTAACTACATATCCTAGTTTAACCAAAATTCTTACTGAAATTAAATTAAACTTAAGTTGTGGTACATATAACATTTTTACATTCTCTTTTATAAAAGAACAATATGCTATACCTTGACCTTTAGCTTTCAGTTTCCAGCCATTGGCTAACGATATCTGCTGTGTACTCTTGGACATTTTAATAAAATTTTTCTTATCATTTGTTATACAATGTGATGCTCCACTGTCAACCACCCATAAATTATTTTTTACTGCTCCGTTAGTATACATGGCTAACTCTGGATTTTTATTTATCTTTTGATGACTTTTTGTATTCTGGCCAGCGTTCTGGCTCTTTGCCTTTTTACAAAATCTTGCCAAATGTCCTCTTCCTCCACAATTAAAACACTTTTTAATTGCATATGCAGTAGGAGATTCATTATCTTCTTTTTGAGGTTGCTGCCTCCTTAACTCGTCTCTTTCAAGCCTTCTTCTGGCCTCTTCAATCAATCTGCCAGTTATATCAGTTAAAGTTAGGCTTTCCTTTGGCAATATTTCAAGTGAAGTTACGTAGTTATCATAGCTTTCGTCGAGGCAAGATAGTATTATGTAAACTTGGTGTAGTTCAGAGAAAATAAGCTCTTTCTCGTGCAGTTCTTGAAAAATGCTTTGCATAGTTTTCAAATGACTCAGCATATCACCATTCTTATGGAGATGTGTACTGAAAAGTTTCGTGTTAGATTTATGTGAGCACCAACATTATCTCGAACATAAATCCTCTTCAGCTTCTGCCAACACCCAACAGCTGTATTCTCTCCATGGATATAAACAAGCTGGTTATCAGTTAAGGTTAACCCAATAATGCAAATTGCTTGTTCATTTTTATGCATAAATTCTTCTATCTTTAATTTATCTTCCTTATCCTCTGGATCCCATTCTTCTACGTTTGGTGGATTTTCAATTATGTTCCACAAACCTTCTCTTCGTAGAAGCAGACTACATTTCATAGACCATGATACATAGTTTGTTCCATCCAACTTGGATATCAGGGACAAACTTTGTAGATTGACTTGTGCCATGTTTTCTTATATGGATATAAAACTATAATTAATAAAACACAGCTGTCTGTTTACTGTAATGTATAACAACACAAACTCTCACTTTTACATAAATCTGTTTTATCCTAGTTAAACTGACTTTGCAGCCTCTGGGCCCATAACCAGTGTTAAGCCTGGTTTCCCCAACCAGGGTTAGGGAGACAAGCTAAACAGAATGTGCAGCGTTAGTCAGATAGGCACACAGATAAATGAGTGAGCTAAGCTTGTATGTTTATTAACATACAGTAAAAATGACAGATACGCTTCTGCTATCAAATATATAGTTTATTCCATTATGTGTTCATAGCATAGTCAAAATAACAGTCCAATAGTCATGTATCATTTATGTCGTGTCCGCAAAAAGATGCTCAGAGTCGGTGACTTTCATTCAAAGCTCTTTATTTACAATGGGAGAACCGAACCGGTGAAAGGCAAAAAGCCCGCAGCTTTTATACCTTTCGCTGCGGCGGCCGCGGCCAATGGCAGCAATTCAAGTCTCCTGCTCTTGGTTTGAACCAATCGCGGGAGACTTCAATCGGGCCAATCAGCGCGGCTCGCCTGGCCAATCAGAAATCCCCGCGCCTTAGCCAATCAAGGCGCGGGGATTTCGAGTATTCAAATTCAGGACATAACACCCCTCCCCTCTTGGTATGGTCCATCACGTGGTGTAGTCACGCAGGTAGGCGGGGCTCCGTCGAGTCCTAGTTGACCTGCGCAACTCACTTGCATGCTGTAACTCGGCCGGAGCGGTTATCTTTTTGGTTGCTCCTGCCTCTGTGCGAACCGGCTGGATGATCGGGCCGGTTCTTTCGCCGTGGCTCCCACCTGGGCCTACCGGGTCGGTTGAGCTACGGATTTCGCCGCTCCCGCTTGGCTTCTCCGAGTCGGTAGAGCTGGCCAGGTGGTTCTTCTCCGGAGGGGACTCGCGATGGCTGTGTTCCGGTGAGTATTTTTGGTTTATTTTTTCCTGCGATTGTCTATCCGGGTATTCCCTCCCCCCTTGGTTCGTGTCTTGGGGGTTGAGGTCAGTCGCTGTTCGTGACCTGAGCTGGTCGATATGTCGTTTCCAGGCTCGCCCATCGATGGTTTGGAGCCGGTACGACCGTGGCCCAGTGACTTGAGTTATGACGGCTGGGATCCATAGGGGGTCCCCCGTCATATTCTTTGCATAGACTAAGTCACCTGGGTCAAATGTCCGGTACCTGGAGCTGGAGTCTGGGGGCCGCTCCGGGTTATAGGTCGGGTGTAATCTGTCGAGTGGGGACCTCAGCTTTCTGCCCATTAGAAGTTCTGCAGGGGTCTTGTTAGTTGTGGTATTGGGAGTGATGTGCTGTATGAAGAGCAGTTTGTTGATTTTGTCGCTGATCTCCCCGTGGTCCATTTTCCGGAGGGTCTTTTTCGTAAACTGGACCATCCGTTCCGCCCTACCGTTCGCCGCCGGATGCGCCGGTGCTGTTAATGCGTGGCGGATACCCCTCTCCGCCAGGAACCATTCGAAATCGATGGAAGTGAACTGGGGCCCGTTGTCTGAGACGACGACGTCTGGGAGGCCGTGTGTGGAAAACAGTTTACACAGTTCTTTAACGACGGCCTCTGTGGTAGTGGATTTCATGTCGCTTACCTCCAACCAATTGGAGTACGCGTCAACTGTGATTAGAAAAGTATGCCCATTTGTGGGGCCAGCAAAGTCTAGATGGATTCTGGACCAGGGCCCCCGTGGTGTTTCCCAGTCCCGGATAGGTGCTGCGGGTGGGCTGGATCTGGTCTCCTGGCACCGGTGGCATTTGGCGACCCATGCTTCAATTTGCTTGTCCATCCCTGGCCACCAAGCGTAACTCCTGGCCAGGGCTTTAGTCCTGACGATGCCAGGATGACCCTCATGTAGCATCTCTAATACCCTCTCTTGCAATCTGTCCGGAATTACCACCCGGTCACCCCACAGAATACATCCTCTCAGTAGTGAAAGTTCAGTCTGGCGCTGACGGAATGTTTTAAAAGTCTCGTCATTGTCTTTCTCCGGCCAGCCTTTTTCTAACCAGTGTAAGATTCGCGCCAGACGCCTGTCCTTAGCGGTTTCTCTGGCAATGTCTGATGCGGTAATAGGTAAACTCTCGATACTTAGGGTGTTTGTTGTTGGTGCTGGGTCAGGTTCAGAGTCAGGTAAAGGCGAGCGGCTTAAAGCGTCCGCGTGCGAAATTTTCTTTCCTGGCTTGTGTAGCAGTTCGTAACTGTAGGCTGCCAGGAATTCGGACCATCTTGTCATCCGGGGTGACAAGATGTTCGGCGTGGCTCGGTTTCCAGCGAGGATGCCCAGCAATGGCTTATGATCCGTCACGATGGTGAACGGGCGGCCGTACAGGTATTCGTGGAAACGCTTAACGGCGGCAACTATAGCCAAAGCTTCTTTGTCCAGCTGGCTATAGTTCCGTTCCGGTTTAGTCAGAGTCCTGGAGAAAAAAGCGATGGGTGCTTCTCTCTGGTCTGGGAGGGTGTGGCTGAGGACAGCGCCGACGCCGAAAGGTGATGCGTCGCAAGTGACAGCTAAGGGCAAGGTTTCGCTGAATTGCATCAGGACGGCGTCGGAGGTGAGGAGGTCTTTGGTTTTTTGAAAGGCGGCTTGCTCTCGTCTCCCCCAAGTCCAGGCTGCCTTCTTGTCTAGGAGTCTATGTAAAGGTTCCGCCGCCGTTGCCTTTTGAGGTAGGAAAACATTATAAAAATTTAGTAAGCCTAGGAACGCTTGTAGTTCCGTTTTGGACTTTGGGGTGGGGGCTTCCTTGATGGCTTTCACTTTTTTAGTCGTAGGGTGAATGCCATGCCGGTCTAGGAGATAGCCCAAAAACTCTACTTGCTTTGTACATAGTTGGCATTTTTCTCGTTTGACTTTAAGTCCTGTTTCTTTAAATTTTGTTAAGACTTGTCTGAGTCGGTTTTCTAATTCAGCTTCGTTTGGCGCCGCCACTAATACGTCATCGAAATAGGGCACCACCCCCTTGATGCCCTGTAGCAACGTTCCATCAGGCTCTGAAAGATGCCTGGTGCCACGCTGACTCCAAATTGGAGTCGGTTACACTTGAAGGCCCCCCGATGGGTCACGATTGTTTGGGCTTCCGCCGTTTTCTCATCCACAGGTAGCTGCTGATATGCCTGGGCGAGGTCGAGCTTGGCAAAGACTTTGCCCCCTCCCAGTGAGTGCAGTAAATGTTGCACTATTGGGACTGGGTAGGCGCTTTGTTGCAACGCGCCATTTAGGGTGGCCTTATAGTCCCCGCAGATTCTCACGGACCCGTCTGGCTTTACTGGGGTCACTATAGGGGTCTCCCATCTGGCATGGTCTATCGGTTGCAATACCCCTTGTTTGACGAGCTTGTCGATCTGCTCGTCAATTTTAGGCTTTAAGGCGAATGGTACCCTTCTAGGTTTAAGCCGCTTAGGGGGAACCCTTGGGTCTAGGTCAAACGAGATAAGGGGCCCCTGGTACTTGCCCAAGCCTCCATCGAAGACCTCCTGGAACTCCTGGGCTAGCCGCTGTTCCCAAGCTTCGATGGTGACGTGGTTGACACCTGTCAGCGCGATGTTAAGCGGGGCGAACCATTGTAAGCCCAGTAGGCTTGGGCGGTCGCGATCGACGATCGTGAGTGGCAGTTGTTCGGTGTGGCCTTTGTAAGTTATATTAAAGTTCTTGGTGCCCACTACCGGGACGCGATTCCCTTGGTAGTCTTTTATGATGATCTTTTGGGCATGCACGTTTCTTTTTTGTAGTGTAGGCACTAGTCTTTTGATTTCGCGCCATGCAATCATGGAAAGGTAAGACCCGGAGTCCACTTCCATTTTGCATGGCTGGCCTTCGATATGGACTTCTACGTGTACCTTTCTGGCGTCGTCGGAAATGGCGTGGCCGATGGTCACCGTCTGGTGGGTCTCTTCTTTTCGCCGACCGTCGCCGCTTCTTTGAGATCGTTGAGTACGGTCCCACCGACCGTCTGGCTGGCGCTCTCTGGCTCTGGGCGGGGAGCTTTCTCTCCTTCTGTCGTGCTGTTCCCATTTGGGCGGGCTGCGGGTCTTCTTTTGGCGGCAAACTCGAGCGATGTGACCCCGTCGTTCACAATGCCTACAGATAGAGTCAAAGAATCGGCATTCTGACCTGGGGTGGTCGCCGCCGCACCCGGCGCAGTTGGTCCTCGACCTACGACCTTTTCGACTTCGTTGGTCGCCGCGTCCCGTCTGCACGCGATGTATGTCCTCCTCGTCTTCCGACGTGCTGGAGGTTGACTGGTATTCACCGTAGTGTGCGGTTGCTTCGTTTCTTGTGTCGGCCGACCTTGCCTGGTTGTTGTTTCCGCCCTTCGCGTCAGATCTTCGCATGCTGTCCGCTGACGTGCGGGTTGCTTCTGCGGCTGCGGCTGCGCTAAGGGCATCGGCTAGGCTGATGTCGCCCTTGGCCATAAGTCGGCTCTGGAGTGTAGGATCCCATAAGCCGAGTACGAAGCGGTCTCTTATGAGACTGTTCAGACCTTCAAACTCGCAGAGTCCTCCTAGGTGCCGTAGCTCTGCGACGAAGTCGCTCAATTTTTCGTCTGGTTTCTGGTTTCGGCGGTAAAACTCGTTGCGCCGTATCAGGATGGGGACTTCGGGGGCGTAATGGCGCCGCAGTATAGGTTCGAGGACGTCCCAGTCCATGGCGGTTGCGTCTGCCGGCTTGGCCAATGCTTTGGCCATCTGGAAGACCTCTGGTCCGCAGTGAGTAAGGAAGACGGCGCGTTTTAGCGGGCCCGGGGCGTCCTTCATTCCGGCGCATTCCAGGTACATACGGAACCGATCCGAGTACGATTCCCAGTCCTCGGCGGCGGGGTTGAAGGGGGCGGGCGGTGCTATCTTCGCCATCTCTGCGCTGGAGCTGGTTCTTGGGTGGACACGGGGTTCGGTTCAGGGGCGAGATCCCACCTTCGTCGCCAGTGTCGTGTCCGCAAAAAGATGCTCAGAGTCGGTGACTTTCATTCAAAGCTCTTTATTTACAATGGGAGAACCGAACCGGCGAAAGGCAAAAAGCCCGCGGCTTTTATACCTTTCGCTGCGGCGGCCGCGGCCAATGGCAGCGATTCAAGTCTCCCGCTCTTGGTTTGAACCAATCGCGGGAGACTTCAATCGGGCCAATCAGCGCGGCTCGCCTGGCCAATCAGAAATCCCCGCGCCTTAGCCAATCAAGGCGCGGGGATTTCGAGTATTCAAATTCAGGACATAACAATTTAGTCAGTCTATTCAGGGATATTCAGTTAGCAAAGTCCGTTTAGAATATCCTATGTCAATTCACTTACAAGCCAGTCCTTTGTTTTCTCTCCCGTTCGAGCAATGCAGTCTTGTCTCAATGCAATCAGGGATCATCAAAGCCAGAGAGATAGCAAGCTACAGCCTTGCTTCTTTTAAAGTGCTTTCACAACCACTCCCTTAATTACTATCCCACAGTTAAAGTTGCAGACACTTTAACTTACAAACTATGATTACATATTATTATTTACCTAAACCAGTTAGGGTAAAACAATGTTATCCCTAACAAAAACATGGAAGTGTTAAACCCTTGAACCAATGAGAGTTGGCCCGTTAACAGTCAATCAGATGTCCCAGAAAGGACCAATCTGATGTCGCTATAATCGGCAAATCAGAAGTGCAGGATTAGAACCCTGCTTTTTACTTAAGGTTGTTAAAACTTTATTAAACACCTTTATTAGTTCATAACAGATACTGTAAAATCTCCATCTCCACCCCACTCCAGGGGAAGGATACTGTAAAATCTCCATTCCCTCCCCACTCCAGAGGAAGGTTATTGTAAAATCTCCATTCCCATCCCACTCCAGGGGAAGGATACTGTAAAATCTCCATTCCCACCCCACTCCAGGGGAAGGATACTGTAAAATCTCCATTCCCACCCCACTCCAGAGGAAGGATACTGTAAAATCTCCATTCCCACCCCACTCCAGAGGAAAGATATTGTAAAATCTCCATTCCCACCCCACTCCAGAGGAAAGATATTGTAAAATCTCCATTCCCACCCCACTCCAGAGGAAAGATATTGTAAAATCTCCATTCCCACCCTACTCCAGGGGAAGGATATTGTAAAATCTCCATTCCCACCCCACTCCAGAGGAAAGATATTGTAAAATCTCCATTCCCACCCTACTCCAGGGGAAGGATACTGTAAAATCTCCATTCCCACGCCACTCCAGAGGAAAGATATTGTAAAATCTCCATTCCCACCCCACTCCAGAGGAAAGATATTGTAAAATCTCCATTCCCACCCCACTCCAGGGGAAGGATATTGTAAAATCTCCATTCCCACCCCACTCCAGAGGAAAGATATTGTAAAATCTCCATTCCCACCCCACTCCAGAGGAAAGATATTGTAAAATCTCCATTCCCACCCTACTCCAGAGGAAAGATATTGTAAAATCTCCATTCCCACCCTACTCCAGGGGAAGGATATTGTAAAATCTCCATTCCCACCCTACTCCAGAGGAAAGATATTGTAAAATCTCCATTCCCACCCTACTCCAGGGGAAGGATATTGTAAAATCTCCATTCCCACCCCACTCCAGAGGAAAGATATTGTAAAATCTCCATTCCCACCCTACTCCAGGGGAAGGATACTGTAAAATCTCCATTCCCACGCCACTCCAGAGGAAAGATATTGTAAAATCTCCATTCCCACCCCACTCCAGAAGAAAGATATTGTAAAATCTCCATTCCCACCGCACTCCAAAGGAAAGATATTGTAATATCTCCATTCCCACCCCACTCCAGGGGAAGGATACTGTAAAATCTCCATTCCCACCCCACTCCAGGGGAAGGATACTGTAAAATCTCCATTCCCACCCCACTCCAGGGGAAGGATATTGTAAAATCTCCATTCCCACCCCACTCCAGGCGAAGGATACTGTAAAATCTCCATTCCCACCCCACTCCAGAGGAAGGATACTGTAAAATCTCCATTCCCACCCCATTCCAGGCGAAGGATACTGTAAAATCTCCATTCCCACCCCGCTCCAGAGGAAGGATACTGTAAAATCTCCATTCCCTCCCCACCACACTAACCTGCTTTCCAGCTCTGTTCTCCTGTGCAGGGCAACAAAAGAAGACCAAGCTAATCAGCTGGGACTTGAGAAGCAGAGAATAGATGGGGGCAGGGCCAGTCAGAGGTGGTATTCTGAACTACTTAAAAGTTCCGCTACCAGTTCTCCAAACTACTCAAAATTTCTACTGCCGGTTCTCCAGAACTGATCAGAACCTGCTGAATCCCACCTCTGGTCATAAGTTATTACATATTTCGCATTACATATAGATAGTCTTTGACTTAAAATGGCATTTGGGATCAGAATTTCCATTCTTAAGCAAAGCCGTTATTCCCTGAGCCACAGCTGATTGTATCGTTATTGGTTTGGCCATGATTGTTAAGTGAACATCTGTAGTTAAGTAAATCCCATAATCGTTAAGCAAATGTAGTTTCCTCCATTGACTTTTCTTGTTGGAAGTTGGCTGTGTTACAAGCGGGTGATCATGTGATCCCAGAAGGCTGCAACCAATCTAAATTTTGTCCATGCCAATTGGGCGGGGTCCAAATTTTGATCATGTGTCTGTAAGGAGGCTGCAAAGGTTGTGCGAGGATCGGTTGGTCATCAGTCACTTGCTCGGTGCCATTGTAACTTCGAACGACCACTAAACAAATAGATGTAAGCCGGGGACTACCTGTACATACGTACACACATGCATACATTCACACAGCAAAGTCTTAAAAGGATACTCAGCTTTGATTGAAATGCCCTTCAAGGCTGCCTTATGTGAAAATGGCTCTTTTTGATACATTTGACTGATTTCCATTATGCGCGCAGAACTCAGTCCTTCTAGTACTTCTTCAAAGGAAGGGATCATTGATTGGAAGCACTGAGTTGGTTATTAATTTTTGTTTTTTTGAATCAAGGGATTTTGGTGAAATGTATAAATTTCTTCATTGATTTGGCTTCTGAAGAGGATTTCCTGCTGAATGGAGCAGTGAAATTCCTTTCCATTGTAAGCCAGAAATGCTGTAGCCTGTAAACATGATTCTTATGTTAAGTAACAGTACTGCAGTCTTGTAAGCCTATATGTACAAGGAAGGTTATTAGCAGTTGGTTGGTTATAAGCTTTCTTGGGCATTTCAAGATCTGTATTTCTCCTGTGCAAAATTACCCAGCATCTACTAAATAGGCCATTTTGGAAACCACAGCGTGGTTCTATTTCAGCTTCTTGTAAAGCTGCTACCAAGTTAGTACTCTTCCAAATTTAACCAGTGAGCTTAATTAAATTGATGCTGAAATGACAACCAAAATTCACCTAATATATTTTTTAAAAAACAATATTTTCTTAAGTGCAAAGAAGACATTTGAAACTAGTAGGAGGGAGGGGAATGTTGCTTTAAAAAAAAAATTACCTTGAACTTTTTCTTGTTGCTCAAAGTTTTTAAAAAAATTACAGGCAGAAATGGACCAAAGGGAAGAGTTAAAGCACCATTTCCCTTCTAACCGATTATTGATACAGTAGACTGGTTCCATTTTTCTTAAGCGAAGAAGTTAAGTAAAAACTGGAAATTTCCAGTGCATTGAATAGTTTTAATAGCATTGCAGAGAATGAACAGAAAAAAGATGTGAAGAGGGCATAGAAGTGCATGGAGTACCTGCTGGCATCTATTTGAACCAAGTACCTCATTTATTGATTGAATACACAGGTAGTCTTCAACTTACAACAGTTCATTTAGTGTCCCTTCAATGTTGCAATGGCACTGAAAAAAGTGACATGACCATTTTTTACACTTACGACCGTTGCAACATTCCCATGGTCACATGATCAGAATTCAGATGCTTGGCAATTGACTCTTATTTATGACAGTTGCAGTGTTCTGGGGTCATGTCATCACCTTTTGTGGAACTTCTGACAAGCAAAGTCAATGGGGAAGCCAGATTTACTTAACAACTGTGTTACTAACTTAACAACTACAGTGATTCACTTAACATCTGTGACAAGAAAGGTTGTAAAATGGGACAAAATTCCCTTCATAAATGTTTCACTCAGCAACAGAAATTTTGGCTTCAGTTGTAGTCATAAGTTGAAGGTTACCCGTTTCCCCAAATCTAACAATTTAACTGTTACTGTGGGAAGTCTCTCATGTGACCCATGGGAAGGTTGTGCTGGGTTAAAGGAGATGCCCACTGGTGCTGCACGACTTCCAGAAATGTTCTTATAGGCACAGCCTATAAGTTTATTTATTTTGGGACATCGATGATGACAAAGTTCTTATGCTAACCAATTATATCATTTATTTTCTTCTTTGCAGACGGTTGAGTGTTTAAAATATGTGTTTAGTGTGGAATGCACACACACACACAGACAGACATACACACAGACAGAGATAAATGAATAGCAAATGTTTATTACTCCAGTTTAATACATATTATTTAATGAATGAGTTTAAGGACTGATTGGGAACTCTCCGTTTTCCTCCTTCCCATTCCCTGTGCCTAGGTGATCTTTGCTTTGAATCAGACCCTCTTGCAGCAGGAGAAACTCAGAGCAGGCAGTCTACGGATTCCTCACAGTACAGAGGACCTTATCAAGCATTACAACTGTGGAGACCTCAACAACGTCATCTTCAATCACGATACTTCCCAAGTGAGTTGTGTCTCCCCATTCCCTTATGCTGCTCACAGTACTGCTAGTTAGCTTCTTCTGTGAGCTGTCCATATCCCCAAAGGGACTGAGCATTTTAAACACAAGTTCATTTTCACTTTTCAAAGTCAGCATGCTTCTTTGTTAACACTGCAATTGCCAATTGTGCTTCCAGAAATATATTCGTTGTTGGCGTCTGATAGGCTGTTTCTGATTTGCTAGATAAGAATTGAGAGTTTATAATATATTTTATGAATTAAAACATAGATAAAATATTATAATATTACAATATTATTGTAATAGAATACATTGTTCAATTCAACTTAATTTTAAAAAGATACCACTTTTTTTTCTTTTTAACAACTCTGTAATTCCTTGCATGGGGTGAAGTTGGGGCAACTGAATGGAGCTGAATATTTACTGGTCAGATGCCCTTCTTGATGCCTATGTGGAGTTCACAGCAGATGTTTTCTCTTCATGCCCAGAGAGGGAAATATTTGCTGTTAGCTAGGATTGAAATCACAGTTTCTTGATTGTGAGACAAGAGCTCCACCTCTAAGCCACTGCAACACTTTTTAAAAAGATATAATAAATTAGGGGAAAAGTGGATTTGTCTCACTATAGTACTTTACCAAATTGGAGCCAGTCTGTTTTGCCATGTCTACACAATGGCTGTGATGACCCGGAGTGTAACACAAACGTAACAAAATCCAAAACGTAAATAAATGTCCTTCAATACCTCCAACTTGGCCCCACTGTTCAATAATTCTCAGTTGGAGGTAAAACATACTCAAAAATAGTCTTCAAAAGAAGCAATATAGTCCGAACTTAATAAGCAGATAGAGGTGAAATATAAAAACCAAAGAAACTACAATGACGAAATTTCAACAATGGACCAGGATAAGTAATTACCAAGTTCAAGGAAATAACAAGGCACAATATGTTGGAAGGACGCCAACCAAGATAACTTCAGCCCAAAATAAAACATGCTTTGCTTCTGGCAACGATATGTTGTAATCATTTCTCTTATATATTAGTCTCCCCAACTGCAACCAATGAGGAGGATCATGGCCGCTTCCTCTCTCGTAAGCCAAGTTGTTTCCTTCTCCATTCCTCCCTACATATTCTAGGATGCAGAGGGGATGGACCTGGTTCTTCCTCTGACTGCCCAACCGGCCTCTGCCCTTCCTTAGCCTCCTCCACAACCTCCAGAGCCACACCTCCAGTCCCTGTTGGCTGTTCTTCCTCTCCCTCAGAGTCCGACTCTACCACGGGCATGACAATGGCTTCCTGAGCTATGTAGCTTTTACATGAGCATAGTGAGATGTCCTACATTTCCCATTTTTCTAAGCACATTAACTTGACATGGATGACATAATCAAAGGCCTTCTATAAACCATGAACCACATGTGAACTTCCTTTTAGTGTTTATAACCACTGACATGTAGCTATTACAGGTAGTTCTCACTGAATGATTGGTTAGCAATTGTTCAAAGTTACAGTGGTGCTACAAAAGTCACCTTATGACTTGTCTTTGCACTTACGACTGTGACAGCATCCTCGCAGTCATGCCAAGATTCGGGCACTTTTGCAATTGGCAGGCATTAATGACTGTTGCAGCATTCTGTGGTCACATAATCACCATTTGCACATTTTACAGCTGGCTTTCGACAAGCATAGTCAGTGCAGAAGCCAGCAGCGAAGTTGATGGTTGTGGTCACGTGACATCTTGTTTAGTGATGGAATTGTATTTGCAAAAATATACTCTATGCTCTCGCTGAATACTTTTCATTATTCCAGATAAGACTGAGGACAGGAGGTCAATATGAGACTTTAAAAGAGTGAATGGTATACTACAAATGTAGGATGGAACTGCCATAGAAGAAATATACTGCTGTACCTAGATTTTGGGAGACTACCCTTCACATACCCATCCACTATCTTACAAAAAAAAAAACAATCACTATATATTGAATACTAGGGGAGCCATGTTAATGAACAGTTCTCTGGAACTGTTTTCTCTGGAACTCAGAGTATTCACCAAGCTGTCAAAACTGTAAGTAGCAGCCTGGAACAGTTAATCCCAAACATCAGCCTCTCAGAGCTTTGATTAATAAGATATAAGAAGAAGCTTATCGTAGCAAGAATGCCTGCAAGTAATCTGTTTTCAAATAAGAGACCTCTGTATAGCAAAATAAGATGAGAAGTCCCTGGTTGTTGTTCTGTGCTTTTCAGGAGGTGGTAGAGGAAATTTGCATTTGCTATTATAAGTATTATATTTATACTCTTTGAACCAATTTTCATACAACGTTGCTGTGATTTTAGTGGCACATCTCTTAAATAGGGAGTCCCATAACTGTGTGTGATCTGAAGACAGAGGAATACGAGGTGAACATCCTGCCTCTGAAGCAATTTGTTTTTCAGGGAATATGGAAAAGAGCCACTTCTTATATTTGCAACATCTGGTATAGGAAAAGGTTTTTTTCCTCCAATCCAGGAAACCGGCTATCCAAGAGGCAAGGAGCTAATCACTGACAAGTCGTGTGCTTGAAATGTTTGGGCATCACAACCCTAAGATTTGTGAGTTTTATACACATGGCTCTCTGGGTAATCTCATTTAACTGCCTGCCCCTTAAAGGTGTGCAGTGCTGCTAGCTCTCTCCAACCATAAGGGGAAATCATGCAGCTTTTCCATCAGTGGCATATTTCAGTAGTCTCCTATTAACCCATGGTTATGCGTGTGCATGTATTACATTGTTTAAAACACAAACCACCAGATTGCTAGTCTCAACTGAAACTCACCTGACCTATTTCTCAATCAAAGCTCACAAAGCATCGAGTTAGATAGTGTTCTGGTTGAATGGGAAAGCTGGACCCAGAAGAATAAAGTCTAAACTTCAGAATATGTGTCCCTTTGGCAATGGATCTTCATGACATTTATGGATAACTCGGGGTGAGATGGTTCTAGTCAAAAGGACATAAGTTATGCCAATTGCCAGATGATTGGCAATCTTCTTTTCTCTGGTCTTGAGAGTTATATGTATTATCCCACTTGAAGAGAGTGGAGCTGATCCTGACAGCTCAAAACTGATGCAGATAAAACTCTAGATCACTTTCATGTCTACACATAAAGGATCCTCCTATACTTCTCAAACCCAAAATACCAAGGGATATTTAATCATCCATCCCATAGTGATTACAGCCACAATATATGCATGGAGTGTCTATGGAGATTCTCAGTCATCCAGGCCAAAGGTGCTTTTCCAAAAGGCAACTGGACTTTCTTGGATGTTTTTTTTCCCTTGAAGATGTTTCACTTCTCACCCAAGAAGCTTCTTTAGTTCTGTTGAATGGTACGGAACAGAAGGATTTATATTTAGATGATTGCTAAGGAATATAAACCCTTCTGTTTCCCATCATTCAGCCAGTATTGAGGAAGCTTCTTGGATGATAACCAAAACATCTTCAAAGAAAAAAACCAAGAAAGTCCAGTTGCCTTTAGAATAGCACCTTTGGGGCAGATATGCACGGGGCTTCATTGGTGGGGCTTCAGTGCTGTTTAGACCATAATCCCGTACAGTAATTACCACAGTGCAAATATATGAACAGACATGGGAAGCTTTCTGCAGATGGAGCAGGACTAAAGTTTGTCTCCTCTCCTGTCCCACACATTTTGTCCCTCCAATTGAACAGTAGTGAATGAGAATTCTATTTTCTTTCAGCAAAAAACTTTGCTGAACAAAACTGGAATGAAAAAAAGTGCTTTTTAATGGCAGCTGTTCCTTGATGCATCTCTCTTTATGAGTCTCAAAGATCTTTTTTTTAAATATGATATTTGTATTTTAAAAAAAGAGATAAAAACTAATGCAAATTACAAAAAAAACAAAACATTAAAAAGAGAAATATTGCAGACAAAAGAATAACATAGAAAAATATAAAAACGTAAGACTATAACAAAGAAAAAGAAGTCTCTTGATGTTTTTGCAAGGAGTCACAGTCTATTGCAAGTTTTATCACTTGAGCCAGGAAGACTCCCCTTGGGGATATTTTGGGGTGGGCACTTGATTTCTTCTTTTGCCAAGCAGTAAAAGCATCACAAATTGAATATTTTAACTGCTGCTGAGTTTTGCTTTGGCAAGCCACTTTTTCAATGGCAGTCTATTACTACTAATCTTGGGGTTTTTTTTATGGTTCCTAGCTATCTGGATCTGTGTGGCAAGATGTTCTCTTCTACTGTAAGAAAGGGGAATATTAGTGTAAAGATTCTTTTTTTTTTTTTTTTACAATGCTGAGTATTCCCTCCCTGCTTCCTTCCCTTAAGTGTTCTCTTTGATGGAAGTGCTGTTTCTTCCTTCTTATTTCTGTTTTTATTCTTGGTGGTCATACTTATTCTTAGCAGCATTATCAAATATTGTGATCTCAAAGTGATGTATTTTGATCTCAAATAGATTACTCTGAGCTCACCAGAAATGCTCCAGGACTGTTCCAACCAGTTCCAAGGTGTTTGAAAGAAGGTGCTTTTTTGATACTGTCTGGAATGTTTCCAGAACGGTCCTTGGGACTTCTGCAAGGTTAGAACAATCTCTTTTAAACGGAAACAACAGTTTTGAGTTCAAAAAAGGATGTTTCAAGTGCAAAACAATTCAAAAGAATCACTTATCCTTGTAATTTGCAATGGGATGAAGAAATTTGATCTTGCTGCTTGAGTAAATCAGAGGAGTAACCCACTGTAGGAATCTTCACAATAGGTCTAGTGTTCTCTTTACAGGTGAAAACTATTTATTAGTAGATCAATATCCAGCGTAATTTATCTAGGGCTGTCTTTGAAAATAGGATAGCTAAACTGATATGAAAGATTTCTCTAGGAGGTTAATGTGAGCAGCATTATCTGTTCTGAACTTTGTACTTGTGCCCTTCCAAACTGGTTCTGACTACTTTTGTGAGCATTTGAATGAGCATTAAAGTAATTTTACTCCAAATGCCATTTTTAAAGAAATGATATTGTTTGCCCAAATATCATAGCCTCCATTATTCTTCTGGTTATGATCTTTTATATGAATCTTCTGTCCCTTTCTTTGATATCATAAAAATGTGATTCTCCCAAGCTTCTGTGAATACGCTTTGTTAACTGTGGCTTATTCAAAATCTATTATACTATTTAGAATTGAATGTAAGTTAAACTAAATGGTTTGGAAAATCAAAACTACAAGTTAAGAAGTTAGGGATGCTGCCAGATGCTGTTTCACAATTTATTTTTATCCACCTGTGTTGTTTTTATAGCTAACTCAAGGCAGTGAACATACTTAATACTCCTTCCTCCTCCTATTTAAAACCCTATTTTCCCCATCATAACCATCCTGTGAGGTGAAATTGGGCTGAGCCTGAGACACAGTGATGGCCCTAAGACACCCAGATGGTTTTCATACCTAAAGTGGGACTAGAACTCACAGTCTCCACGTTTCTAGCCTGGTGCCTTAACTACTATACCTCTTTATATCTTTATATTTTGATGCTTGTCAACATCAAGGGATTTTTCAAACTAATGACATTAAAGGCACAAGGCTTTGATCTGAAAACCACTGCCTCATTAAGGTTTAAAAGGAAGAGTTTCAAGAAAACGTAATTTGTCCGCTAAGGAAATAGTTTTCCATGTCAGACTAGAGTGCATAACTTAGTACTTTGTGCTTCTACCTCTGTAGGCTGCTTAGTTACTTCTTTCTGCAGGAATAGAAAGGAAAGATGCAAATGCTAGCTAACCATATATAGCTCCTAGATAATCCATGCACCATTGGGTCTTTGTTGCAGATATATTTCCTTACCTAATCAGAGAAACAGAATGCCATGGGCAGGCAAAAAAAAAAAAAAAATCAATGGGAATGGGATTGACTACTGACTTCCTGTTGGCTTCCTCCATTGAGTTGTTGGACATCTTCCCTTTCCTTCCCAGCAGGCAGATACATGGTGGCTGTTGCATGGGGGAGGAGGGAGCGAGGGATTATACATATGGCTGGAATCTGTCAGGGAACATTGAAAATGAAAATTATGTGCCCTCAGTGGCACAGCAGCAGTGCTGAAGCAGCAGGAGCCTGGTACCACTGAAGCAGCTGCCATTTTCCCAAATTTTATTTTGTCATTAGTAAAGAGGTCCAGCATTCTGTTAGTTACCACATTTGAGGTTCCTGGGTTGAAAACATTTTGTCCTGCAATACAGAGTTTTGCCCAGTTAAAGGTTACAGACACAGGTATATCGATATCTAACTCATTGTGATTTGATGTCCATGACATGCATGCACGCACACACACACACTTTTTACTTTTTTTATAAAATGACCTTGCTGTCCCTGAACTGAGCGTTTATTGGCTCTTTCTCTCCCTCCCTCCCTCCCTCCCTCTCATACACGCTGGTAATTCACTTTTGTCCTTATGATATATTGTTTTTAAAGCCATGTATAAGGATACAGGATGTAAGATCTCAGGATGTTTACTAACTGGAGTGGTATATAAGCACTTCTTAAGAAATAAATGGATAAATATACATCTGTCAAGAGCCTTTCTTCAAATAAGCAGCACAGTTCAAAAGAAATTACAAAAGCAAGACACTTGACTAATTCATAAGGGACAATTTGTAGCCTCTTTTGGGGCTTATTTACAAGTTTCTACTGAAATACAATTCGGAAACTGAACAAGTTAAGGACTTTATGATCCAATGGATGCATAATTTAAACAGGACAATTAATATGCAACAATGGGACTGTTAATGAAAGATAAATATTACAATTATTTTTGTTAATATTGTTTTGTTAATATCACTTTGAGAAAACAGGTATAAGATATTTTATTGCTAGTATATTACTCCAGTACAAATTGTCAAAATATGTAATTCATATTCAAAAACCTGTTGGAAATACATTGCAACAGTTCAAAGTTTACACAGCACTGAAAAAAAGTGACCTATGACCATTTTTCACAACTGTGACTGTTTCAACATACCCATTGTCACATGATTTACATTTGGCCGCTTCATATTTATGACTGTTGCAGTGTCCCAGGGTCATGTGATCATCTTTTGCAAACTTTGGACAAGCAAGTTAATCAATGGATTCACTTAACAACCGTGTTATTAATTTAACAACTGCAGTAATTCACTTAACAAATGTCAGCAAGAAAAGTCATAAAATGGAACAAAACTCACTTAACAAATTTCTCACTTAGTAACCTAAATTCTGGGCTCAATTGCAATCATAAGTCAAGGACTACTTGTAATCAGGCTGCAAATGTACTTTCCTGTTTGGTAGCAATATTGCAAAAGCTCAGCAATTCTGGAAATGGTTTCTTACAGAATGAAACAAATCTTAAAAGCTGAATCTTCTTTCCTGCCAGCAAGTTTTTCTGCTAAACTTCATCTCCTTTCAAAGTATACAAAACTGATTTATGATAACAGTTCTAAGAATGCTTTAAGAAAACTTAACTGGGTATTAAATACAAATCCTTCTTTATAAGAATGGGAAGATCAAATTATGGGAGTATGCATTCAGTGTCAAAAATAACTTCATATTGCAAAAGAAGGTGGAATTTAAAAAGAGAAGAAATACTTTATTTGGAAAAGGAATATAAAGGGATATAGACCAAAGGCTGATATACAAGAACATCAATGAAAAAAATGCATTAAAAATATCAATATCACTGTGACTTTTTTTTAAATAGGGCTGGAAATAATGGATGCATTTACTTTACCAGATAAATCTAATGAAATATCTATTTTCCCTGTCTCTCTTTCCCCATACTCAAGTCATTTAGAAAAATGGTACATTGGGCTTCTATTGTATTTTTAATGACAAAGAACTATCAGAATACAAATAGACCCTTCCATGAAATAGCACCACTATCATATTAAGCACATGCCTTTGCTATATTTTCTTTTATTACAAAAAGCAAAGTATGACCGCAAAAGAGAAAGCTCAACCCTGGAGAAATGCAGTGGTTCTAATGAGTAAAAGTGAGGCTTGAGAGGAGCTAAGGACCATCAATATTTTTCTGCTGGTTACAAGACTGCTAGAAATATTAAGAATGAGCTAACTCTGGTGTTATATAAATAGATTCCCATGTTCCATCCCTTCTCTGCATTTCCTCTGCATAAAACCTCAACTTTCCCAACTCTCTGGAGCAAATCTGTGGGACATGCTGGGAAGGGACGGAGATTTGTTTTCCTATGTTGTGTAATCATCTTGCTTTCCCATAGGTCCCAAATTTCATCAATGCATCCCTGCAACCTCATGAGCGCATCATGGCTCAGGAGATTGACAGCTACTTCCGCCATGAGCTTATCTACAAACGGAATGAGCGGATGGGCAAGCGAGTAAAAGATTTACTGGAAGAATATCCAGATAAAAGCTTCTTCTTTGCATTTGGAGCTGGTAGGTACATTTTAGAAGTTTTTAAAAAGATAACATGGATGAATTGATTCTTTGTGTTAGTAATGTGGAAACATCCAGTTCACAAGAGAACACATTGAATCATTGCACCTTCAATGCCCAAAATGGCAATTCTTCATAGCCATTGAAAGATGTGTTGTACTCTCATTAAATGTCTTCAATATCTCATTATAAAATCCGCTATCGATGAATTTTTCTTTTCTTTTATGTGGTTGTATTGATTTTAATATTTTTCATGCTTTTATTGCTGAAGCTGTCAAGAGTGGCTTTATGAGATGGGTAGCCATATCAATCCAATAAATACATAAACAAATTTAAATGCAGTTGCAAAAACAAACAGGCATGGTTAAATTCAAAGTGATAGCATAGGTTCAATACTTATATTCTGTAAACTCTGTCTTTTCTCAAGGTGAAAATTGTCTCTTAAGGAAGTAAGGATTGAGGCTCCAACCTAAATGTACAGAATTGTAATTGGGCTTATTATAACACTAGTTCAATACCCGTGCTTCGCTACGAAACTATGTGGTCAGGCTTAATTTTTGGGTAGGAAAATAAGGGGGGATGAATCTGCCTTTGCCTACCAGCATCCATCAGTATTGATCTGGCTAGCATCCTGTCAGTGTGTGAGAGAGTTGAGTGGTGTTTGGAAACTGAAACAGTATTTGCTATGTGAGCAAGAAGGAGACAGTAAGGAGCTTGGGTGTGGCTTAGCTCAAACGTTCTGTACTAAAAACTAGCAGTTCAAACGTTGCTGCTCTGAAACAAAAACTGAAACTGAAACTCCTCCCCTCTGCTTGTGTTTTGCATTTGAAACAGATTTCTTTTCAGAAGGGGAGCGGGAATAGAACTTCTTAGCATCAGAGCGTGTTAATAATAATATAAGAAATACTAATGCTCTGATGGTCATTTCGAAAAATCATTTATTAGCGAGCACCTAGAAGCCAAGAGGAACATATATGCCAAATTTCAAGTTGGTAGGCTTTATGCTTCTGGAGATTTTGTGATGACGCATGAGTGGTATTTCCCTTTTATATATATAGACAGAATCAGCTTAAACTGGTGTTCTCCTAATAAAATAACCTCACTTGCTGGGCTGTACCTACCTCCCAAGTGTGAATCTGGTCTGAGAACATTTTGGAAGATGTAAGCCAGGGGTGTCAAACTCACGTCATCACAAAGGAATCACGTGATGTGTTGGGACATTTTTTCCCCTTAGCTAAACCAGGCCTGAGTGTGGCCAGCTCGTGACTCATCCAGCCTGCAGGCCTGTAGTTTAACAGCCCTGATGTAAGCCAAGTCACTAGATATATATTTGACAACTTAGATATTAAAAAATCAATAGTGCTTCTTTTTTTTAAAGCAGGGGTCCTCAACCCCAGTTCGCCAAACCGGCAGCCTGTTGGGAACTGAGCTGCATAAGTGTGCATTCATGAAGGGTCTAGGTAGCATGAGAAATCACAGCCCCTCCGGTCCATGGAATTTTTTTTTACACAGAACTGGTCCCTGGTGCCCAAAAGATTGGGGGCCACTGCATTAAGGCATGTATTTATGCCTCAAAATGCCTGTCATTTTTAAATAGGATTTCATTGTTTAAATTGAATAGTGTATAATGTCAGACTGTACTACCTGGAGGTGCTACTGGAATGCTCCAGACAAGGGGAGAGAGCAACTGTATTCAGTGCTTATTTTGTGAGATAATCAAATGATCTCAGATAATATCTGTTCTGGCATGCATAAATATTACACTGGAAGAGAGACAGTATGTACTCAATCATCTGCATAATGTGCTTTTCCCTCAAGGAAAAACTGATCAGGCGCACATTATCCAGTCAGGTTTTGAATACTCCTGGGGGTTAGCATTGTGTAAATTAACATCTGTTACTTCTCCCTGAATTTCTGCTGGCATGTAGTGTGGAGTGTTAATATTGGCTAATCCTTTTGATCATTGGTGTTAGTGAAAGAATTCTAAACGTCAGCCATTTTTAAACTTCAAGCACTCCTGGCAGCAAATCTATAATTAAATATTTATTTAAATATATTTTTGAAGCCATGTACTGATTTAAATGTGCAGGTCTTGTAGATTGAGTGGCAATAATTTTCCAATAAATTTATTCTTATTAGGCCTCAGAATGTTTTCAAATATTAATGTTTGAGGCGGACTTCATCTCCCCTCCCACCAAAGTTTCTGTATTGCCATTTCAGTGTTTCCAAAGAGATTTGCAAGAGGTAGTACCTCTTGGAAAGTAGCACTTTTGAAATAAAAGTACTTTATTAGGAATCATAAAAGCATGTCATTTACTCCGTGTGATTATTTGTTAACTGTGATATATTTTAATGATATATTTCACTATTTAATGCTATTTGTTTACTAAACAATATATTTATTAATATATTTTCTAACCAAGTTGAAGCCATAGCTGAAAATGTGAACTTACTTTCCTTAAAATATAATGCAACAAGGGGCTGTTTGCTTGTTTGGTTTTTCAACTATGGTGAAGATAGTACAAATATGCAGTGGTTTAATGTAATGCAAAAAGTTTTATAAATGTTTGCAAACAATTTAAATAGAATGTATCTTAAGGCCACCTTTGGCTTCTGGAGCAGTGATGGGATAGCCAACCATGTTGTTGTATCAGTAAAATGAACAGCATAGAAATTTAATCAATAAATTTAATAAATAGATCTAGGTTAAAATACAAGTAGTCCTTGACTTACAACATTTAGCAACTGTTCAAAGTTATAACTTGACTGAAAAAAGTGACTTATGTAAACTTTTTGTAGGTTTTTCATACTTAACAACCATGGCAGCATCCCCATGGTCAGGTTATCAAAATTTGAATGCTGCCAATTGGTTCATATTTATGACGGTTGCAATGTCCTGGGGTCACGGGATCACTTTTTGCAACCTTCTGACAATCAAAGTCAATGGGGAAGGCAGATTGACTTAACAACTGCGTTACGAATTTACAACTGCACTTAACAATTGTGGCAAGAAAGATTGTAAAATGGGGTACAACTCACTTAACCACTGTGTCCTTTAGCAACAGAAATTTTGGACTCTATTGTGGCTGTAAGTCAAAATCTACCCGTAATGGGTTACAGTATCCAGCTTGTGAAGACAGTCCTTCTGTAAAGATAGATAGAGACAGAAGGACAGATGCACAACGCACCACACACAATGTTAGGCTATACTAGATCTCTCTGTACCTGTATTTCCCTGAGTTGCTTTAATTGATTTCCCTGCCCCAGATAAGGTCACAATTGGCAAAAGTCCTCAGACTTCCATCTGCTGTTCAAGCAGGAGCTGTAAGTCCAGAAGGGTGACCAAATCTCAAATCTGCTATTTCTGGAAAATACTTGCCCAGATTTTAATAGAACATTCTGATCAACAATCCTAATTCCTGGGTTCAACTTCAGTCCCTTTTGCCCCATCAAAACCCTTAAGATCTTCGTTGCACTAGGACAGCAGCCTCCAATCTTTTGAGCATCAGGGACTGGTTCTGTGGAGAAAGGTTTTTCCATGGACCAGAGAGAGCTTGGTTTTGTGTGCTGCCTGCATTCCATTGATGAGGCCTCACTTGTTTGCATGGTCCGGTTGCTGGCATGCCATGGGCCGGTGCCAGATCATAGACTGTGGGCTGGCAGCCTCTCTCCTACAGCCCAGGCTACTGATATAAAGTGGCTTTATTTGGATATTGAAGGACAAGGGAGTGATAGCCAACTTCTGTGGCACTCGATATATCTGAGGCCAGTGGGCAGATCTCTCCTCCCATTCTTACACTGAGTGAAAATACCCAGTGAGGAAGAAGAGGAGCCTCTGCAAAACAGTATCCTTGGTCTACAATCCCCATAAAGTTGGGGTCCAGTGGTCCAGTAAGATACCACAGGTGATGATACCAAAGGTCATGAAAATGTCAGAAGGGGCACACTACCTTCATCTAAGTTCCAAACAGGCCATTTAAGAAAGCAATCAATGTTACCTTTGTCCCATTCCCAGGTTGGAACCCTGACTGAAAAGGCTCTAAATAATTTGCTTCTTTTAGGGAGCCACGATGTTGGCCTAACACCTTCACCTTAATCTCTACGCACTGTGAAAATGGGTCACATGCTGACACCTTCCCAAGTGAAGCTTATCCATATTGTTGGGATCTGGCTTATTCAAGAGTGATGGGTGCTTCCTATTTAAACCTTGAAACTGGAAGTAAACATCAGAGAAAGGCTCTTACTACTAAACCACAATCTGTGCTATAGGTGAAAACACTCTGGGATGTAAAGTTCTGTTCCTCTTTCACAGGACGCAAAACATTTAAAAGAATATAAATCTGGGTCTGTTGTCAAACTTGAAAGAATAAATCCACCTTGGGTAGGGGGCATTGGGAAAAGAGGGCCAAAAAAAGAATCCTTCATTAGAACAGTGGGTACCTCTCTTTATTTAAGACTAGATGAAAAGACTATAGCTTATTTCCCCACTTGGCTAGAATTGATACTTACAAGGAGATCTCAGTTTCTCCCGTTCTTGAGTTTGAACACAGAACAATGACTGCCAAAGTAAATTGACCTCCCGAATGCCTGTGTTCATGTAGTGTAGGATAGGGATAATGGAGAGCTGAGTGCAAAAAGAGAAGGAGGGGCTTCTGCTGGCACAAGGATGGGGTTGTGTATGTGCTTTCTCTTTGGAGTCACTCAAGTGTGTCAGGCCAAAAGAGGAAATAGATGAAAAGGGGTTCTGCTCCCTATCATGCTTCTGTGGACAGCCTCCCGCAGGAGTGAAACTGCTTGATCTTATGCTTCTGGGGTGAATTCTAACCGTGTGCATTCATAGCTGCTTTAAAAGAAATATTGAAAGTGGTAGGCGAATCTCTTAAATTAAAGCAGTTCTCTTAATTGCTGGAAAGTCTAGGATGTGCCTGTGTTTGGACAACAGCCTCCAAGTACATTTCTGCCAAGGATTTCTAGTACAAAAGCAAGCAATTTGCAATGCAAAGATAAGATCCTTGCTGCCAATTTAATTGTGCAGGTAGCTTTCAGGACAGGGAGGAGACAGATTATCACAGGTGAGTGTGATGCACTCAAAGAGTACAGTTTGCTGAACACTGGTATGCTGTTGAAATAATGGAAAGTTCATTCTGTGCACTTTTGGACATGCCTAAGTTAATAAGTCAAACCTTCATTTGTGTGTGTGTATGTATGTATATATCTGCTTGTTTCCCGTTCCACATAGGTTTTGACAATTGTTCTTCTATTTAGCCTTGATTTCCGGTTAATGATTGTTCAGTAGTGGTAGAAAAAAATTGATAATGATCGAGAATATTGACAATAATTTTCAATATTAAAGCAACAATATACAGTAAAAGCTCAGAACTGAATATCATGCTTACAATAGAGTCTAATTAACACTAAATGATGTGCAATAAATTATGCACCCTAAAATTACATTAGCCTCCTTTGCAGCATATTACATTGTCATTCTTAGCTAGAATTCCAACCATTTTTTCACATTAATTTTTTTAACTGATAAAGATGATTTTGAGTTGTATTTGTCGCTTATGGTATTAGTTCTCCCAGTTTGTGTCTTCTGCAAATTTGTAAATTCTTTCATCCACTTGTCATCCAAGTCATTAATAAAATGTTAAAAAGCATAGAGTCTAGGGCTAAACATGGTGCTACTCCACTTGCTATCTCCCTGAGAATAAAGAATTTTCCTTAATCTGATTTTTCAATTCAGCAATATGTCCACATAAATGCCATGCCATGCAGCCCATGGGAAAGTAGTTTGACATTTCAGCATGACTTGCTGAAATGACAAAACATACGTATATCTATAGCAGCTTCATAAGATGCTGCCAGAAACTACCTAATTAAAAAAAAAGAGTGGTTAGTCTAATAAGACTTTTGTTTCTGGTAAATCCATGTGGATTTGTGCTTATCACCTCATTGTTCTCAAGCTTCTCGAGGAATCAGTCACTCTGTGACTTGCTCTAGAATTTTTTTCCAGGTATTAATGTCAGATTGACCAAATTCATGGATTCTCCTTTTCTTTTTTGAAAACAGGATTTTCGGATACATAAAAGAAATGCATATCAGGTTCAGTTAGACAGTCGTGAAGTTGCTTTGTAGAGTGTGATTCAGGTGACTCAGGAAGTGTTCATTGGTTCAAAGTAAGATATTCTCTGAGGGTGTATTCTTAAAATCCTTCTCAAACTTCAGTTGTGCTCTTTTAAGATGCTCTTTCCAATTACTTTCTTTGAACTGAAATCTTGTTGAAGAAGACAAAGTCAATTACAGGTAGTTCTCCTCTTACAACAGTTCGTTTAGCGACCATTCAACGTTACAACGGCAGTGAAAAAAGAAACTTACGACCGTTTTTTCACACTTATGACCATTGTAGCATCCCCAAGGTCACGTCATTTATCTTCAAATGCTTGACAGCTGACTCACCTTTATGATGACTGCAGTGTCCCAGGGTCATGTGATCCTATTTTTTGACCATCTGACAAGCAAAGTCAATGGGGAAACCAGATTCACTTAACAAACAGATTACTAATTTAATAACTGCAGTGATTCACTTAACAAGTGGAGAGAAAAGTCTTAAAATGGGGCAAAGCTCACTTAACAAATTTCTCACTTAACAACATAAATGTTGGGCTCAAACTCACTTAACAAATTTCTCACTTAACAACATAAATGTTGGGCTCAGCTGTGGTCATACGTTGAGGACTATCTGTAGGAATTAAGTAATGGTTGTAAGTGCAGTCTGTTAATCAGACTGAAAGTTCAGACTGATAATCTAATAGAGAAGTTCTCCCACTCTTTGTCATGTAGAATGAGATTACCTTAGCGCTTCCCTCAGCTGGGTATAAAACAAGGTCTTGTATTTTGAGTAACTTGAGGTAGACCATCTGTAGAAAGACTAAACAAAGCCTCTGATTAACATGCTGGAATCTCCAAGAGACAACCAGGAAATTGAAATAGAGGATCCTTTGCTTCAGTAAAACTTTTATTTCTGCAGAAATAGGTGAATTTGGGCTGTTTCAACACCTCTCATGTTCAAGCTTTCTGCATTTTGGCCAAATGCTTTTTTGCTAGTTCTTCTGCAACCTCTTTTATTCTGGCACTCCAAAATTGAGATAACTCAGATTGCAGTCCCAGAAACCAACATTCTCCCATTGATATTTTGAAAGCCAGTCGTTTATCTGCAGTATTCTTTCCCTTTCCCAGTCCTCTTCCATATGGGGTAACCATCTGATCTTCCTTTAATTCTAGTTTTATTTCAAATTCTTACAAACCCATGATGATGTGGTTGTAGTTGCTCCCTGCATATGAATTAACCAGCAAAGAGGAATGGACTTCATATGTCTTAGAAATTCTGTCACATGCCTGATCCATGACATGGTGGACAGCTTATTTCATATACTAATGGCTATAGTCAGAATATGTTTGTTTCTGTTTCCAATAGTGGTTAGTTACTACTTTCTCTTTGTCTTCTTGCAGGCTACAACTACATCCTCTCTGCCTTTCAAGGTTATGCTATTGTAGTGTTTGTTACACAAGATCTTTTTCTTCCTTTGAAGGTTCAAAGCTAGTTGCTTCTGTAAGAGCTTCAAAGCTGTTTCTGAATTGAAGAATGTCTTCTGTGTCTCTTGCTTCTGGTTGTCATTCTTATCTGCTGTACTTGTTCCTTTGTTTACATTTCTTCCTTACGGACAGTTACTTCTTTTGTTGGTTGCTGCTGTATCATCTTCTTTGTTCCCCAAAAAATCGTTATTCTTACTTATGAATGGTAATATGGTCACGGCCGCTCCATTTCTTACCTTGAACATTAAACTTCTTTTTAAAAATCACATCAGCATAATAACACCTGAATATTAATTAGGCAAATAGTATTTTAGGAAGCTAATAGGTTGCTTGCAGATAGGCATGGAGCTTCTCAGGAGCTTGATAATCTTCTATTCTGCATTAATGCTTTAATAACTTTGTTTTTTAAATTATTTTTATTATTATGTTTTTAAGAGAAGATTGTTTATATTGGTGATTTATTAGTATCCTACTTTTAGATTTCATTTTCTACTAAGGATACTGATAAAATTGAGCAAGTCCAGAGACAGCCAACAGAAAAGGAGACAAAACATATCAGGAAAGATTGAAGGACCTAAATATGTACAGTCTGGAGGACAGAAGGGAAAGGGAAGACATGACTGAAACATATATTAAAGGTGTGAATAGGATTCTAGAAGGCAATATTTTCAGTATGAAGCAAAGATCAAGAACATGGGGGCATAAACTCAAACTGACAAGAGGTAAATTCAAAAGCAATATTAGAAAGGATTATATCACAGAAAGTGTGGTAGAAGCCTGGAACCAACTTCCAGTGGAGTTAGGGAATCGGTCCTCAGTACCTGAGTTTAAACATGCTTGGGATAAACATATGTCTATCATCTGACAAAAATTTAAAAAATAAAAATAATAATTAAAAAATAATAAACCAAAAAAACAACAACACCAAAATGCAGACTCAATGGACAGTAGGACTTTTTCTGCTGTTAGTTTTCTATATTTCTATGTTTCATTATAACTAAAGTAAAATCCAGCATGACTGGATCAATTCCTACATCTCTAACAGCTTTTCCTAACCTCAGTCTCCAGCTAGGGGGAGGTTGGTTTACAACAGAGACTTCCTAGGGTCAGTTAAAGCAGGTGTTCATGTAAACTTTGCATTGTTGTCTAATCTGTACATTAAAATGTTGTTTATGTGCTTTGATTAATGTTACTTGGGGCTTTTCTCTTTTATTACCTAAAGGTCATTTCATGGGCAACAATACAGTCATAGATATTTTGAGGAGAGAAGGATATGAAGTAGACCATACATCTGCTGGGCAAGCAATCAGGTAACAACTGCTTTAACAATCATCTTCAGGAAACAAAACATAATAGAAATGCATTTTGGAGTTGAAACTGCTGCCATTTTATTCAGTGTAAAACTGTGTGAACCTGGACATTGCAGAATAAAAAGCCTGCCAGTTTCCCACGCCCTCCTCTGCTTCTCACCCATGCCTCAAGTTCTCTGATGGAAAAAAAAAACAGACCATTGGGTCAATAGTTCTACCATGTAGAAGCTTAATATTTTTAAGTTGAGTGAAAATATAATCATGTCTCCATAGCCATCATGCACTGTAGACTATACTGTAGTTTCATAAAATAGTGTTTCCAATTTACTCTAAAACTGATTGTAGGTGATGATTTTCTTCCAGATGACACAAAATTACTCTTCTCTAAGGGATATCTTCTGTCTATCCATGGTAAATGGTACTGGATGTCACTTTTGTGAGTTGCTCTCTGTTCCAGCAATTTAGATCCCTCTCTAAACTTCACTTCCTCACTTGACGAATGAAATGCCAAGTTATGACTTCCATATATGAATAAATTTCCACAAATATAGCAGACTTGTCAGGTCCTATACATCTTTTGGCATTCAGGCAGATAGCAACACCAGAAAGTTTCATATCAACCAAAACATGATCTTTTCAGAGGATGAAAGCTGATTTATACATTCCAGAACAATTCCTCCAATGTAGAGTGCCAGTCATTTTGGTAGCTCTTTAAAAGAAGCAGGAACCGGGAAATAGCAGATATGAAAATCCATTCAATTCTGTCCTAATGCAAAGTGAAAGGTTAATTATTATTTTATATCTTGTATTAATACAATTAAAATATACCTCAATCAATAGACTCTTTGTATCACAAGTAATTATTCAAAATGGTTTGGGGGGGAAGTTTTCGAAGAAATACAAATAATTTCAGTGGACACAGGTCATTCTAATTGCAACAGCAGAAGATTAGTACTATGTCATTCTCTATTACTACACCCGGCCATGATAATTGTTTAAAATAAACACAAGAATCCTTTAAAGTTGGCTTAAATTTACATTTTTGTTTTACCGATTATAAGATACTCGGTATGCTGGGGGTTTCCTGAGCTATCCAAAACATGATGAGTTCAAAGAATGTTAGACTGCAATAAGACTTTTTCTCTCCAAAACCAGTGGGAATTTTATTCCATATACATGGAAGGATGGAGGAAAGCAGGAGGAGGAAGACTCTGCTTAGGTTATAATAAAGAACTACCAAGTAAAAGTATGTTGTGATCGGCATATAATGAAGGCGGTTAAATATTTGCCCATGTTTCGCCAGAGTGGAAGGAAATATTTCATTTTCTTTGACTACATTTCCCTTCAGTATTAAATCATGTGGAAGTGGCATTTATCCTTTTGCTTAAACATTCTTTATGGATGAGTCACTGAATGTTGACTCATCAGAGAGAATGAGAAGTATCTCTGTACAAACCCTTAGTGACTTCTAAATGCTTCTTTCTCTAATTGTTTTTGGGAAAAGCAACGTTGAGACTCATCCTGTTCTCATCTGGGCTCTCCTGAGAAACTGCATTTCATCTCCTATTTGCCTGGCTTTAAACAGTTTACCTGAAGTTTATTTTATATTCCCATTCCTGAGTTGAGGTTCACTGAGTGCATTTCATTGAGCATTAAAGGCATGTTGGGATGTTTGTTTTAGTTTCCGCCTTTCTTGCGAATTCAGCTCACTGGGGGAAGAAAAAGGGAATCACATAATATCCACTGCTTTGCAAATGCTACATTTTTCTTCATGTTGTCTTATCGTGCAATGGATAGTGTGCGCATATGCTATTTTGTGCATTTGGAGAGTCTGAAGGTAATCTCTCCAACCACATGATATAGATTATTATCCTTTCAATTGTCTTTAATATCAAAGAGGAAATTTTCCTTTACTCATTCTTTTAGTACATTCTGTGGGCAATACAATACCAGTAGTGGCTTCGTATTGGGGTGCTATTTCTATTACATTTGTGGCGATTTGCAATGTCCTGTGGACACATGACCATGGGTTATGATGGCTTTTCCAAAAATTGGCAATTGCTTCTAGGTTTCTGCAAAACCATTCCATAGCAAACAACCAGTTTGCTTAACAACCACATTTGTACTTACAACCTCTGTGTTTGCTTAATGACTGCTGCAAAAAATATAAAACCAGGTCAGTCATGTACCCATCCCATTTTATTACAACTTGTGGCCATAATGATTGTTAACTACCTGTACTACTAAAACTCTAATAATCTTTAACTGGTGAAATGATGCTTCATATGACAAAACTTTTTCAACCAAGACCTCAACTGGGGTAACTTACAGAATGCCAGGACAATCATTACTGAGGTAATGAGATCTGTGGAAGTGTGGCTGCTTCAGTGTTGCCAAGCTGTCAAATTGTCACTGTGGCAATCATGTCATCCTCATTTCCAATGCTCCCTGACAGCTTCCTGGCCATTTGCACAATCCCTTGTTCCTTCCCCTATCCAGTAGCAGCCACCTTGTACCTTCCCTATGGGAAGCAAAGGGGGGAAGGAAGAAAATAGAGGAAGGGAAGGAAGAAGGAGGGAGGAAGGAAGGAAAATTTCTATGCTCACTGACAGTTTCCCATAAGGACATTCAATGGAAAAGCCAGCAGGAAGTCAAAGATTGCTCCTGCTCCTTCTGATTTTTTGCCAGCTGATGGCCATTCTGCCTCTCTGTTTAGATAAGGAAACATCTCTGAAATGATAACCCAATGGGACACAGGTTTTTTTTAGTATCTTATTATAGCTTGCTTTAAAAAGAAGGTGAATGGGCACTTTTCCTGTGTTGAACATTTTTGACACTTTCAAGGGGGCAAGGGTATTTGCAGCACAAAGACTTGAAATGTTTGTAGCAATTTACTTGGCAGATAATCAGTCCCTATTCTCAACCTTACTTTATTTTGCTTTTTATAGTGGAAAAAACCAACAGAAGTTCTTGTCTGCCCTCTCCTCAACATCCCCAGAATATGCCTCTTACATTATCTCCCAAGAGATCCAACAACAACAGGAGGAAGAAGAGGAGGAAGAGCTGTGGCCCGACACATTATTGCCTGAAAACATGGACCTGCTGGAGAAAGCAGAGAGGAAATACAACAAGAAGAAGCAGCAGCAGAGGAAACAGCGCTTTCGTCAGTTCAATGACCTTTGGGTACGCATCGAGGAAAGGTAATGAGTGAGTGGAAGAGGCAATGCGTTTCCGAGAAATAGTAAAAAGGGCGCCCTTTAAGAGAAACATAATTTGTTTATTGGTTTTTCCGCCTACCGTAAAAGAAAGATTCTCTGCAGTTTACAGTACAAGCACAAAAAACCCAGCACAATAAAATGCCCACAGTATAGTCAAAGCAGCTAAAACTAGAAGCAGATGAACTCCAGATGAATTCACATAACAGCCAAATAAAACAGTGAAATCAATTCAAACTCTTCAGGCTCTCTGAAATAGTTCAGTTCAGTTTTTAGTAATTCACAGAAAGCCAGCAATGTGGTAGTCTGATCAAATTAGCAAAAGGAGGTTGTTCCTCAGTGAGGCTCAGCACCTTCAAACCTCCAACCCACATACCTTGCAAAGGGAGGTGGGGGCAGGGGAAATCACCAATGGTTTCTCTTGGACATAAAGGTTGGATAATTCAAAACTGGTTGCAGAAGTTGTTTCTACAGGTGTCTTGGTGCCAAGCTACTGTATACATATTTATATATATAAAACCAGTTTTTGAAATTGCATTTGGAAGCCTATTGGAAGCTAGTGAAGATCCAGGGCACTGATGTCATATTCTTTTCATGGCATACATCAGCCAACAATGGACCAATTCAAGCTTCTTATTGGTATTCAAAAGCAGCCCAATGTAGAACATATTGCAGCAGTCCAGACAAGCCATGTTGAGACCCTGACTTCTCACTTCAGGTTGGGCTGCTATTGATGCACCAGCTGTCCATCCAGCAATAGCTATGAATATAGGAAGATTTGCATTCTTAGAGACAGTATTGGAATTCACAAGAGTATTCATGAAAGATAGTAATATACAAAAAAGAGTAACACTAGAAACTTATAACCATTGGCAAAAGTTTCAAGGCTTTGTATCACATGTTGGTTCATCATGTATATCTGGGAAATCCATAACCAAGATTTGTTGCTTTCCAACAAATCATATTTGATTTGGGCACTCCCTTTGATTCAAGGGGATATTTACATAATAAATAGCCACAAACATCAAGAGCCATAACAGTGGATTTGTTTAGGCCAAGGGTCTCCAAACTTGACAAGTTTAAGACTTGTGGACTTCAACTCCCAGAATTCCTAAGCTAACATGACTGGAGGGGGAATTCTGGGAGTTGAACTCCACAAGTCTTAAAGCTGTCAAGTTTGAAGACCCCTGGTTTAGGCTCTTTTAAAACCATCTAAATTAATTAGCTTCATTATAATTAATGCAGTAAATTCTATGAAGACCCCTGGTTTAGGCCCTTTTAAAACCATCTAAAATAATTAGCTTCACTATAATTAATGCAGTAAATTCTATCATTTAACTATTGCAAAGAAATAATAGTGTAGCTGTGATTCTTTTAGCTGTTTGGGTTCAGCAGCTGAACTCTTAACATTGCAAGATGAAGGGGAGGGGAATTTTGTTCTTATTTTCCACACCATCCATAACCTGGTCATATTTGGAGCACGGAGAAGTTTCCGTGCTCCAAAACTTTTTCCTTCATTACTTAAATCTGCCGATCAGAAAGTCCTTATTCAAATACCCCTGTTGTGACTGGATAACAGGTTTATGTGTCCCTAGCCAAAGAAAAAACACTTTTATCCCATTTTGTGTAATTTATCCATGTTTGGGAAGCACTGTCTTATCTTGTCAAAAAGCCAAAATAGTTCTGTTTTAAGTTCTCAACCTTAATTTTTTTAAAAAAAGATCAAAGCTATGGTTACAAAGAACAAGCCTTGCTACCAAAAAAAATTCAAGGCAAATTATCATTTCAAAAGTGAAAACATTCTAGAGATTCCAATTGTCATTTACTACAATACATTTACCATTAACAAATGTTAACAATAATAATTGTAATTGCCATTGCCATTACATTCTGGTATTTTCTTGTTTCATTGTTAAAAACTAAAAGATGGATGAATATAGCTGAAAGTATAAGTAGAGAGCTGTGACAGTTCTCTGTAAATCTGTAAATTAACTGTAAATTAATCATTCCACATTATTTGGTTTGGAGCAGGAGCTTTTATAGTACTGAGCACTGAAAAAAAAAAGCTTTTCTGTTAATTTCTGGAAGTTAATCAGTCTTGGTTCCTCTTTGGAGAGATCTGCTATTAGTGTTACCTGTTTATTTATTAAATTTATCTGCTACCCATCTCACTACTAAAGCTACTTGTTCTTTGCATAAACTGACAACTGGCTATTTTCCATATGTCTTTGAACATCTTTTTTTTTTAAACTTCAGGGATGTGTGGGTTTAAAAGATACATTAACTACCTTCAAATTTCCCAAGTTTCTTTTCGTTTATTGCAGGGGTCCCCAACCCTGGGGCTGTGGCCCACATTACTAGGCCATAACCTATTTGGAATTGGGCCATGTGAGTGGCTGGCTAGAGCATGTGAGAAGCTCAACTTGTATGAGTGGTGGGCCAGGAGACACTTGCACTGTGCACTGGCTTGCTGTTCAATGTGCACTGGCTTGCTGTTCCCACAACTTGAGCTGTGTACGCATGTACATGCCCACCCTCATGCAGCCCAGTTCCCCTCTCCCCCCTCAACTGGACCAAGCCACAAAAGTTGGGGGGGGGGCACTAGTTTAATGCACTTTGCCACACAGAAGTAGAGTAGAATATTGCAGCTGGCATAGACTGATTGGTTTAATTTGGAATTAATATGTTTTTATGTAACTGATTTCAATTTTTTCCCTGGAATTTTAATTTACTTTATGCTTAACAGAGCACTAATAAATCACGTGATCGGACAGGGATGAAAAATGATGTCAGGTTTTTATTTTTCACTCACACATGTCAAATATCAATGGTCCATTACTTGCATCTTTTGCGTGGTTCATCTTTTGGAAATTTAGTTCCAGTTTATGGGGCCTCTTCTGAAGGATATCATCTCCCCATATATGGCATATTAATTAATTGGGTAAAGGAAAGTGAGGGGAAAGAAGAGAATCTATTTTTAAGGAAGTTGGGATAGAATGCTTTCAATTTTATAATTGTGCTGATAGCCAAGGTTAATATATTTCTGCCCAGGAAAATATCTATCCTCCAGTCAGGGAGGTCAGAATAGTGAATAAATTACAGAACAACCCAAGGCTTAATGGTTCCGTGGGAAAAATCAGCAGCTTTAATGCCATTTGATGTTTCTGATCCTGAAAGTTAATTTAAATCAATGCAATGATATGGGAAATATCTGACTATTATTCAACTTGGGAAGATTGTACAAAACCTCATAACCTTATTATTTGAATTGCTTTGGGGGAAATTGATATTATAGAGAAAAATAAAGCAAGAAAATGGATGTGCATACTTCAGCAGAATATCTATTAAAGTTTACTGAGGATAGAAAAGTACATGGAGAGATTTTAAGATGTGCAAAGGTAATAAGGATATGAAGTTTCAAGGAGTAAACATCCAAAGAAGCAAAAAATGTCTGTGAAATAAATGTCTGATTTGTTATAGAAAGTCAGAGTTGGGAATGGCAACAGAAACATAATACAAATTCCCACCTGAATGCAATGGGAAAGAATTCCTTAATGCCAACAGAAACCTGTTTGACATCACTGTCAGCTATAATGTAACCAATGTTAGGAAACGGGATCATTTTTATTACGTATTATGTAAGAAGTGCAAGTAGAAGATTCAACAGGCGGCTTCCATACTTGGTCAAAGATCTACATTTCTTGTGAACTGTGCAGTGTAATGCTTCTTATTAGGCAACTGTAGCTCTTGACAGGGCCTGTCCGTCATTTTCCCCCCCTTTTGATCAACTGCATTTAATTGGTTTTTTTTCCTTTTTTTTTTTTTTGTCTTATAGCGCCACCGAACCACCTCTGCGGATTCATATAATTAATGGTTACATTTCTGTGGAACCCCAGCCACGAGGACACAAGCAATCCCGCCATATCCAGGCAGAAATGAGCTCTTCTAGCAGACCCTTTCCAGTCTTCTTCACATTGACTTTTGTGTTGCTTATAATAATCTGTTGAAGGTAGAATGACTCTCCCATATTGAGCTATGTGCCTTTAAAAAGCGGGGGGGGGGGGGGGAGGTTTGGGGGGGTAGAGAAAAAGGAAAGCATCTTTTTTTCTGAACAGGAAATCATCTGTGTGGATTTTATTCTTTTAGAAGTCATCCTTTTCCTGAATCTGGACCATTAACTTGATTAACTGCTTTGACCATACCCATTGCAGGAAAAGATATTTTTTTAATGAAAGCCATTATTTATTCTTCCCTTGCAGAAGAATTATTTCATGTTATCCCAGAATTATTGGGAAATATATATGTGACATAGCTGTTATTTAGCTGTATGGATTTGACTTGAAGACCATTTTGGGGGGGGGGTTGGTTTGTTTCCATGTTATTTCTAGTTTTATGGTGAAGAAAATGTTCAGCACTTTAAAGCAATAGGAAGAGATTAAAAAGAGTGCCAGATTTACATGTTTCCTTCCTTTCACCTGTTCCTGATAGGCCTTGTTCTCTGGCTGTAACAGCAGTTTCTTCCACTGACATTTTATCCATCCGTTCTTTTTTAAAAAATTCTCTAAGTGCAAATGGGTCTGTTTGACAGTTCAAAAGCTAGTTCATTTTTAAAAAAAAACAATTACAATTACTATAAGCTATTATTTGTACCCTATTTGACTCCTATTTGAAATAAAGAAGTGCTCCCTACTCCCTGTCTCTTCAGAAAGATTATTAAGTCTTGCCAAAAAATGATGGTGACATGGTGGCTCAGTAGCTAACACGCTGAGGTTGTCGATCAGAAAGGTCAGCAGTTAGGCGGTTCGAATCCCTAGCACCGCGTAATGGAGTAAGCTCCTATTACTTGTCCCAGCTTCTGCCAACCTAGCAGTTCAAAAGCATGTAAAAATGCAAGTAGAAAAATAGGGACCACTTTGGTGGGAAGATAACAGTGTTCCATGTGCCTTTGGTGTTTAGTCATGCCAGCCATGTGACCATGGAGACATCTTTGGACAGCGCTGGCTCTTTGGCTTTGTAAACGAGATGAGCACTGCCCCCAGAGCCAGAAACAACTAGCACGTATGTGTGAGGGGAAACTTTACCTTTAATATATGACAGCATCTCTTGAGCTGGCAGGGTAATATTAATTCTTCATTTTCTAGGATACATGTGTAATTTTGGGAAACATATCAATTGCCTACCTAACAATGAGAAAGGACATTCAGATTAAATGATGAGAGAGAAGCTGTGCATTCACACACATGCAGAGACTGTTAAGGACCATTGTGAGCTCAGAAGAAACTGTTTCTTCAGTGATTTGGGGGAAAAAGTATTTATATGTTGGCATGTAGTTCAAAAATATATTTTTCAAAGTGCATGCATTGCTCTGTTGTTTAAAAGGCTCATATTCTTTTTTGGGGGGAATATTTTGTAAATTCAATTACCAATGAAATAAAAAAGTTACCATCTGCAAAGAAATTGAGAAGCATTTTCAGTAGGTAGCAAAGAGGAGATAAGATTAATTGCACTTGAGTCCTGGGGGGTGAAAGAGGGTGGACTTCATAGATATGCACCAATGAAACAAGAACCAGCAATATAGCCAAGAAGAAAACCCTGGCATTGTAATATAAAGTTCATCAGCTCATATGAAATAATTGTGAAAAAGGTAAATTATAGACACTACGAAGAAATTGATTCAAAAAGAACCACCATAATATCTGTATGTGAATATATTTGCAAGATTGCAACTCTATTCTTCCCATCTCAGGTAAAAATAGATAACTAGAGAAATTGAAGTCACAGCACTTTGATATTTTATAAATGTGATTTTAAAAAAATAGAACAAAATTGACCAAAAGAAATGAGTTCAGAAGAGAAGAGAGTTATATAATTATATGGAGAACCTATTGAATTACAGATTGTTACAGATTGTTAAATGCTTTGGTTCAATTCTAATACAGGATCCTCAAACCTTCTGTCACTAGATTACATGGATATTTGGTTCTTACGTTCATATTTTTATGCTGCTCAATTCTCTCAAGAGTCCATACATAGGGTTTTTTTTTTTTCTCGAAGTCATTCTGAAAATGTATGAAGTATAATAAACTAGTAATAATTTTCTGTTCTTGTAAAGGTATCCACTACCACTGTGGTCCATGATGTTGTCATGTTGCCTGCAAAGGCTTGAAAAAATGTTATAATTTAAATATTGAATTAAGTCTTGGGAATCCATGGTGAAGAAAAGATTGAGAACCTCTGCATTAGTAAATATTTTAGATGATGAAATTTGATCAATTTTTCATGCAAAAAGAAATAATGCTCAGAACCTAACTCAAATCTATCAATACTGTTTACATCCGTTTACAATGCTTGCTTCCTCATGTCTTCTGATTACAATAGATTTTGACCACAATAGAAAAACTGAATGAATGGTCCAACTGATTGATGACCTAGCAGCTTTAATTCAGATTATGGGGGTAGGTTGACCTACCATTAATGGATTCAGATTATTGGGGGGGGGGGGTTGACATATGATTAATGGAGATTCATCATTAGCGTACAGTATGAATTTGACTCAAGATACCAAAAGTGTCATACTATGCAAAACACTTATAGATGAATAAACTATGCCTTTTGTCACACTTTGGCCTTTTCCTTCTGCTCTGTCTGTACCGTTTAAGCTAGAACATTGTAGCAGAGAACAGTTGTCCCAAAATTAGTGTTAATTTGTAATTGAGACTGTTAATTAGTCTTATAACTGGTAGTTTTCTGCGGGGTCTAATTGCAATTATCATGGGTATGAAAATGAACTCATGCATGGAATGTCATGGGTTCTTTTGGTCTGCAATTTATAATACCACAAAATCAACAATTATTGTTTTCAATATGTTTAGAGACAAAATCAAAGCAAAATCAGTAATCTAATTCTAACTTATTTGTGCAAAACATTTGAACAGTATAAGCAAGACTGAAGAAAAGGCAGTGTATAATTCTCCAGATTGGAATGGGATCTTCAGGCTCCTATCCTTCTCCACTCCTCCTTCTCTTCCAGTTTCCTGCCTCCCCTCATTTATCTCCAGTTTTCCTCTTCAAACCATGTCAACCTAACCAAGGAGTTGGAATCTAAATTTGACAAATGATACAAGATCAGGGCTTGTGGGCACCATTTATAAAGACTTCTTTGCTATAGAGAATCAGGATGTTGTCATGGAGAAGGATTTCACTTATAGTAAAACTTTGAAAAGAAAAGGCTGATCACTAAAGCAGGATGGATTGATTCTACACTGGCTTGTATCACTTGAATGGGACTAGAGAAGACTAGAAAGATGAATTGGGAGTAGCAACATTCTGAATGACAAGAAATGGCACACTGACATTGCAAAAATTCAAAAATAGACTATGTCAAGTTTCTATGAGTAAGTTTGGAACAATAGAAGACATATCAATCGTCCAAGTTAAGTAATAAATAGCTAAGTATGAAGTTTATTCTAGTAATCATGGTACAGAGAGAAAAACTCATGTATGTTTAATGCTATGCCTGTTGCCTTTTTAAATGAGACTATGAGTCACATTTCTCAGGAGTGCTGCACGCATATTTTACTCGGCCTCTTCCAATAGTGACAATTAAATAGCAAGACTGTGTATTAGGAAAATCTTGAGAAAATAAGGAAAATTGTGATTAAAAATGGTAATCTCAACTATGCATCAACTAAATAATTATGTCATGGTATTTTTTTTTAATCAGTTTTTAAAAATAAACTGATTATGCATCAAGTTGTTTTCTTCTAGCAATCATAGATAGATTTTCTCCATGACAATATATCCTTAACTTCTTATTTCAGGTCTCCCAATAATGTACTCATTGCCACTCTTAACTGTTCATCCACCTTTTAAAATTAGACACTTTAAGTCAGAGACGGCAACAATAATTAAGTTTTAAACCATACCTAAAACAGTATTTCTCAGCTTGGCAACTTTAACATGTGTGGACTTCAATTCCCAGAATTCTCTATTCCATACATCTTAAGGTTAACCAATGGTGGAAAATGTATGGCTTGGCTGCTGCCCTAATGATTAAAGTATATATTACTGTATATAAAAATTGCCAAGGAATTCCATGTAGTCAAACACAACGAGGGGTTTGGTAAAAGAACTACATTCAGGAGACAATAGAAAGCAAACCATAGTAAGTACCCATAGGAGCTCCATTACAATATGTTCATATGGTAAGACACCAAGTTCAAGAACTCGGCAGTATAGTTAAAAAGTAATGACAAGAATGGAAAAAGATCTGGAGAAAAAAATTGGAACTTTGTTACTATATATGTTGACAGTAGCAAAACTATTTGTATGCACAAAAATGGAAGAACACTTGGATTCCTACCATGGATGAATGGTTGCAGAAGCTGATGAAATGGCAAAATTGACTAGTTTGATTAAAAAAAAGAATATAAATATTTTTGTTTCCACATGGAGACCACTTCTTAACTTACTGCTTTAAGTGGAAAAGAATGAAACTTTGATTTTGGGTTTTACTGATTAGACAGATAGATACTTATAGAAATGGCTAGTTTATATTATTATGAAAAAACAAAAAGTTGTGATTTGATGTCAGTGCCCTTACGTTACTGCAACAGAGTCAGAAGTCAATGCTTCTTTTTCCTTTTCCTGATCCTTCCTCACTTTCTTTCCACAATTCCTCCCTATTATTTTCCTATTGTATTTTGTATCTTATTTTATCTTATAACTCAATAAAAACGTTAACCAGGAAAAAAAGTAATGACAAGAAAACAATGAAGGAATGTTGGGTTTTAAAAGAAAATAGACATCCTGTTCAAGAGGGATACTTTTGAAAAAGAAAGGTATACCTACAATACATCAATACATACCTATCATAGTATACATCAATACATACCTATCATAGTATTCCCTTTAGGAAAGCAATGTTACTGACAGAAACAATAAAAAATAAGTCAAAGATATTAAGGCAAGAAATAAAAAAGAATTCAGTCAAATCTGTTCTTATCACCAAGCCTATCCACTTCTCTAGCTTTACAAACTATCCTTGTTTCGATCATGTCCTCACACTGCTTCATTTATTTATTTTTATCCTGCTTTTATTAAAAAAACTAATTTAAATACTCTCCCCTCCTCCTATTTTCCCCATTACAATTCTGGTGGGTTGGGCTGGGAGAAAGCGCCTAACTAGCCCAAGGTTACTCAGCTGGCTTTCATGCATAAGGTGGCACTTGAACTTATAGCCTCTAGCTTGGACATTGCTTTCTGTTCTTTAAACTTTAGCCTCTTTTTGAGGATTTCATCTCTTTTATCAACCACAACTTTCTTTTTCCCTTCCCTTCCAGTCATTCTTCATCACATTTGTTTTGTGATTCAACTTAATTTTTCTATAGGGCACACCCCCTTGGCATATATTTTTCACACTAGTCATCACATTTTGCCTTCAGTGAAGATTTATTGCTGGTCTTTTCTTGTTTTACACATTTCTTAAATAACCATTTCTGCATTCAAATTTTCTTTCTGCACATTCATAAATCACCTAATAGCATTCTATTTAGTTTCATGCTCATGTACTGAGCTCTCGTTTCCATGTAATATACAAAATGCATGCTGTTTACTCTTAAATCACTTTGCTTCTTTTATTATTATCTATTATTAAGTTTATTATGGCCACCCACCCTAGAAGACTCTGGCTTTTGTCAAACATTTATTTTTGGAGGTTTTTTTAATCACTTCAATATACTGAAAGAAATTTTTACAATTTCAAAAAAAGAAAAGAAAAATATTAAATATTAAATCTGACCACATGGGAGAAATATTGATAATTTTTTTAAATGAGGCAAACTAAGATTCAGGTGACAAACAGCAAACACATTTCATCAGTTTACTATCTGAGGTAGCTCTGTGTACTTAACTCCTCTGGATTTTTTACAAGCCATCCTTGCCAAAAATTCCTTTCTTCAATATTCTTCCACACCTTTCCATCTTCCTGACCATTTGAAGAGTCACATTTCCAAGACTTTGGGAAGCTGCGCTCAACCACAAGTATAGCCTGCGTTGGCACTAGATGTCGCCCAAGCTATGTGAAAGACTAAAACAAAAAAGTTTCTTCACTAAACTGGAAAACCCTATGCAAGACACCATGAATTAGGCACTTAACCTTGGAGCAAAACATGAATAGAATATGCCATGCTTTGCAGAGCTTGTGGAAAAACTGATTAGAGAGCTGTATATCCACCTACTTCTCTGCCTTTGCAATAGATGGGGACGATCATACTGTGCAGTATTTGGAGATGTATTCCATCAACACAACGAAATCTCATTTTAATGTGTGCTGATTAGTGTACATTTAAAATGACAAGGCTATCATATTGTATTCTATTGTATTCTAATTCTAATTCTAATTCTAATTCTAATTCTAATTCTAATTCTAATTCTAATTCTAATTCTAATTCTAATTCTAATTCTAATTCTATTCCATTCCATTGCATTGCATTGCATTCTATTCTATTCTAATCTGTCTGTACCTACGGAGCAGCGGTTCAAGATCCAGCAAAAAAAATGCCTAAGATCTGACGATGCTTCGGATCGCAAGGCTTGCCAAGGCTCAAGCATTACTCTCCTTGATATGGCATCATTTGGACAGCCGTGACTTGGCTTGCGGAGGCGGCAGCGTGCATTAGGGGAAGAAAACGAGGGCGGGGCTCACTAAACCGAGAACGACCGCAGGTGAGCCGCGGAAGCCCTGGCGTGGTAACCATAGTGACACTAGCTTCCCGCCCCTCCGTCGCGTCCCGCCCGGGGAATGCTGGGATACGGTCCTGGAGATGTTGCTTGGCAACGGGACGACTCTCTGGAGGGTCTGAAGTTTCTGTATTTTCTGGGCGGAAAAAGTAAGTTCCTCCAACAGTTAACCGCGCGGGTGTCCCCTGTTATTTTCTAAAAATGGGGGAAGTGAGGGAATTCCGCTGCTCCGACTATTACAGTCCCGAAAGGATGCTCTCTTCCGACTGGTTTTTTTTTTTTTTTTTTGCAGCGTCCCTTTTGGAAAAGGCATTTGAGCCAGGTTTCCAAAAACTGCCTCGTCCAAGGGGCAATCGAGGGTGCCAATTTCCTTCCTTTGCCGTCCCGTCATTAAAATTGTACCTTTCTATTCAAAGATAGCTTTGCTTTCCTCCTCGCCATATCCATTTTTTTCTTGCCTTCTCTGAAATAGACACATAGAAGAGCAGGGCCAGTATATTTAGAATTAGAAGTAGGGAGAAAAGAACGTGGGCTCAACTTCTAGACAGAATAAATCATAGCTAATTATTAATCTTTGCTTGTGTGTGTGTGCGCGCATGCACGTATATATATGTATGTATACATATACATATATACATATACATATATATATATTTATTTATGGTATTCAGCTTTGTTTGGGTATTTTCCCAGTCATTTTAAAGTTGTAGCAACGTTTCAGCAGAATCTCATCTGCCATCATCAGGCTTCTGTATTGTGTTCGTCTGTGAGTCAGACTTTCACAGCCGTTTCTGTTTTAAATTTGGGGCTAGCCTACTGCTGTGCCAGAATGGTTTTTTTCTTCATTGTGATTGGTTGGGACTCACAGACGAACACAGTACAGAAGCCTGATGAAACATTGCTACAACTTTAAAAGCACAACTACAATGACATGGGAAAATACCCGAACAAAGCTGAATACCATACATGTAAGTACCCGCGAAAACTTAAGAAAACATATATATTTATCTCTATATTTGTCAATTATCTATCTATCTATCTATCTATCTATCTATCTATCTATCTATCTATCTATCAGTTATCTATCTATTCTCTATCTATGTTCTCTCTCTCTTTTGCTATCCTTTCTCTTTCTCACACTATCTATCTATCTATCTATCTTTCTATTCTCTCTCTTTCTCTATCTTCTCTCTCTCTCTCTTGGTCTGTCTGTCTGTCTATCTATCTATTTTTCTCTCTATATTCTCTCACTGTATTCTCATTCTCTTTCATTCTCTATCCTCTGTCTGTTTATCTATGCTGCACGTTGATCTATCCCCCAAATAGGATACTTCAACAGTATGATGTTTCTCAGATCTTAATGTGCTTATACCAATACACATTTTCTTCTTATATTCTTATCCATTTCCCTTGGTTTGTTCTTGGTTACATATTAATGTTCATAAGGCAGTTTGTTTATATTTAGACTTACGTTCGGGTTCCATATTTTATTTTCAGGCCACTATGTCAAAAAGAGTCTTATTGCCTTCTATCCCGTCACTGGAATCAACAGTTAGCAGAAGCAATCAGAGTTCAAGTGAAGAGTCTTCTAATGGGAAAAGTTCTCCTTCAATAAATGAATTAAGAAACAGACTGACCAGCGTGGCTCCAAAACAGATGGCACCAAATCCTGAAGCTCTGAAATTTGAACATAATACAAAATCTCAAGAAAGAACTAGGAAGAGGCAGCAGCCTATAAAGCTAGAACCTTTAGTAGGCTGATTTTGATTTTAAGACTATATTTTTAATTTGGAAAAAGTTGTGGGGATTTTTTTCAAATATGTTTAGTCGTACGAAAACTGGTGCATAAATACCATTAAATTTAGTATTTATATATAGAAAATTTAAGTTAAGTCTATAACTTTTTGTTGATTATCAGTTAATTTTGAAATGTGAACTTACAAAGATATAAAACAGTTTAATATTAGATTTTTGATTATCAGAAAAAGGGTTGAGGAAATACAGTTCTTCTGTACGAGTTAATGCTATAGAAATATTGCAGAGATCAATCATGTCAAATTAATACTAATTTCATGACCCTAAAAGTTCATGGATCTCTTAGTAGAAAAAATTAATTTTTCTAAACTTGCAATCTATAATATTTATGTTAAGAAAGATTAATCAAATCATTCTGTAACTATCGAATTTTGACCCTTATAAATAATTGTCCAATGAGATTAAAAAAAAAATCAGCCTCGTGCAATTCAATTACTTGAGGTTTCCAGAATTTATCCCCTGCCCACAGGGCAAGCCATACACTTCCTACTACATATTAATTTTGGGGAATTGAAGACCTTTCATTACTGTTATTAACACAAGATGATTGGATGACTTTAGAAAATGCTATAAGTCACTAACAGTGTGAATCTTTGCTTTAAGAGAATGTGCAACCCATGTAAAACAAAACTTATTAGACTTAACTTATTAGACTCCTGGCTTGTGATACATGCTGTCTTCTCTATTCCCAGTTAAAGACCTATGACAGAGTCTGTACTTATCTAATTTAATTTTATTATTTTATTAATGTATACAAAACATTTCTATTGATGAGTTATTCATTTTTTAAAAACTTATTTAATTCTTAATTTAGCCTGCCTTAAAAACATATCAGCACCAAAAACAACCTGAATATATATACCAGAAGAACAGAGAAAAATTGTTAGCAGCTGGAGTATTAAAGCCTACAACTTCAGCAGAGAAAAGAAAATGGCCAGGTACAGTGGAAGCAATTTCATCTGAACTCCAAGAAGAACTGAAAGAAAGACAGGTATTGTCTGTCCTTACAGATTGTGAATGCATACTTTTATTTAAATATTTTAATCTTCCCTTCAAATAAAATACAGGTAATCCTCGAATTACAACCTCAATTGAGCTCAAAATTTCTGTTGCTAAACAAGACATTCATTTGTTAAATGAATCTTGCTGCATTTTATGACCTTTCTTATTAAGTGAATCATGGCAGCTGTTAATTTAGTAGCATGGCTGTTAAATGAATCTGGTTTCCCCATTGACTTTGCTTGTCGGTAAGTCACATCTGATTCCAGGACACTGCAATCATCATAAATACAAGTCAGTTGCCAAGTTGTCTGAATTTTGATCACATGACCATGGGAATTCTGTAATGAATGTAAGTGTGAAAAATTGTCAAAAATCACATTTTTCAGTACTGTTGTAACATCGAACTAAGTGGACTGTTGTAAATGAAATGATCTGTAAATGATCTGTATGCTCAGAGCACTTACAATGTATTACTCCAAATAATAAAGTAAAATAAAAAATAAAATAAATAAAAATAAAATAATTTTAAGGTATTCTTGCATGTTGGAGTTAATGAAATAGCTGTATTGAAACATGCATGGTTCACCTTTTTCCAGCATGCTTTAAAAACATCATCAGATATCTTAAAAATCAGACCACTTTCCAGTTACTTAAATTTGAAAAAATACATAAAAGGAGATTTCACTTCCCTTATTAATGTAAGAAAGTGTACATGGCCAGTTGTAATTCTTCATTATTTGAAGCTGCTTTTAAACTTGCCATAAATGGTTCTCATCTGGTAAAGGAGGTTCACTCTAAGACTTATTATTCTCATGTATACCATTGTATAGTATTAATCTAAAATGGCAATACAGTTTTATTGTTCTATTGCTAATTAACTTCTATATAAAATAATTTTTAAAAGAAAAGTTGAATGGAAAGTTTTTGAAGTTTAAATACAAAAATAAAGAGGACAATATTGCCATGTTGCACTTCTGCTGTGGGAGCTGCACTAACTAACTACTGATTTGGTTCTGAGTGTAATTCAAGGTACTTGTCACTATCTACAAAACCAGGCAAGCTTCATATCTTGAGGGCCATCTTTCTTCAACAGCTTCTGCCCATTATACCCAAACAACTAAGTAGTACTTGCTGATGGTCCTCATCTATCAGAAAGTATGGCAGGAGGGAGCTCTGCAATAGGCATTCTCTTTATAGTAGCGGTTCTCTTCCTCTGGAAAGGCTTGCCTGCTGAGGTAAAGATGGTCCCTGTCCTCAGAGCCTTCTGCAGCTGGATGAAAATACAACTTTTCCAGAAGGAATTCAGGTTTTAATTGTACAAGAAGGGCCATATTCAATTAATTCAATGTATTATTTACTGTTTAACATGGATTAAACTGAAGCGTAATTGGGTTACCATTTTAATTACTATAGCAACTTGCATTACATTTATTCTGTAAGCAATTTAGAGGTTTCTGGTGGTAAACAAATGTTATCAGTAAAAAGGCATTAAATAAACAAACCCCTGAGAATTCTTGTACAGGATGCTATTCTGTCATGAGTAATGTGCAGGTGTTGGGCCAATTGAATTGTGAATGTGGAATGTGGAGGAAGGCAACTGGTGCTTTGCTTCAGGAATCCAAGTAGATTTATCTGGCCCACTTACTTGATTGCAACAAAGAGCTCAGAAACACTGCAGCTTTCAGATAATAAAATTTCTCATTAAATCTGAAATGGATACCTGAATATGGTTTCTTCAAAACACTTTCAATCCAGGCTTACTTGAATGAAACATAATTTAGTTTCCAGACCTTAGAAGAAAGTAGAACTTCTTGTTAAATTAACTTAGGAAGGGAAAGCTTCCAAACTTTTATAAGCCATTCTGGAGGAAGAGTGATAAACCATGATATTGATTTTGTTCGAAAAAAATATTAGGGAAGCAGTTATAAATATTATTGTTATGCAGTAAATTTGTGATTTTATACTCCTAAGAATCTATAAGAATATGCTTGGTTTTCAAAAAACCCAGGAAATCAATAGTATCTTTTTTAAAAAAATGTGTTATATACAAGTTCCTTTCCTTTATCATCACAGATGCTGAGTGCTATGGTACGAATTCCAACTCCTCCTAAGCAACCACGTAGTATATTAAAGACAAGTGCTTGCAAACCAGATCTGACTCCATCTTTATGTACATTTAGTGGACCGGAAGAAGTAATTAAAGCTAATGTTACAGAGCCTCTACAGATTATAAGAATAATATGTGAAAACAAAAACCTTGGATTTCTGTACATGACTCCTGCAGTGCCTAAATCATCAATTGAGTATGACACATATAACCTGAAGTGAGTTACTTTTAAATGTTGAAGCAATTGTATGTTAAAAAACAATAATTTTATGTTTAACATGAATTCCAGATTTACCACTTATAATTCCAATCTCTGTTCTACTGGTAGTTAATATATTTACTGAAACAAATACCTTAATATAGTTATATCTATTTTTTATATTTTTCTTATATGTATATGTTTTAACATAAATGTGGTGCTAAAATTTGAAAACTTGTATCTTTTTCCTTAGAAAGGGGAAACTGAAATGCAATTATCAATTAAGGAACATGGTTAAATTTTGATTTAAAAAGGCAATCATATAATGTATACATCTCAAAAGAAGACAGCTATGTAATTAGGGCATGTCAATTTTTTCTACTTTCCCTTTCCAAACATTAGGAATGCTTAAAAGTTTTGATACGCCTTGGGGGTTGTAAAGATATTTTGGTTACTTTAATATAATTTAGATATGCATGGTAAGTAACTACATAAATATGATAACTTTTTAACATTTTGTTTGTTTCATGAATGTATATGGGATGTTTTTCAAACAGTTTTTGTAACATAGAAGAACAGTATTATTATATGCCAAATATATGGTTTGCCATATACTTTTGTCAGATCACTTACATAACAACTATCAGCATATACTAGGTTCTGCCTCAGTTTCCCTTCCCAATAAGTATCTTCCCAATAACCAACTGAGTCAGAAGATCATGTAAAAGCAGTTTATTAGAGTACTCTGATAAAGTGTGGTCCTCTATGAAAAGGAGCCCCATGTTTCACTCCTTTTTATAGTTAACACAACAAAGTCCAAGAGGAAAGTTGATTGGACAGGATAAAAGTAGCCTTCCCTTTGCATAGGAAATCAGTTACATGTGGTCAAACATGTTACATATTTGCATCCCAGAATATCACATGTTCATTAAAAGGAGGTCTGACATCAGAAGGGATGTAATTGTGTTTGGAGTTCACAAAAGAGATAAACCAGACCCCAATTTGTAGTAACAAACTTTTTCTTATTTGGAGCTAGTCTCTAGCTTGTTTATCAGTTTAGGAATGAACATTATTTTAAAAGAGAGAAAATAAATCAGATTAAAATGCCAAGTACCTATGTTAGTTAACAAATAACAAAACCATTGTCATTTGTCCCTCACTAATCTAGCAAGGAAAGAACACAAATTGCTGTCATATTATTGTTTTTAGGAAATTGGGACAACAGTTCGATGCGGGGCTGAGCTTTATGCAAATATGAAGTGTGGTACAAAAATTGAGCAGGGACATTTGAGTACTAATGCATTTATAAACCCTGATTTATGCCTTTCATGTGAACAACTGAAGTGAACTTTCATGTAAACTTTTCATGTGAAAAGTTTGGGTGGGTGGGAAATACATTTGCTTTATTGAAATACATTTGCTTTTGGAAATACATTTGCTTTTTTTTTTTTTTTTTGCAATGCAAAATACATTTGCATTGAAGGTAGAACCGGTGCCATTCTGAATCACTTCACTCCATCCTGGATAAATAAAGATTTGCTTCACATCATAATAGCTTGTCGTGGATCTAAATGTGATGGGATGAGGCTGCATCTAATAATTAAAAAACAATGTAATGTGTTCAGTTGTCCAGGATATGTCAGAAAACGTCCTGCCATGATAAAAAAGTTATATTAATTGCTACGCTTCCTGCTTGAAAATTAATAGATTGGTGGCAAAACCATGATACCGAATGATACAAAAATAGCAGATATTATTCCATCAGGTTCTGTTTCCTACAGGTATAGAATAGGCATATATAGATAATCCATCATTGCTTATTCAGGTCTTGACAATCAATTCATTCTATTAAACAAGATGTTTTTGGTTTTTTTTAGAATTGTAAGCTATGACTGCATTAACAAAAATGACTACTACACTATTAGTCCACAAGCAGTTATTCATACATATAACGGAGAAGTTGAATACCTGGAACTTGAACGCTGGGAGCAAGAATATGTCTTTCATAGGGCACTGGTCAAAATCGCTATCTTTGCTATATTTCGCAAATGGAAGTCATTTAATGTATGGAGAAAGAATGTCCGCTGCAAAAAGATCAATTCATGCCGCCGAGCTTTACAGAAGAACTTATTCATTGTTAATGCTGTATGTATTGTGTTTTTATTACTGAAATAATACATGTGAAGGACAGTGAAGCAAGGGTGTCAAACTTGCGTCGTCATGGCAGCTTCACGTGATGTATTGCAACTTTTCTCCCCCTTTGCTAAACCGGGTATGGGCATGGCCAGCACATGATGCATGCGGTCTCTGGGCCACGAGTTTGACATCCTGGATCTAAATCATTGTATTGTTTTGAAGATGTCACTCTTTAATATCAAAATGATTTACAATGTAATATAGGTTTCCTTGTGTGGAATATATTGATATTAACATAGCTGTAGTTCCATAGCTCTAAATTAGTGCTGCTAGAGTTTAGTTAGTATGAAAAGTCAATAAAGCTCATAATCTAAAAAAAATCAGAGATTGAAATATTTTACAAACAGAAAAATAGTTGAACTATCAGAAATGCCTGTTATTGCAAAAGTGAAGTTTTTCACTTATTATCTTCTCTCCCAATAATCCCTTGATCTGCTCCTATGCTCTTCAGAAAGATCCACTCATGCACACAGAGCAGTTTTTAAGGGATGCTATAATGAAACACACACAATACTACTTCCTCCTCCTATTTTTCCCTCATCACCCCTGTGAAGTGAGTTGGGCTGAGAAGATTGGCCCAAAGTCACTCAGCCAGCTTTCACATCTAAGACAGGAATAGAACTCACAGTCTCCTGGTTTCTAACCTGGTGCTTTAACCATTAGACCAAACTGGCTGATGATGCTAATCTTGCTTTTCTACCTGGAGAATATTTTAATTATTAGAAACTATAGCCTCTCCTTCCTTTCCTTAGTAAATACAATACTAGGAGCACTTTTTTCTTTGGATGGAATTTGGAAATCGATTATTTTGAAAAATTGGAAAGCTGCTTTGTTCATTTGCTTTTTAAAAACCAACAACAAAATATTGTTTCTTGCTGACTTTATATACTTGATAATGCATGATCACAAATATTTTGCATAGCTCTGTGTAGTCAATATTTTTAATATATGGGAACCCAGAGACACTAATATCCAGGAGCCATTTTCCAGGAGCTATCAACTATGCACATCTGTATTTCAATTTGGACAACTTATGTATAAACATGCCAAGACCCCTTTATTCCATCATGATATGGGGGAAAAACTGGGAGACCCAGAGAAAATAGAAAGAACAGATGTAACCATGTGATTTCCAATTTGTCTCAAGTATAGTGTAAATATGAAAGCCAATCAATTTCCTTTTGTTGTACTATTCAGAAAATACACACAATACTTTCTAATACTCCTTTCTGTCTTATTGATTTGTTCTGTTTTGCAGTGTTTGAGACCAGCAATTCTAAACATCCAAGAAATGTGTTATCGAATTGGTGACATGGTACTTTGTCAAATTGAAAAGGGCTATATATATACATTAATGGAGTTTAAAGGTACTCAGTTCAATCAGCTAAAAGATGTGAGTTTCATGTTTCAATTGTTCAAGTTCATATAAATATTTTAACTGAAATTTAATCATTATTCACCTGTAATTTCATTAACATTTTAGGTGGCATCTCGTTTGTCAGAATTCAGAGAATTAGCTAAAGAAGTGGTTAGAGGTGCATGTCGAACTGCACTACTTGAAACTGGTTTCACTCCTGATGATTATTTTTATAATATTGAGAATACAGGTACAAAACTACCAAATTAGCAATAAATAATAGTATGTTTATTTTAAATGCCGGATGAGTATCTGTGTATTTCTTTTATCTCAAATAAATGGGGTTAGAAAATTCTTTGAATTTTCAAATAATTGTATTTTCTTGCAACTTCGGGAATTTCAGTTTTTAGTGGTTAAGGTATCTGACTAAAAACTGGGAGATTGTGAATTCTAGTTGTACCTTGGGCACAAAACCAGATGGGTGACTTTGGGCTAGACACTTTCGCTGAGCTCTTGGAAGGAGATAATGGCAAATCACTTCTGAAAAACCTTGTCAAAAAAAACCTCAGAGAAGTGGATCTAATCAATAGAAAATAAAAATAAGACAGAATCAAGATATGATGTTATGTACTGTGAAAAGGAAGGGCAAGTTACCCACCATTATAATCTCAATATGCAACAGGGAGAAGGTAGTGTGAATTTGTGTGTGTTGGGGGGGGGGGAGTACAGCCTGACCCAATCCACATTTTGATCTATATCATTCCCAATCATTTGAGTAGCCCCTGTAAAATTTCACAGTATAACCCTCCCATTCTAAGTCAGACGGCTTAGAAGAGGCAATTAAAAAAAAATTAGCCAGCTATATATGGATAGATTGTTTCTTTTACTGTAAATGTACTGTTTAGCTTTGTGCCTGGAATAATTACAGAAATTTGCACCTGTATTTTTCCTCAGAACAGGCAACAAAAAAAGAAGTTATGGTAGGAGTCGTTCCTCGTGTTGAGAAAGACATATACAGTGAACAACCTGAAAGAATGACATACACAGAACAGGCCAATAAAAGGGCTCAGTGTGGAAGGCTAACATGGTAAGTAATAGCGTTTCTATGGGTGTCTTGTCATAATATATTTGTCTCAATTTAGAACTGTTAAGATGTAAAATAGCAAAAGTGCTTTTTGCAAAAAGTGGTGATAATTTAGTCTAGCTTCACCTATTTTGTGAAAAAAACAAACAAACATCAAATCAGAGACTTTAAATCCTATATTGTAAATGTTGCAAAAATTTCTTTCAACAGTCCTTCCATCAAACAAAGCTAATCCTTAATATTAATGGTGAAAATATAAATATGAAAATTATAGTGCATTCCTTCCTTTTTATATTTATATATTTATTTGCATATATCATATATCTGTGTTATTCATTTTTCTTGGCAATATGAAAGTGTCATCAATACATTGGACAGTATGAAACAAAAACCAGTACTCTGGAAACATGATAGTTAATGATAGTTAAAGCAATATTAACTTATTGTTTTAACTTAGGCAATGTTATTTATTGCTTGCTACCCTTTGTTTGAATTTTGTTGCTGGTTTTTGTTTGTTGAAATTATATATTGTAATATTGTTTTACTGAATTGGTGGTACCTGGCTCAATAGTAGTAGTAACAGCAAGAGGAATCTTGGAATCCTAGTGGACAATCACTTAAAGCCAGGAGTGTGCTGCAGTTGCCAAAAAAGCCAATGCATTCTTAGACTGCATTAACAGAGGGACAGAATCAAAATTAAGTGTTAGTACTGCTTTATAGTGCTTTGGTAAGATCACACTTGGAATATTGCATCCAGTTTTGATCACCATGACGTAAAAAATATTTTGAGCCTGGAAAGTGGAATGACTTGTTTTCAGAATGACACCTCCAGATCACTGGAGATTTTAAATAAGAGATTGGACAGCAATTTGTCTAAATGGGGTAGGGTTTTCTCCTGAGCAGGAGGTTGGAAGACTTCCAAGGTCCCTTCCAACTCTTTTATTATATTATTTTCAAAGCCATTTTGATTTTTTTCCTTTGAAGGGCGAAATAAATAGGATAAAGATTTCTTACATAAGTCATACATTTTGATCATAAAGAATTTTTTATTTATATATCACACTGAAACATTACACATATACATATAAATGTATTTATTAATCAAATTTATTGGCCACCCCCCCCCCAGTACAACTCTAAGGGGCAAACAGAAATAAAAACATAATACAGTTAGCCAATCAATTAAAAGGAATACCAAGTTGAAGCCTCCATAAAAATCACATTATCAATATAGTAAACACACCATTCCAGAATTACAGTAACATCCTGGCCCCAGGATGTGGAGGAAAAGCCAGGTCTTTTTAGCCTTTCAGAAACCCAGCAGGAGCAGGGCCATCCATATCCCTGCAAGAGCAGGCTGTTAAACAAGGCAGTTACCATGACACATGGTATGCTTCCTCAGGTCCCCTAGATGGTATTACTCCATGAGGAGACTTGGAAAATGTTCCCTCTGTCAGATCAGAAGGGGTGGGGACAAAATCAAAGGGGACGTGCATTTCTATAAGTAATCTGATGACTAGATTGGAAAATGGACACTTGCGGAGGGTTATTATAAGCTATAATAACAATTATAAACTATATTTGTAGAATTTTGCAAGCTGGATTGTGCTTTATTTCTCCTCTTCCTTATATCCTAGTCAATCAGGGAAGTACATGACTGTGCCTCTTCTGAATCCTATCTTGTATTATAGCAATAGTAATAGCATTTAGATTTATATACTGGTTCGTTGTAGTTTACAGACCTCTCTAAGCCGGGGTACCCAACCTGTGGGCCATGGCCCACTACTGGGCTGTGGTCTATTTGCAACTGGGCCACATGAGTGGTGGGCTGGGTGCACGCGCAGCTCAACTCATGCAAGCAGCAGGTACCGGCACTCACAGCCCCACTAGCGCGAGTGGTGGGCACACGGGCCTACCACTCACACAAATGAAGCTATGCATGCATGCACCTCACACAAAACCATCCCCTCTTCTCCTGACCCCCCTCCCTGTGCCTGGCTGCCAACCAGGAAAGATTGGGGAAAGCTGCTCTAAGCAGTTTACAGAGTCAGCATATTGCCTCCAGCAATCTGGTCCTCATTATACCAGCCTCGGAGCTGGTGAGAATCAAACGTCTGGCAGTCGGCAGAATTAGCATGCAATGGTGCATTTTAACCCATTGCACCATTCCACTACCGTGGGGAATATTTTAGCCCTCTTTGCAGGTAGTTCTTACCTATTTCTCTGAAGGATTTCTTGATTTCCTGAGCCATTTCCATGTAAAGCTTTAAAGATGACAACCAGCACTTTGATTTGTACCACTTCAGCCTAGTAACAGCAGTGTTACATGGACATGCTGCAGTACACCAATAGTAAATATGCCATTGTATTCTGGATCAGTGGAAGTTTCTGAATGCTTTTCAAGGGCAGCCCAAACTAGGGCTCATTGCAATAACTGAATTGGAAGATGACTAAGATTTAAGTGATTGTAACCAGTCCTTCCTGATCTGGAACAGACCAACTGGTGCACAAGATATAGTTAAATGGTAGTTTTCCTTGAGCAAGAATTGCAACCTAAGAGCACCCCCAAATTGCACTCTAAAACTGCCTGGAAGAGTGTTACATCATATTGTTAAGCATGTGAATTTGTTTTTTTGTGTGACATCTAATATTTAGGGAAGCCGTTCTTGCTTAAATTTAGTCTCTAATTTCTTTTGTTACTGTATATTGTTAATTTTGCCATTGCTGTTAATTCTCCAGGTTTAGTTTCCCATAAATTGCTTTATTCTCCAGATTTAGTTTAGTCAGGATAATATTTCTTTTCAGTGTTCAGCCCAGACAGTATATTCTTAATAATTTTTGCATGATCTCCCTCTCTACTTCCCCCCTCTCTTATACACACATACACATACACACACAAAAAGTTTCATTAAAGCTCGTGAGATTGTCTGTGCTAAGACAATAGTCTGTTTTTCATTGTTGATCTGTTTGTTTCTTCCCAGCTTTATTCGTCTTGCTGATTATCTTATAGTAAATACTATGCACGTCTTGGCAGTTAAATCTGTTGTTACTCTCTTGCATTACCTTACTGAGAAATTGAAGAAAACACCACTTGGAGACATTATCCAAACATGGAATACAGATTTAGAAGCACCTGAAGTTGTGGAAAAGAAGGTAATATTCACCAAAGTGAGATGTTCAAACTGTTTAGAATGACTTGATCAAGAATTTAAGAAAACTTACTGTTTAAGGCAGAATTATTGTTTTCTATTGATCAATATCAGTCATTTTGTTTTGATCTCATATATTGTTCCTGACTTCATATCCTGTGAAAATGTGTTTCTAGAATCCATTTTATCAATGGAAATTAATGAAACGTACCTATACAGTATGTTTTATCATTGGAAAATACTTCAAAGAGTTCTGTGTAAATGCTTATAACATAAGAAATGATATCTTAGTGCTGAGTAATATCCAAAAAAGTCTCTACAAATCCTAACTAATAAATAATGTTCACTTTCAGAAACTGGGTAGGTCTGATTAAAAATATCAGTTTTAAACAAAAATGTGATAACATTATTTTAAGACATGAGTATCAAAATTAAGGAATCCAGTAAAAGGATGCATTTTAAAAAGAATGAATGTAATATAATATGACAGAAGAGAAAGGAACTAAAACAGCTGAAGTTTCCTCATAATCATAATTAAAACAAAGAAATCACATGATCAAAGAAAAGAAAGACTCTCACCAACATTTTGAAACATTCTGAAACATGCAGTTGCACTGGGCCTGTGAACATGTCTGGCTATTCTATCTAAACCATTACTTGGAAATTATTTACATTCTAACAAACGGAACTTTCTAGGCTAGAGGGCTTTAGAGTTTGAGTTCATTGTCTAATTTTTAAAAAGGCTTAATTCATTCTTTCTTTTCTTTACTCTAGGGAACTTCTTCAGTAATTGCAGAGGAAGAGGAGGCATCCATTCCAATGTTTCTTATTGAGCTAATTTTAGAAATCCATGCATTGCTGTTTGAACCAACTGTAGAAGAGTTCCAGGTTAATGTTCATTTAGTTTTGAAAATATTTTCTTTTTTTAAAGAAATGTAATCATGGGACACAGAGTAGTTGAAACATTATCTGTATAGTTATGAGTCAGATGTAATTCTCAACTGGCATAGATTTAGGCTGGAAAGTGCCTCTGGAAATAATTTTTGATCAACTGAATAATAACTTAGCTTTGAGTCTGACCAGAATATTTGAGAAGAATAGTCATCCTTAAACAATACAATATGAACGAAGACAACCTGTTATTTCTTAATGAGTTGAACTGCTATTAGTGTAGGAAAAACAAGAATGAAACTAGCAGTGTTAATTCCTAGTCTACTAATTAGTTTGCTAGTTAACTGCTGCATAAAAGGCACTATTTGAAGGCATTTTGGCAATGACAAAGATGCTGTAAAAATTAGGAAGGGAAGAAAAGTAGGCAGCCAGCAACAGAAAAAAGTCCAAATTTGTAATCCAGGGGTGACTGTGTTTAAAATAAAAAACTTCTGGGTAGCCTTGCCACTTGTCCACTGACATAGAATAGCCATGGCATTTAATTAAGTATTTCTTAATATCACTATCAGTGACTCTATGCAAAGGTGACTCTACTTTTGATATTTCTATCTTTCTTTCTGTGGCTTTAGTATTACCTATGAATTTTGGAGATTTATTTCAATTTTAGGTGGCATTCAGATTTTATGTATTATTAAAGTTACTGTAATTTAATGCACAAATTAGTAACATCAGTCCTTGTATTCTTTTTTAAGAAGTGAAAACATTTAAAATAGGGAACGCTAGAGGCATTCAAAGTGTGGGTCTTCACAAGAAATTTTTACAATTGTTGTAAAGGATTCCACAATATTTATGTGAACAGCTCTGAACATGCTATGTAAACTTTCATATCTAGCATAGCAAACATTTCCACTGATTTTCTTCTATCTGGTCAAACAGGATGCTATGGCAGATATTGTGTCTCAGTTTCAGGCAACTGTGTTATCTGTTGCAAACCTTGTTCCAGATCAGTATTTTGATGCCTTCACTCGTCCTGTTATTAACAACAAAATTGAAGAAAAAACATGTGGTGAAGGACCAAGCTTATCAACAATGTTTAAAGATGATAAACATCTTCAAACTATTATCCTACAAATAAAGGTATATGACACTCTTGTTTATAAATTTATTTACATTTAAATATTTCATATTGCAGAGGTACTCAAGTAATAGTTTCAAACCTGAATGACTAACAGAATAACAGAGTTGGAAGGGACCTTGGATGTCTTCTAGTCCAACCCCTTCCACAAGCAGGAGAACCCATACCATTCTGGACAAGTGGCTTTCCAATCTCATCTTAAAAACCTCCAGTGATGGAACACTCACCACTTCTGAAGGCAACCCGTTCCACTGATTAATTGTTCTCATTGTCAGGAAATTTCTCCTTAGTTCTAAATTGGTTCTATCTTGATAAGTGTCCATCCATTGCTTCTTGTCTTTCCTTCTGGTGGTTTGGAAAATAGGTTCACCCTCTTTTCTTTGTGGCAGTGTCTCAAATATTACCAACTATCACTCCTAGTCCTTCTCTTCACTAGACTAGACATACCCAATTTCTACAACCGTTCTTCATATGTTTTAGCCTCCAGCCCCCTTATCATAATTGTTGCTCTTCTCTGTACTCTTTCCAGTGTCTCAATGTCTTTTTTATAATGTGGAGACCAAAATTGGTTGCAATATTCCAAGGCATTATAAAGTGGTACTAACATGTCATGTGAACTTGATTCTAACCCTTTGTTAATACAACCTAGGATTGCTTTGGCTTTTGTGGCTGCTGCAGCACACTGCTGGCTTATATTTAGGTAATTGTCCACAAGAATTCCAAGATCCTTCTTGCAATTACTGCTGTTGAGTCAGGTTACATCTTTTCTATATCTGTACATTTGGTCTTTCTTGCCTAAGTGTAAAATTTCTCACTTTTCTCACCATTGAATTTCATTTTGTTCGGGCACAGTGTTCAAGTTTGTCGAGATTTTTCTGGATCTTGAGCCTGTCTTCTGGGTGTTGATTATTCCTGCCAATTTAGTGTCATCTGTAAATGTGATGAGTTCCCCTTCTATTTCCTCATCTAAATCGTTTATGAAGATATTGAAGAGTACTGAGCCTAAGCCAGAACTTGGAGTACCCCACTGCTTACTTCCCTCCCTGTAGATATAATTCCATTAAGGACCACATGCTGAGTGCGGTTTGTCAGCCAGTTACGAATCCATCTGGTGGTGATGCTGTTTATCCCACATTTTTCTAACTTACTCAGAAATAGATTGTGATCTAAGGGTAGATATTTCAACTTGCTCTTTAACTTTTATATGCTTTTATCACTGCTTCTATGTAAGAATGACACAGCATAGTAATAAATGACAATGAAAGTAGAAGAAATGAAATAGATCCATCGTATGGATAGAAGTTAATCAAAGACTATAATAATTTACATATCATTTTTACTTTATAGGAAACAATTGATTCAGCATTTGAATCAGCAAATTTATATGCAGCTACTTTTGAAAAGTTTCGATTATTTTTCAGAGAAAATGAAAGCCTTGATTTGCCAGCTCTGAGGAAAGAAGAACCTGGTAAATATTCTTTTATATTTTGTTACATTCTGTGCTGCGTTTATTTAGAAAATGATTTTCTTAGCAGACTGTGTTATGCCAGTAAACATTTGAAATATTGAAATTGTAGAAAATCTCCTGAATGTGGCATTAAACAAGTTCATTTACTGTAGGTAGCAGTACCTAGCCAACTTTGATCAAATTTGGGAATGTTGAAGAGGACTTTGTGGGATGACCATCAGAACATCCCAGAAGAAACAAATGAGAAGGGACTTCCATAGTGTTGCCTGAAACTACATCTAATTCTATAAAGTTACTAGGAGTCAAGTTTACTTTGAAGGAGACCTTTCTTTTATGTGAAAATGTTACATTTCATTTGTTTTTAAAAGGAGAAAAGAGACTTCCTTTTTTATTTTCCCCAATATAGTATCTTACTATATTCTGAAATAAAGCTAAGGCAACCTGCTAAGGTAGATAAGATTCAGCTGAAATTATGGGATTATGTAACTGTGAATGGTGTGTAGCTGCTCATTGACTATCTGTATGTGGTATGATATAGTGATTACAATTGAAAGATTTGTAGGTGTATCCATAATTAAATTTGGCAGTTTGACAGTGTTCTATAGTAATGCACCTTTAAGGTTTTTAAACATATTTTATTGTGCTTTTTATTATTTTTATAAATAATTCAAGATGGTTGTTATGGATTAAACTACTTAATATTCCCTCCTCCTCTTTTCTCCACAACAAGAAACCTGTGACGTCAATTGGGCTGAGAGAAAGGGCCTGACCCAAAGTCACTCACAGTTTCCTGGTTTCTATTTGGTGCCTTAATCACTAGATCAAAACTACTCTCCAGATGACATAAGTATTAAAGGATTATAGATAAAGGGTGTGTGTGTGTGTGTGTGAGAAAGAGAGAGGGGGGGGGAGAGAGAGAGAGAGAGCGCGCGCACACACACACACACACACACACAGAGAATAAATTCTTGCTTTAATGACCTCATCGGGCAAGGGGTATATTTTAAGCTGAATGTCCACTAAGTGTCATTATTTCTTCATTATTATAAAAAATTCAGAGCAAAGTGAGATCCATTATTTGTCTATGAATTCTAAAAGTCTCCACCAGGATTCAGCTTTAGGTTTCCTTTCTGAACTGAATTTGAATTACAAACAGAGGAAGACTGCAAATATTCTATTATAGAATGGTTGACTAGGGTGTGTAATATAGATAATCCTGGATTCTTTCTGATTCTTTAATTCACTAGAAGTAGTTGAACTTAAAAGGCAAAATGATGCTTAAGAGTCCACTTGAAACATCAATCTGCAAACAAGCCTTTTTCTAGGGTCACGCTAGAACTGGAAACAGCAATTCCAGTCACAACTACTTTAAAGAATTGCAAAATGTTGCTGCATATAGGTGTTTAATATAAACTTCATGACAAAAAATATGAAATATTCATTGCAGTGACACGATCCTTTTTGTTGTTGCTTGATTTCTTACCTCTTCTATAGTTATCTTTTTATGCTGTGAGCATGCTTGCTCTGTGAAGTGCTATTGTACCTTTCAATCCAAAGCTTTTCACAGTTCTAATAGATGAGTTAATCTCATGAAATCTGCAATGAATATTCCATAGAGGCAATACCATTTTTTACAGCAAACATTTTTAAATAGTTAAAAGCTTTGGTATTTTCCAGGATGTTTTATCAAAGAAACACTTAACAGAACAGAATGGAATGGAACAGAATCCCTCGCTATTGTTAAGCAAATGTCTGGCCTTAAAACCTTCCACTTCTCTGAAATTGTATTGCTTAGTTGAGGAGATTGTTTATGTCTAGGTTTTATAACATTCTGGAATTGTCAGTGGCTGCTTTCATACACAATAAGCATTTGTTTATTTCTTTAAAAACACTCTATAGACCAGACAGGAGAAGATAACCCATTTTGAATAATCTCTGTTCATCACTAAAAAAAAACTTTTTTCTAAATAAAAAGGGGGGAAATGTATTTGTATTCTTTCCCATGAGGAAATACAATATAGTTTTCACCCCCAAGCCATCTGTAAATGACTAACTGTATCCTTTTGTTTAAAATAAACAGATGTTAAATTTTTTGCTGAACAACTGGAGAAATATCACAGACAACACAAAGAAGCTTTGGCAATAAAACAAAAGAGATCATTAGGTTTGTTCCTCATAGATGCTAAAAAGTTGAAAGACAAACTAATTCCATCACCAAAGCGCTGTTTGGAGGTAAATCTACATTGCCCCTTTAACTTCATTTTTAATGTTACCCATACCAGATTAGAAATGAAATGGGCCAATTAAAAAAACAAGAAAGTTTCTGCATACTAAAGGGATTTTCCAGAAAAATGTGTGTGTGAGAGAGAGAGACAATGTAACTGCAAAGATATATGGATTATTGGTTGATTGATTACTGATTTATATCCCAACTTTTCTTTGAAAGCTAATAGAAATGTCCCCTCATTTAGTCTCTACAATAACCTTGGGTTAAGGTTGGGTTAAGACAGTGTCTCAAAATTGTGCACTGAACTCTATGGAAAAGCTTGGAAAGAAAATTCTATGGAGCAGAGTCAACCTCATATGGTGGCTTGGGCATTCCTCCTTCCAGAATAACTGAAATTTTACAAGATCTCATACCTTGCTGCAATTTCATGACATTTTTGTATTCTTGAACAAAATCCTGAAAAAATGTTCTATCTCAAATGTCCTTTGAGATCTTACAAAATTTTGAAATCAAACACAATTTTAGTTATTTGTAATAATTTAAAAACAGTGTTTGGGAAATCAGGGATGTCCCTTGGGGTGTGGTAGGTATTGACTTCTATTTCCAATAACTAGAAGACATTTTCCAAAACTCTATTGTCAATTTAATGCATTATGAACTGAAATTTTATTCATTTTGTTTATTTATATCATGCTTTTATTATATTTACAAACACCTTAAGCTACTGAATCTATCCAACACACCTTCTTTCTCCCATTTTACCCACAACAACCCTATGAGGTGGGTTGAGCTGAAAGAGAGTGACTTGCCCAAAGTCCCTACCTCCATTTAATCATGACATGGCATTTACTCATTATAAGCTACATTGTCTTGACTAAAGAATACTTTCATATGATGTAAATTCTTATCTAAATGTTACTTTTCCTTTTATAATTTTACGAATGCTTTTAATGCTTTCATTTGCATTTAGGTTATTAATGAGATGCTTCCTGTCATTGCAAAGAAAAAAGTGAACACCATTCTTGTTGAGGCAAATGATGCTAAATTTAAACTTGAGTTTTTGCCAAGTACAACTTCTGAATATGTGGTTACTTTGACATTCCTTGATGAAATACAAGACAGGGTAAGTTCACTATACTGTTTTTATTAAGTAGCATGAGTTAACAAGTTTCATTTTGCTGCCATTGCCAGATGCGTTTTGCTTGCTTTTAGATACTCTATCTACAGTTCATGAAACCCATATAAACTATTCGGTTTCTCATAAGAAATCAAATAGATCTTTTTGATCCGGGTAGTAATTGTGCTCTCTTATATTTGCCTTCCTGGGAGATAGGTACAATATAATGTGCATATCTAAATCTAGTCTTGCAGTACATCCTAGCTGAAATAAATAGGGCATGAAACCTATGTATCACAACTGGTTGTGTGGCCTGTCAAAGAGTAAATTTCCTTCACATCTGCAGTGCCTAATTAGTGCTCACCAGATGTTTCCAACATCTTTCATTGGCTATGTTGGCACTAAGTGAAGTAGAAAATGTTTGAAGGACAGCAGGATGTTGGAAGAGATGCAATAGAGGAGAAATACAGCAAAATCAGTGGAGTTTATACCCAGTTTAGCTAATAGATGTAGCACTTGTTTTGCAATCACAATTGGAAACTCAGTTATTAAGTGAAGTGGTTGTTAAGTAAAACTGTGACTGTGCTTGTGACCCAGGAACAAAAGAAATCCAATTCTCTTCCTCTCTTTTCTCTCATCCTGGGAGCCAATGGGGGAAGGTCTCCCCCATGACCCAGAAGCAAGGACATGTGCAACACAACAAATGTTGTTCTTCATGTTATATAGTATGTATATGAAACTATTGGGAGTGATCTCCCAGTTTGTGGTAAGTGTACTGATGATTCTCAGTTGTGCAAGTAATCTGGAGAGAGGGAGTGAGAGCAAGAATGAGTGCATTTGAACTTGATTTTTATGTAAGTAGCAGGTAAGGTCAATCTCTTTGTGCAATTTTAAAATCAGGTTCTGCCCTGTATTTAAAGTGACATTTGACAGCAATTTTGATTCGCTAAGTGTTTTAGGATAACCTGTCAGAGTATTTACGAACAAAATGGAAAAATAATTTGTTTCTATCTTCCCTCAGATTGAAATTCTTGAAGATGAATCAAAAGTGGTTTCTAAGATGTATCAGCTTATTGAACAGTATGTTATACCCACGCCTCCTGAAGATTTTGCTTTGTTTTCAAGTTTGAAGCCCTCTATTATTGCTGTTCGTAATGCAATTGATAAATCTGTGGGTGAAAGAGATGCCAGCATTATTAAATTCTGCCAGCTTCTAGATGAAGATGTTCATGATCTGAATGAAGAAGTTAAAGAAGTTAGACTTCTAGCACAGGTATTAAATTAATTATTTTTTATATTCCTATATTACTGAACTATAGTTTGTCACAGTCATCCAGAAGTTTAAACTGGATTTGGCATTTTTATCCACCTGTCAAGTGCTTCTCGTGGACCTCAGATAAGCAGATGTTCATGTTTGATAGTGTTAAAGCTATTGCTACAGGATGAAAGCTGTTCCAAGTAAAGCTGCTTTTTACAATTGACTGGTGATGATTTTGTCAATACCGATGTTGTGAATGAATAATTGTGTTAATAAAGGTATCAAGAGCTTGAAGTCAAGTGCAGGATTCTGGCCCTGCACTTCTGATTGGCCGTTAAATGGCGAGATCAGATTGGTCCGTTCAGGAGAATTTGATTGGCCATTAACGATCCTTTCTCATTGGTTAACGGAGCTAGCGCTCCCTAGTTTTCATTGGTTGAATATCTAATAAGTTGCCTATATAAGGAAGGCTGTAGCAGCCATCCAGTTTGAGCTGTCACACCATGTAAATAAAGAGTTGAAGTTCACCGTTTCACCGGCTTGTCTCCATTCTTTGCGCCCACGCTCAGTACTTAACACTGGCGACGAGGATGGGATTTGGAGACGTCAGAGCCGACTGAACAACGAAGAAGATAATCGAGCATGTGACTGAACGCACAACGGCAGAACCATGTCCGGCGGCGTCATACCACCCGCTCCATTCGACCCAGCGCAAGAAGACTGGGACTCCAATATGGATCGTTTCCAAATGTTCTTGGAAACCAACAATTTGAAGGATGCCACGACCGGGAAGAAATGGGCGGTATTCCTAACACATTGCGGGCCAACCGTATTCAAGATGGCCAAGGCACTAGCAAAACCGGCAGAAGTAAAGTCTATGGACTGGGACGTCCTCGAACCTCTACTGAGAGCCCACTATGCACCGACCATGCCAACACTCGTAAGGCAGCACGAATTTTACCAAAGAAACCAGCGGAAAGGAGAGAGTGTTGCAGATTTCGTCGTGGACCTCCGAAACCTGGGAGGCCTCTGCGGGTCCGCTGACCTGGAAGAGGCCTTGAGAGACTGAATAGTTCTGGGATTAGATGCACTGCACGTGCAGAGTAAGCTGATGGCGAAAGGTGACATCAGCCTTGCAGATGCCATCGCTGATGCTACTGCAGCAGAAGCAACCAGGAAGTCGGCTGCCCAAATGCGCCGAAACCGCGCTCCGGTACACCAACTGACTGGCGACATCTCACCCAAGTCAGAAGGACAGCTTTTGACGGCCCACCACGAGGACCTCTCTTCGTTGTCAGACAGCGACAAAAAAGAGGTCCATCGACTGCGGTCCGAACGGGACCATTACCAGAAGTCCCAACACCCATGCGCTGGCTGTGGGGCCAGCCACCCCCGGTCCGAATGCAAATCCCGCGATGCGCTCTGCCATGAGTGCGGGAAACGAGGCCACATCGGATGGGTCTGTAGAAGTCTCCTAGGACCCAGCCAGCCCTCGAAGGGGGCTAACTATCGCCAACCGACAGGAAACCGTCCTGTAAGGCAAGAACCAGTGAACCACCAATGGAACAACCACTCCTACAGAAACAGAACCCTAAACCACCCCACGAAGCGAGAAGAGGCTCACCAACTATCACTATCGGTCACGCCTCTTCCTTGGATGCCAAGAAAATCTGAATTAAAGTGGCCATCGAAAATCAGCCCTGCCAAATGGAAGTCGACTCAGGATCGTCTCTCTCGATGGTTTCCTAGAAGACCCTCAAGCAACTCATCCCTACTATCCAGCGACAAGACCTCCGTTTCCAAAGACTCATACTTAAAGACTATCAGGGGAATCGGATTCCAGTTGTAGGATCCAGTCAAATCCGGGTCTCGTTCAAAAACCGTACAGCATACTTACCCCTGACTGTGATTGACAAGGACCGGCCTAGCCTGTTAGGCCTCCAATGGTTTGCGCCACTTGGCAAACCGAATCGGCAGCAGTGACTGGGAGGAGGACCTTGTCCAAGAATTCAGGGACGTCTTTGCAGAAAAACTAGGCGAGTACAAGGGGACCCTGATATCATTTAACCTTAATCCAAAAATAGCTCCCATCCGCCTTAAGCCTCGTCGGGTTCCATTTGCCCTAAAACCAAAAATTGACGAGCAGCTTGATAAGTTAATAGCCCAGGGGGTGTTAGAGCCAACCGATCACTCTCCCTGGGAGACCCCAATCGTAACACCCATTAAGCCGGATGGAACAATAAGAATTTGTGGGGACTACCGAGCCACCCTGAACCACGCCCTGCAGCAAAACGCATATCCGGTACCGGTGGTGCAGCACCTCCTCCATTCCCTTGGGGGGCTGAAAAGTCTTTGCTAAACTAGACTCAGGCATATCAGCAACTGCTGGTAGATGAAAAAACGGCACAGGCAGACAATCGTGATGCACCGAGGTGCCTTTAAATGTACACGACTCCAATTCGGAGTGAGCTTAGCCCCGGGGATCTTTCAGAGCTTGATGGAAAGACTATTACAAGGGATTAAAGGCATTGTCCCATACTTTGATGATATGTTAATCGCTGCCCCTACTTCAAAAATTTTACGGGATCGCTTGAGAATGGTCCTCCAGAAATTCAAAGACGCAGGTCTTAAAGTGAAGAAAAATAAGTGTAAACTGTGTACAGATCGTGTCGAATTTTTAGGGTATTTAATTGACAGTCAGGGCATTCACCCTACTGATAGCAAATTGAGAGCAATAAAAAACGCTCCCAGACCCCGGAATAAGGCCGACCTGCAGGCATTTCAAGGCCTTATCAATTTTTATAAAGTATTCCTGCCGCACAAAGCAACTGTCGCTGAACCCCTACATCGTTTATTGGACAAAAAAGCAATTTGGGTATGGGGACATAGAGAAGAGCTGGTGTTTCGAAATGTGAAAAAACTACTGACTTCTGATGCTGTACTGATGCAGTACAATGAGACCTTGCCGTTAACAATCATGTGTGATGCATCGCCTTTCGGAGTGGGCGCCATTTTGAGCCACGTTTTGCCTAACGGCAGTGAAGCCCCTATTGCCTATTTCTCAAAGACACTTTCAAAAACAGAGCACAATTATAGCCAGATTGATAAAAAAAAGCCCTTGCTATTGTGTCTGCTGTCAAAAGATTTCATGAGTACGTGTATGGCCGAGCTTTTACTATAGTGACTGACCACAAACCTTTGCTGGGAATAATAGCGGGAGATAAGCCAACCCCCTATATATTATCTCCCAGAATGACTCGCTGGTCAGAATTCTTGGCTGCTTATAATTATTGGCTGCAATACCGCCCGGGGAAGGCCATTCCCATGCTGACGCATTGAGCCGAGCACCGCTTCCAGAGACCATCGACGACCCCACGCCTACAGTGACAACGTTGCAGATCGAGGCACTTCGTACACCGCCATTAACAGCCCGAGATATCGCAAGGGAAACAAAACGCGACCCCGCCTTAGCATGAGTCCTCAGTTGGGTGGAACGCGGATGGCCATTGGACCAAGTACCTGATGACTTCGCCCCATTCAAAAGTCAACAAACAGAGTTGTTTTCACAGAAGGGCTGCATTATCTGGGGCGATAGAATCGTTGTCCCAGAGCGACTCTAACGAGCAGTACTGAGAACCTTGCACGATGGCCACCCCAGCATCGTGCGCATGAAAGCCCTCACACGAAGCTACGCATGGTGGCCAGGCATCGACAAGCAAATCGAGACTTGGGTCAAAGCTTGTCACAAATGCCAGGAAGTAAGCAATGCCCCACCAAAGGCAATCCCAACCGAATGGGAAACACCGCGGGGACCTTGGTCCCATATCCATCTGGATTTTGCAGGGCCTACCAAAGGCCACACATTCTTGTTAACTGTGGATGCCTACTCGAACTGGCTTGAAATCCACCGAATGAAGAACACAACAACCGAAGCGGTCATTAAGAAACTGGACAGACTGTTTGCAACCCACGGATTACCAGACGTTCTGGTATCCGACAATGGGCCCCAATTTACCGCGCTGTCTTTTGAACAGTTCCTGGCAGACCGCGGTATTCGACATGCGCTGACTTCGCCTGCACATCCTGCGGCCAACGGAAGGGCCGAGCGCATGGTACAATTCGTCAAGAAAACGCTACAAAAAATGGACTATGACAACATCGAAGAAAAAATAAACCGAATCCTCTTTTTACAGCATATCACTCCGCACAGCGTCACCAACAAAACTCCCACCGAGTTGCTAATGGGACGAAAGTTCCGCTCCCACCTCGACCGGTTACACCCAGCGTACGAACCTGAGAAACCACACGGATCCAGTGGCCGATGCTATACCTTCCAGGTAGGTGACTTGGTATTCGCTAAAAACTTATCGGGTGATTCATTGTGGACCGAAGTGACTGTAGTCCGTGTAACCGGCCCAAGATCATACCTCGTGCAATGCCGCGATGACAGACTATGGAAGCACCATATCGATCAACTACGATCAAGGCTGCAGTCAGGGATCTCCGAGTCCCCTGATGACCAAACTGAGGGGGGGGGAGAGATACAGAAGAAGATGAACTTCAATTAGCAGAAAACCTTTTTGAAAGGAACAATAGCGGAACGGAAACACGTGAAGAGGAATCAGGGATGGGAGTGAGCTCGCCTCTTGGTGATACCGAAGATGTTGGTGACAACGAAAATTCAAACTCAGAGTCAGAGGCACCCCTTTCGTCAAACAATGCCCTACCTCAACAAGAGTACAGCCAAATGCCGGGTGCACAACAAAAATCAAATAGACTAACAAAACAACCGTCCTACCTCAAGGACTACGTAACCGCACCCCGTAAACGGAACTCGGGGGGAAGGGGTGTTGTGAATGAATAATTGTGTTAATAAAGTTATCAAGAGCTTGAAGTCAAGTGCAAGGTTGCACTTCTGATTGGCCATTAAATGGCGAGATCAGATTGGTCCGTTCAGGAGAATCTGATTGGCCATTAACAAGCCTTTCTCATTGGTTAACAGAGCTAGTGCTCCCTGGTTTTCATTGGTTGAATATCTAATAAGTTGCCTATATAAGGAAGGCTGTAGCAGCCATCCAGTTTGAGCTGTCACACCATGTAAATAAAGAGTTGAAGTTCACCGTTTCACCGACTCGTCTCCATTCTTCGCGTCCACACTCAGTACTTAACAACCGATGTTCAATGTTCAAGTGAATTTTGAGATTGTACCCAAGGAACCTATTACTATTGGTACTGCTTCTCATAATATACCAGTAATTCTTGTTACTATTTACTGGTTACTTACTCTTATTAGTTTCAGTAGTTGGGTGTGCTAAACCCAAGATGAATTCAAAAGCCATAATATGTGGTAGAACTATACTTCTCCAGCAAAAATTCTCAGAGTTAACATCTGATATTAAAAAAAAGATGCCTTGGGTAAAAAGGCAACAAAAAGTCTTTGACTAAGAAGCAAGAAAAGCAAAGCAACCCAATGGATCTGATATAAGGAACCTCATAAATCGGGTATTCCACATAGGTTTGGGGTTTTAAATGAAGAAATATGGTGGCATGCACATATTAAAAGTGATAGGAAAACTTTTACAGCCCCACTTTTAATAGATAGAACTGGATAGAGTTTGAAGGCTGAACAGTTTGTACTGCACCCTCTAACTCAGTGATGGCTAACCTTTTCAGCTTGGTGTGTCGAAAATCGGGAAAAAGTGTAGCCTTCCTCTGGTTGTGTGTCACTTCAAGAAATATCAATAATTTGGTTTATGAAGGACTGGGGTGGGGTGATCACACAGGGCTGTGAAACTCTTCTTCCTGATCTCAGGGCTGCAGGTGCAGGATGTGGGGATCAGAAGGCCACCTTACAGGGCTGTGAACCTCATGGATCTCCTTTCCTCCTGTAGCGTTCCTGAGGTAATGAAACTGACCAACCTCAGTTTATGGCGGTTAAAACTGGTTCTCTGCTGCAAAGATCTTGCGGCAGTGGTTACACCACGCCTCCACGCTACAAGCAGGGAGCAGGGATTGGAGCAGAGCACAGGCAGCCTCTAAATGTGCAGGTTTTTCCCACACCAACAGGCGTGTCAGTCAAAGTGCCTCGGCTTGTCATGAGTGACACGCGTGTCATAGGTTAGCCATCACTGCTCTTACTCCTTCTTGGGAAATCAGGGCCATGAACAAAAGGTGAAAAAGTTGTTGAGAGCCATCCATTTATTATATATACCTGCTCAACTGAACTGTTCTTTTATCAGATATTGAACCAAATACTTGCCTACCTCTTTTTTCAGTTGATAACAGAGAAACATTGATCAGTGCTACTTGGTGCTTTTTGTAGTAAGAATTAAATCAAGCAGAAAAAATTGATTGCATTTACATTGTACTATGATGTTGAATATAATCTGTCTCCTCACTGAATTTAATTTTATGGTTTGATGTACAACATTTATATGTAACCTTAATGATAGCTGATCATAAAATGACTTTTGATTATTATTTTTTTAAATAGGATCCTCAGATTTTGGATGCAGATGCTGATCAAGACAAAGTGAAAGTAATTCTAAGTGAGTTGCAGGCCATTCTTGATGAAATACAAAAGCGGGCATTCCAGTATAAATCCTATCAGAAAAACTTCAAGGTAATTTGTCCACAATTCCATTTTGGTTCATAGATGAATGTTTAAATTATGATTTGCAAAACCAAACAAGTCCTATGATGTATGAGATGGTGTGTATATTAATAGTAGCCTTGGCCTGCAATAGGAGGGACAGGTTCAAATTTCCACTCTATGATAGAACATTGAATGCCTTGAGCCTAATCAATTTTATAGGCGCATAACGATTAAATAAGATTTAGGAAAGAGTGCTTCAATTCATAAGAACTGCTTATTTAGTTTATTTAATGAGACTATTATTCTAATTCTGCATATTCCAGAACAGTTCTATTGAAACAATAGCAAATAGTTTCTTGATTTTCACTGTATCACTCAGTCCTCCTGGTTCTTATAATACAGCGCTAAACAGAATACAATACATTTATAATGTACGATCCAGGGTCTCTCTCTAATAATAAAAAATTCTTTATTAGGGGTTTGGTAGTGTTTTCATTTCTTTTCTGTATTCTATTCAGCACTTACATTTCTGGGTTATGTGAAAGCATTGAAGTAACCAAACAAATATTTATTTACACACAATAAATGTGAAATGAACAAAGCTACAAGAGAAAAATACAGAAGTAGCTTTGATAACTGGATGCAGTTTGTAAATGTGTAGTGAATAACTCCACATTTAATTAAAAATATTTGTTTATAATTCACAGCAGCGTATGGAATCACCACAGTCCCATGATAACCAATATGTTTTAAATTACATCTGGACTAATTCAAACATGTACAAACAATTTTTTTTTATCATCCATCTTATGAAGTTGTAAAATCAATCATATATCTTTATTTAAAATACAGTACACTATTTTACAATACATAGTATTGTATGTATTGTAAAACATCTCGCCTGAACCATGAAATGGGTGGCAAATAAATTTGATAAATTAAATAAATAGTTTTTCAATACTTAATTGTTGTATTGCGGCCATGATATAGTTCTTTTTTTCCCAATCTTTCCCCTGTCTAACTATTATTGTACAACAGGCAATTACGTCCCTGCTACTGTTGACAATGTTTCAAGAAAATCTGTTTGCAAATCCCAGCTTATCTGCTAAATGACTGCTTTGTTTATAATGCAGAAGTTAGAGTTCTTATAGGTCAGTAGTTAAGTTTGTATGAGCTGTCTACAAGTAATTTTGCCTACAGAAAAGAAAAAGCAATGAAAAAATAAATACAAGTTAAGGAAGACAGCTAAGTGCCAAAATTCGTGTTGATATATGTTTTACATACCAGTGTTACCACTATTTTGAGTTGCAAATGGAAAGTTTACTACAACAGTGACTGCAGATTGCAGTCATGGAAGTAAAATGAAATGTTACCTCTTCTGTGATCTTGGCATGCAAACCAAGTGAACAAAGAAAACCATTTCAATTTACCTTGTCAAAATGTAGGCAGTGCTGAAAGTTTCTATACAATATTTCAAGTAGAGCTGTTTCCTAAGCACAAAACAAATTATTCTTCAGTTTTTTGCACATTCTTATTCTGAGGCATGGTTTAATAATACAATATTGTGCACAAGCTGCAATGGATCTAACAAAACATTACTGTAGTCTCACATTCATTCTTCTCTCTTTCTTCTGCTTTCTGACTAGGAGAGAGACTTTGTTACGATTTAATTTTATCTCTAGAGAATGCTGCCTTATTAAAAAACAACAACAATAACCCAAGCCAGAAATCAAGATTTATGAATCTGAAGCATCAGATTCATATATTATTTGAAATGGATTGATCTTTCCTCTTCCGATTTATTAGTATTTAGTATTGTAGATTTTCTTTCAATATGTAGATTTTCTTTCAATATTTTCTTTCAATATGCAACATATGGGCTTCAAATGAATGTAATTCAATTATTTCAATTGTTTCTTGAAAGGTGGACATAACAAAATTTGATACCTTGGAGGAAGTTTGTGCAGAGTTGAAATTGAAACAACTGTTGTGGGACTCTCTTTCTGAATGGTCAATACTTGAGGAAGAGTGGATGGAGGTAAATTATATATATTGGAATTTAATGTTATCCATCTAAATGTGCAGATTTAACAATCTGGAAAATTTTGGTTTTAAAAGGAGACAGATATGTTATAGACCAAATTGAAGTAAACTATCTTTTTAAATTATTCTTTGGGTTCCCTGGCTTTCAAGTTACTTTGGTCTGAAGGAGAATAACTAAAAAAAAAAAGATATGAAAGTATTCAAGGGCCAAGCCATAAAGGTCATTATTAGATTAAAAATAGCACGTTAAATTGTATTTCAAAACGAAATAGTGACTAATGCAGAGCCTGCAAAATCTAGGCTACATACAGCTAACAACAATAGCCAGAAAGTACATAGGATGCTGTTGTTTTGGACCAACTGTATTATATAAGTTTTTTAAAGGGCAGCACCAGATAGACCTTTTTATGGTAGTCAAATCAATTTATTTTATGAGGCTTCCTAACTTTTTAAAGGAACTCTGAATAAATTACAATTATATTGAAGCATGACAACAAAAGAACTATAAACAAAGCATCACAAATATCTAGGACCAAAGTACAAAATAATAAAGTAACTAACAGAAAACAAAACAATACCAAAGACCAAAAACTATATGGTTCATTAAAAAGGGTTCTTATCCTAAATAGGTTCATCTCATACTCATGCTCTAGGATGGACCAGGTTCCCATGGAGAAATATTGTTCTATGGGGTAAACTTCTTTCAAAAAAGTAATGGTAGTTTAATGGTCTTAATTTAATTCTCAGGTTTACTTTTAAATAAGTCTCCTACTGACTTCACTAAAGCTAGTATTTTTTCTCTCTGCTTATATCTATATTAGATTTGGTTTTTGTAGATTATTTTAAAGTAAATTTCTTATATATACTAAGGAAGTTTTCTAACTAATATCTTTTTACTTACATATTTTTTGTAGTCTAAATTTGATAGCTTGGATCCAGAATTATTGAATGGTCAAGTTTCCAAATATGCTAAATTTGTGAATCAGCTGGAAAAAGGCTTGCCACCTAATAATGTTGTCCCACAACTCAAGGAGAAGGTGGAGAAAATGAAAGAAAAGGTACAAAGGGCCATTTGAAAATGTAATATAAAGAAATACTTTCAAATTAAAAAAAAGTGAGACGGGCAATGAATTAGGAAAGTTTCTAAAAGAAAATAAATTTATACAGAAATATTCATCATGTCAGATTCATGTTTACAATGTTACATTCAAAGTTAAAGAGACAAAGATGAGTAAGGAGCTTTCAGAGTAAATAGTGAAGCAAGATCCAATGTTGAATAAATCAAGAAATGAGTAGAAGAATTAATAAATATTACATCAATTTTGACTTAAATGGCTGGCCATAGTTTTACTTTTAGATCAGATTAATAGCATAATAGCTAGTTAACAGAATTCTATTGTAGCATGGTAAAGTTGCTAGCAGGATGTGATCTAGAGCATATTCAGATATCTAAATTCTTGTTTCCTATTAATCACATAATTTAAAAATCAGCAAAGAGATTAGCCATTTTAGTCTTTTTCAGTAATCCAAACCAAAATATATTTTGATACATTTGAGACTAAATTGTATTTCATACTAACTTCAAATATCTCATCTTTCTTCATTGGATAGAATGAATATCCCAAAGAGGTTACTTTTCATCTACTTATAATTGTATAGGGGAGACCAAAAGGAAGAAAGTGGGAAAAGGCAAGAGAAATTCATTATGCTAGAATCAACATTCTGCCATCTGGAAACTCAGCACCTTCTGTAATCCATGTATAGATTTATTTTCTATGAGAAACAATTCTGGCCATGCCAACTCGTTTTTCATACCTGCACATAGGTTCAGAATGTAATTTCTGAAACCTGGATGTTGCAGCTTTTGCAATCAATTTCTTCTATTGCCCCACTCCACAGTTGTGCATTAGCTTCATATAAATGGAGCTGCCACATCTTACTGTTTGCTAATATGTTATTTAGAACTGTTCTTCTTTCTCTTCTTCCAACACTGCTCATGAGGGCTTAGTAAGTTTAGTACCATGACAGTATACTTGCAGCCATCCAGAAAACTTCCTGTGTGCAGTGCAGTGCTTGGTCATGTAACTACCCTGTTGATGGATTGCCTATGCAGTTTTAACAAATATTCTTCCTTTACCTCTATTCTACATAAAACACCTCATTAGAAGAGATTTTATTTTTATAGCACCTGCATTATGTGGACAAATAATGGCAAATGCATGGTTGATCATTCATGAGATGGAATGGGAAAAATAAGTAAGGAGCATTATTATTTTCTATTTGAGGAGTGAGATAAAGAGATTTTTGTTAGCCTATGGAGGCTCAGATGCACTGAAGGTGAGCCTGTGGGCCAGCATAAAGGACATTTTATATTGACCAAGTTGGAAGAGTAAGGATAAATAGTGTTTTGCATGATTAGCAAACTATTTATGTTAGCACAGAAATTCAAAAAAACATAGTATGTAATAATACAGATATGAATGTTGATATGGAAGAAAAAGATAGAGAAATCCAAATAAAATATTATATTTAAATATGTATTTAAAATATTGGAAAGTTATGGGTTAGTCATCTCTTTAGATTGAATGGAACACATCATAATTTATTATTATGTAACAGCCTGTTGGTTAATCCTATTATTCATTGAAACAGGAAAATGGTGTGAATTGAGCTGTATTGATATACTTTTCATTCTTTCAGCTTCCAGTTATCACAGATCTTAGAAATCCTTTTTTGAAACCCAGACACTGGATAACTCTGGAACAAATAGTTGGTGCATCATTAATAGACCTGGAAAATCCATTAACCTTGAAGCGACTTACTCAGATCAGTGCTTTTGAATATACTCAGGAGATTCAGGATGTTTCTGGCCAAGCTTCAGGAGAAGCTTCTCTGGAGATTATTCTCAAAAAGGTATTTTTTAATACAAACCTCTAATCTTGGACTGAAATACATTGTATTGATTGGTTATACTAAAGCTTTAATAATATATTTATTGAACTCACTTGGAGTTTAACAATCTCTAATACGATGTTGGGGAGACTACAACATTCTTCCAAGTAAACGTTGAGTAGTTCACTGCTTGAATTACAGTAGTCACATCAGTAGAAGAAACTTCATGAATAAGGGAATCAGAAAAGGAACAAACATAATAGTTGTCATGATGCCAATGTGGCTATCTGAGATTTTATGATAAACTGTTACAAACTGGATTTTTCTAAATAGTAATTTGTCAAGCATTCTTCTCTGTTTGTTTTGTTTCTTATGGGCAAAATTGAAAATGATTCTTAGCTCTTGTTCCGTCTCCCCTTTCCCCCTCCTCCTATGTATATGGGTAGTCCTTGACTTATTCATTTAACAACCATTTACAGTGCCACTGAAAAAATGACTTACAACCTGCTCTCATACTTACCACTTTTCCAGTGTCCCTGTGGCCACATGATTAAAATGTGGGCACTTGGCAACTGGCAAGTATGTATGATGATTGCAATGCCCTGGGGTCACGTTATCTCTATTAGCCAATTTCTAACAAGCAAAAGCAATGGGAAAAGTCATTTAACAATCATGTGAGTCAATTAACAATTGAGGTGACTCACTTAATAGCCATGGCAAAACAAGTTATAAAATCAGGTGTAACTCACTGAACAACCACTTCACTGAGCAACTGATGTTCTGGTCTCAATTGCAATTATAAGTCTAGGACTACCTGTATGTTTATTCGCTCAACAGTCAACTTTATCTATGCATGAGGATCCATTTTACCAATAAACAAACGTGTTGGTGATGGAGAAGCCTATAGTTGCCCTTCTTTATTCCTTTTAGCAGGTTCACTGATAATCCCAGGCAACTGTGTATAAATTGTGTAAACAAACCATAAATGGAGGCATTCATATTGTTAGCTGTGCATGCTGTTTATTTGCTAATAAGCTTATGTGGTATGAATGCATCTAGTTTGTCAAAATTATATTCAGAATTGTATTATATTTTTCTTCCAGGTGGAAGATGCCTGGAAAACAACAGAATTTGTTGTAATTCCTCATCGTGATTCAAAAGATGTTTTCATCCTTGGTGGCACAGATGACATTCAGGTTCGAAACTATTTTTGTCTAAATTAGCTTTTAAAGCAAACTGTCTGTATTTATTCTGTCCAGATTGAGAAATCTGACAAAAAGTCATAAGATATTCAGTCCAGAATATCTTAGCAGGCTATTCTGTTTTCTCACTGAACAGTTCCCTATTGGAGACTACATACGTGCAATTAGATCAACCAGCTTTAAAATAAAAATTGGTTTTTGTTGGCCTATTGATCCCTAATACCTTTACCATTTGTATTTTATTGGCCAAGCATAGCAAGCCTCAGTGAGAAAACATATAATTCTTCCGGTATTTACAGTGTGTTCTCTCTCTCTCTCTCTCTCTCTCTCTCTCTCTCACACACACACACACACACACACACACACCAAGAGGGTTTGAAGTCTTTGCAACATTATTCCCTAGGGCTCGCTCACATGAAAAAAAAAATGCAATTCCCAATGAGTCCAACCCCCGAGCAACATCAAGTCCAAGGGCAAAGAACAAGTCCATAAATCCGCACAAAAGGTCTGAAGTCAAGATACCAGTCCAAAATCCGAGCACAGTACACAACGCTAAAGCCTAAGTCCAAAATTCAAGGTCCAAAGTCCAGCCACGAATTCAGCAAAAAAGGCAAAAGTCCAGAATCAAGGAAACAGAAGTCATAGAGTCAGAACCCATGCACGGAAATAGATGGGTTGTTTCCAACATTGCTTTGTGTCAGCCAGTACAGCTCATTAGGAGGGGTGAGGCTGCCTCCATGTGAATAGACTTGTCAACCCCATTCGGCCTTCTCTGTTCAGGCCTGTGCACCCTGGATCTGGTGGAGGCAATTTCTTCTCATACCTGCTAACTGACTGCAGTTGCATCCCTTTTCTGCCCCGCACTTCTGGCTGGTTATCTGAGCCTTCTGGCTACATCTATGTCTCTTCTTTCTCCTTTTTAGCCAGGCATTTATCCAGCTGCTCCCCTAACTGTCCTTACAATGTTCCTGGCCTCTTCTCCTCTTGCCCATCCTGCTGCATACAGAATTCCCTGCTTCTTCCTGACACTCCTCCATACCTCATTCCAAAGTCCCCAGAGCCACCTCTTCCTTGTTATCCAAGCCAGCATCTGGGGAAGCCATAACACAATGCAGTGCTAACTTATCTAGATAGTGGATAATAATGTAGAGAAATCCATTTTCAAAGCTATTTTTGTTCCGGTGGTGTGCAACCAATAATAGATACAGATAGCCCTCAATTTATGATCTCCACTGAGCCTATAATAACAGTCATAAGCTGGAGTGTGGGAGGCCCACATAGGTCCAGATCCATCCTGCAGATAAATATTGATAATTGTAACCCATATAAACTAAAATTATTTGGAGGTCCTCTATTCTTAAAAGTGGGAGGTGGTCCTGAGACAAGAAATATTGAACTATCATGTATTACTGGAATTTCACCTAAGAGAAATGAATATGTTGTTTTACTTTTCCTTTAAGGTTATTCTAGATGATAGTACTATTAATGTAGCAACAATTGCTTCTTCACGGTACGTAGGCCCTCTCAAACCACGAGTTGATGAATGGCAGAAGCAGCTCTCTTTATTCAATCAGACATTGGTACGTACCGCATTTTTAAATAATTTCTTCTAAATTTTGAAGTTTGTCTTAAAATAAAGATATCATGTTGACAATGTTATTTAATACGCGCTTAGTTCATTTTGGGCACAGCTCACTTGGCAGCATTTTAGCTAATCTCGAAAAAGCAAAGTTGGGTCAGACCAATTAGTAATTTGAAAGGGAGGTCAATGGGAAAATGAAAGGCTGTAACCTCACTTATAATTAGAAGAATTAGAAGAAGTCTAATTCTAGAAGAATTCTGATTGTTGCCAAAAAAAAACCCAACCCTGATAACGTCATGGAGTCAAGCTTAACTTGAGGGATACTTTACTTTATGGTACAAGAATATCCTATAGAATGTTAATATTTAAGAAGCTCACATAGATCATAATTAAAATATTCAACTAGATTCAAAGAGATCCAACTTCAGGTCCTCTCTTAGCTATGATATGACATTAGAACAGTTACTATCTCTCAACCCATTCTCACAAGGCCTGTTATGAGGAAAATGCTGAATGTACTATCTTGAGCTCTTGAAGGATCTAACAAATAATTCATCAGTCAAGTGGGATTGGTTCTTCTTTATCAAAGGCTTGAAGAGATGTAAATAAAGTAATTTCAGGGAATATTAAATAATTTCACTATAAAAATATTTTGAAAGGATTTTTTTCTCCATTATTTCTGCTGAAATAGATAGGTGGCAGTTTTGCTTGAAAACCAGTATCCACACTCATACATTTGTGGAGGGAAAGCACCCATTATATGTGTAAAGTGTGCCCTGTGTAAATTTTTGTTGCACACAGGGAGCATTTCCAAAGGTTGTGAATAACATTTTTCTGATACCTTTACACCTACCTTTCTTGTTTGCTAGGAGGAATGGCTGACATGTCAGAGGAATTGGCTCTATTTAGAAAGCATTTTCAGTGCTCCTGATATTCAAAGACAGTTGCCGGCAGAAGCCAAAATGTTTTTACAAGTAGATAAGTCTTGGAAGGAAGTTATGAGAAAAGTGAATCGACTGCCTAACGCCCTCCGTGCTGCTACTCAGCCTGGTAATAATATAGTATGTCTAAATTACGTGCTGTTTGCATTAAACCATGTATCCCTTCCAAAGGCAGCCACATATCTTCTTTCCCACATCTACTCATAACACCAGAAATCTGTCAAATAATATATGCACAATTCAGTACATATTCTGATCTTATTTTGATTGAAAACTGCTTATTCCTTTATAAACCCTTGCTCATCTTTAATGTGTTTTTACTGTTCTTTCCTTTTTCTTCTAGAATATTTTTTTCAGGATTTCTAACTAAATTCTTAACACCTTCAGCACTACAATCAGTAAATATTCAATAAATAAAAGCATTCCTTGTAGGTTAGACTCACCTGAGTAGGATCCAAAAGTTGTTCCTATCACATATTTGTGTATTGTTAAAATAATACTTAATCTATTTTTTCTAATATATTTCAAAAGACTGTATCTCATAGGATAACATGGCTTGAAATATAGGAATATGCTAAGGTTCATCCTGAGACATAGATGTTTTCATTTTACCTGTTTTCATTTTACACTTTTATCCATTATTTTTCTCTCACACAGGCCTTTTAGAGACCTTTCAGAATAATAATGCTCTTCTTGATCAGATTCAGAAATGTCTGGAGGCCTATTTGGAATCCAAGAGAATCATTTTCCCAAGGTTAGTTAAGAATCAGTAAGAAGATAATTAAGTCATCTGTTCTGTTGCTTTATCCTTTATTAGCCAGGAATACAATCCTGGCAAAGTTTACATATATTGAATCTCATTGATTTAAATGAAAGAGATAATTTGCTTCCATTGAAAGTAATTAGGACTTAATTACCATGTTTCTCACAAAATAAGGCCAGGCCTTATTTTTTTTGACCCCCTAAAAAATGGCTAGGCCGTCTTTTTGGCGGTGACTTAATTCCCCCCCCCCGCATCCTCGGGTGCCCGGGCAGCGACAGCTTGGATGTTGACCTCGGTGTTGGTGGGGCACTTCGTATCGGGAGACCTTCCGCCACCATTGCTTTCCCTTCTCCTTTGCTGCCGCAGCGTTTAAAACAACGCCGTGGTATTTTCCACAGCCAGGGCTCTTCCCTGCAACCGGAGCCCGGCGGAGACACTCGGCTTCAGGCGCTCCTGTCACTGCCTTCCCTTTGCCTTCGAAGGCAAAGCCAATTATTTTAAAAATGACGCTCTATTACAACAAAGACTCCCCTGCCCAAGAGGGCAGCCCAACCCCATGTGGGGAGGTGAATCTCCCAGGGCTGCAGCGCAGGATCGGCTCATCTCGGGAGAAGCGCCCAGCCGCCATCCCTGCCTGGCGTCGGGCAGAGCGTGAAGAGCTTCGCCTGGGGCGCCCAGCACAGCTGACAGGCAGGCCCTCCTTCCCGGCAGCAGAGCTCTCACCAAGGCAGTGAGCGCCTCCCCGCTGGATCCTCCGCTTATCCTGCCAGGGCTGCGCCAGAGCCATGCGGGTTGGGCAGTGCCAGGAAAGCGAGCCGCGGGTGTGCGCCCGCCTACCAAGCAAAAGAGCTGGGCCAACCTGAGCTTGGCTTCCTTCCCAAGTCCCTCCAGCTCAAACCCGAAGCGGCCACCTGGAGAGGCTGCCTGAGGCAGTGATAGCATCCATGGACAGAGAGGCGAGGTGATGGCAGCGCTGCTTTCCTGACCGGTGGAGAAAGCCTGAAGCCGCCCATCCTTTTCACCCCTCACCCAGCCCGTCCCCATCCCCACACATCTCCAAATGCGCCAGCAGCTCCAAACGCTGCAGTGGAACAAGCATCGGGCAGAGGCACTGACTTGGCAGGGCTCAGCTCGGAGGAGGATGCGGCGCAGGCCATGGATGGGTGGGCACTATCACTGCCTCGGGCAGCCTCTCCCAGTGGCCCCTTCGGGTTTGGGCTGGAGGGACTTAGGAAGGAAGCCAAGCTTGGGTCGGCCCAGCTCTTTCGCTTGGCAGGCGGGCACACACCCGCGGCTTGCTTTCCCGGCTCTGCCCAATGCCACAGCATTGCTCTAAACACCGCGGCAGCAAGGGAGAAGGGAAGGCAACAGTGGAGGAAGGTCTCCTGCACAGCTCTGGCGCGGCCCTGACGGGATGAACAGAGGGTCCAGCGGGGAGGCGCTTGCTGCCTTGGCAAGAGCTCTGCTGCCGGGCAGGAGGGCCCGCCTGTCAGCTGCACTGGGCACCTCAGGCAAAGCTCTTTGCACTCTGCCCGGCACCAGGCAGGGATGGCGGCTAGGTGCTTTTCCTGGGGTGGGCTGATCCTGCGCTGTGGCCCCGGGAGATTCGCTTCCCCACATGGGGTTGGGCTGCCCTCTTGGGCAGGGGAGGCTTTGTCATACCGGTGGTAGGGTGTCATTTTTAAAAGAATTGGCTTTGCCTTTGAAGGCGAAGGGGAAGCGGCGACAGGAGCACCTGAAGCCAAGTGTCTCCGCCGGGCTCCAGTTGCAGGGAGGAGCCCTGGCTGGCTGCACGTGGTTGCGCCAAACGCCACGGCGTTGCTCTAAACGCCACGGCAGCAACGGAGAAGAAGGCAATAGTGGAGGAAGGTCTCCTGATACGAAGTGCCCCACCAACGCCAAAGTCAACGCAGACAGCACCATATCCGGGTATGCAACAAAAGCACTTCCTAACGGCAAGCCCCCCCCCCACCATTTCCCCCCATTTTGCATGTTTAATATAGGCCTTAATTTGGGTGGAGGGGCTTAATTTGATTTTATGCCGACAAAACATTCTGGGCCTTCCTATTGGTGGAAGCCGTATTGCTGGAGAAACACGGTAGTTCAGTTTAGGATTATCATTGCCGGTTCTTTTTTTAATTTAAAATGATACTCATTGCAAACAGTGAATTTAATTAGATACTTAAAGGCCATCTCACACCATTCTGTACATTTAAATAAAAGTACATACCATTGAAATATGTTATACTTTCATAAGCTAAAGTCAGGAATGCTGCCTAAAATGATCTGCCCAGTTCTTTTTTATTTTTGTTCATTAGACATGTTAAGGCCTCCCAATTTTGAAAGACTAATAAGTATAATTATAAAATGTATTTTATGCAACATTACATAGGCTTCATTTGTATTTAAATTTGCATTTTACAACCTTTAATGTTATTTCAGGTTCTACTTTTTATCTAATGATGAGCTCTTGGAAATATTGGCCCAAACTCGCAATCCTCAAGCAGTTCAGCCTCATTTAAGGAAATGTTTTGATTCCATTTCTAAACTGGAGTTTGCCTACATGGCACCAGCTGAGGGAGAAGAGAAAGTTCTCACAAATGATATTCTAGCAATGCTGTCCCCCGAAGGTGAAAGGGTAAGCATTTAAAAAAAAAAATATTCTAGGAAAATGCCAATGCCTATGATAACTATAAATAAGATAATTCACCAAAAGGTATGTTTCAAGAAACCTATAAAGAGTGGATGAATAGAAGGCTATATTTTTGTATATAAAACCACTCTATAGTATGGGTACCATTTAGTATCTGGTGTTTTAGTTTTTCCCATAGGCAAGAATTGTAATTATTCATATACCAGTGAAAGTAAATGAAGCTGGTTCTTTATGATTCTATCTTTTTAAAATAGACTAGGTTTCCTGGTAGAACCATGCTGGATTCACTTTTTTGGTACTGTGTTGGAGCAAATAGAATATTAAATGCCTGAATATTGCGGAATCGGTTATTTTAAAAAGTCATACTTGAGATGGAGAATATTTAAAAAGAAACTAGAACTTTTGTACAAAGAATTTTTGAAGTATTTCCCCCCCCCCCCCGTCATTTTTGTGCTGCATGAATATGACTTACATCATCAATGATTTTGTAGTAAACTATATTTACTGGAGTTTGCCTATCTGGCACTAGCTGAGGATGAAGAGTGATATGAATTCGGGGGGTGGGGGGTGGGGAAGGTTACTCTCCTAGTGAATGGAAGGTTTGCTTTTTTTAGGTTGGCTTGGGTAAAGGACTTAAAGCCAGAGGAAATGTTGAAGACTGGCTTGGTAAAGTTGAAGAAGCAATGTTTACTTCCCTTAGACGACTGAGCAAAGCTGCCATTGCCGATTATCAAACTAGAGAAAGAACGGAGTGGGTTGTTGCTGGACATCCTTCTCAGGTAAATTACACTCTTTAATGGTTTGAAGTTCACCAGCATCTTATTGTTTTATCTTAGAATATTTATCTCAGTACATTGCTCCTTGGCAATACTTGAGTTCACTTTATCATTTTATGATAGAAATTTAGCAAATAAATATGCTGTGTTCCTAGGTTGGCTGTTAATAAATGTAGCTGCTTATTCTGAACCAAGTTCAGAAGGGTTCAAATTGGTGGTAAAAATCAGTGGGGTAATAAGCCTACTGTATTGAGATTATTGAAAAATGGTTCTGAAAGTTAAGTTTTGTGTGATAGAAATACTCAGGAATGTTTAAATTATAAAATCAGAACAATGAAACTAGATATCGTCTCCAGCACAAGATATGTCTGTCTGAATTCTGTTGTTGTTTTTTCTTTATATAGGTTGTACTGACCATTTCTCAGCTCATGTGGTGTCGTGATCTCACTCAGTGTTTAGAAGGAGAAGATCACGATCATTTAGTAGCTTTGGAAGAGTTTGAAAATGAGAATTTTGATGTGAGTATTCAGTTGTTTTTTAACATATTGGCATGATTTTGCACTTTTGTAAGTGTAAAATGTAGAAATATTTTAAAATCAAAATAATTATTGTGGATGATGTCTTTTTATATAAAGTCATTTTAGTCTGAAATGCCTGCTAATTTTTTTTTCACATATCTGAGAAGTTCTTGAATGGATAACCATGTATGTCCTGTTTCTCAGAGATCCCTGAAACAATATCGAACACGACAATGTTCTTCAATGCTGATGAAAATATTCAAGAAGGTTCTTATGGTCTTTTTGGATACAATGTCATTTGCTTTAACCTATTCCTGTCCTTTCAGTGCAAGGCATTATGTTAAGTAAAGACACAACACATTTTGTTTGCTTTCATTTCACAGAGACTAAATGCATTGGCTTCACTAGTCCGTGGCATTCTTCCCAAAATTCACCGAAATATCATAACGGCACTGATTACTATTGATGTACACGCAAGGGACATTGTTACAGAACTTGTTAAACAAAAGGTACATTAATTTTGTTTAAATAATATGTGTAAATTTACTATTTAAAAAAAAACCTAATAAATATTTTCTACTATTTGGCAAGGTGGATTCTGTGGACAATTTTGACTGGCAAAGACAACTGCGCTACTATTGGGATCTCGATTTAGATAACTGTGTGGCAAGAATGGCTTTATCTCAATATACCTATGCCTATGAATACTTGGGTGCATGTCCAAGATTAGTGATAACGCCACTCACGGTAACGTGTTGCTGTTATTTTCTTACCTGTAAAGTTTAAGAAATTAACTCTTGCAATGGGTAAATTATTTCAGTGGAAAGAGCCTGTGACAAGAGAGGTTTGGAAAATGAAAAAAAGGCATAGGAAACAGAGAGGCTAAAAGTGGCAGAGTGAAGGTTGATGACATAGAGAGATAGTGATGATCACCCCAGAGCTTTGAGGCTAAACTTTTTCCCCTCGCAAGGTAGATCTTGCAACTAAAAGTACCTTTGTATTAGAACTTCTTATTCTCTTTCCCACAACAAAAAACTCCAACCGGAAAGAAAAAAAATGCATAAAAACATTGATAAAGGAGCAGAAAAAATAAATACAATACAGGTCCCATAAGATTGATTAGGCTAGCTCCATGAGACTAAGTGTAAGGTGAAAAATAAAATTAATTACTGTGCCCTGATTTCAATTCTAGGCAAAAAAAAACAACCCCTCTAGCCTCAGGACTACATTAGGGATGAATTTGGAAGTCAAGAAAAGGTTTTTTTTAAGAAACCAGTTGCTTTTCCTTTCCCCCAAGAGTCGAAAATTAAGTCAGAGATCTATCAATATCCTATATAATTATTGTATGACTTGATGCTGCAACCTAATTGTGCAGTTGTAGTTATGTCATATTCAGATTTCCTTATAATATTGTGCACATGTTAATTGAATATACATTAAATCTCATCAGGATCGTTGCTATCTTTGCCTGATGGGAGCCTTGCAGCTTGACCTAGGGGGAGCTCCAGCTGGACCTGCTGGCACTGGAAAAACAGAGACCACTAAAGATCTTGCAAAAGCACTTGCCATCCAGTGTGTGGTGTTCAACTGTTCAGATGGCTTGGATTACAAGGTATGGCATTCAAGTAGGCTTATAGAAACAGGAGATAGGGGCTTTTTTTTTGTAGTAAAGCATAGTGATAATTTCTGTAGAATAATAATAATAATATCAAACATGTGCCAGTCATTTTCATCCAGTGCTTAACTCAGGGGTGTCCAACCTTGGCAACTTTAAGACTTGTGGACTCAGCTGGCTGAGGAATTCTGGGAGTTGAAGTCCACAAGTCATAAAGTTGCCAAGGTTGGACACCCCTGGCTTAACTGATCAATCTTTGGACACCTTACCTGGAATAGAATGAGAGAATTGAATTAAAAAGTGGGTTTGAAACTATGTAGAAAAAAACCCCAATAATTAAAAACATTAATGGCCCTTGATAATTATTTCTCAGGTTAATGATTCCTCTGATAGAATTAATTACAGCAAATCTGATGATTATATGATTATTCTATCTATCTGTTCAGTCCCTTTCATACTGGTCATAGTGAGGTCAGTAGCTTTGTTTAGAAGTGACATGCCTAATCTTGATTTGTTACATAAGCCAGAATTTGCTCCTTAAATATTCAAATACATAATTGCTTGATTTACATATATGTTTTCCTCATTGCTCAGAACTTGTAAGCATTGCTAGTTCTTTTATCATTGGAAGGATGAAGAACTGATGCAAATTAAGAGAATCCTTAGAGGGCATTAGTCATTCTTGGAACTATTTTGTTGTTTTCCTTTTTTTTAAGCATTGGTTGGCAGTCAGTACAAAAGTTTAACCTGGTCCCTAAGTGAGTGGAAAATGACAGCAAAGTCTATTAGGTCACTCAGTAATTGCATCTATTGAACTGTTGGTATATATTCTAAGAGTAACTATGCTTTTAACATCTACATATAAATATTTATGAATGAAATCATCCAGTCAGTTATAAAAAGCCTGGCCTGGTTGCTATAGAGTGCTGTGAAAGAGTGCTGAAGCATGGTGGGTAAAGTTTGTTGCCATTAAAAAAAGATGGCAAGAACCATGAAAGCATCTATACCTGCCTCTTAGTTTTATGAACTAAGTTTTGAGTCTCTCCTTCACATATCTCTTTGAAGTTGGGATAAAGCAATGTAACTGTAACCATTAAACCAGAATACCAAGTTTAGATGTAATGTCCAATAGCAGCAGGCAAAATTGTTCATAAATCAGCTTCAAATTAAAGCAATAGTTATATCACTTAGATTTATATACCACTTCACAGTGCCTTATAGCTCTCTCTAAGTGGTTTACAGAGTCAACATATTGCCCCCAACAATCTGGGTCCTTATTTTACCAACCTCGGAAGGATGGAAAGCTGAGTCAACCTTGAGCCAGTGAGAATCGAACTGCTGAAGTGCTGGCAATCAGCGGAAGGATTCTACAGTACTGCATTCTAACCACTGTGCCACCATGGCTCCTAAAATGTAACTATGCAAACTATGATTTGCATTTTAATTTATTAGGCCCTAATTTACTTTGGGCTAATGAGCCAGTTGGAATCAAACAAATCAGAGAAAATCTGAAATAGGCTTCTATTATTTTGATGAAGAGCTGCAGAGATATAAAACAGACCTCATGAAACTTGGATGTACGCATCCCTCTCATTACACACTTTAGAGGTGGATACTTGAAATACAACTGATCTGAGGATAAGCATTTGAGACAACATAACATCAGTGTGTACATGTTGTTTCAGATGATGGGGCGTTTCTTCAGTGGTTTGGCACAGTCTGGAGCATGGTGCTGTTTTGATGAATTCAATCGAATTGATATTGAAGTTCTGTCTGTTATAGCCCAACAACTGATTACGATAAGGAATGCTAAAGCAGCAAAGGTAACAGATGCTATGTTTCATGTTTTTTTTTTCAAATGCAATAGGTAGATAAGTATTAATTAGCATTTTTGGGTTCTCTGTATCAAGAAGAGTGAAAGAGGGAAGCATTTTAACCCATACCTCTTATATTTTTATATAAATTCATTAATAGGACATGATTTTCATTCTCTGAAGGATGCTGATTAATACTAGCAGTTCTATTCTATGCAGATATTGTTGTAATTTGCTCCATAAACTTGTTTCAGGGGAGCATTGTCATTTTCAGTGGAGTACTAATAAGATAAATATCAAACATTCCAGTTTTTACAAACACCCTTAAAAAGTCACTGCTGATCTGTAATCAAAGGAGAAGAAACATGGTGGCTCAGCAGCTTAAAGACATTGGATTTGCTGGCCAGAAAAGTGCGGGTCTCTGTACTCCATCAGTTCGAGTCCCAGTACCACATGGCAGAGTGAGCTCCCATCACTCATCTCAGCTTCTACCTAGCAGTTTGAAAGCATGCAAAAGTGCAAGTAGATAAATAGATACCATTCTAGTAGGACGCTAACAGTGCTTTGTGCAATAGCAAGAAACTGTGGTGACCCAGAGTATATCAGAAATATAACAAAACCCAAAAAAGTCCTTTAATGCCTTCAACCTGGCTTCGCTGTTTAATTGTTCACAGTGGAGGAGTAAACTATTTTCAAAATAACATTTAAAAGGCAAGAAACACAGTTCAAATCCAAAGAGCCGATAACAAAGCAAAAACCAAAAACAAACCGCACTGAATAAAGTTCCACGACAGACAGACCAGGATAGATAATTGCCAACTTCAGGAAGATAACCAGGTACAGTCCATTGGAAGAACACCAACCAAGATAACCCTTTTTTAGGAATAAAATAGTAATTTGTCTCCAGCGTCTGTTAGCCCGCAGATCCAAACTCTTATGCAAATCTTACACCTGCAACTTATGAAGAGGATCATGGCCCTCTCCTCCCGAGTAGACCACATTTTACCCTGACCCTCTCCTCCCTGCGTGCCCTAGGATGGATAGGGGATGGGCCTGGGTCCTCCTTTGACTGCTCAGCCGGCCTCTGCCCTTCCCCAGCCTCCTCCACCACCTCTGAAGCCACACTTCCACTCCCTGTTGGCTGTTCCTCCTCTTCCTCAGAGTCAGTCTCCACCAGGGGCATGACAGAAACCAAGTGGCACTGGACCTGCCCAAATACGAGGCAAAATTGGTGGAGAAAAATCCCGGATGATGCTGACACTACCACAGAAGGTCATTAGTCACTCTATATTTGGAACTAGTTTGCTCTCTGCAGTGCACCCTGGGTAGGGCATAAGTGTGAATTAAACAAACTACAATCCTAGGCAGCCAAACTTATCTGTAATAACCTTGTAAGCTTCCTGGCTTTTAATGTACAAAAGCCATACGCAAGTAAATAAGTAATAACAAGGGAGATATTGAGCAACATCAAGGATTCAATTACCTGAGCATTGTTTTTCATTATTTTGATATCCTCAAGGAACACAATATTAATATCCCAAAATACCTAGGGGAGATCTGCTGCTATTTTATTAAACTAGAGGTGCCCAGTATATGTTTGTGCTTTCAGGATATTTTGAAGCAAATACTCTTCTCAGTTATTTTTCAGAATCCAATCTATATTCTACTTCTAGATGAGATCTAGTCTGCAGTTCAAAAATCTACTTTCCAAGCTCCCAAGTGCACTGTTAAGACTTGAGACTGTTCTGTTGAAAGTCAAGGCAGATTTGGGCTTCCATATTTAATTTTTAATTAGAATGAAATCTGGTGCCTTTTAGGTTTGTCCTTTGCTTTTGAATGATTCCTGTCATTCTGTATGGCACTATCATGATAGCTAAACTCAATTCATGTGGCTTTTCACAGCTATTTCTCATGGCTTTAGGGCCTAGGCATTCTAAACCAAGTGCTAAAATGAGTTAATGAGATAGAACATCAAATAAATGTGTCTTTCATTCCAAATTACTACTTGCTTAAACTAGCTAAATATCTTTACAACTGAACAGTTCCTATACATAACAAATGCAGTGAGCTACATTCTGTGATGATTTATAGGAAATATAGGAGACATTAACTGTTCTTATCTGATTGGAGTAACTTTGAAACATTGCTTCCTTTGTTTTTACTTTTCAGAACAGACATTGAAATAAGTTCATAATGGAAAGAAATAATGCTGAACCGGATATTTTAATTTTCATATGTATTGCTTTATTGTTGTCATGTTTATGATACTATGGTTTTATATTTTATATAAATTAATACCTTATGTTTTATGTATAATTATACTGTATTCATGTAGGTTCTGATCTATGACTAAAATAAAGAATAATGTAATTTGAATGTAAATATAAATGTAATGGCTTTCTTTCTTTTTCTTTCTTTTACAAAAGGTCACTCGGTTTATGTTTGAAGGACGTGAAATCAAATTAATTATGACTTGTGCCGCTTTTATTACTATGAATCCTGGCTATGCTGGACGAACTGAGTTACCTGACAATCTAAAAGCACTCTTCAGGCCATTTTCTATGATGGTTCCAAACTATGCTTTGATTGCAGAGGTACTTTTTCAATACCTATTATTAGTGCCAGAGGCAGCAATTAACAGTAGTAGAGCAGGTCCATCATTCAATTGCTTGCGCCTTTTCCACAGCTCAGCCAATCTATCTAAACTAGAACAATGTTTTTTCCAAACTTCCCACTTAGAATTAAATTAAATACATAATTTGCAATATGTGAAGGTTGTGAAAAGGGAGCCTGTGTGCAGAGAGGAATATTTTTTGGTTAAGTGGTAAAAGACTAAACAAACAGATCCAACCAAGGTCAAACAATCCCATCTGAATCCTTCCTGCTCCTCAGCATGAATATTTTCACTATGGATTCAATCCAATTGTTTTAATAATTAATTAAAACTATTATTACTATTATTAAAACTATTCTAATTAATTAAAGGTATTTGGAGTATACTTTCTTCAACAGGCTAATAGGTTTGTAATTAGCAGCCTTTTCATTAAAATCAAATGTATCTGTTCTTAACATTTTAATTACTTAATATATATACTATATGTACTAAATAAGATGACCTAATACCGCTTCCTTCTTCTCTTTTCCCCACAACAACTCTATGGGCTGACTTGGGTTGAAAGAGAGTGACTGGCCCAAAGTCACCCAGCTGACTTTGATGCCAAAGGCAGAACTAGAACTCGCAATTTCCTGGTTTCTAGGCCAGCATCTTAATCAGTAGAACAAATATATTCTCTAGTTATTTAGTTATGCTTAAGATTTCTGACTTTTATAAGAATGCATTTTATATTTCAGGTTATTCTGTATTCTGAAGGATTTGAATCAAGTAAAATACTTGCAAGGAAGATGACTCAGATGTATAAACTCTGTAGTGAACAGCTTTCCCAACAAGACCACTATGATTTTGGAATGAGAGCTGTCAAATCTGTGTTGGTCATGGCAGGGTAAAATATTTACTTATTCCTTTATTTATTTATACCCCGCCTTTTATTTATTTTTACAGATTACTCAAGGTGGTAAACATACGCACCTTCCTCCTCCTATTTCCCCACAACAACCCTGTGTAGTGGAATGGACTGAGAAAGAGTGACTAGCTTAAAGTCACTCAGCTGGCTTTCATGGTTAAGATGGGACTTGATCATGGTTTCCAGCTTTCTAGTTTGGTGCCTTAACCAATAGGCCAAACTGGCTCTCATATGTTCTATGAAGTCCAATTTTATGGGAACTATTGTTGTAACAATTCTGTGGAGCTCTGAGTATACAGATACATTTCCCTATTGTTAGGAAAAACTTTAGATTTAGATTTAGACTTATAGAAAATAAAATTATTTCTGGTTATGTGTAATATTGCTTTTGGTGAATACCACTTTAATGTATATTTTTACACTAATATGATTAATGTTATTTAGAACTTGGTATATAATAAGCAGAATAATCCATTGTTTGGGTTTTTTATGAAGGTTTTATTCATCTATTTTAGCAGTCTGTATATGATTGTGAAAGAGAAAATGTGTAAAACAACTAGCAAAGAGAAAGGATATTGTTGCATAATAAAGATGTTTTATGGATCCAGTACCAATCTTAGGGATTTTGTACTTATTAGGAAAGACCTTTATAAAACTCCTATACACATATATGTTGAATGCAACTGACACACTAAGGTTAATATAAGCTTAAAATGCCATTTTCTTGCTCATGTTTGTGTTGAAAGCACCAAGGCAAACATGAGCGAGTGATCTAAATTTAGAGAAAACAATATTTTAAGTTTATATTAACATTAGTGTGTCAGTTGCATTAGTCATACATATGTGTATAGGAGTTTTATAAAGGTCTTCCCTAATAACTACAAATCCCTAAGATTGGTACTTATCAAATATTGATATTCTTCAAAAGTGTTATTGCACAAGAAGTATAAAACTCATATATTTACCTATATATATATCTAATGCAACTGACTTACTAACATTAATATACATTTAAATACTGTTTTCTGTAAATTTAGATCACTAAAAAGAGAGCATCCAAACCTGAATGAAGAAGTTGTTTTAATAAGAGCATTACGAGATTCAAATCTCCCAAAATTTCTTGCAGATGATGCTCTTTTGTTCAGGTACTTTTAAAATTAATTATTACTTTTTGTTTTGTTATACGTTACACAATGAAATAAAAATGAAAACAGGTGATTTCTTAAACTTTTAGGCACTTGAAACTGGATCCAGAAACTGATTGTGAAACAATATATATGCTAAAGAACTGATGTGGTTTGATTCCATTCTTCAGTCCTAGTTAACAATCTTAAGGTCTTTTTTGTGTGATTGCAATTAGTTAATCTGTTGTTGTTTCAAAGGCAATCCCATAATGCCTACTGTAATAATCTAGGCAAGAGGTTATCAGAAGCTGGATAACCATAATAAGAGTGCTTTGCCTGGCTTGTGGTGTGGATATTTTTTTGTTTGTGAGTGCAGGCTTCCAAATGATTGACAGTCTGATGGAATCATGCCCGGCCACATACATTGGGTGGACCAATAGAAGAATAAGTGCCCGCCTGGAGGAACACAAAAATGCAGTCAAAAAGCTGGAACACACTTCCTCACTAGTCCAACACATGAAAGCCACAGGTCATAGCATCAACTTCAATGGCACCAAAACCCTAGCCACTATAGAAAACCCCAGCCACAGAGTCATCGGAGAAGCCATAGAGATTGAAAAAAGACCAGAAAGCATGAATAGAAGAGACGATTCCACCAGGCTGTCAATCATTTGGAAGCCTGCACTCACAAACAAACAAATATCCACACCACAAGCCAGGCAAACACCTGGGCACAAACAGACCCCCCCTCATACCTCCAGCTCAAACACACCCCAACCAGACACCCAGATGAAACCTAGCTTCCTAACTAACGATAGCTGTCCATTTACCCGGAGCCAAGCTGCACTAAAGGCCTCCCATAAAGTAACACAATGTTGCCAGCCAATCAAGATACAAAAAGAGCCAAAAAACAGATAGAAGACATCAGAAACACCGATCAAGCAGAACACAGCAAACTCCAAGACCAATAAACACAGACCAAGACTCCCAACCAATCAGGATGAAGAATAAACCATTCTGGCACAGCAATAGGCTTCCCCAAATTTAAATCTAGATACTTCCAATCTTATATATATATATATATATTCGGGTTTTCTCCCGCATAAGATTGGAAGTATCTAGGCAACGTTTCGATGAAGTCTCATTCATCATCTTCAGGCTTGGTCTTCAGCTCTGTGCTTCTCAGAGTGATGTGAGCTTGCAGCTGCTTCTTCCTTTTAACTGCTCCTGGGGGTGTGACTTGATTGGCTGGGGGCTTGGCTGTGTTCTGATTGGATGGGGGGGTGTTCTCATTGGTTGGGGGTTTAGCTGTGTTCTGATTGGTTGGGGGGTTGGCTGTGTTCTGATTGGCTGGAGGCGTGTTCTATTCAGGTGGGGGCTTGATTGTGCTCAGGTTAGTCTTAGTTGTTGGAAGGTTTGAGCTGGTGAGCTGTGATCTTGCTGTTTGGCTTCAAGTTCGTGGTCGTGCTGCATCTTCATGGCGGGGGTCAGTTCGCTTCATGTATGGCTCAGAGGGGTTTGAGGTGGGTAGTGATGCAGCTGCAGTGCAGCTTCTGGTCCGTGGTCGTGTTTCATCTGTGTGGGTGTGAGTCTGCTTTCTACGTGGAAGTGTGGTGGTGGCATCTTGTGTGGCTATCAGGGGTGTGGGTCTGGTGTCATTCTTTTTTGAAACAAATTTTTATTAATTTTAAAGATAAAACAACACATCATTAACCATTAAATACATAAACACATAAAACCTCTTAACATTGTAAATCCTTACAAGTCAAACAAAACATTATTTTTATACAGCATAATTCCAATTTATCCCATCTCCATATGGACACACAAATATCTTTCAGCAAATTTCTCATTATTTCTCTTTACTCCTATTCAATTTCATTTCTCTTCCATATTTATCCATTTTATAGTCATCATATTCTTTTCTTTCTGGCTTGTTTAAATTATTCTCATCTAACATTCCTCCAAGGTTTTATTGATTCTTTTTTCCTTTTTTTTATAAAAAACAAATTTTGTTAGTTTTACCATAAACACAATACACAAACATACAAACACAAAACATAAACAAAACTAAAAGATCTTTTCTGAAGGTTGTCTGTTCCCGGGTTAAAACTCTTCACACAGACACAAATTCAAACATCATATTCAACCCATATCTCCTTCCATATCTTATTATCATTTTCTTTTTTTTATATATATATATAAAAACCATTTTTATCAGTTTTATAAAAACAATGCACAAAGAATCAAGGCATAGCAGCTTATAAATTCTTTTCTAAGAAAAAATAATAATAAAAGACCAATAAGGCATAACATTTCCAGATTATAATATCAATATTTCATATAATATTAACTTCATATCTTGTCCCTACTTCTCCTTTCCATCCAAATTATTTATTAATTAAAATTTTATTGCCTTTTATCAATATACAAAATCCAAAAAAAAAAGCATATATATCCTTCCATATCTTATTACCATTTTCAACAACATTCTTTGTCTGTTCTATTTCCAATTATCCATTCATCTTTTTTTTCTTTTACCATACTTCTCCTGTACACCAATTGGAGTAACATCTATAACTCATTACCCTAACTTAGAAATACTACATATAGCAATCTTTCTTGGGATTCTGTTTAAAAGATTCTAAAATTACATAATAAATTTTATATTCTAAATATACATATAAAAACACACTCTTATATACCCTCCAGAATCCCTCTTTTAATCTAAATTAAATTCACCCATAGTCTCTAAATAAACTTTTTTTCTTTAGGTCTTGCTTCCCCCCATTAAGGCTTCTCCTCCCCCCCTTTCTCTCTTGCTTATTCTTCTCCTTGCCCTTTCTACCCCTTTGCTTTTTCCCTTCGCTTTTCTTACTCCTTTTCCTTTGCTTTCTAACCTTGCCTCCATCTTTTCGCTCATTTTTCTCTCTTTTGGTTGTTTTTATAATTCTTAAAATCCCCTTTTTCTTATCCTTTTTCTCCTCCTCTCCGGAAGGGACCCATTGTTCATCAAAGATGGCTTCTTCTTCCTCTTCTTCCTTGTCCCAGTCCTTCTGCTGCGTAATCAACTTTTCAACAGAACATAACGCCATTTCTAAGAATTGAAACAAAGCGCCCAAAGTATCTTCTTTTTTATATTTTTGATATTCAATCTCTAGTTCATCCACAAACGATGCCATTATAAAAAGGGAAACTTTTTCCAAAACAACCACAAGTATTTTTAATCAAAGACAATCAAAAGCAATTAAAAAAAAAAAAATCCAAAAGTTAATACTTTTCTTCCTTCTTCTCTTTCTCTTTCTGGATTAATTTTTATTCAAAGAGGTCCAATTACCATATATCTTCCTTTGGGATCCACAAAGACGTTCTAGACAATCTCCTCCTTTTTCAGCTTCTGCTCCAATTTTTTTTTCTCCCTTCCCACTTGCAATGACAATTTTAAATAATCAGAAATCCATACCTCCAGCAAAGATTTTCCAATTTCTTAAATTTTTCAATGTCCAAAAATCCCTTTGTCTCTTAGCTTCAACTTTCAAAGCAATCCACTTTCAATGTCTAATATATCCAAATATTTCTGCTATTTCCGTGGGGTGGGAGAATAAAAAAAAAAAAAGTTCCCTTTAACAGCTTCTCCGCCGCTTTTCGCTCTTCTTAGGGATACAATGTATCCTCCAGCAATTCAAGCAGCTCAATTCCAGGCAATTTAAAAGGTGTTACTTGACCCGGCTCAGACAGAACTTTCACTCTTCACACTTCCTCCAGCACAGTTCTTACCCGGTTGCTGGCTTCTTCGTGGCGGCCATTGCTGACCGCCGCTCCACCGCCTTGGGAAAAAGGGGTTTTCCCGGAGAAGGGGGGGGTCTGCGACACCCCCACCTCCCTATCCGACTCCCCTCTCTCTTCAGCTGTCCCTACAGGGCAGCCATATCCCCCTGACCCATCTGGATCGGGGGTACCTCGACGGCTAGCACAGCAGGAATCGCGAGCTGTCGCGAATTCCTGCTGCCCCGAAGCCACGCGAAACCGGAAGTCTGGGTCTGGTGTCATTCTTCATGTTAGGTACGTGTCTGTTCATGAGGGCGGGTTTCCAAATGGCTGGTAGGCGGGAGGCATCATCTCGTTTATTCATGCTGTGTGGGCGTTTTTCTATCTCTATGGCTTCTCTGATGATTCTGCTGCTGAAGTGTTCGGTTTTGGCGATAGTTCTGGTATTTTTAAAGTCAATCTCATGTCCTGTGTCTTTGAGGTGTTGGACCAGGGAAGAGGTCGGTTCTTCCTTTTTGATTGAGTTCTTATGTTCTCCAATGCGTGCACCTATTCTTCTGTTAGTCTGTCCAATGTATGTGGTGGGGCAGGCAGTGCAAGGGATTTCGTATACTCCTTGATTTTCTAACTCGATTCTGTCCTTAGGGTTTCTTAGGATGGTGGATATCTTTCTGTTTGTGCAGAATGCTGTCTTAATGTTGTGTTTTTGGAGGATCTTGCTGATTTTGTCCGTAGTACCTTTTATATATGGGAGGAGGGCTTTGCCATTCTCTTGTTCTTTGTCTTGGATTTTGGCTGGGGTTTCTTTTTGGATTAGGTCGGTGATCTTCTTGCTTTGGAATCCATTGGCTGTCAGCACGCCGGTGAGAGTGTGTAGTTCGGTCTCTAGGTGTTGTTCATCGGCTAAGCATTTTGTTCTGGAGATGAGTGTCTCAGCTACGGAATTGATCTGTGCTGGGTGGTGGTGTGAGAGTGCGTGTAGATAGCGGTTTGTATGTGTTTTCTTCTGGTAGATGGTGTGTCCTAGGGAGCCATTGGATTTTTTGTATACCAAGACATCTAGGAAGGGAAGTTGGTTGTTAGCTTCTGTTTCCATGGTGAATTGTATTTTGGGGTGTTGGCTGTTGAGGTGTGTGAGGAAGTTGTTCAGTTTTTCTTTCCCGTGTGGCCAGATTATGAAGGTGTCATCTATGTATCTGAGCCAGAGTTTGGGTTTGTGATCATATTTTTCTAGAGCTTGTGTTTCAAAGTGTTCCATGTAGAGGTTAGCGATGACAGGTGAGAGGAAAGGAAGAACCGACCTCTTCCCTGGTCCAACACCTCAAAGCCACAGGACATGAGATTGACTTTAAAAATACCAGAACTATCGCCAAAACCGAACACTTCAGCAGCAAAATCATCAGAGAAGCCATAGAGATAGAAAAATGCCCACACAGCATGAATAAACGAGATGATGCCTCCCGCCTACCAGCCATTTGGAAACCCGCCCTCATGAACAGACACATACCTAACATGAAGAATGACACCAGACCCACACCCCTGATAGCCACACAAGATGCCACCACCACACTTCCACATAGAAAGCAGACTCACACCCACACAGAAGATGAAACACGACCACGGACCAGAAGCTGCACTGCAGCTGCATCACTACCCACCTCAAACCCCTCTGAGCCATACATGAAGTGAACTGACCCCCACCATGAAGATGCAGCACGACCACGAACTCGAAGCCAAACAGCAAGATCACAGCTCACCAGCTCAAACTTTCCAGCAACTAAGACTAACCTGAGCACAATCAAGCCCCCACCTGAACAGAACACGCCTCCAGCCAATCAGAACACAGCCAACCCCCCAACCAATCAGAACACAGCCAAACCCCCAACCAATGAGAACACCCCCCCCATCCAATCAGAATACAGCCAAGCCCCCAGCCAATCAAGTCACACCCCCAGGTGCAGTTAAAAGGAAGAAGCAGCTGCAAGCTCACATCACTCTGAGAAGCACAGAGCTGAAGACCAAGCCTGAAGATGATGAATGAGACTTCATCGAAACGTTGCCTAGATACTTCCAATCTTACGCGGGAGAAAACCCGAATAACCAAAGATCCACACATATATATATATATATATATATATATATATATATATATATATATATATATATATATATATATATATATATCTGCCATCATCAGGCTTCTGTATAGTGTTCGTCTGTATAGTATACAGAAGCCTGATGATGGCAGATGAGATTCTGCTGAAACGTTGCTACAACTTTAAAAGCACCACTACCATGACGTGGGAAAATACCCGAACAAAGCTGAATGCCACATATATATGTATGTATGTATGTATGTATGTATGTGTGTATATGTATATATTTAAAAGCACAACTATAATGATGTGGGAAAATACCCGAACAAAGCTGAATACCATACATTTAAGTATCCACGAAAACTTAAGAAAACATATATGTGTGTGTGTGTGTGTGTGTGTGTGTGTGTGTGTGTGTGTGTATACATACATACATACATACAAATCCAGATTTTGTTTAGAATATTTTTCATTTCTGGCTGTTCTCTCCGATATAGTTTCCCTGACTGCCCCAATTTAATTCATGAGAGTGGAAAGGATAAGGCAATTTTAGACTTAAAAGCTTTGAATCTGGGCTTTTTATATATACAAATCATCATCTGCTTAGTGGATATATATTTATATTTATATATATTCATATATCCACTAAGCAGATGACGATTTGTTTAGCTGCAGAATCCTGTTATACTCTATACTATAAGTCACATAGAATCACCTCATGGTGAGATGGGCAACAAAGAAATTTAACAAATAATAAATACTTCTGGGGACAATGTTGGATGAGTGAGTACCTGTAAACTGGACATCCAGATTTTGTTAAGAATATTTTTTATTTCTGGCTGTCTTCTCTGATATAGTTTCCCTGACTGCACCAATTTAATTCATGAGAGTGGAAAGGATAAGGCAATTTTAAACTTAAAAGCTTTGAATCTGGGCTTTTTACTTTTCCTATTGAATATTCACAGCTATCTTGTTATGCTCATTTCTGTATTCTGGCCATAGTTGGGGAATAGAGAACCCCCAATCCCAATATGGGTTTTACCCAACTATCTCTGTCAGCATTTCAGTTGAGAGATGGGATAAAAGAAAAGGAGAATTAGGGGAATGAACAACTGGATTCAAATCCCTCCCTTATTTGCTATGTGAAATGTTCTCCTCGATGGCTTAAATTTTGCATTGGTAATAATGAAGTACCAATAATGTAAATAAATGAGCAAATCTTTTGTGCTTCTTTTTTTTTAGTGGAATTATATCTGACCTTTTCCCTGGAGTCATAATCCCAGAACATAATTATGGAGTGCTGCAGTCAACAATAGTAGATATCATTCTTTCCAAAGGATTGCAGACCGAAGCTACCATGATTCGTAAAGTGATTCAGCTGTACGAAACTATGCTGGTAAGGCATGGGGTCATGCTTGTTGGACCAACAGGAGGTGGAAAAACTACAGTTTACCAAATTTTGGCAGATACACTTGGAGCTTTACATAAAGCAGGTGAGGACTATCATTTTTTCCAGCCAGTTAAAACATATGTTCTGAATCCTAAATCAATAACTATGGGTGAGCTATATGGTGAAGTTAACAATTTAACCCTGGAATGGAAAGATGGCTTAATGGCACTTAGTGTGCGAGCTGCTGTGGTCGACACCTCTGAAGATCATAAATGGATCGTCAGTGATGGACCTGTGGATGCACTATGGATCGAAAATCTGAACACGGTTCTAGATGACAACAAGATGCTTTGTTTGGCTAACAGTGAAAGAATCAAACTCACGCCATCCATCCATATGATGTTTGAGGTAATTCACATTCTTAGTTTTAATGGATTTTCTAATGCTGTATTCAGAGTATCACTGGATTTCACTGGGCTTCTTCCAGTGTTTTCCTCAAGAACAGCGTCACTGTTCAAATCTTCAAAACTAATTTGAGTTGGATAAATGTAGAAGCCTCTTCTCTTATTCAGAATGAAAAAAAAAAGAGCTTTAACTTTATCTCTTACATTTCACTATTGAAGGAATCCATTGCTCTTTTCTTGTATTTCTCTTATATGAGACAGGAAATGTAGTATGTCTTGCTTATATTGTTATGAAATTGAACGACAATTTTATACCTGGCCTTGGTTTAAAAGTTTTTTTTAAATTATGTATGACTTCCTAATATTTTATAACTATCTCATGTGTTGTCTCCGTTACTGGGAGAAGCTAGCCAATGTGTCCTATTAACTCAAGCTGATAGGACAGAAGGGAATACCAATAATTTCATCTTCCAGGATAGGAAATAATTTATTTCCATTCTAAACAGTGGAAGGTTTTTATTTTGGTGGTGTTGTTTTTTTACAAAAATTACAGGGCTGGAATAAATATTCCCTTAATATTATTACTGTATCTGAGTAATATTGTACCCTGGATCCCTTCCTTTTTTTTTTTTTTACTCTTGTATGACTAGAGTTGCAATAAAGGAGAATATTTGTAGCTCATGAGGGGTCCTTGGTGTTTTCAGGGCTTGTTCATTTTCTTGCAGACATTTCATTACCCAAATTAGTAACATCATCAGTGCTAGTGCACTAGTGCACTGATGATGTTACCTAGTTTGAGTAATGAAACGTTTGCAAAAAAACCCAAGTAAGCTCAGAGAGCCAAGGACCCCTGATTGGAGTTCTGATGTAGGATATGAAAGACTTTGAAATCCTTATTCAGGGGCTGAAATTTGAAAGTTTCCTCTTTGCTATGAAATCCAACAATTCTTATATTTGTATGGGATTATAATCTCAATTAACAAAGAAATAGAGATGTTATTTCTGAAACAAAGATACAATTGTATCTGCATTGCTTTCTTTGAATAAGAATGTGCAGAACTAGAAGCAAATGCAGTGTCTACTGTATGAATTTTAGGTAGAAGATTTAAGAGTTGCTTCACCTGCCACAGTAAGCCGATGTGGAATGGTATACATTGATCCAGAGGAATTGAAGTGGATGCCCTATGTAAAAACATGGATGGCAGGCCTTGAAGAAAAAGTATGTTTTATCTAGTACATAATAATAATTAAGCATTTTGCACATTTTTGTTAGGGTAGATAGAATTCTTTATTGGCCAGGTGTGGTTGGACACCCAAGGAATTTGTCTTGATGCATATGCTCTCAGTGTACATAAGAGAAAAGATACTTTCATCAAGAGTCAAGAATCATAAGGTACAACACTTAATAATAGTCATAGGGTGACTTCAAATACTTAATAATAGTCATAGGGTGACTCCAAGGCCACCTTTTTACAGGCCCCGCATTTATGGAATACACTGTTCCCAGAGGGGCACTTGGACTTTTGTCTTCTGACATTCAAGCAGATAATTGAATGTTTTTCTTTTATAAACATGTCTTTGCTGTTAGGTTACATTGGGCAATCATGTTATATTTGATAGCCATGCAATTTATTTTTAACTTACCTATATTGTTGTAAGCTGTCCAGAATTTGGAATGGGCAGTATAGGGAAAGGAGGGAAGGAAGGAAGGAGAGAAGGAAGGAAGGAGATTCTCAGTTCTCATAATCTGCTTTTTCATTGTTAAAATGGCTTTGTAAAATGGCTATAAACTTTGGTATCTTCTCCCTGGGCACACCAGTACCTCCCTTTTCTTTTTCATTACCCTATTTGGATTCTAGATCTATTAGTAGAGGAGACATTAGAGTGCAATACTATATACACTAATATATTTTCTTCTTATGAAATGTATATTTTTCTAAGTTGGTGAGGAAACAATAATTGTATAACAATGTTGATTTTTGTTTAGCTCAATGAAGAAACAAGAACATATTTGTTTGAACTCTTTTCCCGTTATGTTGAAGATGGTTTAAAATATATTCACAAAAAGTGTTCCCAAGCCATAAAACAAGTGGACATCAGTAAAGTTGTTACTCTTTGCTGTTTACTGGAGTCATTACTTCTTGGAAAGGCAGGACCCAGCATGAACTTGGTATGTCTGTTTGCTTTACTCTTTGTATAGTTCCTCTTTCTTTTTTCTACATGCTGGGATCTGCTAGGACTGAAAGAAGTAGAGAAATTTTTAATGTATTCCAGTCTTATTCTATTCTAAATTTAGTCTACCACTTACATCCATTTATCATTTTACTCAAAGTTACGGGAGTGCTGAAAAAATGGACTTATGACCAATCTTTATTTGTTAGTACCATCCATTACAGCATCCCATGGTCACATGATCACAATCTGAGCACTCAGATGCCCAGATTGCAAGTACAGTGTAGCAGTGTGTGATGACCCGGGGCATGGCACAAAAGGCAACATAGTCAGATAATCACTAGGAGTCCCTTTATTAGCTCCAACTTTATCCCCAATGGTTACCTTCTGGCTGGAGAAAACTCTCTTAGGAACAGCCTTTGGCTGCAGAGAATCAAGTCCAAAACATAGTGAACAAAAACTGTAATTATAAGTCCAAACAAGGCAAAAATTAAGTAATTAATCTGGCAGGGCAGGAGAAGGAATTCCAGACATGATTGGGAGGATGCCAGGAATGCAGATAATCAAAGTATACACAAGATAAACTCACATTTGTTCCCAGAAGATGCCACACTCAGCATGCATCTTAAACTCCCTTCCCAGCTGTCGCTAATGAAGGGAATCAGGGTCCTTTCCTCCTCCCGTAAGCCATGCAACCCATGTTGCTCTCTTCTCCATTCTTCCCTGCATGCCCTAGGATGAAGAGGGGGTGGGCCTGGGTCTGAACTCCCTCTCTCTTGTTCTACCTCTATCCTGCTCTGCCCAGCCAGACTTTGCCCTTCCCCAGTTTCCTCCACAGCCAACGAGCTGCACTCCCACTCCCTGTCAGCTGTTCATCTTCCTCCTCAAATTCAGACTCTGACAGGCACCCCCACCAATAATCTCTGCCAACCCTCCCAATGCCTTCAATGGCTCTTCCAAGCCCTCTGCTGAACCTTGTGGCCTCCAATAACCCACACAAAGCCTCAGTTCCCCTGCTTGAGTTCCATGGTACCCATCCATGAGATTTCTCCCCCACTTCCACATAGTACTCCTGCACTCCTTGCTTGAAACTGCTGCCTTTTCCCATTTATGACAAACATGATCCAGGGATTTTGACGGCAACCAGGACTTTAAGGATTACTGTTGGTAAATAATGTTGACACATTCTGCTGCACTTTACAGCATAATGTAGAGGGGAAACATACCTTAACAGTGTCAAGCCTATTCACCAAACCTGCTTGAAGCTAGTTGTAGTACATTTTCTAAGACTAGGTGTGGAACGAACTTCACAAGCCTCTATCTTCATCTAGAATACTGTTGTTTAAAAGACGTTTCTTTTCAGACCTACCTAAATGATTTCTAAGAGCAACGGTACATGGAAAATCATTTTACTTGACTTCCAGCGATACTACTTTTTTAAAAAAAAATTTTTATTGGTTTTTAAAACAGATATAAACAAACAAAACATAAAAACATCAACCCATCTTCCATATGTGTACATACAGTGTGTGCCGGTTGGTTTACAAATTGTTTTGTGCTTCCATTTCGTAGTCTTCAATTACAATTACATTGTATATAATCTCGTATTTTCAGTCAAAAATTAAATACATTAGTATCATTTGACTGTGCTTTTATTCATTCATGTTTTACAAGATAATCATAATTTACTTAGCTTGTTTTATAACAGATCATATTATCATCCCAAATCCATCCTAAAATCATTTTGTAGATATAATAAGAAAGGAGAACATCTTTATATATTTATTATTTTCTAAAAATCTACATATTTCATTACTGTATTTTATTGTCTAATCATTGATAGAATAGATCCCAAATTTTATAAAATTGTTTATCCTCCTGTTCTCTAATTTCAGACGTCAATTTACTCATTTCAGCACATTCCAATGTTTTCTTAATGATTTCCTCCTGTGATGGTGTTTTCTCATTTTTCCAATTTTTAACAAATACAATCCTAGCCGCTGTTAATACATTTACAATCAGATTTTTCAAATCTTTACTATAAATTTCAGGTAAAATGCCCAATAAAAATATCTCTGGTTTCAAGTCTATATGTGTTTTTGTCATTTTTTCCAACTGCATATGGATTTTGGTTCAGTATTTTTTAGCATCCGCACAAGTCCACCACATATGGTAATATGAGCCAGGTGTCTGATGACATTTCCAACATTTTTCAGATTTATTCTTGAACATTCTTGCTATTCTTATCAGGGGAAAATGCCACCTGTAAAACATCTTATACAAATTTTCTTTATATGCTGTTGATATTGTCATTTTATAATTTTGAGACCACAATTTTTGCCATTTCTCTAAATCGATCCCATATCCAAAATTCTTCCCCCAAGCAATCATAGTTTCTTTAACTTGTTCTTCTTCTAGTTTAATTTCTAATAGATATCCATACAATTTTTTAATCACCTTTTCATCAGTACCTGTCAAAATCTTATCTAAGTCAGTCAGTTTATCATAGAAACCTTCTGTTTTAGAATCTTCATCATATCTTGAATGTATTTGCGCATATGAAAACCAATTCATCTTTATACCTTGTTCCTCTAGTTTTTGTATAGATTTGAGATCACCCTTTTCATTCAATATTTCACCATATCTAACTGTTTGTTGCTTTTTGTATATTATAGGATAAGAAAATGCTTCAATAGTCGATAGCCAGACTGGAATTTTCAAATAACATTGTCTTTTAATCTTCTCCCAGTTTAACCATAGAGACTCCCGTATATAATGTTTTCTAAAATATCCCTGTGTTTTAGTTCCTTTATACCATAAAAAAGCATGTCACCCCAACAACAGCTCATGTCCTTCTAATGTCAACAATTAGTATTTCTTAGTGTTATCCATTGCTTAACCCACATCAGATTTGTAGCTTGATAATACAACTCCTAATTAGGCAAACCAAATCCTCCCAATTAGGCAAACCAAATCCTCCTCTAGCATCTTGCAAAAGTTTTAATTTGATTCTCTCTTTCTTACCTTGCCATATATATTTCAACACAATTTTATTTAAATCTTCAAAGTAATCTTTTCCAAGCCTAATTGGAATTGTTTGAAACAAATATAAAATTCTGGGTAATATATTCATCTTGATTGTTGAAATTCTCCCTATTAGTGACAGTTGTAAATTTTCCCATTTCACCAGATATAGCGCTATCTGCTGTTTAAGTTTGATATAATTATTCTCTTTTAGTGTACTACATCTTGCTGTCAAGTATATCCCCAAGTACTTGATCTTATGCGTGACCTGAATTTTCAATAGGTCTGCCAGTTCTTCTTTTTGTCATGATAGCATATTCTTTGTCAAGATCTTTGTCTTATCTTTATTTATTTTCAAACCAGCCACCTTTCCATATGTCTCTATCTTTTCTATCAATTTTGGTGCTGTTTCTAGAGGGTCTTCTAAAATGAAAACCAGATCACCTGCAAATGCTTGCAGCTTAAATTCTTCCTTTTTGATTTTCATTCCTTTTATATTCTTTTCATCTCTAATATTTCTGTTTAGCACTTCCAAAGTTAACACAAACAACAAAGGTGATAGTGGGCACCCTTGTCTTGTTCCTTTTCTTATATTGATAGAGTCTGTCAGTTCTCCCTCTATCATTACCTTTGCCGTCTGCTTATGGTATATAGCTTCTATTGCTTGAATAAATTTTCTAGCAAAGCCCATCTGTTCCAGCAATAATAACATGAATCGCCAATTCACATTATCAAATGCCTTCTGTGCATCTAGAAATATCAGAGCCATTTGTTTTTCAGGATGTGCCTCGTAGTATTCTAAAGTGTCCAAAATTACTCTCATATTGTCTTTAATTTGTCTCTTTGGCAGAAATCCATTTTGATCGGGATGGATAAAATTATTTAGGTATTTTTAAAGTCTTTCTGCCAATATTGAAGCAAAGATTTTATAATCTGCATTTAGTAGAGAAATGGGTCTATAGTTCTAAATTTTTAATGGATCGGGCTCCTCTTTTGGAATAAGTGTAATATAGGCTTCTGACCATGATTTAGGTATCTTCTTCTTTAACATAACTTCATTCATAACTTCTAGCAATGGAAGATTCAACGATTCTTGTAATGTTTTATAAAATTCTGCCGGAAGTCCATCTGGGCCTGGTGCCTTTCCATTATTTTGCTTCTTGAGTGCTTCAGTTAACTCCATTATCGTTATATTGCTTTCTAACATTGTTTCAGTCTCTTTAGGTATCTGAGGTAAATTAGCATTCTGTAAGTACTGTTTAACTCTTTCCTCATCAATATTCTCTTGCATATATAATTTTCCTTAGAAGTCTCGAATGATTTCCTTCTTCTCTTTACTACCATAGCAAACTTGGCTTTGGTCATCTGTTAATTGCAATATTTTCCTTGATTCTTTCTCCTTTCTCAATTTGTATGCTAACCATCTACCTGGTTTGTTTGCGTCTTCAAAGTAGTTCTGTTGAGCACCTCTAATTTTCTGTGCTAATTCTTCTTTTTCTGTTTGACCCATTTTATGTTTAACTATATCCATTTTTAGCTTGATGTCCTTGTTCTGTGGCATTTTCTGTAGCTCTTTTTCAAATCTTTTGTACTCATCCTCTAAAGCTTTAGAGGCTAAACTTTTCATGGTATTCCTTTTCCTTGTATAGTCTATTATCAAGCCTCTAACATATGCCTCCATTGTATCCCATACATTCTGCATTGATGTATCTTCTTTTTTATTTTCTCTAAAGAAAAAAGCCAATTCTTTCTCCATCCACTGTGTGAAGTTTTTTTTTCCTTTAAAATAGTATTATTTAACATCTATCTAGATCTTCTTCTTTGTCCATTCCATTTAATTGTCATTGGATTGTGATCTGCCCAAGTACTTGTTTCAGTATTTATTTCTTGAATATTAGTTATTAATTCTGTTGACATCCATATCATGTCTATTCTGGACCATGATAAGTGTCTATTTGAATAGAAGGTATATTGTTTAGTTTTAGCATTTCTTTCTCTCCATGTATCTTTTAAGTTTATTTCATCTACCATTTTAAAAAAAGATTTAGGGAGAGTCTTTCTGTTTTGCTTTATTGTTTTCTGTGCTGTATAGTCCAGTTTATTGTCTACAATTCCATTAAAATCTCTTATCATAACTATATTAGCATAGTCCAGTTCAATTATTTTCATATGTAATTTTTTGTAGAATTCTTCTTGTTTGTCATTCAGGGCATAGATTGCAATCAGGAGTGTTTTCGTATTATTGTCCATTATTTCCACCATTATTATTATTCTGTCATCATCGGTATAAATCAATTTTGCTGGGATGGTCTCTTTAATGTATAAAACCACTCTTCTTTTCTTACATTGTGTCAATGAAGTAAATATTTTTCCTAGTTTTGGCTGTATCAACAATTGTTCATATTGTTTTTTAATATGTACTTCTTGTAGACAGATTATATCAAATTTTAATTTCTCTAATTTATGAAAGGTTTTCCTTCTTTTAACGGCTGAGTTAAGTCCATTTATATTAACTGTAATCAATTTTTTCTCTTCCATAGTTATATTTTATAGTTAGGTTTGACAGCTGTTGTAGATCTTGGTTCACACATTGTTCTGTGACTTTCTCCTTTCCACCTACTGCACTTTCTTCTTTTCCAGTCATCATTTGGGAGTCGTCTTGAATTCAATTAGTGAAATTTCTTTTTCTGTCTCTTCCTTCCCTCTGAAGAATTCCGTGTAAAATGATTCCGCTTTCTCAATTGAGTCAATTCTGTATCTCTGTTCTTGCCATGTGAACATTAAACCTTCTGGAATCAGCCATCTATAATTCACCTCTTTTTTAAGTAACAATTTGGTGAGGAATCGGTATTCTCTTCTCATCTCTCTCACACTTCTGGGTATTTGTTTCAGGACCACAATCTCCTTATCTTTATATTTCAATGTTTTCTCTTTTGCCACTTGCAATATTTGCGTTTTAATGGCTTTCTTTGTAAATCTAATGTGAACTTCTCTTGGTAATCTATTTCTCATCGCATATCTTGTGAAAACTCGATAAACCTCATCTATTCCATCCATCATCTTCTCTTGAGTTATTTCCAAAGCTTCAGCCAGTATTTCTATCATTATCTCAGCTAAGTTTTGTCCTTTTTCTTCCTCTATGTTTTGGAATCTAAGATAGAATTCTAATCGATCCATCTCCCATCTCAACATACCACTTTTATCTTGTTCAACCACCGTTAATCTGTTATCAATATCTCCAATCTTCTTGTCCCTTTGTTTATCTTCTTCAATTTTTTGGAATCTTTCATCATACTTCAACATCATTTGTTGGATGTTCTCCACTTTTTCATTGGTTTTCCCTGTCCTTTGTTCAATGTTCTCTGTTCAATGTTCTCTGTTCTTTGTTCAATGTTCTCTATTCTCTTTTCAATATTCTCTGATCTTGCTTGAATATTTTGAATTTCTTGCATAATCATCTGCAAAGTCACTTTTTCTTGTTCTTTTTCTAGCCTTAACATTGTCTGTATTGAACGTTGTCCTCCAGATGGCGGAGAGGAAGAAGTAGAAGTTGAAGTGCCAGGAGCTGTTAATTTCCTACTCATTTTAAGTAATTCAAAATCTTCACGTTCTTCTAGACCTTAATCCAATTGTGAAATAACCAATTGTAGTTCCAGATAAAAATCATAAAAAAAAAAAAAAGCCAAATAGTAATGATAATAAAAAAGGAGGACAAAATTTCTTCGGGTTCTTGTATACCTTAATCCAATCAGTGGTTAGGTGAAGAAAAAGGCTTGTAAAAAAAAAAAAAAAAAGGAAAAATTCTTCAGGTTCTTCAACACCTGAATTCAATTGAGAGGTCTCAAATAAAAAAGAATGCATAAAAATAAACCAGAAAAGTAGTTGAAAAAACAAAAATACCAGGAAAGGAGAGAAAAAAAGCTATTCCCTTAAAAAAAAGAAAACATTGGTACTAAAGCTTTCCCTTTAAAATAAAAAGCAAGCGTAGAGATTTGACTTTCACAAACAAAAAAAAGAAACAAAGACAATCCAAAAAAGCCAAAGATCCAAATAGCTATTACAAAAAATAAAATAAAATAAAATAAAGCTCGTGAGGAGGGATAGCACAACTTAGAAAAAATAAAAAGAGCACACTGCACTCTGTTTAATTATCCAAGGCTCTTATTATAACTCTCTTCTCCAAAAACTTATCATCTTTTTTTCCCCTAAGCTTCAACACCAAACTTCAGCTGTTGATAGGAACCCAGAAGAGCACCTGCAATAAGACTCTCTCGTGCTCTTCCCTCTATCTTATCAAACAGGCAATGTCCTTGAAAGTCTCAATTCTTTCTCAGCTTTATCTGGTCAAAGGAAAAGTAGAGTATTTCCAAGCTTCTAGTTGGCAGTGTTACAAAGTTTCTTTAGCTTTCACTTTCCCCCTCCTTTTCCGGCAAAGTATAATAAGAATTAATTAAAAAAGGAAAAAGATATTTTTAAAAAAAAGACTAAAAGGGAGTCTCTGGCTTAATATATTATAAAATCAAAAAGGGAAAGAAAAGAGTAAAAAAGGAAAAAAACCAGTCCAGTTTCAAAATATAAGATCATCAGCAATAAGAAAAAAAATATAAATATTACTTTGACATTTCTGTTTAAAATCGCTGCTTATTCACTTCTATCAAAAAAAACTTTTACAGATTCTTTCTTTCCTTCCCTTAGGGTGTCCTCTCAAATCTTAAAATAAAGAAAAGTTCTCACCAAACCGGCACACTTTCTCTTTTCATTCTCTTTCGTTTCGGAGCCGTCCCAACTTCAGCAGCTTTAATGGCTGCCTCTTTGCCGCTGGCAAAAAGAGCTTCTCCTAGATCTACCAGGGACTTTGCGATATCCCTGGGATCGACAGGATACGCTCTTTACATTCACCGTCTCTTTGGGACGGTTTAGATCCACTTGGACCGTCCAGGAGCAAAGGTATCAGCTGCGATCTCAGATCTCCAAGATCGCATGCCGTATCGTCAGAATGCCAGCTCCACCCTCTCTTCCAGCTGTACTTCTGTCGTAGTCGGAGTGAAGTCTGCAATAATTTGCAGCTTCACTCCGAGCTCTCCTTGTGGGAGGGACCCAACTGGGACCAGAACCATCCCGGAGGGGTAGTGAAGAAAGTGGGATTTCCTGACAGGTAGAAGAAGAGCCGCATCTTTCCTCCCCGGCAAGAAAACTTCCGAAGATGAGCTGTAGCAGTAGCCAAAATGACTGCCATGAAGATGGGAGGCAGTCTGAAAACCCAAGACTTTGCTGGAGTGAAGAAGCAGTGAATGGTGTATGGACTGGGTGAAAATACTTCAAACTATAAAAGGTTACCCTGATAAAAAATAACAGGAAAAAGATCTTACAAAGAAATGAATTGTCGGTGATTTTAAAGTTAGAAAAAAAATTGGGAAATGTAAAGAATTTAATTTTTAAAACTTAAACGGAAGGGGAAAAAATCCAAAGAGAAAACTTTTACAAAAAATAGCATAAAATTGGAATTGGTGATTATACAGGATTTGGTGTTGGATAGGCATTATTTAAAATGCTAAAATTGACTGTGGAAAAAAAAATAGCATTTGAAAAAGTTGGCATATTTGATGAAAGTTTAAAGAAATGGAAAAAAAAGGTGGAAAGTTAAAACTGGAATAAGAGTGCCATCTGCTGTTAAAAAAAACCTGTAGAGCCCTTAAACTTTATGACCTATTTAAAGTATGAATTTAAAAGAAAATAAAAGGAACTGTATTACAACAAGACCTCAGAAAATTGGAACATTAAAATTAAAACGGTGGTGGAATATATGAAGATACAATCCCTGAATTTTTGAAAAGGAATAGACTGATTAAACTTGGGAAATAAAGACTTAAGGCGATTGGACTTGTAAATCAAAGAAAAACACTGGTTTAAATAAAGACTGCAAGATAATTGGATATTTGGACACACACAAAAAATAAGCAAAATAAAAATGAACGAAATATGCAAAGAAATAGTGGAATTTAAAACTATAAAAGAAATGATAAAACAGAAGCTTGGACTTACGCAATAAAATACAGAGCATGAAAGAAAATATGGAAATGGTGACGCAAACTATAGAAGAACAAGGAATGCATGAGGAGGAGGAATTAAATAAAAGAGAAACCAGCAACACAGGGCAAAGGGAGCAACAAATAAAACAAAAAGGAAATCAAATTCAAAATGTTAATGATTGATATAATAAATCAAGGGGAGACTATTTTGAAGGTAAAGCAATAGGAAAGGAAACTACAGAAAGAAGATTTGGAGAGGGTGGGGTTAAAACCATATGTATATAGTATATGGTAATACATAAAAATGATTATATTGTTATTAGAATATATCATTTGTTAAATGAAAAAGGGAAAGTATGATTTGTGCAATGTAATGAGATTAGAGAGGGACTTGGTATTAAAAATATAATGGTGGCAAAATTAATATTAAAAGGGATAAATACTGGATAATATAAATTAAGATGAATTTAGGAATGATTAATTGAATGATAAAATATGATAAAATTTGCAAATATGATGATTACAAGAATATGTATTAAAATGATATTAAGAATATAGAAATTGATATAAAGTAACATAAGAATATTGAATGAAAAAAAATGGTAATAGGCAATAATATGAAATCAGATAAGAAAGTTAATAGAATATGTAATTATGGTCACGTTTGCTTTAAAATGTTAAAGATCTGGAATCACACTGTTCACCCAAAGATGTATTTAAAGATATAAAAATAAAAAATGTATTGGAAAAAAAGAAAATAAAAAAGCTTCATTTGTTGGTTTCAAAGAAATGCAGAGTATCACAGCCATCTGTTTAATATACGTATGGCATAGTTTGCTCTATAGAAGCCAAGCACAGGAAAAATGTTTTTTCCCCCGAAATCATCTCAGAGTTATGATAGCAGTATTTTCTACTTTTAATATAGCAGTGCCTAATACTTCTGCCTGAAACATTATGTAGAGAAAGCCTGGAGATTGTGACCGTGTGGTTATAGCTCATTGCAATTTCTTAATTAGGATCCGGATCGCAAATGATCACGTTACTGCAGCAACAGCCAAAACTCCAAAGATCTGTTATAATTACCACTCATTCAGTACAAGTTTGAACAGTCAATGAGTGAATGGTAATTAAATGAAGACCACCTGTATCCCAAGAGATTGCAAATGTGCACTGATATTATTGTTCTAGGAGAAACTTACTGGAAACCTGTAAATATATAGATTGATGAATTATCAGAACTCATTTTTCCTTAAAATTTCTCAGTTCATCTCATTTTAATTGAATTTTCGTGTCAGCTCTTCAGACTATGTTTGCCTGACACATACCCCTAGTTTATGTTTAAGTGTGAACTTATAACTATTGATTCTACCCAGTGGTGGGTTTCAAAGAAGTTTACCACCAGTTCAGTGGGCGTGGCTTGGTGGGCGTGTTTTGCATGCACACACACACTTTGCGCATGCTCAGAGGCTTTCCTACTCACCTTCTGCAATCCCTTCAACAGCTGATGCACGGCAATTGCTATGCCGTGCAAAGCAGCTGCACTTCAAAAGCAGGGAATAAAGGTGAGTATGGGAGCCCGGTCTGGCGGGTGGGCCCAACAGCAGTTCGTCAGAGAGAACTGGTTCGGTCTCAGCCAATCTTTGGCGCTACCAGTATGCCAGAACCAGGCCAAACCAGTAGAATAGAACCACTGATTCTACCCTTTTTGACACCACTTTCAAATGCCTTTTGTGGGTTGTTTTCAGTTTATAGTGTGCACTCTTTTCAAGCGTCTCTACAGTGTTCTAAAGCAACACATTATTAGAGAAACCAATCTAAAATTGGCTTGTTTAAGTGTATTTCTTCTGTTATCAATGAATGGAAATGAAAGCTGTCAACCTTTCTTTAGCTCGGGATTATAGTTCCTATTTCTATTCTATACTTGAGTCACAAACTGGTAATATTATGATTAAGTTGGATTGGTTTGGGAGAGAGGGGGTTAACGAGTGAAATTGATTAGGTAGGTTAGCTTAAGGCATCCCATTTATTTCTCAACTACCTTAAAATGGGAAAAATTAGGCCAATATTTAGGTATACAAGTAATCTTTGGTTAAAGACTACCTTGTTTGATGATCATTCACCTATAACAGCATCTCTGTGGTCACATGATTACCTTTCCACTCTTCACAGCTCACTTCTGACATGATAAGGATAAGCCAAGGGGGAAACCAGCAGGAAGTCGCAAGTCTTTGTCATATGACTTTTGCTTATCCATTTGTGTGATTCTCTTAACAACTGAACTGATATTGTCAGTCAGGCATGGACACATTATGTGTCACTTAACAACTATATTGCTAATCCCAATAGCGGTAGTGAAGCGAGGACTACTTATATTTTGAATTATTATTTATGGAGTGTAATTAATCCTTTTAGCACCAGTTTTGCCCCTTGAAGCCTCCAGAACTGAGGAGATCTGCCGAGGCTTGAAGCTGTATTAGTCCAGGCTAAACTCAAAACTCCAATGGCAGCATTTGGGAATAAAAGATCAAAAGTTACATGATCATGCTTTCCTAATTGTTCAGGATGAGTGTATTGTACAAATTCATTATGTTTCTTCTGACAATTATGAATATTAGTTATTTGTGAATTTATGTATTAAAATTCTAATATATTTGTTCATTCTGGCATAACAAATATTCTAAAATATGAATACATATTCCTTAAAGTAGTCTGCTATTTCCAGGGAAAGATAAATTTAAATTTACAAAATTCATATTCCTCAAGGATATTTTTCTTACATTTTTTAAAATCAAAATCACCTTTCTAGATACCTAACCCTAATCATCTTTTCCTATTTATACAACAGGAACAATCACGGTTAAATTCTCTTGTGTGCCAGACCTTTGTCTTCTGTTATTTGTGGTCTGTAGGTGGAAATGTAATGGAGAACTGTTGGGATGCTTTTGATACATTTGTAAGACAGCAATTTGAGGATAACCCTGATGCCAAGGTATGAAATATATTGTGGGAAGAATTTATTGCCATTTGTGGTAATGTTCTTCATTATCATATTGCGATAAAACAAGAGTCATTTTTCCTTTTATCTCAGCCTATAAAAGATATTCACAAGTGTTTCTACATTCAGAAACACCCCAAACAAACATCCCTTTAAAATAATGTTAGGCTAGGAATATGCAAAATTCACAGATTTGGGAAGAGAATATTTGGGAAGAGAACATTCTGGAACTCAGGAAAGTTCTCTTTCTCTATAGATCTTGCTAAACTGCCTCTTGAACTGGAGATGATCCAGCAGTTTCTGGAATTAAATTCCCTGAACTAGAAGTGTTTGACATGTTCTGGACCAGTTTCCTAATCTGTTTCAGGGCTGGATCAGCCTGGTTCACCTTGAATTGCTTCTCTTTTGAAAGATGGGGATCGCCTCTGGAATGACATTTTCAAGGAGTGTTTTGGCATGGCTTGGAAGGAAATGGAATGTTCCATCCCAAAATGATAGGAATGCATATCACTGTTTGGCTATATAATAGTGGGTACAGGCATCTCTCTTCCCCTTTGGTTTCTGGACCCAATTCTCTAGGGCTATTATAATTTAGACAATAAGAGATTTCAGATCTTTCAAACTGGGGCGTTCCTCATAAGGAGGTCTCCAAGCATATCTGTGGCTCAGAATCCTAGATCAGCGACTTTTAAAACAATGTTGAGTAGACTAAACCTTTGTTTAAAAATAGGCTAAACACAGCAGACAGGAATGGTGTGGAGGTTGTTCCATAATGCTGCAGCAGCAGAGAGAAGTGGCTGGTTCTCTCTCCTGGTTTATTTTCTGAAAACTTCTCCCACCTCTACCCAATCTGTGCCTGTCAGCTCTTTTTCAGGTTTGCTTACAGGTGCTGATGTTAAAGAGTCAGCTTCCCCATTTCCTGCCACCTCTGCCAGCATTTGCTGCTGATTTCTGGGGGTGGTGGGGAGAGAAGAGGAAAACAAGGTGATTTTACTCTATTTGCCCTTCAGGTCTCACAATAAATAAAGATACAGCACTTATGGCATCACTGATATAATTTTCTATAGTCTGAAAGACTGATAGACAGCATTCTTGGCTCTTAATCTCTGTAAGATATATTATTATTGGTATAAAACCTAAGTAAACTTCATGTACAACAACTGGCAAACTTGTGAAATAAAGAAAGTTTTCCTTGATTATTCGCTGATTCAGAATGCATAGCTGTAATGCCTGCTTTAGATATTTTTTAATGGTAAATTCTGAGGATACTGAACAAAATTCTGCATTCATTGTAGAGAAAAACCCAAGAATGTATTACAGTAGTAGTTTCTGCTCATTTATGGATCAAAGAATCTGAGCAATTTATGCTTCGAACTCCTATATCTGTTATTAATAGAAGGCTTGCCATTTTCCTGCATATTCAATTCTTTTACTCTTAGTCCTTGGTAGACCATTAACACAACTGTTTCACCTTCTAGCTCCCAACTTCTGGTGATTTGTGGAGTGTTTACATTGATTATGATACAAGGCGCTTGGATCCTTGGGAGCGAATTATACCAACCTTTAAATACAAAAGGACAGTTCCATTTTTCGAAATGCTTGTTCCTACCACTGACACTGTACGCTATGGCTTTCTAATGGAAAAATTGCTAGCTGTCAAACATTCCGTACTCTTCACAGGAATTACTGGAGTTGGCAAGGTAAGAAGTATTTGATTACACAGTGAAATCATCTGGTTTTGAAAAAAAGTAGCAGACTTAAGTGGACTTATTAAAGATATTTAAAAGATTGTTCATTAAGGCATTCTTGACTAAGGCCCAATCTAATTATGACTCCCACCATATAGTTGGGTGTTGTGTAATTGTTCTTTATTTAAAAATAACAGCACAAGGGCTGTGAGGCAGATGAGGCATCATCTGTAGAGAAGAAGACTTGAACATTTTTTCCTACTGGTAGGCCTAATCACCATTCTTCAACTTGAATGCCATGTATACCCTGTTCCCAGTTCTAATCAAGACAGTAGTCTTTCATACTACAGTCCCAATCTGACTCAACCCTTTTCTTCCCAAAAAAAGGAAGAGTGACTTAGCCATTCTGTTGCAACACAAGCCACACACAGACACACACACACTTCCTTTGGACTTTGCACAAACATCCCAAAGCTGCAGAATTTGCAGCAAATTAGCACAAAACTCAGTCTCTCTGCTTCTCTCTTTCTCTCTCCCCTCCTCTCCCTCTCTCCCTTTCTCTCTCTCTCTCTCTCATAATTTCTGCATTTTGGGAAATTAATTCTCCATTATAACTATAACTTCATTATAAAGGTTACACTATCTCCTGATCAGCCAAAAAGGAAGAAGGAAAACAAATGCGTTATAAACATTTTGAAAGACTTGTGGAATCCCTTGTTTAGTGGGAATGGGAAAAAGAGAAAAAAAAAACACGCATATGAACATTTTTGTGGCCCATAGAAATGGAATGGAAGAAATGGAAGAAACATGATTGGGAAATGTAATAGTATTCTGTAGTCTGCTCCACATGTAGCAATATAGTTAATATTGGAGGGAATTATGGTATCTATATGTCCTGTTATTTCTCTACCTTTTCTTTTACAAAGTCTGTAGTTGCAAAGTCACTGCTTAACAAAATACAAGATGAAGCCGGCTATGTTCCTGTTTACTTAAATTTCTCTGCTCAGACTTCTTCATCCAGGACACAAGAGATTATAGAATCAAAATTAGAAAAAAAAAGAAAAAACATTTTAGGTAAAGATAAGTAATTACATTCTTTTTTTGTGCTATATAATTTTGTTTTTGTTTGGTTGCTTCTTTTTGTAGCACTTGATTACCTAACAGACTTTGAAGAAAATTATCTTTCTGATAGGGACAATTCATTAATATTCTTTCTGCTTCAGATTTGAACACAAAAACAATATAGTTGTACCTTAAAATAACAGCAAAAGGAAGAGTGACTTGAAATATGAATATAGGTTGCAGTATTGTATTGTATACTTCAACATTTCTCTCACAAGAGGGCACTATTGGCATTTGACAAATCTAATATATTCATCTTATTATCATGTTAACCTGAGTTTCTGTTTCATGCAGTTTTTTCAGTCAGCCTCTCTTTTCCTTTTGTCATGCAGGAATTCCCAGCTGCTGGGGTTTATCAAATATGTTTCCCTTCCCTGTTTTTAAATTAATGTTAAAATTATACCAAAGTGCAATTTCTGTTACTTGAGGCTAAATACAAACACAACTGCATATAATGTTCAGGGTGCTCTGGCTACGTGTTGCTCATACCTGAATAATAATAATATTTGTGGGAAGTAGATAACCAGCCCTTCCATATTTTAAATGTCATGATTGAAAACTCAGATTCTAATGAATAGTTAAGCCTTTTGCAAAAATAAAAGAAAAACATTTGGAAGGGATCTTGGAGGTCTTCTAGTCCAACATCCTGCTCGAGAAGGAAACCCTATACCATTTTAGAGAAATAATTGTCCAATTCTTCTTTTAAATCTCCAGTGTTGGAGCATCCCCAACTTCTGGAGGCAAACTGTTCCACTGACTAGTTGTTCTAACTGTCAGGAAATTTCTCCATAGTTCTAGGTTGCTTCTCTCCTTGATTAGTTTCCATCCATTGTGTCTTCCCCAGCCTTCAGGTGCTTTGGAGGAGGCTGACCTCCTCTTCTTTGTGGCAACCCCTTAGATATTGGAATATTGCTATCATGTCACCCTAGTCCTGTGATGGCAAACCTATGGCACGTGTGCCAGAAGTGACACGCAGAGTCACCTCACCGAGCATGCCATCCATCACCTGTTCCTTTTCCGGGTTCCAGTGCATGCATGCACGCCAACCAGCTGGTCTTCACATGTGTGGGAGTACTATAAACTGGAAGAACGCATGCCAGGAAGTGCACGCCGGCCAGCTGGTCTTCTGGTTTCTGGTGCACATGCACACACAAGAGACCCGCTGGCAAGTGCACAGGTACGCGCTGGAAAACAGAAGCTCAGCATCCCGGTGCGTACATGCACTATGGGGAGCTGCTCTTCTGGTTTTTAGTGTTCCCCTGTGCATGCGCGCACTCCCATTTTGGCACTTGGTGCCGGAAAGTTTCGCCTACACTCCCCTAGTCCTTCTTGTCTGTTCTCTGTATGAATCTTGTCAAAATGTGTGTTCAGGAGAAAAAGTATTTTGCTTTCTAATCTAAATGTGGTTTGGCCAGATTTTATTCTTGTTTTACCAATCTATTATTAAAGAAAAGAGGATAGAATTATATGTTCCAAAAGTACTTTTTTTTTCCAAGAGACATCTGGACTTTCTGGTTTTTCTTTGAAGACGTTTCACTTCTCATCCTTCTTCAGCTTTGACTGGATGGTGAGGAATGGAAGGATTTATACTCATTTGCATTCTTTTAGCAGGTCCTTAAGGTCACATAGGGGTTTATCTAGGTTATTATCTATGTAAACCTCCAGGTGGCTTTAATGACTCACTAAAAGAATGCAAATGACCAGCGGTCTGCACGGAGTATAAATCCTTCCATTCCCCACCATCCACTCAGAGCTGAAGAAGCTTCTTGGATGAGAAGTAAAACAACCAGTTGCCTCTTGGGAGAAAAAAAAGCACCTTTGAGACAACCATGACCTGGATGACTGAGAATCTCCATAGGCATAGAATTATGTGCCTTTCTTTCCCTTCAACAGAAATGGCAAAATAAACCATATTCACAAAATTCCTTTACAGATTAATTTACTTTGCCAGGACCCATGGGTTTAGCTCCCTAGAGCAGCTTTTCTCTAGATAAATCTGAACTGCAATTTCTTCTATTCCAGGGGTGTCTAACTGGATTTCTTCGAGGGCAGATCAGCATAGTAGTTCTCCTGCATGAGCTGCCGGGGGGAGGGGGGTGGAGAGGGAGAGGGAGATGGGACTGATGTCTCCTGCCAGCCAAAACAGGGTGTAGGAGGGGCTCGTGTGGGCCCCCTGCACCTCATTTTCAGCTTGGATGGCTTCCTGCAGCATCTGTTTTGGGCTGAGTTTTCTGCAGAAGGCCGAGGAGGCTGAAAACAGCCACACGCAGCCCCCCTGCGACCCATTTTGGCCAGCAAAGGCATTGCAGGCCAGTCTTTTGATATTTCCAGGTTGGCTCCGTGGGCCAGATCTAAGCTTGGCACCCCTGTTCTATTCGCTGCTGGGAATTCTGGGATTTGCAGCACCGAAAAATCTGATGATCTCCAAGTTGGAGAAGCCTGCCTTAGATGCAAGTAAATATACTACCTTATAGTATATAGGTATACTTTATAGGTAATGCTAAAGGCAGTTTAGGTAAAAAAATATTGCTGTGCAGAGCTTTCTTCAGCTCTCATGATCATGGGCTATCACTCATCTTCTGTTGCCTTCACCCCATCAAAATTTCCAAGGCTCTCTTTTGTTCTCTACTTTTAACAACATATTGCTAGAAGAGAACATAAAGATGATTTACTGCATCTGTTAGGCTATTTATTTTACATATTATTTATGTTTGCCTGCCTCCTTGCTCTGACATGCCTGATTTTAGCTTTAAACTTACTAGTGGGCTTTATCATAGTTCTCTGCAATATTCATCAGAAAATGGTGGTATAAATAGATAAAAGAAATCTATTACTGCTAGTCCTATCAAAACGTGGATACAGAACATCTGACAACTTCTTTTTTCATATTTAAATTAACAATCAATTCAACTAATTGTTGTACACTGCCCAGAATCCTTCTCTGGGGGAGACAGCTAGTTTAGAACTATAAAAAATAAGTAAATAAATAAGTAAATAAATAATCTTACAGTTGTTCTGAAAAATGGTACATTAGCATTTTTCATTTTAGTGCAAATTCACAGTACCTGTTTGGATTCTATAAAATATATCAATTTCCATACTGCTCAACAGAGGACAGCATGTGACATTTGTATGCATTGTGATTATCTTTTAATATCTGCCAGATATCTTATTACTGTGATGTAATACCACACTATAAAGTGGTATATAAATCTAACTGCTATTGCTAATTTTCTATAAAAATAACTAATTTACACAAAATGTGTTATTACAGCATTATATAAAGTTGGTGTAAGTAAGGCATCAGGCTAGAAATAGGGACTTCTGCCTTAGATATAAAGACAGCTAGGTGACCTTGGGTCAACCATTATCTTTCTACCTAAGGAAGAAAGCAATGGCAACCCACTTCTGAAATCTTGTCAAGAAAACTGTAGGAACTCACCAGGAGTCAACACTCATTCAAAGCTGCATGCGCATACAAAAGCAGCCTTCCCCAATTGGTTGCCTTTCATGTATTTCTATTATATGCAATCCCTAACCAGCATGGTCAACATTTAGGGACTGGGGAAATCAAAAACAGATACTGTACATCTGAACTATTTAATTTGAGAAGACTGAAACAGAGAGAGGGAGGGGGAGGGAGGGAGGCGGACAACTTGGAGGACCCAGTCTAATACTGGTACCTATGAACTATTGACCACAAGGAGAAAATTGTAGATGGAGAGTTAGGGATTTACTCTGTGCCCTCTTTGTTCATCACTCTATTGCTTTTTATCTGAAAGACAGCTAATCTGACATCCCTTCAATTTTGACTTTTGTACATATGCTCTGACTCTTTTCCTGCTACAATGTAGTTATCCAAGGGCCAGGCTTTGATTAGCCCTATAATGTATTTCCTATAAATACATTATCCATTATAAATACAATCCTCATTTCTGATGCATCTATCAATCTTGTGTCACTAATAATTGCTCAGATTAAATTCCAACTCTCAGAAATGATTATATAGACACACATCTGTAGAACATTCCAGTCTCCAATAAAAAATTCCAAAGGTTTGTGATTGTCCTCCTTCTCAGCATTTTCACTCGTTATTTGATTATGTCTCAGTGATTTTAGGCAACTACTTTTTAATATTAAAAAGTAATTGCTGTATTTTCTTTATTTCACCTTCAACTTTATTTTATTATTGTAAAGATGGTATGGAAGGGTGTGGGGGAAGCAGAAATTCATATTAGAAGACCAACTCTGCCCTGAATGGTGCCTTATCATTTTTTTTCCCTTTAGGAAAGCTGTATGCCTTACTTCAATATTTTCTGGAAGATCAGTTAGTTGTCAGATGTAGTTTCTAGGTGGCTACTCAGCAAGCCCACTCTGTCAAATACATAGTGGTTGATGGTGTTAAAGTCTTGTTTGACAAACCGAATTCTTCTGATATCCATTACTTTAATGCTTGGGTTTATTGAGGAATATGTGGAATAAGGCAAAAACACTTCTCATTTGTTGACAGTAGCCTTTTAGAGAATGAGGTGGCTGGATGGAGTCACTGAAGCAGTTGGTGTGAGCTTAAATGGACTCCGGGGAATGGTAGAGGACAGGAAGAGCTGGAGGAACATTGTCCATGGGGTCACGATGGGTCGGACACGACTTCACGACTAACAACAACAGCCTTTTAGATGCCGTTTATTGAGGATAAAATTGTGTTCGTTTGGAAGTAATATGCCTGATTTAATTGTTTCCCCCTGCAATTTGTTTGCTTTCTGATGATTCTGATCCCTTCGGTGTGATCTCTTCAGGTTCTCTTGTTGTCCAGTCAACCTCTTCAATTTTTCCTGTTAAGGAAGCCTTATTAAGGATGTGATAAGCTTTCTTTGCAACTGCTTCTTCTGCAGAAGGGATGTTAAAACATTGCCATACGTCTTCATCCTGTTTGGCAATTGTCTCACTTCAGAAAGGTCTCAGCAGGTTTTCACTACAGACAACTGTTTAGTAACCATTATATCACCCATGAATATAATACTGATGATCATTACCCCAAATTGGTTTTTGTGGACTGTTCCCTTTTGCCTCTGATAAAGCTTTCTTTTCAAAAATGCAGAATTAGTGACAGCTTATGTCCGTTTTTACTTAGAACTGATTATCTGATCTTGCTTAAAGTCTATTGCATATAGGTATTATACATAGGTATTTGCTCTAAGATAGCCATTTTATTTTATTAAATTTTAAATTTTACTTTGTTAAAAAAACATTAAATATCTCTACAACTACAAATCAGATATTCTTGTATTTTCTGAGTAAATGTTAGTAATTCATGAACTGTTTGTAAATTATATATCTCTGAGAACTTCCTCTCTGTTTGTGTGCAGTTTATGCGATGGAATGTAGTGAGGAGATGAATCCCTGTGTGGGAGGGGGTGAATTCCAGAAGAGTAAGAGGCAACTTAGCCTAGATATTATACATGAGAGAAAGAGGACAAAGATAGCTCCTCCCTAATAGTTCTCAGAGTATATTGTAAATGCAGATAGTAGAGTTCTCAGTCCAGCAAGGTTTTGTCTGTAGGTGTGAAACAGTAAAGAACTCAGCTTGGAAGAATTGCTAGGTGTCCTTTTTTATTTTGGGCCCGACAGTTTATCAGTTGTCCTCTTGGTATTGCAAGAACAGTTCTCAACGTATGATCACAATTGAGCCCAAAATTCATGTTGCTAAGCGAGAAATTTGTTTAGTGAGTTTTGCCCCATTTTACAACTTTTCTCGCTACATTTGTTAAGTGAATCACTTCATTTCTTAAATTAGTAATACGGTTGTTAAATGAATCTGGCTTCCCCATTGACTTTGCTTGTCAGAAGATCGCAGAAGGTGATCACGTGACCCCAGGACACTGCAACTGTCATTAATGTGAGTTGGTTGTCAAATCGCCAAATCTAAACCATGTGATCATGGGGATACTACAAAGGTGGTAAGTGTGAAAAATGGTCATAGGTCATTTTTTTTCAGTGCCACTGTAACTTTGAACAGTCACTAAATGAACTGTCGTAAGTTGAGGACTCTCTGTACAGTAATATGGAAATCATTCAAACCTCGCCCACAATTTTAATTAATAAAATTCTCAATTCATTTAGAGATTAAATCAGAGCATAGAAGAAGTCAACTGGCAGCCTTTAATATAGATCCATCCTTCCTGTCTTTTTCCCAAGATAAAAAATAGGGCTGTGTCCAATTATTTGTTTCTTAAGGAAGTGTCCTGTTTTCATGTTAGGGCAGTATCCTGTCTACTTTCTTTTGTTTGCCAAGCCCAGCTTTCATAACAAGTAATTACATTTTTTAATCTGTTATGCGTAGACCTATCAATTTTCCTCCTTAGTGTTTTTGGGTAGCAAATACTTAACATACATACCAACCTGCCTTCTTCTCAATGCTTATTCCTCTGGGTCAAGCAAGCTTCTGCTATATTGATTTCTCAGGGGAGCTGCATTGCCTGACATTTGTCAAACAGCTAACTATCCTGCAGATTAGAAACCAGAGCATTGACAGATGTTGGTTTCAGATGGGCAGTCTTCAATAACCAGTCTGCCCTTCCATCAGCAAGTATAAATGTGTGGTACATAGGAGAAAGAGACTGGCTATCTTCAAGTGTGGCTCTTCAAAATGATGATGTATGCTTTCACACAATCTACCCACCATCCTTTTTTCAGGCATATTTCTTTTCAGCCTACTATGAGAAGCATGCCCCACTTTCTGTCTGTTTAAGCTCAAGGACCTCAATGGAGCTTCACGGAATTTGTGGTAGGCTTATTCCTGTGGAAAGCTTTGCTTTAGGATTTTTCAACATTTCCCGAGTGTAAATGAACATTTGAAGAATCAGAATTGTAAAGTTAGCAGAATTATTGCACGCTGAAATATTTGGGGTATGTATGTATTTTATGGCAAGGCTTACCATCAGTGGTTTCTTTCCTCATGTATTGTTCAGGAGCACCAGGGAAAAAAAGAGTGGTCATTTTTGTGGATGATTTAAACATGCCGAAACTGGATCGTTATGGCTCACAGCCCCCTATTGAACTACTTAGACAGTACCAAGACTTTGGAGGATTCTATGACCGAGATAAGCTGTTTTGGAAGGAAATCCATGTAAGTCTATTTTCAGTGCCTTTGATTGTTCTAATTCCATGTTTCATTAGAGACATGCTATAAATAGTGCTAATTACTGCTCTCCTTCCCAAAGGCTGGATTCTGATGCATGTAGAGTTTCGAGGCTTGTTGTTTCTGTAAGACATTCTTCACTCCAGTTCATACAGGCAAGGAACGCTACGGCATATAATGGAGGCTTTGCCCTGTAGAACGAACTATTAATTTATTACTGTTCTCTGTATATATCTATGCCATATTTTTGTGTCACAGATTTAACAAAAAGAGTCATTGCATTTGGAAGATTTTCCCAACTGTTGTTGTTCTAGTTGTTATTTAAATCTGTATACAGCCCAACTCCCAATGACTTTAGGCAATTGTAGCAGCAGGAGAAAGAAGATAAATTCGGAGATAAGCTATGTTCACAACAGAAAATATGAACATTCCCTTTGCAAGTTGCTGAAGGCATGTGTATTGCCTCCACATCCCATTCCTCCATCTGGAAGCTCAAATATTGCTTCATCCGATATTTTCTTTTCAGTGTATGTTTGATCCAGGCAGATATTATGCCTTAACAATCTGCCAACACTCACTGACAAAATGGTTGCTTTTGAGAGGTGCATTCTTTAGCAATGTTTGGTCTAAAATGAAAATCAAAAAGGATATGTTAAATCTCTATAAGACCTGGGGCTCCTATTTTGATGTGCTATTCTTCAATTTATGCTTTAAAATAGACTGAAAATATTCAGTTTTGGCTACCCAGTGACCTCCATTACTAGCATGCACCTCCTAGCCTTAAGACAAAATATCAGATTGGATCAGATATAACTATCAGGGGGGACCATCAGGAGAAATGGAGGCAGGAATGATATCATTTCCTTTTTTCAGGAAAAGCAACCATGTGTTATAAACTATTCTGTTTCAGAGAGAAAGCTCTTAATGGTATTATCTCCTGGGCGCTTCTGTGTCGTGGCATGTCTGGGCTGCCTCAAGGCCTAAAAGCTATTTAGGTCACCCCAGGTGCCCAGTGCTCCCCAATCCTTTACCTCATTACCATGTGAATGATTAGGCTGGAAGGGAGAATGGGTGAAGGTGACTTTCCTCCTGTGCCCTTTTCTTCAGAGTGATTGGATTTCCAGACCCGTATCAGAGGGCACATGACAATTACAACTGAAAGAAGCACGATGAAGTAGCGTAGGAGCTCGACCTTTGCATGCTCTCTTCTCCCAGTTGATCATATCCTTGGCAAACTGCCAGATAAAATGGGGAGCTTACCAGGAACGCAGCTGTACCTTGGCAGAAGTGGACTAAGATGTGGCAGTGACATAGTGCATAGAATTCTGCAAACTATTCAGAAGAAGTGCTTTTTGCAAGGCAGATTGGCACAAATTAAGTGTCTGTCTCTCTTTAAAGTGTTAATGCAAACTGCATCCTTTGCAAGGCTGCACAGTTGGGTTAAAGGTTGGGTTGGGTTTTCTGCATGTATATTGTTCTGTCCTCACTACACGTTACTCTGTTTGCAGCTTGATGTGCAGCTAAATCCACCTATCCTCCAATAAATCAGACTGTGCGCATAGATCTGGATGCTTTGTTAAAGGAATAGGATGGATGAAACTGGGATAAAAATAAATAGATAAATAAACAGATAAATAAATAAATTTCTTCATGGTGCTTCTGTTTCTTTCTGAATGTTAAAGGAAATGGAGTCTGGCTTTCCAGGATGCACTTGTTTTGGGAATGAGGGTTCATGGATAGATGACTCTTAAAGGGGAGAGTCAGCTTCCAAACAATACAGATTGGTATTTGGCCCTGGCCACTAGATGGGGCTAGAGAACAACAACACTATATATACAAATTATATGCTGGGACATGACATATATTCCAACCTAATGTTTCTGCTAGGACTATTAGTAAAACTAAGTGCCTATGCACACATGGACAGAGGGCCAGAAATAGTCTTTGAAGGAGATGTGAGAGAGGAGCTGTTTTAACACATTAAGAGATGTTCCATTACTAACAGTACATTTTGTAAAGCACCTGTTTTGAATAATCTGCATGACACTATGTATTTTTTTCCTAATTTATTAATGTCTGGTCACAGTCAGTAGTTGTGCTCTGACGAAGGTAAAATCTGTTGATTTTTTTCCTGAAATTTAAACACCAGAAGAAACAATCCACTTGAGGACAGCAGTTTTCTAATCAAATTACTCTTATACTTGGCTAGGTTAATATTTGTCAAGTTCCTTGTGTTATGCCATCTGGATTCTTTTATATTCAAAACTGTAGAAGAACACAGAATTGTATAAACTCAAGCTAAACCTTTATGCTCACAGTACAGGTATTTTGATACCAAATTAAAAATTGGAGTAAGAATAGAATATCAAGTATATTGAGTGATGGTTTACATATAAATATATTCTTTGAAACAGGGATCTTTAGAAGTAATAGTGCCACAGATTATTAACTTCTCACACAAATCATCATGTCCCCAGGACGTAACTATTTGTTCAGCTTGTGCACCTCCTGGTGGTGGACGTAATCCAGTTACCGCACGTTTCATAAGACATTTTGCTATGCTGTGCCTTCCAACACCCTCTGAACATAGCCTTAAACAAATTTTTCAGGTGAGTACCACCATCTATGTACATAAAAAACACAAGTATACATTCTTTGGGCTTTCTGTCATAGCATATTGTTGTGTAATGCAAGATCCAGATAGACAGCTGGGCTAAAGCTACTGGTAATTTCATTTAGATTAGAATGTAAAATAGCAAACGTACTTCTATAAATAAACAACCAGACCCAGGTTTCTGCTTTTGGCTTTATTGTTTTAATTGCTTTTCTGGTTTTTAGTATTATATCAATCTGCTGAGAGTTTCATTCTTAAAATGAGTGCCCGTACAAAGTTTTTAAATAAACAAACTGGGCTAGATGAGACTACCTTGTGTACAAACTGACAAAATTTACTTTTTTTCAGATCCCTTTTTCTGAAGAAAAGGTTTTCAGGCTAAAAACATTAGTACGTTTAATGCTCATTTGTGCAGATAATGTTCTCTGCATACCTTCCAGATGCATTCTTTCTTTCTGTAGCTTTACAAATTAAAGAAAATTATAGTGTTTAAAAAAGCAAGCCAAAGCTATATGTTCCAGCTGTGAATGGATGAATTGCTCTGATGCACAATAGAATTTTTTTTCTATCAGCTGCCTTGATCCAGAACCTTGTGTGAGTGTTTGGCAATGAAACAACACTCTTGCTTTCAGATGCTTCCTTATTGCTTTAATTTGTTTGCAAATTATGAATTGGCACTCCCATCATAATGATTTTAGGAATTATGATAGATGTAAAAAAATGGTACTCAAAGTAGATGAAGAATTTCAGCACTTTGTACAGAACTATAGATTAATTTACTTTTAGTGATTTTGTAAAAACAAAACTGTTGTAAAAGAAAGAAACAAATTTAAATATTTAGCTTTGTGTTTTACATTACTTTTCTCTTGGTCTAGGCAATTCTGAAAGGCTTCCTAGCTGAATTTGCCCAAGTAGTAAAGCAGTGTGCAAGTAGTATAGTGGAGGCTGCTGTTGAAATATATCAAAGAATGAGCATTGATTTGCTCCCAACACCAGCAAAATCTCATTATGTATTTAATTTACGTGATTTGTCAAAATGTGTCCAAGGTAAGTTATATTTATTCCATATATTAATTTTTTGTTATTCAAATTCTGTGCTCACATCTTCAGCAATTATTCTCTATATTTATCACATTACATACATTTAATTTTTTTTTCTGTACAGGTAGTCCTCAATTTACAACCACAACTGAGCCCAAAGTTTATGTTGCTCGGCGAGAAATTTGTTAAGTCAATTTTGCCCCATTTTACAGCTTTTCTTGCCATATTTGTTAAGTGAATCACTGCAGTTCTTAAATTAGTAACACAGTTGTTAAGTTAATATGTTTTCTCCATTGACTTTACTTGTCATAAGGCCACAGAAGGAGATAACATGACTCTGGGACACTGCAACCTTCATAAATGTGAGTCAGTTGTCAAGCATCCGAATGTAAATCACATGACTATGGGGATGCTGCCACAGTCATAAGTGTGAAAAATGGTCATAGATCACTTTTTTTAGTGCTGTTGTAACTTTGAATGCTCATTAAATGAACTGTTGTAAGTTGAGGACTACCTGTATTAATAACAAATATTGATAATTCACTTTATGATTTGTTTTCATATTTTAGTCATAAATAACATTATTGCTAGCATACTCTTTCATAAAGGTATCATACTTAACACAGTAGACTAAGAACTGCTACCCCATTCTTGAGCAAAGATGCCTGTTTTGAAGAAGTTTAGAGAAAACTTCAAATCAGAGTGGTACAATTTGTACCAATTATACTCAAAAAGCAGATGAATCCAATGCAATTATAAATAAAATAATTTGTGTTATAGCCCTAGTGAAATCTGAAATATATAATATATAATGCCAAATATTACAATATTTGCTGGCTTATGTGGTGCAAAATTAATTAACTATATATTTCTGATGTACTTTTCTCTGAAATGAAGTGGACAATTACCTTTATTGTATTTCCTAATGCACACATAAAATCAGAGAATATAATGATTAGAACTCATCTTTTCTGGTGTTTCCCAAGTTTGGCAACTTCCAGATGCAAGAATTTCAGATCCCAGTATTCCACAGCCAAGATGACCATTGCTGAGAATTCTAAGAATTAAAGATCACATAACTACAAGTTATTGAAATTGAGAATATTGAGTTCAGTTCCACATTTAGTGTAGAAACCTTATTACTACATCTCCAACAGATGTCCATTCAGTCTCTGTTTAAGTTCGTCCAGGGAAGAAAATCCACACCCTCTCCCGCTGCAACTACAGAATTTCACTACAGAACAGCTTGCACCATAAGAAAATGCTCCTTAACCATCCAATCAAAATTTGCCTCATTATAATTTAAATCCATTTATTTTTGGCTTGTGTTCTGAAACAACACGGAAGCAAATCTACCCTGTCTTCTACATGGCAGCCATTCAAATGCATATCTGACTGCAGTCTTCTCTTTTCCAGAGTAAAAATACCAAATGTCTCCAAGTGTTCCTCATAATTTTTTCCTTCCAGGACCCAAATTATTTTGGTTGCTTTCTTCTGGATACACTCCAGTTTGTCAATATCCTTCCAGGAATAAGGATAATATTCTAGATATGGACTTTAAAAAATAGAGAGGGAGGAAATAATTTCCACAGTTAAAAGTATCAGTAGGCTGATCAAACTTTATAGTCCAGGTTTATTTAATTTAAATATACAGATAAACAAGATTGAGGCATTAGTTCCAATCCTATGTCTACTTTGCAACATCTTTATTTTCCAGAATAGCTCTTGAGTTCCACATAGATCCCCTAAGCATATCTTGGGGGGGAGGGGGGGGAGAGAGCCCTGGCTGACTATATTAAAGTGTACCTCTTCCCTGCCGTTTTATATGAGCAACAATAATGCTGTCAACATTCCAAACACGGATAGGTTTTTGTTCAGTGGATAGAATCAACTTTACTTGGTAAACTGGTAAGATTGTATCCTACAGTCCTCTCTAGATATGATTGTGTGATTAATAATAAACATGAATTAGTAGTATTCATAGCTCCCGTATTTTGGTTTTGAGACAAGGAGATGCTTCTTTTCTGCTGAAATGCTAGCATTTCTTATGGTATCTGTGGACACCTGCATAAATAGATAGAAGTATACAACAAATGGTCAAAATTGGCAGCGTCCTATCAAATTCTGTACCTGTCAATAGTGGGGTCCCCCAAGGCAGTGTTCTTGGACCAACTCTTCATTCTCTACATTCTCTGTGATCATATTAAGAGCAACTACTCATCTCTAATGATCTAAGTGCTAGAGCCCACTGTAACTACATAACCAAAAAGGCATTAAGAATTGTTAACCTAATCCTACGTAGCTTTTTCTCTGGTAATATCACATTACTAACAAGAGCATACAAAACACTTGCTAGACCAATACTTGAATACAGCTCATCAGTCTGGAACCCGCATTGCGTATCTGATATTAATACAGTGGAGAAAGTCCAGAAATATTTCGCAAAAAGAGTTCTCCACTCCTCTACTCGTTGCAGAATACCCTATGCCACCAGATTTGAAATTCTAGACCTAGAAAACCTAGAACTATGCCGCCTTCGGTCCGATCTAAGTATAGTATATAAAATCATACATTGCAATGTCCTACCTGTCAATGAATACTGCAGCTTCAACCATAACAATACAAGAGCACACAATAGATGTAAACTCAAGGTAAACCGCACCAAACTTGATTGCAGGAAATATGACTTCAGCAACAGAGTGATCAGTGTCTGGAATACTCTATCTGACTCTGTGGTTTCTTCCCCAAACCCCAAAAACTTTAACCTTAGACTGTCTACTATTGACCTCACCCCTTTCCTAAGAGGTCTGTAGGGGGTGTGCATAAGTGTACCAACGTGCCTACCGTCCCTGTCCTATTGTTTCTTTTTTATTCATATCCATTTCATGTATTTATAACCATGTTTATACTTATACCTGTTATCTTATAATCGCTTGACAAAATAAATAAATACATTGTGGAATAGCCTCTCCATGGAGGTCAAGCTGGCTTCCCCTATGCTGAGGAAAGTTTCCAAAAAGCAAGCCTTTTCTGAGATCCAATCCATGATTTGAGTTGTGGTTGCTATATTCTGTTTTCTTTTCATTTGCGTAATTTCACTGTGTTTTTATTTTTCTATGAGGTGATTTTTCATAGTATTTTTATGTGAGCCTCCAAGAATAATTTTTGATTGCCGTGTCATGGAAATATAATACAAATATTCCTTGTACTATAAAAATCCTTGTGCAGTTGTTTTCTGTGTCCGACATGACATTCTGTACAATGTTTCCAATAAGATAGATTGGTGTTTGCCTTATAGCATATTTGGTGATATGACTGATACTAATTTTTTTACACAAAATTGGGTGGTTATTGCAAATTTTCCAGGGGGATAGCTTTTATAATGTCTGAGTATAGCTTAATTTTGTGTATGTATACAGAAGCTAAAGTACCTTTCCATATCAGCATATTAGTTAATTAGGCAACCCTTTTTTAAAAGTGAAATTTGATAGCTCTATTGTTCATCCTTGTGTACCTTGGTAGAATGTTTAGTAAAGAGATAATGGATGACGCCATCTTAATATGTGCAAATGTTGGTGAAAAGAAGGAAAAGCAGAATATATGATGTGCTAATCAAAAAAGCTATGTCTAAAAGAATGTGCTATAAATGTACATTATAGTAAATACTTAACTATGAAGAAATGATAGGTATGTCAAGAGAGGCATAAAACTAAATGAAGTAAAAATTGAACTTATTTGATCACCCTACTTCTGTCCTCATAATTACCTCAAGAAGAACACCATATATTAAAAAAATTGTATCAATTACATGTATATATGGGACCTAAGAAAGTGCAGAAAACAGTAACCATAATGACCAAAGTCTGCAGTATCTTAAATGCAAAAAGATTAAAATATTTGAAGCTTTTTAGCTTAGAAAAAAAGCAAGTAAGGAGCATTATGTAGGTGCTTAAAATGATGCATGTTTGAGGGGAAGTATTCCCTGAATGCTACAGGAAGCCATCGACTTACAACAGTTCATTTACTGTTACAACAGCACTGAAAACAGTGACTTATGACTTTCACACTTATGACTGTTACAGCATCCCCATGGTCACATGGTCAAAATTCACATGCTTGGTAACTGGTTCATATTTATGACCGTTGCAGTGTCCTGGAGTCATGTGATCTCCTTTTGTGACTTGACAAACAAATTCAATGTGGAATCCAGATTCATTTAACAACCATAACAAATGCAATGATTCACTTAACAAATATTGGCAATAAAAGTTGTAAAATGGGACAAACTCACTTAACAAATGTTTTATTTAACAATATAAATTTTGGACTCAATTGTGGTCATAACTTGAGGATTACCTGTATAACCTGAATTCATCCAGTGAACTTGAATGAAGATTAGGACAGATAAGAAAAATGTTTTACTTCTATGTGTAGAATTCATTCGTATAAAATAGATACTGCTAGCCATCCTATTAGAGAGTTTTAAAAAATATTAGACAAATTCATAGGATGAAAATATGATTAATGATTAGAATATGTTCAACGTACCTCACATGAATTAACCAAAGAAAAGGAAAAAAAATACATTCTAGTTGCAAAACTTTTCTAAAAAAATTTGACCAACTTAATCAAAAATACTATTTCTTGCTTGAACTTCCCTCAAGACATTTTGAAGAATTGCACATATCAGGTATCTATTTCTAGAAGTTAGGAGTGGATTCATCTTCCACTATTATATAATAATTCTTTTGACCTTCCGCCATGTATAATTTTTTTAAAAAATTCTTAGAGTTAAAGATTCAGTTACTTAGTTTAACACACTAGTCTCTTAACACACTATTCCATGTAAAAACTCACAAAACAGATTGTAAAAGTATAATAAAAATATAAACTATATTTGAAACATTACTATATTTGTTACATAGCTCATATCCCTTTGAGGCAATCCAGTCAAGAAAACAAAAACATGAGTACTGACACTATCTTTTTATTGTTAAGGTTATAGTAACAGAGTCTTGCGAATCTGAAAGCATTTCTCCCCTTCCTCTCCTTTAGTTTCCAGAGAATTAGAGAGGGTTCCTTTCTCCACTCTCATTCCCTCTGTGGGCTGAGATACCTCTTCTCTGAACATTGCTTAGGCTGCAGTTCTTCCTCCTGTCTCCCAAGGCTATTCTCACAGACCAATTACAGGAGTGTGCACTGCAATCAACACATCAAAGAACTGACACTAATCTGATTGTCACACTGGGGGATGAAAATGAAGGCCACAGATATTGAACATAACTAGGACAGGCTTGTTCCTCCTAGTCATGATAAGCTATGTCTTGCCATAATCTGAGGCAGTATGCCTCTTAATTCCAGAAACTGCAGAACATGACCAATAATTGTTACTATGATCATATTTTAATTGTGCGCTTCCCTTCAGTAATTGGCTGGCCACTCTGAGAAAAGACTTCTGCCCTAGCTGGGCTTTTTGTCTTATCTAGAATGACTCTTTGTTTGTTCTTTTGAATACCTTAGAAACAATAGCATGTCACAGAAAAATATTTACTTGCAAATTGCATTTATAATAATCTGTTGTGATTTGCACAGAATAATAGTTTGATATTAGAATTATCAATTGGTGAATATGTACATATTTTTAAAAATATTGAAGATTGCTTGTTGTGTAAATAACATTTGTTTTTCTATATAGGCATACTGCAGTGTGATCCTGTATCAGTTCGAGACCAGAATCAGATATTTAGACTATTCTGTCATGAGTGTCAGAGAATTTTTCATGACCGTCTCATCTGCAATGAAGATAAACAATATTTTTATTCTATGTTAAGCGACATGGCCAGTAAGAATCCTTACTTAATGTATTTGTATATGTCTGATTGTTTTTTTATTCATAAACATTCTGTACTTACAAATCAGCAAACCTATTATTTTAATTTTTAGGCAAATATTTTGGAGTTTCAACTGACCCAGACTCATTTGCATCCAAACCTATCTTATTTGGAGATTACATTAAGGTGAGTATATATAGAATCATAAATTTATGATTACCTTTATATATTTTATAAAAAATGTCCATCTATATCAGTCTTTCTATGGCCGAAGTTGATTTACTCTTATGAAAAGTGTATGAATTTCAGCATCCAGTATTACAATAACAATCTTATAGTCAGACATTTGCTGCTGGAATTCAACAAAACCATGAAAGTGTTTTTAGATAAATAATAGAGAGGCTTGAACAGTAAATATAGTATCTTATTTTAAAATCAATTTATTTTCCTGATCTGAAAAAACATTCAATTTCCCAAGAAAAATCCAAATGCAGGCCTTGAAGGGATAGTGGAATATAAATGCAGTAAATATTGAAGAAAATCATATGTACGAAGATATTGTTTCAAATACTGTATACAAGATCCATCCCACCCCTGAAAGGACCTAATGGTAAAGACTGCAACAATGATACCATTAAAGCCAACCTCTTTAACACATTCTTTAGCTCAGTATTTGTAAACAGCAATGGATTATGCCCAGTATTTCCTAGTCGAACCACAGACAACTACAATGATCTAATACATATCGATTTTACAGAAAACAACGTTGAAAAAGTGCTACACAATCTAAAACCATCTCTTTCTATTGGACCAGATGGAATATGTGCCTACTTCTTTAAAAAGCTATCCACTGCCATAGCCGAACCTCTAAGCATAATCTTTGAAAAAATTTTCAGGGCCAGCTCCTCGCCAAAATTATGGTCACAAGCCACAGTCATCCCCATCTTCAAAAAGGGAGACCCCAGCTTAGTTGAAAATTACAGACCAATCTCTTTATGCTGTGTCACCTGTAAAGTCATGGAATCAATTATTAACCAATCCATTATCCTCCACTTAGAGACAAACAACCTACTCTCTAATAAACAATTTGGTTTCAAAAAAAAACTATCCTGCAATTTGCAACTCTTACACTGCAAAAACATATGGACTACGCAACTCGATCAGTGCAAAGCAATAAATGCAATCTACATAGACTTCTGTAAAGCCTTTGATTCAGTGGTACACGACAAACTACTCCTACAACTAAAATCTTATGGTATCTCTGGACACCTGCATAACTGGATAGAAGCATTCCTGTCAAACAGACAACAAATGGTCAAAATTGGGGTGTCCTATCAAATTCTGTACCTGTCAACAGTGGTGTCCCCCAAGGCAGTGTTCTTGGACCAACCCTTTTCATACTCTACATAAATGACCCCTGTGATCATATTAAGAGCAACTGTGTCCTCTTCACTGATGATGTAAAGCCATTTAACACCACAGACAATACTGCTACCCTTCAAAAAGACCTCGACTATGTATCAGAATGGTCAAACAAATGGCAACTTCGAATATCAACAAACAAATGCTCTGTCTTACATATTGGCAAAAAAACCCCAGAAAATAAAATACAGGCTGAATAGTCAAGACCTTGTTGATGATCCAAGCTCTGTAAAAGACCATGGAATACTCATCTCTAATGATCTAAGTGCTAGAGCTCACTGTAACTACATAGCCAAAAAGGCTTTAAGAGTTGTTAACCTAAACTTACGTAGCTTTTTCTCTGGTAATATTACACTATTAACTAGAGCATACAAAGCATTTACTAGACCAATACTCAAATACAGCTCATCAGTCTGGAACCCACATTATGTATCTGATATTAACACAGTTGAGAAAGTCCAGAAATATTTCACAAGAAGAGTTCTTCACTCCTTTACCCGTTGCAGAATACCTTATGCCACCAGTCTTGAAATTCTAGACCTAGAAAACTAGAACTATGCCGCCTTCGGTCCGATCTAAGTATAGTATATAAAATCATACATTGCAATGTCCTACCTGTCAATGAATACTGCAGCTTCAACCATAACAATACAAGAGCACACAATAGATGTAAACTCAAGGTAAACCGCACCAAACTTGATTGCAGGAAATACGACTTCAGCAATAGAGTGGTCAATGTCTGGAATACTCTACCTGACTCTGTGGTTTCTTCCCCAAACCCCAAAAACTTTAACCTTAAACTTTCTACTATTGACCTCACCCCTTTCCTAAGAGGTCTATAGGGGGCGTGCATAAGCACACCAGTGTGCTTACCGTCCCTGTCCTATTGTTTCTTTTATTTTTCTTATATGTATCCATGTATTCGTAACTATGTTTTTACTTATACCTATTATCTGGTAAGAAATTGACAAACCAAATAAATAAATAAATAAAAATAGACCCCAAAGAGAGAAAAGGCAAGAATGAAGTTTAAAACCACTCTCTGCCAACATCTCTGTTAGTTTGTACACATCTGTTATTTTTTTAATGAAAAATCTACACAATTATTAAGTATTAGAATGGAATGATGCCTAGGCTAAATAACATTCATGGAATTCCTTCCCCCCCAAATGATGGTGTCTCTTATTGAGATGAAATGTTTTCCGAATTGAAGTGTCTATTAGATTTTGTGGAAGTGTCACATTTAGAAATAAATTTTGAGCTGCTTTCAGAACTGACAGATCAAATCAGTAAACAGCTGATCAGCAGATGGCCATGGCACAAACATATGGAGTGAACATGTTGATGGTTTTCTTGCTCCTTTGCTTTGGAATAATTCCTAGAGTAATCTCTGAGGTACTCAGACTTGTTTCACTAAATCTATTAATTAAATATTTGCCTATATAACTGTGATGTGATTCATTAAATTGAATTTACCTTCAGTTTTAGAAGGAAATGTCTTCAATATGCACAGATATTAATTATAATAAAGATACAAAATTGTTTTAAGTGATAGTCCTTGTTTTGTCATTTCTTTTTGAAGAACAAATCTTTGGACGCTGAGAAGGTTTGTGGACCTCCTGGACTTCAAATCAAAACATAGATCTGGTGTCAGCAAAAAAACATGCACTAGTTTTTTTTATAAATTTTCCAAAAGACTAAATTCTAGACTTCAAATGATTTGTTAGATGTACAGCCAAGGAAAGGGAGACTTCCCTGCTCCAGGCATCTTCTGGAAGCTTATTTATATACAGTATGTCAAATAGAGAGTCTCACTGCAAATTTGGAAGATTCATTTATAACAGTTGACAGCATCAATAGGTCATGGACTTAGATTATGATTTCTGCTTGGATGACAAGGGGATTAAAAAGCATACTTTCATGATGTCAGTTTTTTTCCACCAAGAAACCAAATATGTATATTTTCTTGGAGGTTATTTTCATAAATGAATAAGAATATGAAGTTATATTTGTAAAAAAGAAATCTTGGACTGTGACAAATATGTGTACTGCAAATATAACATTTTCCAACGCTGAGCTCATCAAGCTGGAAAGGAAAAACAAGAAAACAAACAGAGGTTAAAGTTAAGCCCTTGGGAATGGTTTAGATAGATCATTTAGATTTAGATAGTTGAAATTGAAAGCATCTGAAAATGATGTATTCCCTTCTGTTCATTGCTGAGCAGTGGAACAATAATCACCTTGATGAGTCCTCATTTCTCCCATATCAATCAGCCAGGGAGTATCTTATGACATATTCCAAATTGCTTCAAAGGATGGTATAGTTGAAAACTAGGATATGCATTCATTAATAAATAAAATGCTATGAAGTTTAAGAACATAAAAAAGAAGATGGTTCCATTGGACTAACTGTTAACTTGCTATAGTACTTCCCATGAATCCATGACAGGGAGTCAAAAACAAGGGAATAGGTTTTCAGCACACCTATATTCACAAGGAACCATCTTACTCAAAACATTTTAAGTTAATTAATAGATCCAGGAGATGTGACAAGCTACTTTTCTCTCCGCATGCTTAATTTTGTATAATCTCTGTCAATATTGCTTTACTCCTATCATCGCTACATATCTTTGATTAGCATCTGTTCTCAATTGTCATTATCATTGTATTATATTCATCTGATTTTTCTCAATGATGCCATGTAGATTGGAATAGAAAAAGCTGAACGAATTTATGAAGAATTACCTGACATGGAAAAGATTATAGGAGTTTTACAAGACTATCTTGATGATTATAATATAACAAGCTCTAAAGAGGTCAAGCTGGTATTTTTCCAAGATGCAGTAGAGCATGTTTCAAGGTAAAATAGTTATCATTAATTTAGCATAAATATTATATAGGCATTATTGAATATAAAGTATATATGAAATATGTGACATACCTTTGTCACATACAGGTAGTCTTCAGGTTGTAGCTGCAGTTGTGACCAGGATTGTCATTTCCAATTAATGAGACAGTGAAAACATGAGAACTTGAAAACAAGTTCTTACAAAGGGACAAAATATTAAGGAATCATCTGAGAATATAGGCAGTTCCAAGCTGTGTATATTTTTGTAAAATTAAAACGTTCAGGTCTGATAAATTCAATATTTCTGAATATCAAGGTTTTTTTTATCCCCCTACTCCTCATATAGACAGTGGACGTATCTAATACTCCTGCTCTTTTTTCCCCACAACATATTAATCTTTCATATTCAATTTCATATATTGTTACTTATTCCATTTTCCTTTAAATTCTCAAATATTCTTATATTCCTTACTTATTTTATCCAATTCCCGTTATTTCATTTTTCTTTAAATATTCTCATGTTTTGTTTTACAATATTATCTCATTACACATATTTACTTTTATCCGTCATATTTGTAATTTTGTCACATACTGTTATTCCATTCATTGCTCAATAAATTTCATACTAGTTCTAATAATTCAAAAGTTGTCCCCTTTAATTATCAATTCAAGTTTGCTACCCCTTTACCTTATACATTCCCTCAATTAATTCCCCTTTAATTTGTTATAAAAACGTACCATAACATAGTCATTCTTAATTATCACATTCTAAATTGACAACAATACTTCTAACTACTATGTATAGCATATATCATATATATATGTGTGTGTGTGTGTGTGTGTGTGTGGTATTCAGCTTTGTTCGGGTATTTTCCCACGTCATTTTATTTGTGCTTTTAAAGTTGTAGACCTATGGAACAACTGTCCTTCCCTACATAAGAGGTACTACAGACAAAATCAGTAAGATACTACACAGGCATCACATCAAGACTGCCTTCAAAACAGATAGAAAAATAGCAACCATCCTTAGAAATCCCAAAGATAAAATTGACCTGGAAAACCAAGGCATATATGAAGTCCCCTGTGCATCATGCCCTGCCACATACATTGGACACACCAATAGAAGAATAAGTACCCGCCTGGATGAACACAAAAATGCAGTAAAAAAAGCTGGAACACACTTCCTCACTAGTCTAACAGATGAAAGCCACAGGACATAGCATCAACTTCAATGGCACCAAAACCCTAGCCACTATAGAAAATCCCAGCCACAGAATTATCAGAGAAGCCATAGAGATTGAAAAAAGACCTGAAAGCATGAATAGAAGAGATGATTCTACCAGACTGTTGATTATTTGGAAGCCTGCACTCACAAACAAAAAAATCTCCACACCTACAAGCCAGGCAAACACAGCACAAAGAGATCCCCCCTGATACCTCCAGCTCAAACACACCTCAACCAGACACCCAGATGAAACCTAGCTTCCTAATAAATGATAGCTGTCCATTTACTCGGAGCCAAGCCACACTAAAAGCCTCCAACACAGGAACACAATGTTGCCAGCCAATCAAGACAAAAAAAGCCACAAAACAGAAGATATTAGAAACACCAATCACGCAGAACACAGCAAACTCCAAGACCAATAAACACAGACCAATCAGGATGAAGAAAAAAAGCATTCTGGCACAGCAGTAGGCTAGCCCCAAATTTAAAACTGAAACAGCTGTAAAAGTCTGACTCACAGACTAACACAATACAGAAGCCTGATGATGGCAGATGAGATTCTGCCAAAACGAGAATATATATATATATTAAGAATATTTGTTTTCTGAGGTTCTCGCGGGTATTTGTATGTGGATCTTTGGTTATTCGGGTTTTCTCCCGCGTAAGATTGTAAGTATCTAGGCAACGTTTCGATGAAGTCTCATTCATCATCTTCAGGCTTGGTCTTCAGCTCTGTGCTTCTCAGAGTGATGAGATGCTCTGAGAAGCACAGAGCTGAAGACCAAGCCTGAAGATGATGAATGAGACTTCATCGAAACGTTGCCTAGATACTTACAATCTTATGCGGGAGAAAACCCGAATAACCAAAGATCCACATATTAAGAATATATATATATATTCTTAAGTTTTCGCAGGTACTTACATGTAGGGTATTCAGCTTTGTTCAGGTATTTTCCCACGTCATTATAGTTGTGCTTTTAAAGTTGTAGCAACATTTCGGCAGAATCTCATCTGCCATCATCAGGCTTCTGTATTGTGTCCGTCTGTATATATATGGTATTCTTTTTCTCAATCACATTCTAAATCATCTATTATTTCAAAAATATTAATCTGATAATAATTTTTCCATTAAAATTCTCATAATTTTATTCATCACTTTATTTAATATCAATTAATATCCTTATAATAAATTCCCATTTCCACATCTATTCCATTTATATCTATATCTGATTTAACAATAATCCTTAAAAAAAAAAAGAGTATCAGTTCCAATCTTTTCTATTTTTAAACCTATATTCTTATGTATCACAACACATTACCTTGCAGAATCCCCCTTCCTGTTCTTCTTCTACCCATTGTCTCTCATCCTCCTGACCACTTTTTTTTTTTCATTTTTGATTGCTTTCTGCTTCTCATCATTTTCTGATCCTTTCTCTTAATCCTACTTTTTTCCTTTATTATTTCCTTCAGTTTCTTACTCCAATTTTTGTCCCCCTACCTCTTTTGATCTTTCCTCTGTAATTCCCTTTTCTGCTGTTTCCTTTTTCCTTGTTTAACTTTCCAAACAATTCCCCCTTTAATTATCACATCAAACCTCAAAATTTTAGATTTAATTCTTTTTTCCCCTTGTTTTAATGTTCATTGTTCCACTTGTTCTTTAAAGCTGGTTTCCTCTTTATTAAACTCCTCCCCTTCTGGTTGTCTTTGTTCTTCTTTAGTCAGCATCACCATTTCTAATGTTTGTAATATACTACTGCACATTTCCAAGCTTTCTTGCATCATTTCCTTCATATTTCGTAGTTCCAATTTTATTTCCACACATAATTCTGCCATTTTGTACACTTCCTTTTATTTTTGTTTCTCCTTTCTTTGGTATTTGTATCCAGCCAATTATCCAGTAATTTTTTTCAATGATCGTCTTTAATGTTTATTTTCAACAGTCAATGTCCATAAATCTTTATTTCCAGGTTCCTTCTATTAATTCCTTTTCCAACTTTTTCCCAAAGTCACCAAGTAATCGCAGAGTAATTTCTTTTCGTATCTTTTTTATCTTTATAGTATTCTAGTATTTCACTTTTCAGAGTTTCTATATTATTATAATAATATCCCTCTTATTTCATGTCAAGTTCCAATTTTAAAAGGACCAAACACTTTTCAAAAGTCACTGACATTTTTCCTTTACCATTAGGTGGTGCTCTCCATTATGTCCAAGTTCCACCCTTTCTTTTTGCCCCCCCCCCTTTTTTTAGGCTTTAAGCTTTTAAATTTCATTGTTTCAACTATTAGCTATTATTTCTTTTAAACACATTCAATTCCAGCATTTAATTATGCCTGCTTAGTGCCAAAATCCAAATAATTATTTAATTTGCAAGTCTTTTATAATCAAATATTTTCTTCTGAATTTTCAATCTCCAAATTAATTATTTTCCAAGTCCAAAACCAATTTCACAAATCTCCAATTTTCTTCTCTCTCTCTCGGGTTTCTGCTTTTGCAATCTTTCCTAAAAATTTCTTTGTTTCTTAATTCCGGGGTACCTTAATGTCCATGTATTTTGCCTGGTTCATACACTGCTCATAGCTTCACCGCTCCAGCACAGTCTTAATTTCCTGGACTGCTTCCCATCTTTGTGGTGGCCATTTTAGACCAGCACTGCAGCTTGTCTTCAGAGGGAATTTTCCTTGTCGGGGAGGGGAGATGCGGCTCCCCTCAATCCTCCAGTGGATCACTCTTTCTTCACTACCCCTCCAGGGTGGTTCTGGTCTTGAATGGGACCCTCCAATGAATGAGCACAGAGTGAAACTGCGCACAATCGCGAATTCCACTCCGACTCGACAGGAGCACAACCGCAAGTCCCCAACTCAGAGTTTCCTGAGTTCCAGACCATTTGTCAACGTGAACCAAAACTTGATCATATACATAGACAATACATATTAGAGATATAGTGCTCTTTCTGCCTTCATTTCTTGACTTTTAAATTATTCTACCTTGATTTTTACTTGGCTCCTACTTTACTGATATTTTTATGGTTTTTAAGTCTTTTATCTGTGAACTGCTCAGAGTGACTCTGTGAGTGATATGGGCAATATCAAATTTTTATTAAATACAATTTATATGTATATATCTCTATATATATCTAGCTAGATAGCTAGCTAGGTAACTATAAACAAACCAACAATTAGGTGAGTTTCCAGGCAAGCAAAAACAAGCTCACTCCAATATGTGAAGTTGGATTTTATGTTTCCCTCTCCATATGTTAGGTAATGTGACATTTGAATAAAGTAAGTTTATCATCGCACCCTCTTGAAATCTAAAAACATTCTACAGAGATTGCAGAAGGATTCATTATATTTGGTTGGAGAACAATGAAATGTAGCAAAAGGGTAGGCAAAGGATGCATGTGTCAGAAATGTAGAAAGAACTGTTCAAGTCTATTAAAAGTAAATATAGTATGAATAGCTAAAATATAAAACAAGAATAAGTATGTATGAAACACAGCCGGAAAAAACATGGTATGCAAATAGGGCAAAGAACAAAAGAAGTAAAATGCCAGTGAGCAGCCTAGGCCCTTGATTTGAAGCCATCAATAGTCCTTGTACCAAAGTAAAGCAAACCACAAATTCATAAATCAGAACAAGTTTGGTGGTGATTATATTATATTTCTTAAACTTAGTTCTCCCTGGTCAGAAGGAGTGACCAAATCTAACACAATAAACTGTTGAGATTTTTGCTATCAAATTTTAGTTATATGGGTAAGGGTGATTCTGAGCCACAATAAGAGGGTGCATGAATCAAGCTGTGATTGTAGTCATGTCCTGGGAGAGTATTTAAAAAAAATAATCCACTGCTTCAATTCCTGTACGTACAGTATGTCACTGAATGAATATGGTAGAATGGCATTTTTACTTTTGTAAGTTTTATCAAAGTCAAATGTCATTTCAATTTTCTGCCTAGAATTGCTCGGATGATTCGTCAGGAAAGAGGAAATTCCCTCCTGGTTGGTGTTGGAGGCACAGGGAAGCAGTCTCTGACTAGACTGGCCTCTCACATTTGTGGCTATAAATGCTTTCAAATAGAACTAAGTCGTGGCTATAATTATGATTCTTTTCATGAAGACCTTAGAAAGCTATACAAAATGGCAGGGGTGGAAGACAAAGACATGGTTTTCCTTTTCACAGACACCCAGGTATGAAATAATGATACTGAAATTCATTTTGCAGATAAAGCACCATTAATATAATGAAATGCGATGTGATTTATGTACTTTTGCTCATGCAGCCAGAACACTTCAGAAAGGGAATTTTAAATGCCATTCAATGTTTAAATTTCAGATAAGACACTGAAAGTAGAGGCACTCTGCTAGCAAAGGATAAAGATAAAATTTGGATTCATTCATGTTTCTGCAAAGTGTGGGCCATTGTTTCACTGTTTGTCTGTTTGTTTGTTTTTGGTAGTACAGGTAGTCCTTGACTTACAACAGTTTACTTGGTGACCATTCGAAATTACAACGGCGCTGAAAAAAGTGACTTATGACCATTTTTCACACGTATGACCATTGTAGCATTCCCATAGTCACAGGATTTACATTCAGATACTTGACAGCTGACTCACATTTATGATGGTTGCAGTGTCCTATGGTCACATGATCACCTTTTGTGACCTTCTGACAAGTCAATGGGGAAACCAGAGCCACTTAACAACATTGTTACTAATTTCACAGCTACGGTGATTCACTTAGCAAACATGGCAGGAAAAGTCATAAAATGGGACAAAACTCACTTAACAAATTTCTCCCTTAGCAACATAAATTTTGGGCTCAATTGTAGTGGTACGTAATTGGGTCATTAGTAAAGACTACCCATATCTGCCTTGTGATTTTATCCCACATAAAACTGTGGTAGGCAATGAAGTTTGCCAGTTTGTGGTGAAGGGTGATTCAAGGCATAGCAAAGAATTCTCACTCTTCATTCTAGGAATTTTAATGGAAAGTGATGAGAGGGACACAGCTAGTAATGTACAATTGCAGATTAGGAAGATGTACTGATTTATAGTATGAATAAGAATGCTTAGCTACTTGAGAACTTGCACCTTTCTGCATGTGAGCCACTGCTGGATTATGTCACTCCCTATAAAACTAAAAAAATGCCCATAAATTAAAGAAAGAGAAAATCTAATTCTATAAGAATCCATTGATATGCCTAAACCAGTATGGAAATACAAGAATAAAAATGAGAGCAAAAACCCCCAAACAAACAAAAATAAATACACTTGAAATGAAGCTCATGAAATGCTGATATCGGGACATTGTTTTCAACAATGAAAGTGACAACAATTTCCATGGCAACATTAGTAAGTGATTGAAGTGTGGAATAACATGGAATAATTGGAATAATTAAAGTGGAATAATTGTGGATAAAGCAGTGATGTAAATAGTATTTGATACTTAGAACAGTAATTTTAGCATTTACAAAATAAACTAGATCTATAGAAAGGACATGTTTAAAATAGATATTTGTGCCAGTATTAATTGATGAATAGAAGATAGACCCAAACAGATGTCCCAAGGGTGCTTTTTCTGAAGGCAGCTGGATTTTCTTTGAAGACGTTTTGCTTCTCATCCAAGAAGCTTCTTCAACTCTGACAGGACGGTGGGGAATGGAAGGATTTATGTTCCTTGCAGACAGCTGGTCATTTGCATCCTTTTAGAGGGTATTTGAAGCACTTGGAGGTTTTTCTGTTTCCTCAGGGTCACCTGAGTAGTGCTCAGTTCCTCAGTTCCTGTAGTCTACAGTTTTTTCTCTGGAAATCCATTCCTACCCCCACACCATTCAAAGGGTGTTCATCCCAAATTATATAGCTAAAAGTCTCAGTCATCCAGGTCATGGTTGTACCAAAGGAGCTTTTTCTGGAGGCAGCTGGACTTACTTATTTTTTTTTCTTTGAACTGATGTTACCATGTTACATGAATAAGATTCTGTGGGTTTACATAATTCTCATATCTTAAAGATGAAACCAATGAGGAAAAATTATAGAGGAAGTTTGGATGGCAATTCTGGGAACAAGTGAAAGATGAAAAGGGGAAGGCTGGGAGAGACACCAGTCTTGCCTTATTTCTGGCATGAAATCCTTCCAGGACTCCTTGGGTTGCATCTCAGCCAAAACCCAGAATCACAAAAATATTCAACAGCTGTTTTGGATGAATTATGAGCACTCTCAAATAATTTAGCACAGTGTTTATCAGTCTTGGCATCTTGAAGATGTGTGGACTTCAATCCCCAGGATTCAATCCCCAGCTGCTAGGATTGAGAAATGTGAAGTTATGTTTGGCTTTGAAAGAAAATGTATTGATTTGCTCTTAAGGAGCCGATTAGCATCCCTCCAGTTTCATAGAAAAGCTCCAAAACCTTCAAATTCACTGTTCTCATATTTAGTTTATCCAGTCCCTGGATAAAAAACCCCAGTCCCTGTAATGTTGTCTTATCATTCAGGCTTAACCTCATTAGGAACTGGGAACTCAAGAGATAATGGAAGGCAAAAATCCCCACTGCCTGCCCCCAAGCTTTGGTATCACTATCTTAAAGTTCAGTTCACAATGATACCTCTTATACCACAGCTAAGCCAGGACTTAACTGCCAACACCCCCCACCCCCCATTTTTATTTTTGAAAACTTATTTTGGCTCTGTGAGTTTTCATAATGGCAGTTCTCTGCAGCTGCTGTTAGTTTCCCCCATGGCTCCCTGCACTTGCCTTGGAATAGCTTCCTCTCTCATAATCAACTCCACCACATATTTTCAAATAATGGTGTGCCACCAGTAATTTTAGACAGTTTACACATTTGCTGCCTGAAAGCAGCAGGAGGGTCAATTTCCACTCAGCTTGAGAAATAATACAATAAACAACTGATAAAGATGTAATGTTAATCAAAGGTAGGGAATTGGTTGCAAAAGGCTCACTCAAGCCCTTGTCTCTATGGCTGCTATCTATGCCCCCTGCCGCCAAACAGCACAAACACACATTGCTTTACTGCATTTATAATTATACCAGACTGATGTTAAATACATTTTCTGCCTTTTCAACACAATAGCCTTTCTACTATTCTGTTGTGGGGTTTTTTAACTTATAAAATTGTTTGAAATTAAGAAGTTTGATAAGTAAGTTACATACACACACACAAACACACACAATATATATATATATAAAACAATAATCATTATTTACTAAGATATATCATAAGGACATTAAGGAAGCTCTCTTCATTCCTAAAAACGATTCCATTTCCCTCCCAATTATTTCATTATAGAATACAAATAAAACATTGTAGAATAGAAATAAAAATTAAATACAGTGGGATAGAATGAAGAAGAATGTAGTAGAAGAGTTTGAGTACATTAGAAACTGGAACCTGTTAACATTGAGATTATTTAAGTAGATCAAACCTTTCAAAACTCTTTTCAGTTTCCAAGATTGGTTACTGGATCAGATATGATATTAGTTGAACTGCATTCAGGAATATTTAGGCTGCTATTCCAGTAGACCCACTTCACATAAATCATATTTTATAGGAGAATTGTAACTGCCATGAAACAGCCCCGTTACTGTGAGATAGTTTGTACTATTTATCTAGCATTTCTTTCTAAAAAGGAAAATAATTGATTAACATTATTAGCAACATTTTAAGATTGATGTGTATCTACCTCGTTTAATAGAAGGAAATCTCTCCCGTGGTATGTAAAATTTAATTAAACTCAGCAGGCTTGTCCTGAAAGCTTTATCAAAACTTGGAGGATTAGGATTCTGCACTTGATACAGCTCATTGTATGTTTCTAATCTTTGAAGCATAAAAGTCCTTTTAAAATCTAGTTTACATCAAGATCAGATAAATATCAATAGGAGACACTGTGCTAAATTTATATAAACCGTCACTAATATTCATAGGATGATCACAAATAGAGACATATTATCATTTTTTGTGATAATACCCAATTAGTTTTTTATTACAAAGTTTTTGAAGAAAATCACCCTACAATCTTTCATAATGAATTCTGCTTTTAATTATCCATATTTCCTGAAGCATAGAGATTGATGCACATAAGTAATAGATTCAATTCTTGTTGTTAGCTGCCAAGTTTACTGTTGCAATATGTTAGAAAACTAAAACACAACTTTAATTAGAGCAATGTTATTTAAAAATATCTCTCTGGCTGAAAATTAACACAATGATAAAGAGCTTTGAAACCCCCACAATAAATTATGATTCTGTAACTCTTACTGCAGTGGTTTTTCTAATAATGTAATCTGTACTAATGTTGCCCTGGTTATGAATATTGAATTTGGAATATTTAAAATCTATTTCTTCTTTGAACATCACATGCATCAAATCAAATCTTTATTATGGTGATAGATTATCATGAATATCATCACCAATTGTTTTGGTTCATTCTTGTTAATCTTGTTTAGTTTTTGCCTTTTTCCTTTACTCTATGAAAGAAAAAAATGGAACACATGAAATAGTTCAGTTGTGTGATATAAATATGTGTTTGTTTGTTTATTAAATTTATATGATGCTTATTTCCCCAATAAGGCAACTCTGCGATTTACAGATCATAAATAATTTATCATTGTTTATCAGGCATGCTTTAATTTTTTTCTCTCCCAACAATACCAAACAATAATAACTTAATAATTCATAAACATGCTGGCATTCATGAAATTAGTCTCATTGGTCAGGTAATTGTTTAATTTAGCATTTCTTCCATTGTCTCAAAAGATTAATTTCTGCCCTTGAAATCTATCAATCTTGAACTAAATCAGTATCCTTTCTTAACTGGAGCAAAAGAGATGATCATTAGGTCATACTGTATGCAGTCTGACTGCCAAAGGCACATCATCTGAGCCTGTTAATTGTGTAACATGAAATGGAAAAAGCTTAGCTATCAATTGAATAATGAGGCCAATCCTATAGCAATCGTCAAATATTATAAAATGTTAGAATTGTAAAGAGCCATTAAATCAACCCCCTTGCTCAGTGCAAAACCACATCCTAGACAGACAGCCATATAGTCTCTGCCTGAACAACCAGTGAAGGAGAACTCATCACTTCTTAATTTGTTCCACAGTCAAACTGCTCCTTTTTAAAAAAAATTCATTTGGAATCCTCCTTCTTGTAACTTAAATTCATATTGTGCATTCTAGAATGATAGAAACCAACAAATGTTACAGACTTTCAGGTATCTGAAGGTTATCATGTTCTTCTTCTGTCTCAAAGGTTAATGTGCCGAATTCCTTCTGTCAGGTTCAAGGATCATTAATAGCATTCCCTTATGCTGCAAGATATTCTGTGGTTTAGCCTCACAGCAAGACAACTTAATTCCCATGAGAAATGTACTCTGGGATCGGATGGGCTTTTTTGATAACTGGTTTCAGCATGGGGGTTACTCAAATCCCTTAGTAAAGAATGTTTAGTGTAGGAGATATATTTTCAGGAATATATTTGAATTGAATTAATTGATTAACTGAAGCACAAATTGGTTTATTGCCAGCTTTGAAGGAAATGGAGGAGGCCTAAGAAAACCTGTCCAGCTACAGTTGTTTTAAAGAGATGTGTACAAATTAGAATATGTATGTAAATAGATAACAGTCAGGTATGCCATGAGGTATAGCCAACACAAAGTGATTAGATCATATACCTGGTTAGGTCAGTGCAGCCATTAGGGTGCAGCTATAAAGTAATGGGGCAGAACTATAAAGACAATGGGGTTTTGAGAGAACTAAAGGCAGGATTCTGTAATTGTAGCAGGTTTTTTTCTCCCAAGGGAGTTAATTTCTTTTGCTTTCCCGGAGCTCTCTGGCCTCCCAGCTAATTAGCGTTCTTGGCCTTTTCTAGATTTTATGGTTTAGCTGACTATTTTAGTTTCCCTGGGAATGTATATTAAAGTAGCAATTTTTAGCTTAATCCCTCAAATCTCTATTAGGAAACAGTTTGTTTGAGAATTTTTATTTCATCAGAGATAATTTAACAAAAAGGTATAAAAAATATTCCAAACAAGTAAAATATTGAGATAACGCACAAAATCTCTACAAAACTTAGATACCATATACCAGTAGATAAATCCTAAGACAGAGTTACCTTGAGACAAGGTGGGTAGCCTATTAATTTAATAAACAAACAAACAATAAAAATAAGACACTGAGTTTTAAACTTAATCCAGCAACTATTTATAAAAATCTTATTCAGATAAACATAGGCATTGAATTTTAAGAAAAACAACTGTGGCTTTTCTGCATGTACCTTTCTTTCTTTCTATGTCCCACTGAGAGAGAATGGACAGGATATATGCATTTGTGTTTTTCTGAATTTGAGTGATATGTGTATCTTTAGGAAGATACCATATAGGATATTTATGTTCTGTGGGATATTGTGGTACATATGGACACTCTTCTACATTTTATTGTATTGATTTAGTGAAGCAGAATAATAATAGGCAATATTATGATTATCCATGGAATCTTGGTTCTGCTGAAAATATAAACGTCTCTTAAGTCATTTGGATTTTGCAAATTTGTGGTAGAAAGGAAATCAGTAAAACTGAACTTTCCAGATTTTTAAGATGTTGCTTAAACTTCCTTATTTTTTTACAGATTTGTCATTAATAAGAAAAAAATAGATGAGGTTAATTTTTCAATATTTATTTATGTTCAGAAGTAAGCCCCATTCAAGACAAATCAAAACAGCACAAATTATCAGTCTTGGATAAACAATCCAACAGTACAGATAACATGCTGAGAAAAAAGGAGGCATCTGTTCCACTGCTGAAAATCTCAGATTTTAGCAGCAATGATGTTTTATGCTAATTAATACTGCAGTTTTTTTAACAACATATTTTGGATGTAAATATCATGGGGGGAAATGCTTAATGATTGGGTTTTTATACATGACTTAGGAGTGACAAATTAAAAGTAAAGCTGAGAAGAAAACATATTTTAGAAGTAACCAGATCTGATTCTTGTAATGGATATGAGTTCTCTTTTCTCTTATTTTCTAGCAATGTTTGGTTTCTGACTCTTTTTTTGTTTAACAATATAACTTTTTAAATACTTGGTATTTATAAAATCTTCAGATAGTTGTAGAAGAATTCCTAGAAGATATAAATAATATTTTGAATTCTGGAGAGGTACCTAATCTGTTTGAAAAGGATGAACTGGAGTTTGTCATGGCAGCTACTCGACCCAAGGCGAAAGAAGTAGGAATAGCAGAGGGCAACAGAGATGAGGTAAGATATTATAAATACTGTAAATTTACATGTATAATTTAAATCCATGTTTATTATAGATATTTAAATATATCAGTAATTTATAAGAATTAGAGAGGTATATAAACCCCTGACTTACAATCATTCATTTAGTGACCATTTGAAAATTTCAATGACATTGACTTATGACCGTTTTTTATACTTACAACCTTTGTAGCATCCCCATGGTCAAAATTCAGGCACCTGGCAAATGGCATGTATTTATGACAGTTGCACTATACCAGAGTCATGTGATCACCATTTGTAACCTTCCCAGCTGGCTTCTGACAAACAAAAGTCAATGGGAATTCACTTAATGACCACACAATTCAATTAATAACTGCAGTGATTCACTTAACAAATGTGACAAAAAGGTAATAAAATAGGTTAAAACTCACTTAACAACTGCCTTGTTTAGCAATGGAAATTTTGGACTCAGTTGTGATAGTAAGTCCAGGACTACCTATATTTAAGTCATTTAGACTATTGCTTCTTATAGTACAGGGTTGTCAAATTCACGGCCTGTGGACCGGATGCGTCACATGATGGCTCCGCCCCCGCTTGGTTTAGCAATGAGGGAAAAAGTCCTGATACGTAACGTGACAATGCCATGATGATGCAAGTTTGACACCCCTGTTATAGTATATCATTTTCAGTAACACAAACTGTCTAAAAAGTGGATGATGGAAATGATACTAATAATTATGTTTACTTTCTATCACTGAATTATAACTTGTCTTTTTTCAGGTATTTCAGTATTTCATTAGTCGAGTCCGACAGAAGCTGCACATTGTCCTGTGTATGAGTCCTGTTGGAGATGCTTTCCGAGCACGGTGCCGAATGTTTCCCTCCCTTGTGAACTGCTGCACTATTGACTGGTTTGTGCAGGTAAATAATTCATTGCAGTTTATGAATCTATTTAAAGGATTGCTATTTTCCCATCAAGTTTACTTTTTTCTATATTCTGAAACATTATATTCAACTTATAATTTAAGTACAAATTAATATAATTTTGGAAAAATGTTATGTCTCACCTATATTCACAAGTGAGAATTCAGAGTTCCACAGTTCAAAATATTCAAACAAAACAAAGCCAGACTAAAAAAAAGTTAATAGTACTGTATTCCAGTCCTTGGTAGACTTCCCGGAATCTGTCTGGTAATTCAGAATGTCCATAAATTACAAAGGCCGCTGCACACATATCCTTTCGACACATCAAACACTTTGCTTCCAAGCAAAGTTTGAGAATCAGCAATCCTCCTTAAATCACCTGGATGGGCGTGTCAGTCTCTCTAATCAATATCTGGCTTGACGCCTCCCTTCAACTTGGCGTTTCATTCTTCTCCTGATTCTAGCATCAATCCACGATCTGTCAGTCTCCCCATTAGAAGCCTCTGACTCATTTTGTGGATCAGTTGCTGGCATGAGTGAATTCGAAGGCTCTGGCGAGGATTGTCTGTCCGATAATCTCTCATCCTGCTGGCTCACATCTGTGTCCTCTGATAATTCAGACTCCACATTCACAGCAGGCTCCACCCTTTCATCTTCAGAGTCATCAGAGTCAAAACTCACAGCAGGATCGATCCTTTCAGTCACAACACTATCCCTCACCACAGGGCCCTTCCCCCGAGTCTGACGATCAGGATGTGGTTTTGAAGGGAATTGTGCATGATATGTGCGAATAAGATCTGGGGCATGCACCTTAGATACATCCTGCCAAGAGCGAATCTCCATTTCATTTTCCAGTCTTCCCATGAAGTACTGGAATTGTCCCTTCAGCCATCATGAATCATAAATTCCGACCACTGTAGTATCCGTAACAGGTTCAGTGCTGAGCCTAGATGGAGAACCTGTATCTTCTGGAGAACAGAGAGTACACGATGGAGTGTCGGGTACTAATAGGGAGCGATGAAAAATAGGGTGAATGCGCATGGAACGCGGTAAAGTGAGTCGATATGTCACAGAATTAATAACTGCCTCGATAGGGAAGGGACCAATAAAGTGATGATCCAACTTCCTAATCGGGAGATCAACCCGAAGATGTTTCGTTGACAACCACACCTTGTCCCCCACAGCCAACAGAGGCGTCGCTTGATGTGAACGATCTGCAAAATGCTTATAATCTGCTTTCGCTCATTCCAATTGTCTGGAAATTAATTGATGCACTGCATATAACTCTGACAAAAAATCTCGTGCCTCTGGAACTGGAAAATCTGTGATTGACAGGGGGAAAAACCTCGGATGGTAACCCACATTTGCATAAAAAGGCGTCATGTGGGTGGAGGTGTGCCGAGAATTATTAAAGGCAAACTCTGCCAATGGAAGATAGGCCACCCAGTCGTTTTGTCATTGATTTACAAAACATCTGAGGTATTAGGTGAGGATGCCAATTACCTTCTCAGTCCCGCCATCGGTTTCCAGATGGTGCGCCGAGGCTAAACATACTTGTACTCGTAGTGCGTTCATTAGACTTTTCCAGAATTGAGCAGTGAACTGAACACCGCGATCTGAAACAACTCTGTCTGGTAAGCCATGTAAACGGAACACGTGTTGTATGAAAAACTGGGCAGTAACACGAGCTGAGGGTAATCTCCTACACGGGATGAAGTGGGCCATCTTAGTGAGCAGGTCAACCACCACGAGCACCGTCTTATAACCCGATGAAAGGGGCAAGTGCGTTAGAAAGTCCATGGAGATTGCTCCCCATGGTCTGCTTGGAGTCGGCAGTGGTTGAAGAAGTCCAGGAGGCGCACCCGACGCCGCTTTTGCTTGTCGACATTGTACGCAAGAAGTGATGTAGGAAAACACATCGTGGCGAACCTGAGGCCACCAAAAAGTTCGGGTGACCAAGTGCAGAGTTTTGTGAAAACCAAAATGACCAGCAGCGGGGTTGTCATGACATTGCGTCATGATGAGGGCTCTAAGCGTCCTGGTGGGTACGTACAATAAATCCCGATGTCTTAGCAAGCCCTCTTCAAAGGACCATGGGGAATCAGGTCCAACTTTCCCCCTTCTCTGCTGCGTCCATGCGTCCAATCGCTGCGCCTCCCATATTCGATCCTGTAAATCTACCGGATCTTGAAGTACAGCCAAGATTCCAGTGACAACACGGTTCGTGGAGGAAGAAGATCCTCAGGACCGATATATTCGGGTTTCTGAGACAACACATCTGCCCTCCGATTCTGTCCACTTGGAACATAAGTGACGGAAAAATTGAACCTTGCGAAAAACAACGACCACCGGATCTGGCGTTGGTTCAACTTCTTAGAGGCAGACAAATGTTCCAAGTTTCGGTGATCCATCCAAACCTCTACCTTGTGCCGAGCCCCCTCTAGATGATGTTTCCAGGTTTCAAATGCAGCCTTAATAGCCAACAACTCCTTTTCCCAGATGGTGTAATTGTGCTCAGAAGCTGTGAGCTTCCTAGAATAGTATGCACAGGGGAAAAGAGGGTGCCATCCTTCAGAGCTTGCAACAATACCGCCTCGATAGCTACATTAAAGGCATCTGTCTCAACCACAAATGGACGATTCGGATCAGGATGCCTTAATATCGGCTCGGCCACAAATGCTTTCTTTAAAATTTCAAAAGCCTGTTGTTGCGGGAGCCCGCACAGAAACAGGACCTTCTTACGGAGGAGCTGAGTAATGGGATCCATTAACTTAGCAAAGTCCGGAATAAAGGTCCTATAGTAGTTGGCGAATCCCAAAAGACGTTGTACGTCCTTGACTCAACGAGGGGCTTCCCAACTGCACAAGGCCTCGACTTTTTTAGGGTCCATAGCAATGCCCTCGGGAGAAATGATGTGTCCTAAAAACTCTATCGACGACTGAAAAAAGAAACACTTCTCTAGTTTCACGTAGAGTTTATGCTCTCGAAGACGCTGAAGCACTTGACAAACCTGTTGGAGATGGTGATCTCCGGACCGAGAGTAAATTAAAATGTCGACCAGATACACCACGACAAACCTATCCAGCATGTCCCCGAAAATGTCGTTCATCAAATGCTGGAATACAGTGGAAGCATTGGTCAGACCAAATGGCATGACGGTGTACTCGAAATGACCATAACGAGTGCCAAACGCCGTCTTCCACTAGTCCTCCTTGCGCATCCGAACCAGGTTGTAAGCCCCACGCAGATCTAGTTTAGTGAAGATAGTAGTCTTCCACAACCGCTCCATCAATTCCGGAATGAGCGGCAAGGGATAGCTATTCCTCACGGTGATGGCGTTTAACCATCGGTAGTCACAGCATAGACGAACCTCTCCCGATTTCTTTTTAACAAAAAGAACGGGAGCCGAAAGGGGGGACGACAAAGGTCTAAAAAATCCCCGAGCTAAGTTTTTATCTAAAAACTCTTGGAGCACAACCAACTCAGGCTCTGACATGGAGTATAACCGACCCTTTGGCAATGGAGCATCCAGTATCGGGTCCACGGGACAATCATAAGCACGATGTGGTGGTAATTGATCTGCCTCCTGTTCGCTGAAAACATCGGAGAAGTCCGACAGCTCTGAAGGAATTGAAACAGCAGGAGCGGCGATATCTTGGCCAGCGCAGATGTGTCTCAGGTGGTCCACACTGTTAGGGATAACATTGTTTACCCTAACTGGTTTAGGTAAAATAATAAATATGTTATCATGGTTTGTTAGTTAAAGTGTCTGTAACTTTAACTGTAAGAATGTAATTAAGGGAGTGGTTGTAAAAGCACCATAAAAGAAGCAAGGCACGGCAGCTTGCTCTCTCTGGCTTGATGATCCCTAATTACTGGATAGACTGAAGACTGCGTTTTTCCCCGACTGGAACGGGAGAGAGAAAGGACTGTTGATTTATCAACGGTGAGAGGACTGATTTATTATAAGTGAACTAACGTTGGATATTCTACACGGACTTTGCTAATTGAATATGCTTGAATGGACTGACTAAAAACGATACATGACTAATGGACTGTTATTTTGACTATGCTATAAAACTCTAAGTGGAATAAACTATATTTTTGATAGCAGAAGCGTATCTGTTATTTTTACTGTATGTTAACTAACATACAAACTTATCTCACACATTTATCTGTATGCCTATCTGACTAACGCTGCACATTCTGTTTAGCTTGTCTCCTTAACCCTGGTTGGGGAACACAGGCTTAACACTGGTTATGGGCCCAGGCTTAACACTGGTTATGGGCCCAGAGGCTGCAAAGTCAGTTTAACTAGGATAAAACAGATTTATGTGAAAAGTGAGAGTTTGTGTTGTTATACGTTACAGTAAACAGACAGCTGTGTTTTATTAATTATAGTTTTATATCCATATAAGAAAACATGGCACAAGTCAATCTACAAAGTTTGTCCCTTATATCCAAGCTGGATGGAACAAACTATGTATCATGGTCTATGAAATGTAGTCTACTTCTACGAAGAGAATGTCTGTGGAACATAATTGAAAATCCACCAAACGTAGAGGAATGGGATCCAGAGATTGAGGAAGATAGACAAAAGATAGAAGACTTTAAGCAGAAGAATGAACAAGTTCTTTGCATAATAGGACTAACACTATCTGACCAGCAACTTGTTCATATCCGTGGAGAGCAAACGGCTGTTGGGTATTAGCAGAAGCTGAAGAGGATTTATGTCCGAGATAACGTTGGTGCTCACATAAATCTAACACGGAAGCTTTTTAGGACACATCTCCAAACGAATGGTGATATGCTTAGTCATTTGAAAACTATAAAAAGCATTTTTCAAGAACTGCACGAGAAAGAATTTATTTTCTCTGAACTACACCAAGTCTACATAATTCTATCTTCACTAGACGAAAGTTATGATAACTACGTCACTTCCCTTGAAACTTTGAAAGTTTAACTTTAACTGATATAACTGGCAGGTTGATTGAAGAGGCAAGAAGAAGACTTGAAAGAGATCAGTTAAGGAGGGAGCAACCTCAAAAAGAAGATATTAAAGTAGAAAAAAAGAAGATATTGAAGTAGAAGATATTGAATCTCCTACTGCATATGCAATTAAAAAGTGTTTTAATTGTGGAGGAAGAGGACATTTGGCAAGATTTTGTAAAAAAGCAAAGCGCCAGAACGCTGGCCAGAATACTAAAAGTAACCAAAAGAAAAATAAAAATTTAGAGTTAGCCATGTATATTAACGGAGCTGTAAAAAATAATTTATGGGTGGTTGACAGTGGAGCATCCCACTGTATAACAAATGATAACAAAAATGTTATTAAAATGTCCCAGAGTACACAGCAGATATCGTTAGCCAATGGCTGGAAACTGAAAGCTAAAGGTCAAGGTATAGCATATTGTTCTTTCATAAAAGAGAATGTAAAAATGCTATATGTACCACAACTTAAGTTTAATTTAATTTCAGTTAGAATTTTGGTTAAACTAGGATATGTAGTTACCTTTAAGGGAGATAACTGCATAACTGAAAAAGAAGATAAGAAAATTACTGCATCTTTAAGAGGTGAATTATATGTTTTAAATGAGGTGGCTAACACGGTTTAGAGGTGGCTAACACGGTTCATGATAATAAGAAACCTCATGATGAATGTATTCACTTGTTACACGGACGGCTAGGGCATTTAAATTTTAAAATGCTTAAGAGAACTGTTCAACTATCTAAAGGAATAAGTTTGAAACCTTGTAATAAGTATTTGCAATGTTCTGCTTGCAATCAAAGCAAAAGCAAGGTCATACCGGCAAATAGAGTTGATGGATTTACTACCAAAGAGCCTTTAGAGGCAGTATTTGCCGATTTAATAGGTCCGAAAAAACCAAGTGTAGGAGGAGCTCGATACATATTAAGTATAATGGACCACTATTCTAGATATGGGTTTTGCTATTTAATGAAGAACAAAACTGAAACATATCTAAATCTATTTAATTGGATTAAATTTGCAGAAAGAAAAACTAAAAAGAAATTAGTAACTCTTATAACAGATAATGGTGCGGAATTTACAAATAATAAATTCCAGAATAGACTTAGAATGTTAGGTATTCAACATAAAAGGTCTGCACCATATAGGCCACAACATAATGCATGGGTTGGAATAATTCCAAAATTGAAAAAACACACAGTAGTATAGTCCAAGACGGAATATATTTCGGGGGCGATTGTTTAACCCCCTTGTTCACCCGCGAAGTACAATAAGGCAAATGTTAAAAACGTTAAAACCGTCATAAAAACCGTCATAAAACCAAGGATGACCGCTGCTCCCGTTCTTTTAATCCAATTGGCTTATTAAGATTAAGCCAGTGACCGGTCGTCACGTAGCTGACTCCTCCTCGTCGCTGAGACGCGGTTTGGTCCGTTGACGCTGCCCCCTAGTTAGCCTTAATTGGGCTATTAGGGGCTTCCAAATTGCGCTTAAGTGAGCGGCATCAGCTCGATTACACACATTGTCCGTTGCGGCAATTAGTAATTGCTCGCTTACTCGTCGTTCCCGAAAGTTATTTTGGTGTCTCAGCAACACCGCAGGCTGACTAAAGTTTACAGCATGACCCGTTGACAAGGCATGCGCGGCAATAGCCGAAGAGGACTGTAACTGTTCATGCTCTGCCGCTGAATTGACCGTTTTTTGGCTTAGTCTTCGGTGTTCATCACACCTGGTAGCTAACGCCCTCGATGTCTCTCCGATGTACGAAACTCGGCATTCTGAACAGAAAATTTGGTAGACCACGTCTTCCGTCATAGTAGCGGGTTGTCTGTCCTTAAGATGTGTTAACTGTGATCCAAGTTTGTTTGGTGCTGAGAACACCACACGGATCCCAACCCGGTTCATAATGCGTCGTATGGCTTCACTTGTATTGTGTTCATAGGGGATGACGATGGTCTTGGGGCGGTCTTGTTGACGCTGACTAGAGTCATCTGCTTGAGTATTCAGTCGGGGCGCCGTCTCCTTCAGGTGCACTCTTTTGGCTTGTTTAATTAGGAGCCGCCTAGGGTAACCGTTTTTCTGCAGCGTTGAGATGATTTCTCGTTCTTCAGCCTTGCGGTCAGCCTCTTCGGTGCATAGACGTGACGCTCTTGTGAACAGGGAGTTTGCGATGCCCAGTTTAACTTTCACACTGTGGCCAGACTCGTAATTTAAATAGCGGTCTGTGTGAGTCGGCTTTTTAAAAACTGTCGTTGTTAATCGCCCCGAGCTCGCCTTTTTCACAAGACAATCCAGGAAGGGAAGGGTGTGCTCCTCTGACTCCCCTTCGCAGGTAAACTTTACCGATTGTTCGCATGAATTAAGGTGGTCCAGGAAGGAATCTCTGTCCGGGTTACGTAAAATTACAAAGGTGTCATCAACATAACGTAGCCAGACTTTTGGGGGGCGGGTAAAGCTCTGCAACGCCTTTTTTTCAAAATGCTCCATGAACACATTGGCTAGAATTGCTGAGATTGGTGAGCCCATTGGTAAGCCATCTGTTTGTCTGTACAATTCCTCGCTAAAGGTGAAGAACGTTGCATTAACACACAACCGTACCAACGAGACAATATCAATAACTTCCAGTGCCGTTCTTTGGGGCAGCGTGGGGTCCTCTTCTAGTCGAGATGAGATGACTTCTAGGGTTTTGTTAATGGGTACATTTGTGAATAACGCTGTCACATCGTAGCTGACCATACCGTCCTCCTCTGTCATCTCCACCCCGCTCAACAAATCGACGAAATGTTTTGAGTTTTTGACATGGTGCTCCGTTTTACCTACAAGTGGGGTCAGCAGCGTTGACAAGAACTTCGCCAACCCATATGTCGGTGACCCGATGAAGTCAACGATGGGTCTGAGTGGGGCGTTTTGTTTGTGTATTTTTGGAAGTCCATAGATTCTTGGGCATCTATTGTTCTTAGGTTTTATGCGGAACCAAACGTTCTCTCCAAGTTTTGACTTCAACCGGAAGAGCGCCTGACAAGCGTCCTTTTTTAAACCGTTCATCACCGTAGACGCCGGTTTTTTCTCGACTTTTTCATACGGGCCTTCAGAAAGGTGCTGTTTCATCTTGTTGGTGTAGTCACTTTTATCCATTACCACTGTACAGTTTCCTTTGTCAGCTCTCATGATGACAATGGAATCGTCAGTACGCAATTCCTTCAACGCCTTCCATTCCTCCTTAGTTAAGTTCGACCCGCTTTTTGTCCTTCTATGGAGTACCCCTGCGACCTGGGTTCGTACTATGTCAGCTTCTTCTGAAGATAATTCTCCTAGCGCCGCTTCCACTTGTGGGATGACTTCGAGTGGCGATATGTTCTCCTTCAGAACGTTGAAATTGTGTCCCTTTGCCAGCAACCGTGTCTGTGATGTAGAGAGCTCTTTGGATGAGAGGTTCTTCACTCCCATGTTACCTGTGGGCGTTTGCGGTGGATGTTGGGCCAGGTTCAGTCGATCAAATTTGGCCGCCTGTCTTGTCCTACACAATCTGTCCATTCGAGTTCGCCACGCATCTGCAGTGGTCAATAAAATCTCGATATCTTCCTCAGCAAGTATGCTGCGCAAAGACTCGATCATGTGTGTCCTTTTTTGTCTAATACCCTTCAATTTCTCACAGATCTCGTGAAGTCGAGCTTTTAACAATTTCCGCTGGGCATTTATGTGGGGAGCAGCGGTCATCCTTGGTTTTATGACGGTTTTTATGACGGTTTTAACGTTTTTAATATTTGCCTTATTGTACTTCGCGGGTGAACAAGGGGGTTAAACAATCGCCCCCGAAATATATTCCGTCTTGGACTATACTACTGTGTGTTTTTTCAATTTTGGAATTATTCCAACCCATGGATTCAAACTCCACAGTCACAAGTTTTTTTCTCTCGTTTGCGTGAACGCTACGGATTATTCGTCCGGAGACTCGCCGGAGGTCTAATCAATCAGGCAAAGTTGGAGGCCCGTTACGCCAACCATAGGATTTTCAACCGCCGTTGCTTACTCTCGCACATCATTCCAACCTCTCTGTATCTGAAAACACCACCAGGGGGGCAGGTCTTTCAGAGTATCGTCAAAAATGCCCAGCGGAAATTGTTAAAAGCTCGACTTCACGAGATCTGTGAGAAATTGAAGGGTATTAGACAAAAAAGGACACACATGATCGAGTCTTTGCGCAGCACACTTGCTGAGGAAGATATCGAGATTTTATTGACCACTGCAGATGCGTGGCGAACTCGAATGGACAGATTGTGTAGGACAAGACAGGCGGCCAAATTTGATCGACTGAACCTGGCCCAACATCCACCGCAAACGCCCACAGGTAACATGGGAGTGAAGAACCTCTCATCCAAAGAGCTCTCTACATCACAGACACGGTTGCTGGCAAAGGGACACAATTTCAACGTTCTGAAGGAGAACATATCGCCACTCGAAGTCATCCCACAAGTGGAAGCGGCGCTAGGAGAATTATCTTCAGAAGAAGCTGACATAGTACGAACCCAGGTCGCAGGGGTACTCCATAGAAGGACAAAAAGCGGGTCGAACTTAACTAAGGAGGAATGGAAGGCGTTGAAGGAATTGCGTACTGACGATTCCATTGTCATCATGAGAGCTGACAAAGGAAACTGTACAGTGGTAATGGATAAAAGTGACTACACCAACAAGATGAAACAGCACCTTTCTGAAGGCCCGTATGAAAAAGTCGAGAAAAAACCGGCGTCTACGGTGATGAACGGTTTAAAAAAGGACGCTTGTCAGGCGCTCTTCCGGTTGAAGTCAAAACTTGGAGAGAACGTTTGGTTCCGCATAAAACCTAAGAACAATAGATGCCCAAGAATCTATGGACTTCCAAAAATACACAAACAAAACGCCCCACTCAGACCCATCGTTGACTTCATCGGGTCACCGACATATGGGTTGGCGAAGTTCTTGTCAACGCTGCTGACCCCACTTGTAGGTAAAACGGAGCACCATGTCAAAAACTCAAAACATTTCGTCGATTTGTTGAGCGGGGTGGAGATGACAGAGGAGGACGGTATGGTCAGCTACGATGTGACAGCGTTATTCACAAATGTACCCATTAACAAAACCCTAGAAGTCATCTCATCTCGACTAGAAGAGGACCCCACGCTGCCCCAAAGAACGGCACTGGAAGTTATTGATATTGTCTCGTTGGTACGGTTGTGTGTTAATGCAACGTTCTTCACCTTTAGCGAGGAATTGTACAGACAAACAGATGGCTTACCAATGGGCTCACCAATCTCAGCAATTCTAGCCAATGTGTTCATGGAGCATTTTGAAAAAAAGGCGTTGCAGAGCTTTACCCGCCCCCCAAAAGTCTGGCTACGTTATGTTGATGACACCTTTGTAATTTTACGTAACCCGGACAGAGATTCCTTCCTGGACCACCTTAATTCATGCGAACAATCGGTAAAGTTTACCTGCGAAGGGGAGTCAGAGGAGCACACCCTTCCCTTCCTGGATTGTCTTGTGAAAAAGGCGAGCTCGGGGCGATTAACAACGACAGTTTTTAAAAAGCCGACTCACACAGACCGCTATTTAAATTACGAGTCTGGCCACAGTGTGAAAGTTAAACTGGGCATCGCAAACTCCCTGTTCACAAGAGCGTCACGTCTATGCACCGAAGAGGCTGACCGCAAGGCTGAAGAACGAGAAATCATCTCAACGCTGCAGAAAAACGGTTACCCTAGGCGGCTCCTAATTAAACAAGCCAAAAGAGTGCACCTGAAGGAGACGGCGCCCCGACTGAATACTCAAGCAGATGACTCTAGTCAGCGTCAACAAGACCGCCCCAAGACCATCGTCATCCCCTATGAACACAATACAAGTGAAGCCATACGACGCATTATGAACCGGGTTGGGATCCGTGTGGTGTTCTCAGCACCAAACAAACTTGGATCACAGTTAACACATCTTAAGGACAGACAACCCGCTACTATGACGGAAGACGTGGTCTACCAAATTTTCTGTTCAGAATGCCGAGTTTCGTACATCGGAGAGACATCGAGGGCGTTAGCTACCAGGTGTGATGAACACCGAAGACTAAGCCAAAAAACGGTCAATTCAGCGGCAGAGCATGAACAGTTACAGTCCTCTTCGGCTATTGCCGCGCATGCCTTGTCAACGGGTCATGCTGTAAACTTTAGTCAGCCTGCGGTGTTGCTGAGACACCAAAATAACTTTCGGGAACGACGAGTAAGCGAGCAATTACTAATTGCCGCAACGGACAATGTGTGTAATCGAGCTGACGCCGCTCACTTAAGCGCAATTTGGAAGCCCCTAATAGCCCAATTAAGGCTAACTAGGGGGCAGCGTCAACGGACCAAACCGCGTCTCAGCGACGAGGAGGAGTCAGCTACGTGACGACCGGTCACTGGCTTAATCTTAATAAGCCAATTGGATTAAAAGAACGGGAGCAGCGGTCATCCTTGGTTTTATGACGGTTTTTATGACGGTTTTAACGTTTTTAACATTTGCCTTATTGTACTTCGCGGGTGAACAAGGGGGTTAAACAATCGCCCCCGAAATATATTCCGTCTTGGACTATACTACTGTGTGTTTTTTCAATTTTGGAATTATTCCAACCCATGGATTCAAACTCCACAGTCACAAGTTTTTTCTCTCGTTTGCACAACATAATGCCTTTATAGAGAGACGAGGCCAAACATTACAATCAATGACACGAACTATGATGTCTGATTCAGGATTACCTGACAATTTATGGGGAGAAGCAATAATGTGTGGTAATCATATATTAAATAATGTTGTTAATTCAACAACAGGTGAATTACCATTCACACTGTGGCATGGTACAAAACCTGATGTGACTTACATGCACACATTTGGAACACCAGCATGGGTGCATATCCCTACACAACTCAGACACAAAGGACAGCATAGAGCTAAAAGATTATTTTTTGTAGGATATAAGTCTAATCACAGATCTTATAGATTCTGGGAACCAGGTACATCTAGAGTTTACACCAGTGCTAGTGCTAAATTCCTAGAACATGTAGGATGGAATAGATTAGAGCAAGATTTAAATAACGAAGTAATTATTGAACTCTACAAAAGGCAAAAAGATCAGACTAGTTATAAGAAGAGTCCAATTAAAGAAGAAGTGCACGAAGAGCAAATAGGACCAGAACAAGAGGAAACAGTTGATCAGGAAGAGTTAGATAATCAAGAACAGTTAATAAATGAAAGTCCACCTGTAAGTCCTGTAATACCTAGACATACTATACGTGTAACTAGACCACCTGATAGGTGTCAAGCAAGTATAGTTTGCCAAGTAACTAAAGTTCCAACTAGTGTAGATGAACTTAGGATATATCCTGCTAAGGATCAGGAGAATTGGCAAAAGGCAATGGAAAAAGAACTAAATTCATTAAAGATAATGAAAGTATATGAAGATGCTAAATTACCTCCAGGAGAAAAATCCATTGGGTGCAAATGGTTATTTATAGTAAAAACTGGAAATAATGGGACTGTTTCCCATAAAGCTAGGTTGGTAGCTCAAGGATTTAATCAAACTGCATCTGATTACGATGAAGTTTTCGCACCAAGTCTTAAAGCAACATCTTTAAGAGCAGCATTAGTGTGGGCAGCTAAGAAAAACTATGTCATTAACCATTTAGATGTAGAAACTGCTTATTTGCATGCACCATTGCAGCACACTATATATCTGAAAAAGCCAGTTATTATAAAAGACAATAAAGTAAATAGTAATGATTGTTGGAAACTCAAAAAGAGTCTTTACGGGTTGAAACAATCTGGCTTTGAGTGGAACCAATATATTGTGAAAGAATTAAACAATATAGGATTTAAATCTGGTTTAGCAGATCCATGTGTGTTTAAAAGAGAAAATAATGGAACGGTGTCATTATTGTTATTATTTACAGATGATATTGCTTTGATAACTAAGACTAATAATGAAGCTAATGAGATTATATCATTATTAGCTAAAAAGATAAAATTAAAGCATTTAGGTGAAATTAAAAAGTATCTAGGATTGACAATTAACAAAACAAAAAATGGATTTAAGATATCTCAAGAAGATAAAATTTGCCAATTACCGTATATACTCGAGTATAAGCCGAGTTTTTCAGCACATTTTTTGTGCTGAAAAAAACCCCCTCGGCTTATACTAGAGTCAGATTCCCCTCTGAAAAAAAAATGGTGTGGAGCTCCGAAGCTGGGCAGCCGCTTCCCTGCTTCCGTGTTTCCTTTGCAACTTTTAAGCATGGGAGGGGGAGGCTTTTCTGAGCTCTAGGCTGAAAAAGCAACGCGAGCCGAGGTCGCTCCACTCAGTTTCATTTCCTCAGCTCCAGCTGCTTTCAGTCCACTCGGGAGGAGGGGGAGAGAGAGAGATATCATAAGAACGGCTCTTGGTTTTTTCTTGCAAGGGAGAGAGTGACTCCTGCCTACCACTATCATCATCATCATCTTTTGGATTAGTAAATCAATCAAACCTTTCATGATAGTGAGATCGTTTCCCAAATTTCCCTTAAATCAGGGAAGAAATCAGAAACAAACCTTTGGGCTGAGAATAAGCTTGTTCCTATGATGCCATTTTTGTTCACTTCAGTGTGAAAAGTGTGAAAAAACACACTTCTTTTTCTTCATTTTCTTGTTCCCTATTTTCTGGTCTCTTTCAAAGAGGAAATTGTGAACATCAAACTTATTCTCAACTGTCCTAGTGAACGTTTTTATTGGCATCTATTTTTATTTTTGAAATTTACCAGTAGCTGCTGCATTTCCCACCCTCGACTTATACTCGAGTCAATAAGTTTTCCCAGTTTTTTGTGGTTAAATTAGGTGCCTCGGCTTATATTCGGGTCGACTTATACTCGAGTATATACGGTAATTAAAACGTATAAAATGGAACTTTGTAAACCGGCAAAGACTCCAATGAGTCAGGAAGTTTGCCAAACTAATGATCAAAGTTCCAAATTTGATAAGTCTATATATCAATCTTTGATTGGTAGCTTATCATATATAAGCAATTGGTCAAGGCCAGATATAGCTTATAGTGTTAATCAGCTGGCACATTTTAATTCAGATCCCCATCAATGTCATTGGCAATCATTAAAAAGAATTTTAAGATGTCTTAAAGGAACAATGAACCATGCATTGTATATAGAACCAAAGGGTGATTTGAGTCTTTGTGCCTATGCAGATGCAAGTTTTGCAACTCACATAAACACTAGAAAATCAACATCTGGGATGGCTATATTATTTGGTAAGACACTAATAGGGTGGAGGTCAATCAGACAACAGCATATCAGCTTGTCCACGATGGAAGCGGAATTTTCATGTCTGTCATTACTATGTACTGACTTAATTTTGTACAAACAGTTATTATTAGACATGGGTATAACTGTTAAAGATTCCATTATTGTGTACCAAGACAACCAAGCAGCCATAAAGTTAGCTACAAATATTGATGTAAAAACTAGATCAAAGCATACTGATTTAAGATACTTAAATGTTAGAGAATCTGTAAAGAATGGGCTAATTAAATTGGAATACTGCATGACAGAAGAAAACATCACAGACCAATTTACAAAAGCTCAAGGAGTAATCAAATTTAAAGAGAGTTGTAACAAATATGATTTAAAGATGTAAATAGTTATAGTATTATTATTACCTAAAAGGGGAGAATGTTAGGGATAACATTGTTTACCCTAACTGGTTTAGGTAAAATAATAAATATGTTATCATGGTTTGTTAGTTAAAGTGTCTGTAACTTTAACTGTAAGAATGTAATTAAGGGAGTGGTTGTAAAAGCACCATAAAAGAAGGAAGGCACGGCAGCTTGCTCTCTCTGGCTTGATGATCCCTAATTACTGGATAGACTGAAGACTGCGTTTTTCCCCTACTGGAACGGGAGAGAGAAAGGACTGTTGATTTATCAACGGTGAGAGGACTGATTTATTATAAGTGAACTAACGTTGGATATTCTACACGGACTTTGCTAATTGAATATGCTTGAATGGACTTACTAAAAACGATACATGATTAATGGACTGTTATTTTGACTATGCTATAAAACTCTAAGTGGAATAAACTATATTTTTGATAGCAGAAGCGTATCTGTAATTTGTACTGTATGTTAACTAACATACAAACTTATCTCACACATTTATCTGTATGCCTATCTGACTAACGCTGCACATTCTTGTCTCCTTAACCCTGGTTGGGGAACACAGGCTTAACACACACATTGGAGACTTGGAAAAGAAATGGCGTTCTGCACCCTAGCCACCAACGGATCGTGCAAACGCAGCCAGGACACTCCGAGAACCAAAGGGAGATGGAGGTTCGAGGTGACATAAAAACTTATTGTCTCCTCATGATCCCCAATAAGCATACGCACTGGCTGGGTGGCGAAACGAATGGGCCCAGACTTGAGTTCACGCCCATCTACTGTTTCCACCTTAATGGGTGGATCCACAGGAATCAAAGGAATTTCAAATTGTTTGACAAAAGCCCAGTCCATAAAGCTGGTTGTAGCCCCTGAATCCACCAGCGCAACGGCGGGAATTCCCTCCTTCTGGGACTGCAAAAAGATACGAATGTCCAAAAGTAAATGCTGAGGAGGGCCAGGATTTACTTCAGCAATTTGGGATGGGGGTGTAAGACATGCCCGACCTAGGGTTTCCCCGAGGTCGGGCCTACCCCATTTCCCAACGGGCCAGGAGTTGTTTCGGGCACGGGTCTGCGAGTCCCTCTCCGAGTGCAGGAATTTGCAAAATGTCCGGGACCCCCGCAATAAAGGCACAAGCCTTCCTGGAACCTTCTCGAACGTTCTCGCGCCGTTAAGCGAGGGTGGAGTGTGCCTAACTCCATCGGCTCCTCAGCCTTAACTGTGGTTTGGAAAACTCTCGGTGGCATGGTTTGTGCACGAGAAAACGAAGGTGGTTCCACAATGGGCCGTTTACTTCTGCGCTGTTGTAAACGGACTTCAATATGTAAGCACTGAATTACCAATGCTTCCACCGTTGAAGCCCACTCTGCATGGACTAGCTCATCCTTGATGGCATCAGACAAGCCTTCCTGGAATGCAGCCATATGAGCCGGTTCGTTCCAATTAGAATCCATACACAGCAAACGAAATTCTGCAATGTATTCCTGCAGGGGACGTTTTCCCTGATAAATGTCCCATAACCTTCTAACCACAGTTTGTATTTTAATTGGGTTTTCGAACATAACTCTCATCTGTTGTAGAAAACCCTGAAAATTGTCCAACAACGGGCTATCTTGAATTAACAAGGGAGTAGCCTATTTGGCAGCCTGCCCAGATAATAGACTAATCATAAATCCTACCTTAGCCCGGTCGTTTGGGAAATCTTCTGGCCTCAGAAATATAAACAATTGGCACTGACCCATAAATGCCGGGAACATGTCCATTTGCCCTGAAAAATTATCCGGCATGGATACCGGGCTTTTCCTCAAGGGAGGGCCTGAGGGAGCAGCAGCAAGGCTTTGCAAACTGGAAATATGATTCACCAGTTGTGTCACCTGATTTTGAAGAGTCACATTGATTTGAAGTAGTTGATTTATCTGTTGCTGTTGCTTCTCCACCAAACTCTGCAGTTGGGTTTGGTCCTCTTGTTTTGAAGATGGTTTGTTAGGCTTGGAAGCTAAAATGTTGTGTCTCATCTATATTCACAAGTGAGAATTCAGTGTTCCACAGTTCAAAATATTCAAACAAAACAAAGCCAGACTAAAAAAGAGTTAATAGTACTATATTCCAGTCCTTGGCAGACTTCCCGGAATCTGTCTGGTAATTCAGAATGTCCATAAATTACAAAGGCCGCTCCACACATATCCTTTCGACACATCAAACACTTTGCTTCCAAGCAAAGTTTGAGAATCAGCAATCCTCCTTAAATCACCTGGATGGGCGTGTCAGTCTCTCTAATCAATGTCTGGCTTGACGCCTCCCTTCAACTTGGCGTCTCATTCTTCTCCTGATTCTAGCATCAATCCACGATCTGTCAGTCTCCCCATTAGAAGCCTCTGACTCATTTTGTGGATCAGTTGCTGGCATGAGTGAATTCGAAGGCTCTGGCGAGGATTGTCTGTCCGATAATCTCTCATCCTGCTGGCTCACATCTGTGTCCTCTGATAATTCAGACTCCACATTCACAGCAGGCTCCACCCTTTCATCTTCAGAGTCATCAGAGTCAAAACTCACAGCAGGATCGATCCTTTCAGTCACAACAGAAAATGGTCAAACATTGGCCCTTGGTTTTTCTCATCATTCATGGCTTTTGAGAAAATTATTTTACATTTTATAGGGAAAGAAGAAATATCTCTGCTAAATGTAATAGTAACTGAAAGGAAAATATCCTTCAATAGTCAATGAACATTAATGTTTTCATGGGTTACAAGTGGAATACATTAGTATTTCTTTCCAATTCCAGAAATCATAAATTAAAGCAGCTGCCTTATGTTCATGCCATATGAAAGTATGATATTAAGTACAATTTAATAATGGCCTCCACATCCTTTTAGTCTTTCAATGACAATTCTGCTGAAATAATTGAAAAAAAAAATGGTTTGTGTACTGCACATGTATTTCAAGAAAGATTATTTAGACAGCCATTTTCTCTTTTTTTTCCCCCAGTGGCCAAAAGAAGCACTTCTTTCTGTATCAAGAACTTTTTTTTTGCATGTTGATCTCGGAACTGATCGAATGAAAGAGAAACTTTCTGTAATGTGTGTAGACATCCATATGAGTGTTACAGAGATGGCAGAGCAGTATTATGCAGAACTCCGGCGACGCTACTATACAACACCAACTTCCTATTTAGAGTTAATCAATCTTTATTTGTCCATGCTTGCTGAAAAAAGGAAGCAACTGGTTTCAGTACGTTGATCTTTATTAAATAATAATGGAATTTATTATAGAAACGTGTTTTATTCCCTACCCCACTGTTATACAAACAAACTCTTATTTATATTGTTCTTTGTAATGAAAATATTACTTTTCAGTAGTACGAGTGTAGGTATCATTTCTATCAAATTGGCTTAAATATAATCCCTCATCCATTTATATCTAAATATAACATGATTGTATAAGAAATTCAGATGTCAACATTTCTGTCTCTGAATAAGGCAATCTACATTCAGGAAAAACAGCTATGTTGCTGGTTTTAGCCATACTTTTCACAGATAATAGGAGTTTTGTGCAGTTATCTTCCAGACAGATGCTACTAATCTGTACAATGAATGACAATGTATTCTAGTCTTCATAGTAGACACAGAGCTAGGACTGCAAATCTCCATAAGCTTCAAATGTTATATGTGGCAAAACTGGACATAGCAGCATGGATGGAAATGTATTTGTTTATCTCTCAGCAAAAAGTACCTACTAGATTGGTACAATATGTACTAGCTTTCTTCACTCTTCAGTTGTCTTTAGACCGGTGGCCCCCAAGCTTTTGGACACCAGGGACCAATTCCATAGAGAGAGGTTTTTCCGCAGACCGGAAGGGATGTGGTTTCATGTGCTACCTATATCCCTCAGTTGGGGCTTTGCTTGTTTGTGCAGCCAGTTTCTGACATACTGCAGACCAGGGATTGGGGACCCCTGCTTTATACCATTCTGGTTTGAAATTTTGGGAGCTATGGTCTGATTAAGGAATACCAGTTGAAGAAGTCTACCCTAAGATCTAGTAGAATAAAACAGTCTTTGAGTAAAAAACATTGCAGCAAAGTGTCAATTATAGTGTGAAAACTAGGTTAATTTTGATGGAAATATTTACTTTCTTTGTTGTAAAAGATAATGTTTTTTAGTAAAAGAAATGCTAAAGCTATCCAGTCGAGTAATTTCTTTGGCATGCTGATTTGGCTAATTAAAATGAGGGTAATAAATACATATTAAAATATTGATATCATTATTACGGTCATTTTAATTTAACTAAGATTATCCATAGAATTACTGAAAACAGCCTCCTGCATCAGATTTTTAAGATAATATCTTTTCAAAGTACTGAAACAATTATCAGTATTTATTTGCTTGTTTTTCAGGCTCGGGATCGGGTAAAGAATGGTTTATCCAAACTGTTAGAAACAAATGTACTTGTTGACAAAATGAAATTAGATCTTTCTGCTTTAGAACCAGTTCTCAAGGAGAAATCAGTGGATGTTGAGGCCTTGATGGAAAAATTAGCAGTCGATCAAGAAAACGCTGATCAGGTATAAAATGTTATTAAATATTTTAAATTTTTTAATATATATTTATTTATCAATGTAACGCCACGGTATGTCTTCCTCTATCTGAATATTTTCCTGTTCGGAAGTTCCTAGATAAAATAATATATATAAAAACATTTAAGGGTATTTGCATATTATGTTATAAGTTAATATGTGGATGTTGTAAGAATGTGAATGCCAAATGGTTTTGTAATCTCTAATAAATAGGAATGCACAAGCATCTTTGAGATTGTCTCTGAGAAACAGATCAGCCATTTTGGGAATGGCCACAATTTTTGCAATTCGAGAATTGCCACTGCTTCCAAAATGGTGCCCTCTTCCAGAATAGTACCATGTGGCCTCTGTAGAGGAAGACTAGCTAACTCTCTTTCTCAAAGGTGGTTTTCAGTAAGTGGAGTGAGTTGTGACTAGAATGAGTGAAGTTCCAAGACTATGGAAACTAGTGGGGTGGGAAACTCTGAAAAGGGTGCCTCAAGGTGGGAGACACCCAAGTAAAACACATATGAATACCAAACTCTTCACTTAATGACATAGAGGGCCACTTAACCATAATGTGAAAAGCAGGAATTATGGCCATTAAGCAAGGCAATCACATGGGCTTCTTACTTCATGACTGCCACAACTTATAATCATAATTTTGTGCTCAACTGTGACCATAAACCAAAAACTACCCGAAGTGCAGTCTCATTTGCTTTGGGTAGGGAAAGCTTTATCAATGCAGAGTTTTTAACATTCTTCATTAAGAAGGTGATATCTTTCCACATGTTAAAAGATCAGATCATAATAGTGTGAGATTGCATTCGCATGAGAGACTGACATGACACGGATCTGAGTTTTTCTTTGATTTATTGCGGTTCTGCAGAAGCGGGTTCACATCCGAGGCAGCAGGATGGAACCTTTTGCATATTTTTACACAAGCTTTTATACGTTACATTCAAGGAGGTATTCACCAAAATACTCTAAGCCAATAGAATACATTTATCATTTGGATTCGTGTCTGGTGACACGTACTCAGTTCGGCTTTCTCTGAGAAGTTACAAAATACATGCTTTTGGAAACATTTTCAAGCGTAAGCAGATTTACAGAAGCGAGATGGCTTTTTGTTACATTGGTTCGTTTCTTACAATATCCCCCCTCTTCTGGTTACATTCTGTTTCAAAAGCACAGAGATCTTTACTAACTTGCAACAATATTTCTTCTGTTTGACTGAATAGAAGGTGTTCTTTCTCTTCTTTTGTGAACCTGATTTTCCTGAAAGATTGCATACACATGTTTATTAAGCTTGGAATGCATTGGATACAACAGCATAAGCTAGCCAAAATTACTACTATAGTTGTTAGAGTGGTTATTATAGATTTCCACCATGATCCATCCGGAAGCCAAGACCATAGCATTTCCCACAATGATCCTGAATCACCATCCCACTGTTTCTGATATTCATTTATCCTGGTCTCCATATCATGCACAGTCTTAGTTATGTTTGGTTCATAATTGTGTATATAAGTGCAGCAGTGAGAATGTATTAGGACACAAACACCCCCTTTCGCAGCAAGCACTATATCTAAAGCATAGCGATTTTGCAACGCAACTTGTCTAACCTCGGACAATTCTTCATTAATCATTTTTATACTCTTTATGGTGTCATTAAACATTGCAATGGTAAAGTTATTCAGTCGTTTAATGTCTCGGTAATTTAACCCAATGCCTAAAGGTGCAATTAGAGCTCTTCCCATACCACCCCCCCCAGGATCCCGGATTTACTCCGGAATCTAACTCTCTTTTATTTCTGATTCGGGTGTTGGGTAGTTCATCTAATTTATATATTACTGGTAACAGAAACCCCATGGTACAACTTCCTGACCACAATTTTGGTACTTCCCTATAGGCATGTTTCCCACATAACATCCACCTGCTATCGTCCATGGCCCAAGTAGCATTAGAAATCCTTGTCCAATTGATCATGTCCTCAAAATACATACACATTTGACAATAATATGTTTGTAGTGGTTTAAGGTCATTTGTACAGTCATAGGATTTTGTTTTACTTGTATTGAAACATGTTGTGGGAATTGTAAACGTTTTATTACACCTTTCCCAATTTCCCAGGAAGACTCCCCCAGTAATATTTCTTTTAAAACAAACATGAGCTGTCTCTCGTAAGTGAAGGAATACTTTCCTAGTCATATTTCTTCCAAACTCCATTTTATGTTCCCCTCCATTTGCCATCATTTGTTTTGTTAAAGGTACTCCATGCAGAATGACCCCTTTTTCAGCTTTCCCAGGCAAATGCATACATAACCAACAATTAGTAATATTTAAACCTTTAGCCGTTGTTCTTATATCTTCAATGCAGCAATTGTCTGCCCAGAGATCTTCTCCAAGATCCCCTGCTCTCTGAACATGCCGAGATTGTCCAGTTTCTGCTTCTTTAACCTGTTGTAAGACAAAAATGCTCACAAGTACAGTTGAAGTACACAAAAACAGACGCATGATTTTATCTTTTAAGAGTCAGTTTCAAGGGTTGTCCTTCCACTGGGTGACTTTTCCAGGGCTTCTCAGGTTCTGGAGTTGTTTTCACACGACTATGATGAGTCCACCCGCTTTCTTTTGTTCGGACAGCAGACTCGGTCGTCAGAAGCACTTGGTACGGTCCTTCCCAGCTAGGTTGCAATTTCTCAGTTCTCCAGTCTTCACAAGCACCCAATCACCAACTTCATAAGGATGTTGACTTCCTACTAGTGGTGGTCGTTGTGCTAAAAGTCCCTGTTTATGAAGAGATAATAAAGACCTGGACAGTGTCTGCAAATATTTTCTCACGAACATATCCCTGAATTCAGGTATAGGTCCCCCGAAAGTTGTCAAGTAAGGGCGACCCATTAACATTTCAAAAGGTGAAACCCCCACGTCCTTTCTTGGACAAGTCCTAATTCTCAACAGAACTAGGGGTAAGTTCTTGGTCCAAGGTAACCCATTTTCCAACTGCAATTTTGTCAGGTGTTTCTTAATTTCTGAGTTTCCCCTTTCAACCTTCCCTGAAGACTGAGGATGCCAAGGGGTGTGTAAGTCCCATCTCACCCCTATAGCCCTCATTACCTCTTGAAGAATTTTCTGTGTAAAATGTGTGCCCCTATCGGAGTCTATTACTTCAAACATGCCATATCTAGGTATTATCTGTTCTAGCAGAGTTTTTGTCACCATGGAAGCGGTAGCCTGTCTGGTGGGAAAGGCTTCTATCCACCCTGTTAAGTGATCTTTGATCACCAACAGATATTTCCATCCACCACTGGGTGGCAATTCCGTGTAATCGATCTGTATCTTCTGGAACGGCCAAGCTGCTAGAGGCCGTCCTCCTTTCTCTGTTTTTCTGGAGGCACTTTTATTAACTTTTAAACATATCAAACATTTCCAGCAAATGGAATGAGCAATTGTCCACATGTTCAGACTCCAATACACCGGCTTGACAGCTTGTACTAACGCTTCAGTTCCCCAATGACTCCCTTCATGTAAATACTGCATTACATTTCTCATTTGTGTTTCTGACAAAACTTTTTCTTCGTTTTTAGTCATCCACCCTTTCTCTGTTTTTCTGCACCCTTCCTTTTCTAATTTCTCTATTGCAGTTCCATCTGGTTCCCATTTGTCTTCGGGCTCTTCAGGCAACATGGGTACTAATACCATTTGTAGAATTACCTCCCCAGCTGCCTCCTTTGCCCACCTATCTGCCCATCTATTTCCAACAACTTCCAGGCCATTCCCCTTTTGATGTGCATTTACATGAACAATGGCCACCTGCTGTGGTAATTGTAAGGCCTCTAACACTTCTTCTACTAGCTGTAGTTGCTCTATCTGTTTCCCATCTGATTTTATAAACCCTCTTTCTTGCCAGATCTTCCCAAAAGTATGAACCACACCCCAAGCGTACTTGGAATCAGTCCATATTGTCACATCAATTCCCTCAACTAATTCCAAAGCCCTTTTGAGAGCATATAATTCGCACTTCTGAGCCGACCATCCTGCTTGTAATGATCCTTTCTCAATTACCTCCCCATTCTGAGTCACTACCGCATATCCTGCTTTCTTTATGCCATCCTCAACTCTGCTTGAGCCATCCACAAACCACTTTTCACCTTCCTCCAGCGAAACTTCCTCTAAATCTTTTCTCACTTTAGTCATAATCTCAACTTCCAACAAACAATCATGATCCTCAGCCTCCCATTCTCTTCTGGTTCCTTCCAAAAATTCTGCTGGATTCAAATTCTTATCAGTCCCGATAATGATATCTGGACTTGTCCTTAAAATAGTTTCATATTTCAAAATCCTTCCTTCGGTCATCCAAGTGGAAGCCAACTGACTTAATACTGAGGTTACTTGATGTGGGGAGTGTACCACTATAGCTCCCCCAAAAGTCAACTTCCTGCTTTCTACCACCAGAACAGCTGTGGCGGCTACCGCCTGCACGCAGATAGGCCAACCTCTTACCACAGGCTCTAATGTCTTACTCAGAAAAGCAATGGGCTGAAACCGCCCCCCCCTCTTCTGAGCAAGCACTCCCACTACCATCCCAGACCTGGCTGATACATACAGATGGAATGGGATTTTCAAGTTAGGCAGAGCCAACACCGGTGCGGTGGCTAATGCCCTCTTGATTTCTTCCCACTTCGCTTCATCCTCCTCTAACCATTCAATGATCTCTCCTCTTCCGTGCAACTTCTGATTTAGGAACTGAACCAACACTGCATACTGATCTATCCAAGCTCTGCAGTATCCAACTAATCCTAAGGCTTTTCTAACCTCAGTCTTGTTCCTAGGTGGAGCTAAACTCATCAATCCTTTCACTCTCTCAGGATCCAAACTCCTGACTCCTTGCATGATATAATGTCCTAAATACTTCACTTTTCTCTCTACAAATTGAATCTTTTCCTTTGACACCTTCAATCCTTGCTCCTTCAACCAGTTCAACAAAGCCACTGAACTCTCCCTAACTTTTACTTCTTTCTCTCCTGACAACAGCAAATCATCCACATGCTGAATCAAACTTACCCCTGGCTCTTTTGGAAAGGTCTGTAACTTCTCCTCCAAAGCCTGACCAAACAACAAAGGACTTTCCGTATACCCTTGAGGCAATACTGTCCATCTCAATTGTTGTTTCCTCCCACTTTCAGGATCATTCCATTCAAAGGCAAACAAATCTCTACTCCCTTCTTCAAGCAGACATGCCCAAAAAGCATCCTTCAAATCAACAACTGTAAACCACCCATCCTTAGGAGGTATCTGACCCAAAATGGTATAGGGATCCGGTACCACCGGGAAACGTGGTATTACAATCCTATTGACCCCCCTCAGATCCACCACTAGCCTATGCTTTCCATCCTTCTTTAGTACAGCCAAGATAGGAGAGTTAAAAGGGGACATGGTTGGTTCCAATAATCCTTGCCGTAACAATTGATCAATTACAGGCTTCAATCCTTCTCTACCCTTCTTGCTCATTGGGTATTGAGGCGTCCAACTTTTAACAATCCCGGGCTGCACCTTAATCTCGATAGGTTTTATTTCCATCTTCCCCACGTTTTGTCCATCTGCCCAAACATCATTATGAATTCGTTCTACATCCTCTTCCTTCAAAACACACATTCTTATTCCACTATTATCTCTCAACTGGAATCCAAACGCTGGCATGAGATCTCTCCCTAACAGATTCACTCCTGAATCTGGTATATACAACACCTTACTACAAACTTCTATCTCATCCATACTCATTTTTACCTCTTCCAAAATTCTCACTCTATTTTGCTTCCCACTCACTCCAGTTACCAAAATAGTTTCTTTTCCTTTCATTCTTTCATTTATGGGCTCGCATACCGAGGTACGACTTGCCCCTGTGTCTATCAGGAAGGTTAGTTCCTGACGGTCTGGACCCACTTTTATATTTACCAGTGGCTCCCCGTAGGTCCTCTTAAAGGAGCCGGAAATTCCCTAATCTTCATATAGAGCGTAACTTCTTTCAGGGTGACTGTTCTGGCACTTGCGCGCAACGTGACCATACTTGCCACACTTGAAACAGTTACGGTCCATACCTACTCTATCAGTGCTCATCCCTCTCCCTCTCAAAGGTCTTCCTCTGGGAGGGAATCTTCTACCTCTTCCTTTAAACACCTCTTTTCTCGGTTGATCTTTTGCTTCTGGTTTTCTCACTTCATTTTTAGCAGTGGTTTGTACTGCCGCCAACATCATTTGAGATTTCTGCCTGGTTTTAATCACATCCCTATTCACAAAAGTTTGTTGGGCATTTCGAATCAACTCAGTAATCCCCTGTGCCCCCCAATTGTTTATTTTCTGAATCTTCTTTTGAATATCAGGCCAAGCTCCCGCCACAAACTGCATTTTCAACATAGACTCAAACGTGTGTGACTCAAGCAGGTGTGTCTGGTCTTACCCCTGAATATTTCTCCAAGCTCTGCCTTAACCTAGCACAATGATCTCCTGGGGACTCATCTTTTCCCTGACTTATCTCGAAAGCCTTTGTTAAGTTTCGTCCCTGTGGTACTGCAATTTTAATTCCCTCAATTATCATTGTCTTCAGATCTTTCATGTTTCGTCTATGATCTGCATTTTGGATATTCCAATCGGGAGGGGCCAAGGGAAACTTAACATCCCCACCAACTGCTTGGTCATTTCCCAATTGTAATACTCGCCAATATTCTATTGCTCCCTGTCTAATCAGATCTCTTTCTTCTCTGCTAAATAGGTGCCCCAAAATGTACATCAGTTCTTCATAAGTGTAATCATTCGGCCCCAAGAACAGTTCTAATACTGAGCTTACTTTCTGCGGGTCCTCATGAAGATGGGGAAGTGATTGTTTCAATTCTCTCAGTTCCCCGGGTCTCATGGGTTGAATAGCATACATAGCCACGGGCTGGCCCTGAGCGTTCAGACCATTCGGCACTTCACGCAAGGGATAAGCATGTGCTGGCTGTGCCGGTGGAAAAGGCAAGTTCTGAACATTTTGCTCTAAATCTCTTAGTTCTCTCTGCAAACGCGCAGGAGGTGCCGGCAGCGGGGAGGGGGGTGGTGGAGCCATTGCCGCTGCCCCCAATGCTTCTTGTGGATTGGGCGGAGGAACATATCTCAGTGGAGGACGATAAAACTCATCGTCAGACTCCGGATTTTTAATTTTTGACACAAATTGATCAGCCGGTGGCGGGCTGGGTCCTTCAAATTCAACGTGATACCATACTTCCAAATACGGTATCTCAGCGGTTAATTTACGAGCTAATAAATAATCCTTCAATTGATTCATCCAGTATGTACTGGTTTCTCCCTCCGGTGCCCAATGGTAGGGAAATTTTGGATTCACAAGAGGATTTTTAGGCCACCTGTATTTGCACAAGTAAATCATGTGCTTTTTCTCCAGATTCCGGGTATAATGCTTTAGATTTGGGGAGAACCACTGGTGTAGTAGTTGTCCCAAAGGCGAATCTACCGGAATAGGTTTTCTGCCTTCTTTCTCTTCTCCCTTCTCTATGTCCGAGGTTTCTAATAACCTCTTACTTTGTCCTTTCCCCATTCTCGTCACCAGACCTGTCCTCCAGCAGGCGCTGGACTTTCTCCCTGAGAAAATTTAAGGACACCTTCCTATCAACAAAACCCTATTCTCTTGAAAAAGGAACAAATTTACCTGATCACTCCGGGACCTGTCGTCTGCTCAGGTATGCGGATGTGCGGGCGTCCCCGACTCAGGTTTTCTCGTGATCCCCGATCACCATTCACAAGGTACCTTCACTCAGTCCGTTCGATCTCTCTGGATTTCTCCGAGACTTCGTCTTGGGATCGGAGATTCCTGGGACCTCTCGATCAATGGGGAGTGGGAATGTCTCCAAACGAGACGGAGTGGCCACTACTCACCAGTCCCCAGAACACCGAGGATCGCCGTGGAATCTCCTGCCTGGGCTCGCCAAATTGTGAGATTGCATTCGCACGAGAGACTGACACGACACGGATCTGAGTTTTTCTTTGATTTATTGCGGTTCTGCAGAAGCGGGTTCACATCCGAGGCAGCAGGATGGAACCCTTTGCATATTTTTACACAAGCTTTTACACGTTACATTCAAGGAGGTATTCACCAAAATACTCTAAGCCAATAGAATACATTTATCATTTGGATTCGTGTCTGGTGACACGTACTCAGTTCGGCTTTCTCTGAGAAGTTACAAAATACCGTATATACTCGAGTATAAGTCGACCCGAATATAAGCCGAGGCACCTAATTTAACCACAAAAAACTGGGAAAACTTATTGACTCGAGTATAAGTCGAGGGTGGGAAATGCAGCAGCTACTGGTAAATTTCAAAAATAAAAATAGATGCCAATAAAAACTTTCACTAGGACAGTTGAGAATAAGTTTGATGTTCACAATTTCCTCTTTAAAAGAGACCAGAAAATAGGGAACAAGAAGATGAAGAAAAAGAAGTGTGTTTTTTCACACTTTTCACACTGAAGTGAACAAAAATGGCATCATAGGAACAAGCTTATTCTCAGCCCAAAGGTTTGTTTCTGATTTCTTCCCTGATTTAAGGGAAATTTGGGAAACGATCTCACTATCATGAAAGGTTTGATTGATTCACTAACCCAAAAGATGATGATGATGACAGTGGTAGGCAGGAGTCACTCTCTCCCTTGCAAGAAAAAACCAAGAGCCGTTCTTATGATATATCTCTCTCTCTCTCTCCCCCTCCTCCCCCTCCTCCCGAGTGGACTGAAAGCAGCTGGAGCTGAGGAAATGAAGCTGAGTGGAGCGACCTCAGCTCGCGTTGCTTTTTCAGCCTAGAGCTCAGAAAAGCCTCCCCCTCCTCCTCCCCCTCCTCCCCCTCCTCCCGAGTGGACTGAAAGCAGCTGGAGCTGAGGAAATGAAACTGAGTGGAGCGACCTAGGCTCGCGTTGCTTTTTCAGCCTAGAGCTCAGAAAAGCCTCCCCCTCCTCCTCCCCCTCCTCCCCCTCCTCCCGAGTGGACTGAAAGCAGCTGGAGCTGAGGAAATGAAACTGAGTGGAGCGACCTAGGCTCGCGTTGCTTTTTCAGCCTAGAGCTCAGAAAAGCCTCCCCCTCCTCCCCCTCCTCCCGAGTGGACTGAAAGCAGCTGGAGCTGAGGAAATGAAACTGAGTGGAGCGACCTCGGCTCGCGTTGCTTTTTCAGCCTAGAGCTCAGAAAAGCCTCCCCCTCCCATGCTTAAAAGTTGCAAAGGAAACACGGAAGCAGGGAAGCGGCTGCCCAGCTTCGGAGCTCCACACCATTTTTTTTTCAGAGGGGAATCTCACTCGAGTATAAGCCGAGGGGGGTTTTTTCAGCACAAAAAATGTGCTGAAAAACTCGGCTTATACTCGAGTATATACGGTACATGCTTTTGGAAACATTTTCAAGCGTAAGCAGATTTACAGAAGCGAGATGGCTTTTTGTTACATTGGTTCGCTTCTTATAATAGCAATGGCACTTCATAGTGTTTCACAGCTCTCTCTTCACGGTTTACAGGGCCTGCCTATTGCCCCCAACAATCTGGGTCATTTTACCCACCTCATCAGGATGGAAGGCTGAGTCAACCTTGAGCTGGCCAGAATCAAATTGCTGGCAGTCGGCAGAATTATCTTCGTTCTAACCACTGCACTACCACAGCTCTAGTAGAATAATTTTACTAAATAGAAACAATAAACTTTAATGGAGGTTTTCAATCCACCAGAATTCTACTGCCTGAAAAGGGAAGGAATTTCTCCAGTTATACAATTCCCCCCTCTGCTTTTAAACTCTAAGGAATCCTTTGAGGCAATGAGGAAGATAGCATTGGAGTCCTGTCTATACCCCCTTCCATACACTGTTCTTCCTACTAGAATAATTTTGCTTAAGGATATTTCATCTAATCCACTAAATTCTGAATTCCCATATAAGCAATGACTGCTACCTGTTCGTTTTCTGAGGAAATCTGCACGTAATCCTCAATTTAAAAGCATTCATTTCACAATGGTTTGAAGCTACAACAGTGCTTTAAAAAGTGATTTGTGACCTGTCCTCAAAGTTACGACCATTACATCACCCTGATAGTCACATGAGTTTGGACACTTGGCAATTGGCTTGCATTTGCAACCATAGTCAGAGGATGGCAATTTGCAACCTTTCCAGCCAGCTTCCAACAAGCAGAACCAATGGGGGAAGCTGGATTTGCTTAACAACCATGTAATTCATTTAACAGCAATGTTAAAAATAGTTGTGAAATTGGGGGGTCATGTGATGACTCATTTAACAACCACATTGTTAGTGATCAAAATCACTCTGTTCCTCATTGTGGTCTTAAGTCGAGGATTATCTGTGTTTAAAATATTTTTTTCTTAAAATATGTATTTCTTTTTAATTTTATTTATTGATTAAATTTTTGTGCTGCCCATCTCCCCTACAAGGTGACTCTTTTTTCTTCCAGGTTCGGCGTGTTGTTCAGGAAGATGAAGCTGTTGCAAAAGTAAAAGCAGAGGAAACTCAGGCAATAGCTGATGATGCCCAGCGAGATTTGGATGAAGCCCTTCCAGCTTTAGAAGCTGCCAACAAAGCCTTAGATTCTTTAGATAAGGCAGATATTTCTGAAATCAGAGTTTTCACTAAACCTCCTGATCTTGTCATGACAGTGATGGAAGCTATTTGTATTCTTTTAAATGCAAAGTAAGATTGCTATATTTATATATATAAAACCCTATATAAACCTATATTTATATATTTAATCTTTTGTATTGATTTATAGCTTTTATCCTTCACCTAGAGTGATGTTGTTTCTGAAAGCAATTTTCTTCAGCATGTGTTAATTTTTCTATCTTTTGTGCAATTATACGTGATGCCCCTCTGATCCAAATTTCCCAACAGCTATTGAAATAGCTAATGTCATGAAGCTGAAACCATAAAACTGGTGACCTCACACTATCCCTTTGGTAATAATTATAGATAGGTCTTTTGTCCCGTCCCCCCGTCCCGCCCCCTAATATTAGGGCTTCAAATTCAAAAGGATAAATATGCATCGGAGAACACCTGGCACCTCTCAGCAACTTTTTAAAACTACTTAGACTCTTCCCAAGGTCACACAGTTGTCTTCTACAGCTGGTGTGCAATCTTGAGAAAAGAAATGTTGCCTTGAATGTTGACAGCCTATCCCAAAGGAATTCAGTAAAGCATGATCCTTCAAGTGTAGTTATTGGAGAGCAAATGAAAGGCATAGTAATATACTTTTTTAAAAGATAGATTTGTACAGTGGTAAAGGCACCCTTCTAGAAACCAGGAGAACATGAGTTTTAGTTCCACCTTAAGCATGAAAAGCTGGCTGGGTGACTTTGGGCCAGGCATTCGCTCTCAGCCCAACCTACCTCATAAGGTTGTGTTTGAGGGAAAATGGGAGGAGGAAGAAGGGAGAAGGTATGTTCACTAGATTATTTATACAGATAATAAAGGTGGGATAAAAAATAAATACAATACAAGTTCTGACTCTGATCCACCTCATTGTATGTAGGACTTCATTTACTATCACCAAACTATACTTCTTCCTTTATGCTTACAGTAGACTTCAGCACCCTTTTCCTCTCAATATTTGCTGTTATTTTTTTTCCTTCCATGTTTCTTCTGCCATTGCACTGTTCCAGCTGTTTTATACATTTTTCCCCCAGACAAGCTGTCAACTATTGTGGCACAGCCTCGAAATATAGCTGTTCAATTGGCTGCTGGCAAAGGTATTTCATTGACCTTTAAGCTTTCCAAAAGACCAAATGCCCACACCATTCTCTGAACTTCCCCAATGGTTAAAATGCCCTGTGGTCTGATTCATTTTGTAGAGAATATAAGGATGGCTGGACATCTCATAGCTAGTCCATTCTGCCCTTAGCATAGTCTATCTGATGACTGACATTTGCAATCAACTATTACATATTGAATCTAAATTCAATTTTGTACATGCCAAGCCAGACAAAACTGACAAGTAGAGCAAATCTGCAAGTTGACTCTACCCTTCTAAGCCTTGTATGTCCCATCTGCTTATGAGTATGAATAACTCCCTAAATAGATGCACATCTTTGATGTTTTATGATGACTACTCATTTGTTTATGTCTGATTTATTTTGGCCATGTCATGCATGCAAATCCATTGGAGAAGGCAATGATACTAGGAATGATTAATGGAACAAGAAGAAGGGGAAAGCAAAAACATGCTGGCTTTATAACATTAAATCTGATACAAAGTTGTGCATCCAACAATTGAAAGAAGTTGTGCTTGACAGGATAACATGGACAGCACTTGCCTATAAAGTCGCCAATAGTCAGATATGATTAAATGGTTAAAGTAACTGACTCATTTGCTTGCTTAATTTAATCAAGATTATCACCTTGTATTTTTGTTTCGAATAAATTGATCATAATATATATTTATGTTACACAATTACACATGTTTATTAGACAAAACCATGGATTTAGTACTGATTTACTCTTAATAAGATTTACAAAAAAACGAACCCCACTGAATTCAGTGAATCTGAATAAATAGAAATGCTGTCCAATATTACCAATTTAAAATGGAATAACTGTTCAATAACTATGACTAAATAGTATCAGTTTATTTATATGATTGTCAATTTTTTACAAGGCCATCTTCTCTTCATCTATTGATATCAGTTTGAGAATCTGTATTCTCCATATCCTTTTTAATGCATTAAATCATATAGAACAATGTAGAATTGTTTTCCTTTTCGGATGTTTTGCTTATATTTCAGTAGTCTTGATTTTAAAACAACATTGTTTTGTCATGTAGCAATTTGAGCTCTTGAATGAAAGTGACATGAAGATAACTATCCTTTTTTGAGAAGGGAAATCAGAACATTTCATTTATGAGTTTCTCTTCCTATAACAAAGGACTGTAATTAATCACATCTTTTATGTTATTTATAATAGTACATAAAGAGTGTAACCCTATACATGTTTACTCAGAAATAAAAATCTACATTTAATAATTCATTTTGGAGGGTGTGGCATAGGATTGCAGGCAGCCCACAGTAATGTTATTCGCCAAATAAAGTACAACACTTGGACTATTTAGTGCTGGCATTTCAGTTTCTCAGCAGAACTAAGCCTCAAGATGCAGTTTGCCTTCTTTTCATTTCTACATAAAAAAGAATTATGTATGACATCAAAAATGGCAGCATGTTTTATCAATCTCTCATTTACTTTTAGAGGATGTCAATGATATGGATGAAAATGTATTTTCTGTTTAAAAAATAGAAAGGAAGCTTGTGTTTGCCAAGGAAAAATAAAAATAAAAAAAAACTGCCTGAGGATAATGAAATTATATATTTTTACATGCTGGGATGTGGTTAAATTTTCTATGCTGTACAGGAAGAGAAATTGTAGCAGCTTAATATACTTTCTTTTTCAAAAAATGAATTAAATGATATTCATAATGGTTAAGGCACCAGGCTAGAAAGCAGGAGACTGTAAATTCTACTCCCAAATTTGGGCCAGTCTCTCCCTCTCTCTCTTTCTCTCTCCCTCCCTCCCTCCCTCCCTCTCTCTCTCTCTCTCTTTTACTTATAAAAAATAATGAAGGTGGGTTAAAAAAAACTCCTGCAATGATTCCCCATCAAACATTCACACTTGTCTATCCCAGGTCCTTGGAAAGGACTCCGTAAATAGATAAAAATGCAAAACTCAGTCTGACCATCTTGGCTGACTGTGGGACAAACCATAGACGCTTCAGTTTATGATACAATAATTTAAACATGCAGCATCCAGCACAATTTCCTTGTATTATATCCTCCCCCTAGGATCAGAATCCTTTCTAAACTCTTTTCACCGTCTGCATACTGGATATACCTGTAGGTCATGAAACATATAGTATATTTCATCTTAAAACTGGAGGGATTTTTAAAAAAAAAAAACTATAATACTGATCTTTTTACAATATATATTTTCCAGGGAAGATCTTCATCAATCTTTTCATTTTAATCTTTCAGGCCTGACTGGGCAACAGCAAAACAACTACTCAGTGATTCCGCTTTCCTGAGGAAGCTTCTAGAATATGATAAAGAAAATATAAAGAGCACGATATTAAGTAAGCTTCAGAAATACATAAACAATCCTGATTTTGTGCCAGAAAAGGTAGAGAAAGTGTCAAAGGCATGCAAGTCTATGTGCATGTGGGTGAGAGCTATGGATTTATACTCTCGCGTTGTAAAGGTGGTCGAGCCAAAAAGGCAAAAGTTACATGCTGCCCAGGTATTTATTCTTTTTTTTCCCCAAATTTTTTTTTATCTGCAGTCTGATTATTAATTATTGAATCAATTCTCTTCTGTTTTTACCTATTAGCAACTAAGTGATGAAAACAAGCACTTTTTCTAGTACCATCAGTTCGCTATTGATTCTTTCATACAATGAAAGAATTCATTCCTATATTGACATGTAACCTGTCTTGGATTATGAAAATTCTTTATTTGTAATGTTAGATGTTAAATGCCTTTCTTTCTCTTTCCATTTCATTCCCAAACCTGCAGGAGCATAGGATATTTTTTTCTTCTTGTCTTGCAAAAGCATAGAGTCAAAGAAGAATTTACTGATTCTTTAGACCTGCCCTTCTGCATTTGCTTACTTAGACCAAGCTGACAGTAATGGAGAACATTTGCTTAGTTTAAGCTTTTATAGAAATCCCTTCAAATTACCATTGTCTGAAGAGTAGCACTGCTACCACAACAATTTCAATATTGTTTTTTTTTTCTTTATCAAACTCTCTCCTTTAAATCAAACTGACAGAGCTAGGGCTGAGTTTTTGTACTTTCCACTTCCCCACGGAACAATCCCCGTCTGTATATAAAGTTGAGGCAATTGCAAGTGAATGATGTTTTTTAAAGTTTCAGTCATCAGCTTATTTTTATGAGTGGCAATGTTTGTGTTTTTATTTTGTTTTCCTCTTTACATTTCTATTGCATGTTCCCTAAATTAGGGAATGTGTTGTTTTTGAAGTTGCCTTCATTTACATCTTTAGAAGAACAATTAAGATTTATTTCTGTAGCAAGATGTTTATATGATAACATGTGGCCAGGGGGAGGGAGGAATATAATGTTGTTATTTATATATCTTTGAGAAGAAATATATTTGGCATTTCTGTAATTGGTTGTTGTTAGCATTTTTGACCCTAATGTGAACAGAATGGAGGACTATAAATTGAATAAATGAATCTAATGTATTTTGCTAACATGCCCCAAAATCATTAGTCCATACACTTTACATGTTTTTAGGTGGCATGCCATAGTGAAGTAGCAATATTTCAGAAATTTTTGATTATCTGATAAATGAGAACCATCATATGGCAATATAAAATAAAATTGAAATCAGGGAGGAAAATCTCTGCTGCTGCCTATTTGCCCATGAACTTTTCAAAGGAAAGTTGTTATAATTTCCATTCCAGCATTTTTGTTCTCAACAAAGCATGTGTGCATGAATGGATGTAGGAAGGAATATTTTATAGCTGTTCCATTTACTAATATATTAAATTATATTGGTATACAATAAATCGTTAGTTTGGCATGGTACCAAAAGAGTTGGATTTGTGATACGTTGATTCAGATGCAATTCTATTTTTAAGGATGGTGACTCATTTTGAGGAAATCTTGAGATTCCTCAAAGTGAACATGAATATGTATTAAATGTTATATAATTTATAATGTTATATAAGTAGTGATAATGTATAATTATTTGTAGTTTCTTCCATATTCTATTTTGCTCGAAAGCAACTGAGCAAATAAATAAAATAAGACATTCAAAATATATGGCAGAATAATAATTTGAATTAATTCGTATTATGATTAGGCAGAACTTGATGCAACTTTAGCTACCCTTCATGATAAGCAAAAAAAACTGAGACAGGTAGAGGAACAAATACAGGAATTACAAGATCAATATGAAAGAAGTGTGAATGAAAAAGAAACCCTTGGTAAGTACCTATTTTAAAAATTATAAAAAATATTTCAGAGTGGTGTTTCTTAATTATCTTCTTAGTGTATGGAACAAGTTCCAAGCTCTCATGAAAGCTGTACTAATACAAGTAGTCCTTGACTTACAACTACAATTGAGCTCAAAATTTCTGTAGCTAAGCATGACAGTTGTCAAGTGAGTTTTGCCACATTTTATGATCTTTCTTGCCAAAGTTGTTAAGTGAATCATTGCAGTTGTTAAATTAGTGCCATGGTTGTTAAGTGAGTCTGGCTCCCCCATTGACTTCACTTATCAGAAGGTTGCAAAAATGATCACAACATCCTGGGACACTGCAATCATCGTAAGTGTGAATCAGTTGCTGAATTTTTGATCATGTGAGCATTGGGGATGCTGCAACTATTGTAAGTGTGAAAAATGTTGCAACTTTTATAGTGCTGTTGTAACTTTGAATGATCACTAAACAAACTGTTGTAAGTGGAGGACTCTTGTAAAAGTTCACCAGTGTAGTTTAGTAACATCTTAAAATCCTGCTTACACGTCATCTTTCAAAAACATATTTTCACTGAAGCCGTACACACAAAATGTAATAGCAAAATATCCATATGTGAGAAATATGTCATGTTATGTTAGGAAGGCAGTGTGGTAAGAAAGTGTAGATTATCAACACAAAATCAAATGATCGTAATTTATTTTTTAAGAATTACTCCATAATGAAATCTTTCATATTGCTAACTCTAGTGCTGTGTTTTGTTAGTCACTCAAAAGACAAAAAATAGTTAATGAAATGAATTACTCTGAATTATAACCATGATCTAATAGAATTATCATTGTTTAGCAAAGACCATGGCACTGACTCAGGCTCGTCTCAACCGTGCTGGAAGACTTACAGCTGCATTAGGGGATGAACAGGTTCGATGGGAAGAAAGTATTTTGAATTTTGAGGCAGAGATTTCAAATATCACTGGAAATGTATTCATAGCTGCTGCTTGTGTAGCCTACTATGGGGCTTTTACTGCACATTATAGACAATTGGTGAGTTAAATTAAAATATTTATTTTCTCTAGACCATAACTTTTACTGATTTGACTTTTATTTTTATCATTATGAAGCCGATATGCTTCATAAATGCTGCTGTACATCATAGAAGCACTTGTAAATCTAAATAAGTGCAAATAATTTTTCCACATATGGAGAACTGTAAAAAAAATCTACACAGCCAAATCATGATTTTCCCCTTTTTGCTGTCAGTAATCAAGAGTGGCTAAAGGAACTGGAATTTTTTTGATGCTGCTCTTTAAAATAATAATCAAGATCAAAAAGAAGGAAAAATGTGTAAATGGAAACTGTAACCTAGAGTGGAAATAGTAATTTGGGAGCATGCTGCTCAGGTCAAATATTTATGAGCCATGGTGGCGCAGTGGTTAGAGTGCAGTACTGCAGGCTACTTCTGCTGCCTGCTGGCTGCCTGCAATTTGGCAGTTCGAATCTCACCAGACTCAAGGTTGGCTCAGCCTTCTATCTTTCCAAGGTTGGTAAAATGAGGACCGGATTGTTGGGGGCAATATGCTCTTTCTGTAAACTGCTTAGAGAGGTATGTAAAAGCACTGTGAAGCACTATATAAGTCTAAGTGCTATTGTTTTTTTAAATAAGTTTTTTATTTTTTATATTTTAAAAACACCTCTTTTGGTGAACAATGTGTTTCCAGGTTTTTACATTTCAATGAAAATGTGCCCTTGATTACATATTCCTTTATCATAATCAATTTCATATAATTTATATTCATCACAATTATTATATTCATTTCCAATTCATATCATAGCTTATTTCATTTTTCTTTAAATATTCTCATCTTATTTTAAAATGGTATCTAAAATTTCCTATTTCATTTCTATATTCATTATACTTATATACAGTACTTTTATCTGTCACATTTGCAATATTATCATATACTTTTATTTCATTCACTATTCAATTAATTTCATCATAGTTCTAATAATTCAAGAAAAAATAATAACTCCCTTTAATTATCAATTTGAGTGTGCCACCCTTTTACCTTATACATTCCTCAGTTTACTCCCCTTTATTTCATAATAATAATTTACCATAATGTTACTTTTTAATTATCACATTCTAGATTAATAACAATAGTCTCCTATCACATATGCATATATATTTTTAAGTCAGATTCTGCATAGTATTTTTCCCTCAATTGCATTCTAAATCATTGTTTCAGAAGTATTCAATTAATTATAGAAACTGATATCAATCTTTCTATTACAATCCTTATAATTCATTTTAATTTTATTCTTCTTTACACTTATCATTCTTATCATAAATTCCCATTTCCACAATTATTCCAGTTAGAGCTATATGTGATTTAGCCATAATCCTTAAAAAAAGAAACAAAACCAAAAAAAAAAAATCAGTTACAGTCTTTTCAATTTAAAAGTCTATATTCTTGTATACCATAACATATTACCTTGAGAATCCCTTTCCTACTCCTCATCTACCCATTATCTCTAGGTCTCATAACTGTGTACTTTCTTTTCATTTTTGTTCGCTTTCTGCTTCCCCTCTTCCCCCTTTATGTATTTATTTCCATGTAGTCTTCAACTTATGACCACAATTGAGCCCCAAATTTATGTTGTTAACTGAGACATTTGTTAAGTGAATTTTGCCCCATTTAATCACCTTTCTTGCCACAGTGGTAAAGTGAATCACTGTGGTTGATAAGTTTGTAACCCAGTTGTTAAGTGAATCTTGCTTCTCCATTGACTTTGTTTGCCAGAGGGTTGCAAAAGGTAATCACATGATTTTGGGACACAGCAGCGGTCATAAGTATGAACCCGTTGCCAAGCCTATGAATTTTGATGACATGATCATGGGGATGCTACAAAGTTGTAACTGTAAAAAAATGGTCACTTTTTTCAGTGCCATTTTAACTTTGAATGGTCATTAAATTAACTTTTGTAAGTCGAGGACTACCTGTGTTTTAGTGGAAATTACAAATTGTTTAAAAAGTTAAAATTATCTAAAAATAGATTAGTATCATTAATAGATGCTACAAAAGCAAAAATATTGACATAATTAGATTTTCATGGTTGGTTACACAGTCAACCAAATATTTATAGAATCCTTCCCAAGGATCTGGGATGTTTTTATTATTAGGGTTTTTTTAATGTTAATGCCCATTGAATTCTTTTTACCAGTACTTGAACTTTTATATCTACCAATTCCATTGATTACTATCCAGCTACAATTGTATATAATTTTCCACTACCAAAGTCAGAAGCAATTGCTGAAAAATCAGAATTATGGTCCTACTCATTTTGACAATCTCATTAAGAGAAAGGTCTTTTGGTTTATAAGATTATTTATATCCCAAAACATTACTATATAATTTCAGATCATCCAGTTAAATATATCTTCATATTGAACATCTGTCTAATTAACTCTCATGCAAACTTTGTCTTGATTAAAATAATTAGTATTTCTTACAGTAACTGAAATAGCTTTTCCTGATTTTTGTTTCCCTTTTCAAATTAGTTAATTGAATGCTGGATCAAACAATGCCAAGATCTAGACATTCCTATTAGTTCTGACTTCAGTCTTATAAATATTTTGGGAGATCCCTATGAAATTCGACAGTGGAATACTGATGGATTACCTCGCGATTATGTTTCAACTGAAAATGGCATTCTAGTTACACGTGGACGGCGCTGGCCACTCATGATTGATCCTCAGGATCAGGTAAGTGTTTATTTTAATCATTTATTCATAGCTGACATATTCAAGAAATATAGTTTATTTTTATAAAGACTTGTGTGCAATTATTATTTTTTAAACAAATTTTATTGATTTTAAAGACAAACAAACCATCATTAACCATTAAATACATAAAACCTCTTTCCATTATTAATTTTACAAGTCAAGTAAAATATTATTTTATGCAACATAATTCTGTTTTACACCATTTCAATATAAACATATAGATATCTCTTAACAAATTTCTCATTATTTCTCTTTTCGTATTCAATTTCATTGTTATTATTATTATTTTCTATATTTATCCAATTTATAATCATCATCTTCATTCCTCTCTGACTTGATTACCATTATTCTCATCCAACATTCCTCCAAGGTTTTATTAATTCTCAAACAAAACATAGACACACAAAACACAAAAATATAAAACTTCTTTTAAGAAAGTAGTTTGGCCCCAGATTACCTCTCTTTGTATGGACTTCAATTAAATTCGTGCTCATCTTGTATACCATTACCTATCTTATTTACCATTCTATATCTTCTATATAACTTCTCCCCGCTTTTCATTCTTCTTATTTCTATTATATTTCTTATTTCTTCTTATTTTATTTAATTCATTTTAATTTAAATCATTATATTTGTATTTTTTGTCCATTCTTTCCAGATTATCCATTTATCTCATTCCCTATAGTAAAAAAAAAAAAAAAAGAATTTCTCCTGAAATCACTGATCAGAGTATGATGCCTTTCTATCCTCCCCCTAAATTAATATTTAAAATAACATCTGATACCCAATCTGATTCTGCTTAGTACATTCTACCTACTAACCTTTCAAGAGAAAAAATAATAAATTCATAATAATTAATATAATTAGATAATAAATCTAAATATTAAATCTTATAACATTCTGATTGTCTATTTCAAAAAACAAGTGCTACAATTTTATTAAATTTTAAAATCTATCATTACTAAACATTTCAATATTTTAATCTTTTATTAATTCTTATAACATTCTAGTTTTCTATTTCTAATACATAATACCATCTTATGTACCTTGCAGAATCTTCTTTTTTAAAAAAATTATACCTTACCCTTTATCCCTAAAAAAAAATCCTTTTTTCCCATCTTGTTTCATACCTTTGTGGCTTTTCCCTTCCTTTCTTATCCCGCCTGGCCTTTTTACCCCCCCCCCTCTACTAACCTCCGCCTTTTTAGCTTTCCCTCTCTGTTGTAATCCTTTCTCCTTTTGCTCAGTAACATTGAGTTGGTTTTGCATATTATTTTTTCCTTTCTTAACTGTTTTTTTAAGTCTTAAGTCCTTCATTTTCCTTCCTTTCTTTCTCCTTTCTCTCTTAGTTAATTTTTTAGATTCACTGAAGATGGCGTCTTCTTCTTCTTTTTCTTCTTCTCCTTCTATTTCCTCCATCTGTTATTGTGTTTGCTGATAAATAGCAAGCGCCATTTCTAAAGAAAGGAAAGCTTCTTTCACAGCGTCCTTACTTTCTTGATATTCCTTTCTAAGTTCATCATCAGATAGAGTCATTCTTTGTTCTTCTTAGAGCAACCAAAATGTTTCAAAAGTTAAAACAATTCTTCAAAGTCCCAGAGACATCAATCAGTCCAAACAACGCACAAAGTTCTCACTTTCTCTTCCTGGGGTGGTATCAGTAAAAGGGAAAAGAAAAAAAGCCCAATCTGTATTTTACAGCCTTGTTGCAATCAATTTCTAGTCTCAAGATCTTCAAGGCATCTCCTCCAGCAAAATCTTAATATATATATATATATATATTTGTCCTCTCCCTTCCCACTTATAACAAGAAGCCAAGTTTTTACCTTTTATAAAAAAAACAACAGGTTTCTCAATGGCCATTTGTTGATTCCATAGGGAAGGAGGGTAAACTTTCCTTTCAGCACCTCAATTTTGCCGCTTGAAATCCTCCTCTGGAAACCAAGTATTTTTCAAAAAGTCATAGTTCTCAGGATTAAACGCCTCTTAAAGTCCTGGATCAGCCAAAAAACTTTCTCTTGAAAACTTTCTCCCCTCTTCCTCCTGCTCAGTCTTACCCAGCTGCCGGCTTCTTTGTGGCGGCCATTACAGACCGCCGCTTGACCGCCTTGAGAAAAGGGGGTTTTGCCAGCTGGGGAGGGGGTCTGCAACACCCCCAAACCCCTCACCAGCTCCCCCTATCTTCGGCTGCCTCTGCGGGGCAGCCTTAGCCTCCAAACCCGTCCAGATCGGAGGCACCAAAACGGCTAGTGTGGCAGGGATCGCACAGGATCGCGGAACCCTGCCGCTGGCGAAGCCGACAAACTGGAAGTTTTCTGTGCAATTATTATTCAGTATTGTTGGTTTATGTTCCTTTAGAGATCCAGCTTAGCTTCTAGGTTCTGGATAATATATTCCTTCTTCTGTCACATTGCTCTAATCATTTGAAAAGAAAAAGAAGAATTCACAGAAGAATTTAGGGGTTTGCCACTGCTTTTCTGAATTGACTTTGTCAAACTGGACCACTGATCCTTTGAATCTTCCCTCTGGTTCTCAACTACAATTTCACCAACCTATCACTGTAATCTGGATTCTTTGAACAAACAAACACCTCCTTCTTTCTCAATTATTATAGAAGATCTATCCAATAGCTGCTATCCGCTTTCTAGAACTGTTGGCTTTTGAATACCCAGAAATCCTCAACATTTTAATTGGCCCTAGAACTATTCACTTCTGGGCTCAATATATACCACAGTAATATCTGGCAGTCTTCTGTAATGGCAGGATATAGCAATAATAGCTACAAAAAAGCAATATCAATAGAGTCATGTATTTGAAATGGGTGGCCATGTAAATCTACCAAATAAAACAAAAGAAAACAAAACAAAATGGAAGTTACCCTGTGATAAAATAGGTGTACTTGTAGAACAAGGTAGCTATGTGAAAGAAAGGACATAGTTGTTTCAAATTAACTAGATATTGTCTTCCAGTTTCCATTATATCATTCTCCTCCGTTGGTTAGATAGAATAGGGAATTTATTATTAAAGAATAGAGGAAAATTAAAATCTATATATGTGGTCATTTATTCATTACTCTGTGGTGAGAGGCCAGGATCACTGAAGTAATTCTCAATCAGGTGCCTATCATATTGCCACTGTAGTCTGTTTTCTTTTCCCTTTATGCCAAGAAAAAGAGTTTTAAAAAGTGCAGCCCAGTAAACAATAATTTAGTTGCTGTCATGAAAAGTTCCTTATCAAATTCTAATTCTAATAACTGCCATGTATGAAGAAGGTGCCTCCTGACCCTTGCAAATCCACACTGCCAATAGCATCTTCTGTAGATATTCCCCATGTTTTAAAAAAATATACAGTGCATTTTCAAACTTGGAGTGACAAGAAACCATTCATATTTCCTAGTTTCTGCAAATAAACTGAGAATTGTTGATAGTAAATAAACCCTGACATATTCTCAATGCTGATAGTGTTCTTTCTCTCAAACCTTAAAAAAATATTCTACTACACTGTTAATACCACCACTATTATATGCATCAGATTATATGCATCAGATCTGCTGCTTGTTATAACAATCCTTTTTCTCATGTGAATTCCTTGCCATAGGTGGAGGATCTCACATAGTAGGCAATGGTAGAAACTTCTCTTGTATTTATCTTCATTTTACTTGTGTAAGCATGAGCATAACCGAGGAATATTGGTTCAAATTCTCATTTTGCCTCTAATTATCAACCTGAAAAAACAAGGCAAACAGTAGACTTTGATTTCACTCTGTGCTGATATAACAATTATACAAATAAGAAGGAAATTAATTTTAGGATCTGAATGTTTTAAGAAACAAATAAAATGAACAGTCCTTTTAGTGTTCAATTAAAATTTCACATTTAATCATATCTTTTTTAATATATAGGCAAACCGTTGGATAAGAAACAAAGAAGCAAAATGTGGTTTAAAAATAATTAAGCTCACAGACACTGGTTTCCTGCGTACACTGGAGAATGCTATTCGTCTGGGTTTACCTGTGCTTCTAGAAGAGGTTTGAATCTATAGCATTTACATACGATAATCTTATTATTATTCTTTTATTTATAGCTATTAGATTTATTCCACAGGATACAATTGCTTGCTAAAATCTCCATAAGAAAAATGACTTTTTTCAACTTCTGGGAGAATCTATGTTTATTTATTTGTTTATTTATTTTTATTTATCAAATTTCTACCCTACCCTTCTCACATGAATGAATGCCTCTGAGCAGTTTACAAACAAAACATGCGGTCTTGTAAAAAGACGTAGTTAAAAAACAGTGTCAAACAGGTTTACAGAATTAAAACAAGTTAAAACATTTGAAATGTTACAAAAAGCAGAGGGTGTGTCTCAAGCCACCAAACATCCCCAGGGTTGTGTACCACTCTTGAGCCCCATGCCAGTTATTTGTCACTTGTGAGAATTCTGTGTAAATAGAGGACATTGTATCATAGTTAGAAGCTTCAAATAGTTTATAGTAAAATCCTTTGAAATCTGAGTTCTGTACACACTTGTCACTTAATTTATAGTTAAGACTGTGATTCGACTTAGCAATCACATTAAAAATGGCCATAAAATCCCATCATGGGATGACTCAGTTTTTAACTACAATGACTTACAACAGAAATTTCAGTCCCATTTGTGATCATAAGTCAAAGGCTACATTCCAACTCGTTGCCCAATTGCCTCTTCCAAAAGAGATGTACCATACTGTAGAATTTTTAAACTTCTTTTCTCCATAGCTCCAAACCAGGTCCAGTTATTCTAAAACACAGTTTTTCTCTGGCCTTATTATTCCCCAATGGACTCTGCTTCCATGCTATTTGATTTTAGAGAGTTATCCTGCTGAAAGATATGGATCTGAGCTCTTTTATATTATTTCTTTATATAGTCTGTTGAGTTGAAAAACCTAAAAAAAGAGGTGTGGAAGGGGAACCAACCTAGTTGTGCCTTTTATCATTATGAATCCCTGAAAATACTTTTTTCCATTTTAAGGAGGAGATATCCCAAAGCATTGTATCCTAGAAAGTGATCGGCTTTATCTATATTTATTGAATATAATGATAGTAATGATAAAAGTAGACAATGGACTTCTTATATAAATGCCTCAAAGCCCTTTATATGATGTAGCAGTTATGACATACCAGAAAGATTTGGAGACTTGGAACCTTGTGGATAGGGACAATTGTATTGGTCTTTTTGGCTTGATGAAATCCAAATTGAAAAAGAGATAATTATATAACTAGCTGTTTCATACAGAGTTCCAGCTTTTGAAATACTATTTTATATATATATGTGTGTGTGTGTGTGTGTGTGTGTATATATATGTTTTCTTAAGTTTTCGCGGGTACTTACATGTCTGGCATTCAGCTTTGTTCGGGTATTTTCCCACGTGGTGCTTTTAAAGTTGTAGCAACGTTTCAGCAGAATCTCATCTGCCATCATCAGGCTTCTGTATGGTGTTTGTGAGTCAGACTTTTACAGTGGTTTCAGATTTAAATTTGGGGCAGCCTATTGCTGTGTCAGAATGGTTTTTTCTTCCTCTTGATTGGTTGAGAGTCTTGGTCTGTGTTTATTGGTCTTGGAGTTTGCTGTGTTCTGCTACTAGTATCTTCTGTCTGTTTTTTTTTTTTGGGGGGGGGGCTCTTTTTGTATCTTGATTGGCTGGCAACATTGTGTTACTTTATTGGAGGCCTTTAGTGCAGCTTGGCTTCGGGTAAATGATAGCCGTCCATTTACCCGAAGCCAAGCTGCACTAAAGGCCTCCAATAAAGTAACACAATGTTGCCAGCCAATCAAGATACAAAAAGAGCCCCCCCCCCCAAAAAAAAAAAAACAGACAGAAGATACTAGTAGCAGAACACAGCAAACTCCAAGACCAATAAACACAGACCAAGACTCTCAACCAATCAGGAGGAAGAAAAAACCATTCTGACACAGCAATAGGCTGCCCCAAATTTAAATCTGAAACCACTGTAAAAGTCTGACTCACAAACACCATACAGAAGCCTGATGATGGCAGATGAGATTCTGCTGAAACGTTGCTACAACTTTAAAAGCACCACGTGGGAAAATACCCGAACAAAGCTGAATGCCAGACATATATATATATATATATACACATACATATATACATATATATTCTTAAGTTTTCGCGGGTACTTACATGTCTGGCATTCAGCTTTGTTCGGGTATTTTCCCACGTCATAGTAGTGGTGCTTTTAAAGTTGTAGCAACGTTTCAGCAGAATCTCATCTGCCATCATCAGGCTTCTGTATGGTGTTTGTCTGTGAGTCAGACTTTTACAGTGGTTTCAGATTTAAATTTGGGGCAGCCTATTGCTGTGCCAGAATGGTTTTTTCTTCATCCTGATTGGTTGAGAGTCTTGGTCTGTGTTTATTGGTCTTGGAGTTTGCTGTGTTCTGCTTCTAATATCTTCTGTCTGTTTTTTTTTGGGGGGGGGGCTCTTTTTGTATCTTGATTGGCTGGCAACATTGTGTTACTTTATTGGAAGAAAAAACCATTCTGGCACAGCAATAGGCTGCCCCAAATTTAAATCTGAAACCACTGTAAAAGTCTAACTCAAAGACGAACACTATACAGAAGCCTGATGATGGCAGATGAGATTCTGCTGAAACGTTGCTGAAACTTTAAAAGCACCACTACTATGATGTCTGAAAATACCCGAACAAAGCTGAATGCCATATATGTATATATATGAAGATACTGTGACTCAACTACAGTAGGCTGTGGCTGTAGAATCTGACCCCTTCTAAACAGCCTAATGCATGCATGCACTAGTTGATTTTTTTTAATGATTTCTCAAAATTGTATTTAGTAAAACGTATGCTTTTCTTTTTTTTCAATAGATTAAAGAAACGCTTGACCCAGCCCTGGAACCTATTCTTTTGAAACAGACTTTTGTTTCTGGAGGAAGACTGTTAATTCGCCTTGGAGATTCAGACATAGATTATGATAGAAACTTCAAGTTCTACATGACAACAAAAATGCCAAATCCCCACTATTTACCTGAGGTATCATATTAATTAGATGTTGTAACTGAGCTGCAATTTTCTGTAGTTATTCAATTGAGCATAATTCTGAGTAAAATTAAACTCTAAGAATTTTTTTAAAAGGCATATTTTTTCATTCAATTAAAGTAATTGTATATTTTGTTTGCAAAACCATCTTAGGCTTTCTTTATCTAAATTAACAACATCTGTAAAAGTTATACTGGGAATTGTTAAGTCTGGAGCATGGGTGCGAATAATGGAGACGAACTGGTAGCAACAGTGAACTTCAAACTCTTTATTTACATGGTGTGACAGCTCCAACTGGAGGGCTGCTATAGCCTTCCTTATAGAGGCAACTTATTAACTATTCAACCAATAGTAATCCGGGAGCACTAGCTCTGTTAACCAATGAGAATGGCCTGTTAATGGCCAATCAGATGCTCCTGAACGGACCAATCCGATCCTGCCATTAACAGCCAATCAGAAGTGCAGGGCCAGAACCCTGCACTTGACTTCAAGCTCAAGATAACTTTATTTGGCATTATTCATTCACAACAGGAATGTTTTTGTACAGTTGATGGACAGTGTGCTAATGATACTTTCTGGGCTCCATGATTTTTGCTTTGTGGATTTTTTTGTATGCATAATTTAGTATAAGAAATGGGAAGTATGAATTTTAATCAGCTTGCTTCTTATTTTTTTCTATGGAGAAAAATGGGCTAAAATTAGCAAACTGTTTACTTTCTTTCACTTGTGAACATTTGAAATAGAATGTAATTTGAAATATGGTCATGGAGCCCAGAAACTGCTATAGTAATTATACAGAAAACAATGGAACCAGTTGTAACTTTCAAACACTTTCATACAGAAGCTCCTACAAAGGTAAGGTATATGAGAGAGAAAAGGAGAAACAAGAGATACTGTATATTAAAGGACAAACTTCTCAAGTAAGTTTGTTTATTGTAGAAAAGTGATGGATCCATTATGAAACAATTCCTGCTTTTATAATGAAATCAGTTATGAAATTCTTGTACCTCTTTCTGTTATGCAAGCAATACAATGAGCTAGAAATCCTGGTTTCAATCTATCTCTTTTTTGGTACAGTTAATATTTAATAACTGTGCTTATTTTTGATATGTGAACTTAGTGTCAGCCTTCCCAGGTATATCACGCAGGACACATGATTAGATGAGTTAATTCTACTTTATTGTAAGGATACATTAACAGAATCTTGCAAGTGTGATAGTACAATTCGCCCACCATCTCTTTTACATCCTGAGTATTTAGGGAGAGTCCCTTTTGAGCCTCTTTCTCTGCTAAAAATGCAGGTGTAGGCTATGCTTATTCTTATTTGTTCCATAGATACTATTTCTTCATCCCATTTCTGAAGGTCTCCTCATATACAATTACACTAAGTCTTAATGTGGTTTATTGTTTCAAGGCCACATACTTTTTTATGTAAACCTATCCTTTGGGGTTAAATAAATGATAGATTATATCTTAAAGTATTACACAGAAGCAGCCACAATGGCTTTTCCAACAAAACCTTGTCAAAGGAAGCCTTAGGCTAACTCAATCAGCTAGTGAATGATTCAGAATCTGGATAAATATTGTTTACATCAGAATTTTCTATGTATCAGTCAAATATAGTAGATTTTGTAATAGAGAGGAAGTTAAACTGTATACTATAGTTGACATTGGAAGGCTAAGGAAAAAAGCATTTTATGTTAAATTCTGCCTCTTTCTCTGTTATATATTAAAATATTTAACTTTTTTTGCAACATTGTTGTGTACATTTTAAATTTTCACCTATGATTTGAAACAGGGCAGGAAAGGGTACAACGTAGTGACATTACAGTATAAGAAATAATATATATTAGAAGATAAGGAAGAAGAAAGTATTGGGCTATTAATTTTGTTGCTTTTTTTCATGTCATCATAAAATGATTTTGGTGGGGTATTAAATATTTTATAGTCCAACTGTGAAAAATCAATTCAAGGCCACAGTTACAGTGGTGGGATTCAAATTTTTTTACTACCGGTTCTATGGGCATGGCTTGGTGGGCATGGCAGAGGAAGGAGACTATAAAATCTCCAGTCAGAGGTGGCATTTGCAGGTTCTCTGAACTACTCAAAATTTCCGCTACTGGTTCTCCAGAACTGGTCAGAACCTGCTGAATACCACCTCTGCACAGTTACTGTATAACTTTGCAGAAGTAATGAGCAGTGTAACAACAACTGAAACTGTTAAAGAATGTCATCTGTACTTGGGAATATCAAGTCCTATCAAAACACATCAGCTTGGTTTGTTTGGTAGTTCTTAACTGCTTTGCAGAATCCAGGGATATCTTAAGGCCTTTGCAACCAGTTTCAGAATCGAAATATTTATAAAATATATAACTTCTATTTCATTAAGAGACCTTAATTGAGATTTACAGTTGAGTAAACATCCACTAGACTGCAATGTGAACTTCCTGTCATCTTTTGAAGGGTCATTTGTATCTTTTTATCAATATTTTTTTATCTGAATATAACATTTTTTTAAAACATGAAGATGGTTTTCTTTTTTTCTTTTTCTTATAGGTGTGCATCAAAGTAACCATAATAAATTTTACTGTTACCCAATCTGGTCTGGAAGATCAACTGCTAAGGTATTGCTTCTATTTCTTAGTGTAATTTTTGAATATATCTATAGCATATAGCAGGAGCCTCAATATTATAGACTGTGTAAATTCTGCTCAATTTCTTTGTAGCCTCATCTCACCCGCATGAAGCAATATTAGTTTCTTCTATTATTGTTGTGAGATGTGAAAAAGTATTATATATATTCATTAATTACATAAAACAAAGTAGTGGAATCTAATATTCATCGGTATCAGAAGAATGTGTTTCACTGAAATGTGGCTATGTGCTAATAAGCATTACAAAAGAACCTACTAATATTCCCAAATGTGGTAATATTACATTATCAAATGTGGTAATATCAATATCAACTCCAATGAGTTCTAACAAATAAATTAATTAAAATCTCCATGCTTAATGATCCAATATTGATTACTGTAACTCTGTAAATTTTACTATTCTTTCCAGCTTCCATTCAGAGGTTGTTTCTGGAGAAAACTACCTCTGCCATTTTTTATTTTATGATATTTTATTGTCTCTGGTGCTTTGTATTGGGAACAGCAGCAAAAAGGTGTGAAACTTCCATTTGCATAGATTAAAAACAGGTCACACCTTCATTCCTTATAGTTTCCATATCATTTAATATGGCATTGGCTATCACTTATAAATAAATCTAAGGAAAAAGACCTGTTTAAAACAACTGCTATTCCTGGCCTTCTCTTATTAACTCAACTGACATGCTATCCTTTTGTAAAAGCTAAAAAGACACCTACACCAGGCTTAAAGTGTGGTTTCCCCCTTGCGGGAAGCCATGCTGAAGACATGCTTAACCTCAAACTGAGATGTTTTTTGGTTTTTTTTGCCTGCGTTCCTAGGATTAGAGCTAATTCTGATATTGGAAAACAAAATAGATAAGAAGAAATATTTTCTGTTGAATAAACATTTTTTCTCCTTCCTTGACACTTAGAGCCCAAACAAGAAACTAAGTAAAATTCCTCCTCAATCCAATCTTTTTGTACTAAACTTTTAATCCACAGCAAACACATGCTTTTTATATATATATATATATATAATTGAGAAAATTGATAAGAAGATAAGTATGAAAGCACTTGCTGATATCTGGATCAACATTAAGAAGCTCTTGAAAGGACTTATATAAAACACTAAATATTTGTACATTTTTTTGTTTTATTCTATCTGGAAAATTAGAGCTCCAAATCATTGCTGCATAACAGTTTTTTTTGTAAAAAAAAAATCATTTGTAAATTTGCCCAGAAGCTTCCACTCTGAGACTCCTACATGGCTAGGAAAAAGCAATCAGGTATTAATTGAAGAGTTAAGTATAATTTCCTGTTTTGGAAAACTCTGGTTAATACAGTTCATTGTGTTTATGATGCTGCAGTTTGGTACAATATGCATATGCCTGCTAGGTTTATGATTCTAATGCCATCTCCTGAATGAGATTGTTTACATGTGATTATAAGCATTTTTTTTCTTTTATATCAGTCATTTTAATTTATATTTGGGAGAAATACAATGAAATATTTCTAGAAAATCATCTCTTTAGTATAAACCTATGAGAAATTTAGAGACCCTTATGACCAATAGGCTATGTTATAGTATCATGTTCTGTTATTCTAATATTCTGTAGGTTTCTAGCAAAGCAAATTAGAAATTACCAAAAGTTTAACAATGATTGCAATTAAAAATACATTTGTTAAAATACTTCATGGAGCACTAAAATGGGGGGAAACTCACTTAACAAATTTCTTACTTAGCAACATAAATTTTGGGTTCAATTGTGGTCATAAGTTGAGGAGTATCTGTAATCATGATAGCATTAATTCCAAGTTATATTAGAAATTTTCATTTCTTCATTTATTTCTAGAAACAGCTCTCATGTCTTGAGGATTTCTAGAAATATATTTTCAAAGACAATTGAAAATGTCTTCCTTTTCCAACTTCTTCACTGCATTCCCCTTCTTACTTTACTTTTGCCTTATGGGCAATCAGAATTATATTATATACCCAAACTTGCTTCACATTAAGCTATTTTGTTTTGTTTTGGGGGTGGGTGGGGGTGCTGATCTTCTCTTTTGTGAATGTCAATTTTTTTTTCTATAAAGTATCCCATCTAGCACTTGGATGTCAGGGAAAGAGGCAAATAATAAAATCTGCACTATGACATAGAAATACAATTTCTATCCATTATAGGCTTGCATGCAGAATTGAGATGCAGTTAGAGAGTAGTGGAGTTTGTATTATAGTGTCGTGATACTCATTTTGGCATAATGGTGGCTGTGATCCTATGCTCCAAAGGATCAGAAATAAAGATTTTTGTACTGAATAATAGTTAAAACATTAACTTATAATAACATAGCTCATGTTAACCAATTGTTCATTTTAACTGTCATTTCAGTGATGTCGTGCGATTAGAGAAACCAGAGCTAGAGGAGCAAAGAACACAGCTCATTGTAAGAATCAATGCTGATAAGAATCAACTGAAAGCAATTGAAGATAAAATTCTAAAAATGCTTTTTACATCAGAAGGGAATATTCTGGACAATGAAGAACTCATCAATACACTTCAAGACTCAAAGGCAGGATGCATTTTATATCTGTCTGTCTTTTATCTATCTATACAGTATGTCTACATACCTGCATATATACCTATCATTAAATTTAATCGTGCTCATAATCAAGGAAATATATTAAGCTTGTGGTTTTCAGTGATTATATTCTAGACAAGGTTATGTTTGAATAATTGGAGTAACTTATTTGACATTTGTGTATTACAAAGTGAAAATACTATCATTTTTCATTAAGAAATAGATTCTATTCTTGAATTATCTGCAAACAATGGAATATGAAAAAGATGGCACGTAAAAAACATCTTGTTTATGCCAAGATCACAAATCAGTTTATTAAGTCTTACATTACAGGGATATCATTAGATTTACAACAGTTGCCAGCAACTACTTCAGTTCATAATCCTAATATAAAGAATCTCCTTCATATATCAAGCCAATTTAGAGCAATTAATCCACCTTAGAAACACAGTCTTCAGTTATAATCCTACTAATCCTAATATGAAAAAATTTACATACTCTAACTGAGTATGGTTTCAGTACATTGAACCTCTAAAGGTGCAAAAATTAAATATTGTTATTATCTGTGTCTTTCCAAATGGTACAGCAGCTTTCTTTGTGAAAAATTTGTTCCATGTTTAAAATGAGACAGTATTATAAAGATTATAAAGCAACATTAGGAGCAAGAAGACTCAAGTTTAAGATTATCTTCAGCCATGGGTGACTTCGGGCCAGTTACTCTCAAACCTATTATTTAGGGACTTATTGGAGGAAGCCATTTTATGTATGAGAGATTGTGGGGAGAAATATAAGCCCTTAAATAAAATTTAAATTTGTGCTTTTAGATAACCTCTGGTGCCATTAAAATGAGGCTTGTAGAAGCTGAAACTACAGAAGAAAAGATAAACACAGCTCGAGAAAAATATCGCCCCGTTGCTACTCGAGGATCAGTTATGTATTTTGTAATTGCAAGTCTTTCCGATATTGATCCAATGTATCAGTTTTCTTTAAAATATTTCAAACAGGTTGGTAACTTTTCTTTCAACTGCATATTTCCATTAGCTAATTTTTTTCTCATAAAAAACTGATGTAACAAAGACAATTCCCTCCATGTCATTGGCTCTGAAACTCATTTTAATTGCTAAAATGATTTGCAATGTGACTTGCTTTATTATTGATTGAGATAACTACAGATAAAGCTGGTTGCCTCATTTGTTAGATCCTGGTGTTTCTATAAGATAATTTGTCAGAAGAACTGTACAGCATACCATACTAATTAGGGGCTGCCACAAAGAAGAGGGAGTCCACCTATTCCCCAAAGCACCTGAAGGTAGAAAAAAGCAATGAATAGAAACTAATCAAGGAGAGAACCAACCAATAAGGAGAACTTTCCTGAGAGAACAATTATTTGGCAGAACAACTTGCCTTCAGAAGTTGTGGATGCTCCATTACTGGAGGTTTTAAGAAGAGATTGGATAACCGTTTGTCTGAAGGTATAGGGCAGGGATGTCAAACGGATGGCCCACAGGCCAGATGCATCACTCTCAGGCCACGCCCACCCCATCTCGGCGAATGGGGAAAATGTCATAAAACATCACGTGACGTGGCAAGTTTGACAACCAGGTATAGGGTCTCTTGCTTGAGTAGGGATTGGACTAGAAAATCTCCAGGATCTCTGTCAATTCTGTTATTCTTCACTCAGAGTCAGGCAGCGTGTAAAATTAAATAAGTTGGCCCACTGCTTTGGACCAGTCACCATCTCTCAGCCCAACTCACCTACAATATTGTTGTTGTGGAAAAAAATAAGAGGAGGAAGGAGTATTAGGTATGTTCACTACTTCCATTTATTTATAAAAACAATAAAGGCCAGATAAAAAAAGTCCTTAAAAATCTAAATTAATGTTCTGCTTCTTTTTTTTTTTAATTTCAGGATCTCACTTTCCCAGTTTTCTTTTCCTTTCTCTTTGTAGCTATTTAATGCAACAATTGAAACTTCTGAAAAACATGATCTTCTGCAATTGCGATTAGGAATTCTACTTAGTCAGACTCTCTATGCAACTTACACTAATGTTTCCCGAGGCCTCTTTGAACAGCACAAACTCATCTACAGCTTCATGCTGTGCATTGAAATCATGCGGCAGAAAGAAGAACTTACAGACCTTGAATGGAATTTTTTCCTGCGTGGAGCTGCTGGTTTGGATAAGGTATTTGGGGCATGGTTTTTATAATTAGAGAAATTTCAAATCTCTATTTTTAGTCATTGTAAACAAGAGGTTAGCATTCTAACTTCTCATTGAGAATTTAAAGAAAACAAAGAAAAACAAAACATCCTTATACAAACAGTTGCTAATTGTCCTTGTGTTAGGGGATAGATTTGTGCTGTTTGTTTAATTGAATATACTTTTATTAGTCAATGACCAAAATAAAATGTCTGTCTGTCTATGTACCAAACACCCTTACACACATAAGAAACAATGAATAGAGATACAACCATTCAGGATACAGCCAAGCATCCTGTCAGTAAATAAGGAAAGGTCTGAGCAGTGCTAGGCTGAGATATTCCTTTTCTGTAGGTATTGGCCTTCAAATCCACTTAATTTTTAAATACCCAGAAAGGTGCTGTTCTTTTTGGTGTTTTAAAGTCTATAAAGGGGAAGAAACAGAAAAAGAATAGCAAAAATAGAAAAACTCTAACAAAAAAAAAGGATAGAGTGTCCTCAGCCAGAACATCTGCTACGAAAGCAAGGCAATTGTGAAGTGGTCACATCTAATTTTATTACCTTCTTTTCCACAATTGTTAAGCGAATCACTATGGTTGTTAAGTGAATCATGTAGTCATTAAGTGAATCTTAATGACTTTGCTTGTTGGAAGCCAACTGAGAAAGTTGCAAATGGCAATCATGTGATTTTGAGATGCTGTAACTATCATAAATATATGCTGGTTGCCAAGTGCCTGAAATACTGATCACCTGACCATGGAAATGTTGTAACAGTCATAAGCACAGGGAGTGGTCGGAAGTCACTTTTTCAATGTTGTTGTTACTTTAGATGGTCACTAAAGGAATGGCTGTAAGTCAAAGATGACCTGTACCCATATTGTTATCATTAAGCAACTGATCAGAGATCTGAGGTTAAGGTTTAATCAGAAAACTAGGCGATACAGTAATTACGTCAGGCTTTGGATTTTCTTCAACTGTATTTATGTTTTATCTAATGTGTAGCCTGAATACATTCTCTATACAACTTTTGCCCATTTTACTTGACACATCTATCATCTTTATAACAGGAGAGGCCTGCCAAACCTCAGATTCCATGGCTGGAAGAAAATACGTGGTTTATGTGCTGTGACTTAGAAGAAACACTTCCAAGTTTTGAGGGCATTCAAAAAGACATATTGCTCAAGCCCATTTTCATTAAACTAGGTAACATATTTCTGAAAAGAGATTGAAAGAAAATGTTTATACAAGAAATGGTTTTATGCTTTTCCTGCACAAATTGGAATCCTCTCAAATAATTAAATTCCCTTTTTAAGATTGCATACTGTGTACATTTTAATTGTATTTTAATAGTTAATGTTAGTTAGTTAGTTAGTTAGTTAGTTAGTTAGTTAGTTAGTTAGTTAGTTAGTTAGTTAAAAGATTGGATAACCATTTGTCTGAAATGGTGTCACGTTTCCTGCCTGAGCAGAGGGTTAGACTAGAAGATCTCCAAAGTCCCCTCCAACTCTATTATTCTGTTAGTTGCAATAAAGATCTTGTTTTCCAAACTAGACAGCATAAGAAGAAGTGCTTAAAGGTGTTCTTTCTGGTTAGTTAGTTTGATCTACTCCAAACCTCTCCCAAAGGGGAGAACTATAGCCATGTAAAAGCAAGTGCAGCTGCCACTTCATTTTATGTTTTAAACATTCACATTAGAGAAATTTGCATAAGAAAGAACAATATCAGAGAAGCTTGCATTGGGAAGTACAAATGGTAAGGAAAGTATTTTAGTCATATACAACTTTGTTTTGGTTTATATTTTTGTTTTTTGGAGCCTCTTATTTTAAAAAGATAAACCTTGTGGGATTGAGTTTAGTGTTGCTGTCTGCAATGGCAGACTGCTTTTTAGTGAATCCACTGTGGGAGAGATCCATGCTACATTTCTTTTTAAGTTCCCTAATGAGTGTCTCAGCAACTAAAGCCTACTTTGTCAACTAGTATTTGCATAATTGGAGCCTCTTCCTTTGTCAGCAAATACTCCTATTAAGACAGTATCCTGGCTGTCTGCAAGCCATGATTTGCAAATCAAGAGGCAACTTGGGGGATATGGAATCTCTCCTATTTTTCCATTCTTCTCCATTGTTTTTATAATCTTTAAAAATGCCAGTTTCTAATAATAGCTCTCACAACATCTTCCAATAAAAAGTAAAAAAAAAATCCCATAATAACATTGATACCATTCCCAAATTCTGCTTCTCTTCTTTCTTTGTCATGTGTAATAGTGCTACATTTAAACTAATTATATATCACACTAATTAGAGTTAATGGCAACCAGGATTTAAAATTAGGGTTTGAAAGCATGCTAAATGAAATTAGAGTCAGATCAGGAAAAAGAACAACATGAGTAAAGCAAGCAAATTAAACATCCAGTGCATTTTTCACAGGAGATGTTTTTGGTAATATCCCACTTTTGTAGAGTACAAATAGTCCTCGACTTACAATAGTTCATTTAGCGATCGTTCAAAGTTACAACATTACTGAAAAAATTAATGACCATTTTTAATCAGGGGTGGGATTCAAATTTTTTTTTTTTTTTTGTAAAAGTTTTATTGATTTTAACAACAGACAAAAAACATATAAGACATAATACATGACATAAAAAAAATAAAAAAATAAAAAATAAAAATTTAAACATTCTTCATAAATTTACAGTGTATCGGTTGGTTTACCACTCCCTTTTGTGCATCCATTTCATAGTCATCAGAATAATTATATTACATAATAACTCACATTATCAATCATCAATAAAATATCCCAATATCATTATTAAACAATAATTTGACTATAATTTTACTAATTCATACTTAAGCGAGATAACTATAATTAGGTAAAATTATTTTATGACAAATCATGAAATCATATCAAATCTATCATAATAAAATATTCTTAAGAATTATCAAAACCAAGAAAAATTATATATTCATTATTTCCTAAATTTCTAAATATTCTATTATCATATTGTATTATCTAACCATTGATAAAAAAGATCCCAAACTTCATAAAATTGTTTATCTTCTTGTTCTCTAATTTCAAATGTCAATCTACTCATTTCACCACATTCCAATATTTTCTTAATAATTTCTTCCTCTATTGGTATTTTCTCACTCTTCCAATGTTTAGCAAATACAATCCTAGCTGCTGTTAATACATTTACAATCAAATATTTTAAATCTTTATTATATATATCAGGTACGATTCCCAATAAAAAAATCTCTGGTTTCAAATCTATGTGTTTCTTTATCATTTTTTCCAGCCATATGCGAATTCTAGTCCAATATTTCCTGGCCTCCTCACAAGTCCACCACATATGGTAATATGAGCCAGGTATCTGATGACATTTCCAGCACTTTTCAGATTTATTCTTGAACATTCTTGCTATTCTTGTCGGGGGAAAGTGCCACCTGTAAAACATCTTATACAAATTTTCTTTATATGCTGTTGACATTGTCATTTTATAATTTTGTGACCACAGTTTTTGCCATTTCTCTAAATCAATCCCATATCCAAAATTCTTCCCCCAAGCAATCATTGTTTCTTTAACTTGTTCTTCCTCCAATTTAATTTCCAACAAATAACTATATAATTTTTTAATCACTTTTTCATCAGTACCTGTCAAAATCCTATCTAAGTCAGTCAATTTATCATAAAATCCTTCTATTTAGAATCTTTTAAGATACCTTGCATGTATTTGCGCATATGAAAACCAATTCATCTTTATACCTTGTTCTTCTAAATTTTGCATCGTTTTAAGTTCACCCTTTTCATCCAATATTTCCTCATATTTAACTGTTTGTTCCTTCTTATAAGTTATAGGATACGAAAAAGCTTCAATAGTTGATAACCAAACTGGAATTTTCAAATAACATTGTTTCTTAATTTTCTGCCAATTCAACCATAACGATTCCCATATATAATGCCTTCTGAAATAACCCTGTAATTTAATTCCCTTATACCATAAAAAAGCATGCCAACCCAATAATAAATCATAACCTTCTAATGTCAACAATCTAGTCTTTCTTCACGTTATCCATTCTTTAACCCACATTAAGTTTGCAGCTTGATAATACAACTCCCAATTAGGAAGGCCAAATCCTCCTCTAATTCTAGCATCCTGTAAAAGTTTTAATTTTATTCTCGCTTTCTTGCCTTGCCATATATACTTCAACACAATTTTATTTAGTTCTTCGAAGTAATCCTTACTTAACCTAATTGGTATTGTTTGAAACAAATATAAAATTCTGGGTAAAATATTCATCTTGATTGTTGAAATTCTACCTATCAATGACAATTGTAGGTTTTCCCATTTTTTCAGGTCGGATGCTATCTGCTGTTTAAGCTTAATATAATTATTCTCTTTCAATGTAGTACACCTTGGCGTCAAATATATCCCCAAATATTTAACTTTATTCGTAACTTGAATTTTCAATAAATCTGCCAGCTCTTCTCTTTGCCTTAATAACATGTTCTTTGTCAAAATCTTTGTTTTGTCTTTATTTATTTTCAAACCAGCCATCTCACCATACGTCTTTATCTTTTCCAATAGTTTTAAAGCTGTCTCTAAAGGGTCTTCCAAAATAAAGACCAAATCATCCGCAAAGGCTTGTAATTTGAATTCCTCCTTTTTGACTTTCATTCCTTTTATGTTTATATCCTCTCTAATATTTCTATTTAAGACTTCCAAGGTCAATACAAATAACAAAGGAGATAATGGGCATCCTTGTCTTGTACCTTTTTTAATATTAATAAAGTCTGTGAATTCTCCATCTATCATTACTTTTGCCGTTTGCTTATAATATACGGCTTCTATTGCTTGTATAAATTTTCTAGCAAAGCCCATCTGTTCCAATAATAATAACATAAATCTCCAGTTCACATTATCAAATGCCTTTTGGGCATCTAAGAATATCAAAGCCATTTGTTTTTCCGAGTGCGCCTCATAATATTCCAATGTGTCCAGGATTACCCTCATATTGTCTTTAATCTGTCTCTTTGGTAAAAATCCATTCTGATCAGAGTGAATAAAATTATTTAGGTATTTTTTAAGCCTTTCTGCCAAGATTGAAGCAAAGATTTTATAGTCTGCATTCAATAAAGAAATAGGTCCATAGTTCTTAATTTGTAATGGGTCAACCCCTTCTTTTGGAATAAGTGTAATATAAGCTTCTGACCATGTTTCAGGTATTTTCTTATTTATCATAACTTCATTCATGACTTCTAACAGTGGGATGCTCAAGGATTCTTGTAATGTTTTATAAAATTCTGCCGGGAAGCCATCTGGTCCTGGTGCTTTTCCATTGTTCTGTCTGTTAAGTGCTTCAGTTAATTCCATCATTGTTATAGCACTTTCTAACATTTTCTGAGTTTCATCAGGTATCTTAGGTAGGTTAGCATTTTGTAAATACTGTTTAATTTTTCCCTCATCAAGATCCTCTTGTTTATATAATTGTCCATAAAAATCTCGAATGATTGCCTTTTTCTCCTTATTACCATAACAAATTTGACCATGATCATCTATTAACTGTGATATTTTCCTTGATTCTTTCTTTTTTCTCAGCTTATATGCTAACCATCTACCTGGCCTATTTGCATCTTCAAAATAGTTCTGTTTAGCACTTCTAATTTTTTGTGCCAATTCTTCTTTCTCTGCTTGATCCATTTTATGTTTAATTATATCCATTTTAAGTTTGATATCTTTTTTCTGTGGCATCTTCTGTAATTCTTTTTCCAGTTTTTTATGGTCATCTTCTAGAGCTTTAATCATTTGCCTCTTCCTAATGTTCTTTTTCTTTATATAGTCCATTATTAATCCTCTTGCATATGCCTTCATTGTATCCCAAACATTCTGTATTGAAGTATCTTCTTTTTTGTTTTCATTGAAGAAGAAAGCCAATTCTTTTTCCATCCATTGTGTAAAATCTTTTTCCTTTAGAATAGTATTATTTAATGTCCATCTAGAGCTTCTTTTTTGTCCTTTCCATTTAATTGTCATTGGATTATGGTCTGCCCACGTACTTGTTTCAATATTCATTTCTTGAATATTAGATAATAATTCTGTTGATGTCCAAATCATATCTATTCTGGACCACGATAAATGCCTGTTTGAATAAAAAGTATATTGTTGAGTTTTAATATTTCTTTCTCTCCATATATCTTTTAAATTTAGTTCATCTGTCATTTTAAAAAAGGATTTAGGGAGAGTTTTCCTATTTTGTCGTGTTGTTTTTGCTGTATAGTCCAGTTTATTGTCTACAATTCCATTAAAGTCCCCCATCATAAGTATGTTAACATAGTCCAGTTCAATCATTTTCATATGTAATTTTTTATAAAATTCTTCTTGCTTATCATTCGGGGCATAAATTGCAACCAAGAGTGTTTTTATATTATTATCCACTATTTCAACTATTAATACTCTTCCATCTTCATCCGTATAAATCAATTTGGCTGGAGTGTTTTCTTTAACATACAAAACCGCTCCTCTTTTCTTACAATGGGTCAGAGAAGTAAATATTTTCCCTAATTTTGGTCGTATCAATAATTGTTCATGTTGTTTTTTAATGTGTACTTCTTTTTTTTTTTTGAAACAAATTTTTATTAATTTTAAAGATAAAACAACACATCATTAACCATTAAATACATAAACACATAAAACCTCTTAACATTGTAAATCCTTACAAGTCAAACAAAACATTATTTTTATACAGCATAATTCCAATTTATCCCATCTCCATATGGACACACAAATATCTTCCAGCAAATTTCTCATTATTTCTCTTTACTCCTATTCAATTTCATTTCTCTTCCATATTTATCCATTTTATAGTCATCATATTCTTTTCTTTCTGGCTTGTTTAAATTATTCTCGTCTAACATTCCTCCAAGGTTTTATTGATTCTTTTTTCCTTTTTTTTTTATAAAAAACAAATTTTGTTAGTTTTACCATAAACACAATACACAAACATACAAACACAAAACATAAACAAAACTAAAAGATCTTTTCTGAAGGTTGTCTGTTCCCGGGTTAAAACTCTTTACACAGACACAAATTCAAACATCATATTCAACCCATATCTCCTTCCATATCTTATTATCATTTTCTTTTTTATATATATATATAAAAACCATTTTTATCAGTTTTATAAGAACAATGCACAAAGAATCAAGGCATAACAGCTTATAAATTCTTTTCTAAGAAAAAATAATAATAATAGACCAATAAGGCATAACATTTCCAGATTATAATATCAATATTTCATATAATATTAACTTCATATCTTGTCCCTACTTCTCTTTTCCATCCAAATTATTTATTAATTAAAATTTTATTGCCTTTTATCAATATACAAAATCCCCCCCCCCCAAAAAAAGCATATATATCCTTCCATATCTTATTACCATTTTCAACAACATTCTTTGTCTGTTTTATTTCCAATTATCCATTCATCTTTTTTTTTTCTTTTACTATACTTCTCCTGTACACCAATTGGAGTAACATCTATAACTCATTACCCTAACTTAGAAATACTACATATTACAATCTTTCTTGGGATTCTGTTTAAAAGATTCTAAAATTACATAATAAATTTTATATTCTAAATACACATATAAAAACACAATCTTATATACCCTCCAGAATCCCTCTTTTAATCTAAATTAAATTCACCCATTGTCTCTAAATAAACTTTTTTTCTTTAGGTCTTGCTTCCCCCCATTAAGGCTTCTCCTCCCCCCCTTTCTCTCTTGCTTATTCTTCCCCTTGCCTTTTCTACCCCTTTGCTTTTTCCCATCGCTTTTCTTACTCCTTTTCCTTTGCTTTCTAACCTTGCCTCCACCTTTTCGCTCATTTTTCTCTCTTTTGGTTGTTTTTATAATTCTTAAAATCCCCTTTTTCTTATCCTTTTTCTCCTCCTCTCCGGAAGGGACCCATTGTTCATCAAAGATGGCTTCTTCTTCCTCTTCTTCCTCTTCTTCCTTGTCCCAGTCCTTCTGCTGCGTAATCAACTTTTCAACAGAACATAACGCCATTTCTAAGAATTGAAACAAAGTGCCCAAAGTATCTTCTTTTTTATATTTTTGATATTCAATCTCTAGTTCATCCACAAACAATGCCATTATAAAAAGGGAAACTTTTTCCAAAACAACCAGAAGTATTTTTAATCAAAGATAATCAAAAGCAATTAAAAAAAAAAAATTCCAAAAGTTAATACTTTTCTTCCTTCTTCTCTTTCTCTTTCTGGATTAATTTTTAATCAAAGAGGTCCAATTACCATATATCTTCTTTTGGGATCCACAAAGACGTTCTAGACAATCTCCTCCTTTTTCAGCTTCTGCTCCAATTTTTTTTCTCCCTTCCCACTTGCAATGACAATTTTAAATAATCAAAAATCCATACCTCCAGCAGAGATTTTCCAATTTCTTAAATTTTTCAATGTCCAAAAATCCCTTTGTCTCTTAGCTTCAGCTTTCAAAGCAATCCACTTTCAATGTCTAATATATCCAAATATTTCTGCTTTTTCCGTGGGGTGGGAGAGTAAAAAAAAAAAAGAGTTCCCTTTAACAGCTTCTCCGCCGCTTTTCGCTCTTCTTAGGGATACAATGTATCCTCCAGCAATTCAGGCAGCTCAATTCCAGGCAGTTTAAAAGGTGTTACTTGACCCGGCTCAGACAGAACTTTCACTCTTCACACTTCCTCCAGCACAGTTCTTACCCGGTTGCTGGCTTCTTCATGGCGGCCATTGCTGACCGCCGCTCCACCGCCTTGGGAAAAAGGGGTTTTCCCGGAGAAGGGGGGGGTCTGCGACACCCCCACCTCCCTATCCGACTCCCCTCTCTCTTCAGCTGTCCCTACAGGGCAGCCATATCCCCCTGACCCATCTGGATCGGGGGTACCTCGACGGCTAGCACAGCAGGAATCGCGAGCTGTCGTGAATTCCTGCTGCCCCGAAGCCACGCAAACCGGAACTCTTTTAATGTGTACTTCTTGTAAGCAAATTATATCAAATTTTAGCTTCTCTAATTTATAAAAAGTTTTCCTTCTTTTGATAGCTGAGTTCAGTCCATTTGTATTCATAGAAATCAGTTTTTTCTCCCCCATAGTTATGTTTTAAATTTAGGTCTAACAGCTCTCATGGATCTTATTTCACGTTGTTCTTTGATCTCCATTTGTCCACCTATTGCGCCTTCTTCTTTTTCCATCTCCATTTGGCCCTCTTCAAGTTCAATTAAAATCTTTTCTTTTTCCATCTCCATTTCTCTTCTTTCAAAAAATTCCTTTTGAAACATTTCTGCTTTCACAATTGAATCAATTCTGTATCTCTGTTCTTGCCATATAAACATTAATCCTTCTGGAATCAGCCATCTATAATTCACCTCTTTTTTCAATAGCATTTTAGTCAAAAATCAATACTCTCTTCTAATCTCTCTCATTTTTCTAGGTACTTGTTTTAAGACCAGAATCTCTTTGCCTTTATATTTCAACTCCTTCTCTCTTACCACTTGTAATATTTGGTTTTTAATAGTTTTTTTAGTAAATCTAACATGGACCTCTCTTGGTAATTGATTCCTCATCACATATCTTGTGAAGACTCGATATATCTCATCTACTCCATCCATCATCTTTTCCTCTGTTATTTCCAAGACTCCAGCCAAAATTTCAATCATTACTGCCGCCAAGTTTTGTCCTTTTTCTTCCTCAATATTTTGGAATCTAAGATAAAATTTTGACCTGTCCATCTCCCACTTCAACATCCCACTTTTTTCTTGTTCGACCATTGTTAATCTGTTATCAATATTCCCAATTGTATCATCTCTTTGTTTGTCTTTCTCTTCTATTTTTTGGATTCTCTCATCATGTTTCACCATCATTTGTTGAAAATTTTCAATTTTCTCATCCATCTTTCCAATTCTTTGGTCAATACTCTCCATTCTTTGTTCCATACTCATTTTAAGATCTTGTATTCCTTGCATAACCATCGTTAAATCCACTTGCGCTTTGTCTTGCTTCGCCATTGTTGAGAGTCGTCCTCCAGATGACGGGGAAACAGGAGCGGAAGTTGAGATGCCCGAAGGTAAAATTTTCTTACTCATTTCGATAACTCAGGGTCTTCCGGATCTTTTATTCCAATTAGTGAGGTAGCCAATTATAATCCAATTTTAAAAAAAGGAAAACACCACAAAAAAAAAAAAAACAGTAATAAGTAAAAAGCCCAAAATTAAAAAGAAAAAGATTCTTCAGGTTCTTCAATACCTTAATCCAATTGTAAAATACGCAAATATAATTCAAAAATAAAAATAAAAAGATGAAGGAAAAAAAAGAGCAAAATAAAGCCCAATAATATCAAAAAGTAATAAGCAAAGAAAAAGGAAAAAGAAAGAAAAAAGAAAAAGAGAGTTCTTCAAATTCTTCCCATCTTAATCCAATTGAAAAACCTCAGAAAATGAAAAAAAGCCATAAAAATAAGTCAAAAAAGGAAATCAAAAAAGCAGACATCCCTATAAAAAAAAAGAAAAGAAGCAAAAAAAGAGTATTCTGGGGCTTCCCCTTTAAAAAGAAATAAATAAAAATAAAAGATAATAAAAGATAAAAAATAAATATATCAATATTACAAAATAGTGTGGGGTTGGAGGGGAGGGATGAAATAATTAATAAGGAGTTTAAAAAAAAAAAAAAAGACACACACTGCCTTTTATTTATCCAAGGCTCTTATTTGACTTCTCTACAAGTTTCAAAGCCAAACTTCAAATATTCATTTAATAATAGAAGTTCCAAAGAGCACCTGTATAAACATCCTCCAGTACTCTTCCCTCTATCTTATCATTTCCAGTAGCCTTGAGAAAAGTTTTTCAAACAAAAGTTTTTCAACTTCAAACAGAATATTTCCAAGCCTCTAGTTGGCAGTGTTACAAAGTTTCTTCAATCCACTCCCCCTTCTTCCCCACAGAGAAAAGCCTAAAAAGAGAAAAAAAAATATGTATGTATATTTATATATATTAAAAAAAGATATTAAAGGGGGCCTCTATTTTTAAAAATACCAACAGTCAGAAAAACAAAGAGAAAACCAGTAAATATAAAAATATAAAAGAAAAAAGCCAGTCTGGTTAACTATATCGCAATAGAAATTCAGTAAAGAAAAAAAAAAGTAAAAATAAAAAGCCAAGCCTCACTTTGACGTTACTAAAAAAAATCGCTGCTAAGTCAAATTCTGTCAATAATTTTACAGATTTCTTCTAATATTAGAGTGTTCTTGAGTCCCAAGCAAAAAAAAAAGATCCTCACCAGCCGATACACTTCTTTCTATCCCGTTCTTCCGGAGCTGTCCCAGCTTCAGCAGCCTTATGGCTGCCTCTCCGCCGTTGGCAAAGGGGCTTCTTCTGGATCGATCAAGGACTTGCGATGTCCCCGGAATCTACAGAACGCGCCCCTTACTGTCACCGTCACTACGAGACGGTTTAGGTCCGTTAGGACCGACCAGGGGCGAAGATATCAGCTGTGATCTCGGAGCCCTGAGATCACAGCTGTATCGTGATGACGAAGCTCCACCTTCTCCTGGGATTCAAATTTTTTAACAACCAGTTCTATGGGCGTGGCTAAGTTGGTGGGCATGACTTGGTGGTGATGTTATTGGCTGGGCATGGCCAACTCAATATCACTCACATCGAGGCACTCATCTCCTCGCCTGGCCTCTCATGACTATGGGGGTGCTGCAACAGTCATAAGTGTGAAAAATGGTCATAAGTCACTTTTTTCAGTGCCATTGTAACTTTGAATGGTCACTCTACACAAGCAATGTACCAGGAAAGGAAAGAAAAAAAAAACTCCAGAGAAGTTCCTGAGACAGGAAGTCTATTCCTGCCAAGCATGTAATAAGGGTTAACGGAGAGGCAGTTTCTGTAAGCAACACCAGAATGTTTCCTTCCTGCCTTCCTTACAGGATTAGGCCAGTAATTTCTTCCAACAACTGGTTCTCCAAACTGCTTAGAATGTTAACAACTGGTTCTAGCGAATAGGTGCGAACCGGTAGAATCCCACCCCTGTTTTTAAAACTTATAACTGTTGCAGCGTTCCCATGATCAAAATTCAGATGCTTGGCAAATGGTTTGTATTTATGTTTGTTGCAATGTCCCATGTAATCACCTTTTGCGACCTTCTGACCAGCAAAATCAATGGGGAAGCAAGATTCATGTAACAACTAGGTTACTAATTTAACAATTTCCGTGATTCACTTAACAACTGTGGCAAAAAAAGTTATAAAATGGGGCAAAACTCACTTAACAAATTTCTCACTTAGCAACATAAATTGGGGACTCATTTGTGATCCTAAGTCAAGGACTGCCTGTAAAAGGAATACACTTCCATTAGAATTAAGCTTTTCTTCATATTTTCCTGTGTTGCAGAATCTTTGAGAGACCCAACTTTTCCAATGCGCATTTGATTAGTTTTTTATTTTCATCTTTAATTTTCGTTAATTTGAATTAATTATCTGGTTTAATTGTTTCATTTATCTTTTTCTGGTTTATTTTATTTATTTTTATTAATTGTATGTTAACTTCTGTTTATTATTGGCTATTTTAATTTCGTTACATTGACACATATGTCTTAACTGCATGTAAGTTTTATCAACCAATGTGTATATGTATTGATTCACAATGATTGATTCTCAATAGAGTGACTGATTAAATAATAATTAAATTAATTAAATTAAAATTAAATTAAACTAAATTAAATTAAATATGGGGTATATACTTACCAACACATGATCTCCAGTGAAATATCATTATGGCCATATTTTTTAAAAGATCCATATTTTTAATGAACTGTATGAAGATAGAATTAGCCATTATCTAATATCATATCAACCCCATTGTGAAAATGACTTGAAACTATTATGATTTTTTTAGGGCAACTTGATATTCGTATCAATCCAGAAGAGTGGGAAGGCTATAAGGCTGAAGCTGATGAAAAGAAAAAAAAAGATGACAAGCCATACATTCCCTGGGATGTTAGGCTTACCATGTTTCAGAAATTAATTATAGTGAAATGTTTTGTGGAAGAGAAAGTAAGTTTTTATTGACAATGTAAGGCGTTGTTGCTATTTTAGTGTCCTTTCAGGCATGCAGGAAGAAAAAGCTACTCTCTTTTATTCCCAAATAAGATGTTAGTAGTGGTGACTTCTGGCTGATGTTGCGGCAATATTGGAGGCGCTCCCACATTGAATTCTCCCTGTTGGAGGGCTCCAAAAGGAGCTAACGCCACCCTGTAGAGATGGTAAAGAAAATAGGGGTGCCCTGCAGGTCGCGGAAAGCAGCAACTCTCCTGCTGAACCTCGGGCTTTTTCCCTCTCATCCACAATGAGGAGAAGAGGCAGCAATCATGGCTGCCACGAAGCTGTGATAGCTGAAGCAACTAAGAAATGTGCAGGAACAGTGTAGATGAACAGAGATTGGAGCTGGATGAGAAGATTCCTTTTTATTTAGACCCTAACTTTAAAGAAAAAAAGAAAGGGGAAAATCCAGAAAAAGAGACTCTTAGAATTATTTCTCAAAGCGGCAAACAACCATAGAGAGAAAAATCCTAGACCCAAAAGAAAGAAACTAAGGGGAGAAAAGCTAAAGACCTTTTAAAACAAAGAAAATTGGACATTATAAAATGCTGGAACTATCTACTTGACTCTACTTGAATAGCCAACTTTGCTTCCATAAATTGAACTAAATTTGATTAATTAAATCTATAAGACTTGAAACAATGCTGAAACCTAAGCTGAAGCCGCCATCTACTGGTGAATGGAATGTACCAGACCCTACAAGTTTAGAAAAAAATTTGATAAGAGAAATAAACAACATTCATCTGGGGACACTTACTGTTCTATAACTATTTACTTTATGATTACTGGAGACTCTATTGTCAGAATAAGGAAGATACTTAAGTAAAGTGACTTTTGATTTGCGGAAGCTGCCTGGACTACTCAAATGGAATTAATTAATCCTGAGATGTAAAGAACCATGATTATTGAACTTTCTGAGGAGTAACATTGGACTGGAACATATTGCTTTTGGACTTGAGCAAGAGTGGGACTTATTAAGTTATGACAAGATGCTCCATCGGGGGAAATGTGTGAGATTTCAAGAGAAATGGTGCTGATGTTTCAAAGCATTAGGGGAACTATACAAAAGAATCACAGAGAGATAAAGAACCTAATGCAAGGCATATATGAGAAAATAGAAAATATGCTACAACTGATAATGAATGAAGATCAAAGAATCCAGGAAAGAGAGGAGATAGCAGAAAGAATGGAAGAAAAGATAGAATGGATAAACCAGCAAACAAAGCAAGAAGATGAGAAAGAGAAGACGATAAAGACAATAATGACTGATGAAATAAACCAAGGGAAAAGTACTTTAAGAGATTTAAAAATGGAATTGGATAACCTGGAAGATAATTTTGAAAGGGAGATAGGGGTTTGGGTGGATACTCTGGAGACCTGGCAGCTTAGGAGAATAGAGATGGGAGAAATATTCAGTATGAATGGTGATGATACAGATGTTGATACAGACAAAGATCCAAGAGAGGAGTATGGGAGGCAAGTCAAAAAATGAATAAGAATTGAAGTATTAAAATGGATGAGAGATGAGAGATAGAAAGGAATTATTATATTTTTTTCTAATATAATGTTGGCCTGATTAGAAATTTGAATAGAGGTAGAAATAAGAATACACACCTTTATATGAAGCAATAGTTAGAAGGAAAGGTTGGAGATTGAAAGATAGTATTATTAAATAATAGGAAGACTGGTACTTGAATGGCATATTGTGACTTTGAACAACCATATAATGAAGGACTATGTCTTAATATAAACATGTGTATTAATACTAGGATTAGCAATGGTGACCTGATTAGAAGCTAGAATAGAGGTAGAAATAAAAAATAGGGGGAATATTAGCAGATATAATTTTTATATAACAGAATGTAAGTAATAATTAGAAAAGATCAGAGGTTGAAAGATGGTATTATCATGTATGCTTATAATATCATTGGCATTAAAATGAAACATTGAAATATTGAATTACTACTCTGAAAATCATGTATATTAATACTAAGATTATATCATTTTGATTAATATAAAAATTATTATGATTATAATTACTGCTGTTTGTATCGAAATGGATTATATACAGAGGCCGCACTGTTCATGTATTGATATTGATATATACTTAAAAATAAAAATCCAATAAAACTTGGGAAAAAAAGATGTTAGTGGTTTAGAATTAGCACTCTTAAACTTTTTGTTCCTAGACCCCTTGGATAATCTAGTGAAACTCATGGATGCCTTCTCAGAATTATATTTTAAGAAGAAATATATACACATAGATTGTGTTAAAATGAAATGAGATGCAAAAAATCATGACTTGATTTTGATTGACTTTTTTTTAACTGTCATAACTGAACGGTTACTAAACAAGGCAGTCAGTGAGAGAGGAGTACCTGTAGTTTATAATAAAATACAGCTAGTCCTCGACTTATAACAGTTTGTTCAAAGTGACAACTACACTGAAAAAAGTGATTTATGACCATTTTGTCATACTTACGACCGTTGCAGACTCCCAATGGTCATATGATCAAATTTCAGATACTTGGCAACTGACTAATAATTATGACGGTTGCAGTGTCCCCAGGTCATGTGCTCCCCTTTTGAGACCTTCTGACAAGCAAAGTCAACGGGGAAGCCAGATTCACTTAACAACCATGTTACTAACCTAACAACTGCAGTGATTCACTTAAGAACTGTGGCAAAAACAGTCATAAAATGGGGGCAAAATTCACTTAACATATGTCTCACTTAGCAACAGAAATGTGTGGCTCAATTGTGGTCATAAATCGAGGACCACCTGTACACTGAAAGAAGTAACCCATTTAACTTTATATGAATAGTATTGAAAAGTAAATGCAATTATTGTTCCACTATTTTTATTCATACTGCAATCATTATGCTCTTATGCTCTTGCGCTAAGAAATTAACTGTGTTGCTATTTCTAGATCGTGTCAGCACTTACCGAGTTTGTAATGGAGAATCTTGGGAAGCAATTCATTGAGAATCCTCCAGTTGATCTGGCAACTCTTTACCAAGATATGTCTCCTGCCACACCGCTGGTGTTCATCTTAAGTACAGGCTCCGACCCCATGGGGGCTTTCCAAAGATTTGCAAAAGAGCGAGATTATTCAGAACGGTATAGATTGTCATTCTATATGTGACATAATGTTATTTAAATGTAAAAACTATGCTTTCTTTTAATTTGGCTGTATTCAAGATGGTGTATTAAGATTTTTTTTAAAAAAAGTTGGATTATATACATACATGGTGAACTTGTTGAAAAAGGCTGCCTTGCAAAGAGTAAGAAAAGATGTTAAATATACCCAGGTTATATAGTTTTTAGCAGCACTCTGTCCCATTTAAGAGGACTGTCTGTTTAATTCTCCTTCTGGAGTCTTCCATTTTCCTTCCTAATAAGTAGTATTATGTCACTAGTGACAACATTTAGTTCTGATTGGATTCATTAATGAGAACTGTTGCCTCAATAAGAAGGAAAAAAATATTTTGTTTCTGACATCTGTCTTGCCCGTTTTGAAGCTGGATGAATCAGACATGACATTTTAATGCTGATAATTTTTAAAAAGAAGCTGCCAAAACTTCAAGCAGTGATACATTTACTGTTTTAGTTTCCTATTTTTAAAAATATAAGAAAGGAGATCATATGAAGAAAAAAATAGAACAGTAATAATTAAACTTTGCCTGTCCTTATTAATACTATGCTAAATATTCATAATGTCGTAATTTGGCCACTGGCTGAGAGTATTTACGGTAGTTGCACTGGCTTCAGTTCCAAAGCACAGCCAAGTAAACTGTCAAATTGGATTTGTTTGCATTAAATATATATTTGCTCCTCTGGACGTTTTGAGTCTCCTGTGCTTCCCTAATGTGATGCCAAACTAGAGGTCCTTTATGAAGAGCATAAAAATGTTCATAAACATTTGTCCCATGCTTTGGTTTATCTGGTATGCATATGCCTAAATCTGATTTTTTTCAACAAAAAATCAGAGCATTCCTCTTTTCAATCTCTCTCTCTTTCTCTCGTTCTCTCTCTCGCTCCCTCCCTTCTATCTATCTTTATCAAATTTTTAAAACTGCCCGTCTATCTCACAAAGATAGGAGCACACAAGGGAAAATTAATGTTTTTCCCTTCATTATTTACAGAATAGAAATAGTGGCATTTTTTCATAGTTCCAACAATACTGAGCTCTCAAGAATTTTATTGAAGAAAAATGACGCTATGATAGTTGGACAAAAGTGCTGCTATTGCTGATACAACAGTCTTAGATTTCCATAGCAAGCCAAAGACTGAGAGCATTTACAGTATCAGGCTATCAGGCAGATTATAAGCCTTTGCTTTTTGCTGTTTGAATGACACTGTCAAGTAGTCAGGGTTTCAAGTATGATTATTTGTTTCAGAGGCTGGTACCACTTCTAGAACTAAAAGAGGGGACCTTTTTGTACTTCATTGGGTTCAAAGATTGACTGAGGGCAAACATACCTTTTTTCAGGTCATGCCTAACAGCTTTGATATGTTATAATTTTTCTTGGGACAAAGACCTCAGAACTTTCAGAGTAATTTTTTTATTGCCTTTACTTTGAGCTTTGCAACTTTCAGGTTTCACAGGGAGATGGTGTGAGTTTTACAACTGATTCATGTCAGCTGTATTTGAGAAGGTCTAGCTAGCCCAAGGGTTTCAAACTCGCGTTGTCCCATTGATGTACTTTTTTCCCCTTTGCTGAACCAGGGGTGGGCGTGGCCACTATGTGATGCACCTGACCCTCAGGCTGCGAGTTTGACACCACTGGTCTATCCTGAGGATTTTCCACCATTTCAAAAATGCATAGCTCTTCCTACTGGTTGAGGCATCTGTACAAAAAGGCTTGTTAATCATTTTAAAACTTACTGCATTAATGGTTTGAATTTTATCAAAAATTTCTTATATTTTTAATGAGGCGGAGACAAATGTTTTTAATAAATACAATAAAAGAAATAAATGAATAAAGAGAGCAGGTAATGTGAGCTCTGAGTGCGGAATGTATTCAGTATAAAGTAATAAAACTGCTTTTCAGAAGATGCATATTGTAGTCCAGATTCGTAATAATGTAGCATATAAAATATCCTGTATTGATTTCAGTGGATAAATAAATGATTGCACAGTTTATGTAAAAGTTTAATTATTTTTATATTTAGATGTAAATATTTGATCCTGCTAATCACTAAGAATCTAGAATATTTAAATAATAAATATTTCAGATATGTATAATGTGAATACTAACACAGTGCATTGATTTTCAGAGTGCAATCAATCTCATTAGGACAAGGACAAGGACCTATTGCTGAAAGAATGATGAAGGATGCACTGAGAACAGGAAATTGGGTATTTCTTCAGAATTGCCATTTAGCTGTGTCATGGATGTTACCAATGGAAGAGCTCATTAAAACATTTACAGAGCCAGGTAAGTATTTTAAAATTATTTTTCTTTCTCAGGAATGCTTCATTTGAAAGAAATCAGAGTTGATTCAGAATTTAAACTATGGGGTCATGTTGGAGGTTGGGGATAGATTGCAACATTTAAAAGAAAGGTTGATGAAAAGTTGGTGATCTCCTGAATATTTCAATCCTGTAATTTAATAGCTACCAACGTTTCTATGGGTATTTTACTTTACTACTGCAGTTCTTGATATTGACAGAAGGTTTTACATGACTCTTATTTTTAATGGTTATCACTTTTTTTACAAACATTAGCTCAGTTATGCTTGCAATAACCTTATAAAATGGAACGTGATTATTCCCATATTGCTGAAGTTACTGAAAAAATAGGGTGATGGTAAACTCTTGGCAACAGAATACAAGACTTGAATCATAGAATTTTTGTTCTTGGTTCATTTTCTATTGAATAAACCAAACATAATAGGCAATTATATATATTCATGTCCAGAAGAAGACTGATATGAAACTGCCTTGAGTGTTTATGGGAAAGATGGGATGGATATCTAACAAATACAAATACAAAAAAATCACTAGGAAAGTTTAAATTATATGGAAAGGAATATGAAGAAGAAATCCTCATTTCTTTTTGCTGCAATAATTTATCCCCCCCCCCCCCCCATCTTTTTATGTCAATACATTTATTGAGGAGCCTCTGTGGTACAGTGGTTAGAGTGCAGTACTGCAAGCAACTTTTGCAGGGCAGCTGCCTACAATTTGGCAGTTCAGATCCCACCAGGCTCAAGGTTGATTCAGCCTTCCATCCTGGAAGGTGGGTAAAATGAGGGCCCAAATTGTTGGGGCCAATATGCTGACTCTATAAACCGCTTAGAGAGGGCTATAAAGTGGTATATAACTCTAAATGCTATTTATGTCACGTTGAGTTTACCTTTTAACCTCTGTCCTACAGTCTTGATTTCTAATTGAAAGAAACCAAGTTGTATCTCCTTGGGCCTATCATAAAAAATGTTTCACCCGTGTACAGTAGTCCTTGACTTAAATCCAGTCGGTTAGCGACCATTCAAAGTTACAATAGACACCAAAAAAGGTACTTACGACCCAATATCTCTGGGCCATCGCCATCTACGGTTATATGACTGCATTTTGGATGCTTGGAAATTGACACAAACATCAACATCATTGTAGCAGCCCAGGGCCACATGATCATGATTTACCATATTTTTGCCAGAAACTTTCCGTTTCAGGGGAAAAAACTACTTAATGACTGCAAGACTCAATTATAACTTCAGAATTACCTGTATTATAGATGAAAGTGTTTGCTTCATTGCCTTGCCACATTTCAGAAATACATACAGTTTATTTTCCTCACATAAACTTACTGGGAGGTCACATTCGGCATGAAAAAAATTAGAATTATTAGTTTTCAGATTGCTTCCCATGCTTAATTTTTATTTAATAGAAACAGCTGAAAAGTGAGGAATAGTAATTGGTGAGCAATGATCATAATAGTTTAAAATGCATTTTGTTTTGGGAACTGGCCTATTGACCATTTTTTCCTTCACAGCTAGTAAGCTCAGATTTTTTTATGAATTCAGCATTCCAAAAAAAGACCATGAAGGAAGAAAGACCTTTGATTATCTTCTTTCTCTCTCAAAACTTTTATTAAAGGATTTGTTAGCAGCTGAAGGAGGGAATTTAGGTATGGGAACATAAAGCTTCTCCTAGAAACCTTCCTTTGGCTCTTGCAAATCTTACGTTTTCCCAATATTAAAAAAAAAAAATAGCCCTCGAACCTGGTCAGGGTTCACAAAAATTGTAACATTCCTCCTCTGCTCTGACATTGGAGTAGTCTCAAAGACCAGGGAATGAAATATAAAGTATCTTATGGTTTCTGGTTTCACTATATTAGAAATGTCTTGTTTTATCTAAAATATTAATTTATGCATACATATTATTAAAAATTGCATATTTTTCAGGTGCCACTATCCATGAAAACTTTCGACTCTATTTGAGTTCCATGCCATGTACTACTTTCCCTGTTACTGTCCTTCAGAATTCCGTCAAGGTAGGGCTGGTTAAATTAAAATGGAAAATACAGTTGCAGAGTAAATTATTTTCAGCCTACAGAACAAATTGAATTCACTGCAGCTGCAATTATCTGTTTCTGAAATTGCTTTCTCTTAGAAAATGAGTAGCATAAAAAAAATAATATATTGAAAAAGCCCAAACACCCTAACTGTTAGAACTTCCTTTGTTCCATCTAATTGTTTTTAGGTAACAAAATACCATCAAAATCCAAAAGAGATTCTGTAGGAAGTTATAACCTAAATGATGATGGAACAAAGGGGCATGATGAAGTGGAAGAATTTATATAAATGCAATTACATTATTTAATTTATATTAAATGTTCATTTCAGTTGGTGAAGACTAAGGAAGGTTTATTAAAAAAAAGATTACATTCTGCAATACCCAAAGCAGATATCCTTCAGAAGGGGACACAAAGCAGCCACTGGATGCATTACCCTTTTTTAAAAAATTTTTCCTTTATCCATCTTTCCCTTGATAGCTGTTTCTCTGACTTGAATTCTCAAATTAGTTAGTGTTCATCAAGTTAAAATCCAGTCAACAAAAGAGCTGCTGCTCAAATCCATTAAAAATAGTCCCAAGATTTCTTATATAATTGATTGCTTTTGCACATGCAGTGGTTTTTTTTGTTATGTTTCACTTAAAGGTCATTTTGATGAATAAAATGTTTAGGCTCATCCAAGGCTGCAATCCATCAAATCTGATTAAAAAAAATATTAATTTGTGATGGAAATAATTCATGCCCTCTTCAGAGTTATTGGTTATTCCATGAACACTGTTGTTTCCATATTGTAAAGGTGCCATAAGTTTAACTGTGAATTGCTTTATGAACTAAGAAGTGCTGTTTTTCTAAAAATGGTGAAGATTGCTCCTGATGGCACTATTACCTGTCCTGAGGGCAAAGCCTAGAAATGAATGAAGTTTTTATCTGCATGGTCCAAAAAGGTTTCTCAGCAATGTAATATGAGACTGGATGCTTTAATAGAATACAACCCTTGGTCTTGGGTGGTATTGATAAATGTCAGCTCTATCTATAGTAAAGCCTCATCACTGCATAGTACAGTGATGTATGAATGAACAGACATGGCATGTATAATATTATTGAAAGCCTGGTTAGAGGTGTAAAAAAGATATAATTCTGTTTTGGGTTTGGGATCTATCAGCAGCCTAGACAGCAAAATCAGAGGAAATTTGTGGGAGCGATCCCACCGGAGACCAATGACAAATTGTGCTCCTTCTCATGGTGCCTGAATATATAATCTTTCTTTGAGTCTATACTGTAAAAACAAGCTAGAGCTTTCATTAGTGTGTGAACCAGCCTGCTAGCCATTCTACATGTCATTGCCAGAAGGGTGGTGTCAGGCTGGTTCCTTGTAGTGCTGTGGTTCCAGTGGAACAAAAGGTATGCAACTTAGGGCACAGTGCTCTAAGTCCTTTGCTATAGTCAGTTCTCTGTCAGGTGAAGCTGCACATCATTACTGTTAGATCTGGGAGAGTGGGCGCAAAGAACGGAGATGAGGCATCGAATAGTGACTCCAACTCTTTATTAGTGACTTCAGAACAGCGCAAAATACTAGGGCAGCAGCAGCTCCTTTTATAGAGCTGGCTGCTGTCACAACACTCAATGATTTGAGTTTGCTGCGCTGCGAGCGTCCAATCAGCGGCGACCCACTAACAGCCAATCAGATCAGCCAACAACGACCAATCACGATCTGCTATCAGCGGGCCAATCAGAAGTGCAAGTTTACGAGCCTGTTGTGGAAGGAAAACTATTAGAATTGCAAGCTAACGAGTTTGCTTAGTTCAGAACACCCCTCCCCCCTAGGTTCCGTCTCAAGGGTGGGGTGATGTTTTCTCCCAGGTAGGCAGGTTGTCTCACCTGTCTACCTGATCTACGTTGCTCCACCAGTCTTTGCCCGGACTCTGGTTCCGGTGGGCTGTTTGTTGAACTCAGCGGTAATGGTGATCTGACTTCTCTGTTGGGTGACTTGGGGTTGTCATCTCTACTCCTGTCAAGGCTGTCATCTGGATTCTCTGGGTTTGCTGATGCCGCCGTGCTGCTTCGTGGAGAGATGACCATCTGCCCCAGCTCTTCTTCGGAAGATGAATATTCCAGGTTTGGTCGCGCTGATTGCTGGGTTTCGAGTACTGGGTTCGTTTTCGGCCCCCTCGATTTCCTTTCCCCCCCTGGTTTGGAGTTCAGGGCTTGTGAAGGGGGTAGGAACGTAGCTGGTCGATGTGGCACTTCCACAGTCTCCCATCAGCAGTTTGTAAACGGTAGGAACAGGGACCCGTAAGTTGAGTTATGGTAGCGGGGACCCACAATGGGTCACCGGTAAAGTTTTTTGCAAAAATCGGGTCGCCTACCTTGAATGTGCGATAACTTGCTGCTGGACCCCAGGGGCTTTTCTGTAGCGTAGGCAGGGTGTAGTTGGTCAAGATGTGATCGAAGTTTCCTGCCCATCAGGAGTTTGGCTGGGGTTTTGTTTGTGGTGCTGTTTGGAGTTATATGTTGGAGGAGAAGCATCCTGGTCACCTTGTCATGTATGTTCCCTTGTTCCATCTTGTGAAAGGTTTTCTTTATGAACTGGACCATTCATTCAGCCCTACCGTTGGCCGCAGGGTGAGCCGGCGATGTTAAGGCGTGGCGTATCACCTGGTCTGCTAGGTACTGTTCAATGCCAAGGCGGTGAATTGTGGGCCATTGTCTGAAACCAAGACATCTGGCAAGCCATGTGTAAGCAAACAGTCTGTTTAGTTTTTTAACGACTGCCTCTGTGGCGGTGCTCTTCATTTTGTGGACCTCAAGCCAGTTGGAATAGGCATCCACTGTTATGAGAAATGTATGCCCCTTGGTGGGTCCTGCAAAATCGATGTGGATATGGGACCTTGGGGTGCTTCCCATTCAGTTGGTGGTGCTTTTGGTGGAGCTGAGCATGTTTCCTGGCACTTGTTGCAGGTGGTGACCCAGGTTTCTATTTGCTTATCTATACCTGGCCACCAAGCATAGCTCCTTGCTAGTGCCTTCATTCGCACGATGCCCAGATGTCCATCATGCAATAGTTTTAGGACGACTCTGTCTCCCCATAAAACACATCCTTTTTGGGAGAAAAGTTCTGTCTGCCTGTGTTTGAAAGGCTTGAAGGTGTCGTTGAGTTCGTTGTCAGGCCAACCTCTTTCCACCCAGCTGAGGACTCGTGCCAAACAAGGGTCCTTCCTTGTTTCGGATGCGATGTCTTGTGCAGTCAGTGGTGGTGAAGGAAGTGTCTCGATTTGTAGTGTAGTTAGGGTTGGAGCTGGGTCATCCAGGACTTCTGGTAGCGGAGAGCGGCTCAGGGCGTCAGCGTGGGGAATGGCTTTCCCCGGTCGGTGTCGCAGTTGGTAATCGTATGCGGCTAAAAGCTCTGACCAGCATGTCATTCTTGGCGATAAGATGTGGGGAATTGGTTTATCCCCCGCCAAGATGCCAAGTCATGGTTTGTGATCGGTGATTATAGAAAAGGATCTTCCATATACATACTCATGGAATCGTTTGATCACAGACACAATAGTGAGAGCCTCTTTATCTAGTTGGCTATAGTTTCTCTCAGTTTTAGATAAAGTTCTAGAAAAAAAAGCAATGGGCGCCTCAGTACCGTTTGGCAGGACGTTGCTCAGGATGGCTCCTACTCCAAACGGTGAGGCATCACAGGTGACAGTTAAGGGTAAAGTCTCATTATATTGTATCAATACAGCATCTGATGTTAAAAGGTCTTTTACTTGCTGAAAAGCTCGCTCTTCTCAATGTCTCCAGACCCAGGAAGCTTTCTTGTCGAGGAGCCTATGCAGGGGTTCAGCAACAGTCACCTTCTGGGGTAGGAAGATGTTATAAAAGTTAATGAGTCCCAGGAAGGTTTGGAGATCTGTTTTGTTCCTAGGTCTCAGGGCGTTCTTTATTGCAGCCAATTTTTTCTCAGTAGGGTGAATTCCCTGTTTGTCAAGAAGGTAACCAAGGAATTCAACCCTCTCAGTACATAGTTGGCACTTGTCCTTCTTGACCTTCAGGCCAGCATCTTTAAATTTTTGGAGGACCATTCTTAGTCACTTTTCTAGTAGACTTCTAGTGGGGGCGGCTATCAAGACATCATCGAAATATGGCACGACCCCTTTTATACCTTGCAGCAATCTCTCCATCAGACTTTGGAAGATGCCAGGTGCTATGCTCACTCCAAACTGGAGTCTATTACATTTGAATGCACCTCTGTGTGTGACTATAGTTTGGGCTTCTGCAGTCTCTGCATCTATGGGCAGCTGCTGGTACGCCTGGGCTAGGTCCAATTTTGCAAATATTTTTCTGCCCCCAAGGGAGTGAAGGAGATGTTGGACCACAGGCACGGGGTAAGCGCTCTGCTGAAGTGCGTGGTTTAGGGTGGCCTTGTAATCCCCACAAATTCTCAAAGATCCTTCAGGTTTTATGGGGGTTACAATTGGGGTCTCCCATCAGGCGTGGTCTATCGGTTCCAACACGCCCTGGGCTATTAATTTGTCCAATTGTTCATCAATCTTTGGTTTGAGTGCAAAGGGCACTCGACGAGGCTTAAGACGAATGGGCGCAATATCAGGGCAGAGATTAAACGATATGGGGGATCCCTTGTACTTGCCTAGCTTCTCAGTGAAAACTTCCTGGAATTCCTGGACAAGGGCCACTTCCCAGTCATCGCCTTCGGTCTGGTTGATGCCCGCCAGTTCGATTCCTAGTGGCGTGAACCACTGCAAGCCTAGTAAGCTGGGTCGATCTTTATCGATGACGGTAAGAGGTAGGGTTGTGGTGTGGTCTTTGAAGGAGACTTGGACGTGGCTGGAACCGGCGACTGGGATCCTATTTCCTTGGTAGTCCTTTAATATAATTCTCTGAGTGCTGAGGTCCTGGCAACGGATGTCAGGGATCAGCTGTTTGAGGGTTTTCCAGGAAACCATTGATAGGGAAGACCCGGAGTCGACTTCCATAATGCATGGTTGATTCTCAATGGTGACCTTTACTCGGATTTTCCTTGCATCAAGGGATGAAGCGCGGCCAATGGTGCACTTCTTCTCATCTGGTAGAAGTGGCTGGTGCTCGATTTCTGTAGTAGTGGTTCCATGGGTTGCTTGGGCGGTCCCAATTTACTGGTGGGGTGCCTGTTGTCTGCCGGAAATTATTTTCTCTTCAGTTTGGGCTGGACCCTCGCTTGCTTCTACAGACCTTTGCAATGTGGCCCCTCTTTCCACAGGAAGGGCAGAGGGCGTCTAGGAATTTGCAGTCTGATCGTGGGTGCTTTCCCCCGCATCCAGCACACTGATATGAGGGCTTACGATTCCATTGATCTCGCTGATCGCGTTCTGACCTGAGTCTGTTGACCTCCTCTTCCTCGCTTTCTGATGAGGATTCGAGGTCTTCATGGTGGGTGGTCATTGTGTGCCTCTCGGAAAGGGGCGTATTGTCACTGGCGAGTTGGCGGTGTGGTCTGTTTGCTCGGCGCATTCGAGCTGCCAACTTCCTGGTTGCTTCTGCTGCAATAGCATCGGCAATGACATCTGCGAGGCTGACGTCTCCCTTTGCCATAATCTTGCTCTGGGTTGTGGGGTCTCTTAGACCCAGAACAATTCGATCTCTCAAGGCTTCTTCGAGATTTGTGAAGCCACAGAGTCCCCCCAGGTTTCTGAGGTCCGCGATGAAGTCTCCAACACTCTCGCTTTCCTGTTGGTCCCTCTGGTAAAACTCGTGTCTCCTGATGAATGTTGGCACCGCTGGGGCATAATGGGCCCGGAGGATTGGGGCGAGGTTGTCCCAGTCCATCGCCTTGACTTCAGCTGGTTTTGTGAGTGCCTTTGCCATCTTAAAAACGGCGGGCCCGCAATGGGTGAGGAATAAAGCTCGTTTCTTGCCAGGTGTAGCATCCTTCAGGTTGTTGGTTTCCAGGAACATCTGAAACCTGTCCATGCACGAGTCCCAGTCTTTGTTAGCCGGATCAAATGGAGCGGGTGGCATGGTGCCACTGGTCATTCTGCCACTATTGGTGCGCCCTCAGCCACGTGCTCTGTTAGCGTTCAATGAGTGTTCAGTCAGCTCTATCGTCTCCGAATCCCACCTTCGTCGCCAGTGTTAGATCTGGGAGAGTGGGCGCAAAGAACGGAGACGAGGCATCGAATAGTAACTCCAACTCTTTATTAGTGACTTCAGAACAGAGCGAAATACTAGGGCAGCAGCAGCTCTTTTTATAGAGCTGGCTGCTGTCACAACACCCAATGATTTGAGTTTGCCGCACTGGGAGCGTCCAATCAGCGGTGACCCGCTAACAGCCAATCAGATCAGCCAACAACGACCAATCACGATCCGCTATCAGCGGGCCAATCAGAAGTGCAGGTTTATGAGCCTGTCGTGGAAGGAAAACTATTAGAATTGCAAGCTAACGAGTTTGCTTAGTTCGGAACAATTACTGCCACCAACAAACTCTGCAAAGTCAGTCAACAAATTAAGATGGCCTGTCCTTGGCAGCTTGATAGATCTAAATGCTTTCCTGGCACCATATGGGGATTTACTCAGTGCCTAGCACCTGGTATCTGATTGGAATGGAGAGATAGACAGTGTGCTGAACATGATTGCTTTTAAGCAGCCTCACTTTGGTTTCAGATTCTCCGAATGCTTCTTAGTTTACAAAGAAATTCCAGGAAATCAAGCAAGTGAAGAAATGCCTACAGGGCTTGTTTAAAAGACAACAAATAAAAAACATAAATGACAAATGCAAGACCATGTTGGTTTGTTTATTAAATTTACTTGTCTGTCACCCATCTTGTATTAAAACGACTTTGGATGGCTTACAGCATTAAAACAGTAAAATCCTAACAGATATATATTCCTAAAATAATAAAAATAGAAATCAAAATCAAAATAAAATTTTTACCAGTAGTTATTAGATGGAAAGGGAGGAAACAGGGTTACTAACTGGGTTACTTACTTATCAACTGAAATGATTCACTTAACAACCATGACAAGAAACATCATAAAATGGGGCAAAACTCATTTAACAAATGTCTCACTTAACAACAGAAATTTTGGGCTCATAAGTCAGGAACTACCTGTATTTGAAAACAATTATAAAAACAACTTTATTTTATGAGTTCTAACTCCAATTCCTCCATATTTATTATTTATGTAAGCAGAATCATTTTTTTCCTAGTATAGAGAAGATAGCTTTTCATTTCTGTACTTGGGATGTAATCATATATATTAACTTGGTTAAAAGCTGAGTTTTCCTCTGAGTAGAAAATGCCATTTGCATACAGATAGCTACTAATTCATGCATTAACTTGACAACACAGTGCACAACTGGAAAACCGAGTCCTGTAGCTGTGCAAATGAATAAATGCAATGAGGCATGATGTGTGTGAATTACCATTGCTTCATAGCTATTTCATATTACATAATTTCATAGAAGCATCATAGGAATGCTATCTGGAAGTTGTTAATAGATATATTTGAAAATCAATTTGATACATGTGCGTACATATATTTTTCCATTCAGGTAACAAACGAACCCCCTAAAGGTCTACGGGCAAACATCAGAAGAGCCTTCACAGAAATGACTCCCACGTTTTTTGAGGAAAATATATTGGGCAAAATCTGGAGAAAAATCATTTTTGGTATTTGCTTTTTTCATGCAATTATTCAGGTATCTATCTATTCTAAGAATATATTAAGTAATAATTAATAGTGATCATGTATGTTGTCGTGATGAGATTTTTTTATAGGCATATTAATATCAAGGGTGTTACGGTTCTACTCCTGGAGCATTCTTCAAAATGTTCCTTTTATTTTCTCTGAAAACACATTGAATCGGTCAATCTGGAAGTGAGTTGACTGTTTCTTGAAATAAATCTTCAAGGACTGTAAATTATTTGTGGTTTCTGGACATAGTCCTAACTTCTCCAGTTCTGGACTATTAAATCCCACAAACAGATAAATCACCTTCAGAATGGTTAGATTGTTTCGGGATCATCACTCCATTCTGAGGAATGGGTCACACAGGTAATTAACACTCATATATTAGCTCAGAGCAGCAGTATTCATGAAGCCTACTCTATTCATTTTATTATTTACATCAAAAAATTATCCATAATCTTTCTGCAAAACTCAGAACTTCTGGTAACATTCCTCTGAGTTGTAGCCTTTGTGTTGGATGCAACCTTCATCATTTATAAAACAGCCTGCAAATGATCAGTTTGGATCACTGGTGAAAGCAAACTGCATTTCCTCTGCAGCACACAGCTTGGAAAAGAGAGGAAATAATATGTGAATTCTTTTATTGAAGCGTGAATTGTTGAAGGCATGGGCGGGCAGACTTCAATACAGAGTTTGCTTCCCAACATCTTCCTTTTGTCTCAATGTTTCTGTAGTTGTGGTGACAATCTATTTTTCTTGGGAAAGTGGCTTTGAGGCAAATGTAATTTGCTTGCCTTGACTAATGCCTTCTTATTTACTTCAAAAAATCATCATCATATTAAACTTCCAGGAAAATCTTAGTTAACGTATAAATGTTTTCAGTTAGAGAAAATTTAAGATATTAAGTATCAGTTGGACTGGAAGATTTGCATTCCTGTTGTTGCATTCAGAAACATTTCTATTTAATTTCATCCAATCCAATTTATTGCTGTAAAAGAAAGGAAATATACTCTATAAATATTTATGTAACAATTTGTTCATCTCAGTTGAAATGTCTTCTCCATTCTCCGTAGAACTGCTGCGAGCATCCAGAGAGTGGGAGGTGCTCCAGTCTTCACTTCTCACAGGCTGAGCTGAAATTGAGGAACACCCTCCTCCTCCACGTGACTCCTCCATGCGTTCCCCCAGTTTTAGCTCAGCCTTCGAGAAGACAGGCAGCTTTCTCCGTTCCTTGGCCGTTTCAGGTGTCGTTGATAATTGATTCAGGTTTGATTTCCCTTTTCCTCTCCCTGCAAGTGTAGTGCGGTCCCAAATTTAGTTTGCGGAGTGATTTCGCTCCCAGGAGGGAAGTAAGGGGTTTGGAGCCTTTCGCCCTACCCCCACCCCTCCTCATCTATCCTCTGCCGTTCCAAGCACGCTGGGCTCAGCCACTTGGCCCTGCGCTATATTTTTAAACGTGCAATTGCGTCTTCCCCCCTGGAACGCCTCAGAGGAGGCAGCACTTCCTCTCCCAGCTCCTTTCTTCTCTTGCTTGAAGTTGCGGTGGGCTGGTGCACTTCTGAGCTGTGCGCTCTGAGCCGGGCAGCCATTTTGGGTGTGCCTCATGGCCGGCGCCATTTTGTTTTCTGATCAAGTAAGGCCTTTATTTTTTTTTGGAATTAAGAGTGAGCTGCGAGGCCTTTGTAGGCCCTTAGCGGGACCGTCAGGCCGCGTGGAGCCTCTGATTTTACCGAGAGGGCACTGTGGCCCCGTGCCCTGTTGTCTCTCTTAGATTTGATATTGTTGGCTTTCTTCCTTGGCCCGCTAGTTCAGAGGCACAGGCACGTACTCCCCATTGTTGTTGGGGGGCTGCCTACAGAGGCCCCTTTTTTTGTCTTGTCTTTTTATATATTTGCTTGGCCTCAGTGTTCATTTGGTCTATTTGGAATTTAGGTATTTTGCTGTATCTTCTTGGGTCTATTTTGGTTTTCCTTACTTGAACCCGACTCTCATTTGTATATAATTGCTAGTGTATATATTCAGGCTTTTATTTTAACTTGATAGAATTTTTTCTGTCTTTTATTACATAGAGTTCAAAAAGAAAAAAAGAAAGGAGATCTTTGAATAGATAAATAGTTAGTTCAATTAATCTCTGTTCTAGAATAAAATTTCTTTCAAAAAGGGGGACGTGACCCAATTTTAGGAAAACTGGTTTACGTAAGTAGGCTGAACTCCTAGGCGTGCCAACCGCCATTTTCCTTTTCAATATTATGGCAGAGGCTAATCCTACTGGCTCTTCTCTGAAGGCCAAATCTAAGACGCACTACCTTCGCAAAAGGGACAAGGATTCTTCCAGTGCTTCTCAAAGGGATGCCTTACAGCGTCATAAGGCCCTAGAAAGGGAGTTTAGCAAGCGGGCTAAAGAGTCACACTCTATAACATCTGCCTTTCCTTCTACCCCCCCCCCCGCCAAGCCAATCATCTTTCTCTAGGGGCGGTACTTCCACCCGAGGCCGCCAGCCCTCCCGTGTACCAGAGGCAACCTTTACGCCGACCACTGCAGGCCTACATTCTGAAGATCCTACTCCAAACATTATACCTGAGGACATCAGGGAATGGATGCAGTCTGCCATCCGTCAAGGCATAGCCGAAGGAATGCAGCAGCTGTCTAGACCGGACTCCCAAGGGAGGACTCCCGAGGCTGAATCTTTATCTGGAAGATCTCTTTCTGCACCAGCGTCTCAACATGGTCAGGTACCTCCTCACATGGATGCCCCATTCCCAGAGGGGGAGGATACCCAAGAAGAAGAGGGAGTGGGCCTTGAACCATTCGGAGAGTATGAAGGTTCTGATAGAGGTTTCTTGCAGTATTCTGAACCTTTTCTGGAGGCGGATCTAATGGAGGGAGAAATGTCGGAAGATGAGGGTCTTTCCCCCAAACAACCTGCTGTTGTGGGTCTTTTTAAACCCCATTTATTTAAGTCCTTGTTATTTAAGGCAAAGAACGTTTCAGGTCTGGCCTTTCAGCCTCCCTCTGACCCCCCCTCCATTGAGTCCAGAAGGTCCTGATGACCTTATGTTCAGACAGCCGACGGTGGCAGCGGACATTATTCCAGCCCCCCCAATCTTCTCGGATCTGGTGGCAAAGCAGTTGGCCTTGGTGGGTCCTTCTCTGGCCCCTTCTAGTCAGGACAAGAAGTTGTTTACCCTGGATCCGGATTTCTCCGCTATGTTAGACACCCCGGAAGTAGATGATCCGATTGTAAGACTTGCCTCCTCTTACAATCCTACCAATGCGCTGGAGGCACTGAAGCCGGAGGATAGGCGAGCGGAGATGGCGCTCCGGCGGGCTCACACCGCTGATGCTTGGGCTATCCAGTCGGCCACAGCCGCTTCCTTCTTCATCCAGTCCTCCATCAGGTGGCTCAGGCAGCTGAAACAACACATTCCCCCAGCTGACACCAGAGCCCATCAAGATATCGCAAAGATCATGGAGGTGGCGGAATTTGCAGCCGACGCTACCTTTCATTCGGTTAAGTTCTCATCCCGGGCTATATCTTCCCATGTATCTGCCAGACAATTGCTTTGGCTTCGACACTGGCAGGCTGATATTAAAAATAAGTCTAAGTTGGCTTCAGCCCCCATAGCAAAAGGAAAATTATTCGGGCCCGCTCTGGAGCCATTGCTTCTGGAAACTCGAAATAAGAAAAAGTTTCTGCCTTCACTTTTTCGTAGGCAGGAAGCCAAGAGTTCCCAGTCCTTTCGGAGGGGTTCCTTTCGTCCCCCTTTCCAGTCATCATTCACTCCTAGATTTCAGGGCTCCCCCTCATTCCGGTTGTCTTACCAGGACCGGGGTGACTCAGGAGACAGAAGCAGGAGAGGGGGCAGCTACAGACGGGCCTTTAGGGGTTCCGGGAGTAGGGCAGCCCACCGGCCCAGGTAGCATTGCAGGTTCTCTTACCATAGGCAGCCGCCTCAGGCATTTTGCCGACAAGTGGGAGGAATCCACCTCAGACACTTGGGTTAGAAATTCAGTGCACTTTGGCTTGACCCTGCAGTTTCTCACTCCCCCCCCCCCGGAGCATTTCAGGGTTTCACCCATCTCTAGGAATCCTGCTAAGCGGGCTCTTATGGCCTCCGCCATCAAACATCTATCTGATATTAGGGCCATTCAACCTGTACCCCCCTCCCAACAGGGAAGGGATTTCTATTCCCTTTTATTCTTGGTGCCTAAACATTCCGGGGGTTGGAGGCCCATTTTAGATCTTAAGAGGTTAAATCATTTTATCGTGCGCCATAAGTTCAAAATGCAGACAAATTACAGGGCATCAGAGAAGGGGACTGGCTTACATCAGTTGACCTTTCTGAGGCTTATCTCCATATTCCCATTCATTCCTTGTATTCCAAATACCTCAGATTTTGTTATAATAATCAGCATTTCCAGTATGTAGCCCTCCCCTTTGGTCTAGCCTCAGCTCCGAGATCTTTCACTAAGGTGTTGGCAGCTCTTGCAGCTCACCTTAGACAAATTCCCATCCGGATCCACTGTTACCTTGACGATATCCTGGTTGTATCCCCTTCCCGACATCAGGCCGAGAGCGATACTAGCGCTACCCTCTCAGTACTTCAGTCCCACGGGTTCTTAGTGAACTGGGAGAAGAGTCAACTTACCCCCTCCACTCGTATATCCCATCTAGGGGCTGTGATTGACTCTGTTGAAGGAAGGGTTTTTCTCTCTCAGGAGAGACTTATTAGTATCCGCACCACTATCAGGGATATCCGGCGGACTGGGAAAGCATCGTTGCTCGATTTATCCAAGCTGCTCAGGAAGCTAGTTTCTTGTATTTCCATTATTCCATGGGCTCGCTTGCATTCCAGATCTTTGCAATGGTTCCTCCTGCCGTATCAGCGTTCAGGAAGGAGCATGTCAAGGTTTATAGTGAAGGTCCCGCCGAAAGTTCTCGCCTCCCTCCTGTGGTGGACGCGACCATCTGTCAACAGAAGACAGCTATTCAAAGAGCCTCAAAGGGTTGTTCTCACAACAGATGCAAGTCTTTCCGGATGGGGGGCCCACCTGCAGTCTCTCTCGGCACAGGGAGTTTGGACTCATGCGGAGCGAAGTCGGAGCATCAACTGGTTGGAGCTTCGCGCAGTGTACCTGGCCCTGCGAACATTCTTTCATCAACTGAGGGGGCGCCATGTCCTGGTCCTAACGGACAATACTACAACCAAGGCCCACATCAATCGTCAAGGGGGCACCCATTCCATCCTTCTCATGAGAGAGGCTGAGCGACTGTGTTGATGGGCAGAGGCGCATCTTTCGTCCATCAGAGCGGAGCACATCTCCGGAGCCTCCAACGTCCAAGCGGACTGGCTCAGCAGGGCAACACTGTATCAGGCAGAGTGGCGTCTGCACCCACACCTGTTCAGAGAAGCAGCAGCCAGGTTCGGTCAGCCCCTAGTAGACCTTTTTGCATCTCCGCTCAACACGCAAACACCAAGGTTCTTCTCCCGTTATCCCTCCAGCGGAGCAGAGAATCACGATGCCTTGCATTGCCCGTGGCCTCCCGGGCTACTGTACACCTTCCCTCCGCTTTCACTGATCCCCAGGGTGATTCGAAAATTGATAGCCAAGAAAGCAGAAATCCTCATGGTGGTGGTTTGTGGACCTCCGCAATCTGTTGGTATCTCCGCCGTGGAGGATTCCATTGGATCAGATTTCGCTGTCGCAAGGCTTCATCCAGAGCCACAGTGGCTACAGTTGGCCGTTTGGAGGTTGAACGGGAAAGGATGATTGAAGAAGGCTTATCAGCCCAGGTCATTAACACCATTTTGGTGGCTAGAAGGCCTTCTACTACTTGCATTTATGATGCGACCTGGAAAAGTTTCTGTAACTGGTGCCACAAATCATTCATCGATCCACGCTCTCCTTCAGTTGCACAGATCCTGGCCTTTTTACAAGATGGCCTAGATGGAGGTTTATCACCTAACACCTTAAGGAGGCAGGTAGCGGCGCTCTCAACGGTGGTTGCTGGCGGTCCTTTCGGTCCCCTTTCCCACCATCCTCGAATCAAGGCTTTTCTTAAAGGGGCTTCTAATTTGCACCCGTCAGTAGTGCACAGGTACCCGACATGGGACCTTAATAAAGTTCTCCTGGCCTTGACTAGATCTCCCTTTGAACCTCTCAGAGAGGCGTCACTTCAATTTCTTACATTTAAAGCAGTTTTTCTGGTGGCTATTACTTCGGCTTGAAGGATATCTGAAATTGCAGCTCTATCCGTGAGAAAAGATCTGTGCATTTTTCATTCAGATCGGGTGGTTCTGAGACCAGACCCAGCATTTATGCCGAAGATTAATTCACCATTCCACAGGGCGCAGGAGTTGGTCCTGCCTAATTTTTGTCCGAAGCCTCTGCGCGAGCAAGAGATGCAGTGGCACTCCCTTGATGTTCGAAGGGCTTTGCGTATTTACATTTCTCGTACGCAGTCCATCAGAAAGACAGAGTCTCTATTTTTGTCCTTTCAGCCAAAGACGCTAGGCTGCAAGGTTTCTCTGTCCACGGTAGGCAGATGGATTAGGGCTACCATATCCAAGGCCTATTTAATTCAAGCTATTCCAGTTCCCAGCGGGGTTACCGCTCACTCCACCAGAAGTGCAGCTACTTCAGCAGCCTGGGCTACTCAGGCATCTATTCTTGATATTTGCCGGGCGGCCACTTGGGCTTCCCCATCTCCTTTTATAAGACATTATAAGATTGATGTTTACGCCTCAGCTGAAGCATCTTTTGGCAGGGGAGTTTTGCGGCAAGTGGTGAGAGATCCTGGGGAAGTTCCAATCCAGACGGACTCCCACCCGTAGGACAGACTTGCTTTGGTATGTCCCACTCTCTGGATGCTCGCAGCAGTTCTACGGAGAATAAGCGTTGGTTCTTACTTGATACGCCTCTTCTCGTGGAACTGCGTAAAGCATCCAGCCCCACCCTAATTGGTCTGTCTGTAAGGGGGAAAACCTGTTTCGGCCAATGATTTCTAGTGTTGTAGTTCAAGTTGTATAATACTTAAGATTAGAGGATTGTTCTTGTCCTCTCGTCTTCGTTAAAACTGGGGGAACGCATGGAGGAGTCACGTGGAGGAGGAGGGCGTTCCTCAATTTCAGCTCAGCCTTTGAGAAGTGAAGACTAGAGCACCTCCCACTCTCTGGATGCTCTACGCAGTTCCACGAGAAGAGGCGTATCAGGTAAGAACCAACACCCATTCCATTTTGCTTCAAATTCTCTTAGCTGTTTGTGAGAAAATTAAGCATGAAGAATGTTGTAATAACACCAAAAGGAGAATCCAAGTTTCTCATAGTAAAATATAACATTTATAATAATTTCTGATTGGTAATATTGTGCAATGAAATATTATAGATATTTATGGAATAGAAATCCAGATCTACTTAGAAGCTTTATTTGTATTGAGTTACTGCCCATGTTTAATAAAGGGACACATTTTGAATTCTAAATACAAATATTGATGAAATGCTGATTTCAAACTGAAATCACAAACTGATTTCAGTGGAATTCAGAATCACTTCAGTTTCTCTAATCTTACCCACTGATTATAAAATGAAAATAACTATCTCTAATTCTTTAAGTAGAATCCTTTCTCTTCTCCCTACGATTAGAAGAAAAAGAAGAGGTGTAATTCCTGATCTCAACTTGGATATGATCCATGCACTGGAAATGAAACAGCCAATGTTGAATATAAGTCTAGGGGCTGATTGAACTTGCACAGGGGAGATCTGGATTTAAATCTGCTGTGCAACCGTAGTGTGCCTTTGGATCAGCAATTCTCTTTCAGTCATGAGTTGTTGCAGAAAAGAGGTCTCATCCATATAGGCTGGACGTTAAAGGAAAATTTAGCCATTAATTTGGTCTTGGTGATTATATTGACAATTGCTTGCCGTCTTGACCTGCATCTGTGTATAGGTCTCCCAAAGACATTTGAGTAATTTGAGTCATCTTCCTACCTTACATATTGTTTTCCCATTCAGCTTCACTCAGTCTTGGTAAGCACGTTAATTTATATAGTTTACTATTTGCTCATGAATCATGCATAATTATTTGAATTTCTCCTTACTGATCAAGAGAATTTGAATTTCTCCTTACTGATCAAGAGAGTAACCAGCCTTTATATGTCCAGGACTGATTTCTAACATTCAGCTTTCGCCTCCATATGTTTCCACAAAAAGACCCATTTTTAACCTTTCTAACTTCTAAGTGTTGGAAAAGACATTTCTTGTTCCATTGGTGTAAAGATCTTAATTTTAAGGGTTTCATCTAAAGCTTTAAATAGTTTGATTCTGTGCCTTGTACTTTTCTATTTGACAGCTAGTCTATTGCCTATTGTACCTCACTCTCTAGTGGAATCAGTCCTTGAATAGATGTCCTCTCTATAAATGTTTCTGTCATTCTATAATCCCATTGGTAAAGGTTTTAGAATAGTCTTTCTATCTTCCTTTACCTCATTTATCTCTGTTAAACCTCTTCTATGATTGCGTATTCTTCCTTTGCTGTAAATTTTCTTGTGCTACCCCTCATTTTAAAAATATATCCTGTTTTTCTTGTTATTTCCAAACATTGTTGACATTCTTGATTGAGATATCATTTTTGTCCTTACATGTTTAACACTGAAAATCTGTGTTCAGATATCACACTTCTTTCTTGTTGACCATGATTTCATCCTCTGACTTTTGTCAAACACAATAGCTCATCCTGAAAGCTGTTTGGATCATTTCCTCTTTGAAAGTTGATGAAGGATCTTTTCTGCTTTAATTTTCAGTGTTTCTTATTTATTTGAATTGGTCCTCAAGTTGTCCTATGCCTACCGTTAAGCATTCTGAATTTGTTCCTTACATTGAACTTGAATTCTGACCATCTGTATTCTAGATCAAACATTGCTGCCATGTTACTTTCTTTGATTTTTCTAAGTGAAACCCATATTTATTTGACATCAATACTTGACAGATTTAATAGTTCCACAATTTGCATCTGGAAGTAGCCTTGCAGACTGGATTATTCCTTCTCCATCTATTTCCTATGATGTAGTCAAATTGATTCTGATATTCTGCACATGAGTATTTTCAGCAGGGCATTAATCTTTTATCCTGAAACAATTAAGCTTCTGGGCATCAAAACTCACTGCATCAGAGATGCAGCAGCATCCTTAAAAAGAAGATTATATTCTATTCCTTTCTCCAAGTGGTACACTAGAAAACTACATATATCTGCTGTATGTAGAAGAAGATGGGAGAAATATAAAGAAACATCTAATTGCAGACATATTTAACAGTTTTTGTATTTTTGTGAAAAATGTTTTCCCAAGATTTCTGGAACCAGGGAAAACCAGCCAGGTTTTCACTTGCTGCTTTTTGCTCAAGCTGTTAAAAATAGAATTTCAGGAAAGCTTTGGTTTGTTTTCTAATCAGTGCATGTAGAGATATATTGTATAATTGTTTTCTTAATATTATTATATTATATAATATATTAATATTATATAATTCTCCCTAGTTTCTTAATCACTGCCACTTCAGTTTGTAGATTCTGAATCCCTAATGTTCCTTTGGTAATATAGATCTCAAGAGAAAACTAGGTACAGCTGGGAAAAGCAACTAAAGAGGAAATAGCTCTTTCCTCTTATTCTTCAGAAAAGCAGGGGCTATTTTATCAGTTTTTTAGGACAAATATATCTTCTGCTGATTCATTATCACCATGAAAATCTGATATTATCGCTAAATGAAATAAGCCATGGGAACCCATGGAATGGAATGGGAGAAGGGGAGCTATAGAAATTGTGAATAATTCTTACATGGGTTTTTATGGATTTCTTTTTTTTTTTTTTGTCATGAAGTTCTTCAATACTCACCCAAAAAATTAATTTTTCTAATCTTCAAGGAAAGGAAAAAATTTGGACCCCTTGGTTGGAACATATGTTATGAATTTAATGACAGTGACAGAGAATGTGCCTTATTAAACCTCAATCTTTATTGCCAAGAAGGAAAAATACCCTGGGATGCTCTCACATATATAACAGGTAAGGTATCAATAATTTTGTGACATCTGTACTTATCCAGACACATTACCTATCATAAATGTCTCTTGTAAGTGATTGGGGTCAGAGAGTTATTTATGTGAGATCAAGGAGTTTGTGTTATCCAATGCACTTTTTAACCTTAAACATAAAAACAAAAACATAATCCTTCAGGATGACTATCAGCTGGGAATTTTATTTGAACTGTCCCCATAAATCTGTGTATCAAGCTGTGCAATTATACCAACTTCTCTCAATTTTAAAAATAACTCACCATAGCACAAAAGGGACTGTTTATTATAAGTCATAATCCCTAGCTCATAGATCCACTTACAAATTTATTTGAGGAATGGAATATACATGGTGGAATGTAGTCCAGAATCATAGAAGGGAGGGGCTCTTCCCCAGGTGGCTAAGAGACAATGGAGTATCTGTTGGGCAAGATCAAACCCTCTCTAGCAATTCACAGAACATATTTATAGTTATTGCAGATAATGGCTTTATGTATTTGCCAGTCCTGATTTAACTGAGACAGACCCTCCCTCCTCCCATGTACTAAAACTAAATATACCCAGCAGATAAATGAGTACTTAAAAACAAGAGGAAACCCTTTTAAAGTATAAGTAGGCTCCATTTTGTTACCCTGTAATACAGAAATCTCTCTGGATCTGTTTTAAGTGATCTGACGAGGTTAAGTGTCTGAAAAGGCTTGGTTTTTGCTCCTCTTCGGGAATATTTATGAAGTAGCCCTTCATTTGAAGAAAACAGCACAATTGGGAACTGAATACGTGGATATGATTGGGTAAATTGTAGGAATGACACAGAAATATGATTTTTATATGAAGAAAATTAGTCACCCCATCAGCCAGATGTTTAGATTGGATCTGGCATTTTTATCCACCTATAGAGTTCTTCCCAAAGATTACATAATGAATTCATTGTTATTTTAATCAACAAAGTATTATTATTATTGTAGAAAAATATGATGTTCACCTTGACTTGTGGATGAAACACAAACACATATAATAAAAATTAGCATTAGACTCTTACTGCGATTTCAGTCTCAACAGTTTTCCTGGCTGTTTCAATATATTTATTACCCAGAGCTCAATCTGCTGGCACTCTTAGCTTCACTATTGTTAATGTGTGACAGGGCCAGCAATATACTTCATGCTGCAGTTCAGTGAAAACTGCAAAGTAGGTATTTATGAACTTATTACAGTTGCCATAAAGCTCTAAAAGTTTGGGTATTGTTTCAACTAAAAGCTTTTAAAAACAAAATTTCAAAATCTGACATGAAAATTGAAAGTCACAATTTGCCACTACCAGTATCTATTACGTTTTTCATTTTGGCTATGTGTTTCTATTTAAACGATAGAATAATCTTAGTGAGTGCTTTCGTAACCCAAATTTTACACCGAAGCTTGCCATAGTTAAGGAAGAAAATTAGTCACAAAGTGTAATAAGATACACAGGTATCCATATTTTACACTTTTTTACCAGACATAGCACATTATTTAACTAGGCATTAATCAGCCTACAAATGTACAATTTTGCATATTAACCAATTATTAAAATTAATATTTTGTTACACAGAATTTGATGGTCTGGCATTTTGCACATTTCTATTGATGTAGTTATAGGAAATTTAGATGCATGATAACACCAGTTCAATAATTATTCAGAGAAAATAGAGCTAAAAATGTGTTACATTAAACATAATGAATGATGAGATCATTTGTAAAACAAATAATGTTGCAGGGGAGATTACATATGGAGGACGAGTTACAGATGCTTGGGATCAAAGGTGTCTTCGCACAATCCTAAAGAGGTTTTTTTCTCCTGAAACTTTAGAAGAAGAGTATAAATATTCTGAATCAGGTAAATACATTTTAAGTTGCCGATATCTGACATCAGTAAAAGCTTCTATTAAACTGATTGCAATTGCTTGATGATTCAGATGTGTTTGAGAAGAATAAAACTAATTACTAGAATTGCATTCTTCCCTGGAATGGTTATTCTGAGCAAAAATACACAACCTGAGGTGTATTGGCCACCTGTCACATATAAAACCTTGAATATGTTCATCAGAGCACCCTCAAAAGAACTTACCAAGCTATAATTTTCAATGACAGAAAAGGAAAAAAAATTAAATATGTGGGTAATTGATTCCCTTAAAAGAATGGACATAATCTTATAAAAATCAGGTATATCTAATTTCATTTTAAATTAATACAATTTCAGGTATTCAATGGTACATTTCAGATTCTTATGGTTTAATCTTTTCCTTAAGTGGCTGCAATATATTCTTATTCACCCCTAACTGCTCATGTGCCATCTATTCTTATCTTCATCGATTTAGTGCTCATGGTGATTTCTATATTACGAGGAATTGGACATCTGTTAAGACGTGTTCTCTCTCAATTTCTTAAAATCTGAATTGTTATAGGTATCAGCATGTGGCTGTTTCTCTGGATTATTCCCAGTCTAAAAAAGGCAAGATCTTCGGATCATGCAGCTGCCATTTTTAAAGGTTTCCCTAAATTCAGAAAAGCTAAACTGTAAAGGTAAATGAAAAGAAGCACCTTAAAATTTCAGTGGTTGAGTTTCTATACGTTCAAATATAGACAATCTTGCCCTTGTGATGCAGTGTTTCCTTCTGTTCCTTTCAAGGTCGACTGCAGTAGCTCCTTTTGCTGGTGAGCTAAATAGAGCACACCGTCACAGTACAATGGTTTATTATTTCTGCGTATGGCAAATGCATCACCAGCATCCTTATTCCCAGTCTTTTGAGTGCAAATGAGTGATGTCTTCTAGATGAGGATATGATGTTACTTTACTCAAATTCTTTCATACCTACTGATTTCCAACTGTGTTTTACTTCAGTTTTACCTTTTCTTGATCAACCTTTCCCAATATGTCATTGGGTTCCAATTTTTTTCAAATAAAAGCTTACGGAAAAACTCTACCTACGTATCTACAATATGTTGCAGGAGCTTATTTTTATTCCCTACTGCTCTTTTTGCTGAGATTATTTCTCAGTAGATCCAAAACAGTCTTCTTTAAAAGTAAAAAAAAAAAATGAATCTCTCGCATACTGTAGTTAGACATTTCTAAGCCCGCATTGTATTGAGGGCACCATTATTAGCAAAATGTTTTATTCCGCTATTTTAAATTATACTCATCCATTAGTGGTTTCTTGATAGGAGCTCAAGACAATCTTTGTTTGCTTCACTAACTTGCTTTTTCAAGGAGCAGTACTTGTTTCCTAAGAAGCAAGTTGTTGATGAAAAGCATTTACAGAGAACCAGTGTATTATTGGAACTTATATTAGTCGTGATCTACCTGTATTCAGAGCAGGGAATGGTCACCAAGGCAAGCTCAGCAAAATGAGAAATCCTTTGTGTACATTTCATACATGACTAGCAGGATGAAGTTGTACAGAATCTTCAAGGCTCTTGAGATTGATAGGAATACAGGTAAAAAGGTCAGTATTATTTCATTTTATTGAAGAAATCTCATGTGCCTGCTTTGAAAATCACTGGAAGTATACAAGCATTTGATTTTACCATGCTATTGTTATATAATTATTTTAGAGCTGCACATTGAAATTATTAATAGAAATGTTCCAATCCAGTTCATTAGAAAGCCTGCTGGCAGTACACATTCCCATAATTACTACATATTTTACAAGCTGTAGTAGGAGTCTATTAGATTATCTAAATGTAATGTGTAATGCAAATATAAAGCTCTGGAAATTTCTGAAAGGCTTGACCTACCCATTGGTCTTTTAATCCCAATAGATGCATTCTGTCTTCTATAATACTCAAATATAATCTTATAATTGGAACCTGAACATTTGTTTGCCCATTTCCATTGGTCACAAGGAAGAAATGTGCAGCTTATCTTCTTATGAAGCCTTCATTCACTTCCCCTATTTATTCTCAGTCGAGCATTCCAGCACATCTGTGTCATAACTTGCTGTTTCTGATCTAATCTCAGTTCACTTGGAAACAAACAGTTACATCTCATTAACAATATGAAGAAATCTATATTCTTTCCAAGCCATCCTCATGAATAGTTTTCCTAGTTTCTTATGGTTTCATTTGAATTCACTGCTAGTTTTCAGGTTTTCATTGTAGTTCATTTCTGGCTTTGTCCTTCAGAGCATTTGCATTGATTTCATCATCCTACTTCCTGCTAGCTGTTGAGTACAACCATGATCTGATTCTCCCTGGCTCTGCAAATTGCTCTGCAAATTAAGAATGTATTTCTCTACAGAAAAATACCTTATTCCATGCTGTTAGCATGGGTGATCAGGTAATTCACCTTTTTCCTCCTGTCATTAGGATGCATATGTATATCTATCTCAATCAGGAGTGTTTCAGGTACTAATTTGAGCCTGAACTGCCCAAGCATCTCCATCCTCATAAAACATGATCAGAGAAAATGTTAACTCTATTGGTCTTAATTAACATCACTACCAAGCATAGTTTGTACCCTGTCTGAATAGGTTCTGTGCTCTTTCTCTCTTCATCAAAAAAATTGGAGAAAATTCAGCCCTTGATCCACTCTGCTTTTCATTCTCTACATGCATCCAGTGATTTTCTCGGGGGGAAGGGTGGGGGAATGAAAACTGCTGAAAGCTGCTGAAACTTTCTTGAGACTCTCCTCCACAGTGCTTAAAAAATAATAACTTCCCAAGGGCTCTGGAAAGCTTGTGCCTTTCCCAGGGTCTAAATACTGTTCTCTTACTTTTATTCCCCCAATTAATTATCTACCGCGATACCTGTTTTTAGTTTTTCTACTACCCTAGACATTTTAAAGGTCCTTCCCCACTTTCAATCTGTTTTTTAAAAATCCTTTTGAATCAGTCTTCACTCCTGCCGGGACCAATGTCTGCAGTTTTCTTGTTAAGATTTCAAAAGTGGTTTGCCACCTTCCCAGAGTTGAAAGATTGATCAAAAGTGCCCAGCTGGTTTGTATCTAAAGCAGGACTAGAACTGACAGACTCCTGGTTTCTGGGCTGGTGCCTTAACCACTACCCAAACCGGATCTCCTCAATCTTATTTAGTCCTATCTTAGATGTTGACTTTCTTTGCATGCCCAAAGGACATGTTTTAGCATGTCAATCCTTCTGAACAGCTCAGGTGAATTAACACTATCTCGAGAGGTGGGATTCTGCCGGTTTGGACCGGTTTGAGTGAACCCCTAGCTCCGAAGATCAGCTGGGAGTGAACTGGTTCGCTCCGACAATCATATGAGCTTGTCCACCTGCTCCTGCGCTGTACTATATTATCATCCCAGCTGATCAGCGCGGAAGAGCGGATTGCCGCTCCTTAGCTGTGTTACTCCCCCAAAGCAACATAGCAGGTAAGGATTTTTGCATTGCTGTTCACGCATGCACAGTGCGTGTCAGGCACACACGCACACAAAGCACAAAAACACCGAACTGGTTGTTACACCAGCAGCATCCCACTCCTGACTATCACTGATAACTTTTAATAATTGCCTTCCTGTTTTGAAATCAAAACTCATCACTTTTCTTAGCCAAACTTCACTTTACACGATCAGAATGCTATATATAGTATGTAAATATAAAAATGTTTGTACGTGTTTGATGTTAATGAACAGCTTAATGTATTTGCTAATTGAAATATATTATTTTTTCTTGTTGGTTTAAAAAACATCTATACAAATAGTTTATCTGTCATCAATTCAACCAGAATACATTCCAAACAAAATATGTACATTATTTCTAATTCATAATGGTAATTTCAGCAAGTTTTCATTCTCTTTAACACCCTGGTAGTTGTGCTGACAACAACTTGTAATTAACTGTTAATGTCATTCTATTCTATGTGATAAAACACAACCCAAAACTCCCCAAAGAATATTTAAATTGCTTACTGGTATCAGTTTAGAAGAAAAGTGACATTGAGAATTGCAGTTCTTTAGGGACTAGAAATTATATCCAGAAGCTCTTCTCTAAGTATTCTCATGAAATTTGCAGTGGTGGTGGGGAGAAAGTTTTCTCTCAGATGGTGTCCTTGAGGAGAGCTCAAAGAGATGTTCTTGGAGAGGAGATGCTCTCCTCAAGGATGCTTACCCAAAATCCACGTCCAATGGAGCTCTTTCTATTTCTCTAAGTTTTTTTTAAAAAAGAACTTCAAACTCTAAATAAATTTGCTTAGCGTTGCTTTTATTTGCTGTCTTGATTGTTGCTCTTTCTATGTATTTAACTGAGTTCTGATGCTTTATCTAATTGAAGTTAGAATATTTTAAAGTTATTTGTTATTTCAAATAACTTTAAAATATTCTGAGCTCAATTAGATAAAACACCAGAATTCAGTTAAATACATAGAAAGAGCAACAATCAAAGTAGCAAATAAAAGCAATATTATTTGTTGTTTCAAATAAGCTCTGTACAAACAGCGTTCCATATTAATGTGTTTTCTGTAATCTTTCCTAAAACAACAAATATTGCATTGTAAAGCAATAAAGGAAAATTATGAATGCTTAGACAATTTTTAACGTAGATGTTTGGGAAGTTCTAGTCTGACACATATCATGTAGAGTTGTAGAATGTTTTCTGAAAGCTAGCAGTATGATATTAATTATTAAAGTTATATCTACATAAAATTGCATCGTATAGAATGTATGAAATTGTTATTGTGTTTGTCTTTTAATAAGTTTCTATTTCTTTTTAATAAAACAGGAATATATTTTGCCCCTGTGGCTGACAGTTTGCAAAACTTCAAGGAATATATTGAAAACCTTCCTTTGATTGATGACCCAGAAATATTTGGAATGCATGAAAATGCCAATTTAGCATTCCAGGTGCGAATATACTCAAAATAAATGTTCAAAACTAATTTAAGATAAATTGTGTTTTACAACTCAGTACAAAAGTAGGACTTTAGTAGTGGTTAGTCAGTTGCACAAAAATAACAAGCAGTAATTGTTAAGTATTCAGGATTGCTAAAATGTGTCCATCCCTGAAATGTTACCAAAATAATTCTGTCATGTAAAAGGTTTTTAGTTATTTTAAAACTTGTTATGATACATACTGTTAAGCCTGGTTTCCCCAACCAGGGTTAGGGAGACAAGCTAAACAGAATGTGCAGCGTTAGTCAGATAGGCACACAGATAAATGAGTGAGCTAAGCTTGTATGTTTATTAACATACAGTAAAAATAACAGATACGCTTGTGCTATCAAAAATATAGTTTATTCCATTATGAGTTCACAGCATAGTCAAAATAACAGTCCAATAGTCATGTATCATTTAGTCAGTCCATTCAGGGATATTCAGTTAGCAAAGTCTGTGCAGAATATCCTATGTCAGTTCACTTACAAATCAGTCCTTTGTTTCTCTCCCGTTCGAGCAATGCAGTCTTGATTCCAAGCAGTAATCAGGGATCATCAAAGCCAGAGAGAGAGCAAGCTGTTGTCTTGCTTCTTTTAAAGTGCTTTCACAACCACTCCCTTAATTACTTTCCCATAGTTAAAGTTGCAGACACTTTAACATATAAACCATGATAACATATTATTATTTACCTAAACCAGTTAGGGTAAAACAATGTTATCCCTAACATTCTCCCCTTTTAGGAAATAATAATAAATATAACTATTTACATCTTTAAATCATATTTGTTACAACTCTCTTTAAACTTAATTACTCCTTGAGTTTTGTAAATTGGTCTGCAATGTTTTCTTCCGTCATGCAGTATTCCAATTTAATTAGCCCATTCTTTACAGATTCTCTAACATTTAAGTATCTTAAATCAGTATGCTTTGATCTAGTTTTTACAGCAATACTAGTAGCTAACTGTATAGCTGCTTGGTTATCCTCGTACACAATAATGGAATCTTTAACAATTATACCCATGTCTAATAATAACTGTTTGTACAAAATCAAGTCAGTGCATAATAATGACAGATATGAAAATTCCGCTTCCATCGTGGACAAGCTAATATGCTGTTGTCTGATTGACCTCCACCCTATTAATGTTTTACCAAATAATATAGCCATCCCAGATGTTGATTTTCTTGTGTTTATATCAGTTGCAAAACTTGCATCTGCATAGGCACGAAGACTCAAATCACCCTTTGGTTCTATATACAATGCATGGTTCATTGTTCCTTTAAGATATCTTAAAATTCTCTTTAATGAATGCCAATGACATTGATGTGGATCTGAATTAAAACGTGCCAGCTGATTTACACTATAAGCTATATCTGGCCTTGACCAATTGCTTATATATGATAAGCTACCAATCAAAGATTGATATATAGACTTATCAAATTTGGGACTTTGATCATCAGTTTGGCAAACTTCCTGACTCATTGGAGTCTTTGCCGGTTTACAAAGTTCCATTTTAAACGTTTTAATTAATTGGCAAATTTTATCTTCTTGAGATATCTTAAAACCATTTTTTTGTTTTGTTAATTGTCAATCCTAGATACTTTTTAATTTCACCTAAATGCTTTAATTTTATCTTTTTGGCTAATAATGATATAATCTCATTAGCTTCATTATTAGTCTTAGTTATCAAAGCAATATCATCTGTAAATAATAACAATAATGACACCGTTCCATTATTTTCTCTTTTAAACACACATGGATCTGCTAAACCAGATTTAAAACCTATATTGTTTAACTCTTTCACAATATATTGGTTCCACTCAAAGCCAGATTGTTTCAACCCGTAAAGACTCTTTTTGAGTTTCCAACAATCATTACTATTTACTTTGTTGTCTTTTATACCTACTGGCTTTTTCAAATATATAGTGTGCTGCAATGGTGCATGCAAATAAGCAGTTTCTACATCTAAATGGTTAATGACATAGTTTTTCTTAGCTGCCCACACTAATGCTGCTCTTAAAGATGTTGCTTTAAGACTTGGTGCAAAAACTTCATCGTAATCAGATGCAGTTTGATTAAATCCTTGAGCTACTAACCTAGCTTTATGGGTAACAGTCCCATCATTTCCAGTTTTTACTTTAAATATCCATTTGCACCCAATGGATTTTTCTCCTGGAGGTAATTTAGCATCTTCATAAACTTTCATTACCTTTAATGAATTTAGTTCTTTTTCCATTGCCTTTTGCCAATTCTCCTGATCCTTAGCAGGATACATCTTAAGTTCATCTACACTAGTTGGAACTTTAGTTACTTGGCAAACTATACTTGCTTGATACCTATCAGGTGGTCTAGTTACACGTGTAGTACGTCTAGGTATTACAGGACTTACAGGTGGACTTTCATTTATTAACTCTTCTTGATTATCTAACTCTTCCTGATCATCTGTTTCCTCTTGTTCTGGTCCTATTTGCTCTTCGTGGACTTCTTCTTTAATTGGAATCTTCTTATAACTAATCTGATCTTTCTGCCTTTTGTAGGGTTCAATAATTACTTCATTATTTAAATCTTGCTCTAATCTATTCCATCCTACATGTTCTAGGAATTTAGCACTAGCACTGGTGTAAACTCTAGATGTACCTGGTTCCCAGAATCTATAAGATCTATGATTAGATGTATATCCTACAAAATATAATCTTTTAGCTCTATGCTGTCCTTTGTGTCTAAGTTGTGAAGGGATATGCACCCATGCTGGTGCTCCAAATGTGTGCATGTAACTTAAATCAGGTTTTGTACCATGCCACAGTGTGAATGGTAATTCACCTGTTGTTGAATTAACAACATTATTTAATATATGATTACCACACATTATTGCTTCTCCCCATAAATTGTCAGGTAATCCTGAATCAGACATCATAGTTCGTGTCATTGATTGTAATGTTTGGCCTCGTCTCTCTATAAAGGCATTATGTTGTGGCCTATATGGTGCAGACATTTTATGTTGAATACCTAACATTCTTAGTCTGTTCTGGAATTTATTATTTGTAAATTCTGTACCATTATCTGTTATAAGAGTTACTAATTTCTTTTTAGTTTTCCTTTCAGCAAATTTTATCCAATTAAAGAGATTTTGATACGTTTCAGTTTTGCTCTTCATTAAAAAGCAAAACCCATATCTAGAATAGTGGTCCATTATACTTAATATGTAACGAGCTCCTTCTACACTTGGTTTTTTCGGACCTATTAAATCTGCAAATACTACCTCTAAAGGTTCTTTGGTAGTAAATCCATCAACTCTATTAGCTGGTGTGACCCTGGCTTTGCTTTGATTACAGACATTACATTGCAAATACTTATTACAAGGTTTCAAACTTATTCCCTTAGAAAATTCAACAGTTTTCTTAAGCACTTTAAAATTTAAATGTCCTAGCCTTCGATGTAACAAGTGAATACATTCATCATGAGGTTTCTTATTTTCATAAACCATGTTAGCCACCTTTAAACCATTATCATTTAACACATATAATTCACCTCTTAAAGATGCAGTAATTTTCTTATCTTCTTTTTCAATTATGCAGTTATCTCCTTTAAAAGTAACTACATATCCTAGTTTAACCAAAATTCTTACTGAAATTAAATTAAACTTAAATTGTGGTACATATAATATTTACATTCTCTTTTATAAAAGAACAATATGCTATACCTTGACCTTTAGCTTTCAGTTTCCAGCCATTTGCTAACGATATCTGCTGTGTACTCTTGGACATTTTAATGAAATTTCTGTTATCATTTGTTATACAGTGGGATGCTCCACTGTCAACCACCCATAAATTATTTTTTACAGCTCCGTTAGTATACATGGCTAACTCTAAATTTTTATTTATCTTTTGATGACTTTTAGTATTCTGGCCAGCGTTCTGGCACTTTGCTTTTTTACAAAATCTTGCCAAATGTCCTCTTCCTCCACAATTAAAACACTTTTTAATTGCGTATGCAGTAGGAGATTCATTATCTTCTTTTTGAGGTTGCTGCCTCCTTAACTGATCTCTTTCAAGCCTTCTTCTTGCCTCTTCAATCAATCTGCCAGTTATATCAGTTAAAGTTAAACTTTCCTTTGGCAAAATTTCAAGGGAAGTTACATAGTTATCATAACTTTCATCAAGGGAAGATAGAATTATGTAGAGTTGGTGTAGTTCAGAGAAAATAAGCTCTTTCTCGTGTAGTTCTTGAAAAATGCTTTGCATAGTTTTCAAATGACTCAGCATATCACCATTCGTCTGGAGATGCGTACTGAAAAGCTTCCGTGTAAGATTTATGTGAGCACCAACATTATCTCGAATATAAATCCTCTTCAGTTTCTGCCAGCACCCAACAGCCGTTTTCTCTCCGTGGATATAAACAAGCTGTTGGTCAGTTAAGGTTAAAGCAATTATGGAAATAGCTTGTTGATTTTTATGCATAAATTCTTCTATCTTTAGTCGGTCTTCATCATCCTCTGGATCCCATTCTTCTACATTTGGTGGATTTTCAATTATGTTCCACAAACCTTCTCTTCGTAGAAGCAGACTACATTTCATAGACCATGATACATAGTTTGTTCCATCCAACTTGGATATAAGGGACAAACTTTGTAAATTGACTTGTGCCATGTTTTCTTTGTATGGATATAAAAACTATAATTAATAAAACACAGCTGTCTGTTTACTGTAATGTATAACAACACAAACTCTCACTTTTACATAAATCTGTTTTATCCTAGTTAAACTGACTTTGCAGCCTCTGGGCCCATAACCAGTGTTAAGCCTGGTTTCCCCAACCAGGGTTAGGGAGACAAGCTAAACAGAATGTGCAGCGTTAGTCAGATAGGCACACAGATAAATGAGTGAGCTAAGCTTGTATGTTTATTAACATACAGTAAAAATAACAGATACGCTTGTGCTATCAAAAATATAGTTTATTCCATTATGAGTTCATAGCATAGTCAAGATAACAGTCCAATAGTCATGTATCATTTAGTCAGTCCATTCAGGGATATTCAGTTAGCAAAGTCTGTGCAGAATATCCTATGTCAGTTCACTTACAAATCAGTCCTTTGTTTCTCTCCCGTTCGAGCAATGCAGTCTTGATTCCAAGCAGTAATCAGGGATCATCAAAGCCAGAGAGAGAGCAAGCTGTCGTCTTGCTTCTTTTAAAGTGCTTTCACAACCACTCCCTTAATTACTTTCCCATAGTTAAAGTTGCAGACACTTTAACATATAAACCATGATAACATATTATTATTTACCTAAACCAGTTAGGGTAAAACAATGTTATCCCTAACACATACTATACATATTTCATTACCAATAATATTTATATCAATAATATTGCCATATCAATTTTAATTTTTTCTTAATCGAAGAATAACTTCAAATTTACACTGTCAACCTGCAGCATTCTTGTTAAATAAAACTGTGTTCTATAACATCTAATGCAGTTTCTCTGAGGTTATTTTAAATCATTCACTGAAAATCATCTTAATTATTCTCAATGGAATGACCAACATTTTAAACTCCACCATCTCCTAGTTCTCTCGGTATGGTGCAGGTCACCTTTGCAGTTGGCAGAAATCTGCAAGCAGAACAAATTCACTCCTGCAGTCTAAAATACAAAATCTTAGTTCAAGGGCAAGATTTCCCTGGGAGTATTTCAGGTATCTGCCATCTGTTATAGTCCTTGTGTAATATTAACATAATAAATTATTAAGGTTGAGTGCACAGTCAGATAGATGTTTAGACTGGATTTGGTATTTTCATCTACCTATCAAGTAATATTAGGTACACAAAAATGTGAAGTCACTTCTGCCAGTTCTTTAGTTGGTGTTGGCCTTAATATACACCAGGTTCTTCGCAAGAACCTAGGATGTATCTGCAGCATGGCCTTTTGAAATTGATAGATGAAAATTTTGTCAATGTTAAGTGCTCAATTTTTGACTAATTTTTCAGCTCCATTTTTGATACTTGATAATTTTACAGATGTTCCAGTGAATTATTCTGGTATTTCACTTCTCATCCAAGAAACTCCTTCAGTTCAAAACTGAAACTCCACTTACCCTTTGAAAAGCACCTTTGGGATAACATCCTAGGTTCTTGGGAAGAACTTGATGTGTATGCAGCCAACACCAGCTAAAAAACTAGCATCTATGATTTCACATTTTGTGTATATAATCATGGCAATTTATTATATGTTGTCTGGCTCCCAGCAACTTAAAATATTTAAAAATAAGGGGCAATACAAAACTTTAAAAAAACTGTGCAAGACCAAAAAACAGGAGCAAATAAAACTCAGAGTGGCACTGAAAGGAAGAAAGAACTTGAGTTTTTCCTCAAAACAAGATATATTATTCTACTGTAAATCATTTTTTTTTGTCTAGAATGTTTCCAGTGAGGAAATGGAGCACTGGACAGAAAAACATATAGTAAAAACACAGGGTTATAAAGAGCTTATTTTAATGATGTTAGTTTGGGTAAAGAAATCAACAAAGAAACAAGAAATCAATCAAGAAATCAACAAAGCTCAGAGAGCACCAAGGACCCTTCAACTCATTTCATCTTGTGTATGATCATCTCATTTTTAAAATTTCCAAAGCAAATATCGAAATCAGTTACTCCAAGACTGAGAAACTGGTTTTTAAAAATATTAGTGATGGTTGATGGTATATCAGTCATTATAAACAAATGAAATATATCATAAGCTTAAAGCTCAACATTTTGAAAAAAATTTCACAAGATGTACATTGTCTAAGAAATTGTGGCCATTCAGACCAAGCAAAAGGGTTTTTTAAAAATATTTTGCTAGAAAGTAATTACATAAAACCATTAAATATGAATTCAACCTTCATCATTAAGGCTACCATTAATGCTATATTTTAAAAAGTATCATTAAGATAAAAATATGTAGATGGATTGCCTTTTTTCAACTGAAAGCTTTAAAATTATTTACTTGACTGAGTTGCTAACTAGTTTAATCAGCTTTAATTACTTCTGTTGATTAAAGAATCAGAATGAGAAACCTAATATGAATGCATTTTATGAGGAGTTTCAAAGACCAAATGGGAAAAATATATTGTGTGATGGTTTTCACATGGAACCATTTTTTTATGATTGAAATTTTCAGCTTGATAAAGAATTAGTGTGCTTTCATAATAATGGTGAAATTAAACAAATAGGCAAATTTATAGAAAGAAAATGTTCAATTTTAAGTGTCAGCTATTTTAAATATGGTCTTCTAAAAATTAATACCTTTCATATTTTCTTTTTTTTATAGCGAAAGGAAACTAATACTCTGATTACTACAATACTTGATGTACAGCCACGAACAACAGCCCAGGGATCAGGAAAAAGCAATGATGAGATTGTGCATGAACTTGCTAGTTCAATCCTTGCTAAAATTCCTGGTATGACAATCACTGCATACTTTTTTTAATAGCAGGGATTATCTTGTTTTATTCCCTCGTGTACCCAGTATTCAGTTGTCTCAATTAAACAATCACTTTCCACATATTCACATTTATATAAATTATCTATCTTTAAGAAGTGGTCTATTCCCTAATCAGAGGTGCATAGTGAGTTAGATTCAATACTTGTATTAGGTTCAATATTTAAATATTTATATTTAAGGATAATGATGTCTGCTAAGGAAATTGGAAGAGGGGAGATAATATGGCAGCCATGGCAGTGTAATCAAAGACTCTCCTCTATAGACATTAGTGGAAGTGGAGAAAAGTTTGGGGGGGGGGGCAATTGGAGAGAGACATGGTCTCTGAAGTAAAATATTTCTTTGTGTTTGTATTACATAAGTAGAGGTATTAAGGTCATCTTCAACAACAAACAAGCTTATACAGAAGGGGGCTGTTCAGTTGAAACTATCACAGGTCGCCAGATATTTCTTTCAAGAAATAAAAAATACCTTAGTTTTTTGTACACATCAGCTGGGGAAATACATCAGTCTCCTAAACAATTATAACAGCAAAAAACATTTAAAAATAAATATTCTCCAGCATATATTACAAAGTAAATGGAACATAAACAATTCAAGATGAATAACTTGTATGTAATTCATTTATCTAAGATCATGCTATTCTAGTAAAATCTGTGTGCTACTTAAGATTCACACAGAATTTGTTTCTTTTGTCCTTTATGTTTAATATTGAGAAAATAAAAATTTAAAAACATGACAAAAGTTTGAGGAAACATCTTGTAACTGAGAATAGGGTTGTAAAGTGAAAGTAATCTTCATACTTTTAGAGTGTACCTTGTTTCTATAATCACAATATAGACATTGTGCTGGACTTTGCCATGGATTTTGCCTAGACTGCTTCAGAAATGCACAAAATAAAATCTTCACCCTGAAAAATGCTTGTCAAGCCATTTGTGGTTTGTATGGTTCTGATCTGCAGACTCTGAAATAAAATTGCTATAAGGCAATAAGCAGTAATCATAATGATTTTATTTAATGCAGGTTAAAACTAATTTAATTTTAGCTTTCTTTAAAAAATAACATACGATTCAAATAACATTTCTATTTGATAAACCATTTTGGGAGAGGATAATCTGTGCGTGGTCTTAATTAAGGCAAGTTATTCTTTTAAGTGCATGCATATCTGCAAATATTTTCTTAATGAGTAAGAATTTTAAAAAACATAGTTAAGATAAGACCTGTTACTGTCAGCCCTATTAAATAGTTAGCTGTCTATTCTGATTATAATATCTAACTTGGGTTAGTACTGTCCAGAAACAAAATGTTAAATCAACTTGCCAGAATGTCATTCGGCAACTTCTTGTATATGTTTATTCAAATATAAAATCTGTATCTACTTGCTCTGTATGTTCATGGAATTGTATACTTAATTTTGCAGTGCTTTCCAGAATATGCAAGTATGTCTGTATATTTAAAATATATCCTTAGGTTTGTTCCTTTGTTTTGCTTCATTAAGCAAAGGAAGTCACCTAATATTTTCTTCCAAAGATATTTGTTTAATCTAGAGAATGCCCAATGTAGCAACTGCATCTAGCAATTTGGGGGGATATATTGTTAACTTAGTATATTGAATATTGGTATAGTTCCATGCTATACTGTAGACATCTCATTTGCCTGATTTTCCAAAGGGTTTGCTTCAAAATTTCCAACAAAAGGCCCAGCTTTTATTGAAATAACCCCCCTTACTTTTTAAAGAGATCGCTTGCATTTATACAATATATTAAAACATAAACTAACCAACTACTTTGTAGTAATAATTATTCTAAAGGAAAGTCAGAACTGACAAGAGGAAAGGAAAAAAAGTCTTTCTTATGATTCCTTCCCTTCTTGTATAAATAGAGATACTTTTAGCTGAAATTTGTGGAACACAGAATATAGAAAAGTGTTATTTCTACTTGTTAGAATTAGAAACTGTATTTTAGCATTATAAGGTCTCCTGTGTCTGCCAAAGGAAATCTTACATTGCCAAGACACAGGAGAGTGAAAGTATGGGAGAAGTATCATGTTTTAGCCTATCAAGCCTTGGAGAATTTGAGAAGACTGTTTTATTTTGTTTGATTGTTTGATTTGATTTTAATATTGCCTACTGTGAAAAATTACGATTGTCATCCTTCCCTGATTGGTATATTATTTCATGAAACTATTTGATTTGGATCTCTGCTGTGGTATGTGAAGTTAGTGCCCAGAATACCCTCACGGGCATGGCCTATTTCTTACTGAAATGGAACACTGTCCTCTGGCTGAGGGGGGGAGATTAAAGTCAAACCAAAGCCAGGAAGACTAATTGCCATTGCTCTATGCTTTTATGCAATGCCACTAAACAATTTCCCTTTAGGAAGGTTGGTGGTAAACTCTCAAATTTTAAGAGAGCCTGGGGATTAGATGCTCAGCTGTCACCAAAGGCTTAAGTAAATGCCTTGACCAAGCATCTATTTTGCCATCAAAACCTTTTAACAATGAAAGAAAATTCCTGGGTTTCTAAGTTGGTATGAAATCTGGTGTTGAACAGATCTCATATTGCCCACTGACCCACAAATCCCTCCTCAAATCAGCTGTTATCCATCACTGTATGTTTTAAATGTGTGGTAACTAACTTTTTAAGAGATGAAAACAATGTGGGTTTGGGTTTTTTGGTGTTTTTTTTTTTTTTGCAGATAAGATGGACATGGATCTTGCTGCAGAGATACTTTTTGTGAAGGATAGCAAAGGTCGAACAGATTCTCTAACTACGGTTCTTGGGCAAGAAGTAGATCGTTTTAATGGTCTTCTCAGTCTGCTAAGGGTATAAAAACATAAATTTCTTAATTAGTGGAATGAATTCTGATGTTATGATTGGGATTTAAATCAAAAAGTTTTGTCTAATGTATTCTATCATTCTTCCAGTACTACCAGAAAAAAGTAAATAAAGATGCATGAAAGAAAGAAGTTAAGAAGTATGAAAGAAAGATGATATGGATGATAGGTAGAGAGAGACGAAGGGGGAGAGAGAGAGAGAACATGTAAGACTGAGTGTTGCTCAATAATACCTGTGATATCATTGGGACTCAGCAAGCCTAGTTTGGATGGTTTACCTGTGTTATTCCTTTGACTACATATGGCATTACAGAGAATCCTCAACTTAATTAATGACCTAATGACTTGATTTTGTGCTTAGTCTTTGCACTAATGACTGTGACAGTGTCTTAAAATTCGGGTGCTTGGCAACCAGCAGGGATTTTCAATGGTTGCCGCCTCCTAAGTTCATGTGATTGTTATTGCAACCTCTACAGCTGACTTCTAATTAGCATAGACAAGGGGGGGTTGTATGCCTTAACAACCATGGGACATACTTAACAGGTGTGTTGATTTGCTTAATAACAACAGCAAAAAGGCTATAACATTGGCCACAATTCACTTACCTGCCTTGTTTAGCATTGGAAGTTCTGGTCCCAATTGTTGACATAAATTGAGGACTACTTTTAATTTATATACTACTAAAGCTCTCCTGCCTGTTTGTAACATTCCATTAGGCCAAATGTCTATGGGGATTCTCAGTTCTCTAGGTCATAGTTGTCCCAAGGGTGCTTTTTCAAGAGGCAATTGGACTTTCTTTTTTTCTTTTTTTTAAAGACATTTCGCTTCTCATCCAAGAAACTTCTTCAACTCTGACAGGATGATGGGGGATGGTTTAATTTATACTCCTTGCAGACAGTTGGACGTTTGCTTCCATTTACCAAGTCATTGAGGCCACCTGGAGGTTTATCTGTTTCACCTGAGTTGTGCAAATGGGAGTGGAGCCTTCTTGGAACTGCTGAAAGGACTGTGTTGTGGAGATAGATAATGTCGGAGGCAGAAGTGGTATTCAGCAGGTTCTGACCAGTTCTGGAGAACCAGTAGCGGAAAGTTTGAGTAGTTCGGAGAACCGGTGGTAACCTTCCCCCAGGAGTGGGGAGAGAATGGAGATTTTACAGTATTCTTTCCCTGCCATGCCCACCAAGCCATGCCCACCAAGCCACATCATGCCCACCAAGCTATGCCCACAGAACCGGTAGTAAAAAATTTCGAATCCCACCACTGGTCAGAGGGCTCTCTTGGCTGAGAGAGGGCTGTATAATTTTGACACAGATGGCCTCTTTGACCCTGTCTTTCAAATCAGTGGTCCTCTCTGTCCAAAATGTGGACTTTGCTGTCTTCAATTAGGTCATCAGGCCAAATGATGCATCGTAACACAATAATTTTTGAATCACAGTAGAGGTAGTCTTTGACTTATGGCCACAATTGGGACCAGTTCGTTCAGTGAGTGGCACCCAATTTAGCAACATTTTTGCCATGGCATGCAATCATGAAATGAATCTGGCTTCCCCTATTGACTTTGCTTGTCAGAAGCCAACTGGGAAGTCACAAATGGCAATTACATGACCCTAGGATTCTGTAAATACAGGCTGGTTGCCAAGCAGCTGAATTTTCATCACATGACCATGGGCACAATGATTCTAAGTGTGAGTACTGGTTGTAAGTCACTTTTTTTCACTGCTGTTGTGACTTTGAACAGTTGCTAAACCAATAGTTTTACGTCAAGAATTCTCTATATCTCCAATCCACTAATTTAAAGATTTTGCTACAAAATCCAGGACACATTACTTATGTAAAATTGGTACGGTAATTTCAAGGATCTTCACACCAGTTGTATTCACAGAGTTGTGGTTGCTGCAGCATCACTTTAGTCAGTTACAGTCATGTGATCATGATTTGCAACACTCTCTGCTAATTTCCCACAACAAAATCATTTGGGAAATGAACAGGAAGTCAGAAGCCCCTCCCACTCCTACTGCAGCATGAAATAATTTCTGGCTAATGAAGATTGATATGAGGTCTGTATGGGAGAAATGTTGCTTTCATAGAATATCAACATCATTGGAAAGAATGCATTAACCTTGTAGAAAGAGAGTGACAAATCAGGAGAACAGTTCCAGGAATTATCTCACTATTTTCACAGGCATATACTTTCACTGACAGAAAAATTTCATCCTTATTTATCAGAACATTGGTCACACCACGTTTGTTTTCCTGGCTTCCTTTAATTGAAGGAGGTTAAGACATGATAGTTGCATCTTTGTCTTTTCAAACAAATATGATAGATAGTTTCCATTTGTTTGTGAATCTGGTCTAAAAACTGTTGGGAAAACCTCTTATAAACATGGATAATATAAAGTAGATGACCTAAGTAGAAAAATCAAAATCTAAATAAGATTTTGATTGATGTCGTTGGAGTTAATTTTCAAACAAATCACTTCAGATTAAGATTGTGAGAAGAATGGCTTTGTTTGAGTTTATTATGATTTAAATGCTTGATTCTGTATGATCATCCTTTGCCTTAGCTTGTTATATATTATTTTGGGTTTTTTTTTAATCAAATTTTATTAATTTTAAAGACAAACAAACCATCATTAACCATTGAGTACATAAAACCTCTTTCCATTATAAATTTTTACAAGTCGAATAAAACATTATTTTATACAACATAATTCTATTTTACCCCATTTCCATATAGACATATAAATATCTTTTAGCAAATTTCTCATTATTTCTCTTTACTCTTATTCAATTTCATTATTATTTTTTTTTCCTATATTTATCCATTTTATAGTCATCATCTTGATTTCTCTCTGACTTGTTTACCGTTATTCTCATCCAACATTCCTCCAAGGTTTTATTAATTCTCAAACAAACATAAACACACAAAACACAAAAACATAAAACTTCTTTTTAGAAAGTAGTTTGGCCCCAGATTACCTCTCTTTATATGGACTTCAATTAAATTCATGCTCATCTTATATACCATTACCTATCTTATTTACCATTCTATATCTTCTATATAGCTTCTCCCTGCTTTTCACTCTTCTTAATTCTATTTTATTTATTTCATTTTAATTTAATCATTATACTTGTATCTTTTGTCCATTCTTTCCAAATTATCCATTTATCTCATTCCCTATAGTAAAAAAAAGGATTTCTCCTGAAATCATTAATCAAAGTATGATGCCTTTCTATCGTTCCCCCTAAATTAACATTTAAAATAACACCTAGTACCCAATCTGATTCTGCTTAGCACATTCTACCTGCTAACTTTTAAAAAGAAAAAAAATAATAAATCCAAAATGATTAAATACATAATTAGATAATAAATCTAAATTTTAAATCTTTTAACATTCCAATTATCTATTTCAAAAACAAATGCTACAATAATAAGTTTATTATAACATCAGTACAATAGTCAATTAAACTCTTTAATTAAACTCAATATTTTAGACATTCCCTTTAATATTTTGTCTATCATTACTAAACATTTCAATATTTTAATCTTTTATTAATTCTTGTAACATTCTAATTTTCTATTTCTAATACAAATACTACAATACCATTTTATGTACCTTGCAGAATCTTCCTTTAAAAAAATTATACATTACCCTTTATCCCTAAAAAAAATTCCTTTTTTCCCATCTTGTTTCATACCTTTGTGGCTTTTTCCCCCCTTTTCCCTTCCTTTCTTATCCCACCTGGCCTTTTTACCCCCCCCCCACCTTCCGCCTTTTTAGCTTCCCCTCTCTGCTGTATTCCTTTTTTCTTTTGCTTTCTAACATTGTGTTGATTTTGCATTTTATTTTTCTCTTTCTTGGGTGTTTTTTAAGGTCTTAAGTCCTTCATTTTCCTTCCTCTCTTTCTCCTTTCTTTCTTAATTAAACTTTTAGATTCATTAAAGATGGCTTCTTCTTCTTCTTTTTCTTCTTCTGCTTCATCCATCTGTTGTTGTGTTTGCTGACAAATAGCAAGCGCCATTTCTAAAAAATGAAAAGCTTCTTTCACAGCGTCCTTGCCTTCTTTCTTTATTTTTCCATATTCCTTTCTAAGTTCATCAACAGGTAAAGCCATTATAAACCTTTTTTCCCCCCTCTTCTTGTTTTTAAAACAACCAAGATGTTTCAAAAGTTAAAACAGTTCCCCAAAGTCCCAGAGTCATCAATCAGTCCAAACAGAGCACAAAGTTCTCACTTTCTCTTCCTGGGGTAATATCAATAAAAAGAAAAAAAAAAAGCCCAATCTGTATTTTAAAGCCTTGTTGCAATTAATTTCTAGTCTCAAAATCTTCAAGGCATCTCCTCCAACAAGATCTTAATATATTTTTTTTCTTTGTCCTCTCCCTTCCCACTTATAACAAGGAGCCAAATTTTTACTTTCTATAAAAAGACAGGTTTCTCAATGTCCATTTGTTGATTCCATAGGGAAGGAGAGTAAACTTTCCCTTTCAGCACCTCAAATTCGCCGCTAGAAAATCTCCTCTGGAAACAAAGTATCATTCAAAAAGTCGTGGTTTTCAGGATGTTAGGTGTATCTTAAAGTCCTGGGTCAGCCAAAAAAAACTTTCTCTTCAAAACTTTCTCCCTCTTCCTCCAGTCTTACCCAGTTGCCGGCTTCTTTGTGGCGGCCATTACAGACCGCCGCTCCACCGCCTTGAGAGAAGGGGGTTTTGCCGGCTGGGGAGGGGGTCTGCGACACCCCCAAACCCCTCTCCGGATCCCCCCTATCTTCGACTGCCTCTACGGGGCAGCCTTAGCCTCCAGACCTGTCGGGATCGGAGGCACCAAGACGGCTAGTCCAGCAGGGATCGCGCAAGATCGCGAATCCCTGCCACCGCCGAAGCCTGGCAAACCAGAAGTCCATCTGCTTGTTATATATTATTTTGATTCAGAATTTTTAAAAAAAATTATTTTAACTATACACAGCCCTGAGGGTTTTTCATGAAAGATCAGTGAAAAATTATCTGATTATATTTTTGTTTTAATTGCATCTTATTTTTGCCTGCTCTGTTGTTTTGCTGTGTTTTTACTAAAATATTTTCATATTTTCATTTTAAAATGAGAAATGGAATGAATATCCTCACACACAATGTAATAGCTGCCTTATCTAGATAGCCACATCAGTTCAAGGATTTATGTTTCTGATTCTTCCATTGCTTTTCCTCCCCGTTTGCCTTATAATGACATTTAAATTTCTGTCAGAGGAAGTGGAGAAAGAAAAGGGAGACAGGACACAAACATTCTGTGGAAGGAAGGTGGAATACCTGTATAATCTCCACAATGTATTACTGCTAAGCTCCTTATTACAATTAGGCAAGTGTGTCCTGGAAGATGTGAAGACAACTTGCATGTGTTGTAACTTCAGAAAATATTGCTGCAGTACCAACTGAGATTTTATCAATGATTTTCCCTTCTATTGCTCCATTTTGTTAGGGTAATTAGATCATTGTCTCTCAACTTAGTAAGTTTAAGATGAGTGGACTTCAATTCCCAGAATTCCCCAGCCAATATGGCTGGCTGGGGGATTCTGGAAATTGAAGTCCATTCATCTTAAAGTTTGATACGGTCGCATTAGATAATTGAAGCTAATGTGAGAGCAAGAAAATTGGCAATACAATTGCCTGGGGAAGATACAATTACTTATGTTATTTTCCTCTCCACAGAAGATTAAAGCATAGTATTGTTGTTCAACTTTCAGAGCTCTCTACAAACACTCAACAAAGCCATTGCAGGGTTTGTAGTAATGTCCGAAGAAATGGAGAGAGTGTACCACAGCTTTCTTAATAATCAGGTTCCAGGCCTCTGGGCCAACGCCGCATATCCATCTCTGAAACCTTTGGGGGGCTGGGTGAAAGACCTTGTACTCAGGACAAGCTTCATAGATGTAAGTAGAAATACTATTTCAAAGGTGTACACTGTAATAATGGTCTATAATTTAGGTTATGTTTCAGGTGTAAGGGGTTTTAGGAAAATTAAAAAAGGATGTAACCCAAGTTCATTCTTCAGTTTTGTTGTCCCCCACCACAAAAAGTTGAGAGCACCAGTGACCTGTTTATTATGAGTGGACTTCAGCTGCCAGAATTTCTATGGATTGCTGGGGAATTCTGGGAATTGAAGTCCACTCATCTTAAAATAGCTAAGGTTGAGGAATACAATATGAGATCATTGATTATTTTGGCATAAAAGATAAAATGTGAGGTAAATTCATGTAAACCCAGGCCAGTAAGCACCTGTGAAATGTGTCTACGAACTAGAATACATTAGCATACCAAACTGCAATTAGCAACTCAAAAATGTTCACAGAAAAAACATATCTGAAAGAATATGCACATTAAGTACGTAAGTTCAAATTGTTAAAAATGAAGGTCAGAGGCACCATTATAAGGAAACAAGTGGGGACAAGAAACACTTTAAAGGGGAGGGTGATTAAAAATCATGCCAAATGCTTGCCTTTCCATTTATTACAAGTTGGCTTCTGTCTTGTTTAAATTAATATGCCAAATATGACTTGCAGCAAATAAACTAATGAGGAAATGCTTGGCAGAATGAAGGTAATATTCCCTATTCTTGGCATGGAGAGTAATGGGGAAGGGAGAGTAATGGCATTATTGCTTTCCCTAAATGGTTTAGCTGATTATTTGCAAAATGGATGCAGTTTTGTCATCAAAAATTAACAGTGGGATTTTATGTACCTTCCATAATTCCAAAAGGCATCTTTTTTTGTTGTGACTTGATAATGCATTGCCATCAGATGTTGGACTTACCACTTCTCTAAGATATCATGATTATGATATTTGAAATAATATGCTGCTGGTGTGCTGTAAATACAAACTGAGTGCATCAGCATTTAGGCAGATACCCCATTTTGGAGCCCCTCAACTGTGCATCAGAACCATCCTTTTCTAACTTCAAACATGGTGCAAAGTACTCGTTGTTTTGACTGAGGTCCTATATTAAACCAGTCATATAATCAGCAGATTGGGAGTAAAGGAAAGAGTTGGTCTATTTCACCCTGCTATCTTCCCACTAAGCAAAAATGGTTATGGGCAAAAACTAAGGCGGATCTCACCTCCTCCAGCTTCTGATCTGTGTGAGAGAAGCTCTGAGTTTCATTCTGACTGGGAGAACTTCAAATATTGTCATCCTGCAGCACCAAAGATTTCCTGGATTAGGACCAAAAGGAACAAAGCCATATCCATTTAGATGGAGAAGTAAAACCCTGGCAAACCCAGTTCAGTTGTCCCTCTTTGCAAATAAAATAACAGCAACCCGTTGTTTAATAAATTAAATGGAATGTCGTATTTTATGCCTAACCTATATTAACTGTTTTTTCCCCCTCAGTTCTGGCTCAAAAGAGGTCAACCTAAATCATTTTGGATTTCTGGTTTCTTTTTTCCACAAGGATTTTTGACTGGTAAACATTCATAAATGTCTCTGTCTCTGATGTCACCTGTGTATATTCTAAATGGTAGCATACTCACAAAAGGGTTGGAAAACCAGTTGCTCAATTGGTTGTCTCGCTTTTGGTTTCAGATGCTCAGAATACCTGCCAAGCCACATTATTGTTATTTGATTGATTGGGATCAGATCCCCAGGGCATTGTTTCCATTTCCCAATCCCCTTCAAACCATTTTTAAATTGGCTGCAGAATTCTCTTCGCTGTTGCTGGCTTTTAAAAACCAAGAGGGTATAATGGGATCCAGTCACTATTTTTCCACCAACTGGTCAGTGAGAAAAAAAAGTCAGTGCCCTTCCCTGCAGGGCCTAAAGCCCCACCCCCCAAATCCCTTTGTGGATGGAATCTGTGCAAAAGCTGTTATTAAAAGGGGGAAGCTGAACTAGTATCCTGAAAGCATGTTGCCCATGGTGCTGATGCGGGAATAATATGCCAATAAATTTGGAGACAACAGTTTTCCTAAATAACTCTAGTCCCATGTTACTGCTGTAACTGGAGTGAAGAAGTGCAGGGGGGAGGGATGCAAATAATGTACTGAAGGTAATGTCGAAATCATGGATTGTATAGCTCATTTCATTTTTAAAAAAGTATCCAGAAAAGAAGGCATCTGAAGCAGCATTTTTATCAAATGCTCTTTTAGGCAGTGGATGATATAGAGCAGACTGCCCTTTCCTTCTTCTCAATTTTGAAAATAAATTCACAATCAGAAGCAGTTTGCTAACGTGCAGTGCTCAATATATTAATCTTGCACATAAATTCCAGTTAACCATGTTTCTGTGATTCTAAGATCTGGCAGTAAAACAACCTATGTATTTATAACATGTTGGCTCCTCTAAGATAGAAGAAGTCTAGAGTAAGTGAAAAGCATCTCAAGTGGATTGGCAAATATAGTTGTTAAATACGCACTCTGCAATACAGTAGAAACCACGCACTGCCTGGCTTTCAAGAGGGAAGCCCTCTCATAATTTACTAGGAAGTTGTTTTTCCTTTATGTTATTATTTTGAACTAAGGAAAGTAATAAAAATAATAAATAAAACACCAATATGGTACTCCCAAGTACACCAATACATTAGGGCCATAATAATTGTTCAAAATAATAAGGTTCCCATTTTCTTTGTTTTATAAAGATGCCTTGGATCAGTGAGGAAGTATAATAAAGCAGTGCTGTATAAAAGGGGTTTTACAATATCAAAGATTAAATTATGAATTCAACTTTGCCAAGAAAGATTGTGAATATAGAACATATTTCTGAGTTTGTGTGAAGGTAAATTGAATTCCAATTACTGTGCATTGTTAATGGTTCTTTGATGACTGGTTATTTGTTTTTATTTCTCAGGAACTCTTCAGAATCATGCTCGGAAATATAACTTACCAATTGATGAGCTTACTTTTAGTTACAACATCATTCCTGTCTATAGAGACCAAACACAAGTATCAGAAGCTTCAAAATTGTGCCACTTTGGCAATGAATTACCAATGGATGAAAAGGTATTTACAAATCTATGACTGCAATGACTGTCCAGCCACAAGGATGAACAATCTTGAATCCACATGAAATATCTTTATGTAAAACCATCATGTTTATCTTGTACTGTGGTTGATTTCTGATATTTTTTGTAAATGTTGTGCTGTATTTCAAGAATATGTACCTGAGTAAGGTAGGAACTTGATAGTGCTAATGAATTATTAGCTCAGCTTTGACAACCACCTCCCATCTTTTTTTTCAGTTGCCTTCTCCTGAGGATGGGGTGCTGGTTCATGGCATGTTTATGGATGCCAGTCGCTGGGATGATGATGAAATGGTTATAGAAGATGCGTTACCTCGACAAATGAACCCAATGCTTCCAGTAATTCATTTTGAGCCGCATCAAAATTATGAGCCCGACCCCTCACTGTATCATGCACCCCTCTACAAAACTGGAGCTAGAGCAGGAACTCTGTCCACCACGGGTAATTCTTTTTTCTGTAAAATTCACAAGAGTAGATATTCAATATCAACTTGGCAAATATACATGAATGGCAGCCTAGCAAAGGACTTTTATACAACCACCAAAAAACAGTAATCTTCCAGGTGATGTTTTGAAGGGGCTTCCCAGGACAGGTATCTCAGAGAATCTCCCATCTAACTTAAGGGTGCAAGAGCTTGCAAGGAACCAATGATCCAGGCTAAAGGACAACTTGAGAAAAGGCCAGAGGTCTAGGCAATGTGAGAGTAAAGTCCTGTCATGATATTATTATGTTAAAAAACAACGCAGGGAAATCATCTGCTACCAAAGTCCCATTCTTGAAATTTGCCATATTGATAGTATTTACAAGGGTTTTCAAATAATGTATTTGGAATAGGTTCTACTTCTGAATCAGATCCTGGGAGTAGATAAATCCTTCCTAAAAAGCAAGTACATTTTCTTTTTTTTTAATCTGGAAGTGACACAAAACATGCAGTGTTAAGTCCTAAGCATGGGCGCAAAGAACGGAGACGAGACATTGAACGGTGACTTCAACTCTTTATTGTGAAATAAGAACAGAGCAAATACTTGGGCAGCAGCAGCTCTTTTATAGAGCTGGCTGCTGTCAAAACAACCAATAATTTGAGTTTACCGCTTTCACAAGCGTCCAATCAGAGAGGCCCATTAACAGCCAATCAGACTGGCCAGAAACGACCAATCACGACTCGCTATTCGCAGGCCAATGAGGAGTGCAAGATTACGAGCCTGCTGCAAAGTAAAGCTATTTAGGGTTGTTACTGATGCGTTGGCTTAGTCCATAACATGCAGAATCAAGTTCTTTGAGGTTATTAGATGCCATTCCTTCTTCTTAAGAAGGATGTAGGCTTTGTCGTAAGTCAGAGATCTTCCCCTTTGCGAATGGCTCACAGAATAAGAGTGGAGATTGCCTTCCTGTTTAATCGGTGAACTAGCAAGTAGGGATAATGCCACATGAGCCAATGATTGTGGACTGATGTTCCAGCTTCCTGACAATATCATATGTACTTTCCTAGAATTATTATCAATGAGGAAGTGGAAGTGAAAAACTTCAGGTAATTTGAATAGGGAGAAGGTGAATAGGGATATGTTGGGGGCATTCCACCACATTGAAGCTGGACAGTATATAAGGATGTGACATCTGTTGCTAACTCAGCTCAAAAGAAGTGAGTAGCACACATGTTGAATCATCAGAAATTATTTGGTTGATTGTTTTGCTGGTTTCCATATGGTTGCTTCCTTTATTACACTACTGATGATATAAACATAGCAATCCTTCATAGGGCTAATATGTCATATGAACTAAAAGCCTTCTTAGATGAAAGTGTTAGATAATCTTACAATATTGATGGTTATTTGTTGCCAGCTCAACAGACTGAAGTTCTGACTGCATTGTTGTTGCTCCTGTTGGCTGAATTCCCAATCAATAGTGAAAAGAAAACAAATTGCAGAATTTTAGAATTTCAACTAATGAATAAATTCCTCTAAATGTGTCTTAAACTGCTTTAGTTAAAACCCTGCCTTCCAATTCATAATGTTCTCGTGGAGCATGTTCATTTTCACCTGATTCCACAAGGATTTATTGTCACATCTGATCCAGACTGGGACATTTATGCAGCCCTGGGGATAAACTTCAGTACAACTGGTTACCATCCAGTAATAAAGAAACAGAGGCTTCATTCGAACCATGTAGTTTTAAAATAATTTGCTAAACTTTTGTGCATTTTTTTCTGTATAGTTTGCACTAAATGTGTCCATTGTCTCCTATTATCACCAAAACATAACAATGGTTTGATCTCATGGTCTCATAATCTATAGCAGAGCCGGGCAACTCAGGGCCCTTGTTTGCTGCTACCAGGTTAGAATGTGTCTTTAATTTTTTTGAGCCAAAGGACCAGAAGAAATCTTGCTTTTTAACTATGGAATGATTTTTATTTCCTAGAATGGTGGAAGCATGATTTTCAAGCATTATGGTTTAGTGTGCTTGTGCACCATCTTTAAGCACATGGCAACCCTGTTCTTGTGATTCACCATAATCAGTGCATGTATCTGAGGAATAATGTCACTTTAACCCAAAACATGCATGTAAGTCTCTGATTTGTGGTGCCTGCATTTTGAAGCTACATAAGCACATTAAGGTACACTTTGTATTAGCAAAACTGCTAATACACAGTTTTTCCCCTTCCAGAAAAGCTAGCCTATTCCACAGCTGCACACAAGTTGACCCAATTCATTGGGAATCCTAGGCCTCCAATGGGCTGCATGCAGACCCCCAAAGCAGATGATTTTCTCTACCCCTAGTTCCTGCTGTCACCTTCACATGCCCTTCTGTCAGCAGTCATCAGATCAGCAGGGGACTCAGGCAAGCATGATACTGCATTGAGGAAGAAAGTATTATGAGCTCCTTCTTTATAGTTCTCTCCTCCTAATAAGATGAAACAGAGGTTTTCTGTCCATGTCTGTATACTTTTGCCAACATCCATGCCAATGGCTTAGCATCAGCAGCATACCGATGCCCAAAGATTGCCCATCTCTTTCAGCCAAATATAATTAGCATGTTCTGCTGTTTTCTTTATTCTACATCTTATTCTGGGTTTTGTGTATATTGGGGAGGGGGCGCGACAGCTTAGGAACATGAGTTTGAAATGCTAACCATTTTTTCTTACTTTTTTGTAATTAGGTCATTCTACCAATTTTGTGGTTACCGTCTTGCTTCCTTCAAAAAGGCCAACCGACTACTGGATATCCAAAGGATCTGCATTACTTTGCCAGTTAAATGAATAATCAGCAGGGTAGAGTTTCTGTCCACTAACAAAACCTTGGCATCATGCTGAGACTCTATTCCAGGTGGAGAGCAGTAACACTCCATCACTGTCATGCCTTTAGAAATAGATTCCTGTATAAACACATTGTCAGAAGGCCATACTTCTCTTCAATTTCATTTTTTAAAGTGCACTTTTCATTTCATTCACCTTTCATTTCTCTCGATTCCTTTGCATGTATTCACTGGCAGATCACACAGAATTTTGCATCAGTAATACAGGTGTTTAAAAAAAATGTCTACAAAAAGTGCATGTTTTGTATCAAAATAACTTATTGTGAATCTTATCTTTTTACTCTTTGTAATTCATCTTCTTGTAAATGCAATTTGATTATAAAAAATGTTCCTTTAAAAAAAAAACCCAATGGTCTTGGCCAGTTCTGTTTTATCTATAAGTCCTTCCTCAATTTCTTCTTCCACATGAAATAATTATTGAGGAAAGGTATCATCATAACAATTTGGCAGCTTGCAAACAGTTGGAAAATTTTACATTGTACACTTCCAAGAGTTGATGGGTACAAATTGTGATCTTGGGTGAGTTAAATGTACGATGTGATTATTTGCATTTGGCAAATCACTATCTATTTCAATCCTGATGACTTAGAATGAATAATTCCTTTATTCATTAACCGTGGTGTCCAATGGAGGAAAAGCTAGATTAACAACATCTTTCTGTGATCTTACAGGTTTCTTAGACTCTGGAATCTTTTTATTCTGTAAAAAAAAAATGTTTTTTTTTTTACTGTACAAGGTAAAAATTACAAGGAGTCATCACCAAGTTTTAATGTGCAGTTAGATGTGAAGGGAATGTGTATTCCATTCAAAGCAACATAGTGCAGAGAAACTGAATCTTGCTTTGGTGTGCATTAATTTTACTTATCTGACTATATCTCCAATTTCTATCAATAGTTATCAATAATAAGTGAAACATGTTGCATTCCATGCACATTTTGGGTTGTGGTATATATTAATTATAAGAAAATTAAAATCAACAAGGTTGGTGTAATTTAAGATGTTCAGACATAAATTCAAAGACAAAGGTAATAAGGGTGCAGTCGGAGCACTTAAGTTAGGGAAAGGGCGTAATTTATGTAATAGAAAAACAGAATATTCAACAATGAAAACATTTTTAACTTACTAGAAAAAAGTATTGCATTGACTTCACATTGTTATCAAGTGGAAAACGTTTCAGATTATCACAGTGATAATAAAAGCTAAAACTTGCCATTTATTTGGCAAACAGCAACTAGCAGCATCATTCAATACATTACTGGAGATGAGATGTTAAACTACAATGCCAAACAAAAATATTGAAGACGATACATTTAGCAAAGATCAGGTTTCTAGGAAGAATTTACCAATGCAGCAACATGTTCACTAGTGTTTCCTAGTAGCACATATAGATTCTATTTACTCGGTAAAGTGTATGCTGTGTATCTGATTTCTTGTCTAATATTATTGGTGATTATGATCACAAGTATAGGAAGAAAGACACTATTTGAAACAAATAACAATAACAAGAGCCAATTCTGTATCTAGAATATCTAACACTGGGGAGACAATTGAAATTTGAAACACATGCCGACTTCTTGTTTTAATAGTGAATTCAGCACAGAAAGTTTTACTTCCATTTGAAATCTCATTGTTCTTCAAAACTAATAGCATCATTTCGTAATTTCCAATTACACTGGGGCATTCGTCTATTTGTTTTAGAGAGGCTTATGTAAAATCTTTTGTAACAGCTTCAATAAAATTTGGAGCAGACATGAGAATTGTAAGCGTGCAGATGATGGCAAAAAGTGAAAATGCCACAAGGCATAATCTGTCTATGACAGCAGCTGCAAACTTCCATTCGCTGCAGACCTCTTCCCCTTCATCCTGTTTCCGGAAACGGGCTGCAATGAACTGAACTTCCTCCAGGATTTTCACAATCACAGGGATAGTGTCCATTAAAACTTTTCTCTGAGTGCTGTCATCTTCGGGCGAAGAGCTCTGGTCCTTTCCGCCCTTGGTGTCTATCTCATTATTCTGTGGGCAGCAGGGGTTTTCTATGGCATGGTAGCTGTAGATCATGTTGCCATTGCTAGAATGGTGTCCTGGTAAGATGTTCATTTCTACACTGCTGACACTGGACTGGTGCTTCGAGTGGCTGTATCTGCAAGAGAGAGGCCTGATGTTCTCCCCTGGTTTTTTCATTCGGAGAAACCAAGCGCACCAGTTCAGCAAGACGATACGGACCTGAAAAAGACAGAAACGCTCAGTGCCCTTCATGGAGGCCTTGTGATTGTACAAAAGAGAGCAGCGTGGTTCACAAAGGATATTGCCGTTTGGTAAATTGCTATATGAAGCATAACAGCTCATTACAAAGATCTTGGACAAAATCATTTTTCAATTAATCTGCTTCCTCCAGCCCTTCCTCTAGCTTTAAGCTGTTCATCGGGGAAGGGTGGGGAAGCTTCTCAGGTATTTTCACAAAATCGCTTTTGTATTCTTGCCGCAGAAACAGATCCTTTCTTAAAGATACCTATAATCCTTCATAATAAGGCTTACTGGTAGCTTTAGGAAGAATTTGATTGCTCCCAATAAATTAACATTTGCCAAGAATCCAATCACTGGAAAGTTGCATTTATTGAAGTCAACGAAATTTAATTTGATTGAAAGCGATTGCTAAGCCTGCTAAATGTAATGAACGGGAAAAGGCCAACTGCTATTTTGACACAACCAATCAAAACTTTTTCATTTATTTCTCTTATCGTTTCCTATTTTACTCTAATTATTGAGCAGAAAAGTCCTTAAGAACTTTGAACCAGCTTCGGACCGGAAAAGAGTATCGCTCCTGTATAGGTAGTCCTTGACTTCTGACCACAATTGGGACAGAAATTTTGATTGCTATGAAATGAAGTCATTAAATGAGTCATTGTGTAACCAAATTCACTTTTATAACCATTTTATTGTGGTCATTAAGCAAATCCTGGGGCCATTAAGTGAGTTATGACTTTGTTTGTTGGGAGATGACTGGGAAGAAGGTCACAAATCATAGTCACATGACTACAGGACACTGCAACAGTCATAAATGAGTTGGCTCCAAAATCATGATCATGTGACGGGGGGTGGGATGACCGTCACAACTTTGAGGATGGGTCGTAAGTCACTTCTTTTCAGTGCCTTCGTAACTCTGAATCATAGTTAAAACAAATCATTGTAAGCCGAGGACTACCTGTATTTGTTTAGTGAAAAATACTCAGCAAAGTATCTAATTCAAATTCTGTTTTAATGGGATTTAGTTGAGTAGCTTTTAGATAAACTAATACTCTGCCACTGAGACTACTCAAAACAGTTCTTGAACTTTATGAAAATATCTGCAAGATGGAAAACAATTGTAAATATGTAAAGAACATATCTTGGAGCTACTACTCAGATTCTTGCAACAAACAGATCTCACAGAGTATTATGTGGCAGACATGTAAAGGGATAAGACTAGCACTTCTGCCATGAAATGTTTTATGATACCAAGACACCAATTGAGCCTTTTTAATAAGTACAAGGAAGAAATAATACGCTCCTGATGATGAATATTTAATGTTTAAAAATTACATTTTAGAGTGTTTACATGTGAAGGGAGTTTTACAGTGGAGGAGGGGCAAAAGTGCAATACCATACGTATGTATGATTCCAAAAAGATATACATGAGGAAACAAGGGAAAAAAAAGACACCAGAAACTTCAGAAGGTGCTATTGATGACCGTGAAATGCCAAGACTAAGGAAAAACATTTCTTTTTACTACTTTAAGCTGATAGCAGAGTCAGGTCTGGTTATTATTCATCGGGATATTTAAAACTGTAGACTAAAAAAGAAAACATTTCAAAAGAAGGTAAATGGACAAAAAAAAAAAAAACCCTACATGAAGGCACTCATGTTGTGAGAAAGAGTTGAACTGAATTCAGAGGTGCATGCTTTTAGCAGAACAGAAGCAAAGGCTTGTGGTTAGGTGGCCATTTTTAAAGGAATGGGCCAAAGTTCAGGTGAAACTAAGACTTATGCTAGTATATCTGATGTTTTACTTAATACAAAGTGTGATTTTTGTTGGGAACATTTTTTTTGCTACTATTGATTCTGTAAATTAAAAATATTTTCAAAATGGAAAGTAACTGTGCAACAGGGTCCACATGATTATAAACTAAAAAATTGAAACTGAGATGCAGTGTATGAACTAGACCAGAAGTCTCCAAACTTGGCAACTTTAAGACTTGTGGACTTCAACTCCCAGAATTCTGAGAGTTGAAGTCCACAAGACTTAAAGTTGCCAAGCTTGGGGACCCCTGAAATAGACTCTCACAGGTCCATATGGGAGATTCCACAGAAGGTCATGGAGAAGAATAGGTGGTAGATGCAGCAGTGCCAAATAACAATAACATGGGGAAGAAGAAGTACCGTGTTTCTCATATAATAAGGCCGGGTCTTATTTTTTTTTGACCCCCGAAAAAATGGCTAGGACGTCCTTTCGGGGGTGACTTAATTCCCACCCTTGCATCCTCGCCACCAGCTGCTCCTAACGGGTGATCATGGCGAAGCGCGGAGCTTCCTACTCCCACCTTTGCTGCAGACCCCTTTGGCACCCGCCGCTGTTGCTTTCCCTTCTGCTCATTCCGCCAAGTTTGGAGCTGCCGCTTCCATGTTTGGAGTGCCGCCACCATTTGGGGCTCCAAACAGTGGCAGTGCTCCAAACATGGAAACGGCAGCTCCAAACATGACAGTGGGTGATCTTTTTATTTTGGTCCACGTGAAGCTCAGAGCGAGCAAGAGAGGGAGACTGCGATGCCTCCATCCAAGATGGCAAACTCACTAGTGGATCACAAAGTGACTGGAAGCCCGAATCAGCAGGAAACGATGGCGATCTTTTTGGAGCAAGAGGAAAGGGAGAGAAGAGTTGCGAGGCGTAATTTGCAGGAGGAAGTGGGTGTATCCCATGGCAGAGAGCCCAAGGAAGAAGGGCCGGTAGGCAACAGAGAGCGTCCCGTAGCTCCGGAAGCAGCCTAGAGACGCGCCCGGAAAGAGGCGCAGATGCTGCCTTGTAGTCCCCAAGCCAACTGCGTGCGCTGCCTTTAGTTATGTGCACTCCGCGCTTTGGGCATCTCCGTGTGATCGCGACCCTGTTCTTTCCACCTGGCGCCTTGCTGCTTTCTGGCTCTTTAGCAACCGGCTTCGCCTTTGGAGCACTGCCACTGTTTGGAGCTCCAAATGGCGGTGGAAGCTCCAAATGCGGAAGCTCCAAACATGACGGTGGGCAATCTTTTTATTTTGGTCCGGGCGAAGTTCAGAGCGAGCATGAGAGGGAGACCGCGATGCCTTGCTAAAGAGACAAATGGTGGCGGCACTCCAAACACGGAAGCGGCAGCTCCAAAATTGGCAGAATGGGCAGAAGGGAAAGCAACAGTGGTGGGTGCCAAAGACGTCTGCAGCAAAGGTGGGAGTAGGGAGCTCCGCAATTCACCATGATCACCCGTTAGGAGCGGCTGGTGGCGAGGAATTGCTGCTTGTGGGGCGCTCCTAACTGCAAGTCCCCCGCCCTTCCCCCTTATTTTGCATGTTTTAAAATAGGCCTAAATTTGGGGGAAGGGGCTTAATTTGATTTTATGCCAAAGAAACATGGTGGGGCTTCCTATTGGTGGAGGCCATATTATTGGAGAAAAACGGTATCAGAAGCTGGAGAACTATCAGGGTCTGAAGGAGGAACTAGACTGGATGAGGAAAACAAACATCAAACTCGTCCCATTGGTGGTAGGAACCCTTGGGACTGTGACATCTAAGCAGGAAGAGTGGCTCTAAAAGATCCCAGGAAGAACATCAGAGCTTTCTGACCAAAGTGCAGCACTAGGAACAGCTAAGATATAAACCCTCAAACTCCCAGATGTCTGGTAGAGGACAATACAAACCACCCTTAAGGGCAAGTAAGACGCCTGTGTGTGTGAGAGAGAGACTATTCTGTATTCTTGCTTTCGTTTAATTCACTAAATTCGCTTTTCCTTATTTTTCTTTTTCTCTATACTAAAAGAAATAAAAATACTTTTTTTTTGAAAAGGTCAAAAGAAAAAATGAAAGGTTTCCTGCTTGGTGAGTCAAACCATGCAGGCTCAGCATAAACCAAGGTGAGGAGAAGAAGTAAGAATTAGTATCCTATCCTTAATATCATTTGTTCTTTCTAGAATCAGTGATGAAATATAAAAGATAATCGCTGTTTGTGAAGGCTGATTTGTAGTGGTCACTTACCCAATGAGGCATCTTTCCTGCTTGAGGGTCATGATGATGAAATTGAAGAACCAAGACTGTTACTACTACAGATAAACCAACAATGACCATGATGCTTGCAAAATACTGAGCTGCAGATTTAAAAGGGAAGCAAGAATAAACAGTTACTTATTGTTTTCGGATTCCCAGAGTAACTGACCACATGTTTATTTTATAACTTTCAAGCCCTAAAAAAATAATTTTAGTAATGTATAGTGCTACACTGAAAAAAAGAGTTACCACAAAATCTGGTTAAGGTGTATTAAAGAGAGAGAAAAATGAAACAACTACATATTTCTAACCCTATTAAATTTAATTACATACATGTTTTCATCATGTTTTTTGCTCTACATGCTGATGACAAAGAGAAAAGAAGTCATGTTATTAGATCTGTTAAGTCTGGAGCATGGGTGCGAATGATGGAGATGAGCTGGTAGAAACAGTGAACTTCAAACTCTTTATTTACATATTGTGACAGCTCAAACTGGAGGGCTGCTACAGCCTTCCTTATATAGGCAACTTATTATCTATTCAACCAATAGCAAACCTGGAGCGCTAGCTCCGTTAACCAATAGGAATGGCCTGTTAATGGCCAATCAGATGCTCCTGAACGGACCAATCCGATCCTGCCATTAACAGCCAATCAGAAGTGCAGGGCCAGAACCCTGCACTTGACTTCAAGCTCAAGATAACTTTATTGGTATTATTCATTCACAACACCCCTTTCCCCCGGCTTCTGCCCACGGGGCGTGGTTACATAGTCCTTAAGGTAGGACAGCTGTTTTGTTAGTCTTTTCGATTTTCGCAAAGTGCCTGGCGGTTGGCTGCACTTCTGCTAAGGTAGATCGTTGTTTATCGGAAGGGGTGCCTCTGGTTCCGAGTTCGCGTTCCCGTCATCACCAATATCACTGGCCACTCCCTGAGGTGAACTCACTCCGGTCCCTGGTTCCTGTTCCTGCGTTTCAGTCCCATTATCAGTTTCTTCAAAAAGGTTTCCCTCAAATTGCAATTCGCTTTCCTCTGTATCTCCCCCCCCCTCAGTTTGGTCATAAGGGAGTTCGGAAGTGGGCGACAGTAGCCGCGATCGTAGTTGATCTATGTGGCGCTTCCAAAGTCTGTCGTCAGGGCATGGAACAAGGTATGATCTTCGGCTGGTTACGCGGATTACGGTCGCTTCTACCCACAGCGGATCGCCCAATAAGTTTTTAGCAAATACTAAATCGCCTACCTGGAAGGTATGGCATCGGCCGCTGGATCCGAGTGGTTTTTCCGGTTTGTAGGCTGGGTGTAACCGATCGAGGTGGGAGCGGAGCTTTCGTCCCATTAGCAGCTCGGCGGGAGTTTTGTTGGTGACGCTGTGAGGTGTGATGTGCTACAGGAAAAGGATCCGGGTGATTTTCTCGTCGATGTTGTCGTAGTCAATCTTTTGAAGAGTCTTTTTGATTAATTGTACCATGCGCTCAGCCCTACCGTTGGCAGCAGGGTGCGCAGATGAAGTGAGCGCATGTCGGATACCGCGGTCAGCCAGGTACTGCTCAAAAGACAGCGCAGTAAACTGGGGCCCGTTGTCGGATACCAGAACGTCTGGTAATCCATGGGTTGCAAACAGTCTTTCCAGTCTTTTGATGACCGTGTCAGTGGTCGTGTTGCTCATTCGGTGAATCTCGAGCCAATTCGAGTAGGCGTCGATGGTTAGCAAAAACGTGTGGCCTTTGGTCGGCCCGGCAAAGTCCAGATGGATGCAGGATCAGGGTCCCCGCGGCGTCTCCCATTCAGTTGGGGTTGCCTTTGGTGGAGCATTGCTTACTTCTTGGCATCTCCTGCAAGTTTTAACCCACGATTCGATTTGTCTGTCGATGCCTGGCCACCATGCGTAGCTTCGTGCAAGGCCCTTCATGCGCACGATGCCAGGGTGGTCATCGTGCAAGGTTCTTAGCAATGTCTGTTGGAGTTGTTCTGGGATAACGACTCTATCACCCCAGATGACACAGCCCTTCTGCGAGAACAATTCTGTTTGACGACTTTTGAATGGTGCAAAGTCGTCTGGTACTTGGTCCAATGGCCATCCGCGTTCCACCCATGTGAGGACTCGTGCTAAGATGGGGTCGCATTTTGTTTCTCTCACGATGTCACGAGCCGTTAATGGCAGCATGTGGAGTGTCTCGATCTGCAACGCTGTCATCGTTGGTGCAGGATCGTTGATAGTTTCAGGGAGCGGTGTACGGCTCAGCGCGTCGGCGTGGGGAATGGCTTTACCGGGAGGATATTGTAGCCGATAATTGTAGGCAGCCAAGAATTCTGACCAGTGGGTCATTCTGGGAGAAAGTATGTAGGGAGTTGGCTTGTCCCAGCGATGATCCCCAGCAATGGTTTGTGGTCAGTTACAATGGTGAAAACCCGGCCGTACATGTACTCATGAAATCTTTTAACAGCTGATACGATCACCAGGGCTTCTTTATCGATCTGGCTGTAATTTCGCTCAGTTTTTGAGAGCGTCTTTGAGAAGTAAGCAACAGGGCCTTCGTTACCGTTAGGTAATACATGGCTCAAAATGGCGCCCACTCCAAAAGGCGATGCATCACATGTAATGTTTATTAGCAAAGTCTCATTGTGCTGCATTAGTACGGCGTCCGAAGTCAGTAGTTTTTTCACATTACGGAACGCCTGCTCTTCTTTGTGACCCCATACCCAAATCGATTTTTTATCTAATAGATGATGTAAAGGTTCAGCGACAGTCGCCTTGTGTGGCAAGAATACATTATAAAAATTGATGAAGCCTAAGAACGCCTGGAGGTCGGTCTTGTTCTGGGGTCTGGGAGCGTTTTTTATTGCTCTCAATTTGCTATCGGTAGGGTGAATACCCTGACTGTCAATTAAGTACCCTAAAAATTCAACACGATCGGTACACAGTTTGCACTTATTTCTTTTGACTTTCAAGCCTGCTTCCTGGAATTTTCGTAATACCAGTCTTAAACTCTCCTGTAAGATTTTTGGAGTGGGGGCGGCAATGAGCACATCGTCAAAATAGGGGACAATGCCCTTGATCCCCTGCAATAGTCTCTCCATTAGGCTCTGAAAGATCCCCGGGGCCACACTGACTCCGAATTGAAGCCGCACTTAAAGGCACCTCGGTGTGTTACGATAGTCTGTGCCTGTGCCGTTTTTTCGTCAACGGCAGTTGCTGATAAGCCTGAGCTAAGTCTAGTTTAGCAAAGACTTTTCCACCCCCCAGGGAATGGAGGAGGTGTTGCACCACCAGCACCGGATATGGGTTCTGTTGCAGGGCGTGGTTTAGGGTGGCTCAGTAGTCCCCACATATTCTAATGGATTCGTCCGGCTTAATTGGTGTCACAATCAGTGTTTCCCATGGGGAGTGGTCAGTTGGCTTTAACACTCCCTGGGCAATCAACTTATCAAGCTGTTCGTCAATTTTTGGCTTTAGAGCGAACGGAACTCAACGAGGCTTAAGGTGGATGGGAGCTATCTTTGGATTAAGGCTAAAGGATATCGGGGTCCCCTTGTACTTGCCTAGCTTTTCCTCGAAAACGTCCCTGAATTCGTGGGCAAGGTCTTCCTCCCAGTCACTGCCACCGATTCGCTTAATGCCAGCCACTTCAATGCCGAGTGGTGCAAACCATTGCAGGCCTAACAGACTAGGCCGGTCCTTATCGATCACCATCAGGGGTAAGTACGCAGTGTGGTTCTTGAATGCAACCCGGACTCGACTGGATCCTGCGACTGGAATTCGGTTCCCCTGGTAGTCCTTTAACACGAGCCGTTTTAATTGAAGGTCTTGGCACTGGATAGTGGGAATGAGTTGCTTGAGGGTCTTCCATGAGACCATTGAAAGAGATGATCCCAGTCAACTTCCATTTGGCAAGGCTGATTTTCAATGTTCACATTGACCCGAATTTTCTTAGCGTCTAGTGAAGAGGCATGGCCAATAGTGAGTGTTTGGTGGTCCTCTTCCCGTCTCGCTAGACGATTCACGGGTCGGTTTCTGTAGGAGTGGTTTACTGATTCTCTCCTTACAAGGCGATTCCCTGTTGATTGGCGGAGATTGGTTCCTTTCGAGGTCTGGCTGGGTCCGAGGAGGCTTCGGCAGACCCGTCCAATGTGGCCTCATTTCCCGCACTTGTGGCAGAGCGCATCGTGGAATTTGCAGTCGGAGTGGTAATGGTTGGCCCCGCAGCCAGCGCACGGTTGCTGGGACTTCGGGTATCGTTCCCGATCGGACCGCAGGCGATGGACCTCTTCTTCGTCGCTGTCTGACGATGAAGAGAGGTCCTCATGGTGGGCCGTCAGTAGCTGCCCTTCTGCGTTAGGTGAAACTTCGCCGGCCAGTGGGTGTGCTGGAGCGCGATTTTGGCGTAGTTGGGTAGCTGACTTCTTGGGCGCCTCCGCTGCTGTAGCTTCAGCTATGGCATCTTTAAGGGTGATATCGCCCTTTGCCATTATTTTGCTCTGTACGTTTAGAGTGTCTAGCCTCAGGACTACTCGGTCTCTCAAGGCCTCTTCTAGGTCGGTGAAATCGCAAAGGCCTCCCAAGTTCCGGAGGTCTGCAACGAATTCGGCGATGCTTTCTCCTTTCCGCTGGTTTCTTTGATAGAACTTGTGTCGTCTTACAAGCGTTGGAACGGTTGGTGCATAGTGGGCCCTTAGTAGCGGTTTGAGGACGTCCCAGTCCATGGCCTTTGCTTCCGCCAGTTTTGCTATTGCCTTAGCCATTTTGAATACCATCGGGCTGCAGTGCGTTAGGAATACCGCCCATTTCTTCCCGGGTGTGGCATCCTTCAGATTATTCGTTTTCAAAAACATTTGAAAACGATCCATGTAGGACTCCCAGTCCTCTTGAGCTGGATCGAACGGAGCGGGTGGTACTATGCCGCCGGACATGGTTCCGCCGTTGTGCGCTTCAGCCACGTGCTTAGTTGTCTTAGTTGGCTCTGATGTCATCCAATCCCATCCTCATCGCCAGTGTTAAATCTGGAGCATGGGTGCGAATGATGGAGACGAGCCAGTAGAAACAGTGAACTTCAAATTCTTTATTTACATATTGTGACAGCTCAAACTGGAGGGCTGCTACAGCCTTCCTTATATAGGCAACTTATTATCTATTCAACCAATAGCAAACCTGGAGTGCTAGCTCCGTTAACCAATAGGAATGGCCTGTTAATGGCCAATCAGATGCTCCTGAACGGACCAATCCGATCCTGCCATTAACAGCCAATCAGAAGTGCAGGGCCGGAACCCTGCATTTGACTTCAAGCTCAACATAATTTTATTGGTATTATTCATTCACAACAAGATCACGTATCAGCAATTTTTCTTTTTTAGATGCTCAAGATAATAATCCTTAGCAACTGCAAATGCTATGCATGGTGCAGCTAGAAATGTTTTTATGGGTGAGCAGGCAGTAGGATAGCAAAAAAAAAAAAAAACTTTATTAAATCAACAGAGTGGTTGCAAGATATTGTGGAAGACTTGAGCTTAACTCCCAACAGGCAAGATAATTAAACTTAGGAGCATCAGCTTGAAGCCTGTGTTCAGAGAGCATCTAAAGTAAGCCAGCAATGTTTAAGAAAAATAATTACCTAACATTTAACATCTAATTCCACCTCATGTTGGAATCCTGAAGAAATATTTGAGCCATGCTAGATGAGTAAAGTGTCGATAGAATTATACCACTGATGTGCTTCTTACTCGTTTATCAAGTTGCTAGGCTACCCAAATCCAAAATGGCTCTAGGCAACTTCACACTATTCCTTTGTTTGTTTAATTTATGTAGCACACCCCACCCCACTGTGACTGGGCAGCTCACAGAGTTAAATAACAAAACAATAAACAATTAAAAATAAAAAGCAATGCAAAGCCAATTAAAACAGTTAAAACCATAAAACTTAATTTGTGGGAGAGTACAATCTATACAAATTGCTATCAATATATAACCAACTCATAGGCTCCATACCACCACTGGATCCCCAGGCACAATGACATTAATGGAAAACAACATAGTTTTTAAACAGCAAGCAACCAAAACAGTCTCTTTACATTCTTCCCAGCCTACAAGACCTAATTGCATCCAATAATTGTTTTAAGTTCTTCCACTGTGTTCCCCCAACAGACCACAGTCAAAGATTTGGTCTGGCTCAGGAACCTAAAAGAAGCTTTCGATATATAATGTTCATGTTAATTAAATTAACATAAGTTAGCAGACATGATCTTGGTATTATCTAGGTGCAGTGTGTCTGGAGAGTGGGCGCAATAACGGAGATGAAACATCGAATAGTGACTTCAACTCTTTATTAGTGACTTCAGGAAGCAGAGCAAATGAATCTGGCAGCAGCAGCTTCTTTTATAGAGCTGGCTGCTGTCAAAGCGTCCAATGGTTTAAGTTTGTCGCGCTTGGAGCGTCCAATCGCGGCAGTCCATTAACTAGCCAATCGGATCAGCCCGGAATGGCCAATCACGACCCGTATTCACGGACCAATCAAATATGCAGGATTATGAGCCTGCTGTGAAAAAGGCCGGTCAGGTTTGCAGGCTTACGAGCCTGCTAGTTCAGAACACAGTGGTTAGAGTGCTATACTGCAGGCCACTTCTGCTGACGGTTGGCTGTTCAAATCCCACCAGGCTCAAGGTTGACCCAGCCTTCCATCCTTCCGAGGTGGGTAAAATGAGGACCCGGATTGTGGGGGGCAATATGCTGACTCTGTAAACTGCTTAGAGAGGGCTGTAAAGCAGTATAAAGTGGTATATAAGTCTAAATGCTATTGCTATTATGTCTCCTTTTAACAGCACATTCACAACACTAGAGATTTAGCCTTTTGTGTTGCTCAAAAAGATGGATGTTTTTATAAGGTAAAACATCAGTAAAGATTCAATCATAAAAAGAAAGAAGGTAGTACTTCTTCAATCTCTTGTGGAATCTCTTGATCCAGAGTAAAAGAATTCAGAAATTGCTTTGTAGTAAAGGACATGCAGGAAGATTACCCAGTACAAAGAAATATGAGAAACAAACCGCAAATAATGCCTCCTTGATTTTGTTTATTGTAAGATGTACTCTACACCAATAAAGGAGCACTCCAGAAATTTCTGTGGCGTTTGTCTTGAAAGGCATCTGTTTTGAAAGCATGTCCAAGTCTTTCTCTCTGTCCCATCTTATACTAAACAAAATCAAGGAATTGATCAAGCATCTTTCTCATGCTTGCTTTGGTTTCTAGATTGTGTAAAGTTTTCTGCAAGTTTTAGACTGGCCCATGGCTGAAAGTAATATATATTTGATGTTGCAGCTTCCTTCTTAACAGTTCTTTCATACTTTTCCCCAAGGTCATCCCTAAATGTCTTGACATCTGCTAAGTTCTGTGCATGGGCGCAAAGGATGGAGACAAGCCGGTGAACAGTGAACTTCAAACTCTTTATTTACATGTGAAAACAGCTCAGCTCCATGGCCGCAATGGGCCCCTTTATATAGGCAACTCTTAACTTATTTAACCAATGAAACACGGGGAGCGCTAGCTCCATTAACCAATGGGAGAGGCTCGTTAATAGCCAATCAGATTCTCCTGAACGGACCAATCCGATGTCGCTATTATCAGCCAATCAGAAGTGCAGGGCCAGAACCCTGCACTTTGCTTCAAGCTCTTAATAATCTTTATTTAAGTATTTATTGATTCACAACAACATCCATGAATCGAACTCAAGAGATTGAACTGAATATTGGAATTGAATTATAATTTACTCCGAAGGTAAAAGGATGGTTATGTTGAGCTGGATGTCTGGAATGGAAATGCTCTCAGGTACAACTAAGCACAATCCCTCCTATCCCTTAACAGATATTAAATTATGTATCTGAGCACCAGCTACTTCTCTGAAAGTGTCCAATTATTAACTGCCGATTGCTCATCCAAAAATGTCAATGAGAGAGGATAGAGATTATATCCGTTCCAAACTAACACATTCTATGCAGCCCCATTATTTTATTTCTTACACAATGGCAGATATCAGCCTGCCTCTGATATCTAATGCAGAATTGTCAGTCGATTGATAGAACTGCAATTCCCAGCATTCTTTACAGCATACGAAGAAAACTCCACTGTTCTTGGTTGCAAACTGCCCCTTTCTGGGTGTCCATAAACTCACTCTCTGTTCCCCAACATATAAAATTCTTGTATAGGCAGAGGAAGCTTTGCTCATGCTTCTGGATAATTTCAACCATTCCAACTACCAACCGGCTCACAATTCCCAACCAGTTAGAGAGGATGGAATCTTAATAAGAAAAAAAATGTCAGGCCTCTCTTTGGGGAAGACAACTATAACAATTAAATTAGCATAACATTGATGTCTTTTGTGGCACAGACAATGGTGGGATTCAATTTTTTTTATGGCCGGTTCTGTGGGCGTGGCTTGGTGGGCGTGGCATAGGGAAGGATACTGTAAAATCCCCATTCCCTCTTCCACCCCAGTAACCTGCTTTCCAGCTCCATTCTCCTGTGCAGGGCAACAAAAGAAGACCCAGCCAATCAGCTGAGACTCGGGAGGCAGAGAATAGATAGGGGCGGGGCCAGTCAGAGGTGGGATTTGCCAGTTCTCTAAACTGCTCAAAATTTCTGCTACTAGTTCTCCAAAACTGGTCAGAATCTGCTGAATACCACCTCTGGCACAGATATTTATGGAGAATGTGCTTGTTTGGATACAGTTCAGACATTACTGTTTATTTTGCATTTTTCCTGCAAAATAAGAATCTGTTGATAATCCACTTTAACTAAACTCATGAATTACCATCCAGCTTCTTACTGTTTGGAAGCACCCACTGGCACAGCAAGCAATCTCAATAAATGAACTAAGAAGGCTAGATAAATGTACTTGATAATAGATGACATCTGAAAAACCACCTGAAAAACCATGTTTTGAATGTTTCTGCACAAGAAGATATTTAAAAGCTTTATTGGGAATCTTACCTGATACATATAATAAAAATTTGAAGTATTTGATTGCAAATGTATTAACAGCGGCTAGGATTGTATTTACTAAAAATTGGAAGAGTGAGAAAATACCATCAGAGGAAGAAATTATTAAGAAAATATTGGAATGTGCTGAAATGAGTAGATTGACATTTGAAATTAGAGAACAAGAAGATAAACAATTCTATGAAGTTTGGGACTTTTTTTATCAATGGCTACATAATAAAACATAATAATAGAATATATAGAAACTAAGGAAATAATGAATATAAACTTTTTTTTGATAGTATCTTTATAAAATTTTATTAAGATAGACTTGGTAGGACTTTATGATTTGCTATAAAATAAATTAAGTAAACTATAGTTATCTCGTTAAAGTATGAATTAATAAAATTGTAGTCAAATGATTGTTTAATAATGATATCAGGCTATATATTGATTGATAATATGAGCTATTGATAACATGAGCTATTATGCAATACAACTACAATGGAGACTATGAAATGGACGTACAAAAAGGAGTGGTAAACCAACCAATACACTGTCTGTAAATTCATGAAGGAGGAGGATGCTTTTATGTTCTATGTCTTATGTTTTATGTGTTTTTGTTCGTTATTAAAATCAATAAAACTTTTTTCAAAAAAAAAAGATGTTTAAAAGGTGTTGTGTATGCAATATAACTAATAAAGTATGAGCTTGGAGTCAAGTGCAGGGTTCTGGCCCTGCACTTCTAAGTGGCTATTAAGCGGCCGGACCAGATTGGCCCATTCTGGGGAATCCGATTGGCCCTTTACAGAAATGTCTTATTGGTTTAAGAGCTAACGTTCCTAGCTCGTTATTGGTTAATCGTTACAAGGTTTGCCTATATAAGGCAGGTTTTACTGCTGTTCAATTGAGCAAGTTATGATGTAAATAAAGAGCTGAAGTTCACCGTTCAGAAGCTTGTCTCCATTCTTTCTCGCCCATGCTCAAAACATAACACTGGCGACGAGGATGGGATATGGAGACATCTGAACCAACGGAACCAAGAAGCAACACCAAGCACGTGACAGAGGGCGCCAACAACGGAACCATGTCCGGCGGCATCATACCACCCTCTCTGTTTGATCCGACACAAGAGGACTGGGAGTCCTACATGGATCGCTTCCAAATGTTCCTTGAGACGAACAACTTAAAGGACAACACACCAGGAAAGAAACGGGCGGTGTTCCTAACGCATTGCGGTCCAACTGTATTTAAGATGGCTAAAGCACTAGCCAAACCCCGAGAAGTGAAGGCCATGGATTGGGATGACCTCGAACCTATCCTGCGAGCCCACTACGCTCCTACCGTGCCTACGCTCGTGAGACGCCACGAGTTTTATCAAAGAAACCAGCAAAAAGGAGAAAGCGTGGCCGACTTCATAGCAGACCTCCATAACTTGGGAGGCCTCTGTGGATTCACCGATCTCGAAGAAGCACTAAGAGATCGCATAGTTCTTGGATTAGATGCTCCAGGCGTCCAAAGCAAGCTAATGGCAAAAGGCAACATCAGCCTTGCCAACGCCATTGCCGATGCTACCGTGGCAGAGGCAACCAAAAAGTCGGCTGCACAACTACGCCGAAACCGCGCTCCAGTACCACCACCGGCCAGCGAAATCTCACCTAGTGCAGAGGGGCAGCTCGTGACAACACACCATGAGGACCTCTCTTCATCGTCAGATAGCGACGAAGAAGGGGTCCATCGACTGCGGTCCAACCGAGACCACTATCTGAAGCCTGTACGCCCTTGCGCTGGATGTGGAGCCAACCATGCCAGGTCTGAATGCAAGTTCCGCAACGCACTCTGCCATGAGTGCGAGAAACGAGGCCACATCGGATGGGTCTGCCGCAGCTTGCCAGGAACCAGCCAGGCCTCAAAAGGGACCAACTATCGCCAATCAACAGGAAACTGTCCTGTAAGGCGAGCGCCAGTAAACCAATCCTACAGAAATCGACCTTTGCAGAGAGAAGAGGCTCACCATACTATCACTATCGGTCATGCCTCAACTTTGGACACTAAGAAAATCCGAGTAACAGTAGCCATCGAAAATCAGCCTTGCCACATGGAGGTCGACTCGGGATCGTCTCTCTCGATGGTGTCGTGGAGAACACTCAAGCAACTCATCCCCACAATTCAACGTCAAGATCTCCGGTTCCAACGCCTCATCCTCAAGGACTACCAGGGGAATCGAATCCCCGTCGTCGGGTCCTGCCGAGTCCGAGTCTCCTTCAAGAAGCACACAGCGTACTTACCTTTGACAGTCATCAATAGCGATAGGCCTAGCCTACTGGGCCTCCAATGGTTCGCGCCACTCGGCATTGAAGTGGCCGGCGTAAACCGAGTCAGTGGCTGTGACTGGAAGGAAGACCTTATCTCTGAGTTCAGGGACGTCTTCGTGGACAGCTTAGGCGAGTACAAGGGGACCCCGATCTCATTCAGTCTAGATCCCAAGGTAGCTCCCATTCGCTTGAAGCCCCGTCGAGTCCCGTTTGCCTTAAAGGCGAAAATCGATGAGCAACTCGACAAACTGATAGCTCAGGGGGTGTTGGAGCCCATCGATCACTCCCCTTGGGAAACCCCTATTGTAACACCCATTAAGACAGATGGGTCAATCCGAATTTGTGGGGACTACCGGGCCACCTTGAACCACGCCCTCCAGCAAAATGCGTATCCAGTTCTGGTGGTGCAGCACCTCCTCCATTTCCTGGGAGGCGGGAAAGTTTTCACTAAATTGGATTTAGCTCAGGCATATCAGCAATTACCAGTAGATGAAAAAACGGCACAGGCCCAAACTATTGTGACGCACCAAGGTGCCTTTAAATGTACCCGGCTGCAATTTGGAGTTCGTGTAGCCCCGGGGATCTTTCAGAGCCTTATGGAAAGGTTATTACAAGGAATTAAGGGCGTGGTCCCCTATTTTGACGATGTATTAATTGCAGCCCCAACTAAAAAAATCTTACAGGACCGGTTAAAATTAGTCCTAAGAAAATTCCAAGAAGCCGGTCTTAAGGTTAAAAAAAATAAATGTAAATTGTGCACTGACAGTGTTGAGTTTTTAGGGTACCTGATTGATAGCCAGGGCATTCACCCTACCGAAAGTAAATTAAAAGCGATCAAAAACGCTCCCAGGCTATGAAACAAGGCCGATCTCCAGGCATTCCTAGGCCTCATCAACTTCTATAATGTGTTTTTACCACACAAAGCAACTGTCGCTGAACCATTACACCGATTATTAGATAAAAGGGCAATTTGGTTATGGGGTTACCATGAAGAACAGGCATTTAGAAATGTTAAAAAACTGCTCACTTCTGACTCTGTACTCATGCAGTATAACGAGACTTTACTGTTAGTTATAACCTGTGATGCATCGCCTTTTGGGGTGGGCACCATTTTGAGCCACGTACTGCCTAACGGGAACGAAACCCCTGTTGCGTGTTTCTCAAAGACTCTTTCAAAAACTGAGCGAAACTATGGACAAATTGATAAAGAGGCCCTTGCAATCATCTCAGCTGTGAAAAGATTTCACGAATACGTGTATGGCAGGCCTTTTACCATTGTGACTGACCACAAACCGTTGCTAGGGATAATAGCCTGAGATAAGCCGACTCCCTACATATTATCCCCTAAGATGACCCAATGATCAGAATTCTTAGCTGCTTATAACTATCAGCTGCAATACCACCCGGGGAAAGCCATTCCCCACGCCGACGAATTGAGCCGAGCACCGCTTCCAGAAACTCTCGACGATCCGGCACCAACGGTAACCTCATTGCAGATCGAGGCACTCAACTCGCCACCACTGACCGCTCGAGACATTGCGAGAGAAACCAAACGCGACCACACCCTAGCACGAGTCCTAGGCTGGGTAGAACGCGGATGGCCATTGGACCAGTTATCAGATGACTTCACACCATTCAAGTCTTGACAGACCGAGCTCTTCTCCCAGAAAGGCTGTGTCATCTGGGGCGATAGAGTCGTTATCCCAGAACGGCTCCGAAAAGTGCTGCTGAGAACCTTGCACAATGGCCACCCCGGCATCATGTGAATGAAAGCCCTTGCACGAAGCTACGCAGGGTGGCCGGGCATTGACAAGCAAATTGAACAGTGGGTTAAAGCTTGTCCCAAATGCCAAGAAGTCAGCAACGCCCCTCCAAAAGCCATGCCTACTGAATGGGAGACACCATGTAGACCCTGGTCCTGAATTCACCTGGACTTCATGGGGCCAACCAAGGGCCACACCTTCCTGCTTACTGTCGATGCCTATTTGAATTGGCTCGAGATTCATCGCATGACTACTACAACCTCCGAGGCAGCCATCAAGATTTTAAACAGACTCTTTGCAACCCACGGATTACCAGACGTCCTGGTATCCGATAACGGCCCACAATTTACTGCACTAGCGTTCAAGCAGTACCTTGCTGACCGCAGCATCCGTCATGCGCTCACCTCACCTGCGCACCCTGCGACCAATGGCCGAGCAGAACGCATGGTCCAATTTGTAAAGAAAATCTTGCAAAAGGTAAACTATGATAACATTGACGACAAAGTCAATCAAATCCTCTTCTTGCAACACATCACCCCACATAGCGTCACCAACAAAACTCCTGCTGAACTGCTAATGGGACGAAAGCTCCACTCCCACCTCGACCGGTTGCACCCTGCTTATGAACCGGAGAAACCACTAGGATCCAGCGGCCGCTGTCGCACCTTCCAGGTAGGAGACCTGGTTTATGCAAAAAACCTATCGGGCGACCCGTTGTGGGTGGAAGCGACGGTAGTATGTGTAACCGCCCCCAGATCCTACCTTGTGCAATGCCGTGACAATAAACTCTGGAAACGGCATATCGACCAGTTACAGTCGTGGCTTCCAGCAGCAGTCCGCAATTCCCCTGTGACCAAACTGAGGGAGGGGGAGGTACAGAAGAAGATGAAGCCCTAGGAAACCCGTTTGAAGGGAACGACGATTTAACAGAAACCCAGGCTGCGGAGCCGGAGGGAGAAACGTTTGCACCTCAAGAAATTGCGGAAAATGGGGGCAGCGACGCAGAAGTGAACTCTGAACCAGAGGCAGCCCCACGACCAAACAGCAATCTGCCTCAGCAGGACTGCAACCAACCAATACAGTGAAAGTCAAAGAGACTAAAAAGACAACCGTCCTATTTAAAGGACTATGTAACTGCGCCCTGAACTAAGAAGCCAGGGGGAAGGGGTGTTGTGTATGCAATATAATTAATAAAGTATGAGCTTGGAGTCAAGTGCAGGGTTCTGGCCCTGCACTTCTAATTGGCTGTTAAGCGGCCGGACCGGATTGGCCCGTTCTGGGGAATCCGATTGGCCCTTAACAGAAATGTCTTATTGGTTTAAGAGCTAACGTTCCTAGCTCGTTATTGGTTAATCGTTACAAGGTTTGCCTATATAAGGCAGGTTTTACTGCTGTTCAATTGAGCAAGTTATGATGTAAATAAAGAGCTGAAGTTCACCGTTCAGAAGCTTGTCTCCATTCTTTCTCGCCCATGCTCAAAACGTAACAAAAGGAACTAGACCTTCAGGATATAGAGGTAACTTAACCTACTGAAGTATGTAATATAGGCAAAGCAAGGAGCTGCAGTGGCACAGTGGTTAGAGTGCAGTACTGCAGGCTACTTCTGTTGACTGTCAGCTGCCTACAATTTGGCCGTTCAAATCTCACCAGGCTCAAGGTTGGCTCAACCTTCCCTCCTTCTGAAATGGTAAAATGAGGACCCAAACTGGGGCAATAGGCTGACTCTGTAAACCACTTAGAGAAGGCTGTAAAGCACTATGAAGCAGTACATAAGTCTAAGTGTTATTGCTATTATTTTAATGGGCTTTTTTTCTTTGGGCTGCTATCTGAAATTCCACAGAAATGCCATTTGACTGAAGTTTGTAGCTTCAGCAGCCTCTCTTTATAGATGAAGTTGTAAAACATTCTGGCCCATCAGAATCTGTGATAGACTTTAGTTCCCATCATCTCTGAATATTAGCTATGCTAATTAGAGCTGATAGCCAATTGAGAAACAACATAGAATCCCTGTGATAGGGTCAGTTGATATGAGTAAGATGACGTTGTATTTTATGACAGAGTTGGATTCATGCAACTGCATGAAAGATCTCACACAGACTTTGAGAAGGCTCTTGGTTTAATTTGGACGCCCCCAAGCAACCACATCTGGCTTCTTGAATTTCTTTCTAGGCTGAAGATGCATGTGTGTCATGGAACAGGTCAACTGCAAATGCTAAATGAAAGAAGAAAGGATAATCAGAAGACGGTGGAATGTGTAATGGAAGTGCCCACCCAGAAGAATTGAGAAGGAAGGCTTGAAGAGCAGGATGGCTGGTGAAAGTACTGGTCAATGGAGAAAAGGAGCTATGTTGGAAGGACAGTTCAGGAGATGAGTAATGGGACAAAGTATAAAGAAGCATGACCAAGAAGCCTCAGAAAAGACATTTTTATCTCTCCCCCCCCGCTCTTTAACTTGAAAAAGATTGGTAGCAGAAAAGCAAAAATAAAGCAAAGGTCCAGGGATTAATTTTAGAAACTGCAGTGAAAAAGAGGGGCATGGAAACTGTTAAGAAATGCAATGAACACTCTATAAGTAAATTTATATTAAGATTGCAATTACGATGTAAAAGGAATATCTGTTTACATGGTTACTAGGAGTCAACAATAACTTGATGATTTACAATCAATCAATCACCCAATCATAATAGAAAGAAGACCACTGTCTATTGGAAGGATAAGCAGATATCAATGACTTCGTCAAATCACTTTATAGCAAGAATGTTTAAGAACAAATCTGAAAAATGCTGGAAATGTCATCAGATACCCGGCTCGTATTACCATATGTGGTGGACTTGTGAGGATGCTAGAAAATATTGGACTATAATTCGCATGTGGTTGGAAAAAATGACAAAGAAACACATAGATTTGAAACCAGAGATCTTCTTATTGGGAATTTTACCTGATATATATAGTAAAGATTTGAAGTACCTGATTGTAAATGTATTAACAGCGGCTAGGATTGTATTTGCTAAAAATTGGAAGAATGAGAAAATACCATTACAGGAAGAAATTATTAAGAAAATATTGGAATGTGCTGAGATGAGTAGATTGACATTTGAAATTAGAGAGCAAGAGGATAAACAATTTTATGAAATTTGGGATCTTTTTTATCAATGGCTGGTGATAAAATACGATAATAGAATATTTAGAATGCTAGACAGCAAAGAATATCTTTATTTTGCTATTATTTTGTTATTTGACATTATATTTATAAAGGGTTTTTTAGGATTGATTTGATATAATTATATGATTTGTTATAGAGTAAACTGGTTTAAAGTATTGTTAGTTCATAAAGCATGAATGATTAAAAATATAGTCAAAAACTTCTTTTTTTAGTGATATTAGGATATATAAGTTTGGATTGACAATATGAGTTGTTATGTAACATAATTGTAATTGAGACTACAGAATGAATGCACAAAAATGATGAACCAACTGACACACTGGATGTACATATGAGAGTTGATGTTTTTATGTTTTGTTTGTCTTGTTTGTTTGTAGAAAATTAATAAAATCTTTTTCAAAAAAAAAACATCACTTTAGTTGGGACAAGAAGTATAAGTGTGTGTGTGTGTGTGTGTGTGTGTTATGTGTGTGACCTCCTGTCTTTTTCCTACCCTCTGGATTGTCCCAGCAAACTTCTTTCTCGAAACATTTATTGAATTTAAAATGAAACTTCCTCCACTGGGTTCGAATTTCCTGCTGGGAAGCGATGCTGGCACGGCACAAGAATTTGAATGGAACAGCTTCTGAAAGCAAGGTCTTTATTGTTGCAGGAAGAGAGTACAGGCAGCATGAGAGGCAGCATGGACACATGTTCCTGGGCTAGCACCTGAACTAAGAGTGACTGGATGATTTTATACCCTTTTTCCTTTTGAATTTTGATTCTCATAGCTTTGTGTGGTTCGTGTTAATGTCTCTGACTTTGTGTGATTCCTGCGCTTAATGGTTTCATTCCTGTTCTGCTCTTTGTGATTCTCCTGTCTGGTGGGCTGGCAAGGAAGTGTCTGCTAGCATTTAATTGTGTTTATAATTTAATCTTCTATTTGTCCCAGATGTGTTTCAAAAGCTGATATTGTGATCGATCTTTAGCACCTTCCTGTTTGCTTCCCCCTTTTCACTGTGGCCCGTTTCTTCCTGTATCTGCATTTCCTGTTTTCCTTTTACTAGATTGGAATGTTTTAATTACTCTATTTTGTTTTTTTCCTTTTGGGCTATCTGTTTCTATAGGGGTTTTTAATGATTCTATGTCCTAATGTGTTTTGGTGCTGACTCTTGAATAGCTTTCTATTTTAATATGTTTGGTGCTGATTTTTGAAATAGTTTGTCATTCTCAGTTGAGAGTTGTAGTTTCCCGTAATTTAAATAGTATTTAGCTGTAATTTATGTTTTCCTAGAAACTTCTCTTTCTCAGTTTAAGGTTTTTCTTAGGGTCCGAGTAACTTCTCCATGTTTCCTTCCTACACATTGACCAACTTGTTTCTTACTTCAGATTCCAAGAATTCACACAATACCGAGAAAGTAAATATATAAAAGGGAGAATATTCTTAGAGAGAAGGTCTTTGCTATCAAAGAAAAGGGATGATGTCAAATCAACCAGGAAATGGAGCTGGGGAGAAAGAGAAAGGAAGGAGGCTTCACTCTTTTCTCACCTGCTGTTTCATCAGTCTAAAACATTTGTCATGCAGAGCTAACAGCAACTCTGAGGAGATAACAACATGAGAAGAAAACTTTTATACCTAAAGCAAAGAATGTGTTCTCTTGAAACAGATTGCACATCATTGATATATCAGGGATGAAAGGACAGTCCCTGGGGTCATTTTTTTTCCTTCCTGCGCTCAAGGAATTTCAGACTAGACTTTCAACCATCTCTTGCCATTGACCAGAAGCTGAGGCCCCAGTTATCTACAAGGCACTGAGCAGTCAAAATGCAGTCTCCTTTGAGCTCTCTAGAAATGTCCATGTAATTTTTTTTGACAGCCATATGAATGTTGTTTTATACTGCCTTCGTCCAGGAAGGTTTTCAGCATCTCAATATAATCTATGGTGCTGGGATCTCCCTGAGGCTGTCCCATCCAGCCACTACCTAGGTCCAAGCCTGGTTAGCTTGGTGCTGCAAGTGGTTGAAGCCTGAAAATTAACAGCCTCTTGAGAGGGGTCTCTTGCTTATTGAATTTAATTCTCTTCTGCAATGTTTAAACAGGGGTTTGCTCTCCTTTTTCCCCCCTAATCAGCTATCTTGCTCTTCACTTTATCTCCATCTGCCTTCATTTCCCACTTCCTTCCAGATGCAACCACCCTGGCTTCTTCATTCCATCTACATCTTGTTTGGTTTGGGGGCAGGAACTATTTTTCCATTTGCCAGCCTAATATACATTATTGGAGTTTCTTGGTAGCCTCCCATCCAAGTAATAACCCAGCAGGACCCTGCTTAAGTTTTAAAATCAATCAGAATTACTTAGGGACTCTTAACTACTCCAATTTTCTCAAATGAGAGTAGCAATGGATGAATGATCTGGAATTTCTTTAAAAATTAACTGAGTATCCTACAATTGCTTTCCAGTTTAGCTGAATTGTGTGTAAATTTCTATACCTCTGAGTTCCAAGCAAGCCTTTCTTTTGTTTCTTTGATGCCTAAAACAGTTGTAAGCAAATGACAGGGCTATCAATTAAGCTATGACAGACATTTTTCCAGCTACTTATTATTATTCATCCATCTATAATGTTGCATTTGATAACAATTAATCAATATGAGATTCTGTTTCTTGGTGTGTTGCTGAGTTAATTAATTGATTCATTTTGCTGAACTCTCAACATTGTTGTTGTGAGCCTTCCTAGAGAAAGCCCAGGAAAGCTATTAAATAAATTCAGTAGCTGCCAGTACTACTTCTCTATCAACCTGAAAGAGATTAATCTCTACTGGACACAACATTCTGCCTGTTATTGATCCAGAAACTATGCCTATTATTATTCAATGTGTGGACAGCCAATGATAATGATACTCCAGACTTAAATAGTAGATTGCAGTAAAACAATGACCCTCAGCTTATAAAGCTTACAGGTGAATCATACAGAGCTCTTGTGACAAATGTTTTGACCCAGGAAAGGGCAACAACAAGAAAAAAAAAAACACCTTAAGAGATTTTTTTAAAAGTCAGAAATCCTGGAATGACATGGCTAATTCTACAAATAGTTACCCCCTGGCAAATAATGGCAGATATTTCCTATAGCCTTTGCTAATAAAGGTGCTGGAAGAAATTCCAGACATCTATATTTATTCTGTGCAATGAAATTTTTGTGTTAATTATGTGGGAATATACTTTCCTCCCAGGAATTAATCAAAAGTGTGCCTATGTGTGTTGCCTACTGTATGTGTGAGTATGTATAAGTCTCCCTGTTTAATCAGGGAGTGTGCATATTGAGTGTGTGTGTGTGCATGTTATGCTAACCCATCAGACTGTATTTGTGTATGTGTACACAATACACAAAGAAGCAACAGGCAGGATGTCTAACTGTCCACTCTGGGCCACATGACCAGGAGAAAGTTAGATGAGGGTAGTGTGATTAGCAACTGCCCAAATAATTCTCTCATGAGGATACATTGGGCATTTTTTTTTCCTCTGCAGCTCATGGCCTGTTCCAAGGTATTTTCAAAGTTTATTTTATTTTCACTGGCATTTTCCATCATACAAAATGTAGTTTTAATTTATTTTGTTACTTAAAAGTTAGACTGTTCACAGACAGAGTGTCATGCCTTTTTACATTATCACTTTCCAATAATCCAGTGAATTAGAAAGAGGGGGAAATTTAGTTTCCATGAAACCATTGGACAATCAGTATCATTTGCAAACTGTATGCTAAGCATGTGCTGGGAAAGTGATGGCACTGGCTAAAGCTCTTAAAATCCTTACAGAAGAACAAAAAGAACTTGGTTTATCAGGTCTTAATGGCACAGCATTTGACAGAGAAATATGCACAGTCACCCAAGTTGTCCCTGTATACTAGCTTCATAAATTTTAAGACTGCACAGGATATTTCCTCCAGAAGCAAACTCTAAATCAGAGGTTAACGTTGACAACTTTAAGGCTTGTGGAAATGGCTGGCTGAAGAATTCTGGAAGTTGATGTCCACAAGTCTTAAAGTTGCCAACATTGCACATCCCTGCTCTAAATCAAGTTTGAGGGATTTTTTTTTTCCTAACCTATAATTACTTTTGTTCCTCCACCAGTTTTATTCAATACATCCCTTAGAGTTGGATAAGGACTGCTGTCTACATTATCTCTTTATATTAATAGTTAAGTAGACCATTTCAGCAGTTCAGACTTCCAGAAATACCATTATTTTATTTTAAGGCTACTATTCCAAACTCTCAGAAAAGAGCATTTATTTTGGATTGGTCAGTAATCCTAACAAAGATTTAATCGATTGACCTAGTTTTGGATCATCTTTCATACACTTGTGCATACAGCGTAGTATAAAAGAGTATTAAGCATCAATCCATGCACTACATAAATATATCTGAACTACGGAGTAATTATTAGGACTGCTGTAGCCATTCTATTGTCAGCCTTGGAAGCCATTTTTTTACATTCAGTGCCTGGGAATTTGGGAGGGGGGGATTTCATAGTGGGGTAGAAGATTAGACACAACAACATTCTTTCTCAGAGAGTCAAGCACATGTCTCCCTGCACCTGGAGGGGAGTGACTGGAGGGATGTCTCCAGTTGGGACAAAGCTTTGATTGGGCCATGTGATGAACTGATAGGTGAAAGGGACGGATCTTTGATTTCTCTTTTGAGAAGGGAAAACCCAGAACTCTCAGATTCAGGTTTCCCAGATGTGCCAATATGACAACTCTAATAAAATGGAACTTTGAGGAACTGCTTCTCTCGGAATTTATTGGTTTGGAGTTGGTTAGTCAGAATGATGACATCTATGTTACTCTACTCAGGAGACCTCTGCTACTTTCATGACTAGATTACAAAATTCAATTGTCCAGCCACAATTATCCCCATCTATGCACATGCTTTCGCTTGTAGTCTGGCTTCTCTGTTGTATGCACAAGAGCTAGAACCAAAATTTAATAGATTTTGTAAAGAGTGAACCCAATTTGATAGTTCTACTGATATAAACCAATCATGCAGCGGAGGAAAGAGATGAAGCCTCCTGGAAGCAGCGTAAGAAGGGAGAGCAACCATGAAATGTAACATGTAGAATTGTGACCTGAATTAAAACCAGTTTCCCCAACTCACTGGTATGCTTAGAACATCTGTCGCTTCCTTTCTAATTTCATGTCATGCCTTGCCAGTTTTAGTCTATTTCTAAGTGTTACAGCTTCTTGCCTTCATCTGTTAAGCTCATCATCTTTCTCACCTTTTAGTTTTCCTCTTTCTACCCAAGCATTTTGGCTTCAGCTGGAAGTCTCTTTCAATAACGTATCTCCTTCCTCTGCTTCAAACCCTGCAGCCACAACCAGAAAGCATAGGAACACATATCACAGAAATACGCCAGCCAAAGCTTTCGATCAGCTGGATTTCGATCAGCCTATGTATTTTCATGAAGGCAGTAACCTGCTCACATCTTAATATTCCACCCCACAAAAGTGAACTAGGGACTTGGTGACCAGTTCATGATTTACAAGCTAGGTTCTCAATCTGTCTGCCTATAAAACACAATCTCTTTTCATAGTTTAAAATGAAAGAACTGCAAGGGTGATTATAGTCTTCATAAATCTATCCTTGCGTTTCTCTTTCACAGAGAGAAAAATACGCACATGGGCATAGGTTACTCACTCTTTGGACAGGTATACATATTGTAGTAGAGATGAAGGGAGAACAAATGCAATGAAGTTTAAAAGGAAAACAAACAAGATCATTAATTAGCCTCAACATATGTCATAATGGCTCCTCCGGGAGTCTTCTGTCACAGGCTTTTGTATAAAGTGACAGATTATAATTTTTGGCCCTCAGGGGAAATTTACTAGCCTTTGCAGAAGAATCTAACAGAACAGCCAAAATTTAGTCTGGTGAGGCATTTTCAGACTAACACAATTTACTGAAGTACAGTTTGCTTCATCAGATGAATGGAAGAACTAAATTGAGGTAGGACTTAATATGGGATAAGATAAAAAGGGAAAGGGGAAGGTGTTGTGTCCGTTTGGAAAGAGGCCAGGAGTCGGTGACTTTGCATCAAGCTCTTTATTGTATCTAGGAACCGAACTGGCTCTCCGGAAAACTTTGTGGCTTTTTATTTTCAAGCCGCGGCGGCCGCAGCCAATGGCACCACTTTGACTCTCCTGCAATTCAAATCTACCAATCGCGGAAGATTCTCAGCGAGCCAATCGGCGCGGCTCGCCTAACCAATCCTATCGCCCCGCGCTTTGGCCAATCAAAGTGCGGGGATTCCAAGAATTCAAATTAAGGTACAGAACAGAAGGGAAGACAGGGTCATGCAGAGGCAGATTATATATGAGACAGGCTACAAGTATTTTAAAGCAACTACCTCTTTCTTTTACCCCATTGTTCTGACCTAGGCTTCCCCAAAAAACACTAAGTAGACTCTTTGTCCTGGCAAAACCCCTTTTATTAAACGATTTCTTGCATTCACATTCAGCCAAAGGCCTGGCAAACCATCTTTCAAGGGTGTAATTAGGAGCACAGACCTTATCTAGCTTGGAGAACTGCCAAGTAAATCTTTTCAAATGCAGTGCTGACCAGGAAGGGCTTGGCACAGAGTCTCTGAGATGCACGGACAGATCTTCACACTGTTGCAACGAATGAATTGTTTCCTGCAAAAGCCCCCTCCCCTTTTGCTCCCCCTTTAATCCCTATGGGAGGGGCCATTCACCATCCACCTGTGGCTTTACTCCCACGTGGACCCTTAGTTCATAATTATTCTTTTCTTTTGGCAGCTCTGCGCATGTGCAGGCTGGGAACTGGCTCCAGCTGCTCCCCCACCTCACTGCTGTATAACTGCCAGACTGCCCTGGCCCCATCTCTGCCTCTGATGCAACCTCTTCACTGTCTGACTCTGCTGCCAGCTCCTGCAGCTCCGCTGCTGGCGGGCCACAACAGCTACTGCTACCTTGTTTTTCTCTTGCTTCTTTGATGCTTCTGCTAGAAGTATATTTAGGTACATGCACATACACAGTCTTTCTGATTGTATGAGAATAGCTATTCTATTTAAGGGACTGCCACAGAGAGGAGGAGGTCAAGCTATTTTTCAAACCACCTGAAGGCCAGGCAAGGAATAATGGATGGAAACTGATCAAGGAGAGATTCAACCTAGAAATAAGGAGGAATTTTCTGACAGTGAGAGCAATCAACCAAGCTTGACTTTAGAAGTTGTGGGAGCTTCATCACTGGAGGCTTTTAAGAAGAGACTGGCCTGCCAACTGTCAGAAATGGTTTATGGTCTCCTGCTTGAGCAAGGAATTGGACTAGATGACCTACAAGGTCCCTTCCAACTCTGTTAATCTGTTAAAGCTAATATGCAGATAGTTATCAATTAATTTTACAAATAGAGACCTTTTTTAAATGGACAATCTATTTTAATTAATTCAAGTAATATTAATTCTATCTCCTGGTTCTACTGCATTCTATCCTTCTCTCTTTCTTTTTTTCTTTTTCTTTCTTTTTCTTTTTTCTTTCTTTCTTTTCTTTTGAGAAGTGTGCTTCTGACAGATTAAGATACACATGCATACATATACCACATTTCTCATGCAGAAGGGAAAGTAGCTTCTTTTTTAGTAAATTTGGTGGCACATTTATTAAATTTTAATAAATTTAGTTAATAAACACAATGTTCTTTAAGGTACAAAAGTATCCCTGCTAAAAGGATGGTGAATCCAAGTTTCACAAGAACAGTACTTTTCAGTTTCAACATGTAACCTTCACCAAAAGAGATAAATGAAAGTTGTAAAAGACTGTCAAGAAAGAGAATGAGAAGAAGACCTTTACTTTTCAAATCTTGCTTGGCAATTGGAAAGAAAATAGAGAAAGCAGATAACAGATAATCAGAGTTGGGAGAGACCTTATAAGTCGTCTAGTCCAACCCCTCCGCCCAAGCGGGAGACCCTACACCATTTCTGACAAATGGTGGTCCAATCTCTTCTTGAAAGTCTCAAGTGATGGCGCTCCCACAACTTCGAGGGCAACTTCTGTTCCATTGGCTGATTGTTCTCACTGTCAGAAAGTTTCTCCTTATTTCCAGGTTGAATCTCTCCTTGTTCAGTTTCCATCCATTATTCCTTGTCTGGCCTACAGGCGCTTTAGAAAATAGCTTGACCCTCTGAAGCCTCTGAATGCAAATGCTATAGGGACCAAAGCAACTAATAGAAAGAGATGTGATAGAAGGCTGAAGAAGGAATTCTTTCTTTTGGCCAAGTAACCTATGCGGGTCAATTTAGAGCAATTTTTTCATTAAGACAACTGACAGGCTACAAGATGATAGAAACCTTTCAGATATTCCAATTTCTATTTTATTTCATACTCTACATAAATGACCTCTGTGATCATATCAAGAGAAACTGCGTTCTCTTCCGCTGATGATGTAAAGCTATTCAATACCACAGACAATACTGCTACCCTTCAAAAAGATCTTGACTATGTATCAGAATGGTCAAACAAATGGCAACTTCAAATATCAACAAATAAATGCTCTGTCTTACATATTGGCAAAAAAAATCAGAAAATAAAATGCAGGCTGAATAGTCAAGACCTTGTTGATGATCCAAACTCTGTCAAGGATCTTGGAGTACTCCTCTCTAATGACCTAAGTGCTAGAGCCCACTGTAACTACATAGCCAAAAAGACGTTAAGAGTTGTTAACCTAATCTTACGTAGCTTTTTCTCTGGTAATATTACGCGAACAACTAGACCATACAAAACATTTGCTAGACCAATATTCGAATACAGCTCATCAGTCTGGAACCCACATTACGTATCTGATATAAACACAGTTGAGAAAGTCCAGAAATATTTCACAAGAAGAGTTCTCTACTCCTCTACTCATTGCAGAATACCTTATGCCATCAGACTCGAAATTCCAGACCTAGAAAACATAGAACTATGCCTCCTTTGGTCTGATCTAAGTATAGTATATGAAATCATACATTGTAATGTCCTACCTGTCAATGAATACCTCAGCTTCAACCATAACAACACTAGAGCAAACAATAGATACAAACTCAAGGTTAATCACACCAAACTCGATTGCAGGAAATATGACTTCAGCAACAGAGTGGTCAATGTCTGGAATACTCAACCTGACTCCGTGGTTTCTTCCCCAAACCCCAAAAACTTTAACCTTAGACTGTCTACTATGGACTTCACCCCTTTCCTAAGAGGTCTGTGGGGCGCGTGCATAAGCACACCAACGTGCCTACCGTCCCTGTCCTATTGTTTCTTTTATTTTTCTTATATGTATCCATTTCATGTATTCATAACTATGTATATACTTATACCTACTATCTTGTAAGGAATTGACAAAAATAGATAAATAAAATAAATAAAAATTTCTTTGTCCTAAAAGACATTACACAGGATGGTTGGGAAAGTAGTTTGAAGATATTGTCAAACAAATTTGCTATTGGATATGTATATATCATTTACAATTTAGAATTGAAAGCTCATACCGCTTTGAAAATGGTGGGCAGTTCAGAAATGTGATAATTGAATTAATTGATTGATTGATAATCCAAATTCCATCACTGGGAGGGTAAAAGGGCTGGTCGGAAGAAATTATTTATATCTTCAGCACAAATATTGAATGGCTACCTCATATGCATTTGATAAGCAATCATGTTTTTAAGTAGTAATTGTAAGCAAGAAGCACACGTGCAGCTCAAGGCAGTCTGAACTCTCTTTCCAGTTAGGGATATAGTTGAGAGAACTATTCAGGGCACATTCTGGGCTATTCAGACCATTCACCCATTGAGTAACATGTATACTTTCTAGAGGAAATTGTTTTGCTGCTGTATATGAGTGGCAGGGAGGATGATTTTAAATTGTTGTGAAGAAGTCTGGATGATCATCGTTTAGGCAGAATGTGGAGAAGAGGAATGGCAACAAACCAGCAGAATACAATTTCTAGTCCCTCCGCAGACACTAACTGGGGTGACCTCCGGCTAATCCCTTCTGCTCAGTCCCAGGAATGTGGAAACCGTAAATCTCTTCTGAAAAACCTTGCTAAGAAAACTGCAGGCACTTGACAGGCAAACTGTGAGAATCACATATAACTGAATGGAAAGGGGAAAAAAGATACTTGCAGGCCCTTGATACTTGCAGGATAGAATGTCTAGGTAAGATAGAATTTGAATGAACATAGAAGGCACTAGTCCCATTTTTCCCCCCAAGAAGCTGAAGAAGCTTCTTGGATGAGAAGGGGACTTTCTGGGAAAAAAAACAGAAAGTCCAGTTGCCTCTTGAAAAAGCACCTTTGGGACAACCATGATCCAGATGACTGAGAATCTCCACAGACATTTATCTATAGATGTCAGCGTTCTTACTTAAAACTAAAATTAAGGAATCCCAAATTATGGACAAGTTTCCATTCATAAACACATTTACTTTTTTATCCTACACCTTAAAACCTACTTTTATGGATCCTATATATTTTAAAATGTATCAACATTTCACTATTCTATCCTAAGATGTGTCTCTTTGTACAGATTTTTTAAAAAATACACATTAAGTTTTTTTTAAGTATATGAACCTATTCACAGCTATCAGAACATTTGTGATTCTCCTGACATTGCTGAACTACACTTTCCTATGCAGCCCAGGTGAGTAGAGGAAAGTACTAGACCTCAAGTTAAAAAACACTGGTTTCATCTAATTGGAATAATTAAATTGTACATGTCCCCTGCTTTCTTTTCCTTCTCCTTTCTTATTCTTGTTTATTAAATTTTCAATCAGCAAAGGTAGCATCATACAAAGAACTTTGTATGCTAATGAAGCTTATAGAGTCATGCAAATATTTCAGAAGGATCTATAGAGGTTGCCAATGCCCTTGTAACTTCATCAATAGTGCCATTTCTACTTGGCTGGTAAAGAGGGGAGATAAGAGGAAGGAAAAAGAGGGAGTGGGAGAGGGAGAGAGAAAATACAAAATCCATCTGATTTCTGTGGCTTAAAAATCAAGAGAAAAAATAGCAAATGGAATAAAATATACATCCAAAGCAGCATAAAATATACATCCAAAGCAGCAGCCTTCTTTCTGCTTCCACCAAGAAGGTAAAGCTGTACCAGTACAGATATCAGGAAAGAGTACAAATATAAAACAGTCTCCACACAGACTAAAAGGGACAAACAAGGTTGTTATTTAGCCTGAAGACTGAGTTAGGATGGCACAGAAAATCAAGACACTGGGGGAGAAAAGTCTTATCTTCCCAGCTTAACACTTTTCTTGCAAAAAGATAATCAAAGAGGCAAAAAAAAAATGGAAGAGACAGAGGTTTCAGTGGCCACAAAACAAGTATGAGAGAAGACGATCATAAATATAGTGAGAAACAGATCAGCCTTGCTCTGCCTCTAGCACATCTTTTGTCTTGCTGAAAATATGTCTAGCTCTAGAACTCAACCCAGCTCATGAGTACAAAAAGTCCCTGTGGGAATAAAGGATGCCACAATGCAAGAAATGATCTCAAATGGCTACTTTGAAGCTGAGGGGAGATCATCGCCAATCCCCTGTGACCATCATGAAAGGCCTGATGGGAGAAATTATGCAAATGAACATCGGGTGGTACTAATAGATCTGCTTTAGAAGAATAAATGTGCCACAACGCTCATTGCGTGTGTGGTTTTTTTACAACTCATAAGAAATGCACGCTCCCTGTATAGGTATACAATGGGTTATTCTTATAAATGTGGAATCTCTACCATCCCCTCTTGCAGTAGTGTGGGGGGGAAATAGTTGGATTGAGCTGAAACTATTCATGTTGCTTTGACATTTTAGGCAGAGTTGAAAAACATCCCTGTGTTCGTAGATTGCCTGATCATATTGCCCACACAACTCACGTATTAATTTCCATCCAATTTCTCCTAGCCTTCCTTGAGTGTGAAATATTTCTAGTTTCACTGGTAAAGGGAAGGACAAAGTTTATTTGAAGCTGTCTTGGGGTTCTGTCCAGACAACCAGCCTTATGGTTTTTCCAACTCTCCCTTCTGCAGTTTAAAACGCACAAAAAAGAGGCTGAGCTGAACAAGAATCTCAGAATGTTTTATGTGCAATTATGACATGGTTTACTAGTACGGGCTTACGGTGATGATAGTGAATGAGCAGTCGAGCAAGGGATGGTGTTCCTGGCCAATAACTGATCACAGAGAACTGTCAACCACCTAATGTTCAGCTGATGTGTGCACATTTTCTCAGAGTGCTTATAGAAGCCTATTAAACACCAATGGGGAGAGACAGTCATTGCAAGAGTGGCCATTACTGTTTGGGACATTGGAGCATGTGGGATATCATTTAAGTCAGGCACAGCCTCATTCAAGCAAGGGAGGCAGGGAGGGAGAGTTATTTCAGTCTAAAATCTGAGCTTGTCTATCTCTCTGGAAAAGCCCTTTGAACAAAATCCCTGGTCAGTCCATTTAACTGGTCATCTACAGATAGTATTTCACATACAGCCATTTCCTTAGCAACAGTTTGAAGTTACAAAGGCACTCAAAAATCTGACTGACAATAATCCTCAAACGGTTTTATGACTGTTGCAGCATCTTATTGTCATGTGATTTACCATTTGCAACCTTCCCAGCTGGCTCTCAACAAGCAGTCAATAGATTTGCTTAATGATCACAATGACTGCTTAACATCCATAGAAAAAAGGACTATAAAATCAGAAGCATTTCCGCTTTGCTTATTAATGGATATTCCAGTCCCAACTGTGGTCTTAAGTCAAGGAGTGCTTGTATTTCACTCAACTGCTCGCTCGATCTAACAGCGACTTACAAAGTTTCAGGAAAAAAGTATCTCTAGCTCCAGGGTCTAATCTTTGACTTTTCTACAGCTTTACTACCAAGTTGCCCCAATGATATATTGTAGTCTCTGCTGAATTGCCTATCTATAAACAACATCACAATGCAAAATAATCAGAAGATTCTAGCCACCACATGGCCTCCTTGATTTTGATAAGGAATAATGGTTTTGAAAAACTTCTGTGGAACTTCTCTTTCAAATGAGGACAACAGAGCAAATATTAAGACATTTTAGCATTCACAAAGCAATCTGGCAGGATGCCTTTCTATCTTCTGAGTCCAAGGATTTCTTCAAGGACTGTGCTCCACCAGCAGTCAGCAGGAATGGTAGAGCTAATAAATACAGCTAGTCTCTTTGGCTTTGTTTTGGAACAAATGACTCGAGGTCAGGGGTCTCCAAACTTGGCAACTTTAAGCCTGGCAGACTTCAACTCCCAGAATTCCCTAGCCAGCTTTGAAGTCCACCAGGCTTAGCTTTGTTAGCTGGTAGTTGAAGTCCGCCTGGCTTTAAGTTGCCAAGGTTGGAGACGCCTGACCGAGGTAAAATAGGCTATTTTAACCAAAGGAATCTTTTGTTTTTCTTTAAAGATGTTTCCACCTAGTGTTTTTCTTTTACAAATCCTGCACTATATCTTGATTACTTATATGCATATAGTGGAAGTTCAAATAATTTGACTAAAGATTTAAAACACTATTCCTTTTAATTATCTCTATTTTGTTGAGCTTAATTTTTTCCATGAGTTTATTTTTTAAATTAAGCTATTTAAAATGTTCTTTCAGCAGCTCATAATATTTAATAGAGATAAAGATAGGGATAAAAGTAAAAGTAGAGCTAGAGATATATATAGAGAGAAAGATAGATTCAGAGGTATAAAGATATATTAGATATCAATATATTAGACAGCAATTTAAATTTAAACATCAAATCTGTAGGTACTGATTATTTTAATACAATTAGCCACACAAATGTCCAAGGCAATACAAATATTCTGCAGCCTCTTCACAAACAAAAACAAGAGAAAATGCTGCGTGACAGAAAATTTAGAAATAGTCCTGAGTGGGAATACAGGAGTTGACATCTACGTAATTGCTAGGTGCCAAGTTTCCAAAACCTTAAGGCAAAAGCAGTGATTGTCATCCTCTTTATGATATTTATTTGGTCAGTGATCAAATAAAACAAAACATATATAAACTAATTTCAGCAAAGACAGAAAACAAACCAACAAACCACATAGCCATAAGTTAAATGAATTGGATATGAGTGTATCAGGCATGTGCACTAGTAAATTGTTTGTGCATATTCACAGCAGCCGTACAGAACTTTGCTACATTATGGAGGATAACGTTAAAAGTTGGCATGAAATTCCTCAGGATAATTTGCTTCTCTACATTTGGTATTCTAATCTCACAGCAGAGCTCAGAACAAATTCAGAAGTTCTATTACAAAACTAGTAGTATTCTTCCAAGACCCCTTGATATATCATTGGTTTGACTGTAATATTCTCCAAACCACAGTTCCAGAAATATAAATAAATTAGTATGTCTCTCATAATGCCTGATTTGTAGGAAAGACCAGCTTTCCTCATTTCTAATTGCTCTTCCTAACTACTTAAAGATCTCCTTTCTCTCTTACTAATACGAAAAGCAGAAGGTTTCTCATTATTATTATTTTTCCAAACCCTAGACAAAAAAAGGTCTCTAAAGCATAGCCAACTGAAGAATTCTGGGAGTTGAAGTCTACAAGTCTTAAAGTTGCCATGGTTGAAGATCCCTGCTCTAAGATAAAGGTAAAAAAATTCCTCTGCTTAGTCGTTTCTGACTTCTAGGGGATTGTGCTCATCTCCATTTTCTAGCTGAGGGTATCAGTATTGTCTGAAGATGCTTCCATGGTTATGTGGTCGGCATGTTTGCATGCTTTCGAACTGCTAGCACCCAAAGCAAATTGTCTTGGTCTCCAAGGTGGAAAAAGCTGGACTAACTCATTGCTTAATTAATTCATTGCTTAATTAATTCATTGCTTAATTAATTAATTAATTTAGAGGGTGTTTTCCTCTACAGTAAAGACTACGAAGAAGTGTGAGCTGGAAATCTCTATTTCTGTTCATGAAAATAGAAGGGGAAGCTTTTGTTTATTGGACTGGTCTCATTCCTGGACAGTTTATTCACTTTAGTGGCATAACCAGTGGCACTTTTTTTGAGCCATGGGTCTTCCTGTGGGTTGTAGTGAGAGCCATCATTCTTTTATGGCAATTCAGCAGGGAAAATCAAATCCACTAAACAGATGAAAGGTACCAAGTATGCTTGACCTAGATGGCTACTTGGTACGGTGCATTTCAAATGCATTCGATATACTCTAATTGTTCAGGCATTACAAAAAAAGTATTTGAAGTATCAGTGTGGCTTTTTAAGCGTACTTTGTCTAAAGAAAGAAGAGTAGCTTTCAAAATTAACTTGGAAAACTTGGTTTGTTCATTAGGTCCTCAACCTTCAAAAAAGATGTTCTTCTGCATGACTAATCCACATTTTGGGATGTGAGATTAGACCATTTTCAGTCTTGTCCTACTTGTCTTAGTTTGATGAAGCCCTGTGGATTTGCATTGCATAATTACCTATTGTCATTCCCAAATGTTTTCAAACTACAGTTCTCAGTTTTGCACCTGCTCAATTCTTAACTGAGGTTCACAATGTTTGGATAGGATGACCTCCTCACTTGCAAGTTTTTCAGCTCCTCTCTACTCTATTTTAACAGTGCTGAATAAAATATCTTGATATTTCTTTTTATATAAAAATTTATTTGAAGCATAAAGGAAATATTTTTTTGAATATATTTAAATAGAAATGTTTATGTATATATTCAAATAGAAATATTGAGGTTGTACACAGGAATGGATGAAGTCACTCCTTGATGCTTAGAGCAGGGGTGTTAAACTCGATTTCATTGAGGGCTGCATCAGAGTTGCATTTGACCTTGGGGGAGTGGTGTGTATGTGTGTGGCCAGCCCAACATCAGTGATCCCGGCGGCACGTGTGGTAGTTTGAGTGCTCTGCCAGTGAAAACGTGCCTCTGAACTGCATTTTCAGCTGCAGTGGCTTCTTTCAACCCTCTGCCACATGCGGCCCTCCCAAGCTTCGTTTTTGCTGGCAGACGGGGATTCCAGTGGGATTCAAAAAAATTTACTACCAGTTCTGTGGGTGTGGCTTGGTGGGCGTGGCAGGGGAAGGTTATTGCAAAATCCCATTCCCTCCCCAGTCCACTAAGCTGCTTTCCAGCTCCGTTCTCCTGTGCAGGGCAACAAAAGAAGACCCAGCCAATCAGCTGGGACTCAGGAGGCAGCGAATAGAGGGGGACAGGGACAATCAGAGGTGGTATTTGCTGGTTCTCCAAACTACTCAAAATTTCTGCTACTGGTTCTCTGTCTAAATTTCTTTCTAACTGGTGAGAATCTGCTGAATACCAGCTCTGGGCCGGTCCTTTTCTATTTTCAGGTTGGTCTCACAGGCCAGATCTAAGCACCTCTGCAGGCCTTGAGTTTGACACCCCTGGCTTAGAGGAATGTGCCAGAGGCTGGTGATGAGCTGTAAAGAAGGAGAAGATGATGATGTGATAGGCTGATTCATGATGAAAGAAGTAAACAGATGATTATAGGAAGAAATAGAATATGGAAGAGTGAGATTGGGGGATTGAAGAGGCTTGGGGAAGTATGAATGGCTAGCAGACAGAAAAGATGGGATTGGAGGAGAATAAATACATTTAATTAAGAGGGATATGATAGAGGAGAGCGGCAGCTGAAGTGTGCTCCTGTGTACACTGCATTGTGGGAATAGTAAAACAGGTGAGGCTTCTAGAAACACTTTTGCCACTACTCTTGGAAGAGATGGCAGTATTTGGGAAACCACATCTGGGTAGAATTGAAAATAGGGAGTCATGCTCTCAAACAAAGCAAGCACTGCTTGTTATTATTCTTTGGGTGCCTGGACTGGGCACAAGGACTCTCTCTGGGTAAGTAAGGAGGAAAAGGAATATACTTACTTGGATTCCTAGTAGGAAAAGAGCTCTAAGACTTGGGTGAAATCCAGATAGATTGTGGATAAGTGATTGAATGAGAGAATGTCAAATTTTATGGTTTTTTAAAAAATGATTTTTAACATTGACTTCTTTAAAAACTGAGATGGACAAAGTGCAATTTGGTCCCTACCTAGCATACTCATACTCTACTAACATGTTATGAAATAACTACATTTCTGGTATTTGGCAGTATGATAGTCTGTAATTGGTTCACACATGTGCCTCATTTATTTACATTCCTGAACTGAAAAGTCATCACCATATGAACATTTTACCTGCACAGTGATTTTATGCAGACTTAACATTCCATTTGTAATAATTGATCTGTTGTTGATAAGTAAATTTATGTTGCATTTTTCCTAGAGTAGCCAAGCATTTTGTGAACTAAGCTACAGAACAACTGTAAGAATGGAAAATATTCCCAAAGGATTAACATTCTCATCAGAACTTGATTTTATTTATCTGTATTTATAATTCCCAGTGTGGTCCATTGACAATTGAGATTAAAAAAAAAATTCTTCCTCCAAATTTTTTTTGAGGAAATTTGTTTGGAGAAGAAAGGAAATGTCTTGGAAGCAGTTTTTCCTTTTCCCAAAGGACAACAAAAGTTGCTATCTACAATCATGATCTAATTCTATAAAGCAAATAAATTTGTGTTCCAATCTGGGGGGAAAATATTTTTAAAAGATTTTTTTTCCCACCGCCATTCCCATCTCCTCTCTTTCACCTTCCCTTTCCCATCAGTTGCCCAGGAACCTGATCCAGATAAATTTTACGCAGTTTTAAACCTGATTCATTTTTTATCATGAGAAGTGGTACACCATCAACATACCTATTAAGGGAACGGAATCTGATGTGGCAGGCATTATTTCTGCTACAAGGAGCATAAAAACCGTCAAGGACAGAAGAACAGTTATACCTATAACAAAATTGTGAAAGAGACAAAAAGTGAAGCAGGACTGAAGTCATGAATGTTTTCCACTTTAAAGGTCATTAATGAAGCACACCTTCCATTTATTAGAAAGGCAATATATCTAGATTAAGAGAACTGTGTGTTGTAGAAAGTTTTTCAATAGTATTCTGAACATCATGAAAACATTACTATTCTAATATAATTTGAGTAACAACAGATTTCTCCAATTAATCTGCTTTCTTCTTTTGGATCCAGATTTCCCCAATTTTGAGCAGGGCCAACTGGCAGGAGAAACAAACTCATGGTGGACCTTCCCCATATACAGTTTCATACTGCCGGTATCATTAAAAATTGAAACTAAGATGGTAGAATTCTATATTGTAGTATTTATAGATGAACATATAAATTAGAATTAGAAATAGAATTAGAAGAACTTTATTGTCATTGTACAAGTACAACGAAACTGTGGATGCACCCCAGCAAATATTTGCAATACAATAAAACCAAAGCACTTAAAAATGAAGAAAAGAAAAATAGAGTACCCACGTCTCCATTTGCAATTTGAGAGTACAATATCTACAAATATACACAAAATATACATTTTGTGAGCATAATCAATGTAAATGCTTCCCTATGTATAGGAGATCAGCATAGTAGAAGACAGTAAGGCTGAAAGGGTCTCTCCTATGTTTCGGCTTAATCTATACAGTGAAGGATATTTGTATATATAATCAAAAATAATCTTTGAAGAGGTACAGCCTTTGTCAACTCTTGCTGATATATCCTTTTCTACATATTTAAACTGTGCATTGTCTTAGTCCTTACCCAAAGATATTTTCTCTCCAGAGTCAGCTGGAAGTAAGAAAACAAGCAATGCTAAGCCTGATATAAGGACGCAGGGAATCAATAAGTTCAACCCATAGTAAAGAGTGCGACGGCGCATTGTAACAGTGTAAGTCACATCTGGATATGGCTCTTTGCAGCAGTCATAGTACAACTCATTCCTTTTGCCTGGGACACCTGCACAGAAGCAAGTTGAAAATATAATAAAAGTAGAAATATGCTATTTCATTCTCAAAACAGCTGAACAGTCAATATTCTTGCTAATTGGGGGTAGTCAGGGATCTAAACCTTATTTATGCAATCTGATATCTTCAGATGTATTGAATTTAGTGGTTATCAATTATGAAAGTTGAAGCCTAATATATCATGAGGACATTAAGTTCAGAAAGGCTGGTCTACACACTTAGAATAGAATAGAATAGAATAGAATAACAGAGTTGGAAGGGACCTTGGAGGTCTACTAGTCCAACCCCCTGCTTAGGCAGAAAACCTACACTACTTCAGACAAATGGTTATCCAATCTCTTCTTAAAAACTTCCACTGTTGGAGCATTAAGAACTTCTGGAGGCAAGTTGTTCCACTGATTAATTGTTCAGGAAATTTATCCTTAATTCTAAGTGGCTTCTCTCCTTGATTAGTTTTTACCCATTGCTTCTTGTCCTGTCTTCAGGTGCTTTGGAGAATAGCTAGACTCCCTCTTCTTTATGGCAGCACTTGAGATATTGGAACACTGTTATCATGTGGACTCGCAACTGGCTGGCAAACCGTACTCAACGAGTAGCCCTTGATGGGTCTAAGTCTACATGGAGGGAAGTAAGCAGTAGGGTACAACAAAGTTCCAGTACTCTTCAATATCTTCATTAACAATTTAGATGAGGGAATAGAAGGGGAACTTATCAAATGTGCAGATGATACTGAACTAGCAGGAATAGCTAACACCCAAGAAGATAGTTTTGGTCACCATATTATAAAAAAGATGTTGAGACTCTAGAAAAAGTGCAGAGAAGAGCAACCAGGATGAGTAGGGGACTGGAGGCTAAAACATACGAAGAACAGTTGCAGGAACTGGGCTTGGCTAGTCTAGTAAAGAGAAGGACCAGGGAGACATGATAGCGGTCTTCCAATATTTGAGGGGCTGCTACAGGGAGGAAGGGATCAAGAATAATGGATAGAAACTGAACAAGGAGAGATTTAACCTGGAAACAAAGAGAAACTTTCTGACAGTGAGTACAATCAACCAATGGAACAGCTTTCCCTCAGAAGTTGTGGGACACCATCACTTGAGACTTTCAAGAAGAGATTGGGCTGCCATTTGTCAGAAATGGTGTAGGGTCTCCTGCTTGGAATAAATGACCTACAAGGTCCCTTCCAACTCTGATTATCTGTTATCTGTTATGTCAACCCTAGTCCTTCTTTTAACCAGACTAGACATAGCTTCTTCTCTTCTGCTAATGGGTTAAGTCAGTTCAAGTGGTGTATGAAATCATGGTTTACAAAAATTAGATTCCCGATGATAGATGAATGGATAATAAGTTTTGAATTGAGGCAGCAAACTTGAATTTAGACTTCAAAATTAGAAGATGGTTTGTACCAGTAGTATTAAACCAATTCCCAGTTTAGGAATAGAAGATCCCAGCAGAATCTACCCAGTCATTAGTGACTTTGTTCATTCTGTAGATTACCAGGTATCCCATATCAGATCACTTCGATTGTTTTACCCTTTTACTACTTCTTAGAGAAAGTGTGGAGAAGCTGTGGTCCTGTAGAAATTGCTGAATGGCCTTTACCAGCCTATTTAAGAGAAATACTGAAAACTGAATTCCTGAATATCCAGAGACCCCAAGCTTATTTAATGTTTCTGTCCCATTCATTTTCAGTAATTCTTGTGAAGGCAATAATATTCTAGGAAATAATGGACAAGTACCATTTCTGGATAAATAGTTTTGTCATGGCACTAATCTTACACTAAGGGCATATGATTGTACACTCTGAAAAATCCATATAAATCTATTAAACAGCCCAAACATATCTAGTGAAGAATTAATCAATGTTCCTTAAAAATTTATCTAAGCATATACAGTAGCCATTACTCTTCCAATCAGTTTCATTATAGAACTGTAATGTATAATTGACTATTCTTCAATCTCTCTATCAAATTGCAAATAGCAATCAACCATTATTACAATGTTTAGTGATTGAGGTTGTAGGTCTCGAGCTATTTATAGGACAGCAGATGGAAATTATTTTCTTTGTTGTCTTTGTATAAAGCCAATGCTACTTCTGTTTTTAGTGGTTCTTTCAGCATCCCTCTTTACATATCTTTTTTGATACTTTTCATCCAGACTATGGATTAAGCAAGCCTAAAGGACATGGCTGAAAAAGTTCAACAGCCTTGACAGAAACAAAAGTGCTGTATCAACTCTGAAAAGGAAAATATGGAGAAGTTCTGAAGCCTAATTTTAACAAGTTGTGACATTGCCAGTCAGCCTTTTTTTAAAAAATGCATACGAAAAAAAGCTCAGCAGCTTTTTTGGGGGGAGAGGGGGGAAATCACCCAAACACCAGCTTTCAGTGTGAGCAAGAAATATATAAATATGCAGGCACTCAACAAGAAAAAAAAATTATCCCTTCCTCCAGGCAGAGCTGAATTTAGCCATAAACTCAACAACCTTAAGATGTCAATATCTGAAAGGGGCCTCCAATATTTCAGATTTTTATTTGCCATGATTTTATTATAATGCCACATATGAAAACCTCCATAAATTAAGCTCTCCTGTATGGCTGGCATGGCACTGTCTACTTTGATTAAATTAGGCCTTCTTTCAGCATGTATACACACTTTCTGTTCATAGGGGGTTTTTCTCCATCCCACCCTGGGATTGTTATGCATCTGGGCAGCATTCTTGCCATGTTTACTTGTGTTGTATTCTCTGTATGTAATGCAGCCCATAGCTTAGGGCCTTTACTATGTTTAAATCCAATCCTGGCTCTTGGCAACAGCTCTGATAAGTGAAGGATTAAATTCCATGATTTTGTTGCGGCACACACATCCACTGCTGTCACAATCAATCAGCTGTAGGAACAGCATAGAAGTCTCAGGCCCACCTCCAAGCCTATAAATATTTTACATAAGCTGACAGAAGAAATGTTTCCAAATAAAATATGCAAGTTCTTAGGGGTTCAGTTCTTAGGGTGTCAGAAAACTGAAATTATAGTCTGAGCATTATAGTCAGATTATAGTCTATAGCCACAGCAGATGAATCAAAAGGGAATGATACACTATCACTGTCAAACAAGACACCTCAGATATGTCAGTGCAAGGACCCCTTTTGCAACTCTCTCCTTTCTTAAAAATAAAAACTGTGGAAAAGGGGGGGAAAGTACACTTAGTTTGCAAGGATGGAGAACCTCTTTCTCTTAAGATTGGCTGATCTAAAATTGCTAGCATACGAGCCACCAGCAAAGCATGCTGGGAGTTGTAGTTCAGCAATGTCTGAAGTATTATTGTTTCCCAAAATGATTTACAGCATAAGGGTAGTCTTCAACTTAAAACAGTTCATTTAGTAACCATTCAAAGTTACAACATCACCGAAAAAAAGCGTTCTTCACACTTATGACCATTATCTCATTCCCATGTGATTTATATTCGGATGCTTGGTAACTAGCTCATTATTATGATGGTTGAGGTATCCCAGGATCATATGATCATCTTTTGCAACCTTCTGACAAGTAAAGTCAATGAGGAAGCCAGATTCACTTAACAACCGCACTACTGTTTTAACTACTGCAGTGATTCACTTAACAAATGGGGCAAACAAAATCGTAAAATGGGGCAACACTCACTTAACAAATTTCTCACTTAGCAACATATATTCTGGGCTCAACTGTGTTAGTAAGTCAAGGACAACCTTGACTTATAGTTGGAAAGCAGAGTTAATATATTAGGTTTGATTCGGGAAGTGGGGGTTACTGCCAAGGAAGAAAAGTCCAAGTCCTGGATAGCAGATGGATAGGAGATAAAGCAGCCAACTGGATAGTCAGTCCTTTTGCTGAGAAGGAATCAGGCAATCTGAGGTTCCTCTGTTGGACTGGCTACTTGAGCTCCTTTGATTCCTTGACCTAGTGGGATATAATTTATGTAACTTATCTCATCTAAGATGAGCAGAATTAGGACTGGGTGGTATTAGTCTGAAAATATATTATAGGCTGTAGAAAAGCTGGAAAGATTTTTATTTTTTTTGAATGAAGAAAAACTAACTCCAACTGATTCCATGAAAACTACAAGGGCGTAATCAAGAATTTTTTCCAGAGTTTGAGTTGATTTGGAAAAAGTTTTTTATCTTTATCCTAAACTTGGCCTACTTCATTCCATTCTCTCAAACCAGAAGGTGCAGGATCGTAGGAAAGGTGTTACTTAGTGGCAGATGTATGAGTGAAGCAATATTTATCTTACACCTGATACGGAAGCACACTGAAGCATGGCTGGAGTAGCATCACAGAAATAGATACATAATTATCCCTCGCTAACAGGATTTTAAGTAAATCTTTGATCTGGATTCATTAAGCTTCTTTAAGAAATTCAACATACCTACTAAATCCCATTCACCGTTTGATATGTAGTTAGAAACATCAGCTTCGAGCATTTGCAGATCAAGCAGCCAACCATTGTGTGTCCATGAACCAAATTTCAAATTGCATTTCTGCACATCAAAAGGAAACCAACGGACATCAATATAACACGTGCTTTTCAAGATGCCTGCAAGGAAAGCCGACAATGAATTGATGAAGACAAGAGTAAAATGGGATGAAATTGCATTTATATACATTTATCTTTATTTACATCAAATATTAAAGGGACCAATGGTTTTAAAGTGTGTCTCAAACTCATCTGCTAATAAATTAAATCTGTCATTTTAAATCCTAGCTACATTCTTTGGAGGAGAGTGTGACAAATGTAAAACTTAACAGAAGAAATATCTAGAGCAGAGTTTCCCAATTTTGGCAACTTAAAAGACGTGTGGACTTATGGGAGTTGAAGTCTACGCGTCTTAAAATTGTCACGGTTGGGAAATCTTGTATCAATAAAGCTCAAAGCAGCTTTGCCTCTGATGCACAGATCTCAAATTCTTCTCCGTAGTAGCATGTATTGATGTGAAGACTGTATATTATCCATTTCATCCTCAGCAAAATTGCTAGCTGTGGAAGTTATTCATACTGTGAAACTAATGTTCTCAATGCAGTTCCTTTCATTCTCTGGCCGTTTCATAAGGCTTTTTGAGGATGGCCCACAGGGCATTTAGCTCTTTGGCGTTTAAATTTGTTAGTTTAATTTATTAGCTTACTGGTCGGTTCATTTTCAAAGATTTGTAACCCAATAACATTTTTCAAGTGCTGTGGGTGGGAGTGAAAAATTCCTACTGTAACCTGTTATACTCCGTGTCTGGAAGTATCAGGTTGGTCTTCGGATATCACCTTATTTGCCACATGAGAGAAATGCTGGGCTCTGGGAGATTTTGTTTTTCCTGACTCTCAATAATTTGTCACTCAGAAAGACAGAAAGTATCATCAATCTACTTTCATACTTATTGGTCTTAAAACCTAATAATATCCATCTTGGTGACTATCATCAAAATGCAAGCTGACATGAAAAGCATCATAAAAAAAAGAAACTAACTGCTTGCTAGGATTAATGCAGAGTTCTGTTTGAATAATTTTTTAAAAAGAAATAATTATTTTTTACAGGTGAAGTAAAATTTGACTCATATAGAATAGTATAGAATAACAGAGTTGGAAGGGACCTTGGAGGTCTTCTAGTCCAACCCCCTGCTTTGACAGGAAACTCTACACCATTTCAGACAAATGGTTATCCAATCTCTTCTTTAAAACTCCCAGTGTTGGAGCATTCACAACTTCTGGGGACAAGTTGTTCCACTGATTAATTGTTCTAACTATCAGGAAATTTCTCCTTGTTTCTCTCCTTGATAGTTTCCACCCATTGCTTCTTGTCCTGCCTTCAGGTGCTTTGGAGAATAGATTGACTCCCTCTTCTTTGTGGTAGCCCCTGAGATATTGGAACACTGCTATCAGGTCTCCCCTAGTCCTTCTTTTCATTAAAGTCATGGTAAAAGTTGATCTAGATCTTTAAATCAAGATGAATATCTCATTTAAAGATAATTAACATGTATGAATCATTGCTACCAAGGAATTGAGTGCTGCTTGTTTCCAAGTAATGTGGGGTCATTGCATCCTAGCAATGCAGCATTGCTTACTTTCTATGCCCAAGGTGCCCAATAATGGCACTGATTTTCCCTTAGCTGAGCTTCAGTACTGCAGGTGAATCTACTGAAAGAAAATTGCTTAGGAGTGTTTGGCTGCATAAAGGTAAGTGATACATTGGGGCAATGGGATTAAATATCCTTCACTCCATTTGCATTTAAATTGCACTACATAACGCTTTCTATAATTGAAGCATGTCTTGGTTCAAAGTACATAAATCTGTCAACACCCAGAATAGTTTTGTCCTCTGTGAAAAATGTGGCAAGATCAATAAACTTCAGCGGAAGACTTCAAACTTCAGCGATAAACCATGAGCGGAGTGCCTTAACTGTTTGAAACTGTATTTATAATGCTTGAAACAAAATAACAAACACTCACATTTTAGACCGATATGAATTTTGAATTTTCATTAAAAAAAAAAAGTAACACCGTAGCTAAATTTTCTCTTTGGATTTATATCAGCTTCTTAACATCTTTTTCTGCAATAAAATGTTCTCTCTAATTTTGCTTTTCCCTAAGGACTGTCTGCTTTGACATAAATACTTCTTGTCCAACCAGCAATTAATATTTATCACACATTCTTTGCCATTTAATTATTCCATCTTTCACTGACTAAAAATAAAAGCAGAAGGGAAAAAAAAAACAATGAGATATCTCCAAAATGCTTGACATAAAACAGAGTTCTATAACACTGCAGTCCATTCAAGACTTAAATTGACTTTGCCATGAAATGCTGGGACTCAGCAAACAGGAGATATGTTTGAAGTTTTTCTCTCCCTACAGAAATGAAGTCAGAGATGTACATCCCTCCTTCCACAAGAGGACAGAAAACCCTTCTTCCTGATGGGAAGAAAATTAAATTTTAGGCTGTTTATAAAAAGCTAGCACAATATTTCCAGCATGGGCACAAGACCATTGAACTAGCCTTCCAGTTCAGATATGGTTTTTTTTCCCCTGATATGATATCGTTCATATTCAGTGGGCAGATGGGATCTTTTTTTATTGCCTCTCTGCTGTCACCATTAGGTTGAAATTTTTACAAATTGAGTAGGTGGTGGCAGGGCTAGCTTGTTCTGTACCTTAATTTGAATTCTTGAGATCCCCGCGCTTTGATTGGCCAAAGCACGGGGCGATCGGATTGGTTAGGCGAGCCGCGCCGATTGGCTCGCTGAGAATCTCCCGCGATTGGTAGATTCGAATCGTGGGAGATTCAAAGTGGTGCCATTGGCTGCGGCCGCCGTGGCTTGGAAATAAAAAGCCGCAAAGTTTTCCTAAGAGCCAGTTCGGTTCCTGACTTCAATAAAGAGCTTGATACAAAGTCACCGACTCCTGGCTTCCTTTCACGCGGACTTAACACTGGCGACGAAGGTGGGATTCTTATCCTGAACCGAAGCACGTGTCCGACGGAAGCCAGCCAACTGATGAGATGGCCAGCATCACGCCACCAATCCCCTTCAACTCCGCCAGCGAGGACTGGGAATCTTACACGGACAGATTCCACATGTTCCTCGAATGCAACGACCTGAAGGATGCCACCGGACCGAAGAAACGAGCCATCTTCCTAAAGCACTGCGGGCCCGCAGTGTTTAAGATGGCAAAAGCGCAAGCCAAGCCCGCCGATGTTACCGTGATGGATTGGGCTGACCTCGAGCCATTACTCCGGAAACACTATGCTCCAGCCGTACCCATCCTCATCCGACGACACGAATTTTATCGGCGGGACCAGCGGTCGGGCGAGAGTTTCAGTGATTTCGTCGCAGAGCTGCAGCATCTTGGAGGACTATGCGAGTTCTCCAATATGAACGAGGCCCTGCGGGACCGAATCGTGCTCGGCCTTTGGGACCCCGTTCTCCAAAGTCAGTTGATGGCCAAGGGCAACATCGCTCTCGCCGACGCCATCTCCGAAGCTGCGGCCGCCAAAGCAACCCGACAATCAGCAGACCGCATGCGGAGACCGAACGCCGGGGACCGCACCGCAAACAACCACCCTGCAAGGTCGACCGAGGCCCAACCTGAAACTACCACCCACCAGTGTGAACTCCACTCCACCTCGGGCACGTCAGATGAGGAGGAAGACATCCACCGTCTCCAGGCAGGCCGCAACCAGTGCAGCCAGCGGAGTCCTAAGTCGAGGACCGCGTGTGCCGGTTGCAGAGGCAACCATCCCAGATCCGAATGCCGGTTCTTCGACACAGTTTGCCGGCACTGCAACAAAAAGGGCCACATAGCCCGCGTCTGCCGCCTAAAGAAAACCCACAGCCCCAGACGATGGGACCCGAGTGAGCGGAAACGAGAGAGCACACCCCCCAGGACCAGAGACCACCCAGCAGACAACCATTGGGAACGGAACGGACGAGCCCAACGAGGGGGCGAGACCCGGCGGAGAGAAGAGACACATCAGACAGTCACCATTGGCAACGCAACAACCACAGACGCCAGAAAGGTCTACGTGGAGGTAGGCATCGAAGGCGAACCCTGTAAAATGGAGGTGGACTCCGGGTCCTACCTCTCAATGGTAGCCTGGCAAGAAATTAAACGCTTGGTGCCTACCATCCAGAGAAGGGAACTAGAAAACCAGAGACTAATCCTCAAAGACTACCAGGGGAACCGCATCCCTGTAGTCGGAACAGGACAATTCACAGTGACCTACAAGGGGCACACCGAAAGACTTCCCTTGACCACCGTCAATCGAGACAGACCTAGCCTGCTGGGACTTCAATGGTTCGCACCGCTCGGCATCGCAGTCACGGGCATCGACCACATTGCCGAAGCCGACTGGGAGCAGCAACTGGCCTGGGACTTCCAAGAAGTGTTCAACGGCACCCTAGGCAAGTACCGAGGGCCCCCTATATCCTTCAGCCTAGACCCAAACGTTCCCCCGAAACGCCTAAAACCAAGGCGGGTACCTTTCGCACTCAAACCGAAAATCGACGAGCAAATTGACAAGCTCGTCAAGCAAGGGGTCCTACAACCCATAGACCATGCCCAGTGGGAGACCCCAATAGTCACCCCAATCAAGCCAGATGGGTCAGTGAGAATCTGTGGGGACTATAAGGCCATCCTAAATGGCGCCTTGCAGCAAAGCGCTTACTCCGTCCCAGTAGTGCAACATCTCCTACACTCACTGGGAGGGGGCAAAGTTTTCATGAAACTCGACCTGGCCCAAGCATACCAGCAACTGCCGGTCGACAAGGAAACTGCAGAGGCGCAAACCATAATCACCCACCAGGGAGCCTTTAGATGTAACTGACTCCAATTTGGAGTCAGCGTGGCGCCTGGAATTTTCCAGAGCCTCATGGAAAGACTCTTACAAGCCATCAAGGGGGTGGTACCATACTTCGGCAATGTACTAGTATCAACAACCAACCAGGCCGAACTAGAGAGTTGCCTAAGGGAGGTGCTAACGAGATTCAAAGAAACCGGGCTTAAAGTGAAGATGGAAAAATGCCAGCTGTACACAGAGCGGGTCGAATTCCTAGGATACCTCCTAGACCAACACGGCATTCACCCCACCGACAAAAATATTAAAGCCATCAAAGAAGCCCCCACACCCAGGTCAAAAACAGAACTGCAGGCGTTTCGGGAGCTACTTAACTTTTATAATGTCTTGCTGCCCCAAAAAGCGACCACGGCGGAGCCTTTGCATAGGCTTTTGGACAAGGCGGCTACCTGGACTTGGGGGAAACGCGAGGAAGCCGCCTTCAGGAAAACCAAGGACCTGCTCACTTCGGATGCCTTCCTCATCCAGTACAACGAGACCCTACCACTAGCCATCACATGCGACGCATCACCCTTCGGCATCGGCGCTGTCCTCAGCCACACTCTCCCCGACGGAAAGGAAGCACCCATCGCGTTCTTTTCAAGGACCCTCACCAAACCGGAGCGGAACTACAGCCAGCTGGACAAAGAGGCTTTGGCTATCGTTGCCGCAGTAAAAAGGTTTCACGAGTATCTCTATGGCCGGATGTTTACCATCATCACTGACCACAAACCGCTGCTGGGAATACTCGCAGGGAACAGGGCCACCCCGAACATTCTGTCTCCCAGAATGACAAGGTGGTTCGAATTCCTGGCCGCATACAACTACGGGCTCACACACCGACCCGGTAAGACCATCTCCCATGTGGATGCCTTAAGCCACTCACCGTGACCCGAACCAGACACTGACCCAGCACCCACGACGACCACCCTCAGCATAGAGACTCTACCCAACCTACCCATAACCGCGTCAGACATTGCCCGAGAAACTAATAAAGACAAACGTCTGGCGCGGGTTTTGCATTGGGTAGAGAAAGGGTGGCCGGGAAAGGACAACGACGAGACTTTCAGGACATTCCGGAACTGGCAAACGGAACTCTCGTTACTAAAAGGGTGTACACTATGGGGGGATAGGGTGGTCATCCCGGAAAAACTACAAGGGAAGGTTCTGGAACTGTTACATGAGGGGCACCCGGGCATCGTTAGAACAAAAGCCCTGGCCAGAAGTTACGCTTGGTGGCCAGGGATGAACAAACAGATCGAGGCCTGGGTAGCAAGGTGTCAACGATGCCAGGAAACTAGACCAAGCCCATCCACAGCACCCATCCTAGAGTGGGAAACCCCCAGGGGACCTTGGTCTAGAATCCACATAGATTTCGCCGGGCCCACAAAAGGACACACTTTCTTAATAACTGTAGACGCTTACTCCAACTGGCTGGAGGTAAGCAACATGAGAACAACTACCACGGAAGCCATGACAAAAGAACTCTGCAAACTCTTTGCAACACACGGCCTCCCAGACGTCCTCGTGTCCGACAACGGGCCCCAATTCACCTTGCTGGAATTCGAAAAATTCCTAGCGGAAAGGGGCATACGACCCGCACTGACAGCCCTGGCGCATCCGGCGGCGAATGGATGGGTGGAATGGATGGTTCAATTCACAAAAAAAACCATCCAGAAAATAGACCACGGGGAGATCCAGGACAAAATAAATAAATTACTCTTCATACAGCACATAACCCCGAACACCACAACAAATAAAAGCCCGGCAGAACTGCTAATGGGGAGGAAAATAAGGTCCCCACTCAATAGACTACACCCCACTTACAACCCAGAGAAACCCCAAGACTCCACCAGCAAACACCGAACCTTCGCACCAGGCGATGCCGTCTTCGCGAAGAACCTAACTGGAGACCCATTATGGGTACCAGCAATCATAACACAGCTAAAAGGCCCACGCTCGTACTGTCTACAAACAACCGACGGACGAGCGTGGAAACGCCACATCGATCAGTTAAGATCGAGGACTGCCACACAAGATACCACCGACACGCAACCAAACAAAACCAACCCCCTCAACACAAACCAAGAGGGGAGGGGATACCCTGGGAACCAAAACCCAGAAGAAAGAAACCAGCCAGACTCACCTACAAGCAGCTAGCACAAAACCTCGTCAGGAAGAGACAGCCAGGCCAGCTCAACCAACCCGGGAAGACCGTGCGGGAGCGGCGAAACCCGCAGCTCAACCAACCTGGGTAGCCCAGGAGGGAGCTGCGGAGAGCAGCCCAGCCAGACATACCAGGCAGTCCCCACGATGGAGTCCAGAGAAACAGAGACCCCAACCGAACCGGCCGGGATCCAACCTACGACTGGCCTGCGCAGGTCCAGTAGGCAAATACGGAGCCCCGCCTACCTACGGGACTACACTACGTAGGACCAAACCAAGAGGGGAGGGGTGTTCTGTACCTTAATTTGAATTCTTGAGATCCCCGCGCTTTGATTGGCCAAAGCACATGGCGATCGGATTGGTTAGGCGAGCCGCGCTGATTGGCTCGCTGAGAATCTCCCATGATTGGTAGATTCGAATCGCGGGAGATTCAAAGTGGTGCCATTGGCCGCGGCTTGGAAATAAAAAGCCGCAAAGTTTTCCTCAGAGCCAGTTCGGTTCCTGACTTCAATAAAGAGCTTGATACAAAGTCACCGACTCCTGGCTTCCTTGCACGCGGACTTAACATAGCTGACCTCAGCTGGAATTGGAATCGTCCCTGGGTAATATTTGGTTCTATGAATTCCAGGACTGCCAGCCAACAGTAGTGTGTGTGAGTGTGTGCATGTTGGAACTCTCAGTGTGAGAAATGGATCATAGAGGTAATTGAAAGGTGGGAATAAAAGCTTAACTCTGGCCAGCATCCATGCAACAGTTCTAATCCAGCTCATATGAAACCATATGGTTGAGGAAAGCTGGAACACAAAATCACTGCTCATGATGTATCTGTTCTCCTGATTTGATGTAAAGGTTTGACAGCTTGCAACCCAGTGAAACAAATGAAAGTGAGGGACAGAGAGAGGGAGAGAGAGAGAGGGAGAGACAGAAAGAGAGAGGAAGAGAGGAAAGAAGAGGGGGGAGAAAGAGAAAGAGAGGGAGGGGGAGAGAGGCTACTTTTAATTAAAAAATATTTTGACCTTTAAAAAAATAACTTTTAGAAGTCCACACGACTTGTCTCCGAATAGATGTTCCAAGGGACTGTGTTACTTTTCCTTAATGTGTTTATTTTGCATAAATTGTGTTTAGATCATTCAAAGCAACCCTTTTGCTCTTTCACCTGAGAATAAATCCCACTGAACAAAGATATCGCTAAGACTGCTTGGCATTTTCATGTTTTTTCTCCACAAAAGAAACCTGAGGACATAACGCATAGCATACTGATAATATAAATTGTGATGGCGGAATAAATGTCATCTTTACAAAAATTATGCCTGATAGTTGGGTACTTAGTAAAATTCACCCCTATTCACAAGCAAGAATGTTTTTGTGCAGCAGCAATGACAGAATATTCTAATAATGCAGATGTACCCTAAACATTCTAATCTACAGTGCATTCACAGATATTCCTTCCTTCCTGAAGAATTGATTAAAATGCTTATATTAAAAACTCTCTTACCTGGAGGTATATACTGACATGATCCCGAATAATTTACCAAAACATTTGTATGAAATGTTGCATCAAATCTTTCATCAGCACTATAAAATGCATCAGAAACAATTAGATATTGGTTAGAAAAACATAGAAAAATAATACTAATAGCTATAACTTTGAGTCTTTTTTACTAAAAGCATCAATTTTAGCAGAACTATCAAAATAAATATCTGATAGTGGACTAGGGAATATAAATTATAAATTGCATGCTTCAACTATACACATATAATTTCCCATTCATTGTCAGATTTTAGTTCTGCAGTGTGTAGCAATTAGAAGAATAAGCTTAAACCACTATGTTACTCAATTAAAACTTCATCAGATTAATGTTTGAAAGTCATTTTTTTTCTGTGTGGTTGGGGCTTGATGGCACTTTTGTATTACTTTCTTAAAATACTTTTCCCTTTGGTACACTGAAACTTTAGTCCAAAATTCAAAATGACCATTTTAAAATGTTTCATAATAATAGTATTAGCTTACATCCTACCTTTAACTCTATCAAGCAACATCTGCCTATTCCAATTCCTTGGGGAAGATTCAATAAGGAGGATTTAAAAAGTGAGATATCTACACATCTGGCTGACTGTGCAGCCAACCATAATAATCATAACAATATACACTCTTCTAATTTATGGTAGCTCTCGAAAGAATTCTGTCCTCTCTTAACGGATGTGTATTTTAATGCCTTTGTTTATGTATCTTTTCTTTTATGTATACTGAGAGCATTTGCACCAAGACAAATTCCTTGTGTGTCCAACCACACTTAGCCAATAAAGAATTCTATTCTATTCTATTCTATTCTATTCTATTCTACTCTACTCTACTCTATTCTAGGATACAGGTAGTCCTTGATTTAAACAGTTCACTTAGTGACTGTTCAAAGTTGCAATGGCACTGAAAAAAGTGACTGATAGCCCATTTTTCAGAGTTACGACAGTTCCAACATCCCCATGATCATGTGATTAGAATTCAGATGCTTGCCAACTGATGCACATGCATGACTGTTGCTGTGTCCCAAGATCATGTGATCACTTTTTGCAACTTTCTCACCAAGCAAAGTCAACGGGGAAGCCACACTCACTTAACAATTGGGTTACTAACTGCAGTGATTCGTTTAACAACGTAGCAACTGAAGGAAGAAAGGTTTGTAAAATGGGGCAAATTCATGTAATAAATATCTCACTTAACAGCATAAATTGTGGGCTTCATTGTGGTCATAAGTCGAGGACTACTAGTATAATCTTTAGTTAAGAACCAGACTGTTTTTATTGATCTGGTGGGTTGTTTTTTACTGTCACAAAGAATAGCATAGCATAGCTTAGCACAGCGTAGCATACTCCAAAGACATCTGTAGTGATTCTTTGATCTGCAAGTGCTTTCCATCTCTAGCTCTAGCTCTCAACTTCTTCTCCACTTCTTTCTTTCCATAGATTTGCCTGCTTCCAGACCTTTGCCGAGCCTGTGCTTTAATTTTCTGCAGCTTGTCTTTCCTTTCCTTTGCTATCTCAGATGTCCATTGTCCTGCTGACAGACTTTGCCCTTTCGTCTAACAGACACCAGATGGAAAGCATTCCAATAGTTTGCTCTGTAAGTAGCTGAATATTCTGTTCCATTAAACCAGCCTAGCCAATTGATAGGCTAGAAAGATTCTGGACAAGAAAAATATTCTCAATATTGGTTGCTTTCCCTTTTTAAGTATTGAATGAAATGGGCTCAGACACAACAGCCTCTAATGTACTCTGAAAGGAGTAAGAATCAAAGAATTTGATAACTGTTGACCATTACTAAGGAACATATCTAGTGCTGGTCAGCAATGTTCTGATCAATCCTGTTAAGCTTTGGCGGGAATTAAAGTAAAGGTGCTTGAGATCCAACCTGCTCAGAGGAATATGTTTCTGAATTAGAACAAGACCCATCTTGGTTTTTGAGATGTTCACAGTTAGAAAGTGGATGCTCCAATTGTTGTTCCTCTTAACTTGATATTTGGGGGCAGGTTGCCAAAAGGGAAGGGTGACTCTTCAAGTCTACAAGTCCTTCACTGAGCTTTCCTCCATTAAATTACCTAATCTTTTTTTAAAGCCTTTCAAGTTAATGGTTGTTGTGTGTTTTGTAGTAATTAAGTCCACAGGTTACATGTACTTTAGAACAGGGGTCTCCAACCTTGGCAACTTTAAGACTTGTGGATTTCAACTTCAAGAATTCCTCAGTCAGCAAAGCTGGCTTAGAAATTCTGGGAGTTGAAATTCAGAAGTCTTAAAGTTGCCAAGGTTGGAGACCCCTGCTTTAGAAGGAAAAGAATTTACCACATTGAATTATTTGATTAAGTAAACTTGAGTAACCACAATACTATTCTGCAAGTTTTTTTAAAAATTACTTCATACACGATTGCCTTACCTGTTGTACAGAAGAATATCTGGCACCCAAATCTGATCAGATGGAAATCTCAAATTCTGAACTCCTGGATATTCATACTGATCCCATGACAAATAAGCATCGATCCAGCACTATGGAGAAATATATACTATATTATTTACTAGAGCACCTTAAATGCTGCCACTATATAAAATAATATGAGGAATCAGTGCCATCATCCTAGGGCAAGGTTTATCTGTGAAGAGATATATATCAATTTTTATAAATGGAATTGCCAATGTCCTACAGAAAAAGATGATGTAAGATACTTGGGTTCAGATATGCCATAATAATTTTAGTAATTGATTAATATGCAGAGCATTTCTATTTCAAAACCTTGTTCTTTTTTTAAAAAATTACTAATTTTTTTCCTTATTTTCCTGCCCAGAAACTAAACCCAATCACATAGTTTCGTAGCGAAGCATGGGTATAGAGCTAGTAAGGAATATAAGGAGCTGTACAGGGTAATGTACAGGGCTACTAAATTAGGGGTCAGGAGAAAGGACAAATTGCAGTGTTCAATTTTCAGCACAAATGGAAGTTTAGCTTCAACATTAATCTGGCTCAAACCTCTTTCAGAAATTACTCAGCTTTCTCTGAAAGCCAAACTATTAATTTCTCTATCCTAAGAATTATAACTAACATAAACTCTAAATAGGCAGGATTTATTTTCTGCTTCAGACAATCTTTTCTCTATCTGGAGAATCTGTTCTTTGGCAAATAATTAAATTCAGCCAGTGGCTCACCCCAAATAAAGGCAAAATTACTCACCATCTGTAGCCATGCATTTGTTATCAAGACCTGGTTCTTTTCATCCTTTAAAAAAATAGGAGGAAAAAAACATTTAAATGAGCATTTTTCTTAATTATTTATAAATCAATGGTTTTAAAAGATAGGCTCAAGAGAATTCAGCGAGTACACGTAGAAACATTCAAGTAGGCTTATTGTGGACTGTTTTTATTGCTCTAATTATTAAAAACTTGGCAGAAGAGGGATTGACTCACTGTTTATATGTTAACTGTTCATATTACTCCTAAAGAGTGGCACAATTCTGCACAGTTCCGGCATCTTTACAGCAGTGCTTGAAAAATTCATTGATAATATATTTTAAATCTACAAATGTTATTCCCTGTGTAAGCTTCAAGTCTAAAAGTAGATCACTCTTTAACTCTTTAGGATGGATTGGTGGCCAACTGGGAAATGGTCTTCTTCTGGTTCTAGAATCACAGCAGCTAATATAAAATAAACTTAAGAGATATGAATGCTTTCATACATGTTATATATTATGATTCTTTCTCCCCATTTCTCTTTGCGCAATTGTTCTATGACTGCTCTATTTACCACTGCATTTGATTTTTTATATATCCAATGACAGTAATGAAAAGTATTCCTTCAATTAATGGGATTATTTTACTAGAACATTAAGAAAAAAAATGTTATTAAAATCACACCCTTTTAATAAAGTGTGGGTATCTGTTCCATACAAGTGGGGCCTGTAGCCCAATTGCTGTTGCTTCCCTTTTTTCATAAATAATGCACTTTTGACCATATAAGAACTGACACTTTGAGAATGAAGATCTCAATGAACAAATGTAAACCATAGAGAACTTTGTATCATTGAGTAGAACATAGGGGTGTGCTTCTATCAATTGATGCAATTTTGCTTCATGGAACACTGACATTTTCCGCCTAAGCATCTGTTTTAGAAGTTGCCCCAATCTTCCAAAGCAGCTTTTGAGAACTCAGGTTGTTGAGATAGAACGAAAGGAGAAAAATAGTTCAGTACCAAGAGGGGAAGTCTACAAGCATGACGTTGGATTTCATTTAGATAACTACCTCTAGCTCCCAGCATGGTCAGCTAGAAGGGGGAGAGGGAGGAAGAAAAAATCAATTACACTTCCTACAAACTATAATTAAATATATGTAAGTATATTGTTCATTTGGAGTGTGTCAGCATTTCTCTGTTACAGAATCCAGTCAATATTTATTAAATCCTTACCTAGAGGTTATTACACCATGACATTGGGATAAACAAACAAGAAACAAAAATGAAATCAACAGCATAGGAGCAGCATAAAAATGAATCCATTTTACAATTTATTAAGTTTACTGATTTCATTAAAAGTATACAGTAGATGCATAAACGTTATCTCTTTGTGAAGAAAATGGAAGATACATTCTGAATGCAGGAATGAAGATATAATACACAACCCCTACATAATTCACAAGACCAGGGGTGCCAAACTCAATTTCTTTGAGGGCTGCATCAGGGTTGTGTTTGACCTCGGGGTGCTGGGTAGGTGTGGCCAGGGTGGCTGGGCTGGACGTGGCCCCGTTTTTGGCCAGGACGGCCTCCTGCAGTCCTCTGCCAGAAAAAAAAATGGAGCTTGGGGGACCATATGTGCTCCCCCAAGCTCCTTTTTTGCTGGCAGAGGGCTACAGGAGGCCGTCCCGGCCAAAAACTGAGCCTGGGAGGACCACGCATGGCTCTCCTGAACTCTGTTTTTTCTGGCAGAGGCACCACGTGCTGGTCCTTCGCTGTTTCCAGGGCAGCCCCATGGGCCAGATCTAAGTACCCCATGGGCTGGATTTGGCCCGTAGGCCTGAAGTTTGATACCCGTGCACAAGATCATGCACAGTAGTAATGGACCCATTAGGACTCTGCACAGTGTTGACACTATCTTTATTGCTTATCCTCTTCTCAAGTCCACATTATATCCAAATATTGCACTCAATGGGGAACTTGAAGGTATATTTTCAATTTGGCAGCATCAAAGACATCTTCTTCATCCCTATCAACACCCTTTCATCCAAAAGGTTTCCATGAATCCAGAATTCCAGGCCTCCTCAAAGAAGCAGTGAGATTCGTGTGTGCTTTATTGAAGAAACAGTGATTTATTCATTTAACTTGTATAGCCACTCAACAAGTGACTCTGGGCAGTGAACCATCTCAAAATAAGCTGAAAACAATTCCTGCTACAAATGTAAAAATTAAAATACACAGCAGCCAAAGAAGATATCATAATTGACAGTCAATAGCACTGCTTGGATATGAGGCCCTGAATTTGTAAAGGCCCAGGCATGGAAGTAGCTCTTCAAGATGTTATAAAAGGCCAGCAGGGATGAAAGTATCCTAATTTTCAAAGAAAGAATGTTCTCCAAAGTGGGTGCTAAAGACACACTACTTGGGCCATGCCAACTGGCATTCCTTAGTCAGTGGGACCAAAACATGTCTATCTTCTGGATCAAATCGGATGAATAAAAATAACCAGAGAAAGAATACACTGACATTTTAAAACATCCCATTCTTCTCTCCAGAATTCTAACACTAGATTAAGTTATAATTCAATTACTATTTATTGCAATAGAACAGTATTTCTTCTTCTACCATATCTCAATTAGCTTACTCTTTCAAAACTAAAACAATAATAAAATGCATATACTTATTTTCATATCGAATCACCTCAGTTTTATTAAGCATTGATTCACTTAGGAGCCACTTTCATTGATAATGGCAGCATGATCTGAAATGTTGATGTATTCCTTTTTACCACTGCCAATACTAAATTTTACAATAAAATCCTTTTGTCATTCTTTCCAGCATTGCTCATTTCTTGATAGTAACAGCTCTTTCTTCAAGAAAATAAAAGACCTTGTACTGACAGTTTCAAGGAAGCTGGGGGATTTCAGAATGAAAATCTACTTCTCATTGAAATTGAGCTTGAACACTGTTCAATCTTTAGGAGAGCTTGTAAAATTCAATATTCCTCCCACACAAATATAAGCAAATCCTTGTGGATGCTTATTTTATTAGATTTGTGCCACTTTTCCCCATTAAAGGTATCCAAATGTTACTAAATCCATATTTAAAAATAGCACAAATAAATATTTTTACCTTTGCCATCTACAGTATATGGAGGTTATAGCCCAGAGCAGTCAAAACAACAAGCAACAATAACTATCAGCTGTATATGTAAGCTGTTTTATTTTAACAGAAATGTTCTCAGCAATTAATGGAAATCTTGGAGAGATCCTCTCTAAAAAGTTTCAAAAATAACAGTTTCCCACTATGGTAGTAGGAATTCACACCTCATCTGGTTTCCCAGCTTCTGAAGGCAACCTTCTCTTGCTTGAAGCCAAGGCAACTTAACAATCTGTCCCATTGTTCAGAATTGCTTGAAGGGCCAGTTTTGACCTGTTCCCCTACACAGTTGGTTCCCACCTCCCTTTTGTTGTAAAAGAAAAGTAATGCAGTAAGGAACTTAAGTCCAGGCATAGAATCAGAATTTTCAAACAAAGGGAATGAAATCACAGTTCTGTACACACATTTCAGAAATGAAAAAAGACCAGCTACGGTTTCTGTCACAATATAGCAATCTTTAAAGGAAAACCCTATGCATTTATTATCTGCAAAGGTCACTATGAATATGTGAAGGGTTCTTCCATATTTATCCATATACTTTCCTTCATTTGAAAACAGTCTTTTATTTCCATTAAAATCCCTATGCATTTACTACACTTTACTAATTTCTGCAATTCCCTACACTCTTTTTACATATTTCTTGAACTTTCTTTACACACACACCTCAAACCTTCATTTTTGACAACAAACCTTCTCCCATATGCATTTTTCTTTTTTTGCAGCTTCTTTGTTATTCTACCAAGTGTCTTTTAGTGGAGTTCTACATACTTCTGGGGCATTTTATAGTAGCATTATTTTCACTCTGTTCCAAGCAGGTTCTACATTTCTTGATATTCCCTTTTCATTTAACAAAACCAATAGCATTTGGGCTTATGTACTACCCCATAATGCTTTACAGCAATCTCTAAGCATTTGCAATGTTTTGTATGTTTTGTAAACTGTTACAATGTTTGGATATTGACCCAACAATCTGGGTCTTCATTTTACTGATGAATGGAAGGCTGATTCAACTTTGAGTCCAACAGAATTGAATAAAGTTTGCCTGCAATACTGCATTTTAATTATGCCATCAGTGAATAAAATTTATTTGTTCCTCTCTAGGCTCTCTCAAATTATTCCTTTTCTTCCATGCCCATTTTTCCAAGATCCCTCTAGACAATGCCAAGTAATGATCCGAACAAATGATAATAATTCAGAGTCTCTCATTACCCTTGTAGCCTTCATTAAAGCTCTCAGATTTTTATCATAAAGAATCAAAGCAGTCTTGCTTTTAGAATTATGTTCATTCCGTTGTTATCTATACGTATAAAGTTGTGATTTAAAACATATTGTTTCTAAGCATATGTGCATCAATCACTGTTTTCATTTATCCTTGGATCTATTAAAAACTAATGATATTTTCTGTAGTCTCTCCTCTCCCACCTGTACATAATGCATGCCATCTAAACCTGGATCATATTCATTCAGCATGTTACAAATGTTTCCCCAAAGTCACCACTTGTTCTTCCAGATAATACTATTACCAACCTGTAGATTCCTACTTTCATAACACCCATAACAACCTAACAGTCCCCTATTCATATTTTCTGACATTTCTTTTTAGCCCTTTCATTCATCATGGAACCTATTTCTTTCAGATCAATTACTTTGATTAATTTCAGGGGGTGGGGAATGTGTTTTTAAAATAGGCTATGCTACACTGGAAAAGAAAGTGAGTTGGATATAGATTTTCTTGAATCCATAGACTAATAATTAACATTTGTATATTTCACTGGAGAGCCTCTGGCACACCAGTTTTTGCTGCATATGAACTTACATTAACCCCAGCAGTGCAGCTGATGGATGTTGAAAGATAAATCTTGGCAACATCTAGAGAGCCACAAGTATAGGCCTATTATATATACTTGCAATAATTCTTGAACAATAGATCTGTAGGTATGGTGCTATAGTGCATATGGGTAACTGAGACCATCTTATTTAAATTTCATTTATTTGTATAATTGGAGACAGCAAACTGATGGATAACCATGTGCAAACATCTCCATGGGCATGGTCTTTTGTGGTAGTAGAGGCAGCATTAACAGAGTGCATTAAATAAATTTACAGTATCGAGGGCTCTAGAGACCAAGTCTTCCATAACAAAATAAAATGATATTTAATGATTAATTTCTAGAGATAAATTTTTTCCAACCAGAGGTGTTCCAAGAAATCAGGGAGATCGCCCTTTGTCCCTTGCCAGGTCAGTAAGATGATTGGCTGCAAAATTGGACCCACTGTTCTGGTGAAGGAGGTTCTTTCTGGTGGGATCAATTTGTTGCATTGGGCAACCTGGTTCACATTACATGGAAATGGGGGCACCCAAGTGATTCCATGCATACCGATGGTGGAGCATGAGGTTAAAGGTCCTTTGGAAGCTATTTGGGGGTGGAAGAAAATTGTGAAGCTTTTAGTGGCAAAAGCAGAACAGGGCAATAGAGATGAAATTATTAGATTAGGTGATAAATATTTCTTATGAGTTCTTCAGCTTGAGCTTTATGGCCACTGTTAATTTGCCTGGAGCAAGGTTGTGTGGCAAGAGGGAATAAATCACATGTAGAAGAAACACCAATGCTTATAAAATATTAAAAGTTTGATTTGGAGTGATTGATGAAACAGGTTTGCAATGGAGAACACTCAGTCAAACCAGAGCTGTTGGTTACCCATTATACTACCTCCTGCATTCTAGCTGCCTCTACCAGTTGTGACAATAAGGACATCTTATTTGTACCATTGCCTAGTGTCCATGAAATGGGGGAGATGCTGATGGAAAATTCATCTTGATTTTCAAGAACTTGGATCAGGGAAAAGCAAATGTTGGTGCACAGATGTTAAAAGAAGTATCCATTTGAGCTTTTTCTTTTTTTCAGGATTCCCAATTTCCATCAGAAGGTCAAAGTTATCTTAATCAATGAAACTGAACCTTGGCCATTTATTTCTCTGTTGGCCTTAATTGCCATTTTGTGTTATGGGCAAGGCTGGAGTCTTTAGTTAGATGCACTAAAGCAACAAAGGGCTGGTCTGTCTCCTGGATCAGCTTCATTGCTTGCACAAGACCTTCAATTTTAGATAATATCCCTGACTGTTCATTTTTAGCCATTGTGCTCTAGGACTTAATCAGGTCACTTTCAAAAGGACTAAGTGATGTTTTTCTTATGCTGGCAGAGCATTGAGCTACACCCCCTATTGTCAAAGATAGAGATAAGATAGATGTTTGGCAGCCATCCATGTTAAACACAGCATTTTGTATTCTGTATTTAGAAGGGGTCTCACAATTTGACCAACATATAGCCAGATGGAGAAAATTCCAGAGTTTTTCAGGAAGGTCCTCATTTTTTTACATTAATGATAATAGAGTTGTTGAAAAACAGCTGAACTCTTTGGTGCATTTGGCGCATGGGGCCAAGATAGACAAATATAACATTATAATTAAAAATGGTCTTCCTTTATCACATAGGTTGCTTTCTTTAACAATTCTTTCATGACATAATTCGAAGATCTATCTTTCGCAAGTCATTTGAGAACATTCAAATGCTTGTCATATGCTGGCAGGTGATTTTAAAGACTTGGTGCTTTTCATCTTTTTATGTTTGCAGTCATATTTTTTCTATATTTTTTCCATATTTCCATATTTTTTCCATATTTTTTAGTATTGCACCACTTTAGGGATAAGGATGTGAACAATGCTGGGTAGTGTTGATCATGCACCACCAGAAAATTTAGGTATTGTATCAAAATGATATGCAAACTCTTATTAAGATACCTAAGACTGAAATATTAGTATTGTGCCCAGTTTTAGTACAAGAGTTCAACCAAGACATTGGAGCAAATTAAATGAGGCCTACCAAGACACTGGTGAATCTATGAATGAAATCCTATGAGGAATAGCTAAAGAATGTGGGAATGTTTAGCCTACAAACTGGCAGGAGACATAACAGCAATTTCCAAATATTCTGTATTCACTAAAGGTAAGGACCAGATGGCATTTCCCCTTTCAACATTGAATGCTACCAAACAGTCCTTACTGATAGAACATCAAAGAATAAGAAAACAAATTGTTCTTGAGCAGGGGTGGGATTCAAATTTCTTAACAACCGGTTCTGTGGATATGGCCTAATTTGTGGGTGTGGCTTGGTAATCATATGACTGGGTGGGCGTGGCTTGCTGAGTGAGCATGGCTTGGTGGTCATGTGACTGGGTGGGCATGGCTTGTATGTAAATATTATCAATATTTATGTAAATATTGACTTTTTTATAAAAAAGAGCAACTTTTACCCAAAAGCAGGCAAAGTAAGCAGGCAGATTGAGTTGCTCACAGAATCACAGGTTCACTTAGAGATCTATCTATCTGCCATCGGCTAGCTCAGTCTGTCACATAAAATTTGCTTGCAAGCAAACTCACAAAATTAACTCACAACACACCATGTTTGTAAATATTGAAATTTTTATTGAAAAAGAGCAACTTTTACCCAAAAGCAGGCAAAGTAAGCAGGCAGATTGAGTTGCTCACAGAATCACAGGTTCACTTAGAGATCTATCTATCTGCCATCGGCTAGCTCAGTCTGTCACATAACATTTGCTTGCAAGCAAACTCACAAAATTAACTCACAACACACCATGTTTGTAAATATTGAAATTTTTATTGAAAAAGAGCAACTTTTACCCCAAAGCAGGCAAAGCAGACAGGCAGATGGAGTTGCTCACAGAATTACAGATTAACTTAGACCTCTATCTATCTGCAATTGGCTACCTGAGTCTGCACTGAAAAGCTTCAGTCCTAAGGAAGCTTTGGCTCTGCTTTTAAATTAGCTAGAAAGCAAGAACTTCAAGGATTTCCTGCTTTCTAGCTAATCTAAATCTCCCAGCAGAGCAAAACAGCTAGTGGTTGGGGAAGGGGGAAGGAAAAATAGTAACTTACCAAACCAAGCAAGTTGGATGGCTCGCATGCCAGGTAAAGAGTGAGTGGCAGGGACGGGAGCCAGTGGAGAGATTTGCCGGTTGTCTGAACTGGGGACAATCGTGTGTGCAGCATTTGCAAGAAAACATCAGCTGTGCCACCTGGACACACTTGGGTGCGCAGCGTTTGAAAATCCTCTTATTTCCTGCTTTTTCAACCTCAACTGTGCCGCACAAAGCAACTGAGGAGGGAAAAACAGGGAATAAAGAACAGCCTAGAGCCCGGGCAGGTGGGTGGGCCAAAAACCAAAACGATTCGATGTCAGCTGCTCTTCACAGCTACAAGTTCTATAGAACCGGGCCGAACCGGTAGCATCCCACCCCTGTTCTTGAGCATAAAACTTAGTGCTTTAGAACTGCAAGCTTCAAACCCCTGTTGCTCCCTCAGCCCTTCTAATCTAAGCCAGACATTAGTTGAAATTAATTCTCTCTCATTGGCATCAATGGAGGAGTTAAACCAAAAGAAGAAAAAGAAAAGAAAGCACAAGTGTCCCTCTTTCCTTCCACTTTGACAAATTCATCACTTAAAAAAGCTTTTAATGTCCTTGAAGTGTTAGAACTGTGTTAGAACTCTTCACAAGATCGGTTCAGATTGCCTTGTCTATGACCCTTATTTATCGCCACTCTCTCGCTGTAGTGCAAGTTCCCTTATCCTCTGGAAAATAACAAATTACCTGTTATTAATTTCTCTACTAAAATAACAAATAAATTTCTGGGAATGACTGAAAGGCCAACCGCATTACAGTCCTCGTGGTCACATATTCACATGATTCAGGGATTTCAGTTTCAGAACTGTTTACCATTCTGTTGTGAATGAATAAATGTTTAATAAAGTTATCTAAAGCTTGAAGTCAAGTGCAGGGTTCTGGCCCTGCACTTCTGATTGGCTGTTAAATGGCGAGATCAGATTGGTCTGTTCAGGAGAATCTGATTGGCCATTAGCAAGCCGTTCTCATTGGTCAACGGAGCTAGCGCTCAGGTTGTCATTGGTTGAATAGTTAATAAGTTGCCTATATAAGGAAGGCTGTAGCAGCCATCCAGTTTGAGTTGTCACACCATGTAAATAAAGAGTTGAAGTTCACTGTTTCACCGGCTCGTCTCCATTCTTCACACCCATGCTCCACACTTAACACTGGCGACGAGGGTGGGATGTGGAGATGTCAGAGCTGACTAAACAACGAAGAAGACAACCGAGCACATGGCTGAGACGCACAATGGCGGAACCATGTCCGGCGGCGTCGTACCACCCGCTCCGGTCGACCCAGCGCAAGAAGACTGGGAGTCCTACATGGATCGTTTCCAAATGTTCTTGGAAACCAATAATTTGAAGGATGCCACAACCAGGAAGAAACAGGCGGTATTCCTAACGCATTGCGGGCCGACCATATTCAAGATGGCCAAGGCACTAGCAAAACCGGCTGAAGTGAAGGCTATGGACTGGGACGTCCTCGAACCTCTACTAAGGGCCCACTATGCACCGACCGTACCAACGCTCGTAAGACGGCACAAGTTCTACCAAAGAAACCAGTGGAAAGGAGAGAGCGTTGCCGATTTCGTTGCGGACCTCCGAAACTTGGGAGGCCTCTGCGGGTTCGCCGACCTGGAAGAGGCTTTGAGAGTAGTTCTGGGATTAGATGCGCTAAACGTGCAGAGCAAGATAATGGCGAAGGGCGACATTAGCCTTGCCAATGCCATCGCTGATGCTACTGCAGCAGAAGCAACCAGGAAGTCGGCTGCCCAACTGCGCCACAACCGCACTCCGACACACCAACCAACCTGCGACATTTCACCTAAGTCAGAAGGACAGCTATCGACGGCCCACCACGAGGACCTCTCTTCGTTGTCAGACAGCAATGAAGAAGAGGTCCATCGACTGCGGTCCGATCGGGACCATTACCCAAAGTCCCAGCAACCATGCGCTGGCTGCGGGGCCAACCATTACCGGTCCGAATGCAAGTTCCGCGACGCGCTCTGCCATGAGTGCGGGAAACAAGGCCATATCAGACAAGTCTGTAGAAGCCTCCTAGGACCCAGCCAGACCTTGAAGGGGGCCAACTATCGCCAATTGACAGGAAACCATCCTGTAAGGCGAGAACCAGTAAACCACTCCTACAGAAACCGAACCATGAATTGCCCGACGAAGCGAGAAGAGGCTCACCAAACTATCACTATCGGTCACGCCTCTTCCTTGGATGCCAAGAAAATCCAAATTAAAGTGGCCATCGAAAATCAGCCCTGCCAAATGGAAGTCAACTCAGGATCGTCTCTCTCGATGGTTTCCTGAAGACCCTCAAGCAACTCATCTCTACTATCCAGCGCCAAGACCTTCATTCCCAAAGACTCATACTTAAAGACTATCAGGGGAACCGGATTCCAGTCGTGGGATTCAGTCAAGTCCGGGTTTCGTTCAAAAACCGCACAGCATACTTACCCCTGACTGTGATCGACAAGGACCAGCCCAGCCTGTTAGGCCTCCAATGGTTCGCACAACTCGGCATTGAAGTGGCAGGCATTAACCGAATCGGCGGCAGTGACTGGGAGGAGGACCTCGTCCATGAATTCAGGGACATCTTCGCGGAAAAGCTAGGCGAGTACAAGGGGACCCCGATATCATTTAGCCTTAATCCAAAAATAGCTCCCATCCACCTTAAGCCTCGTCGAGTTCCGTTCGCACTGAAGCCGAAAATCAACGAACAGCTTGATAAGTTAATAGCCCAGGGAGTGTTAGAGCCAACCGATCACTCTTCCTGGGAGACCCCAATCGTGACACCCATTAAGCCGGATGGTTCGATTAGAATTTGTGGGGACTGCCAAGCCACCCTGAACCACGCCCTGCAGCAGAACCCATATCCGGTGCTGGTGGTGCACCTCCTCCATTCCCTGGGGGGCAGAAAAGTCTTCGCTAAACTAGACTTAGCTCAGGCTTATCAGCAACTGCCAGTTGATGAAAAAAACGGCACAGGCACAGACGATCGTGACGAACTGAGGTGCCTTTAAATGTACGCGGCTCCAATTCGGAGTGAGTGTAGCCCCGGGGATCTTTCAGAGCCTGATGGAAAGGGATTAAAGGCGTTGTCCCCTACTTTGACGATATGTTAATTGCTGCCCCTACTTCAAAAATTTTACGGGATCGTTTAAGATTGGTTCTCCAGAAATTCAAAGATGCAGGCCTTAAGGTGAAGAAAAATAAGTGTAAGCTGTGTACAGATCGTGTCAAATTTTTAGGGTACTTAATTGACAGTCAGGGCATTCACCCTACAGATAGCAAATTGAGAGCAATAAAAAACACTCCCATACCCCGGAATAAGGCCGACCTCCAGGCATTTCTAGGCCTCATCAATTTTTATAACGTATTCTTGCCACACAAGGCGACTGTCCCTGAACCTTCACATCGTCTACTGGACAAAAAAGCAATTTGGGTATGGGGTCATAGAGAAGAGCAGGCTTTCCATAATGTGAAAAAACTACTGACTTCTGACGCTATACTAATGCAGTACAATGAAACCTTACCATTAAATATCACGTGTGATGCATCGCCTTTTGGAGTGGGCGCCATTTTGAGACATGTATTGCCTAATGGTAGCGAAGCCCCTGTTGCCTATTTTTCAAAGACGCTCTCGAAAACTGAGCAAAATTATAGCCAGATTGATAAAGAAGCCCTTGCAATTGTGTCGGCTGTCAAAAGATTTCATGAGTACGTGTACGGCCGGGCTTTTACTATAGTGACTGACCACAAACCTTTGCTGGGAATAATAGCTGAGGATAAGCCAACCCCCTATATATTATCTCCCAGAATGACTCGCTGGTCAGAATTCTTGGCTGCTTATAATTATCAGCTGCAATACCGCCCCGGGAAAGCTATTTTCCACGCCGACGCGTTGAGCCGTGCACCGCTTCCAGAGACTATCGACGATCCCGCGCCAACAATGACAACGTTGCAGATCGAGACACTTCGTGCACCGCCATTAACTGCCCGTGATATCGCGAGAGAAACAAAATGTGACCCTGCCTTAGCACGAGTCCTCACGTGGGTGGAACGCGGATGGCCATTGGACCAAGTATCAGATGACTTCGCACCATTCAAAAGTCAACAAACAGAGTTGTTTTCTCAAAAGGGCTGCATCATCTGGGGCGATAGAGTCGTTATCCCAGAATGACTCCAACAAGCACTACTAAGAACCTTGCACGATGGCCACCCCGGCATCGTGCGCATGAAGGCCCTCGCATGAAGCTATGCGTGGTAGCCAGGCATCGACAAGCAAATTGAGACATGGGTCAAAACTTGTCATAGATGCCAGGAAGTAAGCAACGCTCCACCAAAGGCAATCCCAACCGAATGGGAGACACCGCAGGGACCCTGGTCCCATATCCATCTGGATTTTGCTGGGCCGACCAAAGGCCACACCTTCTTGTTAACCGTAGACACCTACTCGAACTGGCTCAAAATCCACCGAATGAGGAACATGACAACCGAAGCGGTCATTAAAAAACTAGAAAGACTGCAACCCACGGATTACCAGACTTCTGGTATCCGACAATGGGCCCCAATTTACTGCGCTGTCCTTTGAGCAGTACCTGGCGGACCGCAGTATTCGACATGCGCTCAATTCGCCTGTGCATCCTGCAGCCAATGGAAGGGCCGAGCGCATGGTACAATTCTTCAAGAAAACACTACAGAAAGTGGACTATGACAACATCGAAGAGAAGATAAACCGCATCCTCTTTTTACAGCATATCACTCCTCACAGCGTCACCAACAAAACTCCCACTGAGCTGCTAATGGGACGAAAGCTCCACTCCCACCTCGACCGGTTACACCCAGCGTATGAACCGGAGAAACCACTCGGATCCAGCGGCCGATGCCGTACCTTCCAAGTAGGCGATTTGGTGTTCGCTAAAAATTTATTGGGCGATCCGTTGTGGGTAGAAGCAACTGTGGTCCGTGTAACCAGCCCGAGATCATACCTTGTACAATGCCCTGACGATAGACTTTGGAAGCACCATATCGATCAATTACGATCAAGGCTGCAGTCAGGCATCTCCGAACCCCCTAATAACCAAACTGGTGGGGGGGAGATACAGAGGAAGATGAACTTCAATTAGCAGAAAACCTTTTTGAAGGAAACGATAGCGGAACGGAAACACGTGAAGAGGAATCAGGGATGGGAGTGAGCTCACCTCAGGGTGATACCGAAGATGTTGGTGACAACAAAAACGCAAACTCAGAATCAGAGGCACCCCTTTCGCCAAACAACACCCTACCTCAACAAGAGTGCAGCCAAATACCGGGTGCACAGCGAAAATCAAATAGACTAACAAAACAACCGTCCTACCTCAAGGACTACGTAACCGCACCCTGTAAATGGAACCTGGGGGGAAGGGGTGTTGTGAATGAATAAATGTTTAATAAAGTTATCTAGAGCTTGAAGTCAAGTGCAGGGTTCTGGCCCTGCACTTCTGATTGGCTGTTAAATGGCGAGATCAGATTGGTCCATTCAGGAGAATCTGATTGGCCATTAGCAAGCCGTTCTCATTGGTCAACGGAGCTAGCGCTCCCAGGTTGTCATTGGTTGAATAGTTAATAAGTTGCCTATATAAGGAAGGCTATAGCAGCCATCCAGTTTGAGCTGTCACACCATGTAAATAAAGAGTTGAAGTTCACTGTCTCCATTCTTCATTCGTCTCCATTCTTCGCACCCATGCTCCACACTTAACACATTCCATGGTTTGCTTAAAAAACATCAGGAAGCCAAAAAAAAAAAAGTTTAGTTGTGACTTCCATTTGTAGATTGAAAAGAGGGCAGTAGCATTTTAAATACACAAAACAGAAGCTGTTTGCACACTCAGCTAGAAATCATCAACTGGCAAGTCATAGAAACAGGATGCTGGGTAGTGATGAGGTATCTGGCTAGCAATGAACCATTTGTGAGTAACCCTTTGACCAAACCACAAAGTTCTATGATAGAAGAGAGATTCTAAAAAATAAGCAATATTCTCAGAAGAGATCTTAGATAAGTTTTATGGGTATCAATTTGAAGCATGCAGGAAAAATGTACCACCAACCAAGTAATTAAAGATTCTAAGCAGTGTATTAAATATTATATATGTATTCTCTTAGTGGCTTATGACTTATCATTTTAAGTATTCAAGGGCACATTTCACACCAAAATCTGCAGATGCTGCAATGAAGGAAATGAGACATCGGTGGTTATTCTAAAGTATTAATTATTTAATGCAACTGGTGGCACAAAATGAGAGAAGATTGCAAAAATTAAAAATGAAAAGAACTGGGTTAGTATTTTTCATCTATGGAAATAGATGATATCATTCTCTTCATTCAAGGACAAGAAAAAAGTGTGGTTTAAACAAGAGAAGCTTAAATATCAGGAAGAATTTTTACATTTTATCATGCTTGGTACATACTATTAGGGATAACATTGTTTACCCTAACTGGTTTAGGTAAAATAATAAATATGTTATCATAGTTTGTTAGTTAAAGTGTCTGCAACTTTAACTGTAGGAATGTAATTAAGGGAGTGGTTGTAAAAGCACCATAAAAGAAGCAAGACATGGCAACTTGCTCTCTCTGGCTTGATGATCCCTAATTACTGGATGAAGACTGCGTTTTTCTCCTACTGGAAAGGGAGAGAGAAAGGACTGATTTATTGTAAGTGAACTGACATTGGATATTCTACACGGACTTTGCTAACTGAATATCCTTGAATGGACTGACTAAAACGATACATGACTAATGGACTGTTATTTTGACTATGCTATAAACTCTAAATGGAATAAACTATATTTTTGACAATACAAGCGTATCTGTTATTTTTACTATATGTTAACAAACACACAAACTTATCTCACTCATTTATCTGTATGCCTATCTGACTAACGCTGCACATTCTGTTTTGCTTGTCTCCTTAACCCTGGTTGGGGAACACAGGCTTAACACTGGTTATGGGCCCAAGCTTAACACTGGTTATGGGCCCAGAGGCTGCAAAGTCAGTTTAACTAGGATAAAACAGATTTATGTAAAAAGTGAGAGTTTGTGCTGTTATACATTACAGTAAACAGACAGCTGTGTTTTATTAATTATAGTTTTATATCCATATAAGAAAACATGGCACAAGTCAATTTACAAAGTTTGTCCCTTATATCCAAGCTGGATGGAACAAACTATGTATCATGGTCTATGAAATGTAGTCTACTTCTATGAAGAGAAGGTCTGTGGAACATAATTGAAAACCCACCAAACGTAGAGGAATGGGATCCAGAGATTGAGGAAGATAGACAAAATATAAAAGACTTTAAACTGAAAAATGAACAAGCTCTTTGCATAATAGGACTAACACTGTCTGACCGAGCAAACGGCTGTTGGGTGTTGGCAGAAGCTGAAGAGGATTTATGTCAGAGATAACAATGGTGCTCACATAAATCTAACACAGAAGCTTTTCAGGACGCATCTCCAAATGAATGGTGATATGCTGAGTCATTTGAATTCTATAAAAAGCATTTTTCAAGAACTGCACGAGAAAGAACTTATTTTCTCTGAACTACACCAAGTCTACATAATTCTATCATCACTAGATGTAAGTTATGATAACTACATCACTTCCCTTGAAATATTGCCTTAGGAAAGTCTAACTTTAACTGATATAACTGGCAGATTGATTGAAGAGGCAAGAAGAAGATTTGAAAGAGATCAATTAAGGAGGGAGCAACCTCAAAAAGAAGATAATGAATCTCCTACTGCATACGCAATTAAAAAGTGTTTTAATTGTGGAGGAAGAGGACATTTGGCAAGATTTTGTAAAAAAGCAAAGCGCCAGAACGCTGACCAGAATACTAAAAGTAATCAAAAGATAAATAAAAATTTAGAGTTAGCCATGTATATTAACGGAGCTGTAAAAAATAATTTATGGGTGGTTGTGGAGCATCCCACTATATAACAAATGATAACAAAAAATTTATTAAAATGTCCAAGAGTACGCAGCAGATATCGTGAGCCAATGGCTGGAAACTGAAAGCTAAAGGTCAAGGTATAGCATATTGTTCTTTCATAAAAGAGAATGTAAAAATGTTATATGTACCACAACTTAAGTTTAATTTAATTTCAGTTAGAATTTTGGTTAAACTAGGATATGTAGTTACTTTTAAAGGAGATAACTGCATAATTGAAAAAGAAGATAAGAAAATTACTGCATCTTTAAGAGGTGAATTATATGTGTTAAATGATAATGGTTTAGAGGTGGCTAACATGATTTATGATAATAAGAAACCTCATGATGAATGTATTCACTTGTTACACCGATGGCTAGGGCATTTAAATTTTAAAATGCTTAAGAGAACTGTTCAATTATCTAAAGGAATAAGTTTGAAACCTTGTAATAAGTATTTGTAATGTTTTGCTTGTAATCAAAGCAAAAACAAGGCCATACCGGCTAATAGAGTTGATGGATTTACTACCAAAGAGTCTTTAGAAGTAGTATTTGCCGATTTAATAGGTCCGAAAAAACCAAGTGTAGGAAGTGCTCGATACATATTAAGTATAATGGACCACTATTCTAGACATGGGTTTTGCTATTTAATGAAGAGCAAAACTGAAACATATCTAAATATCTTTAATTGGATAAAATTTGCTGAAAGGAAAACTAAAAAGAAATTAGTAACTCTTATAACAGATAATGGTGCGGAATTTACAAATAATAAATTCCAGAATAGACTAAGAATGTTAGGTATTCAACATAAAAAGTCTGCACCATATAGGCCACAACATAATGCCTTTATAGAGAGACGAGGCCAAAAACTACAGTCAATGGCACGTACTATGTTGTCTGATTCAGAATTACCTGACAATTTGTGGGGAGAAGCAATAATGTGTGGTAATCATATATTAAATAATGTTGTTAATTCAACAACAGGTGAATTACCATTCACACTGTGGCATGGTACAAAACCTGATTCAAGTTACATGCACACATTTGGAGCACCAGCATGGGTGCATATCCCTTCACAACTCAGACACAAAGGACAGCATAGAGCTAAAAGATTAATTTTTGTAGGATATGAATCTAATCATAGATCTTATAGATTCTGGGAACCAAGTACATCTAGAGTTTACACCAGTGCTAGTGCTAAATTCTTAGAACATGTAGGATGGAATAGATTAGAGCAAGATTTAAATAACGAAGTAATTATTGAACCCTACAAAAGGCAAAAAGATGAGACTAGTTATAAGAAGAGTCCAATTAAAGATGAAGTCCACGAAGAGCAAATAGGACCAGAACAAGAAGAAATAGTTGATCAGGAAGAGTTAGATAATCAAGAACAGTTAATAAATGAAAGTCTACCTGTAAGTCCTGTAATACCTAGACGTACTACACGTGTAACTAGACCACCTGATCGGTATCAAGCAAGTATAGTTTGCCAAGTAACTAAAGTTCCAACTAGTGTAGATGAACTTAAGATGTATCCTGCTAAGGATCAGGAGAATTGGCAAAAGGCAATGGAAAAAGAACTAAATTCATTAAAGGTAATGAAAGTATATGAAGATACTAAATTACCTCCAGGAGAAAAATCCATTGGGTGTAAATGGATATTTAAAGTAAAAACTGGAAATGATGGGACTATTACCCATAAAGCTAGGTTGGTAGCTCAAGGATTTAATCAAACTGCATCTGATTACGATGAAGTTTTTGCACCAAGTCTTAAAGCAACATCTTTGAGAGCAGCTTTAGTGTGGGTAGCTAAGAAAAACTTTGTCATTAACCATTTAGATGTAGAAACTGCTTATTTGCATGCACCATTGCAGCACACTATATATGTGAAAAAGCCAATTATTATAAAAGACAATAAAGTAAATAGTAATGATTGTTGGAAACTCAAAAAGAGTCTTTACGGGTTGAAACAATCTGGCTTTGAGTGGAACCAATATATTGTGAAAGAATTAAACAATATAGGATTTAAATCTGGTTTAGCAGATCCATGTGTGTTTAAAAGAGAAAATAATGGAACGGTGTCATTATTGTTATTATTTACAGATGATATTGCTTTGATAACTAAGACTAATAATGAAGCTAATGAGATTATATCATTATTAGCTAAAAAGATAAAATTAAAGCATTTAGGTGAAATTAAAAAGTATCTAGGATTGACAATTAACAAAACAAAAAATGGATTTAAGATATCTCAAGAAGATAAAATTTGCCAATTAATTAAAACGTATAAAATGGAACTTTGTAAAACGGCAAAGACTCCAATGAGTCAGGAAGTTTGCCAAACTGATGATCAAAGTCCCAAATTTGATAAGTCCATATATCAATCTTTGATTGGTAGCTTATCATATATCAGCAATTGGTCAAGGCCTGATATAACTTATAGTGTTAATCAGCTGGCACGTTTTAATTCAGATCCACATCAATGTCATTGGCAATCATTAAAGAGAATTTTAAGATGTCTTAAAGGAACAATGAACCATGCATTGTATATAGAACCAAAGGGTGATTTGAGTCTTAGTGCCAATGCAGATGCAAGTTTTGCAACTGACATAAACACTAGAAAATCAACATCTGGGATGGCTATATTATTTGGTAAGACACTAATAGGGTGGAGGTCAATCAGACAACAGCATATCAGCTTGTCCACGATGGAAGCGGAATTTTCATGTCTGTCATTACTATGCACTGACTTAATTTTGTACAAACAGTTATTATTAGACATGGGTATAACTGTTAAAGATTCCATTATTGTGTACGAGGACAACCAAGCAGCCATAAAGTTAGCTACTAGTATTGCTGTAAAAACTAAATCAAAGCATACTGATTTAAGATACTTAAATGTTAGAGAATCTGTAAAGAATGGGCTAATTAAATTGGAATACTGCATGACAGAAGAAAACATTGCAGACCAATTTACAAAAGCTCAAGGAGTAGTCAAGTTTAAAGAAAGTTGTCACTACTATAATTTAAAAGTGTAAATAGTTATATTATTATTATTAACCTAAAAGGGGAGAATGTTAGGGATAACATTGTTTATCCTAACTGGTTTAGGTAAAATAATAAATATGTTATCATAGTTTGTTAGTTAAAGTGTCTGCAACTTTAACTGTAGGAATGTAATTAAGGGAATGGTTGTAAAAGCACCATAAAAGAAGCAAGGCACGGCAACTTGCTCTCTCTGGCTTGATGATCCCTAATTACTGGATGAAGACTGCATTTTTCTACTACTGGAAAGGGAGAGAGAAAGGACTGATTTATTGTAAGTGAACTGACATTGGATATTCTACACGGACTTTGCTAACTGAATATCCTTGAATGGACTGACTAAAACGATACATGACTAATGGACTGTTATTTTGACTATGCTATAAACTCTAAATGGAATAAACTATATTTTTGATAACACAAGCGTATCTGTTATTTTTACTGTATGTTAACTAACATACAAACTTATCTCACTCATTTATCTGTATGCCTATCTGACTAACGCTGCACATTCTGTTTATCTTGTCTCCTTAACTCTGGTTGGGGAACACAGGCTTAACACATACGTAAAAAAAACTAGAAAATGTTGGATTCAAATACATACACTGATTTGGAGGGTTTTAAAGATTAATGTACAATTGAGACCAGAGGAATTTTAGGGGGGACTGATGGACAAACAGTTGAAAAAATGTAATGGTAGTTTATTTTTGTATGTGATAGCTATAGCAAGAGTATTGTATGCATAGATGAAAAAACTCAGCAATACATACAAAGGAGGAATGGCTAGTGAAGATGATTGTACCTGTTGAAATGATCAAACTTATTAGAGAAAAGACAATGTCTGCATTTATTGCTGATTGGAAACCCTTAGAAACTTTTTGTAGTGTTGGAAAAAATATTTATCTGGTTCAGTTTCAAGCTGGAGAAAAGCACTGGAGACAAAATGGTGCTTGATTGGAAAGAGGATCCATTTACTGATGTACAAAACCACCAAGGTTTGTGGTTCTGGTGCAGCTGACAAAATGGAGTTGAGAGTGGGGTTTTTTTATACCTTCTTTGGGCTTTGTATTTGAGCTTCCTGTTCCTGTGCAAGAACCTGTCCTTTAATGTTCTATTGGCTGTTGTCAGGTTCCTATGGGTCATGTAGAGGTTATGTAGGGGTCATAGAAATCGCTATAGGCAAAAGAGGAAATGAGAATCCTAAGTGCTTGTCTGAGCTAATTTTGTCAACCTTTTATGTGTTGCTTATCTGGGTTTCTGTCTCGATCCAGTCTTTCTGAATGGATTATCAAATCTGCATTTCTAAAAGCTAACCTTGGTTCCTCCTTGGGGCAGGGAAACTGAGGCTGGTTTCTGAATAGGCTGGCCCAGTCTTTCTTAATGGGCACAAAATATCTGCTGTGGGCTATTAAGAAATACTGAGTCTGCTTTCTGTCTTTTAAAAAATGTTTCTCTGTTAGGGAAATATAATATTCTGCCTTTTTAATATTTCCCAACATATTTCATTCTTCTGGGAATGGGTGATAACTTTCTACAATGGAAAATTGGGGGGGGGGGGAATGCTCTCATGATTTATGTTTTTGATGGTTAGATTGGCTAAATTACAGAAAGGAGAGACATGTAACAGAAAGAAGTAAATTTATAACTACTCACAATTGGTGTAAAGAAGATGGGAATACAGTTCTTTGTATCTTTTTTGTTTTCTATTTTTCTTTTCTTTTATTTCCTTTCTTGTACTTTTAGCTTTCTCTTTGATTTCTTTCTTTTTCTTTTTTCTTTCTTAATTTTTATTAGTTTTATTAGAATTTTATTATTAAAAAGGAACACTTTTCTAAAGATAGACTCAGAAAATGAAGAAAATTGTCGAGAGGCTATAGAATTCCATCAGTTGAAGATTAGATAAAGAATATTTGGAGCGTTCTGGGTTTATTAAATGTTGATATCAATCCTTTTCAGGACTGCAAAGGCAATCCAGATAATGCATTTATTGTAAGTAAATAAAATGGAGCATCACTGTTTATTTTGTTCTATTACATGACCTGAAATCACAATATATAAATATTATGCTGAACAGTCATACTTTCTATGCATTCCTATATATTTAGGATAGCCATATCTCAACAATAGGGTATGTCCTTTGCAGTCAAAAAGTCCCAATTCAATTCTTGGCATTTCATGATATTGCTTGCATCTCATAGTAGAGTTGAAAACCTAAAATTTCTGAGAGCTGTTTCCAGTATACAGTATTTTTTTAAAGATAGATACACATTCTGACCAGTGGTGGGATTCAAATTTTTTTACTACCGGTTCTGTGGGCGTGGCTTGGTGGGCGTGGCAGGGGAAGGATACTGTAAAATCTCCAGTCAGAGGTGGGATTTGCCGGTTATCCCAACTACTCAAAATTTCCACTACCGGTTCTTCAGAACTGATCAGAACTTTTCCTGACTTTTCCTGCATGAACCCATCTATCCATTCTCCAAGCCTACAATTAGACCTACCGTAAGACTTTGTAACACACCACACGTCACATATGCCTAACATTCTTTGTATGCTGGAATATAAATTATGAGAAGTGTGCAGATATTCGTTATAAAGGATTTTGAGATATTTTTCATAGGTTACATAGATTTCAGGCGTCAAAACCAGACTAGCTCAACCCACCCCCAAAAATATCTGTAGGTGTTACAGCTAGGTGGTAAACCAGATATTGCTGTTTAAAATGAGATCAGGAATGTGCTATAATACTGAAAATTCACTGAAAATGACAAGCTTGCAACACTGAGCTTTTTGGACAGATATGTGGAGAGACAGACTACATTTGCAGTGCAGTAACTAGAAAAAACATCTGCAGTTCAGTGATCAGACAAGCTCTCCCCCACCACACACACACACACAGCACTCTAACCTATGTTTTTGCCCAAGTCAATATTCTGGGCATGTCTCCCAGTTACTAATGTCGTATGCAGTCTTACAGTTGGCACTGTGCTTTGTGGATGGCTAATTCTGCTGCATCTCTTTATCATACCAGATGAAGAGAGTAGGTAGAGGCTGACGGGAAAAACGGAAGCCCCGAAAAAGGGGTAATGATGCAGCAGGCAGGCTCCTTATGCGCAAGTCCTTTGGGTTCAAAAAAACAATGGCTCAATTCATTTTTTGTACTTTTATCTGCAAGTCAAGTACACCTATTTACTGTACTCCAGCCTGACCCATTGCTATATGTAAATTATATGCTCATCAGGAAGTAACAATTAAAATGGAACATGGAACAATGATTAGCTCAAAATTAGGGAAGGGCCCACTTTGTATCTAGTCATCTTATTTATCAAATCTATTATGCAAAAGGTATCATCAGAAACATTAAGCTGGAAGGAACAGAAATTGGAATTAAAGTTGCTGGAAGAAATGTTACTGGTCCCAGTTATGCTGATAGTATCATCTTAGTGGATGGAAATGAGGAAGACTTAGGGTGTCCCATGTTGACAGTATAAGATGAAACTGCAAAAAGCACTTTGATACTTTATACAGTATATTTTAAAAAAAAACACCAAAAACCAAAAGTTTATATCAACTGCTACTGCCAATCAAAAACTGAAGAATTAGCGGAAGTAGTAACAGATTATTTTTCTGAACTGAAAAATCCACATGGAAATACTACAACAAGCTATATAATAAGACACATAAAATATTCCATGATAGATAAAGTAGACAGCTCCCAAGAAGTATTAATTATAAAGCTGAAGCTTAAATATTTTAAACACACAATGCAGAAGTAAGAGTCTATAGAGAGGATCCTGATGCCTGGAAAAACTCAAGGCAGTATCAAATGAGGTTGGCACAAAATGCTAGATACTATTATTGGTAGCACAAGCATGAACTTAAAGGAACTCAAAAGAACAGTTATTGACATACAAGTGACTGAACAACTGAAGAAGAAGAACAAATGCAACTGACAGATCTGTATGGAAAGAATTTTGGGTTCAATGAAGCATTGAACTTTGGGGTTTCAATGAAACAAGAGCAGTATATCGTCCAGTGACAGGAGTTACATCAGAATAATTCCTTAGATGTGCTTAACTTATATTTATTCTTTTCCTCCCAACCAAACTTTCCAAGCTTCATTGCCTCTTTGTCGTCTGGAATGCAGCCCTTCCCTACCAGGAATCCAGGCCACATTCCATCACAGATAATATGAAGATACATGTTTTCAGCAATATGAAAATACATGTTGAAGCCTGGGAATATTTTTCCTATTTTTTTTACTTGAAGAATCGATCAAAAAGAAAAATAAGGGATTTTTGTTGCTAATTTTAACTTGTGATAACCAGAAACATTTCCTTCTCATCCTTTTCTAACTGGAGAGTTTCCATCTTCTCAGATTGTGTACATCATCATGTTCTAAGAGGAATATTTCTATGTACATAGTAAATCATTTAGTTTTTATATAGGGATATTTATTTCCCTATTTATTTAAAGTTGCCAACATCTCAGGCATCTCAATCTATCCAACTCCTTCTCTAAAAAAGAATTGTTTTCAATAAGCAGGAATAATTTCAAGAAACTAAAGAAGTACTTTGATTTATCTAACATTTGAAATCCTTAATACCACTGAATGTATTAATATAAGTATTGGAAATCAAACAGAACAAAAGTCTCCTGGAAGAAATTTGATGAAACTATTAATTTTGCATAAAAAATGTAGATCATATTTTTTTAAAAAAAATACATCATCTTTAAACAGGTTTAACTCAGTAATCAATTGCACTGAAGAACATAATTAAATCCATTTATGCAAACAACTTCAGGCGAAGGCAGTAATTTTTCACTTTGAAAATTGATAGCATATAAAAACTGTCATCTTGCTTGTTTTTTAAGCCAATCAGTAAATCAATTGCTATCGTCTTTGATCTTCAGACATTGCAATCTGACATTTATGTATCTCTTTTTTTTCTAGAGAGGATTTTTTTTTATTCTTTCCAATGCAAAGAAATGTTAGGGGAAAAGTATGTAAAATATAGTTCAGGACTCTGAGCTCTGTTTTCAGGACAGAGCAGAATAATTCTGAGAAAATTAATCAGGATGGAACTCAATTTGCTGGAATCAGAGAAGCCAGAAAAAAAAATCAAGTTTAAAAATAGTCTAGATCTGGCTGAGAGCTGGAGAAAACATTTTTTAAAAAACCAAAACCAAACCAAACAATGCATCTTCATGAGAGAGACAGGTGGTCACCAACTCAGGATACTGTTAAAATGCTCTATTTTAAGCCCCACCAATCTCTTCATTCATAACCCAAAAAGGAGGTATGCAGCCTGCCCCATGGTTCACATTTAATGATTTATATTGTTTTAAATATCTATAAAATACAAAGAAAAAATAAAAAAAAATCTTTTGATTTTTATGTTTGAAATAGAGCATTTCTTTCATGTGTGGCTCCATACATGAATTCATCAAATGTGAACTGAAAATATGTGGCTAAGCCAAGATATGTTTCTAGTTGCTTCAGACTGCGACGATTGTCAAGTTATTAGTTAAGCTTTTGTTGTGGTTGGGAGTGATGGAAAGAGAAAGAGCAAAGAAGTTAATATTAAGTTATATCATGTTGATTAACTATGCAGATCAAACAGCAGCTGTGGGTTTCTCTTGTAGTCAATGGCACAACACACAGAGTACTAAAAGAACTGGGATGATGAATTAATATTAACAATATTAATATTGTTGACTAATGCCAATGGAGGATTAAAATTTTGCACACATCAAGTTGTTAGGAATAGTGCTTTTCTTATTTATATATATTTTATGATTGAAAAAAATAATAATCATGTACAGAGCTATATCTTTACTAAAATAGGTTCATTAATGTGTGATTTCCAGGTGAAAAATAATCCTAATACTTCCCTAGAAATGAATCAGACCATGCATATCTGTTCCTGATCATAATGATACCAAAATGATGAAATCTGTAACCTATAACATCTCATAGAAGAACGTAAAGGACTGAATTTGTATGCATACATTTTGGGTTGACCCTCAAACTTCAAATTTGATGCCTATGAATTTTTCTCTAAGACTGAAGTACTTTGCATTGAATTAACACTGTCTAAGGTCAAAAATTAAGGTTTGTTTAAAAACACTCCCTATAAGCCCCCATTTTTTGAAAGTTAATAAAAAATAAACATCTCTATGGTGGTTTAAATTATAAATTTTCTAAGATGTACCTTGGAGAGATGGAGCTGAGAAAATTGGCTCAATTTTCCTTTCAAATTAGTGAAGGTTTTCATCAATTCATTCTAAACAGCTGCAGAGTTATTTATCATGTTCGTGTAAAACATTTTATATACTTTAGGGGACAATATTGGAAAAGTATGCTCCTTGGGCAAAGCAAATGTTACCAATTCTAATTTAAGACACAGCCCTGTGTTCTACTGTGGACTCTTCTCCACATTATCTTCTTAATGAAACTGTACATCTTGAATATCCTGTCTGCCCATAAGAGAGTCAGTAGAAGTAAAGCTAACTTAAGGAGCCACGGTGGCACAGAATGCAGTACTGCAGGCTACTTCTGCTGCCTGCCAGCTGCCTGCACTTTGGCAGTTCAAATCTCACCAGGCTCAAGGTTGACTCATCTTTCTGAGGTGGGTAATATGAGGACCCAAACTGTTGGGGGTGGCAATAGGCTGACTCTGTAAACCGCTTAGAAAGGGCTGTAAAGCACTGTGAAGCTGTATATAAGTCTAAGTGCTATTTCAAACTTTGTGCATGCTCTCATTCTGGCTAAGAGTGGTCACATGAACACATTTGAACATTATTCTATTTTGAAAAAAGAAAAAGCTGTTTGCTCTTTGGCCAAGATAAGCTGTTAAGTAAATTGTTGTTGAAAAAAAAACCCATGAAGGCTAAATACAGCTTCCAAAGCTAAAACTGATCACAGTGATAGTAAATGACTGCAATAAAGTCTGATTGACTGACAGATTGACAGGCTATTAATTTTAAATGTTCAAGACATGACAAGTAGGATGAAGAGGAAAAAGATATGTCAAGTATGAGATCTCTTGCTTTCTATTACAATTTCACGTCTGTAATTCTGATAACTTCCTTGCTTTCCATCATATCCTGTAGTCTGTTGAGCAGATTTTTTTTTTGTCTAGAGTTGTTTCTGTACAGTTGCTTTTCATCTTGACTTATCATTTCCTCCTCATTTAGGCCTCATAGAAAGCTAACTTTTTTGCTTGTTGCATTTCAACAGTTCTATCATTGTCTCATTTTTTACCAGCCTCATTTGTAATTATTGTTTTTTTTAATTGCACTTCCATACAATTGCAGCAGTGGCCTATTTCAGAAGAAATCGGCCAAGCTCTACTGAAGATATCAAAGCCATCAGCACCAGCTTCCTCCACACAGCTTTTGCACAGAAGAAATTATCTGTCATTAGTGTGATTAGCTCTCAATTAGTTTTTGTCTCCCATGCTGTTATTTTGTTTTGTTTGAAATTCATGTTCTCTGTTAAGTCTGCATGGAAGGAGGCCAGGAGTCGGTGACTTTGTATCAAGCTCTTTATTGCAGTCAGGAACCGAACTGGCTCTTAGGAAAACTTTGCGGCTTTTTATTTCCAAGCCGCGGCGGCCGCGGCCAATGACACCACTTTGAATCTCCCGCGATTCGAATCTACCAATCGCGGGAGATTCTCAGCGAGCCAATCGGCGCGGCTCGCCTAACCAATCCGATCGCCCCCCGCCTTGGCCAATCAAAGCGCGGGGATCTCAAGAATTCTAATTAAGGTACAGAACACCCCTCCCGTCTTGGTTTGGTCCTACGTAGCGTAGTCCCTTAGGTAGGTGGGGCTCCGTCTTTGTCTACTGGACCTGCACAGGTCAGTCGTAGGTTGGATCCCGGCCGGTTCGGTCGGGGTCTCTGTTTCTCTTGACTCCGTCGTGGGAACTGCCTAGTATGTCTGGCCGGGCCGCTCTCCGCAGCTCCCTCCTGGGCTACCCGGGTTGGTTGAGCTGCGGGTTTCGCCGCTCCCGCTCGGTCTTCCCGGGTTGGTTGAGCTGGCCTGGCTGTCTCTTCCTGGCAAGGTTTCGTGCTGCCTGCTTGTAGGTGAGTCTGGCTGGTTTCTTCCTTCTGCGTTTTGGTTCCTGGGGTAACCCCTCCCCTCTTGGTTTGTGTTGAGGGGATTGGTTTTGTTTGGTTGCGTGTCGGTGGTGTCTTGTGTGGCAGTCCTTGATCTTAACTGATCGATGTGGTGTTTCCACGCTCATCCGTTGGTTGTTTGTAGCCGGTACGAGCGTGGGCCTGTTAGCTGTGTTATGATTGCTGGTACCCATAATGGGTCTCCAGTTAGGTTCTTCGCGTAGACAGCATCGCCTGGTGCGAAGGTTCGGTGTTTGCTGGTGGAGTCTTGGGGTTTCTCTGGGTTGTAAGTGGGGTGTAGTCTATCGAGTGGGGACCTTATTTTCCTCCCCATTAGCAGTTCTGCCGGGCTTTTATTTGTTGTGGTGTTCGGGGTTATGTGCTGTATGAAGAGTAATTTATTTATTTTGTCCTGGATCTCCCTGTGGTCTATTTTCTGGATTGGTTTTTTTGTGAATTGAACCATCTGTTCCGCCCTTCCATTCGCCGCCGGATGCACCGGGGCTGTCAGTGCGTGTTGTATGCCCCTTTCCGCTAGGAATTTTTCGAATTCCAGCGAGGTGAATTGGGGCCCGTTGTCGGACACAAGGACGTCTGGGAGGCCGTGTGTTGCAAAGAGTTTGCAGAGTTCTTTGGTCACGGCTTCCGTGGTGGTTGTTCTCATGTTGCTTACCTCCAGCCAGTTGGAGTAAGCGTCTACGGTTATTAAGAAAGTGTGTCCTTTTGTGGGCCCGGCGAAATCTATGTGGATTCTAGACCAAGGTCCCCTGGGGGTTTCCCACTCTAGGATGGGTGCTGTGGGTGGGCTTGGTCTAGTTTCCTGGCATCGTTGACACCTTGCTACCCAGGCCTCGATCTGTTTGTCCATCCCTGGCCACCAAAGCATAACTTCTGGCCAGGGCTTTCGTTCTAACGATCCCCGGGTGCCCCTCGTGTAACAGTTCCAGAACCTTTCCTTGTAGTTTTTCCGGGATGACCACCCTATCCCCCCATAGTATACACCCTTTTAGGAACAAGAGTTCCATTTGCCGGTTCTGGAATATCCTGAAAGTCTCATCATTGTCCTTTTCCGGCCACCCTTTCTCTACCCAATGCAAAACCCGCGCCAGACGTTTGTCTTTATTAGTTTCTCGGGCAATGTCTGACGCGGTTATGGGTAGGTTGGGTAGAGTCCCTATGCTGAGGGTGGTCGTCGTGGGTGCTGGGTCAGTGTCTGGTTTGGGTCACGGTGAGCGGCTTAAGTCATCCGCATGGGAGATGGTCTTACCGGGTCGGTATGTGAGCCCGTAGTTGTAGGCAGCCAGGAATTCGGACCACCTTGTCATTCTGGGAGACAGAATGTTCGGGGTGGCCCTGTTCCCTGCGAGTATTCCCAGCAGCGGTTTGTGGTCGGTGATGATGGTAAACATCCGGCCGTAGAGGTACTCGTGAAACCTTTTTACTGTGGTGACGATAGCCAAAGCCTCTTTGTCCAGCTGGCTGTAGTTCCGCTCTGGTTTGGTGAGGGTCCTTGAAAAGAACACGATGGGTGCTTCCTTTCCATCAGGGAGAGTGTGGCTGAGGACAGCGCCGACACCGAAGGGTGATGCGTCGCATGTGATGGCTAGTGGTAGGGTCTCGTTGTACTGGATGAGGACGGCATCTTAAGTGAGCAGGTCCTTGGTTTTCCTGAAGGCGGCTTCCTCGCGTTTCCCCCAAATCCAGGTAGCCGCCTTGTCCAAAAGCCTATGCAAAGGCTCCGCCACGGTCGCCTTTTGGGGCAGGAAGACATTATAAAAGTTAAGTAGCCCCAGAAATGCCTGCAGTTCTGTTTTTGACCTGGGTGTGGGGGCTTCTTTGATGGCTTTGATTTTTTTGTCGGTGGGGTGAATGCCATGTCGGTCTAGGAGGTATCCTAGGAATTCGACCGGCTCTGTGTACAGCTGGCATTTTTCCCTCTTCACTTTAAGCCCGGTTTCTTTGAATCTCGTTAGCACCTCCCTTAGGCGACTCTCTAGTTCGGCCTGGTTGGTTGCCGATACTAGTACATCGTCGAAGTAGGGTACCACCCCCTTAATGCCTTGTAAGAGTCTTTCCATGAGGCGCTGGAAAATTCCAGGCACCACACTGACTCCAAATTGGAGTCGGTTACATCTAAAGGCTCCCTGGTGGGTGACTATGGTTTGCGCCTCTGCAGTTTCCTCGTCGACCGGCAGTTGCTGGTATGCTTGGGCCAGGTCGAGTTTCGCGAAAACTTTGCCCCCTCCCAGTGAGTGTAAGAGATGTTGCACAACTGGACGGGGTAAGCGCTTTGCTGCAAGGCACCATTTAGGGTGGCCTAATAGTCCCCGCAGATTCTCACTGACCCATCAGGCTTTATTGGGGTGACTATTGGGGTCTCCCACCGGGCGTGGTCTATGGGTTGTAGGACCCCTTGCTTGACGAGCTTGTCAATTTGTTCGTCGATTTTCTGTTTGAGTGCGAAAGGTACCCGCCTTGGTTTTAGGCGTTTCGGGGGAACGTTTGGGTCTAGGCTGAAGGATATAGGGGGCCCTCGGTACTTGCCTAGGGTGCCATCGAACACTTCTTGGAAGTCCCGGGCCAGTTGCTGCTCCCTGTCGGCTTCGGCGATGTGGTCGATGCCCGTGACTGCAATGCCGAGCGGTGCGAACCATTGAAGTCCCAGCAGGCTAGGTCGGTCTCGATTGATGATGGTCAAAGGAAGTCTTTTGGTGTGCCCCTTGTAGGTCACTGTGAACTGTCCTGTTCCAACTACAGGGATGCGGTTTCCCTGGTAGTCTTTGAGGATTAGTCTCTGGTTTTCTAGTTCCCTTCTCTGGATGGTAGGAACCAAGCATTTAATTTCTTGCCAGGCTACCATTGAGAGTAGGACCCAGAGTCCACCTCCATTTTACAGGGTTCGCCTTCGATGCCTACCTCCACGTAGACCTTTCTGACGTCTGTGGTTGTTGCGTGGCCGATGGTGACCATCTGATGTGTCTCTTCTCTCCGCCGGGTCTCGCCACCTCGTTGGGCTCGTCCGTTCCATTCCCAATGGTTGTCTGCTGGGCGGTCTCTGGTCCTGGGGGGTGTGCTCTCTCGTTTCTGCTCGCTCGGGTCCCATCATCTGGGGCTGTGGGTTTTCTTAAGGCGGCAGATGTGGCCCTTTTTGTCGCAGTGCCGGCAAACTGAGTCAAAGAACCGGCATTCGGATCTGGGGTGGTCGCCTCCGCAACCGGTACATGCGATCCTTGACTTACGACTCCGCCGGCTGCGCTGGTCGTGGCCTGCCTGGAGACGGTGGATGTCTTCCTCCTCGTCTGAAGTGCCCGAGGTGGAGTGGAGTTCGCCCTGGTGGGTGGTAGTTTCAGGTTGGGCCTCAGTCGACCTTGCAGGGTGGTTGTTTGCGGTGCAGTCCCCGGTGTTCGGTCTCCGCATGCGGTCTGCTGATTGTCAGGTTGCTTCGGCGGCCGTGGCTTCGGAGATGGCATCGGTGAGAGCGATGTTGCCCTTGGCCAGCAACCTACTGTGGAGAACGGGGTCCCAAAGGCCGAGCATGATTCGGTCCCGCAGGGCCTCGTTCATATTGGAGAACTCGCATAGTCCTCCAAGGCGCCGCAGCTCTGCGACGAAATCACTGAAACTCTCTCCCAACCGCTGGTCCCACCGATAAAATTCATGTCATCGGATGAGGATGGGTACGGCTGGAGCGTAGTGTCTCCGGAGTAATGGCTCGAGGTCAGCCCAATCCATCGCGGTAACATCGGCGGGCTTGGCTAGCGCTTTTGCCATCTTAAACACTGTGGGCCCGCAGTGCGTTAGGAAGATGGCTCGTTTTTTTCGGTCCGGTGGCATCCTTCAGGTCGTTGCATTCGAGGAACATGTGGAATCTGTTCATGTAAGATTCCCAGTCCTCGCTAGCGGGGTTGAAGGGGGTTGGTGGTGCGATGCTGGCCATCTCGTCGGTTGGCTGGCTTCCGTCGGACACATGCTTCGGTTCAGGATAAGAATCCCATCCTCGTCGCCAGTGTTAAGTCTGCATGGAAGGAGGCCAGGAGTCGGTGACTTTGTATCAAGCTCTTTATTGAAGTCAGGAACCGAACTGGCTCTTAGGAAAACTTTGCGGCTTTTTATTTCCAAGCCGCGGCGGCCGCAGCCAATGGCACCACTTTGAATCTCCCGCGATTCGAATCTACCAATCGTGGGAGATTCTCAGCGAGCCAATTGGCGCGGCTCACCTTACCAATCCGATCGCCCCACGCCTTGGCCAATCAAAGCGCGGGGATCTCAAGAATTCAAATTAAGGTACAGAACATTCTCCATCTCAAAAAATTAAGGAACAATTTATCTGTGCATTAGTGAAAGCCATACAGAGAACTCATTTAATTAAATTTGCAAGTGATCTTCCCAAAGCAGAATTTATTTTAGATTACAGAAGAGCAGACTCTCAAGTTTCACTCGTTTCATTTTATTAAAAACTTTTGATTTGTCAGACTTTCCATATCAACTTGCAAAAAAAAGTCATTTAATTTGTCTGTACTTTCTCCTAATACATATATTTTTGCATGCATGAGGTAATGTTCAAAATTCTGCAAACAATTATCCCATATGGTACAGTGTTTTTATGTATTCTTCATTTGCCAGGACTTTTTGGTGCATACTTTTTCTTATTATATATATTATTGGTCATATTTTTAAAATTTTGAACTTCATCTCAAAATTCTGAAAGACATTATCTTTGGCATACATTGGATTCAGTATTTTCTACAGAATACAAGCTTCCTTTTGAATTTGGACATAAAATGTTTTATTATCTACTGTATATCTATATTTTAAATCGCAGACATCTAGAAGAGGATTTGACAGACAGTATCACATTATGATAAATAATGTGAAACTTCTAACTGAAATTAAATTCCATCTAGTTTGTGGAAAACATAAATAAGTTCTATAATTCTCTTCTCAGGAACAGAAAATACTTAAATTACATTAGAAATATAAAGTTAGGAGAGACTACCAATACAAAATATATGTCAAATGCATTATTCTTTACAAGTTGTGATAGCATCAGTTTTCTCTGAGATCAAGGAATATAGGATATTAAACGCACCAACAGAATATGCTTTCCAATTGCTTCGTATGCCCTGTCTTTGATATATATTTCAAATCTATTTTCAAAGGTTTTTATCTGCCTTGCAGAAACTGCTAGGTAAAAAAGTAATAATCCCATTCACAGTAAAAAAAAAAGGTTTGCAGACATTGGCACAGAGAGTAATCCAAATAAATCAAGGTTCAAAACACATTTTTGTACTGAAACCTTGAGCTATCTCTTAGTAATTTTTCAATCATGGAAAAAAAAGAAACATGTGTCTCTCTTTATGGGATGGAATTTAAAGTTTTTTCAATTTCTAACTGCTGAGGAATTGGCTATAGGGAGATTGTCAGAGATCAAATCTGTATTCTTTATATATGAAACACTCTGGTCTCACTTGAAATTGATCAGCAGATTGCTTTCCCAAATGTTGGTAATAGGACTGAGCAATACTTTAGATTCAAAGACAAAAAGGTGCTTTGGAGCTTCTGAGGGTACATATGTCCTTCTATCTGTCACCAAGATAGAGGGTACATATATCCCATCTGTCACCAAGTCATCAGCTCATCCTGGGAAAAGATGAAGTTGCTGTAAGGAATCCCAGAAAAATGCTACATGTGTTGCTTCCCAAATTCTAAAGTAACTTTTGTGCTCTTGCTTCCGAATCCATAACACTTTAAGAAGGAGCCATCCAAAAATGTCCCTAAAGAGAGAGAATACATCACAGTGGCCAAGGACACACTCTGCACGTAGACTGCTTCAGCTTTTTTTCCCAGCATCTTCAATTAAAATGATCCAATTGGCAGAAGATAGGAAAGATTAGAAACATTGCTAGAAATATGTGCTTGAACTTGTACATTGGCTTGGCTTTTAACACCAAGCAAGAACTTTTTGTTGGAGCCATGGCCTGAGGGGGAATGGACTAACTCTTTCCTCCTTTTACTCCAGTAATATACCCAAGCCCAACCTCCTTATCTACTTCCTTTAGACATGAATAGGCACCATTGCCTAAAGGAAAGCCTAAATTTTCAGGAACAATATTCTACAAAGATAACATCACCCATCAGTCCTGGATGATTTTCTAGGCTATAAAATATTTCCTCCAAATATATATTAGTGGCCCAGAGTGACAAGCATTTTGTTTATGTTAACAATAAAAAGGAGTCCCTGAGGATTTTACTTGGTTAGTTGTTTCCGACTATAGGGGTCAATGCTCATCTCCATTTCAAGACCATTGTTTAAAGACATTTCTGTGGTCATGTGGTCAGCATGACATCATGGAGTATAGTTCCCTTCCAACTTGCAAAATGGTACATATTTATATCTACTTGCATTTGCATGTTTTTGTACTGCTAGGTGGGCAGGAGCTAGGACAGGAGTTCACCCTGTCACATGGTGCTTGGGTCTTGAACTTGGATTGCCAATTTTCCACCTGACAAGCCCAGTGTCTTAACCCCTGAGACACTGCACTATCCCATTACTAATAACAATAGTAATAACAAAACCAAAAACATCTGACTGTTGCATGATTTCAGAATTAAGCAATAATCTGTAACATTAGTGAAGATACCTGATAGTACAGTAGACCAAAAAAAGAACAGTTCTCATTTTATAATCCTTTCTCACTGCATATTTTGCTAATTGCATTGCTGATTAACTTCATATAGCCATCCCATTTACAGCTAAGCAATCTAAACAATTGGAAAGGAAGAACGCATACCACCGACTATTACAGCTTTGCAGAAACCTATGGGAGCAGCATCTGATGAATAAGGAACACATGCCTCATAATTTATTTCAACATACAAGATGCTTCTGCCTAAAATTGTAAAAAGCTTCATAATTAATCAACAAATTACTTATGAAACATCAGGGATAGCTGCCCATTTCAGAGTCTCATTCAGCATTCCAAAGCAATAAAGCCATGTGTTAACATTCTGGGAAACACCTAATATAGGCCCCTTTGGTCCTTAGTTACAATTAAACAGAAGTCTAGTTAAGAGATAAAATTCAGGCAAACAATCATTTGCAATGGAAATCAGGTAATCAGATCAATTACCTTCAAAAAGGGGATCATTAGGAGCTGATGAGTGTCCATCTAGATCTAATATGTATAGTGCTTTAAAAGGATGCACTGCTTTCATATCTGATCTTCACAGAGCCTTTCAAAAGTGGATGTTTCTCTTTCAAAGGAGATGGCTTGGAATGATATATACAGTATAATATACCAACTCATCTCAGTACCAACTATACAATCCACGTTGTTGGCTTCCATAATAAATACAGAACAGATAAGGAGAAGTATCTGGCTTTTTCTAGAATATCTGATTTTTCATACTATTGACTAAACTATAGTAGCCAATGAGGAAGGCACAATGACCCTTTTAAATATGACCAATTTATTTCTTATATTGTTAGACAATTTGCCATCATTCTTTGCAGTGATGAGACAGACTTATAGCTAATTTAAAGTCACCTTTAAAGCCCTTCATGGCTTGGAACCAGGTTATCTGAGGGATCAGCTCTTGCTGGTTACATTCACCTGCTACTAGAGCTGGGAGCCAACGAATGTTGCAGGTTTCATCCCCTAAGGAGATACATTGGGTAGGGCCCAGAAGAAGGGTCTTTTCTATGGTGGCTCCCTCATTATGGAACATCATCCCTGCAGAAATTAGACTGGTCCCCACTTTGACACTCTTCTGTAAGGCACAGAAGATTTTGTTCAGCCAACAAGCCTGGGGAACTCAGAGTGGGATGGAGCCATCAAGTGGCTCATTTAACTGTGTTGTCACCAGGAGTGTTCTGTTTCAGCATACTCCAAATACTGAATACTGATTGGTCCACACGGACCGCAACCCGATTGGTCGACTGAACGGCTGTGATTGGCGCGCTAAGAATCAACCGCAATTGGCTGAGCCGATCGCGGGAGATTCAAAGCCCTGTCATTGGCCGCCAAGCTGCGAGCAATCCGTATATGAAGGGCTGCTGTGGCTCCAAGATCTTGTACAGGTCTTAACATTGAAATAAAGAGCTGAATGTACACTTTTGGTCTCACGTCTCTGTGGGAACCTATCTACCCGATCTAACAAGGAGTATGGGGTTATTGCTTTTTATTGTTTTTTTGTTATTATTTTTTATACTGTTTTACTGTTTATAAGTTTGTAAAGATGCACATGTAGGATCCAAGCCCAAATGAAACGACATTCAACAAGCTGTTTTTATACCACAAAACCACATGCAGTAGAACCTCTGGTCTGGTCACGACCAAATCAGGTTCCAATCAAAAAAAAAAAATCACACAATTTTTGAATCTGATCACAAACACATACTCGGGTGGCAATCAAACACGATCCCTGACCCAGAAATTCCTGAAGACAAAGAAATCACCAAAGTTATGGAACGAATTATGGCCATGACCAGAGATTCTACTGTATACACATTACAATTTCTTGATATGTCATCACTTGTTCCTGATTCATTGAAGACATGCATAGTTTAGGCTAGTATGTGGGGTATATTTAACTAGCTAAGCTCTCCACCTCTGGGTTTCTTTTTTTTTAAATATGCTAATAATGAATTTTTCATCTCCATACCTTTGCCTGGACATTCATGAGCACAGCTTAAGCTAAATGCCACACTGTGTTTCCTTATTCCTTGCAAAATTCTTCAGCACATTATAAAGCCACCATCTGGCAGACAGATTAACATTTCCCATAACTGAAGTGTTTGTGGTTAGCCTCTTTAGCTTCTTCTGATAAGTGTCAAATTAAGTGCTAGCTAACTGCTGATTCCAACAATGGCTATATCAAGCAAAAGCATAGACAAAGTGATTAAGATGGAGTAGCTCTGGTTGAAGCTAATTCATGGCTCGCTTGCAAAAGCTCCTTAACAAGTTGCTAATAAGTTAATAGGCCCTCAGGCTCCACACAGACTTAAATCAAGAAAATGAAACTTAACTGTAAAGCAGGGGTGTCCAACCTTGGCAACTTTAAGACTTCTGGACTTCAACTCCCAGAGTTCCTCAGCCAGCTTGGACACCCCTGCTGTAAAGGTTGGACACCCCTGCTGTAAAGGCTTCAAAAATCTATTGTAATCATTCTGTCCCCACCTGCAAAAGTAACCACATTGTAAGAAGGGAGCAGTATAATGCATATCAGGAAATGTCCTTTAAGCTCTGAGATCACTAGGCTTTTCCTTATTCTTGATCCATTTTAGAGGTGCGTAGACTAAGAGGCCTCTTTATTAGGAGCATGCAAAACATTGATTCAAACTCTATTAAAATGCAGGACACCACATTTCAAGCATGAAACAGCTGTTGCAAAATCAAAAAGAAAGGATGATCCAAGCATGAGCTATTTCCAAATACTGTATATACTCGAGTATAAGCCGAATTTTTCAGAACATTTTTTGTGCTGAAAAAAAACCCCTCGGCTTATACTCGAGTCAGATTCCCCTCTGAAAAAAAAATGGGGTGGAGCTCCGAAGCTGGGCAGCCGCTTCCCTGCTTCCGTGTTTCCTTTGCAACTTTTAAGCATGGGGGTAATCGGAAGCAGAAAAGTTCTTGCTTGAGGATATATTGTTTTTTCTTTTTTTAACTGTTTTTAGGGGGGGAAGACCCACCGCCATGTGAGAATGCTCAGACACGAAATCTATCCGACCGAAAATAAGTGTGTGTGTGTGTGGGGGGATTTTAACAGAGGGAAGATGTAGGGAGAAGGCAAAAGCGACGGAAGATCCTTCAGGGGAAACTGAGGGGGAGACTCACCCTTGGTCCAGATGAGCCCCCTTCCCCTTTCTCTAGGCTGAGAAAACAACGTGAGCCGAGGTTGCTTCGGTTCCACTCAGCTTCGTTTCCTCAGCTCCAGCTGCTTTCAGTCCACTCGGGAGGAGGGGGAGGAAGTGGTGGTGGCGGCTCGCGTTGTTTTCTGAGCTCTAGGCTGAGGAAACAACGCGAGCCGAGGTCGCTCCACTCAGCTTCGTTTCCTCAGCTCCAGCTGCTTTCAGTCCACTCGGGAGGAGGGGGAAGAGGAGGCGGTGGTGGTGGCTCGCGTTGTTTTCTGATAGTGAGATCATTTCCCAAATTAATTGATTCACTAACCCAAAAGAAGAAGATGTTGATGACACAGTGGGAGGCAGGAGTCACTCTCTCCCTTGCAAGAAAAAAGCAAGAGCCGTTCTTATGATCTCTCCCTCTCTCTTTCTCTCCCCGTAATACAGTCAAGCCCTTTCCAGCACGCGGGATCCGCCCCCGCCGCTTTGCACCTTGCAAATGCAAAACCCCCAGGATTTTGCATTTGCAAGGTGCAAAGTGACGAAGGCGGCTCGCGCGTGCTGGAAAGGGCTTGACTGTATTACGGGGAGAGAGAGAGAGAGGGAGAGATCATAAGAACAGCTTTTGCTTTTTTCTTGCAAGGGAGAGAGTGACTCCGGACTCCCACTGTCATCATCATCATCTTTTGGGTTAGTGAATCAATTAAATCTTTCATGATAGTGAGATCGTTTCCCAAATTTCCCTTAAATCAGGGAAGAAATCAGAAACAAACCTTTGGACTGAGAATAAGCCTGTTCCTATGATGCCATTTTTGTTCACTGCAGTGTGAAAAGTGTGAAAAAACACACTTCTTTTTCTTCATCTTCTTGTTCCCTATTTACTGGTCTCTTTCAAAGAGGAAATTGTGAACATCAAACTTATTCTCAACTGTCCTAGTGAAAGTTTTTATTGGTATCTATTTTTATTTTTGAAATTTACCAGTAGCTGCTGCATTTCCCACCCTCGGCTTACACTCGAGTCAATAAGTTTTCCCAGTTTTTTGTGGTTAAATTAGGTGCCGCGGCTTATATTCGGGTTGACTTATACTCGAGTATATACGGTACTTGAGGTTTGAATGAAAACATTTTAGATATTGTGACCTTCTGTATTCCTTTCACTTTTTTTTTGACAAGATAGAGTCAAGAAGCAGAATTGCCACAAACTCACTGATATTCCATGCTTTCCATTGTGATGGGTAAATTGGTAAAATCATCTAACAAAATTATCCAGGTGTAATTTCTTATAGGTAGGTTTTTAGTAGAAGCACTAACATATAAACAAATATAGAAGCTACTTTCCAAACATGTTCATAAATTTCATTACGAGTATCGAACAGGAAAAGATATTTATGGCGCTCCATGTTGAACTGCAATTTCCATCACCCAAGGTTCCCTTGGCATGGGTGAGAGTGATGTGTCCAACAATAACTGAAAGCAACAGTTGTCCAATAATATCTGGAAGCAAGAAATTCATTGTCCCTGCTTTACAATCTAAGGAAAACATTAAAATATATTAATCTCATTAAACATGACCGGCATCACAGAAAATAATGACGTGGAAAGAATCTTGAACACATTTAGCTCTCAATGGGATTTCCCTTTTCTACTACCAAGGAAAAAAGACATTCTTTCCCATTCTTTAAATTTACTCCAATAGTATAAATGATACAAATTTCAAGAACAGGAATACCTGTTCTTGAAAAAGGGCTATCTCAATGTCCTGATAAAGATTTTGATGAACCAGTATTGGAATAATATTCTATTGCAATCTTATTATTAAATTACAAGTTAGTTGTTTTCTGTATATTTATGTAATTTTACATTATCCTATCATATCTCAAACAAACATTAAACTAACTTAGTGTTTAATGTTTGTTTGAGATATGATAGGATAATGTAAAATTACATAAATATACAGAAAACAAGCCCTGCTGAAGATAACCAATATAAGCTTCTGGAAATATTGTTTCGCTAATTTAGATGTTTCTGAAAGTGTGATCAAAAATGCAGGCAGAGGAAATCTAAGATAAATTGCAATTTACTGTTTCAAAAGATCATTACCAAAATCCCTCACTAGAAATAAATAAGCAAATGCAACAGCATGGGATAAGAAGATATGCTCTTGTGAACTGAAAATTAGCTAAAGAACAGGAAATGAAAAATAGGAACAGATGAACAATTTTACCCTGGAAAGACAGGAAAATGTTGTCTTTCTGTATGATGGGTTTTAATCTGTCTATAAATAATCAAGAATGACTAGTAAGCTGGGCACATTTGCTGGTAATACCAAATCTTTCAAGGTATTAAAACAAGAAGGGATTTTGTAAAGTCTAGATCTCTCCAAAGTAGGCAAATGGGGTTCAGAATGAAAAATGCTTTTCTACACAATGCTGGCCCCAAAACTATACATCTACTATATTTTAATGGAATGTAAGCTGGCAGCAATTAATTAGGAAAAGGATCTTGGAGTCATCATTGATAGCTCAATGAAAATCCAATTCTTGTATATGACCACTATAAAAAGATAACTCCCATGTTACAATCATTAATAATAAAAATGGCAATTAAAACAACCAATATCATGTTGTAGAAATCAATGGTGCCACTTTAGTTGAAATACTGTATTTATTCTTGGCCACCACGTTTCAACGACTGCATCGTACATGTGGAAAAGCAGCAAAATGTGCAAGGAAAATTACGAGGAAGCTAGAATAGATTCTGTATGACAACACTGTCTTTTTAGCTTCAGCCTTAAAGCAGATAAAGGCAGAGTTGATAAAGATATAAAAATACATGCCCAGAATGGGAAATGTAGCTAGAGAGTCCTTCACCCTCTCTCACAATATTAGAACTCAATCACTGAAACTAAATAGAGATTCCAAATGGATAAAGAAAGTAATTCTTTAAAGAACAGATAGTTACATGGTGCAACTTGCTATCATCAAATATGGTAACAGGCTAACAGTTTCCAGTTTGGATGTTTTTAAAAGGAGGACCAGACAAATTTATCAAAGATTGGGCTATCAATCACTATTATTTTGATTGCTATTTTGGATCTTTGCTTTCAGGGTTATCATGCCTTGAAAACAGAGTAGACTGGACTGCTCCATCAAATTATTAGCTTTTTATGTACATCATTGGTTTAAAATGTGAGGTATTTGTCATTGGTTCAGGAACAGAGAACTGGATTATAGTTAACTTACCACGTCAATTATCTGCAGCAATGCAAGTTGGAGTTCTACTACAAGAGGTTGTGAGTCATTCACAACAGGCCGTTCCAATCGATTGTAATTTTTCAGTAATTCTCTATACAGCCGTCTTTGGTTTTCACCTTGCTGGGAGACTAGAAGAAGAAAGAGAAAAAGACCTGCTTTAGGCAAACATTCTCTCTCTTTTAGATTCTCCTTTCTTATTATATTAGAAATATAATTGCCTGAGTTGCTTTCTTCAGATGAAAGTTTCCAGCTCAAAGGTAGTCCTTGATTTACAATAGTTCATATAGTGACCAGTCAAAGTTACTACCGCATTGAAAAAAGTGATTTATGACCATTTTTCACATTTACGACTGTTACAACATCCCCATGGTCATGTAATCAAAATTTAGATACTTGTCAACAGACTCATATTTATAATGGTTGCAGTATCCTGGATCATGTGATCAGCTTTTGCGACCCTCTGACCAGCAAAGTCAATGGGGAAGCCAGATTCATTTAACAACCGTGTTACTACCTTAAGAACTGCAATGATTCTCTTAACAACTGTGGCAAGAAAAGTGATAAAACGGGGCAAACTTGCTTAACAAAGGTTTCATTTAGCAACATAAAATTTTGAGCTTATCAGAGGTGGTACTCAGCAGGTTCTGACCAGTTCTGGAGAACCGGTAGTGGAAATTTTGAGTAGTTCGGAGAACCCGGCAAATACCACCTCTGACTGGAGATTTTACAGTATCCTCCCACTGCCAACGCCCACCAAGCCACTCCCACAGAACCGGTAGTAAAAAAAATTGAATCCTACCACAAGTTCAATTGTGGTCGTAACTCGAGGACTACCTGCATTCTGCTACAAAACACCTCTGATTCAATACCCAGGACAAGATTTGAAGCCGGGAATGTGGAGAACAATTCATTGAGCCAAATGGAACTATATTCTGACTTGCCATCAAGTCAGATTCTTATGTTGCTAACTTCTTATACACTAACCTGGTAGAAAATTAATAAGCAATTAATTCTTATTCTTTAAAAATGATCTAAAGATTCCTGCCTTAATCCTTGAAAACCCAACTCTATTTGTGATTATTCTAAATTAAAACTAAAAATGTTATTGGTGCTAAAATACTTTATGTTTTTCTAGAACTCCATTTGCCTAAACCACACAATGCACACTCAGCTATAGGAAAGACATATGTGGTATGATACCTTATTTTTGCTTCTGAACAAATGAAGGTATTGTTGTATTTTATTGATGTCCAATATAATTTAACAATTGCAAAGATTTAATGAGGCATTTTCTATGAAGCTGCACTTGAATAAAAACTTTTCCCTGGGAATGAAAAATGAAGCTAATGTTCTTCTGGTTACTGTGGCTTGCATCAATTTGGATTCTCTTGGTATGTTTTGGTATGACTCACAGAAGATGTCATTCATTCACTCTCATGAGAGAAATAACTGTTATTCTACCTATCATTTTTAGCATAACAAATAGAGTTTGTATCCATATGTTTAAAATGATGCAAATGTTTATGCAAGCAAATCTCTTGGGTTCCTAACAAATCACCCAAGCAGCTGTGAGTGTTGTGCATGGTTGGTTTATCTAATAAAGCTCTATGTTTTTTCCTTTGTGTTTGCCCCAGGACAAAAATAAATGCAGAAGTAGTCATAAGAAAAGTAAACATAAAAGTAGCGAGGAAGCAATTGTAAAATCAGAAATGTAAAAATATAATGCACACCTACTCACATATACATACATATCAATAGCACCTCCACATCACATGAACAAAATTCAGGACTACTTGGGACCACCAATATTTATGACTAACTTTAGACTGCCCTCCCACCCATTGCTAGCAGCTGCCCAGCCCTGCCCACAAGTGCCACACCCACCACACCATTACTGTACCAGTCGAGGCCTTTTTTCATGTCTCCTCAGTCCTAGCTGTACCAGTGCAAAAGAAGGACCCTTCCACCCATGTCCTTATTTGGTGCTGGTACAGTTGGGTCCTTTTTTTAACGTGCTAAATTTATTTCGTGAAAGAAGCCCTGGGTAGGGCATGACTGGCGGTCCTGATTGGCATGTGAACAAAGGTCCTGGCTGGTTCATACACAGAGGCCCTACTCGCACACAAATGAAGATCCTGACCAGGCACAAGAAAAGTCCCAGCTGCAGAGGAAAGAAGATGAAAGAAGGTGGTATGAAAGAAGACAAAGCAAGAATAATATGCCATGTGGTGCAGCAGACATGACAGCATAGGCCAGGGCTGGGTGGTGGGAGCAGCTGGTGGTAGGGAGCAGGCATGTGGCCAAAAAGATATGGAGAGATAAGCAGGTGGGGATGAGTTCAAGAGGAGACAGAGGACATAGTCTGTTACATTATTGAGACTCAGGGATGGAATGGATGGATCAAGCTGGGAATGGTTTAAATTGGGGGGGTTCTTCACCTAATGACTGGTGGGAATTGGTTAATGATAGCAATGGAGACTGACAGGATGTCTGTTGCTAAGCAATTAACTGCATCACTTAGTGACAGAAACTCTGTTCCGAATCACCATTATTAACCAAGGACTATCTGTAGTAATGAATGAATAAATAAATGACCTACAATCTGGGCCACTTGTGCAAAAGAATTATCAAGGCCTGAAAGAAATATTCTGTTATTTTCATTAGTTCAAAATTTTTCTTTTTTTTAAAAAAAAGGTTAAGAAAAAGATTCATGTAAAATAAGAAATTATTGGAAAACAACTTCATATTTCTTCCCTGTAAATATGCATAGTATTACAATGTCATAATGCAACAAACCACATGTGGAAACTGTTCTCTGATACTTTTCCCTGAAGTAGCCTCATACATATATGCTTGATAACCCAATGAACAAGTTATGAACAATGGCAAATTACAAGCCAAAGTAGCCTTTACCGAAATGCAAGGTATGTCATTATTTTGGCAGATTCAGGTAGCTGCAAGACATGCAGCTTACTTGGTACATTTGCAATTCCAATAATGTAAAACTTACTACCACCATATGTTATTTATTCCTCACAGGTATAAATATGTCCCATCTGCTCTTCTTTGGTATAGTGAGCGTTGTGACATTTGTCTACAGCTGCAAGCGTGTAATAAATATCCTTAGATCTAAAGATTCTTTTAACTGTACAATAAACAAAAAAGGTGAAGTATGAATAATACTTTTCTGAAAAGATAAAATTATGGGTATCGTTTTTCCGTATCTCTCCATAGGGTTTTGCTTTGTATTTTAATATTTTTCATCTTGAGTCAGAGCTGACTTTTATCTAGATTACACAGAGTAGGTGGTCTCTTTTGAATTGAGCTAAATTCCTGGTGACTTTAAAAGACGGATCCATGTTGTTTTCTTGGCAGCAGGTGGAAGCACTATGTCATTAACTTTTTCTAGGGTGATTTTCAACTTCCCCTGTGAATCTGCCCTACGGTTGTGTTATTCTCCCATCCAAATATGATCCCATCCAGCCATGCTTAAATTCTCAGACCAACTGAGGTTAAATCCATCTATTTTCATCCAAACCTGTCACTTGGTTTGCTCCAGACTTCAGAACTCAGAATTGATTAGTTGGGGGGTATCAAAATTGAATCAATTAATTAATATTTTTTTATAATGAGACATACTAGCCTGCTCTATCATATAATATTAAAGTTTTATCATAGGGTACCTGAAATGGTGAGATGGATATTGTCCTCAATTCCCAAAAATTATTCTTGATTGTTTTAGTGATTTTTTTGCTTACTATGGGACTATTACTTGGAACCCTGGCGTTAACATTGTTAATGTTACTCATCCAAGTCACTGTTATGAGATTTTAAACTGAATGAATGAGTGAGTGATTAAATGAGAGACAGAAAGAGATAGGTAAACTAACCCAGAAGAGATCATTTAAAATAATTTTTAAAAGGACAATAATGAGGAATTTTAAAAAAAACAATTAAATGTCTGTCTGTCTGTCTATCATAAAGAATGTTAGATACCAAATCTATATAAATTTCCTTTAACACACACACACACACACACACACACACACACACATATATATATATATGTTTTCTGAGGTTCTCACAGGTATTTGTATGTGGATCTTTGGTTATTCGGGTTTTCTCCTGCATAAGATTGGAAGTATCTAGGCAACTTTTCAATGAAGTCTCATTCATCATCTTCAGGCTTGGTCTTCAGCTCTGTGCTTCTCAGAGTGATGTGAGCTTGCAGCTGCTTCTTCCTTTTAACTGCTAGTGGGGGTATCACTTGATTGGGTGGGGGCTTGGCTGTGTTCTGATTGGGTGGGGGGGTGTTCTCATTGGTTGGGGGTTTGGCTGTGTTCCGATTGGTTGGGGGGTTGGCCATGTTCTGATTGGCTGGAGGTGTGTTCTGTTCAGGTGGGGGCTTGGTTATGCTCAGGTTAGTCTTAGTTGCTGGGGAGCTGTGATCTTGCTGTTTGACTTCGAGTTCGTGGTCGTGCTGCATCTTCATGGTGGGGGTTAGTTCGCTTCATGTATGGGTCGGAGGGGTTTGAAGTGGGTAGTAATGCAGCTGCAGTGCGGCTTCTGGTCCGTGGTCGTGTCTCATCTTCTGTGTGGGTGTGAGTCTGCTTTTTACGTAGAAGTGTGGTGGTGGCATCTCACTTTGGGGTTTCTTAGGATGGCTGCTATTTTTCTGTCTGTTTTGAAGGCCGTCTTGATGTGATGCCTGTGTAGTATCTTACTGATTTTGTCTGTAGTACCTCTTATGTAGGGCAGGACAGCTGTTCCATAGGTCTGCTCATCTTCTAGATCTCCATTATGTCTCAGTGTGTTTTTGTGGATCAAGCCAGTGATTTTGCTTTACTGGAAGCCATTGGCTGTCAGTACTTTAGTCAGGGTGCATAGTTCAGTCTTTATGTGTGTCTTCTCTGCCAGGCATTTGGTTCCAACCAACCAGGATGAAGAAAAAACCATTCTGGCAAAACAGTAGGCTAGCACCAAATTTAAAACAGAAATGGCTGTGAAAGTCTGACTCACAGACAAACATAATACAGAAGCCTGATGATGGCAGATGAGCTTCTGCCAAAACATTGCTACAACTTTAAAAGCACAACTATAATGACGTGGGAAAATACCCAAACAAAGCTGAATATCATACATATAAATACCCACAAAAACTTAAAAATATGTGTGTGTGTGTGTATGTGTGTTTTCTTAAGTTTTCGCGGGTACTTACATGTATGGCATTCAGCTTTGTTCAGGTATTTTCCTACGTTATTGTAGTTGTGCTTTTAAAGTTGTAGCAATGTTTTGGCAGAATCTCATCTGCCACCATCAGGCTTCTGTATTGTGTTCGTCTGTGAATCTGTGAATCCTTTCTAAACCTCTGTGAATCCTTTCTAAAGGATTCAACTTTGCTGTCGCTCCCAAACACATCCCCACAGAAACCATCATATGCAGAGTCGAAACCAGCCTGACCAAAACCAACCCTGATGAGGCTAATAGAATCAGACTCAAAATCACCAACATTCTCTGCACTAGCAAACCACCCAAAAGCAACTTATCCAAAGAAGAACAAACTGCACTACTTAACCTGAAAGAAGACACCAGCATAATAATCCTACCAGCAGACAAGGGCAATGCGACAGTGGTTATGAACACATCTGACTACCAATCCAAGTTAACCAACCTACTCCAAGACCCCACATACAAACCCCTAAAGACAGACCCCACCACCTACCCAGAAAAACCACCAGATCCAAAATAAAAGCCTCCCCCATCAGTGAAGAAATCCAGCAAAGAATCATACCCAGAGAGAAATCATCCAGATGCCCTAAACTTTATGGTCTCCCCAAGATACACAAAGAAGGAATCCCACTTAGACCAATAATCAGCTCCATAGGCTCACCTCTACAAAACCTAGCCAAATTTCTCGCCAAACAACTACAGCCCTATGCAGAATCCATCAACTCACACATAAGAAACTCATTCCAGTTCATTGAGATCATAAAGAAACAAAGCTTACAACCCAGTGACCTACCAGTAAGCTTCGATGTCATATCCCTCCACCCAAGTGCCAAGAAAAGAAGCCTTGACAGCCATCCAAAACAAATACAAGCACATCCTAGATCTGACCAACCACTGCCTATCCAATACATACTTCACCTACAACAGACAAAAATACAAACAAATAGAAGGAGCACCCATGGGATCACCCCTCTCACCTGTCATTGCTAACCTCTACATGGAACACTTTGAAACACAAGCTCTAGAAAAATATGATCACAAACCCAAACTCTGGCTCAGATACGTAGATGACACCTTCATAATCTGGCCACACGGGAAAGAAAAACTGAACAACTTCTTCACGCACCTCAACAGCCTACACCCCAAAATACAATTCACATTGGAAACAGAAGCTAACAACCAACTTCCCTTCCTAGATGTCTTGGTATACAAAAAATCCAATGGCTCCCTAGGACACACCATCTACCAGAAGAAAACACATACAAACCACTATCTACATGCACTCTCACACCACCACCCAGCACAGATCAATTCCGTAGCCGAGACACTCGTCTCCAGAACAAAATGCTTAGCTGACGAACAACACCTAGAGACTGAACTACACACTCTCACCGGCGTGCTGACAGCCAATGGATTCCAAAGAAAGAAGATCACCCACCTAATCCAAAAAGAAACCCCAACCAAAATCCAAGACAGAGAACAAGAGAATGGCAAAGCCCCCCTCCCATATATAAAAGGCACTACAGACAAAATCAGCAAGATCCTCCAAAAACACAACATTAAGACAGCACTCTGCACAAACAGAAAGATATCCACCACCCTAAGAAACCCTAAGGACAAAATCGAGTTAGAAAATCAAGGAGTATACGAAATCCCTTGCACTGCCTGCCCCACCACATACATTGGACAAACTAACAGAAGAATAAGTGCATGCATTGAAGAACACAAGAACTCAATCAAAAAGGAAGAACCAACCTCTTTCCTGGTCCAACACCTCAAAGCCACAGAACATGAGATTGACTTTAAAAATACCAGAACTATCGTCAAAACCGAACACTTCAGCAGCAGAATAATCAGAGAAGCCATAGAGATAGAAAAACACCCACACAGCATGAATAAATGAGATGATACCTCCCGCCTACCAGCCATTTGGAAACCCGCCCTCATGAACAGACGAGTACCTAACATGAAGAATGACACCAGACCCACACCCCTGAGAGCCACACAAGATGCCATCATCACACTTCCACGTAAAAAGCAGACTCACACCCACACAGAAGATGAGACACGACCACGGACCAGAAGCCGCACTGCAGCTGCATCACTACCCACTTCAAACTCCTCTGAACCATACATGAAGCGAACTGACCCCCACCATGAAGATGCAGCACGACCACGAACTCGAAGCCAAACAGCAAGATCACAGCTCACCAGCTCAAATCCCCCAGCAACTAAGACTAACCAGAGCACAACCAAGCCCCCATCTGAACAGAACACGCCTCCAGCCAATCAGAACACAGCCAACCCACCAACCAATCAGAACATGGCCAACCCACCAACCAATCAGAACACAGCCAAAGCCCCAACCAATGAGAACACACCCACACCCAATCAGAACACAGCCAAGCCCCCACCCAATCAAGTCACACCCCCACTAGCAGTTAAAAGGAAGAAGCAGCTGTAAGCTTACATCACTCTGAGAAGCACAGAGCTGAAGACCAAGCCTGAAGATGATGAATGAGACTTCATCGAAACGTTGCCTAGATACTTCCAATTTACGTGGGAGAAAACCCGAATAACCAAAGATCCACATACAAATACCCGCGAGAACCTCAGAACACTATACAGAAGCCTGATGATGGCAGATGAGATTCTGCTGAAACGTTGCTACAACTTTAAAAGCACCACTACTATGACATGGGAAAATACCCGAACAAAGCTGAATGCCAGACATGTAAGTACCCGCGAAAACTTAAGAAAACATACACACACACACACACACACACACATATACAATACATATATATATACAGTATATATATGTTTTCTTAAGTTTTCGCGGGTACTTACATGTCTGGCATTCAGTTTTGTTCGGGTATTTTCCCACGTCATAGTAGTGGTGCTTTTGAAGCACAACTACTATGACGTGGGAAAATACCCGAACAAAGCTGAATGCCAGACATGTAAGTACCCGCGAAAACTTAAGAAAACATACACACACACACACACACACACACACACACATATATATACAATACATATATATATACAGTATATATATGTTTTCTTAAGTTTTCGCGGGTACTTACATGTCTGGCATTCAGTTTTGTTCGGGTATTTTCCCACGTCATAGTAGTGGTGCTTTTGAAGCACAACTACTATGACGTGGGAAAATACCCGAACTAAGCTGAATGCCATTTATTTACTTTCTGCCTGCCCCAATCATTCTGACTCACTACAGGTAGAATCTATCAACCCTAACATTTTGCTGTCATGTATGGTTCTCTGAAGTTTAGCAGTCCAGTTATGGTAGTCTTATAGGAGAAGTGACAGGGCAGACCAAGAAGGCAGACAATGTGTGTCTACTAGAGTGTGAAGACGAATACAGGGAGAAGCTGTGAAAAGATATAGCATAAGTCTACTGCTGGGTTTGACATTGTCAATGAGGACCAGTGCAGAAGTGGTATACAATAAAGTAACTCAGAAGAAAAAATAGAAAAACATAAATTGTATACTAAGGGTAGAAATATTGAGGGAATATATTAATTCTACCAGTCCTGAAGCTGATGTTTATAATTCCCATTAAATAGTTGTGGTTTAAATGGAAATGTACATAGAAATCACTTTCTATATAGAATCAATTATTTCATTATCAATTATTTTTTTCACTTAAGGTAATTCAATTTACCTTTCATGAAGACTTTCAATAATGAAGAGCTATCCTACCCAAGGCAAAACCTGAAATACCTTTAAAATTCTTAAGACATGAGATATGTAACATTTTAGCTGGTATGTTTTGTTTTGTTTCCCCTGAATGCTGACAACTACAATTTAATGTAAAGGCTGAAGAGTTACTTTTCAATCCCAACTGTTTTTTCCCAGATTACAGAGTACTTTGAAGAAATAAAATAGTTTTCTAGGCTACAATCCTACATATACTTACAGGAAATAAGATAGATGTTGTAAGACTGAAGTGAGCTGTAGCTCACAAAAACTGATGTTTCCAAAATCCTGATTAATTGCACAAAAAATTAGGATGTGTTTTTTCCCTGCAGTCTGATTTTTCTCAAAGTCAGTCTTAACAATATAGAAGAAAAGGGAAAACACAGTACCACATACTGTAATTAGATCTGATACTCATCTGTCTTGTAATTTACAAGCTAGTATTTTTGGATATGTGTACATTTTTTCGAGGATGTAATTCCTTAGATGTTTCCTGAAAGCTAACAACTAAGAGTGTGTGTGACCGTGAGTCTGTGAGTATGTATCTTTGTGTGTAAAGAGAGAGACAGAAGATATTATATAACAAGTTTGAAAGTATTTTTAAATTAATTATGTATTTACATTTATTACAGTTGCATTTATTACAGACTCTGGGTGGTTTACAATATTTACTTATTATTAAACAATTTATATAGCCTCTCATCTCATGAATAAATGATTCTGGATGGCTTTATAAATTATCTGAATAAATAAATTATATGGGCTAGATCCTCCTAAGTCCAGGTAGGATATCCCACAGAAGGTCATAGAGAATGTGGGAATTGTTCTTTGTGTACGTGCTAGGACAACGGGCCTTCTGGTAGTTGGTTGAAACACGGAACAAGGAGCAAGGACAAACTGTTGCCATTTCTTACCCAGAACTGTAGCAAACTTAAACTTTGCAGCTTTGTATGCTTATGTGAATGATCAGTGCATTCTGTGTGATGTAATGCATTTGTGATAAGACGCTAAGAAAAATTGCTACGTTAACAAGGATTGCTTCTAATAAAAAAGGGTGTCAGAGTCTGCTCTGGGCTCTCATCCCGATCTTGCTTCAAGACGTTGTCTCAGTGTCTTCCTTCATGAGAGACCACAACTGGTGACCCCGATGTGATCAGCTGCGTGGTGATACGTCTTTGAACCATCCACACTCATCGGCTGGCATAGCCTAGGTATACCTCATCCCTGATTCGGTCGCAGGCGATCGCCGTGGATCTCTCGTGAGTATGGGTGGAGGATTCTCTCAGGACCAGAAATTGCACATTGTGGAACTAAGAGAATTAACCAAATGAAATTTTTTTACCTTTAAAAAGTGGGGCTCCTTTCATGCCCCCCTCACAAAAACCTCTATTGAGGAACTCCTAGAATACATTTGGCAACACTGCCCTTCTTATCCGGCTAAAGACAGTATCAAAACTACAGTATGGAAGGAGATTGGAAAATACCTTCACGCAAATCCTAGGGCCCCTTCATCTATATTAATTGCTTGGAGGGTGGTTTTTGAGGCTCTCTCCTCTCTAGAGCAACCCTTATTTGGCCCCCTTTCTGCACCCCCTCCCTATGTGGTACAACTCTTGCCCCCCTCTGTGGCGCCTGTGTCTCTTAAACCGACTGCCCCCCTGGAGGCAAATGAATCCCCCTCCTTCTCCTGACCCCCCCTCACCCAATCCCTCTTCTTCTTCTCTTTCTCTCCCTTCTGTGCCTTCCTCTCCTGCCTTACCCCCTCCTATGGGCGCGGTACAAAGGCAAATTACAAATGAGGGGGCTCGGCAGGAAATTATTCTTAAATTGGCATATGAGAACGCTAACGCAGACTGTAAAACCTTGCTTACTCCCTTGATTAATTCTCCAGATGCCACTCTAGCCCAATTCCTACAAGCCTGCAGGGTGGTGGGAACACACCAATACACTTCCGAAATGATGGCTGCAGCTATCACCAGAAGTAATAAGCATCTGGTAATTGTTACAATTGTGGGAAGCCTGGTCATTTTAAATCACAATGCCGAGCCCCCGGCGGGGGGTTAGCAAAGCCCTCCGCCAGTAGAGATGTTCGACCAAAAACAGTCTGCCCAAAATGTAAGAAAGGCTATCATTGGGCTAATCAATGTAAATCAAAAACTGAACCCTCGGGAAACGAGTAGAGGGGCCGGCAGCTAGCTGCTCTCTCAAGGCTGCCCATATACCATCCACTGTGTATGAATTATCAGTGGCAGAAGATGTGCTCATATCCTTTCCCCATCTACCACTCTCTGTCAGCGCACAGCTTCCTCTTTCTGCCTCCTTCTCCTCCGATAAAACTGTTCTTATACAATCTCACCCTCATGCCCTCCTCAAAGGAATCTCTGTGGTTCCCGATCTGCTTTATCCTTCCTCAAAACTCTCAGCCATTAAACTTTTTATGCTATCCACTCTTCCAACGAAGTTACAAGAGGGTGACAAAAATGTAGCAAAAATGATCAAGGGATTCAAATGGCTCACATCAGTAAATTTGGGCTCCCTGTGACTTCTGAAAATCTCACAGGGACTGCACAAATTAAGCCCGTCATCCTCCCCCTTCACACAAACTTGTGGGGGAGAGACTTGCTCTCTCAATTTGATGCTAAATTGTAGCTAGAATAACTCACCCTCTTCCCCTTCGCTTAACCTTAACCACGGATGTTCCTGTTTGGGTTGAATTGCTTGCATTGCAGCAATTAACAGCCGCATCCACTACTACTCTCTCTTTCTCCCCTAATCCCTTGGGACAGTCATAACTATTTTCATCAAAATAAAAGGGCTCTTATGAAGGAATTCCAAATCACCGCCCAAGAGGCTGCTGCAATTATTCAACAATGGCCTACTTGCAGCAAGTAAGCCCCTGCCCTGCCAATGGGAGTAAATCCCAGAGGCTTAAAAGCCTACCAAATTTGGCAAATGGATGTAACCCAGTATGTGCCTTTTGCACCATGGAAATATATCCATGTTTCAGTGGACACATACTCAGGGTTCATCATGGCCTCCCCACAAAGAGGAGAGACCACAAAACATGTCATTAACCACTGCATCAGGTCATTTGCGTGCCTGGGAAAGCCCTCAGAATTAAAAACTGATAATGGCCCCGCCTATACTAGTACCAACTTTGCTACCTTTTGTAAACAATGGGGCATTTTGCATTCCATACAATTCTCAAGGGTAGCAATTTGGCATTCCATACAATTCTCAAGGGCAGGCCATAGTAAAGTTCACAACTCGATGGGGAAACTCACCCCTGGACTACCCACATTGCAAAAAAAAAGCTTAATTTGTACTTATTTACTCTTAACTTCCTCAATGAGTCCAGATCTCCCCCATGCACAGCGGCATCACGTCATTTCGCTTCTTTGCCTCATCCTGAACCCAGACCAACAGTATATTTTCGTCAGCTTCCAGATCCTCAGTGGAAAGGTCCTGCTGAACTTATAAGCTGGGGACGAGGGTACGCTGCTGTTTCCTACAACAACAACACCATCTGGGTCCCCGGACGACAAGTGAGGCCTTTTCTACCCAAACCAGCCTTGCCTACATCAGCATCATGAAACTGCCCGCTGCATTCATCATCTGCTTCCTGGGTTTCCACATCGTTCCTGCCGATATGACAGCCACCCCATCCTCCTGCGATGCCTGCATCAAAACTACTCGCAGCGGAATGACAATCCAATCCACCCTGATCTATCATACTTTGAAGCCTAAGTGCAACTCCACGACGGTCTCCCCTTGTCTGCATAACAACACTCAATACGCACGATGCTACACCAAACAAGGTATCCAATGCTATGAACCAAAGGCTGTGGGGCCCATCACCACCTCGCTGTATGTCTATGCCTACAAAGGAGGACCCAGCTCTGACCTTGCCTCAATGTTCTCAACCAGTCAAACAAAAAATGGGTACATAACCCATAATGTCACTTGGGGGGGTACCAATACTTCTGTATGTTTTGATGCTTGCTTTGCCATCAGCAAAGGCCAAGGTCCTAACGATGCTGCAGGAGTTACCTGCGGCTCACACAGCTGGCAGAGATCTTATCTACAGGAAAAGAAATATCTCTTTCAAAAGGTGTCCGGGACTAACATGGGGGCCACCACTGTTTACAACTACTGGTATACCCCACCTATTGATTCTGCTCAAGTAAGAGGTCCTCAAAATATTAATATCGCTGTTAAATCAAGCTCTACTGCATGTACCACTGACAAATGTAATCCCATTTGCTTGTATACTCACTTTCCTGAATCTAAGCAGGAGTGTGTGGAAAATTTAACCTTAGTAATTGTTGTATTGAGGTAGATGATAGCGGAAAAGTTATTCAACAAATTACTGATAGAATGATCAAGATTGCACATGTACCTATACAAACATGGAATTGTCTTTATTTTAGAGACATGTTTGGATCCTGGTTCCCAAAATTGCCTAGTTTGCAAGCTATTGTAGCACTTATTGGTATGATTGCTGCGGGATGTGTTGTATTGTCTTGTGTATTACCCATCTTTGTACGCACTATTTCTCACAGTTTATCCCTCTTGGTTGAGAAAAAAGCCACTGTGCAGGTAATGGCTCTCTGGAATCAACAAATAACTAACACATATGAACCATTGCCATCCGAAGATGAGATAGGAGAGCCAACCTGTGACGATCCAGACGAGGACGAGATATTTGTGATGGTTGAAGAAGTTACGAAAGCCGCGGATGACATCAGCATGCACAGCCTATTGGGACTAAAACACTCCCTGTCTCTTAAAAACAAAAACAGGGGAGATGTGGGAATTGTTCTTTGTGTACGTGCTAGGACATTGGGCCTTCTGGTAGTTGGCTGAAACACGGAACAAGGAGCAAGGACAAACTGTTGCCATTTCTTACCCAGAACTGTAGCAAACTTAAACTTTGCAGCTTTGTATGCTTATGTGAATGATCAGTGCATTCTGTGTGATGTAATGCATTTGTGATAAGACACTAAGAAAAATTGCTATGTTAACAAGGATTGCTTCTAATAAAAAAGGGTGTCAGAGTCTGCTCTGGGCTCTCATCCCGATCTTGCTTCAAGACGTTGTCTCAGTGTCTTCCTTCATGAGAGACCACCACAGAGAATAAGAAAGCTAAGATCCTTTGGGACTTCCAGATCTAAGCAGATAGGCAAGTACTAATCAATTAAGCAGACATTGTAGTAATAGACAAGGACTAGAAGACAGCAGTAGTGATGGCTGTAGTGATGTCAAATTAAAACAACATCAGGAAGAAGGAGTATCAGATGCTGGAAAAGTACCAGGGCTGAAGGAAGAACTGGAGAGGATGTGGAAAATAAAGGTCAAAATGATACAAGTGACTGTAGGACCACTTCGTGATGTGACAACTAAGCTGAAAGAGTGGTTCCAACAGATCCCAGCAACATCTGTCTCAAAAATGCTAGGGACAGCTATACAGAACCGTCAACTCTTAGATCGCTGGCAGAAGATCCAATATTGAGGAAGACAGATGATAGGGAGATGTGGAGAGAGAGAGAGAGAGAGAGTTCAAAAATGTGAAAAATAAATAAAAATAGAATTCTTAGTAGTTATAAATCTTCTCATGTTTTAGCCACAAATAAAGACAAAATCAAGATTTTTAATGTTTTTTTAAACAAATTTTATTGATTTTCAAAAAGAATACACAAACAAACAAAACATAAAACATAGAAACATAAAACATATTTTCTGAAAGCAGCTTGATCCCGGGTTACATCTCTTCGTACAGACACAAATTCAAATTCATGCTCATTTTATATACCATTCCATATCTTATTGCCATTTTATATCTTCTATATAGCTTTTCCCCTCTTTTAACCTTCTTAGTTTTATTTTATTTATCTCATCTCAGTTCAGATCATTATGCTTATATTCTTTGTCTGTCCTGTTTCCAGCTGTCTATTATCTTTTCTCTTTAAACAAAATTTCTCCTGTAATCACTGATTGGAGTATGACGCCTTTATATCTTTCCCCTAAATTTATAACACTTAATATAGTACATAACTTCCATTTGGATTCTGCTTAGTACATTCTAAAGTTACACACTATATTTTAAAAAGAGAAAAAATTATAAATATATAATATAATTAAAACAACAATCCATACCAATTCAAATCTATCATTAATATTAATATTCATTTAAATCTTAAACATTTTACACATTACTTTTCAGTTAACTATCATACTTCTATGGGAACACTTATAAACTTTCCATAATTATTTCCCCCCCACTTCACTTATATTTTAAAACATTGTGTCATTAAGATGTCCCCATTCCTTCCTAATTCAATTCTCTCATTTATTCCATTTCCTTCCTTTTGTTCACAAAAGTTTCACTGAATTACACTGAATATTTTATCCCACTTTTTAATCACATGTTGTTTCCAATTTTCTAACATTATTTCTAATACAAATATAACAATACAATCTTATGTACTTTTGCAGAATCACTTTTTCAATTAAAGTTTTTACCCATTATCTCTAAATAAGTCCTGTTTCTTTACATCTTACTCCACACCTTTGAAGCTTCTCATCCCTTCCTTCCTCACTTGCTTCTTCTCTCTGCCCTTTTTACCCCCTTGTCTCTCCACCTCCATTTCCCTCTTCTGTATTCCCCCTTTCTGTTGCTTTCTAATATTATATCCACTTTTCACCTTATTTTTCCCTTTTTTGGTTGTTTTTTTTAGATCTTAAAATCTCCATTTTCTTTTCCTCCTTTCCCCTTTTTTCCCCAAGTAAAGTTACTTGTTCATTAAAGATGGCTTCTTCTTTGTCCCAATCCTCTTGTTGCGCAGTCCTTTCTTGTAGTTTCTCATGGCTACAGATCACCATTTGTAAGAATTGAAAAAGAGAGCCAAGAGAGCCCTTCCCTTCTTGTTCCTCTTCTCTATATTTTTTAAATTCCATTTTCAGTTCATCCACAAGTGATGCCATTGTAAAAAAAAATTTTTTTTCAAACAACCACCCAAGTGTTTTTAGTCATTCAAATATAATTTCCAAAAAACCCAAAGTCACCAAACAATCCAAATACACACAAGCTGTTTCTTTTGACACTTTCTTCTTATTTCACTTTCTCTTCCTGGGGTTACTGTTTAGTTATGAAATTCCAGTTAAAATGTATCTTTTAGAAATCTTGTTAGTATTTAATCAGATTCTTTAAAGTTCTGGGCAGTCTCCTCCTTCCAAATCCTGCTCCTATTCTTTTCCTCTCCCTTCCCACTTACAGCAAAAAAAAAAAAAATAGTGTTCAGAAATCCTTATTATCCCCTTAACATTTAATTATCCAGTTTAATTACCTATTGATGCCAAAGCATCAGAAATTTTCCAATTTCTCATTCATTTCTGTTCGCTGTCAGCGTTAGGAAGGAGAGTGAAAAAAAACCTTTCCCTTTTCACTTTCATTCGCCGCTTCCAGGTCTTCTTTGGGAGCGATGTATCTTTTGCAAAATCTAAATTCCAGGATACCTTAGTTGTTGCTTTTGTCCCAGTCAGCCAAAAACTTTCACTTCTTAACTTCCTCCTGCACTTTCTTTTCTGGCTGAGTGCTTCTTTGAGGTGGCCATTTCTGACTGCCGCTCTTACCACCTTCGGAGAAGGGAGTTTAGCCAGCTGAGGAGGAGAGGTGCGATTCCCCTCAACCCTGCCAGGTCTCCCCTGTCTTCACCACCTCTTTGGGGTGGCTTAGCCCCGGAGCCGGCTGGCTCAAGGCACTCCAGCGGCGAGCACAGGCAGAAACCACACACAATCACGGATTCCTGCCTACCCCGAAGCACTGCAAACCGGAACTCTCAAGATTTTTAATGTGTTTTAAAATTTTCTTGCTCTCAGTTTCTTGCTGATGTAAATAAGTTGCCCAGGGAGATTAAAGGAAACTACAAGATAGATGAGTGAAACAAAAGCCAAGTTATACAGCTTCAGTCCTTGACATTTCTAAATAGGCAGAAAAATGGCCTGAAATCCAGGATAATAATGATGATCATCATCTTCATATTCACCATCAATGAATTCAATACAAAGGCTGCTTGCTGCCTATGTATCTGACTCATTATCATCCTCAGTCAAGCAGTATGGGGTATAAATGCATAAGTCAGCCAACTAAATAATTAACTAAATAGCACTTTGAGCAGTGGAGCAAAAGCCTTTAATTAAATTAAACAAAACTGGACAAATGAAGAGTAATAGTTTATTAAACATCTTTTTTTTTTCATTATTGTAAACCTCTGGGTTTTTTTCCTTTTCCATGGCCCATGTCCATTTACATAAATAAATATAAATACAATGTACACACAGTACATGTAAGGTAACATGAATATGTTCCCATTAAAACCTTCACAGAAATTATTTTATGGAAATAATTTCCTCTTGCATCTGGAATCCAAGTTGCATTTTATATTGATCATAATAGGTTTCTCCAATCCTATGTGAAGCAGATGTGTTGAAAAAAATAGTGGATTCCTCTTTATGGTTTCAGCCAGTGTTTTTTTAACCTTGGCGACTTGAAGATGGGTAGACTTCAGCTCCCAGAATTCCCCAGCCAGCTGAGTTAGCTGAGAGATACTGGTTTAAGCAAAAGGTGGGCAATCATTCTTCAGGGTCCTTTATTTTGGATCACTACATACCTAATCAGTGTATCCCAAGCTGTGTAGTGTCTTGGGGAGGTGCAGGCATAGTCTGGGGGAGATATGAGGAATCTTTTAGTTCTGCAAGTACTTGTTATAATAAATGTGCCTTTCATTGCATTGTTGCCATTATTCATTTGTGTTCATTTAATATATGGATTTTTAGGGGAGGTGTTTACATTAGGATTACAGTACAGGGATGTATGGTGGCAAAACATTTAGAAATCCTTAGTCTAAATTATTCTTTCCAATTCTATTTTCTGTATTCCCACAATCTCTAATCAGGCTGAGCAAGCTCATGATATATTTCCCTAAATTATATTCATTCCATGCAAAGTTAAAGTTGTAGCAATGTATACTATTTCTTCACTTACCCTGCTGCTGTGATGCCATTTCCAAATAAACATAATAAGAAATTGTAAGCAGGAGGTTCCCCGCATTTTCCCACCAATACAAGCACAGTTCATATATATATTGCTTATCTTTCTTTTGTAGCTTTACTAATTTAGCTTCAAACCTTAGGCAGAAAGTCATTTATGATACAGAAGACATATTTGCTTTCTGTACTATTATTGATGCTACCAACATCCCTTAACCTTAATCTGCAAAGATAGGTCAATTTATAGATTTGCTACATAAAAAGGAAACTCATCCTTGATTCCTAGATTCCAAGGTTACAGAACAGTTATTTGTTTTCTTACATTCCTGAGCTTGTTGCAAGTACATCCATTGCTGGATGTGATTCTAATATGTGGCCTTTTTATTCAGATGCCCCCTAACAAAGGGAAAGATGCTGTTTTAGTAGTTAATGAGCGTTTATAAAGAAAAGAAGAGGCACAAACCACTTTCTTGGGTTCATCAGTTGATGTGACAATTTTTTGCTCAAAGAAGTGTATCAAATTGGCAGAGAAACTCAGACCGATGGACCATGTCTTTACAATGTGCTAGACTTGGCAAAAATGAATTGTATTTGTTATGAACTAATAAAACGCTTAAATAAAGTTTTATCAAACCTTTAGAAAAAGCAGGGTTCTAATCCTGCACTTCTGATTGGCCAATAATAGCGATATTGGATTGGTCCGTTCAGGAGAATCTGATTGGCTGTTAACGAGCCACTCTCATTGGTTCAAGGGGTTAACACTCCACGTTTCTCATTGGTTACTAGATCAGCAGCCTGCCCTATAAAAGGGCTGCTGCTGCCCTAGGTTTTTGCTCTGTTCAGAATTATTAATAAAGAGTTGAAGTTCACTGTTCACTGCCTCATCTCCGTTCCTTGCGCCCATGCGCAGAACTTAACACTGGCGACGAGGGTGGGATACGGAGATGTCAGAGCTGACTGAACACTACAGAGCACCAAACAGAGCATGTGGCTGAAGGCACATCGACAGCGGAAACCATGTCCGGCGGCACCATACCACCCGCTCCATTTGACCCGGCACAAGAAGACTGGGACTCGTACATGGACCGGTTCCAGATGTTTCTGGAGACCAACAACTTGAAGGATGCCACTACGGGAAAAAAGCGAGTGGTATTCCTGACCCACTGCGGACCTGCCGTTTTTAAGATGGCCAAGGCACTGGCGAAACTGGCTGAGGTGAAATCTATGGACTGGGATGTCCTCGAGCCCCTCCTATGGGCCCATTATGCACCTACCGTACCAACGCTTGTCCAAAGACATGAATTTTACCAGAGAGACCAGCAGAAAGGAGAGAGCGTTGCAGATTTCATCGCAGATCTCCGGAACCTGGGAGGCCTCTGTGGATTTGCCGACCTCGAAGAAGCTCTGAGAGACCAAAAACTTCTGGGATTAGATGCACCACATGTGCAAAGTAAGCTGATGGCGAAAGGCAACATCAGCCTTGCAGATACCATCACTGATGCTACTGCAGCAGAAGCAACCAGGAAGTCGGCTGCCCGAATGCGCTGCACCAATGCACCGCTCCGCCAACTCACCAGCGAACCTCATCTAGAGAGACACACAACGGCAACCCACCATGAGGAACTCGAATCGTCATCAGAAAGTGATGAGGAGGAGGTCAACCGGCTCCGGTCTGAACGTGACCAACACCACCAGTGTAATCAAAGACTACAGCCTCAATGCGCAGGTTGTGGGGCAAACCACCCGCGATCAGACTGCAAATTCCTCGACGCGCTCTGCCACTTTTGTGGGAAAAGAGGCCACATCGGAAAGGTCTGTAGAAGCAAGCAAGGATCCAGCCCACTTCAGAGGGAGACCAACTACCACCAAACCACAGGGAATCGTCCTGTGAGTTGGGAACATTTGAACCACCAATGAAACAACAACTCCTACAGAAATAAGCCACTGGCCAATTCAACGAAACGAGAAGAGGCACACCAAACCATTACAATTGGTCACGCCTCATCACTAGATGCAAAGAAGATCCGAGTGAAGGTCACCATCGAAAACCAGCCCTGCATGATGGAAGTCGATTCAGGTTCGTCCCTCTCGATGGTTTCCTGGAAGACCCTTAAACAATTAATCCCTGCCATCCAGCGGCAAGACCTCAGAACCCAAAGAATCATACTCAAGGATTATCAAGGAAACCGAATTCTGGTCGTTGGATCCAGCCTAGTCCAGGTCTCATTCAAAAATCGTACTTTACCATTGACCGTCATCGACCGTGATCAGCCTAGCTTGTTAGGCCTTCAATGGTTCACCCCACTCGGGATCGGGGTAGCCAGCATTCACCAAACCAGAAGCGACAACTAGGAGGAGGCCCTCGTCCAAGAATTCCAGGACGTCTTTGCAGACAAACTAGGCAAGTACAAGGGGACCCCGATATCATTTAAGCTTAACCCTGAAGTAGCCCCCATCCGCCTTAAGCCTCGTCGGGTACCTTTTGCCCTTAAACCAAAGATCGACGAGCAGCTTGATAAATTAATAGCCCAGGGTGTTTTAGAATCAACAGACCATGCTCATTGGGAAACCCCAATCGTAACACCCATCAAACCGGATGGATCGTTAAGGATTTGTGGGGACTTCCGAGCCACCCTGAATCATGTCCTTCAACAGAATGCTTACCCGGTGCCGGTGGTACAACACCTTTTCCATTCCCTGGGGGGGTGGAAAAATCTTCGCTAAATTGGATTTAGCACAGGCATACCAACAACTGCCTGTAGATAAAAAAAACAGCAGAGGCACAAATGATCGTTACGCACTGAGGCACCTTTAAGTGCAACCGACTCCAATTCGGAGTTAGCGTAGCCCCAGGGATTTTTCAAAGTTTGATGGAGAGACTCTTGCAGGGGATCAAAGGGGTTGTACCATACTTTGATGACATTTTAATTGCTGCCCCGAATAGAGAAATACTAGAAGAGCGTCTTAAATTGGTTCTCCAGAAATTTAAAGACTCTGGCCTTAAGGTTAAAAAAAATAAATGTCAACTGTGTACAAATAAAGTAGAATTCCTGGGGTACCTAATTGATAAACAAAGCATTCACCCCACCAATAGCAAACTAAAAGCAATCAAGAATGCCCCAAGACCCAGAAATAAGACTGATCTCCAAGCTTTTCTGGGGCTCATTAATTTTTACAACATCTTCCTGCCCCACAAAGCGACCGTAGCTGAGCCCTCTACATAGACTTCTCAACAAAAAAGCAAGCTGGGTCTGGGGGCACCGAGAGGAGCACGCGTTCCGACAAGTGAAAAACTTATTAACCTCAGATGCTGTTTTAATGCAGTATAACGAGACTTTGCCTTTAACAATTACATGTGATGCATCACCGTTTGGAGTAGGAGCCATTTTGAGCCATGTGTTACCAAACGGTAGTGAGGCCCCTATTGCCTATTTTTCAAGGACCCTATCAAAGGCTGAATGTAACTATAGTCAAATCAATAAAGAGGCTCTTGCTGTTGTATCTGCTGTGAAATGGTTTCTTGAATATGTATATGGACGAGTTTTTACTATTGTTACCGACCAAAAACCTTTGCTGGGGATTATAGCAGGAGACAAGCCAACCCCCTATATATTATCACCTAGAATGACTCGCTGGTCGGAGTTTTTGGCTGCGTACAACTATAGACTGCAACACCACCCGGAGAAAGCCATTCCCCACGCTGACGCACTGAGCCGTGCACCACTTCCGGAAACCGTCGACGACCCAGCTCCAACCCTTACGACACTCCAGACTGAAACGCTACATTCACTGCCGCTAACAGCTAGAGACATTGCGATCGAAACAAAACGCGATCCTGTCTTAGTGCGAGTTCTTAGCTGGGTTGAACGGGGATGGCCAGTAGAACAAACCCCTGATGACTTCACCCCCTTCAAGAACCTGCAAACAGAACTTTTTCGCAAAAAGGCTGCATCCTATGGGGGGATAGAGTCCTCATCCCAGAGCGGTTACTGTTAAGCCTTTGTTCCCCAACCAGGGTTAAGGAGACAAGCTAAACAGAATGTGCAGATAGGCATACAGATAAATGTGATCAGATAGGCATACAGATAAATGTGTGAGATAAGTTTGTATGTTAGTTAACATACAGTATAAAATAACAGATACGCTTGTGTTATCAAAAATATAGTTTATTCCACTCAGAGTTTTAGCATAGTCAAAATAACAGTCCATTAGTCAGTATCGTTTAGTCAGTCCATTCAGGGATTTTCAATTAGCAAAGTCCATGTAGAATATCCAATGTCAGTTCACTTACAATAAATCAGTCCTTTCTCTCTCCCTTTCCAGTAGGAGAAAAACGCAGTCTTCATCCAGCAATTAGGGATCATCAAGTCAGAGAGCAAGCTGCCGTTGTCTTGCTTCTTTTATGGTGCTATTACAACCACTCCCTTAATTACATTCCTACAGTTAAAGTTGCAGACACTTTAACTGACAAACCATGATAACATATTTATTATTTTACCTAAACCAGTTAGGGTAAACAATGTTATCCCTAACAGTTACAATGAGCAGTATTAAAAACACTGCATGAGGGTCACCCCGGCATCATGCATATGAAAGCGCTCGCACAAAGCTACGCGTGGTGACCGGGCATCGACAAACAGATCGAAGCCTGGGTAAAGACTTGTTTATAATGCAAGAAGTTAGCAGTGCCCCACCTAAAGCAACTCCAACAGAATGGGAAACACCCCGGGGACTGTGATCCCGCATCCACATTGACTTTGCGGGACCTACTAAGGGATATACGTTCTTCCTAACAGTGAATGCCTATTCCAACTGGCTCGAGATCCACGAAATGAAGAGTACTACAACCGAGTCCGTCATCTGGAAATTGAACAGGCTATTCGCAACGCATGGACTGCCAGACATTGTGGTCTCTGATAACAGACCCCAGTTTACCGCTCTACCCTTTGAACAATACTTTGCGGACCGGGGTATTCGCCATGCGCTAAGTTCGCCAGCGCACCCTGCAGCTAACGGAAGAGCCGAGCGCATGGTACAATTTGTTAAAAAAACCCTCTACAAAATGGACTATGGGGACATTGAAGATAAAATAAACAGAATACTCCTTCTCCAACACATCACTCTGCACAGCATCACCAACAAGACTCCAGCTGAACTATTGATGGGACGCAAACTCCATTCCCACCTCGACCGGCTTCATCCATCTTACGAGCCAGAGAAACCCTGTGGATCTAGCGGAAAATGCCGCAAGTTCAAGATAGACGACTTAGTTTTCGCCAGAAACCTTTCCGGCGAACCTTTGTGGGTCGAGGCAACCATAATTCAAGCCATTGGACCCAGGTCGTACTGTATGAAAACCTGCGACGGAAAAATATGAAAACGCCATATAGATTAGCTTCGCTCGAGGCTACAACCCAGTTTCCGTGACTCCGGTAACTCCCAAACTGAGGGGGGAGGGGATGTCAAAGAAACCGAATTCGAGATGGTGGAAAGCAGGAGCGAACGAAGTCAGCAATCGGGCGTGACAAATGAAGAAGAATCAGGGAGGGGAGTGTCCTCGCCACAGAGGAACACCTCAACAGAAGCAAGCCCGCAAAGATCAGAGGACAACAACGAGAACATTAGCAGCACCGAGTCATCCAATGAGGATACGGAACCACCGGTACCTGATTTGCCTAAAAACGTCCCGCCAAAACCGGATTACAGACAGGAACCGGTGGGACAGCGTAAATCTAATAGACAGTCAAAATAACCTTCATACCTCAGGGATTACGTCACCGCACCCCTTAAACGGAACCGGGGGAAGGGGTGTTATGAACTAATAAAACGCTTAAATAAAGTTTTATCAAACCTTTAGAAAAAGCAGGGTTCTAATCCTGCACTTCTGATTGGCCAATAATAGCGATATTGGATTGGTCCGTTCAGGAGAATCTGATTGGCTGTTAACGAGCCACTCTCATTGGTTCAAGGGGTTAACACTCCACGTTTCTCATTGGTTACTAGATCAGCAGCCTGCCCTATAAAAGGGCTGCTGTTGCCCTAGGTTTTTGCTCTGTTCAGAATGATTAATAAAGAGTTGAAGTTCAGTGTTCACTGCCTCGTCTCCGTTCCTTGCGCCCATGCGCAGAACTTAACAGTATTAATCATTTATGAATCAACATATTATAGGAACCCAGGCCAGGCTCCCATGTCAAATTATTACAGAAGCCTGTTCAAAATACAAGTTAGATTTGCTAGGCACAGAACTGAGACCCCGTGAATAGCAGCCAAACTCCGAGTTTTCAGTTTCTCTAGATTAATGTTTCTGAGACATATAATATTTTCTGAATTTAAATTTGTACTCCAATATTGGACTACTTTGAGCAGCAAAAACTTTAAAACACTTCAATTGATGTTAAAAATTTGGAACTAATCTTCTACTTCTACCCCTGTTTAATTGGATATCTATGGCCAGGGATATACTATATTCTTCTAGGTGTATACCACGCTCTTCTAGCTAGTGTATTATCCACCTAGAAGAGTTTGCTTAAATTCTGCCGCCAGGTATTAGTCCCCACTCAATCATGGAATTTAGCAGATTGTTTTATTTCAACCCAATTGCATAGGATTGCTATTTTGAAGATAAAATTAGTGTGCACACTACTCAAAGCTTTCAGTGGAAATATTTTGGATTATTTGTGCATAGATTACCCCCTTTGTATTCCAGTCTCTGGTTTTTTTTAAATTTAAATATTTAAATTTACAATTTGGGTGATAAATCAAATGTGCCTTATTTGGCCTGCCAATCTCAAGTGCCTCAATTGGAACCTCTCACATTTTCCCAGCTCTACGAACACAGATTGTTCAATAATGCTAAACTATAAAGCATTCAATTACAGCAAAGGATGAATGCAGAACTGCAAAGGAATAAAAATTTGACTGTGCACACCTCAGCTAGTTAGCTGACGTATTTCCTTTCAGATAATTATGTAAAGAACTGCAACTTTAACACGGGGTGACACTCATTACAGTATCTCTGGATCACATTATCTGGATCTGAATAACATTAAGAATTGATCTCTTAATATTCTTGTTACTCTTTTACTAACGTGCCTTTTTGCTTTTCTTTTTAGAAAAAGAGTCTGGGAAAAGAGTCTACTTTTATTGTTCAGTAAACATTAGGGGAGCTTTTGATGGATAATGTTTACTGAAATGCTTTAAATTAATAAATGCATTTACAATTTATCTCTAAGTTTGTACAAAGAAGCAGCATGAGGTCTTCTGACTGTTCTTGGGCAGACATATTTGCCGCTCAAAAAAACAATCCATTGCATTCCACAATTTCTTTCTGGTTGTTGAATGACTCCTTTACAATGCACAGTAAAAATATTGAATTGTGGAAGATATTAAGAAAAGCCGAAAACAAGTTTGGAACATATAAAGAGCACATAAAAGATCAAATGCAGAACCTGGATGTTTGCAAGGGAGGAAATGACCAAATGGATGTTACATGGTCACAAACAAGAACCACTTCTTTTTTACAATACTTGTGGCACAATGTCACACAAGAGTACATATGGGCAGAGCCAGCATAATGATATTATAATGCACATTTTATCATTTGGATGAAATTTTGTCTTGATTCAGATGCCTCTGATGAATGAATTAAAGTCTTAGTTTTAATGTGGGTGGAATCCATTGCTTGACTCTCTTTGTTTCACCAAGTACTGCAAAACATTATCTAATAGCTTTTTGTCACTTTATATCTCATGGAACAAAAACATGCCAGTAATTTAATTATTATGCTATTCTATAAATTAATGTACTCTGTAAGGAGAACAATTGTTGCAAAATCTTTCATTTGGTTCTTAATACATCCTCTTGTGAGTGCCAAGAGATAAAATTAAGCCAACACTGCTCATTGCCCAAAACAAACAGATCCCTCCTGAATAGCAGCTCCATTAAACAGAAGACCTTTCTCTATTGCTGAATTGAAATGCTATCTATCCATTCTTGTAAGTGAGCTGTAAGGTACATCAGCATGTCCTTATTGATGGTCCTGGCACTCTTGCTTCAATTGCCAGATACTGTCAGTCATCTGACTTCCTTCCCACATAAGTAAGAAAGCCTCACAGATGTTATTGCACTTAAGACTGTCCTTGGACAGTGCTAAAATTAGGAGGGAAAGCTAAGGCAAGTTAAACCTGCCTCATTCCTGGATTGGGAACAACATGAAAGCATTGATATACAGACACAGCAGACAATAGATGTTATCAGGTCATGTATGCACTGCGGTTAGGTGCAAGTAGAGAATTGCTCAGAGATGACTATCTATGATACTAATAAGATTTCACTGCTATGACAGACTCCTCACACTAAAAAAAAGCTAGGCAACATGACACAATTTTTCCAACTGGACAAATTTTTTTGAGAATGATCTGATGCTTGTTTTTTTTTAATTTAATAAAACCTTTTCCATTATTGTACATGTACACATTTAATTGGGGGGGGGGGCTTTACTGTTAAGTTTCATGGATTCAAACATTTTATAAGCAAAAATCATCCACAGAAGTACAGAGGAAGGTGGGACAAGGTGAGACATCTGGCATAAGTTAGTCAAAAGAGTACCAGACACCTATACTTATAACAGCTGTGCAGATTCCAATACATCGCTATGCTTGCTCAAATTTTCTTTTCTGTGCAATATGAAAACCAAAAGAAATTCTTTTGCATTGGGCTGCATCCCCAAATCTTGGAATATGGGGAGAAAAGCATTACAATCATTGTAAATCCAAAAAGATATATAATTTGATAATGTGTCTAAAGTCAGGATAAATATCAACTGCCACACACATCCAGAACTAGGAAGAATACACAAATATTGCAGGGGTATTCCTGTCTCTGCCCTGAAGAGCTCTTCAAACATTTCATAAACAAAAATCAGGTATTCAAGGTAGGTGGTGATCAGATACATTTGTTGGCCAGACAGTCTGTTAAGAGAAGTGAGTTATCTTCACGTCTGGGATTTGTTGAAAAGACTCCTAGGACTCTTAAAGACTATTATCAGTGCTTTTCTTTCCATATTCCAAGACTCAGCAACATGTTATATCCTGTGTTTCCAGATTAGGGATTCAAGAGCTTCACTAAGATCAGTCCAGTTAGCAAGGACAAAAGAGGTATTTCATATCCCATCTAACTCATCTTGAAGTTTTCCATTTATGGTGCCCTTCAAAATATCAGCTTCTTTATATAAGAAAATGAATCAGATATATGAACTATGTAAAAGCATAGCAATTTTGTAGAGCTGGATAGTTACAGATATATTTGTGGTTTATAAAGCAGGGCATATTTGTGATTTTTAAAAAGGGCAAATAACTCACAGGTTCCATTCTGAAGCATGCTATTATTTCAGGCTCTATAATCATCAGTCAGACTATGCAATAGTCGGTGGAATGCAAATTATAATACACTCTTTTGGTAAAGATGAATTGGGAGTGTGTTGCATAGAAGCACTTTTCGCATTACTGAATTAATTTATAAAGATGATATTCCAGAAGATCTGGCTTTGGGCCAGAATGGAAGAAGCTTCTTGTTGACTGCATGATATATTTGTCATTGACCTGATTCATTATCTTCTTTGATGTCATGATTATTTTTTAATATTATTTTTTTTGTTTGGTTTGTTTTATGCTGTAAGCTGCCCAGAATCATTTGGAGCTGTGCAGGCACAAGTCAAATCAATTAATACTGCAGAAAATACACACTACATTCAAACAGAACAATTGGCATATGCATTTAGGACATGTGAGCTATATCTGACAACACAGACGCTTTTAAATGAAAGCTATATACTTTTCTTTAGGAAAGATTTTGAAGACCCCTTAGAATAAATAGAATAAATATTAAATGTGTTTATAACACATTAAAAGACATAAATGTGCAGTTAAATGATAATTTAAGCCAGAAGCCAAAAATTCAAGTCAAATAAATCTGTGTCTATCCAGAGTATTTGACCTTATACATGTTTTGCTGATGGCTAAATCTGATATATTGTTTGTCTTTTCCAAACATGTTGCAGTTTGGTGAGAAAATTTATAATCTTTCAATTTGACAGGGGAAAAATGTGCCAGTGTTAGCAGTTTCCTCTGGAATGAGTAGCTGCAGGGCACTGTTGAGTTCTTTAATAGTCCAAGCAAACTTACAATACGCTCAGTACTGGAACCTTTTGAATTGGCTTCTGAGTTTAATGAGGATACCATTTGTTTTAGCTGGTTTTATTGTTTGTAAACTATACAAATTGTGGTGATTAATTGGGGTGGGGGTATAAATATAAAGCCAATCTGGTATAGTGGTTAAGGCATCTGGCTAGAAGGCAGGAGATTGTGAGTTCTAGTCCTGCCTTGGGCACAAAACCAAGTGGCCTTGAGCCAGTCACTTTCTCTCAGCTCTAAGAAAGAGGCAATTACAAATCACTTCTGAAAAACTTTGCCAAGAAAAGAGCAGGGACTTGTCAGGAAACTCTCTGAGTGTCATGCCCCTGGTGGAGACTGACTCTGAGGAAGAGGAGGAACAGCCATCAGGGAGTGGGAGTGTGGCTCCGGAGGTGGTGGAGGAGACTGGGGAAGGGCAGAGGCCAGCTGAGCAATCAGAGGAGGATCCAGGCCTATCCCCTATCCATCCTAGATCACACAGGGAGGAGAGCATCAGGGAAAAGCAAGGTCTACTCAGGAGGAGATTACCATGATCCTCCTCATGGCTTACAGCTGGGAGCTATGTATATAAGTTGGTAACTGCGTAGTCAGAATTGCTGGAGTCAAAGTTTAGTGTTTTTCTTTGAAAGAGGTTTATCTATGCTGGCGTTCGTCCCATGGACTCTCCTCGGTTATCTTCCTGGAATGTTTGATGAGTTATCTTGGGTTGCTTCGGAACTCTTGTCAATGCGGTTTGTTTCAGTTTTCTTTTTGCCTCATTATTTACTTTTGTGACTTTAAACTGTGCCTAATAAAACAGTGAAGTTAAGTTGAAGGCATTACTGGACTTTAATATATGTTTTGGGTTTTGAGTTATTTTGAGAGACTACGGGTCATCACACTGAGATTCAGAGTTAATTAAATGGAAGAAAAATAAATAAATAAATACTTTAATTAATTGATTAGTAGCACAACCTTTTCAAAAAATAACCCCATATGCATCAGCATGTATAGGGTTATGGTTTTAGTTCCCAACCTGGAGCCGTGAACAATCATTAAACTGTAGCTTCCTGAATTCCAAGCATGGTTAATTAACTAAATCTAAACACACTAATATCAAAGTCTGTTTTCCTGTTACTGAAATTGCATGGTGCTTGATGCCCTAAGAATCTCTCTAGAGAATATAGATTATAGATAGTCCTCAATTTACAATCATTCATTCAGCAACTGTTTGAAGTTATGGCAGCACTGAATAAACAGACTTATTGACCTGCAGCCAAAATTATGACCACTGCAGCACCCACCCACAGACATATGATCAAAATTTGGACATTTAGCAGCCCTCTGATATTCACTACTGAAGGAACCTTTCTGTCTGTCTATTTATCTATCTATCTTATCATGTTTCCCCAAAACTAAGACCTACCCCCAAAATAAGCTCTAGCCTGATTTTAAATAAGCCCTAGCCTTACCTCCAAAATAAGCCCTAATGAAGATTGCCATTAGCCTGGGTGGGGGGGCATGGCCAGCAACAGAGGTGATGAGGGCATAGGGACCAACATGTTCTGGCAGCAGCCACAGCCTGCACAGCACAGGTGAATTGGTTACCTGTCAGGCAGGCAATCTGGATGCACTATGTGGATTGCTGGAAAGCCAAGAGTCTGTGGGCTGGAGCAGGCAGAGCCCCACAGGAGGCTCATCTTTGTATGAAGGCACCAGCAGCAGACGGAGGCAGCACTTGCAGAGATGCAAGTGATTCCGACACTTTGTGTGGGCCACAGGCAAGCTGAGAGATGTGAAGAGAAGAATCCCACATCCGCCTGCTCACTCCATCCTATTGTCTCTTGGGTTGCCTGCATCTCATGCAGCATGTCCAGATTGTGTCCCCCTCCCCTCGCACCTCTGCCTGATGCTGGTGCTGCCACACAAAGATGAGCCTCCCACAGCCAGCCAGCCACTCTGGCTATCCAACCCTTGGCTTTCCCATAGCCCGCACAGTGTGTCTGGATTGCATGCCTCCCCACTGCACCTCTGCCGCCATCTGCTGCTTGGACAGGTAATCAACTCACCTGTGCTGCAAAGGGTGTGCAGCCTCAGTGTGCAATGACCAAGGGACCAATGGGCTGCAGCTGCTGCCACACAACATTATCCCCTGCGCACCCACTGTCTTTTGTCCATGTCCAAGGACCACTCAGCTGGGGTGATCACCCTGAAATTGTGTTTCCCTGAAAATAAGCCCTTGTGCTTATTTTGGAGCCCCAAAAATATAATAATATTTTTATATTCTGGGGGAAACACAATATCTATTTCCCACCTTTATTATTCTTTTAAATAACTCAAAGCAAAGCATGTACTTAATGCTCCATTCTTCTCCTATTTTCCCCACAACATACCTGTGAGGTGAATTGGGCTGAGAGATCATGATTGGCCCAAGGCCACCCAGGTGGCTTTTGTCATGCCCCTGTCAGAATCTGACTCTGAGGGGGAAGCCGAACAGCTGACAAGGAGTGGGAGTGTGGCTCTGTTGGCTGGGTAAGAAACTAGGGAAGGGCAAAGTCTGGCTGGGCAGAGCAGGGGAGAGGTGGACCAAGGGAGAAGGAATTCAGAAGAAGACCCAGGCCCACCCCCTCTTCATCCTAGGGAATGCAGGGAGGAACAGAGAAGGGAGCAACATGAGTTGCGTGGCTTACGGGGGAAGAAAGGGCCCTGATTCCCTTCATTAGCTGCAGCTGGGAACACAGTGTATAAAAAAGGAAGCTGTGTGCAGCAAGATGTTGGGAGCAAATGTGAATTTATCTTGTATCATCGTGGCTTATCTATCTTCCTGGCGTCTTCTCAACTGTGTGAGTTTTGCCATGCTTTCAAGTATGAAATTCCTTCTCCTGCCTTGTCAAGATTGCTTTGTTTGGATTTTTAATTTCAGTTTGTATGTACCTTGTTTTGGACTGAATTTTTTACAGTTAAAGGCAGGGGTGGGATGCTACCGGTTCTGCCCAGTTCTATAGAGCCGGTAGATCTGAAGAGCAGCAGACACCAAACTGGTTTTGTTTTTGCTGCTGTTTAGTGCACCTGCCCACCCGGGCTCTTACCTGTCCTTTATTTCCTGCTTTTTCAACCTCAGCTACTTTGTGCAGCACAGCTGAGGTTGAAAAATCAGGGAAAAAGAGGCTTTTCAAATGCTGCGCACCTGCGCGCAGCGTTTTTCAGCTGTCCGGGTAGCACAGCCTAAGGTAGTTATATGCATGCATGCAAAATGTAGTCACTGAACTGGTAGTAACACAGGTTGAATCTCACTCCTGGTTAAAGGCTGTTCCTGGAAAAGTTTTTCTCCAGCCAAAGGTAACCTGGACATTGGGGGCAAAGTTGCAGATAATAAAGGGACTCTTACTGCTTATTTGACGGTGTTGCCTTTGTGCCATGCCCCGAGTCATCATAGCTTTCATAACTAAAATGGGACTAGAACTCACAGTCTTTCGCTTTCTATGCTGGTGCCTTAGCACTTGCTCTTTTAACAGCTACTGCCCTGAACTTTGCCACCTCAACTGACTTTCATTGTGTTCTCACTCCCACTGCTGATGAATGTGCCAGGCATGGCTCCTGGGCCAGGCTAGATTTGGACTTTGTGATGTAAAACAAAACAAAACAAAACAAAAAGCCATCCCAGAGGCATGGCATGCAAAAAGAAAAAAAAGAAAAGAAAACCTTTGCACCACATTCACTCCTGAGCCAAGCTGGGGCTGGCCAAAAAGCAGCTGTAGCACCAGAAAGCACTTTCATGATATGAAAAAAAACATAAAAACCAACTCTGGAGCTTTTTCAGTGAGGTTTTGTTTTGTTTTTGAGTTGCCATGCTAGAACTGCTTTTCCAATTTTTTTTGCCAGCAGTGGAAGCAAGAAGACAGTGAATGTCAGCTGGGGCACTGGAGTGTGGGATAGCAGAGGTCAGCATAATGGAATGCATGAGTAGCTTGAGGAAGAAGAAGGGGAGATGCTTCTTAGTAAGCAATCAGACAAGACAAGCAGAAGCCCACAATTGCTTAAGGGTTGAACATTAAAAGTGGCAGGCAGTAAGTTTGTACTTTGAGACTTGCAAGACTGATATCAGCTCTGCCAGGTAAAATAAACAGGGAACAGGATTAGATGAGCAAATTCTACTTTATTGTAAGGTTTCCACGCTAACAGAACTTTGCAAGTGTGAAGGTACAAACGTTCCATCTGCCACTTTTATCTCTTTGATCCATTGGGGGAGGTCTTTCTTCTCTTGACTGATTATTTCCTAGGCATCATCTCTCCTTCTTTTTCCTCAAGGTTGCTGTGCATACATTCCATTACAATATTCAGAGTGCAGAATGGCAAGGACAGATGTGCCTGGGAGTGAGCAAGGACAGCTTTGGCATCCTAGGATGTGGCAAGCAGCCCCAGACCTGCATGGTTGCGAGCTGCTTGCCACCCTACAAGACAGGATATAAGGGGGCCCAAAGGGTAGAGACAGGGGTAGGAGTAGGCCAATAAAGGAGAATATTTATACCTCAGGGTTGAAATGAGGGGTTTGCTCATTGAACTCTCTGAGCTTGGTTATTTTCTTGAAGACTGTTAATTACCCTAACTAGGTAACATCATCAGTGCTAGCAAAGAGTGGGGTTGCTCTCAGTTTACATTCTAGGCTTGTCCTATCAGTGTTGGTGAAGATGGTCTTAGAGATTCTTTGATTGGGCTGTTTCTTGTTGGCTTGTTTGGCAATTCCTTGGTTGGGGTATTGTTTACTCGATTGTTGGTCTGATATTAATGGCCCAAAGCAGAAGTGTTATTCAGCAGGTTCTGACCAGTTCTGGAGAACCAGTAGCAGAAATGTTCAGTAGTTCAGAGAGCCAGCAAATACCACCTCTGACTGGCTCTGCCCCCATCTATTCTCTGCCTCCCGAGTCCCAGCTAATCGGCTGGGTCTTCTTTTGTTGCCCTGCACAGGAGAACGAAGCTGGAAAGCAGGTTAGTGGGGTGGGGAGGGAATGGGGATTTTGCAGTAACCTTCCCCTGCCACCAAGCCATGCCCACCATGCCCACAAAACTGGTAGTAAAAAAAAAAATTAATCCCACCACTGGCCCAAAGGGCACCCTGAAGGGCAGACATGGAGGAAGATATAGGCAGTTGGGAGAAGTTAGAGGCAGTCCTTACTTTCCTGAAACTTGGTACTGGGTGGGATCAAGCCTGGAATGTTTTAAATTGGAGTGGGCAGGTAGTCGCTTAACAATATGCGATTCTCAGTTAATGACAGCAATGGGGAGTGCTAGTAGTACTGTCACTAAGTGATGCAGTGTCATGGCATCTCGTTTTACAGCCTCATTGTTTAGCAATGGGGATTCTGGTGCCAATGGCGATTGTAAGTCAATGACTACAGTATCTATATAGATAAGGCATCATAAAAGAGAGAGCTCTTGGATGCGACACATGTGCCAGAATTTCCTCTTCATATCACTACTGCTGGCTTGGAATTCTGTGAATCAATTGAACTAAGCAGGCAGCAGGTTGAGATGCAGCTGTTGGAAATGCCACTGATTTTATATTTAAGGATATATGTGCTTTACTTAATTTGCCACATTACAGCCTGGAGCAGGTTTTATAAAATTCATTCTCAACAAATGAAAGAGTCCCAGTTGCTGCACCGACAGATTGCTGCTGACACACTAGAGAAGATGTTACATTAATTAATCTTCTATCTATGCTCTATCCCAAATAGAAGCACAGCATTAAAAAAAGACAGAGGAAAATGTGTCATGTAATAATAACTTGCCATTCATTCATTTGTCGTGGAACGAAATTGTTTTCCCGCCCCATCTTTTCCTCAGACCTTGTTCACCTGACCTTGTTAGCTGTACTGTTTCACTCAACAGTCCTTCAGAGCCTCTCATGACAGAGTTTCAGCCATTTCTCAAACAGTCCAAATCCAACTCACGGAAATGGTGGACCTTCAATTCTCCACAGTTATCTATGGTAACCTTCCAGATCTTTCCAAGCTTTCTATTGTTATGGCCTTGCTGGGACTACAAAAGCTGAGGAATGGTTAAGTACCTGGGATAACACAAGAAATGGGGATCACAAGTTGCGCAACTCTGACCTAATTTACTGCACTGCTATCAAGACACTTTTAAAGTATTGTGTCACTTTATGATTCCTGCTGGACTGAAATACTAATCTTCAAACCTTCATTGTCATAACCAGCATTAACTCTACATGTCCTGAATTGGTGTTGGACTGTGAAGATGTGCTTCAATTGTATTCCCTGGAGGGCAGTGTTTTTTAGCTGCTTCCATCTTTGAAGAAGTGACAAACAAGGCATTTATGACAAATTCCCTATATTTCTTCCTTAATCTCTCTGCCTTCTGCTTCCCACAGTTGCACTGGTTAAGTAAGGAGTTCCATTTGCCACCGAAAACAGTGTAGTTAGGATATGCAGGGAACTGTTACCCAGAAGACAGCTCAGATGCAGTAAAGGTACATGACAAAAGTCACAAAATCACTATATAGGACTTCATTCATCAAAAAAGCATAAGTTGGGGACTATGCAACTAATTTATTTGATTTAGTGATGAATTAGGATTGTGCCAAGATAGCCACTCTAACAGAGATTTATTTTCACTTAATCTTTAAGCATCTGGCCAAATTAATATTACATATTAATATGCATTTTATTATTTATTTAAATTGTTTATTGTTTATATTGTATATTAAACATCGTATAATAAGTACTGCATAGAGACTTTATCTGAAATAAATACTATACTACCTCCTTTGCACTCTTAATCTACTTTGTCATTGTGCATTCCTGAGCTTAGAAAAACATCAGAACAGTCATCATCATCATCATCATCATTTAATGACCCCATAATCCCTTGTAGAGTGGAGTCTGGGCAACTGAATATAGCTAGCAGTATGTTTACTGGCCGGATGCCCTTCCTGATGCCAATGAGGAGATTTGTTCAGTAGATATATTCTCATTGTGCCCAGAGAGAGAAATATCTGCCTCTACCTAGGATTGAACTCACAGCCTCCTGATTGTGAGGTGAGAGCTCCACTTCTAGGATACTGCACCACTCCAAAAACATCAGTGCATAATGACAGAAAAAACAGTGATAATGTTAAAATCTCAGCTTAGCGGGCACCTCAATTGTCTTTGGGCTCTAATCCCAAATTTTGTAGATATTGGCCTTTCATGTGGCCTTTCAAAGAGGTTGCTTCTATATAAGTTCCAAAAAAGCAAGAGACCAAAGACAGGCCAAGGATAGAAAACAAAATTTTACACTATTCAAAATGGGCAATCTATAATATACCTTAACAAGACCATTGACCTTTACTTATATTGTAATGCTAGCTAACGCACATCACAACTTCATTTCTATCAGAATAGGTTATAGAAATGATATGCTGTTCAATCATATAAATGTAGTCCCAGGACCTAAGCTTTCATAAACCTGTTTACATCCCTGTAAGTAGTATTTCACTCTCCACATGCAATTGATTGAACCCCCTATTACAGAAATAATTTATTAAAGTTAGGGACATTCCTCAAACAAATGACTACAGCTGTTGATGCTGACATCATTGAGCAACCATCTCCCCTCCCACACTGAATCGCATAAAAAGGAAACCAAATATGCAGCACTATGTTTGATCCAAAAGAACTGAAAAGACATAATGGCCTCTATCTTCCCTGCTCATGATCCTATTGATAAATTACTTTTCTAAAGTAACACAGAATTAAAAAAGAAAGGCTATGGGATACATAATGTCCCCTTCACCACCCATTCACATATTCAAGAATGCTATAGTTATTTAGAATTACAGAATTAATCTCAAAAGCAGCTTAATTATCCAGATGTACTTATGGTAATATGTTTCAAATAATCCAGATTATCTATTTATATATTTATTTCTCAAAAGTTACATACTATTAAGAGTTCTCTTACAAACAATAAGATTTACTAATCCCCATTCAACCTGATGTAAATATGTACATTTCAAATTAAAACATCACATGCAACCAGCAAAAGTGGAAAGCAGGAGCTGGATGTTGGTCATCAAAACCTTATCTGAAAAGCCAAGTTTAAATTGGGTTTTCTTAAAGATAGAAGTGGGTTGCGGGTTATTGTTGTTAAAGAGAACACTCCAGTTTTCAGAGGCAAGAAATTTATTTCAGGGAATGAAAGCGATGATAGAGAAATAAGATTTTGCACCTTGGTCTTCTTTTACCAGCAGGCCTAAAATAGCCTATATAATATTCATCCCTGAGCAGAACAGAAGTAAACCAGCCAGAATCACGACAGAAGAAGTAGTTTCCTCTTTGCCCAAGTAGAACTTTAAATGCAGCACCTTGGACAGTACCTATCCTAATAAAGGCCAGTGAGGTATCCACAATATACAGTAGGTGTTATAATACTGGACTGATTCTCACCAGTCAGCATATGGGCTTCTGCATTCTGAACTAGTTGCAGCTTCAAAGTTATCTTCAATCAGTAATCGAAAAAATGATGAGGACATTTGTAACTATAGCAAGGGTCTTCAACTTTAATAAGGACCTCAACTGGTGTACTAGTTTTGTGGGCAAAGCAGACCTGGCCAAAGACTCCTCAGAAAGTCCAGATGGTGCCATGAATACAAACAACTAGCCTAAACTTTAGGCACTTCACATGCTTAAGGATTCTAGTGGAAATCAGCTTAGCTTCTTGGGGTACAACTTTAAGTCTAGGGGGGAAAACCACTCACTATATCTAGCATTTTGGCTTGTCAATGGGAGTCCACCAGCAAGATAACAGAAGTTCTGCACTATTCTAGATCCATCAAGTAATCCAACACAAAAGAAATATCTGCACACACATTTAACCTTTTAGAGTCAAAGCTGCAATTACAGTAAAGGAGTTGGTGACCTCATATAGATTAAATTAGATTAGATTAGATTACAACTCTCAAACTGCACTTCCAAACTATACATATAGTCTTACCTGAGCTTGCCCAATTAAAGACACTTCTAAGTATACATCTATAACATTGCAATGTTAAGTTCATCTGAGTCCTAGAAGGCTTTCTAACTATACGTTTAGCTTTCTTACATGTAACTTAATGGGTTTTTTTAAAGCAAAAAGCAAGACTGGAAGGGAATCTTATGAACTGTCAAACACTATATCTTCTCTGTTGTTATCATTTTAAGGGTACATATGGGAAATCTTCTGCTTGATAGTAATATTAAAATAAAACTATGTATATCCAAGTATTTATAATTAAAATATTTGTCAATCTGATTTAGGGACAAGAAAGGAATATTAAAATTCTACTTAGTATGATAAATAGTCATTTATACTAGTAAGCATTTTACATGTTTTGTAGTGTTTCTTCCTACAATAACCTTGCAAAGTAGATTGACATTTGCTTATTTTACAGATAATGAATAGAGTGGAAATAAGAAAGGGTAACTTATGTCTGGTTCTTAAATGAAGATACATCAGTTACTCGTTCAGATTTTTCTTTTGATACATGTCAAATCAAGTTGATTCAACTTAATCCATAGGATTTTACTCTTTGTACCAACATTGTTATATATTTTTATTTAGGATAGGAAGCTCCTGAAAATGTTATTTTGTGCTCTACTATTACATTTGTTGGGATCTTTCCCCATTTAAAAAAAACATTTATCTGGATTTCTGTTCTCTTGGTTTTTGTCAACTGAACTGCATCATCCTTGAACAATTTCATATCATACTGTAACTATAAAGTACTAGATTGCACGTACTGGTTCATTATATCTACTATATTCACATCACTCTGGTCCATCTTCTAAAATTAGGGCTAAACTTACTCAGATCACTGGCATGAGACAAAAGTATAAAAGTAAACAATACTATGCCAACTAAAATGAGTCAAGCTTCTTTCCACCCTCTCACAGAACTCTTATTGTCTTTTCAATTAATTCCTGACTTATAGGAAAGTAAAAGATAATAGGATAAATACGGAAACAGTTCATTCTTTTCTTGGCCGGTGTATGTACTTTAATGAAACCAATCCATGAGGCCTCTTAAATGAATCCTATATTTATCTTGTCATATCTGAGGATAACATATTCGGTTAGGAATTTCACACTGCATTTCCCCCTCCAAGTTGCAGGCTTCTCGTTTTTATAGCTGACAAGTATGTTCGCAAAAGAAGTTACCAAACCAGAAAAAAAAAAAGTGGCACTTTTTAACAGCACTGTAATGAAATCGCCTCTCCTCTCCTCTCCTCTCCTGCCCAAGCTTTTTTCTAATTCACACACACACACATCTCCTGCACCCAAAAAAAATTTCAAAACAATATATAGCTTTTTATAGTACAAGTCCCCCCCCCCCCCCCCCCCCGCGCCTCCTTCAACCCAAGGCGTACTGCACTCTTCGTTTCAGTGGGAATAAATCAAGTCCTTTCCTTCAAAAGCCAAGGCTCCGGAGGCACCTCTCTCCAAGGAAATCAGAAAAGATCCCACTCGGTGTCTTTTCCTCTCTCCCTCTCTGCCCCCCACCCCACCTCTCACAGTCCCAGCCATCAAAAACAACCCAGGACTTACCTTGCAAAAAAGAGAGAAACAAAGATGCCCAGAGATACAAGCCACAGTAGAGCAAGCCCAGGCATCTCTCCTTAAGCATCGTTAAACCCGGACAGACACCAGACCACACGGGAAAAGAAGGGACTCTTCCCGCTTGCAAAAGGGACGACGGGGTGGAGAAAAGGTGGCTGGAAAGAGCTCGGTAAGAAGCCACTTTGCACCGGGATGGCGGGGGCGGGGAGGGACGGACGGACGACACAATCACAACACCTTGGTCCAAATTACACGTCCTCGCACTCCGGCTGCTTGCCGGGCGAGAGCCAGCCAACACGGCTGACTTTCCCTGAGGTGGAAGGCGGCGAGGAGTTTGTTAAGGGGGCTTGTTGCGTTTCGCGTCTTCGTCTCTCTCTTTCTCTCTCTCGCCCGAAGCGCCTTGCGCTTTTCACAGCCGGAGGGAAGGCAGGCGCCGAAGCCCAGAAGCGGGGCTGGAAGGGGGGCTGAGGGTGGAATGCGAAAGCGACATGGTGCTGCTCCGGGGCGGGCGGAGGTGGGGTGGGAGGGAGGAGAGGAAGAGAGAAAGATTTGGTACCTTCCCAACTTGCCTTCGTAGCGGGTACCTCAGCAGCCCGCACGTCAGCCGGGGGCGGGGGGGGAGCTCTTTCTACGCGAGGGGGAGGAGAAGGAGGTGGTAATGGTGGTGGGGGCTCCTCTCGAGCTAACGCGCCAGGCGGTGCGAGACGACGGCAGCTCCAGTCCGATTGCTTACGCAGTTGCCGGGGCGATTTATTTATTTATTTATTTCAGTCACGGAGGGGTTTTTATTTATTTATTTATTTATTCATTTATCGCCCGACGCGCTGGGGAAGACAATGAGGAGGCGCGGGGCTGAGAGGTGGGGGGGAGGAACACGCAACGAGCGCGCGCCAAGGGAGACGGGCGAGGGGCGCGCGGGAAGCCGCGGGCGCGAAGGATGAAGAGTCGAGAGGAAAAAAGTTAATGGTGGGCTCCCTCCGGGTGTGCGTGGAAGGTTTACGGCGCCCAGTCCCTCACACAAGAAAATGAATCAAATGCGAGGAGGTCTTTCTGTCGGCCTCCAGATATCCCAAGCTCGGCCACGTCTCCTTCCTCCCCCACCTCATCTTCGTTTTGGTTAAAGGAGCAGCCAATTTTTAGCCCACTCCGGACTGAGCTCAGCCTTGAAAGAAAGGCTTTGAAAACGACATACTTTTTGATGATGTTGGTAACTGTGCTTTTCCCCCCTTGGTTAACGTTTGGGAAACCCATAGCTTCAGTAAAAGGAAAAAAAAAAGAGGGGCACTGACTGGCTTAAGACTAGTAGGTGCCTCAACTAAGGGAGCCGAGCAAGGCAAGATGTGCTTCTCCTCCTCAATTTTCTCCTTTGCTTTCAGTTAAAAAGGTCAGCAATCTCAAGGACAAGGCACAAAAATGCAGACATAATCACAATACAATAGTATCATATGGATCATATGTAGCCAAAGTTAACAAGGGTATAAAAAAACTCAAGGTTTCCCTGTTATAGTAGTTTGGCTTTTACCTTTTAATGCCAAAAAAAGAAATTAGTTATCTAAGTAGGCTTCGAACTACAACCATTGTTCAGTAACTATTCAAACTTGTAATGGCACTGAAAAAAGGGGCTTACCTTGCAATTAAGAGGGTCACAACATCCCTGTAGTCACATGACCAGAATTCAGGCACTTGGCATCCAGTGAGTTTTTAACAATGGTTACAGCATCCCAGGTTCACATGATCTGCATTTGTGACCATCCCAGCCAGTGTCCAAGAAGCAAAGTAAAAGGGAGAAAATGAATTGATCCACTTAGTAACTGCAACAATTCATTTAAAAGCCATGACAAAAAAAAGGTCATAAAGTCATATGTGTCTCATTTAACAACTGCCTTGCTTAGCAACAGAGCTTCTGTCCCCATTGTGGTAAGTTGAGGACTAACTGTATTGCATGTAATGTTTACTATAGGATAATAAGTGGAAGAACAGCATTTGTTTAGACAACCTAGATTTTTTTTTTTTAATTAGAAAAAGTACAATTGGCTTACCCAATGCAATATTTACAATGAAACAAAAGGCCAGCACCTGGCCCACACAGAGATTTCATTCCTTATAGAGGATTTGATTAATCTAGGCTGCTGGCAAAGCAAATGGAGATTCACTATGTTGAGTTCCATGGAATTTTGGAAATTTTAAAGTCGTGAGATAGCCCACTTCTTTGTTTTATTTATAAAATAAATATATTATTTATTTATAAATTCAGTTTCAAAAATTGCTTTTTCACAAATGACTCAGGATGCTTTGAAGGAAGGAATTCTGAGAGCTGACCTGGACATTCCTTAAAGTTGCCAAGTTTGAAAAATACTGATATAGATCAACAAACCTTGTAGAGAAATGACTATGTTCTCAGGCCTTTTTCCCAGAAATTTTTAAAGTAGCAGTCATGCTTAAATTAATTTACCAACTGATTCACATTTTAGTAAAATTCTGCTTAAAAGAATATGGACCACAAGAAAGGGACAAAGTTGTGTAAATTTAAAATTGAGGACTTCGAATGCAAAAAAGACTAAGCACCACCAAACTCTGGTGAAAGTATAAATATATTGTAGACAAAAAAAATTGATCCAAGAGGACAAGAAATACCTTAGATTTCCCCTCTTTTCTCTTCTACATATAATAATTTTAATGTATATAAGGAGAGGAAAGCTCCTAAGAATCTTAATTTTTAACAAATAATGCATCTGTTATTTTTGTTATACATTGTCCTCTTAGTGTTTCTGTTGCTTAGTGTACAAATGGTTTTTTATCCTTTGAAACTAAGTTCCAGATCTCACAAATCCAGTAAATGCTGGGAAATCTAATCCTTTTGTTAGATTTCTCCAACAGTGATAGCAAGTAGTTCATAGCATTGTCAGCTCAATTCTTCCTTTTGAAAATTGGTTTCCTGCATTGTATCAGATCATTCATCCAACAGTTTTTTAACTCACTGGGAAAATTCATGTTGTTAGATTCGTCGCTGGAAGGAAACTCGGGAGTCCGTGACTTAGTTCAGCTCTTTTATTAAGTCCCGAAATCGGCTCGGGGCGGCTAGGCTAGACCGCAGCTTATATTGACCTAGCCGGCCAAGCCGTGGCCAATGACACCGTTTGAATTCCCTGCGATTGGTTCCCTCTAATCGCGGGGGATTCATCGCGGCCAATCAGCCGTGGCCTGCTCGGCCAATCGGGTTGCCATGCGTCTTAGCCAATCGGAAGGCGTATTCACAAGAATGCAAATTAACCATACAGAACACCCCTCCCCTCCTGGTATGGTCCTACATAACGTAGTCCCGTAAGTAGGCGGTGCTCCGTACTTGTCTACTGGACCTGCGCAGGTTAGTTGGCGTCTGGTCTGCGAGCGGTTCGGATGGGTTCTGTGTTGCTCCTTGCCTTCCTGATGGAACCGCCTGGAAGGTTGGGCCCGGCCTTTTGCTGCAGCTCCCTCCTGGTCTACCCGGGTTGGTTGAGCTGCTGTTCCTGTTGTTCCCGCCTGGTCTTTCCAGGCTGGTTGAGCTTGCTGGGCTGCTCCTACCGGGCGAGGCTTCGAGTTGGTCCTCCGTTGGTGGTTCTGCTGGTGAGTATGGTTGGTTTTCTTTTTGTGGGGGGTGTTTGTTTTGGTTTTCTGGGTTCCCCCTCCCCTCTTGGTTGGTATCTGAGTTTCCCCTTAGCCCTGAGGTTTCTTCTTCTGTGTGTGTTTGCGTGTTGGTTGTATTTCCCGTGTAGGTTCTTGATCTTAATTGATCAATGTGTCTCTTCCACGCTTGTCCGTCGGCTGTCTGTAGCCGGTACGAGTGGGGACCTGTTACTTGGGTTATGGTTGCTAGTACCCAGAGTGGGTCCCCGGTAAGGTTCTTTGCGTATACCGCATCACCTGGTGTAAATGTTCGGTGTTTGCTTGAGGAGTTTGGGGGGTTTTCTGGGTTGTACGTGGGGTGTAGTCTGTCGAGTGGGGACCTTAATTTCCTCCACATCAATAGCTCTGCTGGGCTTTTGTTGGTTGTTGTGTTTGGGATTATGTGTTGTATAAAAAGCATTTTATTTATTTTTTCTTGGATTTCTCAGTTTTCTATTTTTTGAATTGTTTTTTTTTGTAAATTAAACCATTCGTTCCGCCCTCCCATTCACCGCCGGATGTGCTGGCGCTGTCAGGGCATGCCGTATTCCCTGCTCTGCTAGGAATTTTTCAAATTCCAGTGAGGTGAATTGGGGCCCGTTATCCGATACGATGACATCTGGGAGGCCGTGGGTTGCGAACAACTTGCTGAGTTCCTTGGTGACGGCCTCCGTTGTGGTGGTTTTCATGTTGCTTGCCTCCAACCAATTGGAGTAAGCATCTACCGTGATGAGGAATGTGTGTCCCTTCGTGGGCCTGGCAAAATCTATGTGAATCCTGGACCATGGTCCCCTGGGGGGTCTCCCATTCCAGGATTGGTGTGGCAGGAGGGCTCGGCCTGGTTTCTTGGCACCATTTGCATGCTGCCACCCAACCCTCGATCTGTTTGTCCATCCCCGGCCACCAGGTGTAACTCCTGGCCAGGGCTTTTGTTTTCACGATGCCCGGGTGCCCCTCGTGTAACAAGTCCAATACCTTCCCTTGTAATTTTTCCAGAGTAACAACCCTATCCCCCCATAGTAAACAACCTTTTTGTAATGACAGTTCTGTTTGCCGGTTCTGAAATGTCCTGAATGTTTCGTCATCGTCTTTTTCCAGCCACCCCTTCTTTACCCAATGTAACACCCACGGCAGACGCTTGTCTTTATTAGTTTCGCGGGCAATGTCTGACATGGTTACGGGTAGATCAGGTAGAGTCTCTATGCTCAGGGTGGATGTTGTGGGTGCTGGGTCGGTCTCCAGGTCGGGTAGCGGCGTGCAGTTCAAGGTGTCTGTGTGGGTGATCATCTTACCAGGTCAGTGTGTGAGCCGGTAGCTGTAGGCAGCAAGGAACTTGGACCACCTTGTCATTCTTGGTGATAGAATGTTCGGGGTGGCCCTGTTCCCTGCCAGGATTCCCAGCAGTGGTTTTTGATTGGTGATGATGGTGAAGGTCCTGCCGTAGAGGTACTTGTGGAACCTCTTCACTGCGGCGACGATTGCCAGGGCCTCTTTGTCCAGTTGACTGTAGTTCCGTTCTGGTTTGGAGAGGGTCCTGGAAAAAAAGGCAATGGGTGCTTCTTTTCCATCGGGGAGAGTGTGGCTGAGAACTGCGCTGACGCCGAAAGGTGATGCGTTGCATGTAACTGCTAGTGGTAGGGTCTCGTTGTATTGGATGAGGACGGCATCCGAGGTGAGCAGCTCCTTGGTTTTGATGAAGGCGGCTTCCTCGTGTTTCCCCCAGTTCCACGTGGCCGCCTTGTCCAAAAGCCTATGCAAAGGCTCTACCGCGGTCGCCTTCTGGGGCAGGAAAACATTATAGAAGTTAAGCAGTCCTAGAAATGCTTGCAGTTCCGTTTTGTTCTTTGATCTGGGGGCTTCTTTGATTGCTCTGATTTTTTTCTTGGTTGGGTGAATTCCGTGCCGGTCTAAAAGGTACCCCAGGAATTCGACCCTCTCGGTGTGCAGTTGACATTTTTCTTTTTTAACTTTTAGCCCTGCGTTTTTGAACTTCGTTAATACCTCCCTCAGGTGACCCTCCAGTTCTTTTTGGTTGGCTGCCAACACCAGTACGTCGTCGAAGTAGGGCACCACCCCCTTAATTCCTTGCAGGAGTCTCTCCATGAGGCTCTGGAAGATTCCTGGGGCCACACTGACTCCGAACTGGAGTCTCTTACAGAGAAAAGCCCCCCGGTGGGTTACTATGGTCTGCGCCTCGGCGGTTTCCACGTCGACCGGCAATTGTTGGTAGGCTTGTGCCAGGTCGAGCTTCGCGAAAACCTTGCCTCCCCCCAGTGAGTGTAGGAGGTGCTGCACTACTGGGATGGGGTAGGTGCTTTGTTGTAAGGCGCAGTTTAGGGTGGCCTTATAGTCCCCACAGATTCTCACCAACCCATTGGGCTTGACTGGGGTGACTATGGGGGTTTCCCACCGGGCATGATCGGTTGGCTCCAGGACTCCCTGTTTGATGAGATGTCTATTTGCTCATCGATCTTGGGCCAGAGTGTGAAAGGAACCTGCCATGATTTTAGGCGTATGGGGGAACGCTGGGGTCTAGGCTGAACGAAATAGGGGGCCCTTGGTACTTGCCTAAGGTGCTGTCGAACACTTCCTGGAAGTCCCTTGCAAGTTGTTCTTCCCAGTCTGCCTCTGCGATGTGGTCAATGCCCGTTACTTTGATCCCGAGCGGCGCAAACCACTGTAGTCCCAAAAGGCTGGGGCGGTCTCTGTCCACGACCGTTAGTGGAAGCCTTGCTGTGCGCCCCTTGAAGGTCACTTTAAAATGTCCTGTTCCAATTACTGGGATGCGATTCCCTTGGTAGTCTTTGAGGATTAATTTCTGGCTTTCCAGCCCCCTTTTATGGATGTCGGGCACCAGGTGCTTGATTTCCCGCCATGCAACCATGGAGAGGTAGGACCCGGAGTCCACCTCCATTTTGCATGGCTTGCCCTCGATGCCCACTTCCATGTATACCTTTCGGGCGTCTGTGTTTGAGGAATGGCCAATGACGACCGTCTGGTGGGTTTCCTCTCTCTGCCAGTTCTCTCCGTCCTGTCGACCCCATCCGTCCTGGTTCCAGTGATTCTCGGTTGGGTGGTCCCTGGGTCTGGGGGCGGGGTGCCATCTCGTCTCCGGTTGCTGATGTCTCGCCATCAGGGGTTGAAGGTTTTCTTGAGCCAGCAGACTCGGGCGATGTGACCTCTTTTGTCGCAGTGCCAGCAGGTCGCATTGAGAAATCGGCATTCCGATCACTGGTGGTCGCCTCCGCACTCGGCACAGTTGGGTCTCGACTTACAACTCTGTCGGTCACGCCGGTCTCGCTCTGTCTGGAGTAGGTGGATGTCCTCGTCATCCGTGGTATCGGTGGAGGAGTCGAAGTTGCCATGGTGGGTGGTGGTGAGTCAGCGGCTTGCTTCTGGTGTCATCTCAGTTGTCGTGGCTGGATCCCCGGTACCTGGTCTCCGCATTCGGGCCGCGGATTTTTGGGTCTCTTTGGCGGCGGTTGCCTTGGCGAGGGAAATGTCGCCCTTGGCCATCAGTCGGCTCTGTAGAACCGGGTCCCTGAGCCCGAGGACGATGCGGTCTCAGAGTGCCTCGTCCATATCGGTGAAACCGCACATGCCCCCCAGGTTTCAGAGGTCAGCTACGAAGTCGCCGATGCTCTCACCCCCCTTCTGATCCCAGTAGTAAGTCGTGTCGCCGGATGAGGGTGGGTATGGCAGGGGCATAGTGGCTTCGCAACAAAGGCTCGAAGTCGCCCCAGTCCATCTCTTTCACATCTTTGAGCTTTGTGAGAGCTTTCGCCATCTTAAACACTGCGGGCGCGCAGTGTGTCAGGAAAACGGCCGTTTTTTTTTTTCCATTTGCTTTCTTGAGGTTGCTACTTTCTAGGAACATCAGGAACTGATCTATGTAGGATTCCCAGTCCTCAGTAGTTTGGTTGAAGGGTGCGGGTGGTGCGATGCTGGCCATCTTGTCGGTTTCTTTGTCTGCGGCGCCACGTGCTCGGTGAATTTCAATTCCGCGATCCCACCTTCGTCGCCAGTGTTAGATTCGTCACTGGAAGGAAACTCGGGAGTCCGTGACTTAGTTCAGCTCTTTTATTAAGTCCCGAGATCGGCTCGGGGTGGCTAGGCTAGACAACGGCTTATATCGACCTAGCCAGTCAAGCCGCGGCCAATGACACCGCTTTGAATTCCCTGCGATTGGTTCCCTCCAATCACGGGGGATTCATTGCAGCCAATCAGCCGTGGCCTGCTCAGCCAATTGGGTTGCCGCGCGTCTTAGCCAATCGGAAGGCGTATTTACAAGAATGCAAATTAACCATAGAGAACACATGTCTTCCTTTTTCTGCCAGTCAAATTAATACAGTCAAAAATTCTAAGTAGAAAAAAAAACCAACCATCTTTAGAATGTCCTCCTTCCTTCTAATACAGAACTACCTTAATTCTTCACTGAGACTGTCTTTTGTAGCCTGCCAAAAGTGTTCTGTTATTTAACAATAGTACATTTTGGGTTGTGATTGTAAAAAAATTGTGCACACTTTGGTACATTTGCTTTTATGCACCTTTTAAAGCACCATGCAAATCCAAAGTCCTATGCAGTCATACTATTGAGCAATTTATAAAAACAATTTCAAAATGCATTTATTTCATTATTATGATTGGTCGCACAGCCAATGTTCAAACTATTTGGCATTTTTACCCTCCCTTAGGCAGCTGTTGATGTTTAATGGTGTTAAAAGTATCATTGCAGGATGTAAACTATTTAAATAAAGCTGCTTTTTGCAATTGATTAATGGTGGTTTTGTCAATACTGACAGTGTCCAAATGGTGTTCCAGTTGTTTTGGGATTGCAATAAACCCCTATCTAGACTTTTTGTTTTTCTTATCAACAATTGTTAAGTCTGGGATGTTATGTAGCAGGTGCTTGTCTGTTTGAAGTCTAAAGTCCTACAGCACTTTTTCTTCCTTTTCTATTACTTTATCCACATTGTGGTTTCACCGGTTCTTATTATTGTTATTCTACCCCACCTTTTTAATACATAATTCAAGGGGAAAAACACATCTAATACTTCTTTGTCCCATTTTCCCCATAGCAAAATTCTTATGAGGTGACTGGGCCTAAGTCACCCACCAGACTTTCATGCCTAGGCAGGACTAGAACTCACAGTCTCCTGGTTTCTAGGCCAGCACCTTCACCACTACATCAAACTGGCTCTCAAACTGTTTTTAAATGTGTCAGCAATAGAATCTATTCAGAGAAATAATTATATGCTTTTTTATAACATTATTTCTCAGATTCCTTTTTTCTTGCTGTATATAGTATATCTTAAAATATTCCTTGCCATCCTTTTTCAAAATTTTAGTAAACAGAATTTAACCAGGATAAACACATAAGTCAGAGTTAGGCATGTTAAGCCTGGGTTCCCCAACCAGGGTTAAGGAGACAAGCTAAACAGAATGTGCAGCGTTAGTCAGATAGGCATACAGATAAATGTGTGAGATAAGTTTGTATGTTTGTTAACATACAGTAAAAATAACAGATACACTTGTGTTATCAAAAATATAGTTTATTCCACTTAGAGTTTTATAGCATAGTCAAAATAACAGTCCATTAGTCATGTATCGTTTTTAGTCAGTCCATTCAAGGATATTCAATTAGCAAAAGCCCGTGTAGAATATCCAATGTCAGTTCACTTACAAGTAATCCGTCCTCTCACCGTTGATAAATCAACAGTCCTTTCTCTCTCCCGTTCCAGTAGGGGAACAAATGCAGTCTTCAGTCTATCCAGTAATTAGGAAGTGTGGGAATAAACTTTGACTTCAGTATTGGGTAATGATTAGTCTAAGACCTTATACATACATGTCTGCCTAGGGGTCACTGAGATAAGCAAGGAAATTAAAAACAAACCCCAGAAACAATTAAGCAGCTCAGACAATTGTAAACAGTTTTGTGTGCTATATCTAATTATTGTAATCCACAATGTGAATGCTTACTATGTACGAATTTCTCAATAAAAGGGGGCACTAGAATTTGCTCTAGACTCCCATCCCAAGTACACCAGCCTCTGTGTCTCATTCTTTCCATGGGAAACCACCACAAGTGGTGACCCCGATGTAATCCACTGCAGGTGGTACGTGTCCAGACCTCCGTGTTTCCTCGACTGGAATAGGTAAAGTACGTACTTAACTATTGCTGGACAATAGGATTATTCAGGGAACATGGGGGGAAAACTCTCTCAGCCACAGGAACGGCATGTTAGTGAGCTGCTGAAGTTTGTCAGGACAAACTTCTTTGTCTTTAAACCCTCCGGGGGGGAGCAAATAGTTCTTTCAAAAGATAATGTGAGAGAGCTGCTGCAAGAGATCTGGCGGCAATGTCCCTGGTATCCAGAGAAAGGCTCTTTAGTTAGACACATGGAGGAGAATTGGAACTATCCTTCATGAAGAGCCACGGGCAACAGCCGTGATATTTTGGAAGATTGTTATGACTGCTTTAGAAACCCAGCAACAACCTCTTTTTAAAACTTTAGTAGAACCTCTTCCTTATAAAGGAATTGTATTGCACCCGCCTTCTCCTAAACTGGAGTGTGCTTTATCATTTCCAACAGCGCCTATGCCTGTGAATGATAAAATCCAATCAAAAATGGGAAAAGTTCAAGCCATGATGCATCAGGCTTTCAATGAGGGGAAATTAGAGTCTGATGAGATTACCCAGATGAATTTGTTTCCAGTCAATAGGCAAGTGGATGCTCAAGGTAATCTGCAGACTGAATGGGTTCCGATTCCTTTAGCAGTTCTTAGGGAAATTAAAAAAGCAGTAAAAGATTATGGTATTCAAAGTCCTTTTACAAAGGGGCTTCTGACAAGTTTGGCTACCTCACGCATGATTCCTAGTGACTGGAAAGATTTAATGAGAATGATATTGAGCTCTACTCAGTATGTGGTCTTTGACTCAGAATACCAAAGGGAGGCTGTCACTAGGGGAAGGAATTCGGGGGGGCTGTATACACCAGACCAAATCTATGGGGCAGGCTTGTTTGAATCCACTGCAGATCAAGCTGCTAATTTGCCTGATCACGTATTTCCAGTGGTTATGGCAGCTGTCCTTGGGGCGTTGTCCCGCATTCAGGATGTGGGAACCCCAGCACGGTCTTTTTCTCAAATTAAGCAAACAGCATCTGAGTCTTATAATGATTTTGTGGAAAGGCTACAATTGGCTATTACTAGACAAATCTCTAATGAGGAAGCTGCAAAAAACTTTTGCTGAAATTGGCAGTTGAAAATGCAAACGCTGACTGCAAGCGTATCTTGCAGCCCTTGGTGGCTAGAGGTGAGGTTACTCTGGCTGATCTGTTAAAAGCATGTGCAGTGGTGGGTTCTCAGGCTTATAACATGAAGACTTTGGCTATGACATTGCAAAAAGGGATGAAACCTACAGGGAATTGTTTTAATTGTGGAAAGCCTGGCCATTTTAAAGCCCAGTGCCGTGCCCCTGGGGGGGGGTGTAGGCATTTTGCTTCCTCCCCTTCTGCAGGTACGCCAAGACCAAAAGTTCGGTATAAGAGACTACCAGATCCAACATGGAAAGGACCTGTCCCGCTGATAACTTGGGGCCGAGGATACGCTGCTGTTGAAGATGAGGGGACAGTTGTTTGGGTTCCTGTTCGCTGTGTGCATCCTTATCATCAGCCAAAGGGGCAAGGGGATGGATTTGGGGGAATGGAAAAGAAACACGTTGATCCAGGACATGGGGAAGCTAGCAAACCTTCATAATAAAACTGATTGTTGGGTATGTATGCACATGCCAACTCACAAAACATCAGGGCTTCCAATGGTTGCAGTACCTCTGGCTGAAGGTGACTGGTATAAGGGACAATGCTATGGTTGTTCAGGGATGTGGTCTAACAGTTGGACTAAAAGTAACATAAATACATTGCATCTTGGAAGCTGAATCCAAGAGGTGGCGGGAATCTGCTGGACTCACAATGAGACAGTATAGAATATGACTTACTTGGGAACATATCCATTTTGCAACAAAACAATTGTTATTGGCAATGGAAGTCGGGTTTATCCGGATGACATGAAAACTAAAAATCTCACTTACTTTGTACATAATATTTCTAAATTTGATATCATATCTTTGCTCAATGAAAATGGGTGTCCAATTATCCCTGCCACATGTTGTCCCATCATGATAGAAAACCAGCTGCCCAAATGTGCAAATGGGAAATACGCACCACCGCCCACTTATTTGGCTATGTTAATGGAATCTTTTGTACGATTAATCTATGCTGAACCAAATACGATTGGCCATCTCCTGGGAGCAAATCTATGGTTGCTGTGTGGACGGATGGCCTATGATCGCATGCCAGCACAATGGAAAGGAGTCTGCACCTTTGGGAAAGTAATCCCATCTCATGTCATTTTAAAATCTTTGGGGACTGCTCATATCCGCAATGCATGTTCCGCAACAGAAGTAAACTCTATTTTGAATCATGACTAGTGGACACAGATATCAAGGGGAGTTATTCCTCCTTTAGGAGTCATGATGAACTATAGAGATTTGCATCGTTTAAACAATTGGACAGTTACTATGTTTAAAGACACCATTAAAATGCTAAAGCTGCTTGAAGAAGAGCAAGGAAAAATCCTTGACTTTGTCCTGCAAACCAGATATGCGGTGGACACTATTTTGGTAGCGCAAGGGGGAGTTTGCGCTGTGATTCATACACATTATTGCATGTATATCTCTTCGTGCTCCACTTGGGGCGCCCAGCACAGCTGACAAGCGAGCCCTCCTGCCTGGTGGCAGAGCTCTCACCAAGACAGCAAGTGCCTCCCTGCCGCACCCTATGCTCATCCCACCAGGGCCGCGCCAGAGCCGTGCGGGCTGGGCAGAGCCAGGAAACACCCATGGCTCCCTTTCCCGGCTCTGCCCAGCCCGCAAGGCTCCGGCGCAGTCCTGGTGGGATGAGCGGAGGTTTTAAAAATAATTTGCTTTACCTTCAAAGGCAAAGGGAAGGCGGTGACAGGAGCGCCTGAAGCCAAGTGTCTCCTCAGGGCTCCGGTTGCAGGGAGGAGCCCTGACTGGCCACACGTGGCTGTGCCAAACGCTGCAGTGTTGCTCCAACACCGCAGCAGTAAGGGAGAAGGGAAAGCAACAGTGGCGGAAGGTCTCCCAAACATCCAAGCTGTCACCTCCCGCCCACCCAAGGATGCATTGGGGGGGGAATTAAGTCACCCCCGAAAAGACAGCCTATCGTTTTTTCGGGGGTCAAAAAAAAATAAGACCTGGCCTTATTATGTGAGAAACACGGTAGAAAAGTTGTAAAATATATTTCTGGTTTCTGTACAGCTTCCTCCCCCACTCCATACTGAAGCAGAATACATCCTGCATAACTTTTGTCTTTTTTTTGTTGTTGTTGTTGCTTAGCCACAGCACTTTCTGTTATTGAACATGGAACAGAATTTAATTGATTACTCAAATAAATTTATTGATTTTTGTGTGGGAAAAGATGTTGGCAATTGATTTGTAATTCTTCATTGTCGTTTCAAGTTTAGTTCCTTTTTCTCCAAACATTTATTTGAATACTCTTTGGGAAAGTGCTTTGGAACTGGAGGAAGGAAGGAAGGAAGGAAGGAAGGAAGGAAGGAAGGAAGGAAGGAAGGAAGGAAGGAAGGAAGGAAGGAAGGAAGGAAGGAAGGAAGGAAGGAATAATGAATTACCAAGGTTCATTTAGTTTTTTCATATGAACTAAGTAATTAAATCAGTTAGTCAGTCAGTGCCATTACTGATCATAGTATTGGGAATAGGTTAATTCAGAATTATCCTGCACTCCTTGGTGACAGATGGGAAAGAAAGAAGGCCAAAACAGTAAGTCATGCAAAACCATCATAGGCAGCCTTTTTTGTAGGTAGATATCAGGGTCACTCCAGTACATTCTTCTGCTTTGGGGAGGTCAACAAAAGGTTGCAACTCCTATCAAAATGCATTTTATCAGATAAGTAGTTCTATATTGTTCCTTTATGGTCCCCTATCAACAGCCTGAGGCAACCACCTTACTCTTAATGATAGAACTGGCCATGTCCAGTGACACTTAGCTTCATAGAAATTTAAAATTACTCAATTTATTTTCACTCTCAGTCAATTTGGAAATTAATTGACATCTTGGAACTTACAAAAGGCTATGTTCCTGTTACTGAAAAGATAAAGATTTGAGTTCAAAACAATTGTCATGAAAGGTGTCTCATAAAGTGTCAAGCCTGCTATGGAGGTGCTGAATGCCATTTCTATAAAAGCTGACAAAACATGATGTGAAAAACATGCTAGGAAGAGGATATAAAGATGTCAGGGCCAAGCAAATACTTCTAACAAAAAAAAAGTTTCGTAAGAGTTTGTCTCTTGAAAAAAGAAAAGTGTTTGCTCTGAAAAAGCCAAAATACTTGTTACAAAAAGCAATCAATTGTTTTTGCAAGTGGGTGACATGTAAGAGTCTTGGCAGACAGGAGAGATTCATAAGCAAACTGATGTATCAGCCAAATAGCACAGCTAGCAGTGACAGCCACACAAACCAGGCACATGGAGAGACTGTTTATGACAAGACAGCACAGATGAAGCAAAGTAAATAAATGACAGAAAGAAAAGGAAAAATCGTTAAACAAGCTAACTGTTTAGAGCTGTGTAACTAATAATAAGGGAAAAAGGAAACTGCCATACACAGACATCTCCAAAGTTATTTTACAAATCACCAAGTTTCCATCAAACAATTACAGTGAAGCTTCTAAAAGGAGAGGTTCTTTCCTTTCAAATCCAACTGTACACCAAGCATCAATCTAGCTTTCATTGAGGGATCAAAGCAACCATCTGTAGAAGATGCTGTAGACTGTGCACAGTAGGTAGCATTAGCTTGCCCTGCCTTATGTGGGCAGCCTCTTCAAGGTAGCTTTGTGGTTACTTAAGCCCATTCTATATGCCAATTATATGTAATTAATCCTATGTGCTACATATTTCAGTGCTTCCTAGAATAATATGGTGCAGTGGTTGATAGAAGATATACCGCCAGAGCATTTCTGAATTTTGAGTTGTGAGTTATGATGTGCTTATACTTCATATGCAACATCTTCAATTTTGTCTGACATTTAATTGCTGAATAAGGTTATCCATGCCTGCACAGCTGTGGTTGAGTTCATGTGTTGGTGTTGGCCTTTTTTGGAGGTAGGTATAGTATCTCCTTGCATGATCCAGGACTCAGATTCTGATCCTGAAGAAGCTGCCCCAGGTGAACCAATGGAATATCATCCTCAGGAGACACTAAGCCAGGAATCATCTGATTTGTCATGGTATCAAACACAGGTACCATGAGAACAGCTGGAGCATCACATGGTGGCATGAGACTTAAACCCAGAGAATAGAAGGAAAGCAGAGTAAAGATAGTCAATAAGGCTCCTTGCCATGCAAGAGAGTAATTCTTGATTAAAGACATCTGGCTGAAGCTTGATTTAAGAGGTAGCTTTGACAGCTGTCTGATTTCCTGCTCTGCTTTGTCATTCTTGTAAATCTGGCTTGTGAAATCTGGCTGCCAAACCTGACTTGGCTTTCTGAACTTTGGACTGGATTCTGACTGCATTAATCATGCTTGTTGATGACTTGTGGCAGAAGAACTGAGATGGAGATGGTACTTCCCTTCTCATGCTGCTTGATCTCTAAATAGTTTTTTTTTTTTAAGTTTTGACCGTCATATTCTCCTGAGTTGCCTCTGTGGGCTTGTGGATGGGTTACAGTGGATCTTCTGGGCTGGTTTCAGACACTGCTGGTGAGGAGACAGATCACTTCCTAGATTACTCCTGTGTGAGCTGCTGGAGAGTTCTACATTATCTCATCTCCTTTAAAACATAAACACGAAATCTCTGGGTATAGTCATCCACACTGATTTGGTATTTGGCATCATTCCCAGCTTGTCATGATTCTACTGAATCTTGATACTGACCACTAATGTGTTTGCTATTCCCTATAGCTCTGTGTGGTTTACTTCTAATAATTATCAATGCATTCATCCAAGTTATTTCTAAGGATGTTGAAAAACAACAAAGTTGGGCAAAGGTTTCCTGGGCACATAACAGCCATGAGGCCAGGAGATTACCCAAATCATAGATTGCTCCTTCAGGAGTGGCACAATCCTATCTAAAGCCAATTAAGTTTACATAAGACCATCGCCCCTGTCTTGTTAGGATTCTGTTTGAGTTTTTGTCCCATTCTGTTCCTTAAGTTTCCAAGTAAACTCACCCATTGCATCTCTAACCCAGACTGGTATATTGATATATTTGCCTGTTGATTATATCTCATTCTCTCATTCTCTTCGATTAAGTCGTCAAGTAACTAAGAACCAGAACCATGTGAGAAGTTACGCAGAGTAGCTTCTTTATTGTTGCTAGCCAGCGGTGGGATTCAAATATTTTTACCACCGGTTCGGTAGGCGTGGCTTGGTGGGCACTTTATATGCATGCACATGCCAAATGCGCACTTTGCACAGGCACAGAGGCATTCCAATTCACCTCCTGCAAGCCTGCACTCTCCCAGTTGCTTCAGCAGCTGCCGCACAGCACTCAGCTGTGCCTTGCAAAGCACCTGCGCTTCAAATTCAGAGGATAAAGGTGAGTGTAGGAGCCCAGGCGGGTGGGTGGACCCAACAGCAGAGTGGTGGAGAGAACCAGTTTGGTCTCCGCTGCTCATCGCTGCTACCAGTTCGGTAGAACTGGGCCAAAGAATACCACCACTGCTGCTAACCTAAAGACAGGAATCTTGCTGGACTAAAGCACAAATCTGCATAATTATTAAGTATATTCTGTGAAGAGTTAAAGAGGGTCCACCCTGGATCCTTTCCTGGCTGATCTGTTTCTTAGCTCCCTGGGGGGAAAACTTTCCTCCGGCAAATCCAGGGGTGGGATTCTACCGGTTCGGCCAAACCCCTTGTTCCAAAAATCAGGTGGCAATGAACCAGTTTACTGTGGCTATCATGTGGGCCCACCCATCCACTCCTGCGCTTTACCTACCTATATCGTCTCAACTGGTTAGCACGGCACAGCGGATTGCCGCTTCTCAGCTCTGTTACTCGAAGGCTGCACACGTGCATGCAAATCACACAATCACCAAACCGGTTGTTAAACCTGGAGAATCCGAGCCCTGTGCATATCTATACCAATTTTAAGAAGGATTCCAGGTTAGTCTGCCTTTTAGCTCCTTGGAGGTGAAAAACCCTCCCTCCCACAAATCTATATCCATTTTAAGAAGCCATTAAGAAGACTTTGAAATTACCTAAAATGGCAGAATACAAGGATACTTAATAAAAACTTCTGATTTTGCAGTTTTGCCCAGATATATCCATTATATCTAGAACGCCTGAATTATGATTATTATTTGAATCCATTTTAAACCTATATCAAATTTTTGTAAAATCAGATGTTTATTAATCAATGAGAACTTTGGAATCACACTACCTTAAAGTGTTAGCCTGCGTGTGACACTTCCAGCCCTCAGGCCACCAGTTTGACAGGCCTGGCCTAGTGTCTCTAACCACTAGAACCAAACTGGCCCTAAGCATTCACAAAATGTAAGATTATCACAATGGCAAAACTGTTTATTATTTCATGTGGTCAATTTATTTAAAAATTTGGCTGAAATATGTATTGTATGTAGTATGATCTTTTTCTTTCCTTTTTAAAGCATCTGCTTTTTCTTTCTCCTCCTTTGATCTTCCGTTTTTGTATAAAATGTTTTTGACAAAAGATGTATTCCTTTGCTGTATAAATGTACTAGATTTTTTCCCATAAGGTATTTTAATTTTTTTTAAAAAAATTGGATGATAAAGAATTTAATGGGAGGTTAGAGAAGTTGGCTGGAAATATCCTTTGGCATAATTTCCACAATTTCCATAATTTGAGATATAACCTTTCTCCAAAAGGTTTTATTATCCATCAAGTAATAGAAGAAAGTGTTCAGAAACTCCAGATTATGGGGTTCTGAGTCAGATCTGAAGAGCCAATATATAGTTTTGATGAAGTCAACAAGGTTTGGCCTAATTGAGGTATCACCTGGAATTACAGACAGGGCACATTATTATGAGTATCACAGCTATACACAGTTCAAAAATAATTTAGCAGAATTACTTCAGACTTTACATGAATGAGTGACAGCGTTGAAGAGTTCATTCATTAAAAGCAAAGCAACTCTTCAAGCTGCTAAACCTTTTTTTCTGGCTCACACAAAAACCTAAATAGAAGAGGTATTTCAATGAATAATAGAAAGGATCTCTGCTTGTATGAAGTCTTCAATCATTTTCAAAACATCTGCATCCTTAATGAAGATACTTTTCAACTGGCCTGATTAAGCATGATGAAAACATCTACCCCAAAGACAGATGTAAGATAAAAAAAACCATTCACAAATAAATTCCTATTATCCAGATGCAGTCATTAAAATTGAAAGTTTTTGTGTTAATCTGTCTCCTGTTACATTTTGTGATGTTGATGTGCAAATCTACACATTGGTTGCAATTTTATAACGCCATTTAAAGTTTATTATCTGAATCAGATCGCAATCTTGGCTAGGAATTCATGTAGTATTCACGTGTTATTCTTGAAACTCAACTTTTAAGTTTTGAAAATAATTATAGATTGTCAATATTAATTTAACAAGAGATTTATAATACTTGCAGCTTAATGAGCCACTGCAAATTTATTTAATTGCTTGTTCAATAAATAATTGGGATGGCTAATGCAGAACTTCGTTGCCATCTGCTGTTGAGATATTTGAATGCAGGATTTCTTACTGAAGCTTCTCTTCCTCCCTTTGAATGACTTCTGATATGCTTCATTTCCCATAATCTTCAGCCGCTGGCCACGTTGATTGGATAAAGAGAGTTCAAGCCTTGTGTATCTGAAGAATACTGGGTTCCAATCACATGTTAATAGCAGCATTGAAAAGAATGTGATCACAATAGAAGGGTGTTAGCTCTAGGCTAGTTTCAGCACTATTGGATAGACAGCTCAGTGTTCACCTCCTTCCTTCAGGATCAATTCCAGGTGGTATTGATTGGGGAGGGGTGCCTCTCTACAATGTGGGATGCCATGGGACTTTCTTCTCCCCTTTTAAACATCTATAAGAGGCCTCTGGGAGAACTCATCCATTGCACTGGTATGATGATGATACCCAATTATATATCTCCACCCCAGCAAATTAAGCAATGCTATGAACATCTCCTGGTGCCTGGAGTTTATATGGGTCTGGATTGGGAAGAGCAGACTGCAGCTGAATCTTGACAAAACTGAGTGGCTGTCAGATACAAAACACCAGGATCTTACTTGAAGTTCCAATTATACTGATTACCCATCATGTCCATGCACAGAAGTCTACTCAACTAATGGTCAGCATGAGTTTGGTGCTAGATGTATATAGCCCTATGTATATAGTGGCATTTTTAAACTATCTAACTTACTATATGTTTTAGATAGGTTTTTAATTATTATTTAATCATTTTAATTTTTAAATACTCTGAAGTAGGACTGTGATGTGATGTTTGGGATACTGTGCTGGAGTAGCTTTCAAATTTCATTGTATTTGTAGAATGCAATGACAATAAAGGTATTCTATTCTATTCTATTCTATTCTATTCTATTCTATTCTATTCTATTCTATTCTATTCTATTCTAGATAAGAGTCACAGAATCCAAGAGGGGTTGGACATAATCTGTGACTACATAGTCACAGTTACATTTGTGATTACATAGCAACAGTGGTGGTATTCTATCAGTTTGACCCGGTTCTCTTGAGCCTGCAGCACCAATGAGCAGTGGAGACCAAACCGCTTCTCTCCGCTGCTCTGCTGTTTGGCCCACCTGCCCAGCCTCCCATACTCACCTTTATTCCCTGCTTTTGGAGCTCAGCTGCTTTGCGTGGCACAGCAGATTGCCACGCGTCAGCTGCTGAAGCGACAGGGAGAGTACAGGAGTGCAGTAGCCGAGTAGGAAAGCCTCTGTGCCTGCTCAGAGTACGTATTTGGTGCGCGGACATGCACAAAGTTTGTACGCACATGCAAAATGTGCCTACCAAGCCACGCCCACTGAACCGGTGGTAAAAAAATTTTGAAACACACCACTGCATAGCAACTCTAGGCTGATTCCTCTTTTGACTCTGTCCTCAGATTTTGTCCCTCCTTCTCCTACAGGGGCTTTGTTTTTTTTGCATCTGCTGATTGCAGGACCATGCCATCTTTGGTGCTGGAAGGGATTGCACTACCCTAGATAGACACACTACACAGTCCTCCTAGACTCACAATTCCTGTTCAATGAGCAGGTGGCAGTCATGGCTTCACACAGCTTCATCTTGTGCACCAATTATATTTGTTCTTTGATTAGCAGGCTCTATTTACAGTCACTCATGTCCTGGTCACTTCCAAATTGGCAGTCCTTGACTTATGACCACAATTGAGACCAAAATTCATAAATTGCCAAGCATCCAAATTTTGAGCACATGGTTATGGAGTGTGAAAAGCAATCATAAGTCACTTTTTTGGCAGTTTGCTTCCAGGTCCGATTCAGGATGCTGATTTTAACCTTTAAATCCCTTCATGGCATAGGACCTCCTGAGGGATCACTTCTCCCAGGTTTCAGCAGCTTACCCCGTTAGATCTCATGGAGAAGACATGGGAGGTAAGAGGGACTTTCCATTGGTATGTCCCAGGAGATGTGCTTTTCCTGCTGAGGCACCTGCATTATGGAACATTCTTCTCCCTGACATTAGATTGATCCCATTCCTTTTGATTTTTTGAAAGACTTTCAGGACCTAGTTATACTGCCAGGCAATGAAGCTCTCAGGAAACTGGAGATTTGTCTTGATAGCTCCATGCTCAAGGTGGTAATTTTTACCCTTCCTTTGCCTATGGTTAGTATTTTTCTTTTTATATTTATTGCTACGGGTTTTTAAAAATATTTTAATGTTTTTATTGACTGTTTTCTCTGAGCAGCATGATGGTCTATTGGTGAAGATGCTCACCTTCCACTTGGAAGGTTGAGGATTCAATCTTAGGTTGCGACTGATATTCCTCTCTCAGGGCCCAACAAGAAAATATCTGCTGCAAACTCCACATAGGCATCAGGAAGGGCATCTGGGCAGTAAATGTTCAGCTCCATCTAGTCACCCAACTCTACCCTGAATACCCTGTACCACGCAGAATTCCTTTTGGTGAGATGGGTGGCTATAAACATTTAAGAAATAAAATAATTAATACAAAATTAATTCTGGATTAAATAATTATGTACGATCCTTTATGGCTTCAAGTGAGTAATGACTTGCTAGCACAAATATTTAACACTCTCACCTTGAGCTCTCCTGTAAAGTTATCTCACTTCCTTCTCTTTAGTGAAATTCACACATTTAGTTGCTGGTGATATATGTCAGTCTATCTATATCACTTGAGTGTTGACATATTTTCTGTATGCTTCTATTTATGGTGCTATAAGTGTTGTTCACACCTTAGTTGATGTTATGATCATCTTTCTGAAATAATCTGTTGCAATTTTATAATGTAAAACAGTTGTTTTGTGTCCCTCACAAAATTCCAGAAGAAACATCTTGACCCATCCCATTCTCTACCTCTAGAGAGCCCCACCAAGCAACCTTTGAGAAAAACCCTTTTAAAGTATATCTTCTATTTCTAAGAATGGCAGAATCTAAAGTAGAAATGACTCTATTCTTTTTTTTTTTAAGTGGTTGTTAGCATTCCTTCAAGATAACGGTCTCCACGGTCTCCCTCACATATTTCAGGTTGGACAATAAAGCTCTTTGGCATCAAAACTTTTATAATCTCTGGACTCCCATACCCTTAAGCACTCTCTGCCACTGACAGTACAGCTTCAGAAATGGTCTTCTCTAATTTTGATTTGTCTGAAAAATAATCCCCCATCCAACAAAAACGGCCAGTTGGATGCTATTTTGATATAATTGCTGAGGATGAGACCAAAAGTTGGGATTTTACAAGCATTACCATTTTGATAGCCCGAGGCACCTCTACAGTAATAGATGTTAAGGTTAATCATATAAACCTTAATCTGCTGAGCAAAAAATGTGAATGTAACCAATACCTGTGATTGTTTTTGCAAGGATAAACTATATGTAATAGCAATGATGGATCCAAACCATCATAGGGTCATAAACAGATGGTCAAGCAGCCAATCAAGAGGCTTGCAGGCACAGGCAATCATTTTGGATGATTCCAGGTAGTAGAAGATAGTAATGAGGAAGGCTTAACTTTTGAAATGCTTTTCTTATTTTTATGATTCTCTCTACCCAAAGGTGCTAACAACCTGAAAGGATGCAGTAACATGCAAGAAGAACCCAAGAACAAGTAAGAAAATAATGAGTGTGCTTATACTGGACATAGTTCTTCATCAGCATATTCCTTCAGTGTGTTTTGGTGCACCTGATATCAATGAAAAAGGGAAACTAAATGTACAACCACATGCTTCATCCCATCATGAGCCATGAGTGATCAAAGGTTCAAGTAACTTTGAGATCTATCAATATACATATGAGCCCTTTCAGTAATTAGAGTGGAACCTAGAAAGGAATATCTGTAGAGTATGGTCAAAAAATCTGAGATGATAGGTCAGAGCAGTGGTCGCCAACTGGTGGGCCAAGGACCACTGGTGGTCCCTGAGAAAATGTTGGTGGTCCGCAGAGAAATGTCACCCCCAGAGAACCTCTCAAAGCAATTAATCCAGGCTATACAGGAACACAAGGCTGCGCCGCCCACATAGCCTGCAGGAACCCTCCCTGCTCACTCACTCCTTACCTGGCAAACTTGCCTGCTAAGTTGCTACTTTTCTCCAGCACATCTGTTCTGCTGTGCCGGAGATTTAGATTAGCTAGAAAGCAAGAAATCATTGCATTTCTTGCTTTCTACCTAATCTAAAAGCAGAGCTAAACCTGAAGCTTCTATTTAGTGCAGACTCAGGTAGCCAATGGCAAAACCACAGATCTCTAAGTGATTCTGTGAGCAACTCAATCTGCCTGCCTGCTCTGCCTGATTTTGGGTAAAAGTTGCTCTTTTTTAAATAAAAAATTCAATATTTACATACATGGTATGTATTTTATGTGACAGACTCAGGTAGCCAATGGCAGAAAGATAGATCTCTGAGTTAATCTGTGATTCTGTGAGCAACTCAATCTGCCTGCCTGCTTTGCCTGATTTTGGGTAAAAGTTGCTCTTTTCTAATAAAAAAAATCAATAGTTACATAAATATTTATAATATTTACATACAAGCCATGCCCAGCCAGTCACATGACCATCAAGCCACACCCACAAATTAGACCATGCCCAAGAACCAGTGGTTAAGAAATTTGAATCCCAGAAGAAGGTGGAGCCTCCTTGCCAACGGACGGTAGATCGCAACTTTCTGCGGCTATTGTCCGTGCTCTTTCGTCGGAGAGCCCCAATCATTTTGATTTGGGGCTGAAACTGTCTTGGAGGGGCAGCAGAGTAAGAGGAAGCAGCAAGCCTGATTGTGGGGAGCCGCATCTCCCACCCCGGGCTTGGTTTTTTTTCCTCCCGAAGATGACTGCAGTGTTGGTCTAAAATGGCCACCCTGAAGAGGACAACTCAGCTGGACTAAGATTTGTGCAGGAGGGAAGAAAGCGGTGGATAACATCTAAACCAGGACAACTGGGCAGTTTAACTAAACAAAAGTACCCTGGGACTAAGGTAACATAGAATTTTTATGAAAAGAAAAGTGAGCGGCAGGAGAAGGCGGAGCTTCGTTGCTGCGATACAGCTGCGATCTCGGGGCTCCGAGATCACAGCTGATATCTTCACCCCTGGTCGGTCCCAACGGACCTAAACCGTCCCATAGTGACGGGGACAGTAAGGGGCACATTCTGTAGATCCCAGGGACATCGCAAGTCCCTGGTCGATCCAGAAGAAGCCCTTTTGCCAACGGCGGAGAGGCAGCCATTAGGCTGCTGAAGCTGGGACAGCTCCGGAAGGACGAGATAGAAAGAAGTGTATCGGCTGGTGAGGATCTTTTTTTTTTTTTTTTTGCTTGGGACTTAAGAACACTCTAATATGAGAAGAAATCTGTAAACTTATTGACAAAATTTGATTTAGCAGCGATTTTTTTTAAGTAATGTCAAAGTGAGGCTTGGCTTTTTATTTTTACTTTTTTTTTTTATTTACTGAATTTCTATTGCGATCTAGTAAATCACACTGGTTTTTTCTTTTATATTTTTATATTTACTTGCTCTCTCTTCTCCTTTTTGACTGTTTATATTTTTTAAAATAGAGGCCCCCTTTAATATTTTTTTTTAATATACACAAATATACATATATACTTTTTTTTTCTTTTTAGGCTTTTTTCAGGGGGGAAGAAGGGGGAGTAGTTTGAAGAAACTTTGTAACACTGCCAACTAGAGGCTTGAAAATATTTTGTTTGAAATTGAAAAACTCTTGTTTGAAAAACTTTTCTCAAGGCTACTGGAAATGATAAGATAGAGGGAAGAGCACTGGAGGATGTTTATACAGGTGCTCTTTGGGACTTCTATTATTAACTGAATATTTGAAGCTTGGCTTTGAAATTTGTGGAGAAACCAAATAAGAGCCTTGGATAAATAAAAGGCGGTGTGCGCTTTTTTTTCAATCCGTTATTAATTGTTTTATCCCTCTCCTCCAACCCCACAGCATTTTGTAATATTGATATATTTATTTTTTATTATACCTCATTTTTATTTTTATTTTTTTTAAAGGGGAAGTCTCAGAATATTCTTTTCTTGCTTTTTTTTTTCCATAGGGATGTCTGCCTCTTTATCTCTATTTTTGACTTATTTTTATGGCTATTTTTCATTTTCTGAGGTCTTTCAATTGGATTAAGACGGGAAGAACCTGAAGAACTCTTTTTTCTCTCTCTCTTTTCCTCTTTCTTTGCTTATTACTTTTTGATATTATTGGGCTTTATTTTGTTTCTTTTTTTCTCTTCATTTTTAATTTTTACTTTTGAATTATAATTGCGTATTTCACAATTGGATTAAGGTCTTGAAGAACCTGAAAAATTTTTCCTTTTTAATTTTGGGCTTTTTACTTATTATTGGTTTTGTTTTTTGTTTTTTATGGTGTTTTCCTTTTTCTTAATTGGATTATAATTGGCTACCTCACAAATTGGATTAAAAGACCTGGAAGACCCTGAGTTATCGAAATGAGTAAGAAAATTTTACCTTCGGGCATCTCAACTTCTGCTCCTGTCTCCCCGTCATCTGGAGGATGACTCTCAACAATGGTGAAGCAAGATAAAGCGCAAGTGGATTTAACGATGGTTATGCAAGGAATACAAGATCTTAAAATGAGTATGGAACAAAGAATGGAGAGTATTGACTAAAGAATTGGAAAGACTGATGAAAAATTTGAAAATTTTCAACAAATGATGGTGAAACACAATGAGAGAATCCAAAAAATAGAAGAGAAAGACAAGCAAAGAGATGATACAATTGGAAATATCGACAACAGATTAACAATGGTCGAACAAGAAAAAAGTGGGATGTTGAAGTGGGAGATGGACAGGTCAGAATTTTATCTTAGATTTCAAAATATCGAGGAAGAAAAAGGACAAAACTTGGCAGCAGTAATGATTGAAATTCTGGCTGGAGTCTTGGAAATAACAGAGGAAAAGATGATGGATGGAATAGATGAGATATATCGAGTCTTCACAAGATATACGACGAGGAACCAATTACCAAGAGAGGTCCATGTTAGATTCACCAAAAAAACTGTTAAAAACAAATATTACAAGTGGTAAGAGAGAAGGAGTTGAAATACAAAGGCAAAGAGATCCTGGTCTTAAAACAAGTACCTAGAAAAGTGAGAGAGATTAGAAGAGAACATCGATTTTTGACCAAAATGCTATTGAAAAAAGAGGTGAACTAGAGATGGCTGATTCCAGAAGGATTAATGTTTACATGGCAAGAACAGAGACACAGAATTGATTCAATTGTGAAAGCAGAAATATTCTATAAGGAATTTTTCGAAAGAAGAGAAATGGAGATCGAAAAAGAGAATATTTTAACTGAATCTGAAGAGGACCAAATGGAGATAGAAAAAGAAGAAGGCGCAATAGGTGGACAAATGGAGATCAAAGAACAACGTGAAATAAGATCCACGAGACCTAAATATAAAGCATAACCATGGGAGAAAAAAAACTGATTTCCATGAATCTAAATGGACTGAATTCAGCTACCAAAAGAAGGAAAACTTTTTACAAATTAGAGAAGCTAAAATTTGATATAATTTGCTTACAAGAAGTACACATTAAAAAACAACATGAACAATTATTGATACGACCAAAGTTAGGGAAAATATTTACTTCTCTGACTCATTGTAAGAAAAGAGGAGTGGTTTTGTACATCAAAGAAGCCACTCCAGCCAAACTGATTTATACTGATGAAGATGGAAGAGTATTAATAGTTGAAATAGTGGATAATAATATAAAAACACTCTTGGTTGCAATTTATGCCCCGAATGATAAACAAGAAGAATTCTATAAAAAATTACATATGAAAATAATTGAACTGGACTATGTTAATAAACTTATGATGGGGGACTTCAGTGGAATTGTAGACAATAAACTGGACTACACAGTAAAAACAACACGACAAAATAGGAAAACTCTCCCTAAATCCTTTTTCAAAATGACAGATGAATTAAATTTAAAAGATATATGGAGAGAAAGAAATGCTAAAATTCAACAATATAATTTTTATTCAAACAGACATTTATCGTGGTCCAGAATAGATATGATTTGGACATCAACAGAATTATTATCTAATATTCAAGAAATAAATATTGAAACAAGTACATGGGCAGACCATAATCCAATGACAATTAAATGGAAAGGACAAAAAAGAAGATCTAGATGGACATTAAACAATACTATTCTAAAGGAAAAAGACTTTACACAATGGATGGAAAAAGAATTGGCCTTCTTCTTTAATGAAAACAAAAAAGAAGATACTTCAATACAGAATGTTTGGGATACAATGAAGGCATATGCAAGAGGATTAATAATTGACTATACAAAGAAAAAGAACATTAGGAAGAGGCAAATGATTAAAGCTCTAGAAGATGACTGGAAAAAACTGGAAAAAGAATTACAGAAGACGCCACAGAAAAAAGAAATCAAACTTAAAATGGACATAATTAAACATAAAATGGATCAAGCAGAGAAAGAAGAACTGGCACAAAAAATTAGAAGTGCTAAACAGAACTATTTTGAAGATGCAAATAGGCCATGTAGATGGTTAGCATATAAGTTGAGAAAAGAGAAAGAATCAAGGAAAATATCGCAGTTAATAGATGATCATGGTCAAATTTGTTATGGTAATAAGGAGAAAAAGGCAATCATTCGAGATTTTTATGGACAATTATATAAACAGGAGGATCTTGATGAGGAAAAAATTAAACAGTATTTACAAAATGCTAACCTACCTAAGATAACTGATGAAACTCGGAAAATGTTAGAAAGTGCTATAACAATGATGGAATTAACCGAAGCACTCAACAGACAGAACAATGGAAAAGCACCAGGACCAGATGGTTTCCCGGCAGAATTTTATAAAATATTACAAGAATCATTGAGCATTCCACTGTTAGAAGTCATGAATGAAGTTATGATAAATAAGAAAATACCTAAAACATGGTCAGAAGCTTATATTACACTTATTCCAAAAGAAGGGGTTGACTCATTACAAATTAAGAACTATAGACTTATTTCCTTATTGAATGCAGACTATAAAATATTTGCTTCAATCTTGGCAGAAAGGCTTAAAAAATATCTAAATAACTTTATTCACTCTGATCAGAATGGATTTTTACCAAAGAGACAGATTAAAGACAATATGAGGGTAATCCTGGACACATTGGAATATTATGAGGCGCACCCTGAAAAACAAATGGCTTTGATATTCTTAGATGCCCAAAGGCATTTGATAAAGTGAATTGGAGATTTATGTTATTACTATTGGAACAGATGGGCTTTGCTAGAAAATTTATCCAAGCAATAGAAGCCGTATATTATAAGCAAACGGCAAAAGTAATGATAGATGGAGAATTTACAGACTCTATCAATATTAAAAAAAGGTACAAGACAAGGATGCCCATTATCTCCTTTGTTATTTGTATTGACCTTGGAAGTCTTAAATAGAAATATTAGAGAGGATATAAACATAAAAGGAATGAAAGTCAAAAAGGAGGAATTTAAATTGCAAGCCTTTGCGGATGACTGGGTCTTTATTTTGGAAGACCCTTTAGAGACAGCTTTAAAACTATTGCTAAAAATTATTCAAGCAATCAAAGCTATATATAATAAACAGACAGCAAAGGTAATGATGGAGGGGGAACTTACAGATTTTATTAATATAAGAAAAGGCACAAGACAAGGGTGTCCCCTATCTCCTTTGCTATTTGTGTTGACCTTGGAAGTGTTGAATAGAAATATTAGGGATGATAAAAGCATAGAAGGAATGAAAATTAAGAAGGAAGAATTTAAACTACAAGCTTTTGCTGATGATTTAGCTTTTATTCTGGAAGACCCGTTAGAAACAGCTCCAAGGTTATTGGAAAAGATAGAGACATATGGTGAGATGGCTGGTTTGAAAATAAATAAAGATAAAACAAAGATTTTGACAAAGAACGTGCTATTGAGACAAAGAGAAGAGCTGGCAGATCTTTTGAAAATCCAAATTACAAATAAGGTTAAGTATCTGGGGATATATCTGACAACAAGATGTAGCACATTAAAAGAGAATAATTATATTAAACTTAAACAACAGATAGCTACAGATTTGAAGAAGTGGGAAAACTTGCAATTGTCATTAATAGGGAGAATTTCAACAATCAAGATGAATATTTTACCTAGAATTTTATTTTTGTTCCAAACAATACCAATTAGGCTTGGAAAAGACTATTTTGAAGATTTAAATAAAATTATGTTGAAGTTTATATGGCAAGGTAAAAAAGCGAGAATAAAGCTAAAGCTTTTGCAAGATGCTAGAATTAGAGGAGGTTTTGGCCTGCCTAATTGGGAATTGTATTATCAAGCTGCAAACTTGATGTGGGTCAAAGAATGGATAACATTAAGAAAGCATAGGTTGTTGACATTAGAAGGGCATGATTTGCTGTTGGGCTGGCATGCTTTTTTATGGTATAAGGGAACTAAAACACAGGGTTATTTTAGAAGACATTATATACGAGAGTCTTTGTGGTTAAACTGGGAGAAGATAAAAAGACAATGTTATTTGAAAATTCCAGTTTGGTTATCGACTATTGAAGCATTTTCCTATCCTATAATTTATAAGAAGGAACAAACAGTTAGATATGGGGAACTCTTGGATGAAAAGGGTGAACTTAAATCGATCCAAAACTTATAGGAACAAGGTATAAGGATGAATTGGTTTTCATATGCGCAAATACATTCAAGGTATGATGAAGATTCTAAAACGGAGGGATTCTATGATAAGCAGACTGATTTAGATAAGATCTTGATGGGTACTGATGAGAAGGTGATTAAAAAATCATATGGTTATTTACTGGGAATGAAATTAGAGGAAGAACAAGTCAAAGAAACTATGATTGTTTGGGGAAAGAATTTTGGATATGGGATTGATCTAGAGAAATGGCAGAAATTGTGGTCTCAAAATTATAAAATGACAATGTCAACAGCATATAAAGAAAATTTGTATAAGATGTTTTACAGGTGGCACTTTCCCCCAACAAGAATAGCAAGAATGTTTAAGAACAAATCTGAAAAATGCTGGAAATGTCATCAGATACCCGGCTCGTATTACCATATGTGGTGGACTTGTCAGGACGCTAGAAAATATTGGACTATAATTCGCATGTGGTTGGAAAAAATGACAAAGAAACACATAGACTTGAAACCAGAGATCTTCTTATTGGGAATTTTACCTGATATATATAGTAAAGATTTGAAGTACCTGATTGTAAATGTATTAACAGCGGCTAGGATTGTATTTGCTAAAAATTGGAAGAATGAGAAAATACCATTACAGGAAGAAATTATTAAGAAAATATTGGAATGTGCTGAGATGAGTAGATTGACATTTGAAATTAGAGAGCAAGAGGATAAACAATTTTATGAAATTTGGGATCTTTTTTATCAATGGCTAGATGATAAAATACGGTAATAGAATATTTAGAATGCTAGACAGTAAGGAATATCTTTATTTTGCTATTATTTTGTTATTTGACATTATATTTATAAAGGGTTTTTTAGGATTGATTTGATATGATTATATGATTTGTTATAGAGTAAACTGGTTTAAAGTATTGTTAGCTCATAAAGCATGAATGATTAAAAATATAGTCAAAAACTTCTTTTTTTAGTGATATTAGGATATATAAGTTTGGATTGACAATATGAGTTGTTATGTAACATAATTGTAATTGAGACTACAGAATGAATGCACAAAAATGATGAACCAACTGACACACTGGATGTACAAATGAGAGTTGATGTTTTTATGTTTTGTTTGTCTTGTTTGTTTGTGGAAAATTAATAAAATCTTTTTCAAAAAAAAATTATTGGAAAAGATAGAGATGTATGGTGAGATGGCTGGTTTGAAAATAAATAAAGACAAAACAAAGATTCTGACAAAGAACATGTTATTAAGACAAAGAGAAGATCTGGCAGATTTATTGAAAATTCAAGTTACGAACAAAGTTAAATATTTGGGGATATATTTGACGTCAAAATGTACTACACTGAAAGAGAATAACTATATTAAACTTAAACAGCATATAGCATCTGACCTGAAAAAATGGGAAAACCTACAATTGTCATTGATAGGTAGAATTTCAACAATTAAGATGAATATTTTACCCAGAATTTTATATTTGTTTCAAACAATACCGATTAGGTTAAGTAAGAATTACTTTGAAGAATTAAATAAAATTGTGTTGAAGTATATATGGCAAGGCAAGAAAGCAAGAATAAAATTAAAACTTTTACAGAATGCTAGAATTAGAGGAGGATTTGGCCTTCCTAACTGGGAGTTGTATTATCAAGCTGCAAACTTAATGTGGGTTAAAGAATGGATGACGTTAAGAAAGACTAGATTGTTGGCATTAGAAGGTCATGATTTATTATTGGGTTGGCATGCTTTTTTATGGTATAAGGGAACTAAATCACAGGGTTATTTAAAAGGCATTATATACGGGAATCGTTATGGTTGAATTGGGAGAAAATTAAGAAACAATGTTATTTGAAAATTCCAGTTTGGTTATCAACTATTGAAGCTTTTTCGTATCCTATAACTTATAAGAAGGAACAAACAGTTAGATGTGGGGAAATATTGGATGAAAAGGGTGAACTTAAAATGATGCAAAATTTAGAAGAACAAGGTATAAAGATGAATTGGTTTTCATATGCGCAAACACATGCAAGGTATCTTAAAGATTCTAAAATAGAAGGATTTTATGATAAATTGACTGATTTAGATAGGATTTTGACAGGTACTGATGAAAAAGTGATTTAAAAACTATATAGTTATTTGTTGGAAATTAAATTAGAGGAAAACAAGTTAAAGAAACAATGATTGCTTGGGGGAAGAATTTTGGATATGGGATTGATTTAGAGAAATGGCAAAAATTGTGGTCACAAAATTATAAAATGACAATGTCAACAGCATATAAAGAAAATTTGTATAAGATGTTTTACAGGTGGCACTTTCCCCCGACAAGGATAGCAAGAATGTTCAAGAATAAATCTGAAAAGTGCTGGAAATGTCATCAGATACCTGGCTCATATTACCATATGTGGTGGACTTGTGAGGAGACCAGGAAATACTAGAATTCGCATATGGCTGGAAAAAATGACAAAGAAACACATAGATTTGAAACCAGAGATTTTTTCATTGGGAATCTTACCTGATATATATAATAAAAACTTAAAGTATTTGATTGTAAATGTATTAACAGCAGCTAGGATTGTATTTGCTAAACATTGGAAGAGTGAGAAAATACCATTAGAGGAAGAAATTATTAAGAAAATATTGGAATGTGCTGAAATGAGTAGATTGACATTTGAAATTAGAGAACAAGAAGATAAACAATTTTATGAAGTTTGGGGTCTCTTTTATCAATGGTTAGATAATACAATATAATAATAGAATATTTAGAAATTTAGGAAATAACGAATATATAATTTTTCTTGGTTTTGATAATTTTTTAGAATATTTTATTAAGATGGATTTGGTATGATTCTATGATCTGTTATAAAATAATTTAACTCAATTGTAGTTATCTCGCTTAAGTATGAATTAGTAAAATTATAGTCAAATGATTGTTCAATAATGATATTAGGATACTTAACTGATGATTGATAATGTGAGTTACTATGTAATATAATTATTTCAATGACTATGAAATGGATGCACAAAAGGGAGTGGTAAACCAACCAATACACTGTAAATTTATGAAGAATGGTGTTTTTTTTATGTTATGTTTTATGTTTTATATGTTTTTGTTTGTCGTTAAAATCAATAAAACTTTTATCAAAAAAAAAAAGAAAAGTGAGTGGCGAAATTACAAAGGGACAGAGGAAAAAAAAGAAAATATTTTTGACAGCTAAATGGGGCTTCGAACTGGGAAAGGAAGAAGCTGGAATTAAAGATTTAATAAAATTGGACTAAAATATTTTGGGAATAAACAAGTATAAAACTAAAGCTGGACTTAAGATTGTCAAAGAATAATAATAACAAAGTTTACAAATTGGAGACTGGACTGTGCTGGAATATTGAGGTTCAAAAAACCTTAAATAAAAAAATAGGGGGGAAAGGAAGACTTTGTATAATGGAGAGTGTCACCTTTTGATAAAAATTTGGCTCAAATAAAAAAGAAAGCATCCTGTTTTTGAATGAACTGGTGTGGATATAACATTACAGAAATATTGAAATAAAGTAAGAATTTTAGAAAGTGAAAGCAGAACCAGTATAAAGGAAAAAACAAGGAGAGACTGTTTGTGGGACTGATTGACATTTTTGATATAAACCCTGGACTGGAATAACTGAGAACCTTAAAAAACTGAAAGAAGAAAGAAGGAAAGTAAAAGTGGTTTCTTTTTGTGGACTTTAACGATCATAAAATATAGGAATGATGATATCTCTTCGGGAATTAAAAATGGAACTTAAAAATATGAGAATTACTACAGGAAAGAGGCGAATCACTTTGCTCTGTGCTAGAAAAAATGGAAATGGCAATTGAAGAACAAGAAGAAAGATTTTCAGAGGAGGAGGAATCGACTCAAGGAGAAGACATTTTAAATAAACAATACACAAAGAACGCTACAAAGAAGTGGGGAAAGAAGGAAGGTTAAAAAGTTGAAATTTAAGAAGGCAATTAAAAGAGGGAATACCTGTGAAGTCAGGAAAGGCAGGAAGACTCAGCAGAAAAGGGGAAAGGAAGATATTAAGAAAGAGAGGGATATAAATTGGAATGAGAAAAGATATGGGGAAAAGAGGGGGAGGAGAAGCAACAAGAAATAGGCATATGAAAGAAAGAAATACAGAAATAGTAAATGTTGAAAGGAAATTGTTTCTTTACAATTAAAAGAAGGAATACCTGTGAAGTCAGGAAAGGCAGAAAGACCCAGCAGAAAAGGGGAAAGGAAGATATTAAGAAAGAGAGGGATATAAACTGGAATGAGAAAAGATATGGGGAAAAGAGAGGGAGGAGAAGCAGTAAGAAACGGGTGCATGAAATAAAGAAATACAGAAATAGTAAATGTTGAAAGGAAATTGTTTCTTTACAATTAAAAGAAGGAATACCTGTGAAGTCAGGAAAGGCAGAAAGACCCAGCAGAAAAGGGGAAAGGAAGATATTAAGAAAGAGAGGGATATAAACTGGAATGAGAAAAGATATGGGGAAAAGAGGGGGAGGAGAAGCAGTAAGAAACAGGCATATGAAAGAAACACAGAACTAGTAAAATGCTGAAAAGAAATTGTTTTTTTTTTCAGAGATAATGGTTGATGAATTAAAAAGGGGATTCTGCAGGGTGACAAGGAGTAATAAGAATATTTCTGCAATTAAAAATATTTAGAAAATAGGATAATATAGCTACTGATAACTCTTATTAAAGAGGGGGGGAAATATGCTGTGGAATCCAATTGAAAAGATGTAATGATTAATGGTTTATTGGGAATTAAGATGAGGGAATAAAGGTATATTCTAATCATTAAGGTGTCACACTCAAAATAGTAAAAGGGAGGAAACCTATATTTGTTCTTTTTTCTTTTTGTACATGTGTGTTAAAATTTGTATTAATTTAGAATTCATAAAAAAAGTGTAATGGAAAGGGAATATGACAGACTAAAGAACCAGCTAAATTAATAAGTTTAATATAGACTATTAAAAGCAAGGAGAGACTTTGGTAACTTCATTATTACTATTATTAGATAAATATATATTGTTTATCTTTATTTTCAAAAATAAATATTAAAGAATTATATTTGTTAGGGATAACATTGTTTTACCCTAACTGGTTTAGGTAAAATAATAAATATGTAATCATAGTTTGTTAGTTAAAGTGTCTGCAGCTTTAAATATAGGAATATAATTAAGGGAGTGGTTGTGAAAGCACTTTAAAAGAAGCAAGACGACAGCTTGCTCTCTCTCTGGCTTTGATGATCCCTAATTACTGCAAGGACTCAAGACTGCATTGCTCGAACGGGAGATAAACAAAGGACTGATTTGTAAGTGAACTGACATAGGATATTCTACACGGACTTTGTGAATTGAATATCCTTGAATGGACTGACTTAATGATACATGACTATTGGACTGTTATTTTGACTATGCTATAAATGGAATAAACTATATTTTTGATAGCACAAATGTATCTGTTATTTTTACTGTATGTTAATAAACATACAAGCTTAGCTCACTTATTTATCTGTATGCCTATCTGACTAACGCTGCACATTCTGTTTAGCTTGTCTCCTTAACCCTGGTTGGGGAACCCAGGCTTAACACTGGTTATGGGCCCAGAGGCTGCAAAGTCAGTTTAATTAGGATAAAACAGATTTTTGTAAAAGTGAGAGTTTGTGTTGTTATACATTACAGTAAACAGACAGCTGTGTTTTATTAATTATAGTTTTTATATCCATACAAAGAAAACATGGCACAAATCAATCTACAAAGTTTGTCCCTTATATCCAAGCTGGATGGAACAAACTATATATCATGGTCTATGAAATGTAGTCTGCTTCTACGAAGAGAAGGTTTGTGGAACATAATTGAAATTCCACCAAACGTAGAGGAATGGGATCCAGAGGATGATGAAGATAGACTAAAAATAGAAGAATTTATGCATAAAAATCAACATGCTATTTGCATAATTGGGTTAACCTTAACTGACCAACAACTTGTTCATATCCATGGAGAACAAACGGCTGTTGGGTGTTGGAAGAAGCTGAAGAGGATTTATGTCCGAGATAACGTTGGTGCTCACATAAATCTTACACGAAAGCTTTTCAGGACACATCTCCAGAATAATGGTGATATGCTGAGTCATTTGGAAACTATGCAAAGCATTTTTCAAGAACTGCACGAGAAAGAGCTTATTTTCTCTGAACTACACCAAGTCTACATAATTCTATCATCACTAAATGAAAGTTATGACAACTATGTAACTTCCCTTGAAATATTGCCAAAGGAAAGCCTAATTTTAACTGATATAACTGGCAGATTGATTGAAGAGGCAAGAAGAAGGCTTGAAAGAGATGAGTTAAGGAGGGAGCAATCTCAAAAAAAAGATAATGAATCTCCTACTGCATACGCAATTAAAAAGTGTTTTAATTGTGGAGGAAGAGGACATTTGGCAAGATTTTGTAAAAAAGCAAAGTGCCAGAACGCTGGCCAGAATACTAAAAGTCATCAAAAGATAAATAAAAATTTAGAGTTAGCCATGTATACTAACGGAGCTGTAAAAAATAATTTATGGGTGGTTGACAGTGGAGCATCCCACTGTATAACAAATGATAACAGAAATTTTATTAAAATGTCCCAGAGTACACAGCAGATATCGTTAGCCAATGGCTGGAAACTGAAAGCTAAAGGTCAAGGTATAGCATATTGTTCTTTCATAAAAGAGAATGTAAAAATGTTATATGTACCATAACTTAAGTTTAATTTAATTTCAGTTGGAATTTTGGTTAAACTAGGATATGTAGTTACCTTTAAAGGAGATAACTGCATAATTGAGAAAGAAGATAAGAAAATTACTGCATCTTTAAGAGGTGAATTATATGTTTTAAATGATAATGGTTTAGAGGTGGCTAACATAGTTTATGAAAATAAGAAACCTCATGATAAATGTATTCACTTGTTAGACCGACGGCTCGGGCATTTAAATTTTAAAATGCTTAAGAAAACTGTTGAATTATCTAAGGGAATAAGTTTGAAACCTTGTAATAAGTATTTGCAATGTAATGCTTGTAATCAAAGCAAAGCCAAGGTCAAACCGGCTAATAGAGTTGATGGATTTACTACCAAAGAGCCTTTAGAAGTAGTATTTGCTGATTTAATAGGTCCGAAAAAACCAAGTGTAGGAGGAGCTCGTTACATATTAAGTATAATGGACCACTATTCTAGATATGGGTTTTGCTATTTAATGAAGAGCAAAACTGAAACGTATCAAAATCTCTTTAATTGGATAAAATTTGCTGAAAGGAAAACTAAAAAGAAATTAGTAATTCTTACAACAGATAATGGTACGGAATTTACAAATAATAAATTCCAGAACAGACTAAGAATGTCAGGTATTCAACATAAAAAGTCTGCACCATATAGGCCACAACATAATGCCTTTATAGAGAGACGAGGTCAAACATTACAATCAATGACACGTACTATGATGTCTGATTCAGGATTACCTGACAATTTATGGGGAGAAGCAATAATGTGTGGTAATCATATATTAAATAATGTTGTTAATTCAACAACAGGTGAATTACCATTCACGCTGTGGCATGGTACAAAACCTGATTTAAGTTACATGCACACATTTGGAGCACCTGCATGGGTGCATATCCCTTCACAACTCAAACACAAAGGACAACATACAGCTAAAAGATTATTTTTTGTAGGATATAAATCTAATCATAGATCTTATAGATTCTGGGAACCAGGTACATCTAGAGTTTACACCAGTGCTAGTGCTAAATTCCTAGAACATGTAGGATGGAATAGATTAGAGCAAGATTTAAATAATGAAGTAATTATTGAACCCTACAAAAGTCAGAAAGATCAGAATTGTTATAAGAAGAGTCCAATTAAAGAAGAAGTCCATGAAGAACAAATAGGACCAGAACTAGAGGAAACAGTTGATCAGGAAGAGTTAGATAATCAAGAAGAGTTAGTAAATGAAAGTCCATCTGTAAGTCCTGTAATACCTAGACGTACTACACGTATAACTAGACCACCTGATAGGTATCAAGCAAGTATAGTTTGCCAAGTAACTAAATTTCCAACTAGTGTAGATGAACTTAGGATGTATCCTGCTAAGGATCAGGAGAATTGGCAAAAGGCAATGGAAAAGGAATTAAATTCATTAAAGGTAATGAAAGTATCTGAAGATGCTAAATTACCTCCAGGTGAAAAATCCATTGGGTGCAAATGGATATTTAAAGTAAAAACTGGAAATGATGGGACTGTTACCCATAAAGCTAGGTTGGTAGCTCAAGGATTTAATCAAACTGCATCTGATTATGATGAAGTTTTTGCACCAAGTCTTAAAGCAACATCTTTAAGAGCAGAATTAGTGTGGGCAGCTAAGAAAAACTATGTCATTAACCATTTAGATGTAGAAACTGCTTATCTGCATGCAACATTGCAGCACACTATATATTTAAGAAAACCAGTAGGTATAAAAGACAATAAAGTAAATTGTAATGATTGTTGGAAACTCAAAAAGAGTCTTTACGGGTTGAAACAATCTGGCTTTGAGTGGAACCAATATATTGTAAAAGAGTTAAACAATATAGGTTTTAAATCTGGTTTAGCAGATCCATGTGTGTTTAAAAGAGAAAATAATGGAACGGTGTCATTATTGTTATTATTTACAGATGATATTGCTTTGTCAAAATCTTTGTTTTATCTTTATTTATTTTCAAACCAGCCACCTCTCCATAAGTCTCTATCTTTTCCAATAACTTTGGAGCTGTTTCTAGCGGGTCTTCCAGAATAAAAGCTAAGTCATCAGCAAAAGCTTGTAGCTTAAATTCTTCCTTCTTAATTTTCATTCCTTTTATGCTTTTATCATCCCTAATATTTCTATTCAACACTTCCAAGGTCAACACAAATAGCAAAGGAGATAGGGGGCATCCTTGTCTTGTACCTTTCCTTATATTAATAAAATCTGTAAGTTCCCCCTCCATCATTACCCTTGCTGTCTGTTTATTATATATGGCTTCTATTGCTTGAGTAAATTTTTTAGCAAAACCCATCTGCTCCAATAATAATAACATAAATCTCCAGTTCACGTTGTCAAATGCTTTTTGAGCATCTAGGTATATCAAAGCCATTTGCTTTTCAGGATGAACCTCATAGTATTCCAAAGTGTCCAAGATAACTCTCATATTGTCTCTAATTTGTCTCTTTGGCAGAAATCCATTTTGATCTGGGTGAATAAAATTATTTAGATATTTTTTAAGTCTTTCTGCTAAAATTGAAGCAAAGATTTTATAGTCTGCGTTCAATAAAGAAATAGGTCTATAATTCTTAATTTGCAGTGGGTCAGTCTCTTCCTTCGGTATAAGTGTAATGTAAGCCTCTGACCATGTTTTAGGTATCATCTTTTTTGACATAACTTCATTCATAACTTCTAACAATTGGATGCTCAATGATTCTTGAAATGTTTTATAGAATTCTGCTGGAAGCCCATCTGGACCCGGTGCTTTCCCATTATTTTGTCTCTTAAATGCTTCATTTAACTCCATCATTGTTATATTGCTTTCTAGCATTTCTTCAGTCTCTTTAGGTATCTTTGGTAAATTAGCTTCCTGTAAATACTGTTTGACTTTTTCTTCATCGATATTCTCTTGTTTATATAATTGCCCATAAAAATCTCGAATAATTTCTTTTTTCTCCTTATTCCCATAACAAACTTGGCCTTGTTCATCTATTAACTTCAATATTTTTCTTGATTCCTTCTCTTTTCTCAATTTATATGCTAGCCATCTACCTGGTTTATTTGCATCTTCAAAATAATTCTGTTTAGAGTTTCTGATTTTCTGTGCCAGTTCTTCTTTCTCTATTAATTCCATTTTATGTTTAATTACATCCAGCTTCAATTTAATATCCTTTTTCTGTGGCATTTTCTGTAATTCTTTTTCAAGAATTTTGTACTCATCTTCCAAGGCCTTAAAAGCTTGCCTTTTCCTAATATTCTTTTTTCTTGTATAATCTATTATCAAACCTCTGGCATATGCCTTCATTGTATCCCACACATTTTGCGTTGAAGTATCTTCTTTTTTATTTTCTCTGAAGAAAAAAGCCAATTCCTTCTCCATCCATTGTATAAAATCTTTCTCCTTTAAAATAGTATTGTTTAATGTCCATCTCGATCTTTTTTTTGTCCCTTCCATTTAATTGTCATTGGGCTATGATCTGCCCAAGTACTTGTTTCAATATTTGTTTCTTTAATATTGGATATTAATTCTGTTGAGATCCAAATCATATCTAATCTGGACCATGATAAATGTCTATTTGAGTAAAAAGTATATTGTTTAGCTTTAACATTTCTTTCTCTCCAAATATCTTTTAAAGTTAATTCATCTGTCATTTTAAAAAAAGACCTTGGGAGAGTCTTTCTATTTTGCTTTGTTGTTGTTGCTATATAGTCCAATTTATTGTCCACAATTCCATTGAAATCTCCCATCATAATTATATTAACATAGTCCAGTCCAATTATTTTCATATGTAGCTTTTTATAAAACTCTTCTTGTTTATCATTCGGAGCATAAATTGCAATCAAGAGTATTTTTATATTATTGTCCATTATTTCTACCATTAATATTCTTCCATCTTCATCTGTGTAAATCAATTTTGCTGGGATAGCCTCTTTAATGTATAGAACCACTCCTCTTTTCTTACATTGAGTCAAAGAAGTAAATATTTTCCCCAATTTTGGCTGTACTAACAATTGTTCATGTTGTTTTTTAATATGAACTTCTTGTAGACAAATTATAGCAAATTTTAATTTCATTAATTTATGAAAAGTTTTCCTTCTTTTAACAGCTGAATTAAGTCCATTTATATTCATTGTAATCAGTTTTCTTTCTTCCATGATTATGCTTTATATTTAGGTCTAACAGCTCTCGTGGATCTCACTTCACGCTGTTCTTTATTGTCCACCTGCCCACTTACAGCTCCTTTCTCTTTTTCAGTCTCCAGTTGTTCCTCTTGAAACTCAATTAATGAGACCTCTTTCTCTGCCTCCTCTCTTCTTCTTCCAAAAAATTCTGCATGGAATAGTTCTGCTTTTTCAATTGAATCAATTCTATGTCTCTGTTCTTGCCACGTAAACATTAATCCTTCTGGAATCAGCCATCTATAATTCACTTCGTTTTCCAGTAGCATTTTGCTCAGAAATCGATATTCTCTTCTCATCTCTCTCACTCTTCTGGGTATTTGTTTTAAAACCACAATCTCTTTACCTTTGTATTTCAATGTTTTCTCTCTTACCACTTGTAATATTTGTGTTTTAATGGATTTTTTGGTAAATCTAATATGGACTTCCTTGGGTAATTTATTCCTCATCGCATATCTTGTATAAACTCGATATACCTCATCTATTCCATCCATCATCTTTTCCTCTGTAATTTCCAACGCATCTGCCAAAATTTCTATCATTAGCGCTACCAAGTTTTCTCCTTTTTCCTCTTCTATATTTTGAAATCTAAGGTAAAATTCTGACTTTTCCATCTCCCACCTCAGCATCCCACCTTTTTCTTGTTCAACCGCTGTTAATCTACTATCAATATTTCCAATCTTCTTCTCTCTTTGTTTTCCTTCTTCCTCAATTTTTTGAAATCTCTCCTCATACTTAACCATCATTTGTTTGATGTCTTCCACTTTTTCATCAGTCTTCTCTATTCTTTGTTCAATATTTTCTGTTCTTTGTTCAATGATGTCTGATTTTATCTTGAGATCTTGGATTCCTTGCATAATTGTCTGTAAAGTTACTCTTTCTTGTTCCTTATCTTGCTTCAACATTGTCTGGATTAAGCGTTGTCCTCCAGCTGGTGGGGAAGCAGAGGTAGAAGCAGAAATGCCAGTTGATATTGGTTTCCTGCTCATTTCAATGCTTCCAAGGCTTCAAACTCTTCTTAACTTTTAATCCAACTAGTAAAGCAGCCAATTATAATCCAAAATGGAAAACTCCAATAGTCAAAAACACGAAACCAAGGAAGAAACAGCAAAAAAGGAAGAAGAAAGATCTTCAGGTTCTTCTAGACCCTAATCCAATTACGAAATAGTCCACCATAAAAAAAGAAAAAAAAGTAGAAAGAAGAAAAACAAATCCAAAAATAGTAATATTGATTAAGAGCAAAAAAAAAGAAAAACAAAAAGTTCCCAGATTCTTCACACCTTAATCCAGTTGAAAAGTCTCAATAATAATAATAATAATAAAAAGAAACAACAACAAAGTGGTCCAAGAACATAGATAGGAAAAGCAAAAAAGTCCCAATAAAAAAGAAAAGAAAAATAAAGGAAAAAAAAAACCCTGAGGCTTTCCCTTTAAAAAAAATAACAAACAAAAATAAAAATATTACTAGAATTGAAATTTTTTTTTTTTAAAAAAAAAGGCTAGCGTGTGGGGTATAAGAAAGCACACTGCACTTTATTTATTTATCCAAGGCTCTTGTTATGACTCTCTTCTCCAGCAGCTTCAAAGCCAAACCTCAAGTGTTCTTGATAACAGTCCAGGAAAGCACCTGCAATAATATTTTGCTGTGCCCTCCCTCTATCTTATCACGTTAAAATGTCCTTGAGAAGAGGTCTTTTTACAATTCTCTCCCATTCAAATAAAATACTTTCAAGCCTCTGGTTGGCAGTGTTACAAAGTTTCTTAATGCTCTTCCTCCCCCCCAGCCGGAAAAAAGGAATAATATATACAAAAAAAAAAAAAATAGCCAAAGGGAGCCTCTATCCTAAAGAAAGTTAAAAAATCAAAGGGAGCATAAAAATATATATAAGAGAAAATTCAATCCGGTTACCTACAAAGTCACAGTAAAATCTTTCCCAAAAAGTATAAAGAAAAGAAAAAAAAAAAACCCAAGCCTCAATTTGACATCACTTTAAAAAACACCGCTCACAACAATTTCAGTCAAAAAAAAAAAAAAAATCTCACAGCTTTCTTCTTTATCCCGGATGAACTTTCCAACCTCAGCGAATTTACAACACAAAAGAGTTTTTCTCACCCAGCCGACACACTCCAATCACTTTCTTTTCGGAGCTGTCCCGACTTCAGCAGCTATGGAGGCTGCCTCTCCGCCGCCAGCGAAAGGGCTTCTTCCGGATCAAACCAGAGATTTTGCGATATCTCTGGGATCCTGGAACAGTGCCCTTCACAATCACCGTCTCTACGGGACGGTTTAGGTCCGTTAGGACCGACCAGGGGCGAAAATATCGGCTGCGATCTCAGAGCCCCGAGATCGCAGCTGTATCGCCGAAACGAAGCTCCGCCTTCTCCCCACAGATGATATTGCTTTGATAACTAAGACTAATAATGAAGCTAATGAGATTATATCATTATTAGCCAAAAAGATAAAATTAAAGCATTTAGGTGAAATTAAAAAGTATCTAGGATTGACAATTAACAAAACAAAAAATGGATTTAAGATATCTCAAGAAGATAAAATTTGTCAATTAATTAAAACGTATAAAATGGAACTTTGTAAACCCGCAAAGACTCCAATGAGTCAGGAAGTTTGCCAAACTGATGATCAAAGTCCCAAATTTGATAAGTCTATATATCAATCTTTGATTGGTAGCTTATCATATATAAGCAATTGGTCTAGGCCTGATATAGCTTATAGTGTTAATCAGCTGGCACGTTTTAATTCGGATCCACATCAATGTCATTGGCAATCATTAAAGAGAATTTTAAGATATCTTAAAGGAACAATGAACCATGCATTGTATATAGAACCAAAGGGTGATTTGAGTCTTAGTGCCTATGCAGATGCAAGTTTTGCAACTGATATAAACACTAGAAAATCAACATCTGGGATGGCTATATTATTTGGTAAGACACTAATAGGGTGGAGGTCAATCAGACAACAGCATATCAGCTTGTCCACAATGGAAGCAGAATTTTCCTGTCTGTCATTACTATGCACTGATTTGATTTTGTACAAACAGTTATTATTAGACATGGGTATAACTGTTAAAGATTCCATTATTGTGTACGAGGACAACCAGGCAGCTATAAAGTTAGCTACTAGTATTGCTGTAAAAACTAGATCAAAGCATACTGATTTAAGATACTTAAATGTTAGAGAAACTGTAAAGAATGGGCTAATTACATTGGAATACTGCATGACGGAAGAAAACATTGCAGACCAATTTACAAAAGCTCAAGGAGTAAGCAAGTTTAAAGAGAGTTGTAACAAATATGATTTAAAGATGTAAATAGTTATATTTATTATTATTTCCTAAAAGGGGAGAATGTTAGGGATAACGTTGTTTTACCCTAACTGGTTTAGGTAAAATAATAAATATGTAATCATAGTTTGTTAGTTAAAGTGTCTGCAGCTTTAAATATAGGAATGTAATTAAGGGAGTGGTTGTGAAAGCACTTTAAAAGAAGCAAGACGACAGCTTGCTCTCTCTCTGGCTTTGATGATCCCTAATTACTGCAAGGACTCAAGACTGCATTGCTCAAATGGGAGATAAACAAAGGACTGATTTGTAAGTGAACTGACATAGGATATTCTACACGGACTTTGTTTATTGAATATCCTTGAATGGACTGACTTAATGATACATGACTATTGGACTGTTATTTTGACTATGCTATAAATGGAATAAACTATATTTTTGATAGCACAAGCGTATCTGTTATTTTTACTGTATGTTAATAAACATACAAACTTATCTCACTCATTTATCTGTGTGCCTATCTGACTAACGCTGCACATTCTGTTTAGCTTGTCTCCTTAACCCTGGTTGGGGAACCCAGGCTTAACAATATTTGAAATAATTGAAATGAAACAAAAAGATGTTTCGATTGAGATTAATGAAAGAGGCTAGAATTAATGTGTTTGTTTCTCTCCTTATTGAAAATTTGGAATGGAAAATAATTAATAATAATTCTATTAATAATAGAATTAATAATAGAATTAATAATTCTATTAATAATAGAATTAAGTATGCATATATCAATGTATAATTGCTGTCATATTTGTATGTAAAGGTGATGACCCAGAAATATGTTGTCCATTAAAAAGAGATTTTTGTTTTTAATGTGAAAAACTGAATAAAGTTTGTTAAAAAAAAAAAAAAAAGAAAAGAAATTTGAATCCCACCCCTGCCTCTGTGTTTGTGTGTGTGTATGTGTGTGTGTGAGAAAGAGAGCAGGGGAGAGAGAGGGGTTCGATCAAATCTTCTCTCTCTCTCTCAGCAAGCTTCCGTCAGTCAAAATTCATATTAGTGGTCCCCAAGATTTAAAATTATGAGTTTGGTGGTCCCTGAGATCCTAAAGATTGGTGACCCCTGGGTCAGAGTGTTCTTATGATAAGCAGGAAATGCTGCAAATGGCAAAGCTGAAAACCTAGTCTACAATTTCTCTGGTTTATTAGAAAGGATTATATTATGGAGGCATCAATTGGACAAAAACATTATGAGCCCATCTTTTGCTGTCCATGGCATAATGGAAGATGGCAATGTGAAAGGCAAGAGGAGTCAGTAGTAAAGAGCAGAAATTAACAAATGAATGAAAGGGAAGGAAAAAACACAAATGTGCTGTGTGTTCATAGAAGTAACAGAAACAGGAATATAATAAAACTAAATGACTGTGGCTGATCTTGAAGAATGCAATTGATGAATATCTATGGAGATTCTCAGTCACTCAGGTCATGGTTGTCCCAAAGGTACTTTTTCAAAAGGTAACTGAACTTCCTTTGTTTTGCTTGAAGACATTTTGCTTCTCATCCAAGAAGCTTCTTCACTTCTAACTGAATGATGGAGAATGGAAGGTTGAGAGAGGGATGTTCAATCTTAATGTAGATGAAGACAACAAAGTCCACAATCTGGATGGAAAAGATTTCTGGTTTGAAAACGGGGTCAAATAAGCCATCTACATTAAGATTGAACAGGCCTCTCTCAACAGAGGGAGAGGGATATTTACACCACTTCTCTCTGTTCACAAAACAGTCCTTTCAGCAGTTCCTAGAAGACTCCATACCCATTTGCACTATTCAGATGACCCTGAGGAAATAAACCTCCAAGTGGCCTCAACAACTCTCAGAAAGAGTGCTTAAAGACCAGATGACTCAAGGAATATAATCCTTCCATCCTCCACCATTCAGTCAGAACTGAAGAAGCTTCTTGGATGAGAAGCAAAACGTACTCAAGTAAAAAAAAAAAAAGAAAGTCCAGTTGCCTTTTGAAAAAGCATCTTTGGGACATTTGATGAATGCATCCATAGAACTAAATATATAGATTTAATTATGAATGAGAGGGTTAAATGTCTGTCAAATTCATGAACTGCTGTTATCTAGATAATAATCTAGATAGAAATTTGTAGGTTGGCGATAGTTGCTTATCCTGTAAATTGTGCTAGTGAAAGAGCTGGGAATTTGTTTTGTAAAAAATGATCAGCATTCAGAATGAACACAATCCAGTAGGAGAAATTATATGGATGAATCAGTAGATGGGAATGAGACCAGAAAGAAAAGGGTTTGGGGGACCCATGAATTAATGGAAATGGAGATTGTTTGGTGAGTATCTGATTAGGAAAAGGTTTCTTTGATTGGAATCTGTGTTTTAAACGTGAGTCTATTTATGCAAGGGGAAATAAAATCCAAAAACAAGACTGAGATAATTAATGAAGAATATAAGGATGATTAAAGAGGTACTGCAGGTGGGACAGTACTTTTTTATAGTGTCAAATGTGAACCTTGGGGAGAAAAATTGGGTAGATTTAAAAAAGGCAAAAGAAACTAGAGTAAAAGTTGAATGTCTGCAAGAATAGAAAATGAAATAGAACACAACAGATTCATCTCTTAATGAAATGAATGAACTGAACACAAAAAAAGAGATGAAGAAACTGCTTAGAACAGAATAAAAAGTATGCATGCAAGCACACTAATGGGAACAGATTTGAAGCAGATTAAAAGAGGCAGAGAAAACAGAAAGTGATTTTGATGGAAATTTTAAAAAATCCTTTGGAAAGTATATAAAAAGATAAGCCAGGAACTTTCAGCAGAAGAAATAGAGTTAAGAATAAAAGGGATGTAGTTAATTGGAAATATGAATTGATGGGCAAGTTGGAAATAATATTTTAAATATTTGCTTGATTAGAGTTGATGGCAATGTTCTGAAAGGTAGAATAAAATGAATGTTATATAATTAGTATTTATACAAATAGGAAAAGGAAGAATAATATAGGGAGGATGTTTACAAATTGAGACTGTCAACCATTTTTTAAAAAAAATTACTGGAAATTTCAGATAAATTTTTAAGATTAGAGTATAATTATCTCTACACAGGTAGTCCTCGATTTACAACAGTTCATTTAGTGACAGTTCGAAGTTCCAATGGCACTGAAAAACGTGCCTTATGACCCCTTTTCATCGTTACAGTCTCTGCAGCATCCCCATGATCAAACTTCAGATGCCTGCAGGTGATTCATACTTATGACCGTTGCTGTGTCCCAAGGTCATATGATCTCCTTTTGCAGCCTTCTGACAAGCAAAGTCCATGGGGAAGTCAGATTCATTTAACAACTGGATTATTAACTTATCAACTGCAGTGATTCACTTAACAACTGTGACAAGAAAGGTCATAAAATGGGGCCAAACTCACTTAACAAATGTCTTGCTTAACAACAGAAACGTGGGGCTCAATTGTGGTCATAAGTAGAGGACTACCTGTATGAAGAATTTGGATTTATCAACCATGGAAAAGTAAAAAATATGAATCTTCTAATGTTGGAAAGTCGATTACATTTTGGGGCCACTGATATGGAAGAAAGGGAAGGAACAAAAAAAATAACATGCTTGAGTGGAGCTGAAGAGATCCTGGAAAAGAAAAAGAAGGGAAGTTTAAACTACAAAAGGCAAAGAATGAAAGCCGAGGTGGTATTCAGCAGGTTCTGATCAGTTCTGGAGAAGCAGTAGTGGAAATTTTGAGTAGTTCGGAGAACCGGCATATACCGTCTCTGACTGGCCCCACCCCCATCTATTCTCTGCCTCCTGAGTCCCAGCTGATTGGCTGGATCTTCTTTTGCTGCCCTGCACAGGAGAACGGAGCTGGAAAGCAGGTTAGTGGGGTGGGGAGGGAATGGAGATGTTGCAGTAACCTTCCCCTACCATGCCCACCAAGCCACGCCCACCAAGCCATGCCCACAGAACCGGTAGTAGAAAAATTTGAGCCCCACCACTAAATGAAAGGCTATATGGAAGTGGCAGAAAAAAACCAAGTAAGAAACCTATGAAGTGGTAGTACTGGTGTGAACCAAAATTGATTACACAGGTAGTCCTCAATTTACAATGGTTCATTTAGTGACCGTTCGAAGTCAAAATGGCACTGAAAAAAAAGTGACAGCCATTTTTCACACTTATGACTGTTGCAGCATTCCCCATAATAACAGGATTTACATTCAGATGCTTGAAAACCGGTTCATATTTATGACGGTTGCGGTATCCCGGGATCACGTGTGATCAACCTTTTGTGAAATTCTGACAAGCAAAGTCCACGGGGAAGCCAGATTCACTTCACAACCATGTTACTAATTTAACAACGGCAGTGATTTGTTTAACAAAGGTGGCAAGAAAAGTTGTAAAAGGGGGCAAAATCCGTTTAACAAATTTCTCAATTAGCAACATCAATTCTGAGCTCAGTCATAAGCTGAGGACTACCTGTATTTTCTTTTCTTTTCTTTTTTAGCCTTTAGCTCAAGCTTTATTGCTCTTTCTTCATCTTTTTTTGCACTTTGCATCCTAACACTTGCAGCAAAATGGAATATATGATGATTATGTACTGTAGGAGTGTAACATGGGCTACCATTGAGCATAGAGCAGGGGTCTCCAACCTTGGCTCCTGGAAGCCTGGCGGACTTCAACTCCCAGAGTTCCACAGCCAGCTGGCTGTGGAATTCTGGGAGTTGAAGTCCGCCAGGCTTCCAGGGGCCAAGGTTGGAGACCCCTGGCATAGAGTAATAGAGTTGGAAGGGAGTTGGTGGTCTTCTAGTGAAAACCCTTCCCGGAGCTGGAGATTCTATATCATTTCAGGTAAAGGGTTGTCCAGTCTCTTTTTGAAAACCTTCATTGATGGAGAACCCACAACTTCTGAAGGCAAGCTATTCCATTGGTCAATTGCTCTCAACATTAGGAAATTTTCAAGCCTTTTCACCAGCGCTCGCATTTTTCCTTCTTGTTTCTAGTGTGCTGCTTCTACTTTGTCAACATAGAGACTATCGAGCAGCAAACGCACAATAACTGCTGGGGGGAGTTACAGTCACATAAGCATAAGTAGTAGTGATGGGTAGGGTATATTGATTTACAGATGCCTACATGTGTAGACAGGAGGAATGCATGGGTCAATACGGGATGGACATGTGGCATAGATGTGGCATATATTTGGGATTAACATGGGATTGAGATGTGGCATATATTTGTTTTTGATCTTGCCCGCTTCTCTTTTGTACTCTCCCTTAGCATGTACTAAAGCTTACCCCAAATATTATGAACAAGAGCTATTCAAACACTTTTCAATTGGCAAATTGACTCCCCCCCAAAATGCAGACAATTGGAACAATAATAGATACATTATTTTATTTATCAATTTTTAAAATTGGTTATATATGGAGTTGGGTTTGTGGCTATCAGTTAAGAATCTCAAGTTAGCACCCAAATCTAAGGTGCACTTTTCACTTATGATCGTACTTTTTGTCAAAATGCTAAGAATGACAGTTGGATCCAAAGTTATGCCATACTAAGTATTGGAGCCATTCAAATAAATGTAGCTAAAGTTTGTTATGACATGGCACAAGAGTCTGCAGATCAAAGAAACATGGCCTAAGAAGACTGATATTTACAAGACATTAGTCATCCTAGTTTTTGAGTTGAAATCCTTTGGTCTTAAGCTGGCTCATATACTCTAACAAGAATGCAATAAAAATTGTGTACTATTGTTTGTCCAGGAGATGGCACCTGGGCACTGTGTATGGTTTATCCAGTTTCTTATATTTGTTTCCAGTCAGCTGTGTTGATTCTTCTTTTTTTTTTTTGGTGTAGTATTGTTTTATTTCTAGCTTATAAGGAAATTTAATTTTCATTTTCACTGAATTAGATTGATGAGCTGCAAAGAAGGACCAATAGGAGAATTGGGATTCTTATGTCAATTTTTTTTAACTTTGCGATGTATCATCATGGCATAGTTTCATTCGAGTTCTGGGAATAAATATAAAAGAAAACAAAAGCAACAGTTTTGAGAATACAAAGATTAAGATCATAGATTTACCAAGTTCAGGCAACACTAAATGATGTCAAGTGGGAAAGACCAGGTCCACATATTGAGGTTTGTTTGTTTATATAATTTATATAGCCACCCGCTTATTTTTAGTGAGTCTAAGCTGCTTACAAAATAATTAAATTAAATTAAAACCCCAAATCAGTTCAATTAAATTAATTTATTGCTGAAAGCCTATGTACAGGAATCTTCTCAACTAAGGCTGGCACATGTTTAGAGTTAGATAAGGGTCCATGGTATTCAGGGGGTGGGCTTCATTGTGACTGTAGGAATGCTAAGCTGATCCCCTTTTTCACTCTACCCTCAGGCTCTGCCATCCTTTCTCTTACACACAATTTCATAACAGCAGGGTACACGATTCCAGGAGACTGTGAGTTCTAGTCCTGCCTTAGGCACAAAGCCAGTTGGGTGAACTTGGCACCATCCCTCTCCCTTAGTCTTAGGAAGGAGGCAACAACAAACCATTTCCGAAAACAGTGCTAAGAAAGCTGCAGAGACTTATCCAGTCAATTGGCAGGATTAATACTGGATCAAATACACAAAAATGTAAGTAAAATAATATGCATGTATGCCTGCATACATATGTGTTATGTCTCACCTGTGCAAACGAGGTGAGAAGTCCAAATTTCCAAATGAATATAAACAAGCAAACAAGTCCAGTAATGACAGGGTTAAATTCCTTGAGCCGATAAAGTTCTTGGCAGTCTCACACAAGCTGTCTGCCAAGTCCGACAAGAAAGCAGGAATATAAATCACAAACTGTCGCCGCACACAGGATCTTCCAAAGCTTCTCTCATTAATTAACATGTTGTCCCGAACAAGTTCTCAGAGCGAACACACCCACTTTTATTCCCTGTGGGGCATGTCAGTCCCTCATCTCAGTCTCTGATTCGTCCTTTCTTTCTGCGTTGCAACTCGCACTTTTGCCTGTGCTGTTGCCTCGCATCAAGCCAGCATTCCTCAGTCAGAGGCTCTGATACACCCTCCTGGTTATTTGCTGACACCTGAGGCACAATCAGGGAGGAAGGTCTGGCCGAAGAGGAAAGTCCTGGGGAGGAAGGCAACTTCAAATCCTCTAACAAAGCAGGCTCAAACCTCAGAGACAAATCCTCCTCTTCCTCATTGTCCAAGTCTTCATCCTCCAGCAAAGCAGGTTCAAACCTCTGAGCCACAACACATATGCATGCAATATGTATGTCCCCATAGACAACAATGGGAAAAGACTTTAGCGGAAATGAGCATCCTTTTTTATTCTTTCCAACTAATGGAATGTTGGTAAGAAATTACGTAAGGAGCATGAGACACTGTCTGTCCATCAGCAGGATGATAACTCTTTGAAAACTGTGTGAGTTTGCAAAAAGTGGTAGGGTTTCAACCATCTAGAATTTTGATGTGGCAGAGATGTCCCTGCAGAACAAGACCAATGTGTTGGAAATGTGATTTCCACTGACTTCAGTTTCTCAGGATGGAAGAGGATCCCAAGGACCTTGGCATGTCATGATCATTACAAAGGAGCAGTGAGTTCAAACAGAGAATTCAGGATTCTCTGTGAGTCCTCTGTTTGTCTCCCACCCTCCGTGCTCCCTGCTGATCTCAGGTTACTTTCTTCTGCCTTTGTTTCAGGACAAACACAGCGCACGTGTTCTCCATCTTTTCTGGTAGGATATAGTTAATTAGGAGGTAGGCTTTGTTTATCCCTATCACACATTTTTCTTAAATAAATCTCCTTTTGGTTATAGTTATGCAATCTGATTCACCGTTTAAAAGATTTGGTCTCAGGATATACACTTATATACCATGCATGAATCTTTTCCCTCCAACTCAGATTTGGCATGGGGGAGAAGCCAGCAAAAATAAGATCAAGTTCTAAAACGGGCCAGATCTGAAAGAAAGGGAAAAAAAAATCTAAAATGGGTAGCAAGAAGGATGGCTCAATTGTAGGCCCCCTCACTTCTGCTCCTAGTCACATACCCAAAAGGTATATGCTAATATTTTTCAACGTTAGCAACTTTTAGATACTATATATGGACTTCAACTTCCAGAATTACCTAGTCAGCATGCTGGCTGGGGAATTCTGGGAATTCAAGTTCATGTATCTTAAAGTTGCCAAGGTTGAGAAACACTAATGAATGCAGTCTTTCCTGGTACATCTATTCACTAATCTTGATATTAGGAATGTATAGAATGTATTTCTGATAGTATACATAGTGTGGTTTAGCCCATGTAGTGTGGCCTAAGACAGAACAATTAATCAGTGGAATGACTTGCCTTTAGAAGTTGTAGATGCTCCAACACTGGAAGTTTTTAAAAAGGGGTTGGACAACCATTTGTCTGAAATAATGTAGAGTTTTCTGAGCAAGGGGTTGGACTAGAAGAATTCCAAGATCCCTTCCAACTCTGTTCTTCTATTATTCTGTTAAACTTTTTGGTCATAGAACCCTTCCCAATTTTAAAAATTATGGAGGAGTCTAAAGGAGCTTTTGTTTGTAAGAGTTATATTTATTAAAACTGATGAATTTATAGAATATTTGTTTACTGAATCAGAAATAACAATATTAAACCATTAGGTATCAACATGAATAAAGTATTTTTATTTGTTAAAATGTTTTTAAACAAATAAAACTAATAAAGAGAAGAAAAGCCTTGTCTTAAATTTTGGGAAATACTCTCAATATCTGACAAATAATTTTGATTTTGTGGACTCTTAACGGGGGTCATGGGGGACTGCCTGGAATCTTTGGATTGAAATTTTAGACTTTAAAATTTTACACTTGTCTAAACATATATATATATGTTTATATATACATGTATCACCCCATCCTATTCTTTTGCTCCTTTTGGAGCATGGAAAAAGTATAAATGATGTGGGAGATAATTTTTAGAACAATGGCTTATGTTAAGTATTCTGACATGGTTTGAAGTAATTTGGAGACAGTCTTTGTTGGTGAACTTTCAGCTCTTTATTACATAGTGACTTCTGAACATAACAGCAAACTCTGCCTTATATAGGCAACCCTTGTGAAAATTGACCAATAGTGAGCTATGAATGCTAGCTCTTAAACCAATAACAAACCTCCGTTAAGAGCCAATCGGATTCCTTAGAACTAACCAATCCGATCTGGCCGCTTAACAACCAATCAGAAGTGCAGGGCCAGAACCCTGCACTTTACCCCAAGCTCACACTTTATTCAACTATATACATACATAACAGCTTACCTTGAGAATTTAGTATGATTCCAGGAAAATGAATATTTATTTATGTATGAGATGTGTTTGCCATTCATCTCGCTCTGAAATTAGGACTGAGTTGATAATTTAAGACACTTGTTCAACCAGGCACTTGTCTAGATATGTCTTCTCTGCTTTCTGGCCCTCACTCATGCTTTTTCTGGGGCAGGAAGTATTACACATATACTTTAAGTAAGTTTTTTTTAAATCACTTCCACCTTCCAAAGAAGAAACACTCTGTGTCAGTTCCTGTGGGATTTCCGGCAGCATTTTACTTAAAGCACATTCTTATTTAAGCCATGCTTCATGTCTCTCATAATATTCAGTCTCCATCTCATCCCAGTTCAAATATCACTCTTTCTTGATGGTGTTTATTTTAGAAACAGTAGCTCTTTCTGAATCTTTTCTCCCTAGACAACAATTATCTCATTTTAGTTTTGAGCTGGATCCAAACACTGTAGCTTAATAATGGTGGTGTTAAGACTAAATAGTTTCATCAGTTATGATTCTGTTTTATTGTTTATATCAGTCTACACTGTGTTACCCTCACTATACCAAGTTCATATTAAATAAAAATACAGTACATCCACAAGATACCACTGGTATGAAAATAGTGGATGGGAAATAAAATATCAGTAAATTTGTAATTGTCATTAAAATTTAAACTCATTGTTTCATTGGTTAAATAATTAATTGAATATATACATGAGAAGTAATTGCAAATCACTGTGAAGCATTAAGTTTTCAGTACTTTCATGCAGTGCTGACTTTTGCCACTCCCTGCCTGGTGGAGGTTGGAGGTCCTTCAATTGTTGTGATTCATTTGTCAAAGAATGAAAATACGCACTGCAAAAATAAGAGTAAGCCAAGATGTAATCCAGCAGAACAGCTCTCTGACCTACCAGAGAGGAATTCAGTAAAGTTATATGATAGTCACCCTGTTTTAATTCTTTATATTAGCTCCATGCTCAGTTGTTTAACTAAAACAATATTTCATCCATGAAATGCAACTAAGCATAAAAGGGTACTATTTTATCCAATTGATGTTGCAAAGCTACTGTTATTGCTGGCTGAGCTAAAGAGGGTACTTCAATCTTTATCCATCTTCTGCAGAGAGCATCAGCTGCAGTTAAACTGCCATAAAACTAAGATAGTGGTACTTTCAAACAGAGCCAGAAGCATGACCTGGATCATTAATAAGCATAAATCTCAGCTGCGTTTCTGCTGTATCTAGAGGTGACTTAACTATATCTTTAGATGATTTTCCACTCATCTGGAAAGTAAAAAGTAGATTTTTGTCCAGGCAACCCAGAAGGCCTTAAAGAAGCACCAGAGCAATTATTCCACCCCAGGGCAGCACCATATATTCAGTCCGCTATCAAGCACAACTCCTCCCAGGAGTGAATTTTAAGTTTAGAAATTAAGACATTTTGTTTTCTAGAGAAAGTATTCCAAGTTTCTGTCAAATGATAGGATTAATATAGGACTTGTAAAGGTAGAAACTAGGACTTAGATGAAGATATTAAGCATTGATTAAATATTTTATCACAAAGCCTGGCCTCACTAACATTGGTAGATTCTTTCCTTTCCTTCAGAAACTGAAGATACAGTAGAAAATGCTGAACAGTGTGAAGTTCTTGGAGCTCTCTGAATTTGGTTGTTTTCTTGCAAGACATTTAATTATGCAAATTAGATAGCATCCTCAGTACTATTCAAAGTCAGAGAGCATCAAGAATCCTCATTTCTACCCTGAGCTACAAATATTTCTCTTCGAGCTATTTGTAGCTCAGGGTTGAAATGAGGGGGTCCTTGGTGCTCTCTTACCTTGAGTAGCACTGAGGATGTTACCTAGTTTGGATAATGAAATATCTGCAAGAATGAAATGTCTGGAGTGTGTGTTCCTTTAAGACATGTTAAAGGAATAGAGGATGACCAACCAAGAGAGGTGCTGAAATAGAGACTTAGACATGTGGGCATGTAGGAATATCAGCATAGAATTTCTGCAAGTATGTGCAATGTTTTTACACCATCCCAAGTAGATATAAAAACACCCCATTGAGTAGCAGATTCTGCCCATGTGGAAAAGGAGTTATAGAAAGATTAAATTCTTCTGAGTTTTTTTTTCTATAGAAATCCCCATGGCACCATAATAGTTTTCTTGCAAAAGCTTCAATTGCTCTAGAACAGGGGTGTCAAACTCAAGGCCTTCAGGACGAATCCAGCCCACGAGGTGCTTAGATCTGGCCCATGGGGTTGCCTTGGAAACAGTGAAGGACCGGCCTGTGATGCCTCTGCCAGCAAAAACTGAGCTCCATTTTTGCTGGAAGAGAGCTGTAGGAGGATCCGCCCAGCCCCATCTGGGCCACCACAGGTGCCCCTGACATGAAGGATGTTGAGTCGGCCACACCCACCCTGGTCATGCCCAACTGGCCTCCCAAGGTCAAACACCACCCTGATAAGGCCTTCAATGAAACTGAGTTTGACATTCCTCCTCGAGAGCAGTGTTTCTCAACCTTGACCACTTTAAGCGATGCGGACTCCAACTCCCAGAATTCTCCAGCCAAACATTCTGGCTGGGGAATTCTGGGAGTTGAAGTCCGCATTGCTTAAAGCAATCAAAGTTGAGAAACACTGTTCCAGACTTTTATATAAAAGATTTTTAAAGAAATACTGAAAAATGACATGGCGTGTAACAAATTTCAGTTTGTCAGCCTGCTGATCCTGCTGCTGTTGCCTGAGGATCAGAAAGCATAAACAGATACAAATCAGTGACTTTCCCTTCTATTTCTGGGTATTTATATATTCTGTGTCAAATTTTATGTAAACCCAGAAGAGAACAAGAAAGGAAGAAAGGGGCATATGTCATCCTCTCCCAAAGCCTGGGCAAAGAACCAGGTCAATAAAGTTCTTCAGCTTTTTGCTATATACTGCATTGCCTGAAAAAGTTCAAGACATTCTTATTAATATAGGATCTCCCTGCACAGGGTTTTGGCCATTGAAAGAACAAGCAATCTCACAAATATTTTGGAGTTTTCTTTTTTTCAACCTCCCGTGCTTTGTCCCATGAATCAAACTATTATTATTAAGTTACATCTGTGGGAGTTAACATTTGAAAATTACCAAAGACCAAGGGTCCCCAAACTTGGCAACTTTAAGACCTGTGGACTTCAGTCCACAACTCTTAAAGTTGCCAAGTTTGGAAGCCTCTGCCATAGACCTTTACATATACAAAGTTTATAAAAGGTTTTTTTTTTATGTTTGTAGAGAGAAAGATTTGAAAAGAAAAAAAATTACTTTAAACCAGTTGACTCTGGGTGAACCTGTGGTACCGTTGTCACAGGTGACATGGTCACCAGAGTGTCTGGAAGTGGGCCCTTTCAGAGGCTTTGGAGGCCTGGTATGTCACCAAAAATAGTATGGTGCATTCTTAATTATTCATTTAAGAACGAATCTGTTTTTCCCTTATTACTTTGCATGTTTCAGACTTCATTTTGCTTGTATTTCATTTTTTTGTAATTATTTGATATGTAGTACATAATGCCACATATGATTGGAATGTATTTTGTTTAAAATTAATGAACATGCAAAGAATTGTTTCTCTTTTGCCTGCTGTCTGTCTGTCTCTCTCTCTCTCTCTCTCTCAGACGGGGGGGGGGAGGAGGGAGAGGGGAGAGAGAGAGAGAGAGAGAGATGTCAGCAGGATCAGGTTAGACCCAGAGTCGCTTGATAGTGAGATGGGCAGCATCTAAATTTGACAAATAAATAAATTTTTTGACACGCTGAGCCCAAAAGGTTCACCATTATTAGTCCAGAAGGATATAAACAATTAAAATTGTATTCACATTTATATACACCAGTAATAACAGCTTCAATAGTAGTAGTAGTATAATTTTTATCACTAAATTTATTTTCCTCAGTATGTTGACCTCATTTATAAAGTATAACTTTTTCTCTTCTCTTTCCTTCTTTTCTATACCAATTTGTTTTTTTTTTCACTGATTAATAAACAAACAAAAACAAACATAGGTTAAAGTATTATTAATCTGGATATAAAAATCTGGACCAAAAGTGGTCATACAAAAACGATGCATATGACATTTAAATTACTTTCTTAGCAACTCTGCTCAAAACATGAATGGATGGCATTACTTTGCCTCTATTTCTCCCTCTCCCAGCTGGCAAAAATTCTGGAAAAGGTCCCTCTCTTCCTAGACTTCCTTAAGCATGAATGTTTCCTCTTTGAGGTTTTGCTTCAATCCAACTCAATTATTCAGTTCCTCACAAATGCCTCATGACCTTAGGCAGACAGCTTTCCAAATGTTCTTTAAATCATCTGTTTTGTGAATTATTCAAGAGCATTATCTTTGCATTGTTTGTCAGTCCAAAGAGATAGAATGACTGGAGAGAAACAAAACATAGTTTCTTCTTTCAATGCTTTATTTTCCTCATTTGAATTGTACAGTGAGTCACAATGCCAAAGTTCAAGCTCCATCTCCAACAGAAAAAGAATACCAGACCTTGTGCTTAATTTCCATGCTGGCAAATTGACAGAGTGTTGCTAATCCCTTTTATATTCATCTTCTGTAAGCCCTAATTAATGTTTAATGCAGTACCAAAGTTTTCCATTATAAACCTGCTGCATTTCTAAAAGCTTTCTGGAAACCATGGGGCCATCACAAGGAGCATGTCTCATTTAGGTGACAGTTTTATGGTTCACTTGAAACCGTTTTCACAGCTGTCTATTATCCTTGCCCAAGCAACTTTGTGGCTTGGCTATTTTAAACCCATGCTTTGGAGAAGGGCAGGCAAACACCCCTTTCTGTGATCCTCTGGCACTAAAAGACAGCTTAGCCCAAAATGGTTTTGGCAAAATAAAATGGTTAGTGGCTGATGCTAGGAAAGTCGCTTGTGTGGCTTACAAGTCTAATGTGGAATTATTTGTTCTGCTATATGTGAGACTTGTGTGAGGAAATCTCAATGCCGAACAATTTTATTTTATTTGTTTGTTTGTTTGTTTATTTATGTATTTGATTTGTCAATCACTTACAAGATAATAGGTATAAGTATAAACATGAGTAAGAATACAGAAAATAGGTACGATTAAATGGGGACAATAGGACAGGGACAGGAGGCACGATGGTACACAAAATTTTGGTTGCTATTTCAGTGCTGGAAGAATTCTGTTTAATAACCAAGAAGTATATTAGACCAGTCCAACTTTGGCAGCTTCAAAATGGTGGCATCTGCAGAAACACATCACATGCGTGTCCTCATTTTGGCATACAGTAAATGCTGCTGGTTCCCCAAAAGAGATTCTCAGAATAAATTTAAAAATCTACATTTGGTTGACTTTCCTTTGAGGAAACATCTATACATCATGCAGTTTCATCAAATTTCATTCTATTCCTTTCATCTCTGTTTATCCATTTTGCAGGATGTAAACCATCTGCAACAAAAGAACAGAAGAGTAACTCATCTCCTGGGGACTAACCTAGCTTTACCTCTTTTAGTTTTTTTCTATTTTTTGTATGATGTGGTTTTGATGTTTACAGGGAAACATCTATCCTTTTGAATCGTGGATCAGTCTTCTATCCTGAATCATTTCAGTCTAAAATGTTCTAGACGAGGGGTCTCAAACTTTGGCAACTTTAAGACTTGTGGACTTCAACTCCCAGAATTCCTCAGCCAGCTTTGGAGTTGAAATCCACAAGTCTTCCAGTTGCCAAGGTTGGAGACCCCTCGTCTAGAACATTTTAGCCACTTTTTTTGATCATTGTTTTTTATCCCAAATTCAATGTTTATAACAGTGATTGGTCTCATTCGAGACAACGGTGAATCTACATACATACAGGAGGTTATACAACTTGCCTCATGGTGTAACTGGAACAATCTGGAACTGAACACACTCAAAACCATAGAATTGATGGTAGACTTTAGAAGAAACCCTCCCATACTACCACCTCTTACAATACTAGACAACACAGTATCAACAGTAGAAACCTTCACATTTCTAGGTTCTACTATATCACATGACCTAAAATGGACACGTAACATCAAAAACTTCATCAAAAAAGCACAACCAAGAATGTTCTTTCTGCGCCAACTCAGAAAGCTCAAACTGCCCAAGGAGCTGCTGATACAGTTCTACAGAAGAATTATTGAGTCTATCATCTGCACCTCTATAACTGTCTGGTTTGCTTCTGCAACCCAACAGGACAGATACAGATTTCAGAGGATAATTAGGACTGTGGAAAAAACAATTACTACCAACCAGCCTTCAATTGAGGACCTGTATACTGCATGAATCAAAAAGAGACCCCTCACATCCTGGACATAAACTGTTTCAACTCCTTCCCTCCAAATGACACCATAGAGCACTGCACACCAGAACAACTAGACACAAGAAAAGTTTTTTCCCGAAAGCCATCACTCTGCTAAACAAATAATTCCCTCAACACTGTTCAACTATTTACAAAGTGTACACTACTATTACTGTTAATCTTCTCACCACTCCTTCTCACCCATTCCCTCTCACTTGTGACTGTAGGACTGTAACTTTGTTGCTTGTATCCTTACGATTTATATTGACTGTTTCCTAGTATGATTTGATTGTTGATTGTACCCTATGACTATCATTAAGTGTTGTACATTATGATTCTTGATTCTTAATGAATGTACCTTTTCTTTATGTATACTGAGAGTATTTACACCAAGACAAATTCCTTGTGTGTCCAATCACACTTGACCAATAAAGTATTCTATTCTATTCTATTCTATTCTATTCTAATGTGATAATTTATAATTTTCTTTGCTATTTTCATTTTTTAAAATGAACTCCTTTGGCATATGATGGAGGCAAGTATAGGACTGATCACAAATCAAAAAGAACCCTAGTGTATTTTTAAAAAGGGTTCAAAATTTATTTTAAAGATGGGGGGATTCAGATGAGATGCTTCAAACATGCTAGTCAGTGGCAGATTAAGGCTCACAGATGCCCTGAGCACTGACAAATCTTGGTGTCCCCCTCCTTTATATATACTGTACAAACGAAGCCATATTTTCAACTTTGTGGTGCCCCATTTGGGCCTGGTGCCCTCAGCACATGCTTAGTCTGCTTAATGGTTACAGCTTGACTATGCACTGATGCTAGTGCATAGTCAAGCTGTGCCTGCTTCAAAAATGATTCATAAAAATATTTTAATTTGTCTGCAGCATGTATCTGCTATTAATTAAAACAGCTACCTTTATCTTCGACCTCTGTACAAGCAAGCCTGAAAAAAGTTGTTTCTTTAAGGAACCCTCTTATTAAAATTAATACAACTACAAAAAGCAGGGACATCTTTTGGGGAGGATTTTTTAAAATGAAAAATGCAGTAGAGTAGAACATTGTTTCTGTCAATACAAGATGCCTTTGTTGATTGAATAGGAGGAGAAAATGTTTATTCCTGCTTTCAACATCATATACTCACAAAATCTATTTCTGCAAAGGGAGAAAAAGAGGAGACTTTTCCCTTGTGTGAATAAAAGTTCAAGCATGTAATTTGAGATGTTTTAATTCAAAATCCTACACTGGGAAGGCCCTGTCCAGTTCTATGATTCAAGGATAGAATCAAATCCATTGTTCTGGAATTGACCATTTCGATAATGTTACATTTGTTTTGACCAGTCCAACTTGATCAATGTTCAAGAAACAACTAACATATATGCTCTGTAGTGATCATTCACATGAAAAAAATTGTGTTATTATGAGTCAATTCATATGGGAGTTAACCTCAGTAGGAGACCAATGACAACATTTTATATAGCTGAAGATTAGGTGATGGAGATAAAAGAACAAAGGACATTTCTTCAGATCACATCCTTGGTCTTGTTGACTCAATACTGCGTATATATTGATTGATACCTGCTTGCTAGGATTTCAGAGCCTGAAGCCTCTTTAACAGACTTGCAAACTGAATATGCAACCTTTTGCAATGCAAAAAGCAGAAAAAACCGGTCAGTTGTAACATGCTGCAAGAATGATTCCTTGCATCTTGAATTGGGTTGCTTACTTTTGCAACCTTTCTTGCTACTGTTCTTAAGCAAGTCACACAGTTGTTAAAGTGAATTACACAATCATTAAGAGAATCCAGCTCATCCCATTGTTTTTGCTTGTCAAAAGCTGTCTGGAAAGGTTGTCAGTGGTGATCATGTGATCCCAGAATGCTACAACCATCTGATTGTCAAGCACCCAAGTTTTGATCATGTGACTATGGGGTTGCTGCAATGGTTGGTGAAGATTGGTTGTAAATCATTCTTTTCAGTGCTATTGTAACTTCAAAAAGTCATTAAATGAATAATTGTAAGTCAAAAACTATCCGTATCAACTTTTCCTTCTGCTGTATGACAAGTTGCTGTCCATCTTATGTTTCCTCATCTGACATATATTCTTTACAGTTCATACATGCAAATAATGGATTTGCATTTCCCCCGATAAAATCAGGATTTATATTTTTTTTCCTTCATTTTGACTAGCAGCACGGGCAGATGAAAGTTTTACTATCTCACAAAGATCTTAACGCATCATGAAAATGCCAAGGATTTGATCTAATATAAATGGACAGACAGAGATAGATGGTCAGTGGGGGGAGCGAGCGAGATATTTAATTTCACTATTTGCTCGTTGAATTATTTACTGAGAAAAAAATCCTTCAATAATATCCAAAAACTGTGGAAGGATATAAAGATTAAAATGAGAATACATAAATAAATTTAAAGGGAAAAATATCAGTAACTATGGGAGATACGTATGATTAGTCAGAGATGAATTGGCGGGCTGCTTTTGAGGCAACATAAGATGTTGGAAGTTTTACTGTGGCTTTTGATCTGTGACTGTCATTCGACATAACAATATGCCAGGAGGACTTGTATTTGTTGAATACAACTGCAAATTTCCCCGTGACTTTTGAACAAGACTAATAAATTATTGAATAAAAAGAAATGCAGTGATAGATATGGATGCAAGATAACACATCTTTAGCACTAGAACAGTGAGCAACATAAAATCAGAATTCTATCACTAAAATATATTCAGTAAGGAAAAGTCTACAACAAAGCATTTTCAAAAATACGATGAAATATCTCAGTACTCTTTTAAATCCTTTTTGCTTAGTACTATTCTACTATTTTCCCAAAACAAAATTTCAAATGGTCCTCAAGGAAATCTAATTATTCTAAAACGCCTTGTTAAATTTTAGCATTCAAAATGTATATTCTTCTTCAGTTTTAACATGTTTATCCAATTCAAAAATTAATTATTTACAAGATATTCTGTCCAAACGGATATTTTATGGAAGTTCTCACAGTATGCCAGAATCAGCCCTCATAGGTTAGGGACCTGATGTAGACAAATAAGGAGATGATAGAGACAAGGATTATGTATCTCAAAGTGATGGTCTCCTTGCAGTCCAATAGCCCTTTGTTTTTCTCCCCAATTCCCTGCAAGCCACAGTCATCCACATCTTCAAAAAGGGAGACCGCAGCCTAGTTGAAAATTACAGACCAATCTTTTTATGCTGCATCACCTGTAAAGTCATGGAATCAATTATTAACCAATCCATCATCCTCCACTTAGAAACAAACAACTTACTCTCCAATAAACAATTTGGTTTCAGGAAAAAACTATCATGTAATCTGCAACTCTTACACTGCAAAAACATATGGACTACACAACTCGATCAGGGCAAAGCAATAGACACAATCTACATAGACTTCTGTAAAGGTTTTGATTCAGTGGTACACAAAAAACTACTCCTAAAACTAAAATCTTACAGTATCTCTGGACACCTGCATAACTGGATAGAAGCATTCCTGTCAAACAGACAACAAATGGTCAAAATTGGGAGTGTCCTATCAAATTCTGTACCTGTCAACAGTGGTGTCCCCCAAGGCAATGTTCAAGGACCAACTCTTTTCACACTCTACATAAATGACCTCTGTGATCATATTAAGAGCAACTGTGTTCTCTTTGCTGCTGATGTATAATACTGCTATAATATAATATATAATACTGCTATAATACAGACAATACTGCTACCCTTCAAAAAGACCTTGACTATGTATCAGAATGGTCAAACAAATGGCAACTTCAAATCTCAACAAATAAATGCTCTGTCTTACATATTGGCAAGAAAAACAACAACCAGAAAATAAAATACAGGCTGAATAGTCAAGACCTTGTTGATGATCCAAACTCTGTCAAGGACCTTGGAGTACTCATCTCTAATTATCTAAGTGCTAGAGCTCACTGTAATTACATAGCCAAAAAGGCGTTAAGAGTTGTTAACCTAATCTTACGTAGCTTTTTCTCTGGTAATATTACAATAATAACTAGAGCATACAAAACATTTGCTCGAACAATACTCAAATACAGCTCATCAGTCTGGAACCCACATTACGTATCTGATATTAACACAGCCTGAGAAAGTCCAGAAATATTTCACAAGAAGAGTTCTCCACTCCTCTACTCGTTGCAGAATACCTTATGCCACCAGACTTGAAATTCTAGACCTAGAAAACCTAGAACTATGCCGCCTTCGGTCTGATCTAAGTATAGTATATAAAATCATACATTGCAGTGTCCTACCTGTCAATGAATATAACACAAGAGCAAACAATAGATACAAACTCAAGGTTAATCATACCAAACTTGATTGCAGGAAATACAACTTCAGCAACAGAGTGGTCAATGTCTGGAATACTCTACCTGACTCTGTGGTTTCTTCTCCAAACCCCAAAAACTTTAACTTTAGACTGTCTACTATTGACCTCACTCCTTTCCTAAGAGGTCTGTAGGGGGCATGCATAAGTGCACCAACGTGCCTACCATCCCTGTCCTATTGTTTCTTTTATTTATTTTTATTATATGTAACCATGTATTCATAACTATGTTTTTTACTTACGCTTATTACCTTGTAAGCAATTGACAAAAATAAATAAATAAAAATAAATAAATAAAAATAAAACCAAAAAACTCCAGCAGCTTATTTCCCTGTTCTTTCCCTTATCCACTTTACATTATCAACCTGAGATCTTTCCATCTCCTAAAAAAAATTAAATGCAACTCACAGCTGCCAAAAATATATCCAAATTTATCTGCTCAAATAACCAAAGCAATGAATTAAGCAAACGCACCATAGAGCTTTCAGAACCTTGGACAGTTTCCTCCAGCAAAGAAAACTCATTCTGATAAATTGGTGCTCAGAAGGAGAATGAAAACAATAACGTTCTCTATTTGATGTTGGCCTACAACAGGGGTGTCCAACCTTGGCAACTTTAAGACTTGTGGACTTCAACTCCCTAAAACCCCCTGTCTTAAAGTTATCAAATTTGGACACCTCTGGCCTACACCATCCATTATCCCTACCCATTAGCCAGGCCATTAGAGGACTATGTGATCTGGAGCCCAACAAAGTTAAATAGGCCACTGGTCCTTGTTTATAGAGTTCCTAAACCTTATTTCCTGTTCAACATCTTTTCTGGGATTAAATTATGGGGATCTTTCAAGAAATCATCTTCTGGTCATAGAGCTTTGAAAGGCATAATACCTGTGGTGGCAAGCATGCTTAGCTTAGGACATCCTTCAGAAATGATGCTAGTTCCTTTGTGGGGTAATATCATTAGTGATATGAAACAAAATGTACTAAAGCCTGTCTGAGTATTGTTTGTCTTTGAAAAAAAATCCCATTTGGCATATTTGTTTTGATCTTAATGATAGTTTTAACTTATTAATTACTTCAAATTATTACCCAAAGTATTTTGGTTCAAAACTCTATGGCCAATAGCTTACTTTAAAAAAACACTCAAAACTAAAGTTGTTAAAAGCTCAAGCTGTGTCAAGGATAGCTGCACAACATGAAAAGAAAAACCAAATGGATCAAAAGTGTCTTCAAAGAAAATGAAAACCAAAAACCCACCTACTTGAAGCCCACAAGACTGCAGAAGGTATATGACAATAAAAACAGTAATATCCTGGTGCCCATTTTGGACACCAACATCTTTTTGACAGCATTTCAGACATCTTAACACAACCTAGTGATGTTAACAAACTGAATTGAAGACAACTTTTTTCTCTACAGCTCTACCCACTCCTCCACTTCAAATTCAAAAAGGGTTTTCAGGGTGTTCAGGAATGCAAGTGTAGCATTCTCTGGAACTCTTCGGGATCAGCCATGGTTTTCCCTTCCCCCTCAGAGGCATATATCAGCTGAGAATCACATGTACTCTTAATTTTTGGAATTAAATCCAAAATATTACATGCTATAGTCTGCCAGACCAATTTAAAGTCTCTCTAGATCTTGGGTAGCCTAACACCCCCAGCTAAAATGAAGATAGATTTTCAGCTAAATATTTGTTTTTTAGAGAGGGACGGCTACGTACCACATCTCTAGTGCCTAACAGACTATTCAGCAAAGGCTGATTCCTATGAATTTAAGCTGATGTGCTTAATACAGGTAGTCCTCAATTTATGATCACAATTGAGCCCAAACATTATGTTGCTCAGTGAGAAATTTCTGAAATGAGTTTTGCCTCATTTTACGACTTTTCTTGCCACATTTGTTTTTTTTTAATAAAGTTTTATTGAGTTTTAACAAAACAAATAAAACATCTTATTTGAGTACAGCATTGTTCCAGGTTATCACATTTCCGTACAGACACAATTTCATAGGCATATTCATCTTATGTATTCAACTTCATATCTTATTACTTTTTTTCCAACTTCTCACTATTTCTCCCTTTACTTCTCTTAATTTTCTTTTACGGTTATCTCATTTTCTTCTTATTCAATTGTATTTCTTTTACCTAAATTTCTATATCTTTTTATTCCTTATACTTATACTTTCGTCTGTCTTGTTTACAATTTCATTATGTTCTCTTCCAACGTTCTTAAAAAGCAAAATTCCCTCTATGATTGCCAATCGGAGTGCAACACCTTTAAGTCTTATTGTTATTATCATATGAAATCTCATTAAACATTAAATTTGTGCATTCTAAAATTATAACATTCAAATTTCTAATATCTATTTTATATCATGTAAATCTCATGATATATATATGTATATATATATATACATTAGTAAACAAAATAGTTATTCAAATTCATTCTAGTACTGGTATGAACCTTGTAAATCTTTCACGTTTCTTTTCAATATCTCTCAATCTTTGAGAACAATTGAAATGTTTCCCTCCCTCCTTCATTATTACTTAACTGTGAATAAGCATACCATTGGATAGTCATACAGTTTTATCTTATAAAGTATTTACTATTAATAAGCAAAATAATTATTCAAATTCATTCTAATAACTGATAAAAATTTCCTAATAAATCTTTCACATTTCTTTTCAACATTTTATCAATCTTTAGAAACAATTGCAATGTTTCCCTCTCTTCTTTATTATTGCATTAATTTTAAAGAAACATACCATTACATAACAATACAGTTTTATCTCATAGATTATTTACTTATTTCATTTCTACCTCATTACAGTATTCTACTGTCACAACACTATCTTTTGTACTTTTGCAGAATCCTCACTTTTAACTAAATTTGACCATTATCTCTGTGTTTTCTAGCTGAGCAAATACCTTTAATCCTGGTACATTTCCCCTTTTTCTTTATTTCCTGCTTTTGTCCCTCATAAGTTCTTTCCCTTTCTACCTTCCCCCCTTTTTCTCATCCCTTTTTTTATACCTTTCTCTCTCTAATTTTCCCTTCTGTAGTTTTCTTTTCTGCTTCTCCTTGCTGTTATACTTCTTTTTCAGATTATTTTTCTTTTTGGCTGTTCCCTTTGATCTCAAACTTTTAAATTTCTTTTCCCCTTTTTCCTCTTATTACCACACTTTGCATTATTTGATCATTGAAAATGGCTTCTTCTTTGTCCCGCCCTTCTTCTTGCTCTTGAAGCTTTTCCTTTTCCTTTTCATTGTTCAGGATCTCCATTTCAAAAAATTCAAATATGGAGCCAAAGGATCTTCCTCTGCTTTCTGCATCTTCTTTCTGTTTTTTAAGCCTCATCTTCAATTCCTCCAGGAGTGATGCCATTTTAAACACTTTTGAACAACTACCCTATTGACTTTAAGTAAAAACAGGAAAAAAAAAACCAATGCCAAAAACTTTTTTTTTAAATCACCAAATGATCCCAGACTGTTCCTTCTTGATTCTTTCCTTTACTTTTCCTTTCCATGGGTTGTATCTTTTAATAAGATTTCAGTTACAATGTATCCTTGGGAGTCTTTTTAAAGTTTCACTATTAATCCTCTTTATTTTTCCAGGTGGCACTCCATTTTTTCATTATTCCAAGTTCCACCCTTTTGCCTCCAGTCTTCTCCTTTTTAGGGCTTTAAAATGACCAAAAAGAAATCTTTATTCTCCTTTTGACACTCAGATTTCAGCTTAAAATTGCCTATTAGTGTCAAAATAGATTTATATAAATTTCTTTCCATACCATTTGTAATTGTCAATATAAATGTTTAAAAAATGGGTTTTAACCTCCTTTCCTCTCTCCTTCGCCGCTTAGAAATCTTCTTTCAGAAGTGTCCCTCAAAGTACTTTTAGATTCAGGGTACCTTGCTTAGATGTTCTCTGTTGTTTAGTCCGGTCTGTCCTGCTTTCCTCTTTGTCTTCCTCCTGCAAATCTTATCCAGTCGGGTTCTTCTTTGAGGTGGCCATTTCTGACCACCGCTGCAACTGCCTTCGGGAAAAGGAGTTTAGACCAGCCAAGGAGGAGAGATGCGGCTCCCCTCCACTCGGCTAGCAATCTCCCCCTCTTCACCTCCTCTATGGGGTGGCTTCAGCCCCAAATTGAAAGGATCGGGGTGCTCCAGCAGCAAGCACAGATCGAAACTGCGCAAACTGGAAGTCTTCTTGCCACATTTGTTAAGTGAGTCACTGCAATTCCTAAGTTAGTAACCCGGTCGTTAAGTGAATCTGGCTTCCCCATTGATTTTTCTTGTCAGAAGGTTGCAAAAGCTGATCATACGACCCAGGGACACTGCAACTGTCATAAATGTGAGTCAGTTGTCAAACTACATGACCATAGGGATGCTGCAATGGTCATAAGTGTGAAAAATGGTCATAAGTCACTTTATTCAGTGCTGTTGTAACTTTCAATGGTCACTAAGTGAACTGTTGTAAGTCAAGGACTACCTGTAGAGAGGAAGGACTGTATGGCAGAATGTGGCATTTTACACATGAAAACCATCAGTGAGCTTCTGCACTTGGAAAACCATCGGGAAGCCTGTGAATTCACATGTTGTCTGATCTCATGTATATTTATTCAGAAGTAGATTCCTGGGTGACATATTTTAATTCCTAAATTTTTATTAGCAGTATATTGTATTTATTCAAGTTAATAACTTGAATCTGCCGCTATTTTCTAGTTCAAAATTTTAAAAGATGGTATATATTGAATGCTGCTGACAATCCATGTTTTTATTGTGAAGTGTCTTCAATTTGCTACCGGACTCGATGTTCTGAAATGATGATCAGATTATCTGCTACCTTCTGTTGTTCAGCAGCGGTTGGCCAAAACTGCATGCCTTTCTCAGCTTCTTTCTTCCTTCATCACCAGACTTTGGCAAATAATGTGACCTCAATTAACTCAGGATCAATTCTTTTGACTTCCCCCAATTTTGGGTCCATTTAGCCTCTTTTGCTTAACCCGAGTTAAACCACTGTAAAGTAACAGAAAAACTTACAAACAGCATTTTCTGTAGATGTAGTCAAGCATGTTATTATTGCTAATGGATAGAAAAATAGGACAGCAAATGGTTCTTAAAATTACCTCTGCCTTAAACTGTTCCTGTAGTGCCTAGTAAATAATGGTATAAGTAACTGCAGAATTTGTTTCTGTCAGAAAGGTCCCTGACCTGCATTTTAGCAGATTTCTCTTATTACAGAAGATTGTTCTGCTCTCTAAAATTGTTTGGCTTCCATCCATCTACTTCCCTATCAATATTATCCCTTGCATTGTTGCTTGGCTTTCTCTCCAAATATTGTTTTAGACATTAAACCTCTTATCTCAAATATACTAGACATTTTTAGAGTACCATTAAAATATTTATTTATCTAGTACTGTCAAAAACATGTCAAAGGACTAAATTATACTAAAATATTCATCAGTTTTTTTTCTTCTTTTACATTGCATGCCAAAGATTCACTGAGCCACGTGCATTACCCAAGTACAAAATCACTTAGAGAAATGGTAGAGAGCATCTACTACTCTCAAGAATGTCTGGACTTCATTGAGACCTTAGTAGGAATAGTACAAATGAACAATTAATGGGACTCTCCTGGATATTGATTTGGGAGCAGGGCATCAAATGGTGACCGAAGCACAGCACTTCCCTGCTGTTCATTAAAGCATCCTGACTTTTAAAGCTTGAAAAAAGTTGCTACTCCTTCAAGAAATTAACTTATTAATATTTAGGTGGCATTCAAAGCACTGGTGTATATATTCAGACAGGTGAAGATGCCTAAAAAATTAGCGGCTTTAATGAAGAACAGGTAAATGCTATTAAAAGCCAAAAGAGTCCCCTATGAAAATTTCCTACATACCTGTCACGCCCATGGTGGAGACTGATTCTGAGGGAGCTGACAGGGAGTGGAGGTGTGACTCTGGAAGGTTGTGGAGGAGGCTGGGGAAGGGCAGAGGCCAGCTAGGTAATCAGAGAGGACCTAGGCCCATCCCCTCTCCATTCTAGGGCATGCAGGGAGGAGAGGATAAGGTAGAGACATGAATGGCGTGCTCTACAGGGAGGAAAGGGCCTAGATCCTCTTCATGGGCTGCAGCTGTGACAACTGGATAAGAGGATGGACGTGCGTACGGGTGAGTGCTGGAAACAAACCATGGAAATATCTCTAGTTTATTGTTCCTCTCTGAGTTTGGCATCCTTCCTGTTAAGTACTGAACATGGGTCGGAGTAAATGGAGACAGCCTCTGAATAGTGAACATTCAGCTCTTTATTTGCATAGTGACTTCTCAAAACAACAACAGTGAACTCTGCCTTATATAGGCAACCCTTGTGAGAATTGTCCAATAACGAGCTATGAACGCTAGCTCTTTTAACCAATAAGAATTCTCTGTTAAGGGCCAATCGGATTCCTCAGAACTAACCAATCCGATCTGGCCGCCTAACAGCCAATCAGAAGTGCAGGGCCAGAACCCTGCACTTTACCTCAAGCTCATACTTTATTAACTATGGTACATACACAACACCCCTTCCCCCTGGCTTCTTAATTACGGTGCAGTTATATAGTCCCTTAGATAGGATGGTTGTCTTTTAAATCTTTCGGATTTTTGTTGGATTGGTTGGTTGCAATCCTGTTGAGGTAGATTGTTGTTTGGCAGTGGTTCTGCATCTTGCTCAGCTGCAATTTCTTGCGGTGCAAACGTTTCTCCTTCCTGCTCCATTTCCTGAGTATCACTTAGTTCGTCATTCCCTTCAAGCAGGTTCCCTGGAACTTCATCTTCTTCCGTACCTCCCCCCCCTTGCTTTGGTCATGGGAGAGTTGTTGACTGGCCGTTGCGAGTCGTGACCGTAATTGGTCGATATGCCATTTCCACAGTTTATTGTCACAGCATTTCACTACGTATTATTTGGGGCCGGTCACTTGTACTACTGTCGCCTCTATCCATAACAGGTCGCCCGATAAGTTTTGTGCGTGAACGAGGTCTCCTACCTGGAAGGTGCGACAGCGGCCGCTGGATCCTATTGGCTTTTCCGGTTTGTAAGCAGGGTGCAACCGGTCGAGGTGGGAGCGGAGTCTTCGTCCCATCAGTAGTTCGGCGGGAGTTCTGCCGGTGACGCTATGTAGAGTTATGTGTTGCAAAAAGAGAATTTGATTGACCTTGTCATCAATATTGTTATAGTCCACTTTTTGCAAAGCCTTTTTAACAAATTGGACCATGCGTTCAGCTCGGCCATTGGTCGCAGGGTGCGCAGGCGAGGTGAGCGCATGGCGGATGCCGCGGTCAGCGAGGTACTGCTCAAACATTAGTGCCGTAAACTGTGGCCCATTATCGGTTGTAAAGAGTCTGTTTAGAATCTTGATCACCGCCTCGGAGGTCGTAGCTGTCATACGATGAATTTCTAACCAATTGGAGTATGCGTCGACTGTAAGCAGGAAGGTATAGCCCTTGGTTGGCCCTGCGAAATCCAGGTGGATTCTGGACCAGAGTCCACGTGGCATCTCCCATTCAGTAGGCATGGCTTTTGGTGGGGCGTTGCTGACTTGTTGGCAATTGGAACACGCTTTAACCCATTGCTCGATTTGCCGGTCCATGCCCGGCAAGCGCCTTCATTCGCACGATGCCGGGATGGCCCTCGTGCAGAATTTGCAGCAGCGTCTTCCGGAGTCACTCTGGGACAATGACTCTATTGCCCCAGATGATACAGCCTTTTTGGGAAAAAAGTTCAGTCTGTCGAGATTTGAATGGTGCGAAGTCATCTGGTACTTGGTCCAATGGTCATCCATGTTCTACCCAGCCTAGGACTCGAGCTAGGGTGTGGTGTCGTTTGGTTTCTCTCGCGATTTCTTGGGCGGTCATAGGCGGCGAGTTGAGTGTTTCGATCTGCAACGTGGTTGCCGTTGGTGCCGGATTGTCGAGAGTCTCTGGAAGCGGTGCTCGGCTTAATGCATCAGCATGGGGAATGGCTTTCCCCGGGCGATACTGCAGGCGATAATTATAAGCAGCTAGGAATTCTGACCATCGGGTCATTCTAGGGGATAATATGTAGGGGGTTGGCTTGTCCCCGGCTATTATCCCTAGCAATGGTTTGTGGTCAGTTATAATGGTAAATGTCCTTCCATACACATATTCATGAAATTTTTTACAGCTGAAACGATTGCGAGGGCTTCTTTATCAATTTGTCCATAGTTCCGCTCTGCTTGTGAAAGAGTCTTCGAAAAGTATGCAACAGGGGCTTCGTTCCCATTAGGCAATACATGGCTCAAAATGGCGCCCACCCCGAAAGGCGATGCATCGCAGGTTATAGCTAATGGCAAAGTCTCGTTATACTGCATGAGTACAGAGTCAGATGTGAGCAGTTTTTTAACATTCCGGAACGCTTGCTCTTCCCGGTAACCCCATACCCACAATGCTTTCTTATCTAATAATCGGTGTAACGGTTCAGCGACAGTTGCCTTGTGCAGTAAAAATACATTATAGAAATTAATGAGGCCTAAGAACGCCTGGAGTTCGGCCTTGTTGCATGGCCTGGGAGCGTTTTTGATTGCTTTTAATTTACTCTCGGTAGGATGAATGCCCTGGCTATCAATCCGGTACCCTAGAAACTCAACATTGTCAGTACACAATTGACATTTATTTTTTTTCACCTTAAGTCCGCCCTCTTGAAATTTTTTTTAGGACGCATTTCAAACGGTCCTGTAAGATTTTTTGGGTAGGGGCTGCAATTAATACATCATCAAAATAAGGGACCACGCCCTTGATTCCTTGTAATAACCTTTCCATAAGGCTCTGGAAGATCCCCGGGGCTACACTAACTCCAAATTGCAATCGGGTACATTTAAAGGCACCCCTGTGTGTTACAATTGTTTGGGCTTGAGCTGTTTTTTCATCCACTGGTAATTGTTGATAAGCTTGGGCTAAATCTAATTTAGCGAAAACCTTCCCAGCCCCCAAGGAATGGAGGAGGTGCTGCACCACCGCTGGATACGCATTCTGCTGTAGGGCGTGGTTCAAAGTGGCCCGGTAGTCCCCACAAATTCGGATTGACCCATCTGGCTTGATGGGTGTTACAATAGGGGTTTCCCATGGAGAGTGATCGATGGGTTTCAACACTCCTTGAGCAATTAACTTGTCGAGTTGTTCGTCGATTTTTGCTTTAAGAGCAAACGGAACTTGACGGGGCTTCAAGTGAATGGGAGCTACTTTTGGATCTAGACTGAATGAGATCGGGGTCCCCTTATACTCGCCTAAGCTGTCCGCAAAGACGTCACTGAACTCAGAGATAAGGTCTTCCTCCCACTCACAACCACTGACTCGGTTCACGCCGGCCACTTCAATGCCGAGTGGCGCGAACCATTGGAGGCCTAGTAGGCTAGGCCTATCTCTATCGATGACCGTTAGAGGTAAGTACACTGTATGCTTTTTGAAGGAGACTCGGACTCGGCAGGACCCAACAACGGGGATTCGATTTCCTTGGTAGTCCTTGAGGATGAGGCGTTGAAATTGGAGGTCTTGGCGTTGAATTGTGGGGATGAGTTGCTTGAGTGTCTTCCAAGACACCATCGAGAGGGACGATCCCAAGTCGACCTCCATGTGGCAAAGCTGGTTCTCGATGGCTACCGTGACCCGGATTTTCTTCATGTCCAAAGCTGAGGCGTGACCGATAGTGATAGTATGGTGAGCCTCTTCTCTTTTCAAAGCTCGATTTCTGTAGGAGTGGTTTACTGGTTCTCGCCTTACAGGACGGTTTCCTGTCGATTGGCGATAGTTGGCCCCTTTTGAGGCCTGGCTGAATTCTGGTAAACTGCGGCAGACCCAGCCGATGTGGCTTCGTTTCCCGCACTCATGGCAGAGTGCGTCGTGGAATTTGCATTTGGCCCTGGCATGGTTGGCTCCACAGCCAGCGCAAGGGCATAAAGGCTTTGGGCGAGGGTCCCGGTCGGACCGCAGTCGATGGACCCCTTCTTCGTCGCTGTCTGACGACAAAGAGAGGTCTCGTGGTCCTTTGTTGATAGCTGCCCTTCTGTGCTAGGTGAGATTTCGCTGGCCGGTGGTGGTACCGGAGTGCGGCTTTGCCGTAGTTGTGCAGCCAACCTTTTGGTCGCCTCCGCAGCCGTGGCTTTGGCGATGGCGTTAGCAAGGCTGATGTCACCTTTTGCCATCAGCTTGCTTTGCACGCCTAGTGCATCTAATCCCAGAACTATTCGATCTCTCAGTGCCTCTTCTAAATCGGCGAACCCGCAGAGGCCCCCTAAATTTCAGAGGTCCGCCACGAAATCGACCACGCTCTCCCCTTTTCGTTGGTTTCTCTGATAAAACTCATGGTGTCTCACGAGTGTAGGCACGGTTGGCACGTAATGGTCTCTCAGGATGGGTTTGAGGTCGTCCTAGCTCATGGCTTTCACTTCTCGAGGTTTGGCGAGTGCTTTAGCCATCTTAAATACGGCTGGGCCGCAATGCATCAGGAACAGCACTCTTTTCTTTGCTGGTGTGGCGTCCTTCAAGTTATTCATCTCGAGAAACATTTGGAAGCGATCCATGTAGGATTCCCAATCCTCTTGGTTCGGATTGAACGGAGCGGGTGGTACGATGCCTCTGGAAATGGTTCCGTTGTTGGCGTTGTCTATCACGTGCTCGGTATTGCTTCCTGGCTTCTTCGGTTCAGACGTCTCCACACCCCATCCTCATCGCCAGTGTTAAGTACTGAACATGGGTCGGAGTAAATGGGGACAGCCTCTTAATTCAGCCTCTGTTCAGCCTCTGAACATTCAGCTCTTTATTTGCATAGTGACTTCTCAAAACAACAACAGTGAACTCTGCCTTATATAGGCAACCCTTGTGAGAATTGTCCAATAATGAGCTATGAACGCTAGCTCTTTTAACCAATAAGAATTCTCTTAAGGGCCAATCGGATTCCTCAGAACTAACCAATCTGATCTGGCCGCCTAACAGCCAATCAGAAGTGCAGGTCCAGAACCCTGCATGTTACCTCAAGGTCATACTTTATTAACTATGGTACATACACAACACTTCCCAGTGTATGTTCTGATATCTGTGGATATTTTCAAGCCCTTATCTTGCCTGGTTTGTGTTATTTTTTACTCTTTATAATTTAAATGGCATTTCCTCCTTCTTGTAACTGCTTGTGTGGGAATTTTTTGTCTTCAGTCAAGGATATTTAGAGCTTGGAAGCAAAGTGAAGGAATAAAAGGGACTTCAACTGTTTTTTGTGATTATGCTTATCTTGTATCCCACCCGGGGTCATCACTATACCCATCATGCTCGTAGTAATATTCATTTTGCTCCTTGATCATCATGAAATAACACTAGATGATTAAAAATTTACAGCTTTCCCAGTATGAACAGTCTAACTTGCAAGGTCTGGAAAAATAACTAACATTTTTAGTGGCTAACAAACTATATGATCACAATGCCATTAAAATATAAAGATTAAGACTGTAGAAACAGTGGTGTAATATACCACAGCATAAACCTGTGTCATATTTATAACACTTTGGAAAAAGTAGCTAAAGATCAGAATCAGTGACACAAAGATAGGAAATTTACCCTACAGCCACTTGTCTGGAATTACTTATCTAGAAAGACAGCCACTTATCTGAAATGGTATAGGTTCTCCTGTGTGAGCAGTGGGTTGGACTAGAAGACCTCCAAGGTCCCTTCCAGCTGTGTTATTCTGTTCTATCTACATTTAAAATAATCCACATGCACAGGACCCCCATTAGCTGCGTGGCAGCCTCCATATGGCTTCCACACTTCTTATGAAGACAAACTCCATGGGACAGTTCCAAGGCTAAGAAGTCAGGCAATGATTTTATCATACAGCCTCCTGAAAGTTTCTTTCATTATCAGTAAAAGGACCTATTGCCATCAGCTTTAGTCAAATACTGAGAATGGGACAGTCTGCAGAACACTTCTTGGCTGCAGTCTCTAGTGGAGAAAATGCATGAAGCAAATAAAATTGAGGTTGCATCCTTTTCTTCCCTGTCTTTTAAACTCAGTCCTTTCAGACCCAAAGTTGACCTTCCTTGACCCCAGATAAAAACCTCTTCAATCCCATCTAAACCAAGGATGAGAAACCTTGCTTACCTGCCCACAATATAACTCAGGGGCAGCCTTAACTAGGGAACTGTGTAACAGAGAAAATCTAACATTCCATCCTGAATGTGGGAGACACTTAATGTTCTATCTTAACATGGACTTCTCCAGCCCCAATGCCACTCCTGAAAGGGCAGTTTTGCCCAGCAATAGATATAACTTCAGATACACAAAGAAGGGCCTCTTTGGGATATATTACATCATTTCCCTTGGTGTTGCAGTTGAGTTTGAAGCATGAGCCCCTGATGGACATTAGATCATCCATGTAGAAATTCCGATATACTCTTGTGCAGGGTCCATCTTCAGGTATTAAATTCATTTATTGATTTATCCATCCATCTGTATGTCACCTCAATCACTGAGTTAACCTTTACAATACATGCTAAGGTCACAAACCATCATAACATTAATTAATTAAAATGACAAAAATCAGGTAACAAAACATAACCATGCATTGAGGAAGATCACCTGAAACATTTCTACCCAATTTCTATTAGTACAGGCAATTTCTGTTAGTACACTCTTCTCAGCCTTCTCAAACTATAAACAAAACTCTCCTTTTGGATACAGATTGGCCTTTAGGTCATCTCATTATACGGTGTTTTGATTTATTTACTTTTGGACTAACTTAACGGGCTTGAACTCTCTAGTTCAAGAGGACTCTGAGCGGTTTGCTTTCCCTTCTTGCAACCAAAGGGATGAAATGCAAGAGCAATGTCATAAAATAACAGAACTGCAGTAAGAAACAAAAAGAACAAGTTACTAAAAATGGAAATAAAGGCACAGGGAGAAGAAATATCTTAGCCCAGCCCAATGTGTGGAATATTCACTTTGGATTAGTTTCTGGATTCTGGGGCTGAATAGCCTTGAGCCTCTCTGTGTGTCTTTATACAGGATAAGGTAACCTGTATGATTTTATTCACTTGCAAAATGGGTAAGACCATGGAGGGCTTTTTATGCTCACCAGAGCTGCTATTCTTGAAGTTACATTTTAGGCTGTGAAGATGGGAGAAACAAGCTTTCATTATCAAGCATTATATTCCTTAGGGCCAGTTGTGGGATTCAAATTTTTTTACTACCGGTTCTGTGGCCGTGGCTTGGTGGGCGTGGCAGGGGAAAGATCCTGTAAAATCTCTAGTCAGAGGTGGTATTTGCCGGTTCTCCGAACTACTCAAAATTTCCGCTCTCGGTTCTCCAGAACTGGTCAGAACCTGCTGAAGACCCACCTCTGCTTGGGACCAACCCTGTTTACATATGCTGGTGTTGGGAGGGCTGATTCTAAGGAAAGGCTGGCAGATGTTAGGAGCCACAGAAGCTAGAGGGTGTTGGAGAAAAGAGGTAGGTGTTTGGGTGGCACCAAACAGTGTGGCTCTTGGACATTGGTTGTTATTTGTTTCCCCCTAAGGTCTAAGTAGAAGAGAACAATGACTGGTTATCTTTCATGGTTTTGAGGAGGAACCTGCTTTCAGTCTGCCTGCAAAGGAAAATGTCCTTCCTGGCTCAGTCAAGATGTGGAGGGCAACGCTTGTAGAAGAGTGATAGGCTAGTTGTGCATTCCAGAAGTGCTGGGAACTGAGATAGGGTGCTACCCCCACCACCAGGAGAGCCCAACACGAGAAGGGTAAACTCTGCTCCCAAGGGAAGCCTTTTCTGAGCATGTGGATCCAAATAACCCACCCTCCTGTTACTTGTTTATCCCAACTCTTACTTGCTCTGAGGCTGGTTATTATCTCAGTAGATATTATCTCATTAGATAATTTGGGGGGGGGGGCTGTCTTATGCCCTGCTTTGCATCCTCTAGTGTTGTCTATCTCTTTAGATAAAATGAAGAGTGACTGAAGGGTTGTAGAGACCATGATCTAAAACTTGGGGGAAGACCCAAGCAGCAAAATATCTTGATGTGTTCCTGGGTCAGATTTAAAAATTATGTTGGTTTCTGTGTTTCTACTTCAACTTAGAATAAGAGGTTATTTTACTATATGTTTGTATCTGAATTGAAGAATGTTGGGATTTGTTTTTCCCTTATTACTTTGTGACTTTTTTTCCTTTCTCCTGATTTTTCCTTTTCTGTTACTTTATATTTTATCTCTCTTTGAAGTGTAATAGAGTTGATCAATGGGAATAGTCAAGGATTATGGTAGATGTAAGTTGGATAGCCCTCATCCTGGCATTTTCTCCCTGGCACTAAGGAGAGGATGTTAGTTGAGCCCAGTATGCATTTTTTAATTATGTGTCAATGCAAATATTATTTTAGGGCTTGGTTGCACCATATTGCATTGCATTTATTTTGATGTTGCTCTTTTTGTGTGTGTCTTTATGTACTGTTAGGCACCCAGAGTCACCAGGCTAAGATCGGCAATAAAATGATTGACAGCTATGAAAAACAACTGATGGTGAAAGTGGGAGTGGGTGTTGTTATTTTTCTTTTTCCACCCTTTTTTCTTTCCTTACCCAAGGGGAGGGAGCAGATCATTCTTGTTAAAAATCTGAATCAGTCGTTTGCAGGAGGATATTCTGAAATTAAGTAAGAGAGTTCCTTGCAGCTCGAAGAACCATAGTTTGTTTGAGTCCACTGCGAATGAAGGTAAATATTCATGTCCCAGGATAATTGTTAAGTTTGGAGCATGGGTGCGAATAATGGAGACGAGCCGGTGAAACGGTGAACTTCAAACTCTTTATTTACATGGTGTGACAGCTCAAACTGGATGGCTGCTACAGCCTTCCTTATATAGGCAACTTATTAACTGTTCAACCAATGACAACCTGGGAGCGCTAGCTCCGTTGACCAATGAGAATGGCTCGTTAATGGCCAATCAGATTCTCCTGAACGGACCAATCTGATCTCGCCATTTAACGGCCAATCAGAAGTGCAGGGCCAGAACCCTGCACTTGACTTCAAGCTCAAGATAACTTTATTACACATTTATTCATTCACAACACCCCTTCCCCCCGGGTTCCGTTTACGGGGTGTGGTTACATAGTCCTTGAGGTAGGACGGTTGTTTTGTTAGTCTATTTGATTTTCGTTGTGCACCCGGTATTTGGCTGCACTCTTCTTGAGGTAAAGCGTTGTTTGGCAAAAGGTGTGCCTCTGACTCTGAGTTCAAGTTTTCGTTGTCACCAACAACTTCAGTATCACCCTGAGGTGAGCTCACTCCCATCCCTGATTCCTCTTCACGTGTTTCGTTCCGCTATCGTTCACTTCAAAAAGGTTTTCTGCTAATTGCAGTTCATCTTCCTCTGTATCTCCCCCCCCCCCTCAGTTTGGTTATCAGGGGACTCGGAGATCCCTGACCACAGCCTTGATCGTAGTTGATCGATATGGCGCTTCCATAGTCTATCATCACGGCATTGTACAAGGTATGATCTCGGGCAGGTTACACGGACCACAGTCGCTTCGACCCACAACGGATCGCCCGATAAATTTTTAGTGACACCAAGTCGCCTACCTGGAAGGTACGGCATCGGCAGCTGGATCCGTGTGGTTTCTCTGGTTTGTATGCTGGGTGTAACCGGTCGAGGTGGGAGCGGAGCTTTCGTCCCATTAGCAGCTGGGCGGGAGTTTTGTTGGTGATGCTGTGCGGAGTGATATGCTGTAAAAAGAGGATTCGGTTCATCTTTTCTTCGATGTTGTCATAGTCCATTTTTTGTAGCATTTTCTTGACGAATTGTACCATGCACTTGGCCCTTCTGTTGGCCACAGGATGCGCAGGCGAAGTGAGCGCATGTCGAATACCGCGGTCCACCAGGTACTGTTCAAAAGACAGCGCGGTAAATTGGGGGCCGTTGTCGGATACCAGAACGTCTGGTAATCCGTGGGTTGCAAACAGTCTCTCCAGTTTCTTAATGACCACTTCGGTTGTCGTGTTCCTCATTCGGTGGATTTTGAGCCAGTTCGAGTAGGCGTCGACGGTTAACAAGAAGGTGTGGCCTTTAGTCGGCCCAGCAAAATCCAGATGGATACGGGACCAGGGTCCCCACAGTGTCTCCCATTCGGTTGGGATTGCCTTTGGTGGGGTGTTGCTTACTTCCTGGCATCTATGACAAGCTTTGACCCAAGTCTTGATTTGCTTGTCGATGCCTGGCCACCATGCATAGCTTCTTGTGAGGGCTTTCATGCGCACAATGCCGGGGTGGCCATCATGCAAGGTTCTCAGTACTGCTTGTTGGAGTCGTTCTGGGATAACGACTCTATCGTTCCAGATGATACAGCCCTTTTGAGAAAACAACTCTGTTTGTCAACTTTTGAATGGTGCGAAGTCGTCTGGTACTTGGTCCAATGCCATCCGCGTTCCTGAGGACTGAGGACTCGTGCTAAGGCGGGGTCGCGTTTTGTTTCTTTCGCGATATCACGGGCGGTTAATGGAGGTGTACGAAGCGCCTCGATCTGCAACGTTGTCACTGTAGGCATGGGGTCGTCGATAGTCTCTGGAAGCAGTGCTCGGCTCAATGCGTCGGCGTGGGGAATGGCTTTCCACGGGTGGTATTGCAGCCAATAATTATAAGCAGCCAAGAATTCTGACCAGCGAGTCATTCTGGGAGATAATATATAGGGAGTCGGTTTATCTCCGGCTATTATTCCCAGCAAAGTTTTGTGGTCAGTCACTATAGTAAAAGCCCAGCCATACACGTACTCATGAAATCTTTTAACAGCAGACACAATTGCAAGGGCTTCTTTAACAATTTGGCTATAATTTCACTCAGTTTTTGAAAGCGTCTTTGAAAAATAGGCAACAGGGGCCTCGCTACCGTTAGGCAATACGTGGCTCAAAATGGCGCCCACTCCGAAAGGCGATGCATCACACGTGATAGTTAATGGCAAGGTCTCATTGTACTGCATTAGTACAGTGTCAGAAGTCAGTAGTTTTTTCACATTACGGAATGCCTGCTCTTCTCTATGACCCCATACCCAAATTGCTTTTTTGTCCAGTAAACGATGTAAAGGTTCAGTGACAGTCGCTTTGTGCGGCAGGAATATGTTATAAAAATTGATAAGGCCTAGAAACGCCTGGAGGTCGGCCTTATTACGGGGTCTGGGAGCGTTTTTTATTGCTCTCAATTTGCTGTCGGTAGGGTGAATGCCCTGACTGTCAATTAAATACCCTAAAAATTCGACACGATCTGTACACAGCTTGCACTTATTTTTCTTCACTTTAAGACCTGTGTCTTTGAATTTCTAGAGAACCAATTTTAAGAGATCCCGTAAAATTTTTGAAGTAGGGGCAGCGATTAACACATCGTCAAAGTAGGGGACAATGCCTTTAATCCCTTGTAATAGTCTTTCCATCAGGCTCTGGAAGATCCCCGGGACTACACTCACTCTGAACTGGAGCCGTGTACATTTAAAGGTACCTCGGTGCGTAACGATTGTCTGTGCCTGTGCCGTTTTTTCATCAACTGGCAGTTGCTGATATGCCTGAGCTAAGTCTAGTTTAGCGAAGACTTTTCCGCCCCCCAGGGAATGGAGGAGGTGCTGCACCACCGGTACCGGATATGCGTTTTGCTGCAGGGCATGGTTCAGGGTGGCTTGGTAGCCCCCACAAATTCTAATCGAACCATCCAGCTTAATGGGTGTCACAATTGGGGTCTCCCAGGGAGAGTGATCGGTTGGCTCTAACACTCCCTGGGCTATTAACTTATCAAGCTGTTCATCGATTTTCGGTTTTAGGGCAAATGGAACTCGACGAGGCTTAAAGCAGATGGGAGCTATTTTTGGATTAAGGTTAAATGATATCAGGGTCCCCTTGTACTCGCCTAGCTTTTCTGCAAAGACGTCCCTGAATTCATGGACGAGGTCCTCCTCCCAGTCACTGCCGCTGATTCGGTTAATGCCTGCCACTTCAATGCCGAGTGGCGCGAACCATTGGAGGCCTAACAGGCTAGGCCGGTCCTTGTCGATCACAGTCAGGGGAAAGTACGCTGTGTGGTTTTTGAACGAGACCTGGACTTGACTGGATCCTACGACTGGAATCCTATTCCCCTGATAGTCTTTAAGTATGAGTCTTTGGGAACGGAGGTCTTGGCGCCGGATAGTAGGGATGAGTTGCTTGAGGGTCTTCCAGGAAACCATCGAGAGAGATGATCCCGAGTCGACTTCCATTTGGCAGGGCTGGTTTTCGATGGCCACTTTAATTTGAATATTCTTGGCATCCAAGGAAGAGGCGTGACTGATAGTGATAGTTTGGTGAGCCTCTTCTCGCTTCGTGGGGCGATTTAAGGTTTGGTTTTTGTAGGAGTGGTTTACTGGTTCTCACCTTACAGGACGGTTTCCTATCGATTGGCGATAGTTAGCCCCCTTCGAGGTCTGGCTGGGTCCTAGAAGGTTTCTACAGACCCATCCGATGTGGCCTCGTTTCCCGCACTTATGGCAGAGCGCGTCGCGGAATTTGCATTTGGACCTGGAATGGTTGGCCCCACAGCCAGCGCATGGGCGTTGGGACTTCGGGTAATGGTCCCGTTCAGACCGCAGTCGATGGACCTCTTCTTCGTCACTGTCTGATGACGAAGAGAGGTCCTTATGGTGGGCCGTCAAGAGCTGTCCTTCTGACTTGGGTAAAATGTCGCCGATCAGTTGGTGTACCGGAGCGCGGTTGCAGCGCAGTTGGGCAGCCAACTTCCTGGTTGCTTCTGCTGCAGTAGCATCAGCGATGGCATCGGCAAGGCTGTTGTCAGCTTTCACCATCAGTTTACTCTGCACATTTAGTGCATCTAATCCCATAACTATTCGATCTCTCAAAGCCTCTTCCAGGTCGGCGAACCCGCAGAGGCCTCCCAGGTTTCGGGGGTCTGCGACGAAATCGGCAACACTCTCTCCTTTCTGCTGGTTTCTTTGGTAAAACTCGTGCCACCTTACGAGCGTTGGTACGGTCGGTGCATAGTGGGCCCTCAGTAGGGGTTCGAGGATGTCCCAGTCCATAGCCTTCACTTCAGCCGGTTTTGCTAGTGCTTTGGCCATCTTGAATATGGTCGGCCTGCAATGCGTTAGGAATACCGCCCGTTTCTTCCCAGTCGTGGCATCCTTCAAATTATTGGTTTCCAAGAACATTTGGAAACGATCCATGTAGGACTCCCAGTCTTCTTGCGCTGGGTCGAACAGAGCGGGTGGTATGATGCTGCCGGACATGGTTTCACCGTTGTATGTTTTCAGCCACGTGCTCAGTTATCTTCTTCGTTTTTCAGTCAGCTCTGACATCTCCACATCCCATCCTCGTCGCCAGTGTTAAGTTTGGAGCATGGGTGTGAATAATGGAGACGAGCCGGTGAAACGGTGAACTTCAAACTCTTTATTTACATGGTGTGACAGCTCAAACTGGATGGCTGCTACAACCTTCCTTATATAGGCAACTTATTAACTATTCAACCAATGAAAACCTGGGAGCGCTAGCTCCGTTGACCAATGAGAACGGCTCATTAATGGCCAATCAGATTCTCCTGAACGGACCAATCTGATCTCGCCATTTAACGGCCAATCAGAAGTGCAGGGCCAGAACCCTGCACTTGACTTCAAGCTCAAGATAACTTTATTACACATTTATTCATTCACAACAATAATGTTGCAGGATCCAATCTGAATCAGTTACCGAGACCAAAGGTTTATTCTTCCAAGCTTTTGGACCCCACCATCAGGGAACTTGTCTCTCTCCAGAATATGTGCACTGGGCTGTTCTACGCTTTGCATTAATGTGGCTCCTGCTTGTGTGTAGCTTTAAGTTGTTCAGTGTGTAGCTTGAAGTTTGTCCATTACTGGGTATCAGCCAAGCAGCCCGTGAGGCTGAATTTGACTCTTCCCCTTGGCATGAAAGCCAGTTGAGTGACTTTGAGCCGTTTTATCTCAGCCTGACTCATTTTGGAGAGTTGCTGTGGATAAAATAGGAGCTGGGAGCATATGGTATGCTGCCTTGAATTTTACAAATCAAAGGTGGGATATAAATCTAATACTTTAAAAATAAATAAATAAGTGAAGTGAATATTCCATGGTGAAGATAAGGTGCAGACATCAGTATAACATGTTGTGTACGTAGTTGTTACTTTACTTAATAGGAAGTGAGACTTCTTAAGGAAGTGAAACTTACCAACGCACCTTGAAATTCTTCCTCAGGTAAGTTTCACTCTTGCTTTGATTTCAGCCTGTCATGCCATCTGAGCCAAGACAAGCAGGAACATAAATAACAGAGTTGGAAGGGACCTTGGAGATCATCTAGTCCCACCCCCTGCTTGAGCAGGAGAGTCTATCTAAATATTAGAGACAACCTGCTTACAGTTCCAAAGATTTCTGTACACAACATGGGGGGAAAAAAATAGAAAGAGCTTCAAAGCTAGGTTTCTCTTTCAGATCCACACTGCAGCACAGCCTAAGAGACAGGACAGGACCTGGGAGATGCACCTTACACTACACTGCACAGTGTATCTCCACTGCACAGATCTTTCTCCAGTGCAGTAGCCCTTCAAACATACCACATAGATTTGAAACGTGAGGAGTCATCAGTCAATTTTGCCTTCAAGTCAGTGAAACTCTCCCATCACTGGAAGATTTTCTCTCTCCTCTGAAGGATGTTGCATTATTGAAAGCCACTGTTCTGGGTAGGGCTGCAACACCAGATGCAAAATTGAAATAGCCACTGCAGTGCTGAAGATCTGAGGGTCTTATTCCCTTCCTGGCCCCTTTGCTTCTATCCCCAAAGCCCATTTCTTTTGTTTTCTCAAGAGAAATCATCCACTTACTCTTTCGACAATGTTTCTGCAGAAATGGTCGGCCCTTCTTTATTTCACTTTCTATTTAAGGGGACCTGTGAGCCTTTTCCTTCTCCAAGGTAAGTTCTTTTTATTTTATTTTTCTCCATCTTTCCGGCAGTCTTCCCTCCCCACCTCCCCACTCCCCGCTTTCTGGTGACACTTTTGTAATTTAGTTTCAGCCCTTTTAACCCCATTGCATGCATCTTGGAAAGAAACCATTTCTATGTTGTTTTCTATCTGAAACCTTGTTAAGTAGGATGACCCACATATTGTTAAGGCTCTTTTGTTACCAAGGGGGAAAACAATACTTGAATTTCATCCTGGAGAAAGCCTACGTGGGCTTTCCTAGCTCTGCTGCAATTCAAATGAAGAAAGCATTATGTTTACTGTAATAAAGTACAAATTAGGAACTATTTCAGAATAAGTCGTATTATACTGGGAGGCAACGTTAATCTGCTGGCTTCTATTTCTACCATGTATGTCGACTTGAAGAATGATCTGTTTGGACAGTGGCTGACTCAGGAATAAATCCAATGGAATTCAGTGGAATTTACTTCTGAGTCAGGTAGTGAAACATCTGGCTGAAAATGCCACTTTGTGAATGATTACAATGAGTGGAGAAAGTTAAGCATGAGGATTAAGCGACATGCACACCAAAATGTTTCAGTTTGATCCCGAAGCCTTGGCAGTCTTGAGAAGCAAAACGTGACAGCTGTCCATTCCTTTTTCTTTTTCTTTTTCTTTTCTTTAGATCTAAAGAAAAAATTCACAGCCCCTTTCTTTCAACTATGGTAGCCAATATTTTACTTGCCCATGTCTTTAAAAAGTCAGACAACAATATTGTAAGCAGGAAAGGTTTCTGTTTTGGGGGTGGTAATTGATGGAGAGAGCGGGGGGAATGCCTGTCAAATTAGGCAACTTTTTAAAATGTGTGTGCAAGCTGTATGTAAACAATATGGCAACACCGCTTATGCTCATGCTTACAGTCAGTCACTTGTCCAGCCATTGGTCCAGAACAACACAGGGGAACTTTTGGTTTCAGTACTTCTTGTCCTTTTGTCAAGAATGGTCGGTGGAGAGATAGAGGAAAATTCTTCCCTGTCTTTGTATTTTTAACAAGAAAGTAAAATACAGAAGTGAGCAGATGAAGTGCTTAACGGGACAACTGTTACTTGTTGTACTCTGTGGATCAAGAGTACAACAAGTATCACTGTCATGATAGTGCTAAGCAAGTACCTTGCCTCCTTTTAATGCAGAAGTCTCCAAACTTGGCAACTTTAAGACTTGTGGACTTCAACTTGAGTTGAAGTCCACAAGTCTTAAAATTGTCAAGCTTGGGAACCCCTGCTTTAATGCAAACATGGAACTGAGAGCAATCTCCCTAAATTTGGTCTACAGAGTTTGCACAGCTATACCTGATCCTGCTGTGTCTCAGCAGGTAGACCAGAGTTTCTTTCCCTTGGGAACTTTAAGACTTCAACTCCCACAATTCCTTCGCCAGCTAACTTTTCCAAATGTAATCCAGGGAATTCCCTTGTGTGACATGGCCAAAGTAAGCGAGATGCAGTTTTGTGATTTTGTCTTCTAGTGACATGATTGATGTTAATGCTCCACTCCAGTACTTGCTGGTTGGTCCAAGGCAGGGCTGTCAAACTCACAGCCCACTGGCTGGCTGGATCACACTCTGGCCACGCCCATGCCCTGTTTAATGAAGGGGAGAAAGTCACGGTACATCATGTGACAACACAAGTTTGACACCCCTGATCCAAGGAATATGCAGGTGTCTATTCCAACACCAAAACTCAGATGAGTTGATTTTCTTCCTGTCTTGCTTTTTTAAGGTCCAACTTTCACAATCATGGGTTACACTAATAGACTCTTACAAATCTGGTAGTACGTTTCTCCCCAGATTGCCTTCTTTCTCAAAACCCAAGAAACAAGGGAAGGTCCCTTCTGAGTTGTTTGCCATACCCATATTCCTTTTCCTGCCTCCTATCCCTAACTCTCCCATTATCTCCCAAGGTCATTTCCAGATACCAATACATCTTGTTAAATCAATACCTATCTGCCTTCATATTCTATTTATAAGCTAGGCAGCACACAGCTACCAATCAATCTTCTGTAAGATGCCCAGAAACAAACTAGGTCAGTCATTTCAGAAGCCTGTCAGACCAGAAGTGAAACTGTAAATGCTTAAGTATTCCAGGATTCAGCAATGCCCTCCTAGCCTCACACCAAAAAGGGCATACAAATAGATCCCGATTTTGCTGCTTAGGCATGACCGCAGTGAATATATCTGATGATTTTCTTAGCTACCATTTTTAGATTGTAAAGGAGTACGTCAATTTGGCTAAAGCAGAAGATAATGACATGCTGGGATTTCCAGCTTATGTTGTCCTACTTTTTCAAGCACTGCCTTAGCACATGTATTTCTAGGAAAGCCAATTTAGTGGGAAAGGAAAATGAGCAGTGAACATGCCATGTATCTAAAGCAATATGGAATGAGTAACTAGTGTAGTTACAGTGTATAGTTATAATGTAATAGTTATAGTTCTTACAAGATCATTCCTCTGCAATATCCCCATTTGGAATCATCCATACTTTCTTCTAGCATGCTTCATTTCATTCCCCTTGGCTGATGCTTTCTCCCAAAAGTCACTCAAAATTTCATAAATAACAAAAATATTACAAAAAGCCTTTGCAGGGATTTGGGGGGGGGAGGAGGGAAGGGTTTTATCTATTCTCCTTATGTCTCCCCCCTCCCAACCCCCATAGAATCTGTTTAATTTTGTTTTGCAAATCTTACAATAGCTCCCTCTTCTATGAGGTTGCCTGGGGAATTCTGGGAATTAAAGTCCAGACATCTTTAAATTGCTAAAGTTTAGAAACATTGCCCTACTCTACAGTTGTTATGTTGTTTTCTTGCTCTTTATCCTATATCAGGGTTGTCAAACTCCATTTCATTGAGGACCGCATCAGGGTTGTGTTTGATCTTGGGAGGGCCAGAGGGTGTGGACAGCTCAATGTTAATCATGTCAGAGACACCTATGGTGGCCTGAACATTCTGCCATTGAAAATGGGCTCCTGAGCTTTGTTTTCAGCTGTGATGGCCTCCTGCAACCCTTTGCCAGTGAAAACAGAGCTCGTGGCCTTCCCGAGTTCCATGTTTCCTAGCAGAGGTACTGTGGGCTGGTCCTTCGCGGTTTCCAGGGCAGTCCCAAGGGCCAGCTCTAAGCATCCCGCAGGCCTTGAGTTTGGCACCCCTGTCCTGTAGACTTGTCTATTCAGCCAATCAAAACTTCCATTCTCTTCCCCCAAAATGGCCAGTTCTGTATTGAGAGAAAAAAGATTCCCTTTAAAATCTTTATTCAGCTCTTCTAAATACTGTATGTTTCCTTCATGCCTTTCCTTTGCTGAATTAAAGTGCTGCTTACTTGGCAAAAAAAAAAAAGAAGAAGTTGAATTACATTTAATGGTCCTATTGCTGATGCCTCTTCTGCTTCTGTTGTGCCATCTCTGACAAACTGCCAAATGATATCATCCTGATTTTGCACACACCATCCATAATATGCAATGTGACTGGTTGATTTCTTCAGTTTCCCTGTTTTTCCTGCCCTGCATTTCACCAGCCAATGAGGAAAAATATCACCAATCAGTACCGAAGCAGCTTTGGGATGTATCTTGCTTCAGGAGTCTATCCTTTCTGCCTTGTTCTCTGTTTTCCTCCACCCTCACTTGTCATAACTAGCTAAATAAGGGTTGTTTTTTTTTAAATCTGATCAAAGGGAGTTAAATGAGAAGCAGAATTTTGGGGGTTTCCTTGCACTGCTTTGCTGTGTAACTTATGGGCTGTTTGGGGCCAGGAATAAAACCCTTCTAATTCCATTGACTGGGGAATATAATAAAATGATGCACCCTAGACTTTGCTGTTGTTGCTCTCGAAAGCAGAGGAAAAGGGAGGAAAGTCAGAGAAAAGGGGAAAAAAACTAATTAAATAATTAAAAACTATTTTAGAGGTTTCAAAACTAGCAAACCTCCATTTGCAAAGCAAGGATTGTATCAATCATGCAGTGAATTCATGGTAATAGAAAGTAAGAAAACAGACCACTAAGTTTTTTTTAAAATTCCATATGTGTGCATTTTTATTCTTTAACTTTGGTTACACAAATACACAGAGCAGCCTAAACAGTAACCATAGAGAGGCTTCAATTTCGGATTTCTTTCTCTTCTTTTTTTTCTGTAAGCAACCAAAGTACTACTGGGTTCTACTCAGGAGAGAATGGGATGGATTCAGCCCATAATTTCTCTTTTCACCTCCTCAACTTTGGGCTAAACTCACAAAGGCTTTAGGATAAAACACTTCAGCATTGTCATTGCAGAGTTTTTAATGGATCCCTAGAATCAGGGGGTGGGATTCTACCTGGTCAGACCAGTTCTATAGAACCGGTTGTTATGATTCTGTCCAGTTGAGAGAACTGGCAAATTGTGCCCCTGGCCAGGCCCCTTCCCTCCTTACCTGGCATGCACGCCATCAAACTTGCCTGCTAAGTTGCTATTTTTCCTTTTTTATCCCCTGACCATCAGCTGTTCTTTTGTGTCAAGAGATTTAAATTAGCTAGAAAGCAGGAAATAATTGGATTTCTTGCTTTCTAGCTAATCTAAAGCAGAGCTGAACCTTCCTTAGGACTGAAGCTTCTATTTTTCAGTGCAGACTCAGATAGCAGATTGCAGAAAGATAGATCTCTGAGTGAATCTGTGATTCTGCGAGCAACTTAATATGCCTCCCTTCTTTTCCTGATTTTGGGTAAAAGTTGCTTTTTTATCTCAAAAAAATTCAATAGTTACATACATATTTATAACATTTACATACAAGCCATGCCCACCCAGTCACATGATCACCAAGCCACATCCACAAATTAGGCCACACCCACAGAACCGGTTGTTAAGGAATTTGAATTCCAACCCCTTCCTAGCACAGCAACTGCTGTGTTCACCTGTGTGAGAGGTAGAGAGTTTCTAGAGACCCACAGGGGCGAGGGGTGGGGAGGGTGCCTGAATCCATCTAAAGTAGCCAACAAGCCCTGATTTAACAATGCCACCCACAACTGGTCACCTGTCTTTGCAAATCTTACCCATTTTGCAACTGTAAAGTTGGGCAAATGGCTAGGGGAGGGCAAGCAGAGAAGGAAAGCTGGAGGAGAAGGAGGTGCAGCCAAGGGTGGGAGCCTGAAGGTCCCATTCTGGAAAGCACTACATCAACAGTGATCCAGTGAGGACAACTTAAGCCAATCTCATTCATGGATGAGATGGGAACACCATCACTGAGACAACGGATAATAAAACATTGCTTGGACCATGATTGCACATACATGCAATTACAGCGCAACTGAATAAAAAAATTATCTTTGCTTATTTCTGAACAATTTCTTTTATACCGAAGGGAAGGCCTACAGGATGCCTTCCTTCAAAATGATGCTTGATAGTATCCTCAAATCCATCATCCCAAATAAGACCATTTGCATTTATCCCCACACTACTTGGCAGCTCAGCAATGTGCATACAGGTAGTCCTCAACTTACAACAGTTCATTTAGTAACCGTTCAAAATTGCAGTGGCATTGAAAAAAAAAGTGACTGATGGTCATTTTTTCACAGTTACAACCTTTGAGGCATCCACGTGATCATGTGATGAAAATTCAGATGCTTGGCAACTGGTTCATACTTACAACTGTTGCAATGTCCCGGGGTCATATCATCATCCCCTTTTGCAACCTTCTGACAAGCAAAGTCAATGGGGGAGCCAAATTCGTTTAACAACCATGTTACTAATTTAGCAACCACAGCAAATCACTTAACAATGGTGGCAAGAAAAGTCATAAAATGGGGGCAAAACTCTCTTAATAAATTCCTCACTTTAGTAATATAAATTTTGAGCTCAATTGGGGTTGTAAATCTAGGACTACCTGTATTGAGAAGAAGGGGGACAATATTAAGATTAGAATACAGAGTTTATGTTTTGGGTTAGATGTTCCATAACACATGACATTTAAAGCCCAGATAAAGATGTAGAGTGAGGTGTCATAAGAAGCTCTCATGAGTTTATTCTAGAAAAGGAATATCATAACATGTTCTTCCTCTGTACTAACTTTGTGACAGACAGGAGGAGGACTAAAAGGTTTCAGTGGCCCAGACATTTCTGTCCGAGAACAAGTTGTGGTGAGAGAGCACACAGCACCAACTCACAGCTCAGTAAAAAGACAGGATGAATTTGGCAACCTTACATGGACAGATTGTGATGACCCAGGGTGGGATACAAAATAAACACAGTCACAAAAACAGGTGAAGCCCCTTTTATTCCTTCACTTTGCTTCCAAGCTCCAAATATCCTTGATTGGAGACAAAAAAAACTCCCACAGAAGCAGTTACAAGAAGGAGGAAATGCTGTTTAAATTATAAAGAATAAAAAGCAACACAAACCAGGCAAGATAAGGGCTGGAAGATGTCCACAGATATCAAAACACACACTGGGAAGGACGCCAAATTCAGAGAGGAACAATAAATTAAAGATATTTCCATGCTTTGTTTCCAGCACTCGCCCGTACACGTGTTTGTCCTCTTATCCAGTTGTCACAGCTGCAGCCCATGAAGAGGATCAAGGCCGTCTCCTCCCCAGTAGACCACATCTCTCCCTGATCCTCTTCTCCCTGCGTGCCTTAGGGTGGATAGGGGATGGGCCTGGGTCCTCCTCTGTCTGCTCAGCCAGCCTCTGCCCTTCCCTAGCCTCCTCCACGACCTCTGGAGCCACCCTTCCATTCCCTGTCAGCTGTTCCTCCTCTCCCACAGAGTCAGTCTCCATAGGGGCATGACGAGATGCTCTCCAGAGACTTTTTACTCCCCTCAGCAGTCACTAATGGCAATGGATTTGGGAGTATAGATGGGTGCAAAATGCCAAATAGATTGTATGCTAACTCTCTGAATAGACAGTCACTTATTTGCAGATGCTTGTCATTGGTGTACGTTTGTGTTTTTCATTTAGCCAACATGTAAGTCTTTGTCAAGCTGTTTTTTTTCAATCTGCAATCCATATTTGTTATATGAATCCATGATAAATTTTATTCCCGTTTTTTTTAGCATAGGAATTGCCTGATGTATACTGTATTGTTGTTGTAGTAGTAGTAATTGTAGTAGTACCCTGTTTCTCCAACAATACGGCCTCCCCCAATAGGAAGTCCGAGCATGTTTTATAGGCATGAAATGAAATTAAGCCCCTCCCCCCAAATTAAGGCCTATATTAAAACATGTGAAATGGGGGGGAATGGTGGGAGGGCTTGCTGTTAGGAAGTACTTTTGTTGCACACCCGGATATGGTGCTGCCTGCATTGACCCCAATATGAAGTGCCCCACCAACGCCAAGGTCAACATCCAAGCCATCGCCACCCACCCAAAGATGCAAGAGGGGGGAATTAAGTTACCCTCAAAAAGACAGCCTAGCCATTTTTAGGGGGCTCAAAAAAAATCAGACCCGGCCTTATTATATGAGAAACACAGTAATTCATCGCATAGTAAACCAGATGTTTAGATTGGTCTTGGCATTTTTATCCACCTATGGAGTCCTTTCCAAGGATCTGAGATAGACAGATGTTCTTGTTTGATGGTGTAAAGAAATTGTCTCAGGATATACTCAACTTCCAAGTAAAGCTTTTGCAATTGATTGATGGGGACTTTGTCAATGCCAGTTATTATTTGCTTCAAATTAAGTTGTTGATCCAATGGGCATTAATTTAGTAAACCGCATGTAATAGTATCGTACACTCAAACAGCTGAACAATGGAGATTTCTGTAATCTAAATCAACTTTCCCCATTCTATGTCCTTCAGGTATTTTGGACCAAATTCCATTATCCCAGCCAGCATATCCACAGCTAGCGTCCTTACCTCACTTTGAAGGACCTTATTAATCTTATTTCCTTTTCCTACACAGGATGCTTGGCAAGTAAATCAGAAGAAAGGCTTTTTCACAAACTGTTCTCCCGTTACAACCAGTACATCAGACCTGTAGAAAATGTGTCCAATCCCGTGAAGGTGCATTTCGAAGTGGCAATTACCCAGCTTGCAAATGTGGTATGTTTGCAGGGTTTGCACAATCTTGCATTTCAGTCATTGACAAAGAGACCTTTCATCTGGTGGCCCTGATGTAAGTATGGGCCCTTCAGGGAGTAATGATAACATTTGTAGATTTCTGCCGTGAGGCTGGAGGTGCTGTTTCATGTGTGTAATTGAGAGATTCCTATGAAAATAGAGAAAATAGGAATGCTGTGTGAGTATGGAATTCTACAGTAGAGCAGGGATCTATAACAACATTTGGACATTTAAAGCACCTTTGCTGAGAAAGGTTGTGTCAGGCTTGTCCTGACTTGAGCATTTAGGAAAGAAAGACCCTCGGCTCTATGATTGAAGTGAAAGTTCAGTTTTACTAAGTTCAACTGGTTACATCATAAGCAAAACTGGATCTGAATATTCCCGTGCAAAGTCTGCATTTTTCCCTCTTCCCTGACCCTCCCTCCTTAACCAATGACATTTGAAGTAGATGTTTTGGGAACGGCTTTAAGGTTTGGTGCCTCTTTGGTGGAGTTTCACATTCCATTCTCACAGCTCCATCCTTGATCAACGAGTCTGTTCCGGATTGACACCTCTGGATTCCATCACCCTATCGTGCCCCCTCCTACCTCCCCAATCTCTCCCTCTTCATTGTATGGCAGGATGGCAGTGAAGATGGCAGACCTGATAGGCTGCCTTCCCTCCCTACAATAAAGAGGCTTTGTCATTTTATATAAAGCCCATGATAGGCTATTGCTATAAATAATGTGTATCAGGAAAAGTAAGAAATATTCCTTGCAAATGATTAAAGATCACTCATCACCAGGGACTAAAGGAGAGAAAGCATCTCTAGTGTGTCTCCAAGGTACTTTTCCAAAAAGCAAATGGACTTTGGTGTGTTATTTTTTTCAGTTTATTTGTCTTTTGTAAAAGAACCTTTAGATCTCTTGTTGGAGAGCTTACTAAGGATTCCTTTTATGCAGGTTCCTCTCCCTCTCAGCAGATCAGTCAGGATGTCCTCTGCAGTAAGACTTCCCCCTAGCAGCTCCCAGGTTATTGATTGCCTTTCCACCACAATTTATTATAGGTAAAGTTCTTTCAGCAAAAAAAAAAAAAAAACACTCTGCAAATAATATGTTTTCTTGGGATTTCTCTGACTAGCAAGCCAGCCGCTAACCAGGGACTTAAAGTACTGTGTATCAAGACAGCAGGATGGAACTGAGTTCAACTTCCTTCTCTGGTTATTGCTAAATCACAGTTCTCAGAGGCGCGATATACTTATCAAGTCAGGCTCTTCACTTAATATTTTAATTTCTCTGGAGGCTTTTCATTCATCAGAAGCTGCTCTCGTTAACAAAATAATTAGAAAAACCTCTATATTCTGAGCTCCTGTGGAGCTGGAGATTATGATGAGCTTGGAATTCTGCTTGAATGAGCAGCATTGATATTAGAGCTTCATTGTATGTGGGTATTAGAGTGCATTTAAAGCTGCCCCTTTTGTATCTGCTAACATTGGTTCCTTCCATCATGCTTCTTTGAAAATCAACCTCCTGGCCAAAATCCTGGACTTATTTGTTCAGACTGTCCATCATTTGCATGACATCTATTCTCAAAGTTCTAGATCTCTTACAATTGTAAAAACAGAAGGTAATAATTAGTTGAAGCCACATTTCAAATCCCATCGCTACTCTCTGCTGCTTTGGGATGCTCCTGAAGAAGACTACTATTTGTCCAGTGTTCCTAAGTGTTAATAAGAAGGTACTCATCTTAATTTTCTACAAATCCCCCATGGACAACTTCAGTTGAATTCATTTGGGATGTAAAGAGTAGAAAAGTGCATGATTGGGGTACAAACAGAATTATGCTGAATACAAATATTTTGTGACTGATTGCCAGGAAAGCAGTGGAACGGTAGGAAAAAGATGGGAAGAGGACATGCTGCTCAGGGGCTGCACCCATTCAACCAAAGGTCTATCCCTTATTTACATGTGTTATACTGATTACCATTTTTTTGGACAGACCTTCACAGATGCTCCGACTGGGATCTCATGGAATTCTCCTGGATCCTGCTTAATCCTCTCTTCTAGAGATCTCATGCAACTGGTCTTCTTTATATGACTGTAGTTTTTCAATAAATATTAACAAGTCTGTAATTTTTGAATATGTATTGCCAATAACTATCTGGATCTACCTTAATGAATACTTTTTCAGCATCTTGTTTTCAATAATTGTAAGTAAAGTATTCACAAGCCTCCACAGACATGATCTGAAGGCAACAGGTTTTATCACCAAGATTTCTATTCGCTGTTCCATAAATGTCCCCAGGATCCTTTCAAAGTTATTTAGGCTAACTGGAATGAGGTTTTACCCTTTGTTAACTAGATAGCCTGCCTGTAGAAATAAAGTGTCTGCCTTCTTCTGCCTGCAGGATGAAGTTAATCAGATCATGGAGACAAATCTCTGGCTACGACATGTAAGCAAATTTTTGTGCATCAGTCTGTCAGTGTATGTGCGTGTTTATTGCCATGCTGGTTTTAGAGATGAGATCACAGAGATCACAGATTTGGATAGAAAAGAAATCAGGTAACTGTTTAGAGATATTCCAGGGCTCAGTATATTTATATCAAAAGCACATATATAGTACTTGAAAAAATCATACATTTCTCCTTCAGTATATTTAAACCCTTGATTTAATGGACAAAAAAGAGAAAAAGCAAAAGGCTTGATGAATAAGATGAGAACAGAAAAAAAAGGGAGGGCAGGAACTAAAGTCACAGCCAGGAAAAAGAGGCAACACAAGCAATGGATGTTTGAGGGCCAGCACCATGATTAAAAGTATTCCAGTAACCATAAATGCAACGATAAATGAACTGTAGGCAAGAAACTCCTCAGAGATTGGTTATCAGATCTTGGGAGAATTTAGGTCAGAACCATCACCTTAACTTACAAACCAGATTCAGCAAACAGCAAGAGGAGCTTTCAGAGGCAGCAAAGACATTTGTGAAGAAAACAAACCTTCTTATCCAAGAGATTTGATCTATTAACTCCTAAGTCTGCTAAACCAAAGTAAACCAAATGGAGTCTTCACTAAATTTTTTGTGGACTATTACAAAAGAAGAAGGGGAAAAAAAGAGAAGGGGAGTTATTAACTTGAAACTCATTCCCAATCTTATGAGTCCAAAAGAATGACTGAAGAAACTTAGGTATGCTTAATCGAACGAAGAGAAGGACTAGGGTTGATATGATAGCAGTCCTACTGTACTTGAGGATCTGTAATAGAGAAGAGGAAGTCCATTTATTTTCCAAAGCACCTGAAATCAGGACAAGAAGTGTGGAAGATCATTAAAGAAAAATCCAAGCTAGAACTAAGGAGCAATGTCTAGGAAGTGAGAACAAATTAATCAGTGGAATGCCTTGCTTTCAGAGGTTGTGGGTCCAAACACTGGAGGTTTTCAAGAAAAAATTGGACAGCCATTTGTCTAGAATTATATTGGATCTCCTGCCATGAGCAGGAGGTTGGACAAAAAGACCTCCAAATCTCTTCCAAGCCTATTGTTCTATGTCCTATTGTTCTTATAATTCGGGGGTAGAGAAATTGTAGCAATCCTGAGGACTTGTCTCTCAATATCCATTACCAATGGTCATGATGACTGCGCCGTTGCAATACCTTGAAGGGCAACTTCATTAATATTCTTCATGTGAGAATCACTTTACAGGTGCAGTATAATCATAGGACTGAATGCTTATTATTTTTCTCTTTAGATTTGGAATGATTATAAATTGAAATGGAATCCAGTGGAATTTGGTGGAATTGAATTTATCCACGTGCCATCGGACAAAATTTGGAAACCTGATATTGTGCTATACAATAAGTATGAACATTCCTCACCATATTTAGTCCTATTAACATGTTCATTTTAAGCTAGAAGTGTACAACTTAAGATTCTCTTGTGCTTGCATTTGCAGTGCTGTCGGAGATTTCCAGGTTGAAGGACGGACCAAGGCTCTGCTCAGATATGATGGCACCATCACCTGGATACCACCTGCCATTTTTAAAAGCTCCTGCCCCATGGATATTACCTTCTTCCCCTTTGATCACCAGAACTGCTCCTTAAAATTTGGATCATGGACATATGACAAAGCCAAGATAGATCTTTTGATTATTGGTTCCAAAGTAGACATGAAAGACCTTTGGGAGAACAATGAATGGGAAATAGTTGATGCTTCTGGCTATAAACATGACATAAAATACAACTGCTGTGAGGAAATCTATACGGATATAACCTATTCTTTTTATATTCGAAGGCTCCCCATGTTTTACACCATCAATCTGATTTTACCTTGCCTGTTCATTTCATTCCTGACTGTATTAGTATTTTACCTTCCATCTGACTGTGGAGAGAAAGTAACTCTTTGCATCTCTGTCCTCCTTTCATTGACTGTTTTCTTGCTGGTAATCACAGAAACAATTCCCTCAACTTCTTTGGTCATCCCACTGGTGGGAGAATACTTGCTGTTCACTATGATATTTGTGGCACTCTCTATTGTGGTGACAGTGTTTGTGCTGAATATCCATTACCGGACTCCAACTATGCATACAATGCCCAACTGGGTCAAAACTGTCTTCCTTGGTCTTCTGCCCAAGTTTCTGATGATGAAGAGACCCATACAGAAACATGTTGACTCCCAACCTCCCCAACCTCTGAAAGGAAGTGCCACCAAACCCGACAAGCCCAAGGCTGGGGAGCTTGCAGAAGTGAAAGTCCTCAGTGAGCACCACTGCTGCCACTGTGACAACTCCAAGGACGCAGCAGTGAGGAAGCAAAGGAGACAGAGTTGCCAATCTGCCAAATGGGAGGCTGGATCAGTCAAGTATTCCCCAGAGGTTAAAGAAGTCATTAACAGTGTTCAGTTCATCGCAGAAAACATGAGGTGTCAGAATGAAACGAAAGAGGTAAGAGCTCTGAAGAACAAGGTGGAATGGTTTTTATCTCCAAAGGCTTCAGTCATTTGGGGGCATTTCTCTAATTGCGGTAGAAAACTAAAACCATGTTGGTTGAAAATAATTGCACCTAAGAGCTAGAGAGTTGCAACGATGGAAGGCTATTTAAGCAGCATCAGAATTGTTAAGTCCTGCTAGAAATTGGGTGTCAAACTCGATTGTGTCCTGTGATGTATCGTGATGTATCATGACATTTTTTTGCCTTTGCGGAGTCAGGGTTGGGCATGACCTACACAAAATGCATCCAGTCCAATGGGCCACCAGTTTGATAACCCTGTGCTAGAAGAAGTGGAAATTGGTTAGAACATTCTGCTCTGGTTTTCAGTTTCCTCTAGCAACAGAAAGAACTACAGACAGGACAAAAGGGACCACATGCTAGGTGTGCCTCGATTACCAGAGGCACAATTTCAGGGATTGCCCTGAATGAGATTCAACTGATCAACACCAGTTCTCCGGAGCTTTAGAAAAAAAAAGAACCTTTTCACTGAAGATTGCTGTGGCTTAAACATGAAGCCTTCTGTGGGCAAAACATGTTCTTTACCATTAAGCCATGATAATGGACATAACTAGCTCTTGCATTGCTTAGCACTGATCATCTAACCATTGGTGGCAGAGTAAACTCAACTGTAGAAAAGGGAGACCAACTGATTCTACATTCCAGTTGTAAGAAGAGGGTTTAAAACCATAGCTGTGATCTAACTATGCAGACTGACATAGGATAGTGCTAGCCTAATACAATTAACACAAGGAAAAGGAAAACTAACTGCATATAGAGCAGGGGGCTCTAACCTTGGCAACTTTAAGACTTGTGGACTTCAACTCCCAGAGTTCCTCAGCCAGCTTTGCTGGCTGAGGAACTCTGGGAGTTGAAGTCCACAAGTCTTAAAGTTGCCAAGGTTGGAGACCCCTGATATAGAGCACCCAGGGAAGGATTTGAGAGCCCCTTTGCAAAATATTGAGTGCTTGTATCTCCTTGCCAGGCTTTTCACAGCCTACTTACTCCATGTTTTTCTTTCTGAGATGCCAAAGCATAATAAAGGCCCTGTGAAGGTTTTTGGTCCTTCTTCCTTTCATTGTTCATTCCTTTCAAGGAGACAGATAAACAGGCAATAATGCAAGAAGGAGAAAGGAGTAGTTGGTTCCAGAGTTGGCATTAGCCTCTACTGAGTTGTAAGAAAAGAGTCAGACAGGAAGTCCTTCCTGGCCCAAAACCAAGGGTCACCTGGTAAAACAGTGGTTTGTTTGGCACTCATCATGTTTGGTACTCATCACACCTCCTGGAACCAATTAACTGTGGGAGTTGAGGTACCACTGTATATCCTTTGCTGGGCCTTTTGCTATACTTTTGACACTATGTTCACATTAGCTGCAAAAGGGTACGATAGCTTTTAAAATGAACTTCAGTGGTTGTGCTAATGGCTTTGGTTACTTAAATGTATAAATATTTCATGTTGGGAGGCTCTTTGACTTTGGCAATAAGGCTCTAAATAGACATGTAGAAGCTCTAAGACAGGCCCTGATCCCAAGATGGCATTTGATCAATGAAGTTCTATTGAATTCTACAGGCTGTGCTGATATGCAGAAACATCGAAGATATTTTGAAAAATAGCCAAGCACGTATACAGGATCCAAGCTGCAGTGTTATAGCTAAGCCTGGGTTAACTGTGGCAATCGGAGGTTCAGAGAATAGGCTCCAGCAAATATAAATCTTGGTGGAAAACTTCTTTGTGCAGAAAGGAAAGCATCTGTCCTCAGCTCTCTAAAAGAAGAAATGTTTGACTGTACTATATCTTTATTGAATAAAAGGTCAGAGGCATGATAGGAACTAAGAAGGATTTTCTCCATTTTAGTTTTGGAAAGGAATATGATTTTGACTTGCTAGTTAAATTTGGACATCAAAATATATCTCACTTTTATGGTTCTCCAAGATTTTTGTCAAGATCTATCACCAACAAAAATAACTGTTTGTGTGTGTGTGTGTGTGTGTGTGTGTAGTGATTTATGTACCAGAGAGACAATTGTTATAGGAGTTGTATACTATAACACCTAAAGGATGTACAGTCTTGTTTAGAATTCTTAACTATACTCACATGCAAAGAAGCAGGAACTGCTGATCTTTTTGTTTTTGTTGAATTACAGTACCAAACAGATCTTGTTACAACATGATCCAAAATGAGAGATAGTGGAACTGGTAGCTAGCAATTAGGGAAGACACTGTACTTCTTATCAATAAAACATTTATAGGTAGAAATAGCATAATACTTATATAAAAGAAATTAAATGTTCTGTAATTTATTGAGAAATTGGAACAACGCAGATTGCATCCAATATGACAGCAGAAAGTGTGCCAAGTTCTTCTTTACAAATAATACTAAAATATTATAATAATTATATAACAAATATATATGATGATTCTATCTTGTGACCTGTGGTTACACCAACAAATGTTCTATATATGAATCTATATGAAGATTCTAAATGTATCTTTTTTGGAGGGGGGAAAGGAATTGAGAAATCTCAGAAAGCACAGAGTCATTTTAATAGTGTCAATTAAATATTATGAATTCAATTGAATATATATGTATTTTCTTATGTGTTGCAGGTAGAAGATGACTGGAAATATGTCGCCATGGTAATCGATAGAGTATTTCTGTGGGTGTTCATAATTCTCTGTGTATTTGGAACAGCCGGATTATTTCTACAACCATTGATAGCAGATGTATAATATATGGGTGGTGATTCACATTTTGCATGATCCTTTTTAACAGGATAGTCAAACCACACATTAGCAACAGTTTATAGAATATCAGAAAAGTATTCTCATCACTTTACAATGTATTAAGCCAGCCTTTCAGATGGGTAGACTAACTCCCATTATCCACAGCAAAACCTATGGAGTTCCACCTCAACCTTTTTGGAGGATAGTAGATTGGAGAAATCTATGTTAATATAGTGGCTTTCAAATGTTCCTTGGATAATCCTTTCCACAATCATTTTTCTGTTAAGAATTTCTTGGTACAGTGTCTGCTATTACGCATATCTCTAAGATCAACAGAAGATTAATAGTCATATTGGCTCAGATTCCTAATCCATTGTAGAGAATAGGGGTTTTTTTGCTTCATTTATAGAAGGAATAAAATAAGCCAAGATGAATCAGAAGAGAATCATCAGCTCAAACTCTCACAACCATTTGTCAACATTCCTAAACCTTTTGTAAAGAAAAATCCTTCATACATAAGCCATTAGTTTTGCAAGTAATAAATGAATAGATTGCTGAGTGGTGCGGTAGCTAAGAGGCGAAGATGCTCACCTCCCATTCAGAAGGTCGAGAGTTAATCCTGGGCAGTGTCAGATGTTTCTCTATCAGAGCGCAAAGAGAAAATAGCTGCTGTGAACTCTGCATAGGCATCAGGAAAGGCATCCAGCCTGTAAATGGTCAGCTCTACTCAAGTCTCCCTGACCCTATCCAAAAGAAGGGATTCCAAGGTAATAAAAAGAGGAAAAAATGAATAGATTGCTGATCAGACTACTAAAGTAATCCATATTAACTGTTTACTTCTGTAAGGTTATCTATCAACTGAAATCATGCTATTTTCTTCAACGAATTAAACTCCAAATATGCTTGATTGTTAACCCATCATCTCTAATTTTAATGCTGATGGGGGGAGATGAAATTTAAACACTGCTGGAAGCCATCAAGTTGATGATTGCACTCTGAAAGGCAACAGAGAAGGAGTGTAACCAGAGGTTTCTCTGATAGTGTATGATGACCACTCATAGAATAACTCCTAACCAGCAACAGAAAGTTCACTAAACATTATTTGCTATATTTCACATGAATTAAATATTTCTGTTGGAAGCATAGCTGTGCTGCTATTTTGTCTTTGGTAAACCATGTGTAAAAGACTGTTAGGGATATACCCTAGCAGAATGTGCACGGCAGTCAGGCAGTCAGGCGAATATGAGAGAAAGCGTTTTTTAGTTTACACATTCAGTAAAAACGGATACACTGTCTTAGTTGAATAGTTTATTCCTTTAAGAGTTTAGTAGGGTCAAACAGTCCAAATATCATTCACTAGTGTTCAGTCAGTTCAGTCCGGAGATTGTTCAATTGCAAAAATCCAGTTTCAAACAAAATCAGTTACCGTATATACTCGAGTATAAGTCGACCCGAATATAAGCCGAGGCACCCAATTTTACCACAAAAAACTGGGAAAACTTATTGACTCGAGTATAAGTCGAGGGTGGGAAATGCAGCAGCTACTGGTAAATTTCAAAAATAAAAATAGATACCAATAAAATTACATTAATTGAGGCAATTGAGGCATTGAGTAGGTTAAATGTTTTTGAATATTTATTTCAAAGAAAAACAGTAAACTAGCTCTGTAAGTGGAAAAGAGAGCCAACAAAACCAATATGGTATCAACAATAACTTTAAAAGTACAAAAACCTTAGCTCAATCAGCAACCAAGCTAAAACACAAGAGTTAAAATCCTTCAAAACTGGATTCCTCATCATCATCTGTATGTCCAAACAGAGTCACTCTCTCCCTTGCAAGAAAAAAGCATGTGTATGTGCTGCATGTACATCCTGTTTTGGAGAGCCACCATCTCTTTCACAGCTCTCCCTCATGCCTCCATTGCATGTGCACACATGCCACGGCTCAGTAGTAGGTCAACATACAGATGTCACACTAGGTTCCCTCCTCAAAAGGAACATCCAACCTTTCTTGAGAAGTACAAACTTCATCTGTTCAGGATTGTGGTGACAAAGGTGAAGGAGGATGGGGCTGAGAGAAGGGAAGGGAAGAAAAGATCATTGACAGGGAGAAAGACAGGGAGAAACACCTGGAAGTGTGAGCCCTCCAGTTTCCTTAGGGAAGACCAGACAACAAGGGGGTAGGAGAGGAAGAGGAGGAGGAGGAGGAGGAGGAGGAGGAGGAGGAGGAGGAGAGTTAAAAAAAAAAGAGTGGGAAGCCAACTCACGTGTGCCATCAAAGCGGGTTGCTATGGTATGCAGGACTGAGAAGGACGGAAGCCGAGATGGGGCCCTTCGCTTCCTCTCCCCGAGACAGGCCAGGGGGAAGCGGGGCTTTCTCCGCTTGCTGCTGCCAGAGGGGTGCGGGGAGGGAGTGCGGGGAAAGGGGGTTCATGCCGAGGCTCCGCAAGCCACCGCTGCCTCCTCCAGATGAGCGCCCTGATGGGAGGCGATCGTAGCCACGACGGCAGAGACCGCGAGGTCAGACAGAGACGAGGGGTGCCCCCGAAGAGCTCTGACTGCAGCAAAGGAGAGCGGCCACCACTTCCCCGATGTGCGGTGGCGGGCAACTCCTGGTGCAGAAAGCCGAGAGGAGGACGCCTGGGCGGCTGCCGCCCCTGGATCCTAACTGGAAAGACCCCATCAGAGGGATCAGAGGGTTCTGCCTCTAAAGAGGTGATTACCAGATTTGCAGCTCCGAAAGTCTTTGGCGGGAACATAGCTGCCCAGGGCAGCGTTGGGGACTGAACAGGAGAGCCGCAAACGGCGCGCTCCCCAGGAGAGGGCGGCCCTCTTCCACTCAGCGGCTCCCGGCATGGCGCAGCCAGGCACTTTGTCTCGCTGCCCCCAGAGCGCATGCGCTCTTTGCCGCTAGGGTAGGGGGTGGAAGAGGCTGCCTGAGCCTGGCTGTTTGTTGGCGAAGCTGGAAGCGCGCAACACAGGAGCTCGCGGGGGCCCCAGGTGCCCGTTAATGGGGAAGGAGAGCCCGCTTGGGGTCGCCTGTGTGACCCTCAGCAGGTAGACAGCCGCGGCGGCGATGCTGCCCTGGAGGCGCGATCGGTTGCAGCCATGCCAGCGCAGGCCAGGCATGGTGCCGTAGTGGCTGTTGGAGGAACTGCGCCGAGGCAGAGGAGGAAGGAAGGCGGGCGCGGACGGGCAAAGCAAGCAGGGACCCCCTTCTCCAGCCCCGCTTGGGGTGAAGATTAATCGCACGGGCAGCAGGTCAGAGGGGAATCTGACTCGAGTATAAGCCGAGGGTGGTTTTTTCAGCACAAAAAATGGGCTGAAAAACTCGGCTTATACTCGAGTATATACGGTAACTTACAATGTCAATTCATAAATCAGTCCAGTAAATATTTTCTCACAGTAGATTAGATATGCAGCATTCAAAAAATCTTTTCTCCTTGACCTCAGCAACAGGGAACACACAGAACAATCAACCATCAATCCAGTAGCAATCCAGTTTCTCTAGCTCCCTCTTATGGCAGTTTCTCAACCGCACCCAAATTATATCATATAAAGTTTAAAGTGAAAACACATTTAAACTTTGCTATCATGGTTTATATATTATTTACCCAAAAAATGTTAGGTAACTATGGTTATTCCTAACATACTCCCCTTTTGGGTAACATAAAATATATACATCTCTTTACAATCTCAACCCATAATCATTACAACTTTCTTTGTGTTTGATTGAACCTTGGGCCTTCGTAAATTGATCAGCTATATTGTCTTCAGACATACAATATTCCAGTCTTATCAAATTACTTTGTACAGATTGCCTTACATTTAGATATCTAAGAACTGTATGGTTAGTTCTCATTTTCACAGCAATATTTGTAGCCATTCGTATGGCTGCTTGATTGTCTTCATATACTACAATGGAATCATTTACATTTATTCCCATATCCATTAACAATTGTTTATAAAGAATCAAATCAGTACACAACAAAGATGGACATGAAAATTCTGCTTCCATTGTAGACATACTTATGTGTTGCTGTCTAATTGACCTCCAACCAATCAGTGCCCTTCCTAACAGTATAGCCGCACCTGAAGTTGATTTCCTAGTGTTTTTGTCTGTTGCAAAACTTGCATCAGCATATGCACTTAAAATCAGATTATCTTTTGGCTCCAAATACAATGCATAATGCATTGTCCTTTTAAGATATCTTAAGATACGTTTTGTCGCTTGTCAGTGTCGTTCAGTAGGTTCAGCATTGAATCGTGCCAATTGATTAACGCCATAGGCAATATCTGGCCTTGACCAATTACTAATGTACGATAGACTACCAATTAGTGATTGATAGATAGTTTTATCAAATTTTGGACTTTGAATATCAGTGTGGCTAAATTCTTGACTCATTGGAGTTTTAGCCAGCTTACAAAGTTCCATCTTGTATGTTTTAGTAATTGATAAATCTTATCCTCTTGAGATATCTTATAGCCACCTTTGGTTTTATTTATGGTTAATCCTAGACACTGCTTTATCTCTCCTAGTTGCTTTATTTTTATCTTCTTACCTCATATTATTTCAGTAGCTTCATCATTAGTTTTTGTGATTAAGGCAATATCATCAGTGAATAATAATAACAATGATACTGTTCCATTAGTCTCTCTCTTAAATAAACATGAATCAGCTAAACCTGCTTTAAACCTTATATTGGTTAACTCCTGAACAATATATTGGTTCCATTCATAACCAGATTGTTTTAATCCATAGAGACTCTTTTTAAACTTCCAACAGTCATTATTTGTTCTATCGTTCTTAATTCCTACAGGTTTCTTTAGGTATATTGTGTGCTGCAATGGTGCATGCAGATAGGCAATTTCTACATCTAAGTGATTTATGATATAGTTCTTCTTAGCTGCCCACACTAAAGCTGCTCTCAAGGTTGTTGCTTTTAGACTCGGTGCAAATACTTCGTCATAATCACTTGCAGTTTGATTAAATCCTTGAGCTACCAACCTAGCCTTATGGGTAACAGTTCCATAATTACCTGTTTTCAATTTAAATATCCATTTACAGCCAACGGATATTTTACCTGGAGGTAATTTAGCATTTTCATAAACTTCTATTTGTTTCAGTGAATTTAGTTCTTTCTCCATCGCTCTATGCCAATTTTCTTGATCCTTTGCAGGATACATTCTAAGTTCTTCAACAGTAGTTGGAACTTTACTAACTTGGCAAACTACACTTGCTTGGTACCTGTCAGGTGGTCTGGTTTCACGTGTTGAATGTCTAGGTATTACAGGGCTTACAGATGGACTTTTGTGTACTACTTGCTCCTGTTTATCTACCTCATCCTGTTCATCTATTCTTTCCTGTTCTGGTTTTATGAGCTCTTCCTGTACTTCTTTAATTGTACTCTTTTGCTTACTGATATATTGTTTTGATCTTCTATAGGTTTCTATGATTATATCCTTACTTGAATCTTGCTCCAGTTTTTCCCATCCTACATGTACAAGGAATTGTGCACTAGCACTACAGTAAACACTAGATGTACCTTTTCCCCAGAATCTGTATGATTTGTGATTAGATTCATAACCTACAAAGAATAACTTTTTAGCCCTATGCTGCCCCTTATGTCTCAGTTGTGTAGAATTGTGCATCCATGCTGGTGCTCCAAATGTGTGCATGTAGCTTAGGTCAGGTTTTCTACCATGCCACTGTGTGAATGGTAATTCACCTGTTGTTATGTTAACAACATTATTTAATATATGATTACCACACATTATTGCTTCTCCCCACAAAGTTTCAGGTAATCCTGAATCTGACAACATAGTATGAGCCATTGCTTGTATTGTTTGGCCTCGTCTTTCTATAAAGGAATTATGTTGTGGCCTATATGGTGCAAACTTTTTATGTTCAACACCTGCCATCTTCAGTCTATTTTGGAATTTCTTATTTATAAATTCCGTACCATGATCAGTTACCAGAGTTACTAGTTTTCTTTTAGTTTTTCTTTCATCAAACTTCAACCAATTAAAGAAATTCTGATATGTTTCCGTTTTACTCTTCATTAAATAACAGAAGCCATATCTTGAGTAATGATCCATTATGCTTAATATATAACGAGCACCTCCCACACTAGGTTTTTTAGGACCTATAATATCAGCAAATACGACCTCTAGAGGCTCTTTAGTTTTAAATCCATTAATTCTATTTGCTAGTATTACCTTGCTCTTTTCTTGACTGCAAGCATTGCAGTGCAAATACTTACTGCAAGGCTTCAGTTTTATACCTTCAGACAGTTCAACCATTTTCTTGAGCATTTTAAAATTTATATGCCCTAAACGTCTGTGTAGCAAATGTATGCATTCATCATGAGGTTTAACGTTATTATACACTGTATTAGCCATCTCTAATTGATTATCATTCAATACATATAATTCATATTTTAAAGTTGCAGTCACTTTTTTACCTTCCTTTTCTATTATGCAGTTTTCTCCCCTAAAGATAACAACATAACCTAGTTTAATCAAAACTCTAACTGAAAGCAAATTAAACTTAAGTTGTGTTACATACAACATTTTAACATTTTCTTTTATACACGAACAATGTGCAATACCTTCAGCTTTTGCTTTCATTTTCCAGCCATTAGCTAATGATATCTGTTGTGAACTCGTTGACATTTTAATAAATCTTTTCTTATCTTTTGTTATGCAATGTGACACTCCACTATCTACAACCCATAAATTATTATTTACAATTTTGCTGCTATACATGGCTATTTCAAAAAAAAATTTCATCTTTTTGATGCTTTTTGGCATTTTGGCGTTTTCCTTTTTTGCAGAATCTAGCCAAATGTCCTTTTCCTCCACAATTAAAACATTTTTTAATTGTATAGGCTGTTGAAGATAATTTCTCTTCTTGTGGTTGTTCCCTTCTCAGTTGATCCCTTTCAAGCCTTCTCCTGGCTTCTTCAATTAATCTGCCAGTAATGTCAGTTAATATGAGGTTATCTTTTGGCAGTACTTCCAGAGAAGTTACATAGTCGTCATAGCTCTCATCTAACAAAGACAAAATTATATAAACCTGATGCAGTTCTGTGAAGATAAGTTCTTTTTCATGCAGTTCCTGAAAAATCCTCTTCATAGTGTTTATATGAGTCAACATGTCTCCATTCTTTTGAAGATGTGTTCTGAACAGCCTCCGTGTAAGATTTATATGTGCTCCTACACTGACTCGAACATAAATCTTCTTTAAATTCTCCCAACACTTAGCAGCTGTTTCTTCTCCACGAATATGGACAAGCTGCTGGTCACAGAGTGTCAGTCCTATTATACATAGAGCTTGCTCATTTTTCAGTTTATATTCATTTATTTTCTGGGCATCATTCTCATCTTCCGGATCCCAATCAACTACCTCTGGTGGATTTTGAATTATACTCCACAAACCTTCTCTGTGTAGAAGTAGACTGCATTTCATAGACCATGAAACATAGTTTGTTCCATCCAGTTTGGATATTAGAAAAAAACTTGGTAAATTGACTTGTGCTATTTTTCTTTGGATATTAAACTATAATAAACTAATAAAACACAGCTGTCGGTTTACAGTATTGTGTAACTACACTAATTCTCAATTTATATAACCCTGTTGTATCCTGGTTAGTCTGACTGTGCAGCCTGGGCCCATAACCAGTGTTAGGGATATACCCTAGCAGAATGTGCACAGCAGTCAGGCAGTCAGGCGAATATGAGAGAAAGCGTTTTTTAGTTTACACATTCAGTAAAAATGGATACACTGTCTTAGTTGAATAGTTTATTCCTTTAAGAGTTTAGTAGAGTCAAACAGTCCAAATATCATTCACTAATGTTCAGTCAGTTCAGTCCGGAGATTGTTCAATTGCAAAAATCCAGTTTCAAACAAAATCAGTTAACTTACAATGTCAATCCATAAATCAGTCCAGTAAATATTTTCTCACAGTAGATTAGATATGCAGCATTCAAAAAATCTTTTCTCCTTCGACGTCAGCAACAGGGAACACGCAGAACAATCAACCATCAATCCAGTAGCAATCCAGTTTCTCTAGCTCCCTCTTTATGGCAGTTTCTCAACCGCACCCAAATTATATCATTTAGAGTTTAAAGTGAAAACACATTTAAACTTTGCTATCATGGTTTATATATTATTTACCCAAACAACATTAGGTAACTATGGTTATTCCTAACATAGACGTTTAAATATAATTCTTTGGATACCTATTTGAGACTGTCCAAGCTATTGTAACAAAAAAAATGGGATGGCTTATCCTTTTTCTGAAAGAAACAGGAAATCATAGTACTGTAGGGTGTTTTTTCCTAATTGTCATCCTTTCTTTGAATCCTGCCATACCATAAATCTGTTTGATTTACAAATGATTCCAAATACATTGTAAACTCAGCTGATTTTTCTCTTGTTCTTCCTCACCATTTAGAAGAGAACACCACACGGAATGAGTACCCAGGTAGAATAGAATGGAATGGAATAGAATAGAATAGAATAGAATAGAATAGAATAGAATAGAATGGAATGGAATGGAATGGAATGGAATGGAATGGAATGGAATGGAATAGAATAGAATAGAATAGAATAGAATAGAATAGAATAGAATAGAATAGAATTATTTATTGGCCAAGTGTGATTGGACACACAAGGAATTTGTCTTGGTGCAAATGCTCTCATTGTACATAAAAGAAAAAATACATTCATCAAGATTGAAGAATCATAAGGTGCAACACTGATAGTCATAGGGTACAAAGGTAGTCCTGTATACTCATCACAAGTGAGACAGTTCTTAAGTGAGCTTTGCCCATCATACAACTTGTCTTGCCACAGCTTTTAAGTGAATTACTGGCAGTGTTTGTTAGCAACACATTTGTTAAGGAAATCTGCTTCCTTCTTTGTTTTTTTTTATAAATTTTTTATTAATTTTCAATAAACAAAAATACATAAACAAAACACAAAACAAAAACATAACTTCTTTTTGGAAAGTGGCTTAATCCCGGGTTACATCTTTTTGTACAGACATAAATTCGAATTCATGCTCATTTTATATACCATTTCATATCCTATTTACCATTCTACATTTCTATATAGCTTCTCCTCTCTTTTCACTCTCTTAATTCTGTTTTATTTATTTCATCTCAATTTAAATCATTATGCTTATATCTTTTGTCTGTTCTGTTTCAATTATCTGTTATCTTTTCTCATTAACACAAAATTTCTCCTGTAATCACTGATTGAAGTATGACGCCTTTATATCTTTCCCCTACATTTAACACTTAAAATAATATATAATTTTCATTCTGATTCTGCTTAGTACATTCTAAAGCTACGTACTATATTTCAAAATAAAAAAGAATAATAAGTTTATAATATAATTAAAACAATAATCCATAGCAAATTAAACTCTATTGTTAAGTCTTAAGCATTTTACACATTCCTTTTAATATTTTATCCCATTTTATAATCATATAATATTCCAATTTTCTAACATTATTTCAAATACAAATACAACAATACAGTCTTATGTACTTTTGCAAAATCTCTTTTTTAATTATATTTTTTACCCATTATCTCTGAATAAATCCTGTTTCTTTACAACTTGTTTCAAACCTTTGTAACTTCTCTTCCCTTTTTCCCTTCCTTTCTTCTCCAATCTAGCCTTTTTACCCCCCTGTCTCTTGATTTCCACCCTCTTAATCTCCACCCTCTTCTGTATTCCTCTTTTCTGTTGCTTTCTGACATTGTATCAATTTTTCACTGTATTTTTCCCTTTTTTGGTTGTTTTTTTAAGTCTTGGCTTTAATTTTCCAATTTAATTACCTGCTGATGCCAAAAATGGGTTTTTCCAATTTCTCATTCATCTGCTATCACTGTAAGGAAGGAGAGTGAGAAAAAACAAACTTTCCCTTTTTACTTTCGTTTGCCGCTTTTTCCAAGTCTTCTTTGGGAGCAATGTATCTTTAATAAAATTTAAATTCCAGGGTATTTAAATGTTACTTGTTATCCCGATCAGCCAAAAACTTTCACTTCTCAGCTTCCTCCTGCACATTCTTATCTGGATGAAAGCTTCTTTGTGGCGGCCATTGCTGAACTCGGACCCCTGCTGGATCTCCCCTGTCTTCAGTTACCTCTATGGGGTAACTATAGCCCCCAAATCTGGCTGGATCGGGGGCACTCCAGCAGTGAGTGCAGAAGAAATCGTGCACGATTGCGGATTCCTGCCGCCGCCAAAGCCTTGCAAACCGGAAGTCCTCAAATCTGCTTTCTTCATTGACTTTGTTGGTCAGAAGGTTACAAAAGGAGATCTCATGACCCCAAGACACTGCAATTGCAATTGCAATGAGGCCAAGTTTCCGAATTTTGATCAGGTGAGCACAGAGATGCTGCAATGGTCCTAAGTGCGAAAAAAATGGCCATAAGTCATTCTTTCCAGTGCTGTTGTAACTTTAAATGGTCACTAAATGAATAGTTATAAGTTGAGGACCACGTCTATTTGTTTTTTCTGAACAACAGTGTTTTCCCAACCTAGTGTCCTCAAGACATGCTGAGCCTAGAATTCTCCCTGTGGCTTTTGATAGTTGCACAGTGTTGAATGTTGTAGCCCCAAAATATCTGGAGCAATATTTCTCAACCTGAACAATTTTAAGATATGTTGACTTCAACTCCCAGAAAAGCTACCCAGGTTGATCTGAAGACACTGTGATGGGAAAATGGATTTCAAAATCTAGTGGCCTCCAGATTCTAAATGATTCCATCATTTCACAGGCTGTTTCAGAGGTGGTATTCAGCAGGTTCTGACCAGTTCTGGAGAACAGGTAGTGGAAATTTTGAGTAGTTCGGAGAACCGACTGGAGTTTTTATAGTATCCTTTCCTTGCCATGCCCACCAAGCCACACCCATAGAACCAGTAGTAAAAAAAATTGAATCCCACAACTGGGCTGTTTGGTTAAGTTTACTACAGTATAGTGGGATGAAATAAATTTCAAAAATACATAGCACCATTACCGTTCTTGCATCCCAACAGCCACCATCATGTTCCTTCAATTTTATTCAGTTTTATTCATCATCTTAAGCCATTATATTACACTCTATTCTAGAGATTAGTAAACTCATGGTAGGTAGATCCAATAAAAATAGCTGGTCCTGTGGCTCTTCTAGGTGATTAATGTGGAGTGTAGGTAACGGGTATAAATAAGAACAAATATTTTGGATGGCATTCTCTCTTCTGTTTATTTTAGGATTTTAGATGTATTTTGGAAATGCCCCTATGAAATATGCAAAGAATGCCCTGAGTGTTTAATTTTACTTATACACAAAATTCTCAGCACTACCATGAGATGTCCAAAATCCCCTAAAATGTTATGGACACAAGAGTACTTAGCAATAGGGCTGATTATTTGGCTCCATGTATTTTTAAAAAGCATTTCTATAATTTATATGGCCTCCCATTTCACAATGACTGACTCTCAGCAGGTTGCGTAGATTAAAAGCCCAATAGTTAAAAATAACTGTCCACAAAGCCCAAGGCAAATGATACATTTCAATCATAAAATCACATCAACAGAACTTGACTGACTTCCTGGCCTGAAAACTGGCCTGAAAAGGATTTTTTTTTTTTTACTTTTGATTGAAAACTTTTTTTTTTACTTTTGATTGAAAATGACATTGATCAGAAAGTTTGGATGGACTGAAATAAGAAGTCTACTCTATAGCCAGGATTCCAAAACCTTATGGAGGCTAAAAGGACCAGAACCTTCTGCATTTCCATGGGGATGCTGTTCCACAAAGCAAACACTGCCAGAGAAGGCATGATTCCTGCATCCAACAAGTTAACACTGTTTAATGGAAGGGTTCCAGAGCACGTCCACCTTGCTAAATCTGATGAGGAAAGCCAAAACAGTGGGAGAACAGGGGATTTCATCATCACGTTACACTCTTTTATTGGATTGTTTGGAATGTGTTTGTATATTTTACAATGTAATACACTTTTAGAAATGTAAAATTCATAAAAAAAAGAAAATTTTAAATATAGGGTGACTAGTATTCTTTGTTTATTTATTACATTTATTTGCTGCCCATCTCTTTTCGAAGCAACTCTGGGTGGATATTTACAGTACAACAGTCGTGTCCAGTGGTGGAATTCAAAATTTTGTACTACTGGCTCTGTGGGCATGGCTTGGTAGGCGTGGCGTGGCGTGGCTTGGTGGGCCTGGCAGGGAAGGATACTATAAAATCTCCATTCCCTCGCCACTCCTGGAGGAAAGTTACTACAAAATCCCCATTCCCTCCCCACCCCACTAACCTGCTTTCCAGCTCCATTTTCCTGTGCAGGGCAACAAAAGAAGACCCAGACGATCAGCTGGGATTTGGGAGGCAGAGAATAGATGGGGGCAGAGCCAGTCAGAGGTGGTATTTGCAGTTCTCCGAACTACTCAGAATTTCCGCTACCAGTTCTCCAGAACTGGTCAGAACAGGTTCCATTTTTGGAGGAGGAGATTGAAGATTTCAAGGAAAAGCTTGAATGTCATTTAAGTCTGTCTTTTTCAACCTTGGCTATTTTAAGATGCATAGATTTGAAGTTCAGAATTCCCCAATTAGTACAACAAAATCACACTATCTTAGTCTGACCATATATTGGATAACAAGCCAGTATTTTACAGATCCAACAAGTACAGCCATGTAACATTGGAGTATATAGTTAGAATGGGTGACAGTTTTCCAGTCACTTTTCTTTTCTTTTTTTCTTTTTTCTTTTTAAAAGTCCTCCAATCGTTAAGAACTTATGTATCATTTGGCATTTTCTGTGAAAACTCTAGACAACTTATTACTAAATTTTAAAAATGATATCAGGCTGTTAAGAGTCAATTTATAGTCACATTATTTCTTCCTCAACTCCAAGGAATAATACAGTGGTTTGATGTATGGACAAGAATTGTCTCACTTGCAGAAAAGTGATAACTGACTCTTTTGCCCAAAAGCATTCTATTTTTGGGAAACATTGAAGAACAAATTTAATGGTGAAAATGTACTAATAATTTCCACTTCCCTAAAGTAAGACTATATACTATGAACAGTAGTTACTTTGACTGCTTCACTGATGACAGTGTGATGGCTAACTTATTTACTGCCATCGGGGAAGTAAGAAAATATGGCCCTCCAGATCTTGCTGAGCTGCACTTTTCCATCTACTGTGACTGATGTTGAAGGACACTGGCATAATTCAGAAACATCTGGAGGGCTACAGGTCCCATACCATCACCTACAAATTGTCATCCTATCTGTTCTGTCCCCTCATTAACATTCTTGAGATCCCTGCGCTTTGATTGGCCAAAGCGCGGGGCACTCTGATTGGCTAGGCGAGCCGCGCCGATTGGCTCGCTAGGAATCTCCCGCAATTGGTCTATTCGAATCGCGGGAGATTCAAAGTGGTGTCATTGGCCGCGGCCGCCGCGGCTAAAGAAATAAAAGCCACGAAGTTTCTCAATAGCGCCAGTTCGGTCCCCACATCAATAAAAGAGCTTGATACAAAGTCACCGACTCCTGGCATCATTTCCGAAGACACAACACTGGCGACGAAGGTGGGATTCTGATCCTGAACTGAAGCACGTGTCCAACGGAAACCTAGGCAAGTACCGAGGGCCCCTTATATCATTTAGCCTAGACCCAAACGTACCCCCAAAACGCCTGAAACCAAGGCGGGTGCCATTCGCACTTAAACCCAAGATAGACAAGCAAATTGACAAGCTCGTCAAGCAAGGGGTCCTACAACCAATAGACCACGCCTGGTGGGAGACCCCCATAGTCACCCCGATCAAGTCCGATGGGTCGGTGAGAATCTGTGGGGACTATAAGGCCACCCTAAATGGCACCTTGCAACAAACCGCCTACCCTGTCCCAGTAGTGCAACACCTACTGCATTCACTGGGAGGGGGCAAGGTTTTCGCCAAACTCGACCTCGCCCAGGCATACCAAAAGTTGCCAGTCGACGAGGAAACGGCAGAAGCGCAAACCATAGTCACCCACCAGGGAGCATTTAAATGCAACCGGCTCCAATTCGGAGTCAGCGTGGCGCCTGGAATATTCCAAAGCCTAATGGAAAGGCTATTACAAGGCATCAAGGGGGTGGTACCTTACTTCGACGACGTCTTAGTGTCAGCAACCAACCAAGCCGAACTAGAGGGTCGCCTAAGGGAGGTCCTAACCAAATTCAAAGAGACCGGGCTCAAGGTAAAGAGGGAGAAATGCCAATTATACACGGAACGGGTTGAATTCCTAGGATATCTCCTAGACCGTCACGGCATTCACCCCACAAACCAAAAAATCAAAGCCATCAAAGAAGCCCCCACACCCAAGTCGAAGACGGAGCTGCAGGCATTTCTGGGGCTACTTAACTTTTATAATGTCTTCCTGCCCCAAAAGGCGACGGCGGCGGAGCCTTTGCATAGGCTCTTGGACAAGGCGGCGACCTGGACTTGGGGGAAACGCGAGCAAGCCGCCTTCCAGAGAACAAAGGACCTCCTCACTTTGGATGCCGTCCTTATACAGTACAACGAGACCCTACCTCTGGCCGTCACATGCGACGCATCACCCTTCGGCGTCGGCGCTGTCCTCAGCCATACTCTCCCCGACGGAAAAGAAGCACCCATCGCGTTCTTTTCAAGGACCCTCACCAAACCGGAGCGGAACTACAGCCAGCTGGACAAAGAGTCTCTGGCTATCGTTGCCGCAGTAAAAAGATTCCATGAGTATCTCTACGGCCGGACATTTACCATCATAACTGACCACAAACCGCTGCTGGGAATCCTTGCAGGGAACCGGGCCACCCCGAACATTCTGTCTCCCCGAATGACAAGGTGGTCCGAGTTCCTGGCGGCCTACAATTACGGACTCATACACAGACCGGGTAAGACGATCTCACATGCAGACGCATTAAGCCGCTCGCTGTTACCAGAACCTGACACCGACCCAGCACCCACAACAACCACCCTCAGTATAGAGACTCTACCCAACCTACCCATAACCGCGTCAGACATTGCCCGCGAAACTAATAAAGACAGACGTCTGGCGCGGGTATTGCATTGGGTAGAGAAAGGGTGGCCGGAAAGGGACAACGACGAGTCCGTCAAGACATTCCAGAACCAGCAAACGGAACTCTCATTGCTAAAAGGGTGCATATTATGGGGGGATAGGGTGGTCATTCCAGAAAAGCTACAAGAGAAGGTTCTGGAACTGTTACACGAGGGGCACCCGGGCATTGTTAGGACTAAAGCCCTGGCCAGAAGTTACGCTTGGTGGCCAGGGATGGACAAACAGATTGAGACCTGGGTAGCAAGGTGCCAACGATGCCAGGAAACTAGGCCAAGCCCACCCATAGCACCCGTCCTAGAGTGGGAAACCCCAAGGGGACCTTGGTCTAGGATCCACATAGATTTCGCTGGGCCCACAAAAGGACACACCTTCCTGATAACAATAGACGCTTACTCCAACTGGCTGGAGGTAAGCAACATGAGAACGACAACCACGGAGGCCGTGACCAAGGAACTCGGCAAACTTTTTGCAACACACGGCCTCCCAGACATCGTCGTTTCCGACAACGGGCCCCAATTCACCTCGCTAGAATTCGAAAAATTCCTAGCGGAAAGGGGCATCCGACACGCGCTGACAGCACCGGCGCATCCGGCGGCGAACGGTAGGGCGGAACGGATGGTGCAATTCACTAAGAAAACCATCCAGAAAATAGACCACGGGGAGATCCAGGACAAAATAAATAAATTACTCTTCACCCAACACATAACGCCAAATATCACAACGAATAAAAGCCGAGCCGAACTGTTAATGGGGAGGAAAATAAGGTCCCCACTCGACAGATTACACCCCACATATGACCCAGAGAAGCCCCCAGACTCAACCAGCAAACACCGAACCTTCGCACCAGGCGACCCCGTATACGCAAAAAATCTAACGGGAGACCCTTTATGGGTACCGGCTGTCATCACACAAATAACAGGCCCGTACTCGTACCGGCTACAAACAACAGACGGGCGAGCGTGGAAACGCCACATCGACCAATTAAGATCGAGGACGACCACCCAAGAGACCACCGACGTACAAACAGGCAAAACCAACCCCCGCAACACAAATCAAGAGGGGAGGGAATACCCAGGGGACCAAAACCAAAGACAAATAAACCAACCATACTTACCGGAAAGCAGCCAGCACGAAACCTCGCCAGGAAGAGACAGCCAGGCCAGCTCGACCGACCCGGGGAGACCGAGCGGGAGCGGCGAAACCCGCAGCTCAACCAACCAGGGAAGCCCAGGAGGGAGCTACGGAGAGCAGCCCGGCCCGACCAACCAGCCAGTTCCCACGACGGCATCCGGAGAAGCAGAGACCCCGACCGAACCGGCCGGGATCCAACCTACGACTGAGCTGCGCAGGTCCAGTAGGCTAAGACGGAGCCCCGCCTACCTACGGGACTACGCAATGTAAGGACTAAACCAAGAGGGGAGGGGTGTTCTGTCCCCTCATTAGCATTCTTGAGATCCCCGCGCTTTGATTGGCCAAAGTGCGGGGCACTCTGATTGGCTAGGCGAGCCGCGCCGATTGGCTCGCTAAGAATCTCCCACGATTGGTCTATTCGAATCACGGGAGATTCAAAGCAGTGCCATTGGCCGCAGCCGCCGCGGCTAAAGAAATAAACTTTATAAATAAAGTTTCTCAATAGCGCCAGTTCGGTTCCCACATCAATAAAAGAGCTTGATACAAAGTCACCGACTCCTGGCATCATTTCCGAAGACACAACACTATCACTAGTCATAATGCAGATTCACTATTTATCTTGAAAGAAGCATTAGATAATAACAATAGATAAGATGTATGAATGAATAAAAAATATAAAACCGTAGGAAGAGGAAAAACAGATTCAACATTAAGAATGAAAACATTAATATTAACCAAGAAATTGATAAGAATGACCACTATGCAACAGGATTAATAAATAGTGGAATAGTAGACTATAAATAGTGGAATCTTCCATTAAAGATGGTATCACTGTCCTGGGACTCTGTGTGACTTTCAACTTCCCCAAAACACAAAATAAAACAACAAGAACAGTAAAAACGTCAAAAGAATCAACATAAAGAATTATAACATTAAAATTAACCAAGAACTGGATAAAAGGGACCAATATGCAAATGGGGTTTACAGGGCTGCTAATCTGAGGCCCTTTCTTCCTACATTGGTTCCTCAGTGTGCACACAATGGCAAAAGACAGGAGGGGGACCATCCTTTCCCTTCCTCTCTTATTCTCACAAACGCATCAGCTCTTTTACCTCAGAGGTAAGGAAAGTTTTGCAACATTGCTGCTCAGAAGGTCATGCCTAAAGTCTGAATGGGGATGGGAGAAAATCTCTCCTGAAGAGCCTGACCAGCCTGGCCACCTCAAAAAGAAGTGGACTCTGTTGATTACCTGGAAAGACCTTTATGGCTTGCAAAAGAAGGTGACCACATTTGCTGAGCCTTTCCAAGTAATTCTCACTTCCATTGGTGTAAGTGTCCCTGGGATTGCAATTAAGGGGTTGCACTTCTCAACCTCCTCTTCATGCTTCAGACTTCTCCTGGGTTGAGTGGCATTCTGTGTAAAGAGTTTGGGACCCCTTAAACACAAATCTTTAGATAATTCTATATACCCTCTTAACTTTAAGGCTTCAAATGCACTCTTCCTGTTGGTAGTAGGCTGAATGCACCCCAGACTTTAGCCATCCTGTTGGCATGTACAGATCTTTGGCTATTTGCCTTGGAAAGAATGGCTCTCATTGGCAGGGACCTCCCTAACCTGCAGTCTGATTGGTGTAGGATCTATTGCTGACTAGGCAGATGTGAACTCCATTCAACAATTGTGGAATCCATTACTGATCGATCTGGTAGACATGGAGTCCAATCATCATTTAGTAAGGGAAATTCTTTTAAGGGAGGGACTCTGAAGCCCCCCTTTGCACATTTTATTTACACTTTTTATACATGAATAAATTACTCATTTATTCAGAAAGCCTAAAAATTAATGGCATTAAAATGTAGTGTGAGGCTGTTAGCATAAAATTAAATTATTAGCTAATTGATCCTAACCTTTTAATTAAATTACTGCTGAGAGCTGATATTTTTTTAAAAAAAAATCATACAAAACAGTTGACATGGTAGGCAAGAATTTCATTGTTGCTTACTGTTTTGTTGTTGTTCTAAGACTCTAAGTTAACTCTTCCTTGCTGGAGTATCTACTTGTGACTAGCTCCTTTTTCATTGGAATTCTCTGAATCTGTCTACATTAGGGAAAGCTTTACTATAGGAATTAAGACTTCTCCTTGACTATGGCTTGATACAGCTTCCTTCCAGCTGTTCTGAATGGTAAATATTAATGAAGTAAATAAATCAACAGCAAACTTCTACCAACCAAGGAAACTGATCAAGGAGAGATTTAACCCAAAAATAAGGAGAAATTTTCTGACAGTGAAACAATCAACTAACGGAATTGCTTGCCTTCAGAAGTTGTGGGAGCTTCATCTCTGGATGCTTTCAAGGAGAGACTGGACTGCCATCTGTTAGAAATGGTATAGATCTCCTGCTTGAGCAGTGGGTTGAACTATATGACCTACAATGTCCCTTCCAACTCTGTTATTCTATTCTACATATCTTTGTCTCAAGAAGCATGCTGTAAAATCTTGAAAGTTTCATGACATAAAATAAATTTCAGCTGGCTATATTTCAATAATGTCAGATACACACACACACAACAGGTAGTAGTTAAACACATTTCTGTATTGCCTTTCAAAACTGTGATAAACTTTTAGAAAAGCATATTAAAATATGGTTGCTCTAAGAAGAATCAGTGGACAAGGGCCATTCAAAGCATGCAAAAGTTTGGCCTCTCACTGTGCCAATTCTCTATCTTTCATAGGGTCTCACTCTACCACCTCTGAAAACTGGCCTTGGATTATACAATTGAAAGGCTGCATAGCTTGATCTTGTCCATGAGATAAAGAATCACTGGGAAATTATTTCCCTCCTTCCTGAAATAACATAATGAAACTGACTAATATGGCCACTTAGATCACCCGGAAAAAGAATAGTGATAGGAATCTTGCTTTGCCCTCAATCACCAGCTGGAATATAAAATTGTTCTGGGACTGGAGACTGGAGAGTATCATTCTGACAGCATCCATTGGTCTTGACACTTCTAGCTTCTTCTTTTAGCCAGGAAGAAATAAGAGCCACAAACTTGCTATTCAAGTTAGAGTTTCAAGAAGGGAAGATCAGACCAACCAAAACAGCAGATATGTACCATTGTCCAATGTTTTTAGTTGAACAATTGGTCTCTTCTTTCCCTGCTCTTCTCATGTGTACCTTATTAAAGTGTGAGCTTGAAAACATAACTTAAGCTTGAAAAATGATTTAATAATTCCTGGAAAATCAGGGGAAAAATGCAATCAAGGTTAGGGGGAAAAAAATCAGCCCAATTTATCAAACCAAATTTATCAAAATTTGCTCACTTAGCCTATTGCCCACACGCATTCTGCATTGAAGACACATTTTTTCTATCACCCTATATACCCATTTATTAATTTTTTTTAGCTATGTGTGTAATTATTCTAATGAGCAATAAATATGAAAGCTATCTTATACTATCAAACCAATCTATTCCATAATGCCTGCAGGGCCTACCCCATTTTTTGTTTAATCGTGATTTGCCAAGTAAATTGGCTGGTTCCTACAGCCACAATGTTGTAAAAAATCACACTTGCTGAGTTCCCACAATACATTAAGCTAAGCTAAGTATAAAACAAACTCATAATTATAGCACACAAGATGTGTAAACCTTTTCATTGAATTGCAACAACCTTTTCAGATTAGTTTTTTGTACATGGGTATCTGTCTTTTCTAGTCCTACCAAAAATTAAAGTTGAATGAAAATGCTGCGCTTTTATTTTCACTGTAATGTGCAAAAACTATGCAATTTTGTTTAATTGACCTTACCAAAATGATCTTCCTGTATTATAGAATCATCGGAATTGAATACTAAACAATCCACCAACATCTCAAAAATCTTTCCTGATATTGGTCAGCTAAGCTCTTTCTGAAACTCATCCATTTATATTATAAGAATGTTGTAATTTTTAGCTGACATATCACATGCTCCTAGAGACCCTAGTTTAACGATTATTTCCTTCTTGGCAAGTCAGCGTCTCCCTACTAGTTCTGAATTTCAAATTTACAGACTGTCTTTCTACATATAATTCCTTTATGACCTTTCTCTGACCCATTTTTTTGCCTCCTGCAGATTTTCCACTTATTTTTCCATCCATGCGCCAAAATGCTTACATTGCAATGTTCTAATCAATGGATATAAATATTACGATAATGATAAATGATGACTTAGGATTATAGAAAGTAAACCAAACCTCCAACAGAAATTTGAGTTAATGTTGGAGGGATGATTCCCCCCACACTTAGCTCCTGAGTTATGTGTACTTCTGATTGACGGTAATTTTTGACCCAGACTAATTGCCAGGTTTGATTCTACTGCTATTATTTTCTAAATTTTCAAGCAGATTATAACTAATTAAAGCTAATAATTACTTTTAAAGGGGGTTTATATGTTGTATATTTGTAGCTTCAAAACAGAGGGGCTAGAAAATATTTCTTCAATTTCCTAATAGGTTGCTTGGCTGTCTTCCTGGTCTGTAAAATTTGAAGTGTTGTGTGAAACTGCTTGTTATCGAAAAGAGAAGACAAACATGGCATGGAAGCTAATACAGAGAGAGGAGGGGGAAAACCATTCCTATTTACACTGCTACTTTACAATAGAGAGCAAAAATATTGATATCATTGGTAGCATATATCTATTTAAACCACCTCTGCCTTTATTTATGCTCTGCAGTATTTCCTCCTATAGTGGAAGGCTATTCCATTTTTCCTATTTGTTTTTGTTTTGTTTTTGTTTAAGACACAAACAACATTCTCAGTCTTCAGATTATTTATTTGTTATTGCTTTCTTTAATAACATATACAATCATGAGTAGCTTTTGTGAATGATGACATGCCACTACTGGCTGACAACATTCAAAGCAGTGTTATGCTCACATATAAGACATAGATGCATTGTAGTCATTGCACTAAATATTTTTACTTCCCATGCTAGAAGAGATGGACTGAATGTAGAACATAATTATTTTCCATAGTACCACTTACTGACAGCACATAGGTGGACTTTATGAGCTGAACCGAAGGAGAGAGAGCTTCAGGCTTGTAAGCACATCACATCACTTATGAACTAATCCATAGGAATAGCTTACCATTTTTTTGTTGTTGTTCAGGTGCAAGAAAGTCCTGAAAGCTTAAGTGGTATAAGTAAAAATGTGAACATTGTCTTGCAACCCAGCAAGAACTGCAATTGTGGTTAATGTATGGTAGAAGTCTAGAACTGAAGTTTGTAGGTGTAACATCAACACTCCAGGGAGAATATAATACAATAAGGCAAAGCTGAGTTTAACTAATGTTGGTTGTGTCCCAACCCCGCTAGTATTTGAATTATGACAATACATGATTTGGGCCCTTGCTTTTGGGCAAAATCAGCTCTTACTTAAAGAAGAACAATGGAATAAACTTCTTATGTGAACCTCTTCACATATTTACTGCTACTCCTAAGACTGGTATAAAGTTTTGGAGGAGACATTATTAGTATCCAAAGGGGATCTTTTGGTATACATGAGCAAATGAAAACATACAACCTCCTGACAGGAAGGAAAGTTGGTCTGCAAAAAATATGCTACAAGACCTTGAAAATCTACAGGTAGATAGAAGCTGTTTTGACTTGAAGGATAAATTGTCTCATTTTGAAGACATCAAAATAATGTTCCTGATTTTCTTTCCACTGGCTTTCAATATAGATTATCTGGAAAATAATTATTTTACAATTAAAAAGCATCCATCTTAGATCTTCTCACGAACCATTATGAGGATTCAAATCATAGTTCATGTGCAAGTATATATTTTTAGAGACTGAAAAAAGGCTAAATCCCTCTGAAACATCGTAGATCTTCAACAAATATTCAGCTTTTTTTAAAAAATAAAAATCTCCAACCTTAACTCTAGCAAGATATAAGTACCTTTAAGAATAAACTAGGAAAGGTAACCCTTTTCTCATTCTGGAGCTCATCTTCAGGGAACATATTTCTCACCCAAATGAGAAAGAGAGATTCTGAAGAGAGGTTAGTTCCCTAAGGAGGGGCTCCAGCACGAGTCCGAAAGCTTGGAAGACTAAACTTCTTGTCTTGGTGACCGACTCAGATTGGATTCTGCAGTACCAATAATCTGTAACAGTGCTTCTCAATTTCAACACCTTTAAGAAGTGTAGACTTCAACATCCAGAAATCCCTGGCTAGTCATATTGGCTGGGAAATTCTTGGAGTTCAATCCACATAGCTTAAAATGGTTGATATAGAGGAACACCAGTCTGTAAGCTTCCCAAAATGTATTAGCAGGGTGATCAAAAGCAAAGCCTGCTAATTTAAATAGCATATGTTTTTCCTCCCTGCTTCCCACAGCAAGGAGGTACACAAACAATGCTTTTGGGAAGACGAGAATTGAAGTGATGGAAAAAGATTATGTCCTCAAAGTTCATTTCAAAAACAAATGAATTAGGACATTGCTGCTCCTCACATTTATATGCATACATTCAATTTTTATTAATGCTTTATATATCTCTAATGTGTGAAAATATAAAATCTGTGTTTATAACATTTACTTTTTATAAAGCTTATACATAAATATCTTTTCTTAAAAAAATAGTGCAATAAATTGTCATCTTTCCAATGACAGTTGGTGTCAGTGTAATAGTGGAAAGTAAATTCAGTGTAATAGTGGAAAGTAAATTCTGAAATTTGACTATTAAATATGGCTAATCCAATGGAAAGTCCAGTTACATAAATCTTTCCTCATGATTTCTGTGGGTTTCTTTAACATTGTTTTTTTAAATGGGAGACTTTTTAAAATTAAATGTTAAGTTAAATCCATCTACTGGGAATTTCCCTTCTTTGCACATGTATCAAAATTTTGGAAGCACGAGGGAGGGGGTAGGTCAGAGAATAGTTTGGAAAATTCACAATAAATGAGCAGGAAAAAAACTCATGGAATGTTCTTTGAGGTTCAAAGATTATTTGGGGAAAAGCTATTACAGTTTAAATTGAACTATAACTCTGGCCTTGTTGATTTGAGCTGATTAGAACTAAAGTTCAAAAACATGCAACATCTGCCACATAAACTAAAACAAGAAATAATCTTAAATTTCTAATGCTGAAATACCAAATTTATTTATTAGATTTTATTTTATCCTGCCTTTATTACTTTATAAGTAACTCAAGGTGATGAACATACAGTACATAATAGTCTTATATTCTTATATTTATATTCTTATCTGTTTTTCTCTAACATTTTGGTAAACAGATAAATGCCTATAAATACAATAAATATAGATGAATATTTGTGCAATCCATGCCCACCTCATGAGTTTGGTAGCTAAAATATTTGATCTAAAACTTGATCTGAATCTATCCAGCATAGTTTGGTGTCAATGACATTCCTGTTGATTCTGTGCACATTGATCATTACCTAACCAGGCATCTTGATCTCCTGTTTTCTTCCTCCAGTTGATTCTTACACAATTGATGGTTTTATTTCTACAAACCACTGTGCAACCACATCTCCAAAGCAGGAGTAAATATAAGAACAGATCCGATCACAGACACCACCAAAAACAGCCACAAGAAGATCCGGTCAAGAACCTGAGCTACAAACTTCCAGTCTTGCACGACCTAGGAGAGAGGAGGAAAATAAGAGTTGTGAGTTCAATGCACAGTTTATACAAGTGAAGGCATGCTTTAAAAAATACTTGGAACTTAAGCCATCAACTCTCACCCTTCAAAGTAGGCAAGATCCGGAAACAGAGATTGTAGGAATGATCTTTATCTTTTTAGGATTTTCTTTTTGTGAATCTGTTAGAATATTACAGTAGAATACTACCATACTTTATACAGTACAAAAAAAAAACCCCAATCAGATGGAGTTACTCTGGCTTTTCATCTTGTGCTTTCATCTTTCCTAGAATTGAGTGATCTTTTTTAAACCTCTCCCATCCTTAATGGGCCATTCAACTCTTCTCTATTCCAAGAGCCGAATTTATGTTCCATCATATTAATTTATGCTTGATAACTCTGTAAAGCACAGCGGATCACTAAGGATCCATGGCATTAGGTAGAAGGTTGCCTTCAGTGGTGGGTCTATTGTTGTTGTTGTCTGTAAGTCTGTTGTTCCATAAACATTGATATTATCTTTCGGGGATATTGAATATTGGGCATGACACATAAAATGTATATAATTTTTTTTTTCCAATGCAGCTTATCAAGCAGAGCTGGCATGAGCCACGAGTTCCTGCTAGTCTCCTTCACTCATATATAGAGATAGGATTGCAACTTGGACAAACCAAAATCAAAATCAAATCTGCTTATAGCCTTTTCATGTTCTGTAAAGTAGAGCTTTAAAAAAAATCCTTTAGCAAAACAAGATGACAAGATAGCAAAACAAGATAGTTTAGGGAGTGCTACATGACTGAAATTATTCATCAGGTAGGTAAGTTAATTACCGTATTTTTTACACTATAAGATGCACCTGGCCATAAGATGCACCTAGATTTAGAGGAGGGACAAAATATATATCAGGCAGAACCTGAGAGGACTGTGCCAGCTCTGCCTGTGCCAGCTCTGCCTATTGACTCCTGCACTGTGGAAAAGAGAAAGAAGAAGAGGGCAATGACAAAGACAGAAGAGGCGGGATTCAGCACTGTAAAAGGACCCTGCCATCGCGGTCCGGCTGCTATTCACCAAAGGACTGACACAGACATTTCCACCCACTTTTGGGGAACGTAAGTGCGTCTTATGGAGCAAAAAATATGGTACTTAATTCTATTTCTCAGATTAATAGTAATAAGCAGTATTCCCCTTTGGAGCAGAAAAATATATTCAGAAACACGGACGGTATTTATGTTGGAAGCTAACAATTTATAACCGGTACGTAATGCATCTGATTACAGTTAAGTCTAATATTAACCATTTTCTGATCTTAACTTCATTCTCTTTTAAAATGCCAAGCACAATCATTTCTTTTAATTTAAGGGTGAACATAGGGTAAAACGTTTTCCTTTGATAGACATTTGTCAATTTTTACTGGATTATCTAGGATAAGGAAGTTGATGTTTTCTCGAAACGTTGAGGTCTGCAACTTCACAAGCCCCAACCATCATTGCCAATGGCCAGGGATTACTTTTCTTTGCTTTAAAACTTGGCCAATGCAGGATTAGAAGAATCCTGGCCCAATTTTGCAACATATTCTAAATTTACAAATGTAAGAAAAAGCTTTTCTTACATTCAAGATTACTTTGTCCAGTTTGCTGTGACCTGATGATTTGTTTAAAAATGCAGGTTTGAGTTCTTCTCTGATTTCGGAACTAGAATATAATACAATTCTTTATTGGCCAAGTGTGATTGGACACACAAGGAATTTGTCTCTAGTGCATAAGCATAAGAGTTACAATCATTAATCATAAGATACAAGCAACAAATGATAAATCATAAGGAGAAGGTAGTAGGAAAGATGAAAAATTAAAAGATGAAAAATTCTAAGATGACAAAGATGAGAAGGATAATAGCAATACAACTATTTCGTCTCTAAGACTAAAACACTGCTGTGGGAATTGGGAGATATGAGGTAAATGAAAAACTGACATCAGGCCACTCTTGATTCCTAACTTACCTGCCTAATGAAGTGCTCCTTTTTGACATGTGTAGAGATATATCTAATGGAATCGGCAGCTTTTTCCAAGAATGCAACCACCACCTTTTCTCCATCTTTCAACTGTTTGTTTTTATGCTTTCTCAGCTTTGGTTTTAGAGTTCCTTCTGGATCAGCGAAGGCAAAGCGATCCACGTATCCTTTCATGAAGAGCAGTCTAGGCAGCTTCTGAAGGAAAAGTCTTTTCACCCAGGGAGCCATGGGATGGTAGGTGGCCGAGGAACGATGGTGCACGTTAATTACAAAAACGGTCACAATGATTGAAAGCGTGACAAAAATCATGATGAACAACAAGTACTCGCCAATCAGGGGTATGACTTTGGAGGAAGAGGGGATGATTTCTTCAATAACCAGGAGAAAAACTGTGAGGGAAACTAAAACAGAGGTCGAGAGTGATAGTTTCTCTCCCTCATCTGAGGGCAAGTAAAAAACGAGCACCGTTAAAAAAGATAGTCCTAGACATGGGATTATTAAGAAAAGTGTGTAGAACAGTGGGAGGCGTCTTAAGACAAAAGAGTAGGTGATGAATGGGTAGGAATATAATCCGTCTTTTCGGTTTCCTTTCATTCCTTTGGCATTTAGGATTTCCCATTCCCCATTATCAAAAAAGTCTGTCCTATCCACATTTTCGTCTACTAGGATCAGGTCAACCATTCTGCCATCATAGGTCCATGATCCAAATTTCATGGAGCAATTCTGCCTGTCAAATGGGAAGAAGGTCACATCCATTGTGCAGGAACTTTTGTAACTGGCTGGAGGTCTCCATACTACTATCCCATTGTACTTAATTATTGCTTTTGTCATCAATGAACCTTCAAAACGCCCATCAGCACTAGAAAGGATAGAGGAGAAAACTATTCTTCAATTACATATCATGCTGCTTGTTCCAATAATTTTTTTCCTATTGCTTCCTATTGCAGTTAATAGTGGTAGCCCAATTCCCAATTCTTTCCCCTTGTTTTCAAAGGATACTATTTCTTGTGAGTTCATGTTTGTGGAAGTTAATGCCTGTCTACAAATCAGACCTCAGAAATAAAACTTAAAAAGATTTAGGAGAGTTGTTCCTTGTGGCAAAACCTATCCTCAAATTCGAGTTTTCTTAGAACACTTTCTTGACTTACTAGCCTGGGAGAAGTCCCACAATCAGATTTCCTTAGACTAAATTGTCAGTCAGCATGCTTCACACTATGCCTATAATATTTAATCAATTAATTCTAGCAGGTAGCAATCCTAAGTGGGATGAGGAAGAAAAGGAGATGTAGATGAAAAACAACCTTTATCTTAGCTGTGCCCTGTTTGTGCCACTATCCTCACATCTTAAGCATGGTTTTCAATTTGTTTTGATTGCTTCAATAGTAAGAAAATGACATTCATTATTTCCCCACAATTCCTGAAGATCCAAGGTATTCCTAATCTGCCCATAGAATATATTTTTGCTTCTATCAGCTACCTTGCTCTGGGCTCAGAGAACCAGCTGGCTCTAAGACACCCGAGAAGCATGTTGAGGGATCAGACGTTTTCCTCTAAGTTTGGACCACTTTCTTCACTTTTGGATTATAAAGTCTACAGCATCAAATGTTACTTGAAAATACCTCCTCAGTGAACACAATATGTGGTCTAATTCATTGCTTTTGATCAAATTAAATTATTCTTTATATTAATTAGGAAGTATATTTAAATATTTCAAGAAAGTACTGATACAGCAGGAATTGAATGAATATTTTTGAAGTGAGGCTGAAGCATATGGACTCCCTCTATAGAGTTTGAGAAAACTTGTTTAGGTACATTTCATTTAGACCAAAGAAATCCAGGTACAAATGGAAAACCACTACAAACAACAGTAACAAACACTTCACAGATTTGCACTTGAGTTGCTATGCCAATCCTAATGGTTAATGAGTATTGTCAGTTTCAGCCAAGATATTAACTGGATAGCCCTTCAGATCTCTCTAAAACAGAGGATTATCTTTGAGAAACTAGGACAGCTGGCCACCCCCTCCCTGCATTAGGATCCCAATACTCACTTTTCAAATAAAACAATATCAGGGAGCCAGAGAGATTCAGATGGAACCCGAATTGCAGTGATCCCACCATAATCTTCAGGATTCCAGCACAATTTGTGGTCGATCCATTCCTGCAGTAAACAGCAAAAAGGACCAGATTTCCATTTCAGTTTCTCCAGTAATCATTCCGAGCTGAGAATAACGTTGGAGAATCTTATCTTATCTTAAGTGACTTTCCAAATATTGCTGAACTACAATTTGTATAATTTCTTACGCTTTGAAAGGCTGGATGATGCTGTTGAAAGTTGTAAGTAACATCTAGACAACCTTATATTTTCATAGTCATTTTCAGGTCAATATATAATTGCTAGCCTGCTGAATCAATGCTTAATGTAACATTTTCTTCTGTATGTGGATATAACGTCAGGATTAATACCTAAAAATCAACTATAATGTATTTAATGTAGTTTGGCGTATTGAATAAAAAAGGCTTGTTCAACAAATTGGACTTTAAACAAATAGAAATACACCTTTCCAATAATACCAATAAAGATTTTCAGTCATCCAGATAGAGGTGTCTGGAAATTGAATCATAGCAACTGACTTCTGAAAGTTTCTGAAGACTGGAGAAGCGACCTAGACAAACAGCAAAACCAAAAAGAAAAGTTCAGCTGACTTTGCCTGACTCAACTGCCAGACTTTTCCAAGAATGTACCATTGACTTGGAACATCCTCCTCGAAGTCAAATATCCTTACCATGCAACTTGATTTTCCCAAGTTTTTAAAACTTTAGGATCTCCTAGGGATTACCATGATTATTTAGCCAAGTTTGTAATTTAATATTCTTTTCCAGGATATATGTTCAGTTATTCGCAGTTAATTGCCTGCCACTAGTTCAGTCAATAAGTATTACATAATTGCAATGCTTAACACTAATTTGCTTTCATTTCCTAGTTGTTTAACTTGCTATTGCTTCAGTTGCAGTAAGGACATTGCAATTTTTAACCTGTATTTGTATTCTGTACATTGTCCAGATAAGTCTTCTTGTTGAGCAACAGATGAATTGAATGATTAATAAGGACATATTTTTCATAATTAACTTTCTCCTTCTAGACCATACAATCTGGTCTAGAATTTGCATGGAATATATTTTAGTCCTGAACAGCAGGCTTTTCTCACCAGAGCTAACATAGCCCTGCTGCCTTCAACACGGTTATGATCTAGGATTCTACCCTTTATAAATGTATGATAGAATAGAAGAACAGAGTTGGAAGGGACCTTGGAGGTCTTCTAATCCAACCTCCTGCTTAGGCAAGAAACCCTATACTATTTCAGACAAATGGTTATCCAATCTCTTCTTTAAAACTTCCTGTGTTGCAGCATTTACAACTTCTGGAGGCAAGTTGTTCCACTGATTAATTGTTCTAATTGTCAGGAGATTTCTCCATCTGATGGTGTGCAGCAGCAGCCAAAAAAACCTAATGCAATCCTAGGTTGCATTGACAGAGGGATACAATCAAGATCAAGGGAGGTACTAATACCACTCTATAAAACCTTAGTAAGACCACACCTAGAGTACTGTTCTCCACACTATAAAAAAGATGTTGAGACTCTAGAAAAAGTACAAAGAGCAACCAGGATGATTAGAGGACTGGAGACTAAAACAAATGAAGAACGGTTACAGGAACTGGGCTTGGCTAATCTAGTGAAGAGAAGGACCAGAGGAGACATGATAGCAGTCTTCCAATATTTGAGGAGCTGCCACAGAGAGGAAGGGGTCAGGCTATTTTCTGAAGCACCTGTAAGCCAGACAAGGAATAATGGATGGAAATTGAATAAGGAGACATTCAACCTGGAAATAAGGAGAAACTTTCTGTGAGAACAATCAACCAACGGAACAGAAGTTGCCCTCGGAAGTTGTGGGAGCACCATCACTTGAGATTTTCAAGAAGAGATTGGACTGCCATTTGTCAGACATGGTGTAGGGTCTCCCGCTTGGGCAGGACTAGATGACCTATAATGTCCCTTCCAACTCTGATTATCTATTATCTGATGTCAGAATAATGTATTAAAGTATGATTTTTGTCCATCAACTCAGGAACAGCTAAAATAGTGTGTGTCTTCCAGTGTTCTGGGTGAAGAGCATAAAGACACATGTATGAGCAACAAAACACTAGGAGACTTGAACATTTTCAATTTTAAAAGGAGATAAAACCTACCAAATCATCATTTCCCAGTGAATATTACAACAGTTCTCTTTCCCACCTCTACCTCAACATTTCTGACTGGGATATAGCCATGTTGGCCAGCCACCAAATTGTTTCAGTCTGAGGCAATGTAGTCACAAAACTATTAAAAAAATGTCAGAGTTGCTGTGGGTCAAGACATCATACAGCTATATATCTAATGGCTGTTTGTTTGTTTTTTAATGGGAATGCAAGGAGCAGCCTAGGGAAATATTGAGGCAACACAATTGTGACCTTTGAAAAAGTAACAGCATCAATCTTAGCAGTCTTAGCAATATAAGACTTCACCAAGGGGAAGGAAGTTCTGAATAATCTTTGGGTCAAGGGATGGGCAGGTAGAAAATATGTAAGTCAATATAACATATCAGAATTGTCATTTTAACAAAAGCAAAATGAAACCCAGATCTCTTCTATTTAGCCTCTTAAAATTACTTGGTCTTGAGACATTGGTTGGCATCTATTCTTTTTATGTCATGTAAAACCTCCCACACTGATTTTTACAGACTGATATTGAAAAAAAAAACACATCATTTCCCCCCCCCCCTTGCCTCGTCCTACTTTTGTTGACTTTACACACTGCACTGCGTAATTGCTGCATCTCAGAACGGAGTCATTCTTACAGTAATAATAAAAAAAATCTCTCCACTTTTATTTATTATTTATAAAGAGGTTTCTTTATTGCCTTGTTGGTAATGCAAAAAGCCAGAAGAGTGAGAGTGCTGACTAAAATCAATATTAGCAATGAAAGCTTCTTCTTGCAGAGAATTTAGACAGAGAGTTCTTAGAAGATGGGATTCCTCCAAACTCTCCCATTCCGAATATTATGTTTTATTTTTTTCAAATAACCTGTCCGTTAGCTTCATTTATACTTTATCCATATGCATGCCTTACACCAGAGGAATAATTGCGGTCTGTGGGATTCAATTTTTTTAACAACCAGTTCTGTGGGTGTGGCTTAGTTGATAGGTGTGGCTTGGTGGTCATGTGACTGGCTGGGCATGGCCAACTCAATATCACTCACATCAAGGCACCCATCTCCTCGCCTGGCTTTCGTGACTGTGGGGATGCTGCAACAGTCGCAAGTGTGAAAAATTGTCATAAGTCACTTTTTTCAGTGCCATTGTAACTTTCAGTGGTCACTCCACACAAGCAAAGTACCAGCAAAGGAGGAAAAAAAAAACTCCAGAGAAGTGCCTGAGACAGGAAGTCTAGTCCCACCAAGAATGTAATAAGGGTTAACGGAGAAGCAGTTTCTGTAAGCAACACCAGAATGTTTCCTTCCTGCCTTCCTTACAGGATTAGGCCAGTAATTTCTTCTAACAACTGGTTCTCCGAACTGCTTAGACTGTTAACAACTGGTTCTAGCGAATAGGTGCGAACTGGTAGAATACCACCCCTGATTTTCCTCTATGGCAGGGGGCCCCATGACCCACTACTGGAAGGTGGCCTATTTGAACCAGAACCACGTGAGTGGCAGGCAGAGATGGTATTCAGCAGGTTCTGACCAGTTCTGGAGAACCGGAAACGGAAATTTTGAGCAGTTCAGAGAACCAGCAAATACCATCTCTGACTGGAGATTTTGCAGTCTCCTTTCCCTGCCATGCTCACAGAACTGGTAGTAAAAAAATTGGAATCCCACCACTAGTGGCAGGCTATGAGTGGGGCTATGCACGCAGGTGTGCATAGGCCCACTCATGCGAGCAGTGGGCCCTCTCTCACACAAATAAAGCTGTGCGTGCATGCCTTCCCCTCTCAGAAAACCACCCTCTCTTCCCCCCCCTCCCTGCTCCAGGCCTCCAACTTAGTAAGATTGGGGAATGATACTCTATGACTTCTCCATCTTCTCTTTCTACTTTTCTCCTGTAACCTTCCTCCAACCTTCAAAACTCATCATCTCCATATATTATTCTACTGCTCACACTCTCTCCCTATGCAATCTGTTTTTCTCCCATCAGTGCTAAAAGGTTTTTTTTTTTTTTGAATGGTGCTATTACAATCCAAATAGCATAATCAAAACAACACACACCAAAAAAATAGAAAATAGATTATACAATAATAGAAAAGGGTTTACTTTGAAGGGGGTGGTGAACTCTTGACTTGCCATGCAAAACACCATCTGGTCTTCAAGCCAATAGAAGTGATGCATTTCTGACCTACATAATGTATTTTGGTGTTAGATGCTAAATGTTCGCAGCTCTCTTGGATGCATTCCCTAGAAAATAATGGGCATGTTCCAGGCTTCCCAAGGAGCAAGGAGAGATATTTCAAATTAAATATGCACAGAATTGGACTGTGCCAAGGTGTTTAACATACACTGCAATTTCTCCCACTGCTTAATTTTTGACCAAGTCATCTGTTGAGATGGGCCACCATGGAAAAATTTGGGATGATTAAATAGTAAATGAGGTGAGCATCACTCCTTCCCTGCTCAAAAGGCTGCTTCCAGGTGGTGTTATTTTAAGCGATCATCAGGTCTCTGCAATGCTTAGTACATTAACTCAATCTCTTTATTTCATCCTATTTTCTTTAATTAAGTGGTGTAATGTGCTGAGAAATTATTCACCCTCTTTGAAGCTTATGTGCACCCGATATTAATAATCAATTATATACGGGAAGTAAATGATGCAGATTTAATTTTTCTCGTTACTTGCTGACATCTCCAAAACTGTTTCTTTCCTTATGTGACTTAAGCAAGGTTATTCACATTTTTATCAAATACTGGGTTGTGAAACTTGGGTCTTTAGAGTCATATGCACCCATTGGTTTATTCCATGCTTGTTTCTAATGTTTTTTGTGATTAATCAGTGCAAATCTGTGGGAAACAGTGGTGCTATTCTACCGGTTTGGCCTGGTTCTGGTGTACCGGTAGCACCGAAGATCGGCTGAGACCGAATTAGTTCTCTTTGATGAGCTGCAGGCTCACCCACCTTTATTTTTGGGTGGACAATGCCCTAACTTCCATATCAACCTTTGTTCCCTGCTTTTGAAGCATAGCTGCTTTGCATAGCACAGCAGATTGCTGTGCGTCAGCTGTTGAAGCTACAAGGATTGCAGGAGGTGAGTAGGAAAGCCTCTGCACATGTGTTTGGACAAAGTGTGTGCATGCACGCAAAGCAAGCCCATCAAGCCACGCCCACTGAATCGGTGGTAAACCACTTTGAAACCCACCACTGATAGAAAAGGCTACTTGTCACCTACCAGGGAGGGAGGGAGGGAGGGAGGGAGGGAGGGAAGGAAGGAAGGAAGGAAGGAAGGAAGGAAGGAAGGAAGGAAGGAAGGAAGGAAGGAAGGAAGGAAGGAAGGAAGGAAGGAAGTAAGTTACCTCATCCACTTTTTGCTCTGGTCCACCATTGATGAGATGTGATCGCCAAAGATTTATTTTGGGGTGGACAATGACCCTCATCAGAAAAATCTTTAGCACTATGACTGTCAAGAACAACTATCCAGATAAAAGAATCAGGTATTGCCAGGATGAGTTTATCTACTGGTAGTTCCTCATAATGTATGAGTAGGATTAGACATCATCTCTTCAACTGCATGTGTAATCACATGCAGAGGTAACCCACTTTTCAGCGTACCAAATCCCATGGAAAGTGTTAAGTACTGAGCGTGGGTGCGAAAGAATGGAGACGAGCTGGTGAAACGGTGAACTTCAACTCTTTATTTACATGGTGTGACAGCTCAAACTGGATGGCTGCTACAGCCTTCCTTATATAGGCAACTGATTAACTATTCAACCAATGAAAACCCCGGAGCGCTAGCTCCGTTAACCAATGAGAACGGCTCGTTAATGGCCAATCAGATTCTCCTGAACGGACCAATCTGATCTTGCCATTTAACGGCCAATCAGAAGTGCAGGGCCAGAACCCTGCACTTAACTTCAAACTCTTGATAACTTTATTACACGATTATTCATTCACAACACCCCTTCACCCCGGGTTCCGTTTATGGGGTGTGGTTACGTAGTCCTTGAGGGATGACAGTTGTTTTGTTAGTCTATTTGATTTTCGTTGTGCACCCAGTATTTGGCTGCACTCTTGTTGAGATAGGGCGTTGTTTGGTGAAAGGGGTGTCTCTGACTCTGAGTTCGAGTTTTCGTTATCACCAACAACTTCGGTATCACCCTGAGGTGAACTCACTCCCATCCCTGATTCCTCTTCACGTGTTTCCGTTCCGCTATTGTTCCCTTCAAAAAGGTTTTCTGGTAATTGAAGTTCATCTTCCTCTGTATCTTCCCCCCCCCCTCAGCATCAGAAGTCAGTAGTTTTTTCACATTTCGAAACGCCTGCTCTTCTCTATGTCCCCATACCCAAATTGCTTTTTTGTCCAATAAACGATGTAGGGGTTCAGCGACAGTTGCTTTGTGCGGCAGGAATACGTTATAAAAATTGATAAGGCCTAGAAACGCCTGGAGGTCGGCCTTATTCTGGGGTCTGGGAGCGTTTTTTATTGCTCTCAATTTGCTATCGGTAGGGTAAATGCCCTGACTGTCAATTAAATACCCTAAAAATTCGACACGATCTGTACACAATTTGTACTTATTTTTCTTCACTTTAAGACCTGCGTCTTTGAATTTCTGGAGGACCATTCTCAAGCGATCCCATAAAACTTTTGAAGTAGGGGCAGCAATTAACACATCATCAAAGTAGGGGACAACACCTTTAATCCCTTGTAATAGTCTTTCCATCAAGCTCTGAAAGATCCCCGGGGCTACACTCACTCCAAATTGGAGTCGTGTACATTTAAAGGCACCTTGGTGCGTCACGATCGTCTGTGCCTGTGCCGTTTTTTCATCTACCGGCAGTTGCTGATATGCCTGAGCTAAGTCTAGTTTAGCGAAGACTTTTCCGCCCCCCAGGGAATGGAGGAGGTGCTGCACCACCGGTACCGGATATACGTTTTGCTGCAGGGCGTGGTTCAGGGTGGCTCGGTAGTCCCCACAAATTCTAATTGATCCATCCGGCTTAATGGGTGTTATGATTGGGGTCTCCCAGGGAGAGTGATCGGTCGGCTCTAACACTCCCTGGGCTATTAACTTATCAAGCTGCTTGTCAATTTTTGGTTTAAGGGCAAATGGAACCCGACGAGGCTTAAGGCGGATGGGAGCTATTTTCGGATTAAGGTTAAATGATATCGGGGTCCCCTTGTACTCGCCTAGTTTTTCGGCGAAGACGTCCCTGAATTCTTGGACGAGGTCCTCCTCCCAGTCGCTGCTGCCGATTTGGTTAATGCCTGCCACTTCAATGCCAAGTGGCACGAACTATTGGAGGCCTAACAGGCTAGGCCGGTCCTTGTCGATCACAGTCAGAGGTAAGTACGCTGTACGGTTTTTGAACGAGACCCGGACTCGACTGGATCGTACAACTGGAATTCGATTCCCCTGATAGTCTTTAAGTATGAGTCTTTGGAAACGGAGGTCTTGACGCCGGATAGTAGGGATGAGTTGCTTGAGGGTCTTCCAAGAAACCATCGAGAGAGATGATCCCGAGTCGACTTCCATTTGGCAGGGCTAATTTTCGATGGCCACTTTAACTCAGATTTTCTTGGCATCCAAGGAGGAGGTATGACCAATAGTGATAGTTTGGTGAGCCTCTTCTCGTTTCGTGGGGCGGTTTAGGGTTCTGTTTCTGTAGGAGTGGTTCACTGGTTCTCGCCTTATAGGACGGTTTCCTATCGGTTGGTGATAGTTAGCCCCTTTCGGGGGATGGCTGGGTCCTAGGAGACTTCTATAGACCCGTCCGATGTGGCCTCGTTTCCCGCACTCATAGCAGAGCGCGTCGCGGAATTTGCATTCGGACCGGGGGTGGCTGGCCCCACAGCCAGCGCATGGGTGTTGGGACTTCTGGTAATTATCCCATTCGGACTGCAGTCGGACCTCTTCTTCGTCGCTGTCTGACGACGAAGAGAGGTCCTCGTGGTGGGCTGTCGGGAACTGCCTTTCTGACTTGGGTGAAAGGTCGCCAGTCGGTTGGTGAACTGGAGCGCGGTTGCGGCGCATTTGGGCAGCCGACTTCCTGGTTGCTTCTGCTGCAGTAGCATCAGTGATGGCATCGGCAAGGCCGATGTCGCCTTTCGCCATCAGCTTACTCTGCACATACAGCGCATCTAATCCCAGAACTATTCGAGGCCTCCCAGGTTTCGGAGGTCCAGGACGAAATCTGCAATGCTCTCTCCTTTCCGCTGGTTTCTTTGGTAGAATTCGTGCTGCCTTACGAGTGTTGACATGGTCGGTGCATAGTGGGCTCTCAGTAGGGGTTCGAGGACATCCCAGTCCATAGCCTTTACTTCTGCCGGTTTTGCTAGTGCCTTGGCCATCTTGAATACGGTCAGCCTGCAATGCATTAGGAATACTGCCCATTTCTTCCCAGTCGTGGCATCCTTCAAATTGTTGGTTTCCAAGAACATTTGGAAACAATCCATGTAGGATTCCCAGTTTTCTTGCGCTGGGTTGAATGGAGCGGGTGTTATGATGCCGCCGGACGTGGTTCCGCCGTTGTGCACTCTTAGCCATGTGCTTGGTTATTTTCTTCATTGCTCAGTCAGCTCTGACGTCTTCACATCCCATCCTCGTCGCCAGTGTTAAGTACTGAGCGTGGGCTCGAAAGAATGGAGACGAGCCGGTGAAACGGTGAACTTCAACTCTTTATTTACATGGTGTGACAGCTCAAACTGGATGGCTGCTACAGCCTTCCTTATATAGGCAACTGATTAACTATTCGTTAATGGCCAATCAGATTCTCCTAAACGGACCAATCTGATCTCGCCATTTAACGGCCAATCAGAAGTGCAGGGCCAGAACCCTGCACTTAACTTCAAGCTCTTGATAACCTTATTACACGATTATTCATTCACAACAGAAAGGGTCATCCATATTTTTAGATGCTGTTGGGATTAGATTGCAAATATGTCCAAGGGAGTCACAGAACAGTAAGTAGCAATCTTTGTAATATTGGAGCTGTAGTCTCACATTTGGGATTCAGCTTGAGGAAAGCTGAATTGTAGAAGTATATCTCAGTATATGAACTGGAATCTGCACCCAAAGCTGTCTTTTTACAATGACTGAAAGTTCAACTTTAATCCAGAGTTATTGTTAGACATCCAAGTGCTTTGGCAAGGAAGACATAATAATCTCCAAGGGCTGCTTGGGATTTCTTTGTCAAAATAATGAACAATGGGTATTTTTATATGCCCTTTCTTGCAATATAAATGAAGCTTTTCAGAACTGCAGACAGGTACATCAGGAAATAAAGAAGAAATTCAGAAAAATCTTGTTTTCAGATCCTCAGCTCCACAAACCTATAGCCAGAAAGTTGGACAGGGAACATTCTACACTTTAAAAAACCCACATTCATACAACCTCAGATTCTTGATGGTTTAAACCAGTGGTTGCCAACTGGTGATCCATTGCCCACTGGTGATCTGAAAGAAAATTTTGGTGGTCCGCAGAGAAATGTCACCCCCAGAGCACCCCCCCCAAAGCAATTAATCCAGGTTGTGCAGGAACACAAGTTTGCGCTGCCCACATGGCTTGAGGGAACCCTCCCCACCCACACACTTCTTACCTGGAAAACTTGCCTGCTAAGTTGCTATTTTTTTCCTCCAACCATCAAGTATTCTGCTGTGCCGGGAGATTTAGATTAGCTAGAAAGCAGGAAATCATTGGATTTCTTGCTTTCTAGTTAATCTTTAGATCTTCAGCTCTGCTTTTAAGTAGAGCTGAACCTTCCTTAGGACTGAAGCTACTATTTGTCAGTGCAGGCTCTGGTAGCCAATGGCAGATAGATAGATCTCTGAGTGAATCTGTGATTCTGTGAGCAACTCAATCTGCCTGCCTGCTTTGCCTGATTTTGGGTAAAAGTTGCTCTTTTTTATAAAAAAAAAAAATCAATAGTTACATAAATATTTATAATATTTACATACAAACCATGCCCAGCCAGTCACATGACCACAAAGCCACATCCACAAATTAGGCCATGCCCACAGAACCAGTTGTTAAGAAATTTGAATCCCACTCCTACCTCTGTCTATGTGTGTGTGTGAGAGAGAGAGAGAGAAAGAAAGAGAGGTTAGATAAAATCTCTCTCTCTCTCTCTCTCCCACCAACATCAGCAAGTCACTGCCAGTCAAAATTCATATTAGTGGTCACTGGGATTTAAAATTATGAGTTTGGTGGTCCCTGAGGTCCAAAAGGTTAGCAACCCCTGACCTGGAGGACAAGACTAGACAGGTTTGTAGTAAACTGTTGGAGAGAAAAGCATTGCTAAAATACAGGTAGTCTTTGATTTATGACCAAAATTGAGCCCAACATTTCTGTTGCTAAGCAAAATAGTTGTTAAGTGAGGCTTGCCCCATTTTACAACCTTTCTTGGCACAACTGTTAAGTGAATCACTGCAGTTACTAAATTAGTAACATGGTTCTTAACTGAATTTAGCTTTACCATTGACTGTGCTTGCCAAAAGTCGCAAAATGTGATCACATGACCCCAGGGCACTGCAAACATCATAAAAATGAGCCAGTTGCCAAGCATCTGAATTTGATCATGTGACCATGGGGATGCTACAACGGTTGTGTGAAAAATGATTATGTCACAGTTTTTCAGTGCTGTTGTTAGCTTTGAATGGTTACTAAAGGAACTGTTGTAAGTGAAGGAACAACTGTGCTGATTTTTCCTTCCGATTTCTTCTAAAGAACAGCTGCTACAGTTTTAGAAACAGGGCAGTTCTATAGCTGAAAAAAGTTACAATCCTATTGGTCTTTAACTTTCCCAATTCCCAATGCGCCAACCTTTTCTCTTATTGCAATAGCACTTAGACTTATATACCGCTTTACATTGTTTTTTACAGCCCTCTCTAAGCGTTTACAGAGTCAGCCTATTGCCCCCAACAATATGGCTCCTCATTTTACCCACCTCGGAAGCATGGAAGGCTGAGTCAACCTTGAGCCCGGTGAGACTCGATCTGCCAAATTGCAGGCAGCCAGCAGTCAGCAGAAGCAGCCTGCATTCTAACAACTGTGCTACCATGGCTCTTATGCTAGTAGAGGGCACTAGCAGTTCAGAAAACAGAATCAGTTGGTTGATTGTTGGAGGTTCTGACCCCATTTTGGTTGCAATGTCAGCAGAAGCCAGCATTACAATTATAGCTAATTCCCCACTGAGGTTTTTTTTTAAAAAAAGAACAACTAACATTCCATTGATATATTAACTATGCAATGTCCCCATTATGGTGCTCAAAGGCTGCTCCAGTTTACATAAACAAAGAGAAGAGCAATAAGGCTGATGTGGATTTATATTTAATGAAACTCTCTAATTCCCTTTCCAGAATATCACATGTGCCAGCCTCATGTCCTATACTGTAACTATTGAATAACTTAAATAAAATGCGCAAATGCAACTCATAAGGGAAAGTCCAGGGAGGCCATTTTATATATGAGATAGCAGTGTTGATCATAGTGAGCTAGAAGGAGAGACGAAGGACTCATTTCTTCTTATAGCCCTAGAGGGCTCATATATCTCATGTAATTATCTTGAAGCTGTATACAAACAACACAATTAAAATGACTAAATGCATTAATAATATGGTGAATTTATATATTAAAAAACCACATATGTATTAAAAAGAGATAGAAAGAACAGGGAAGCAAAACTAGAACAAGAAAGAACAAAATAATGCCACAGCATCAGTGCTGGGATTCAAAAAAAAATTACTACCAGTTCTGTGGGCGTGGCTTGGTGGGCTTGGTGTGGCTTGGTGGGTGTGGCATGGGAAGGATACTATAAAATGTCCATTCCCACCCCACTCCAGGGGAAGTTTACTGCACAATCCCATTCCCTCCCCACCCCACTAACCTGCTTTCCAGCTCCATTCTCCTGTGTAGGGCAACAAAAGAAGACCCAGACAATCAGCTGGGACTCCGGAGGCAGAGAATAGATGGGGGTGGGGCCAGTCAGAAGTGGTATTTGACGGTTCTCTGAACTACTCAAATTTTCTGCTACCGGTTCTCCAGAACTGGTCAGAACCCGCTGAATACCACCACTGCACAGCATTGTGTTGCAATGACTAGATTGTATGCTTCAGTCAGGTTTATTATCGCAAAGGCTACTTAGACCTCCTATATCAAAACATGAGGCAGGGAATGTTGTGGTTCCCATCCCCGAGGGATATACATCTGGTAGGACCCAGAAGAAAGGCCTTCTCTGTGGTGGCTCCCTCTCTCTGGAGCATTATTCCCCCAGAGATTAGAACGGCCCCCACTCCAACGCTCTTCCGGAAGGCGCTGAAGACCTGGTTCTGCCAGTGGGCCTGGGGAACGCAGAGTGGGATGGAGCCCATTAAATGGCTCATGTGATTTGCTGTCCCCGGGGTGGGAGGTTGGGGGTGATTTTCTTATATTAATTTATTTGATTCTTTTTATTAGTTTTACTGTTTTAAATGTGGTTTTATATTCTTTAAGATGCCTCAAGTCGTCATTGGCAAATAGGCGGCAGTATAAATCAAATAAATAAATATCAATCAGATAAATATCAATAAATAAATAAATAAAACTGGAAGCCTGAATTTGGCTCAGGGCCTATTAGCATGACATGGTGTACAGGAAAATGCCCCACTCAACCACTTCATTGCCACATTCTGATCCAGCAGAAGCTTCTGGATCAATTGCCAGGGCAGCCCCACCATAAAATGCAGTCTAAATAAAATGTAGTCTAAATGAAAAGCACCCACATAAATCACTATCCCTATTCAGGAAGGGGATATCTATTCAGGAAAGGCCATAGCAGATATGGTCCACTGAAGAGGGTTGACTAATTAAAACATAATTACACATCCCCTATCCCACCTCCCAGGTGTGTCCGGCTCCCTCCTTTGCCATCTTGTGTTAATGATTTTTTTTACCTGCAGTGTTATTTTTTATTGATGGTTTTAATATCTTTGTGTGTAAGCCACCCAAAGTCATTGGATATGAGATGGGAGGCAAATACATTTCACAGTAAATAAAAATAAAATAAAGAGACGCTAACTGAAGGTGGTAATTAGTGGTCTTGGCAATATGACATTGGAATTGAATGTTTGTAAGCCACCTAGAGTCACTTTGGAGAGATGAGAGGCAAATAGGTTTGGTAAATAAAAAAATAACATTTAGGGTCCTGCTGCAAGTGTTCAAAATACAATGTGAACATTGCTGTTCAAATACAGATAGTCCTCAACTTACAACAATTCACTTAGTGACAGTTCAAAGTTACAAAGGCACTGAAAATAGTGACCTATGACCATTTTTCACACTTACAGCATCCCCATAGATCATGTGATTTACATTCCAATGCTTGAGAATTGGCTCACATTTATGACAATTGCAGTGTTCCAGGGTCATGCGACCACCTTTTATGACAAACAACGTTAATGGAGAAACCAGCTTCACTTAACAATTGTGTTACTAATGTAATAACTGCAGTGGTTCACTTAACAAATGTGGCAAGAAAAGTCATAAAATGGGACAAAATTCACTTAACAAATTCCTCACTTAGCAACATAAAATTTTGGCTCAATTTTGGTTGTAAGTTGAGGACTCCCTGTACATTGGTTAAAACAAAAGCCATTTCTCCTAGCACTGATGAGGTTACAAAGTTGGGTAATAAAATACCTGCAAGAAAACCATCAAACTCAAAGAGCATCACGGACCCCCATTGTTCAACCCTGAGCTGCAAATATTCTCTTCTATTAGTAAAGCCATTTATATGATGCATTGGATGGCATTAGATTTGACATTTTTATAAAACATTAATTGGAAATATCCTTAAATATTAATTAATTAACCAAAGTATCTGTGACATTAGCCAATTTATACCCATTAAGGGGAGGCTAGATTTATAGATTCTTAGAACCAGATTGGAACATCTGTCTCACAAGCTGAAAAATATTTACAGGGATATTAAAACTCACTGATTACTAACAATTCAAGCAATTAAATGTTTTAAAATAATACCGTTCTATTTTTACCTGTTTCAGCCATACATTAGTTGTCATTAACTGGTTCTTTTCATCCTGTTGGAGAAGGGGGGGGGGGAGGAAGAGCAGGTCATTTATTTTTATTTTTTTTAAATATCCCCTATACCCCCAGCTACATTTTCTGAGGATATTTCACTTCCCAGGAGGAGCCCTATGTAAAATAATTAAACTTGAATGCTTTAAGATTGCTATTAGTACATAAGGCTAGAAAAGGAGGAGGATAAAATGACTTTACAAGTGTTTGCATAATTATTTGATTCAGAAGTAAGGTTTCCAGAGAACATCTGCAAGAAGAGAATATAGCCTCCTTGTCTCTTCTGGCCCGCAGGCATAGTCGAATATTGTTGGCCTTTTTGAATATCTAACAAGTTTTCTTTTCCTGAGAAGTTTTTTTTCCATCACATAATCAATTCCTTAATCAATTAACTATAAGTTAAGAAGCTCAGCTCTAATTAGCAGATTAATTAGTTGATTACCACCTTCTCCCTCCTGCCTGAAAGTCATAAGACCTTAATCAACTGCACCCCTGAAGGCCTTTGCCTCCTGAACAGCTCTAGAAAAAAGGAAGAAAAAAGGCACTGGAGACAAAATGGAGTCTGGAGGCTGATTGAAAAGAGGATCCATTTATTGATGAAGCAGAAGCACATGGGTGGTTCTGGGCAGCTGACCCACTGAGTCTGTGGGTGAGTTTTCCCGGACCTTGGCTGTTTGGAACAAGGATTTTAAAGGGGTTTTTAGTTGTGAGCTCAAAGGCTGCTTGGAACTGAACCAGATGGATATTTCTTCTAACAAACTGAAAAACCAGTATTTCTTGTGCTGGAAAAGTAATTGCATATACACTTAAGTTTACCTCCTTTCCTTTTCAGTTTTCCACTGTGATTTTTGCTGCAGGTGACAAGAAAGTCAAATGCTTCAAAACTGCTGAAAACTAAACTGTTAGCATGCCTTCCTTTTCTTCCTTTCTCTTCTCTACGTCCACTTTTGTCTCTTCAGATACCTGGTAATATCAGATATCTCTGTACTACCCTATATAGCAATAGCACTTAGACTTATATACCACTTTATAGTGCTTTACAGCCTTCTCAGCATATTGCCCCCAACAATTTGGGTCCTCATTTTACCCACCCCGGAAGGAGGGAGAGCTGAGTCAACCTTGAGCCTGGTGAGATTTGAACTGCCAAATTGCAGGCAGCTGGCAGTCAGCAGAAGTAGCCCACAGCAGGGGTCCCCTCGGTGCCGCCATCTTGTTTTGATGAGGAAGTGCTTCCGGTGAGCTTTTCTGGTTGGAAAACGGCGTTTGGGCCCTGAAGGAATCCTCACGCCTTAGTTTCATCGAAGGGGGGGCGGCTTCGAACAAAACTAAGGCGCAAGGATTCTTTCAGCACCCAAGGTGAGCCGAACGACCATCCTGAAGCTGTCCCGAAGCCTATCAACAAAAGTACAAAGGACGAGTTGAAGGTGGCAAGTGTTATGAACTAATAAGGTGTTTAAATAAAGTTTTAACAAACTTTAAGAAAAGCAGGGTTCTAATCCTGCACTTCTGATTGGCCGATAATAGCGATATCGTATTGGTCCGTTCTGGGAAATCTGATTGGCTGTTAACGAGCCACTCTCATTGGTTCAAGGGTTTAACACTTTCCATGTTTCTCATTGGCTAATAGGTCAGCAACCTACCCTATAAAAGAGCTGCTGCTGCCCTAGGGTTTTGCTCTGTTCAGAATGATTAATAAAGAGTTGAAGTTCACTGTTCACTGCCTCGTCTCCGTTCCTTGCACCCATGCGCAGAACTTAACACTGGCGACGAAGATGGGATGCGGAGACATCAGAGCTGACTGAACACTACAGAGCACCAAACAGAGCACGTGGCTGAAGGCACATCGACAACGGAAACCATGTCCGGTGGCGCCATACCACCCGCTCCATTTGACCCGGCACAAGAAGACTGGGACTCGTACATAGACCAGTTCCAGATGTTTCTGGAGACCAACAACTTAAAGGATGCCACTACGGGGAAAAAGTGAGCAGTGTTCATGACCCATTGCGGGCCTGCCGTCTTTAAGATGGCCAAGGCACTAGCGAAACTGGCTGAGGTGAAAACCATGGACTGGGATGTCCTCGCGCCCCTTCTACGGGCCCACTATGCACCCGCTGTACCAACGCTTGTCCGAAGACATGAATTTTAGAGGGACCAGCGGAAAGGAGAGAGCGTTGCATATTTCATCGTGGATCTCCAGAACCTGGGAGGCCTCTGTGGGTTTACAGACCTCGAAGAAGCTCTGAGAGACCGAATAATTCTGGGATTAGATGACCACACTACGCAGAGCAAGATCATGGCCAAAGGGGACATCAACCTTGCTGATGTCATCAAGGACGCTACTGCAGCAGAAGCAACCAGGAAGTCGGCCGCCCGAATGCGCTGCACCAACACACCACTCCGTCAACTTGCCAGCGATACCTCACCTCACTTAGGGAGGCATGCAACAGCGACCCACCATGAAGACCTCAAAGCGCCATCAGAAAGTGACGAGGAGAAGGTCAACCAGCTCAAGTCTGAACGTGACCAACGCCACCAGCGGAATCAAAGACTACCGCACCAATGCACGGGTTGTGGGGCAAACCACCTGTGATCAGACTGCAAATTCCTTGACGTGCTCTGCCATTTCTGTGGGAAAAGAGGCCACATCGGGAAGGTCTGTAGAAGCAAGCAAGGATCCAGCCCATTTCAGAGGGGAAACAACTACCGCCAAACCACAGGGAATCATCCTGTGAGTTGGGAACATTTGAACCACCAATGGAACAACCACTCCTACAGAAATAAAACACTGGCCACTTCAACGAGACGAGAAGAGGCACACCAAACCATTACAATCAGTCACGCCTCATCGCGAGATGCAAAGAAGATCCGAGTGAAGGTCACCATCGAAAACCATTCATGCGTGATGGAAGTAGATTCAGGATCGTCCCTCTCGATGGTTTCCTGGAAGACCCTTAAACAATTAATCCTGCCGTCCGGCATCAAGACCTCAAAGCCCAAAGAATCATACTCAAAGATTATCAGGGGAACCAAATTCCGGTTGTTGGATCCAGCCAAGTCCAAGTATCATTCAAAAATCGTACTGCGTCATGACCACTGACCGTCGTCGACCGTGACCAGCCTAGCTTGTTAGGCCTTCAATGGTTCGTCCCACTCGGGATCGAGGTAGCCAGCATTCACCAAACCAGAAGCGACGACTGGGAGGAGGCCCTCGTCCAGGAATTCCAGGACATCTTTGCAGACAAACTAGGCAAGTACATGGGGACCCCGATATCATTTAACCTTAACCCTGAAGTAGCCCCCATCCGCCTTAAGCCTCGTCGAGTACCTTTTGCCCTTAAACCAAAGATTGACGAGCAGCTCGATAAATTAACAGCCCAGGGTGTTTTAGAACCAACTGACCACGCTCATTGGGAAACCCCAATCGTGACACCCATCAAACCGGATGGATCGTTAAGGATTTGTGGGGACTACTGAGCCACCCTGAATCACACCCTGCAACAGAACGCTTACCCGGTGCCGGTGGTACAACACCTTCTCCATTCCCTGGGGGGCAGAAAAGTCTTCGCTAAATTGGATTTAGCATAGGCGTACCAACAACTGCCTGTAGATAAAAAAAACCGCAGAGGCACAGACGATTGTTACACACCGAGGCGCCTTTAAATGCAACCGACTCTAATTCGGAGTGAGCGTAGCCCCAGGGATTTTTCAAAGTCTGATGGAGAGACACTTGCAAGGGATCAAGGGGGTCGTGCCATACTTTGATGATGTTTTAATTGCTGCCCCGAATAGAGAAATACTAGAAAAACATCTTAAATTGGTTCTCCAGAAATTTAAAGACTCTGGCCTTAAGGTTAAAAAAAATAAATGTCAACTATGTACAGATAAAGTAGAGTTCCTTGGGTACCTAATCGATAAATAAGGCATTCATGCCACTAATAGCAAACTAAAAGCAATCAAAAACGCCCCAAGACCCAGAAATAAGACTGACCTCCAAGCTTTCCTGGGGCTCATTAACTTCTACAACATTTTCTTGCCCCAGAAATTGACCGTAGCTGAGCCCCTACATAGACTTCTCGACAAAAAAACAACCTGGGTCTGGGGACACCGAGAGGAGCATGCATTCCGACAAGTGAAAAACTTACTAACCTCAGATGCTGTTTTAATGCAGTATAACGAGACTTTGCCTTTAACAATTACATGTGACGCATCACCGTTTGGAGTAGGAGCCATTTTGAGTCATGTGTTACCAAATGGTAGTGAGGCCCCTATTGCCTATTTTTCAAGGACCCTATCAAAGGCTGAACGTAACTATAGCCAAATCGACAAAGAGGCTCTTGCTGTTGTATCTGCTGTGAAACAGTTTCATGAATATGTGTATGGATGAGTTTTTACTATTGTCACCGATCACAAACCTTTGCTAGGGATTATAGCGGGAGACAAGCCAACCCCCTATATATTGTCACTGAGAATGACTCGCTGGTCGGAGTTCTTAGCTGCATACAACTATAAATTACAACACCGCCCGGGGAAAACCATTCCCCACGCTGATGCATTGAGTCGTGCACCACTTCTGGAAACCATTGACGACCCAGCTCCAACCCTTATGACACTCCAGATTGAAATGCTACATTCACCGCCACTAACAGCCAGAGACATTGCGATCGAAACAAAACGAGATCCTGTCCTGGCATGAGTTCTTAGCTGGGTTGAACAAGGATGGCCAGTAGAACAAACCCCTGACGACTTCACCCCTTTCAGAAACCGGCAAACAGAACTTTTTTCGCAAAAAGACTGCATCCTATAGGGAGATAGAGTCATTGTCCCAGAGTGGTTGCAATGAGCAGTATTGAAAACATTGCATGATGGTCACCCGGCATCGTGCGTATGAAAGCGCTTGCACGAAGCTACGCGTGGTGGCTGGGCATCGACAAGCAGATCGAAGCCTGGGTGAAGACTTGTCTAAAGTGCCAAGAAGTCAGCAGTGCCCCACCTAGAGCAACTCCAAAAGTGGGAAACCCCCCGGGGGCCGTGGTCCCGCATCCACATTGACTTTGCGGGACCTACTAAGGGACATAAGTTCCTCCTAACAGTGGATGCCTATTCCAACTGGCTCGAGATCCATGAAATGAAGAATACTACAACCGAGTTTGTCATCCGAAAATTGAATAGGCTATTCGCAACGCATGGGCTGCCAGACGTCCTGGTCTCCGACAACGGACCCAGTTCACCGCCCTGGTGTTTGAACAATACTTCGCGGACCGGGGTATCCGCCATGCGCTAACTTCGCCAGCGCACCCTGCGGCTAACGGCAGGGCCGAGCGCATGGTACAATATGTTAAAAAAAACTCTCCACAAAATGGACTATGGGGACATTGACGACAAACTAAACAGAATACTCCTACTCCAACACATCACTCCGCACAGCGTCACCAACAAGACTCCAGCTGAACTGTTGATGGGACGCAAGCTCCGTTCCCACCTCGACCAGCTCCACCCGTCCTATGAGCCAGAGAAACCCTGTGGATCTAGCGGAAAATGCTGCGAGTTCAAGGTAGGCGACTTAGTTTTTGCTAAAAACCTGTCCGGCGAACCATTATGGGTCGAAGCAACCGTAATTCAAACCACCAGGCCCAGATCGTACCGTGTGCAAACCTGGGACGGAAAAATATGGAAACGCCATATAGATCAGCTTCTCTCTAGGCTACAACCCAGTTTCCACGAATCCTGTGACTCCCAAACTGAGGGGGGAGGGGATGTCGAAGAAACCGAATTCGAGATGGTGGAAAGCAGAAGCAAAGGAAGTCAGCAATCGAGCACAATACATGAAGAAGAATCAGGGAGGGGATCGGCCTCGCCACAAAGGAATACCTCAACAGAGGCAAGCCTGCAAAGATCGGAGGACAACAACGACAGAATTAGCGGCACCGAGTCGTCCAGTGAGGATGCGGAACCGCCTGTACTAGATATGTCCAAAAACATCCCGCCGAAACCGGACTACAGACAGAAACCGGTGGGACAGTGCAAATCCAATAGACAGTTAAAACAACCTACATATTTTAGGGATTACGTCACCGCACCCCTCAAACGGAACCCGGGGGGAAGGGGTGTTATGAACTAATAAGATGTTTAAATAAAGTTTTAACAAACCTTAAGAAAAGCAGGGTTCTAATCCTGCATTTCTGATTGGCACCCAAGCACAGAACTTAATAGCAGGGAGAAGCGGGGGACGGTTGGCTGGCTGGTCGCTCGGCTCGCCTTACTATGTGTGTTGCTGCCAGTACTGGGCCGCGGATCATTTTGTGATGTCGGTACCGGGCCGTGGCACAAAAAAGGTTGGAGGCCACTGGCCTACAGTACTGCACGCTGTGCCACCGTGGCTCATATGTCATATGAGTCACCTAAGTCATATCTTCCCTGAAGTAAAACACCTGATCTTGAAAGTTGCTCTGGACCCTTTTATAGCCATGCGACCAGAATAAATGCAGCTGTTTTGGCATTGCCCTTCCCTGTGACAAGCGGGGATTCCAGACTAGCAATTGGAAATCTTGCAGCCCAAGGCTGGGACATAACCAAGGCAGATTCCAAGTCTTTAATCATAGAACAAAATATAAATTGCTACAGCATTTGGCAAACAATTCCCTCTGGATTGAGCTGGCCTAGAGTCTTGATCTAAACTGGGCCTGATCAACAGTCTTTAGGCTCCAGTTCTGGAAAAAATATAGCTTCTGATTAGCTGCAACTCTGGCAAGAATCTGCTCCATGATAGGTCATCATATAAGCAGAAGCTCAAGAACATTTTCATCTCTCAAGCAATAATACCAAAAGTAATTGGTAGCTATAGGGACTAGTCGCTTTGATAATCTTTATCTCTGTGGTGTCTTTCCAAGTCAATCTTTACTCCTGCTGAAAATTCAGAGGAGTCCATGAAGTTTCTTGGCAACATTTTCAGAAATGAGTTGCTATTGCCTTCCTCCTAGGACTGAGAAAGAATGACACCACCAAATGGGTCTCATTAATAAACTTATCCTCCATTAATTTGTCTAATCTCCTTTTAAACCTACATAAAGTGATATATAATCAAATTCCATAGTTTAATTACATGTTCCCTTTTTTTCTGTCATCCACTTTTTGCCACTCAGCAAATTAGAATACTCCAATTCTTCTAACAAGGCATGGAAAAGAAATTTCCCTGACCAATTTCTATATTACTTAGCATTAACATTGGATCCTTCCATAATATGTAGCATTTCAGGCAGCAATTTCTGCATAAATGCATAATTTTATGTTTGATTTGGGATTTATTTTTTCTTCAAGCTTAAAGTCCTCAACGTTATAAGATTTTCTAATAAACAAGTTGCTTTACTGACTTCAATGTTATAAAGCTGCTTACTTGGTATTTTTTTCAAGTTCATAACTGCATTTAAGATTCAGTGGCTAAGACAATATATAGTATTTGCAATAAATACAGCATTTGCTCCAAAACATTATAATTACAATTTTATTTTAAATTTATTCCCCAATGTGAAATTTGTATTATCAGAGCAACTGCACATTGGATCTATGTTTCCATCAAAATGTTTAACACTACCCAAAATTGTTTTTAATTCAATTATTTTTAACTTAACCATTGTGAAGCTATATAAGAACATTATATGAGAGTTAAATGTGAATGTCTGGCTTCTATCTTTTCATAGATACTTACATTGTTTTAACTATTCTAAATGAACAGCAACTGTGAGTACAGTTGAACATTTAATTTATGAACAATTCATGCAGAAAGATCACACAAATTGATGATAATGACAACACAGTCATCAAAATGATCAGCACAAGTCATATAAAAATGATTTATATTGTATGTCAGTTGGGAAAATTGGTGGGAATATAGAGTTGAAACTAGTTAAAACATGGGAAATTCAAAACTAGTTAAAACATGGGAAATTCAATAAAAATGGATAGATTTGGCTCATAACGGGCCAAATTTAACTGTGGCTGTAAAGTGTGGATAACTGATGTGACAATACCAGGGGATAGTAGAAGGGAAGTCAAAGAATGGCAGAAGTTGACAAAGTATCAAGATCTGAAAATCGAAACTGAAAGATTATGACACAAACCAGTCTTGGTGGTCCCAGTGGTTATCAGCAGATGAGTGCCAAACCCAAAACATTTTGGACAGCATTTTGAAAATCTGTGTATTGATAATTAGAAAAGGCTATGCTGCTTGGATTTATACATGTAGTATACTATGCCAATATATCATCAAATAACCACTTCTGCCTATCCCAGGTCCTGGGGAGGATTCAACAGGTGCAAAAAAAATGCCAAATCCAATCTGAACACCTGGCTGGCTGTTGATAAACCATAAAAGTACATACCTTCATAAAATCTTTGCAAAAGTAAAGTGTGTAATCTTTTTGTAGGGTTGCAAATATAATCACATTTTTTAAAAAAAAAATGCATTTGTAGGCTTAATAACAAAGGATCTATATAGCCTGTAAGATCTGGAGGATGTGTCTCTATGCCCTTTGCAAGGGTATACACATACAAGTACATGCATGTACAAAGAGTGAACCTTGAATGTTACTCTGGCAAAGAACAATTGGAAGAAATTATCAAAGGGTAGAATAGCAGGGCTCAAGGTATTTTATTATATTTTGACCAGTACTACACCATCTGTGTTTACAGCCTATATATACCAGCCCAAAACTTTATGCATGCACATAGCAACAAATAGAAAAAAATGGAAAAAAAATTGCACGCCGTAAGCATGAGCTATGCTTCCTATAGTCACATACCTTTCAGATACTGTATCTGTATTCCTGAACTGCCACTCTTAAGACCCCCTAAAGCATGGGTCTCCCAACATGCTGGCTGAGGAATTCTGGGAGTTGAAGTCCACAAGTCTTAAAGTTGGCCTGTTTGGAAACCCATGCCCTAAAGCAGGGGTCTCCAACCTTGGCAACTTTAAGACTTGTGGACTTCAACTCCCAGAATTCCTCAGCCAGCAACACTGGCTGAGGAATTCTGGGAGTTGAAGTCCACAAGTCTTAAAGTTGCCAAGGTTGGAGACTCCTGCCCTAAAGCAATAAGGGTATATATTTTGCTCTCCTTCAGCTTGGATTTGAGCTCCCATAATCTCTAACCAGCATGGCTGATGGTTATATGAAAAAATAGCCAGTCCAATCACATCCTGATTAAATAAAGGGAAGGAAAACAATTTCATTGTTATTAAATATTAACAAAAAGTCATTAACAAGATTGATGGAGACAAACAGGAGCATCCCTTATCAAGGGAAATAATGTGATCGCTCCTATCAATGAATGTTAGAAAAAAATTAGTTTAAAGATTACCTACCACATCTACAAGCTGAGAGATCTTCAGTCCAAAATATACCTTTATGGTATCATTAGCATGTTTTACTGGCCTGATCCATTTCTGATATCCATGAAACAAGTGTCGCAAAAGAGCATCTTCATTCTCAGCAAATGAACTGAATACAGTAAAAGCTAAAAGACAGAAAACAAGAGAAGGGTGGGAGGCAGAAATAACTCACTAGAGCTATCATATAAAACATTGCTATGGCCTAATACAATCAAATTAAAATCATAGACATGTCATATAATGTTGTTCTAGATGGGAAGAGAACGTTTTTTAAAAAAAAAAAAAAAAACAGCCAATGGCACAAACAATTATTTTATGACTAACTCAAGTGGGAACTTTTAAACTGTTAATAATAGCTGTGGAAGGGACAATTTAAATGTATGCCATATAATTATTACTAAAGTAAGCATGACAGTCAGGACAATGTAAAATGCAAAATGGCAGCTTGGACAGAATTAAAAGTCTATGGCAATATATAAATTTTAGCAGATGGGCTATATATAAAAAGGAAACAATCTGGATCTATTTCCAAATGAAAGCAATTTTAGGGGGAAGAAAACCTTCTTAGAATCAGTGCCTCCCACCTCTAGTTTTGAAATACTGTTCAGGATGACAGGACTCTTGTACTTTTAACAGTTGCCTAGGAGTCTTATTTTTAGTTTTTAGCAAACTGTCATATTGTACAGAAGTGGGAAAAGCCATAAATAACAGTATTCCTCCCTACACACCTATAGCACCTTATTCATAGTAGAGAACTCCAATGTTTATGCTACATTTCAAGGAATACTTTTTATTAAGTATCCCTTATTAAGTAGGTTTACATCATTGGTGGGATTCAAAACATTTTAATACCGGTTCTGTGGGTGTGGTTTGGTGGGCGTGGCTTGGTGAGCATGTCAGGGGAAGGATACTGTAAAACCTCCATTCCCTCCCCACCCACATCTTCGTTCTCCTGTGCAGGGCAACAAAAGAAGACCCAGCCAATCAGCTGGGACTTGGGAGGCAGAGAATAGATAGGGGTGGGGCTAGTCAGAGGTGATATTTGCTGGTTCTCCGAACTACTCAAATTTTTCTCTACTGTTTCTCCAGAACTGGTCAGAATCTGCTGAATACCACCTCTGGTTTATGTGATTTGCCTAAACATTGTCTCCTAACCACCTCCTTGCTGTAGTCCAAGCTAGGTCAGAAACTGTGGTTTGTAAATTCTGGTTTGCAAATCCCAGTGGCTAAGTGGCTACATTATAAAATAACTGTTTTTGTTGTGTGCAAATCCAGTCATTAAATTTAGGGTTCAGGCCAGGGATGATTTCCAGTGACTGAAAAGTTGAGTGGACTGCATTGTGTAACAAACTGTGAAAATAACCTTGGGAGACAGGAGGAAGAGCTGCAGCCAGGGCAAATGTCAGACAAGAGATAACTCATATCAGAAGGGACCCTCTCTAGTTCTCTGGAAAATAAAAAGAAAGGAAAGTCTAGAAAAATAAGTCTTTCAGACTTACAAGATTCTGTTACTGTAACCTTACAATAAAGGGAATGTTAGTACTCATGGAATTGTTTTTATGGGGCTGACTTGTAATTTATTGGGTGTGCTGATCTTTCCATCATACAAACAAATGTTTAAATAACAGTAGAGTGACAAGTATAGAAAGAAAGAAAGAAAGAAAGAAAGAAAGAAAGAAAGAAAGAAAGAAAGAAAGAAAGAAAGAAAGAAAGAAAGAAAGATGAAGTAAGGAAGAGAGAAAGAAAAAGAAAAAGAAAGGAAGACGAAGGAAGGAAGAGAGAAAGAAAAAGGAAGATGAAAAAAGGAAGGAAGAGAGAAAGAAAAAGAAAGAAAATCATATATGAGAATAGCTTATTTCATAAGTTTACAAAATGAGATAATTTGTTGAAGATTGTTTGTCCGTCCATCTATCTATCTATCTATCTATCTATCTATCTATCTATCTATCTATCTATCTATCTAACAAAACTCTACCACAGTAGGCTTCCATATTGGAAAGGCAAATATGCTGTAAATAATTAGGCTGTTTTTTTCACTTTACTGAAGTGACAAACATTAAGAGATCTGTTGGATCTGGCCAAAGAGCTATCTAGGAGATCATTTAGTACTTTCAGTGCTTGCCCAAGCTACTGAAGACTGACACATTTCATGATCTTAAGATTGTGATATTCTGCCCTAGTGATACTTAAAGGAACTAATATTTCTCTATCATCATTCTGCTATCACTATCCGGGATTAGAGAGATAATGCATATTAATACTCAAGAAAGACTGTATGCCAACCTTTAATATTGTAAGTTGGCTAGATCAGGTTAAGCTCAAGAGCACAATACTATAGATAAGTACTCAAAAGTAAGTCTTACTAAGCTTAATGGGACTTTTCCTAAGGTTAGATGGTCCTGAGCATCACAGCTGCACAGAAGACAGGATTCTCCCTCTCTGTTTTATTCCACTGCCTGCAACATAGCTTGCTTGATTTGTAGCTTCCTCTTTGCACACGTTCCTACAATTTCATTTAAAAATTGTATGTCTAATTACCATGCAGCAAAGCAAATACACTTAAGAGTATGGTTTTTAAAATATATCTTTATCAATACTCTAAACAAGACAGAAGTCAAATACTTGACTAAACTATTTTTAGGGATTTCTTTTTCCTTTCTTTTTCCCCTTTTTCTCCCTTTTTAAGTATTTGTAAATAACAATACAGTGGAGATCTTGGTCCTAAGCTCAAAGATTTATAGTCTTCTTGAAATAATACAATTCTTTCTGTTATGATCAATCTTCCATGAATGTTATAATGAGAATTAATTGTATAACTTTAGTGATTTTCATTGTCCCCTTATTGATATCTTCTAAATTTATATCTTTGTTTTAAAGAAATAAAAAAAAAAAGAATAATTATTTGTAAAATTCAAATGAGTTATTTTAGATCTATTTGAAAGGATGCATACTGTTAATGGTTAATGATAACAGTTAAATTGGAATCCATAAGGAAAATGAGATTGTTTATGAAACAATCTGAGCCAATAAATTCTGCATATACTGAAGAAAAAATAAGTCTCATTTGAGGAAAAACTTACTTCCAAGTAAAGTTGCAGTGAACTATACTTCAGGATTTTCTCCTCACAGAAAAAAGACAATCTCTCAATTGTTGTGGAGACTTGCTGGCTATTTTTCTTTTTCCTTTATTTCCTTTATTAAGTAGGTCACCTATTCTTGAAGCAGGATAGGAACCTTTCAACTTTGGGATTGGAGAAGATTCTTGAGAATACTTCATCTTCAACCACAACAATACAAGAGCACACAATAGATACAAACTCAAGGTAAACCGCACCACACTTGATTGCAGGAAATATGACTTCAGCAACAAAGTGGACAAGGTCTGGAATACTCTACCTGACTCTGTGGTTTCTTCCCCAAACCCCAAAAACTTTAACCTTAGACTGTCTACTATTGACCTCACCCCTTTCCTAAGAGATCTATAGGGAACATGTATAAGCGCACCAACGTGTCTACCATCCCTGTCCTAGTTTTTTTTTTTCTTATTCGTATCCATTTCATGTATTCATAACCATATTTATACTTACACCTGTTATCTAATAATCGCTTGACAAAATAAAATAAATAAAATAAAGAATGTGGTGGACAGTCAAGAAACAAACTGATGGATCATCTTATGGATCAATCCAGAAATCTCACCAGGGGCACAAATGACCAGGCTTGTGTTATCCTGTTTCAGACACACTATGTGATGAATGAACTCTCTGGAGAAAGCTCTAATGCTGACAAAAGTGGAAGGACAGAGGAGACAAGAATGAGCAGTAAGGTAGATGGCCTCAGAAATAGTCATATTGAGTACACCGTTGGAAGACCTAAAAGACCAGGTGATGGATGCATTGTCATGGAGACAAGGGAAATGAAAACAATTTAATGGTACATAATTAACCAATCAATCAATCCTGAAGGCTTTGAGTTGCTAACAGTCAAAAACATCTTCAAAAGAAGCTCTCCAATGATAAATTATCTGCTCAAAGCAGTGATTTTTTTTAAAAAAAAATCCCAGCAGCCTTGTAAAGAACAAAGCTGGAGGAAGAACCCTGGAGGGAAAGGCAGCCACTGCCATCTCATTTAAGACTTTTGATAAAGAACTACCATTGATTTTCTTCCCTCTTTGCCACCAGCTAGTGTTATCTGCAAGTTAGATACGATGGCCTTAGTAAAGAACCGAAAAAGCTCTTTGACGATAGAAGCAAGAAAAGAAAGAATAGCAAATGGGTAGATTGGAACAAGGTTGTGGGGGCTGAAGTTTTATGTATTGTATAAAAATTCCCGGAAGCTACATTAAGCAAAATCCATAAATGGGGCTCGTTATTTTCTTATTCCAACTCTAAATGAGCTACTTTGCATAAATCTCCTTCCCTTCCCATTCTCGATAGATTTTTCTTCCTTTCTCAATAATTCATAGTTGTACATGAAAATGTCACGAGAGCTTCTTGCACGTATCTCTTATTCCCTCCGTAGCCTTATTTGCCCTCTCACATAGAGCCTTATTTGCCCTCCAAGTTCAATGTGGGACTCAATGAAAGGAAACATTTGCTTCAGAACAGACAGGAGCAGAACTGCAGTGTCAGAGAATAGGTTCTATCAAGTCAAGAGACCCCGTTTAGGACAGTGGCACTTTTCTTGCATATATGATGATAGAGCTACATACATGGGTAGCTTTGGGGAAGAAAGGGAAGGGAGGAGGTGGCCTGATCAAAAGCCTTTGCAGAATGTCACTAAAGTATTAAAACTCCAACGAACAAGCTTGTTCATGAGAAAAATGAACCGAAATACAATACTTGCTGCCTTCTGTAGCTTACTATTTTTTTTTGCCTACTTCCCTTCTTTTAAAGACAAACAAAAGTTAATTCCAACATGCTTGAAGAAGACTGGATTGATATTAGCCAAGACAAATAAAATCTCTGTGTTGCTACAAATGACCCAAGAGGAAACCAATTGCTGAACTTTGTTAAATTGCACTTACCTGAACCATGGGCACACAAAAGGAAGGGCAGTTTAATGACATCTAAGAACCTCATCACCACAGCCGGTGCTGCTGCTGGATGGTTCGGATGTTTATAGATCACCTACTTCCATCGAAAACACAAAAATAATTCTAAACCATAACAGCTGGCAGGCTAGTTCCAGGGAGAAGAGATTTAAGCCTTCTCTTGTACCACTGTGAAGGTTTTTAGAATATGCTTCATTGATTTTCAGTCAGCTGTCAGAAGCTGCACGCAAGAATCCTACAAAAGGAAACAACCGCCTGGGTCCTAAATTCTGCCTTCTTGTTTGAGCTATAGCTGGGATTCTTCTGAAAGGCAAAGTTAAGCGAATTCAAAGAAGAACCTTAGGCGACAGCAATCCAATGCATGCTTGGTTTGAATTATCCTCTGCATGCTATAAAATAAAGTGTGAAAAATCTAGATGGCCTGTAGATAGTGGGAGGGAGAGGGAGACGGGGGGTTGTATACAGGGGTGGGATTCAATTTTTTTAACAACCAGTATGACACCCCCCAGCCATTTATTGACCCCCTCTTTTGACACCCAGCCATTTATTGGCTCATTCAATAGTCCCATCAACCATTGAGGGTTCATATTAACCACTTTGGGGGGATCCTGCCATAGAAGGACATAAACACTTAGAGCTATCTGCATTTGATGGCGTTGAATAACGTCTCATGAGATCTTGAGGGGATCTCCTCAGAGAAAAAACCACAACCCTGAAGGTTGGCATAATATAAATCTTCCAAAAGAGCTGCATTGCCAGACCCTTAAGAGGATGTTTACAAGGAAGTCCTCAGAAGGATCCATAGAATGCTCCTCTCTAGCATTGATAACTTCTTGGTTTATTATTTATTTATTGAATGTATTTGCCGCCTACTATCAAAGGGACTCTGGGTGGCTAAAATATTAAAATCCTAGCAGATAAATATTTTAAAAATGATTTTAAAACATAGAAATCCTCTTCATTCATCAACCACCTTCAGTCTGATACTCTCCCACTGTGGCCCCAAGCCATCTGACAGAATCAGGTCTTCAGGTTCTTGTGGAAGGTCAGAAGGATGGAAGCCAACCTCACCTTGGTTTCTAAATATGCCAGGTATATATATATCAGAGCATCATTGCCAGAATCAACGAGGAAACCTATGAACTGGTTCCTAAAATTCAATTCAATTTCTTCTTTCGTTTTATTGTAAATGTTATCAGGTCATCTTGACTTACAACCATTCAAAGTTACAACACTGAAAAACGATACCTACAACCAATTCTCACACTTACAACCAACACAACATCCCCACAATCATGTGATCCAAATTTAGCTGCTTGGCATCTAATGTATATTTACAATAGTTGCATTATGAGCCAAAGTGCAGGCTACTTCTGTTGACCGCCCGCTGCCTGCAATTTGGCAGTTCAAGTCTCACCAGGCTCAAAATTGACTCAGCCTTCCATCCTTCTGAGATGGGTAAAATGAGGATCCAAATTGTTGGGGGCAATATAGTGACTCTGTAAACTGTTTAGAGAGGGCTGTAAAGCGCTGTAAAGTGGTATATAAGTCTAAGTGCTATTGGTATTGTCCTAGGATCATGTGATCGCCATTTATGACCTTCCCAGCCCACTTCTGACAAGCAAAGTCAATGGGAGAAGCCGGATTCACTTAATGACCTCATGATTCACTTAACAACTGAAGTGATGCTAATAACCATGGAAAACAAAGCTGTAAAACTGAGTGACTCACTTAATAACCACCTTGCTAAACAACAGAAATGCTGGTCATAGCTGTGGTCGTAAGTCAAGGACTACCTGTAGATCTTAATATATTGTATTATTTCAATGCAGATTTCATTACAAATATATTTTTTAAACAAACTTTATAGGCTGCCCATTTCAGTGTTGCAGTGGCTTTGGGTGGCTTATGAAATGATATATATATTTATGTAATGTGCTTATAAATTATGAACCTTTGATTATTTAGCAGCATATACTAAATAATGTATATTATGTGACAATAAGAAGGAAAAATAAAAATAAAAATATATCAATATTAATTGTATATTAAGAAACCACAAGCATAAAATTAATGAACTTTACAGTCAAAATTCAATATAATATTTTTTAAAAAGGACAACTGCATGTCATATTATATTAGTAGTTATGTGACAATTGTTTTGGTCAGAAATGAATTAGTTACTATTGAGATCTCTGTTCTGTTATTACTTAGGATATATATTTAATTATACACCAATTTTTAACATCTCTCAAATGAAAACAGGGATATAATTGTAACCTGTGTATAAGTATCACTCCCAATCCAATATATGAGCCCCTGTGTTATACATCAGCTGTATTTGTGTATTTTACCATGCCTAAAGAGCGTTTATTTGATTTTTGAAGAAAAAAAACTGTCCTGTATAACTGAACCTACTGTGTTTCTCACAAAATAAGGCCGGGTCTTTTTTTTTTTGACTCCCGAAAAAACAGCTAGGCCGTCTTTTCGGGGGTGACTTAATTCCCTCCCCTTCCATCCTCGGGTGGGCGGGCAGTGACAGGTTGGATGTTGACCTCGGCATTGGTGGGCACTTCGTATCAGAAGACCTTCCGCTACCGTTGCTTTCCCTTCTCCCTTGCTGCCGCGGCATTTAGAGCAACGCTGTGGCGTTTGGCACAGCCATGTGCGACCAGCCAGGGCTCCTCCCTGCAACCAGAGCCCGGTGGAGACACTCGGCTTCAGGCGCTCCTGTCGCTGCTTTCCCTTTGCCTTTGAAGGTAAAGCCAATTATTTTAAAAAGACTCCCCTGCCCGAGAGGGCAGCCCAACCCCACATGGGGAGCCGAATCTCCCGGGGTTGCAGCACAGGATCAGCTCACCTCAGCAGAAGTGCCCAGCCGCCATCCCTGCCTGGCACTGGGCAGAGCATGAAGAGCTTCGCCTGGGGCGCCCAGCGCAGCTGACAGGTGGACCCTCCTGCCCAACAGCAGACCTCTCATCAAGGCAGCAAGCATCTCCCCGCCGGACCCTCCACTTATCCTGCCAGGGCCGGGCCAGAGACAGGTGGGCTGGCCAGAGACAGGAAAGCAAGCCATGGGTGCGTGCCTGCCTACCAAGCAAAAGAGCCACGCTGACCTGATCTTGGCTTCCTTCCCAAGTCCCTCTAGTACGAACCTGAAGGGGCCACTAGGAGAGGCTGCCCAAGGCAGTGATAGCGCCCACCCGTCCACGGACAGGGAGGCAAAGTGATGGCAGCACTGCTTCCCTGGCCGGCGGAGAGAGCCCGAAGCCACCCGTCCTTTCCACCCCTCGCCCAGCCCATCCCCATCCCCACGCATCTCCAAATGCGCCAGCTGCTCCAAATGCTGCAGTGGAATGCACTGACTCAGCGAGGCTCAGCTCGGAGGAGGACGCGGCGCAGGCCATCGCCTTGCTTCCCTGTCCAGCGCTCCCTGGGTGCTATCCCTGCCTCAGGCGGCCTCTCCTGGTGGCCCCTTTGGGTTCGGGCTGGAGGGACTTGGAAAGAAAGCCAAGCTTGGGTTGACCCAGCTCTTTTGCTTAGCAGGCAGGTGCGCATCCGCGGCTCGCTTTCTCGGCTCTGCCCAGCCAGCATGGCTCTGGCGCGGCCCTGACGGGATAAGCAGCGGGGAGGCGCTTGGTGAGAGCTTCGCCGGGCAGGAAGGCCCTCCTGTCAGCTGTGCTGGGCGCCCCAGGCGAAGCTCTTCGCACTCTGCCCGGTGCCAGGCAGGGATGGGCCGGGGTTGTCCCGGGGTGGGCCGATCCTGTGCTGTGGCCCCGGGAGATATGCCTCACCATGTGGGGTTGGGCTGCCCTCTTGGGCAGGGGAGGCTTTGACGTACTGGTAGTAGGGTATTGTTTTTAAAAGAATTGGCTTTGCCTTTGAAGGTGAAGGGAAGGTGGTGACAGGAGTTCCTGAAACGGAGTGTCTCCGCCGGGCTCCGGTTGCAGGGAGGAGCCCTGGCTGGCTGTGCGTGGCTGCACCAAATGCCACGGCATTGCTCTAAATGCCGCGGCAACAAGGGAGAAAGGAAAGCAACGGTGGCGGAAGGTCTCCTGATACGAAGTGCCCCACCATTGCCAAAGTCAATGCAGGTAGCACCATATCTGGGTATGCAACAAAAGTACTTCCTAACAGCAAGCCCCCACCACCACCATTTCCCCCCATTTCACATGTTTAATATTGTTATGTTTTGAGCATGGGCGAGAAAGAATGGAGACAAGTTTCTGAATGGTGAACTTCAGCTCTTTACTTACATCGTGACTTGCTTCATTTAACAGCAGTAAAACCCGCCTTATATAGGCAAACCTCGTAACGTTTAACCAATAACAAGCTAGGAATGCTAGCTTTTATAACCAATAAGAACTCTCTGTTAAGGGCCAATCAGATTCCCCGGAATGGGCCAATCTGGTCTGGCCAAATAACAGCCAATCAGAAATGCAGGGCCAGAACCCTGCACTTACTCCAAGCTCACACTTTATTAATCATATTGCATACACAACACCCTTTCCCCCTGGTTCCTTAGTTCAGGGCGCAGTTACATAGTCCCTTAAATAGGACGGTTGTCTTTTTAGTCTCCTTGATTTTTGTTGTATCGGCTGGTTGCAATCCTGCTGAGGTAGATCATTGTCTGGCAGTGGGGCTGCCTCTGGTTCAGAGTTCACTTCTACGTCGTTGCCCACATTTTCTGCAATTCCCTGAGGTTCTCCCTCCGGCTCCGCTTCCTGAGTTTCTATTAAATCGTCGTTTTCTTCAAACAGGTTTCCGAGGGCTTCATCTTCTTCCATACCTCCCCCCCCCTCAGTTTGGTCATAGGGGAGTTGCGGACTGGCCGCTGCAAGCCACAACCGTAATTGGTCGATATGAAGTTTCCAAAGTTTATCGTCAAGGCATTGCACAAGGTAGGATCTAGGGCCGGTTACATGTACTACTGTTGCTTCCACCCACAACGGATCACCCGATAGGTTTTTTGCATAAACCAGGTCTCCTGCCTGGAAGGTGAGACAGCGGCCGCTGGATCCTAGTGGTTTCTCCGGTTCATAAGCAGGATGCAACCGGTCAAGGTGGGAGCAAGGCTTTCGTCCCATTAGCAGTTCAGCGGGAGTTTTGTTGGTGACGCTATGTGGGATGATGTGTTGCAAGAAGAGGATTTGGTTGACCTTGTCGTCAATGTTGTCGTAGTCTACCTTTTGCAAGGTTTTCTTCACAAATTGGACCATGCATTCTGCTCGGCCATTGGTCACAGGGTGCGCAGGCGAGGTGAGTGCATGGCGGATGCCGCGGTCAGCGAGGTACTGCTCGAATGCTAGTGCAGTAAATTGTGGGCCGTTATCAGATACCAGGACGTCTGATAATCCGTGGGTTGCAAAGAGTCTGTTTAAAATCTTGATGACTGCCTCGGAGGTCGTAGTTGTCATGCGATGAATTTAGAGCCAATTGGAGTAGGCATCGACGGTAAGCAGGAAGGTGTGGCCCTTGGTTGGCCCTGCGAAGTCCAGGTGAATTCGGGACCAGGTTCCACGTTGTGTCTCCCATTCAGTAGGCATGGCTTTTGGTGGGGCGTTGCTGCCTTCTTGGCATTTGGGACAAGCTTTAACCCACTGTTCGATTTGCTTGCCAATGCCCGGCCACCATGCGTAGCTTTGTGCAAGGGCTTTCATTCGCACGATGCCAGGGTGGCCATCATGCAAAGTTCTCAGCAGCGCTTTTCGGAGCCATTCTGGGATAACAACTCTATCGCCCCAGATGACACAGCCTTTCTGGGAGAAGAGTTTGGTCTGTCGAGACTTGAATGGTGTGAAGTCATCTGATAACTGGTCCAATGGCCATCCGCGTTCTACCCAGCCTAGGACTCGTGCTAGGGTGTGGTCGCATTTGGTTTCTCTCGCAATATCACGGGCGGTCAGTGGTGGCGAGTTGAGTGCCTCGATTTGCAACGTGGTTACCGTTGGTGCCGGATCATCGAGAGTCTCTGGAAGCAGTGCTCAGCTCAATGCGTCGGCGTGTGGAATGGCTTTCCCCGGGTGGTATTGCAGCCGATAGTTATAAGCAGCTAAGAATTCTGACCATTGGGTCATTCTAGGGGATAATATGTAGGGAGTCGGCTTATCTCCGGCTATTATCCCCAACAAAGGCTTGTGGTCAGTCACAATGGTAAATTCACGTATTCGTGAAATCTTTTCACAGCTGAGACAATTGCGAGGGCTTCTTTATCAATTTGTCAATAGTTCCGCTCCGTTTTTGAAAGAGTCTTTGAAAAATATGCAACAGGGGCTTCGTTCCCATTTGGCAGTATGTGGCTCAAAATTATGGCGCCCACCCCGAAAGACGATGCATCACAGGTTATAACGAACGGCAAAGTCTCGTTATACTGCATGAGTACAGAGTCAGAAGTGAGCAGTTTTTTAACATTTAGGAACACCTGTTCTTCACGGTAACCCCATAACCAATTTGCTTTTTTATCTAACAGTCGGTGTAACGGTTCAGCGACAGTTGCTTTGTGCGGTAAGAATACATTATAAAAATTGATGAGGCCTAGGAACGCCTGGAGATCCACCTTGTTTCGTGGCCTGGGAGCGTTTTTGATCGCTTTTAATTTACTTTCGGTAGGGTGAATGCCCTGGCTATCAATCAGGTACCCTCAAACTCAACACTGTCAGTACACAATTTACATTTGTTTTTTTTAACCTTTAGACCGGCCTCTTGGAATTTTTTTAGGACTGATTTTAACCGGTCCTGTAAGAATTTTTTAGTTGGGGCTGCAATTAATACATCGTCAAAATAGGGGACCACGCCCTTAATCCCTTGCAATAACCTTTCCAGAAGGCTCTGAAAAATCCTTGGGGCTACACTTACTCCGAATTGCAGCCGGGTACATTTAAAGGCACCTCGGTGGATCACAATAGTTTGGGCCTGTGCCGTTTTTTCATCAAATGGTAATTGCTGATATGACTGAGCTAAATCCAATTTAGCAAAAACTTTCCCACCCCCCAGGGAATGGAGGAGATGCTGCACCACCGGAACGGGATACGCGTTCTGCTGCAGGGCGTGGTTCAAAGTGGCCCGGTAGTCCCCACAAATTCGGATTGACCCATCTGGCTTAATGGGTGTTACAATAGGGGTTTCCCACGGGGAGTGATCGATGGGCTCCAACACCCCCTGAGCTATCAGTTTGTCGAGTTGTTCATCGATTTTCGATTTTAAGGCAAACGGAACTCGACGGAGCTTTAGGCGAATGGGAGCTATTTTTGGATCTAAGCTGAATGAAATCGGAGTCCCCTTGTACTTGCTTGAGCTGTCCGCGAAGACGTCCCTGAACTCATAGATAAGGTCTTCCTCCCAGTCACAGTCACCGACTCGGTTTTCGCCGGCCACTTCAATGCCGAGTGGCACAAACCATTGGAGGCCCACTAGGCTAGGCCTATCTCTATCAATGACCGTTAAAGGTAAGTACGCTGTGTGCTTCTTGAAGGAGACTCAGTCTCTACAGGACCTGACAACGGGAATTCAATTCCCCTGGTAGTCCTTGAGGATGAGGCGCTGGAAACGGAGATCTTGGCGTTGAATTGTGGGGATGAGTTGCTTGAGTGTCTTCCAAGATACCATCGAGAGGGACGATCCCGAGTCGACCTCCATGTGGCAAGGCTGGTTCTCGATGGCTACCATGACTCGGATTTTCTTAGTGTCCAAGGCTGAGGTGTGACCAATAGTGATAGTATGGTGAGCCTCTTCTCTCTGCAAAGCTCAATTTTTGTCAGAGTGGTTTACTGGCTCTCACCTTACAGGACGGTTTCCTGTCAATTGGCGATAGTTAGCCCCTTTTGAGGCCTGGCTGGGTCCTGGCAAGCTGCGGCAGACCTGTCCGATGTGGCCTCGTTTCCCGCACTCATGGCAGAGTGCGTCGCAGAATTTGCATTCGGATCTGGCATGGTTGGCTCCACAGCCAGCGCAAGGGCATACGGGCTTCGGGTAATGGTCCCAGTTGGACCGCAGTCGATGGACCCCCTCTTCGTCGCTGTCTGACGACGAAGAGAGGTCTTCGTGGTGCGTTGTCGCAAGCTGTCCTTCCAACTTGGATAAAATGTCGCTTGTTGGTGGAGGTACCGGAACGCGGTTGCGGCGTAGTTGTGCAGCCGACTTCTTGGTTGCTTCCACTACAGTAGCATCGGCAATGGCGTTGGCAAGGCTGATGTCGCCTTTCGCCATCAGCTTGCTTTGGACGCCTGGTGCATCTAATCCCAGAACTATGCGATCCCTTAGTGCTTCTTCTAGATCGGTGAATCCGCAGAGGCCTCCCAAATTTCGGAGGTCTGCTATGAAGTCGGCCACACTTTCTCCCTTTCGCTGGCTTCTTTGATAAAACTCATGGCGTCTCACGAGCGTAGGCATGGTCGGGGCGTAGTGGTCTCGCAGGATAGGTTCGAGGTCGTCCCAATCCATGGCCTTCACTTCTCAGGGTTTGGCTAGTGCTTTAGCCATCTTAAATACGGTTGGACCGCAATGCGTTAGGAATACCGTTCGTTTCTTTCCTGGTGTGGTGTCCTTTAAGTTGTTCGTCTCTAGGAACATTTGGAAACGATCCATGTAAGACTCCCAGTCTTCTTGTGTTGGATCGAACAGAGAGGGTGGTACGATGCCGCCGGACATGGTTCCGTTGTTGGCGTCATCTGTCACGTGCTCGGTGTTCTTTGAAGTTTCGTTGGTTCAGATATCTCCACATCTCATCCTCGTCGCCAGTGTTATGTTTTGAGCATGGGCGAGAAAGAATGGAGACAAGTTTCTGAACGGTGAACTTCAGCTCTTTATTTAAATCGTGACTTGCTTCATTTAACAGCAGTAAAACCCGCCTTATATAGGCAAACCTTGTAACGTTTAACTTATAACAAGCTAGGAACACTAGCTTTTATAACCAATAAGAACTCTCTGTTAAGGGCCAATCGGATTCCCCGGAATGGGCCAATCCGGTCCGGCCGCTTAACAGCCAATCAGAAGTGCAGGGCCAGAACCCTGCACTTACTCCAAGCTCACACTTTATTAATCATATTGCATACACAACAAATATAGGCCTTAATTTGGGGGTAGGGGCTTAATTTGATTTTATGCCGATAAAACATGCTGGGCCTTCCTATTGGTGGAGGCCGTATTGTTGGAGAAACACGGTAGATTTGAACCAAAATATTTGAAGCAATAGTTCAAAATCCATCTCAGCAGCTGCACCCTGTTGAAAAAAGCTATGAAAAATGAAATGTTTCCTATGTGCACTTGCACACATGGGCACAGAAAAATAAAGTGTGCATTTATTCAGTTTACTCATTGCAACTTTATATACAGTATAAACTTCTCAGATATCAACTTCACTGAGTTCAGCCCAATAGGACTTACACTCAAGCCCAGAGGATTGTAGCTTTAAAAGCCTCTGAGAAAACACTTTGCAAAAAAACTCACAATTTGAACAAACAGCATCCTTAGGAGGCAAAAACAGAATCAGGGACAGGGAAATAAGGACAGCTGGAGAATATGAAATAGCTGTCCAGAGAAACCAGGAACTGTAGTATATCTGCCTATAGCAATGTGAGAAATAGGAGAACAGCCTACAAGCTAGTAAAAAAACAGAGAGGCTGATTGGGATGCATGCAAATATGTGATAATAAAAAAACAAATATACAGTGATGTAGTCAATGGGAGTTAAAAACAAAACAAACACTAGGCACATAAGCAATGAATCACTCATATCACCAAAGATAGTAAAATTAAAAAAAAAAATCAAACAATCACAATTTAGCTTCTTTAATCAAGCAAGGTTCCCTCTTTGGATAAACATCATAAATAGAATCCAATTATAATCTGTTGTTGTAGTTTTTTCTTTTCTTTTCTTTTTTCTCTTTCTTTGTTTCTTTCTTTCTTTTATATCTCTTCTTCTCTTCTCTTTCCAGTTCGTAAGACCGAGTGTTTTTTGTTTTTGTTTTTTTCCCTTTTGTGTATGCAATGTCGATATGTTTTTAATTGTAAATTTAATAAAATTTATTTATATATATATAAAAAAGAACCCAATTATAATCTGTTGTTGTAGTTGCTTGTTGGTTTGCTAATTAATACTTTATTGTACATTTTGTTCAGCAAGTAAGGAAATAAACACACACACTGGGAGAATTTATAAAACCAAATAGAAAAGAGAAGAAAGGGAAAGGAAAAGGAAAAGAGAAAAAGAAGGCAGGAAGTTATTCAGGGAACCGTATCCAGGCCAGTAGTCTCACATACCAATTCAATATATCACAGTTGAGACTGGCAACTCAGTCATTAAGCAAAGTGGCTGTTAAATGAAACAGCGACCATGTTTATGATCTTATTTCAGCTTTCCTTTGTTTTACAGACCTGCAAAATCTGTAAATGCAAGGATGGGTTATAAAGTTACTTTTTTTAAAATCACTGTCACAATTGCAAAAGGTTGCTATCCAAAAAAGTGGCTAAATCAAAATTATCCGTAACTTGCAAGCTGTTGTAACTTCTGCAGGGTATCAGCCTGAGCAAATAGTGATGTCAGGATTTGAAATTACAGCATCAATACGCATAGTTTTCAGAAGCAAATTAGGAAGGAAGTATGTAGGGGATTAAAAAAAAACTATAGTGGGGAAAGTCAGTAACTATTTCTAAGCAGCAATCATAGATAATGTATTATAGCACGTTAAACTCCACCATACCATGCTATTAGTTTCATCACTGATAAAACAAATTGTGCTAGAGTTTGGTAATCATCATTTTAACCTATGGCTGAGTTGGGAAATTTTTAGATTACAGAATTGAAAAAGAAATGTTGTGTCCTAGTAATTTGAAGAGAAAAATCAGGTTTGACAGCATTTAAAAATGTTTTAAGTTCAATAGGCCTTGGATTTCCAGCCAAAGCTATAAAATATTCTTGCAATCAAGACACCCAGCCTTTTGTTCTGAGTTTATGTTTGGTGGCCTTGTGCAAAACTGCTGAAACCAAAATCTATTGTCTCTCCTTACAAAATGAAATGCTAAGAATATCAACCCATCTTCTGGGCAAATGAATCTTTTACCTGTCACTGACTTTAAAGTATACCCTTAAAAGTTATGTCAGAGACACTTTTTCAAGACATCCCAATTTTGCTGGGATAGTCCCAGTTTGGGAGATACACCTCCCCAAGCCAGGAACATGTTCAGGCTTCCATGAGTTTGTCCTGGTCAGCTAGCCAGCCATAGCCACAGTGTGAGACTACTGGCTGGCTGGATGTAGTGCAGGAAATCACTTCTATGTTTGCATCTCATTGTAACTGTGAAAAGGCTTGAATGCAGCTACATATCTGGGCTGCAAACTCCACCATAGGTGGCCACTGGATTGCAGCAAAGAGCAAAAACTCCTAAGATTTCACTGCTGTCTGGATTTACCTGGAATTTTTGCAATACAGATACGGTAACCCTAAATCTTGGATATATGAACTACAGCAGGCAAGTGTTAGTATGGGTAACAAATAGTCATAGAAATGGAAGCAGTTAATCAGGTATATTGGATTTTCATTCATTCTACAAATTTGTAAATATTTTTAAAAGACGGAAATGGAGAAGACCTAATCTGCCATTTGCCAAGCATCCAAATTTTGATCACATGATCATGGGAATGCTGCAACAGCCCTAAGTGTGAAAAACAGTTGTAAGTCACTTTTTTCAGTGCCATTGTAATTTTCAACGGTCACTAAATGAATGATTGTGAGTCAAGGACTAGCTATAATCTGATTTCAGCCTATCTGCTTTTGAAATTGCCAATACTAGGGAATGGGAAAACTCAACTTTAAAAAGCCATGCTGATGCTTACAGTTACTTCTATCTTCACTGTAACTGAAGTGAGAAGTAAACTACTTATGTTTCCAAGAAGCATTCTATCCCAAAAAGTCTTGTCCTGTCAGCTTCAACCCATCCCTACATTATTTTGCTTGGTATCACCTAACTATTGCTATATTGTTTTCTACCAAAGAGACAGTGCATAATAAATTGTACCTACCTGTGTTTCCCTAAAAATAAGACTGGTTCTTATATTTTGGGGGCCACCAAAAAAGTATTTTTCAGGGAGGTCCTTTTTCCCCACCATATACCAGGAGGCAGAGAGGCAGGGGAGGGCTGCCCCTCGTGCATCCTTGCCTAATGGTTTTACCAGCAGCTTGGTCCACAGAACAGCTGATCTGTAGGTGCTGCTCCGGCCACTGCTTCCAGGAAGTGCAGCCACTTTTGCAGATGATTGTGGGTGCAAAAGCAGGAGACCCGACACGCCTCGTGCTTCCTTCAAAAATGGTCTTACCATACCAGCAATATGGTCAGGAGGCCAAGCGAAGTGCCCCATGCCTCTTGCGCCTCTACGGAACAGCTGATCTGCCACTCCTGCTGCCACCTCCAAGAAGCCAGCCACTCCAGCAAGCCTCCTGTGAAGTAAGCAGCTGGGATCATCTCTCTCCTTAACCGCCCAGCCCCTGCATGCCTCTGTCTCCCATTGCTGCCACAAGCCTCCTGCAAGCCTCCCCTGAGCCAGGCGGCCATGCATGTTCAGATTACTGGTCTCTCTCCCCTCCCATACCTCTGCCTCCATGCTCGGATGTATAGGTAACTGCGCTGCACCAAAGGGCCCACAGGCCATGCCCATCTCCCAGGGATTATTTTTTGGGTAGGGTTTATATTAGGCCAACCCCCCCCACCAAAAAAATCAGTTTAGGGCTTATTTTCAGGGTAGGTCATATTTTCAGGGAAACATGGTAATGTAAAGATCCGTAGTTGTCATATATGAGAATCCAATTCCTGTTAATAATACTTCTTTTAATATATGTGTAGTTCTGGACTGCAGGTTCCATAATTCTGTGTCCTTACAGCAACTGCAAGAGTGATCTAACAATCAGCACCAGTCATACCTTCTTCAGTGTACTATTTGTTTTACTTGGCCAAACCTCCTCTTTCACATGTCTATATGCTTGCACTCCCATTTAATTCTTCTCTGAGTATACCCTACATAAGCTTCCAACCCAATCCAACATCTATCTTAAATATGGAACCTAGTTGTGTGTATCCATGTGTGCTGCAGGCAGAGAACTCTCTTTCAGAAGCTAAAAAGTTAAGCCAGGCCATTGATAGAAAAAGAAAATAGAGACATCTAGTGGAGGTTAGATGACTTTATAGAATTACTTGGTGTTGACAAAATCTCAGGGACCCAGTGCTGATTTCTGCAGTTCTTATCTTATATGGAAGACTTAGAATCATAGAATGTTAGTCTGGAAGGGACATTTGAAGTCATCAGTTTAGTTCTTTGTTCAGTGCAAGGAATCTATACTGGAGGGAATGAGAAGACAACAACTGAACATTGTTTAAGCTGAGGAGGAAGCATGGTGAAGGAAGAGTTTTAGAGCATGTTTGGGCTACAAAAATCCAGATGCCACTAGATGGCAGCAAAGAACAACAGAAAACTCCAACTCTTCTCTGCCATCTAATGGGCATCCAAATTTTTACAGCTCTGATATAAAAGACTTGATTTTCTGTTGCTTCTTTCTCCCCTTTACCATCCCTTCTTCCAAGGTCACATTGTCTCAATCTCAGCAGTAGCAGAAGGGGATATCCAAATCCACACTCCATTCTCTTATTGATGCTAGGGAGCTCTTTCAGGGACTGTAGATTTGCAGTCTTAGCAAACATCTGCATTTTAATAAAAATATAAACCAAAAATGGCTACATTCATTACAATAAAGATAATCATAATGTATGAATGGACAAATGCTTTAGGAATTTGTGAGCTATGATGACAAGAAAGACTTTTCTGTAGCACATGTTTAGCCCTCGGTTTACTTGTTTAGTGACCATTCAAAGTTACAATGGCACTGAAAAAAGTGACAAATTTTCCACACTTACAACCTTTGCAGCATCCCCAAAGTCACGTGATCAAAATGTGGGTGCTTGGCAACTGGTTCATATTTGTGATGGTTATAGTATTCCCCAGGTCATGTGATCAGCTTTTGTGACCTTCTGACAAGCAAAGCCAATGGGAAAGCCAGATTGACTTAGCAACCATGTTATTTAACAACTGCAGTGATTTAATCGTGATTAACAACTTGTGGCAAAAAAAAAGTCATCAAATGGGACAAAACTCACATGAACAAATGTCTCACTTAGCAACATAAAATTTTGGCTCAATGGTGGTTGTAAATCAAGGACAACCTGTACATGATTGAATATCATAATTTTGTATTTATTTATTTTGTCACAATTTTGTAGTGCATATTGGAGGCGGTGACTCTTTGAGAGCTGTAGGCAAGGAAATTTCATTTTAATGTATGCTGATTAGTGTACATTCAAAGTGACAATAAAGTTGTTCTAAGTGTTAGTTTAATATTCAGGTTTATTGCCATGTAATATGTCAGAAAGAGAACACATTTGTAACATTTAGGCAACAACCATTATGTCTTTTGCTGACCTGATTTTACCATAGTTTTATGCCTGGATATTGTTCTTTTCTTTTTTTCATTTTAGGAGAATAGAGAAAAAAAGTCCCTGCACCAGGGGTCTCCAAACTTGGCAACTTTAAGACTTGTGGACTTCTGGGAGTTGAAGTCCACAAGTCTTAAAGTTGCCAAATTTGGAGACCTCTACCCTGGACACTCAAATCTAGGTATGAAATGACCAGTGGTGGGATTCAAAATTTTTTACTACCAGTTCTGTGGGCGTGGCTTGATGGGCGTGGCAGGGGAAGGATACTGTAAAATCTCCATTCCCAGCCCACTCCAGGGGAAGATTACTGCAAAATCCCCATTCCCTCCCCAGCCCACTATCCTGCCTTCCAGCTCCATTCTTCTGCGCAGGGCAACAAAAGAAGACCGAGCTGATCAGCTGGGACTCGGGAGGCAGAACATAGATGGGAGCAGGGCCATTCAGAGGTGGTATTTGCCAGTTCTCCAAACTACTCAAAATTTCCACTACCGGTTCTCCAGAACTGGTCAGAACCTGCTAAATACCACCTCTGGAAGTGACAGCAAATAACTACTATAGGAAGTTAGCACCCACCCCTCTCCTAGAAAATTGAAATGTCATAGGAAATATTTAAAAGGCAGAATATTTCCTCTAAAACAGAGTAGAAACTCAGAAGCAGAAACTCACCTCAGAGGTAGAAGCTCACCCCCACCTTTGTTAATGGGTGGGCCATTAAGGCCTGGGCCAGAATAATTTACATAACAAAGATCTCCAGGTAAAGCTATAGGAATTGCTCAAAGCCCTTTACATTACATCATCATCGAACAAGCCTCAACCAAGCCTGGGACTCAGGACAGCCTACAGAGTTGCCCCTGCATGGCCCCATGGGAGTCTGACAACCAATCAGAATACAAGCTCAAATTCTAATCTCAACAGAGGGTATAAAACCAGGCACTTTCAGCCCTCTTCCTTCTTCTTGATCTTTTCCTTCACCTTAAGCATGTGATCATCCATTTCACTTTGGAGCTCTAACACATGTGGTCGTGTCCACCATTCAACCATCTTTCCAAACAGCCTCCATGTTTCCAGTGTCTTTTTCCCCACTTGGAACTGAACCCAGAAGGATAATTCTTCCAACACTACCATTCAGTTTTTAAATCACAGCCAAATCTATGAAGAGTTTCTCAATGAGACATTTACTAAAGTTAAACTGCTGACTTCTGTATTTTCTTTCCAGTTACTTAAAGGCCATTTTTCCTTGCTGCGTATTCACGTGAATAAGGATCTGAGATGCTCCTGAAGCACTGGCATTTCTCATAGTGTAAACTGCTTGGATGCCACTGCTCAAATCTCTTTGAAATCCTTGGATTACCGCATGAGGGGACTTTACCTCCACAGATATGTTGGGCATCGGGGAAGAAGCTGGCAAACCTTTCACCACTGTACGTATATTAATATTTCGAACCCGTGGTGCTTTGCTCAGTAACAAAATATCCGAGCTCCCCCAAATCTGCTGCATTTCTTCTTCTGGAAAAGCACATCCTAATTTTAGACTTTTCCAATTTGCTTGCTCGACGGCAACATGAGGTGGGAAAAGGTATTTGTTGACTTGGACAAAAGGCCTTCTTTTCTGACGGTTTTGGTAAGCCCGCCAAGCTGCTTGAATGGTAATGGCAGCCTCTTGGTACCTTTGCTTCTCTAATGCCAGTGACAAAGACTTTGAAGGAAACCCTGTGCTGCTGAGTGGTAGGATAGATGCCCTTACAAAGGGCTTTTTGTGATTCAAAGGGGGATAGTTCTCTATCACCGTTTTTGGATAGTATTTTGGCTTGTGACTCGGGAGGCAAATACAGTCCCTTTCAGCAGGCCTTTCAGAATCTAGACCATGCTGCAGATGGCAGGTGGGGAATGTTAGGAAAGAGTGGTTCTGTTTTCTGGGCCTAGTTTTCTTTTGTTCTTCAGCCCAACCATAGGAGGAACACAGTCCCAGAGGCAGCTCCTTTCGGATCAAGTATCCTCGGAATATCGCCTGAATCTTGGTGGCAGCCTTACTCATCCTCTCCATGTTTTGTTTGGCATGAGAACCCTTCCATGCTGACTGCATGTTGGTGGCTGCCTTGTTTTCTTGCCCAAACTTCTGGTGTGCCTTTCGCTGAGGTGCTGGGGCAAAGGCTAGAACTTCATCTGTGTTTATATTGCTGGTGGTCTGAGCTTTGGATGGATCCTGCCATTTATGAACAAAGCCCAACATTCTTGCAGGATGATGCTTAACTTTTCTTGAAACCGTGGCTTCCTGGTTTGGCTTACATGAGCATGTTGATGTGGGAAAGTAGGGAGGTGTCTCTTTATCATTCAGATACCCAATGGTATCTCTCATAGAGACTCTAGGTTTTTTACGGGAAACATGTTGTTTGGCTCTACTATCCTGAGCCAAAACATCAGAGCGATCACTTAATGAATCCATATCCCAACAAAACTCTCCTGTTAGCTATATTGATGCTTTCTTTTTTCTTTACTGTAAGGATCTAGGATAAAGCAACTCAACTCTCTTCCACACTTCCTTCGAAGGCTATTTCAGTTGGGGAAGAAGAAAAAAAGAATTACTATAATTCCTTCTGCAAAACCACAACTTTTCTATTAACATCAATATTCTCCATCTTGATGAGGTGGCAAGGCTACAAACCTTTGTTATTTAATTAGTAATCTATTTTAATTGGTGCAAGCCAATTTTAACCAGAGATGCAGCTAGGGAAGGATATATTTGATTTGGAGGGAAAGTACTTTTTTTTCTTGTTTGTCTTATGAAAGTTAATAGAAAATGAAGAAAATTAACCATAAGGGTCACACTGTGCTAAGCTGCAATATATAGAGATTTCTGTGTTGGATGACTCCAACCATGATTTATTCAATGAAACATGCTTAATCAAATCATGAGCTAGTATAATGTGTGGTGGCCTAGTTTGATTCACATTAAGCCAAAATGATCTTAATTTTGATTTAAAACGTTGGGAATTAAACTAAATGTAAACCATGCTGCAGCTCATGTTATACTGGGATATCTACATTCAGCCCATATGTGAAAGACTAGCATGGTTGCTGATCTAAAGGATTTTTTCTTATAAAAAACAACAACACAAAAGCTTGTATACAACATACAAGGTGTTTTACTTCAGAAAGATGTTCTGTACTGTAGTCAAAACCAAATCCTTCTCATCAAGGCAAAAAGGCAATCTGTCTTTGAGTGAGATGAGCAGTACAGAAACGTGAAAAATTGAATAAAAATAAAAATGTTCACCAAAGTCTTTCTCCTTCCCATTTCCCTACAATCTTGATTTTCATTTGTATTTGATCATATGGTAATCTCAATAAAACATATATGTACATTAAAAAAGAAAAACAACCAAAACTATTCATGTCCCCACCAGCCTCAACTAATATCTGCAGTTGCTGGAGAATGCCCCAATGGCTGGAAGAATGTTTGGGCAGAGGCATCTTATGGCTATCAAACATCACTTGCAGCAGATAAAGTAAAGCATTTCTGCTGCTTAACTTTACTCTTAAGTGTCACTTGCTTTCATGAAGAGCTTGGGAAGGCTGCTTTCCTCAAGCCTTCCTTAACCCAAAGCACCTTTCAAAGATTTGCATATCATAAGCAGTTTTTGTTTGTTCAATTGAAAATCAAGATATGGAAGAAGAGATGCACAGCAAACAAATGTTAATTAATTAAGACACGAGGCTAGAAATCAGGTTGTCATGGGTTCTAGTCCCACCTTAGACATGAAGGCAATGAGGTGACCTTAGACCATGCAATCTCTCACAGCACAAGGAAAGAGACTTCTGAAAAACCTTGTAAAATCACCTGCAGTGGTAGTCCAGGAAAAACCCCCAGTTGACATTGACCCACAGGCACCAAAAAACATACATGACTTTCTAATCTACAGTAGATCAATTCCATGGAGAAGTGTGTCAAACTCGCATCATCATGTGACATATCGCAACTTTTTTCCCTTCATTAAAACAGGGGTGGGGGTGGCCAGCACATGATGCACTCACCCCGCAAGCTGCAAGTTTGACACCCCTGCCAGGGAGGCTTTCAATGTACAATCATTCTTTTATCAGAGAATCTTACAAAAGGTTTGATGAGGAAGGCTCAAGTCCACCTTCAGTTATAGAAGCTTTGGGACAGTCATTCTCTTTCAGCCCAATCTATCTCACAGGATTGTTGTTGAGGTAAAAAAAACAAAACAGAAAGGAGTACTTGATATATTGCTCTGGCTTAAGAACAAAGTGTAGGATATACAGTAAATCCCACAAATAAATTTGACTTAAACATTAGGAATCTATAACCTTGTAACTGCTGGCATGTGTACTTCCTTTTCTACTCAAAGAAGCTATCAGCATTTGTATTAAATATCTTCAGTATTTTTTTTTATCAATAAAGAATGGTAATTTGGATAACAGTTTAGATCTTCCATATGTTACAATGACATCTAATAAGCTTTACCTTAACCAGATGTCTTTTCAGAAACTCAGTTGCATTCACTAACATTAACCTTTTGTAAGGTACAAAGGAAGGAATTATGACATCATTATATCATCACTGATTTATACACTTAAGAGACTATATATACACTTAAGAGTCCGGCCCAGGGGAATGTGACTCTTATACACTTAAGAGTCCGGCCCAGGGGAATGTGTCAAGCTTTTTATAATCAATCTTTCAATTTAATTTACTAGGTCTTGCATGGTAGTCCCAGAACAATAAAATCTTCCCAGCTTAAAGTTAGTACACTTAAAATTTATTTCTTCAGAGGTTTTTTATTTGATAAAAGCATGCAATTGCTAGAGTTGTTTACTGGTCTGGGGAAATATTTTAATGAAGACAATGGCAAGCAGCTCTCATATCTTTCTTAAATTTCATGAAGAGTCTGTTCCATAGCTTTTAATATTATAATGGTTCTATATATTTTAGATTGGTAATTTTAGCATACTTTAGTCTATACAATCATTTATTTGCTTATATAAATTGTAGCATACTTTATTATGTTATTTTTATGTCCCAAATTCTCAAATGTTCTTAAACTTTTACTTGTTTTATGTTTTTATATTGTTTTCTATAAATCATTTGCAATATTTTTGCTTTGTTAGTCAGTGACTGAAATAAAATGACTCTGACTCCATGAAGAACCCCTCAAAATGTTTGGATTCACAAAGTGCTTTAAGCTACAATGTGGCTTGTTTAGGACTTAAAATATGTAATGTAAATTTACACATTTTCAATCTATAAATAATTGTTTATGGACTAGAGTGCTCTGCATTAATTATGATTTACTCAATAAACCAGGATTAAATGATTTAGCATAATATGTGAATCTGATTACCACTGCAATTATCTGTGTACCAAGCCATACTGGGTTTTGTAAATTAAAATCAAGACTTTGGGTTGCAACTGGAAACCTATATAAGGCAGTCAGAGAAGGTTGCACACCACCGATCATCATCAAGTTGAATGCAGGCAGTGAAACTGTTTTTTTTATCTGATCTATATCTTGTGTTTCCGGTGTTTATTATGAATCTGGCTCACCATAAGGACAAAATGGAGGATGAACAGGATGAAACTGAATATAAATTTGAAGGATCGTTGACAGCTCGTCTTGATATAGACTGTTTTTCTATATGATCTCCACCTCAAACTAGCAATGACTGGATACACCTTTTACCAGCTTTAAGATACAGTGGATCTGAACAATTGTAATTCGTCTGTTCAATAACCTAACTTCAAAGTTGTTTCACATGGGCTGCCACAGATCATCGAAAACTTCAGCTGTTGCAGACATAACAACACAACTCTTTCCAAGGAGGCACTCAAAAAAGCACATTGCAACCTCACTTTAACAATCTAATTATGGGGAGTGTGTTCATTATTCATAAAGTCTATCAAACATGGAAGTATATCATTGGGACAAGCTAATTTGTATAAGTTGTATGATTAAGTTATCATGCAAATGATCTGAATTGATGCAAATGGCATAAATCACCAGTGCAATGTGATTGATTGCATGTGAACCCTGTTATACTGAAGTTCATTAAATTGAGGTTTCATTGGATTTTAATAATCTAGAACCTGAACTGGAGCCCTATTACTGTCTGGGCACTATTCTAAGAGCTGGTTAGAATTTCTATGAATGTGTCTCTAACATTGCCTTTTTTGTTTGATCCTTAAAGTATGATTGAACAATGAAAGATGACCTAGCTTAGCCATCTTTTGCAATCTGGCTCACACAGTGGAATAGAAAAGTCACATAAATATTTTTTCAGAGGCTGAGGAAACACAACTGGCCTAAATTACTCAAGGGAGACAGAATTTGAACCAAGGTTTTAGTGACTCAGATAATAGCCATCACGATTTATCATACCACACCTTATGAATGCCAAAGAAATATTTCATAGACCAATGAATCACTGAACATAGATTCCTGAATGTGCTGGAATGTGAATTTTCTGAGACAAAGAAGAGGACAAAGCCAAGATATCAGCAATTTGAAATAGGTAGAGTCAGAAAACAGAGTCACTAGAGTCTTGCACTGCACTTGAATGCTGGTAAACTATTGATACATAATCTTGAAAGCGTGACAAAGTATCTTTCCAGTTCAACTTATCCTTAACACAATTAAGGTGGAGGTATGCTTTGAATTTTTTTCTGATACTTTTTTGCTGATTTATGATTTATCTTTTTTTATTACAGCTCAGTATTTCTTTCTACTGAGTCAAATCCATATTCCATCACATCAGGCAACATATGAGTGAGCACGGTGTGTTATTGCCAATCATTCTCTACATTTAAGTATCATCAGTTCTATTCTTGCGCAACAGATCAATAAAAAGATCAGCACTAGGCAACACCAACACATGATTATATCCCAACTTTTATTGTTTTGAAGGGCTGAAGTGTTTAATATACAGAACTAAAAAGTCTTGCTTTTTTAAACTGAATAGGTGGATTAGTCTGATGAGGCTAACTTTGGCGGTGTCCCACAAATGACAATGCTAGCCTTCTAGGCAGGGACTTCTACAATTTCAAAGTAGTCATTAGGTAGAATCACATAACCACCTTTGCCTGACAGCACATCTTTTTCCTTCTGAAACTGAACAAGCTCTCGTAGTTTTTCAATCTGTTTTTCCTGACGCCTACATCGCTGCTGGGCAGTCTTAAGTTTCTTCCTCAGTTTATCCACCTGCTCTTCCAGTTGCTGAATTCTTTTTCTCTGATGCACAGTATCCTCTACGGTATAGTTGTGATCACAAAACACAGCAATATTATTGGGAGTGTGAAGTGGTGGCATCAATAATCCAATGCTTGGATCCACCAATCTTGGGTACGTTTGAGGAGGTGGTGGAGGTGAAGGAGAAGGAGGCGTTGGTACTTCAGGTGGTTCTTGTGTGCCTTCAGACTAAAAAGCAAAACAAGATATATTTTTACATTTATTTCATTGAAAGGTAACATAAAACATTTCAAGGCGACAAGAAGGATCACTTTTCTTCTTCTTCAAAACTTCATGCTTGGGGAAAAAATAATTTCATTATTTTAGTTTAATTAAAACAAGCTTCCAACAGAAGTAGCAAAACCTTCAGGGGAACAGTATGTTTAGTCAGTTACAGGCTTCACAAATGAACAGAATAGAGAAATCTGCTCTCAAGGGAATCTTATCATACCTGAACTCACCTTTAAAATACCTAATGGACACTGAACAAGTTCAAGATACGAATTGTGTAAAAAGGGGCAATTTAGTAACATATGTGCTACAGATTCAACTTTGGATCTGAGAATCCAGAGACACAATAGAATAATTTGTTACCACTGAAGGCAGCTCATTAGTTTTTACCTGTGTAAATGTTATTCTACATAGAGCATGAAGGATATTATAAAATTATCTTGGGATAATAAATGAAGCACCCACATGTTCACACTTGCAATGATATTTTGGATGCCTAAGTCCATCATTTCAATTCTACCATGTACAGATAGTCTTCGACTTACAACAATTCATTTACTGACCATTCAAAACTACACAAACACTGAAAAAAGTGACTTATGACCATTTTTCACACTGACAACCATTGCCACCTGCCCATGGTCACATGATCAAAATTCAGATGCTTGGCAACTGACTCCTACTTACGACAGTTTTAGTGTTCCAGCATCATGTGATCACCCTTTACGACCTTCTGACAAGCAAAGTCAATGGGGAAGCCAGATTAATTTAACAATCATGTTACTAATCTAATAGCTACAGTGATTCACTTAACAAGTGTGACAAGAAAGGTTGTAAAATGGGGAAAACTCAATAACTTCCTCGCTTAGCAACAGAAATTTTGGGCTCAACTATGGTTGTTAAGTCAAGGACTACCTGTCCTGGATCCAGAAAGCAAGGACTAGGCTTTGAGGACCCAAATCCGCTTAGAAAGGGTTGTAAAGCACTATAAAGCAGTATATAAGTCTAAATGCTATTGCTATTTGACCCCAAATGTGGATGACAAAGTCTCAAACAGGCTTGGAAAGATACAGCTAATTTCCAGCCAACGAAGAATATTTGTGGGAGACTAAAGAATATGGAGAATGGCTCTTAGAAATTTTGACTGACTAGCTTTGAAGGTAGGTATGGCCTTACATACACAGAGCTGAGTGCCATATAGCAGCAGACTTAAGATCTTAGTGATTAGTTCAATTGCTATGGGTATATAATTATTGCCCTGATAGCTTGAAAATCCAATAATCACACTGGAAGCTTCTAATGCTCTTACTGAGAATCCATTTACTTTGTTGTTCGAAGAGGTACAGTTAAAGTGAATATTTAATGTTCTTAACACAGAACTTAACATTCAATAGATCTATTATTAATTTTCCAATTATGAGAAAAAATGAAATACTTTTTGGTGAAATCTAAGAGTTTCTCTTAGAATAATATTCTATGTTTTCCCGAAAGCAAGAGGTCACCAGTGCTCTTAAGGATCTGAACAGGACAATTTTAGATAGATAGAATAGCAATACTATCTGAATAGAGAAGAAAAAAATAGGCCAGTGGACAAGAGCTTGGAGATAAAATTTAGATTTATAAAGAGCACATGATCTTAAGATAAAAATACATGCAGCCATTTGTTTTATTCATGGAATCATTGTTTCATCTAGATTAATTCTATTACAACAGAAATGAATTTCCATAGTTCTAATTCTTTAATTGATCCTATTAGATTTAGGTGGTACGGTATCAATAAAGCCTCAGGTTTTTTTTCCTTTTATTCATTTATTCTATCCTTCTTTTCTACTAAGCCATTAGATGTTATAGTTATATTCCTACAACTGCTTTTTATGTTTTCCAACATATGTGAATGCTCACAGATTCTTCAGGATTATTTTTTAAATAATTACAAAATGCTTTAGGTGAGGTTTCCGGTTTCATGTGGCTTCGGGGCAGCAGGAATTCGCGACTGCTCGCGATTCCTGCTGTGCTAGCCGCCGAGGTACCCCCGATCCAGATGGGTCAGGGGGATATGGCTGCCCTGTAGGGACAGCTGAAGAGAGAGGGGAGTCGGACAGGGGGTTGGGGGTGTCGCAGACCCCCTCCTCCTCCGGAAAAACCCCTTTTTCCCAAGGTGGTGGAGCGGCGGTCAGCAATGGCCGCCACGAAGAAGCCAGCAACCGGGTAAGATTGCACTGGAGGAAGTAAGAAGAGTGAAAGTGCTGTCTGAGCCGGGTCAAGTAACATCTTTCAAATTTGTTGGAACTGAGCTGTTTGAGTTGCTGGAGGATACATTGTATCCCTAAGAAGATCGAAAGCGGCGGAGAAGCTGTTAAAGGGAACTTTTTTTTTTTTTCTTCACTCTCCCACCCCATGGAAAAAGCAGATATGTTTGGACATATTGGACATTGAAAGTGAATTATTCTGAAAGTTGAAACTAAGGGACAAAAGGGTTTCTGGACATTGAAAAACTTAAGAAATTGGAAAACCCTTATTAGAGGTATGGATTTCTGATTATTTAAAATTGATATTGCAAGCGGGAAGGGAGAGAAAAAAAAAATTGGAGCAGAAGCTGAAAAAGGAGGAGATTGCCTAGAATCCCAAAGAAAGGTATATGGTAATTGGACCTCTTTGATTAAACATTAACCCCAGAAAGAGAAAGAGAAGAAGGAAGAAAAGTATTAATTTTTGGAATTTTTTTTTGAATTATTTTTGATTAAAAATATTTGTGGTTGTTTTGGGAAAAGTTTCTTTTTTCATGATGGCATCGCTTGTGGATGAACTAAAGACTGAATATCAAAAATATAAAAAGGAAGATACTTTGGGCACTTTGTTTCAATTCTTAGAAATGGCGTTATGTACTTATGAAAAGTTGACTACGCAGCAGAAGGACTGGGACAAAGAAGAAGAGGAAGAAGAAGCCATCTTTGATGAACAATGGGTTCTTTCCAGGGAGGAGAAAAAGGATAAGAAAAAGGGGATTTTAAGAATTATAAAAACAACCAAAGAAGAGAAAAATGAGCGGAAAGGTGGAGGCAAGGTTAGAAAGCAAAGGAAAGGGAGTAAGAAAAGGGAGGAGGAAAGACAAAGGGGTAAAAAGGGCAAGGAGAAGAATAAACAAGAGAGAAAGGGGGGGAGGAGAAGCCTCAATGGGGGGAAGCAAGATCTAAAGAAAAAAAGTTTATTCAGAGACAATGGGTGAATTTAATTTAGGATAAAAGAGGGATTCTGGAGGGTACATAAGATTGTTTTTTATATGTGTATTTAGAGTATAAAATTAATTGTGTAATTTTAGAATCTATTAAACAGAATCCCAAGAAAAATTGTGATATGAAGTACTTTTAAGTTAGGGTAATGAGTTATAGACGTTACTCCAATTGGTGTATAGGAGAAGTATAATAAAAGAAAAAAGATGAATGGATAGTTGGAAATAGAACAGACAAAGAATATTATTGAAAATGGCAATAAGATATGAAAGGATATATAAAGGTTTTGTTATGTTTTTTTTTTGGATTTTGTATATTGAAAAAAGGCAAAAAAAATTTAATTAATAAGAAATAATTTGGATGAAAAGGAGAAGTTGGGATAAGATATGAAGTTAAATAGATAAAGTATTGATACTATAATTTGGAACTGTTATGTTCTATTGGTTTTCTTCTTTTATTATTTTTTCTTAGAAAAGAACTTATAAGCTGTTATGCCTTGTGCATTGTTTATATAAAATTGATAAAAATGGTTTACATATATATAAAAAAAAGAAAATGATAATATGGAAGGATATATAAAGTGAATATGATGTTTGAATTTGTGTCTGTGTGAAGAGTTTCAACCCAGGATCAGACAACCTTCAGAAAAGATCTTTTAGTTTTGTTTGTTTTACTGTGTTTTCTGTAAAATTAATAAAATTTGTTTAAAAAAAAAAAAAAAAAGAGCCAGTTTGGTCTAATGGTTAAGGCACAGGCTAGAAGCAGAGGGAGCATGAGTTCTAGTCACGCCTTAGGCATAAAGCCAGCTGAGTGATCTTGTGCTAATCACTTTCTCTTAGCCATAAAAAGGAGGTAGTAGCAAACCACTTCTGAAAAACTTGCCAAGAAAACAGCAGGGATTTGACTAGGTACTCTCTGAGATTTGAATACAAGTGAACAGAAGAAAAAGGAATAATTAATATAGTCAATTGATTAATTAATGTTTATCACAGCCTTTTCCACAAAACCACACATTTCAGCATGTATACAGTAGTTGTGTTAGTGTCCAATCTAAAGAATCATTAAACTATAACTTTCAGAGTTCCAAGCATCATTAATTAAATAACTGAAAAAAACCCTATTAATACTTACGTTTTATAGATTGTGCATCAAAAATTAAAGGTTTAAAAAGATAGTATTAACTAACAACCAGAACAGTATAATTTTTTAAAATAATGGCATAAAGTGTCTATGTGTGTTTCTGTTTGTGAGGGGTTGCAGCAAAATACATTGGTGTCATGGAGAATATTGACTTAATATTTATAAAAAAACAGAAAGTCATCATAAACCAGGGGATCCTAACACCAGAGCCACAGCCCACTACCGGTATGCGGCTTGTTAGAAACTGGGCTGTGCAAGCGATGGGCAAGTATGTGTGAAAAGCTGCATTTGCGCGAACATTGGGCACTTGTGCAAATAGCACTTCACATGCGAGCACGAGCGCCCTCCACTCAAGCACCCATTCGTGCAAGTGGAGGGTGCGTGTGCCTGACACAAACATGCTTCCCCCAGTTGGGCCACCAAGATGATAAGATGTCATAAACAATCCTTTGGCTGAACTATTTTTCTTATATTTCATAATGCAACAATAATATAATATAATAACTATAACATAACATAACTCATATTCCAGTATTCATCTGGTGTATTCAATGTATTTAATTAGTGAATTAGGTGTAGCAGACCACTGCACAGACCTTGGCCAATGGATCTCAATGGAAGGTGATATAATAAAGGAAATTGAACGACATATTAAATGCGGTTGGCTGTTGTTTGGCAAGCTAAGCATAATTTTCCAGAACAACCTCCCCCTATGCCTGAAGAGAAAAGTTTTCAATCAGTGTGTGCTACCTACCTGCTCTAACATATGCCAGTGAAACATGGACACTAACCTCACAATCAATATTAAAGTTATGAGTGGCACAAAGAACCATGCAGAGATATATACTCGGCATTACAAGACATGATAGAAAGACCTGAACAAGGATTAGAGAACAAACCAAAGTATATGATATCATCAAGAGAGTAAAAGAATTGAAATGGAAATGGGCTGGTCACATAGCAAGAAGAACTGATGACAGGTGAACCAAGGAAGTTGGTCAGAGTTGATCCCACTTGATAAAAAGCATCCACTAAAGAGACCTAAAACAAGATGGATCAATGACATCAGCAAATATTGTGGGCCCAATTGGCAAAAGAAAACTCAGGAGCATTATGGTTAGAAACATGCAGAAGAGGCCTTCATCCTGCAGGAGATAGACAATGTTTAAAATAATGATGATGATTCACCTAATTAACCCATGCATTTTTAGGAAAAGGAAAAGGCACAAATATTCTGTTAAAAGAAAATCTTATGGTCTGATAAAACAAGGATTACATCCATGATACCGTTATATTATACCCTCTAACTTCAAAAATTAAAATATGAGGATTTTTAATAAAAAAGTAAAAACTTAAAATATATATACTCTTGATATATACTCTTTCATCAAATATCATGTGATGTTTGTTATTTAAAATTCTATTTTAGCATCCAAAATATAATGCAAAATTGTAAAGGAGCCCGAAAAGGTTGCTGATCTCTAACATAGAACGTTGCAGGTAAGTTTGTTGTTTTAAAAGTGCATCACTTACTTGTATTAATATAGCTATTTCTTGGATGGAAATAATAATTTACACAAGGATTCCTATTTAGGTTTTTAGTTCACCATTAGTTCTGAAAGGGTTGCTGAGTAGACAAAACAGTACCTTACTTTAAATTTCCACCAAGTCCTGTAGTGACAATTTGAAAAAAAAAAACTTGTGTCCCAAATATCCATTGTTCCAAGCAAATCGTTCTCCACATTTCTCCTTCTTTAGAAAAGAAAATGAAGTGGAACATTATGGTTGGAGCAGCAATATTCTGTCCATAAATGACATAAGATGGAGTAATGTGCAGCTGTACAAAACAGTACACATTTATCACTCTTGCAATGGTCCCCAAAAATAAGATATTGTTTGGTGCAGAAGTGTTGATCATTCTTACAATATTTTTGAATTAACCCATGTGAAATCAATCAAATTTAAAAGTATTCTTGCAGAAATGAGGAAATGTCTAAAAGTGATACAAAAAACTGTTAGAATTGCAACAATGAATCCATTTTTGTTTTAATTTTAGAAGAATCCAAAAATTTTAAAAAATCAAAGATTGTAAATGAGTAGAAACAGAATTTTAATTCTTTCCATTATATCAACAGATGAATTCATGCTTCCGTCTGGCACTATATATCAGTCTCCTGTCTTCAGAATACTTTTGCTTTAGCAATAGCGACGTTGTTGCCCAGTATTTTCTGAATTACAAAATAATTCATAAACCTCACTTACCTTCACATTTGGTTCTGTGTGGCAAAATATTGTTGGTACAGCATTGTCCTTTAATAGTTTGTTGTTACATTCTCTTTTGAAGCAATCTGGAGTAAAGTGTTCAGAACAAATGCTGCTATATTTTGTTGGTTTGAAATTTTTTCTTCTAACAGCAGCTTCCCATTTCTTGCAGAGATCAGGTCGTGTGAGAGGAAACCTACAAATAAAATGTACATCAAATAATTTTTGTTATTATTACTAAACTGGAGGTGGGAAGGAGAGGAAGGGAAAACACTCACATTTTCACTTAACTGTAGTCTTTATATGCTTTTAAGAAGTTGCCTAAAACATGGTAGAATCAAGCTTTTGAATTTAATGAAAGCTCTTTATTTTTCTATTCTCCCAGTAACAGGAGAGGTGCTAATGGAAACCAAAAACAGAAAAATCAGTTTGTGCAAGATGAGTTCCAGTACAGATATCTCAACATTCAATGTCTAGTGAATGAATTATGGATTCATCTTTATTCATGGTCTGTTGGAGAAATTTGAAATATCCCTTGTTTCTATAACTTTAATCCATGTTTGTAGAAATGTTTAAGGAGCATACAAAACCCACAAAGACTCAAGATTTATTATTGTCCAAGGAAAAGAAAACATTTACAATAAGAAAAGCTCAAAATCAGTATTAAAACATATTTTATTAACTCAACTATAGATTTACAGATAGCATGCAAAGTTCAAGTTCTCAAAAGCACATATTCAGTCAAGATGAGTTTGTGGGCATTCACAAATGTGCGTGTTTTATTGGTAAACTTTCAGTTACCCTTATAACCTCTTCTTTGGTGCAAGTCAATTCAGCTGCTCTTAAATTTTTGTGAGAACAAGCTTAACTGAATACTGGGCTTAAAAAAACAATGTAGTAGTTCAACAAACAAAACTGATATATATAATTAGTGCTCAACTTACAACAGTTCATTTAGTGATCCTTCAAAGTTACAATAGTACTGAAAAAAGTGACTTATGATCATTTTTCATACTTATGACTGTTGCAGCATCCCCTTTGTCACATGATCAATATTCAGATGCTTGGTAACTGACACTGATGGTTTCAGTGTCACGGGGTCATGTGATCAGTTTTATTACCTTCTGATCAGCAAAGTTACTAGTTTAAGTGCAATGATTCAATTAACAATGGTAGCAAGAAAGGTTGTAAAATGGGGCAAAACTCACTTAACAAATGTATGCTCAGCAACATAAACTTTAGGCTCAGTTTTAGTTGGAAGTCAAGGACAAGTTGCACACCTAAAGCCCAAAAGCAACCATAGGTCTTCTAGCTCACAACCTTTTGTTTAGTGACTATTAGAAGTTATGACAGCACTGGAAAAAGTCACTTATGTCTGTTTTTCACACTTATGACCATTACAACATCCCCATGGTCACATGATCAGAATTCAGAGACTTGGCAAGTAGCATATATTTATGACAGTTGTAGGGCCCCAGGGTCATGTGATCATTTTTTGCACCCTTCTGACAAGCAAAAGTCAATGGGGAAGCCAGATACACTTAACTGTGTGATACTAACTTAACAACTGCACAGATTCACTTAACAACCATGGCACAAAAGGAAAAAAAAACCATGGCAAGACACTGCATCATAAATGTCAGTTGTCAAGCATCCAAATGTAAATCACATGAATCATGGGGATGCTGCCATGGTTTTAAGTGTGCAAAATGGTCATAAGTCACTTTTTACAGTGCCATTGTAACTTGGAACAGTCACTAAGCTGTTGTAAGTCAAGGACTAACTGTATACCTAACGCACCAAAGCAGCAGCAGGTCTACTTGCTTTCAACAAAGAGAACTTTTTTTGCTTTATTTGAGGGGGGAGGTGAACTTTATTAGACCAGACAGCACTCGGGTCGAATACCAGGATCAAAAAAAAAAAAAAAAGGGGGGGGGGGGCGGGAACAATCCCTATTGATCCTGCTTTGCCGATTCTTAATCATGGTTATTTTAAAAAATCACTGGTAACCGCTCCCCCCCACCCCGCCCCCAGCCTGTCAGAAAGGTTGAAGGGGGGCCTTGCTGTTATTGACGGTTGAACAAGCGCGCGCTTGCGCGAGTTCGGTTCCACCAGTCAGGCACGTCTCGAGCCTTACTTTTTAAAGAAAGAAACAAAAAAACACGAAAGGACCCAGTAAGCTCACTTAGCCCCGCCTTCTCGGCGACCTCCAGAGGCCGCGCACTATTTAAAGTCCCTCCCGCTTTGGGCCGCGCAGGCGCTCTAGCTCCGCCTTCCTGTTCGCGAAGCGAATGCAACCTCCTTCTCCTGTCTGGTTGAGAGAGCCGTTTTTGTTTTTTTTCCTTCCCCCGCCGCTACTCACTTGTGGAAAGAGATGGGCTTCTCTTTGTCGTATCGATTCCGGCAACGGTAGGCAGAGCAGGACTGCACCATCCTCTTGTTGCCGTCCCCTCCGTCTGCCTCTTTAGCACCACCGGTATTTCTGGGAGGGAACAAATCAATTTAAGACAAGCGTCGATCCAAATGCTTCCTTGAGGTCTTCGCGTTCCTTTTCACAAACAAACAAACAAAAAAATAAATCCGAAGAACGACATAAACTGGCTGTGGCCTCTCCCTATTTCAACATGGCGGTGCCAGCTTCAGATCAACTCTCTCGAGATCTTCGTATCGGGCTTTGGCAATTGGTCACGCCCCGCAATGTTTGGGGTGCGACGTGTCTCCGTCGGAACAGCCAATGAGAGGAGCGACTCATCTTTTGACGCACGGACTCCGGCTTTCTGAGCTCGGAAATAACACAGGGCGGCCGTCTGAAGGCTTGGCTGGGCGCGCGACGGAAGCGGCGCGCTATTTTGGATCGACCGTAACGGTTGATGCGCGCCTCAGAAAAGAAGGAACTGGCGAGCTTCTATCAATTGTATTCTTAGCCCTGCAGTTTAGCCTTATTTGTTAGAAAGAATGTTTGTTCCTAAAAGAATTCAGTTGGAGAATGTGATCTAAAAATAAATACGGATGACCATTAAATAATAGCAAGAAATTACATAAGCTGTATATTTGACGGGCTTTTATTCTGTCTCTGTCTTTCTTATTTTCCTTTTCTTCTTTCCCTCCCTCTTTTTCTTTCTCTTTCCCTCTCCTCTGTCTTTTTCCCTCCCTCCTTTTTCTCTTCCTCCCTTTCTCCGCCCCCTTTCCCTCCCTCCGTCTTCTTTCTTTCCCTCTCATTTTCTCTTTTCCTCCCTCTTTCCTCTTTCTCTTTCCCTCCCTCCTCCTTTTTCTCTCTTTCCCTCCCTCCCTCCCTCTCTCTCTCAACAGGGATTCCCAGTCCATGGACTAGCACCAGTGCACAGCATGCCAGAAACTGGGCCACACAAACACACGTGGGGTGTGTGCTGCTGCAGAATTCAGGCAGCATACGAAATCACGCCTCCATGAAAAAAACCTGTCTTCACAGAACTGGTCCCCGGTTCCCAAAAGGTTGGGGGCTGCTGGTTTAAAATACAATGTTGAGATGTAAAAGGCCTTTTGCAATTTAAAGCTATGGTGATTACCCTTCTCGCTATTGGGGATGCTTAATAGGACTTTGGGTTTAGAAACTTTACAAATTCTTGGCCTTGTATTATTGCAGTAAGGATGCAGTCCTACCATAGTTACCAATGACTACGAATGCATTATATTCTTTACTTATACCTTTGCCTTTCTTTTTCAACTAGTGATGTAGCAAAAATCAGAATGATAGGGTTGCAAACGTGGCAGTTGGTTTGTATGGGCATTTAAAAATATACAATCTGGTGCTTCACACGAGTCCTCTATCCTTAACTCAGAAAATGAAAAACCTGTACTGGCATAAAACATGTTGTCCTTGTTACCCGTCCATTTTTGCTCTTGGGGCACCTGCCCCAAATCACTGGAGTAATCAAATCAAATCAAATCTTTATTACTGTCTTTGACATAAGCCATAAGGAGTGTGGGTACAATCAGATAAAATTCACAGGGGTATAACATTACCCTACTTTGTGAGTGGCACTTCTGATGGGCATGTTGATTGGTTTTCTGGTATTTTCAGTGCTGTGAAGACTGGGTAAATTACCAATGAAAGGTTGACAAGGCATAGCAGGTATATTCAGGCATGAGAAGGGAATGGGAGGACAGGGATTTGAGGTATAGGTGGAAGGACAAGCCTGAAGGAGCCTCAGGATCTTAATCTGAAAATATCTTCTTTCAGGGAGAAAGGGTTAAGAATATGTTTAATGCTAGGATATACTAATACAGCTTGTCCTTGACTTAACAGCCATTCATTTAGTGGCCTTCAAAATTACAACAGCATTGAAAAAAGTGACCTATGACAGGTTTTCATACTTGCGACGTTGTCGCATCCCCACGCTCAAGTGATCAGAATTCAGGTGTTTGGCAGTTGGCTTGTATTTATGACAGTGGCAGAGTCTTGAGATCATTTGATTATTTGTAACCTTCCCAGCTGACTTCTGTCAAGTCAATGGAGGAAGCAGTCACTTAACAATTGCAGTGATTCATTTAACTGTGGCAAAAAAGATCGTCAAATGAGGAGCAACTTACTTAACAACTGCGTAGTAACAGAAATGTTGGATTCTATTGTCATACATTGAGGATTACTGATATTGATAGGATATAAAAGTAAATAAATCTATTTAAAATTATTTCATAAAAGCAATTTTTTTATGTTGATCTGTTCTCTTCAATATTTTCCTGACATTCCATCCAGTTACACTTTAAATTTCAAAACCAGAAAAGGGGCTTAATTGTGACAGCAACACAAAAAGTTAATAATGGAAAAGAACACACACACAAATAAGGAAAATTTGCATAAGAAAATTCCCAGTAGAGCAGAGAAAACATCCTTCCAAAAGGCAGAACAGCAAAAATAAGGTGATCTGTCTAATAAGGTCTCCTTAAGGTTTATTTTTGCTTTTACTCCCATATTTCCCAAGTCAAAATAATATAAAAAAGCATTTGGGAAGACACCACAGCAGAAATAGCCCCAGGGAGGAGAGAGGCAGATTCTGTAATAATTGTACAACCAACTAGATCCTGTAGGGTGGAAACTTAAAATGATTAGATGTTGAGCAAATGACACCTTGTACTACTGAGAAGGCAGGGGAATAGTAATTGAAATAAATATGGGAAATAAAGCAATGCCCAGTTTAATATCCCTATTTTTGGACACTGCTATCAAGAAAAGTGGGGCTGCTGTGTCTAAAGGTACATGCTATTTCAGAATATTTTAGTACCAGCATTAATTCACCTTATCTTGCCCAGAAAAAACTATATCTCATTTCCTCTGTACTGAAAGGCTCGAGTCTAACTTTGCAAAATGGATAGAAGACACTGCCAGGTGTATGAAACTGAACTCAGGAATCAAAGACAGGGAAAGAAATGGCTATGGGGGAATGCATATGCCTCCCAGCAATCCCACACACATCTCTTTTTACAGTTATTACCTGTCTTTGCCTTCAGAATAAGTGATGAACATTTTACACAGAATGAAACTATAATTTGTTCGCCGAAAAGGAAAACAAAATTACTTTTATTCAGGTACAGTAAAAAAATTACTTCAAATTGTTCGCTTTTGGGTTGGCTATAAGGTGACGCTACAGTCATGTGATCAAAGTTCAATTCTCGGACTGTTAAAGCATGAGAGTACAATGGTATACATAGAGAGTTACAGATTGAAAGGATATCCCTTTCAAGAAAAGGAAGAAAAAAAGGATGCTTTATTATTTGCAAATATGCTTTATGTTTATACATTGACGAATATTTACATTGTTGATTCTCCTTTTTTCACCACTACAACTCTTATCAGTCATTAGCTACCCCTATTTATCTCCAAATCAGTTTCACCTGTTTATATCTGGAACTAAGGGATAGACTATTTCAGATATAAAAAGGAAACAACTCAATGTTAATTATATTCACAGCTGCCTATAAATTTAACACATGGATAAGAACATAAGAATAATGTGTTGATCAGATCAAGGCCCATATTGGTTCTACATTTTATTTCTCAGTGATCAACAAGTTTCCTCTGGGATGCTTTCAAACAAGAAAGAGTTTTTTTCAAACTGGATATAATGTTAAATCTTAAAATATAGTGTTCTTTAATAAATCTGTCCACCACAAATTTACCCAATCCATCTTATATTTAACCATCTTGTATTGCATTTTCCACTTTGGGATTACAGCACAATACTTGAGCAAGCTCTACATATATCTCCCTCATGCCTTCTTGTCTTAGAAACCTATTTGAACAATGCTATCAGAGATGTATGCAACAAAACAGTTGTTTATAAATAGTGTAATTTCACTTAGCAGATACAGCTTTGCGTGGACATTTTCAGGGCACAGTAAAATAAAACATGGCTCACATATAAATAATGTTAGTGCCAGGTTTCATTCTTCTCCATATGAAGCCATAAAACTCCCATCATTTCTGTTCAGTGACCATGATAGACCATGATTGGAGATGTAATTGCAGAGGAGGTTAAGTTTGTTTTTAAAAAAAGTTTCCAAGGATACAGTTCTTTTTTGAGACATGTCTCATTCAGACAAGAAATAAGCACTTCTGATGTGGAATTTATTGCACGTCTGCTGACTAGGACTGGATTTTGTCTGAAATAACAGGTTATTCTACATGTTCTGGTTGATGTACTACAAAGTAACCACATTACCATTTGTCAACCCGTGTCCTCACAATAAAGCTTCCCCTCAGGTGCTTCTGAGACTAGCTGACATGAGACAAAGCGTTCTGACATGAAACTAGGGTTTTCCACCTTATGTCAGCAAAAGACATCCATCCCATTCTAGTACATATGGAGGAGCTTTATGAGATCAGCAATTTGCAGGAATCCAACTTGTCCACAGCAGGACCCTTTTTCCTTCCAGCTAGATGGTGCTGCATCTCTACAGTTGTTTTCTGCAGAGGAATTGGTCACATCACTGGAATGGACTTTCTTCTAATGAGAATATTGACTTCATGAAAACTTGACTACAGGTCTACCATGAAATTATTATTCCCATTAGTAAGCAATATTAAAGAAGGTAAAGGGCCAGGAGTTTGACAGGTCTGAGGTAAAAGAACAGTAGGGAGTAGTGGTTGCGCAATGATTACAAAACAGTTCCTTTTGTGTGTGAACATGTATGCATACACTGTATATGTGACTATGTATGCATTTATACATATGGATAGAGAAAGCTCTGCAATGGAAAGGCTCGTTCTATGAAATAAACGTACAGATGATTGTTCCCATTTGCTGCATTTTTAAAAATATAACTTCCCCATCAATTTTGAAGAAGTGTGAATCTGGGTATATTTAATAGGAGCACTTCCTAAAATCTGTTTATAGGAGTAACTACTGCAAATGAGGGGTTGGGATGACTAAATTCATGCCAGATTGAAACAAGATTCCTTTTTTGCATGTAAGAAAGCTTGTTTCAATTTTGTTTTAGTTGGAGGAAAGGCTCATGAAGTAGTAAGGTGAGGAGAGAGTAATATTCAATGTTCCTATTCAAGAAAAAACAACAGAAAAGGCACTTAGAGACTTCTCCTTGTATAGTGGAAGAACATGAGAAATCATACTAGAAAACCTCAATTCTTCAAGGGTAAATAACAACTGGAAAACCTCATTCATCTCTACTATTCATAGAAAGGAGAAGAAACTTCATCTTCTGGCCAAGACACCACCAGAAGACCTTCACTCTTGACAAGCAGGAAAAATCTTCAGAAATTTGAATACAAGAGTGCCTATCACTTCCATTGCAAGTTTTCTCTTCTGCGGGTTGGACATCAAGATGTTGTTTTTAGTTCTATCGCTAATGCTTAGCAATAAAAGTCTAGCAAAGCAAGACAAAATTAAGTATGCAATAAAAATGAATATAGAAACCTGCCTTACCACCCAGTCACAGGAGCAATTACGATGGTAAGTTTTCTTGCTGCTGGAAAAGTAGTAAACATTATATCTGAATAGCCATATATATTGTATATATTTAGAAAGATAGATAGATAGATAGAAAGATAGTTGATTGATAGATAGATAGATAAATAGATAGATAGAAAAATAGATGATAGATAGATAGAAAGATAGATAGATAGAAAGATAGGTAGATAAAAAGATAGATAGAAAGATAGATGATGAAGAAAGAAAGAAAGAAAGAAAGAAAGAAAGAAAGAAAGAAAGAAAGAAAGAAAGAAAGAAAGAAAGAAAGAAAGATAGATAGATTATAGATAAAGATAGCCATATGATCAGGAGGGCCCTTGTTCAAGTTTGTTTACAACTTCTTGGACAAAATAACCTCACAATTGTTTTAAATTCATCTAAGCAATTTTATTACTTTACAATGTTTCAAAACTCCCTTTCGCACAATAGTCTGTAGAATAAATCATTCAGAGTATACTCACTGAAATAAGTTGATTAAATCTATTATGTTGCATGTTAGACTTTCCTCTCCCTGTAAGATTAATACAAGATTCTCCATCATCTTTGGGGAACAGGTTTTGAGGGTTGTGAAGTTATTCCATTGATTGAGGCAACTCTTTTGGCTGAAGAGATGAATTGAATACCATCTCTCAAATTTGAATCAAGCATGATAAATCTCTGACTTGCTATCATTCATAAAATTAGAATTCAAAGGCAAAAAGAGAAATCTCCCTATAAATTATAGGGCACAACACAGACTTTATTATGCCTCTGCTAATAACATTGTCTGAGAAATCTTCAGTAACAAACCTTAATGGACAGAATGTGATGTCATTCGTTCAAGACAGTAACCCAAAAGAAATCTTTCACAGATGAAGCCCACTTTTTATTTTAGGAGCTAATCAGAGCTAGAAGAGTAGGTGGCCAGTGTGGCAACGTTATAAGTGGAATGAGGCCACAAAGTTTGGGTTAGACTGGTACGGTCAAATGGGAAATTGTCCTTTCCCAAATCAACACATTTACTGTTGAATTTCTGCAGTGTGATCTGGATGTTCTGACAGACCCATACAACAAAATACCTGTAGTTCTCAATTTATGACCACAACTGAGCCTAACATTTCTGTTGCTAAGACAGTTGCTAATTGAAGTTTGCCTTATTTTATATGCACATTGGCAAAACCTCCTTGCTAAAGGTAGTCCTTGACTTACAAGTTCATTTAGTGACCATTCAAAATGACAACAGCACCCCAAAAAAATGACTTATGACTGTTTTTCACACTTAATGACCATTGCAGCATCTCCATGGACACGTGATAAAAATTCAGATGCCTAGCTACTGGTTCATATTTATGACTGTTGCAGTGTCCTGGGGTCATGCAAAGGGGATTCACTTAACAACCAACAACTTTAACAACTGCAGGGATTCACTAACAACTGTGGCAAGAAAGGTAGTAAAATGGGGCAAAAATCACTTAACAAATGTCTCGCTTAGCAACAAAAATCTTGGTCTCAATTATAGTTGTAAGTCAAGGACTACTCATATAAGTAGCCTAGTTCCTAGTTCCCCCGTTGCATTTCCTTTCCAGTGGTTTTGTATTTGTAACAGAAAGGCCCTTATTTTCAAAGTGGAAAAACTTTTTCTTGAAACATGGATGAAAGCAGGAAGATCCTTAAGAGAAAGATTAGGGTCAGATGGATAAAGCCATAGCCATAGTCCTCGACTTGTAACCATGATTGAGCCCAAAATTTCTGTTGTTGAGACACGTCTAAAGTGAATTTTGCTCCATTTTATGACTTTTTTGGACACAGTTGTTAAGTGAATCACCGCAGTGGAGAAGTTACTAACCCAGTTAAGTGAATATGGCTTCCCCCACTGATTTTGCTTGTGGTGAAGAGGACATGACCTTGGGACACTGTGATGATCATAAATACAAATCAATTGCCAAGGGGCTGAACTTTGATCCCATGATCAAGGGGATGCTGCTGAGGTCATAAGTGAAAAACGGCCATAAATCACATTTTTCAGTGCCCTTTGAATGGTCACTAAACAAATTGTTGTAAGTCGAGGACTACCTGTAGTTGCCCGCACTTTTACTTCGCCCGTTTATCGGATCGTCCATCCGACTGTCCCTGTGTAAGAAAGTTTAGGGGCGGGTGGGTGAGGGAGAGGATACAGGCACCTTTCTGTCCCTGATTTTCAGGCGAATCTGGTAGCCCGCGCGAATGAGGCGGAACCCAAGGAGTCCCCGCCGCAATGCAACGTCGAGAAGCAATAAAAGTTTCGCGCCAAGATTCCGCTTTGATTTCTCTTATCAGCCTCCGGGCTGATCTCAACGCAAAGCCCCGTTTTAGTCGGGAAGAAGGGAGAGGCAAGGTAGGAAGACGGAACCAGGCGACGCGGCTCCGTCGCTCCGCCCTCCGCTGCTGAGCCGAGAAGGCCGCGTGTGGCCGCCGCAGCCACAGCCAAGAAAGGCGGAGTAGCGGGAGCTGCTACTAGGGCGAGGCATTTTGACATCAGTTCCTCTGGCTGCAAGGTGAGGGGGGGGGGAAGAGTTTTCTCCCTCTTCAAAAGGCACAAGTCGAAAGCGCCGAGCCCCGGGCGGGTTGCCCCAAGGGGCGAAAGATGGAGAGCCGGCGCCGGGCGTGAAAAACTCGCCGCAGCCATCGCCGCGCTGGGAAGCGGAGCTCGCGGCCGGCACCGCGTCGTTTCCTCTTTCTGGGAGGCAGACAGAGCTGGGGACTGGCGGCGGCGGCGGCGGCGGCCACTCCAAACCCGCCGCCGTCCCGCCCAGCATGAGCAGCGGCGGCGGGCGCACTGGCGCCCGCGTGGCTGTGAAGATGGAGGTAGCACCTTATTACGGCGAAGAAGGCTTGGAGCTGCTCCCGGACTTCGTGCAGCTGCCGGGCTTCGGTGGCGGGCCCGGAGCCGGAGGACCGACGGGACTTGAACCGCCTGAGGAAAGCGGGGCGGTTCAACAACGCAAGTTGCTTCTCGTCGGGAAGCCGCCGCCTCCTCCTCGGGATTTAGCGGCGGCCTCCCCGGGTAATGCCACCTTGCCACCGGCCGGGCCGTTCTTGCGCCCCCGCGGCGGTCCAAGCAGCGCCGTGCACCGCCTCATTCAGGAGACCACCGTCGGCGCCGGCCCGGAGGTGGGCCCAGCCGTTTTGCAGCCTTTACTGAAGCTGCCGGCGGCCGCCGACTTGGAACAATTGCTGATCCAAGCGGGGAGCCCGGGCCTCGCCGGCCCATCCAGCCCCACAGGCGGAGGACCCTCGGTGGCGACGGCCGGCGGGCCCCCCTTCTTGTACCGTTCTCCGCAATCCTCGGTTCCGCCGCAGGCGGTGACGCAGGAACAGGAGGGCTTCGCCGACGGCTTCGTGAAAGCTCTGGCCGATTTGCACAAACAGAACCAGTTGCTCGGGGTGTCCCCGGCGCCTCTCTCGCCTACCCAGCACTCGGGAGGGCCCTGCTGCCCGACGTCCAGGCAGGATCCCCCAGCCGTCTACACCACCTTAGGCAACTTCAACCCGGCCAGTCCATCGGCCGGCGGCGCTTTTTTCACTCCCCAGGCTGTGGCTCGTCTGCAAGCGCCTGGCTCGACCGGCAGGGCTTTGGAAGAGCCGCAGACTGTGCCGGAAGCGCCTGTAATAGTGTCAGCTCCTCCACCGCCGCCGCCGCCTCTTTCGGGGCTTTCGTCCGGGGAATCCCCGCCGCCGCCTTCCTCCTTATCTCCGCTGGACGCAGAGAGCCAAGAGCGCCTGAAAGCTGAGCGCAAAAGACTGCGCAACCGTATCGCGGCTTCCAAGTGCCGCCGGCGCAAGCTGGAGCGCATCGCCCGCTTGGAGGAGAAAGTCAAAGCGCTCAAAGGCCAAAACGCCGAGCTGGCCGCCACCGCCAGCCTCCTCCGCGCCCAGGTCACCCAGTTGCAAGGTCGAGTCCGGAGCCACCTCTCCAGTGGCTGTCACATCAACGCCGGCGCCGCAGTCCCCGCGCAAACCTTGGCAGTGGGTGGTCAGCCCCCCAGTAGGGAGGCACCCACAGAGCCGGAGACCAGTGCTTGCTGAAAGCGTGTGAACCCCTCCAAAAACAAAGGGAGACTCATCGTGAGCCCAACTTTGCCATGCATGCATGGCAGAAAGGGGGATTAGACCTTGATCCTGGTCTTGGGAAGGGGCCATGGGAGCCCTGCCTTCCCTTGCACATCCTCTAGCTTCTGCAGAGTTCCTCCTCCATCTGAAAAGCTGAAGTAGACAGGGAAAGGTTCAGCTTCTGCAGGTATCTTAACCAGTTTCTGATAGAAGTCGGAAGAGCCAGAGAAGAACTTGGTGTAATAATGGCAGAGAGATAAATATGTCAGAAAGAATATCCCATGGAACAGAGTAGAACTTCACAGTGTTAGCCTTTCTAGAAACAACTTCTTAAAAACAGCAACTGGCCTCTTTAACTAAAGGTTGGCAGTTTCAAGCATCTCCAGCAACCGGCAGCTTTTCTGCCAGCCACCTAAGTAATGAAAGTAATACTGAGATTGTAATAACCAGCTGGAAGTGATGCTGTTGGGTTCTTTTTAAGAGCACCAAACAAATGCAGAAACCTTCAGAGGGAAAGAGGAAAGTGCCAAGCTTCTCCAATTGAAGCCCCTCTGACCACCTTCAGGCTGTGAAGAAGTCTGGGGCTGGATTCTTTCTTCATCTTCTGAAAGCTCCAGCTTATTTTTCTAGCTTCCTTGCCCTGCTTGAAACAAAGAACCAGAGCTTTGCTGACTGGACATTAAAATATGTCTTGTTGCTGGAAATCCAAAGGTCTCTTCAAAGATCATACCTGTGGGCAAAAAGTTATCTTTGTGGAAGACTTTTATATGTTCTAAAGATTCTTAAATTGAATTTTTATTCTGTGGTTGACGGTCACTGAGTGTAACATGTATTAGTATTTCTGCAAAGAGAAAAAAAAAGTTACCAGGGAAGTTAAAGACACTCCAGTATGTTTTGCTGAAAGTGTATTTACAGCTTTCTAATGAATAGTGTGGATTTTCTAAGAAGGGATATTAAGGGAATAGTAATATGTTTGTATATCATGGATATTGCTAGTCATTTCAGTAGATAAATCATATTTTTAAGAGCAGCTCTAGAATTTGCCAGTGGATAGAGTTGTGAAATGTTTTTCAACATTTAGAAGACTTGTGCAAAGTTAAGTCAATTTTGTGTACAGACTATTCGTTATTTTCTTGCTGTAGAGATTCTCTAGATTTGCTAAATGCTTGAGAGACACTAAATTTATATGTTTAGGAAGAGAAGTACAGAGTATGTGGCTGGGCAATTTTGATGAACAAAAGAAAGCAGTCACATAATTTGTCACTATGAAAATGTTGTCATTCAAGCTAATTTCTGGTGCTGGAGATTTAGCATACTATGCCATATAAAATATTTATTTAAAAAGCAGAATTTAAGAAAATTCTTTTCACCCCTAGTTCTATGAGCTCTATATTATTTCTTGTGCCAGCACAAAGTTGAGGTCTGGGTACACTTATTTATTAAAAATATAGAATATCTGTTTATTTTTATAACATGCAAGGAGATAAAAGAAATGTTTTTGAAGAAAAATATCAAATGCTTTATCTGTTACATTATACATTCCAACTGTAATTGTTCTCAGTATGATCACTATAGTTGCTATACAGAGAAAAAATTGGATTTTTAAAAAGAGATAAATCAGTGAATTCAACTATGTTTTGAATAATTCATAGAAAACAATTAATAGACATGTAGATAGCCATATATTTTTAGAAGAACTATGTATAAGCTATTTTATTCAAAATGTTAAAAAAATGTTGTTCTCAGGATAGGAGGTGGAAAGTAAATTTATAAGCTGAGTTTGAAAGGTTTGTTCAGTTTTATTTTAAAATGGGATCCGAAATAAGCATTGTTTCTTGCTTGGTTTTGATGGTTTTATTAGTATTTTTGTCAGTTTTATTAGTAACTGTTCCAAACTGTTTATCATAGACCAGGGGTCTCCATCCTTGCCAATGTTAAGTCTGGTGGACTTCAACTCCCAGAAGTTAAAGCAAACCTGGCTGGGGAATTCTGGGAGTTGACATCCGCCAGGCTTAAAGTTGCCAAGATTGGAGACCCCTGTCATAGAAGACAGTCCTCCCTACTAACGTATTTCATTGTATAAGTTCAGAGAATAGTTTTTACCCTTCTCCAAATGCAGTTTTCTTATGTCCTGTGATTTTATTTTCTGTTTCAACTATAACTTTCCATGCAGTAAAAACCCTTGCTTTTGCCTGGAAATATTGTGGTCAAAAAGATACTAGGGCACAGCTGATTTTTCTTTCATGCAGTAGTATTGACATATCCTACTTGATTGATAGGTTGATATTTATCTTAGACTTAGATGGATACCTATGAGGGAGTCAGATTTTCAGAAGAAATGGCAATTAACAGCTTTTGACTTGGAATCCTATCACTGCAAGTGTGAAATAATCTATTTTGGCATTTTAGAAGTAGAAGGAAAACTCTGGTGAAGAAAACCTACATTAATTTGATTAAACCATCTTGTACTAATTGACAAATATACTTCAGTAATATATTCCTTATCTTTTCCCCCATATGTGATAAATTTTTCTTCTTTGGAATGCAAATCTACCTTAGCATTTTCACAGTCACCATTAGCATGAATAATTTTCTTTCCAATTTGGTTAACAGTTCAAAATTAGATGTTTTCAAATGTTCTCTAGAAGATGTAATACTGAAATAGGAGAATTTTTCAGGTAAGTTCTGTACTGGAATATTGCATTTTGGAAAAGGAGCTTTCAGAGATCATAATTCCTATTTCAAAAACAGCATCCTTTTTCTTAATTTCTTCAAAAAAGACACATCATAACTGAAGTTGCTTTGATCTTGGCACTCAGATAATTCATTATCTTGTTCATGCTGTATGTATGTTTGTAACAGTTTTTGCCAAACACATGGTGTGCTTGAAATATTTGCAGTATTCTAAATTGTTTGCCTTTTTCTAGCCTATTTGGCAAATATTGCCAATGTATGCAGTTTTTTGGCGCTTTTTTCCATGAGAATTTCTCTGAATACAATGTATTTTGGACACAATTTCCGGATGTCATATTTTTAATATTGTATTTTTTTCATGTACTAACCGATCTGCCAGTGTCTTTGAAATCCTGTTTACATACTGCATCATTCATTGCTGATGAACTGGGAACATATTTATTCCCAAGGGAAGAAATTTCACTCTAATATTTTTCTCATTTGTTCTGATTACTGGTTTTTGTTTTTGTTTTTTGCATGTGCCTCTGAACAACTATTACAGAGCTATTTGATTTGTTTTTATACACTTTGTATCTTGCACTTTAAGTAATTATAAAAACAACCCACTCCCCCAAATTCTAAACTAAATGGTACTCACCTGTCTTAAGAATTCATTTGGCAAATATCCCATTCTAATATTGTTGGTGGTTCAGGTGATGTCCATTGTTAAAACTGACAAAATCTCATTACAAGAAAAAATATATGTCTTTGGGAGATTTGAAATCTTATCCTTGACTTTTAACAGGAAGAGTTATTTGGCAACTGGTTTTCTTGTAGATTTGTCCAGTTCATGTGAACATTTAGGTGTGATTGTGTGGCTAAAAAGGCTGACTAATTTTGTTGCTAACTTGGTGAGTGATGATGTATCATGACTCTTTTCCAACGGTTCTTTTTTAACTTACCAATGGAATCATTTTTTGGTTCTATTTTGCATTACTTGTCATTGATAGAAATGTACATTCAGGTGTGGACTTACTCTGAAAACACCACTCATTATTATAGGTTTTGTAGGGATTGACGTAAAACACTGCATATTTTCACAGCAGAATTTTTAGTCATTGAAGGAAAATCATTGTTGGCTTTATGAGAACTCTACTGTTAGCCTGAAAATTTTGATTGATTTTTTTTTTTCATTAGAAATGTTAGTGGGCTGCTGGCTTTAATTATGACAGCGTTTTTTTTTTCCTGGAAGCTGTAGAATATTTATTAGGATTAAATGTATTAGGATTAAAAGACATTAGGGCAAGTGTCAAGCAAATTCATATATGTTTAAACCTCATGATTTTAGTCAGAGGATCTTTTTTAAATTTGCCATGGAAATCATTGCAATATAAAATTGCTTAAATTTTGCTGGAGAATGCTTAGCTTTTTATATTGCTGCCAGAAAGCATTTTAATAATATGTATTTGGAACAGAAGGATGTAAAAATCACATAGGCCGGCCCTGGTGCATATTATTGTAATTTCTTGCTTTCTGTGGCAAAGTTGAATCTGTTTGAGTATGACAGTATTTCTATTGCTCAATAAAGTTCAAAATGATTTTTTGCTATGTTAATTGTTGTCAGTATTTCCCCACTATCAAGCAGTTGTACTGTAAATAAACACCTGTTCCTTTGATTAGAGGTATTTAACTTGATAACTAGCTGTAATTTTTGCAGCCAGACATCCAGATGCAATCATAAAATTTTTGTCTTTTGCATTTTTAAATGTATTAGTTTTTTTAAAAAAAAATAGTATAATTTTAGGTTTAAGACTGTTTCTATGCATGATCAATTCTAAAAAATGCTTATTTAGCAGTTCTTTGGAAGACAGAATTAGTTTTGTCAATTTGAAAGATTTGGGGCAAGGAAAGTTTATATAATAGTTAACCAACCTGTCTTATGTATGATGTCTTCAGGCATTTTGTTCAGATGAGCTTCAATTATATTTTCCTTTTTGGGTGGAAGCAATACTCAGGTTGTCTAAGAAACTGCTAGGTGGGGTGTGAGTAATTCCTCTTAGATAATGCATAGTTTTAACCTTCTGTGTAGTTTGAAACATAAACTGGAAACTTGACATGATAGATGAATAATGCCTGTTACTTTAGATATTGCAGTTATTACATGGATAATATTTAAAATGTCTCCATTGAGAGTACATCTACTGAGATTGAGTAGTAGAAATTAGTAGTATACTCGTAAGCTTTTTATTGATGCTAACTCAGCATGGCTCCAGAATGGTTGCTGTTCCTGATGAGCTTTAATAGTGAATTCCTAGATTATCTCATGATAATTATACTGCTTTGAAACAAATCAAAGCTAATGGTTTAAAATAAAAAAGCAGATACCCATGTTTTTTCTAAGAAAAACATAAACCTGGTATTTTAAGCCTTTTTCCCCTATAACATTCAGGAAGATTTATTGGTAAGGATGTATTTATTGGTAAGGATTACACCTTTTAAAGGTCTCCCTGATTCCCATCTTTGATCACTGGTCTTCACTAATTGATTAGTACACACTATTACATCACAGCGTCCCGTGCAGGAAAGGATTCTGTAACTCCTTGGGTGAAGTAATGTGTCATTAAAAACCCCCCCACAGTTGATCAGTTTCAAGAAAAGACCTACATATTAACCTATAACAACCATGTCTCCTTCTGAAATTTGATACAGATGAGTTATTTTTCTTGCTTAGGAGCAAGAAAAGTAATGTTTTTAGAAGAATAAGGTCATTCAACCATTTGAGAGGTGAAAAAGTATGTGCATATATGAATACACATCATGAGTTGAATTTGGAGTTAATTATACTTCATGCTGAAGACCTATGAAGTCGGTGGGATTAAGTGTAGCTAAATATTTATCCAACATAGACATTAACATGTAATCTTGCAAAGCTACCTTTTTATATTAAAAACATATATAATTGATTTATTTTTATGCTGAAGACATACCTTGAATTGGGATTGACTTCAGGCATGGCAATGATCAAGGAAATTCCCCAAGGCAGAAAGAGTTTTGACAAGTTTGGGATTCTCTTTTCAGTCTTTTTTGGGTTCTACTTAAAAGTGGCTTAACAATTTTGACTTTTAGATGGTTTTCTTGAAGCAGATAACCCTCTAGAATTAGGTTCCTGGAGGTAGATTGAACTCAATGCTGGTTCACGCAAGTAGAAAGAATGCAATGGGATTGAAGGGGAAAAAAAAGATGTGTGTCTATATGAAATTAACCCATCACCAATTAACTCAAGCAATTTTGTAGTTGCTTAAAATTTGGAGTAGGGGTTACTTTTATTCTGAAAATAAATATCAGTATTCCAATTAGGCTATCTTTTCTTGCTTTCTTATTGAATTCTATCCCTCTCAGATATGACAGTACTGCCAATGGCCTCACAGTCTATCTGAAACCACCATAATTACAAATATATTCAAATGAAGCATTTGAAATAGTACCAAATAATGCCATTTTAAATAACAAATCATAGGAAAGGGGCATTCCTGTGCCTTTAAAACAAACATGCAAGTTAAGCCTTTCATATCTTGTTAGTGTACCACTTAGTTTCAGAGCTAAGAATGATACAGGGTTTGTTGTACAGTTTTTGAAATCTTATCTGAAGGCAGAGATGGTCCTGCCATGATGGTAGTGCAGTTAAAGGTCAGACAACTGACCAAGTGTAATTTCAAAAACACTAACTGCAGGATATGATCATATGGTGAAAGAGTAAATGGACTTGTCTGATTCTATTGTCCCTTAATTGCTTAGCAGTTAACATTTGTGATATGGGGGCAGCTAAGCATTGCAAAAAACATGGCCTTATTAAAGAAATCGTTGAGATGATCCTTTCAGAGACTGTTGCAAAACTGAGAATCAAAATAAATGGATACTTCTCTTAGCAAGAGGATATAAAGCTTGAAGGGAATTGATCTCTCCAGACTTCTGTATTGAAACCACTGGTTCTTAATTTCATAAATAATCTGAAATTAGTGATTGCTGAGGACACCAAATTCTTTAGTGTTTTCTCAAACAAACAGTCCAAAAAATAAACTCCTGAACAGCAAAGCATTGCAAAAAGCTTTCTCCAAATGGGCTCTGAAATAGCACATTCCATTAAATGTAGCAATGTACAGCAATGCACACGTACACGCACACATACATTCCAACTGCACATACATTTGAGCTGATGATTAATAAGGAAAGATATCTTAGGGTTGTGATAGCTCATTGAAAATCTTGGCAGTTTGCAGTTTTCATCAAAAGAGCCAATTCTGTGTTGGTGGTGGAAATAAGGAAATCATATATAAAACTGACAGTGTCATAATGCCTTTTACAAATGTATGGTGTAACCACTGGGCACAGTTCTGGATAATGCACTGGAAGTAATTTTTGGCTCCTTGTCTGAAATAGTTTACCCCTATTTCAGAATTAGCTATTTTCTAATAACATTTTTCCCCTCTTTAATCTGGCATTCTGCTGTTCTTGCTCTGCTTCTGTTTCCTAGAGTAGCCTGGCAGATGAATTGAAGATTTATATTGAATATATATATTCTATAATTATATTTTGTACTGTCAGAAGCGTGTTGGCTTTATTTGAGGAGCATCATGCTGTTTTGCTTATTTTATATTGTGCTTCTAGGTGGCATTCAGATGTGTCAAGATTTTAAATGTAGAGAGGGAAGATGCATTTATGAAGGCTGATGTTCTGGAAACATGTTCAGAACCAAACCAGAAAGCAGTTCCAGGTACTGCTTTGTAAAGAGAGTCTTCAGATTAAGGCCCAAGGGCTAGTATATAGTCAATAGTTGCAAACAAAATCTCCAGTTTAGTAGAAGTAACAGGTAGGAATTGCAGAAATGAATACAGTATTTTCTGTAGAGAAGTAAGCTTTATTTAATTCACAGTGATTTTCTTCAAATGAACACACTGGATTGTGAATTCACATGTTAATAGTGAAGTCCTCACTCACAATTTCTGGCTTTGGTTTGCTTTTATGGAATTGAAACATTTGCATGGAATGGTATATGAAGCAAAAAAATACAGGACAGTAAAAATGCATTCAGGTCATGTATTTTTTTTCCATAACCTTCATAATGTATGGAACTAAAAGGTGTTTAATTATTGACACGTCTTTTTAAAGTAACACATAATTCTACTTGATTAAATGTGTATCTTGCTTTAGTGTAGTGAGTGATTGAGGAAATAAAGTGCTACACCTTTTCATTGACTGGTGATTAAATCCATGTTTACAAGAACACTCCAAATGTATACTGCCAAAGAGCAGTTAGCTTTTGTTTCCTTATGAACTGAGTTTGTGGATGTTTTGATTCAGTGCAGCAGTTGGAAATCTTGCAATGCTAATTTCAAACCTGCTGTTGTTGCAAATAGTCTGTGACTCCACGGGAACAGGATTAGATCTTCAAATCCTTGTGTTAAGCACTTGGGACTAAAAGGCGACTTGCCTTGTATGTCTAACCAATGGGGCATCTCTGCCTGTAGGGACTAATGTGGACATTCTCTGGTTTTTATCACTTTCTAACCAGAATAATTAATGGAGACTGAAAGAAAAAAAGTGGGAGATAATGGATGTTCTGGAATGTATAACATTCTTGTGCTGACATTGTTTACATTAAAAAAAAAAAGATTACATTTATGAGTTTGTAATCTCTAATGTGCAATTTTGTATATGTTGTGTCAACACTATGTTTATAAGATACTGTATGTAAAAAATACTTGACGGAGTATTTGATATAAACATCAGAACATTAAAATGTCTTTATATTCATACTAATTTTGTATGTGGTCTTCTTTTTATCTTCCCAAAATAAAAGCACCAAAATGAAAAGAGGGGCTTTGGAACACACAGGATTGCATATGAAGCCCTGGTTATTGGCTAATTTAAGCAGTTGCTTCTTCAATCTCATTTAGGTATTTCCAAGCTGGCCCCACTTTCTGCCTGCTGGTATATACACAACTATTTCATTTTGCTGGGGGGGGAGGGGGGGAATTAGAGCGATTTTGAATGCATAGGCATACATTCATACTAGGAGCAGTTTATGAAACAGCCGCACACATTGGGAAAAAGCTGCCTTAATGAGCCAAAAACAAATACTTATATACAGTATTCCTACACATTACAGAAAATCCCCTTTAAAGGGTTTGCACAAATCTAACTGCCAAGGTAAAATGTACAGATACACTGGAAAAGATATGTTGCCAATTTAGAGATCAACATCCAACCATGTGAGTTTGGCTAACTTTAAAGAGAATTATGGATGCTGTGTACTTTAAAGAGAGAATTATGGATACTGTGTAACTTTTTGAAATGAAAATACACAAATATAGGTATTTTTGTGATCTGATGCCTACTCATAAAATAGCTATTCTGGGGGCTGGGGGGGGGAATGAACATTGAAACAAGCAGCTTGAAATTTACACATAAATCTATTTGAATAGTAATTATTATTAAACACTTCCCGTGTTAAAAATGGCTTTGTTAGATTTGTGCTCTAGCTTAGATGATTGATCCATCCAACCAACCAGTGCCAGGCCTCCTTCAGTGTTCAGCCATGCAACCCCTCTCTTGATTTAATGTCTTCTTTATATTTAGATTTTATTTTCGGCCAAGGATACCATTCTGTGCTAAAGGGTCTCCATATACATATACACATACTGTATACCTATACAAAGACATCGAGAGAGAGAGAGCCAGACAAAGACAGACTGGGAATTTTTGAGTCTGGTTCTTCTGTTTAGTCTAAGCAGGGAAACAACCAGTATATTCCAAGTAGAATTCCAATGGAATACAACCTGGTTGTATTCCTTTATGTTATTGATTCCCAAATGTTTCTAATTTCTGGACAGATGATTCTGAATCTGAATCCTAACTAGGATTGACTTTTTAGTTTTTAATTCCACCTGTATTATTTTTATAAATAACTCACGGCAGAAAACATACTTAATATTTCTTCCTGCCTTTATGTTCCCCATACCATAGCAACAATTTTGTAAGGTGTAATAGATTGAGAGACAATTATTTGTCCAAAGCCACTCAGCTGGTTTTCATACCTCAGGCAGGACAAGAACTCACAGTTTCTTGGTTTCTAGGCTGGTGGTGCCTTCACCATTAGAACAACTAGCCCTACTTTGATCTAGTGAACATCGAATTTGAGCCATTTCTAGTGCATGGTTAAAATTATTAAATCATGAAGGGCATAACATTCTTCTAGTGTAGATCTAATAGCTTTTTTAGGCAGTGCTGAAAAATCGAATTTATATGGTCAGCCTAACTTTATTTATTTATTGATTTGATTTGATTTGTCAGTCGCTTACAAAATAATAGGTATAAGTATAAACATGAGTAAGAATACGGAAAATAGGTACGATTAAATGAGGACAATAGGACAGGGACGGGAGGCAGAATGGTGCACTTATGCACGCCCCTGACAGACCTCTTAGGGATGGGGTGAGGTCAATAGTGGATAGTTTGAGGTTAAAGGAGTGGGGGTTAGAGGATGTATCAACAGAGTCAGGTAGTGCATTCCAGGCATTGACCACTCTTGTTGCTGAAGTCGTACTTTCTGTAATCAAGTTTGGAGTGGTTAACATTGAGTTTGTATCTGTTGTGTGCTCTTGTATTGTTGTGGTTGAAGCTGAAGTAGTCATTGACTGGTAGGACATTGTAGCAAATAATTTTGTGTACTACACTTAAGTCCAACCGTAGGCAGAGTAGTTCAAGATTGTCCAAGCCTAAAATTTCAAGACTGGTGGTATAGGGTATTCTGTTGCAAGCAGAGAAGTGTAGTAAGTACTCTTCTTGTGAAATACTTCTGGACTTGCTCAATTGTATTAATGTCTGATATACAGTGCAGATTCCAGACAGATTCCAGTATTGGTCTAGTAAAAGTTTTGTATGCCCTAGTTTGCAATTCAATATTTCCAGAGGAGAAGCTTCGTAAGATTAGATTTACAACTCTTAATGCCTTTTTGGCAATCCTGTTGCAGTGAGCTCTGGCGCTTAAGTCATTAAATGTGAGTACTCCTAGGTCCTTGACAGAGTGAGGGTCATCAATGAGGTCATATCCGCCCAGTTTGTATTTGGTGTACTGATTTTTTTTTTACCAATGTGTAGGACAGAGCATTTGTTGGTTGAGATTTGGAGTTGCCAATTGTTTGACCATTCAGACACATAATCAAGATCACTTTGAAGAGCAGTAGCATTGTTGGTGGTGTTGAATAGTTTTACATCATCTGCGAAGAGGACACAGTTGCTTATAAGGTGATCGCAAAGGTCATTTATATAGAGTATAAAGAGTGTGGGTCCTAGAACACAACCTGGGGAACACCGCTGTTAACTGGAGCAGGGTTTGATATAGCGCTCCCTATTTTTACTATTTGTTGCCTGTTTGACAGGAATGCAGTAATCCACTTATGAAGGGTTCCAGAAATGCCGTAAGAGTTTAGTTTTAACAATAGTTTGTCATGTACCACTGAATCAAAGACTTTGCAGAAGTCTATGTAAATTGCATATTCTTGATTCAAAGGGCTAAAAAATACTCAACTATTAGAAAGGAAGCAAAGATAATTATGCTCATGACATTGCTACTGACCATTAGATTCAGGAAAAGAAGGTATATGTCAGGAGATAGGATACCTGTGTATGCAAACATACAAAAATCACAAAAGATCCCTTGGATAACCTTATCAGAGACATAAGAGCAAAATACCCATTTGAAAAATAAGCCCAATATACAATACAAGTTGTTTTCTGATGTGCTGCACTATTCGTAGATCATTTGAGAAGGGCAAATATCCATTACAAGCTACAATGTTGTTAACATCTGGCACCAGTACTATGAAATGCTCTTTATTGGTTTTATTATTGTTTGTAAGCCACTTAGGGTTACAATAAACAAGGTGGATGACTGTATAAATCTTTGAAATAAATAAATAAATCTAACTTAACTATATAAAGTTAGATTCCTTGCACAATGACATCATGACACATTTAGACCACTGCAGATGATCATAGTAGAATGCATGCTTAAGAAAATTGTGTCATTTTGCTTTTCCATAGTAAATTGGGCCTTGATATATTCTCTTAGAAAATCCCAAGAACATACTGCAATCCTTCAGTTCCTATATGTTCCCAAGCATGGAGTATGCTAATCAATTCACATCCCTATAGGCAGGAGAGAGGTCACCAGTCCATATTTCACCCAACATGATTAGATAAACTATGACAATAAAGGAGAAATCTACTTTGAGACATCTTATTCACACTCTAGCACAAGCACAAATTAATAGTACTCTACATTCCATGAATATAGTTGGAAGTATAGAATACCATGTATAGTTGTTATGTAAACCATAAAGTCCTGGGTCAGCACTGCCAAAGAATGGAAGATGAACCTCCAAAGACCACCATATTTGGTTCTCCAACACACTGTTGCTTTTGCCAGTTTGCTGGCATGGGCCACGGATAGGTAGAAAACAATAACAAACTCAATGTGTCGCTTTGGTCCAATATCAGGTTCAAAAAAATGCAAATATAGATTAGATGGGTTTATGAAGGGAAACAAAGGAGTCTTTATTGACCACAACCAGAAGGTATGAATCCTCCCTAATTCTCTAATCCACATTGGTGTACTACCAAATATGTGGACAGGTAGAGCTGGATCAAACTCATCAGCCTAGTTTTTCTTAATGTATAATTAAATCATAGATGACTGATGCTTTAATCTGAACTGACATTGACACTCATCAACAGTGCCACTAGGCTACAGAATTGGCTGTCCCCTATTTCTGTACATATCCAGTCCAATGCATAATACATCTCTTTTTCTTTCAGTCCATTTCTTTTCTCTCCTGTTGCCATTTGAAGTATTAGTGTCTATTTCCCTTGCTCTATATCCCAGATTCACTACTGAGACGCAAAATTTAAAACTGCAACAATACATTCACTCACAATTCACAGGCAAAGGACTCTGTCTCTTAACTCATCTGATCTAATTTGGGAGATCATACTCAAAAGCTCACCTTCTCATCCCACTGATCTGTTCTAGGATCTTCCAGGTGCTGAGGCTATTAGCAGAGAAATCTTATTTGCAAACCTGGATCTCCTTTTCAATTGGGGAAGAAGAGAAGTGACTGCAAAAATAGCCGGTATGCAGTCCTGCATTTTTCAGAATCTTCACAAGTACTTTGGGAAAGAGGAAGCAGGTTTCAAGGCAACAGCCCTATTTCATTGTTCAAGCTCCATAGTCAATTATGTTACCTTGGGTGTATTGATATTAGATATATCCAGTGGTGGGATTCACATTTTTTTTATTACCAGTTCTGTGGGCTTGGTGAGTATGGTGTGACTTGGTGGGCGTGGCTTGGTGGGTGTGGCAGGGGATGGATACTGTAAAATCTCTATCCCCACCCCACTCCAGGGGGAAGGTTACTGCAAAATCTCTCCCCACCCCACTAACCTGCTTTCCAGCTCCATTCTCCTGTGCAGGGCAACAAAAGAAGACCCAGCCAATCAGCTGGGACTCGGGAGGCAGAGAATAGATAGGGGGCGGGGCCAGTCAAGAAGTGGTATTTGCCGGTTCTCCGAACTACTCAAAATTTCCACTACCGGTTCTCCAGAACTGGTCAGAACCTGCTGAATACCACCTCTGGATATATCTTGTAAAATGGGATCAGGAATACCTCTTTGATATGATCTGTTCAAATCTCAAACATCTATAAAAGACAAACGTGACGAGCCTGTGCAATTGTGTAGTAAAGACAGGGCTGTCCTTTTGCTTTGCAAAATTTAGCAGTTGTAGCAAGGGAGCAGCAGGGAACTGCAGCCTTGGTATGATTCTAAGCTAAAAGAATTAAGTATGATAATGCACACATACAAACAAGTTTTCTGTTGCAAAGTACTTGAATTTCTATTTAAGCACCTTATGATATTGATGGGCTAAGCACAAAGTGCTGGATTAAGGCCTGGGGAAATAGGAGTGAGGTAGTGTCTCAGACAGCAGAACAAATATTTATCCACAAAGTATTTTGGCACATAATTGAAGAGTGGCTCATGCAGGCTGAAGCTGGAGTAGAGTATGCATGAAAGACAATTCTTGTGGAAGTAATGAGAATTAAACCAGGCTCAAAAAGTCATTTGCAAATTTGATATATTCAAAGCTCAAGAAGACTTGAGTTATACAACCATGGGTAGTCCTCGACTTACAGCAGCAATCGGAACCAGAATATTTTTATTGCTAAACAAGTCAATTGTGTCCAATTTTACAACCTTATTTTGCAATGGTTGCTTGAGCAAACCACTGCAGTTGTTAAGTGAATTGTGTGGTCTTTTAGTGACTCTGGCTTCTCCACTTGGCTTTGCTTGTTGGGAGCCAGTTGGAAGGTCTTAAATAGCAATAATATTTAAATTTATATACCACTTCATAGTGCTTTACAGCCATCTCTAAGCAGTTTGTAGTGCAAATATCATTTTATCCACCTCAGAATCATGTGACCGAGAGGAATGATACAATGGTCATAACCATGAGTTGTAAGTCAATTGTTGTAAATAAAATCAACAATTGTAAGTTGAGGACTCCTTGTGGTTAATTTGAGAACTAGTCTAGATTTCAGGGAAAATGCATTCCTAACAAATGGCTTTTTATGATCAATGGATGGTCAAATGATCAATAGATCATAAGTTTGGAACAGATCTTCTTCCAGGAACTGATCCTTTACCTTTTGAAAATATAATGTGGGAAATATACAACTATAAAAATGGAAGTTCGAACATATCAGCCGATTTGATTGCAGTTTGGTCAGGTTGGTAGGCTAGGATGGAATAGAGTGGATCAACAAAATATGTAATGAAGAGAAACATCTTTTCCTTAGAAGCAAATGGAATTGATCTGCCTGGAATATCTATTGGAAAGTTTTGACATGAGCCTTCACTTGCTAAATACCAGAAATGTTAATTTAAATACTGGCTTTTTAAGAGGTATAATTTTCTTTTTTACAGTGATGTAATGAATATGCATTTCCTGAATTTTTCTAGAATGAAGTCTAGGAATCTGATATTTAAGGATGGTTGATATCAACCCCACAAGGTAAATCAGATTAAGGATCCAATGCCATATAGGTCAGTACTATTTCTACTGTGACCTTATTGCAATAGCTATAGTTAAAGAATCTTCCACAAGTGAATGTTTTTCCTCTTTCCTAAGATTACCTGCATGTGAACTAGAAAAGGGTGTGTCTGAAATATTTTCTCAGGTTGTTTTCTTGGCTCATGCTAAAGTTCCTCCTAATTCACTGCTGCCTCAGCTGTGATTCTTCCTGCTATCTCTTATTCTCCTCAGAATGTTCCAGATGATGTATTGAAGAAAAATACTAAAATACTGAAGATCAGGAGTCCTCATAATAAAATTTTAGGATATTCTGGATTTGATTTCTTGCACCATGAGTTGATAATCAAATAACAATTTTGGTCTTTCCCTCACATTACTTTACTTCATGAAAGGCTTGGTTACAACTTGCCATGATAGGTTAGTGTCTGAAGCAGTACTTTCAAACAATAAATATAATAAATAACAAATAGCCCATTCTTTGTATCCTATCCTCACAGGGTCTCATGCTATCCAAATCACCACTACGTGCAGGGGTGGGCTTCAAAAATTTTAGCAAGGGGTTCTCTGCCTGCTTGTTGGGTCTGCCTCCTGTACCATGGTGGAGGGGGGGGCGTTTTTGCCCTCCCTGGGCTCTGGAGGCTTTCCTGGTGACTCCAGGAATGCCAAAATGGCTTATCCAGGCTCCAGAGGCTCTTTGGAAGCTGGAAATGGGCCCATTTCTGGCTTCCCCGAACTTCTGGGAGGTCTGTTATTCACCCTCCCTGAGCCTCTGTGCATACCGTGCACTTCCCTGCATCCAAAATGGGCCTCATGAGGACTCAGGAGTGGTGGGGTGGGCAGGGCCAGCCAGGAGTGGGATTTGGGTGTTCTGCAAACCCCCAGCAGCCCATCGCTGACTACATAATAACATTTGTCTTAAACAACTGAAAAAATACCAAAGGGACAATGGCGGCAACGATAAAGGCAACTGAATGCAAAAATAAGTCATGTTTCTCTATATTGTAACTTCCAATAACATAAAAACAAATGATATATTGATGTCATCATAATAAAGGTGTTCTACTCTATCCTTGCAGGTAAAAACCAGTGCAGGGACATAGGTGATGGGAAAAGAAACTGATCAATCTAGAAAAAGAATGGTAGGATATTGGTTGGCCTTCCTCTTTTTTAGTCTATAGTCCAACTAAGGAAATCAAGTAAATAGTGAGTTCGCCTTTGCATTCTTATATGTTTCAGTGCCAGATTAATTACTGCTAAAAATAAATAAATGAATACCCAAGACTTAATTCTAGGGAAAACACTGACTTGCTCGTATCACAAAGCTCTTGCTGACGCTTGTCTCTTCCACCTCTGTCTGCTAGATTCCTGTATGGCAAGGGTGTCAAACTCGCGGCCTGCGGGCCGGATGCATCACAGGCTGGCCATGCCTACCCCCAGTTTAGCAAAGGGGGAAAAAGTTGTGATAAGTCACGTGATGACAACGTGATGCTGTTTGACACCCCTGCTCTATGGTATATCAAGATTCCCATCTTGCTAACTAAATGTCAGCTCTTCAAGCTAGTCCAGCTAAGAAACCAATATAATGAGTACTAACACTTCCTTTATTGCAAGGTTACAGTAACAGATGCTTGCAAGTCTGAATGCACATGTCTCTCCCTTTGCCTTTATTTTCCAGATAACTAGGGAGAATCCCTACTGAGACACTTTCCATATCCCCATTCCTTCTTTGGGCTGGGATATCTCTTATCTGACCATTGCCCGGGATTTCTCCTCTCAAGGATATTCCCACAGATTATTATACCAGAAGCTCGATGGGATAGTTCATACTGCTGTATTCAGGGAGCTGCGACAGCATAGGGATATCGTTCAATACTCTGTGCTGACATGGCTGGAGTCCAAACATGGCCACAGACAAACAAGAACATGTTTGGGAACTTGCAAGGGTTGCAGAAATATGAACAATGCATAGTGCAATGAGCATATTCTGTAATCACCAAGATTAATCTGATTAATCATACTAAAGGGTCTTTTGTCATTTAAGTAAATAGCTTGCAAAATAGACAGCAAGCTAATTACAGTGCACCAAATCTAACTATTTCAAACTAGATTTCCAAGATTAACTTAGCTTTTCTTTTCTTTTCTATAGCTCCCCAGATATTTTCTTTCAAATACTCTGTAAGACACAATAGTCAGTTCCATGAAGTGTAATTATTTTGCAACGTCAGATATTAAACTTAAAGCATTTGACGTGCAATACCTTTCATCTTGACTACTATAATGCACCCTACATGGGACTGCTCTTGAAAAGTATCCAGAAGCTTCAATTGATTCAAGATGTAGTGGCCTGTTTGATTCCGTGCAAGTCTAGACTTCCACACAGGCTATTTCTCTTGCGAGAGCTGCATTGGTCACCACTTTGCTTCAGTGTCCAATTCAAGGTGCTGGTTGTCACTTTTAAAGCCCTACATGGCCAGATTATTTGAAGGGTCATCTTTTCTCAGTTACATCTTCCTGACCCAGGGTGGGGAAGCAAGGTATATTATGGGTCCCATCTATTAAGAAGGTCCATCTAGTAGGACCAAGAAGAAGGGCCTTCTCCATGGAACATAATCCCAGCAGAGGTAAGATTGGCCCTTACCTTGATAATCTTTTGGTAAAGGTCCTAACAACATGAGTTTGCCAGTCGGACTAGGGACCCCAGGGTGATATGGAGACCATCCGATGGTTTGTTTGTTTGGTATTGTTGAATGGGAGGGGATTTATTGGGTTTTGTATTTGGGTTTTTACTTCCATAAACCCAGGGGTGGGATTCTACTGGTTCGGCCCAGTTCAGCTGAAGCGGTAATTCCGAGGGTCAGCTGGGAACGAACAGGTTCGGTTTGCTCCAACGATCAGCTGTTGGGCCCACCTGCCTGCCAGGGCTAAAGGCTATGCTTTATATCCTGTTTTTCAAGCTCAGCTGATTCACGCAGCAAAGTGGATTGCCATGCACCAGCTGCTTAACACACAGGGATTGCTGGAGAAGGTCAGTAGCAAACGCTCTATGCGCACATGAATGCGCACTCACTGAACCAGTTGTTACACCAGTTGAATCATACTCCTGCATAAACCTGGAGTCACCATGAATTGGGCAACCATATGAAATTCCTTTAATAAACAATAACAAAACATTTTTGGCAGGAGACTCTTTGGAACTGTGCAATCTGTAGGAACTATGCTGCCATTGTAAACATTTGCTGACATTCATAGATGCTTAAGACTTAGCAACTTTTATACAAGGGTTGAATCAATTGAGAGGTTGAATAAGTGGCAAAAACCAAAGCATCCAGATTTTAATGTTGATGTTGACTGGTAGGAGAAGCATGCATGCATCTCTGATCTGATCCTAATGGTGCTATTAATAACAACAGACATCCTTGCTAAAGATACCTGCTCTTATTCAGAAGTTATCTTATTTAAACTGGAGGCACATGTAATGTAAATTAAAGGTAAAGACTTCCCTGTCAATCATGTCTGATTCTAGGACACGGCTCACATATGAGCCGGGGTGATGCAGTGGTTCAAATGTAGTATTGTAGGCTAACTCCGCTCACATCGCCAGGAGTTCGATTCTCCCGATCCTGACTGGCTCAAGGTTGACTCAACCTCCCATCCTTCCAAGGTCAGTAAAATGAGACCAAGATTGTTTGGAGGCAATAGGCTGACTCTGTAAACCACTTAGAGAGAGCTGTAAAACACCATGAAGAGGTATATAAATCTAAGTGCTATTGCTATTGTTGGGAATGTAAGGCACCTAACAGTTGGGTTGGAAATATATAAACCAGGCTAGACATTTTAATACTGTCTCTTTAAGGGAATGCTCAAATTGTAATTGGGTATGGTTCCTCAAACGGCCATAAGATGGAGCCAGAAACCGGGTTGTTTGGTACTGTTGTTGATAGTTGCTAGTTGGTGGATGTTCTGATGTTCACTGTTTCCTGAATATTTCCCTATTGACTGTTGCTCATCATTGTTATTCTTGGATTGATGTGAGTCTATTACTGAACTGTTTTTGATACTGGACTTTGTTATTGGATTATCCCTGGACTGAAAACTGACTGCTATAACTGTGTATGACTTGGACTGCTTGTTGGACTTTGCTTAACCATTTACTGGAAGTAAAAACCTACATTTTACTATACAGTGTACCTGTGTGCTGGTTGTGTGTTATTCCTCACCACTCTCACTATGTCTCCCTGTGTGCGCTCATTCTCCTAACGGTGAATTACCTCAACAGTTATTATTACCTCTGTTTCTGGGCTGAGGGAGCCAGCATTGTCTGAAGACATCTTCTGCAGTCATGTGGCCAGCATAGCTATACAACAAAGGCTCATGGAACAGTATTACTTTTCCACCAAAGTGGTACCGATTGAGGAGTGGGCTTCAAAAATGTTAGCAATGGGTTCTCTGCTTGGTTGCTGGGTGTGCATGGCCATGGTGGGCGTGGCTTAGTTGGCCTCCTGCACCATGGTGATGGTGGTGGGGCGTTTTTGCCCTCCCTGGGCTCTGAAGGCCTTCCTTGAGCCTCCGGGAGGGCAAAAATGGCCCTCTCTGGAAATCGGAAACAGGCCCATTTCCAGCCTTCCTGAACTTCAGAGAGGCCTGTTTTTTTGCCCTCCCTGAGCCTCCACATACACCCTATACTTACCTGCATCCAAAATGGGCTGCTTGGGGACTCTTGGGAGGGGAGGAGCAGGGTGGGCGGGGCCAGCCAGGAGTGGGATTTGGGGGTTCTCCAAACTGTGCAGAATCTTAGCTAGAGCAAGGGTCCCCAACCACCGGTCCCCAGACCGGTACCGGTCCATGGATCATTTTTTACCGGGCCGCAAAGCTTGGGCGCCGCCATCTTGTTTCGATGGCGCTTCCAGGTTTTTGGTTGCTTCCGGGTTTTTGGTTGCTTCCGGGTTTTTGGTTGGAAAGTGTTTCCGGGTTTTCAGTTGGAAAGCGGCATTTGGGTGCTCGCGCCTTAGTTTCGTCGAAGGTGGGGGCAGTTTTGAATGAAGAACAGTCCCAATGGCGGTGGAGTCTCGTGTTACTCAGGTACCGGTCTGTGGAAGAATAAATAATCGTGAAACCAGTCCCTGGTTCAAAAAAGGTTGGGGGCCACTGGGCTAGAGGATCTCCTGGACCCCTGTGAACCCCCAGCAGTCCACCCCTGTACTTATTTATCTCTTGTATTTGCATGCTTTCAAACTGCTAGGTGGGCTGGAGAAATGTACCACTAGTTAACATCTAGTGTACCACTTTCTAAACTAGCTGAAAATGACTCTCTAGGATTGTCTTCTAACTAGCCTTTTCTTGCCCAATGCTGGAGATCTAAAATGTACACCTGCTCCCCGTCTCTCTCTCTCTCTCTCGTGTTGTAACAGGTTCTATGAATTGCTTCCACTGGGAAAAATGTTGGACATGATGATATTTTTTATGATATTTTTTTTCCTGTTTAATCCCCAATAACTGTTTTATATCAGGCAGTCATACTTCATATTAGTTTTGTGCATGATACCCTTAATGAGGGTAAAATGGGGTTTCTCTGGAAGATAAGAGCTTAGCTGATCATTATAGATATTTTATTTAAAAAAAAAATATTTTTATCCTTAAGCATTGAGAGTTATCATTGAAGAGGGTTGATTTTTTTCTATGACAGATGGAGACTCACATGGCAAAGTATAAACAATGTGTCACCTAGAACTGAAAACTTTTTTTGTTTTTTTGTTTTTTACATTAGCCACAGATGGCTTGGCACATTTTAAAAAATATATAAAAACCGGTCCCTAACTTTATATTTTCCTTCATTCTGTATTTATAATTTTATCTTAACACCATGAGATTTCTAGCCAGGAACTAACAGGTAGTCCTCAACAAATGATCGTTATTGAGCCAGAATTACAGTCATAAGTCATTGCAGTTGTAAATCAAGGCATCACATAATTGGATTTGAAGTTATGGCTGTTTTTTATGATGGTTGTCAAGCAAACACCGTGGCTATTAGGTGAATACAGCAGTCAGTTGTTAAGCAAATTCATTTTTCCCAATGAGTGCAGCAAAAAAAAAAAAAATCCCATTTCAAATCATGATCATGCGAGTGCAGGACATTGCAAATAGCTATAAGGGTGAGCCAGTTGCCAAGAGCCCAAAATGCAATCATATGACTCCAGATGTGTCTGTGGGTGGCCATCCTAACTCTGAAAATGAGTCATAAGTAGCTTTGGGGAGATCCATCGTAACTCTGAATGATCGTTAAGCAACTAGTTGTTAATCGTGGACTACCCATATCTCATCTTTTTCAACTTTGGCAACTTCTAGACATGTGAACTTCAACTCCCAGAATTCCCCAGTTGGGATGACCACTGCTGACAATTCTGGAGATTGAAATCTACACATCTAGAAATTGTCAAGGAAACACTGTGCTAACTTTAATCTTACAGCAGTGTTACAGCTACAGTATAGAGATGTGCATGCTTAGAAAAATGTTCTACTCCCTCACTATATATTTGACTGTTTTTCTTTAAAAAAAATAGGGATTTTTAAGAGATATAGTTAGAAATGGAAATATTTCCTTTAATAGCTAATCCTACTGCTAAAACAGTTCATCTGATTTTTTTTTTAAAACAACAACAACAACAACTTGCAAATAGTTGATACTGGAGTGAATTCTAGAATCATGTGGGATAGGAAAAAATATTTCTGAACGTAACATGCTCCATTCCTGACTTTCTTATCAAGCTCTTTTACTTTTCTTATCAAAACTCCAAAAACTTTCATAAAAGTCCAGTGCTTAAACTATTAAACACTAACACTATCATAGTGTTGCTAAGATTCCTTAAGTGAAATTGATCAATCAGTCAAAAAGTACAGATCAGTAGACTATAGGAAACACAACTATTTTCTTCTATCTGGGTTGTTTATAATAACTTGAAAGCATGCTTTTTTGCTTAGGATGCTAAGGAAATGAATCACCTGCCAGAAACTCCCAATACTGTAAAATGAAGAGAAAAATCTCTTTTGGTTCATTCCTTTATAGCCTTAATTCTGAAGAGTTCAGATAAGCATAGCTGGTCTGTGATATCCACTTTCTCTACAGTGGCACTCAAGACAGAATGAAACACCTTCTTGAAATTTTAGGCATAATAAAAAACCAAGCACAGAGGGGATTCATTGTTGACCCATGCTAGGCTTTACTTATACAATTTTCTCTTAAGATATGCATTTTTTTTCTCAAACTAATCAATTTAGCTTGCCCAACTGGGCATTTTTTATTTAATAAAAATTCTGAGTGGGCGAAGTTGTAGGGCAGAGGATGACAAACGGGTCCCCCACAGGCAGTATACATCATGTGCAGGCCACACCCACCTCAGCTCTGCAAGGGCAAAAAAACATCACATGACGTGACGTGATCGAGTTTGACACCTGTGCTATAGGAGATAACCAGGCTGAGCCTGGGGGAGGGGTCAAGTGCATCATCAGTCTCAAGCTTCTTGGTGCCCACAAGACATCTAAGTCCAGCCCAGAGGTGGTATTCAGCTGACCAGTTCTGGAGAACCGGTAATGGAAATTTTGAGTAGTTCAGAGAACCGGCAAATCCCACCTCTGACTGGAGATTTTACAGTATTCTTCCCCTGCCACACCCACCAAGCCACACCCACAGAACCGGTAGTAAAAAAAAAATTGAATCCCACCACTGGTCCAGCATACCTTGAATTCCATTGACTCTTATCTTCCTCCAATTTGCTTTGATCTAGTAGTTCAGATTCTTGTTGACAGCTCATGAGCCTGCAATAAATCTTTATGCTCATTTGAACTGCCTGGCTTTTCTGATTTTTGTAGGGCTTAATAGAAGCTCAACAATAGCCATCAGGCAAACAAAAAGAGTAGGTTTATTAATAGGGATGGTTTAGGAGGTAGGAGGTTCTAAGGAGACTGTGGCTGGTTTGTATTAGGGTTATAAACTGGATCGGAATGTTTGAAAATACCAAAAGAAAGCAATGGTGAACCTTCTCCATGTTGTTGCAAAATCCCGCTACTCAGCATAGTTATATCTATGCATAGGTCATCCTCAAGTTACAATCATTCATTTAGTGACCATTCAAAGTTACCACAGCACGGAAAAAAGTGACTTATGACTGTTTTTTCATACTTACAACCATTGCAGCATTCCCACGGTCACATGATCAAAATTTGGAGGCTTGGCAAACTGCGATCCCCTTTTGCCACCTTCTGGCACACAAAGTCAACGGGGGAGCCAGATTCGCTTAACAACCATGTTCCTAATTTAACAACTCCAGTGATTCTTATAACAACCCTGAGAGCTACCAGGCATTGAGCTTAAATCAAGGAAGACTTCATTTAAAGGAAATATTGTCTTACTTCCCACATCTTTTCTCTGCTTCCCATTCTGCATATCAGCAAGATGACTGAGTGAATATACTCTATTCTGCAAATCTGGGTTGTTGCATTCTGCAGAATCTATTTCAGATGCAGAATGTGCATTCAGTTGTCTTTGGGAAATCTTTCTTCCTTGTTTTTATTTCTTTCACTTATTGTGCTATTGCTTCTATGACTCAACCATGCTTTCACAACAAACTGCAACATAAATTGTCCAATGTTCGAAATTCTGGTGCTACCAATGCCCAATGATGTAGATCAATTCTGACCTCTTGGTTTAGAGCTCTTTTTCACAGGGCTGTTCACTGCAAAGTACAGAACAGAGGTAAGGATTCAATCCCAGTGATCGTGTTGCCTGAGGTAGAGCAGAAACAAAATATTCAATATTTGTCTTTGTTTTAGATGGAACAAAACGTTTCTTTAGCAGCTAGATAAGTATTTGGAATAGTTTAACAAAGCTTTTAGGATATCTATCTATCTGTCTTTCTATCTATCATCTATCTATCATCTGTCTTTGGCTTAAACATCAATGCATTTTAATTTGAGCATCTTTAAATGTTTGTCAGGAAAATAAAATGCTGACCTGTAACTACAGAAAATCTGGCAAGCAATAAAGCATCTGGTTTCTCATCTATTTCTTAACTAGAAAAGCATTTCTTGCTAACGATGGCACGGTGGGTGGATGCCAAGCTAGCTTACATTTTCAGTCTCATTTGACTCCTCTCTAAAGCCCACTCATTCGGTGACTAATCTTCAAGTAGATTCAACCTTTCCCATCTTAAGAGCTTTACTGTCACCATATTGCCAGTTTTTTCTTGGAGCCTAACCACAAAAACTGGTAAGTCAAAAAGCATCAGAAAAGGCAGCAGTGAGAAAAACCTTTGGTACTGTTGCCAAAAAAGTTGTATCGGATGCACTCACCAGAAGTCCAGGTCTTAATTGTTGAAGTTTATACATCCGTAGCTGTAATTAATTGGATGGCTTCACACTCTGATAGCATCTGAAATAGATTCAAACATTGGGCTGGGCATACCAGAAGTATGAAGCATTTGATTTGGAGACTTGCTGAAAAATGTATTAATTCCTGTTTTTTTTCCCTACTCTTAATTGGCTGCCAGGCAAAACTCAAGAGCCTAGCCTTAATCTCAAATGGTACAGAAGCGAAATATCTCAAAGTTATCTCCTTTCAAAGTTGTTCCTAATATTGGAGAGAAGGGGGTTGGGCACTGATTTATATTACTTTGTTATACTGCTTAAGTCTTTTTATTGGCATTGTGAGTTTACATAACTCATGAATTAGAATAGAAACTAAGTGTCCAAATTACCTTGAGATAAGCAGTTCGAGTATTCTGTGACTTTAATTAAATCATGGAGTCCATTTGTATTACTAAGGATCATATAGTTGGGTTATGTTCATTTTGAAAAATCCAGTGGAACACAATATCTAAAGTGTTCAAAGATTCCACAAAGACATTGGAAGTCTTGGAAGTCAAAAAGAAATTGCTTTTTTTTTTAAATTAAAAGATATGGACCTATAGATCATGGAATATAGAGTTGCTTGATTTTCTTTGACTTTGGTTTAGCTTAGGGGTGGGATTCTACCGGTTCGCACCTATTCGCTAGAACTGGTTGTTGACATTCTAAGCAGTTCGGAGAACCAGTTGTTAGAAGAAATTACTGGCCTAATCCTGTAAGGAAGGCAGAAAGGAAACATTCTGGTGTTGCTTACAAAAACTGCCTCTCTGTTAACCTTTGTTACATTCTTGGCAGGACTCGACTTCCTGTCTCAGGAACATCTGTGGAGTTTTTTTTCCGTTCCTTTGCTGGTACTTTGCTTGTGTGGAGTGACCATTTAAAGTTACAATGGCACTGAAAAAAGTGACTTATGACCATTTTTCACACTTACGACTGTTGCAGCATCCCCATAGTCATGACAGGCCAGGCGAGAAGATGCGTGCCTTGATGTGAGTGATGTTGAGTTGGCCAGGCCAGTCACATGACCACCAAGACATGCCCACCAACTAAGACATGCCCACAGAACCGGTTGTTAAAAAATTTGAATCCCACTCTGGTTTAGTTTTTGTATGAACCTAGATGTTAGAGTTGTATATCTATGATTTATTATTTAATGGAATACTGCCTTGTTAATTGTGGCACATTCAATAAACTTTAGGTTAAAATTATAGCTTAGTATGATACATGAATCAAGCCACTATCTCTCAGCCTACAATAACACAAACATTAATGTTGCGTATTCAATATGAGAATTTTACTTGCATGATAGTTGAATGAAAAGTAATGCCTCCAATTTTTATAAGTTGGCAACAGATAGAAATACCAAGGTGCTAGAAACTCTTTAGCTTCTGATTTTTCCATCAGCTGGTTGGAAGTTGCTGTGAGAAAATATTTTTTGTTGCTATTGTTTCTGGAATGAAAGCATGCAGTGTAAATACATCAATGCATTCTAAGTAATATGCCTTTTTTTTTTTTTTACTATAGCCCTGCCAATTGAATTTGTTGCTGGTGCAAGTTGTTTATGGTGATAGCTGTATTGATATGAGTACTGTGCATTGCTAGGTCAAAAAATATAGTAGTGAACTGGAAAAGCTGACTTTGGGGATCAAGAATGAAATGGACATAGGAGTTATTTTATGGATGGTTGGAGAATAAAAATAGAAGTGAGAAGAAAAAGGAAATTAGTGAAATAAAGAATATATGTTAGGATAGAGATGTAAACAATATGATGACTATTATATATGATTGTTAAGATGACCATACTCAACATAATATTATATTTTCATTAGAAGACATGTTAAGAGGGAGAAATGACTAGTTATAATGCTGAGTATTAATATTGTAAGATTAGAGAATTATTATCATTGTAATGAATATTGTAAACTTTGATTGTAATTGCACATAGACATTTGTACACACACTGTTTAACGAAAGATGATATGTTCAAGTTAAAAAAAATAAAAAAGTATATACAGAAGCCTGATGATGGCAGATGAGATTCTGCCGAAACATTGCTACAACTTTAAAAGCACAACTACAATGACGTGGGAAAATACCCGAACAAAGCTGAATTATTTATATATATATATATATGTATGTATATGTATATGTGTGTGTGTGTGTGTGTATATATATATATATGTTTTCTTAAGTTTTCGCGGATATATATATATATATATATATATATATATATATATATATATATGTATTTGTTTTCATAGATTTTCACCAGTACAGGCATGTAGATCTAGGTGTGTTTGGGTCTTTTCCCGTGTAAGATTAAGAGTATCTTGGCGATGTTTTGGCAAGGTCCCACTCTCCATCCTCAGGCTGGTGCTTTTGGCTTCGTGCCAGTGTAAGCAGTGTGTGATCGGAGCTGCCGTCTCTCTATAAAATCTGGTAGGGGGGGCTGGTATGCTGGGCTGGTTGGCTGTGCTGCTGCCTCTTGATTGGTTGATGGAGTTGATGTTGGTATAATGGGCTGTGTGATGGCCTTGTGAGTTTTGTTGTGGAGATATCCTGGATCTTGTGCTGTAATCTCCTGGGTCGTTTGTTTTGTAGTGATCTTTTTTCCATTAGCCTCTCGTGTTTTAACGGCTTGGATAATGGGTTGTGTGATGGGCTTGCAAGTTCTTTTGTTGTGGTATCCTGGGTCCTGTGTTGTAATCTCCTGGGTCGTTTGTGTTTTGATCTCTTTTCCATTAGCCTCCTGTGTAGTAATGGCTTGGGTAATGGGTTGTGTGATGACCTTATGAGACTTATTGCTGTGGTATCCTTGGTCTTGTACTGTGATATCCTGGGTCATTTGCTGTGTTGCAACTTCTTGAGTTCTTGTGGTGTAATTTCCTGAGTTTTCTGATGTGATATCCTGAGCGGGTGGCTGTGATGTAGCATTCTGGGTTTTAGTCTGGCTTCGAGTTTGGGGTCTGGGTCTGTGTTCTTGGCGTGTGTCAGTTGTTTGGTTTTGGGGTTGGGAGTGCGACAGCTGGCGAAGCAGCCGTGGTCCGTTTTCTGGATAGTGGTTGTACTTCATTTATAGGATGGGCTTGGGCCTGGGTCTGATGAGGGGGATTGGCGGTGGTTTCCCGTGTTGTTTCGGGTCTGGTGTTGGTTTTCGTAACTGGGACTCATTTGTTGGTGAGGGCTAGCTTCCAGATGTCTGGTACGCAGGAGGTATCGTCCCGTCTATTCATGTTATGGGGGTGTTTCTCTATCTCGATGGCTTCCCTGATTATTCTCTTGCTGGAGTGTTCAGTGTTGGATATTAATTTGGTTCCTTTGAAATTAATTTCATGTCCTGTGGCTTTAAGGTGCTGGAAAAGGGAGGAAGTATTTTCTTCTCTTCTTACTGCGTTTTTGTGTTCTGCGATGCATGCATTTATTCTCCTGTTGGTTTGTCCAATGTATGTGGCTGGGCAATTATTGTCTTTGGGGTTTCTTAGGATGTTGGCTATTTTTTGGTCAGTGCTGAAGGCTGTCCTGATATTGTGTTTGTGGAGAATTTTGCTGATTTTGTCTGTGGTGCCTTTGATGTAGGGGAGGGGTGCGATACCATTGTCTTGTTCTGTGTCTTGGTTTTTTGGGGTATCTCTTTTCGAATTAGATTGATGATAGTGTTTCTTTGGAATCCATTGGAAATTAATACGTTAATGAGGGTGTGTAGTTCTGTTCTCAGGTGGTTTTTGTCAGCTAGGCATTTGGTTCTGGAGATGAGGGTCTTGGCTACGGAGTTGATCTGTGCAGGGTGGTGATGGGATTGTGCATTTAGGTAGCGGTTGGTGTCTGTTTTTTTCCGGTAGATGGTGTGTCCTAGGGAGCCATTGGGTTTTTTGTAAATTAGGACGTCCAGGAAGGGAAGTTGGTTGTTGGTTTCTGTTTCCATGATGAATTGTATTTTGGGGTGTAGGTTGTTAAGATGTGTGAGGAAAAAGTGACTCATGACCATTTTTCACACTTACGACTGTTGCAGCATCCCCACAGTCATGAGAGGCCAGGCAAGGAGATGCGTGCCTCGATATGAGTGCGAGAGAGAGTGCAATTGACTTTTTCTCCTTCAACTGAAAAAAGAATGAATTTCTGAAAGCTAGGCACTTCAAAAGGAATTCTTCATTGAAAGGAAATGATTCCAATACTAGTCAAAGCAGAATCTAAGATGCTTCCAGGCATACAGTAATAGATAAAGGGAGTTAGAACCAACATGTTAATCTTCCCTCCCCTTCTCTGGGAATGTATCTTAGAAGAACTTCCCAGGGGTGGAACTTTTATGGTCCCTTCTCCTCCTGCTATCTCTCCAAGAGGTGACAAGTTTGTAGACATCTGGCTCCAGTCCTCCAGTTGTATATCATGTGCAAGTTATACAGATTCAATATAAGATTTAATATATTCAGGTTACATCAAAAAGGATTACTTGTACCAACTTCCCCCCTTTTTTTGCTTCCATTTGAAGAATGGCAGAGATACACGGATTGGACAGAGAGACAGGGAGGGAGGGAGGGAGAGAGAGAGAGAGAGAACTTGTAACTTGCAAAGGACCAGATCATCATCTTGAATGCCGCTCAACTCTCAAGGACTCTGGGCAACCCAGAACAAAGAAATTACAATAAAATCAATAAAGCAAAGATATAAGATGCCAGGTATAATGACCAAAGGCCTCAATGAAGAGCCAGGTTTTTGCCGCTCTTCTAAACAAGAGCACAGTGGGGGAAACTCATTCCAGAAGGCAAGAAGGTGCAGGTGTGGTCTCAATAAATGACATAATTGAAGGAACCAAGAGTGTGCCAACCCTATAGGGTTCAATCAGCTGGGTAGATATTATGGAAAATGGGCAGTCCCTAAGGTAACCAGGCCTTATGCCATTTAGGGCTATATAGGTAACAACCAGCACCTTGAATTACACCTAGAAGTAAACTGGCAACCAGTGCAACTTGCAAAGCAGAGATGTTACATGGGCATCCTGAGGCATACCTGTCATATTCTGACCAGCTGGGGGTAGCCTTCAAGGGCAGCCTCATGTAGAGCATGTTGCAGTAGTCAAGCCATAAGGTGACTAGAGTATGAGTGTCTGTTTGAAGAGCTTACAGATGAATTGGTTAAGGACAACTGGTAGAATACGGAAAGGGAAAGCTGGTTAATCTTGGCATTTCCAAGGAACACATGTTCACATTATTGAACTTCTTCCATATCAGAAGAATAGTGTAAGATTGCATACTGATAGCAGAGACAAAAACTTCCAAGAGCTGAAATTTGCTAGTGCTGTAGTTGTTGTCTTGCTGTGAGAATGAAGGTTGCTTCACAGCATTGTGATTGCTTCACCTGCAAATAATTAAAACTCGGGGTTTAGCAGAAGAACTCATTGGTATGTTTTAGGGATCCAAATAATGCTATTCATGTGGATTTCCTTGTATTGTGAAGCTGGACGTATCATCCAGACTTGATGGCATGTAACTTCCATTTTTTCGAAATTAATGTTTTTGTGGGCATTTGTTTGATTCAGAACATAGCACTCATGTCAGACGCACCAATGTGCTTCCGGGTTGAAATGATTTGCCAGTGACATCATTGTTGCTTAGGGGCACTCAGTTGGGTGCTCTTTTCATGTCCCCATCAGGAACTGGAAGTAAAGGACAGAAGCTCAATCCCGCCCCATGGGAGCACTCAGGTCTCAAATGTGAGCTTGCTAGCCTCCAATCCAGCATCCAAACTATGTGAGCTACTGTGCTCCTTTATTGTTTCAGATGAAAAGGTGGAAAGGGCTATTAGAATCAGGTTGAAGAGACAAAGTGTGGAGTTCTTTAATGACATCTTTAAGCTTGCTCATTGACGATAGAACTGGAGACAAGTTACTTGGAAAAATAAGAATAGATAACAAAACAACTCATTTCAAGCATTCCCCACCCCCGTTGTTTATTTTCTGTTTAAGTTACAGTTGTAAAGGTACAAGCATACTTTTCATTCAACCTCTGTAACCTTTCAGTTCTTGGAAGAGAGTAGACTATAAAAGTAATAAAACAAAATTCATTTATTTGCCGTCAGAAAAAAAATCTGATATTAGTTGGTACGATCGGTTAGTGTGGCATAACTTCCCACTTATAGTTAAGTAAAGTCTCCTTCAGGTTGACCTAGACTTTTGATGACTTCATGAATAGATGCATAGTTTCCTTGGCAATAATACAAAAGCAGTTTGCTGCTGCTTCTCCCATAATATTTCCCAACTTTCCAGTCTAGCTGGCAGCCCTGGCATTTCCTGAATGATCGCCACCCAATCCTGCTTAGTTTTGTGGAGATCAGCCAAAGACAACTAGATGGTGCCACTTAGTTGAGTATGTATAATTCCAGTAATTGGATGTAAAAGAGGCTCCCTTTCTTGAATATTTTTTTAAAAGAATTTGATTTATATTCTGCATTGAGGTTCAGATTATTATGTGAAAGGTCATTTCAGCGTGAATAATTTCTACACACACAATTTATTTTTCAGCTGTCCACCCTAAAGCAGATGGATATCAAGGCTAAACTTGTTCTAATTTTTTTTTGTCTATTGGATGAAAAGATAACAAAATATTTTTGTCACTGTTTAGCCTATGCTCATTGTCTTTGGAACTTAAAAGATAAAGGATTTATCATCTTTCCAACACTCTCTAAGTACATTGGGAGTGCAACTCTTAGAATTCTTAACCAGGATGGTTAGATCTAGGAATTGTAAACGCAATTTACAAGGATGGGAATTCTGTGACTAGAAGATACTTTGAGCCATGGTGGCATTGTGGTTAGAATGCAGTACTGCATGCTTTTTCTGCTGACTGGCAGGAGTTTGATCCTAACCAGCTCAAAGTTGACTCAGCTTTCCATCCTTCCGAGGACCCAGACTGTTGGGGGCAATATTCTGACTCTGTAAACCATTTAGAAAGCGCTGCATAAGTCTAAGTGTTATTGCTATTGTTACTTATGATTGATATAAACATAAAAAGGAACTACATCCCATGCATGAGTGTATAAATCAGGATAGATAGCCTTAGTGTGAATTGTGCTCCTTTCCATCACTATAATTTGAAACAGCATACAGGTAATTGGGTTGAGAGGGGATTATTTGCAGATATTAGTAGATAATGACATCTTTCACCTTACTTTGAGAAGCTTCAGCTGCTGTTTTCATCAAACCAGCAGCTGGTAGAGCAGGTTGAAGCTGTTTTTGTTTTTCTGGTCAGTTGACAATCCTTAAGCATAACCTCCCTTTCATTGACAGTTGCCGAAATTTTGCAGGGAAGTGTGGGTGAAAAAAGATTCGGTAACTGAAGCACAGCATATGTTTTAAATGGGGCATAACAGCTTTCGATGCCATAGAGTTGAGCCAAGCTATTAGTAATACCTGATATAAGTTCCTATGCTTGTTAATCACGTGCCAAAAATGAGCCATCCCGTTAGCATTCACGCCTTTGTTCTTCTGCATTGCCACCAATGAAGCATCTGTTTGCCGTGCAAAAACAGACTATCTCCTTATGAAACAAGGCACAAACATTTGCTTTTTTTAAAAGATGGAATGAAAACTACAAATAATAATAATTGCTTGAAAAAAAAAACCCTCCAAGGAGGAGGAGGTAAGTAGAATCTGCTGAAAGTTTTGTCGAGTTATGGCAATGCTGCTTTGTAAAAATTGTGTTGTAATCCAGGTTGGTGACTTGCGAGTTTTGTTTGCGCTAGAAAGAGGTTTAAACCTTAAAGGTTTGTTTTCTCAATTTTAGTCCTCTAAAAAGCAGGTTATATCCTGGTAGTGAAGGTTAGACTAAGTGATAGGGTCCAGTTTGGCCATAACATTTTGTGTGAACCCATGAATTATGGCTCGTTAAATACACCCTGATGTAGCACAAAGTATAAATTTAGCCAGCAATTTCCCAAGGCAACAAATACAGTACCTGACTTTGGATGGACCTTGAAAAAAAGCCAAAAAAAATTGGACTGGATGAGGCATCAATAGGAAATCCTGGGACAGTTAAGTTAGACTAGGAAGCTGAAACAATAACTTGAAAAAAACAACAATGGAAAATCCATATTTGTTGTTAAGGGCTGCTATATCTGGGCTGCATTCCTGCCCAATGGAGCTAGTAATTTTGCCAAGAAAATACAAGGAATAGAGTGTACATTTATTCAGGAGGCAGTCCAGTTAGAATAAGAACTTCATGACTCTCATGTATATATGTGTCTATATTGTATGCACCTAACTTTTAAGGTGTTCCTGCCTGCCATATATTTTCCAAGGTAGCAAAAGCACGTTGCTTACTGTAATTTGAGGTCATAGTTTAGGAGCCTTTGTTTTCAAGTAAAAGGGAAGTTCTACATTAGTCAGACCTCATGCAAAGTAAGAGTGATGACTGTATTGTGATGACACTTGTGATGATTGTACTGTGTGCGGACAAATAAATTGGTGCTGGGTTCAGAGAAGAGAGCATGAAACGTAAGATTTGTAAAGAAAGTTTGAAAAAAGGATTGTAATTGTAGTTTTCTGCTCAAATGAGGAAAAATATCTGCATAGGAAGAGGACATGGATTGTACTATTTCTGACTTTTGGAAGATGGCCAATTGCTATGGATCTAAAGATAATTTCTCCAGTCCAATTTGAGTGATGGGAAAATGTGCACATCTTCATCGTCATCTCCCCTATTTTCTTCATGGCCATAGATACTTATTTTGTACTATTTAAGAGAACAGAATGAAATCTGTAGACACAATCTTTTTCAAGGTGACTAGATCAAACAAAATTCATATAAATAGACACACAAAGCTGATTCTCTGTTTCTGGATTGGTTTTTTTTTTTTAAAGAAGAAAGTTTTATAATATTTTGCTTTCACAAAACTGTATGTTTTGTATGCATAATTGTCTGCTCTGTGTACTATGTGGGTGCATGCAAGAGGAGTCTTTATAGTGTAGGAGTGCTTAAAAAAAGAATAATTGTTCCTTGACATTGTTGGGAGGGTAATTAAAGGAGAAAAAAAAGACATTGTCAAGGTGCCTCTCACTGAAAGAAAAACAACTCCACCCTCCCTGTCCAAGTAGAGCATAATTGCAGAAGTTTTTGTGCAGGCATTGAAAAGCTTGGCTTGGCTTGGTTAAAAAAAAATGTTTATAAGATTTTTCTGGACCTCAGTGTCTAATTACCATTTTGGAGTATGGAAAAGGAAAAAGGAAGGACTCAGTCAAATGGTTAGGGATTTTTTAATTCAATGAAAACTACGACGTTGGCAGATTCCTTGAAAAAAATTGGGTGCAGATGATTAAAATGTTGCGTTTGTTGAGGGGGAAAAATCATCCTAAATATGGTTGAACCTAGACAAGGACAAATATTGTGTTGAGACCTAGGTGGTCTTCCATTGAAATAATTCCCTAAAGTCCTCTTACACACACACACAAACACACTCCTTTGTGGTGGGTGTAACCATGGCAACTAATATTCACAAACCCAATTCAACTGGGAAAGCCTCAAAATACACCTTCCAATCTCTAAGTGGGTGCTACCTCCTGTTCTTTCTTTAAATTCCTGTAATGCACAATGGAACCAGATTGGAACCAGTGATAGGAATTATTTCCTAATGTAGTGTAGAGCATCTTAACAAATTCACAATAACCATCCACATCAACACCCAAGAAGGCTTTTTCTCCCAAGTGGGAACTATATCAAGCAATGTTTAAGGCTGAGAGTATAGTTAGAACAGTGGTATTTCAGGAGATGAAAAACTGAAGTGGTTTATGCCTAGTGGTGGGGAGATACAATATTAAAATATTAATGCAATATTAAAATGGAACCTCTCCACTCAGATTCTCCACGCAACTGAAAAACAGGTGTCTGGGGTTGGGCCTTTTAACAATGGGGTTTTGCTATGGTGGCAGGTTCTGTGCCCGCCCTCTCTCTCTGAGGCCCAAGGCTTGATTATTCACAACTTCTTAATGTAGGTTTCTGCAGTCTGGCGGCTGCTGATGTGCTGAGATGACAACTTCCGGACCTCTTAGTATAGCAATTGGGAATCATAGTTCCAACATATGGGAAAGTTTCCAACAGAAGAGAACGTATGAAGCTCAGGGCTGAACTGTCTTCTTGGGCGGATTGGAGCAATGTAGCAAACAATGTTCTATTCCATGGATGACCAAAGCAAAGACTAAGGAAGTTCTCCTATTATGATAAAAAAATTTTTTTTTTACAATTTGGCCCTGCCCCTTCAGATGTAGGCAATGTTTTTATCTTTTATATTATTCTATGCATCTATTGCATTTGATACTGGATTTTATGTTTTCTACTCTTTGATCACTTGTAGATGCTTTGAACAGCAAGCAATACATAAATGTTAAAAAAATGTTGTTTCTGTCAACCAGAACCCACTGCATTAACTATTTTTTTCTTTTTCACCCCAGAAATTGGTTCCCTAATTTAACTTAATATTTTAAAACATATTTTAGAGGCTTCTGGGTGAGGATCTTTGGAAGACTAGATATCTCCTGAGGGAGTGGATATGGCATTTATAGAAGAAGAAATAAGCCACCAGACAGCAAATTATGTTCAGTGGAGTTTCTCTGGACAAGGACAGACCAAGAGATTGCCCATTTGATCTCTGGAAAGCTGTTCCTCATATAGAGACTGCTGAAAGTGAAGTTTTTGTAATTCAGTCATGAATTGAGAAGCTGGGAGTTGAGGGATTTCAATCAAGCATACAGTTGTAATGTGAATACAAGATTTGCAAATGCTTACTTTTCTTAAACCCTTCTGGATATGTCCATAAGTGCACCATCGTGCCTCCCATCCTTGTCCTACTGTCCCCATTTAATCGTACCTATTTTCTGTATTCTTACTCATGTTTATACTTATACCTAGTATTTTGTAAGCGATTGACAAATCAAATCAAATCAATAAATTAATTAATATTAATTAACATACAACTAGAGAGATTTTCTGAGTGGCAAGATAAGGGAATTTCACTTTTCTTTAAAAAGGAAAAAAAGGGGGGATTTAATTTTTTTGGGCAAAAAGCTTAACAAGGATGTATGAGAAAGTTTAAAATGGATATAAATGTAATAGTAAATTTGTAATATTACATTTGGGTAAAAGTGCTTTTGAACACATTGGAACTAAAGTAAAACACCTGAACAGGAATGTTTTTTGTATACCATTAAAGCAGCCAGACAATTACCAGATTTTACAAAAAAGATAAAAGGTAATATGAGGCAGACCGTGACACCGGCTACAACTATAGAATGCCACTTGAGACTAAAGTATTAAAGATACAGAAGACAAAACAGAAAAAAAGTAAAAAAGAACACAAAATCAAAAGAAGTGGTGGCAAAGGAATATAATTGTCAATGGTTTTCTTATTTACGGTTATTAGATTTAAAGTTGACAAGACTTTGTTTTAGAACATTGTAAGACTGAGTTTGAAATGCAGCTGGGTACAAATGAACATGTAATTGCTAAAATGTATAAACTTTTATTGAAATTTGAAACAGAAAGTATATATTTTGGCTAGAATATGCAGGTTGAACAATGGGAAAATAAAAAATGATGTACTGTTGGTTATGACACAAAAGAAATTGTTTATAGTGTATAAAGGACCTTTATATGTTAGAATATGTTCTGATTTATGTTGGAACTGTGAGCAACAAGAAGGGATGTTTTATCATACTTGGTGGATGTGTAAAGCAGTTACAAAATTTTGGATTCAAATAAGTACACAGGTTTAGAGAAATTTAAAATGTAATATACAATTGAGACTAGAGGCTTTCTTTTGGGACTGATGGACAAACAATTAGAAAAATGCCAGGGAACTTTTTTTGTATATAACTGCAGCAAGAGCTAGAAAGATCTGGCAATATCTACAACGGAAGAAAGGTTGGTAAAGATGTTAGAACTTACTGAGGTGGCCAAATTGAGTTTTTTGATTAGAAAAAAAGGCTATATTTACTGCTGACTGGAAACCCCTTATGTGGAAAACACAAAAATTTATGATTTGTGGTTTTGATGAATAGGCAGAATATATTAAAGAAAAGAATAATGATTTAATTTGAGAGAAAGAAGTAAATTTAGAATTACATTGTAAATAAGATTGGAAGCCACTTCTTTGTATTTTTTTTCAACATTTGTCTTTTTTGTTTCTTGCACTTTTAGCTTTCTCTTTGATTCTTTTCTTTGCTAATTTACATTAATTTTTAATCTTTGTTTTTAAAATTCTTAAATTATACAAATTTAAAAAATTAAACATGTTTTAGAGAATGCAAACCTATGATGGTATTACAAACAGAAAAATAAATTGCCAGAGTACATTTCTTATTTCAGATATGGTTTTATTACAATAAAAACAAAAATTAGCTTAGATTTTTTTTATAAAAGATATGTATGTATATAATCTACAGCCTCAGGTCTCCAGGCCATTATTGAGCAAGTTTAATTACTAATTCTGTAACCATATACTATATATGCCTACTCAAAAGTATATTCAGTGGAGTTTGCCTTTCATTGAATATAGATAGTATTGTAGTATAATTTTTCCTTAAATGAAAGTCATTTTAGCATAATTCCTATATACAGTATTGTTTTTAATTACAAGATCAATAGATATAATTGTTTTAAAATACTGTGGGTTCAATTAGATAGCATGATGTGATTACAGATAGTCCTTGACTTACAACCATTTGTTTAGTGACCGTTCAAAGTTACAATGCTACTAAATAAAGTGACTTATGACCACTTACAACTGTTGCAGCATCCCCATGGTCATATGATCAAAATTTGGGGGCCTGGAAAATGGCATGTATTTATGACAGTTGCACTGTGATACGGTTAAGTAATCATCATTTATAATCTTCTCAGCTGACTTCTAACAAGCAAAGTCAATGAGGGAAGCCAGCTTCGCTTAATAACCAAATTATTTAATAATTCTGGTATAACAGGTTATAAAATGGGGCAAAACTCACTTAACTATCTTGCTTAGCAACAGAAATTTTGGGCTCAACTGTGGTAATAAATCGAGAACTATCGATACAGATTTTCTATTGAATATTTTATCTTGCAAACATTTTCTTAAAAAGGTGGCTGCATAATTTAAACCAATACATGTTTTGTATTAGTATGATTAACAAACTACGATTTCAGAAGAAGCGCGATGGCTCGATGGCTTAATGACACTGGAGATAGTCTCTGCTCCAGCGGTTCGAGTCCTAGCACTGTGTGGCAAGGTTAGCTCCTGTCACTCAGCTTCTGTCTGCCTAACAATTTGAAAACATGTTTTATGCAAATAGATAAATAGGTACCACCAGTGGTGGGCTGCAAATTTTTTAACAACCAGTTCTCTGGCTGGGTAGGCATGGTCAGTTGGTCATGTGACTGGGTGGTTAACATCACTCATCGCACCCAGCCCTGTCTCCTGGCTACTCACCTCAAAGGAAGAGGCAAGATTCAGCCATTGAGGCTAATCCCACCACTGGCTGCCCATCCCTGCCTGTTTTTTGGCCTGTTTTTGAGGCCGTTTTTGGCCCGGAAGATGGCTCAAAAAGTGGCGTGAAAACAGTAAAAAAAAAAAAAAAAACCACACCAAACGGACAGGGGCGGGGTCAGCCAGTGGTGGGATTTGCCCGTTCTCCAAACTACGCCTTAAATACTGGTTCATTAGAACCAGTGCAAAACCGGCAGCAGCCCACCTCTGGGTACCACTTTGGTGGGGTGACAAGTTGGTGCTCTGTTCAGGCAGTTAGATTCCTACTGGCTCTGAACTTTCCTGGTTGTGGCGCCTGTTCATGAGGCAGCTCCGAGAAGGGAGGGGGCCTTGGAAGACACCGCAGAAAGAGCTGTTTGTTTTTCTGGTGCAAAGCCCTGCGATGGTGCACCTTGGGAAACATGCAAGCATGTCCTATTACAGAGCTGGTAAATTCACAAGCCAATCTGCTACTCTGCAATAACTTTATGGTCTCCTGGCTAATGTAACAATGCCATACAACAACAACAATAATAATACTAGGCTTTCAGAGCCATAAATGTACAATCCATCCTGAAAACCAAGTCTCAATGGATAATATTTTTTAAAAGAAAAAAACATTCTAAATCAAATACATAATGTAAAATTGAATTTGAATGTAACATTTGATTACTGCATGTAAACTGGTGATTGAATCCCCTTTGTATAAGGAACCTCAATTCCTTTTAGAAATTAGTGCAACAGATATATGAGGATACCCATCTAAATATGTAGGCAGCATTTAAAATGAGATTAGATCATTCATGCTTTGTATCAGATTTGACAGAGGACATTTTTCTTGACGAATTACAAGCAAATCTAGCTATTTTTCACCTTGCACAATAAAAGCAACTGTTCACATCTGAGGTAATTCAAAATGGTGTGATTATTTCTATATTACAACTATATTAGAGGCATTGTGATACTTTCTGTCCAAATTCTTACAAAGCAATCGGAGACTGGTTTAGTTAACTATATATTAAAAGTCAATGTAAACAGAAACATTCTTTCTATAAATTCAACCTGGATGTATGCTGGAAAGTGGGTACAAGCTAAGAAAAGATAATAGGAAATCTTATTCTGTCTTCCCCAGCCCCTGCCAAAATCTGGAAGGAACTAGGTTGAGAAGGGCTAACCTAAGCTGTGTGCATGAGATGAAAGATTTCTTAGAAAAATTCCCAGAAAAAAAGTTTTAAACTGTCACCAATTGGAAAGCATGATACCATCTGAACTGACTCCTTAGAGCATCATTAGAACACCCACGTTGGTTTCATACATTGCCTGAGGACAAATTGTTATGCCATGTTTTATTGAACAAATATTTACTGAATTATCTGGAGCAAGGCCAACACAGCACACTAAGTTAAAATCAAATAAGCCATATTAGAACTTAGTGTATTATGTGGTACTGATTGCTGCCCCATCAGGGAGGTATCCCAAAACTCTAAAGAGACATTTGTTGACCAGAATACCAGAAAAACATCAGTACAGAAAAAAGGTAGGCGATTAAAGCATTTGTAATTATAGCTATTTTGCTTAGCATAATAAATGCCTCAATTTCACCAAAAATGAAACTAAAAACAGAAAGCAACAAGTAACTAATTACTTTGACTGCACTTACGCCACATGAAGGCCTTTAAAATAAGATTGAAGATCATTCTTCTTTGTAAACATATATACATCATCAAGATTCTATGTTTTATAACTTATGACTCGATCTTTCCTGCCATTGAAACATAGGATTGGTGATTGCCAAATTTACCTCCTTCAAAATTCACATTATGCTAGACTTTTACCTGAGTAAGCCCAGAAACTGTGTTAAGATGCTACTGAGGATGAGGGACTGATTAAAGTATTGTAAGGTTTAGTATAAAAGTACCTTCTTTTTCTAAATTATTGTATCATGTTCCCTTTTCTTCAGTTCAAACATGGATAGAACAAGTTGCTACCCTGTTTCTCCAACAATACGGCCTCCCCCAATGGGAAGTCCCAGCATGTTTTATAGGCATGAAATGAAATTAAGCCCCACCCCCCAAATTAAGGCCTATATTAAAACATGCGAAATGGGGGGGGAAATGGCGGGGAGGCTTGCCGTTAGGAAGTACTTTTGTTGCACACCCGGATATGGTGCTGCCTGCGTTGACCCCGATACTAAGTGCCTCACCAACGCCGAGGTCAACATCCAAGCCATCGCCGCCCACCTATCCAAAGATGCAAGGGGGGGGGGAATTAAGTCACCCCCGAAAAGACGGGCTAGCCATTTTTGGGGGGCTTAAAAAAAAAAAAAGACCCGGCCTTATTATATGAGAAACACGGTGTTACATTTTAGTATGCAGCAGGTGCATTCAAATATGTTCTCCAAACATAACTGGAAATTTAACACGTTTAAAGAAATTACAATGAAAATGGTTCTACATTTTTAAGGAAAACTTAGATCGTGGTCACATTCTGCATTCTGAGAAGAAAGCAAGAGAGACATGTCCATTTTTACAAAAATTACTACTCAGATATACTCAATATGTACATCTCAACATATTCATTTGTTGATATTGGCACTTGAAACCCCTGCATAGAAATGAAAGCAAAAAACAAAATGGCATTTCAAATCCAGTCTTTATATAGAGTATATGAAGATTATTATTGTATCAACTAAGTTTATTAATAATGGGAGATTTCTTTGGCAACAATTTCATCAAATTGAAAGCCTTGGATTTTTTAAAAGTCAATCTTAATGCACATGTTTCCCCTTCTCTAACTGTAGCTATATGATTGGAAATAAGACTTAAACGTTGCCTCCTCTCTGACTAATCATACCCTCCCGCCTTTAATCATAATTTAAAATTGCGTTAATTTAAATGTTTAAAATTAGTCAATATTCAACATTAAAGCAGTATTCAAAATTCAGTTTTAAATGGGAATAAAATTAAAAAAAACATTAAGAGTGTTGTGGAAAAATAGGAAGAAGAGGTATTAGATATATACACTGCCTTGAGTAGTTTATAAAGACACAGGTGGGATATAAATAAAAATAATAAAAAAATCTGGCTAATAATAATTTTAAGTTTAATATAAATCTTCATGACAACACTGCCATAGAGAATTCAGACCAGAAGTGGGTATCCTCTGGTCTTCTCCACGTTTTTTTAAAAAGTTATATTTATTAACTTACAGCAATGTTTTCATTCTCTGCGGGCATTTGCTAAAAAGCAAGACCTAAATAATTATTTCTTGGATGCTTACGAAGTTAAGAACATTCCACATATAGCTCAGCACTCTATATTTTTGGAGATTACATGTTGTATAGCACCCTTTATAATCCAAGCACCTATATGTCTATTCTCTTTCTCTCTCTCTTTTATAGGAAAGATACTGTTCTGCATATATCTAAGGAGATAGGGCATGTTCTTCACAGATTAGTATATTTCCAGTTGGGATATGAAATGAAATAGTATAAGCAGACTGGAGAAAGTATAGTTATGATATTCCATTAGTCCAAACCAGGACTACAAATAGCAAGGAAAGCTGGAAGTTATAGTTTACATCATATGGAAGGCTACAGTTTCTCCAGCATTGTAGATTTGTTAGTCGTTTTCTCTTTCTTCAAGAAGCAATGCATGGCTTAAACAAGGCATTTCATAATGTTTTAGGACCACTTTGAAATGTAACTTGAGAAGGCTTGTAGACTGAAATTATGTGTGCTTATTGAGAAGCAAGGCCTACAATGTTCAATGAGGTTTACTCTTAAGGATGTCTATATACTTTTCATATAAACTGTGGTTATATGATATAACCATATATCTACGGTCCCCATTACCAGTTGTTATTTCAAGTGTACTTTCGGCTAATGGCTCTATCAGCTGTTATTTAATATGCCATTTAGTATTTCACCTGATTAAAGAAGCCAGTTACAATTGAAACTTTTGCCTAATACTGTACCATAATACGCTAGGCTATCTTCCACTTTTACAAAAAACATGTTGAATATTGTAATGCAAAACCTTACTACATACAATCATTTGTTATGGAGAAGACAGCATTCTCTCCACAGTGGACAGTGCAATTCCATGGGGAAAAATTATATTGAGACAACACATAATTGTACATAGTCACAACACTGTAATGTACTCTGATGGTGCAATATTATGTTATAACACAAGCTTATTTAATAACTGCACTGCTGGAGCATTTCCTGCATGGGCAGACATTCCAAACAATTGTACTTAAAATTAAATCATCTTTATCTGTTTACCCACAACCTAAAGGCATTTTTGAAACTTTACATTTAATATGAAATTAAACATTAAACAATGTTTTAAGCACATGTCCAGCTAATTCAAATAAAACATTCCAAGACAATTTCCCTTTTTATCATTGCTGGTGGTTTAAATGGCATTCACTCATTCATCTGCTGTAAACACATATAAGCATGGCTTACACCTTTTTAATATCGCACATCAAATTTCCAGTTCCCTAATCGATGTGACATTAATTCCTCACATTTGTATAATATACTTTTATAATCTCATGTTATCTTATGCTGGCTTATGTCAGAAATAAAGATGTGTTTTTGATTGCATAAGATGATCAAATGAAAGCTGTTTAATAACCAAAATTGTGTCTAGATATTTTTTCTCAAAACAGTTAATTCACTTAATGTACCTTAATGTTAATTACTGACATCTGTCTTCATCTGTTCAGTCTTTGTGTCACAAATTCTCGGTACATGATAGATATATATATGAGTAGCAGAAAAACCACAAAAAAGTCATCTAAAAATCCTAATATTCCAAACAAAGCTTCAGGAAGAAAGTCCAACGGTGATGCAAGATATAACAAGGCCCCCAGGAAACAGAGGAATATTCTGATGCGGAACATCCAGAAGAGACCACCGACAGAAAACATTTCTCTGAATGCATGGCGCAATAATGTAGGTAAATCCATAATCCTTTCCATAATCTAAACAAGACATACACAGTCAAAATTTGTTTGTCTTATGCGCAAGATGTAATTTGCCACAGGAGCATTTCACAGATCACAGTTTTTAATGTGCAATCAAATAGTATCACTTTAGAGCAGAGGTGAGGAACTATAACTGGCTCAGGCATTCTGGGAGTTGGAAGTCCACAAGTCTTAAAAGGGACATAGTTCCCCACCTCTGCTTTAGAGAGAGCTAAATTTCTTTCCCCAGGACCTTTAAAACTTAATGATCTATAGTGGTCAATAGAAACCCAACCTCAATTTTTAAAAATGCATGGAATCTCTTAATAACAGACACGCAAGATTAGACAAGCTAATGAAACAAGCAAAAGACATTAAAATAACACAGTTGTGCAAAATCTTCAGAGAAGAATCTCCCCCAAAGCTTTTAAGTATCAAGGTAGTCACATCCTTCTCCCCAAACTTTTTGTGCCGATTATTCAAGATTGTCTGTTCATGCATGTACATGCAGAAAATGCTTCTGCTGGGACCGCTATCAAGAAGACATACTCACCTTTATACTTCAAGGTAGTATATTCATATTCATATAGAATATGAAGAGCATATTGTCATTTTATTGGGTTAGGGATATTTATTTTTGATTATTTTAATGTTTTTATTATGTAAACTGCACAGAGTTGCTTCAAAAAAAAGATAGGTGGCAAATTAATTTAATGAATAAAAATAAATTTGGTATAAGCTATGTCTCTCCAAATGATCTGCACAGCTTCATTAAATAAGAAAGACTGATATTGTAATTGTTCAATATCAGAGGGAACTTGCTTGCCAGTAGCTTGTCAAAGATTCCCTAACAAATTCATGGTCTACATGAGATTTGGAGTAGAGATCATTTTGCTCAAAGCTCTCTTCCAAACTACCTGAGTACTTTTTGAGCAAACCCGTTCTGCACATTGCCACAAAAACAAAACAAAAACAACTGAAATCACTGGTCACATCTCTGTGATATAGATTACTATAGTATGGATAGTATTATCCAGGAAGAGATATTGTATGGTTTAATTGCTAACACTTGGAGGGGGGGAATTAAAGATTATTCTGGTAGAGTAACTTAGATTTCAGAAGTTTGTATTTTTTTTATTTAGCAAATTCATATTTTTATCCTAAAAAACACACTTTGAATTTTACTACTAATGGCGATGCTTTATCTTATCATTTCATAAATCTGAAAACTACGGTTTTTAAGTCCCTCCTCTGAATGACATGAGATTCTGAATCAAGACGAAGACTTCTCTTTCCGCAATGCTGTACTATGCAATGTGAACCAGAGAAGGAGATGGGAACTGACAAACATGGGCACAATTCCCATCTATTTCCATCCAATAGCTTAAGAACGGCTGCTGTTAAGAAAAATATTGAAATGATCCCTCCACTTGTTCTTGCTACCCCAGCTTCATTTCCAGAGCTGGTGACTTGTCCAACTCACATAGAGAAAATGCAGCATTTGTCATAATAAATAGAACATTGGGCAGATATTTTAATTGCTCTAGCCCCATACATACCGATCTTGGCTGTCCCGAGAATCTCCTATTATAATCATTAACATCATGAAGTACTTGTGCTGCATCCTCTTGTCCCTCATCAAAGAGTGGTAAAAATAACGTTACCTGAATAAAAACGACAACAGGTATTCAATATCTTCATACAGACTCCACCTTCCTTTTCTTACACAGTATATATATTTAAAAGTGTATATGAGTACCCCTCATCTTACAACCGTTCATTTAGCCACTGTGTGAAATTACAATGGCACTGAAAAAAGCAGTTACAAGCACTTTCAGTATAATCATCACAAACCCTCCCCCCCATGGCCACCTGATAAAAATTCGAGCACCTGACAACTGGCATGTATTTACAATGGTTGCAGCATTCCGGGGTCATGTGATCATTATTTGTGATCTTCCCAGATTGCTTTCAGCAAGCAAAGTCAATGAGGGAATCAAAATTTTCTTAGAAACTGCAGGGATTACTTTAACTATGGTACCATGACAAAAAAGGTCATAAAATCAAGCATGGCTTACTTAACAATCAGCTTGTTAAGCAATGGAAATTCTGGTTCCAAATTGAGGATTATATGTATACTTAAGAGTAATTTGTCAAGCAAAAAGTTTTGGGAAGAATGCAGAGGTATTCCTGAGAGGTCTTTCTTACAATCTATTGGTACTAAGCATATTACTAGGATCATAGAAATTCAGATGGTTATTTATTATACTTTAAAACTGTTTAACAACTGTGATGTTCAGAAGGGAATAGAAATAGATTAAGAAAGTATAAGAAAATAACTATGTATAAAAGCAGAACAACATAAAAACATAAAGAGGAATGCATTTAATGTACATAATTGCCAAAGGTCTGGAGAAGAGAAATAAGAATGTCTAGAAACCAAGACACCAAAATACAGATACCAAGTAAGCCTGGTGGATAACCAGAGAAAAAGTGCTCAGGTGATAAGCTTACCGTCTAAGTAAATATGAAAGGTGACCCAGTAGTTAAATTGACCCCAAGCTACTTAAGACATTAAAAAGCAAAAATGAATAGAAAAAGGACTGGCAACAGTCATCATCATAATCTTTTAACGACCCCGTAATCCCTTGAGGGGTGGAGTCTGGGCAACTGAATGGGGCTAACACAGTGTTTAATGGCCGGATGCCCTTCATGTTGCCAATGCAGAGTTTTGTCTAGCAGATATATTTTCATTGTGCCCAGGGAGGGAAATATCTGCCTCTACGTAGGATCAAACTCATAGACTCCCGACTGTGAGGTGAGGCTATCTCTAGGTCACTGCACCACTCCCAAAAAGGATTGGCAACAGTGCAGATGGTAAAATACTGACATATTATAGCCCTGCTTGTTAGACCTATATGTTATTCTGGTTGCCTTGTTTTTAATCTGAACTTTCTCAACCATTTTGAAAGCCTCTACATAAGTTGAAATCATCCAAACAGGATCTGAAAACCTACATAACTGTTCTGTGTTGAAGCACTTGTCAAATTAGTGTTCAATAAAAGTTCTGAAAGCCAGAACATTAAGCACTCTAAACTTTTATCTGAATAATTGCAGAAAAGAAGCTTAAAGGAAGATCAAATTATTTCTTATCTGTGGGAGTATTACAGATATATTTGATAGTAATATGTAAGTAGGTTCTGGTTGGCTTTAACTCTAATCCATGAAAATGATTATCTCAAGTAACCTTTACAGTGCTATGGAATGTTTAGTTATTTTTCTATAAAATGTACCTGACTTTTATCTTATGGAATTCATATATAAAATCCTACTTTGGATTCTAAAGAAAATGTTATTATACTCTAGCTACATATTGCATCATTCTTTAAATATATTACAACCCAACTAAAGACAAGAAAAGCAAAAGACATAGTAAACTAAATGTATTTAAAATCACAGTTTTAAAAAAGTCAAGGTGTTAAACTTTCTAAATTTCCATTTATACTTAGGACACAGCATACGTTTGTAAAATCAGAGCTAGAATTTTACATCAAAATATTCATATTATTACCGTTTGTCTGCAGATAGGACAGTGTATTGCACCTAGCCATGATCCGCACCTCCAATATGCTATAATGCAGGAACCTAAAGAAAATAACCTATTAATTTCTTAAACTTTAAATATAGGTAGTCCTCGACTTACAATCATTCCTTTAGTGACCGTTCAAGGTTTCAATGGCACTGAAAAAAATGACTTATGATCATTTTTCACACTTACAACTGTTGCAGTATTCCTGTGGTGATGGGAAGCCAGATTCATTTAACAACCATGTTACTAATGTAGCATGTTACATTCACTTAACAACGGTGGCAAGAAACATAAAATGAGGCAAACTGTTTTGCTTAGCAGCAGAAATTTTCAGCTCAATTATGATTGTAAGTTGAGGACTTACCTGAATTTGAGTCAATATCTCACTTAAAAACAAACAGCTGTTCACTGAAGCTGATAAATTATTAAAAATTATTTGCCAGTTTAAGGCACTGAGTCTCAGGAGAGAAGAAAGGACTGCTTACAAACATCATTGAGATATGCATTATCTAATTTTTTTGCCCAAATACTAGCAATCCCTGTATCAGTTCATAACACTTGTATTATGAGTTGCTGAAAAATCTAGTCCAAATTAATAGAACTTAAATGTATAAATGAATAAAAAAATTGCTATGTGATAGTGATCAATGTTATAGATTTTAAAAGTCATGATTGACTGCAAAGAAGAAATAATTAAAATAGAATTTCTTCACTTCTTTAAAGCCAATCCAGTTCCAAAAATATTTCCTCAGCAACTCTTACCATTTCAATTATTCAAATTTTATTTTTATTTTTGCATACCACAGAAAAGATGTCCACAATTTGTTTCAATGGGAAATGTAGCCTGTTGCAAACACACCGGGCAGGACAAATCAGTGTAGAAATGTTGCCTGTCACCAACACTATTTTCCTGGGGGGGGGGAGGGGGGGGAGGGAGGGAGGAGAGAAAGGCGGGGAGAGAGAGAAATATAGTTAATTCAAGCAGAACAAATGATTTTATTTGTTACAAACTGCAAAATAGTTAGATTGGCATAGTTACAAGAAAAAAATCTCAGACTGGTGTGTTTTCTTTGATAAGTGATAAGGGAAGGAAACAATATGATCATACAATAGTACAACACAGATACATCATACCTCAGTCCCTACAAATACTTGGATAAGATGAAATCTCATTTTGAAACAACTTAGACCTTCTTTTTGGGTTCCCCTTTGATGACCATGATTAAGAGGGAGATAACAGAGTTTATTCATAATTCTTATCTGGTTCAACTTAGAATAGCTGCAGCATAGTATTATAACATAAAAGATCCAAGCTTTAAAATTATTATAATTAAAATTTTAGGACCCTATGGAGTCCCTACAGCTTTGCTTCTTTAATAAACATTTTAAATATATATTCCTGCAAATCCATATCAATGCTTAATTTTGAAATGACATAAGTTTATTTTTAGCACAAAGAACTAGGGTATCCAAACTATCAAACATTTCTACATTTGGTGATATATATAATTGATTTATATCAATATATAATATATAATTTATATCAATATATAATCAATTATAATATATAATTGATTTATATCAAAAAGAATTGTGCATAATTGTAAATATACCTGTTCCGATTGTATTTGTTGTCTAACTGCTCTCACTAGCTCTTGGTTTTCTGGATGAATATCTGATTGCCCATCTCTGTTAAGAGAAGACATACTATTAATAAAACATTTCAAAATTGGAATCTGACAGAACAATGTAAATTAATCATGTTTAGAATTCTAAGGGTTTCTAATCTTTGCATGTTGTTATTTTAAGAGCTGCTACATTACTTGAAGTATAGAATCTCTAAAGATAATATTAATCAAGGTGTGAAATAAATATACTAAAACATTAAAAGTTTAATAACTATTGTACTTAAGCTAAAAGTGACATTTTTCCTTTGCATAATGAAATCCTTGGCTGAACATGCTTTTCATTGTATATCATTTTTTTTCATTTTTCAAATTAGTTCATAATATGAAATACAAATTAGTTCATAATATGAAATACAAAAATATGAAAGCAAATATTAGGAAAAATAAGGGAGGGAAAGGAGAAATGTATAAAACAAGGGAGAAAAGAAAAAAAAGGTGTTGATTTCTGTTTTTCATTGTATTTTATTGTTGATCATATAAATATTTGGAAGTAAACATGCAGATCTGACTTTAAAAACCACAACTACAATAAAACAAGTAAACAAATCCCACACGTGAAAAGAGCCATCAGGACTCTATTCAATAGTCTTAATTGGTTAATTTAAGAATTAGTCAGCATAGTAACTATGTGATTCAAATCCGATCTGCTTAAACTTTACATTATAGTAATACTTTCTCTACTTTCTTTCCAATTTCTTTTAATTACATTGCATGATGATTAGCATCTGCATATGGGGCTGGGAGATTAATCAAAATTTATTTTAATTATCCTCTTATGATAAGTATGATGAAAAGAAAGCAGTCTAACATCAATGAGCATTACAACTTGTTTGAACCCAAATTCCAAGCATGATCAGCAGCTCTCTTCTGGACGTTGCTGTCAGAACGTGTTACCAAGTAATTAAACTATTATTCCAAATAACTTAATCTACAAGAAATAAATACAACTGACATACATCAACAACCTTCTAGTGCTACCAACATTTTACTTCACCTTACCTTAATAGCATGTATGTCAGTGCAACCAGGAATGTGATGCTAAGCACTATCGCCAGCAGAACCTGGTCACTTATCCCTTCTATCATTGAATCGTTATCTAGTACCAGTCTTTGAACTTCAATTTCCTGGCTGGCCATTCCAGACCTAAAACTTAGGAAACATATAAATATGCATTTATTCATTGAAACAATTATTATAGCAAACACTTAGACTTATATACCGCTTTACAGTCCTCTCTAAGTGGTTTGCAGAGTCAGCATATTGCCCCCAACAATCTGGGTCTTCATTTTACCAAGGATGGAAGGCTGAGCCTTGAGCCTGGTGAAATTTGAACTGTCAAATTGCTGGCAGTTGGCAGTCAGCAGAAATAGCCTGCAGTACTACAATTTAATCATTGAGCCACCACAGCTCATATTATATTCTTTTTTGCAAACTAATGAACAAAAACAAATCAACTTTCACATTTTAGCTTGTTGCTTGACTTTCAAATGGCTAAGATTAATTCCAGGAACTCTCTAGCAGAATATCCTTCTCCACATAGTTAAAACAGGGTAATACTGGGTGATATTCTGATTTCCTGGACTAAATGCAGTGGGAAGTAGGAATAAAATGTTCTTGAATGAAAATGGTTCCAGAAGGTAGAAAGGGAAAGTCACTGATGCATAATAAGACAAATATATATTAACATATACTGAAAACAGATTCTGCTCCAAGATTTGTATTTTAAAACTAGGAATATTGAGGTATAGCAATAATCTGAGATTTCTTTCAAAGAACATTTTGGTTTTCAGTTTGATGAGGAAGTGCACATAGCATTAATAGCACTATTAATGATAGCATTATTATTGTGACATTATGAAATGCTTGCTTGCAGATAATTTATTTTATGTTTTTCAGGATGTTAGATGAGTTAATGATTTTTTTTCTTATAAATTTTGAATTTATTATTGCATTGGTGATATTTTTATTTGTAAAGGTGTTTAGATTCTAATGACTAAAGGCACTTCCAGAAAATAATAATTAAATAACTGAATAACCTAAAACCAGACAGCGAGAAAAGATGCAGTATACTTAAATAGGGTAAATAGCAGTAATATGTCTGTCTGTCTATGTATGTAGGTATGTATGTATGTATGTATGTATTATAGATAGATAGATTGTGTAGTTTCCTCCAGAATAAATATAAAGATGAAATTGTGCTTAGATTTTGATGGATTATATTTTATATAGATTGAAATATAACTTCTAGAAATTAATTTTTCAATAAATATTCAGCAGAATGATACAATAAAAAGCTGTAATTAAAAACAACAGAAGAATCAACTATTAAGTCTTATCCAAACTATTATTGCTCTCTATTTCCGCAATCTTCCGCCATGCTTCAATCCAGCGGTCGGGAACCGGTGGACCCCGGCTCACTGGTGGGCTGCAAGAAAATTTTGGTGGGCCGCAGAGAAATGTCACCCCCAGAGCACCCCCCCAAAGCAATTAATCCAGGCTGCGCAGAAACACAAGACTGCGCTGCCTACATGGCCTATGGGAACCCTCCCCGTCCACTCACTCCTTACCTGGCAAACTTGCTTGCTAAGTTGCTATTTTCCCCTTTTTTTCCCGACCATCAGCTGTTCTGTTGTGATTTAGATTAGCTCGGAAGCAGGAAATGGTTTGATTTCTTGCTTTCTAGCTAGTTTTTAGATCTTCAGCTCTGCTTTTAAGCGCAGCCGAACCTCCCTTAGGACTGAAGGTTCTATTATTCAGTGTAGACTCATGGCAAACAGATTTTATGTGATAAAAGGAGCTAGCCGATGGCAGATAGATAGATCTCTGAATGAATCTGTGATTCTGTGAGCACCTCAATCTGCCTGCCTGCTTTGCCTGATTTTGGGTAAAAGTTGCCCTTTTTTATAAAAAAAATCAATATTCAGATAAATATTTATAATATTTACATACAAGCCATGCCCAGCCAGTCACATGACCACCGGGCCACACCCACAAATTGGCCACGCCCACAGAACCAGTTAGTGATCCCTGGGATTTAAAATTATGACTTTGGTGGTCTCTGAGGTCCAAAAAGTTGGTGACCTCTGCTTCAATCTGTCTTTCTCTAACCTAATCTAGAATATGTGCAATTGTAAAACTGATAGCACTGAGACTTTAAGGTTAAAGAAAAGGCAAAATAGCATTTAGATAAAAAGCCAATTCATGCAGAGATTAATGTGTAACTTCTCAGAAAGCCTCTGTGCAAATGCCCAAAAGGGAAATCCTTGCTTTAATACAATGATACTGGTATTTTTAGATCAATGCCCACTCTTTTACCTCAGCTGGAAATGAGAAGACTCATCACTGTGTCATCTTCAGAATCAAAGGAAATGTTTCAGATGCTGGAGCTTGAAACCTCTGAATTCTGCCTTGGAAAAAAAGATATTTTCAGGCTATTTCTTAACTTATTTAAGAATAGCATTTGTTCTAAATTATTTCATGTCCAGAAACAGAGATATAAAGAAATATATCCTCACATGGAATAAAACATGAGGGTGTAAAAATATCATGAGAAGAAATTGTAAATCACATCTATTCACAAATAAGACAGGAATGAAATACAGGTAATCCTTGACTTACAACTACAATTGTGTGTCAAGCCCGAAATTGACATATGTGTAGCCATTTTAGTTAGGCTTAGTATATATTCTTTTTCTCACTTTTTCTGTGGCAGTCATGGGGGAAGGGTTTTAGGCTTGCTGCATTCCTAAGGGGGAGGAGTGGAGATATGAGTTGTTTAGGCTAGGTGATTCTTCTTCCCCTGGGAAAATGAGCTTTCCGTGCTTAGGCCCCTTGAGGTGGAGATTTATGACCTCAAGCAATGTTGAATTACTTTTATTGGAGAATGTGACTTTTGGGGGTTGTTTCTAACTTCTAATATTGTGGGGTAATTTCGGGTTGTGTCAGATCCAGAATTACCACGGACTTTGCCAATTTGATATTTTCCTAAATAAAAGAAATTGTCTTGGAAGATGGACTTTGTTCTTTTTTTTTAAAATGGATTTCATCACTTGGAAACCTGACATTGTGTTGACCCAAAATTTGTGTTGTTAAGTGAGATATCTGTTAAGTGAGTTTGGTCCCATTTTATGACCTTTCTTGCCACGATTGTTAAGTGAATCCCTGCAGCTGATAAATCAATAAGCCAGTTATTAAGTGAATCAGGCTCCTCCATTGACTTTGCTTGTCCGAAGGTTGCAAAAGGTTATCACATGACCTTAGGACACAGCAATGGTCATAAATATGAACCAGTTACCAAGCATCTGAACTTTGATCACATGATCATGGGGATACTAAAAGGTTGTAACTGTGAAAAATGGTCATAAGTCATATTTTTCAATGCCGTTGTAACTTTGAACAGTCACTAAAAAAACTATTGTGAGGACTACCTGTAGTGAAAAGTATTAAAATTAAGTTTAATTAATTTGGGAAATAATTAAGAATTTTAACATATGTTGTTGAATTCCTGTTCCCATTTAGCTCATGCTGTAAAGCCATGATTACAACAATATAATACCCATACAGCCTGCTCCCATTGAAATCCTTCACCTTCGTCCAATATATTTTGAAATAGAGTTGAACTAATGAGCAGTCCTTGAATCCCTGAACTTGTAGATATAATAAATATGCCCGCATAAAATTTGCTCCCCTGACTGACAAGCCTTATTTTGCGTCAGCAACAAGCACAGCAAGTTGTGCTCTCATTACAGTTTTAATGAGAGGGATGAGTTGAGGAATGTGATTGGTGCATTCCTTTGATTTTGCTTCTGCTCCCATGAAGTGTCACATACTAGCAGAAATGATAACCTCTCTAATATAGATCAGAAGTGGGGGAAGAAATACATTTTGATAGATGATTAGATCTCTCCATGCATCTGAAAAGAGGCTTTCTAAACCATATAAATTCCTGCAGTCCTCATAGATATTAATAAGATATATTACAGGTAATCCTCAACTTATGACCATAATTGAGTCCAAAATTTTTGACATTTGTTACGTGAATTTTGCCCCATTTTATCACCTTTCTTGCATCAGTTGTTAAGTGAATCACTGCAGTTGATAAGTTAGTAAACCAGTTGTTAAGTGAATCTGGCTTGGCCATTGACTTTGCTTGCCAGAAGGTCGCAAAAGGTGATCACATGAATTTGTGACACAGCAAGTTATTAATATAAACCAGTTGCCAAGCATTTAATTTTGATCACATGATCATGAGTATGTTAGAAAGGTTGTAACTATGAAAAACAGTCATAAGTCACTTTTTCAATGTGGTAACTTTGAATGAATTGTCAGTACTCTAAAATAAAAATCTGCCTTTGCTTTATTATGATAATCTAACAATGAATGGATAGTGGTGAGTTTGATTAGCCAACAATTTCCCATAACACACACTCTCCCTCCCTCTCCCCCCCCCCCTCAATAAAATTAAATAGAGGACCACAGTGATATCACCTCCATCTCATTCCCACAAGAAGTCATCATGATCCTGCTCTGTTGTTCCCATACCTGGACCTGAAACCCGGATGGAAAGAGTCTAGATAATCTACCGGAATGGAAAGAGTCCAGATAATTTAGGACCTTCTGAAGCTGCAGTGTAACTACCTTAACTATCTTTTCTAAAAAGCTGGAGATATAGTAAAAATTGTCCAACACACTTGATCCATTGATGGCTTCTTGAGAAAGGAAACTACCACATCTCTCAAGAATAAATGTGCCATTGCCTTGACTCAGTTACTCATCATTATCTAGGAGGATTAAACCAGGAGGTATATGGAGCTAATATACAGGAGCTGAGAACTCTGTCCACTTCCTCAGAACTAAACATAAATCACATTTATTCCAGATAATAGAGCCAGAGTGTCCTTCTATCAACTTTGTAGGAACTGCTGGTGTATATCTGGTTCTATTCTTCCAAGGACTGACCAAATCATTTTGAACTGAGTCACCAGCCAACAATCTGAAGATGCAATATGGGTAGAAAAACAACTATGTTTTGTTGCTATTTATCACAGGTGGCCCTTATGGTTAAGATTTAAAAAAAAGATTATTTCCCTTTAAATAAACTTAAAACCTCCCAAAAACAGTTTAAGTACAATATTCTATCATCTATTTTATTCTTCAACGTTGGTGCTTGATACTTAAAATTCATGCCATTCATGCTGAGTAAACTATAAATAAGCCAGTTTGAAAGGAAAACTGCCATAGACAACTGTGAGTACTATTGTAGCAATGCCAAAATTCCAAAGAATTCTGTGATAACTTGATGGGAATTATGAAATAAGTTTACTTGTGTAGAGTTTACTTTGATATATTAAACTTCATAAAATGCAATTGCTCTTCACTGACTGCAACCTGATTTTTTTTTCTACTTGCAATTTCTTTCACTAAGTTGGCCTTTTGCCTAGGTGAAGCAGCTACAATCTATTACATGGTTAATGCTTTAGAAATTAGCAGAATGTTTCTCAATCTTATGGAAAACTTTAAGCTGTCTGGAATTCAACTGCCAGAATTCCCCAGCCAGTAGAATTCTGGCAGTTGAAAGTGAAAACACTGGATTAGCATAAGAAAGCGTAGAAAAATATATTTATATATGTTAATGAAAGTCAACCGTCCCTGAGATATAGCAGGGCACACATCTTAGTTATCATTAGGCACGCTTGCATGCGGAAGTCCCCAGGGCTCAAACTCCGGCATTTCCAGACAAACTTTGAAGCAGCTACTGAGTTGCATTAAAGAATATACCACGACTGCATTCACCCGATATACTTATTTCTGATTTAAGTTAATCACAGGGTATGGAGTTAACTCACTTTTCTGGTTTAGTCTGTTACTACTTGTGACCGTGCAGCCTGGTTATGTACAAACCTAACAAACATGCACAGATCCTCTTCCCCTTTCAATTCGGAGTTTTCCCCAAAACTTAACCCAAGGAGCATTTTCCCATCCTCAGCCATTGTCTATGGAGATTCTCAAGTCATCCAGGTCATGGCTGTTCCCAAGGTGCTTTTTTCAAGAGGCAACTGGATTTTGGGGTTTTTTTTTTCTTTGAAGACATTTCTCTTCTTATCCAAGAAGCTTCTTTACAACTTCAAAGAAAAACCCGAAAGTCCAGTTGCCTGTTAGGAAAAAAAAAAAAAGCACCTTTGGGTCATCCTCAGCCATTGTTACAACCCTCCAGATAGTTTAGATTCTACCATTAAAAGTTTAGAAACGGGCTTCCATCCTGCAAAGTGCGGCCGATATCAAGACTGCTGTTCTCCCTGGGCTTAGAAGTTATTACGGAATTAACTCTTTGCACACACAAACACACACACACAAAGGAGGGGACTGAAAGAGACTCTAAGGCGACCGTCCTCTCCCCCGCCGATACCGCGGGCTCCCCTCTCCCTTATGAAAAGAAGACCATTTTCGCAACTCAGTCATGTCTTGCAAGCGGGCGGGACTTCGCAAGCGGTTCTGCAGGAGGAGAACGGAGGGGAAAACGGCCAAAGCGGGAAGGGAAAGCCAAATTTCAATACGTTGTGGGGAAACCGCGGCGAGGGCGGCTGCCCGCGGTGGGTCAGCCCGCGATATCGGGCGCCCGGCCCCCTCACGCCTTAGTACCTCAGTCCCCGACGGGCGCCCACCAGGCCTGTCAGCCCTCTTAGCAGAGACAGCGACAGGCTTCAGCCAACCCCGGCTTTGCTCCGCCCCCTTGGCCCTCGGCGTGACTGAACCGAGCTAGCGCTTTTTTTTTTTTTTTTAAGGTGCGCGCATGCGTGGTGAAGGCCGGGGCCGACGGAGCGGGCGGGTCCTGACGGGACCCGGTGACGTGTCTTGCTTTCCAGCTGCCCGGCCCGGCGCGGCTCTTTGCCGGCCTGGGTTTGGCGTGTAGGGTGGTGGTGGTGGGGAGAGAGAGAGAGAGAGAGAAGAAAGGGCGACGGCGAGAAAGGCGGAGTGTCACCGGAAGGCGCCTGTTAAACACCTCGGCTGCCCGCCGCTTTGGAAGGGGAAAGCCCGCCCGCCTTGAGCCATGTTCAACGTCGAGAGCCTGGAGCGGGCCGAGCTCGGGGAGAGCTTGCTCACTTGGGTGAGTGACGGAAGGCCCCGGGCTGAGCAACGTCGACGCTGTCACTCCGGCTTGGCCTTGCCTGCCTTTCCCTGTCACCGCCGGTCTCCGAAGTAGCGAGGCGTAGTTAGTCTTCTGAAGTTGAGCTTTTTAATTCTGGCCTGAGATGCGGGGCGGGGGAGGGGTGCAGATGAACGTGAGAAGTGGGAGGGTTAGGTTGGCCGGAGAATCGGGGTGGATGGGCTTGCAGCTGGCTCTGAATCGCGGGCGAAAGGCTTCTTCTTTTTGTTCTTGGCGGAGGAGGCAGGGGTGCTGCTCTTTGCCGGGGCTGAGTTAAAATAGCTGTCCTTTCATCCCTTCAAAAGCACCCCCCCCCCCCAATGCATTTCACATCTTTCAGATGCCGTAGGGACTTCCTTCCTCCTCCGTGGCTGGTAAAAAGTTGACTGTTTGGGCTGCTTCATTGCTGTACAATCCTGGAAAGAAAGGGCAGAGATAGCGCTTAGACTTATATTCTGCTTCACAGTGCTTTACAGCCCCGCTCTAAGCTGTTTACAGAGTCAGCCTATTGCCACCCGCTCATTTTATTTTATAAATAGTGTTTATATCTTATGATTTATTATGAATGTATTTTATGATGACTGCGATCATGATTTATCACTTATTGCTTGTATGTACACTGAGAGCTTTTTATGCACTGGAGACAAATTCCTTGTGTGTCTAATCACACATGGCCAATAAAGAATTCTATTATGTTATGTTCCGTTCTATTTGCCAATGTTGGAAGAATGGAAGGCTGAGTTAACCTTGAGATACTTATTATTTAAGATGTGTTGCTCTTTGGGTACAAGGTGTTTAATATTTTTATGCCTCCGGAGATTATTTAAAATCTTTGCAATTGTGGTGAATATCTGTATTCAGAATAAAATTTAGAATCTCTCTAGTCAAGAATATTAAAATGTTATCTTGTTTGGTATATCCATATTAGTTTGCTGTTTCTGTACTCTGTTACCACATCCTGTTGTGATTGCATTATGCATTGGTCTCCTGCATTCCTTTCATGTAGGGCATGCATAAGTATTTCTAGTGGGAGAGAGGAGTTATTTTTGTAGGAGTGCTTGTTTGTTGGTGTACAAAGATGTAGTTTTATATTGAAGATGTATTGGGTGTTTTTCTCTATGTGTAAGGTACCATGGAGAGAGAAGATGAGTCCCAACATGCATAGTATTCCAGGGTTGCATCCAAACCAGTCTGTGCGCATTCAACTGGATAGGTGTGTGGGCATTTAAAATGTTTACATTCTTGCCACACATAAATCCATATTAAAAACACAGTTATTCATGATTGTCCTAATCCTCCAAAAAGAAGTGTTACAGCTTTTTCATAAAGAAAACATTCTATCACTTCAGTCTAGCATACTGGAGAATAAATTGATAGAGCAAGTAAGATTGCATAAGTTACTGCCATTTGCAAATCTATCTTAAAAGATTAAATCATGACAACTGGACAAAAGTTTATTAAAAACTGAGATGTTTCATTGCTCATGCAAGTAGCTTCTTTAATCAAAATGAAAATTTGAGTAGGCAGAGAGTCAGTCATTGGAAAGAACCAATTCTTGCCATACAGACTGCAAGGAGTTTCTCCCCCAAATGGAAAATTTTAATAAACTTTGGTCCAGTTGCCATGATTTAACCTTTTAAGATACTTTTGGCCTCGATAATGGAATCTTCATTTACAAGCCATTTGCAGACTTAAGCACGATCTGCTTTTGATTAAATTCTTGAAGAAAATATATTTTAGAAATAGACTATCTTAAGATTACATCTAGACTTTAAATAAAAATTTACACACGAACGACAGAGAGGGAAGGTGAGGAGGAATGAAAGTAATATACTGTGATGTTGCAAGCCCCATTTCTTTTGTACATGTACATATATGAAAGAGGAAAGCTTGCATTCCAATCACATGATGCTGCATTCATTATGTTGACAAAAGCATCAAATGCTTCTGGAAGTGGACAATTCAGTATCAAAGCATCATTGATTTAAAATATTACTGGAAATATCTTTGCATGGATTCTATCATTAATTACTCCATAGTACTCTATTTCATGTGGCATGAAACTTTACTAATTATTTTATAATTAAATGAAATTATAGAGATTGGGGGCAGCATTTCTCAAAGTGCAGTCTGACAACCCCTCGGATCCTCAAGACCACCTTAAGGGTCTGTAAGATCAACAACTATGTTGAAAAATGATGTAGTAAAAATCACATCAAACAATTGTGAAAAGCGGTAGTAGCAGAAAATGTATCAGTGTTCATTTTTAATACAGTAAATATAGATAAACATAACCCAGATAAACAAAGTTTTTTTAGAACCCACCACAATTCTTAAAAGTGGGGAGAAAAAATGTTTATAAAACATTGATTTAGGCAGGGGATAGTTTAGAGCAGGGGTCTCCAACCTTAACAACTTTAAACCTGGCGGACTTCAACTCCCAGAATTCCCCAGCCAGCTTTGAAGTCCGCTCACTAGGCTTAGCTTTGCTGGCTAGGGAATTCTGGGAGTTGAAGTCTGCCAGATTTAAAGTTGCCAAGGTTGAAGACCCCTGGTTTAGAGTATAATTCACTAAATTATTTTAGAATTCCTGCAATGATTTTGTTAGATTTTATTGGAAAATAAATTAGTAATAATTTTATTGGTAACTAAAGGAGACAGAAAATTGCTTTCTTATGTGCTTACTTATGCTGCTTGTGTTGCTGCATGGTGTAGTCTCTAGGATTAATCTTCAAGGGCAGCCCCTTGTAGAGAGCATTGTAATCCAATTAAGAGATGATCAAGGCATGAGTCACTGCCGGAAAGGCCTCATGATTGAAGCAAGGGTGCAACTGGTGCACAAAATGAACCAATGCCTCCTGATTACTGCTGCCCCAACTATATGCCATAGCTGCGATGTCAGAAGGACCCCCAAGTTGCACACCAGTCTTAACCTCTACAACCTAGAGGATCCAAACAGTTTTGTAGGATTGAGCCAAAGTCTGTCCTGTCCAGCCCTGAACAGCGTCCAAGCTCTAGGTCAATATACTGACAGCTTCAACTGTGCTGCTCAGGATAAAGATGTAATGTTGGGTTTCATCAGCATAGGAATGATCAGCTTGAACTAGCAGATGAACCCACCCAATGGTTTCATGCAGATGTTGAACAGGAGAGAGTAGAGAATCAAGTCCTGACATACCCTACACCAAGGGCGCCATGAACATGATCTCTCCCCCCTCCCCACAAACACCAGCTGGAAATGACTGCTAAGGAAGGAGGTAAATCAGTGAAGCATTGTGCCTCCCATTGCTAACTCCTGCAGCTGGACTATATTCAGTACTGAAAACTGCTGAGAGATCCAGGAACACTGAGTAGATGAAAGCTGCATCCACACCCCAGTATTTTGAGGCCTACTCTGAAAGTCAACCTTTGTAGGAAAAATATCAGCTTATGGGCCACTATTTTTTTTCCACTTTCTTAAACCAAAAGCAGCATAATTTTTGAAAAGAAAAAGTAAAGCTAGTAATCATTAATTAAACCTGCTTATAACTTAATTAAAATAAAATGTTACTAATTTGTAGATATGGTGAAAATGGTACTAAACTTTTTTACACTACTTTATATAGTGAGGGCCAACTGTTATCAATTTCCTTATGATTCCACTGAAGAGCTTAATTCAGACACAAAAGCACTAGCCTTAAATATATTCCTCGGGATCCACAACAGCTTTAACCGTTATTATGAATGGACTCTTTGGTTATCCAGCTTTGGAAAAAAGTATGTAATGTAAATTGAAGCCAAACCCTCAAATAAATCAGATTTTCAAGTACTTCCATATAATAGCCTAGAAATTTCATGAAGTTGTCATATGTAGAGCCAATCAATTACTTTGGCTGGTTTTGTCATAGGATTGCTAATTTGAAATAATGTATAATAAGGAATTATCACAAATTCTCAGGCAATATTGTTAAAATGTATCATTATTTGACCCAGAATTAAAGTGTTACATGTTTGGGCTCTGTAATAAATTTAACTGTAACAAAATGTTTGAAAAATATTTTCAGATTTCTCTTGTTATGTGTATTAATTTTAACTGCAGAAATTGTATTGTGTTTAAAAACATATCCAAGATAGGATAGAAATTAAAATATTGAGAAAATTCATACTGATTTCTAAACAGTTTAGTTAATATAAAAATAATTTATAATAGCATATAGTACATAATATAGAAAATAACATCGTGCAAAAATAATTTTCTGGTAACAATTAAAATTCATCGTCATAGTATAATTCTCAAATATTTTTTAGGACTCAGTGGTTCAAAATATTTTTTTATTATTTTACTGTTATACTTGTGTTTGGCATTATGGCCTGGTATCCAAAGAAGCAGATACACAGAGTTAATATTATTTGCAACTTTTTGTGCATTCTTTTCATACAGTAATACTTTGGCAGTGAAACAGTAGGTTTTGAAAATTGACTTTTAGCATAGTAACAGCCTAAAAGAGCCATTTGTGTGTCACAGTAACAAGAAACAGAAGCTGAATTCAGATGTAAAAAAAAAAAAATCTAGTACATCATGGTTTATTGCAGGGGTTTTCAAACTTTTCTGTGGAGCTCTAGTAACTTGGATTCTGTAGAATCCTGGGGAATATGTCAGAGTTCTGGGAAAGACTAAAGGAAAACAAATACTCCATTGACTGGAATAGATCCAGTTTTCTATCTCTTAGAGTTTTGCCTTTTCATCAAATGTTCTGAGAAATTTTTTAAAGGAACAAATTCCATAGTCTGAAAAAGCTTGAAAACTCCCCACTTATTGGATTGAGAATGGATCCTGTACATTCTTTTATCTGCTTTAATTTGGGAATTCTGTATGTCATTGACCAACTAGGAAATGCACTAAGTAAGTTTTGAACTTTTGAGTTTTTAAATTCAGATTCCACAAGAAATTTAGATTTATTGTGCTGAGGAAGTAGAGAGACTACATAAGAGGTGATTTGAGGAGGAAAGAAGTATAAACCATTCAAGTCATTTCTGATCAAATAAATCATGTCTTACTGCACTATAATATGATGGTTGAAATACTTTGCTGTCCCTGTTCTTATTGGCACTATTGCTTTTGTGGAAAATGTTAATATATAAATAATGAACGATATTACTTCCTTTGATTTTTAAGGCAGCTAATAGCAATGAAATTAATAAATAAAATATTGCTAAATAAAAATAGTTTGCAGCAGCAAAGAAACCCTTATCGTGTTTTGTCATAGTTTTGCTCAGTTTTGATAGTTACAATAAAAAATAACTTCAGCATTTTTAATCAAAAGGATTATAATTAATTACAGGAGGAGGATTCTGCAAGATTACCAAAAGCTTATTTAGATTAACAGACCCCTAAACTAAGTTTGACTCATGGAACAGTAATTACAGGTTGCAGTTTTTCTAGCAATGTTACAGGAGTGCTTTGTCATTTACTTTTTCTAAGAGTTTTTTTTTTAGTTTGACTTACCAGTCTAACTTACAACCATGGGGTTCAGAAGTAATTCTGCCATCCATTAATAAGCAGGGCTGATGTTTACAATTTGAGATGTTTAGAAAACTTCTTTTTTTAAAATAAAATTTTATTGAGTTTTAACAAAACAAATAAAACATCTTATTTGAGTACAGCATCGTTCCGGGTTATCACATTTCCATACAGACACAATTTCCTATGCATATTCATCTTATGTATTCAACTTCATATCTTATGACTCTTTTTCCAACTTCTCACTATTTCTCCCTTCTCTTAATTTTCTTTTATGGTTATCTCCTTTTCTTTTTATTCAATTGTATTTCTTTTACCTAAATTTCTACATCTTTTTATTCACTGTACTTATACTTTTGTTTGTCTTGTTTACAATTTCATATGTTCTCTTCCAACATTCTTAAGAAGCAAAATTCCCTCTATGATTGCCAATCGAAGTGCAATATCTTTAAATCTTATTGTTATTATCATATGAAATCTCATTAAACATTGAATTTGTGCATTCTAAAATTATAACATTCAAATTTCTAGTATCTCTTTTATATCATGTAGATCTCATCATTCAGACTCTCCTTGGTTCTTCCCCTTGAAAATATAAAAAGAAAAATTCTAAAAACATAGCAAAAACTATATACCATGAGTTGTTGGGGGTTTTCTTGTCATGTTCTAATTTCTTTAATTTTTTCAAGAGTTTTTCCTGTTTGTAAGTGGTTTCAGATTCAGCTCTCCAAGTTGTAAGTTGTACTAAAATTAAAGAAATTAGAACATGACAAGAAAACCCCCAACAACTCACAATAACACCTGAAACAATTAGTGTACAACATTTCCAACAGAGAACTCACCAAAACAGAAACAGATGTCCTAACCAAAGGATTCAATTATGCTATAGCACCCAAAAAAATCCCCACAGAATCCATCATATGTGCAGTAAAATCCAGCCTAACCAAATTAAATACAGATGAAGCTGATAAAATAAGACACCAAGTTACCAACATCCTATGCACAAGCAAACCACCCAAAAACAACTTGCAGAAAGAAGAAATTAAAGCGCTACAAACCCTGAAAAGAGATAGCAGCATAATCATCCTCCCAGCAGACAAAGGGAATGCCACAGTAGTAATGGACAGAAAAGACTATGAAACAAAATTAACAGACCTACTCCAAGACCCCACATACAAACCCATAAACACAGACCCAACCACATATCTGGAAAAATTAACCAAGAAGAAAATTATAACCAGCCACATAAGCAAAGAGATCCAACACACGATCATACCCAGAGAGAAATCTTCCAGATGCCCCAAACTATACGGCCTCCCAAAAATACACAAAGAAGGCATACCTCTCAGACCCATAGCTCCAGAGGAGCACCACTACAAAACCTAGCCAAATATCTAGCAAAGCAGCCACAGCCCCATGCTGAAGCAGCAGCTTCACATGTACAAAACTCATACCACTTCTTGGAAATGATCAAAACTCTACATGTGGAGCAAAAAGATCTGCTTGTAAGTTTCAATACGGTTTCACTATTCACTCAAGTCCTGATAAAAGAGACCCTTGAAATCATCAAAAATAAATACCAACCAGCTAAACACCTAATAGAACACTGCTTAACCAACACATATTTCATATACAAAGGACAAAGATACAAACAAATTGAAGGAGCCCCTATGGGATCACCACTGTCATCCGTCATTGCAAACCTGTTCATGGAAGAATTCGAATCCAGAGCCCTGGCCAATGCCATCCATAAACCCAAACTATGGTTAAGATACATTGATGACACATTTGTGATTTGGCCCCATGGACAAGAAAACCTAAATAATTTCCTAACACACCTAAACAGCACACACCCCAAAATCAAGTTCACCATGGAAATGGAAACAAACAAACAACTACCATTCCTAGATGTAGTAATCTACAAAAAACAGATGGCACACTAGGACACACCATATACCAGAAGAAAACACACACCAACCGCTACCTCAACGCCCAATCCCACCATCACCCAGCACAGATAAACTCCGTGGCTAAAACACTAATTACTAGAACCAAACTCACAGATGAACACTATACAGAAGCCTGATGATGGCAGATGAGATTCTGCTGAAACGTTGCTACAACTTTAAAAGCACAACTACTATGACGTGGGAAAATACCCGAACTAAGCTGAATGCCATCTATCTATCTATCTATCTCTCTCTCTCTCTCTCTCTCTCTCTCTCTCTCTCTCTCTCTCTCTCTCTCTCTCTCTCTCTCTCTCTCTCTCGTTATTCGGGTTTTCTCCCGCATAAGGTTGGAATTATCTAGGCAACGTTTCGATGAAGTCTCATCATCTTCAGGCTTGGTCTTCAGCTCTGTGCTTCTCAGAGTGATGTGAGCGTGCAGCTGCTTCTTCCTTTTAACTGCTAGTGGGGGTGTGACTTGATTGGGTGGGAGCTTGGCTGTGTTCTGATTGGGTGGGGGTGTGTTCTCATTGGTAGGGGATTTGACTTTGTTCTGATTGGTTGGGGGGTTTGGCTGTGTTCTGATTGGCTGGAGGCGTGTTCTGTTCAGGTGGGGGCTTGGTTGTGCTCAGGTTAGTCTTAGTTGCTGGGGGATTTGAGCTGGTGAGCTGTGATCTTGCTGTTTGGCTTCGAGTTCATGGTCGAACTGCATCTTCATGGTGGGGGTCAGTTCGCTTCATGTATGGCTTAGAGGGGTTTGAAGTGGGTAGTGATGCAGCTGCAGTGCGGCTTCTGGTCCGTGGTCGTGTCTCATCTTCTGTGTGGGTGTGAGTCTGCTTTCTACGTGGAAGTGTGGTGGTGGCATCTTGTGTGGCTCTCAGGGGTGTGGGTCTGGTGTCATTCTTCATGTTCGTCTGTTCATGAGGGCGGGTTTCCAAATGGCTGGTAGGCGGGAGGTATCATCTTGTTTATTCATGCTGTGTGGGCGTTTTTCTATCTCTATGGCTTCTCTGATTATTCTGCTGCTGAAGTGTTTGGTTTTGGGGATAGTTCTGGTATTTTTAAAGTCAATCTCATGTCCTGTGGCTTTGAGGTGTTGGACCAGGGAAGAGGTCGGTTCTTCCTTTTTGATTGTTCTTGTGTTCTTCAATGCATGCACTTATTCTTCTGTTAGTTTGTCCAATGTATGTGGTGGGGCAGGCAGTGCAAGGGATTTCGTATACTCCTTGATTTTCTAACTCGATTTTGTCCTTAGGGTTTCTTAGGGTGGTGGATATCTTTCTGTTTGTGCAGAATGCTGTCTTAATATTGTGTTTTTGGAGTATCTTGCTGATTTTGTCTGTAGTGCCTTTTATATATGGGAGGAGGGCTTTGCCATTCTCTTGTTCTCTGTCTTGGATTTTGGTTGGGGTTTCTTTTTGGATTAGGTGGGTCATCTTCTTTCTCTGGAATCCATTGGCTGTCAGCACGCCGGTGAGAGTGTGTAGTTCGGTCTCTAGGTGTTGTTCGTCGGCTAAGCATTTTGTTCTGGAGATGAGTGTCCCGGCTACAGAATTGATCTGTGCTGGGTAGTGGCTTGAGAGTGCGTGTAGATAGTGGTTTGTATGTGTTTTCTTCTGGTAGATGGTGTGTCCTAGGGAGCCATTGGATTTTTTGTATACCAAGATATCTAGGAAGGGAAGTTGGTTGTTAGCTTCTGTTTCCATGGTGAATTGTATGTGTGTGTGTGTGTGTGTGTGTGTGTGTGTGTGTGTGTGTGTAATATATATATTACACACAAACACACACACACACACACACACATATACATACATACATTAGTAAACAAAATAATTATTCAAAATCATTCTAGTACTGGTATGAACCTTGTAAATCTTTCACGTTTCTTTTCAATATCTATCAATCTTTGAGAACAATTAAAATGTTTCCCTCCCTCCATTATTACTTAACTGTGAATAAGCATACCATTGGATAGTCATACAGTTTTATCTTATAAATTATTTATTATTAATAAGCAAAATAATTATTCAAATTCATTCTAATAACTGGTATAAATTTCCTTATAAATCTTTCACATTTCTTTTCAACATTTTATCAATCTTTAGAAACAATTGCAATGTTTCCCTCTCTTCTTTATTATTGCATTAATTTTAAAGAAACATACCATTACATAACAATACAGTTTTATCTCATAGATTATTTACTTATTTCATTTCTACCTCATTACAGTATTCTACTGTCACAACGCTATCTTTTGTACCTTTGCAGAATCCTCACTTTTAACTAAATTTAACCATTGTCTCTGTGTTTTTTAGCTGAGCAAATACCTTTAATCCTGGTACATTTCCCCTTTTTCTTTATTTCCTGCTTTTGTCCCTCATAAGTTCTTTCCCTTTCTACCTTTCCCCCTTTTCGGACTATTTTTCTTTTTGGCTGTTCCTTTGATCTCAAACTTTTAACTTCTTTTCCCCTTTTCCCCCTTTTTACCACACTTTGCATTATTTGATCATTGAAAATGGCTTCTTCTTTGTCCCGCCCTTCTTCTTGCTCTTGAAGCTTTTCCTTTTCCTTTTCATTGTTCAGGATCTCCATTTCAAAAAATTCAAATACGGAGCCAAAGGATCTTCCTCTGCTTTCTGCATCTTCTTTCTGTTTTTTAAGACTCATCCTCAATTCCTCCAGGAGTGATGCCATTTTAAACACTTTTGAACAACCACCCAATTGACTTTAAGTAAAAACAGAAGAAGAAAGAAAAAAACCAATGCCAAAAACTTTTTTTAAAAGTTTTTGAAACAGGCTGTTTCTTGTTTCTTCTTGTTTCTTTCCTTTACTTTTCCTTTCTGTGGGTTACTGTATCTTTTAATAAGATTTCAGTTACAATGTGTCCTCGGGAGTCTTTTCAAAGTTTCACTGTTAATCCTGTTTATTTTTTCAGGTGGCACTCCATTTTTCTATTATTCTGAGTCCCACTCTTTTGGCTCCACTCTTCTCCTTTTTAGGGCTTTAAAATGACCAAGAAAAATATTTATTCTCCTTTTGACACTTAGATTTCAGCTTAAGGTTGCCTATTAGTGTCAAAATAGATTAATATAAATTTCTTTCCATACCATTTGTAATTGTCAATATAAAGGTAAAAAAGGGGTTTTTAACATTCTTTTCTCTCTCCTTCACTGTTTAAAGATCTTCTTTCAGAAGTATCCCTCTAAGTACTTTGAGATTCAGGGTACCTTGCTTAGATGTTCTCTGTTGTTTAGCCCAGTCTGTCCTGCTTTCCTCTTTGTCTTCCTCCTGCACAATCTTATCCAGTTGGGTTCTTCTTTGAGGTGGCCATTTCTGACCACCACTACAACCGCCTTCGGGGAAGGGAGTTTACACCAGCCAAGGAGGAGAGATGCGGCTCCCCTGCACTCAGCTAGCAATCTCCCCCCCTCTTCACCACCTCTACGGGGTGGCTTCAGCCCCGAATCGAAAGGACCAGGGCGCTCCAGTGGCGAGCACAGATCGAAACCGCGCACGATTGCGGATTTCAGTCTGTCACTGAAGAGACCCAAACTGGAAGAAATGTATTAAACCTGTAGTTGTGATGTTTAGAAAACTTCTCATGTCCATCCAAATGTCCTAACCTATTTGTGAACATTGCAAAAATTGGTTAGACTGGATTAAGTGGGGAGTAGGACAACGGGCTTGTTCAGTTAAAATATTTCCAAATAAAACCATTTAGTATTTTAAGTGATCATAAGCAAGCTAAAATTGTTTCTCCTTTTTTTTTTCAGGGTGTTAACTTCCTGTTTTGTTTTTTTTAAGGATTTTGATTGAATATTTTTGGTCTCCGGGGGTGGGAAATTTCAGTGTGGAAAAATTGCCTTTTAAGTAAATTTGCTAGCATATCACTGTTTATACTTTTATGTGCCATTATACAAAGATATTCCTGTTTCTATTAAAAGAAGTTATTTTTAGTGGTATGTGCTGAGAACAATTGTGTATGTCAAGTATATTCACATTTTCAGAAGATCTCCTGTTTAATTAAGTACCACATGCAGGTTGTGTCAGCGTTTCTTGACTTAAGAATTCCTTGAAACATACAATTAGACTAGGGCTGTCTAAATGTTTTCATGCAATTGTATATAGTATTAGCAATTCAGAATTGTTAGAGGTATGGTTACTGTATTTTGATCCAAAGATATTTAAATTTCATAGTTAAACAAAAAATAATTACAGGTAGACCTCAACTTACAGCCATGCATATAGTGACCATTTGAAGTTACAATGGCACTGAAAAAAGTGTCAGTCTTTCACACTTACCACTTGCATCGTCACGTGGTCACATGATCAAACTTTGAATGCTTGACAACTGGTTCATATATATGATAGTTGCAGTGTCTCCATTAAATGTAATCACTTTTGTCACCTTCTGACAAGCAAAGTCAGTGGGGAAGTCAGGTTAACTTAACAACTGTATTAGTAACTTAATGACTGCAGTGATTCACTTAACAGTGGCATGAAAGGTTGTACAGTGGGGCAAAACTCACTTAACAAATATCTCGTTTAGAAAAATTTTAGGGTCAAGTGTGGTTGTAGGTTGAGGATTTATAATCCAGAAGGATATGTTTTAATATTGGTATTTAATTCTTCTGGGGATTAAATTGAATCATTTATTTTCTTAGGCCCATGCAGATGCTCTAGATAGATATTTTGAATATTTTTTTTAAATATATGGAAGTCAATCAAATGACTGAGGGCTGTAATCAAGTTTAATTCTTGTGTTGGTTCGCAACATATATACATCTGCGCATAAAAAAAGGTTCTTAAATATTTATGAACTTTGGAATTTTCAATATTTTTGCATGAATGTAATCTAACATCTGTTTTCTATACAAGGAAGCCTGCCAACATGCCCGAGTTGAAATTTTCTCTAAAGAAGAATGGGCTAAAATTTCTCAAAGATAACGTGAAGGACTGATCAAAGTTATCAGAAACATAGCTGATATTGTTGCCCAAGAGGGATATATATCAGTTACTTGAAAGCAAAGGTTTATATACATTTACTGGACATAATTTTGGATAATTTTCCTCAATGAATAAATGAACAAGTATAATATTGTTGATATTGTGTTCCCTTTATCTACTTTTAGGATTTGTGTGGAGAACAGATAGTGTTCTACGTCATATTTATGTAGAAATATTGAACATTCAGAATGTTAACTTTTAAACACCACTGTACACCTTACCAAGTTTATACCCCCTATAGCTTATGTATTGGAATTCCACTTGATGGATGGATGTTGATTTCATCATAACAAAAGTTCATTATTTTTCCCAATTCTGCATCAGACTTCTTCTCAACTTATTTCTCTAGTCTCTTGAACTTTAGTCAACTGGATAGATACCATAGTTCTAAGATAAGCCTAGCTGCAATATCTGACCATTTATTTGCTTGTTTATTAACTTTATCCCATCTTAATTCTTTACAACTCAAGTCTACATACATACATAATATTTGGTCTTTCTGTTTTCCCATAACAGCAACCTTGTGAAATAGGTTGATCTGAGAGAGAGTGACTGGCTTAAAATCATTAATAACACTGTCAATTATTATTAACTTTTTTCCTGTTTTATACTCAGCTTTATAAGTCAGAAGTTATTGAAGAACAAATCAAAGGTGCTGCAGTGCCTCCATTTTTATGAGTTACTAGACAAATTTCTTAACATCTGCTTAATAAAAGGAAGTAGACCTTTTAAAAATATTCTAGTTGTTTCTTCATTTGCAATTCAGGATCAAGAATAGAACTAGAAGTGCATTGAATGGCAAAAAAATCTATTAAAATCTAGTAAAATGGAGAACTGGTTCATTAGAGGGTGGGACTTTCATTTTTGGAGGGGAAGCTAAGTATGTTGCCATTGGTTTTTAGCTTCTTTCATCCTCTTCCAGACTATTTTGTAGAATGTGTTTTCTCTTTTTGGCATAGAATATAGGAAGAAGAGAATAGCCTGTCCTCTCTTGTTCCCTTCCCCCTATCTTTTTTTAAGATAGGAGAGGCCAAACTCCATGTTGCTTCTGAAAAAACATTGAATTGCTCCACACAGCTACTGCTTTATTATTATGCAGATATTTTTGTGCATATTATTATGCAGATTTTCTTTCTTTGGGGAAGAATCAATTAACACTTCAGTAATTTCAAAGCAGATACTACCCTGGTGAAATCCTTATAGCAAAAAATTGGCAAAAGTCTCCTTTGAATTGAGCTTCATTTTTTTTTTTTAAAGTTTTTATTAATTTTCTACAAACAAACAAGACAAACAAAACATAAAAACATCAAATCTTATATATACATCCAGTGTGTCAGTTGGTTCATCATTTTTGTGCATTCATTCTGTAGTCTCAATTACAATTATGTTACATAACAACTCATATTGTCAATCCAAACTTATATATCCTAATATCACTAAAAAAAAAAGAAATTTTTGACTATATTTTTAATCATTTATGCTTAATGAGCTAACAATACTTTAAACCAGTTTACTCTATAACAAATCATCTAGTCATATCAAATCAATCCTAAAAAATCCTTTATAAATATAATATCAAATAACAAAATAATGACAAAATAAAGATATTCCTTACTATCTAGCATTCTAAATATTCTATTATCGTATTTTATCATCTAGCCATTTATAAAAAAGATCCCAAATTTCATAAAATTGTTTATCCTCTTGCTCTCTAATTTCAAATGTCAATCTGCTCATCTCAGCACATTCCAATATTTTCTTAATAATTTCTTCCTGTAATGGTATTTTCTCATTCTTCCAATTTTTAGCAAATACAATCCTGGCCGCTGTTAATACATTTACAATCAGGTATTTCAAATCTTTACTATATATATCAGGTAAAATTCCCAATAAGAAGATCTCTGGTTTCAAATCTATATGTTTCTTTGTCATTTTTTCCAACCACATGCGAATTATAGTCCAATATTTTCTAGCGTCCTCACAAGTCCACCACATATGGTAATACGAGCCGGGTATCTGATGACATTTCCAGCATTTTTCAGATTTGTTCTTAAACATTCTTGCTATTCTTGTCGGAGGAAAGTGCCACCTGTAAAACATCTTATACAAGTTTTCTTTATATGCTGTTGACATTGTCATTTTATAATTTTGAGACCACAATTTCTTAGGGAAAATTTATAACTAATCATCATGTTTATATACCCTTTTCAGGTATTACTGGGTTTTGAAGGTAGTATATGAATAAATATTTTCAAATGTTGCTTTTACACACATTACTGTATTTAATCCATTGAAGCTAATTAAAGGGCAAAGAAAGAATTGCTTTCTTACAGATGTGATGGTAAAATAGAGTCTTTCAAGTTTACAAAAATAAATTCACCCATTCATTATTTATAATACCAATAATAATCAATCTCTTGTATTTATTTCTTTGGTTTAACCTGTTTATTTTTGTCACTTCTTCCAGCAGCTCTTTGTACAACTTTGCAGCTTTGCACAATTTCTGAAATCTCATGATGTGCTGGTGTAATACATTTGAGTTAGCCTGACTAAATATGACCTTCTTTCTCTTCAGATCCAGACATTTAATGTTGAAGCACCATGCCAGACTGTAGAAGATTTAACGAATGGAGTTGTGATGGCTCAAGTACTTCAAAAGATGTAAGATTATTTTTTTTGTAAATAAATGGTTTATTCATATTCAGTTTTCTGCATCAGAAAAATAGTGTCAGTTTTCTGTTTCATATTATTACCTCTAGTTTTCTTACAATTGAGCAATGATTTTTTAAGAGAGTAAGAATTGAATTCATTGAATTAACAAACAAGCTAGTTAAGATCTCAAATTTTTTTTAACTACAGAAAATACAAATATGCAGATAAAAGAAATATAATTTAGGAAGAAATTTAATGAGACTGTTGTAAAAAGATTAATATTTGCTGAATTATCATATTAATATGAAAGAAGGCTGGTCATTTCTACAAAATGACAGGTTTTTTTTATCCCCTGAGAATGTAATATTGAAGGTAAACATGTTCCATCAAAGTTTCCTTTATGAGGTGTGTGTGTTACATTTGGTTATCCAATACAACATTTTCAGTTAATTCAGTGTTAAATAAATTATTTTAAATACTAATAGACTTATATCCAATGGAATAAATATGTATCTTGTATAGTAGCTTCCATAGAAAAAAAGAGGAACCCCAAACCCATATTCTAAGATGGGATATGCAAGAGGCGGAAAAAATTTGTATTAAACAATAAAAATAGATCTGCATGTTCACTAAATTATGCTGTAATTAGAAAATGGCAAAACATTGGCAATGAATGTTTGTTTAATAAAATATCTACACTGGTATTTTTCCAGAGTAGTATTTATTATGACTTAGTATGTTGGAGACAGTGTAAAATATACTTTTGTCTCTATTGCTGAAATAGACAGACAGATTCCACATATAAATTGAATAAATAAGGAGGAGTGCAAGCAGCCTTGTCTCTTTGTCCTTTTCATCGTGTTCTGTCTGAACTGTGGCTTTCTGCCTGTCTATAGGCTTCCTATGAGAATTGCAAGATGTCCTGAGATTTCTATCTTTCCAAGCATATTCTACAGCTAGACATAAATGACACAGTTGAAAGCTTTCAACAAACAATGAATACATACTGACATCTTGTTGGTATTATTTGGCTTTCTCCATAGAGCTGCTGCGAGCATCCAGAGTGGGAGGTGCTCCAGTCATCACTCTTATAGGCTGAGCTATAATATAATATAATATAATATAATCCTCCACGTGACTCCTCCATGCGTTCCCCAGTTTTAGCTCAGCCTCGCTAGAGACAGGCAGCTTTATCGTTTTCTCCTTGGCCGATCCAGGTTTTTCTTCTTCTATTGCAGTTTTCAGGTTTGATCTCTCCTTTCTCCTTGATCCCTGCGCATTTGGTTTCATCCCAAATTTAGAGACGGAGTGATTTTTTCGCCCCCCAGGGGGGAGATAGGGGGATTTGGAGCCTTTTGCCCTCCCCCACACCCTCTTCCATTCCTCTGCTGCTTTTCAAGCCGGGCTGCATTTAAGCAGTGGCTTTTAATAACGCTTTCTCTAGCGCTCCATTGCGCTTTCCCCCCACGAACGCCTTGAAGGAAGGTAAGCTTCTTCCTACAGCCCTTGCTTCCACGCATTTCATTTTTGTTTTTTTTGTTCTTTGAGGGCTTGTGCCGCCTCTGAGATCTTTGCGCCGGGACCGGTGGCCATTTTGGGCACGCCTCGTGGTCGGCCACCATTTTGAATTTTTCCTTGATTTTACTGTATCGTTCTGATCGTGCTGCGAAGTTATTGAAGGCCCATAGCGGGACTGGCAGGCCGTGTGGTGCCTAGGTATTGAGGGGGTAGTGTGGCTCTGTGCCCTGTTGCCCTTCTCTTTAAATTAAGTTGGCTTTTTTCTCCGCAGCTCACTCAGAGGCACAGGCACCTACTTCCCATTTTTGTTGGGAGGCTGCTTCAGGAGGCCTTTCCCTGTTGCTTTTTTGTTGATATCTCTCTTTCCTGGCCTTAGCGTTCATTTGGCCTATTGGATGTTTAGAGTTTAGTCAAATATTTTTTTTGTTTTATTCTTAATAAGAATAAATAAACAATAAGTAAAATAGCTGGTTATTAATTTTTTGTTTCGATTTGATTGGCACCTTTGGGTTCCGCCCACAAAAAAAACATTATAATAATAATAATCATCATAAATAAATAAATAGATAAGGATAACAAAAAAAAATTTATCCAAAAGGGGGACGCGGCCCAACGTTAGGAAAGCCGGCCTGCATTGTAGGTCAAATTCCCAGGTGTGCCAACCGCCTTCCTTGTAGCCTAATATCTTTCTTGTCTCCTTTTTGATATCATGGCAGGGGACAATCCCAGTGGCCCTTCTTTGAAAGCTAAGTCAAAGACGCACTATTTGTGCAAACGGGACAAGGACTTATCCAAGGCCTCGCAAATAGATGCCTTAAGGCGCCATAGGCCTTGGAGAAGGAGTTTGACAAACGATCTAAAGACTCACATTCTGTGACCCTTGCCTCCCCTCTACCTCTACTCAACCCCCCCCCCACCGGGACAATGTTCTCTTTCCAGGTGCAGTTCATCCGCCCGGAGCCACCAGGCCTCTCACACACCTAAAGCAACATTCGCACCAACTGCTGCGGGCCTACGCCCAGAAGACCCGTCCACAACCATCATTCCGGACAGTATTAGAGAGTGGATGCAGCTGGCTATCCATCAAGGGATAGCAGAAGGTATCCAACAGCTGTCCAGACCAGGTTCCCAAATGATGGTGCCCGAGGTCGAATCTATGTCCGGAAGATCCCTCTCCAGACCGGCATCACAACACGGTCAGGTACCTTCCCAAATGGAGGCTCCTTTCCCGGAAGGGGAGGAGGTTCAGGAAGAGGAGGAAATGGGTTTTGAACCCTTCAGGGAAGAGGAAGGGTCAGATAGGGGGTCTCTACAATATTCCGAACCGCTTTTCAAGGTAGACCCTATGGAAGGAGGACATTCCTCCTGACCAGCCTGTATTTGTAGGCCTGTTTAAGCCTGATTTGTTTAAGTCCTTGCTATTTAAGGCAAAGAATATTTCGGGCCTGACTTCCCAGTCTCCCTCTGAATCATTTCCAGCGACCCCGGGGCCCCCGGAAGATTCGATATTCAGACAGCCGGTTGTCGAAACCGAGGTCATTCCTGCCCCTCCAATCTTCTCCGACTTGGTCGTGAGGCAATTGGCCTCTTCGGGGCCCCCCCCGCCCCTTCCAGCCAGGACAAGAGATTGTTTAATCTCGACCCGGAATTCTCTGCCATGTTAGACACTCCTGAGGTGGACGACCCCATAGTGAGACTAGCATCATCCTCTAATCCCACTGATGCTTTGGAAGCCAGAGGACAAGCGGGCAGAGATGGTGCTACGGCGGGCGCACCAGTCGGATGCTTGGGCCATTCGGTCTACCACAGCCGCGTCATTTTTCACTCGTTCTTCCATCAGGTGGCTCAGGCAGTTGAAGCAGCATGTTCCCCCATCAAACACCAGGGCCCATCAGGATATTGCCAAACTCACGGCCACAGCGGAGTTTGCGGCCGATGCCACCTTTCATTCAGTGAAATTTCCTTCTCGGGCCATCTCATCGCACGTTTCTGCCCGAAGGCTTAGACACTGGCAGGCCGACATTAAGAATAAAACTAAATTGGCCTCAGCTCCCATATCGGGGGGGAAAATTGTTTGGCCCGGCACTGGAGCCATTGTTGATGGAGGGCTGGAATAAAAGAAGTTCCTCCCATCACTTTTCCGCAGGCAAGATTCCAGAGGGTCCCAGCCCTTTCGGAGGGGCTCATTTCGCACCTCCTTCCAACCATCCTTCACCCCTAGGTACCAGAGTTCCCCAACGTTCCGGCCGGCCTATCAGGACCGGAGTGACTCAGGAGACAGGAACAGAAGGGGGGGCAGCTACAGGAGGCCCTTCTGGGGTGCAGGGAATAAAGCGCCCCGCTGTCCCAGGTAGACTTTCAGCCTCTTATCCCATTGGCGGTCGCCTCAAGTTTTTTGCCGACCAGTGGGATTCATCCACTTCAGATGCCTGGGTTAAGGACACTGTAAGATTTGGCCTCTCCCTTCAGTTTCAGTCTGTTCCTCCAGAGCACTTCATGGTTTCCCTCATTTCCAGAGTCCCAACTAAGCGTGCTCTCATGGAAGCCACTATCAAACACCTTTCAGATATCAAGGCCATCCAGCCCGTGCCACCGTCGCAGCTAGGAGGAGGGTTCTATTCCCTCCTCTTCTTGGTAAGCACTCCGGGGGTTGGAGGCCCATTTTAGATCTGAAGAGGCTCAATCGTTATATTGTCCGTCATAAATTCAAAATGCATACACTTCAGTCAATCTTACAGGGCACCAGGCAGGTAGACTGGCTTACATCCATTGACCTCTCTGAGGCATACCTTCATATCCCCATTTGCCCCTCGTGTTTCAAATATTTGAGATTTTGCTACAACAATCAGCATTTTCAATATGTGGCCCTTCCCTTTGGTCTCATTTCGGCCCCGAGGACCTTCACCAAGGTGTTGGCAGCCTTGGCGGCTCACCTAAGCCACTTCCCTATCCGCATTCACTGCTATCTTGACGACATTCTTATTCTATCACCTACCCAACATCAAGCCGAGAGTGACACTAAGACCACCCTCTCGGTACTTCAGGCTCACGGCTTCCTCGTAAACTGGGAGAAGAGTCAGCTTACCCCTTCCACCCAAATAGCTCACTTAGGGGCAGTGATTGATTCGGTTGAAGGGAGAGTCTTCCTTTCCCACAAAAGGTTCAGCAGTATCACAAAAGTTATCAGAGCTATTAGATATGGGCTAGAAAGGCCTCATTACTGGACTTATCCAAGTTACTTGGAAAATTAGTTTCATGCATATCCATTGTCCCTGGGCACGCTTACATTCCAGATCCTTGCAGTGGTTCCTCCTGCCTTATCAGCATTCCGGAAGGAGCAACTCAGGCCTTGTGGTGAAAGTTCCTCCAAAGGTTCTCGCCTCCCTTCTCTGGTGGACAAGACCCACTACCAACAGAGGTCCTCTCTTCAAGGAGCCCCAAAGGGTCACTCGCACAACAGATGCCAGCCTATCCAGGTGGGGGCCCCACATTCAGTCACTTTCAGCTCAGAGAACTTGGTCAGCAACTGAGCGGCGGTGCAGCATCAACTGGCTGGAGCTTCTCGCAGTATACCTGGCCTTGCGCGCTTTCCTACCTCAGGTGCGAGGGCGACACATACTGGTCTTGACAGACAACACTACAACCAAGGCCCACATCAACCGTCAAGGGGGCGCTCATTCCATCCGCCTCATGAGGAAGGCTGAGCGGCTCTGTCGGTGGGCAGAGGTACATCTCTTACCCATCAGGACGGAACACATCTCGGGGGTCTCAAAATGTCCAGGCAGACTGGCTGTGCAGGGCCACACTGGACCAATCGGAATGGCACCTACACCCCTCACTGTTCAGGGAGACGGCAGCGATATTCGGTCAGCCTCTGGTGGACCTGTTCGCATCTCCACTCAACGCCCAGACACCGAGATTCTTCTCACGATACCCTGCCAAGGGGGCAGAGAGCCACGATGCCCTGCGTTGCCCTTGGCCCACAGGGTTTCTATACGCCTTCCCTCCCGTTGATTGCCAAGGTGATTCAGAAATTGATACTCGAAAGGGCGGAAGTTCTCCTGGTAGCCCCATATTGGCCCAGGAGACCGTGGTTTGCGGATCTTCGCAATCTGTCAGTGGCCCCACCATGGAGGATTCCCCCAGACAGGATCTCACTATCCCAGGGACCTCTTCAACATCCAGATCCCCAGTGGCTTCAGTTAGCTGTCTGGAGGTTGAGCGGGAAAGGCTAAAAGATGAAGGCCTGTCGGTCCAGGTCATCAATACCATCCTGGCAGCAAGGCGGCCTTCGACTACCCGCATTTATAACGCAACCTGGAACATCTTTTGTAGGTGGTGCCATAAGTCTTCCATCAATCCGCTCTTCCCTTCAATTGCACAAATCCTGGCCTTTCTACAAGATGGACTATATAGGGGCCTCTCCCCCAACACTCTGAGAAGACAGGTTGCAGCCCTGTCAACAGTGGTCGCTGGCAGCTCTTCTGGCTTTCTTTCCCACCACCCTCACATCAGGGCATTTCTTCGAGGGGCTTCCAATCTGCACCCTCCGGTGATTCACAGATACCCTACCTGAGATCTTAATAAGGTTCTTATGGCATTGACCAAACCTCCCTTCGAGCCTCTCAGGGAGCCGCCACTTCAGTTTCTCACATTCAAAGTGGTGTTTCTTGTGGAGATAACATCGGCGAGAAGGATATCTGAAATAGCAGCTTTATCCGTGAGAAAGGACCTATGTGTTTTCCACACTGATCGTGTGGTTCTGCGACCAGACCCCGCCTTTATGCCTAAAATCAACTCGCCATTTCACAGAGCACAGGAATTGGTCCTACCTAATTTTTGTCCCAAGCCTTCTCGAGAAAGGGAAAGGCAGTGGCACACCCTCGATGTTCGAAGGGCTCTTCGTATCTACATCTATCACACACAGTTTATCAGAAGGTCTGACTTGTTGTTCCTATCATTTCAGCCAAAGACACTGGGCTGCAAGGTATCCCCGTCTACTGTTGGCCGCTGGATTAGAGCTACCATATCCAAGACCTTTTTGGCTCAGGCCCTTCCTGTTCCAAGTGGGATAACTGTCCACTCTACAAGGAGTGCAGCCACCTTGGCAGCCTGGGCCACTCAGGCGTCGATTCAGGATATCTGTTGAGCGGCCACCTGGGCGTCTCCGTCTATAAAATCAATGTTTACACCTCAGCTGAGGCATCCTTTGGCAGACGAGTCCTTCAACAGGTGGCAAGAGAATCAGAGGTGATTCCGGACCAGATGGAGTCTCTCCCTTAGGACAGGCCATGCTTTGGTATGTCTCACTCTGGATGCTTGCAGCAGCTCTATGGAGAATGGGCGTTGGTACTTAGCTGATACGCCCTTTCTCGTCGAGCTGCGTAAAGCATCCAGCCCCACCCTAATTGGTCCATCTGGTGGGGAATCCTGTTTCGGCCAATGATGCATATAGTTTATAGTTGAGACTTGTATAATAGTTGACATGAGAGGATAGTGGTGTCTTCTCGTCTTCATAAAACTGGGGAACGCATGGAGGAGTCACATAGAGGAGGAGGACCGTTCCTCAATTATAGCTCAGCCTATAAAAGTGATGACTGGAGCACCTCCCACTCTGGATGCTCTACGCAGCTCGACGAGAAAGGGCGTATCAGGTAAGTATCAATGCCTATTCTCATTTACCCAGCATGCATCAGCACTAATGTCTCATGTTCCTTGGCCTTTTCTGAAGCCACCCTTGAACATCTGGCATCTTTTCATGTAAGGTTCTAATCTGTGTCAGATGATCCTAACATGTAAAACTTTTACTTAACTTAAAGTTTTACTTAACAGAAGATAAAAAGAAAATAATGGGCCTCACAGGTATATATAACGTTGAAGAAAGTAAAGTTGCATACTGAGAGAAAGGACACTATCACACATATGTAACAGCATCACCTGGTGTTAGCTGCTCCCAGAGAGAGATAGGAACTGCAGGAACAGTGAGAATAAAGGATATATTATTAGATTTTATGTTCCTAAAATTGGATTATTTTGACTGACGGTTGTCTTTCTTCTGACCAGCAAACAGCAATGCACTGGGAATTAGAGGTAAAACCACTAATTTAGCAATTATTATCAAAGTTTGCTTAAGTAAATGAGATGAACAAGGAACTGGCAGATTATATATTTGAAAAAGGGTTGTTTCCCAGGGCCCTGAGTTGAGGAAGGTAGGGTATAGAGTTTTCTTAGCAATTCATAAGAGATTTTTAAGTATGGTAAGTCACACATAGCAGAGATTGTTATACATTGTTTATTATGTAGTATAATAAATTAGCTCACTCATTGGTGTTATTCCAACAACCATGATTGAAATAAATCATTGTTTAGCGTATGTGAACCTAGCCATTCCAATAGATATAACCTCAATAATCTTTGTTATATCAAATTCTATGAGCGCACGATTATATTCCTTCATGGAATATAATCATGTTCTACCTCTGCTAGTAATATTGATTAAAGGATCACGTGTTATTGGGAAAATGTGAGTGCAGTGAAATATGTTTTTACAAATATGCATTTAAATACATGTGTTTGTATGGAAACTGTGAATGTAATAACTTAAAAAAATGTCTAGGGCAGGTGAGCTTCCGGTTTGTCGGCTTCGCTAGCGGCAGGGTTTCGCGATCCTGCGCGATCCCTGCCGCGCTAGCCGTTTTGGTGCCTCCGATCTGTACAGGTTTGGAGGCTAAGGCTGTCCCGCAGAGGCAGTTGAAGATAGGGGGGAGCTGGTGAGGAGTTTGGGGGTGCTGCAGACCCCCTCCCCAGCCGGCAAAACTCCCTTTTCCCAAGGCGGTCAAGCGGCAGTCTGCAATGGCCGCCACAAAGAAGCCGGCAGCTGGATAAGACTGAGCAGGAGGAAGAGGGGAGAAAGTTTTCAAGAGAAAGTTTCTTGGCTGATCCAGGACTTTAAGAGGCGTTTAATCCTGAGAACTATGATTTTTTAAAAAATACGTGGTTTCCAGAGGAGGATTTCAAGCGGCAAAATTGAGGTGCTGAAAGGAAAGTTTACTCTCCTTCCCTATGGAATTAACAAATGGCCATTGAGAAACCTGTTGTTTTTTATAAAAGGTAAAAACTTGGCTTCCTGTTATAAGTGGGAAAGGAGAGGACAAAAGGAAAATATATTAAGATTTTGCTGGAGGAGATGCCTTGAAGATCTTGAGACTATAAATTGATTGGAACAAGGCTGTAAAATACAGATTGGACTTTTTTTCTTTTTCCTTTTATTAATATCACCCCAGGAAGAGAAAGTGAGAACTTTGGGTGTTGTTTGGACTGATTGATGTCTCTGGGACTTGGAGGAATTGTTTTAACTTTTGAAACATTTTGGTTGCTCTAAGAAGAACAAAGAATGACTCTATCTGATGATGAACTTAGAAAGGAATATCAAGAAAGTAAGGAAGCTGTGAAAGAAGCTTTCCTTTCTTTGGAAATGGCGCTTGCTATTTATCAGCAAACACAACAACAGATGGAGGAAATAGAAGGAGAAAAAGAAGAAGAAGAAGAAGACGCCATCTTCGGTGAATTTAAAAAATTAATTAAGAGAGAAAGGAGAAAGAAAGGAAGGAAAATGAAGGACTTAAGACTTAAAAAAACATTTAAGAAAGGGAAAAATAAGATGCAAAATCAACTCAATGTTACTGAGCAAAAGGGAGAAAGGATTACAACAGAGAGGGAAAGTTAAAAAGGCAGAGGTTAGTGGGGGGGGGGAGGTAAAAAGGCCAGGGGGGATAAGAAAGGAAGGGAAAAGGGAGGGAAAAGCCACAAAGGTATGAAACAAGATGGGAAAAAATGATTTTTTTTTTTAAGGGATAAAGGGTAAGGAATAATTTCTTTAAAAAAGAAGATTCTGCAAGGTACACAAGATGGTATTATGTATTAGAAATAGAAAACTAGAATGTTATAAGAATTGATAAAAGATTAAAATATTGAAATGTTTTGTAATGATAGATTTTAAAATTTAATAAAATTGTAGCACTTGTTTTTGGAAATAGACAATCGGAATGTTATAAGATTTAATATTTAGATTTATTATTTAATTATATTAATTATTATGAATTTATTATTCTTTCTCTTTGAAGGTTGGTAGGTAGAATGTTCTGAGCAGAATCAGAATGGGTATCAGGTGTTATTTTAAATGTTAATTTAGGGGGAGGATAGAAATGCATCATACTCTGAGTAGTGATTTCAGGAGAAATTCTTTTTTTTTACTATAGGGAATGAGATAAATGGATAATCTGAAAAGAATGGACAAAAAATACAAATATAATGATTTAAATTAAAATGAATTAAATAAAATAGAAATAAGAAGAACGAAAAGCAGGGAGAAGTTGTATAGAAGATATAGAATGGTAAATAAGATAGGTAATGGTATACAAGATGAGCACGAACTTAATTGAAGTCCAAGAGAGGTAATCTGGGGCCAAATTACTTTCTTAAAAGAAGTTTTATATTTTTGTGTTTTGTGTGTCTATGTTTTGTTTGAGAATTAATAAAACCTTGGGGGAATGTTGGATGAGAATAATGGTAATCAAGTCAGAGAGGAATGAAGATGATGATTTTAAACTGGATAAATAAAGAAAATAATAATAACAACAATGAAATTGAATATGAAAAGAGAAATAATGAGAAATTTGTTAAGAGATATTTATATGTTTATATTGAAATGGTGTAAAACAATTATGTTGCATAAAATAATATTTTACTTGACTTGTAAAATTAATAATGGAAAGAGGTTTTATGTATTTAATGGTTAATGATGGTTTGTTTGTCTTTAAAATCAATAAAATTTGTTTAAAAAAAAAATGTCTAGGGCAGGGCTGTCAAATTCCCGGCCCATGGGCTGGTTGTGTCATATGCTGGCCATGCCCGTGCCCAGTTTAGCAAAGGGGAAAAAATCCCAATACATGCTTCTAAAACTAACGTTTCAACTTGTTAATTAAATAGCAGGATGAAATAGCTTTTTCAGTATAGAAAGGCATACTGAAAAAATGTGCTATATCAGCAATTCTTAAATTGTGTGCCAAGGCATAATGATATAAATAGAATCCTTTGACCTGTAAGAACCTATGTACAGAAAAGATTGCTTGGGACACTTCTATATGAATAGTTAAACTGGTTTTTCCACTTTTCAGTCAGAGAAGTGACTTATTCAAAAGCAAGCTCTTAAAGTACGGTGCATGAGTTTTTCTATATGCTAAAAGTAGACAGGTGTGAGTAAAGAATGTTATTTTGTAAAAAGATGTGTCATGTTAGGATAAATTGTATAACAAGGAAATGAAATATACTATTAAATTATATAATAAGGAACGTTGTATTTTAGTTTCATCCAATAATAACTCAGCAGTGGAATTTTATTGATAACAATTCAAAAATAGTTTGGCTAAAGTATGGTCAATTACTCTTCTTGAATGTATTATTGAAAAATTCAAATACTAAATTAACAGGGATGTATCATATTTTCTCATGTCTGGAATTGTTATTTAATGTCAAAAGTAATAGGTCTGGTTTTGGTGAACCATGATTTATGGGAAATTGTGAATTCTGATTTATGCTTTTGTTAAATATAAACTTTTGTAAATAAATAATTTTCAAAGAGAATTACAGACTGCTTCTGGTGATTTATTATTTGAATTCTACAAGTGTATAATAAATAGATTTTGATTAGAAATTTAAACTCTGATATTATCAATTAAATGTTGAAGATAACTTGAATAGCTAGCTGGATAGGAATAGGATTATAGGTAGAACTTAAATAAATCTGTGAATGATTTATATAATTTGGTATAGAAAATAAAAATATTCTTAATTTATCAAATGTTGTGGAATATAAAAAGGTGGGATAATAATAAAATATACACATTTATATTTAATGTGAATATTTTGTGCTTCATGTTGTATGAAAATATTTTTAAGTCATTGCTATTCCAATTTCTGGAAACCGTTTCCAAATAATCTTAATTGCTATGAAATATAGCGTAAAAGCCATTTTTAAAATATCATAATTATACGATTTTTAGTTGATAAACTTGTAATTTTGTATAAGCAGACATGGTATTATATGCATGCGTGTGTGTGTGTGTTTGTAAGAGAGAGAGTTTGAAAGAAAATACTTTTAACAGAATATTCTGCTTTTGTTTTTTTCAGAGATCCAACATATTTTGATGAAAATTGGCTAAATAGAATAAAAAGAGAAGTAGGAGACAATTGGAGATTGAAGGTATTTTTTATTGCTTTACTATTGCATTGTTTTTTTGGTCAACTTACTACAATTGTTTGTTTTGTTTTGCATACAATTCTGCAAGATTCAAGTTAGGACTCTATTTAAAAACAGTAAAATGTCGATTCAATTCTAAGCATTATTAAATATTTAATAACTCTTATTCAGTCAATTATTTGAAGCTTCTAGTTTAAACCCATACTACTTCATGTCATGTATATAGCATTTTCTTATAGAAATATTTTTTTCGTGTGGGATTTTAACCCAGTTCATTTTGCTTTATCTAGTCTGGGTTGGAGGGACTATGGTATACTGGTATCCAATGAAAATGAATAGGAAAAATGACATATAAGACATCAATTGTACTGAAACAATTATCTAAATGACTTCACATTGTCAAAGAGAGACTGTCCCAATCAGGAGGTGGGGTCAAGCAGGGGAGAAGTCTGAAATTATTAAGTAAATGAAAGAGGCAAGGTCCAACCCCATCCCACCCCTTGATTGCCATTGAACCTTCTCTAGTCTTTCCCAGGGACAAACTGCCTGAGAAAATTGCTGTGAAATAGACTTCAGCATTAAAGTAGCTGGTTTATAGTCTACACATATGAGTCTGGTTGTTCACGTCTGACAACACTGATAAACTCTTGTTTAATTGTGAAAAATCTGCACTTGCATACATAAGGTATAAATAGTTTCATTTATTAGTCTCTCCCAGGGCTTTTGTATGGAGAAGAAAACTGCATAAAAGAAGGGAGATAACTGATATGATCCCCCCCCCCAAACCAATAGTTTTTATTGAGCCTCCTGATAACATTGTTGCACCCATGTAGTACCATTATTTGAAAGTTTCAAATGGAGCATATTTTAATATATTCTATTTATTTATATAACTTAATATCCTGCCCTATTCTACAAACTTATGGAATTGATTTTCAGAGACGTTTTGCTTCTTAAATAAATTTATTCTGTTATCAACTGGCTTTTTAAAGCCTGGTGTGTCATGATAAAAAACCAAATATTTACTTAGTTGGTTAACCATATTTGTCCATGAGAAGGTGGATAGGGATGTGTTATCAAATAGGGCTTGTTTTATTCTGTCAGAAAACTCAGTCTGAATTTGAAATAAACTGCCTTAAGTATGGAAAAACATTAATGACAGAATATTTGTTGTTGACCAAGGTCTCTAGTACAGGTTGAAATGTTAAATTATTCTTTTTTATGTTTGCAGTACAGTTTTGCAGAAGGCAAAAGCCAAAAATTGCTTCCCACTGAAGTCTTTTTCAGTCTTACCTGCAGATGTGGAGGTAAAATGGGAGCTTTTGTCAAGTCCCAGACTCCTCTTGACTAGTGAAAATCATGCAAAGGGAAGGGAGTGCTGCACATTTGCATTCAGTACTCTGTCTTTATTGATTTTAAAGTCTGAAAAGCTTTTGCTGAATCTTTGCTTAATTGCTTCTTGGCAGATCCTTAGCCATAGCAGATCATCATACACATAAATTACTTTTTTTGTTTAATCTGGTTTTGTGATGATTCATGATTGATTTAAAGTTCTTGATGGTTCTTGTTTCCATGTAATAACATTTAAGTCCTTCTGAGATACAGCATCATCTTCTTGGGAAAGTTAAAGTTCTCTTGCTATCAGTAGGAAATGCTGAAATATTCGCTACCACGTTTGACAATAAAAATGGAAAAAAACTATCAGAAAGATTAAAATCCCTACTCTTTCCATCAAATTAGGACATGTAAAATTATTAGTACTGCTAATGCATTTAAGTCTTCAGAAACTATATTTAATTAAGAGTCATTGTGCCCAAACATCAATAATTATATGGTTGAGACAAACTGACACGTTTTTCTTCAGCTGTACTTCACTGTTCAGCAAGCTATGAAACCAAATAGTGATCTTCATGTGGCATTTTCTTATTAGATAGACATAGAATTTTTGCAACAAATATTGCTGCTGGGTGACCAAAAGACATCTGATTTTAATTGAAGGCTACCTGAGAAGTGTTTATCTTTAGACTGTGTGTTATTTTACTTCTTATTTATGCATTTGTCTGTTTATTTTCTACAAGAAAGAATTTGCTGATTTTTTTTCCAGGGACATCCCATAGTAGAAGAACAAAACATAATTATTTCATTACAAAGTTTGCTTGTTTGCTTACTTATTTATGGGATTTGCCTGTCACTTGAAACCAGGATTCTAGGTGGTTTGTAGAACTTACATATAAAACACAAAATGTCAATCTAAAAGCTAACTAAATAGTAATGGAATGAAATTTTGATTTAAAGGATTTTGAAGAATGCTGTATTTGCAAGAATAATTAACATTACGGACCTAAGACATATGGAATTGCAGTGAATCTCATGCCCTCCAGGGAGCAACAGAAATATTATTTAAATTAAATTCTTCATTCATTGTTTTCAATCCAATATCAGGATGGAATTGGACTTCTTTTATTATTATTTGGGACTCAAGACCACATCCTAAGTTGGAATCATGTTTTTCTTTGGTTTAGGTTAAATACAACTTGCTTGAAATCTCTCATGTTTATGCAGAAAATTTGCTTTCTTCAGTTGCTCGATTGCTGTTACAATACTGAATTCCCTTTCATTGATCCTGACACTTTGCCAAAAATGTCATACTTGCAATTAATTTTTAGAAAAAAAATTTAGAAATTCACATGTAGGTTCTAGTTTATAATGAGAAAAGTTTAAAAATTGGAAGCAAAGGGAACTAATACGTTGTTTTCAAATTATAAAAATCATACTTTCATGGATTTGTTCAGGATGGTCTGAAACATTTTTAAAAATGGAACAAAGAAACCCTAAATGAAATAATCTTTTCAGGCACATCTAATAGCTTTCATGTGCCTAAAAATATGATGCTCCCCCACCATCAGAAACAGTTACTAATATTGTAATTGAGGGTATTTTGAAAAGTTATGCTAATCCCAATAAATATATGATTTTGAATCTTTGCCTTATATATTTTGTATTTATAGGGATATTCAAATATTTTTTATTTGAATAATTAGTATATAAAACAATTGGGAATACTAATCCAAATTCAGAGATATAAACTATCACTATTATGTGTGATGATTTTTTTTTTTGTATCCCTGTGACCAAACAGTATCTAGAAATCAGAAAAGCATAGAATCATAATTTTGAGATTTTTGTTATTGGCTTTTTTGGCAAACACCGCCACAAAACACAAAAAAATCCTTTTCTGCTGTATATTATAATGAATTCTTATAAACTTCAGTTTTAATTGTAATTTAGGGTATTCTTTTTTAAATAATTGTTTTTCTTTCACTCTAAGGTGAGCAATCTGAAGAAAATTTTAAAAGGAATTTTGGACTACAACCATGAAGTAAGAATTGATATATATAATATATCCCTTTCTTTAAGTATAATATGTAGATTAGTTTACTATAATTGTTTCAAATATTTTAGATCTCTTTTTAAAAATATCTTGCCTACATTTAAAATATATAAAAAGAGTAATTCTTCCTCTGTGGGCATTTGCCATTTTTTAAATAAATGTGCAACATGATTTTATTGCAGGCTTGCATGTTTTGAAAGCTGATAAATTCCTTGATGTATACTTTATCAGTCTTATGAAGATGATCTTGAACACATTTAATAGAATTATTGATCTAAAGTAGTTAGTTTGACAAATATGGTAAATATATAAAATGACAGTTTTATTCTGGTCTGTGATCTGTCCTTAATTTTAATTGGCTAGAATGGTGATATTTTTGTTGGTGAAATAAAATGTCCTGTCTTCTAAAAGAAATGTGAAATAAGTTTGATGCATCAAAAATTGTTTTTGTTGATCATTTTTGGTCATGGGAAAAACCCCAGTGGAATTCTGAATGTTTCCATTGGGAAGCTTTTCACTTTAAATACTTATATACTCCACTCTGATTTCATAAAAAGAATGACAGAATAAATGTATTTTTACACTCTCTGGTAAAGTGTTGTAATAATTCATTGATGTTTATATATTATATATTAATTGTTCTAAATCCAAATGTCTCGTGTTTACTACTTTCAATGGGTGTTGGATCTATTATCAATTTTTGGAGAGATGGTTCCAGAAAATCTTTTTTATCTTGATTGTATTTGTTTGAAAAATATTTTAGTATTTATGTTAAAAGAGATTATTTGACTCAGGTTTACACCTAAAGAATGTTGCTTGTTTGAATTGCAAGCAAAAGAATTTGGTGTTACTGCCAACTTTTATGCAATAGTGCTTAGTCCCCTTATGGAAATGTGTCTCAGCCAAACCTCTCTATACATTAATAGGCCTGAATAAGCATTTTATGCAATGAATAGTCAACAGCATGAAGCATCAACTATGTACTATAAAGATAAGCTAACTTCTAGATTTGAGCCACTTAAGAACAACCTGACCATTTTGACTCCTTAACTGGAGAGTTTTGCTAGATGTCTGGTATGGGGATAAATATTTTATTAATAGGAGATAGATATGTCAGAGGCACAGAAACAAAAGCTTTCTGTTAGTTGCTTAGCAAACTGGATTTGAAGAATTCAGGAAGGAATGATTTATGCATCTGGCTGGTAGTTACTCTACAGAGTGAATAACACAATTTCCTCTCATTAGATTCCTGATTCTGCAATTCTGTTTACTTTGACCCTGAAACCTGGAAATATGTTGATATATTTTTATCCTTGCACAGATTTTGGGGCAACAGATTAATGATTTTATCCTTCCTGATGTTAACTTGATTGGGGAGCACTCTGATGCAGCAGAACTTGGAAGAATGCTTCAGCTTATTTTAGGCTGTGCTGTAAACTGTGAACAAAAACAAGGTTAGTTGGAATTTTATTAAAATGGTACATTATTCAAACTAGATATAGTTTTTTGCTTGTTTCATTAACACAGACATACCGTATGTACTCGAGTATAAGTCGACCCGAATATAAGCCGAAGTACCTAATTTTACCACAAAAACTGGGAAAACTTATTGACTCAAGTATAAGCCGAGGGTGGGAAATGCAGCAGCTACTGGTAAATTTCAAAAATAAAAATAGATACCAATAAAAACTTTCACTAGGACAGTTGAGAATAAGTTTGATGTTCACAATTTCCTCTTTGAAACAGACCAGTAAATAGGGAACAAGAAGATGAAGAAAAAGAAGTGTGTTTTTTCACACTTTTCACACTGCAGTGAACAAAAATGGCATCATAGGAACAGGCTTATTCTCAGTCCAAAAGTTTGTTTCTGATTTCTTCCCTGATTTAAGGGAAATTTGGGAAACGATCTCACTATCATGAAAGGTTTAATTGATTCACTAACCCAAAGGAAGATGATGATGACAGTGGGAGTCCGGAGTCACTCTCTCCCTTGCAAGAAAAAAGCAAGAGCCGTTCTTATGATCTCGCTCTCTCTCTCTCTCTCTCTCTCTCCGTAATACAGTCAAGCCCTTTCCAGCACGCGCGATCTGCTGCCGCCGCTTTGCACCTTGCAAATGCAAAATCCCGTGCAAAGCGGTGGGGGCGGACCCCATGTGCTGGAAAGGGCTTGACTGTATTACGGGGAGAGAGAGAGAGAGAGATCATAAGAACGGCTCTTGCTTTTTTCTTGCAAGGGAGAGAGTGACTCCTGCCTCCCACTGTCATCAACATCTTCTTTTGGGTTAGTGAATCAATTAATTTGGGAAATGATCTCACTATCATGAAAGGCAGTGTTCTCTGCCCATAGGGCATTTGGAAGAAAATGCCCCACGGCATATCCACGCGCGTGTAAGGGGAATCAGAAATCCCTGCGTTCAATGCCTAGCACGGCAGAAGAGAAAACGCAGCTGTGAGCAAATACTGGGAAAACCTGATTGATTAGAAGGAAGGAGGCAAAAGAGGGAGGGGTGGTGGTGGATGGAGGTCCCATTGGTATTTGTGAAACACTTGGTCGGCAGTGCTTAAAGTCAATGTCCTTGCTCCCACCCACCCAAAGCCACGAAGTCCCCCAATTGCGCAGCCCAGAATCGCCCTCCCCTCAGGGGGCAGCAACGATGCCCAGTATTTCCCGAGACAAGAAGCTCCGCCATGCAATGAAAGCGCCCTGGCTCTAGGCTCTAGGCTCGCAGGCTCAGAAAACAATGCGAGCCAAGGTCGCTTCGGCTCCGCTCAGCTTTGTTTCCTCAGCCCTAGCTGCTTTCAGTCCGCTCGGGAGGAGGGGGAGGAGGTGGTGGCGGCGGCTTGTGTTGTTTTCTGAGCTCTAGGCTCGTGGGCTCAGAAAACAATGCGAGCCGAGGTCGCTTTGGCTCCGCTCAGCTTCCTTTCCTCAGCCCTAGCTGCTTTCAGTCCACTCGGGAGGAAGGGGAGGAGGAGGTGGTGGCGGCTTGCATTGTTTTCTGAGCTCGAGGCTCGTGGCTTCAGAAAACAACGCAAGCCGCCACCACCACCTCCCCCTCCTCCGGAGTGGACTGAAAACAGCTGGAGCTGAGGAAACGAAGCTGAGCGGAGCCGAAGCAACCTTGCCTCGTGTTGTTTTCTGAGCCTAGAGCCAGGGCGCTTTCATTGCATGGCGGAGCTTCTTGTCTCGGGAAACACCAGGCATCGTTGCTGCCTCCTGAGGGGAGGGCAATTCTGGGCTGCGCGATTTGGGGACTTCGTTGCTTTGAGTGGGTGGGTGGGTGGGAGCGAGGATGGACGGAGTCCGTGAAGTGGGGCTTGCCTGCCCTTGCTGGCTGCCTCTGCTTCCTTAGGGGCGGGGAAGGGGGCTCATCTGGACCAAGGGTGAGTCTCCCCCTCAGTTTCCCCTGAAGAATCTTCCGTCGCTTTTGCCTTCTCCCTACATCTTTCCTGTGTTAAAATCCCCCACACACACACACACACTTATTTTTGGTCGGATAGATTTCATATCTGAGCATTCTCACATGGCGGTGGGTCTTTTTCCCCCTCTAAAAACAGTTAAAAAAAGAAAAAACAATATATCCTCATGCAAGAACTTTTCTGCTTCCAATTACCCCCATGCTTAAAAGTTGCAAAGGAAACACGGAAGCAGGGAAGCGGCTGCCCAGCTCTGGAGCCCCACACCATTTTTTTTCAGAAGGGAATCTGACTCGAGTATAAGCCGAGGGGAGTTTTTTCAGCACAAAAAATGGGCTGAAAAACTCGGCTTATACTCGAGTATATACGGTAATTGGCATTGGGTGGTTGTTGTTTTTTCAGTTTCTTTTGTTAAGAAAATTGACAATTAGTTTAATGTCTTCTATTTGACCCAAAATGAGTCAGTAGTGAGCCAACCTGAAAAAAAGGCATTGGTACTTTAAGATTTACACAGAAATCCTTAAAGCAGCAGCATCTTTCTGATCAGACTGCTGTAATGAGTACTTGAGAAGTGTTGTGCTTGTCTACATTCAAAGCACTTCTGAATCATTTCAGATTGATTTTTCAGTGAAACATTGGTTTAAAAGAGCACATATTTCCCTTGTTTCTCCCATGAGCTCTCTCAGAGCATCCAGTGATGAAAGGGTGCTTCAATCCCTTCTAGGAAGGCTGGGCTTAAACTTGAGGACATTTCTCCTCCTCCACGAGACTCCTCCTTAGCGTCCCCAGTTTTAGCTCAGCCTTTCTTCAGACAGGTTGTGTTATTGTTTTCCTGGTTGGAACAGAATACTGGCGATTTAGTTGATTTTCGTTCAGTTTTTTGTTTTGTTTTGTTTTGACATTCCAGCCTCCTGAGGCTAAAGCCTCATAAACAGGGAGGCTTATCTTTCCAATCTGCTCTGAGGCTAAAAGCCTCTCCTTTCAGAGACGTGCTGCCTTAAACTTCTAAACAAGGAGGCTTAACTCTCCGATCTCCCAGCCGGCTGAGTAAATGCTCTGTCCCTTTGAGGGTTAAACTTCCATTTAAAAGTGCAGCCTTTTTCCCTTTTTATTACGAGGCTTTCCCCGCAGAACACCTCAGGGCAGGGAATTAGCCCCTGCGCCTTCCCGCTGAACGGTTTTGCTTTTAGCCGGGCGGTGATAGCTGCTTTCGTTTTCATTCTGCCACAAGGCAGCCAGCATTTTAAAGACTGCGTGGTTAAATTGGCTGAGTAATTGTTACTGTCTGTAAGGAAAGTTACCCATCAAGATTTCCCTTTTTGGGGGGACCTGGGGAGGGGGAGTCCCTGCCACCAGCCCACTGGATGATAGAGGACTTGAACTTGCTGGATTCCACAGGCAATAAGTGCACTAAACTGATCTAATTATCAGTTACAGACTCTGTGTCCCCAGGTCTGGAGGGGGAGTGTTCTGGTCTCCATATTTGATATTATAAGTACTTTATTCAAAACTTGACTTGATTGACTTAAATTATGCAAATCTTTAAGTTATTAAAAGATAGATAGATAGATAGATAGATAGATAATAAAGCAGAACAGTACAAGGAGACAATATTTGTTAAAGGCATCGGGGAACTATTTATTCCAGGATCCCCTGCCCCTTAAGGGAGTAGGCCCTTAGGTGTTCCAGCCACCTAATTTCATAGCCTCTTTCCATTGCTATTAAAGGCATTACCATGGCCAGCAGCTACAACTCCAGATCTAGACTAACTGCTAAAAATAGAGATAAGTCCACGGAGCCCAAAAAGACCTCTATGGCAGAAGAGAAAGATGCACGCAGATGCCATCAGAAAGGCAAATGGAAAAACATACACAAGCAGCTGCACAGCCCACCTCTTCACCTCTTCACCACTCATCATACCTTCTACCTCACAGGCTCAGAACCCTCCAACCGCGCTTCTGGATTTATCCAGAAGGAGCAGCATATCGATACTACTTCCCCAGAAGGCTCTTTCTAACATTCTCTCCCCAAGGAGGGCCCCAGAGGCAACATTTACGCCAACTGCAGCTGGTCTCAGACAAGAGGAGGAACTTCTGGAGGAAATCCCTACCAACATGAGGGCGTGGAAGGAGCGAGCTATCCAGAAGGACATAGCAGGCGTCCAACAGACTATTCAGGCAGACAAACACCCTCAGCTTCGGGTTGTAGATCTCTTTCTGAATGATCTCTGGGCATCACGGATCCACATCTTCATCAAGTACCCCCCCATAGAACTATCATTGCCCATTGTCAGAGACCCTCAGTGTACACAGGATATGAGAGATCAAGGTGATCCAATTGATCAAATGGAGGAGAGGTCAGTACACACCATTGACCAGATATTGTCAGAGGTGGATCCCCTAGAAAGGGGGATGTCTGACGATGAAGGCCTATCACCTGACCTCCCTGTATTTACAGGATTGTTCCACCCACAATTATTTAAATCCCTGCTGTTTAAGGCTAAGAACACCGCATAACTGGATAATATGGGCACCCCTCCCCCACCAAATACTCCAGGGGAAGCAGAGGATCTCATATTCTCTCAACCAGTCGCTGAGGCAGAGGCTATCCATGTGCCACACATGTTTTCCAATTTAGTACAAAAACAATGGGCTGCAGCAGCCTCATATCCCGCTCCCATAGGACATGATAAAAAAATACTATAATTTGGCCCCCAAGTTCTCTAAATTTCTAAACACTCCAGAAGTGGATGAGCCTATCATTGCGCTTGCATCTTCCTCAGCCATCCCAAGTGAAGCTGAAGAGGCTCTCAAGCCTGAGGAAAAGAGGGCGGAACTAGCCCTCCGCAGGGCACACACCTCGGATGCATGGGCCATCAGAGCAGCCACAGCTGCCTCCTTTTTCACCAGATCATCTCTCAGATGGCTCCACCACCTGAGGGATACCATTCCAGCCTCAAACATTAGGGCACATCAAGATGTGGCTAAATTAATCGCTGCTGCAGAGTTTTCAGAAGATGCTACCTTCAATGTAGTTAAATTTTCCTCTAGGGACATTGCTTCCCAAATTGCGGCTAGGAGGTTACTTTGGCTCAGGCATTGGCAGGCAGATGTCAAGCACAAGTGGCGGCTTGCCTCAGCTCCCATCTCGGAGAACAAACTATTTGGCAGTGCGCTTGAACCTCTCCTAATTGAAACCAGAACCAAAAAGAAAATTCTTCCCTCTCTTTTTTGTAAATCAGAGTCCAGATCACCACAGCCCTTTCGTAGGGATTCCTTTCACCCCTTCTACCAACCCTACTATCCAAGATTTCAAAGACAGCCTGGATTCAGACAACTGACAGATAGAATTGAACCTGGGGACAGATATAGAAGGGAACTCCATCCTAGGAGACAATTTCGAGGAACAGGATCTAGGCCCTTCCGCAGGTCCAAGTAACTACCACAATGAGATTCCCATTGGCGGTCGTCTAAAAAGGTTTGCCGAACAATGGGACTCCTCTACCACTGACACATGGTTCAGGAACACAGTACAATTTCATCTGGCACTGGAATTCAGCTCCACCCCCATGGATTTTTTTATGAAATCCCCAATTTCCAGGGACGCAGAAAAAAGGTTTCTCATGGACACAGCCATAGCACATCTCCTAGAGATTTGGGCCATACAACCCATCCCTTCTAATCAAAAAGGTCTTGGTTTTTATTCGCACCTCTTCATGGTCCCTAAAAGTTCAGGGGGATGGAGGGCAATCCTGGACTTAAAATGCCTAAACCAATATTTAGTTTACCGAAAATTTAAAATGACCACTCTCCAATCCATCTTACTCAGCATCAGAAAAGACGATGTCCTTACCTCCTTGGCCCTACGGAAGCTTACTTACATATCCCAATTAGGCCCTCACATTTCAAATTCCTTTGTTTCTGTTACAACAACGCCCATTAGGAATATATTGCACTCCCATGTGGCCTAGCTTCAGCTCCCAGAACTTTTACAAAGGTCTTGACTGCCTTGGCAGCATCACTCAGAGATAGGTCCATCTGAGTTCAATGCTACTTGGATGACATTCTTATTCTGGCATCTTCCATCAATCAAGCAAATTCAAACACTCAAACTACACTTGTAACCCTACAACTACATGGGTTCTCAATCAATTGGTCAAAAAGTCATTTAACACCCTCTCCTAGACTCATTCACCTTGGTGCCATCATTGACACCCTGGAAGGCAAAGTTTTCCTCTCCCCTGACAGACAAGAAAGCATTAGAGATTTGGCTCAACAGATCAGAACTCTTAGGAAAGTACAATTATGTCTCCTTTCTAAATTGCTCGGAAAAATGATTTCTTGTATTTCTATTATCCCTTGGGACCGGTTCCATGCAAGAACCCTGCAATGGTTCCTGTTGCCATACCGACGTGTCGGGAGAGACGATGCCAGGACTTGTGTAAAAGTTCCATCAACCATTCTCAGGTTTCTACGATGGTGGACACGACCCGAAATCAATAAGGGATGTCCTTTCAAGGATCCACACAGGTCGATTGTTACAACAGATGCCAGTCTAGTGGCATGGGGGCCCACTTCCAATTACATACAGCACAAGGCCTTTGGACAGATTCAGAGAAGGCACACAATATCAACTGGCTAGAACTGAGAACGGTGTACTTGGCACTTCGACAATTCCTCCCGCATCTCCATTGCAAACATGTGCTCGTCTTAACAGACAACGTAACTACAAAGATCCATATCAACAAACAAGGAGGCACCCATTCCAATCTACTAATGAGGGAAGCAGAAAGACTATTCCTGTAAGCTGAAATCCATCTTCTCTCTCTAAAGGTGGAGCACATATCTGGAGTAGTGAATGTATAAGTGAATTGGCTCAGCAGAGCCACGTTGGACCAATCAGAGTGGCGTTTGGACCCCAAGATCTTTCTGGAGGCTTCTGGGAGGTTGGGTCAACTGGTAATCGACCTGTTTGCCTCCCCACTCAATGCACAGCTTCCCCGATTCATTTCTTGTAACCCATCGCAGGGGGTGGAGGATGTGAACACACTCAGATTTCACTGGCCCACCAGACTGTATATGCCTTTCCTCCCCTCCCTGTGATTCCCAAATTGATTCAGAAGTTGCTGGAAGAAAAAGTGGACCTGCTATTAGTGGCTCCTTATTGGCCAAGGCGAGCATGATTCACGGACCTGAAGGACCTCTCGTCGGTACCACCGTGGAGGATCCCATCATCGGTCATATCGCTATCTCAAGGCCCAGTGCTACACCCGGACCCCCAATGGCTAAACTTAGCTGTATGGAAGTTGAACGGAGACGTCTGAGAGATGAACACCTTTCTACTCAAGTTATTCACACTATTCAGTTGGCTCGATGTCCTTCGACGAACCGAATCTATGAGGCCACCTGGTCTAGCTTCTGCCGTTGGTGTCAGAAGGTTCAGATCGACCCCACTTCCCCATCAGTAGCGCAGTTATTAGAATTTTTACAGGAGGACCTAAACAAAGGGTTATCACCCAATACTTTGTGGAGACAGGTGGCGGCTCTGGCTTCGGTCATATCTTGGGATGATTTTACCTCCATATCTCATCACGCTCGCATTCGCAGTTTTCTGCGCGGTGCCAAGTACTTGAGGCCCCTCATAGTGCACTGATACCCAACTTGGGACTTAATAAGGTACTATTGGCCCTTAATACAGGTCTCTTCGAGCCCCTAAGGACCACGACGCTTCGATTTCTAACCTACAAAGTAGTTTTCCTGATAGCAATTACATCTGCCCGAAGAATCTCCAAACTAGCTGCATTATCGGTGCTCAAAGATCTCTGCATTTTCCATTCGGATAGAGTGGTTCTCACACCAGATCCCTCCTTCATTCCAAAAGTTAATTCAGCATTCCATAGAGCTCAAGAGCTGGTGCTCCCAAATTTTTGCTCACGTCCATCACACAGCCTCAAACACCAATGGCACCACTTGGACATAAGAAGAGCCTTAAGCATCTACATAGAATGCACGGTGCCCTCCAGAAAGAAGCCCTCTTCGTGTCTTTTCAACCTAACACCCTGGGGCACAAGGTTTCACCTTCTACCATAGGTAGATGGCTAAGGGCCTCCATCGCTAAGTCGTATGACTCTCACTTGATTCCAGTGCCCCAAGGCATTACCACTCACTCCACCAGGAGTGCAGCCACCACAGCAGCATGGGCAACCCAAGCTACAATAGAGGAGATTTTCCAAGCTGCAACCTGGGCTTCTCCATCTCCATTTATTAGAAATTATAAAATTGACATATTTGCTTCTGTTGAGGCTTCATTTGGTAGGCGAGTTTTGCAGCAAGTTATTTCAGAGACAGTTAGGTCTGCAACCCAGACAGAGTCCCTCCCTTAGGACAGTGCCAAGGTTTGGTATGTCCCATCACTGGATGCTCTGAACGGCTCATGGGAGAAAGGGCATTGGTACTTACCTGATATGCCCATTCTCTGTGAGCTGTGAAGAGCATCCAGCCCCTCCCTTTTATTCCATCTGGTAGCGGGTCTGTTCCGGCCAGGGTTGTTACATAGGCTTAAGCATATAGGGTATCAATACCTTGGCTTTGCAAAACTGGGGACACTAAGGAGGAGTCTTGTGGAGGAGGAGGAGTGTCCTCAAGTTTAATCCCAGCCTTCCTAGAAGGGACTGAAGCACCTTCCCATCACTGGATGCTCTTCACAACTCACAGAGGTAAGTACCAACGCCCTTTCTGGATGCCTGTGGCTTACTGGTTTATTGTGTTTGATATCACTATTTTTTATTACATTTCATTTCTCTAAATAGTATGAATAACAGAGTTGGAAGAGACCTTGGAGGTCTTCTAGTCCAACCCCCTGCTCAAGCGGGAGACCCTATACTATTTCAGACAGGTGGCTGTCCAGCCTCTTCTTAAAAGCCTCCAGTAATGGAACGCACACAATTTCTGATGGCAAGCAATTCCACTGGTTAATTGTTCTCACTGTTAGGGAATTTCTTTTTAGTTTTATGTTGCTTCTCTCCTTAATTAGTTTCCATCTGTTGTTTCTTTTCTTGTCTTCTGGAGTTTGGGAAAATGGGTTGACACCCTCTTCTTTGTGATAGCTCCTTAAATATTGGAATATTACTATCATGTCACCCTTAGTCCTTTTTTTCACTAGACTAAACAAACCTAATTCCTGCAACCATTCTTCATATGTTTTAGCTGCTAGCTCCCTAATCATCTTTGTTGTCTTTTCTGCACTCTTTCCAGAGTCTCAATATCTTTTTATAATATGGTGACTAAAACTGGATGCGTATTCTAAGCGTGGTCTTTCTTATTAAGGCTTTATAAAGCGGTATTAATACTTCACATGCTCTTGATTCTATCCCTGGGTTAATGCAACCGAGGATTGTATTGGCCTTTTTTGGCTACTGTTGCACACTACTGACTCATATTTAAGTGATTATCCACTAGGATTCCAAGGTCCCTCTCAGTTACTGCTACTGAGCCTGGTTTCATTGCTTCATTGTTTAACTGTATTCCATATTCCTTTTGCTGATTTCCACACAAATTAGTGTCATGAAGCAGAAGTAAAATGCAGTAGTGGTGTGGGATACATAACGATGACTAAAGAGTTGAAAGGATCTCATAGTATATTGATTTGGTCTATAGAAAATATTGCTGAATTGTATTCTGTTACTAACTCTGTTTAACTGCTTGCCAAAGCAGAAAGGTGAGAAATAAGTCAAATATGTATATTAATAAACAGTACTACCTACTACAATTTGGTAACACCCCCCCCCATATTTAGATGGTATTTCCAGGAATTAGTCTCCAAAAGGTATGCTGTTGGAAATTTTGGGAATTGCATTCTTGATATAGCTGGAAGGCAGTATATAGGTAGGAAAAGATTTGTTAGCTGTTTATTTATCTCCTATTTTCACATGAAACCAGAAAGTATTTTTTTAAAATAAAGTTTTATTTGGGTTTTCACACACATACAAAATACAAGTAAAACATCTTTTTTGAAAATAGCATGGTCCCAGGTTGAACTTCTTTATACAGACACAAAACTCAATTTTATGCTCCTTTTTGTATTCTATTCCATATCTTATACTGTTTTACATTTTCTATATGGTTTTTCCCCTTTTAATTTTCTCAATTTTATTTTGATTATCTCATCTCAATTCAAATCGTTATATTTATACTTTTGTTTGTTCTGTTTCAACTTCATATTATCTTTTCTCATTAAACAAATTTTCTCCTGTAGTTACTAATTGGAGTATGACACCTTTATGTCTTTTAATTACATCCATTCAACTCTTATTTAAATTTCAATATATACCTTAAGTTTATGACCTTCAATATAATACATAATACATAACTTCCAATCGAATTCTGCTTGGTACATTCTTATAATACACACTATATTCTTTAAAAAAAAAGAAAGATTGTAAATATATGTAATTATAAACCTTCATTCCATTCCAGTTCAGTTCTATCATTAATAATCCTTAAAATCTTAACATCTTTAATACTTCTTTTTAATTAAATATTATACTTCCTTAAAAACACATATAATCTCCATAATTAATTTTTCCCTTATTTCTCTTCACATATGTTTTATAAATCATTAAATATACCTTTTGTTACATTTATTTATTGACAAGCATTCCACTGAATTACGATAGCTATTTTATCAAACATTTTAATCATACATTGTTTCATATTTTCTAAAATTATTTCTGCTTCTAATATAACCATACTATCTTATGTACCTTTGCAGAATCCCTTTTTCCATTAAGTTTTCACCCATTATCTCTAAATAGGCCCTGTTTCTCTATATTTTGCTTCTGTCCTTTATAACTTCTTTTCCTTTCTTTCTTCCCTCTCATCTTCTCCCTCCCCTTTTTACCCCCTTGTCTCTCTATTTCTAATTCTCTCTTCTGCATTTCCCTCTTCTTTTGCTTTCTGATTTTATACTTATTTTTTCACTCTTTTTTTTCCCCAATCTTAAACTTTCCATTCTCTTTCCCCCTTTCCTTTTTTCCCCCCACCTAAGATTACTTGTTCATTAAAGATGGCTTCTTCTTTGTTGCAATCTTCTTGTTCTGCAAGCATTTCTTGTTGTTTCTCATCATTCCAAATCTCCATTTCTAAAAGCTGAAATACGAAACCAAAAGAACCTCTCCCTTCTTGTGCATCTTCTTTGTACTTTTTAAGTTCCATTTTCAGTTCTTCTAAAAGTGGAGCCATTTTAAAATTTTGAACAACCACCCGGTTGATTTTAGTCAATCAAAACAATAACCAAGAATCCAGAAATCATCAAGTAATCCAGATAGTTCTGAGTTATATCTTCTTATTTCTTTTTCTACTTTCTCTTCCTGGGGTTTTTGTTGTGATATTTCAGTTAGAATGTATCTTTTGGAAGTCTTGTTGACATTTTACTGTAAGTTCTTTTTTAATTCCAGGCAGTCTCCTCCCTTCCAGATCCTTTTATTCTTTTCCTTTCCTTTCCCGTTTTCAAAAGCTTTTAATTATCCAGAAATCTTTATTATCCTTTTGACTTTTTATTTTCAGCATTAAATGCCTATTGATGTCAAAGTGGATTTTTTTCCAATTTCTTGCTTAAGTCTCTTAGCTGTCAGTATAGGAAAAGGAGAAAACCAAATCTTTTCCCTTTTCTCTCTTCTTCACAGCTTAAAAATCTTCTTAGGGAACAATGTTATTGTTTTTTAACAGTTTCAATTCCAGGATACCTTATTTGTTGCTTTTGCTGTTTGACCCGGTCAACCAAAACTTTCTCTTATCTTCCTCCTGCGCATTCTTTTCCAGTCGAGTTCTTCTTTGTGGTGGCCATTTCTGACCACTGCTGCAACCGCCTTCAGGAAAGGGAGTAATGGCTGGGGAGGAGAGATGCGGCTCTCCTCAACCCTACAACCCATTAAATTAATGGGCTTCAATTAAGCCCATTAAAGGGATTCATCTTGAGCCAAAATGAACTTGAATTTACATCCCTTGAAGTTTGCATTCTTCAATTCCTACGCATGGATTTGTATTTGTTTGTATCAGGGCTAGTAACATTGTTGCTGTAAATTAACCTATACTAAATGAAACGCTTTACTATTGTTGGTGTACTGGGACTATATATTCTTCTGAATTTTCTAAGCATGAATTATTACAACTGTTTTCTTTCAGAGTATATTCAAACCATCATGATGATGGAGGAATCTGTTCAACATGTGGTTATGACAGCCATTCAGGAGGTAAGGAGTTAAAAGATACATATCTTAGTTATATAGTGGAACTGGTTTCCAGAATTCATACTGTGTGAACCTTTAACAGTTCAGAAATATGATCAGATGAGGGATGAAATATTTTTAAACATAAATTAATGATATGTTCCACTTTACTTTTATGTAGAATATTTACATTTCTGAATACTTGGTCCCCCTCGTATATTCCCTTTCCTATTAATTTCCACCAAATCTTTGAATAGGAGCATATTTAGCAGAAGATATTTTTATGACTGAATTTCATTATTATTAATGAAATAGGGAAGGCTCGATAAGTTGGAAAATCTTTGTGAACTTTCCTGTGAATAAATACCACTGAATTGATTGGTATGTACTGAGTGGTGTGCTGACAAATGTATAACAACTATTGCTGCTATCATGTCTATGGAGATTCTCAATCATCCAGGTCATGGTAGTCCCAAGGGTGCTTTTTCAAGAGGCAACTGTAGAAAACCCAGTTGCCTCTTGAAAACATGCTGTGCAACAAGCTGCCAAAAAACTGATCAGCATGCTATCTTATCGTGGCTTAGCTCTGCTCTCAAACTGACTCACAAAATCCCCCCCCCAAAAAAAAGACTCTTGCAAACTGGTACAAGCTGGCTCATGAAATTGTCCCTCCAAAATTACATGCATAGAGGAAAAAAAATATTTTATAGGTCTTTTCTGAACTTGGTTTTCTTCTTGGATGCATTTCATTTCCAGACTATATAACGATATCACTGCTCTAACATTGATGTTGTTTTCTGCTATTATATTGCAACTTATCTTACCAGGCTTGTATCGGTTTGAGCAGGAGGAATGTATTGCTTCTTCTTGATTCCATACTATTCTCTGGTGCTTGTTGGGGTGATTAGGTGCCCACTTCAAAGCTCTGACAATGTTACCTAGTCTGGTAATTAAATATCTGCAAGAAGGAAATCAAGTTCAGAAAACATCAATAGCCCAACAGTTCAACCCTATATATTTACATTTGTGGTTTTGTTTTATTTTTGTTTCTTGAATCCTGTAGTATGTGCAGTAGTAGTTAACAGTGTATTGGTTTTATTATTTCACTGGAATACAAATGTAGAGCGTGACCATGTTTCTGGTCATGCGTATCCAGTACAAACAAGTTTCTTGGTTGGTTTTTTGGGAGTGGGGATAAAGAGGTAGTATACTAAGTAAATCTCTAAGATCCAACCTGCACTAATACATAGCAGAGAATCAATAGCAAGGATTCAAAAGATGATAGAGCCATTGAGGCATTGCTTCTCTGAAATTAATGGAAATAGAAAAACAAAAGATTTTCAAGTGCAAAATATACTGCTACATATTCCAACGGTCTTCTTCCTTCCTGTAGAATGTCTATTCACAATTGCCATTCAGTAATACCACCACTTGAAATCCTTTTTGCAAATCAAGTTTCATTTATTACTATTTTTTTTTAAAAAAGCTGGGGAATTAATTTTATTACTCTCCGATGTACCTTGTATCTTTTTTTAAAAAAATTGTTTATTCAAAATTTCAAAAATTTCTAAAAAAGAGAAACATGTTTTCACATTTGGCAGCGTTATCTTAACGGTATACATATCTATTAGTGTCAATTAAATTCATTTACTACAAATATATCTACAACTTCTTTACTAAATCCTTACTTATTTATATTATTATATTACAATATTTATTTACATTACTTTACATATATACATAACTATATACACATTCGTCCTTATTCCTATTTTTCCTTAGAATTTCTTTAATCATTTTCACTAAACATCTTTACTTCCTTTTTACTCAGCCATTTGTACCATATATTCCATATTATAAATCTCCTTCTTCCTTATTTTTTAATAGCATGGTTAATCTAATTTTTGCGCATTGGTGAATTTTATTGATTACTGCCAGGTCTGTGGGGATGTACCCTGTATCTTACTGAATAGCAGTATATTTGGTAATAACACAATATTTTTTCTCTTCTGTGCGGGCAACTTTAGTTTATGAACAGTATAAGCATTTGTAGCAATAAATTACAGAGTAGTAAAAAAATCTTGCAGTGATGGAGGAATTATTTTATGCCTCAATAAATAAGGCGTTAATTATACTTTTTAGTGAAGTAAAAAAAAGAGGAACTAATGTGCTGTCCAGCCAGTGTATGGGAATTGGATAGTTAGGTAGCAATTGTGAGCTGTTCCCTTAAGGGAATGCATCATGGTAAATGTAGTTAAGGTATCCTGGAAAATGTAGTCCATGTAACATGATCACATCTGTAATCCTAATTGGTCACTAAATTGACCCTCGATGGGTTGGGGGAATTTTCCTCACTCTTGGCTGAACTCATGGACTCGTGGTAACTGTTCTATTTCTATCATTACAAGATGGGAGAAAAAGGATAGGAGATAAACCATCTTTTCACCTACAAGACAGATATGCAAAGGATTGGTCATTAAAGAACTTTGTCACAAATGTGAGTTATGAGGATACCTGATGAACCAATAAAAGTACTTTGTTATGGATGTTTTGTGGAGTTTATCTGCATCTGTACAGGATACAGAATAGTAAAAAGATGGTTATTTGAAGTCCTGAAGCCCATCAGTATAAAGACAATTTGGATTTGTGATAAAGCAAAGTAATGATGAAGCCAGGAGTGAATGTGGAATGCTAAGCTCTATGCCTCAGTTTGAATTGCAGGGAGGGGCAAGAATCCCCCCCTTCCCCTTTTACACAAGAGACTTTTCAAATATCCTATGCGCTGGCTTTCAAAGACAATCAAATTTGCCTCCTTTGATTCTTTTTTTTTTTTTCTCTTCCTTTACTGAGGCAGGATTCCTTTGTCTTCATATCAAGCCAGGAAGGGGCAAATTCCCCCTCCTTTTCTCTTCAGTGAAAGAAGTGCTGTGTCTCAGATTACAACTCCTAACTCAGAACCAATTTGTAAAAGAAAGGGAAGGGCCAAGTATCTCTCATCCATCCTTGTATTCATCCAATTACAAACCCTTTCCAAACGCAATGAGAAAGTTTCAGAAATCTTGCTGGCATTTCTAGAAAGAAAAACTAATTTTGCCCTGCTCATTTCAGCTGAAAGGCTTTGCATTTTTCCAGCTCAGAGGAAATAAGAGAAGCCTCTCTAGCTGTTTTTACAACTACTCTGGCTGTTTTATTGGGGGTCTTAATTCATTACTGACAAACCATCTTCAAAGCAAAGAAGGCTAATCCTAGCAACATTTTAAAAAGGAACAATTTCTCTTTCTGCCCAAAACCTTAAAATTTCTTCATGTTCCCCTATCTTTATTAAACAATTTAAAAAAAACATATAACACTGCAAGAAAAACTGTAGAGTGTTGCATTCGATTGATTGGTTTTTCTTCCAGCAAGGAAACAATAAATTCCTCTGGAGTTCACCTACCCACCCACCCCCCCCCCCGACTCAAGCAAAACATCCCAAGCACCATCCGGTAATCAAGGAGGAATTTCCCAGAGTTTACCAATACGTGCTTGCAATGATAATTCCTTTTTGCAATTATTGTGGACAATTTAATCAATTTAATTCAAGGTTCCAGGATTAACTGCAACCTAACATGGGCGTAGCAACAGCATCTTCCATGCATATTTCTGCGTTTAGCCATCCAGTCTTCTGACTTTGCTATGCAACCTCTAGTGCCCCCTTATGTAGCAAGCACACATCTCACCCTAGAAACTGCCATACTGTGTGCTATGCTACCATCGCCCAGACTCTGCAGCGCCCCCTTACGTGCTCAAGTATTAAATCCAGCAACAATTCTATTTTCTGCTACCTGCTAACTAATCTCAAAAGAATTGGGGAAAACATTTAAACATAGTCATCAGATCCTTTTGCTTTTGAATAAGGAAGGATATACTAAAAATATTTATTGTGACAAATTTGGATTCATTTTTGAAATAAAATAATATATGTTTTTTCACACCATTATTAAATGTGGATTACCGTATATACTCAAGTATAAGTCAACTCGAATATAAGCCGAGGCACCTAATTTTACCACAAAAAACTGGGAAAACTTATTGACTCGAGTATAAGTCGAGGGTGGGAAATGCAGCAGCTACTGGTAAATTTCAAAAATAAAAATAGATACCAATAAAAACTTTCACTAGGACAGTTGAGAATAAGTTTGATGTTCACAATTTCCTCTTTGAAAGAGACCAGTAAATAGGGAACAAGAAGATGAAGAAAAAGAAGTGTGTTTTTTCACACTTTTCACACTGCAGTGAACAAAAATGGCATCATAGGAACAAGCTTATTCTCAGCCCAAAGGTTTGTTTCTGATTTCTTCCCTGGTTTAAGGGAAATTTGGAAAACGATCTCACTATCATGAAAGGTTTAATTGATTCACTAACCCAAAAGAAGATGATGATGACAGTGGGAGTCCGGAGTCACTCTCTCCCTTGCAAGAAAAAAGCAAGAGCCGTTCTTAGGATCTGTCTCTCTCTCTCTCTCCGTAATAAAGTCAAGCCCTTTCCAGCACATGCGATCCTTCTTCGCCGCTTTGCACCTTGCAAATGCAAAATCCCGGGGTTTTTGCATTTGCAAGGTGCAAAGCGGCGGGGCGGATCCCGTGTGCTGGAAAGGGCTTGACTGTATTACGGGGAGAGAGAGAGAGAGAGATCATAAGAACGGCTCTTGCTTTTTTCTTGCAAGGGAGAGAGTGACTCCTGCCTCCCACTGTCATCAACATCTTCTTTTGGGTAGTGAATCAATTAATTTGGGAAATGATCTCACTATCATGAAAGGCAGTGTTCTCTGCCCGTGGGGCATTTGGAAGAAAATGCCCCACGGCATATCCACGCGCGATTGATCAGAAGGAAGGAGGCAAAAGAGGAAGGGATGGTGGTGGACGGAGGCCCCATTGGTATTTGTGAAACACTTGGTCGGCAGCGCTTAAAGTCAATGTTCTTGCTCCCACCCACCCAAAGCCACGAAGTCCCCCAATTGCACAGCCCAGAATCACCCTCCCCTCAGGGGGCAGCAACGATGCCCGGTATTTCACGAGACAAGAAGCTCTGCCGTGCAATGAAAGCGCCCTGGCTCTAGGCTCGCGGGCTCAGAAAACAACGCGAGCCGAGGTTGCTTCGGCTTCACTCAGCTTCGTTTCCTCAGCCCTAGCTGCTTTCAGTCCGCTCGGGAGGAGGGGGAGGAGGTGGTGGCGGCGGCTTGCATTGTTTTCTGAGCTCTAGGCTCGCGGGTTCAGAAAACAACACAAGCTGCCACCCCCACCTCCCCCTCCTCCCGAGTGGACTGAAAGCAGCTGGAGCTGAGGAAACGAAGCTGAGTGGAGCCGAAGCAACCTCACCTCGCGTTGTTTTCTGACCTTTGAGCCAGGGCGCTTTCATTGCACAGCGGAGCTTCTTGTCTCGGGAAACACCAGGCGTCGTTGCTGCCCCCTGAGGGGAGGGCAATTCTGGGCTGCGCGATTGGAGGACTTCGTCGCTTTGGGTGGGTGGGTTTGAGCGAGGATGGAAGGAGTCTGTGAAGTGGGGCTTGCCTGCCCTTGCTGGCTGCCTCTGCTTCCTTAGGGGCGGGGAAGGGGGCTCATCTGGATCAAGGGTGAGTCTCCCCCTCAGTTTCCCCTGAAGGATCTTCCGTCGCTTTTGCCTTCTCCCTACATCTTCCCTCTGTTAAAATCCCCCCCCCCACACACACACTTATTTTCGGTTGGATAGATTTTGTGTCTGAGCATTCTCACATGGCGGTGGGTCTTTCCCCCCAAAAAAAACAGTTAAAAAAAGAAAAAAAACAATATATCCTCATGCAAGAACTTTTCTGCTTCCGATTACCCCCATGCTTAAAAGTTGCAAAGGAAACACGGAAGCAGGGAAGCGGCTGCCCAGCTCCGGAGCTCCACACCATTTTTTTTTCAGAGGGGAATCTGACTTGAGTATAAGCCGAGGGGGTTTTTTTCAGCACAAAAAATGGGCTGAAAAACTCGGCTTATACTCGAGTATATACGGTATAATATAACCTTGGATAGTTTTTAATATATGAAAAATATGTATAGTGTAAGCATGTGTTTTTTAAATTCATATTGTTGACATTCATAGTCTTATTTAATGATTTATACCTGTAATGTCCTCGGCTTAGTTTAAAATATATGTCTTTCTAGCAATACAAGGCAAAAATCAAATCTTAAAAGTCTATGGAGATTCTCAGTCATCCAGGTGATGGTTGTCCCAAAGGTACTTCAACATCTTCAAAGAAAAACCAAAAGTCCAATTGCCTCTTGAAAAAAAAGCACCTTTGGGTCAAATCTTAAAAGTTTTTCATATATTACTGATTTAATAATAAGTGAGTTTGCTTCAGTATATCCTGATGTTATCATATGTATAGTTTTAATATTTCATAAACTGAACGTTGTACTGGAGCAATACGTGATTTTAAGTTGAAAATATAGAAATATTGTTTTCTATATATGCAGTCCAAGCATTTTTTTAAACATTACAAATAATGTTTCTAATTCTTAACTCTCTCCTTAAAATTAGCTATGTTGAACCAAACAGTAAAATGTAAATTGCTTTCTTGATTAAGTAAGGCCATACCCAACACCATAATATAGTACCTTATATTTTAAATGCCCTTAATTCTTACACAGATACAAATGAGTCTTTTGCTTTTTCTAATCCAGTGTGATCTTATTGCAGTTGATGAGTAAAGAGTCTCCAGTCACTGCTGGAAATGATGGTTACGTTGATCTTGACCGTCAGGTATGTAACCGCTGCTGCTAAATTTTCCCTACATTAGTAGAGTTCAATTTGTATAATTTTGGAGCCACCCATCTATTTTGCCTTGTTTTTAATCAGTTTATTTCTTTAGTTTATTTGGAAAAAGTGTAAAGGAAGCAGATAGAAAATTAATTTATTAGAGCTGGTAAAAATTGTAGACATTACAATTAACATCAATAAAGTAACTTAATTACTATGTTATTATCATTGCCACAAGGCAGCCTTAACAGTGTTATGCTACATTTTGATTTTTTAAAAATCTAGTTACCGGAAATGAGATCAAAGCAAAAGTCTGTTTATCAGGTCCAGTGTGAAATCTTGAAAGCTAATTACAGGCAAAGCCAGAGATGCAAAAACATCTGATTTTATAAAACTAATACTACTGGCATTGAGTGAAAAACAACAGTATTTTTTCATATTTTACATATAAAATCTTTTATTTTACATATAAAATCTTTACATATAAAATCAAATTGTTAATTTGTAGCATTATTTTTTTTCTCTGCTACCTCAACAGTCAAACTGGCTTTATCTCAAAAATGCTATGACTCTTTTCAAACTAGCAGTCAGGTTCTTTGCCAATATTTATTTTAAAACATTTGATTATTTTAAAGAAATGCTGCTCAGGTTATTAAATGCAGTACATTAACAAATTAGTGGTTATATTGCAGCAATATAGTATTGAATATAATTGGGACTATGTTTCATGCCATTATTCTCAATAGGCAGAATTACACTTTGAAAGAATTTGGAATTATGCTGAATGTTTTTCAAAAATAATTTATCTAACATGAGTGAATTATTTCCCAGCACTTGGAGGAACATCAAATTTGACATCTGCCTGCTTTGGATACACTATTTGTTCTTAAATTGCATTTATCTTATACGACTTAACAACAGTTTGTTTAGTGACCATTCAAAGTTAACAACAGTACTGAAAAAAGTGACTTATGACCATTTTTCACACTTATAATCGTTGCAGCAACCCCATGGTCACAATAAAAATCAGATGCTTGGCAACTGACTCATATATTTGACGATTGCAGGGTTCCAGGGTCATGTGATCAACGTTTGCGACCTTCTGACAAGCAAAGTCAATAGGGAAACTAGATTCACTTAACAACTGTGTTAACTAATTTAACAACTGCAGTGATTCACTGAACAAATCTGTTAAGAAAATTCAAATAATGGGGCAAACCTCACTTAACAAATTTTGGGCTCAACTGTGGTTGTAAATTGAGGGCTACCTGTATGATATTTCTAAAGCCATATTAAAGAGTTCTTGGCTATTATAACAAATACTTATGCAAGCTATTATTTTGTATTAAACAGTTTCAACATCACAAACATTTTGTATTTCATTGAATTAGAATGGATAACTACTTTGAATGCAGATATGCAGTTGAGTCCCTTATTTCTTTACTGTAAAATGAGCAAAAAACCTGATAGAATAGACAGAAATGAGATAGTTGGATCAGGTAATCTGACCTGGTAAGAGATCTTCCTTAAAGAAGCCACCTTTCCTGGTCTACTGCTGATATAAAATGTTTGTGATGTTGAACTGTTTACTACAAAATAATAGCTTGCATACACATTCTTATAATAGTGAACACTCTTTGAAGATTTTATCTTTATTTCTTGTGTTTCCTTTCCTGGTCCATGTATGTACAAAAACAGTTGAAATCAGCACATTACTTCTTTAAGGGGAAAAGCTTGTAAGGCTTGAAGCATTATGTATAATACATTTTCTTGTATTGAAAGATTGTAATGCCTAAATTTGCCTGATGGATTACGTACCATCAAGTCATTGTGGATCTTTAGTGACTACATGGATAGATTTTCTCCAGGATGATATGCCCCTAATCTGATGCCATCAATGTATACACATCTCTGGTTGTTCTCCACTAGAGCTGCATCCAGAGATATATGATTGAAACTTAACTACAATTATATTTTGATATCGTTGTTTCATGATTTGTATGACTTGGATGCTGCGGCTCCAAAGTTAATTAGTATATGAATAACAAAGTATTTTAGATTTTGCCATGTATACACAATAGAAAAATATTCTGGTCGATTTTATCCCCATGAAACAAAAACTTTGCAGATGATTTGTCAAAATAAATTAGGAGGGCATGAATAATTATTTTAAAAACAGATAAATGAATTCTTTGGATCCCTATTCTTTTTTATTTTTCATATCATCATTTTTATTAAATAAAAATATATTGTATTTAAAAATACAGTTGAAGAAAACAACGGAAGAATTAAATGAAGCCTTAGCAACCAAAGAAGAAATTGCTCAAAGATGCCATGAACTGGATATGCAAGTAGGCACAGAATTTTGCTGTAATTTGCAGGGTGGCCTGAACAGGGGAAGGTAGTCTGTAGGCTTTCAGCTGCTTTTTTGATGAACCCATAGCCACTGTACAGTTTCCCATTCTGAGATAGAAAGAATAATTGTGCTCTGACATATGCTACACCTGGGTTAGAAAACAAAGAAAACTCCTGCAGAGCATCATCCCAAGTAGGGAGAAACTGAACAATAATAACAGTGTTCCCACATTGTGTTTTTTGCCTTGCTCATTGTTCCCTTATCAAAACACCCCAAATTTTTCCTGTGAAAGTTGAAAGAACTAGGTTGGTTCATAAGTGAACAGTCTGTAAGGTTGACTAAAATAATGAATACATTATTTTAAATAAACAAGCAGACTTCAAAAAGTCTAGTAGAACTACTTCTTGTAGTAGAATTTTGCCTTTATAGTGTCCTACATAAGTCTCCTTACCTTCTTCCTGATTTATGTTTTACAGCAAATCAAAGTCTGTTTTATTCAAGTATACCAATAAATGAGGGTTGGTCATAAAAAGAACCAGTGAAGGTTTTTTTTGAGTTCTTTCTGAGGAGCCAGTGAGGAGGATTTTAGTTGCATTTAATTGACCCTAAATGATGATGGTGATGATGATATTTTAGAGGAACTTCGTGTAATCTAATTCTTAAAATATCATTACAATATCATCTTTTTTTTTTTTTGGTGTTTCCAAATAAATCTTGCTGGTTTCATTAAAATATTAATCCCAAATGAACTATGGATAGAATTGCAATCTTGAATTCATAATAGAAGTAATAACAGAAGAATCCTTCAAGGTATCTTAGTTTCAGAGGAAGGTACATCTAAATTGTCCTGGCTAAACGGTAAGGTATAGGTGAGTGAGTATATGTAGGGATGGATAACCTACTGCACATCTATGCAAATACATGAACCCCTGTTGTTAGTCCTAGAGGGAAATGGTACTGATGAAGGATATTTCATTGTAACACATAGTTCAGATTCAAAGTGCTATACTGTTTTTTCATAATATTGCCAAAGTATGCTCTTGGTCAAACATGATGCATTTATTATTGCATTTTGGCTACAGGTTGCTGCATTGCAGGAAGAGAAAAGTAGTTTGTTAGCAGAGAACCAGGTCTTAATGGAACGCTTAAATCAGTCTGATTCCATAGAAGACCCAAACAGTCCAGCAGGACGTAGACATCTACAGCTCCAGACACAGTTGGAACAGCTCCAAGAGGAAACCTTCAGGTGAGAATTCCATAATAATGTACTAGCCACTAAGAAATGCTCATTTCATTCTTATCTGCCATTAGAATAAAGAGTTTCCAATAAATTTAAAATTATTTTTATTATTAAACAAATCAAGATAAACTATAGCTCTTTAAACAGTTTACAGAGACAGCTTATTGCCCCCAACAATTTTAGGTTTTCATTTTACCAACCTTAGAAGGATGAAAGGCTGAGTCAACCTTGAGCCAGTCAGGATTGAACTCCTGGCAGAGTAAGCCTGCAATACTGCATTCTAACCACTGTGCCCCACCGATCCTATGCCATGGTTTCAGGCAGATTACATAATCTTTATTATTGTGATCACCAGCCAACAATATTTATATAGTAAGATTCCAAAAAGGACTTTTTGAATAAAATACTAAAAAGCTTTCTTAGTAATTGCTAAGTGTTTGTGTGGTATGTCTATTTGTAACACTTTTTGGATCAGTGACTGATGTATAAATTAAAATCTGTATTGCTGGGATCCTAAAGAGATGTTTTTGTAAAGCAATAACAATAACAGCTGAAAGAAAATGTGTATGTTTATGTTGATGGTGACTTAGATCAGTGCAATGTTTTACAGTTGCTAATAATCCTAAAATAAAAAAGCTGTTAAATTCTCCACTTTTATGCCTGATTTGCATAGAAGTGGCATTGATCATTCATTTTGCTGACCTTAAAAACACATAATTAAAAGGCTACTTGATGTCTCACTTCTAACTTCTTGGATGTATTTCTGTTTAATTTCTCATTATTTGCTGTGCAGCCTAGAAGGATCCAATTGGTAGTTTGTATCCAAAGAATATTTTCACTTCTTTAGGGAAAACAAATGGCTTTCAAAGTTTGTATGCATAAGTATAATTTTTTTTTACTAAGTAGTATTATTTATTAATTAAATAGATTCACTGTTTATGGCCACTGAACTCATGGTGATACGATATAGAGCTTTAAAAGTCAACAACATGGCAGTGACAAATACAATCATACAATCATACAACCTTCCAGGGGAATCAACCTGGAGTCCCAAAGCCTGCTAATAGAACCATGTTTCTGCCTCAATATATGTACCCAATAAGAATTAAGTTATAGTTTCTGCAAATGTTGAGAGGGTGAAAGTTATAATTTGCTCTTGTTGAATGTTTTCTGAATATCCAAGGGATTTTTTTCCTTGTAATTGGCATAATTCAGGGTTATTTATTTGTCTGTTTGTTTGTTTTAAAGTAGATACCCAGAAGAGAACTTCAAATCTTGATTGTAAGTACTTTTCCCTATGTAATATATTGTAGTGTTTTCTTTCAGATTAGAAGCAGCAAAAGATGATTATAGAATTCGTTGCGAAGAGTTAGAAAAGGAAATTGTAGACTTACGGCAACAAAATGAAGAATTAACAAATCTGGCTGAAGAAGCTCAATCTCTCAAAGATGAGATGGATGTATTAAGGTAAATAATTTTTAATCCTTTAGGTTATACACTTTCTGATATAGGTTCATTATCCGTTGATTAAAATGGATCCAACATTGCTTTCATTCAGTAATTTTTATAGCTGCCCATCTCAGTCAGTGATTCTGGTCAGCTTACAATTCAAAAAATACATTACAGTTAAAACCATTAAAACACTAAAAACATCCAGATTAAATATACATAGGAGCAAGATACTTGGGTAGTTAGCAATACAGCCAAGAAACCAGGGCCTCTTAACACATTCAGCACCCCAGTTATGGGAACATAGCCTGGTTTTTAAGGCCTTATGAAAGACTAACAAGGATTGGGGCCATTCCAATCTCTGAAAGGAGGATGTTCCATAGAGCAGGGGCCACTGTGGAAAAAGCTCATCTTTTGGTTCACATCAGTCAACATTCTGGCTGATGGGATCTGCAGCATGCCCATTCTGCTTGATTTAGTTGGATAGGTAGAGACTCTTAGAAAAAGATGATCCCTCAGAAACCCTGCCCCTAAAGTTGGCTATGCTCAGTAACACAATTATTACATGTGATGTTCCCTGAAAATTGTCTAGTAGCTCCAATTAATATTAAGTACTATAGTAAGCAAGATCACTAACACCAATGTAAACTTATTTGGATACTTACTTCCAAGTTAAATCACTGTAAGAACTGGACATGGGGTTTTTAAAGTTGTACTGCTGGACCCCATCTTAATTTTTTTGGATAGTAGCTGTCCATTTATTGTGGCCTGAGAAGTTTTATATAATGCTGTATATTATGTCTTAATTAATTTGTTATGAATTCACCTTTTTAATTCCTTGCCAGCTGCTATGAGATTTTAGATAATGAATTGGCAAGTACTCTAGGAACACATAAGATTGTCTAGAGTGACCACTCCAACTTTGGAGGCGTTCCTCCAAATACAAAAAGAAAAAGGAGATTTCTTGTTGTCTGTTTCCAAGGGGATTGAGGTCCCAATACTGGAAAGTCCCAATGTGCCATGACTGAATGCAGTCAGGTATACACTGTCTTCAGTGAAGATCAAGAATTGCTGAATGTATTTTCCTCTCCCATTTCCCTGCAAGTAGCACAGCTTTAATATTTACTTAAAACAGATGAATCTAAGGCTACTCTTCCAATAAACTGAAATATATTTAAAAAGAGATTCTAAAAATTGAGTCTTGGCAACACTTCTCTTTCCAGGCACAATTCTGACAAAGTAACCAAGTTGGAAAGCCAAGTACATTCATACAAAAAGAAACTAGAAGATCTTGGAGATCTTCGGAGGCAAGTAAAACTTTTGGAAGAGAAAAACACAATGTACATGCAAAACACGGTGAGCTTGGAAGAAGAACTGAGGAAAGCCAATTCAGCTCGTAGCCAATTGGAAACATATAAGAGGCAGGTGAGCACAGGAATGAACAAAAATACAATTTGACTGTCTATATTTCTATATATTTCCTATGTCTCTTAGTTTGATCAATATGGAGCATTTTGAAGCTTCTACTTAACCTAACAGGAAAAATATTGTTATGTCTGAATTCAGCATAGAATTTAAAAGATTAAAACATTGTAAATGAATTTAACCAGGTTTGAGTTACCATTGAAATGCCATAGATGTAGATTTGAATAAGTCTAATGAGAAGCTGAAGAGAAGAGGAGAGGAAGGAAGAAGAAAGTGTCAAAGGTTGCTGTGATTTATGTTTATTACCGGCTCTTAATGAAGGTTTTTCACTTTTATATTGATACATTGTGATCCTTCTTGCTATTGCAGGTGGTTGAACTTCAAAACAGATTGTCTGAAGAATCCAAAAAAGCAGACAAGCTAGAATTTGAGTATAAGATGCTGAAAGAAAAAGTAGATAGTTTCCAAAAAGAAAAAGATGTATGTAGTCAACATATAAATCTTGCTGTTTCCTTTTATATTTAAAATATTGATAATTAAACTGGCTATTTTAAATATTGCCTATATATCTTTATTATGCATGTGTAGTCAGCTGTCTGAATTATTCAGTTTTCTACTGCTCTTTTTTTACTTTTCTTTTGATCTTGACTTTTTTATCATCTTTTAAAAATATCCTCTTCCACTTGAGGATTCAGTGATACAATTTGTTTTTAGTATATTTTCTTAATTAATTCTCAATTAAAAGCTTTGCTTTTTGGAATTCTTTGTGCTTCCCTTTTCTCTATTGATTTTGTGCAAGGTTGCACTACTGTTTTATGCAAATTTGTGGGTTTGCCTGACAGATAATTTAATTAATTTGCTGGTTGAGTTAAAATTAAGTAATCACTTAAAGGAAACAGATAATGTTGGGAAACAGGACTGTATCGTTATGAAGCTATGCTTGACTAATATAAAATCATAATTTAGATTTATTTATATACCTGTTGTGTTTTCTTCTGTTTTCTCTTTATTTGGCTTTACATATCATGTTAATGTGTATACTTTCAGATCTAGGTTATCATGTTTGTCTTTTATTTCAAGTAAAAAAATATTTCTGTTTCATTTTCTTTATCTCAGATCTCATGATAAAGTTTGAAATCTATATCTGTGTCTATTCAGCTAGATTATCTTTCCCTATAATCCATGTAAAGATATTATAATAAATTGAGCAAGTAGAGAATTTAGTTGTTCATTAGCCCAGGAATAACAAAAAGTTTTGTGATGGGCTAGTGTACTTAAGCAAGCATTGCTCTGTTGATAAACCATAATGTACTGCAGTTCTTTTTTACGGTTGCTTCTGTAATCATGAAAATCCACATATCAGTTGTTGACTTTTCACCTAGTTTTTGTTGACTTGCTTCCATTAATATGGAACATTGTAGCAATATGATTCCTGCTAACTTTATCATTAATATTTTCTAAGATTATTGTTAAAAGTTTTCATGGATTTTAATAGCTTTCCACCAGAAATATTGGGCCATATATATAATTAAATATTCCTTCCCATTTTATGACTCCAATCTGTTATATACTTCAGAAATATTAGTTAGCTTATTTTCCTTTGAATAATAATATATTTTAGAATTCTAAGTATGTAATTGTAAAATATTTATATGTGTGAGTGCTTGTGAAATGCCATCTGAACATGAACAAACAATGTGATGCAGTGATGATTTACAATCTGTTCTCACAGGGCCACTTCACTATCCCTGCGGTCATGTAATCACAATTCAGCTACTTGTCAACTGGCTTGCATTTAAAACTGGTTGTGATTTGTGATCTTCCCAGATGGTTTCTGAGGGAAAAAAAAGTCAGTTGGAGAAGCTGGATTTCCTTAATGACTGTGGTAATTCATTTAACAATTGCAGTAAAAATGATTGTAAAATCATGGCCAGTGACATGATGCACTCACTTTATAATCATGACTGAAATTCCGGTCCCAATTGTGAGCATAAGACAAGAACTATCTGTAACATAACTTCATCCTTTATGAACTGTATACTGGAATAGTGAAATATTTTTCTTTTTAAACTCTGTAGCGGCTAAGGACAGAAAGAGATTCTTTAAAGGAAACAATTGAAGAGATCCATTGTATAAAAGCACAAGAAGGACAACTAACTACTTCAGGTAAGATTCTGGAAATGCAATGGTTTGTGAGAAAATTATATCCCTTATTAAAACTTGCAACACTTTTTCCATTTTCTTCCTCTTGTTGGAGTATTGAAAGGAATAGTACTTACTTAGGAACTATTTATCATGTAATTTGTTTAGTGAATGTTGGAGTTGCTTAAGTAAGAATTAAGACAAATCGCTATTTACCAGATTGCAAATTTTTATTACAGACTTGAAAAGGTATATATTTAGGGAAATTTTAAGAGACGATAATGTTTTTTTTTAATGTATGTATGTATGTATTTGATTGATTGATTGATTAATTGATTGATATTGCCGCCTATTCGCCCATGGTGACTCAAGGTGGCTTACACAATGTAAAATCATATTTAAAACAAAAAATAAAAATAAAAACAATAAGAACTAACAAAAAGAATCAAATAAATTAATAAAGTACAATAGAATAAAAAAATTTTGGGGAAAAAAGCAAAACAAAACAAAAACCAACTTCCACCCCCGCACCTTGATGACAGCAGGTCACACTAGCCATTTAATGGGTTTCATCCCTCTCTGGGTTCCCCAGGTCCACTGGCAAAACCAGGACTTCAGTGCCTTTTGGAATAGTATTAATGAGAGGGCCATTCTAATCTCTGGGGGAATGATGTTCCAGAGAGACGGAGCCACTACTGAGAAGGCCCTTCTTCTAGGTTCCACCAGGTGTATCTCCCTCAGGGGTGGGACCTGCAGCATTCCCTGCCTCATTGCTCTAATGGGTCAGGTAGATGTCACTGGCAAGAGATGTTTCCTCAGATAACCTGGACCCAAGCCATGAAGGGCTTTAAAGGTGACAACCAGCACCTTGAATTGCACCCAGAAGCAATTTGGCAGCCAATATAGCTTCTGAAGGAGAGGTGATACATGTATATACCGGGGTCTGCATAAAACCATGTGGGCTGCTGCATTTTGCACCAACTGGAGCTTCCAGATGCTCTTCAAGGGCAGCCCCATGCAGGGCATGTTGCAATAATCAAAATGGGAAGTGACCAGAGCATGAGTGATTGTGAGTAGGGACCACTGATCCAGGAAAGGGTATAACTGGTGCACAACCCGCAGTTGCGCAAAGGCCCTCCTGGCCACGACCACCACCTGCTCTTTGAACAGGACTTGTGAGTCCAGGAGAACCCGCAGATTACGCACAGGATCTATTTGGGGTAGTGCCACCCCAGCCAAGACTAAAGGTGGTAATTTTCCCTGAACCAATGAACCCCAGACCCAGAGCCACTCAGTCTTGCATGGGTTTAGTTTGCTCCCCATCCAGCCCCTAACAGCCTCCAGGCATTGCGAGAGGGAGGACACAACAACACTTAACTCACCATGGGCCGAGACATACAGCTGAGTATCATCAGCATATTGGTGATACCTCAGTCCATGGTGATGGATGATCTCACCCAGCAGTTTCATACAAACGTTGAACAGGAGCGGAGAAAGCACCGAGCCCTGCGGAACCCCATAAAGCAGTGGGTGAGGCTTGGATCTCTCCCCTCCTATCAACACTGACTGAGAACGGCCGCAGAGGAAGGAAGTGAACCAAGACAGCACAAGGCCTCCCACTCCCATCCCCTGAAGTCGTCCCAGGAGAATCCCACGGTCAGTGGTATCAAAAGCCTCCGAGAGGTCAAGTAGAGCAAGGATGGATGCACTACGCCCATCCCACTCCCACCAGAGATCATCCAAAAGTGCAACCAATGCTGTTTCTGTCCCAAATCCAGGCCTGAATCCTGACTGGTAGGGGTTGAGATAATCTCTTTCATCCAGAAATCTCTGGAGCTGCTGCACAACCACCTTCTCAACAACCTTCCCCAAAAAGGGAAGATTGGAGACAGGTCGGAAATTATCCAATCGGGTGGAGTCCAGCGATGGCTTCTTAAGAAGAGGGCGGACCACAGCCTCCTTAAAGTGCTGGGGCACTGTCCCCTCCTGTAGAGAAACATTAATCACTGCCAGAATCCACCTGCCTGTCACTTCCTGGGAAGCTTTTAAAAGCCAGGAGGGACATGGGTCTAAAATACAGGTGCTCATGTGCATACTCCCTAGGATCCTGTCCACTTCGTCAGGAGCAACAAGGTCGAACCGTTCCCAGATAACAGAGCAAGGACCTGTCTCAGAAGCTTCCACCGGATCAGCAACCACGCCGGCATCTAACTGGGAACGAACAATTTTGTCTTCCAGAAAATCCACAAATTCCTCAGCGCGCCCTTCAGGTGGACCTCAATCTCCTCCTTCCCTAAGAGGAGACAGCTCACTTCAAAGAGGGTCACTGGACAGTTATCTGCATATGCAATTAGTGTGGAGAAGCATTTTGTCTCATGTTTTGCTATTTTTTTACTTTGAATTGCATGCTTAAATATTTATTGGGTTTGGATAGGAGAATTAAATTGAAAGAATTTTTTTACCTTTTCATTTACTATTCTATCCTGTTTAATATTTTTTTTCTTCTCCATTCCCTAAAAAGGATTATTACTTTTGGAAGGTCAAGAATCTTCTGACAGTTTGGCAACAGAAATTATTACTCCAGAAATAAAGTAAGATAAACATAAAATGTTTTGTATGATCACACATTTAATTTCATATATTACTAACATTTTATTAGGACTAAGACTAATAGTTCTCACTGATCTTGCCCAGTTTAAAATTTGATCTCCCTTTAAATTGACTGAAACAGACATGATATTCTTCTGATTAAAATCGGAATTCCGATTTTTTGGGAAATCGCCCACCCTCCTTCTTCTCCTCCTTCCCCTCCACTCGGAGGCTCCCTGAGTCAGGAGTTGCTACCGCTGGCGCGGCTCCAGTCCCGCGTTGCCTCAGGAAGGGAAAGGAAAAAAGGAAGAGCCGCGGCGGCACTTTGCAACAGCAGCAGCGGCACTGGAGGCTCAGGCGCAGCAGGTCCCTTTCCCTTCCCAAGGCAATGCAGGACTGGAGTCGTGCAGAACCACACCGGCGGTAGCAACTCCTGACAGCCCCAGACGGACACCTGAGCGGAGCCTGGGCGGTACGAGCGGAGGCCACTGAGCGGCAACAAAAGGGAGCTGGGCAGCCACAGACCATCCATCTCTCCATGCAACACGCCACCACCCGGCCCTGGCGAGGGAAAGCAGCGGGCGCTCCCCGGGCGGCGGCGGCAGCCCCATCCCCAGGGAAATGGCTGCCCAGCTCTGGAGCTGATCCACACATGACCGGCTGGAAAGGAAGGGTGTGTAGTGTTGGTGTTGTGTGTGCGATTTCTTTGGCCGGCCCCGATTTTTTTTTCAGAGGAGAATATCATGCCTGCTGAAAATGGGTTTAATCTTCCTCAGGCAAATATTTGAAAAGTAAATCTGTAGTAGGCCTGAATCAATTTAATCCTTCCTTGAATTTTACAAGAATTGTGAATGTACTTTTATCTCTTCTCCTCTTTTCATTTTAAAAAAAATGCATTCTCTTTGCTAAACTATTCTATTGAAGATCCTGTTGAATAGAAGGAGATGGGGAATTATATGGTCTATTTTATGTGAGCAGATTTACATAAAACAGACCAAAATTGATATTTACTGTAACCTCACTCATTGAATTTGTTCAGTTTCTGTTATACTTTGTATTCTTCTCTGGAGCTCCCTGATGCACTTAAATGGAAAGATTGGAGTAATTGAATCAAGCTAGTATTAAAAGTACGTTTCTTAACTTTATGGGATTAGAGATAGTTTATAAAATATATCAATAAAATCATTAATTCATGTTAAACTGGAGTTAGTGAGAAAATAAATATCTTTATTTCTGCGGCTTTAAAAGTGTGAATTAGATAAGTTATACAAAAATTGAACAGCTTTTTGAAGAAAAGCGGGGGGAAATTCTGTTAGTTGACAGGAGTGGAAGAATGGAAATGAGAAGAGAGAATACAAGAATGGGAATGTATATAGGATGTTGTTATTTTTTTAATACAAGTTTTATTAATTTTTTACAACAAACACATAAAACATAACATAAAAACATCATCATTCTTCATAAATTTACAAGCAGTGTATCGGTTGGTTTACCACTCCTTTTTGTGCATCCATTTCATAGTTATCATAATAATTATGTTGCATTATAACTCATATCATCAATCAACAACCATATATCCCAATATCACTATTGAACAATCATTTGACTGTAATTTAACTAATTCATACTTAAGCGAGATAACTATAGTTGAATTAATTTATTTTATAACTGATCATAAAATCATACCAAATCTATCTTAATAAAATATTCTTAAAATATTATCAAAACCAAAAAGAAAAAAAATGCATATTCGTTATATCCTAGGTTTCCAAATATTCTATTATTATATTGTACTATCTAACCATTGATAAAAAAGATCCCAAACTTCATAAAATTGTTTATCTTCTTGTTCTCTAATTTCAAATGTCAATCTGCTCATTTCAGCACATTCCAATATTTTCTTTATGATTTCTTCCTCTAATGGTATTCTCTCACTTCCAATTTTTAGCAAATACAATCCTAGCCACTGTTAATGGAATGTATGTAGGATGTTGATGCATATAGGAAATCCTCATTTAGTCACGACAGTTGATATTGGAAAATTGGTCCTTAAACAGCATGGACATTAAATGAAACTGGCTGATAATTAGAACTTACTTAAGCTTTCCTTTGCTTTACACATCTTTGAAGGTTGTAAATGAGAAGTTTGGTCCTAAGGTTACCGTATATACTCGAGTATAAGTCGACCCGAATATAAGCCGAGGCACCTAATTTAACCACAAAAAACTGGGAAAACTTATTGACTCGAGTATAAGTCGAGGGTGGGAAATGAAGCAGCTACTGGTAAATTTCAAAAATAAAAATAGATGCCAATAAAAACTTTCACTAGGACAGTTGAGAATAAGTTTGATGTTCATAATTTCCTCTTTGAAAGAGACCAGTAAATAGGGAACAAGAAGATGAAGAAAAAGAAGTGTGTTTTTTCACACTTTTCACACTGAAGTGAACAAAAATGGCATCATAGGAACAAGCTTATTCTCAGTCCAAAGGTTTGTTTCTGATTTCTTCCCTGATTTAAGGGAAATTTGGGAAACGATCTCACTATCATGAAAGGTTTGATTGATTCACTAACCCAAAAGATGATGATGATGACAGTGGTAGGCAGGAGTCACTCTCTCCCTTGCAAGAAAAAACCAAGAGCCGTTCTTATGATATCTCTCTCTCTCTCTCTCCCCCTCCTCCCCCTCCTCCCAAGTGGACTGAAAGCAGCTGGAGCTGAGGAAATGAAGCTGAGTGGAGCGACCTCAGCTCGCATTGCTTTCTCAGCCTAGAGCTCAGAAAAGCCTCCCCCTCCTCCTCCCCCTCCTCCCGAGTGGACTGAAAGCAGCTGGAGCTGAGGAAATGAAACTGAGTGGAGCGACCTCGGCTCGCGTTGCTTTCTCAGCCTAGAGCTCAGAAAAGCCTCCCCCTCCCATGCTTAAAAGTTGCAAAGGAAACACGGAAGCAGGGAAGCGGCTGCCCAGCTTCGGAGCTCCACACCATTTTTTTTCAGAGGGGAATCTGACTCGAGTATAAGCCGAGGGGTTTTTTTTCAGCACAAAAAATGTGCTGAAAAACTCGGCTTATACTCGAGTATATACGGTACTTTTTCATCACCATTGTAACTATGAATGATCATTGCAGTTGCTAAACAAAGACTACCTATACAAATTGAAAAGGAATGAATCTAAAACCATCATTCATGCGATTATTTATAGTGAAAAATTGTTTTATGGTTAAAGATTGGTTTAGTGAAGAATGCAAGGGTGATGAAAATTTCTGACAAGCCATTTTTTTGCCTTGGGAGTGAGCATGTGAGAAAATCAATGTGAAAGATAATCTAGGTTTGTTTATAGAGAAAGAGTGAAAAGGGAAGAACATGGATGGGTGGAACTAATGAGATCTTGAAAAAGAGAAGAGATAACACAGACAGTATATGAAGTAGTGCGTGGATATGATGGAAGCAAAATTTGCAAGGATAATAAGACTGGAGAAGTACAGCAATGATGTCAACTGGATTAAGCTATAGCGGGAGAGGGCTAAAAGTTTGTGACTCTTTGACTTTTTCATTATTTCTGCATACATATGATCTAACACAAGGCCTAAAATTAAATTGTTTATTTATTGAGAAAAATGATCCAAAGTAGATTGATGCTGTCCAATTAATGTAGGATGGTTACTTCACAATGCATACTTTCTATAGTGATGGTATGAATCTTTCCCAGAGAGTGACACTATTTCATTAGTCCTGCTTTGTTTCTCAAGGGAAAAGCTTATTCGCCTTCAACATGAAAATAAAGTGCTAAAACTTAACCAGGAGGGGTCTGACAATGAGAGGATTGCCTTGCTACAGAGTTTCTTGGATGATGCCAATCTGAGAACGAATGAATTAGAAACAGAGAACAGGTAAGAAGGTGCTGTTTTTCTCTTAGACTAGTGGGGTGGAAGTGGATTGGAACCACTTGCTTCTACTTTAAAGATAAAAACAACATTTTTTAGCTGGGACTGCATTAATGTCTGAAGACTTCAAGGATGTATTGGAGTGATGAGGTAATACCAGAGTGAGGGTCAGAAAGTTTCTTATTCAAAAGATGTGTTAAGCCTAATAGAGGCTTTGCTATATGTACCTTGTTATAATTTCTGCAGCAATATATTATCCATTGCAGTTTTACTGGGCCTGTTGCAACTTCACCAGAGCCCCTTTCGCAAGGATGCTTCAAGTTGACCCAGGATGGCCTTCATGGCTACTATAACGGACCTGTGATACAAGGCCACGCCATATTTCGCCCATTCCTAGCAATCCCTTACTTTGCCCTGTTACCACTGTCACAATATAGACATGGGCTTGTAGTTTGAAAGACTTTGAGGCCATCAGAAGAGCAAGAACCAGAACTTTGTATCTCCCTAGACATCCAAAGCAGTAAAAGAGGAAGTAAAGAAGAAGGGAAAAAGAAGACGACTATATGTACCCAGTTTTGTGGTGGTTCCATTTGAAGAACTCAAGAAATTGCATTGAAAAACATCAATAGTTTGGCAGTATTTTAGCAGTATGATCTTGAACTGCTCGAGATGTTGGAAAAATGAGAAGTAGCACGGAGCCTATGGCAGCAAACTAATCAACTTCATTAAAAAAAAAAACCCACTATATTTCACAGTCTGTGATTTGCTTAATACATATTTGTGACTTCATTGATGAGGAAGAGACTTAGTGTTATTGCTTCATTTGAAGGACAGTAGAATGTGTGCTAATAAAATAAAAGCTTGAGGCCATTATTTCCACAAATATTTCTAAACACCCACAAGATCCTTGATGATTCTTTTAGAACAACAAACCCTTCATTGCTACTTAAAAGTTAAATCTTGTTTCTTATTTCTAGGCTTGTAAACCAGAGATTGATTGAAGTGCAATCTCAGGTTGAAGAATTACAGAAGTCTTTGCAGGAGCAAGGATCAAAAGCTGAAGATGTAAGTGAAAAGATATAAAAATACATGGCCCTAAATTTCTAGTGACCCCTATTTTGCTGCTAATCATATTAATTTTTCTGACAAATTTAATTACCTTTGTATATAAAGGTAAAGTAATGTCATTTTCTATTTCTATGCTTTTTAATTGATGAACTGCCTACCTCCTGTCTCCCTACCCTCTTGATAATTTCAAAAGGAAAGCTGGTGGTTAAAAAAAGTCTAACATTTGCATTCAGGTCTCTGTCAGAAATCTGATGGGATAGTCAAAGGAACAGCTGGGATGAGATGGGATGGGATTGGAGTAGATATTTCCAGCTAGAGACTCGAGTGGCATCCAGCTTTAAACCTATACAGGACAGGTGGCAGCAGTAAAAATTACAGCTTTCTGGGTAGCTAATAATTTTCTTGATATAAATATTCTTTTTCTGATTTACTGGCAACATATATCAATGTAATCCAACATTGATTTGCAGCATTGGAGCCATGATAACATGAGGGTGCTATTTTCCCTTCCAAGAATGATAAACGCATCAGAGCAAATGAAACTGATAAATGGCTTAATATGTTCACAGCACAAGACTACCATAAATGCTGAGACTCCCAATAGCCCCCCCTTTAATTTTGTGAACAAGCAGTTTTATTTTTGTACATTGTACGACTGATCATTACTGAAATAATCATCATTTTAAAAACTAACTTATTATGCAAATAAGAACCTGATGTTTTGGATAAAATATATTGTAAGCATTTTGTCGGTCTCCATCATAGACTATATTTTACATTCAGCAGACTGTTACTACATATTGCATCCAAAACTTGTCCATGCAAAAAAAAAAAGGTTGGGATTATAATAATCCCTTTTTTACTATTCTCTATTTGAGTTCATATTTTCATAAAGTTACCTTGTTTCTTGTAGCATCTGCTTTGAGTATGAACGCTCACTCCTATCCTTAACACCCCTTTGTGATAGTTTTTCAGAATTCTCTAGAGGACGAGATAGGAGAAAGAAACCTTAGAGAGCACAGAAAGAGAAGATAATGTGCATGCTGTGTGAGAATGCCTTGCTTTAATTGTATATTCTTCAGAAAAAGATACTAAATAGTTTCCTTCTGTTGGCTGCTGTTCACTTCATACTAAACTGTCGCCTCTGTCTCTTGGCATGGGTCTCTGCACAAGGCTATTGTGAGTATGGCTTCCTATTTATCTCAACCTGCTCTGAATCAGTCTCATTTGTGACTCAAATGTTTAAAAAGAGAACATTTAATTGGACAGGATTTTCATTCTTTTTTGCATGCTATTTGCTATCTGTTTGTTGTTTGATTATTTTTGTACGTGTTGTGCTTCTGGCAGCTTCTACACAAGTTTGTGGCATGTTTTCCTATAAACAGGTATACAAATGATTGGAAATGTCTGAGGTTGCACCTGAATTAAAAGTTTAATCCTTTAGGGGTTTCCTCAAATTATTTCTCAAAATGACATGGACCTTGTATTTATATTTAGTTGAGATTGTATAAATTTTACAGTATAAAATTCCTTTATACTATAGGAATTGATGTGAAATACTAGTGCAAGTAATCAGATAATTACGAATCATACATGCACATTTTTCCTCTTGTGTTTTCATACTATGGAAAAGGGCTTTGGTGTTGTCATATGTGAGCTACCCCAAATACATACATTGTTGAGTTTGTTGGATTGATTTTTACCAAATCTGCCAGGCACTCCTGGTGATTTAAATGCGGAGCACTTAAAATAGCCTTGGAAATACGTATATCTCATCCATAAAACATCCTCTGTAAAATTTCAAAAGACATTTTAGCCTATAGTCCCAGCTATAATACTGTTAAATTGTATTATATTTACAGTTCTTTCATCTCAGTCTGGAGATAGTTTTTGGGAGCGAATCAGTCATGTTTCTTTGTCTCTGGAAAAGAGATAAAGGAAACATAACTCTTGTTGATTTTGCTTGAACTCTTAGTGGCTTTTGACACTGTTGACCCCAATATGCTCCTGGATTATGTCTGTGAGTTGAAGATTAAGGGCACTGTGTTAAACTACTTGCAGGGATAATTTCAGAGAAGGTGGAATAGATTGGGTGACTGCCTTTACAGCCTGGTAGCTTTTGTTGTGTCCTCAAGCGCTTTTTAATAGCTATACGACAACTGCTGGGGACAACTAGATGTCAACAGTGTGTTGATGACATTCGGTCTCCTTGTTGTAGAAATCGTGCATATTCTGAAGCAGTATCTGGATGTGGTAATAGAGTAGATGAATACTAGTATAAGTAGTCCTTGATTTACAACAGTTCATTTAATGACCGCTCCAAGTTGGCAGCAGTACTGAAAAAAAGTGACTTATGACCATATTTCACACTTATGACCTTTGTAGCATCCCTGTGATCATATGATCAAAATTCAGATGCTTGGGAACTGGTTCCTACTTATGACTGTCGCTGTGTCCCAAGGTCACGTGATCACTCTTTGCAACCTTTTGACAAGCAAAGTCAATGGGGAAGCCAGCTTCACTTAATAACCGTGTTACTAACCTATCAACTGCAATAATTCACTTAACAACTGTGGCAAGAAATGTCATAAAATGGGGCAAAACTCGCTTAACAAATGTCTCGCTTAATAACTGAAATTTGGGGCTCAATTTCAGTCATAAGTCGAGGACTACCTGTAAAATAAAAACTGATTCTGAACAAGATGGAGGTTTTGGATTGGGTGGCTCCTTGATTCACAGTTGGAGCATTTAATCTATTATGAATGGGGTTTCACTCCTTCAGAAAGAAAGAAGAGCTTCTAAAGTTATCATCATCAGTGGAGATCCAGGTGACCTCTGTGGTTAGAGTTATTGCTCTTCGGTGATATTCATATTATGTCCTCTTCTTGCACAGGCATACTCATTCACATGCTTGCAACTTCATACTTAAATTATAGCAATGTCCTCCTCAGTATGGGTCTGCCCTTTTATTCGGTACACGTTGCATCAGCTAGGTTGCTGAGTGACGCCTGTAGCTATGCACATATTATGGCTCTTTTGAAGCAGCTGTATTGGCTGTCAGTTAGTGGTTGAACTATTTTCAAGGTTTTGGTCATGACAGACTAACCCCTCAATAACTTGACCCAAGTTGTCTTCATGTTACTAGACTGGGTTAGTCACTGAAATCGTCAGGCGTTACCTTGCTCTGTGAACCAAGAGTTGCTGAATATTGGGGGTGGAGGAGGGGCTTCTCTGTGACAGCACCGATGTCCCTTTGGGGGGAAGCCCCTGACTTAATAATCTGTAGAGCTCACTCTTTCATCCAACCCTTCTCAATTTGAATGATGGAAAGAAAAAAAAAAGTCTTTTTCTGTGTCTTTAAAGGACTCCTTTTTTTAAAGAATACTATTTTATATTATTTGCATTGTTTTAAGTATTTTTAATTATTTGTACTGCTGTTTTTATTATAAATTACTCTTAGATGCTTTGGCATATGAAGAGATAGATAAATACCATGAATTTGCATGTAAATACATAAGGAAGGAAATTAGGCAGCCTAGTTCTTTTCCCTATAAAGAATGTCAATCATGCTTCAGTTAAAAGTATTTGATAAAAATATACAGCTTTGTTTGTTTCAAGTAATTCTTTTTTATTTCATTTATAGTCAGTCATTCTGAAAAAGAAACTTGATGAACATCTGTAAGTAATAAAAATATTCCTCCTGTTTTCATAATAAATATGTTTATTTTATGGAGAATTATTAGGATTGAATCATTTAAAATTGTTAAGTATATTAGTACTAATTCTGTGACTCTTATCTCCTGCTGCGAATCTATATAGCATGTGTTCTTAGTTTAATAAAATTATTTTGCAGGGCTCAGAAATAATATTCAATAATTTGATAAAATGATTTGATTATAATTTGATAAAATGTTTAAAACATAGTTTGAAGTAGGAATTTTCTTATTGCATAAGTAAGCAAGCAGAATTGATACAATTATTAATTTAAAGTAATAATATCTTTGTAAGAAGTCAGTCGTGAGTGGAATGGAAGTGAATATGTTATCGCCAAAGTCTTGTCAACTCATACTGGCTATTTAAGAAAGAGAGATGTGTAAATATGGGATTGGTGTGGGATAAAGTGTGTGTGAGCTTTTATATGTTTATGTGCATTCACTCTCCCCCTTCCTCGCCCCAATACTTAAACATACCTGCTGGTGCTAGGAATTAGTTAATAAGCTACTTTAGTTCTGGGGCAGATGGACTTGCAATTTTATTACCGTAATTATGTTGTTGGTTTGAGCTCCGAGCTTGGCCATTTGGTTGCAAACAGTTTTGTCCCCATTCATGTCTCCTCAAATGGGACAAAACATTTGCAACCAAATTGCCAAGCTTGGAACTCAAACCAACAACATAAGTACTGACTGAGCTACTAATATTCAAAGACATTTCAGTTCAATTAATTTATTGGTATGATAATGATAACTTGTACCTCTTAACAGAAAGGGTATTTCTAATTAATGTTTTGACATTTAATGATGAGGTTTGTTAACAGTATTTATTATCCCTCTGTGTGTATATAGCCTTAACATATTTGTATATAGTACTTTAGTATACTATACTTGTATATACAAACCTTTCTTTTTTTTATGGTTGTAGAATAAAGTTCCAAGCCATACAAATATGCAACCATATATATGGATAGAAATTTATCTACAGGATTAATTGCTAATACATATCAGATAAATGGCTAAGAGAGATTAGCAGATCTAATGAAACCCTGAGTGTCCTTACAGCCATCATGACTGAATGTCATAATTGGACTAGGGCACCTTATTAGGAGCCATACTAAACAATGTTGAAAACCTTAGAAGAAGAGAACTGAATGAAAATGCAGGTTTCTCTTCTCCTGCAGTAGCCTACCCAGGGCCTCTCTCCAAAGTTCCCTTGCTTTCCAAAGATAACCCAGTAATTTGCTGGGTACCCCAAAACAGCTCTTTAGGGATCTCTGTGTGCAGAGCTGATTGTTACCTTATATTGGCCTCTTGCTCCCCTGCTAATGATGATGGCTTGCAGCCTTCTTACTGAATTCTCCTTCAACCATTTGTTGGTTCCCAAGGACAGAATTTCTTCCTCATAGGCTTATCAACAGAAACGGAACTAGGCGTGGTCCTGGTTCCTCCACTTTTCATCTTTCTCAACATCTTTTTTCATTTAACATTCTCAGACCCAGCATAAATCATCTGTAGCCACATCCACAGTCTCTAAAGTTCACATTCCCTTGTCTCTTTACTTTCATTACTTTTTCCTTCATTTCACCTAATTCTGAGGATCCTCAGTGTCCCAAAGCAAAAATCAGAACAAACATAACTAATAGCTAATACTAGTTTCTGACAAAACTCTATTTCTTTGTGGAAATCCACAATTAATAGTATCTTGATTTCTTCTCTCTTTAATGTTAATCCAATTAAGAGTGACACAGCAGTTGTTTTATGTGTAGATTCTTTTCTTTTTTGCAGAGAAAAGCTGCATGAAGCTAATAATGAGCTTCAGAAGAAACGGGAAATCATTGAAGATTTAGAACCCCGTTATAACAATAGTTGTGAGTAGCTCTTTTTATTTCAAATGATTTAATTGCAACTGATTTTATTTTTAAAGCTCAAAGATATTTGCTTATACTCCCCCAAAACTGTGAATACACAGCTCTTATTCTAAGACTTAATGTTTCAGCTAGTTTCTATGTAGTATTTATTATTGTTAAAGAAATAAAACTTGGTTAATTGTTCCTTTATTATTGGGGTCATAGAGTAGCACATGCATTGAATGTAATTCACTCAATAGCAGAAATGAAATATACATAAACGTCTCTGTTTTCTTCTTTTAACATCTTGCAATACATAGAGACTTCTTTGGAAATTATAATGCTTAACTGACAACCATTCATTTAGTGACCTTTCACAGTTAACAGTGTCGCTAAAAAAAGTGACTTATGACCATTTTTGACACTTATGACCATTGCAGCAGCCTTATGGTTGGTTACAAACATCACAGTTTGGATGCTTGGTAACTGGCATGTATTTATGATGGTTGCAGTGTCCCGGGGTCATATGATCACCTTTTGCGACCTTCTGATAAGCAAAGTCAGTGGGGAAGCCAGATTCACTTAACAACTGCAGTGATTCACTTAACAACTGTGACAAGAAAGATTGTAAAATGGGGCAAACCTCAAAAATTGTCCTGCTTAGCAACATAAAATTTGAGTTCCATTATGGTCGTAGGTCAAAGACTATCTCTATGGTTGCTCTTGGGCAATTCTCAAAGTAGATTTTTGAACATTACTTACAACCATTCATTTAATAATGGTTTGAAGTTATGACAGCCTTGGAAAAAGTGGTTTATGGTCCACCCTTGAAAGCATTACCTCAGATGTTATCTGATCTCAGTTTGGGCACTTAGCAACTGGCTCACATTTACAACAATGGCAATGTCTTGTTACATGAGCATGATTTGTGACTTTCTCAGCCAGTATGCAGTCAAGTTTTGCATGATAACAATGTCAAAAATGATGGTAAAATTGGGTCTAGTAATGTGACACTTTACAACTGTATTGAATTACAGTGGAAATTCTGATCCCAATGGTGGTTTTAAGTCAAGGATTACCTTTATGCATTCACTGTAAATATGGCTTTGGTTGTAAGGCAAGGCTGCCACGCACATATTTGCTTAATGTAGATGCCATCCACTTCTACAGAAATGGGTAATTATCTACCTCCAGTTGGGTTTCACCCGGTTTTTAGAATTCCTTGTAGTTACAAATATATATTCTAATGTTTAAATTTCTTCATTGTATTTTATCTGATTTATAATCTGCTGTTCAGTATGTCTAACATCTCAAAACTCTTAAACCTTTGCACTATTCTAAAATGTAATATCTTCTCCAAATAAAGCACTCAAAATAGAAGAATTGCAAGGAGCTTTGTGTAAAAAAGAAGACGAAATGAAGGTAATGGAAGAACGATACAAAAAATATTTGGAAAAAGCTAAAAGTGTAAGTATTTCATGTTTCGCTAACATTGTCCTCCCTCTACAACTTTGACAGAGTCAAATGATGCTAACATGATATAGGATAGCTAATAATTAGCCTATGAACTGCACCTTTCCCTGCTTTATATTACATTGTCTTATTGTTTCATTTAAACCTATTTTCAAAATAATTAAAACCCAAGATGACTAGATAGATATAAATGTGTGTTTATGCTTGTGTCTGTAGTTAATATATGTATAAAAAAAATAGAACTTCTAATCCCCAAATACGTTGACTACCATGAGAAATTGGTGAATGAATAGAGCCCAATTTGTTATTAATATAATTATATTGATGCTGATAGATACTTATATTGATCCTTGAATGGCAAGATAATTTATTTATGAACTGTCACTTCCAGCTTCTGTTATTTAACTGTTCCTCTATCACCATTTGCTGCACAACTATGTATTTTTTTTGTGAATTTTGGTAAGGGCTGAACAAGGAATGGTCCTCAAAGGTATCTTCCCTTTCACCTGCCACATTTAACAATGAGAATTTCAACTGCTGGGTTGAGTAGAATTTATCTCAGGATGTTCTACTGCTTGATTAGTGAGAATTCTAAACAGGAGATCTTCAGCAAGCCAGGTCCAAAAGCATAAATTAAACCAAATATGGAATTACTTGGCTTTGAAGATTCATTGTAAAAGAGAGTGAGAAAACATGAGAGCCAGCAAAACCAGAATGGGTATATAGTAAAGGTAGACTGTGAAAAAACAGATTTCCCTTTGTGATGAATAGGTCAGCCATCATTTGCTATTCTATCTTAGCTCACAAGGCATTTCCTTAGTTATCCTGATGACTTCCATAATGGATACTTCGTTTTCAACTTGCTTGATTCATGTTGCATTCTTATTGTGATTCCTGTTGTTTTCCCATAAACTTGTCTAAAATTCAAGGTATTTTCTTTACCACATTTTTTTATTATTTGTAGTCTATTTTTTCCCATTTTCAAAAATTTTGTCAAATTTATTGCCCTAAACTGAATATTTTGATGGAATTAGATTATTTGATTGTCATATCAGTTGATCTTCTCAGCAATGGCCACAATTCTTTGTTTCAATTATTCTGCAGTCTTTGCAATTCCTTTGTTATCCAGGTTGTACATGCACAGGCTATTTTTAATTTTCTTATTCTTCAAATTTCTTTGCCTCAGATTTGACAAATTGCTCAAATCCATTGCAAATTTTCTTTTTCTTCAATGCTACACAAATTTTCCATTTAGGATTTGCTTTCTTAATGCCTTCATATTTTAAATTCCAATTCTTGAGTAGTTACATAGACTATGGCATACATCAGCTGGTTGATTTGGGTCATTGTTTCATTTGGAATATTTTTGACAGCTCCATTAATATTTGTTTCTATTTTAGCTGATTATTTTTAAAAAATTTTGACAAATGTATTCTTTGGCTTCTTTCATTCAGCTCATTTTCCCAACTAGCTCTTCATTAACCAATAGAGTTGGAAATTAATTAGTAACTTCAAGTTTCTTTTCTTTGTTGTTCTATATTAAGGTTTAGAGTCTTTTCATATTTTGTTTGTTGCTAATGCAAATTGGTATTTTTATTGGTAGTTCTAACTACACCTAAATTTTGAATAGCTTGGTTTTGAGTTGCTTCCAATTCAGCATTGATAAAGAACTTGTGTTTGAAAATTAATTCTGTTTGGTCCATAAACCTGTTTGTTAACCAAAAAATTGGATGTCTTTTCAAAATTGGTACATTCACATTTCAGTGTTTCTGATTCATAGAAACATTCCATAATTAAGTAGTTTTGAGTAGTAAGAGCTGTGGTGACACAATGGTTAGTATTGCAGGCTAACTTTGCTGACTGCCCGCAGTTCAGTCCTGATCAGCTCAAGGTTGACTTGACCTTCCATCCTTCTAAGGTCAATAAAATGTGGACCAAATTGTTGGGGGCAATATGTTGACTCTGTAAATTGCTTAGAGAAGGCTGGAAAGCACTGTGAAGTAGTATATAAAGTCTAAGTGCTATTTCGTCTTTCAACCAAATTCTTCACTGTCTGTTGCCTTCTCTTTGCCTGTCAGATCCCTGCCCTGGTTGCCTAGTAGAGGCAGCTGTGCTCTAGCACATGTTTCAGTGAATGTCCAAGAGTCATAGTATCCAGTGTGACTTTCATTAATCCAGGCAACATTCGATCTGGCATGAAATTCGAATTATAAATTCTCACCATACCAAATGGCTTTTTTGGAACACTTTTAGTCAGACTCTTCAGCTAAGATCTGTCTGATATGATTGTATCGTTCAACAGCGTCATGCAGGCCCTCCACACAATGAGCTACTCCTTGGAGGGATAATAATGATGGTTTTTGTTTTCATGACAAAATACTTTTAAGCTCCCATTGTTTGGTAATTAATTTCTTCTAATTTCTATCTTCTCCCTTTCCCTCCCTTCCCCTAATATATATTCATAGGAATATGAAGGAAGAGAAATCTAGGCTAGGTTCTTCATATGTTCCCAAGTATTTAAATTGACTATTTTAATAAACTTCGATCAGTTCTACCGTGTGGTAAAATGCTTATGCTGTTCATAATTCTATAAAACTAAAATTTATATATTTCTGGATGTTCTGTAGACTTTGTAAACTTAAGCAATTCTAAATAACTTGCCAAAGATATGCTGTCTCAATAATATAACACAACTTCTGCATGCAAAAGATCTTAGATTCAATCTTGCAGTCACCTGCTTAGCTCTTTTCCTCTCCAAAACCCTGGATTATTGCATCAATCAGAACAGATGGTTCTGGAGTAGATGAACAAATATTCAACTTGTGTTCCTATTTGGAGTTACCATCTTAGCCTGTGATTCTTCCTTTTGCAGGTCATCCGTACCTTAGATCCCAAACAGAACCAAGGTTCAGCACCTGAAATTCAGGCACTGAAGAATCAACTGCAGGAACGTGAGAGGATGTTCCATTCCTTAGAGGTAATTTTCTATGAAATTTGTGCTTATTTAAACCCAATTAAGCCTTGCTCAAAATCAGTAGATCTTATCTTGAATAAAAGCACACACAATTGAATCTTCTTGGCAATTACATTAAGCACATGAAAGACAACCATTATGTTTTTTATCTTGAGCTGTTCATCTGAAGTATGAGCTTCCATGATGAAAATTAATAACTGTATACAATTTCATGAATAATTTAAAATTCCACAGTTTGCCACCATTCCACACAACAGAAATGAAAATAGGGACTTGAGCGCTGAGCCCAGTATATTTCCATTATAGTATGCATGTGAAATCATGAGAAATACTTTTTTTTTCCCAATAGAAAGAATATGAAAAGACAAAGAGTCAAAGAGAAATGGAGGAGAGATACATTGTCAGTGCCTGGTACAATATGGTAAGTAGAGTTCAGATGATAAAATAAGAATGCCAGCAAAGTTTAATGAATTGCTTCACTTCTATAGTATGTTTTTCAGAACTAAATTGACATTTAGACTGCAAAGGTGATGTGTCCCCTAGTATCTTAATTGTTTGAAGAACATTGTTCTCTGTATAATACTCAGTTTTGAAAGATATTTTTCCGCTTCAACGCAGCCTCAAGATGTTAAGGAACGTATTGTCTGTATATTGATACAGTTCAGCCCTCATCCTATGTAACTGCCTCCTCAGCAAAAACTAAAATGAATACTGAGGAACCCTTTGGCATTGTTGTCTTGGAAGAGAGGTCCACTTTTGGAAGCAACCAAAGAGAACTGTTGTAAGGGGGCACCCAATTTAGAATAAGAAAATCAGAAAGGACCATGATTGATGTGTAGGACCTTCAAGAGAATCAGGAGGGTTATATTTCCCTGTCTGTTTTTTAACATAAGGGAGCTTCCCCAGGATGATCAAAGCATTCTTTCTTCTGAAAGACAGATGAAGTGTGTCTAAGACCATCCGCTTAATCCAAGAAAACCTGGATTTCTTTTATTGGAAATAGTTCAGCGGAGTGACCTAATAGGTTTGGCGAAGAATTAGTGCATCCTGGTTGCTTCCCGCACTAATACTGCATGCCTTTTCTTTTCATCTCTTTCTCTCTACAGGGGATGACTCTTCATAAAAAAGCAGTAGAAGACAGACTTGCTAGTACTGGTTCAGGACAGTCTTTCCTAGCTAGGCAAAGGCAAGCCACCAGCACAAGGAGAGCTTATTCAGGCCATGTCCAGCCAGCCACAGCAAGGTAGAGAGAGTCCTTGCCTTGCCTTTTAAATGGAAGCCATCCTGGAATCAAGACCTACTTCTGTTATAAGTGACTGTGTTTCAGGAAAACTTAGCCAGCACTCTTTCAGTATTGTCTCTTCATGTCTCATTTCCAGAAGAGAACTTTTCTTTTTAACTTTCTTCTTTTCTGGAGTCTTCCTTTCATCTTTTAATGTGCCAAAATGTTGAAAAAACAACCAATGGGAGGGTATTAATGGAATTTTTCCCATACCCCTTTTCATATGCAAGTATCATCTCTTAACAAAAGCCCTACAATGAATGAAAACAGATTTAACTTGTCCCATGGCTAAACGATATTGCATTCTTCCCAAGGCTACCGGTGCATTGAAAGAAATATGCCTCTTTTTCACACTAATTTGATCCGTTTGAATTGGGTAATGCAATTTGCAACGATGCTACATAGAAAGACGTGTAACATTACTTGCAAAGATTAGATAGACATGCTGGCAGAATTTGTAAGAACCCGATGAGACATGTTCATGAAATTGTCTGATGCTGCTGTTATTTCATTTCCTTTGGCTTTATCTGGTTGATTGTTTACAATGCTGCTTTTTTAAAAAAAATGCCCTCCATTACCGAGAAGTGTTTTTTTATAGGTCAATAAGAAGGATAAACCCATTTGACATTGGCGCTGATCTCTTCGGGTAGTTAAGATCATTCTCATATGTAAACTTGCTAACCGGTTGTGCTAAGTGATATTTCATGCCTGTGCAGTTATCGATCTATCAGAAGCAGGATTAGTGTTTCACTGATTCTGCAAGGGATGAATTCTGGTTTCTGAGCTATCGCACCCTTCTCAAACTTTTGGGATTAACTCAAGTTAAACAGTTCCATATGGATAGAAGTTTTGTTGAAGACTTCAGTAGAAAGATTCTTTTGCTTTTTGTTTTTCTAAATATAAGCTTCTGTTGACTTCTTAAGAATATCTCAAGAGCCTTGGCTCTTTGGGTCAAAGCAGGTAAGGTAACAACTCTGTTTTTCATCCTGAATCCATCTGGATTTTATCACCATATTTATTTAGGTATGGATAATTTTTGTTAATACGTTTATACTGTGCACAATAATTTTCTGATACTTGTTTTTAACTCATTACCATCTAAGCACATGAAATGAGTTTTTAAAATCCACTCATGTAAATGCGATAAAAATAAAATGTGATGCCATTGGTCCTTCTGTAGTATGTTTCCAATATTTGATAAAAGTAGGCCAAATGTTGTCCCTGCTGCAGAAAAATCATTTAATAATCAGTATAAGGCTAATTCCTTTGGTAGATCTTTACACCCATAAGAAAATTTATTAGTAGTCATCATGCCTTTTGTGCTGATGCAAAAAAAAAAAAATCAGATTTTGTTGATTAATCTTATTTTGATAAAGCCTGTACAGTACTTACTCTTTTGAGAGTTAGCTTGTTAATTGGCTACTTCTGTGTTTTTGTGTGCAAAAACAAAGCAAAACTCATGCCTGAAGATGTTTTTTCTGCCAACTATTACGGTAATCGAATGAAACCTGATTATTTAGTCTTGCCTGAAAAAAAAAACCTTGAATGTAATTTTTCATAAATAGATCTATCTTCTCTTCTTTTTCAGCTTTCAGTCTCTTCACTAACTCTCCTTTCTGACTGGTTGTTATTGAGGTTTTTGATCAGCTTTATTTCATTTTTTTAAAATTAGCCTTTTATATTTTTTCACCTTTCCTGAAAGCACCTTGAATTTATCTCCCTAGTCTGGCTAGTTCAGATCTACTTGCACAGAAATGATAAGTATGTCCAATGCAAAGTCTAATTCTTTTAAACTTCAAGGCTTTGTAACTTAAATATTTAATTGATTTTGATGCTCATACATGCATTTCTGTAAGTTAAAAAATGGAATATCAAGAAACGTATCAAGAAAGCCAAAGAAAGCTAGTGGCCTCTGTTTCCTACTGAAATATGGGGTATTAGTTGCATCTAAATAAATACCAGTGTTCTTATGGAGGAGTCAAGTATGGCTGTGTAATTTGTTGAATTCAGGAGCTGTGTAATTTGTTGCCATGTGCAGGCTTTCTGGCTAAGATAATTTAAAGAAAAAAATAATAGGATCTTCAAACTAGTCTACACTTTTTATTTGAAACATTTCTTATAACACTATTTGCAACATCAAGAATTTTAATGAGTTTCAAGAAATCTTTGATAAGAGTTGTGTTAAAAGTTGGATTCTATTTTGTTATTACCATTGTTTCCAAAATTTTATAATTAGGTATTTTTTCCCATTGCAAGTTTTTTTTTTTTTGTTTCATACATGTATGTCTCCTAGACAGGACATGGCTCCATGTCCTTCATGGCTAAAATGTATCTGTTGTGTTTTTTTTCTCCTATTAATATTGATCTTTAGTGTATGAAATGATCAGTTAAATCCTAATTCCAATTAGATACTGGAAACTTAAGGAATTATAGGAAATGAATGCTGGTAACCTGCAAGCACACCAAATATTTAATATTTCCTACTGCATACTTGAATGTATCTTTAGGGTAGGCTTATCAGGTTGAGAAAATTAACCATTAATTAGCCATTAAAATACACTGCAGGGACATACTTCATTTCAATATTGAGTTATGAGCATATTGTCCATATTTCTGGGAAAGAATGTTTGATATGAATTTTTTGTTATATAATTTAGCTGAATTTACATGGATGGAAAACTGTAGGCTGCTGCTTCATTATTAAGACAGTTGACAGTGGGTTGCTCACCTCCATTATCCTTGTATTACAGAAGCAGCAAGAGATATTGCTCCTTAGCCAGGAAATTTTTTTCAGTCTTATGGGGTTTTTTTGCATAAAGGTTACAGTCTTTACCTTATAATGAGCTTCAAGCCATCTGCATGGTAGTCCTGGGCCTCATGTACCGATGTCTGAAGCTGCCTTTTTGGCAAGAAAACTAATTAATTAGACTTTTGGTTTGGATTCTGAAAGTCTGAAGCTGGAGTATAATTCAAGATGGACTATTTTGGGGTGTGAAAACATACTTAATTAGTTCAGCATTATTATTTTTTTCTCAAATAATTGCTCAGTTTGAGCTGGATATTCAGAAGTCGTTTGGGCAACTCGAGAACTGAATGCGATCAGGGAAAAGCGGATTTGGTTAATATCAAATTGCAGGAATAAGAGAAGCTGTGGAAAGTTTTTGTGCAGATTGCTTTTAACCATTTCAAGTGATCAGCTGTTTTACGTTATATTTGACATATTAAAAAGCTTGATTGTTATATACAGCAAAGGCTCCTGTATAAATAGCCTATGAGCTCATTTTTGCAACCAGGCAGTGAATTGCTAGATAGAATTTCCTTTCTTTCGATATATTGTCTAGTACAGATACGCCCAAAGGATCACACCATTGTGGATTTGGTGAGGGCCAATAAATTCTGTAGACTCTTTTTGCAAAGATATCTTTACATCTTTGGCTGCATTCACTGATATTATTAATCTCTATATCATCGCCTTAAGCCAACTATGTAGGAACAATTGTCCCAAAATTTGCTAAATTGCTCAGAAAATAAGGGCTGTTCCATACATTGCATCTCTTCCCCCCCCCCCCTCCAGTCTGTTCTAAGTTACCCAATTTTTTTCATCAGTTAATATCAAATAGCATATCATTTCTGGGCATCTGCTTTTTTCTTTTATAAGAGTGGAGTTTATTTGCAGGGAGAAGTATAGAGAAAGATAACCATATCATCTCCCACTTTCCCACCTAGCAAAACATTGAAGCTCTAGAAAAAAAGATGAGTAGATGGCCAAGCTCCTATAGCACACAATTTGTTAGCATTCATTGGCAGTGCTATTTGACGACTTCCATTCTTCCTGTTAACAGTATTAACATACAGACCTCTTGCAACACACACCTTTAGACTGAAATATGTTTTATAAATGCACCTTTATTTACTAGTATGATTTTAAAAGTGCACTAATGTTCAATACTATACATATATACATATATATATATACATACTGAAACCACTGTAAAAGTCTGACTCACAGATGAACACTATACAGAAGCCTGATAATGGCAGATAAGATTCTGCTGAAACGTTGCTACAACTTTAAAAGCACCACTATTATGACGTGGGAAAATACCCAAACTAAGCTGAATGCCATACATGTAAGTACCCACGAAAACTTAAGAAAACAAATACATACATACATACATACATACATACACACCAGAATAATTTTGTTGTTGTTGTTATTGTTGGAGAAAATAGATAGGAAAGGTTGCCAGTTCCTTTCCAGCTTTTAATTTAATACCCAAGCCTTGTCACTCAATATATGCAATATTGTATGTACTGAGGCTGCTTACTGTCTTAATACATATATATCCTTTTTTTTTTTTTTTTTTTGTGCATCTCCTTCAGCAGATTTGTTTCCCTTCCTTTTTTTTCTATCCATTTATACATTCACAAGCAGCTCTGAAAAGGAATGTAGAGAGCAGGAACATTTTAAAAAAAAACCTGTGCCTTTCCTGCATTTCAGTGTTACGTGATAGAACTTTCTTTGATTGTTCTTGGGTTGAGTGTATTTATCTTAAAATTTCTGTCCTTCATCTATGTTATCTTCCCTTTGGATTGCACTAATGTGTCTTTATGTTATGAAATATTGCTGTTATTCATGTAGACTATGTTGACAGTTGGAATGCGTTGTGCTGCCTTTATAAAAATTTAAAGCTGCTTTTTTTTCCACACTCTAGTAAGTATCGGCTTGTTCTGCTGTAGATTTCACTTTATATTGAGGCAGATGTAGGAAATGTGGCATGATGGGAGAAAATCTGAGGGAATATTGCCTTGCGGTTATATTTGTATCACTGCTTTTATCATCTCGTGGTTAACAGATGAGGCTTTTGGAAGAGTTGGGTCAGTTTTATGGGAGAACCGCTTTGAGGAGATGGAAGGGAGGAAGCCAGCCTCATTCCCATTAAGCCTCATCGTAGGAGCAACTCCATCTGGAACCAGTTTACAATTTGATCAGCATCATGATTCTCAATTGTAGCTACCAGGGAGGTAGGATTTGGCCTTGATACCCCCGGCTGCTGACTTCTAAGCCATAAGAAACGGCCTCCCTACGTGTTCCAAGTGAAAATGAAGGAGTGCTTAGCATTGAGTGGTTTCAACAGGAATCTGCTTTTGTTGTGAAACTTGACAGGGTCCTTCCATCTGCAGGGGGAAAGATGTAGACACACAAAATTTAGAATGGGGTAGTTTGGACCGTGGCTGAAGAGAGATCGTTGGCAGTTCCAGTCCAGTTGCCATTTCAGATAAATTGATTATGTCCTACATTAACATTCAGCATCATAGACAAGGAGTAAAACTAGTACTGAGTAGTAAGGATACTCTGGCTCTAACCCTCTTTACCAGCCAGACTGGGGAAAAACTTAATAGTGGCTCAGAAGCGAGGAGATGGGAAAGTAAGGCCAAAATGGAATGTTTGTCCTCCAGCAACTTCAGACTCTCAAAAAGAGTCAATTCCTAGTTGTGTTGACTCATTGGGCGGTGGGGGGGGGGGGAGAAGGTGGGGCTATGATTTATGACACTTAAATCATTTTTTTCCCAGAGAAAGTTTACTGCTGGAATTACTGAGTTGTTGCAAGTATATAGACAACACTAGGAAAAGATGCTTGGCTGGACCTGGCAGTTGGGAAGTCAGTTCTGGAAATTTGGCTTTCAACATTGTCAGTCTTCTGAGTTGTTTTGGTAGCAGTGCCATAAAAATGAAATTATCATTGTCTCGCATAGAGTGGCCTTCCTTTATTTAGATACCTCCAATTATAAAACCATATATCCTGCTCCCTTGGTTCCCCTGCATATTCTTGTCTGTACTGTATTAGCTCCTAGAAAGGACTTGCTTTGTAGTTGTTTGGTGAGTTGCTTGGTGTTTTGGCCTGATCTTAAAATATGTGTTTGCGGTTGGGAGCTTTTTTATGTCATGCCTAATTTTTTTAAATTTTTTTTTTCATCTACAGAAACCCTTTAGTACATCAGATAAGGGGAAAGAGTATGAATTTTGCTTTTAACCTCCATTAGACAACTTTGCCTGTCTACTTGCAATGATTTGGGCTTTAACATTAAACTATATCATGATGCAGCTGCCACTTTTTGAGATCCTAAGCATGTGTTCGACCTATCGGTGTGTTTCAATAACAACTTGTTTGACTGTCCTGAGCTACCAAAATTACTTGTTTGTCACATTGCCAATAAAATGTTTTGTTTTTTTTTCTGTAAGAATGAAATTCTAGGATTACCAGATATTAATTTCCCCAAAGTATGATTTCTCACCATACGGCCATTGTAGTGATTTTAAAAAACCTATCTGTATATAGATAAACAAGATAATAATGGTTGTAAGTTCAGATAAATTTGGGGGGGAAGGAGGTCAGGATGTTTCCCCTCTGTCCGGAACATGCTTCCAAGGCTACAAAAACCAGTGTACAGTGTTAAACAAGTTGTAAATAAAGGCTTCTATAAAATGTGTGATGCTTTTTTATTACAAGAGAACATCTATCTTGTCACAACTAGTAGTCTTATTTTTCTTCAAGAGTTCTCAGAGGGAATTGAGACAGCCACTGCTTAGTTTTCAATACAGAATATGAATTCCTATCTTATTAGTTTAAGTCAAATATGCTATCCAGTGTACTTGTATCAGGTTTTGTTGGATCCACTTTAAGGACTGCTGTTGTAGTAAACAAAACAGACATGATATTCTTCCGATTAAAATCGGAATTCCGTTTTTTTTGGGAAATCGCCCCCCCCCTCTTCCCCCCTTCTTCTCCTTCCCCTCCCCTCAGAGGCCCCCTGAGTCAGGAGTTGCTACCGCCAGCGTGGCTCCAGTCCCGCGTTGCCTCGGGAAGGGAAAGGCAAAAAGGAAGAGCTGCGGTGGCGCTTTGCAACAGCAGCAGCGGCACCGGAGGCTCAGGCGCAGCAGCTCCCGGTTTTGCCTTTCCCTTCCCGAGGCAACGCGGGACTGGAGTCGCGCGGAGCTGTGCCGGCGGTAGCAACTCCTGACAGCCCTAGCCAGACACCTGAGCGGAGCCTGGGCGGTGCAAGCGGAGGCCGCTAAGCGGCAGGAAAAGGGAGCTGGGCTGCCACGGACCATCCATCTCTCCGTGCAACATGCCACCGCCTGGCCCTGGCGAGGGAAAGCAGCCGGCGCTCCCCGGGCGGCGGCCTCGGCCCCACTCCCCAGAGAAGCGGCTGCCCAGCTCTGGAGCTGATCCACACGTGAGCAGCTGGAAAAGAAGGGTGTGTAGCGTTGGTATTGTGTGTGCAATTTCTTGGCTTGCGGCGCAGGGTCTCTTTTGGCCGGCCCCGATTTTTTTTTTTTCAGAGGGGAATATCATGCCTGACAAAAACAACCCTTAGAATCTAAGCATAAGAATCTAAAGCCTACTCACAAAAGCTCTTGTAGGAATTAAAGCAGATTTCTTTTAAAAACAAAAAAGTTATGAAGAAATACTTGACAGAGGAGCAAAGCAATTAGTGGGCTTTTATATTCCCTAGGATTCCTAATCAATTGGTGCAGTTTTGTTGGTAACATTTCCATGACTCCGCATCTACTTTTATGGCAGGGAATGCCAGTGATAAGGTTTTTGGGGTGGCAAAGTGTTGGACTTTCTCAGCTGCCTTCAAAGTAGCCTGCTATAAGCCTTGGCTGTCTTCTCCAAAAGGTGCTTTTTCAAGAGGCACCTGGACTTTCAGGAAGTCCAGTTGCCTCTTGAAAAAGCACCTTTGGGACAACCAAGGCCTGGATGACTGAGAATCTCCATGGACGTTTGCTGACTTCCATTCATGGAATGGAATGCTTCCAGGCTAATTGTGCCGACACAACTGGAACTTCAACTGGAACTTCTCACCATTATCAGTAGTGCCTTCAAGCCTGGTCCTGCCATTATGTTTTGCAGTTAGGGCAGGTTGAAGACGACTCCCAATGAATGGATGCAAACCTGGCTCTTAAAAAGGTACGGATTCAATGTTTTATTATTGTAAAAGTAGGAGTGGATGACCAACACCCCAAATGCTTTGTTCCATAGCCAGGCCACCTTTGATAATACAGTAGATCGTACTGTGCCACCCTGCTTCTATTGCCTTTCCTAACACTGAATCTGGCAAAGTAACATAACCCAACTCCTGGCAGTGACAAGGGGGCTGAATTTGCCAGCCAGCTCTTGACAGCAGCCTAGAAAAAACAATAAGCAGAGGCAACAAAAGTGAATTCTGAGTGTTATCCAGAAAAGGTAAAGTCTTGCCGACGTTGTCTATTTAACTAGACATCTCAGGGCCAGTGAGGAGAAAGCTACATTAGACCATCCATACCCCAGGACACGCATCAAACGGACTCTCTGCAAGACAACTTGGGGCTCTTACATTATATATAAGGGTGCTTTAATTTTTGGGGAGTAGAAATATCCTCGACATTATGCAACTGAAAATTTGCAGCGGCTAAAGGACTCCTGCTATTTTCATCACATTCTTCACCTTTAGGTTTTTGGATTTGTTGCCATTCCAGCATATGGATAAAACTTACACAATCCGCCATATACAGGTAGTCTTCGACTTAACAACCACAATTGAGCCCAACATTTATGTTTCTACGTGAGAATTGAGTTTTGTCCCAGTTTACAGCATTTCTAATGCCACGGTGAAGTGAATCATTGTAGTTGATAAGTTTAGTAACCTGGTTAAGTGACTCTGGCTTCCTCGTTGACTTTGCATGTCAGAAGTTTGTAAAAGGTGATCACATGACCCCAAAATGCTGCAACAGTCATAATTATGAACCCAGTTGTCAAGCATATGAATGTTGATCACATCATCATAGGAATGCTGCAAAGGTTGTAACTCTGAAATACGTTCATGTCATTTTTTTTCAGTTGTAACTAAATGACCTGATGTAAGTCAAGGACTACCTGTACAGGTTTTAATCCAACTGCTAAATATGAAGGAAGATTAAAATGTTTATAATGGTTGCACGTTAATTAATCCATTTTTTTTTATTTTAAGTGCTCATTCCAACTCCCTTCTTACCAAGTCATAAAATTACCAATGCAAAATCCCTGTCAAAAAGCACTTTTGTTCCAAAAAAAGACTAGATGCTGACTGAATACAGGAAGGAATGCCCAGGCCACAGTCTCTGCTTGGTAGGGTGCCACAAGACTTGCCTGGTACTCTCCATCTCCTGTTTCTAACATCAACACGAACAGCAGAGTTTTTTGGGGGGGATGCGAGGTTCTACAACTCTGATGAATAAACAAACATGGAAGTCTCTGGGTGAAGTTATCAGCATGATCGCTTTTTGCAGCCTGTTGAGTATGATGGGGAACAACATGCTTCAACGCAATCTAAGCAAAATGGAGTAAGTAGCTTTTAGGAGAACCCCCCCTCCCCTCCCCAATCTCAGTAGACCTTCCATCTTGAGTTCTGGATGAGGCTGCAGTTACATATTGCACCAATTCCTGGATCAGGAGGCCAGCCCTGCTTAGCCACATGTGCCTGGGTCACTCCCCAATTACATGATCTATATGGAGCTGCCTTTAACAGTATTTGAAAGCTTCAGCTGATGCAAAATGCTGTGGTGTGGGAAACTACAGATGCATCTTGAAAAGTATTTGATCTAAATTATTGAAACAGCACTATGCAATCAAAATATAGCTAGGATTTTTCTCTATTTTCCATACGTATGCAGTATATCATCCAAAGTGAAACATGTTGCTTTAGTGGGATGCTGTTGTTGCTGTTGCTGCTGTGAGAAATACAAAACAAAAACTTGTTTGGTTGTAACTGAATCCTGTTGAAACCCATCATGTGGAAAGAGTTTAATTATGATCTCTCTTCTGGCAATAAGCTAAAAAATCGAAGCTGACTTTTGGAAATTACTGCTTGCATGAAGTGAAAAAAAATGGTCTTTTGATTTGAATGCCTAGAACATTTCTGAACCATTTTGTAAATAAAAATAGATCTTAAAAAGTAATCCGGGGTCATAAGGCTACCCCGATACAGGTAAAAGCAAAAAGCTGTACTTTCAAATCGAATGATTATACAAACTGAAAAGTCATACTAATTTGGACAACCTTGTTCTTGTATAAGATTTTAAATCAATTAAGTATTTTTACTGTCAAATATTGGTCTGAAATGAGGCAACTGACAATATTGTACGGAACTGTCAAAAAGACAAAACAGAATCAATCAAATTCATAGGAGTAAGACAACAGAACCAACCAAAGATCCAGTATATAATCTAAGAATGTGTTAAATTAAATGTATTCCTAATAAATAAAAATGAATTTCTAAACAGCAAACTGCAATTAAAAACAACCTAATACCCAACCTGGTAAAGACAGATGTTGTGTCTTATAACACTCTAGAACAGGGCTGTCAAACTCCTGGGCCGTGGGCCAGATGTGTCACACATTGGCCACGCCCACACCCATTTTAGTGAAGGAAGGGCAAGTCCTGATACATCATGTGATGCCACCGTGACGTGACTTTGATACCCCTGCTCTAAAATTTGTTGAATAGCTCTTTGAGCCTATTCAAATTAAGAGTATCCAGTTCGTTTTAGAGTATACATTTTCAGTGCCATGAATCTGTCCATTAATGATTTGAAGTTAAATAATATTGATGTTTTTTTTAATTATCGCTCATTTCTGTTCCATTACCTGTGGTTGATACTTGATTTACATATTTATTTTTTATCCCACCTGTATTATTTTTCCAAATAACTCAAGGTGGCAAACATATATAATACTCCTTCCTATTTCCCCCACAACTACTACTTCGTGAGGTGGGTTGCTTCATGTTGCAAGATTTCCAATAAGATCCAATTTCATGCTACTTTTATGAAGCTTTTATTGCCTCCATTTCATGCTTTTTAAGAAACTGATGTTAACAGCATTCCAAAACAGGATACTAACTTATTTACAAAATTACATGAAATAAAAGCTCCATAACATTTGAAAGTCCCTGGCTACTTAACCTCCTACAACTTAGAAACACTTTAAATGAGCATATGGTTTTAATGAAGCATCGTAATTTCAGTGTATCTAGTGAAATAATGAAACATTTGTGGTCATAACAGAACACATCCTCTATAGTCAGCAAACAAGCCTCAACAAATCATAGTCTTTTTATGTATTTTCCAGTCTGTGACCAAAGTTTAAAATGAAGTTGTGTGTTCAGGGAGAGTGAGAGAATCAAGTGTAAGCCTCCTTAAAACATCATTGTAGTGGCCTGTCTAAAATCACATTGTTTTGAGAACACAGCAACATCAAAGAATCAACTGAACAAACAGTCTTGAAAATGCTTTATTGAACTGTGGGTCTTACTGTAATGTGCAGGTATGTTTGAAAAGACTACAGCTTGAAAACTGGGTTTTAAAATCCTCAACAGTTTAAAAAAAAAAAAAACCCTACTGGGTTAAACACCCAAGTTAACCTGAGGGCAGCTTTAGAATTTCCCCCTTAGAACATTCAGTTTCAAAGAGTAGAGAAAAAACAAATCTAGTACTGTATTTTATAGAGAAATAATTGGAGTCAAAACTAACAGCTGTCAATAGATTTTCCCATTTTAAGAGTAGCATCCATGTCAAGACTATGCTGCTATTTGAATCTGAATTTATTTTTTATTATTTATTTTAAAAAGCTTGTACTGTGGCAGAAGTGGAAGAATATACAGGCAAACGAGGGGTGAAGAAAGTGAGAGAACCAAACAGAAACATGATTGTGGTCTAAGCCTAGTTTAGATTTAACCAGAAGCGGTGTGCAATTTTGTCTTTATTGTCTAACTTTACATTCCATTTCCCACAGTCCCACCCGCCACCCATCCCAAACCACAATACCCCCACCTGTCCCTGCCTCGGGGTTATTATGAAAGTCTATGCACAAAACACTGTACATTTTATACATACAGGATTAATAGTATAGGCATGTAGGTGGCATGATTCCATTAAAAGGCTTTTTTTTAAAAAAAAAAAAATGTTTTATGCCAGAAAAATATATATGAAGAAATAATAAATTAAAAGGTGCTGGAATTAGCATTAAGAATGCAGTTGCAATATATTGGAAAAAGTCTGGGAATCATCTTAAGCTCTCCTGATACTGACAAGTCTGCAACTAGGAAGCAAATACATAAATAACTAGGCATATGACCAAGACGGTGAACGTTTTAAAAGAAGACAATTATGATCCAGGTTAACTTTTACTTTAAGACAGTGAATAAATGAACCATCTACACCTGAATAAAACATGTGTCAACAGTTTGACTTTTTTTTTTAAAAAAAAATAACAACCATTAAAAAGAAGGGGAGGGGAAACCCCTTTAAAACAAAGCTGAACAAGTACACAATGCAGTTTCCTAGGCACACAAAATATCCTGTTGCCAAGCTTGGCAGTGGTCTTACTTTTGTATACCCCAGTGATGCATAAAAACCAGGTTGATTTATTCCATACATTAAAGTTTGATGGTTAAAGAGGGCAACATTAAAAGACACACTGAGCAAAATGCCACACCCTGAAAAACAACAAGCAGTCCCACTGCAGAGCTTGCGTGATGTGCCAACAGCACACGAAAAAAAAAAAAAAAAGGTGGTTCTGATATACATTATTCAAAAGCTACTTGATGGTCACACATCACTAAATGAGCACTAACGTCTTCGTCTTGTAACCTTTGAATAATAGGAAAGCTTTGGGGGGAGGGAGTTGTTTGTAGTTTTACTCCTTGTATTTAAAAGTGTGTTTTTTTTTAAATGACAAGGTCACTAAAACTCATGCACGCTGCAAAAAACCTCATGCAGTAAAGGTAAACCATCCAAGCAGTTTTTATTAATATTCATAAATACACACAGCAGCTTCATTAGAGATTTCTTTTTTTTTTCCCTCTTCAGTTTGAATGTGGAGTATTAGGAGAGCCTTTTTGCATGTCAAAAGTACAGAGCACAGAGGGTTCCCCTCTGCACTGAAACCTACATTTACCTGCTAGAAGTAAAAATTATTTTAAGTGGAAATGATTATCATATATATCTTTTTCTCTCTTCCTTTGAATGTACACAATGTAACAAGAGTGACAGACCTGAAATTACAATCACCAAAACAAACCCAAGATAGTTGTTGTCCACTTTCATTGGCAAATACAGCACAGAGGACATTGTCTGCGAAGTGGGATGTCATCAAAGAGGAGGTGGTGGAGGCTCATTTCCTTTATTACTCTCTTTTAAATTTAGATTTTCTAAAGCAACATCTAAAGGCATAATATCTACACAGCCCATAGCACCAAAATCGGCAACTTCCCCACGTTCATCCTCGTCAGAGGATGAGCTTTCTTCCCGCATCAAAGTGGACAATAGAAGCTCTTGAACAAACAGACTGCGGTCAGCCCGCTCACTCTCCATTGACTGACGCTCTACTTCAGACATCTTGGGATCATTCAACCTGTATAAAAGATGGAACAGGATAGAGCTGAAGAGGATCGTGTGTGTGTTTCCTTGTAGGACGAATAATTCTAAAAATCCAACGTAAAAGGCTCTGGGGATGTTAGAATTGTTAATAGTTTTGCATTTAATTTGTAAGCTCAATAAGCTACCTGGAATTGCTGTTCCAATATGGGCAGCCATACAAGTCTTTTAAATAAATTATGGGGGATGGGGATCAGGAACAAAAACCAGTCCAAAGTTTTATCTCCAGGCCTCGCTTGCATATTTCCATAAAGGAAAGGGAGCAATAGTTACTTGTTGCTTCTTTTGTTTGATCCTGTAAGCTCACTACCGCTCAACAATTGTGGTGCCAAGAATTGAGGAAGAGCTGGAGAAGATTTTTTTTTTTTTAAAGCAAAGGGGGGCAAGATTCTTTGCCTGTTACATTTTAGTACTCTGCTTACATTTCCTTGTTTGTTTGTTTCCCTTTCAAAGGTCAGTTTTAAGGTATTTGTTTTGGTTTTCTTCTATTTGAGGAAGGTTATCTTTCTATGATCTGAGATGATCTAACCTTTCAGGCTGCTGGGTAGGATCACTGCTGGCCCCCTATCTCTGGGACTCCTTCCTTATAGAGATGCTTATGGTTTAATTGCTTGTTAAAAATAGTTCACATATATATACATTTACTCCAGACTGCATGCAGTACTTAAAGAATGTTCAACTGAATGGTTTTTTGTTAAACATAATACAATACAATTAAAGCTTGCAAATCACCCTGCACCCTGAAAAATAAGAGATAAAGAGGTATAGGGTAAGTGGGTGGGTGGGGAATTCAAGCCAGTGGTGGGATTCAATTTTTTTTACTACCGGTTCTGTGGGCGTGGATTGGTGGGCCTGGCAGGGGAAGGAGACTGTAAAATCTCCAGTCAGAGGTGGGATTTGCCAGTTCTCTGAACTACTCAAAATGTCTGCTACCGGTTCTCCAGAATTGGTCAGAACCTGCTGAATACCACCTCTGATTCAAGTTCCAATTCAAGCATGGTAAATTTAGTTTAGGTGACTCATTCCTGCTGAATCCAAGTCAAGTCATAGGGTGACAATTGTGGGGCAGAAGACATCCCAACAGGAACCTATGCACCATAGGTTCCTTGAAGGAATGTGAGATACAATAATGCAAATAAAGAGGCATGAGCACCTTAAAGGGCACACAAGGCTTTACAACTAGAATTCACTGTGGCATATACACATACACATAAACACAAATTTGAAGAAGAAAAACCAGAAACACTCCGATTACATCCAGTAAGTTTGGGGGTTAGGGGTGTTAATTGAAATGTATTGAGAAGTATCACTACTTCAATTACTCTGAACAGGAAGAGAGACAGTGGTTATTCTTTGTGGTCTCTGTGCCTCACTCATGGGTTTGTGCCTGCACAAAACATCAACCTGGAAAGTTCCCCAACTAAGCTTTTGGTGAAAATGCTGCTTCCTCCTTGTTACCCTGTCCTTGGCTAAACTCCAGTAGCCCTTTCTAACTGCTGCTTTGGCTCCAATTAAGAGAGGTGTTCTCTCATCTTTCTGATTCCAAACCAGATTATTTTCATTTCTTGTCATCCCTTCTTCTCTCATTTTTCTGTCCTCTTTCTATCTCATTGTCCTATCCATTTTTCTCAGCATGCTTGCTAAAAGCCAGTTAGATCTCATCTATTCTTTCCAAACTACCAGATAAACTCTTCCCTATATGTAAGATTGAGAGTATCTTGGCAACGTTTCGACGAGGTCCCACTCCCCTTCTTCAGGCTGGTGCTTTTGGCTTCATGCTTGTGCAAGCAAAGCGTGATCGGAGCTGCCGTCTCTCTCTCTATATATTTGGTGGGGAGGTTGGCTGTGTTGTCATTTCTTGATTGGTTGATGGAGTTGATGTTTGCAGATTGGCTGGCTTCTTACACGGGAAAAGACCCAAACACGCCATATATATATATACATCTATATATTTCCACTGCTTATTGTTCTGAAGATGGCAAATATTTGTCCAAAGTATCAGCAATATATGTTTCCTACCTTTCAGGCATTCTGAAACCCATGGTCCCAATTGAGAGGTTCTCTTTGGCAGCTCATACTGTGGCTACATTTCTAGTCAAATAATCTAGTGTGTCAAACTGGCCAACATCTGGCCTCTATGCTTGCAGGCTTGAAATACCAAACCTATAATCAGTATTGGAAGTTTCCACTGTTTTCTTGCCAGCAACGTTATCATCTTCAATTCTGATACTGCAATTTCTTGAACCAATTTTATCAATTACAGTTGCCCCTGAAACATGGTTGATCCATCTCTGCTCTTGTTAATAAAATATTAAAAATGGTTTTTTTTTTTAAATCAAGATTCAAAATCTACTTTTTGGGAATCCCTTACCTGTCCCTTAGCAATTACTATCTTATTGGCTGCTGGCACTATTTTGTTATCAGCTGACAAACTTACCTGTTCCATCAGCTGTTCATGGTCACTTCACCAGAGCTACAGCAACTTCTGACTGCATTTGCTTGAGGAGGGTCTCTTCCCAACATATGTAGAGTTGGTGGCTTGTCCACACCTTCCATATTTGAAGGTGAAACATTATCAGCTAGATATCCAAGTCAGAGCAGATGCTTACAGTTTTGCTGTTATTTTTACATAGTGCAATCTGCCCCTCCTTCTAAAGCTATACAAAGGCTACCGTAAGTTTGAGAACTGATAACAAAAAAATGTCTTGCTTTCACTATAGCTCTCCCACTGATCATCTCCATATTCCTAGAACCCATCAGCCTATACCATTGTAGATACCTCTAACATCACTGAATGTGGCAGCAGTGGAAATCTAGGAACTGAAGGAATTTAGCAAAGCCAAGGACTGTAAATATACATAGGATGGGCAACGGTGTCCTGCCAAGAAGCTCAGCTTAAATAGTTTCCCAAAATTCTTTGCATGAAGCAAAGCCATGTGTGTGAAAGCACCAGATGACCATTGAACAAAACAAGAGTCTTGTTATTAAGTAACAGCTCTGACTTCATCATCATTGTGACTATCCTGGGATTGTTTTCATATACATGGGTCCAACACGAATTACAGATCACATCTCGACTTGAGTTTGAAAACCAAAACCAATTGGGAGTGAAATGCTGGTAGTGGGAAGAATGTAATGAGACATTCTCCACTGTCACTGACAGATCATTCCCTTGTGAGGTGTGAGTTGATTGAGCCTAAATCCTGGAGAAGCAGTGGATCCATATGGGTGATCTGAGCCAGAGAGTCGGGGGAATCCTGAAGGCTCTGTAGATTTTCTAGATAATGTGATTGGTGATTCTGTTGAGGCCCCCAAAAAAGAAGAGAGACTACTAACACAATTGCTTTTGAGCACCTACTGCTGTTATACTACATGGAATCCCTTTGGGTTTGAGGGGAACTTCGGGTAATATTTCCTAATAGCAAAGTAATATAAGCTTTATTAAATAATATGATTTGGCACAAGATAGAGTCACTTTCAAATAGGTAAAGAGGTCTCAATAGTTCTACTTGCAAAGTTAAGATGATAGGTGTGTGTTGTAATTCTACATTTTATATTTGCATCTCCAGATGATAATCTGTCACTGAAAAATACTTTTAGATTAATAGTAGTAATGTTTAAAAAGGAAACATTTTCCTACTTGCTTCTTTATGATGTCATTTGTGATATTATATTTGATTCTTCATATTTTTATTCTTTGACTAAAAAAAAATAATTCAGGTATAGTGGTAGCAGATCTGCTGAAGAATATGATGCCTTCTATACAGATCATTGTGATTATTATGATTGTATATAAAATTTTATAGTGCCTGTCTACACATCTAAGCCTTTAGTTTTCACATGTTTTTTTTAACAAGTAGTCCTCAACTGCAACTGACCCCAAAAGTGACCTGTCATTAAGAAGTGAGGGCTATCTCTATTATTATTTGATTCTATTTAAAATAGTTCTCTACAGACACATGTGCACATATTGAAATTTAATCCATGTTTAAAGTTGTTTTAAAGTTTAAAGTGTGTGTGTGTGTGTGTGTGTACACACACACGTTCTTTTCCTTTTTCTAGATTGTTTAAAAAATAAGACATAATATGACTTCAAAATTTATTATGTTGATGCTAATAAGAATCAAAGAATGTAACAATTTTTTAAAAACATGCTATAGAAAACATATTCATATTTGCTTGTAATAATATATCCATGAGATAAATCATTCCTGTGTTTGTGGGTGGGCTTATTTGGTAAATTTTACACACCCACAAAATCAAATTGAACAACATTTAAAGTTCAGCTCCACACAACTGCCAAACCTTTCATATATAAACAGTCTTCAGACTGTTGGAATACTTTTCAAAACACATATTCTCAACCTATAGTGTTCTATTTTAGTTTAAGCCACTTGTTACTCTCTGGAATGTAAGCATACAGTATCTCCCCAATACACGCAATTAGTCATGGGAAAAGCACACTCTTCATGTTAGCTGGACATTCCATGTTGAATGAAAACCAAGCTTTGGGGGAGGGGGGGAAGGACAACATCACAATATACAACAGCAGCTTTGAAAGCATGGAGCAAAAAACAAAACAAAACACACACACAATAATCACGCTCATCTCACTAGAATGCACCTGGCAATTCTCACCTGGCAAGGAGAAATTGAGAGTTCTGGATAGCCTGCTGATTATTTTCTGCATTAGACGTGTTGGTTGTTGCCGTAGATTGTGTAACAGTGGTGGTGACACTGCTAGTATTCGTACGTCTCGTTGCATTGCGTGCAGTCTCCAGTTGTTGCCTTGCTGCCTGTGCATGTTGTCTTTCTAGCTGCAGTTGCATCTGCAACTGCTGTAACTGAGACGCCGAAGGACCAGAGGAGTTGAGCTGTCCCCCTGCAGAACGCCTTACACCAGATAACTGAGATAAAAGCTCTGCCAACAAGAAGAGAGAAGGGAGACTAAAATCTGCTCTAACAAATCCATGGCCATGGCCAGTAACCAGAAGATTCCTTTCCATTAATTTGGGATTTTACTGCCACTGTATGAAATGATCCTAAATACTGACAACCTCTAAGACACAGGCACTCTTGGTAAATGATAATTTCAAGTAACAATATTGAACAGGGCTTTTTCACACAGGCCAGACAAGGAACAATGGATGGAAACTGAACGAGGAGAGATTCAACCTGGAAATAAGGAGAAATATTTTGATAGTGAAAGCAATCAACCAATGGAATACCTTGCCTTTGGAAGTTGTGGGAGCTTCATCGCTGGAAGCTTTCAAGAAGAGACTGGACTGCTATCTGTCAAAAATGGTGTAGGATCCCACTTGGGCAAGGGGTTGGACTAGATGATCTACAAGATCCCTTCCAACTCTGTTAATGTGTATTTATACAGCCATGAATATCCTTGGTTTCTAGAAATTGGTTTTGATTTATTCAGAACACAGTAATGTGCAAGGAAAAGATGCAAATAATTGTTAACCCTTACCAGCTATAGGATCCATGGCTTCTCTATTGCTTGGAGAATACGAACTCTGTGATGATGAAAATCCACCAGTGGAACTGCTAGTAAAGTGCATGTTTGATCTACGTGCGCGGGGGCCACCCAATCCTCGACCTGGGTGAAACATTCTACGTACATGCCGAACACCGCTGGATTCATCGTTACCAATAAGTTAAGGAAAAAGCGTCAACAAAGAGTTGCAAACGAAGAAAACTGTAGTCCGTGTTCCCCCCTGTTCCCTCCCCATCCCAAGAATCCCAAAGGTGCTTTTTCAAGAGGCAACTGGACTTTCTGGTCCAACACAACACAAGAGCAAAGAACGACAAGAAGGCAAATTTTCTACCCTACAGTTTAGACAGGAAAAAACACATACAAAACAGAAAAAACAACCCAGATGAACAGTGACATATCTCAGAAAACTGACCGAAGGGTGAGAGATCTGTCTGACAGAGTTTTTCCAAAGAAGAAAACAATGTTTTGGTCAAAGGACTGGATTTTGCAGTAACACCAGAACAGCTACCAATTGTAGAAGATCTCTTCACAGTCACAGAGTCAGCCATCAGGAACAATAAATTGGCAGAAGCAGAATAATTAAGGAAGAAGGTATTTGTAGCTCTCGTCAAAACCAAAATGCCCCCTTTCCAACCTCACAATTCAAGAAAGAAGGACAGTGACATCTCTAGGAAGAGAGATCCAAACATCACTATCCTTGCTAGCTGATGAAGAAAGATGAACAGTTATCCTGAATACTACCAGAAAGTCCAGTTGCCTCTTGAAAAAGCACCTTTGGAACAACCGTGACCTGGATGACTGAGAATCTCCATAGACACCTCACCCAAGAACTATAAAGATCAAAAGAAAAGCTATTTAATTAAATGCTACTTCATGGATTCATTTTTATTTTAATGTTATAACAATTAGAAGAAACTTTAGATAAAGGGAAAACCATATAACAAACTATCATTACAAAATAACAGACAAAAGCAAGGCCCTGCCTTGAGGATTTACAATTCATTGAAGGTTTCACAGGCCATGATTTGAAATGTCCATATAAAGAAGCCCTACTTACATCATGGCCTCCTCTTATCTAATAAAGCTTTGAATCTAACTTTCTTCTGTATTGTGCTCTTAAGTACCTTGAAGTGTGGCTAAAAAGCACATTACTATAAAATATAAAATTATCCTTGTAGTTGGAAAAACTAGGCATTTTTATCTGAAGATCTCTTGATTAAACAATTTGCTCTGTGCGCTTACACGATATTTGGTAAATTAAATCACAGCAGTCAATTCATTGTTGCTTCCTACACCAAAAGAGTGTTAACAGTGGAGATATATAATAGAACACCTAAGTTTAGATAAGTGCAACTAAATTGCAACACCCCTTATTGGAAACTATTCATCTAAATAGTTCCTTAGGAACAATACTTCAAATAGGAATTTATTAGTACAGATAGTCTTTGACTGACAGCAGTTTGTTTAGTGACTGCTTGAAGTTACAACAGCACTAAAGAGAGTATCTTAACTTACTGCACCTGTGTATGGTTTGCCAACTGCACAGTGGCAGATAGGAAAGCACTCCGGAGGGTTAACGTCATTGCTCAGAAGATCATTGGTTGCCCTCTCCCCGCTTTGGAAGAGCTTTATAGCTCCCGCTGCCTTAACAAAGTTTAAATCATTCTCAAAAATCCATCTCATCCTATTACCATCTGGCAGATGGTACAGGATAATAAAAACAAGGACAAATAGGCTGAAAAACAGCTTCTATCCCAGAGCAGTAATTCTGTTGAATTCTTCTGTATAGTGCAATATTAATGCAATGTCAGGGATTTTCAATTCTATGTATAGAATGTGAAGGATGTGTGTTTGTGTTTATTTTCATAGTCATAATACAATAAAGATGGTATTTAATTTGGTTGTACGAGGTGCAATGACAATAAAATAAACCAAAAAAGTGACTAATGTTCATTTTGCATACTTATGACTGTTGTAGCATCCCCAAAGTCATACCGACTCGTATTTGTGACAAATGCCCATGTCCCAGGGTCATGTGATCACTTTTTGTGATCTTCTGAGAAGCAAAGTCAATGGAAAAGGCAGATTCACTTAACAACCATGTTACTAACCTGACAACTGCAGTGATTCACTTAACAACTGTGGTAAGAAAGGTCATAAAATGAGGCAAAACACACTTAACAAACATTTCACTGAGCAACATAAATTTTGGGGCTCAATTGTGGTCATGTCTATATTCCATCTTTCTTCTAGGAGTTCAACGTAGATCTCTTAGGAATCTTCTTTAATTTTCACAATAATGTTGGACTGAAAAGAGACTGAACCAATGCCACTAAAGGAACAATATGGTAAACTGGGGGTTTGAATCTGACTCTCCTAATCCAATCTAATGCTTCAACCGCACCTGTTTAGATGACAAGGTTCAAAGTCTTTCTTTAAGGGTCTAAAAATAAACTTCTTATATAGTTAACCATTCGGATTCGATTTGGCACAAAGCGATCAAGCACAGCTTTTTGGGCATAGCTAGCAACTCAAATCATGTTCACTTGGGACAATGCCTACCCCTGTATGTTAACAGAATAACTTCATTCAAAATTAACTTGTTTTATGGATCCAACAATAATTATCCTGTTGTTTCTTAATTTAGGAAAGGATATTAAATCTCTAGGAGCTCTGTGTTCCAGTGTAAGATGAGCTGCAAAGTCATCCGTTACGTGATTGGGATCTCCTCCAGGTAATGCTGCACATATTGGACAAATCTAAAAATGATAAAAAGTTTAGAAAGTCTATTTGCATTATGGTCTTCAACAACAAGAAATCTCTAGCAGGAGCTGCCACATTAAAAAGCACACAAAGCACTTAAGTAAATTGGAATGCTAACTTAAGAGGGCAAGAAAGGTTAAACATGTATGCATGTAAGACTGAATATTTCATCTATCTTACAGTGCTGCCAACCTATACATCAAATCTGATCTATAATTGTTATCCAATTCTGGCTTTTTAAGCAAGAATCTAATAATTTTTCCACTCCTAATTTCCGAAGTGACTTTGCCAGAGCATTATGGAAGTAAAGTTTAGAACAAGTGGGGGGTGGAGAGAAACCCTCAGTAATCATTTATAAACAGACTGTTGGTTTTGCAGACAAAGAAGATTCTAGATGGCTGTAGAAAAATGTGGCAGCTGCCACTGATGGTTTCTGGAATGAGCCCATTTCCAATTGGGCTCCATTATGATCTATTAATTTAGGGGTATTGAATTTCTACTTTAAAGGAGAATCGAGCACTTGAATTAGATGTTTCAGTATGATTACAACTTTGACATCATCATGCAGATTTTTATAACATTCAGTAGCTATGAAACTGCCACTGAGTGGGGTCAACCAAAGCTCTTGAAAGTTGCAACTGCACAAACTGATTAAAGGTGATGAAATAGGTAAAGCACAAAAAAAGCACTGGTGTTTTTAAAATATTGGTAGTTGTGGGGTTTGTTTGATTTTTTTTTTTTTTTGGTAATTTTGTATTAAGAGTTTTATGTATTCATTCACTATGAAGCCAAACAAAACATCATTGGTATCAGTTTGCTGTATTTATTGTGTACTTTATTTTTCTTTATTTCCAGGGCATATTACAAAATAAAACATTAGCCTGCACTACTTTCTACATTTTCATTCTTCAGGATTTCTACATGTTTGTGTATGTCTCAGTATGTCCCCTTCCAATGTGCCCACTCTTCTAATTTAAAGTAAACAGATAAAAAATCAAATTGGAAGAAGGGGTCTTACTGCCTGCCAAAAGGAGCATCAGTAGAAACCACAATGCATGCAAACTTTGCATTAGACAGGTATAATATTAAAAATTCCTCCTTATAATGCCTGTGTACACACACACACACACACACACACACAAACTCAGAATAAAACCACAGTGCTGAAAAATATGAATACAAAAATTAAAACCAAGGCTACTTAAACAGAAAAGCAATAAGGCAATAGCTTCAGCTGGAATGTGCATTCCTCATGAGAGTGTTCCATGACTGGTCTGCTATTATTGAGAATGCTCTATTCCTGGCCACCATATCTTGAGCTAAAACTATTGTCCAAACTGATCTTACTGCATAGGGGTACACTATGGAGGCAGGTTTTAAATTGCTAGACTCTGAAGCTGTTTAAGGCTGGAGAGTATCATACCCTTAAACGGGGCCCTGAAACACTAATGTAGTACTCCTGGGCCTGACACCCTATTATCTATTTTAGCATCCAATTTAATAACTGAGTAGCTGTTTTCTGCACTTTGGGGCATTTTAATAATCTAGCCAAGAAATTGTAAATATTAGGTGTAACTGAATCTAAGCAATCTTGATAGAAAAGGTGGAAAATGGCATGCCAGCCTAAGTTTGGGACCGGCCTTTCTCGCCATTCAGGCCATTTGTGCCTCTAATGATAAGGTTTGAGTCAAGGAGAGCTCCCAAGTTATATATCTATTATTCCAGAAGAAGCACAATCTTGTTAACGGGGCATCTTCCAAATTTACTGGTCTAAGATTCCTATCTACATTATTTCTATCTTATCTAGGTTCAGGTTTTGGGGCAACTTTCAAGCCTCTATACAATCTTTTTCTGGTTCAGATGGAAAGGAGAAATAGAGTTCAGTGCCATCAGTATACTCGTTAAGACAGTTCTCCAAATCTCTGGATAATTGCTCCCAATGTCTTTATGTAGATATGAACATAAAAAAAACTCTACAGAGAATCATTAAAACTGCCCAGAATATCATTGGGCTTTAGCTACCAGCCCTGGATGACATCTTCACATCTCGCTGTTTGAGGAAGTTGCACAACATTCTCAGAGACTCTTCCCATCCTGCTTACACTCTTGGTGAACTGTTGTCTTCTGGCAGAAGATACAGAACAATTAAAACTCGGACCACACATTTTCTGAATAGTTTTTATCCAAGAGCTATAATTGCACTGAACAATGAACTTAAGGACCACCATCAGTGAGCTGTTGGACAGTATTACTTGGTCTGTTGTGTGGATGCTTGTGTGTTTTTAGGAGGCGGGGAATTTTGGTGGGTGGGGAGGTGTTTGGGGATTGTCATGTGTGTGTGCATGTTGAGTCTGGTCTCTGGTGTTATGTGAATTTCGTTGTATGTATACTGTGTATACATATAATGACAATAAAGAATTCAATTCAATAATTCAATAAACAAACAGCAGGAGAAAACCATTAGAATAAAGCACTTTGGACCAAAATATAAATGCCTCATTGACATTCTCTGGTGCCAGCTGTTTGTATTATCTTCCTTATATGATCCCTTTCCCTTCAGTTATATATAACTTCTTATTATGAAAAGAATATATATTATTGGAAAAATATATTCTTATAGGAACATCTCAAATGAGTTGAATTAGCTCAAAGACCATCTAGTCTAAAATTCTGTACATAATGTATCAACTTGCCTGCTTTATTAAAGCCCAGAAGCAGGACATGAGACCAGTAGCATTCTTCCACACAGGTTCTCTGTTTTTTTAAATTTCTGGGATGAAATTTTGAAAGCTATTTTCATTTACCTGTTTTATAACTTTTATTGTCCATAATTTTGGTCTAATCCTTCTTGAAAGCCATCCAAGCTGATGGGTAAATTAAAGTTTAGGATTGTCTTCTGATCATTTTATGACCAGCTGTTCTGTGTCTCGGTTGTTAGGTGTATTTAGAAAGTTAGGTTCTTGTTATCTGCATGAATAAAGTCTGAGGATATTTACAAAGTGGTCCAGCATAGAGAATTACAGGAATATATTAAGATGGCATAAACTAATTTTTTTCTGGATGCCCCAGTCAAAAAATTGCCAATCTAAAAGATACATTTTAACTGAAACTTGGAAACTAAATAAAAGAACCCCAAGAAGAGAAAGTGAAAAAAACAAAACAAAAAGAAACAGCTTGCATGTATTTGGATTACTTGGTGATCTTTGGATTCTTGGTTATTATATTTAAATGACTAAAATTAATCGGGTGGTTGTTTAAAAATTTATACAATGGCATTACTTCTGGATGAATTGAAAATGGAACTTAAAAAGTACAAAGAAGATGCACAAGGGAGGGGTTCTTTTGGCTTCATTTTTCAATTCTTAGAAATGGAGATTTGGAGCTATGAGAAACAAGAAACGCCTGCAAAACAAGAAGACTGGGACAAAGAAGAAGCCATCTTTAATGAACAAGTAATTCTATGTGGGGAAGAAAAAGAAAAAGGGGGAAAGAGAATGGAGAATTTAAGACTTAAAAAACAACCAAAGAAAAGAAAAATAGTTCAAAAAATAAGTATAATATTGGAAAGCAACAGAAGAGGGGAATACAGAAGAGAGAAACAGAGGTAGAGAGACAAGGGGGTAAAAAGGGGAGAGAGAAGTAGAGAGGGAAGAAGGAAAGGAAAAGAAGTTACAAAGGACAGAAACAAGATATAGAGAAACAGGACCTATTTAGAGATAATGGGTGAAAATTTAACTGAAAAAGGGATTCTGTAAAGGTACATGAGATTGTATTGTTATATTGGTAATAGAAATAATTTTAGAAAATTGGAAACAATGTATGATTAAAATGAGGGATAAAATAGTTCCTGTAATCTAGTGAAATGTTTGTTAATAAAATAAATGAAATAAAATAAATGAGAAAATTGAATTAGGAAGGGATGGGAACATTTTAATTAGTTAATGTTTTATAAAATATAAGTGAAGGGGAGGAATTAATTATGGAAAGCTTATAACTGTTCCCATAGAAGTGTGATATTTAATTGAAAAGTAATGTTAAAGAAGTTAAGATTTTAATGAATATTAACATTAATGATAGAATTGAATTGGAATGAAATGTGTTGTTTTAATTACATATATTTATAATATTTTTTTTAAAGAATATAGTGTGTATTTTAAGAATGTACCAAGCAGAATCCGAACGGAAGTTATGTATTATATTGAATGTTATAACTTTAAAAGTTAAGCTTTGAAGCTTAAATAAGAGTTAAATGGATAAAATTAAAAGATATAAAGGTGTCATATTCCAATCAGCAACTACAAGAGAAACTTTGTTTAATGAGAAAAGATAATATGAAATTGAAACAGGACAGACAAAAAGTATAAATATAATGATTTGAATTGAGATGAGATAATTAAAATAAAATTGAGAAAATTAAAAGAGGGGAGAAGCAATGTAGAAAATGCAAAACAGTAATAAGATATGGAACAGAACATAAAAATGAGCATGAAATTGAGTTTGTGTCTGTATGAAGAAATGTAACCCAGGATTACGCTACTTTCAAAAAAGATGTTTTATTTGTATTTTTTTGTGAAAGCTCAAAAACAAAATTACAAAAAAAAAAAAAGAACTATGTGTACCATCCGGTAAAGCACATATGGAAACTTTTGAGGAGTCTAAATGCAATGGCATAGGAAGGGCAATATAGGTTTTATAGGATAATATGTATTTGTGTGATAACGTAAGTGAAATAATGTGTGGCGGGGGGGGCATTGCCAGCTCAACGTCTTTCGTGTCAGGCACCTGTGGTGGCCTGAGCACTCTGCCAGCAAAAATGGGCTCCTGAGCTCCATTTCAGCTGTGACAGCCACCTGCAACCCTCTACAGCAAAAATGAAGCTTGGAAGTGCCACCTATGGCCCTTGCAAACTCCATTTTCAGCTGTGATGGCCTCGTGCAACCCTCTGCAGGCAGCCCTCTCGAGCTCTGTTTTTGCTGGCAGAGGCACTGCTGCCCAGTCCTTCGCTGTTTCCAGGGAGCCCCCCTGGGCCAGATCTAAGCACCCCACGGGCCATATCTGGACCCCGGGCCACACCTCTGCTCTCAAGTGACCACATAGCTAGATTTCTAGGATGATTCCTCGAAGTCCCCATAAAGTGCATTCATTGCTGGCTGTCCTCGTTTCTTTCATTCCGCTTTTCCCAGTATTATAGATTTCTCAAGTGAGCTGGATCTCCACATAGTGTGTCCAAATATAATCATTTGAGACTAGTCATTTGTGCCTCAAATGAGAATTCTGAATTGAGATGTTTTGTGATCCAGTTATCTGCTTTCTTAGCTATTCATAGTATGCAAGAATCTTCTCCAACATGGAAGTTCAAAAACAAAATTCTACCCCTGCTTTTCCAAAATCCAACCTTTGTTTCCACAGAGGGCTAAAGAAAAAAAATCATTGCCTGCACAATTCTAACATTTGTACATAAAAACATATCATGGAATCCCAGTATCTTTTCCAAGGCTTTCACTACTGCCTTACAAAGTGAGAGTCTGCGTTTTTCACGGGCTCTGCTCTCACCTCAAAACAAAAAATATTAATTTCTGTTATTAATGATAAACCTATTTCTCAAAATCATACATTATTTACAGAATAGCAAGCCTTTACCTTCATCCAGAGTTCATTTGTAGTTTCCCATGTAAAAGCAATAGATTGCACCAGCTACATTTGGAGATAGATCAATGCAATGATTCTTTTACCTGTTGTTACCTATTTTAAATGTAATGATTCCGTTACCTATTGTTTTCCTCTAACAGGACAACATGAAAAGTATGTGTTTGATATTATTTTAAGGCATTTATATCTCTCAAAACTGGGCAAAGAAATCTGGGCACCTCACAACAAAAAATATTAATTTCTGTTATTAATTCAGGAGTATGGCTATTATAATTACCACTTCTGTTGATGTTTCTGCGTGTTCTGAAGTAACATGTTCTTGAAGAGATGTTTCCGTATAACCCATTTTTCCACAATATGGACAAGTAAAAGACTGTGGCTGCTCTACAGAGAAAGCTTCTCCACCATAGTACAAATCTGAAATAATAAACAATATGATAACTGCAGTCAAAACAAATCATCACATTGGAAATATAGAAAATATTCTTTTTTTAAAAAAAAAAGTTTTTAAAAGCTATTTAGTTCAACATACAATTTACTGAACTAAACTTTGAATATAAAACAGCTAATATATAGCGTTCAAAAGCAAAATAAACCACATGTAACCTCAGCTAGCCAACGTTTATAATTATCCTATTTTTCCCCACTGTGATTACATGCTATAATCACATTATTTTAAACTACAAGAATCAAGGCTAATGTTATTTATAACCTAAATTTTTGTACTACACAAATAAATCCAACCCTACTGAATATTGTAGCATCTACTTTCTCTTCTGCTTCCTGTATTGAGAGCACATGAATGCCAGCAACTATTAAGACATTTTGAAGTAATGATATACATCATTATTTCCTCAAAATCTTACAGCATTTAGACAGTCTGACTCCTAGGGAAGATTCATAGCTAAACAAGTAAGAGAAAATTTCAAGCTAAGTTTCAAATATAAATAGCCACCCTTCACCTTTGTTCAATTAAATACTCACAGTCCAGATATTATAACCACTTGTTCAATGTCTACTCAAAGTTAACAGTGATGCTGAAGGAGTAGTAATTATGACCTATCCTCAAAGTTCAAACAGTGACAATTTCCCAACGGTTGCAATCCAGGTATTTGGTGCCAGGCTTGCAATTATGATGTTGCAGTATTCTGTGGTTACATGACTGCAATTTCCAATGTGATTGTGATTTCTTCCTGGCTTCCCTCAAGCAAAATCAATGCGGAAACTGGCAGGAATTTGGAAGCCACCCCAGCCACATTTTCACCTATCTGCGCTCTGTAGCACCTGCCTGCAGCACCCCATTCTCTGGAGAACCTCCCCCCCGACCCTGTTGCCTGGAATTCCAGTCTTTTCTGTTTAATGACTGATATGGTCCTGGGATTATGACAGCGACCAGGACAGCCATTGCTATGCGATGCAATTATATGATATTCCACTATGTGACAACATCACTTTGTGAGGGAGATTCTGGTCCCCATTGTAAAACTCTTCTTAAAATATCCTGGGCGTATATAAAAATTCTCAATTCAAATCCAAGTGGAATTATTTGCTATGCTCCCTGACAAATGGCACACTGAAAATAACATCATGCCATCAGTGGGCACTCTGAGCCTTGCAAACCTTCTGCAATATTAAATCATATTTTTACAGACCACAAAACAACTCCAAATCTCCAAATAATCTTTTTCATTATCCATTTCCTGGATCTGCAACATGATTGCTCTCTGTGAGAGAATGAATACATGTGAGCTCGTACTAGTTATGTGGCCAAAAAAACTTCCTAACCATGATGGCTTTCATGCATCGGCTATATATTTGATAGCCTGATCTGGTGAAGATTAAGGCTGCATATCCGCAATTGAAATAGCAATACGAGCCCAGGTGGATATCTCCCATTACTTAATTGTGATAAAGCAGCCTCTTAGCAAAATATTAAATCACAGTTAAGGAACAACAACAATTCTGATCAACTGAAATTTTAAACCGGCATTACAGATAGTTCTTAAATTATAACTACATTTGGGACCAGAATTTTCATTGCTAAGTACGGCAGTTGTTAAGTGAGTTACACCCAATTTTGTAACCATTTTTGCCACAGTGAATCACATGAACATTAAGGAAACGCAGCTTCCCCTATTGTTTTTGCCTGTGGGAAACTGGCTGAGGAGGTCATCAATTGCAATCACATGACACCAGTATGCTGCAACTACCTTAAATACATGCTGTTTGCCAAGCAACTGAATTTTGATTTTGTGACAATCGGGAAGTCACTTTTTCCAGTGCTGCTGTAATTTTAAAACAGTTGCTAAATGAATGGTTGTAAGTTAAGGGTGACCTGTATCATGAGCTATTATCAAAGTACAGTTAAGAGAGATGGCCACTTTTAGCAGGGAAGAAGCACTGACTGCCTTCCCACAAAACAGGGATTTAATTTAATTTAATTAATTGATTAATTTAATATAACGTAATGTCCTACCTGTCAGTGAATACTTCAGCTTCAACCATAACAATAGAAGAGCATACAACAGATACAAATTCAAGATTAACCGCACCAAACTTGATTGCAGGAAATACGACTTCAGCAACAGAGCAGTCAATGTCATATAATGCTCCTTAGACCCAATAATGCTCCTTAGACCCAATCCTGTAGTTAAGATTCCTTGTAACAACCACAGCCAACCCTTCCAGTTTGAGTTCCTTTAGCGACAGACAGAAATCCACGATTGTGCGCGGTTTCGGTCTGGGCTCGCCGCTGGAGCGCCCCGAGCCAGCTGGTTTCGGGGCTAAGCCACCCCGTAGAGGTAGCGAAGAGGGGGGAGACTGCCAGCAGGGTTGAGGAGAGCCGCATCTCTCCTCCTCAGCTGGCCATTACTCCCTTTCCCGAAGGTGGTTGCAGCGGTGGTCAGGAATGGCCACCTCAAAGAAGAACTCGACTGGAAAAGAATGTGCAGGAGGAAGATAAGAAGTGAAAGTTTTGGCTGACCGGGTTAAATTGCAAAAGCAACAACTAAGGTACCCTGGAATTTAAATTTACAAAAAAATAACATCGCTCCCAAAGAAGAGTTGGAAGCAGTGAAGGAAAGTGAAAAGGGAGAGGTTTGGGTTTTTTCTTCTTCTCTCTCTTTCCCTATACTGACAACTAAGAGACTTAAATAAGAAATCGGGGGGGAAATCCGCTTTGACATCAACAGGCAATTAAGCTGAAAATAAAACAAAATGTCAAAGAAATAATAAAGATTTCTGGAAACTAAAATTTTTTTTCATAAGCAGGAAGGGAGAGAAAAAGAATAAAAGGGCAGGATCTGGAAAGAGGGAGGAGACTGCCTAGAATTAAAAAGAATCTACAGTAAAACTTCAACAAGACTTCTAAAAGATACATTTTAACTGAAACTTTGTAACTAAACAGTAGAACCCCAGGAAGAAAAAGAGCAAAAAAAGAGCAAAAAGAAACAGCTTGCATGTATTTGGATTACTTGGTGATCTTTGGATTCTTGGTTATTGCATTTGAATGACTAAAATTAATCGGGTGATTGTTTAAAAATTTATACAATGGCACTACTTCTGGATGAATTGAAAATGGAACTTAAACAGTATCAAGATGCACAAGAAAGAAGAGGTTCTTTTGGCTTCATTTTTCAATTCTTAGAAATGGAGATCTGGAACTATGAGAAACAACAAGAAACACCTGCAAAACAAGAAGACTGGGACAAAGAAGAAGCCATCTTTAATGAACAAGTAATTCTATGTGGGGAAGAAAAAGGAAAGGGGGGAAGAGAATGGAGAATTTAAGACTTAAAATAACAACCAAAGAAAAGAAAAATAATCCGAAAAATAAGTATAATACTGGAAAGCAACAGAAGAGGGGAATACAGAGAAGAGAAATAGAGGTAGAGAGACAAGGGGAGAGAGAAGAAGAAAAGGAAAAGAAGTTACAAAGGACCGGAACAAGATGTAGAGAAACAGGGCCTATTTAGAGATAATGGTTGAAAATTTAACTGAAAAGGGGATTCTGTAAAGGTACATAAGGTTGTATTGTTATATTAGTAATAGAAATAACTTTAGAAAATTGGAAACAATGCATGATTAAAAAGAGGGATAAAATAGTTAGTGTAATTTAGTGAAATGTTTGTGAATAAAATGTGAAATAAAATAAATGAGAAAATTGAATTTGGAAGGGACAGGAACATTTTAATTAGTTAAAGTTTTATAAAATATAAGTGAAGGGGGGGAATTAATTATGGAAAGCTTATAATTGTTCCCACAGAAGTATGATATTTAATTGAAAAGTAATGTTAAAGAAGTTAAGATTTTAATGAATATTAACATTAATGATAGAAATGAATTGGAATGGAATGTGTTGTTTTAATTACATATATTTGTAATTTTTTCTTTGTTGAATATAGTGTGTATTTTTAGAATGTACCAAGCAGAATCCGAATGGAAGTCATTTATTATATTGAATGTTATAAATTTAGGGTATATATTGAAGCCTAAATCAGAGTTAAATGGATAAACTTAAAAGATATAAAGGTGTCATACTCCAATCAGTAACTACAGGAGAAACTTTGTTTAATGAGAAAAGATAATAGATAATTGAAACAGGACAGACAAAAAATATGAAAATAATAATTTGAATTGAGACGAGATAATTAAAATAAAATTGAGAAAATTAAAAGAGGGGAGAAGCTATGTAGAAAATGTAAAACAGTAATAAGATATGGAATAGAACATAAAAATGAGCATGAAATTGAATTTGTGTCTGTATGAAGAAATGTAACCAAGGATTACGCTACTTTCAAAAAAGATGTTTTATTTGTATTTTTTTTGTGAAAACTCAAATAAAATTTACCAAAAAAACCCAAAAATCCACAGCCAAGAATCTTGGCTTACAAAATCGTTATTCTGTGTGCTATCCAAGTTATGAAATTAAAACAAATATTAACTATCACTTCCTGCTGCCGGACATTAGGTTAGGTATTAGGAACCAATTCCTCCCCCAAAATCTATTTTTGCCCAGTTTTTCCACTGCTCCCAGTTCTGATTAGCCATCTCCCTCGGACTCACCCATGTACAATGGCTCTAGTCTCAATCAGGCCATCTGCCTATTTTTATTTTTTACAATCCCCTGCTGGTCAACCATGTTTCTGGGGGTATCACAGGTGGTGAGAAACAAAATAGATGGAAACCATTATCAACAGCGGTCTCTCTGAATCATTGCCTGGGTGTCTTATGATTAGCCAAGGCATACTGTGCACAAATATCTAATGATGGGCTAATGTTAATACATCATCATAAGATTGAAGTTAGAGACGGGCTTTTAAAAAAATTACAATCAGCCTTGTTAGGGATAACATTGGTTACCTAACTTAGTTTGGGTAAAAATAATATATAAACTATGTTAGTGAGTTTGAGTGTGTGTATCACTTTAACTGCAAAACATGTATTTTGGGTGCAGTTGTAGAATCACTATAAGAGGGAGCAAGAGAGCTCACTGTTAGCTGGCTTTTACTGCAGTAGCTGACAATGTTGGATTGATGGTGATAACTGCGTGTGTTTCCCTGCTGTTGCTAAGAGAAGAAAAGGGGTTTGATTTTCTTCATATCTCTGACTGCAAAAGAGATATATTGCTGGACTGATTATTTGTAAGTTTACTGACCTCTATTTTCAACACTGGACTTTGCAACTGATTAATCCCTGGATGGACTGAACTAGTGTATAACATATGGACTGTTTTGGACTATGCTATAACTCTTGCTGGAATAAAAAACTATTTAACTGGCACAGTGTATCTGTCTTACTGAGTGTAAACTACAACAACGTTTATCTCAAATCATTTGCCTGCCTGCTAGACTGCCGTTGCACGTTCTGCTAGGGTGTGTATCCCTAACACTGGTTATGGGTCCAGGTGCATAGTCAGACTAACCAGGATATAACAGACTTAAAGTGAGAGTTTGTGTAGTTACACAATACTGTAAACAGACAGCTGTGTTTTTATTAATTATAGTTTTAATATCCAGATAAAGATGGCACTAGTCAATTTACAAAGTTTGTCTCTAATATCCAAACTGGATGGAACAAACTATGTTTCATGGTCTATGAAATGTAGCCTACTTTTACGCAGAGGTTTGTGGAGTATAATTCAAACCCCACCAGAAGTAGATGCATGGGATCCGGAGGATGAGGATGATGCCCAGAAAATACAAGAATATCAACTGAAGAATGAACAAGCTCTCTGCATAATAGGACTGACACTCTGTGATGAGCAGCTTGTGCATATTCAGTGTAGGAGCACATATAAATCTTACACGGAAACTGTTCAGAACACATCTTCAAAAGAATGGAGATATGATGACTCATTTAAATATAATGAAGAGAATTTTTCAGGAACTGCATGAAAAAGAACTTATCTTCACTGAACTACACCAAGTTTATATAATTTTGTCTTCTTTAGATGATAGCTACGATGATTTCGTAACTTCACTTGAGGTTCTACCAAAAGATAACCTCACATTAACTGACATTAATGGCAGATTAATTGAAGAAGCCAGGAGAAGGCTTGAAAGGGATCAACTCAGAAGGGAACAACCACAATGTGAAGAAGAGAAAATATCTTCCTCAGCTGATACAATTAGAAAATGTTTTAATTGTGGAGGAAAAGGACATTTGGCAAGATTCTGCAAGAAAGCAAAAAGCCAAAATGCCAGCCAGAAAGATAAAAGGCATCAAAAGGATGAAAAATGTTTAGAGTTAGCCATGTATAGCAACGAAACTGTGAATAATAATTTATGGGTGGTAGATAGTGGAGCATCGCACTGCATAACGAAAGATAAGAAAAGATTTGTTAAGATGTCCACGAGTTCACAGCAGATATTGTTAGCTAATGGATGGAAACTGAAAGCTAAAGGTCAAGGTATATATATCATATTGTTCTTACATAAGAGAAAATGTAAAAATGTTATATGTACCACAACTTAAGTTTAATTTGCTTTCGGTTAGAGTTTTGGTTAAACTAGGTTATGTAATTACCTTTAGGGGAGACAATTGCATAATTGAAAAAGAAGGTAAAAAGGTGACTGCAACTTTAAGAGGTGAATTGTATGTATTAAATGATAATCATTCAGAGGTAACTAACACAGTTTATAATAATGTTAAACCTCATAATGAGTGCATACATTTGTTACACAGACGTTTGGGGCATATAAATTTTAAAATGCTTAAACAAACAGTAGAACTATCTAAGGGTATAAAACTGAAGCCTTGCAGTAAGTATTTGCACTGCAATACTTGTAGTAAAGAAAAAGGCAAGGAAATACCAGCAAATAGAGTTAATGGATTTAAAACAAAGGAGCCTCTAGAGGTCGTATTTGCTGATATTATAGGTCCTAAAAAACCAAGTGTGGGAGGTGCTCGTTATATACTAAGTATAACGGACCATTATTCTAGATATGGTTTCTGTTATCTAATGAAGAGCAAAACGGAAACAAAATTTCTTTAATTGGCTTAAATTTGCAGAAAGAAAAACTAAAAGGAAGTTAGTAACTCTTATCACTGATAATGGTACGGAATTTATAAACAATAAATTCCAAAATAAACTGAAGATGGCAGGTGTTGAACATAAAAAGTCTGCAACATATAGGCCACAACATAATGCCTTTCTAGAAAGACGAGGCCAAACAATTCAAGCAATGGCTCGTACTATGCTGTCAGATTCAGGATTACCTGAAACTTTGTGGGGAGAAGCAATAATGTGTGGTAATCATATATTGAATAATATTGTTAATTCAACAACAGGTAAATTACCATTCACACGGTGGCATGGTAGAAAACCTGACCTAAGCTACATGCACACATTTGGAGCACCAGCATGGGTGCATATTCCTACACAACTGAGAAATAAGGGGCAACATAGGGCTAAAAAGTTATTCTTTGTAGGTTATGAATCTAATCACAAATCATACAGATTCTGGGGAAAAGGTACATCTACAGTTTACTGTAGTGCTAGTGCCAAATTCCTAGAACATGTAGGATGGGAAAAACTGGAACAAGATTCAAGTAAGGAAGTAATTATAGAACTCTACAAAAGACCAAAAGAAAAAAAACAGTAATAAGAAGAGTACAATTAAAGAGGAAGTACAGGAAGAGCATATAGGACCAGAACAGGAAGAAATACCAGAACAGGAAGAAATAGATAATCAGGTACAGGTAGAACATGAAAATCCACCTGTAAGCCCTGTAATACCAACACGTGTAACCAGACCACCTGACAGGTATCAAGCAGTATAGTTTGCCAAGTTAGTAAAGTTCCAACTACTGTTGAAGAACTTAGAATGTATCCTGCAAAGTGTTGTAACTATGCATCATTCACGTGTTTGCAACTATGTATCATTGCAACTATGTATCATTCATGCATTTGCAACATTGTATCATTCACGTGTAATCATTAACTTCTGTCTCTTCAATGACCTTTGCAAGGCACGTACAAGAGACAAGGAGATAGACATTTGTTAATAAGCTTATCCACTTTGTAAATAATCTGTCCGGTATGCAGCTTTGTAAACATGCACATCCTGATGAGATTAACATGTTTGACTTGAGCTTTTTAATTAAATCATTTTCTTGTAAAAAAGCACAATAAAAGAGCGTGTGCCAAGTTATTCGGGGCGCGCTCATCAAGAGGAAACTTCGCTTCCTGTCGTTTCTCTTCCCTTCGCTCCCTTTCATGAGCCGCCCATCAGATGCGGGATGGCAGATACCGCATTCTGGTGACCCCGACGTGATTCCCTAAGGGGGATACGCAGCGACGCACCCATATCTTATCAGCTCGATGGGAGCTGTGCATTGCCAGGCCTGAAGCGAATTGCACATCATCGGATCTGAAACATGGTCTCGACTTTCATAAGTATGGGTGGAAACTTTGCTCAACAACAGACGCAGCATCTGAAGGAATTGAGGGAGTTAGTCGCTTCTTCTAAATATTCTGCTAATTTAAAGGGCTCGCCTGTAAAAATGAAACCTATTGCTACATTATTGGCTTATGTGTGGCAACATTGTCCTAATTATTCAGAGGAAGGGTCCTTAAAAATTTCCAATTGGCAAAAAATTGGTGAACATCTCCATAGTCCTCCTCGTGCACCTATTGGCATTTTGGTCACTTGGAGGAAAATTATGGAGGCTTTAAAAGTCCATTATAAAATAGAAGCAGGGAGTGTGTTTGAATCTCCCCCGCCAAGTTATGATAACTTTTCAATTTTCTCTAACTCAGGCAGAAGCTGCTGCCATTATTCAACAATGCCCCACATGTAGTAAGCAAGGACATTCCATTCCCATAGGAGTAAATCCTAGAGGATTAAAAGCTTGTGAAATTTGGCAAATGGATGTAACTCAGTATCCACCTTTTGCCCCTTGGAAATATTTGCACGTTTCCATCAATACATATTCAGGGTTTATTCTGGCTACTCCTCAAAGGGGAGAAACTGTAAAACATGTCATCAATCATTCAATTCGTACCTTTGCCTCGCTGGGACGTCCAAAAGAAATCAAAACTGACAATGGACCTGCCTATACAAGTTCTGCTTTCCAGGACTTCTGTAACAGATGGGATGTAACCCACAAGTTTGGGATTTCCTACAACAGCCAGGGGCAGGCTATTGTGGAACGAGCGAACTTATCTCTGAAAAGTGCTCTTGATCGATATTCGTTGCGGGAAAAAACCCCGAACCTCCCAGCATTGCAAAATTCTCTTAATATTTGTCTTTACACTTTAAACTTTCTTAATCTGACTGGCATTCCTCCCGCTTCTGCTGCTTCGTGTCATTTTTCCTCCCCCTCACCCCCGCCTAACAGACCTCTGGTATATTATCGCAGATTGCCAGATCCTGCCTGGCAGGGTCCCGCTGAGCTTCTCACTTGGGGACAAGGCTACGCTGCGATCTTGCTGCCAGACAAAACCACTTGCTGGGTCCCTGGTCGGGCAGTAAGACCCTATCATGGGAATTCCTCTGCTACATCTGTATCTTAAAACTCTTCCTGATATTCTTGCCTATATCTTCTTTGCAATTTCTACTTTACTTCAACAAAACCTATGCTTCCTGTCAAAAGACTATTCGTGTTAAAACCATTTCATTAACAGAAGGCTATTATACTTGGTCCATGTGGGTACGTCATGAAAATGCTACCCGTAGTTTTCACTCTGTCACTTCTGTTTTATTTAAAGAACACTCAACCACTCGCTCTTTTGATCTTTCTTTACTCTTCCTATGGAAAGGAACCTTAAAATCTTTTCCTCTATTCAATCTAAAACATAGGGGGACCTAAATGTCCTTATATTGTATCATGGGTTTCCCCACCCCAACAAACATCCTTGATGAATTACCAAATTAATCTTTATTGTCATTATTGTAATTATTATCCTTTTTCTACTAATTGAATTCCCTCATCTTGTAAATGTTCTACAACTAACTTGTCCATAGCCCTCTCTTCTGCTTGTGATGTTTTTATATACCCGAACTTTGATCCTGTCAACAAACAACGCTTCAAAAGAACTGTCCATAACGATCCGCAGAAGCCTCATAGAAGATATAATATTGCTTGGACTATAACTGACTTTCAAGGCGTTCGTTTAAGTTCTACAACCAATTTTTCTCGCATAAAAGACTTCTACCCACCACTTCAATTCGATTTGGCAGACGCACCCACACAACCAGGGGATATTCTGCAATCTACACCAATGCAGGAGGAACTTTAACATCACGCCTGAAAGGAATGTATTTTATCCCTGGCAATAATTTTGTTTGAACTTGTTCCACCGGTTTCATGGCATGTATCCACGGGGATGAAATTGTTAAATCCAAATCATTTTGCATTCAAGTATGGCTTGTGTGTATAACTCTGATGATTTTATATCCCTACAGGTACCCATGGAATACCCCTCTTTTGCAAAATCGTAAAGATTTAGATCTGTTATTTTTTTAAAAAAACAAGGGGGATTGTGTACTGCGCTTAAAGAAGAATGCTGTCTTTATGCTGATAGCAGGGGGGGGGTTGTTTTCTATTTCGCCATGGTTTACAACCTTTTTAACTGCATTGGCAGGATCATTAATAATCATTATATTGATATGTATTATAGGACCTTGTTGTTTTTATAGAATATTGCAATTTAAAAAAAAATCAATTATCCTCTGCTGATGTTAATGTGCTATTGCAAGCTCAAGTTATATCCTCAACACCGGATGAAAAAATGTCATTGCTGAGTTACCGCTCCTTGGACAACCCTGACGCTGACGGGTCGCACTCTTGCCTAGATGACGGGGACGGCGAACATTTCAGAAAAATGGTTCCTGTCTTCTCGGACGAGGAAGAAGACTCGTCATAAATAATAAAAACAGAGGAGATGTTGTAACTATGTATCATTCATGTGTTTGCAACTATGTATCATTGCAACTATGTATCATTCATGCGTTTGCAACATTGTATCATTCACGTGTAATCATTAACTTCTGTCTGTTCAGTGACCTTTGCAAGGCACGTACAAGAGACAAGGAGATAGACGTTTGTTAATAAGCTTATCCACTTTGTAAATAATCTGTCCGGTATGCAGCTTTGTAAACATGCACATTCTGATGAGATTAACATGTTTGACTTGAGCTTTTTAATTAAATCATTTTCTTGTAAAAAAGCACAATAAAAGAGCGTGTGCCAAGACATTCGGGGCACGCTCATCAAGAGAAAACTTCGCTTCCTGTCGTTTCTCTTCCCTTCGCTCCCTTTCATGAGCCGCCCATCAGATGCGGGATGGCAGATACCGCAGCAAAGGAACAAGAAAATTGGCATAGAGCAATGGAGAAAGAATTAAATTTATTAAAAGAAATGAAAGTTTATGAAAATGCCAAATTACCTCCAGGTGAAAAGGCCATTGCTGCAAATGGATATTTAAGTTAAAAACAGGTAAAAATGGGACTGTTACCCATAAGGCTAGGTTGGTAGCTCAAGGATTTAATCAAACTGCATATGATTATGATGAAGTATTTGCACCGAGTCTAAAAGCAACAACCTTGAGAGCAGCTTTAGTGTGGGCAGCTAAGAAGAACTATATCATAAATCACTTAGATATAGAAACTGCCTATCTGCATGCACCATTGCAGCACACTATATATTTAAGAAAACCAGTAGGTATAAAGGATGATAAAAATAATAATGACTGTTGGAAACTGAATAAAAGTCTCTATGGATTGAAACAATCTGATTATGAATCGAACCAATATATTGTGGAGGAGTTGAACAATATAGGGTTTGAAGCTAGTTTAGCTGATCCATCTTTATTTAAAAGAGAGACAAATGGTACGGTGTCATTATTTACAGATGACATTGCTTTAATTACTAAGACAAATGATGAAGCTACTGAAATATCATTATTAAGTAAGAGGATAAAATTAAAGCAATTAGGAGAAATAAGACAATATCTAGGATTGACAATAAACAAAACCAATAGTGGATATAAGATATCACAAGAAGATAAAATTTACCAATTGCTAAAAATGTATAAAATGGAAATTTGTAAGCCGGCAAAAACTCCAATGAGTCAGGAATTTTGTCATACTGATGCTCAAAGTTCAAAATTTGAAAAGATCATTTATCAATCATTAATAGGTAGTTTATCATATATAAGTAATTGGTCAAGGCCAGACATTGCCTATAGCATTAATCAATTGGCAAGATTCAATGCTGAACCCAATGAAAGACACTGGCAAGCGCTAAAGCGTATATTAAGGTATCTTAAAAAGACAATGCACCATGCATTGTATTTGGAGCCAAAAGATGATTTGATTTTAAGTGCATATGCTGATGCAAGTTTTGCAACAGATATAAAAACTAGAAAATCAACTTCAGGCATGGCTATACTATTAGGTAAAACACTGATTGGTTGAAGGTCAGTTAGACAGCAACACATAAGTATGTCCACAATGGAAGCAGAATTTTCATGTCTATCTTTATTATGTACTGACTTAATTCTGTATAAACAGTTGTTGTTAGATATGGGAGTAACTGTTAAAGATGCCATTGTAGTTTATGAGGACAATCAAGCAGCCATACGGTTGGCTACAAATATTGCTGTAAAAACTAGATCTAAACATACTGACCTGAGATATTTGAATGTAAGACAATCTGTAAAAAATGGTTTAATGAGATTGGAATATTGCATGACTGATGAAAACATTGCAGATGGATTTACAAAAGCCCAAGGTGCAGTCAAGCACAAAGAAAATTGTGAAAAATATGGGTTGAAATTGTAAATAGATTTATATATTATTATATTACCCAAAAGGGGAGATTGTTAGGGATAACATTGGTTACCTAACTTAGTTTGGGTAAAAATAATATATAAACTATGTTAGTGAGTTTGAGTGTGTGTATCACTTTAACTGCAAAACATGTATTTTGGGTGCAGTTGTAGAATCACCATAAGAGGGAGCAAGAGAGCTCACTGTTAGCTGGCTTTTACTGCAGTAGCTGACAATGTTGGATTGATGGTGATAACTGCGTGTGTTTCCCTGCTGTTGCTGAGAGAAGAAAAGGGGTTTGATTTTCTTCATATCTCTGACTGCAAAAGAGATATATTGCTGGACTGATTATTTGTAAGTTTACTGACCTCTATTTTCAACACTGGACTTTGCAACTGATTAATCCCTGGATGGACTGAACTAGTATATAACATATGGATTGTTTTTGACTATGCTATAACTTGCTGGAATAAAAAACTATTTAACTGGCACAGTATATCTGTCTTACTGAGTGTAAACTACAACAACATTTATCTCAAATCATTTGCCTGCCTGCTAGACTGCCGTTGCACGTTCTGCTAGGGTGTGTATCCCTAACAAGCCTTCCTTCCAGAATTAATTCGACAATTTTCCAATTTAACAGAAGTGCGACATTATTTTGGACTCCCCAGAAACGATCGAAGGCAGAACATTAAGCTTCCTATCTTCACATCGCTAACATTTATTGAATGTGCTGAACTGACAACCACAGCGTGAATTACAACAAACACCTTAGGTAAGTATATTAATAGTAGTAAACTATGATACCTGTATAATAGTGAGGTAACAGCTCTCTTTATATAGAGCATGAGAAAGAGATACTGGTATATGACTGGAGCACTGAACAGAAGTCTAGAGGACAGAAGGCATGTCCTCTAACCACATTTTTTAAAATTCAGCAAAGATATTTTTCTTCTTAAAAAACGTCCTTAAAACTATAAAGAAGGTGGACATAACTAAAACTTTGTTGTATAACACGCCTAATGACTTTTGTATGCCTTGGCTCATACAAGGCCGGTATCCAAACTGCCACAAACATCCTTTCACATATAGGGAAGAGAAAGTGGCTGACAGAACTGAGAAACACCCAAGCTAGGCAGACACAGCTCCTGTATTGTAATGGAAGCATTGTGCATGAACTGTTGTGATACTTACGGTTATGAGCTACACTGAAAGAACAAACCGACACAAAACAAATTCTTTTGGAGTTGGGGAAGTATGTTGCAATATAAAGTTAGATGAAAAATTAAATGGCATAAAACAATTGAGACGACAGCATGAATTGCTCCACCAAATCCACATCAGTCAGCTGTGATGAGATGCCAAAAGGGTTACCCATCATCAATTACAGCCTCTTCCTTGATATGTTGGTTGATGGCATAATACCAGCCCTTAGAAAAATGCAGCCAACTCCTGCCAGGCTGCCCAAGGCTCAGCGGGAATGTTCAACTATTCCTTCATTGACTCGGCCAGGTTAATATGCTATGACTGGCTGCATGTCATCCTGGCAGATGGTCTGGTTGCTTTTCTTTTCCATAACTGTGCCTGAGTTCTGCTCCATAATCTCAATACCTTTAGCCACGTCGCCTCCTGAAGGAAATCTGGGTTGCTGCTAGAAATGCCTTTCTGCCTCCTCCCTTCAAGACTTTGATTTCTTTATTTGTCCTTTATTTTCTTTACAAACGCGGTTTACCACCTCAATTTTGTTACTTTTTCTGATGTTTTTGGACTATCTGCTCTGCAGTAATATGAAATCTACAAAGGTTTTCCTTTACAGGAACAAGTGGGTATGTGATTACAAATTGTTTAGGATAAATTCTACACAATAGCTGGATTAGATGTTATTACAAAGGACTGAAAATAATGTTAAAAATATAATTATGAATCGTTATGTAAAATCAAGGTGGAATTAAAAACACACTAACAAAGTTTGTATAATTAATGGTTAAAAGTACAGCACCAAAAGTTGATAAACATGAGTAGTAGTCCTGTCTTAGGCATGAACCAAATGGGCAACTTTAACCCATCACTCCATCTCAGGCCTAGAAAGGAGGCAGTAAAAAAAACATTTCCAAAAATGTAGTTTCCAGGAATTGAAACTGACCAAAAAAAAAAAAAAGTCCTATCATTATTAAAGGAAAAAGCAATAATCAAAAGAACCACTCTTTCATTTTTTCCACTCCCAATTTCAGCAGTCAATACAAAATGAATTTAGCCATTAACTTAAGAAAATAAATACTATGCTATGAGAAATCATCCAATATAAAAGTCTATGAATGTTGCATTGTGTATTTTTGATGTACTTCAATCCAAATGATTAATATTACAATGTTAAAATGTGCACAGACCATAACCATCATCTGGTTCCTTTTGGGTTAGAATGAAACATTTCATTTACTTATCATTCATACTCTCTAATTCAACACCCCTTACCCTGCTTTCTAAAATCATCTACTGTACTATTTAAATATAAAGATAAATTCACCAAGATGGAAGGGTAGATGACGTTATCATGTTAGTTATCTAATTATAGAGAATAAATCCATCACTATGAAATACTCTATATACAAACAGAGAGAGTGAGCAGATGCTCCAAGCCATTCTAGTTTAGCTACTGCCTCTTTTAGCAACAGTTTGCAATTACAATGGTAATAAAAAAGTAGCTTTGCAACCAGTCCACATATTTATAGCCTTTGCAGATGTGCAAAGCAAAGGAAAACTGAAGTAACATCAAATACACAGTCGCCATTTCACTCAGTGGCCACTTCACTTAACAAACAAGTTGCCGGTCCCAATTGTGGCTGCTAAACAAAGACTACCTGTACTGACTTATCTTCGAAAGCACCACATAGGTCATCAGATGCATTCACTGCAAACATTTGAGAAATAGTCTTTCATTGTTTTACTGGCAAAGGTACAGACAGCTGTCAACTTACAACAAATGAGACCAGAATTTCCATTGCTAAGCAATGGAATTGTAAAGCAAGACTCCATTACTTAGTGATGGCAATCCCTATAGTCCCATTTGCTGTTGTTAACTGAATCCCAGTCATTAGGCGAGGCAACTTCCTGCTGGCTTCCATGACCAAACTCATTGGGAAAGCAATCAGACAGTTACAAGTCCTAGGCTAGCAGCCAGGTTAACCTGTTGGCTTCCCCATTGTCTTTCTGGGGAAGCCAACAGGGAAGGTTGAAAATCATAATCATGTAATTGCTCTTGACAACCAATCGTAAACTGAACTGTGTTGCCAGGGACTCAGATTGGGATTACGACCATCAAGGTGCAGGAACAGCTGGAATGCCTTCCTAACTTGGAATAATCTCTGACCAAATGGTTGTAGGTTGAGGACAGCTGATTATGAGAGCCAGTTTGGTGTAGTGGTTGAAGTGCTAACCTAAAAAGCAGGAGACTGTAAATGCTAGTCTTCCCTTAGATAGAGCTGACTGGGTGACTGAGCAAGTCACTCTCTTTCAGTCAAGGACACCCCACCACAGGGTTGTTGTTGCAGGAATAATAGAAGGCAAAAATACCAAATATGTTAGCTGTCTTGAGGTGACAAGGAATACACACATAACACGTGCACACACGCACACACACAGAGAGAGAGCAGGTGAGATAAAAATATAATGACGTAATAATGCTCAAATATAATTAAATGCATTAATTTCAATCTTTCTTATCTATGTTGGAAAGAGTGTAATAAAGCTGCAAATTGCTAACTCTTCTGACTCAGAATAGCTGCCTAAATTCCTACCATCCCAGCCTAAAGGAAAAACATTCGTCTTCCATTTCTCACACAGAAACACTGCTACTATCTCCTCCAAGGAGACAGCAGAGCTGTGAAAAAAAAATCTCTGTGTGCTAAGCTACTGTATCAGTAAACTTCTGAATATTTTTGTACAGCCAAATGTTCTTACCTGCCCCTTCCAATGTCACTGTTTCTACATCTTTCAGACAAAAAAAAAAAGTCATTTGCAGGGAAAAGGTCTGTTACCCCTCTGTTCAAAACTGGTGTGATCTTGTCATTTCTTTTCCTGTTTGTAAACAGTAACAGTTGAAGCGCTCATCAAAGTGTTCACATCAAATTTAGTAAGAGACATATCACAGGGAATATATACCCAGACTACAGGATGTACATGACAATGATATAAAACTGGTACGTGCACACACAAACATACACACATACATATGAACACACTCCTAAGCAAAAGAACTGAAAACCTAGGGTAGAATTTGATGCAAGATCAAAGTAAACTAATGAAGAGAGAAACATGATTAGAAAGGAAAAGTAGGAAGAAAAAATAGGGAAAGATAAGAAAAGTAGGAAGATAAACAAGTTACAAAATCCTCTCACTAATTCTAAAATGCTTTACTGTGTACTTTATTGTTCAGATGAGAGAACTGGAAGAAAGCATGTATAAGCAAAGTATCATGTAAGATATTCTTTTTCTCCTTTGATACAATAGTCTTAATTATTTTTTTGCCGGCAACTAGAAATTGGATTTTTCAATTGCTCAAATCTTTCCTGTACATATGTAATTTCTATTATAGTCCAAAACCAGTATAAAAGTAACCTGCTGAATTAAACTTCATCTGCGTTAAGAAAGCCCCAGACAGACATTCCTAACAGTTTTTTGACAAAATATTATAGATTGAAGACATTCACAGAATTAAGCATTCCACTAATCTACTAATTGCCATGCTCTGCATATGCCTCAAAGGCTTTCAGGCTGAGCAACTGACAAACTTTTCTACATCAAATTTAAAATGATAGGTATTCATTTTGTTGTGCTTTGTATCAAGACCTTCCAGTGTCCCATTGCCATTTCCCACTGTGTTCTTGACCTGGAAAATAAAAAGAAAAGCTAATTTTATGCTGAGTGACTTGAAGCAAGTCACATTCTCTTACCCCAGCTACCCCATAAGGTTGTGGTTACAGGGGAAAATAGGAAAGAGCAGCCAGACTTCTCATATCTAGCATTGGTCCATATAAGCCCATACTTCTCACTGACTTAATCAGTTTCAGTTATGTTATTTTATTTTTACTTTGTTTTGTGAGTGCACGTAGGTGAAGTGTCACTTATTTTGGCTATATCCTGCAGCCAAATTCACTGGAGAAAGCAATTATGCTGGGAAGATTTAGCGGATGGCTGGACACCATCAAAGCTGCCACCAGCCACATCATAGAAAAACTCAAAGAAGTGGTGCAAGATTGGAAGATGTGGAGAGACCTGCCCAAAGAAACCCCAAGAGTCGGACACCACTTAATGGATAACATCTTCATCATATATGTGAGAGCCATTTAGTGTAATGGTTAAGACACCAGGTTAAAAACTGTGAGTTTCAATCCCACCTTAGGCTCAAGTCCAGCTGGTGACTCTGGGCCAGTTCCTCTGTCTCAACCCTAAGGAGGAGGCAAGGACAAACCACTTCAGAAAATATTGTCGAGAAAACTGCAGGGACTTTTTGTGTAGTTGAAGGAGTTTAGACTGACCTAAAGGTGCACTTTTGCACAGATGCATAAACATACAAATGGGCCGGTCTTTTGCTATTTCCAGACCTGCTCTGTGGGCCAGATCTAAACAGCCCACGGGCTGGATCTTGAGTTTGACACCCCTGCTTTAGCTATTATAGGTCACTGAAGCACAAGCAGTGTAATCTATTTGAACATCATCATTCTATTTTAAAATTTATAGAAAAACACACATAAAAAAGCAGAACAACAGATATTTTTACACAAAAGTTTTCCCCCCAAAAGGAAAAGAAAAAGGTATCAACAGATGAAAAAGAAAAATATTTGTGAGTAAGTAAATGTCGTTTGTCAAGGAGAAACTGTCTCTGGCTGATTATAAGTAGTCCTGGACTTACAACCATTCCTTTGGCAATTGTTCAATTTATAAAGCCACTGAAAACACCATCAAAACTTGATCTATGTCACTTTTTTCATGTTATAAATAGAAATGCTTTGATTTTAATATGAAGCAGAGAACTATCAAGCAGAATGTGAGCACGTTTACAGCAGTTACAATCTCTCTATTATCTACAATTTTACAAAATATCTGAAATATGAAAAAACAGTGTAAAAACAGTGTAAAAGCTATAGAAAGATCAAAGCCAATAATGAAACTTTTCCCACAGCAATCTTTGTTCAACGTTCATTCTACTAATATATTTTCAATCTGTTTCTCCTATCATACTAGCTTAGCTTTAAGTCCTCCCTTGTTTTTTTTCTTCTAATTTTGAAACCATAAAAATCCTAAGCAAATTTACAATTCAAACAGTAAAAGAAAATACCCCTTAACTTATACAGGTTGATTCTGAATTAAATGACAAGGAAGTTTTAAATCATAAGTTGGCTAGAAGGACCTTAGTTTTAGTTATTTTTGGAAGATCTGTTTGTTGGTACATTGTTAGGTCTAAAGAAACCTCCAATGTAAAACCTTTCTTTCCCCCAAGTGCAAGTCATCCTGCAAATGCTGCCATTATTGACTTGCCTCTTAACATTTGATATAAGAACACAAGTTGCCACATTTTTTTAATGGCACACATACTCTCATTTGCCTCACTTCCAATTCTCTCCTCAAAGATGCCAAAGAAAAAGAGCAAAAATCTGTAGTGGGGCATGTATCAGTCTACCCAAGAACTCAAGTTAGTTAATTACAATCTGCAAATACACCACATGTTTGATTTCAGATTTTTGTGCTTTTATCATCTTTTATGTTTATTGTTTTTCTGTTTATTCTGTGATAAAATTCCAGGTGTAATTTTTGTTTACCTTGAAATAACAAGTAGGTAATTAAGTAAGTAAATAAATAAATAAAAGGCAAGAATCATTTACCAAAATCTACCCTTGTTAGTATGCACTGCATTGGATGGTCTGTTGTATGCCTTGTCGTTGTTGCACCACTTTCATAACAAGATGCACACAGATCGTAATCGTAGCAAATTAAACACTTGTATCTGCGACCTCGGAAATTGCCTTTTAAACATGCATCGCAGCTGACACCTGCAAAAAACAAACAAACAGAAAATCATTAGCCATTTGCATGAACAATCGACATCTGTGCAATTTCATTACAATACCACTGTCCAGAATTACTATCAATTCTATCAATTATCTTATAGTTGAAAATTAAGGTTCATGATTTCATAATTACCCTGAACGTGCTTCTCACATTACAACAATCAGCTAAAATACTGACTATTCGTATTCTCAGATAGGAGTCTCCAACATGAGGGCTTCCAAGTCAATTTTGAGAGCCATAATAATACTTACAAATAGCAAGACCACTAAGGCATGCTTGCAAGTTTATCTCAAAAGAAGATGGCATTGTTTGCAGCCCATTTAAATGAGGTTAACATGTGAAACAACAGTAAGATAGAGAGATGGACTGGCAAGCAAGAAGGGATAGAAAAAGACAGTGCAAGCTTGCCTGCTGCCCAGAATAGAAACCACCTCCTTCCTGGACTGCAGAAAAAAAGGAACTGTCAAATCTTTAATTTATAATCCTAATTTTCACCCCCACCATCTCCTCTCTCCAGGAAAGACTTAGGAGACTGATGGAGATGTACAATGCTGTGGAATTCAACAGGTATATCAGAGAAACTGAGGCTAACAGGTGTACACAGAAAGAAAGCATTGTTCCATGTCCAGACAGAACAGGCAGGATGGCTGCATGTTTTGCCTCTTATAGAAATGCTATCAGAGCCAAGCTCAGGACTACAGCCTCCTCTTTCCACTGGCCTGTTCCCCACATCACTGGTGTAGCTTGTTACCAGCAGCTGCTGCCGAGAAACTCTGGTAGTAACTACAGGTGTTTATGTCAATGTACAAAACTTTCAAAGCTGCAGACCTAAACCGAATAAACTGATCTTTTTGAAAGGCTGGTGATGATCTGAATTTGAGATTCTTGTCCTAAAGTCCAACCAAACAGATATCATTCTTGTAATACATTTCATTCTGATCAGAGCATACTGACATAATACTCTTGTTTAATACTCTTGTATCTTAACTATAAAAACTACTGTAAGTTAAAACAAAAAAGCTACTGAGATTACTGCTAACCCTTTGATATGAAAGGAATATGTATTGTTCTAGTTATGTACAGACTAACATTATCATTGGTTTGTCCATTAAAAGCTTATAGTTTAAAGGTGTCTAAGAAAAGCATTGATAAAATATTTCAAGCACAGATTAAGAGCATAACATATCAGATCTGAAGCAGATAAGGTCTGACATTAAAGTCATACCGTGTTCAAAAATATTCGTATTAGCTTTGCAAATCTGTCATACTAGCTTGATACCTGTATCACTACGAAACTATGTAGTCGGGTTTAGTTTTGGGGGAGGAAAACAAGGGAAAAAAATTCTGCCTCTGCCTACCAGCATCCATCGTTATTCACCTGGCTAGCGTCCTGTCAGTGTGTGAGAGAGTTGAGGGCTGTTTGTAAACTGAAACAGTATTTGTTGTGTGAGCAGGGAGACAGCAAGGAGCCTAGGCGTGGCTTAGCTCAACTGTTCTGTACTAAAGCTGCTTGGTGCTGTGAAACTGAAACTCCTCTCCTCTGCTTGTGTTTTGCATTTGAAACAGATTTCTTTTCAGGTGGGGATGGGGAGTAGAACTCCTTTAGTATCGGAGCATATTAATAATAATATATGAAATACTAATGCTCTGATGGTCATTTTGAAAAATCCTTTCTTAGTGAGCACCTAGAAACCAAGAGCAACATATATGCCAAATTTCAAGTTTGTAGGCTTTACGGTTCTGGAGATTTTGTTATGATGTGTGGCTGGTATTTCCCTTTTATATATATAGATTTTTTAAAAATCAAAAATGTTATTGAATTTCAAAATCTTCCAAATCCTATTTTCTAGTAAAAAAAGAATCTGAAAACTTTTTCATTGTTCAAAACAGCTGAGCTGAAATATTTTACCAGAAGGGAAAGCAAAAAGTAGACTTGCAATTTAATATATATACAGTATGTTTATACATTTCTTCAAATGTGACATTATTTGAGTTCAACAATATTCATTCTAAAGTATTCAACTGATGCATTTAGTACTGCAACCTTAGTATGCTTAAAAGAGAATCATGGACTTATAAGAACTGAAAGGGACCATTTAGAAACATCAAGACTAACTCCCCTCCTCCTACTTAATGTAAAAAATATACTTTTGTGTGTGTGTGTGTCCAGCCTCTTCTTGAAAATATCCCACTACATCTCTGAATAAAAAAAAATTAGTAAAGGCAACAATCATTCGATTAAATGCTATTCTTCCAATATAACTATTGGAAGATTCTAAATAAAACTAGCATTTCCAAGTTTCAGCACACAATGCATTCTACAATATTAACATTTATTTCACCCAAATTTTCCATCTAAAATGCTACAGAATTATTCTGCTTTTATTTTTAAACTTTCAGATGGAAGCTTAAAGTAATTTACTGATAATACTGACCAAATGCCATGCTTCCTAGTTTTAATAAAAACTAGCAATGCAGATGTTTAGTTTCTCCCTCCCTATGATGTGGCTTTCGTCAGTAAAAATTGGTCCAGATAATAATGTAATCAGGATTAAGAACCGGAAAGTATAAAATAGCCTTAATATTTTTCATTTGTTTGGAATTTTCATGTCCTGAAAATATTGTGTCAAAGAGTAGAAAGCTACTGCAGACTAGACACATGTTTTGCTGTACTTTTGTATTCCTCTTTTCCTTCTTAGGAGTGAGTAGGTCTAATAATATCACTGCTTCAACACTTGACAGAAAATGAGAGGGTTGGCATTGCTGCTGTTTTGACAAGTGATAGAAAGGCTGAGAAAAAGAACAGAATCGGCCCATCTCAAATTGTGGATAAAGATCTTTAGTGATAAAATATCAAAGAAAATACCATTCCTGTGGCAAAGTCAAGCCAGAGGAGACTGCTGCTACTTGATGAAAGCATTTTCAAATTGTGTAAAAAGGCAAAGAGGCAGAAGACAGACTAGAACGGCACCCCAATCCAATGGGGTTCATTCTTTCATACTAAGTTTAATAAAACATTAAGATTCCATAAATTTTAGATTCTGCAAGAGTTCATAAAGTATGCCAATCTGTTGGAGATAGTTTATTACCTCAGAATTGTTTTTCCCAACTCAAGTACCTACGCCACAGTAGTCAATGATTATAAAAACTGCAAGTCTGTTTGCTTTCTCCTAATCTAGGTTATTCATCCACCACGAAAGCAAGAGATACTGAAGAGTAATTGGGATTCTTCCCATTAAATTTGACTTTTCAGTACATGAAGCTTTCAATAAAAGTGTGAAAATTCTCACAAAAGTAAAAAACACTTTATAACAGATCAGGTCATTGCCAAAAAAAAAGGAAAAATGGAAACGATCTCACCTCCAAAAAAATTAGCTTCCAAGTTTTTACACAGAATAGGTAGAAGGAAAAAAAAAAAATAGAATGATTGCTATAAACAATATTTACATTGGATACACCAGCAATTATGGAATAATTTTGGTAAATGGCTTCATTGTTTTGCTACTGCTTCTCTAAACTTTCCTGTCCTGAAAATATATTCTACAATGTTTTATCTTGCCTTGACAGCCAAGGCAGGTTTGAAAAAATTGCAACCTAACTCTAATATTTGAAATGCTCTGCCCAATGTTCAAAACTCATGTTACAAAGTTACAATACTGTTATCTAATAATGCTAGACAGATAATCCTTGACTTATGACTATTTTTTCAGTGAATGTTTGAAATTACAACAGTGCTGAAAACAGTAACTCATAGGGAGAAGGCAGAGCTTCGTCGCTGTGATACAGCTGCAATCTCGGGACTCCGAGATCGCAGCTGATATCTTCGCCCCTGGTCGGTCCCAACGGACCTAAACTGTCCCGTAGAGATGGTGATAGCAAGGGGTGCATTCTGTTGATCCCAGGGACATTGCAAAGTCCCTGGTGGATCCAGGAGAAGCCCTTTTACCATCGGTGGAGAGGCAGCCATTAAGCTGCTGAAGCTGGGACAGCTCCAGAAGGAAGAGACAGAAAGATAAAGTGTATCGGCTGGTGAGGACTTTTTTTTAATACTTGGGACTTAAGGACACTCTAGAGTGAGAAGAAATCTGTAAAATTTTTGACAAAATTTGATTTAGCAGCGATTCTTTAAAGAATGTCAAAGTGAGGCTTGGCTTTTTCCTTTAACTTTTTTTTTTCTCTTCACTGAACTTCTTTTGCGATCTAGTTAATCAGATTGGTTTTTTCTTTTATATTTACTTGCTCTTTTTTCTCCTTTTTGACTGTTTATTTTTTTTTAAAATAGAGGCTCCCTTTAGTATCTTTTTTTAAATATATATAAATATAAATATATACACATATTCTTTTTATTAGGCTTTTTTGGGGGGGGGAAGAAGGGGGAGTGGATTAAAGAAACTTTGTAATACTGCCAACTAGAGGCTTGAAAATACTTTATTTGAAGTTGAGAGCTGTGAAAAAAAAATTTCTCAAGGTCACTGGAAACGATAAGATAGAGGAAAGAGCACTGGAGAATGTTTACACAGGTGCTCTTTGGGACTTCTATTATCAATTGAACATTTGACGCTTGGCTTTTTATTTCATTGGGATTTTTGCCTCTCCATCTCTATTTTTGACTTATTTTTATGGCTATTTTTTATTTTTTGAGATCTTTCAATTGGATTAAGGTGTGAAGAACCTGAAGAACTTTTTTTTCTTTTTCCTCTTATTATTTTTTAATATTATTGGGTTTTATTTTTTTTTCTCTTTATTTTTAATTTTTACTTTTGAATCATAATTGACTATTCCACAATAGGATTAAGGTCTAGAAGAACCTGAAGAATCTCCCTTTTTTAATTTTGGGCTTTTTACTTTTTATTGGCTTTTTTTGTGTGTTTTCCTTTTTCCTGATTGGATTATAATTGGCCACCTTACTAATTGGATTAAAAGAGCTGGAAGACTTTGAGCTACTTAAATGAGTAAGAAAATTTTACCTTCGGGCATCTCAACTTCTGCTCCTGCCTCCCCATCAGCTGGAGGACGACCTCCAACAATGGCGAAGCAAGATAAAACACAAGTGGATTTAACGATGGTTATGCAAGGAATTCAAGAACTTAAAACAAGTATTGAACAAAGAACGGAGAATATTGACCAAAGAATTGGGAAGATTGATGAAAAAATTGAAAATATTCAACAAATGATGGTGAAATATGATGAGAGACTCCAAAAAATGAAAAAGAAAGACAAACAAAGAGACGAGACAATTGGAAATATTAATAGCAGATTAACAATGGTTGAACAAGATAAAAGTGGGATGTTGAAGTGGGAGATGGACAGGTCAGAATTTTATCTCAGATTCCAAAATATTGAGGAAGAAAAAGGACAAAATTTGGCTGCAGTAATGATCGAAATTCTGGCTGGAGCTCTGGAAATAACAGAGGAAAAGATGATGGATGGAGTAGATGAGATATATCGAGTCTTCACAAGATATGTGGTGAGGAACCAATTACCAAGAGAGGTCCATGTCAGATTTACCAAAAAAAACTATTAAAACTCAAATATTACAAGTGGCAAGAGAGAAGGTGTTGAAATATAAAGACAAAGAGATTGTGGTCTTAAAACAAGTATCCAGAAAAGTGAAAGAGATGAGAAGAGAATATCGATTCCTGACCAAAATGTTATTGAAAAAAGAGGTGAATTACAGATGGTTGATCCCAGAAGGATTAATGTTTACATGGCAAGAACAGAGACATAGAATTGATTCAATTGAGAAAGCAGAAATATTCTACAATGAATTCTTTGAAAGAAGAGAAATAGAGACAGAAAAAGAGATCATTTCAACGGAACTTCAAGAGGATCAAATGGGGAGGGGAAAAGAAGAAGGTGCAGTAAGAGGACAAGTGGTGACCAAAGAACAACGGGAAGTACGATCTATGAGAGCTGTCAGACCCTAATACAAAATATAATCATGGAGGGAAAAAAAGTTGATTTCTATGAATATAAATGGACTGAATTCAGCTATTAAAAGAAGAAAAATTCTTCATAAATTAGAGAAGTTAAAATTTGACACAATCTGCTTACAAGAACTGCATATTAAAAAACAATATCAACAATTATTGATAAGACCAAAATTGGGGAAAATTTTTACTTCTCTGACTCATTGTAAGAAAAGAGGAGTGGTTTTGTACATCAAAGAAACCATTCCAGCAAAACTGATTTATACTGATGAAGACTGAAGAGTATTAATGGTTGAAATAGTGGGTAATACAAAAACACTCCTGGTTGCAATTTATGCCCTGAATGATAAACAAGAAGAATTTTATAAAAAATTACATATGCAAATAATGGGATTGGACTACTCTAACATAGTTATGATGGGAGATCTTAATGGAATTGTAGATAATAAACTGGATTATACAGCGATAGCATCAAGACAAAATAGAAAGACTCTCTCCAAATCTTTTTTTAAAATGATAGATGAATTAAATTTAAAAGATATATGGAGAGAAAGAAATGCTAAAACTCAACAATATACTTTTTATTCAAATAGACATTTATCATGGTCCAAAATAGATATGATTTGGATCTCAACAGAACTAATATCTAATATTCAAGAAATAAATATTGAAACAAGTACATGGGCAGACCATAATCCAATGACAATTAAATGGAAAGGACAAAAAAGAAGATCTAGATGGACATTAAATAATACTATTTTAAAGGAAAAAGACTTTACACAATGGATGGAAAAAGAATTGACCTTCTTTAGTGAAAATAAAAAAGAAGATACTTCAATACAGAATGTTTGGGACACAATGAAGGCATATGCGAGAGGATTAATAATAGACTATATAAAGAAAAAGAACATTAGGAAGAGGCAAACGATTAAAGCTCTAGAATATGACCATAAAAAACTGGAAAAAGAATTACAGAAAACGCCACAGAAAAAAGATATTAAACTTAAAATGGACATAATTAAACAAAATGGATCAAGTAGAGAAAGAAGAACTGGCACAAAAAATTAGAAGTGCTAAACAGAACTATTTTGAAGATGCAAATAGGCCAGGTAGATGGTTAGCATATAAACTGAGAAAAGAGAAAGAATCAAGAAAAATATTACAGTTAATAGATGATCAAGGTCAAATCTGTTATGGTAATAAGGAGAAAAAGGCAATCATTCGAGACTTTTATGGACAATTAGATAAACAGGAGGATCTTGATGAGGAAAAAATTAAACAGTATTTACAAAATGCTAACCTACCTAGGATACCTGATGAAACTGGAAAAATGTTAGAAAGCACTATAACAATGATGGAATTAACCGAAGCATTCAACAGACAGAATAATGGAAAAGCACCAGGTCCAGATGGTCTTCCGGCAGAATTTTATAAAACATTACAAGAATCGTTGAGCACTCCACTGCTAGAAGTCATGAATGAAGTTATGTTAAATAAGAAAATACCTAAAACATGGTCAGAAGCTTATATTACACTTATTCCAAAAGAAGGGGCCGATCCATTACAAATTAAGAACTATAGACCTATTTCTTTATTGAATGCAGACTATAAAATCTTTGCTTCAATTTTGGCAGAAAGGCTTAAAAAATATTTAAACAACTTTATTCACCCTGATCAGAATGGATTTCTACCAAAGAGACAAATTAAAGACAATATGAGGGTAATCCTGGACACTTTGCAATATTATGAGGCGCATCCTGGAAAACAAATGGCTTTGATATTCCTAGATGCTCAAAAGGCATTTGATAATGTGCATTGGGGATTTATGCTATTATTATTGGAACAGATGGGCTTTGCTAGAAAATTCATCCAAGCAAAAGAAGCAATATATTATAAGCAAATGGCAAAAGTAATGATAGAGGGAGAATTTACAGATTATTAATATAAGAAAAGGTACAAGACAAGGATGCCCATTATCTCCTTTGTTATTTGTATTGACCTTGGAAGTGTTAAATAGAAATATTAGAGAGGACAAAAATATGAAAGGAATGAAAGTTAAAAAGGAGGAATTTAAATTGCAAGCCTTTGCGGATGACTTGGTTTTTATTTTGGAAGATCCTCTAGAGACAGCTTTAAAACTATTGGAAAAGATAGAGATGTACGGTGAGATGGCTGGTTTGAAAATAAAGACAAAACAAAGATTCTGACAAAGAACATGCTATTAAGACAAAGAGAAGAGTTGGCAGACCTACTGAAAATTCAAATTACGAACAAAGTTTAATATTTGGGGACACATTTGACGTCAAGATGTATTACATTGAAAGAGAATAACTATATTAAACTTAAACAGCAGATAGCATCTGATCTGAAAAAATGGGAAAACCTACAATTGTCATTGATAGGTAGAATTTCAACAATTAAGATGAATATTTTACCTAGAATTTTATATTTGTTTCAAACAATACCAATTAGGCTAGGTAAAATTACTTTGAAGAATTAAATAAAATTGTGTTGAAGTAAATATGGCAAGGTAAGAAAGCGAGAATAAAATTAAAACTCTTACAAGATGCTAGAATTAGAGGAGGATTTGGCCTTCCTAATTGGGAGTTGTATTACCAAGCTGCAAATTTAATGTGGGCCAAAGAATGGATAATGTTAAGAAAGACTAGATTGTTGACATTAGAAGGACATGATTTATTATTGGGCTGGCATGCTTTTCTATGGTATAAGGGAACTAAATCACAGGGCTATTTTAGAAGGCATTACATACGAGAATCGTTATGGTTGAATTGGGAGAAAATTAAGAGACAATGTTATTTTAAAATTCCAGTTTGGTTATCAACTATTGAAGCCTTTTCTTATCCTATAACATATAAGAAGGAACAAACAGTTAGATATGGGGAAATATTGGATGAAAAGAGTGAACTTAAAACGATGCAAAATTTAGAAGAACAAGGTATAAAGATGAATTGGTTTTCATATGCGCATACATTCAAGGTATCTTAAAGATTCTAAAACAGAAGGATTTTATGATAAATTGACTGACTTAGATAGGATTTTGACAGGTACTGATGAAAAAGTGATTAAAAATTATATAGTTATTTGCTGGAAATTAAATTAGAGGAAGAACAAGTTAAAGAAACAATGATTGCTTGGGAGAAGAACTTTGGATATGGGATTGATTTAGAGAAATGGCAAAAATTGTGGTCTCAAAATTATAAAATGACAATGTCAACAGCATATAAAGAAAATTTGTATAAGATGTTTTACAGGTGGCACTTTCCCCCGACAAGGATAGCAAGAATGTTCAAGAATAAATCTGAAAAATGCTGGAAATGTCATCAGATACCTGGCTCATATAACCATATGTGGTGGACTTGTGAGGAGGCCAGAAAATACTGGACTAGAATTCGCATATGGCTGGAAAAAATGACAAAGAAACATAATAGATTTGAAACCAGAGATATTTTTATTGGGAATCTTACCTGATATATATAATAAAAACTTAAAGTATTTGATTGTGAATGTATTAACAGCGGCTAGGATTGTATTTACTAAACATTGGAAGAGTGAGAAAATACCATCAGAGGAAGAAATTATTAAGAAAATATTGGAATGAGCTGAAATGAGTAGATTGACATTTGAAATTAGAGAACAAGAAGATAAACAATTTTATGAAGTTTGGGATCTTTTTTATCAATGGTTAGATAATACAATATAATAATAGAATATTTAGAAACCTAGGAAATAATGAATATACATTTTTTTTGTTTTCTTTTGTTTTGATAACATCTTTATACAATTTTATTAAGATAGACTTGGTATGATTTTATGATCTGTTATAAAATAAATTAAGTAAATTATAAGTAAATTATCTCGCTTAAGTATGAATTAATAAAATTATAGTCAAATGATTGTTTAATAATGATATTAGGACATATAATTGTTGATTGATAATATGAGTTATTATGTAACATAATTACAATGGTGACTATGAAATGGATGCACAAAAAAGAGTGGCAAACCAACCGATACACTGTCTGTAAATTTATGAAGGAGGATGATGCTTTTATGTTTGATGTCTTGTTTTATATGTTTTTGTTTGTTGTCAAAGTCAATAAAACTTTTACTTAAAAAAAAAAAAAGTAACTCACAGTTGGTCCTCAAAGTTATGGCCATTACAACAGTTCCATAGTCACGTTATCAAAATTAGGCACTTGGCAGACTGCTCACCCAAATGTAGACTTATATCTTGGATTGAGGTGGGTCTTTGGCTACTGACTGGTGAGATTTGGTGAACAGTGGCAATGGCATGAGTGTTGCTAGTATAAGTCTAGTGTTAATCTTGGTCTTAACTTAATCTGATTGTCCCTTTTGATAAACCTCAAAAGCCAAAAAAAGAAACAAAAAGACCAAAAGTCCACCCCACCAGCAATCAACACCCTCATGAGCAGAGATAAAAACAAAGATTAACACAGTAGACCAACAAACAAATAAACAATACCTCAGTCAAGGAACTAACAATGCAGACAAACAAGCAAACAGCAGCCAACAGCCCAATCAAGGAACCACCACTTCTAGCAACACAGAAAGGGCAAGCCACTAACATGTAAAAAAAAAAGGGGCGAACCCCACTCCCTCTTAGCCATCATAAATCATGACTGATTGATTTATTCAATTTCTAGCCACCCAAACTCAATGAAGTGACTCTGAGCAGCTTACAATTCTAAAACTATAAAACCATTTTAAAAACATTGAAATATATTGCATATTTCCCCACCAATCTGAATTCCCATTTTACCAATCTTGGAAGGATGGAAGGCTGAGTCAACCTTCAGCCCATCACGATCGAACTCCACACTGTGGGCAGAGTTTGCCTGTAGTACAGCACTTTAACCACTGTGCCACTGGGACTCATGATATTACCTCGGTTTGGTAATGAAACGTTTACAAGAAAACCACCTTGCTTAGACAGCACCAAGGACTCCATGATTGTAGTAGTATATTCTAGTTCACAATATTTAATTTTCATGATTGCTTATTTCAATAATTTTACAAAAATGTTTTAGGCATGACAGTGTTTTCTTGTAGCACAGAGATCAAACACTCAGAAATATGTTTGCAATACGGTCAACTTACAATACACAGACATCATATATCTTGTTTTTAATGCCAACACAACTTACCTCTAGTATATTATTGATAAATGATATATGCCAATAGTGGGATCCTACCTTAGTTGCTACTGGTTTGGTGTGTGCATGCGCACCCCCCGAACGTGTGCATCTCTAATGTGCCAATCAGCTGAGAGGATGAAGAAACGAAAAGCTAGGAGCGACCCCAGCTGCACTTTTTGGTCTTTTATCCTCTCGGCTGATTGTTGGAGGCTTTTCTCCCCCTCCTCTCAGCTGATCAGAGACTTATTTTTATGGCGGAACAGGTAGTGATTCTTACTACTGGTTATACTACCACTGATATATGCAGCCTATTAGTGGCAACTCAATAGAACTGCATTCCAAATCTGAGTTACACCAACATTTTCAGTTAATGCTCTTTTTATTTTAACGGAAGCCTATAGTATTCAAAAATGTAGTGTTGAAAATAAAATTAGCTTTTCTATCTTTCAAAGCTTGAAACCATTTCTAATGTTATTTTATGCCTTCTTGGGCCCTCCCTGCTTAATTCCCCAACACAGCTGAAATGCCAATAGAAACAAGATACAATCTTTGAACATTATGACATTAGAGAGTAGAATAGTAAGGATAAAATGGCTCGCCCTAGTTTTGAAAATACTGTTTCTCAAGGATTTTCTCACCTTTGCTGTGCTTCTAACCATACATGCATTTTAAAAAACTTAATACAGTATTCATACACAAAGAAATGACAAGATAAAATAATTACGATCAAATTGAAGTTTCTTTTCAGATAGGACATGATTGTAAGGCTTTCTCACAATGCAGGAAGCTTGTTGTAATGCATGAATCATATTATTTAAATTTTGTTACTCAGAGATCCAGAGCAGTGAGTAATTTAATGGATTTTTTTTTTTTTTGGCATTAACCCCATTATTTCTATATTTGAAAGAAAAGCATGTTCACAATCTTGTTTTAAGCCATGATTTATCTAGCATACAGGAACATCTATTTTCAGTTCAAGATAATTTTGAATGTTACAAATTACATTCTTAATGATCTAATTTTACCAACAACCAGATTAACTAAGTACTTTGTGCAGTATTGATTTCTAAAACCACATCGCATCATTGCCGAGTAGTTGCTAATATTGATTCAAGACTGTAGAAAACACAATGCATCAGAGATTATAGGGATGTGACACATAAAGACCTCTCTCACTATATGGATAAATCTTATATGGCTTACATTCAAAAAGGTTTAGGAATCACAGGAATATACACGAAACAGAAAATTATTTTTTATTTCAAGTGTAGAACAAAATGGGCGTTGGTCCTTACCTGACATGCCATTTCTCTTGAGCCGTGAGGATCATCCAGAGAGTGGGAGGTGCTTCAGCCTGTGTTGTTGAAGGCTGAGCTTAATTACTGAGGAACGCTCCGCCCTCCATCACGTGTCTCCCTTGCGTTCCCCAGTTTATGCGAAGTCGAGAGTGAAGAGAAGATCGTGCTCTCATCCTACTATGCTACAAGGTTCTTTGGCCGAAACAAGACCTCACCAGACGGTGAAATACTAAGAGTGGGGCTGGATGATCCTCACGGCTCAAGAGAAATGGCGTGTCAGGTAAGGACCAACGCCCATTCTCCTTAGAGCCGTTCAGATCATCCAGAGAGTGGGACATAACAAAGCTTGGCTGTCCTACGGGAGGGACTCCGTCTGGTTCGGTAGTCTCCGCAGTTCCTTGAGGACTCGCTGGAGAACTCGTCTACCAAACGAAGCCTCCGCCGAGGCAAATATGTCGATCTTACAGTGTCTAATGAAGGGAGATGGAGAGGCCCAGGTGGCCGCCCGACAAATATCAGCAATTGGAGCTTGGGTGGCCCAAGCTGCCAAGGTGGCTGCACTTCTGGTGGAATGTGCTGTTATTCCGCTGGGTACCGGCAGAGCCTGAGACAAATAAGCTTTGGAGACAGTAGCTCTAATCCAGCGGCCTATGGTTGAAGGGGACATTTTGTGGCCTAATGATTTGGGTTGAAAGGAAAGGAATAAGGATTCGGACCTCCTGAAGGGCTGGGTACGCTTAATGTAAATGCGGAGGGCCCGTCTCACGTCCAGGGTGTGCAAAAGCTTCTCCCTTTCCCGCGAGGGATTGGGACAGAAGTTCGGAAGTGTGAGTTCCTGTGCCCTGTGGCAGGCTGAGTTGACCTTGGGCAAGAAGGTAGGGTCCAGCCAGAGAACCACCCAGTCGGCATGTTAGATACAAAGGTCCTTCCTCACCGACAAGGCTGCTATCTCCGATATTCGGCGAGCCGAAGTGATGGCCACTAGGAACACGACTTTGAATGTGAGAAACTGGAGTGAGGATTCCCTGAGAGGCTCAAAGGGATGTTTAGTAAGGGACGCAAGGACCTTATTGAGGTCCCAGGTAGGGTATCAGTGTACGGTTGGAGGACACAAGTTAGTGGCTCCTCTGAGGAATACCCTAATGCGAGGGTGGAGGGAAAGGGAACCCAGATTGTCACAAACAATGACAGTTGAGAGGGCTGTGGCCTGACGCCTCAGGGTGTTCGGGGAAAGACTTTTCCTCAGACCCTCTTGGAGGAATTCCAAAACTTGAGCGATGGAGGGTGAAAGCGGGTTGACCTGGAAACTATAGCACCACTTGCAGAAACTATTCCAAGTGGCATTGTATATTCGGGTTGTTGAGGGCTGCCTGGCGGCTAAAATGGTATCAATAACCTGGTCAGAAAACTGCTCCTTCCTTAGACGTTCCCGCTCAACCTCCAAATGGCTAACTGGAGCCACTGAGGATCCGGGTGTTGGAGGGGCCCCTGGGAAAGGGATATCTTGTTTGGGGGGATTTTCCAGGGAGGGGCAACCGATAAGTTGCGGAGGTCCGCAAACCATGGGCGTCTGGGCCAGTAGGGTGCCACTAGAATCAGCTCTGCTTTCTCGGAGATGACCTTCTGGATGACTCTGGGGACCAGGGCTAATGGAGGGAATGCATACAGAAGCTTTTTGGGCCAGGGGCAACAGAGGGCGTTGTGATTCTCGGCCCTGTGGGAGGGGTACCTCGAGCAAAACCTGGGGAGTTGTGTGTTGAGGGGGGATGCGAAGAGGTCTACTGACGGGAGACCGAACATCATGGTCGCCACCCTGAACAGTTACGGGTGGATGCGCCACTCGGACTGGTCCACCGTGGTCCTGCTCAGCCAAGTCCGCTTGGGTGTTTGAGTCCCCTGAGATGTGTTCGGCTTTGAGGGAGAGGAGATTGTGCTCCACCTAACGGCAGAGGTGCTCGGCCTCTCTCATCAAGCGTATGGACTGGGTGCCCCCTTGTCGGTTGACGTGAGTTTTGGCAGTGACGTTGTCCGTGAGTATAAGGACATACCTCCCGCATACCTGAGGGAGGAAGTTGCACAGGGCCAGGTGGATGGCGCGGAGTTCCAACCAGTTTATACTGCATGCCCGTTCAACCTGTGACCATCTGCCCTGTGTCGAGAGCAAGTGGATGTGAGCGCTCCCTCCGGACAGGCTGGTGTCTATGGTGAGGATGAGGCATTGGGGCTCCTTGAAGCAGTGTCCCTTGTTGATAACGGGACTGGTCCACCAGAGGAGAGATGTGAGGAACCTTGAAGGCACCTTGACCGTGGCCTTTGAATTGCTTCTGCTGGTCCTTTGGAACGGGAGCAGGAACCACTGTAGGAATCTGGTGTGTAAACGAGCCCAGGGAACAATGGAGATACATGAGACCAGTTTACCTAGTAATTTAGACAATTCTAAAAGTGTTACCTTTCTTGACCGTCTGATATGTTTGACGGTTTCCTGGATGCTAAGGAATCTTTCCAAGGAAAGGAAAACCTTTCCCTGAACTGAGTCAATGACGGACCCCAAGTGGGCGATCCATGTAGATGGTAACAGTTGGCTCTTTTGCCAGTTTACTAGGAACCTATGTTCTTGGAGAGCAGAGAGAGTAGCTCTGATATCCTTCTCTGCTTGGAGTCTGGAGTGAGACAGGATGAGGATATCATCCAGGTAACAATGGAGACGAACCGGGAGGTTCCTGAGATGGGCCGCCAGAGCCACGAGGACCTTAGTGAAAGTTCTCGGGCAGAGGCCAACCCAAAGGGAAGGGCCACATATTGGAAGTGGCAGTGGTTGTAGTAGAACCTGAGGAATTTGGAATGGGAGGGCCGGATTGGGACGTGAAGATACGCCTCTGAAAGTTCTATAGAGGATAGCCAGTCCCCCTGCCTGATGCTCAGTAGAATGGACTGTAGGATGTGCATCTTGAACCTGCGGTAGATCAGGTAACGGTTAAGGTGCTTCAGGTCTAGAATAGCCCTTCATCCACCTGAGGATTTGGGGACCACGAAGAGGTGGGAGTAAAACCCCTGCCCCCGCTGGGATGGTAGGACGGGTTGTATGGCCTGTATGTTGAGGAAATGATGGATAGCTGAATCCATTAAATTACGTTTGGTGGGATCCCTCGAGGGGAGGGATGCCATAAAAAAGTCAGGGGGGGGGCGTGCTGGAATTCAAGCGCGAGACCGAGTCTGATGGTGTCCCGGACCCAGGCATCAGAGGTGGAGAAGTCCCATTGGTCGGCGAAATGCTTCAGGCTTCCGCCGATGGGAAGGGAGGGGCAGGATCTATCGGGTGCGCCGGAAGGGCTTCCCTCCTGAACCCCGGAAGGCACGCCTGTAGCTGCCACCCCTCCTGTTCCTGTCATTCAGATCGGCTCTATCCTGGGGCTGGAATGGCTGGAAGGAGGAGGGGTCTCGGATACCTGGGCGGGAAAGGTGACTGGTAGAAAGGTTGGGAGGAACCTCTACGAAATGGCTGAGGGGCTCTTGACTCTGGCCTCCGAAAAAGGGGAGGAAGAAATTTTTTCTTGCTCCGGGTTTCGGATAGCAATGGCTCCAGGGCGGTGCCAAATAGTTTGTCCCCCTTAATGGGGGCAGTGGCCAACTTAACCTTGTTTTTTAACCTTGCCTGCCGTGTTTGAGCCAGAGCAGGCGGCAAGCTGTAACATGAGAGGATATTGCTCAGGCGAAGAACTTAACCGTGTGGAAGGTGGCGTCGGCCGAGAATTCTGCTGCGGCCGTCAACTTTGCGATGTCCTGATGTGCCCTTGTGTTAGAGGGGGGAACATGCTGTTTCAGTTGGTGGAGCCACTGGATCGAAAACCTGGTGAAGAAGGAAGCGGCCATGGACAATCTAATGGCCCAGGTGTCAGCTTGATAAGCCCTACGTAAAGCCAGTTCGGACCTCTTGTCCTCGGGTTTCAGAGCCTCCAGGGGATCACTGGGGGAGGAAGAGGATGCTAAGCCAACGATGGGCTCATCTACCTTCAGATTATTAAGCAGGTTGCAGAAGCTCGACTCGAGGTTGAAGAACCTCTTGTCCTGGCTGGATGGGGCAGGAGGGGCCCTTGTAGAGTCCAACTGGTTTGAGACTAGGTCGTGAAATATGGGCGGGGCCAGAATAATCTCCTCTTCCATCACGGGCTGCCTAAAAAAGGCGTCCTCTTGTCCCTCCGCCAGGGAAGGGAGAGCCGAGGGGGACTGTACAGACAGGCCAGATACGTTTTTGGCCTTAAATAGAAGCAATTTAAACATGTGTGGCTTGAACAGACCCACAAAGGTGGGTTGATTGGGAGTGGGGCCCTCGTCCTCGGACATGTCCCCTTCCTTAGGGTCTATCTCCGATAGGGGCTCCCCTTGGTGCGTAGACTCCCATTCAAATTCCTCCTCCCTGAACCGATCCAGGTTCTCTTTGGCCTCCTCCAGTTCCCTTTCTGGGAAAGGACTGTCCCCCTGTAAAGGTATCTGACCATGAGGAAGGTCCGATCTAGGCGAGGACCTGACGGCGAATCATGTTCGGGCGCCATCAAGGGGGGACCAGACCTGGACATCTGTTGAAGGCCCTCTGCTATCCCCTGGCGGATAGCCCGCTCCATCCATGCCTGCATGTGAGCAGGGATCTCGACTGTGGCGGCCTCCTACTGGCGCAGAGCAGCAGCCGTGGGCGTGAATGTAGCTTCGGGCATCTGTCTGGTTGTTGGTCCGGGGACATGGTGTCCCTGGGATGAGCTGTGCCTGGAGAGGGAAGAGCAATCTGGAGGAGGGGGGGTTTCTGGAGGTAGAAGGAATGGAGGGTGGGAGGGCTGGAGGCACCGGTTGTGCCTCTCTAAATCGCCTGTCAAATTCTTTCTCCAGTGCCCTATGACGTCTTAGGGCATCTCTCTGAGAAGCCTTGGAAGGTTCTTTAGAGGCTTCCTTAGCCTGTCTGCGCAGGTGGTAGGATTTAGATCTGGCCTTCAAAGAAGGTCCTTTAGCGGAATTGTCATCTGCCATTATGGAAGAAAGGACTGTAATACAAATCTAAAGGCGGTTGGCTCGCCAAGGGTTCGACCTACAACAAGGCCAGGTGTCCTTTCAGCTGGCCCGCGCCCCCTTTTGGAATTTAGATGTATACAATCTATAACCTTATTATTGTTATAATTATTAATATATATATACATATACGTACAATTAAGATATATAATCCAATTAGTATTGATAATGTGTTATAGTCATATATTGATAAGTTATATATATATATAATATTTAAGTATTTATTTATTAATATTGTTGTTGTTTGTTTCTTGTTTGTTGTTGTTGTTATTATTATTATTATTATTATTATTATTATTATTATTATTATTATTATTATTATTATTATTATTATTGACAAATATTTAACTTGGGGACCGGTTCGGTGCTCCCAGGAGGGAATGGCCCCAGAGGTTGCTGTTAATTATCTCCAATTAGCCAAATGAAATGCCTGAGGCTGGAATGAGGCCTCTGGCAGCTGGAGCTCCCAGGCAACAACCGGGAGGGATAGGCTGCAGTTTCCTGCCCTGAGCATGCTGCAGAAAGCCAACAAATTTGCCAATTATAATGAATGCCCAGTAGCTCTCACAGGCTGGAAGGCCTGTGACTAGATCTAGCCTCTTTGCAGCCCAATGAGGCCTTTAAAATTGGCGCCCGACACGCAGTGGTGCCCAAAATGGCGGCTGCCCATGATCCCTTATCAACGGGCCGCTCAGAGCAATTATAAGCCTCTCCGGCACGTCTAGAGGCCAAGAGAGGTAGCCAGGTAAATTTTTTGCCCCTTCCTGGCATTTACGGTGCGGGGGAACACCAGCTGCGCTTTATCAGCGCGATCGAAAGAAGCCGCTACGAGTGCGGCGTGGAGAGGCGGCAGGAAAAAAGTCCAAATGGGGGGGACGGATTGGCGCCAGAGAGCGAAAGCCGCCCACTCTTTATCCCCCCTGGGGACGAAAAAACGCGCTCCCCTGCTATATCAACTATTCCAATGCGCAGAGGCTAAGGAAGAACCGAAGCAAACCATAAACAAACCTGAAATAATAAGGAAGTTCTTGAATCGGCCAAGGAGTGGGAAATACACAACCTACTCTCACGAAGGCTGAGCATAAACTGGGGAACACAAGGGAGACACTTGATGGAGGGCAGAGCGTTCCTCAGTAATTAAGCTCAGCCTTCAACGATGCAGACTGAAGCACCTCCCACTCTCTGGATGATCTGAACGGCTCTAAGGAGAACAGTCTGACTCAAATGAATTCTGTTGAAACATTTCAACTTGGCTCTATTCCCTCGGAACAAAACACTATGAACAAAACTCAAAATATTTCAAGTACATAGAGCAGTAATTAAAACTCAGGATCAGCTGCATTCCCTTGTTTTTTCATTCTAGGTCTTGAAAAGTGAAGTGATATTCTCTATTGAATGCTACCCATCACTCAAACTTCAGAAATGTTTATCACTGTTTACATTAGCATGTTACCTTATAAATTCCACCCCTCCAACAGGAAGAATAGATAGGTGATTTTTTAAAATTATTTTTTTAACCTCTCTGGGTGGCTCAGTTACCACATAATAGCACAAAAAAGAATAGTTAAATTATTGAACATTCTTTTTAATTGGTACATCAGCCCTATGAGGTTTTCTTTCTTTTTTAATTTCTTTGACGAGGCCAGTGGTAGCTAACCTTTTCTGGCTCCTGTGCCAAAAATTGCCAGCACCCAGAAGGCAATGCGTGCTGGGGCTGCCCACATCCCTGTGCATGCACGCACAATCCCCCCATGCCATGCATCTGTGCATGCAGGCGAGACCTCCCCATGTGTACTGCGCATCTCTGTGCATGCATGCACATCTCCTGCGCACCTCCGCCCCCACACATCAGATACCGAACAATCAGTTGTTGGGCGGCGCATGCGCAGTGGGGCTCTTCCGGGCAACCTCTCGCATGCCGGCAGAAGTGGCTCTGTGTGCCATTTCTGGCACATTTGCCATAGGTTCACCAAAATAGGACCAGGCTGTCAAAAATGTGATGCCTGTTTGCCAGATGCAAAAGAACTATGTTATTCTTCCTCAGTGCTGCTACTTGTGCAAAAGTGGGTGTAAGAAAGAAAAAGAAGACCGCTAGAGCTTCTTAACAGCATGAGTAACATAAATATTACAAAACGGATGAGAACACACAGAGAGCATATAAACATTCATTCCCAGCCAGTATCTGAATGTAGCACTCATAGAACCTACCTATACATTTGCACAAATGCTGTTTCTTGGAACAAAACTGATTTTTATTTTATCCTCGGGACAAAAAGGCATATTTTGGTTTATGCCGAACATACTAAATAGACCTCAATTCTTCGCAGTTGAAATGCTCTACATTTATCAAGGGATGACCCAAAAAATCCTAAGTGGGAGATATTGTTTTTGCGCTTTGAGTTCAAAACAAAAAAACCTATGCTGCGATAGTTTATCCTGACCACAAAACCAATTATAGAAACAAATTTCTAAAACTGGCTTTTTAAAAATCCAACATTGCAAAGAAAATGGCATGGACAAGTCGAATCCTAATCAAAACTAAGCAAACCAAACAGAAATAAGGAACAGAAAAAAAAGAGTGCAACAGGCAGAAGCAGAGGTTAATACTGCCCCTGGACCCCAGTCACTGAATTATTTGAATAAAAAACACTATAATATAAAAAGCTACACATTGTACATTCAGATGATGATGTATTAGAGCAAAGATAATTCAGAAGACTCAACTCAAAAATAAAAGTAAGCTTTTATAATTTTAGGTTTTTGTCTGGATTCTCCTAATAATGAAAAAGTCTGTAAATATGAGCACGTTGACCATTACATTCTAACTATACATTTTCTGACAGGCCAATTAAAAATTGGAGTCTCATGCTATTTGTAATGTTATCACAGTATTGAATTAAAAAACACTAGATGAAATATATCCCAAAGTACTGAAACAACTGGATAACTGGATGGATTGGACATACGTCAGAATTCTGGAGAACTTGTGAAGTATCCGATATACAACTGGTATACAGAAAATGTAACTCTTCAGAAAGAGGGAAAAGGAAAATTCAGCAAACTACAGACTGATTTATTTGATAGAGAAATCAACAACCCAGAAAACTGGTAGACTCCCATTCATCATATATTCAAGCATCTTTGTAGGATTCTACAATTTGGGCTCCTGTACTATGCAAGGGGCTCCATGGCTTCTTCCAACTCTGTAATTAAAATGCAATGTTTTCAGGACAAGCAAACAAACAAAAAATCACGTTATCTCACATACCATATACATTATTTTTTAACTTTGGTTATTAAATCCAAATCATATTTTATATATCTCCCTTTCAAACTGAAAGCATGTATCAGAAATCAGAAAATAGAACAAAAGAAAAACTTACCGTATATACTCGAGTATAAGCCGAGTTTTTCAGCCCATTTTTTGTGCTGAAAAAAACCGCCCTCGGCTTATACTCGAGTCAGCCGCTACGGCACCATGCCTGGCCTGCGCTGGCGTGGCTGCAACCCATCGCGCCTCCAGGGCAGCATTGCCGCCGCGGCTGTCTACTCGCTGAGGGCCACACAGGCGACCCCAAGCAGCCTCTCCTTCCCCATTAACGGGCGCCCGGGGCCTCTGCGAGCTCCTGCGTTGTGCACTTCCAGCTTCGCCAAGAAGCAAAGAGCTGCTCCGGGGGCAGCGAGACAAAGTGCCTGGCTGTGCCGTGGCGGGAACCCCCCGGAGCAGCTCTTCGCTGCTAGGGGAGGGGGCGGGGGAGGCTGCCTGAGCCTGGCGACCCCAAGCAGCCTCTCCTTCCCCATTAACGGGCGCCCGGGGCCCCCGCAAGCTCCTGTGTTGCGCGCTTCCAGCTTCGCCAAGAAACCGCCAGGCTCAGGCAGCCTCCCCCGCCCCCTAGCCTAGCAGCGAAGAGCTGCTCCGGGGGCAGCGAGACAAAGTGCCTGGCTGTGCCGTGGCGGGAACCCCCCGGAGCAGCTCTTCGCTGCTAGGGGAGGGGGCGGGGGAGGCTGCCTGAGCCTGGCGACCCCAAGCGGCCTCTCCTTCCCCATTAATGGGCGCCCGGGGCCCCCGCAAGCTCCTGTGTTGCGCGCTTCCAGCTTCACCAACAAACGGAGCTGCAAATCTGGTAATCGCTTGCGGAGCCTCGGCACGAACCCCCTTTCCCCGCACTCCCCCCCCACACTCCTCTGGCGGCAGCAGGCGGAGAAAGCCCCGCTTCCCCCTGGCTTTGATGGCACGCGTGAGTTGGCTTCCCACTCTTTTTTTTTTAACTCTCCTCCTCCTCCTCCTCTCCTCTCCCCTTGTTATCTGGTCTTCCCTAAGGAAACTCGAGGGCTCACACTTCCAGGTGTTTCTCCCTGTCTTTCTCCCTGTCAATGATCTTTTCTTCCCTTCCCTTCTCTCAGCCCCATCCTCCTTCACCTTTGTCACCACAATCCTGAACAGATGAAGTTTGTACTTCTCAAGAAAGGTTGGATGTTCCTTTTGAGGAGGGAACCTAGTGTGACATCTGTATGTTGACCTACTATTGAGCCATGGCATGTGTGCACATGCAATGGAGGCATGAGGGAGAGCTGTGAAAGAGATGGTGGCTCTCCAAAACAGGATGTACACGCAGCACATACACATGCTTTTTTCTTGCAAGGGAGAGAGTGACTCTGGACATACAGATGATGATGAGGAATCCAGTTTTGAAGGATTTTAACTCTTGTGTTTTAGCTTGGTTGCTGATTGAGCTAAGGTTTTTGTACTTTTAAAGTTATTGTTGATACCATATTGGTTTTGTTGGCTCTCTTTTCCACTTACAGAGCTAGTTTACTGTTTTTCTTTGAAATAAATATTCAAAAACATTTAACCTACTGATGCCTCAATTCATGTAATTTTATTGGTATCTATTTTTATTTTTAAAATTTACCAGTAGCTGCTGCATTTCCCACCCTCGACTTATACTCGAGTCAATAAGTTTTCCCAGTTTTTTGTGATAAAATTGGGTGCCTCGACTTATATTCGGGTCAACTTATACTCGAGTATATACGGTAATCAAGATAGAATTTAATATTCCATAAAGTACTTACTGTAATGCTAGCAAGATTTCCATAGTTTTAAGATAAGATCAAATATCAAATAAAGTCACATTGTATCTTTAGGATGAAAAACAGATTAAATAGCATATTCTTCTTTTTGTCAGCCTATAATATCTCTGTATCTATATATGACATTGAACAAGATGCCAAAGAATCCACTTGTTCCATTTAAATCTTCTGTCTCAACCAATTGGAGGAATGTTATATTTGAATCTAAAAGCTCAGCAATAGCCAAACACAACAATGCTGAGTTGCTCAGTAACGCTAATATTCAATGCAGTTTCTAATCTACAACACAGCTGACAAAATCAATAAGCAAAAAATATGCTTATTCATTTCAAGGCATTGTAAAGAAGAAGAATATTGTGAGATCATTGACTCCACATTAATTTGAGTTTATTTAACTGCATTTATTCCCCCCCCCCCCGCCACACACACTTTTATTTCTGTTACTGGTAGTTCTTGACTTCTGACCACAATTGGGACTGGAACTTCTGTTGCCAAGCAAGACAGTTATTAAGTGAGTAGATTATACACCTTTGTTGCTGCAATTGCTAGGTGAATCATGTGATGATCGAGTGAATCCAACTTCTCCCATTGACTTTGCTGGTCGGAAGCCAGTTGGGAAGATCACAAATGGTGATCCCATAATCCTGAAATGCTGCAACTGTCATAAATGCATGTCCTAAGGGCTCAAATTTTGATCATGTGATCTAAGGACACTGCAATAGTCATAATGCAAGGATCAGTCATAATTCACTTTTTTTTCTGGTGCCATCGTACTGTTGAATGGCCACTAAAACAAATGGTCGTAGGTCAAGAACTACCAGTACAAACTTGCCTCCCAAATTCATTTTTAAAATAATAGAGAACCAAACTGAACAAACTAAGTAGTGTCTAACTGATACCAACAGCATCTAGCTGTTAATATTTGGCCACAATTTATTGATTTGAAAAACAGTTTATATTATACATGTAATGTGGTAATATTTTGGGTTTATGTAATGTGGTAATATTTTGGGTTTATTATACCTGTCAATCTATCTACATGTAGAGTATTATTAATCCACAAAGATCAGGCAAATACATGATTACGTTAAGGAGGTGTTGAGGAAATACTGATAACATGCATCTGCCTTACTTGAATAAATATTTTTCTGACCCTTTCCAGCAACGTTACAAGCCCAGGAAATGGGTGTTGGTTCTTACCTGACACGCCATTTCTCTTCGAGCTGTGATGATCATCCAGAGAGCGGGTGGTACTTCAGTCTCTGCTGTTGTAGGCTGAGCTTAATTATTGAGGAACGCTCCTCCTTCCATCATGTGACTCCATTACAGCATTCCCCAGTTTATGCGAAGGCGAGAGGAAACAGAACTTTGTGCTCTCATCTTACTAGACTTAAAGGTTCATTGGCCGAAACAAGACCCCACCAGATGGTGAAAGATAAGGGAGGGGCTGGATGATCCTCTCAGCTCAAGAGAAATAGCGTGTCAGGTAAGAACCAATGCCCATTCTCCTTAGAGCTGCTCGGATCATCCAGAGAATGGGACATACCAAAGCTGGGCCTGTCCTACGGGAGGATCGCCGTCTGGTCTGTAGTCCCCTCAGGTTCCTCTAAGAACCCTTTGAAGAACCCTTCTACCGAAAGAAGCCTCGGCTGAGGCATACCTGTCAATCTTGTAATGCCTAATGAAAGGTGACGGGGAGGCCCACGTTGCTTCCAGGCAAATGTTGAGTACTGGAGCCTGGGTAGCCCAGGCAGCTGAAGTTGCCGCACTCCTAGTGAGTGAGCCATGATACCCCTGGGCACCTGAAGGGCCTGAGCCTGATATGCTTTGGCAATGGTCATCCTTATCCAACAGCCTATGGTGGTTGGAGGAAGCTTGAGCACTTGTAATTTAGGTTGGAAGAATATAAACAGGGCCTCGGACTTATGAAAGGCCTCAGTGCGTTTAATATAAATCCGCAAGGCACGTCTGACATCCAGAGTGTGCCATAGTCTCTCCCTTTCCTGAGTTGGCCTGGGGCAAAAATTAGGGAGGATAAGTTCCTGAGCCCTGTGGAAAACCGAATTGATCTTGGGCAAGAAGGAAGGGTCAAGCTGGAGGACCACTCGGTCAGGATGGAATACACAAAGGTCCTTCCTAATGGACAGCGCAGCGATTTCTGATATCCTACGGGCTGATGTGATCGCTACAAGGAAAACAACCTTGTATGATAGAAACTGAAGAGAAACCTCTCTTAAGGGTTCGAAGGGTGGTTTTGTGAGGGAGGTAAGGACCCTGTTGAGGTCCCAGGTTGGGTACTGGTGGAGGGACGGAGGACGTAAATTTGTGGCCCCTTTCAAAAAGCCCCGAATACAGGGATGGTGAGAGAGGGAACTGGCTTCTTTACAGGAGATGACTGTAGATAAGGCTGCTACCTGACATCTTAATGTGTTGGGGGATAGCCCTTGCTGAGACCCTCCTGGAGAAAGTCAAGTACTTGGACAATGGAAGGGGCAGTTGGGTCAATAAGAAGCTTGGCACACCATTTACGGAAAATGGTCCAGGTGGCATCGTAAATTCTTGTGGTTGAGGGTCGCCTGGCTGCTAGGATGGTATCAATGACCCTGTTGGAGAGGTTTTCCCTCTTCAAACGTTCCCGCTCAACCTCCAGACGGCTAGTTGGAGCCACTGGGGGTTCGGGTGGAGAAGAGGACCTTGAGACAGGGAGATTCTGTCTGCTGGGATTCTCCAGGGAGGGGCCACTGATAGGTTGCGGAGGTCCTCAAACCAAGGATGACGGGGCCAATAAGGTGCTACCAGGAGCATTTCCACTTTCTCGTGAAGTACCTTCTGAAGGACTATGGCACCAACGCCAGTGGAGGGAATGCATAAAGAAGACCTGTGGGCCACGGTCACCGTAGGGCGTTGTGGTTCTCCACACCTGGGTATGGGAATCTTGAAACAAACCTTGGAAGTTGGGTATTGAGGGGGGAGGCAAATAGGTCCACTACTGGTGGACCAAAAATGGATGCCGCCTCCCTGAACAGAGATGGGTGGAGACGCCACTCTGACTGGTTTATGGTGGCCCTACTCAACCAGTCTGCTTGGGTGTTGGAGATACCCGAGATGTGATCTGCCCTGAGGGAAAGGAGGTGAGACTCCGCCCACCGACAGAGCCGCTCGGCCTCCCTCATTAAGTGTGATGATTGAGTGCCCCCCTGTTTGTTAATGTGGGCTTTGGCTGTGAAGTTGTCCGTGAGGATGAGGATGTGGTGGCCACGTACCTGGGGAAGGAAGCTGTGGAGGGCCTGGTGGATGGCGTGAAGCTCCAACCAGTTTATGTTGCACAGTTTCTCTGTCACTGACCATCTGCCCTGTGCTGTAAGGGATTGAAGGTGAGCGCCCCATCTGGACAGACTGGTGTCTGTGGTGACAGTGAGTCTTGGATGCTCCTTGAGGAGGCAACCCTTGTTGATGGATGAATTGCTCCACCAGAGGAGGGACGTGAGCACCCTGACCTTGCGTTTTGAATTGCTTGATCCAGTTCTTTGGTACGAGAGCAGGAACCACTGGAGGGATCTGGAGTGTAAACGGGCCCAGGGAATAATGGAAATACATGATATTGTTTTACCCAGTAACTGAGGTAATTCTAGAAGGGAAACCCTTTTAAGGCGTCTGATGCTTCTGACAGATTTTTGGATGCTGAGGATTCTCTCCGGAGATAGGAACACCTTCCATTTCACAGTGTCGATTACCGTCCCCAGGTGGGTTATCCTGGTGGAGGGGGATAATTGGCTTTTCTTCCAATTGATAAGGAACCCATGTTCCTGGAGAGAGATTAGGGTAATTTGAGTATCCCTCACTGCTTGATCCCTAGACGGGGATAAGATGAGGATATCATCCAGGTAACAGTGGAAGCGCACAAGAAGAGTTCTAAGGTGGGCAGCTAGTGTGGCCAGGACCTTGGTAAAGGTTCTGGGGGCAGAGGCCAACCCAAATGGGAGAGCCACGTGTTGAAAGTGGAGGTTATTGTAACAAAAACACAGATATTTGTAATGAGGAGGTCGGATTGGAATGTGTAGGTATGCCTCTGAGAGGTCAATGGATGACAACCAGTCTCCCTGTCTAACTCCCAGCAGGATGGATTGCAACTTTGAATTTGCAGTATACGAGATAGCGGTTAAACCGCTTTAAATCCAGAATCGCTCTCCATCCCCCCAAGTGTTTGGGGACCACAAATAAATGGGAATAGAATCCCTGTCCTCTTTGAGACTGAGGGACGGACTGGATGGCCTGTATGTCAAGTAGGTGCTGAATTGCTGAGTCCATGAGGTTGCGCTTAGTGTGGTTCTTGGAGAAGGGGCATGGCATGAAGAAATTGGGGGGGTAGATTGAAATTCGAGGGCAAGGCCAAACCTGATGGTGTCCCTAACCTAGGCGTCAGAAGTGGAGGAGTCCCACTGGTTGGCAAAGGTCTTAAGACGCCCGCCAATAGGAACTAGATCAGGTGGCCTATCTGGAGCGCCTGAAGGGCCTGCTGCCAGAGCCACGAAAGGGCCTTTTGAAACTACCGCCCCTTCTGTTTCTATCAGAGGAGTCAGACCTGTCCTGAGGCTGGCCCGATCCAAAGGGAGGGGGCCTTTGGTACCTGGGAGAGGAAGCCTGGAAAAGGGGACAAAAGGGAGCTCTCCGAAAGGGCTGCAGGGATCTTGGTTCTGGTTTTTGGGTGAGGGAAGGAAGGAATTTTTTTTATTCCTCCCTTCAACTAAAAGGGGATCCAAGGATGGACCAAATAATTTATTTCCCACGAGGGGAGCGGAAGCCAATTTTACTTTATTTTTGAGGTCTGCCTGCCAGTGCTTTAGCCAGAGCAGACAGCGGGCAGAGACATGGGAGGAAATAGCACGGGTGGAAAACTTGACCGAGTGGAAGGTAGCGTCGGCCAAGAACTCAGCTGCGGCCGTAATCTTGGCTATGTCTTGATGAGCTTGGACATTGGAGGCTGGGACATGCTGCTTATAAGTTGGCGAAGCCAGTGAATGGATGACCTGGTAAAGAAGGAGGCAGCCGTGGCCGATCTTATTGCCCAAGCATCTGACTGGTGAACTCGGCGCAAGGCCAGTTCGGCTCGTTTCTCCTCCGGTCTCAAGGCCTCTAAGGGATCGCTGAGGGTGGAGGAAGAGGCCAGACCTATGATGGGCTCATCAACCTCCGGAGTCCCCAATAAGTTGGAAAGTTCTGGATCTAGATTGAAAAACTTTTTATCATGGGCCGAAGGGGCGGGGGGGCCACCGAAGAGGCCAACTGTTTGGACACCAGGTCAAGGAAGATGGGAGGAGTTGGGATGATCTTGGCTTCCACTACTGGCTGTTTGAAAATGGAGTCTTCCGGACCTTCCAGAGCAGGGGGGGAGGGATCAGAGGGGTTCTGATTCTTTAACCCCGAGATATTCCTGGCTTTGAACAGGAGGGATTTAAATAATTGGGGTTTGAATAGCCCTACAAAGGTGGGTTGGTCGGGGTTGAGACCCTCATCCTCGGACATCTCCGCCTCCGAAGGGTCCACGTCGGAAAAGGGTTCATTATAATGCAAGGACCCCAAGTCAAACTCCTCCTCCCTACACAGATCTAAGTCCCCTTCCGCCTCTTCCTCCTCCTCCTCCCTTACTGAAGGGGAAACCTCCCCCTGAGGGGGTTACCTGATCCTGGAGCGGTTCCAATCTGAGTGGGAGTGATCTTACGGAATGAGGCTCAGATTCGGTGGCCAGCGGATGTAGGCCTGGCCTAACTATCTGTTGGAGTCCCTCCGCGATTCATTGGCGGATAGCCAACTCCATCCAGGATCTCAGTTGCTCCAGAACCTCCTCTATGAGTGGTTCCTCCTGGCGTAGGCCAGCGGCTGTGGGTGTGAAGGTAGCCTCTGGTGTTTGTCTGGCCGGTGTTCCAGGAGCCTGGTCACCCTGAGAGGGCGAGCTGCGCCTGGATAGGGAGGAATGGACTAAAGGGAGGGGAGGTAGAGTAGAGGTAGAAGGAGTGGAAGGTGGTAATACGGGAGGTACTGAGCCTGCCTGCCTGGTGCGTCTATCGATTTCTTTTTCCAGCGCCTTGTGGCGTCTTAAGGCATCCCTCTGGGAGGCTTTGGAGGTATCCTTAGCCTGCCTGCGCAGATGGTGGGTTTTTGATTTGGCCTTCAAAGAAGGGCCTCTGGAAGGTTGCCTTCTGCCATTTTTAGATAATTGAGTAAGATAAGGATCAATATGAGGTGGTTGGCACGCCTAGGGGTCGACCTACAACAAGGCTGGGAGCCCTGAAGAATTCTTTTGCGCCCCCGCTTTTTACTTCTTCAATATTATTGATATGAAAAATCATTTTCTCTTTCTCTTATTTTTCACTTATTATTATCATTATTATTATCATTATTATCATCATTATCATCATCATCATCATTATTATTTTTTAAAAACAGAATAAATTATATAGAAAAAAACCGGTCCAATCAACCAATGAACGCCAGAGGCCTTAGAGAGAAAGCTAGGCCTATACCAACTGCTTTCCCAGGTGGAACTGGGCGGAAGTGGTGTAGTATTAGCCGCGCCAGCTAAGGCAGGCTGCAGGGGAAGCCAACAAACAGAGTCAGAGAACAAGCCTCCAAGGCAAACAAGGCAAAAGAACTATTTTTTTTTTGGCTCTGAGCAGGCCTGCGGGTCCTGCTGCTTGAGTAGAGTCACGCTGCAACGATCGGGAAGAGATAAGCCAAAAAACAAAATGGTGCCCGACCATGAGGCAGTGCTTAAAATGGCGGCCGCCTGCAACGTGGAATTGCGGGGCCTCTCAGCAGCAGCGAAAAGAACTCCCCAGGGATAATTCAAGGTCCCCAAGGGGGAGGACAGGAAAGGAAGAGGCAAACAACTCTTCCAACAGAAAAAACAGCGTTCAGTGGGAGGGGGGTGGAACGGAGCGAATTAAATTAAATTAAATCGTTTGAAGTGGGCAGAAAGAAAAACAGCAGAGAGGCAATAAGGAAGGGAAAGGGGGGTAGCTTGGAGACTCTGCTAGCCTTCCCCCTGGCACCCACTGGGGCTAGGAAAAAGCTTCCCAGGGGAATTTAGTAATCCAGACCATATGCGCAGGGCTAAGAGGGAAATATAAACAAAATACAACCTGAGAGGAGCAAAAGGCAACGAGTCAACAGGGATTTCTTGAAACGGCCAAGAGAAATTCGAAACACTGCCTACTCTGCACGAGGCTGAGCATAAACTGGGGAACGCTGTAATGGAGTCACGTAATGGAAGGAGGAGCGTTCCTCAAAAATTAAGCTCAGCCTACAACAGTAGAGACTGAAGCACCACCCGCTCTCTGGATGATCCGAGTAACTCTAAGGAGAAAGACAAAGCCACTTTGAAGAGCAGACTACAGGTACCCAACTTCAAATCATTATGATGAGAAGCTTTGGATAAATAAGAAGCTATATGCCAACATCTCTTGGTTGAAAGCTTTCCGAAGGCAACTGGTCACTCCTCACATGGATTTTAGTACAGTCCAACCAATATTCAACTACTGCATTATCTATCATAGTCACATATGAATCTAATAATGGCCAAGTAAATAATTTATTTCAGCAAGCACTAAATGTATCATGAGTTTACCTATTTTTTTTTTCCCATTCACATATTTTAAAAACAAACTATCATTTTAGAAATTAGTAGGGAAAATTAATCAAGGAAAACATCAAAATCCATATCAATAGAAAAAGATCTGCTACTGAGTACTTGTGCTGCAAGTACTGGAGTTAATACCTATTAGTAAAGGTTTTATATGAAAATTATATCCACCTGTTCTAATTGTTTTCAATAGTTTCTTGAAATGATAAAATACAAGTTTTTTTAGAATAAATGATAAAATATAGTAGTTTTTTAAAAAGAACAAAATGCTTAATTCGTGTTAAAGAAGCTGTCTTTGGCACTGAATAAAAAAGATATCAGCAAGTACATTTGATACATTTAATCAAAGCAAATGTTTAGTCTGGCTTTAATATTTTTATTAGTTTATCAAAATACAGTATAAAATGCAAAAAAAAAAGAATGAAAATAATGGGAAAATTGGGTAGGAAAAGGGTAAGAGAGAAAAGTGTAAGATAAAGGGGCGGGGGGAAGCATTGATTTCCGACTCTTTTTGATGCAATAGAATAAGGTAGAAACATAAAACCTCAACTTTTTACTTTTATATGGTAATTATATACTAGTCATTTCTATAACAAACTTATCTAATCAACAAAACCCAAAATCAAAGTTTCATTTTTTTCCATCTCAAGCACACAGTTCAAAAGCTATTTCCAAGTAGAAACAAAATTATGTTTTTTTTTCTTTAATCAAAGAAGTCAATTTAGCCATTTCTGCTAACTCCATCAAGTTTTGCACCCAGTCATCCATTGTGGGAATCAAAGTATCCTTTCATTTTTGTGCATAAAGTATTCTTGCTGCCATCCACATATATAAAATCAAAGTTCCATTTCTTTTCCAAGTTCTTTATCCATTAAACCTAAAAGAGCCTCTGGTTTTATTTTTGTACTCAGCTTCTCAGGAACGTAACAGGTAAAACCAACACCCCTTCTCCAGTGTGCCAAGTAGAGAATCCAAGAATGGGACATACCAAAGCCAGCTGTCCTAAAGGTGGGTAGCAGTCTGGTCCTGTGTCCCAAGTCCATATGCACTTTCTGAAGCACCCTCCTGCCGAAGGCGGCTTTAGCCAAAGCAAAGATGTCCACTTTGTAGTGCCTTATGAATGTGGACGGAGAAGACCATGTTGCTGCCAACAGATGTCCTCAATAGAGGCCTGTGTTGCCCATGCAGCCAACATGGCTGCGTTTCTGGTGGAATGAGCTGTCACTCACCTGGACAATAGGAGCTCATGGTATGACTTTGTTACCTAGCGTAGAGAGCTGGAAAGATACAAACCAGGATTCAGTTTTTTGAAGAGAGGCTGTACTCTTGATGTAGGTACAGAGGGTGCTCCTAATGTCCAAGGTGTGCCATTTCTTCTCCAGGGCGTGGGTCGGACCTGGACAGAAATCTGGCAAGATGACTTTTTGTGCCCTATGGAACCAGGAATTCACTTTGGGGAGAAAGGAGGGGTCCAACTGCAGGATCACCCTGTTCGAATGAAAGGTGCAAAGGTTCTCTCTTATGGAGAGGGCCTCCAGTTCGGAGATTCATCTGGCCGAAGTGATGGCCACAAGGAAGGCTACCTTGAAGGTGAGGAAGCGTAGACTGACTGCCTGCAATGGCTCGAAAGGCACAGAGGTGAATGCATGTAGTACTTTGGGCAGGTCCCAGGTTGGGTACCTGTGTACCATAAGAGGTTTTAGGTTAGCTGCACCTCTAATAAACCTGTGCATAATCAGGTGTTGAGTGAGGGACTCCAGATCCCCACATGCTAACACCGTGGACAGAACAGCTACCTGTCTGCGAATGGTATTAGGGGACAGACCTTTGTCCAGCCCTTCCTGGAGGAACTCCAGACTCTGGGCCACTGATACCCAGGTGGTTCAATGTGCCCTTTGGAGCACCAGCTCCAAAAGGCTTTCCAGGTGGAATCATAAATCCTGTTAGTCAACGACCTCCTGGAGGCCTGAATTGTCTGTATCACTTTTATGGAGAATTTGTCCTGCCTCAGAATTCTCCTCTCAAATGTCAGCCAGTCAGTTGGAGCCACTATGGTCTGGATGGACCAAAGCCCCCTGGCTGAGAGAGATTCTGTCCTGAAGAATCCTCCAATGTCAGGATACCAACAGGCTGACCACATCTGTGTACCACAGGCATCTGGGCCAGTGGGAGGCTAAAGTAGGAGCTCTACCTTCTCCGCTAGCATCTTCCTGATTATCTCCGGAATGAGGAGGAGAGGAGGGAAGGTATACAGTAGCCCTGGGGGCCATGGAGCATTGATCCCTTCCATCCCCAGTGCTGCAAACTGGTGTAAAACCTGGGCAGCTGGTTGTTCATTAGGGTGGCGAACAAGTCCAGGATTGGATGGCCAAACCTTTCAGATAGCTCCCTGAAGAGGTCTGGATGCAGACACCACTTGAGTGGTCTACTGTAGCTTTGCTGAGCCAGTCCACCTGCACATTCGTTGTCCCCGAGATGTACTCCGCTCTGATGGAGAGAAGATGTCTCTCTGCCCAGAGTCCTAATTGTTCAGCCTCTCGCATGAGGGACTTGGAGTGCCCTCTTGATGAATGATGTGGGTCTTGATGGCCACATTGTCTGAGAGAAGGAGGACATGGTGACCTGAGATAGTGTCCTGGAATTTGCAGAGAGCCAAGTGTGCTGCCCTGAGCTCCAGCCAATTGATATTATTCCTCATGTCTGACTGAGCCCTTATGTCATCTGGGATTGGAGGTGGGTGCCCCAACCAAAGAGGCTGGCATCTGAGGTGATGGTCAAGTGGCTGGGCTCCTTGAAAGTATATCCTTTGGTTATGGCTCGGGACATCCATCATTGGAAGGATCGAAGTACCTTTGGGGAACCCGAACTCTGGCATGAATTGCTGCTGCTGGACCTTTGATACGGCAGAAGAAATTACTGTAAGGTCCTGGCGTGCAGATGTGCCTGAGGGATAATTGATATGCAGGACACTATCTTGCCCAGAAGCCACAAGAGGAGGGTCAGGGACACTGTCTGTTCTGCTTGGATCCAACTCACTAAGGACTCTATACTGGCCAGATGCTCCTGGGAAAGGGAGAGCTCTCACGACCTGGTATCTATCACCATTCCAAGGTTTAACAGTCGATTGGTGGGAACTAGGTGGCTCTTTCGAAGTTGACTGAAAATTTGTGGTCCTGGAGGACACAGATCATGACTTGCAGGTCTTCTCTCACCCAAAGGTAAGAGGATGACTGTATTAGAATATCATTGAGGTAACACTGGACTCACAGGGCAATTGCACTGAGGTGTGCCGCCAGTGCCATTAATTTGGTAAAGGTCCTGGGCGCTGAGGACAGGCCGAATAGTAGGGCTCTGTACTGAAAGTGCCATCCAGCATAATATAATCTCAGGAACCTTTGGTAGAATGGAAGGATAGGCGGGTGGAGGTATGTCTCCATCAGGTCTATGGATGTTATAAAGTCACCCTCTCGGATGCTCTACAGGATGGACTGGAGGGACTGAATTTTGAATCTCTTGTAGACAAGGTAGATGTTTAATTTCTTGAGGTCCAGAATTGCTCTCCACCACCACCCTGGAGCTCTTTGGGATTACTAGCAGGATGGAATAGAATCCCTGCCCCTGTTGGTCCTCTGGAATCGGTTTGATAATATGAATGTCCAACAAATGTTGGATTGTAGTCTCCATGAGGCCTCTCCTTATGTTGTTGGAGATGGGGCAATGAATGAAGTGCTTTGGGGGTGTGGAGAGAAAGTCAAGTGTGAGACCTAGCCTCACCATATTTAGGACCCAAGTATCTGTGGTAGTTGCCTCCCACTGGTTTGCAAATACAGCTAGGCAGCCGCCAATGGGAATATTGGACTAGCAGTCACTTGTAGCGATTAAAGGTACTTCCTGACCCACAAAATGGCCACTTGGCCTGAAACTGTTGCTTGTTTCTGTTCCTAAATGCCAGGTCTCTGTGGTCTTCATCCCCCAATAGCAATTCACCTCTCTGCATGGATGAATAGGGAGAACGAGGCCTCTGAAAGGTTGCCAAATCTGTGTGAATCTGAGTTTCCTGGCATAGATGCCATGAGGTATCGGATGCCAGAGAGGAAGTCTGGTGGCTTTGCTGCAAGCCTGCAGCAATTCCCTGTATAATGGTCTCTGACATTAGGCTTTTTAACTGATCAGATATTTCAGGCCACTGGTTCTCCCTTGGGCGGAACCCTGCTGCTATGGGAGTGAAGGTGACCTCAAAAGCAAAGATTCTGCCTTTAGAAGTGGCTTCCATTCTGCGGTTGCTAGGCAGGAAAAATGGAGCAAAAACCTTCATTGCTGTCTGATGAAAAAGGCAGCTGAGAGGATTGCTCTCTGGCACCATCCGGAAACCAAGCCTATTGCCTTACATCGTTTGAATGAACCAACGGTTCAGCCTGCAGAGAGAAGGAAATGGGCATTGGTACTTACCTGATACACCCTTTCTTGTCGAGCTGTGTCGAGCATCCAGAGTGGGAGGTGCTCCAGTCTCTCGCAGACTGAGCTTTAATTGAGGAACGCTCCTCCCTGTCCATGTGACTCCCTCGTAGCGTTCCCCAGTTTTACGAAGACGAGAAGACAAACAACCATCATCTCATCCTAACTATTGTAATAGACATTAACTCCTTGACTTATTGATTCATTGGCCGAAACAGAATTCCCCACCAGACGGCTAAATTAGGGTGGGGCTGGATGCTCTACGCAGCTCGACGAGAAAGGGCGTATCAGGTAAGCACCAACGCCCATTCTCCACAGAGCTGCTTCGAGCATCCAGAGTGGGACATACCAAAGCATGGCTTGTCCTACGGGAGGGACTCCGTCTGGGTCGAAATCTTTTCTGGTTCTCGGACAACTTGTTGTAGGACTCGTCTGCCAAAGGACGCTTCTCCTGAAGCAAACACATCGATCTTGTAATGACGAATGAAGGGTGACAGGGACGACCAGGTGGCCGCTCGACAGATGTCATTTATCAGTGCCTGAGCATCCCAAGCTGCTGAGGTAGCCGCACTCTTTGTGGAATGTGTGGTTATTCCGCTGGGCAGAGGAAGTGCTTGAACGGAGTAGGCCTTGGGGATTGTTGCTCTGATCCAACGGCCTATAGTAGATGGGGATACTTTGAAACCCAGCGTCTTAGGTTGAAATGAAAGGAATAATGATTCCGACCTCCTAAAAGACTGAGTGCGAGTGATATAAATACGTAGCGCACACCTGACATCGAGAGTATGCCACTGCCTTTCCCTCTCTCGAGAGGGTCTGGGGCAAAAGTTAGGAAGAATGAGTTCCTGGGATCTGTGAAAGGCTGAATTAATCTTGGGCAGGAAGGAAGGGTCTGGTCGTAGGACCACACGATCAGCGTGAAAGACGCAGAGGTCCTTTCTGACTGACAGAGCTGCGATCTCAGAGATCCGACGAGCAGATGTGACTGCCACAAGAAACACTACCTTGAGCGTTAGGAATTGAAGTGGGTTCAATTCCTGTGGGTTCAAAGGGAGGTTTAGTAAGTGACAAAAGGACCTTATTAAGATCCCAGGTTGGATATCAGTGTATTGCTAGAGGATGCAAATTGGTGGCTCCTCTAAGGAATGCCCGGATAAGAGGATGGTGTGAAAGCGAGCCAATATTGCCACAGGAGATAATGGTTGATAAGGCTGCAACCTGTTGTCTCAAGGTATTAGGGGCTAGGCCTTTATCTAATCCCTCCTGCATGAATGCTAGAATTTGTGCAATAGATGGAAAGAGCGGATCAATATGCGACTTGTGACACCATCTACAAAAGGTACTCCATGTGGCATTATATATACAGGTGGTTGAGGGCCGTCTAGCTGCCAGAATGATATTGATGACCTGGTTGGCAAACCCTTCTTTCCTTAAATGGTCCCGCTCAATCTCCAGACGGCTAGCTGAAGCCACTGTGAGTTTGGATGCAGGAGAGGTCCCTGGGATAATGAGACTCTGTCCAGTGGGATCCTCCAGGGAAGGGCCACTGACAGGTTGCGAAGGTCCGCAAACCATGGTCTCCTGGGCCAGTATGGGGTAACCAGGAGGAGTTCCGCCCTCTCGTGAATCAGCTTTTGAATCACTCTGGGGATCAACGGTAGTGGGGGAAGTGCATATAGAAGCCCTGTGGGCCAGGAACAACGTAGGGCGTTGTGGTTCTCTGCCCCCTGAGCGGGGTACCTCGAGAAGAACCTCAGGAGTTGGGCATTGAGCCGGGATGCGAATAGATCCACTAGTGGTTAGCCAAAGATTGCTGAGGCTTCCCTGAACAGGGAGGGGTGCAGGCACCATTCTGACTGGTCTACAGTGGCCCTGCTCAACCAGTCTGCCTGAATGTTTGAGGCCCCCGAGATGTGATCTGCCCTGATGGCTAAGAAGTTGGTCTCCACCCAGCGACAGAGACACTCGGCCTCTCTCATGAGCCGAATGGAATGTGTGCCCCCCTGACTGTTGATGTGCGCCTTGGCTGTGATGTTGTCTGTCAGTATGAGGATGTGGCGTCTGCGTACCTGGGGGAGGAAGCTGCGTAGGGCCAGGTATATGGCGTGAAGCTCCAGCCAATTTATGCTGCACCATGTGGCCTGAGCTGAGAGCGAGTGAAGATGAGTGCCCCATCCGGATAGGCTGGCGTCTGTGGTGAAGGTGACCCTCTGGGTCTCTTTGAAGTAATGCCCTCTGTGATGACAGGCCTGATCCACCAGAGGAGGGGTGCGAGGACCTTTGGAGGTACCTTCACCATGGTCCTTGAGTTGCTTCTTCCTGATCGCTGATATGGAAGCAGGAACCACTGAAGGGATCTGGTATGCAAACGGGCCCAGGGAACAATGGAAATGCATGAAACCAATTTGCCAGGCAATTTTGACAAGTCCAGTAATGCCACCTTTCTTGCTTGCCTGATCTCTCTGACCGATTTCTGGATGCTGAGAAATCTTTCGGGAGATAGGAAGACCCTTCCCTTAACCGAATCAATCACTGTCCCCAGGTGTGGTATTCGGGTGGATAGAGATAACTGGCCCTTTTCCCAATTAATGAGAAAACCATGAGCCTGGAGAGCAGAGAGGGTAGTTCTGGTGTCCCTTTCTGCTTGGCATTTGGAAGGGGACAGGATAAGGATGTCATCCAGATAACAGTGAATACGGATGGGGAAATGTCTAAGGTGAGCCGCCAGAGCCATGAGAACCTTGGTAAAGGTCCTCAGGGCCGAGGCCAAACCAAAGGGAAGGGCCACATATTGAAAGTGTTGACCATTATAGCAAAATCGCAGAAATTTGAAACAGGAGGGTCGAATAGCGATGTGTAGGTATGCTTCTGAGAGGTCAATGGAAGTGAGCCAGTCTCCCTTCCTGGTGCCCTGAAGAATAGACTGAAGTGTGTGCATTTTAAACTTATGTCAGACAATGTAACGGTTAAGCCTCTTCAAATCTAGAATGGGTCTCCAACCTTCGGAGTGTTTGGGAACTATGAAGAGGTGTGAGTAAAACCCCCTTCCTCGTTGGGAGGATGGGACGGGCTGTATAGCCTTAATTTCAATGAGGTGTTTGATAGCGGCTTCTACTAGAACACTCTTGGCGCGATCCTTGGAAAGAGGGGATATCATAAAATGCTCCGGGGGGGGGAACTAAAATTCAAGGGAGAGGCCGAATTTGATCGTGTCCCTAACCCAGGCATCCGATGTAGATGATTCCCATTGATTGGCAAAATATTTAAGACATCCATCAATGGGATAGGGAGTTAGGGACTTATCTGGGGCGCCAAAATGGCTTACTTCCTGCACCTCGGAAAGGTCTCCTGTAGTTGGCACCCCTTCTGATCCTGTCACCCATGTCGGTTCGGTCCTGAGGTTGAGCCAGCCGAAAAGGCGGGGCTCTCTGAAACCTGGGGGAGAAATGTGTCCGATAGGAGGTTCAAAAGGAACCCCTCCGAAAGGGCTGGGATACCCTGGGTTCAGATCTGCGAAAAAGAGACGGGAGAAATTTCTTCTTATTTCAGCTTTCCATTAATAAAGGTTCAAGGGCCGGACCAAAGAGTTTGCCTCCCGAAATGGGAGCAGAATCCAATTTTACTTTGTTTTTAACATCTGCCTGCCAGTGCTTAAGCCAGAACAGACGACGGGCTGTAACCTGAGATAAGATAGCCCTGGAAGATAATTTAACGGAATGGAAGGTGGCATCGGCCGCGAATTCTGCTGCAGCTGTAAGCTTGGTAATGTCCTGGTGGACCCTGGTGTTGGATGGAGGAACATGTTGCTTTAATTGACGGAGCCATCTAATGGAGGATCATATAAAGAAGGATGCAGCCGTGGCTGATCAAATGGCCCAAGCATCAGATAGATGTGCCCTGCGAAGCACCATTTCGGCCTGTTTGTCCTCCGGTTTTAGGGCTTCCAGAGCGTCGCTTGGAGTAGAGGATGATGCTAGCCCCACTATGGGCTCGTCAACCTCGGGAGTTTCTAACAAGGTGGAAAACTCCGCATCAAGGTTAAAGAATCTCTTATCCTGACTAGAGGGGGCGGGGGGTGCGCCTATTGAAGCTAATTGTTTCGCTACCAAGTTAGAAAAGATGGGAGGCGTAGGGATAACTTCGACCTCCACAACTGGTTGTTTGAAAATGGAATCCTCTGGATCTCCAGAGGCTGCTGGGGGAGCATCAGAGGGTGACTGAGACATCAGGCCAGAAATATTCTTTGCCTTGAACAAATAAGGACTTGAACAAGTGGGGTTTAAACAAGCCTACGAAGGCGGGCTGGTCAGGAGTAATACCCTCGTTGTCTGACATTTCTCCTTCCATTGGTTCCACCTCTGAAAGAGGTTCAGAGTAACGAATGGACCCCCTATTGAATTCCTCCACTTCCCTGAAGTGTTCTAATCCTGTTTCCTCTTCCTTCTCCTCCTCCCCTTCTGGAAAGGGGATCTCCCTCTGGTGAAGTACCTGACCATGGTGAGGTTCTGGTCTGAGGAGAGACCTGCCAGAAACGGATTCGATGTCAGGAACCATTGATTGAAGGTCTGGCCTGGCCATCTGTGGGAGACCTTCCGCGATTCCCTGGCGGATAGCCAGTTGCATCCATTCTCTTATCCTGTCTGGGATCAGGTCTGCACATGGTTCTTGTTGGCGTAGGCCAGCAGCGGTCAGAGTAAATGTAGCCTCGGGTGTCTGGGTGGCTTGAAGGCTCCAAGCGGGCGAGCTGCGCCTGGAGAGAGAAAACTAGTCTGGAGGAGGGGGGGTTGAGTTAAGGCAGATGGGGTGGGGAGAGTAAGTACTGGGGGTACAGATTGAGAGTCCCTCGATCGTTTGTCAAATTCCTTCTCTAGAGCTTTGTGGCGCCTTAGGGCATCTCTCTGAGAAGCTTTGGATGTTTCCTTGGCCTGCCTGCGCAAATGGTGCATTTTTGATTTGGCCTTCAAAGAAAGTCCTCTGGGGTTGTCCTCTGCCATAATAAAAAGGAAATGTACAGTATAATAATAACTAATGAGGCGGTTGGCTTGCCTAGGAGTTTGACCTACAAGGCCGGATATCCTACAGTTGAACCACATCCCCCTTTGGGAAAATTGTTTTATTATTATTATTATTATTATTATTATTATTATTATTATTATTATTATTATTATTATTATTATTATTAATAATAATAATAATAATAATAATAATATAAATGTGTGTGTGTGTGTATATATACATATACATATACATATACATACATACATACATATATATATATATATGTTTTCTTAAGTTTTCGCGGGTACTTACATGTATGGCATTCAGCTTAGTTCGGGTATTTTCCCACGTCATAGTAGTTGTGCTTTTAAAGTTGTAGCAACATTTCAGCAGAATCTCATCTGCCATCATCAGGCTTCTGTATAGTGTTCATCTGTGAGTCAGACTTTTATGATGGTTTCAGATTTAAATTTGGGGCAGCCTATTGCTGTGCCAGAATGGTTTCTTCTTCATCCTGATTGGTTGGGAGTCTTGGTCTGTGTTTATTGGTCTTGGAGTTTGCTGTGTTCTGCTTGATTGGTGTTTCTGATATCTTGTCTGTTTTTTGGCTCTTTTTGTATCTTGATTGGCTGGCAGCATTGTGTTACTTTATTGGAAGCCTTTAGTGCAGCTTGTCTTCGGGTAAATGGACGGCTATCATTAGTTAGGAAGCTGGGTTTCATCTGGGTGCCTGGGTTGGGGTGTGTTTGAGCTGGAGGCATCAGGGGGGATCTGTTTGTGCCCAGGTGTTTGTCTGGCTTGTGGTGTGGAGATTTTTTTGTTTGTGAGTGCAGGCTTCCAAATGATTGACAGCCTGGTGGAATCATCTCTTCTGTTCATGCTTTCTGGTCTTTTTTCAATCTCTATGGCTTCTCTGATGATTCTGTGGCTAGGGTTTTCGATAGTGGCTAGGGTTTTGATGCCATTGAAGTTGATGCTATGACCTGTGGCTTCCATGTGTTGGACTAGTGAGGAAGTGTGTTCCAGCTTTTTGACTGCATTTTTGTGTTCATCCAGGCGGGTACTTATTCTTCTATTTGTCTGTCCAATGTATGTGGCCGGGCATGATGCACAGGGGACTTCGTATATGCCTTGGTTTTCCAGGTCAATTTTATCTTTGGGGTTTCTAAGGATGGCTGCTATTTTTCTGTCTGTTTTGAAGGCAGTCTTGATGTGATATCTGTGTAATACCTTACTAATTTTGTCTGTAGTACCTCTTATGTAGGGCAGGACAGCTATTCCATAGGTCTGTTCATCTTCTGGGTCTCTACTATGTTTCAGTGTGTTTTTGTGGATCAAGCTGGTGATTTTGCTTCTGTGGAAGCTGTTGGCTATCAGTACTTTAGTCAGGGTGCATAGTTCAGTCTTAATGTTGCACAGATAAACTCTGTGGCTAAAACACTAATTACTAGAACCAAACGCCTGGCAGACAAGACACAACTATGACTAGACTGAACTATGCACTATGCTCGAGGCTGAGCTAAAACTGGGGAACGCTACGAGGGAGTCACATGGACGGGGAGGAGCGTTCCTCAATTAAACTCAGCCTGCGAGAGAGAGACTGGAGCACCTCCCACTCTGGATGCTTGAAGCAGCTCTATGGAGAATGACAGGACCTCCCTGAGAGGAATTTGCTTGAATCCCTTGCTCTGCCTTGGAGATTTGTTTCTCTAGGACCTTTTGGTGCCTTCTGGCACCTCTTTCTTCGGCCTTAGAAGCCTTTTGGGAAAGAAGGACTTTTGCCCTTATCTTGTCAACTGTTCCTTTGCTAGCCGATTTAGCCTTTATGGATTATTTCTCGGCTGGCTTGTCTCACCAGGGGAATGAATGTTAATCGTCCCTGCTGCTTCCTGTCATGTCGCGATCTGCCATTTTGAATGCTCCGGCACCTTTGACAGTCAGGCTCGTTCCTGAAAGGAACACTGCTGCTGCAGCTTTTGCCTGCCACAACTGAGTATGCCCTGGAATTAATCAGGCAGTGACTCCAATCATTTCAGCTGATCACTTCAGCTTTGGGTGGTGACGGCTATTCCGGACAGACTGGTGGAGCCAGTGCACTCACAAGCAGCTAGAAAGCTTGCAGACACGAGGTAGCTATTCCATGCAGACCAGGGGAGACAGCCAAAGCGCAGCCCTTATGGCGGTCAAGGTGAGCAGCGGCTATTCCGGATGAACCGAGGGAGCCAGCCAGATCAAACAGGCATCAAAGTATAATTTAAATCTGATAAACCCAAACCTCCTCTTTCCTTAGCATCTTGCTATAATTTATATCTAATTATTGGATTTTTCCCAGTCAGTGGTAAAGTCTGAAACAGAAAAAAGCATCTTTGGTAAACAGTTTTAATAGAGAATCAGAGTTGGAAGGGACCTTGTAGGTCATCTAGTCCAACCCCCTGCCCACCCAAGTGGGAGACGCTATACCATTTCTGACAAATGGCAGCCCAATCTCTTCTTGAAGTCCCACAACTTCCAAGGGCAAGCTGTTCCACTAGTTGATTGTTCTCACTGTCAGAAAGTTTTTCCTTATTTCCAGGTTAAATCTCTCCTTGTTCAGTTTCCAACTGTTATTTCTTGTCTGTCCTACAGGTGCTTTAGAAAATAGCTTGATCCCTTCCTCTCTGTGGCAGCCCCTCAAATATTGGAACATTGCTATCATGTCTCCCCTGGTCCTTCTCTTCACTAGACTAGCCATGCCCAGTTCCTGTAACTGTTCTTCATGTTTCAGTCTCCAACCCTCTAATCATCCTGGTTGCTCTTCTCTGTACTTTTTCTAGAGTCTCAACATCTCTTTTATAGTATGGTGACCAAAACTGGATGCAGTACTCTAGATGTGGTCTTACTAAGGCTTTATAGAGTGATATTAGTACCATACTTGACTGTATCTCTGTTAATGCAATTTAGGATTGCATTACCTTTTTTGGCTGCTGCTGCTGCTGCACACTGCTGGCTCATATTTAGCTGGTTGTCCACTAAGACTCCAAGATCTCTCTCACACTTACTGCTATTAAGCCTGGTTTCACCCAGTCTATATGTGTACTTTTGGTTTTTCTAGCCTAAGTGTAAGACTTTACTTTTCTCTACATTGAATTTCATTTTGTTAGATGCAGCCCAGTGTTCTAGTCTGTCAAGATCCATCTGGATCTTGAGCTTATCTTCTTGGGTGTTAGCTATTCCTGCCAGCTTAGTATCATCTGCAAATTTGGTAAGTTCCCCTTCCTCATCTAAGTCATTAATGAAGATATTGAAGAGTACTGGGCCTAAGTCGGAACCTTGTGGCACCCCACTACTTTCTTCCCTCCATGGAGATTTAAGGACTACTCGTTGAGTACTGTTTGTCAGCCAGTTGCAAATTCATCTGGTGGTGGTGGTGCTATCTATCCCACTTTTTTCTAGCTTACCAAGAAGGAGGTTGTGGTCTACTTTGTCGAATGCCTTACTGAAATCTAAGTATATTATGTCCACAATATTTCACTGGTCTACTAATTTAGTCACTATGTTGAAGAATGATATAAGATTGGTTCGGCATGATCTGTTTTTAACAAACCCGTGCTGACTGCTAGTTATTACTTTACTTGTTTCTAGATGTTGGCAGATCTGTTTTATCTTTTTTTTATTATTATTCTTTTATATTATTTGTTAAACATTCATTTTAATTACAGAGATTCTACCCAATAATGATAATTGTGATTTGTCCGATCTTAATATTCAAAGCAAACATTTACTCTGAAAAGAGAAAGTAATTTAATTGATCATGCTAACCAAAATGTGTATATTTGGTTTTAGCATGTTTCATGAATCCAGCCACTGTTTATAATCCATGGTTCATGGATAATTTTGGTTGATTCAATAAATCATTATTAAGTATGTATAAACTCTTATCGTGGTCAAAGTTCTGCAGATTCACTCAACCAATTCAGTTTATCAGTGCAATTCTTATGAAATGTAATCCTAATTGAAATGCAAACTTTAGTGGCAAGTGTTTTGTCTATGTCAATAATATACTGTATCTCTAAACCCAGCAAATTGTGCTGGAAAAGTTGATTAAAACATAAATATCCTTATTTTGATTAATGGATGTCAATTCCAAATAATCTATCAGATTATCAGCCACCGGAAACATTTCTGCTGCTTGAGTGTCCAGTTGATAATCTAAAGTTTTTATTAACTCTCCAGTATCTTTCTTATGAAGATGCAAGATTCCAAGTCTATCTTTAAGTCAAATTTGTATGTAAGTTGGAACAGGCTATTGTCAGTCAAATGTTCGCCTTAGTATGTAGTATTTACTTCACATTTCTATGCATGTAAAACTTAAAAGAGATACTTCTGACTTCACTTTTTAAAACATAATCAAACAGCACATAAAGGTATAGTAATGATTATTCTCCTTCCTCAAATTGACGAATGGCTGAAGCTATGCAATGATTGCATGAGCATCACCAAGTATAGATGATACATCCTACATATTACAAAAGACATGCACTAATCTGTGATACTCAAGAAAACATCATGCAGATTCGGGGATTCGTGAAAACATTGTGCAGCTTCATTGGCTTGAGGATGGAGAATGTCCTCTACCATTTTTAGTAACAGGCAGTCCATTTGTAAATATTCATTGTCTATAAGTCAGGTATTGTTAACATGGGGACTGCTTATAAAACATTCAAAAATGTAGGAAAAAAAGTAATTGTTGCTGGGTGCCAGAAATAAGAGCAACAAGCAACCTGTTCAAAGGCCCATCACTTACAAGATTCTCTTGTTATATTTTTCAGCAATACAGGTAGAATTGCTTAGCAATCATAATCGTGACTGGAAATTCCATTGCAAAGTAGAAAATCACATGATCATGATGGACTTAAACTTCACTTACACGTCAGTCATTAAATGAGTCACTGCCTTCATTAATCACGTGGCCACGGCTTTTGATTTTAATTCTACTCTCTCGATCAACGGCTGAAATGATCACACCCACTTTACTTATTATATCAAAGCAGCTCAAATAACAGCTTTTAATTCTAGCTTAGATATAAAATCTTTAGAAGCAGCAAAAAAAATCAACAAAATCTTAAGTATACCATCTTAAATATAACAAACTATTCTGCAGAGATCATTAGACTGCCCACCATGCTACTTTCCATTTCATTAGACTTTCATCAAACATAACAGTTCAGCTATAATACATTATATTACATTACAGAGAAATAAAAATTCATTAGTACTCAATTGCTAATCAAGATTCCTTCAGTGGGGTAATGTCAACATACAAATTATCGGTATTAATGTTTATTAGATACTAGAAAATTTTCAAATCAATTTATAGAATTATGTCAAAAATGTAATGAGATTTCAGAAATAACCATTTAATCTAATTCAGTAGCTCTTTTAATAACTAAAATGGGAAATGGTTCAAGACTTTATCAAAGATCTGAGAATATATAATGGAATATGCCTTGTGAGGCAAATTTAAAGTATATCAGGTAAATTAGTGGCAAGTAAAATGAAGATCATAAGTTTTACTGATTAGTTAAACAAAGTTTTGCTGAACAAATCGAATGCCTAAAAAAAACCTTTCTTCCTAAGCCTTTCAAGGATACTCCTTCATTTAAAAAAGCAACCTAATGCTTGCTTTCAAAAAGAGTGACAGAATTCCTTACAAAAAATTCCAAAGAAACCAAGCCATTAGCCAATAAAAGAATCATATGTGTTGACAAATAATTAGGACCTCAAAGAAAAACTAAATGTACTCTTTTTAAAATAATACATGTACCTTCTATCTATACTTCAATGGTAGTTATTTAAAATATTCTTAAACCAAAACAAAGGCCTCAAACTTTAAATATATATAGAAATCACAATTTTAGAACGTCTAAATAAGAGGAATTTTTTTAGGAAATATGTACAAAGTCCACTGAGAAATATCTCACTATTTTACATTCATGAAAAAAATCAAGTTCATTATTAAAAGCTGAAAATAAGTACAGGTAATCCTCAAATTACAACAGTTCATTTAGTTACAACAGCACTGAAACATGTGACTTAGGACAGTTTTTCAGTTGCAGCATTCCCATGATCATGTGATCAAAATTCAGGTGCTTGGTGACTGATTCATATTTATGACAACTGTAGTGTCCCGGGGTCATATGATCACCTTTTGCAACCTTCTGATAAGCAAATCCATTGGGAAGCCAGATTCACTTTAACAACCAGGTTACTAACTTAATAACTGCTGTGATTCACGTAAAACAACTGTGGCAAGAAAAGTCATAAAATGGGGCAAAACTCAGTTAATAAATGTCTCACTTAACAGAAATTTTGGGCTCAATTGTGGTTGTAAGTTGAGGACTACTTGTGTAGCATGATTTAGCTGCCCATCCTGTCAAGGTGAAGAAATTAGACTGGGTTGAAATTTATCTTATGTAGATGTGTTACCTAAATGGACAGAAAGATTCCTACAGAAATCACTGGGCACACAACTCAAATCCTCTGTTCACTCAAATGCCACAGGCACATTACTGAGATAGAGGCCTCCCATCAAATCTGCCCCCTTACCAAATGTCTCTTGGAATTTTGAACTATGGTATCTTTCCAGAACATGATGGGAGATAAACATACATGTACACTATTATGAAATGACTATGCTCATTTTTGCAGGGGGATGCTGGGAAAATGTGATATTAGCTGAAGTGTAACAAGGTTCCATCTTATTGGTTCATATTTTTTAATGTTCATGGTTTCAAGAAAGCAAAGGATAAAATTCATAAGTGCTTAAAATCATTTTAGGAGCTGACAAGCGTGAACTATTAACAAGCCAGGTAAGATTAGAAATCACTGCTGATCAAAAATTTCAGGCTCATTACTTTCTTTGGGAAAGAAAGATTGTCAATTGCATATCTTTTACCAACTTTAGCTGACTCACTGATAGAACTTTTGAAAAAAAATGGAGTTCATTATTCACATGCTGGTTATTTCCAGGTTGGGACAATGTCTTGTATGTGAATTGTTTTTTGGCTACAGATTTAATCATTTGAAAATACTGGTGCCAGATTGCTAGTTGGTAATCTTGGTGTGTGTGTGTGTGTGTGTGTGTGTGTGTATGTTTTCTTAAGTTTTCGCGGGTACTTACATGTCTGGCATTCAGCTTTGTTCGGGTATTTTCCCACGTGGTGCTTTTAAAGTTGTAGCAACGTTTCAGCAGAATCTCATCTGCCATCATCAGGCTTCTGTATGGTGTTTGTCTGTGAGTCAGACTTTTACAGTGATTTCAGATTTAAATTTGGGGCAGCCTATTGCTGTGTCAGAATGGTTTTTTCTTCCTCCTGATTGGTTGAGAGTCTTGGTCTGTGTTTATTGGTCTTGGAGTTTGCTGTGTTCTGCTACTAATATCTTCTGTCTGTTTTTTTTTTTGGGGGGGGGGCTCTTTTTGTATCTTGATTGGCTGGCAACATTGTGTTACTTTATTGGAGGCCTTTAGTGCAGCTTGGCTTCGGGTAAATGGATGGCTATCATTCGTTAGGAAGCTGGGTTTCATCTGGGTGCCTGGTTGGGGTGTGTTTGAGCTGGAGGTATCAGGGGGGATCTGTTTGTGCCCAGGTGTTTGTCTGGCTTGTGGTGTGGAGATTTTTTTGTTTGTGAGTGCAGCCTGGTGGAATCATCTCTTCTGTTCATGCTTTCTGGTCTTTTTTCAATCTCTATGGCTTCTCTGATGATTCTCTGATGATATACATATATACATACATACATACATACAGCACGCACAGTTTTCCTATTTGTTCCCTAATTCAAACTAACATGCCAGTAAAAGTCTCCTGAACACGAGCTCAACTCCGAATTAATTATATAGACCCATACTTTCTAGGTTTGGTGTTTTAACAAATAAACAATCAATTCATTCTCTGGCATATTTCCTTTCTTCACTGAGATACAATCCTCAACCAAGTGGAAGAAGAGAATTGCAAAACAGAAGCATTTGGGAACACAAGTGTCCTTTAAATCTAGATGTTTTTCTTCACACTGGGATTAATGTAAGTATATCTTCAAAGTTATCTATAACTTTGTCTATGTAGTTGTAATTCATACAAGGATATAAAATTCTTATATACTTATGTATTTCTGTCCCTTAGGTTTTTCAATAACTACTACCCCAGCACAACCAGTTTTCTACATTGATTTATGCTACTACTTATGCTTTCCACAACATTGTTTAAAGTTTCTCCTTTCAAATTCTTCCTCCATAAAACCAATCTTCTGTGAAAACTTTGGTATAATATTTACTCCCTATATTTCATTATGTCTCTGTAATAAACCATAAATTATGTAAATTCTTCATTTTCTCTTCATTCTGTGATACATTGCAAGCTCTTGATTTAACACATTATCAGACAGCAATAGTCTAAATATACAATAAGTATATTAGTAACATAAATTTCCTATTATTTGAAACAGCACTCATATTCACAAAAATAAGTCACTTGTTCAATTGTTTATTAAGTAAGTAACAAGTGCCTGGGTTCAGAAAATATACTAAACCATGGTTTAACAAATCACAATACTAGGTACAAACTTCTAAACCAAACCACATTATGGTTCACTATATTCCGTACTGTAGCCATCAAGTACTTATTAGGACCAGATGATAACAGAGGTATGCCCTCATGCACAATTCCTAATGGGCTTAAGCTGTACTCTTTTAATGTAGAATAATTTAAAGTTATCTGAGCAAAAGAAATTTATTGGTTCAAGATATGGTACTTGAAAGGTTAATGACATTAAAAACAGGCTTACTAGAAGGAACAAGGAACAACTGTCTTTCAATGATTATTAAATCAGAGAATTAAAAATGGAATTTTGTAATTCAAGATAATAAGCCTTTGAGTACTGTAAAAGACACACATCTATCACGCTGTTTATGAATTCCCCAAGATCATCACATTCGGTGCTGTTCAAAACAAATTGCTGAATTAGATGGACGTTAACTGGTCATGTAAGGATGTATTCAGGATGTATAGCGAATACTGAAGCAGGACATAAATGCATACAATAACTGGAACAATATTAAAAAAAGCAGTATCACGATTCAGCTTTATTTATTTATTTATTTATTTACATGTCAGTATCTCTCCACCTCAGAGTAATCTCTGTAAGTGTACTATATTTTTAACTTGCTTATCTCTGAGTCGGTATTATACAAGTAATGTTTTGAAAACTTTGAGCTAAACACTAAAGAGCTAAAGTGTAGAATTCAGATATGCAAAAGCTATTCTTAGCTCAAACTTCCATCACTGAAGATTAATATTCAAATGGGAGATAGAGAATTGTTCATAGTGAAAACAACTGTCAACACAAGAACTTAGTAAAACCTAAAGAAGGAGGTTCATCAGATCTTAGCTCAATAATAGAACTATTGACCAAATACAAAAAAAGAGTTGCCAATAAAGGTGAGGCACATTTATCAGTTTTCCAGAGGAAAGAATAAATAAAGCTAGTTGTAGCATCATGGCTGTATCTAGATAAACTTCAGCAAGGATCCCAGCAGCCAGTATAAAAAACAGGTTATTATATTAGTGCAACATTATTAACTCTACCAGCAATAAATTGGCTTCCTAAAAAAATATCAAGGCCTATTCTAATATACAATTCAAATGCCTTGCTGCTTGTAAATAATGAACAAGGTGGCCCTGATAGCTTGTGGCCTCTAAGATCATCTACTGTTAGTTCTCTGACTCCAATTCCCTGTTAATTGCCAAACAACAAAACAATCAATTTTTAAAGAGACATTATTACTTGCTTGCTAATGATACCTGTCCAACCCATAAGGACCAGACATCTACTTAAGGAAATCAGTATTTCTAAGAGAATTGTGCTGATTGTCTACTATTGTTAAATATACTGAAAGTAGCAGCAAAACTATGTTAGCATCATGTATTAAATATTGTTTCTCTTATGAATTCAGTCAAAAAAATTACATAGGAAACCTAACAAAACATATTGTTCAGAATAACTTTTTCTTCATCACTAAAATCTATTGAATACACTAACTTTCAGACTGCAGTTTCTTGAACACTGACTTTGCACCTCTCCGTTAATAAGCATAGGATTCGGCTGTAAAACTAAAGATATGTATAAATTACAAAAGTAATTTCAAATATTTTTTTTCATTACAATCTCTCTGAGATCGAGCTTTAAAAAAAAAAAAACTATTATTGCTATTTATAAAGAAAGCACTCAGATGAAGAATTGGTATCAACAGGATACATACAAATCTCACAAGTACTTGGCATCTCTCCTTTATAATTTTAATGAACATAGCTATAATAATGCTTTATTCTACTAGCATGCTTTAAATGTCATACAACTTGATTGCAGCCCTTAAAAGCAATTTAAAAACCATTCATTCCTCAAAAAGATAACAGTAGTCTACAACTTTACTGAAACAAACCAAGAAATTAACTAGTCCAGCATCACTTCCAGCAGTGACCAGCCAAAAGGTTCCAAGAAAACTAAGAGGAGAGCAACAATCCTGTTATCTTTTGGCTCCAATCTTATTCAATGGCATTTTGCCTACAAACTTGAAAAATCCATTAGCCTATAATAGGTAATAATTATGAGAGAGCTATCTTTCATGAATTCCCTTATTAAGCTGTTTAAACTATAAAGAATAACTATTTTCTGATAAGTCTCAACTGATAACTGATGGAATTCCAATTATAAAAGACAATAACCAAGAGCAAAGATTGAAAATCTTTGTTCAAATACATAGTTAATTTCTTCAATTACCTTTAAACATAAAAGTGCTGTTTGTCATAGTTCTTCATTACAGGGTACCCCAAATACCTGTCATGTATTTCCATAACAATATTTCAGACCCACTGATAATGAAACCTGTAGTTTGTTTTCCCTGATACTAACTGGACAAAAGTTATTTAAACAAGTAACTTCTGATTATTGACATCTTCAAAATATGAAAAGAATGATTCATCGGTCCCGCATGTAATTCTCTTTCTTCTTCTTAAGGATATTGTTTTCCAAATTCTCCTTATTTCAAGAATGTAAAGGCAGAGAAAGCTGAATTGTCACTTTTGTAAGCAAAGCATTCTGTCAACAAAAAGATTTTCTCAAGAAACCATTCTTATTTTTTTAAAAAAAATACTTGCAAATACCTATAAAATACCACAAGATACAAGCATGCCTGATGAGAGAAGTATCTAGTGACAATTTTACTCATGATTGAAGAAAAGACATTTTAAGTTTGCTGAAAATCATTTAAAAACTCAACACTTTCTCAGCCAATAACATATGCCCCACATGTCCATCCATCGATAGGTAAATATGCCATTTGATTTGTCTCTGGTGCATTTTGCTCCATTTGACGTTATCTTCCACTTTTCTCTGGCACCGGTACAATACTTCTTCTTGAATTCAAGAAAGGGTGCATTCCCTGAAATACATGAACTTTATCCAAGTTCAATATCAACTTCCTTTTCCAATCTCACATTTTCCGGTGCAGGTACCTTAACCAACTATCTCCAAATATACTTTTAAATACCCAGGGTACACCCCCCACTTTTCGGGCCTGTGATCACCGACCGTTAACCTCCCTCCCCGATATGCATTTTCCAGCGGCCGTGCCCAAGTCGTTCTCCCCCTCAGCTCGTCTCCTTCGCCTGATCAACAGCTTTTAACCGGCTACAGTAGATTCCCGGTTGCCCATCCCTCTCCAGCAAACACAAGGACAAGCCCTCATCACCCCTTTTCCAACCTCTGTCCTTCAGACCCGCGTTTGCCCAGGAAAAGTTCTTCCCTCCGTGCGTCCTACTCCGAGGGGACCATAAATCCATTACCTCCCGATTTCATTCCGCAACTTTTTTCACGCCGTTAACCCTTCAAATGGAGGCACGTCATTCCCATGTGCCGCAGAACAAATCCTCAACTCTGCCTGAGATGCGAGCCGCCCCGAAAGTCCATCCTTACTCATTCCTATGCCCGCCCTCCCGCCCAGTCACTGCCATCCATCCGGCTCTCGCCCGATCCCGATCCCCTTCCCTTCTCTCCCTCTCACAAGGACGTCCACCCTAAACGCAGAGATCGTCCCGGAAACAGGGGAAACTTTCGCCCAATAAACTATTCCCCCCCCTACACACACACACCAAGGGTGGGGCCAGGGCCAGGCGCGGCCCCGAGGCTCCCAGAACCGCCTTGGCTCGGTTTTTAGGCCGCACCTCAGGCCACCCGTGGATCGGGTCGGAAGAGGGAATCGTAACGGCCATAGGCCCCATGACAAGGCAAAGCGGGACCGGCCCGGCCTTCTGCCCCTCCGGTTCGCCCTCTCGGACGGGCTCGATCGCCGGCTTCTTCCCTGCCCGACTTACTACTCCCATCACCACTCCTAGTGCAGCGTCGGCGGCGCCATGATGAACCACCTCTGCCTCGCTCCTTTCCTTCCTTCCTTCCTTCCCTCCCCCACCACCCCACCGCTTCCCGGCTCGTATCGCCCAGGGCCCGGCTTGCTCCGGCTTCGCACTCACCTTCATGTCGGGACATCCTAGTTCAGAGGAGAAGACGGCGGCAGCGGCCTGTCCCGGCCCAGCCCAGGCCCGTCCCAGGCTCCAGTTCCCCCCTCCCACCCACCCCCCGCTCTCGACTGCTCGGCGCCCGCTCTGCAGCTTCGGCCCGGCCGGTCTTGGCCTAGCCTGGGCTTTCCCACCCCCCCTCCCCAAGTCGCCCCTCTTGGTTGTGTGCACGGCTCGGGAGGGCTCGCCGGGGCTGGGGAGCGCGCGCGCCCGCGTGTGTGTGTGTGTGTGTGTGCCGAGGGAGGAGACTCGGTTCCGGTTGGCGGAGGAGGAGGAGACGAAGGTTGGCGATGGTGGCGGTAGCAGATCGGAGAGGGCCTTTCCGGGTAAAGAGATGGTGGTGGCGGCGGCAGTTTTATCCCCCCTTCCCCTAGCAGCAGTAATGAGGCGGGCGCGCCGGTAAGTGCCGACACGGTGACTTCGTAAGCTCGCTCAGCCCCAGGCTAGCTTGTAGCGCCGCCTCCCCCCCCTCCCCACCCAACACCCGCTCGACCACGACAGCGGCGGCTCCCGTCGGCCTCTTTCGCCTAGTCCCCTCCCCGCGCCATTCGCGCGCGCGCCCGCCCGCCCGCGCTCTCTCTCTCGCTCTCTCGCACACACATAGACGGCGCGGGTGAAGAGAGGAAGGGAAAAAGAGAGAGAGAGAAGGAGCGAGAGAGTCTTTGGACTGTAACAGCGCCGCCGCGAGCTTCTCCTCCAGCCTCCTCTTCTTTTTTCTCCCGCGGAGAGGAAGTAGAAATCAGCCTGCAGAAGCGAGGTAGCGGTGAGGGAAAAGGCGGCGGCGGCGGCGGCGGCGGCTGGGCTGCCCAAGGAAGAGCCTCCTCTTCTCTTAGGACTGAGGTGTTCCCGCTCGTCCCGAAGCCGAGCTAGGATCCTGGGAATGGAGAGGAAGCCTTTCGCCATTTAGAAATCAATGGAGATTTCTAATGGAGCGTGTCCCCCTTTTCCCCCCCAGGAAACAACTGGACTTTCTTGTTTTTGTCTTTGAAGACGTTTCGCTTATCATCCGAGAAGCTTCTTCAGTTTTGACTGGATGGCCGGGAAATGGAAGGATTTATGTTCCTTGCAGACAGCTGGTGGTTTGTATCGTTTTAAGAGAGTCCTTGAGGAACTTGGAAGTTTTATCTGGTCACCTGACTGGTACAAATGGTCCCTGTAGTCTGCAATTTTTTTTTCCTGGAAATCTGTTCATACTCCCGTACCATTCCAAGGGTGTGCAAGCTAAAAATCTTCGCCATTTAGGTTAATGTTATAGTGTAGAAAAGGACAGGTGCCTCTGTAGGTTTAACCGTTGGTCTGAACTCTGATAAAGCTCCAGGTTTTTTTTTCTCTTTCTCTCTCTCTCCCTCCCTTTCTCCTCAATCCTGAAACTTTTGGAGCCTGGCGATATAACTTCTGCTACTATTCACACTTTCAGGCGAGGAAGGTTTTTAAACACACTGGGTTGAAATTAAATTGGGCATACAGGATCACAAGTGGTGGGGCTTCACTCCCCCCCCCCACAAGAATCATCATCTTAAGTCCAATTTCAGAATTTCCTGTTGTACAATCTGTTACAAGTGGTTTCACACATCTTTAATTCCCTGGCTTTCTTGGGTCTGTAAGGTATGCTGAAAATAGTATTTTTCTCCCATTATATACCTAATTCTCCCAATTATCTTAAAATCCTCTGCAACTTTTCTCAATTAGTTACTGTACACTGAACTTCCATGTGGGAACAAGTGGTATTTAACTTGGATAGTTGGTATGTTCAAATAATGGAACAGTGGTACAGAGGATCAAAAATGTGGGCATAATTAAGTAATTGCATAGCTCAGAGCCTGTCTTGTATCACTTCATCCTAGAGCAAAAAGGCTCAAGATTTTACTGAGAAGACTGCCTAAAGGAAAGTGATACACATTACAACTTCTCTCTTTCCTGGAGGAGAAAAGAGAATATCTATAAAGATGTCCTCCCCTTTCAAATGTGAGACATTCATGATCATTCTTCAGGAACTAGATTTCTAAACTACATTTTAAAGAATCCATAGAGTGGTGAAAAAGGTTCAGAATCTAAATCTATGCCTTGTGGATTCATTTTAGTGAAAGAACTGAGGAAAACTGATCATAGAACTTTTTGGAACTGCCTCTTATTTTTCAAACATTCCATAAAAACTAGCTAAAGACAAAGGACATAGAATTTATTTATTTTGGCCTCTTAATAAATGGCTACTGCCGGATTTGTACTGCTGTAAAGTACTTTAAGAACAAAATTAAAAATCACTAAGTCAGTGATTGCCAGTTTTTCTACACTACTATTCTCTTTATTTTATGTAGATTAGATTTTCACTCCTTTTCTTGAGCAGCAATCACACAAAATGGTCTTCTTTTCTCCTTAAGATTAATTATTAAGTTGGGAGAGAAAATGATGGAGTTTTTAATGAAGATGCTCATGTAGGAGATGACCAGGCTGAGCCAACTACATCATCAGTTTAGAATCTAATTTCAGCCCATCTTGGATTCCATTGACTCTTTATCACCAATATGCTTTCACCATTAGTAGTTCAGATTCTTGTGGCAAGTGTTAGCATGGATTAAAATTTATTCATTTGAACTGCCTAACTCCTAATTTCATGTGTTGACAGTTCCAATTGTTTTATGTTGGAGGGCATATTTGGAATTTTGAAAAAGTATTGTGGTGCTGTTATAAAATGACTGCACTGTGGGAGAGCCCATTCATGATTATAATGATTTTTTAAAATCTCACTCCCAAAAGGCAAAATAGTGTGCATAAAAGATAAATAATTATTTAAATCCTGAATAAAATATCCATAATATGTCAAAGGTTTATAAAGCAAACCTTGAATTCACAATTTTTGAATCCAGTAAAACTCCAATAATCTATTTCATTTTGCCAGTTATGTGACCTTGAATCGTGAGAAACCAAGTTCTTGGCAGGAAGCTACCCAAACCCTCTCTGGATTTTTTTTCCTTTATTCCCAACATACACTATTTCATTAATATAGTTTATGATATCTCTTTAAGAAATACATTTCCCATGTTGTCATGCATATTCAAAGTACACGTTCCTTAGAAGTACTTTTTGTTTCGCCTTTACTTTCTATTCCCCTTTGATCCTACCACTATCCCTAAGTCTTCTTCCTATGGCTGAGCCATTTGCAGCCTGCATCCACCACTTTTTTTAAGGCCTTCAAAATCTCCTGTCCATCATTGCCAAAAAGTAGCAGTATTTTGGTTAAGAACAAATAAAAATTATACCATGCATCCTAAAACAGGCTTATTTTAAAATAACAGCCAAGTATTTTAAAATGCACGAAAAAATGGAAAATCCCAATGCTACCCATGTATGGATTCCTCTACTTTGCATCATATTTATTTATTTATTTTGTATCTTGCCTTAATTTTTACAAATAACTCAGGCTGGTGAACATATCCAATATATCACCCGTCTCCTATTTTCCCCACAACAACAAACCTGTGAAGTGGGTTCCATCCAATTTGGCTCTTAGCCCAGCCAAAAATGTTCCTCACCTACAATGTGAGGTCCTAGCTAATGAAGATTAAGGATACTAAAGAAATGGTAATTTGCAATTTTTCTTGACTAGTTGCTTACATAAGGTAAATTGTCAAAATAGAACTATTAAGCCATGGTTCATTTCTGCTGGTCACTGCTTCCTACCTCCATTACTGGGTTCCTCTTCTGAATTAAAAAAATATCTTGTCTGAGGGAATGAAGAATGGAACCCTACTTTTTATATCCAATTATACACATTTGTGGAATAATCTATAAATTAGGTGACTTTTACTTATTTTTCCCTCAAGTCATAAGTTTCTCCTAACACTGGTAATATATAATTACTGTCTTAAGTTGAATGTCAAATAAAAGGAAATAAATTCTCCTAATTTTGTTACCATCAAGAACTGGCTGATGAAGGAAGTTGTTTTGCTCAAATGTAAACATGATTTTTTTTTTAAAATATTCAAGTTTATGTTCATTCAGTACTGTCCAGTTTATAAAAGAGAAATGTAATATAATAAGCAGGGAGATATATCTTACTAGATTGGAAAGCAGGGAGGCCTATGAAAGGATAACTGTAGACTTTTATCTTCAAGGTGTTGTGGGATTTAAATAGTGTACAGGAAAAACATGCTCATTTAGATTTCATGAAATAAAAACACAGTTTTTGCCACAAAGGAGAATTGTCCTGTATACAGTATTGAAGTGATAATAATCAATTGTTGGCTTAACTTCCTATATATCAGTCTGATGCAAATCCAAATAAAAAAAAGAGATAGTAATACTCTTTTTTTGTTTATAAAAACTTAAGTGAAGGCTCAACTTTGTAATACTTTGAATAACCCCCCCTTTTTTTTTTACTAATCCCATATTGCTTTTGGAGAACTGAGCCTGAAAGATACTCCTATGCCTAACAGTTTTGCCATCAATTTCACATAACCAAACTTCCAGATCATGTTCCAGAGACTCAGATCTGCACTGAACAATATACAGGCTAAATATGCTACAGGACGAGAGAGTAACCAGTTTAGGCATTCTTCATATCTTTAGAGGTGGCAAAATTTTGAATTTCCCAATAGAATCCACTGTCCTCCTTTCCTCCACCATTCTCAAGAGGATGGACTCTGGGAAATGAATTTTTTGTCAGTACTGAAGATGCGGCAAATGGCTGAATTTGTTACATTCTAACCTGAGAGCATGAGACAATTGATTTGTATGGTGTATTTCCTCTACAGAATCTGTGGAGTAAACCAAGTGTCAGATCCACTATCACCGTATGTGGCTTTTCCTCTTAATTGTTGATGAACTTGCTATTTTTTTGCCAAGAGTAGGAACCCTAACTTGCCGACTGAATCCATGACAAAGTAATTCTTTTAACGGTGCTTTATAGTTTGTATACCAACTGTTATGCTGTAGCAGCTTTCATAGAAGGGTTATAGCCATATCATATTTATTTCAGAGAACAAAGACAGATGTTTTAAACCCCCATTCAGAATTTTCCATCAAACATGTCATTAACTTCCACTCTCAAATTTTTCACAATGCAGTAATGAAGTTAAGGCTGTTTTCTTGTGGACAGAACTCTTCTTTCTGATTTCCAAAATTGGAATGGTAAGATCTCTTGCACAAGAAATCCATATATAATAATGCCCTGTCCCACATAAGTGGAAAGGCAGGATTATGTATTAAAAAACACCTTAGGATTGTCAGTGTAAAGTGGCATGAATACTGGTACCGTGTTTCCCCCAAAATAAGACCCAGTCTTATATTTTTTGAGGGCTCCAAAATAAGCATTAGGGCTTATTTACAGGGAAACAGGTTATCAAGGTGATCAGCCTGGCTGAGTGCCCCATCCCCACAGCACACTCACAAAAGGCAATGAGGGCAAGGGGAATGACAATGTCCAGCAGCAGTTGCAGTGCACCAGGCCTTGGCGCACTTGGGCTGCATAGCACAGGGGAACTGATTACCTGTCCAAGAAGCAGGCAAAGGGGGGGAGGCAGGGCGGCCAGCCACGGGAGGCTTATCTTCAAATGGCAGCACCGGCAGCAAATAGAGGCGCAGGGCGAATCACATCCTGCTGCAGGAAAGCCAAGACAGGGATGGAGTGGGCAAGCGGCTGCGGGAGGCTCATCTTTGCATCTCTTGGCTTGCCTGTGCCCTGCGCAGTGGGACCTGTTGTTTTCTCCAGCACCCATTGTGCTGCGGGGTGCAGCGGGAACGCCTGCCCTGCCTCCATCTGATGCTGGTGCTGCCTGCGAAGATGTCTTACGTGGCCAGTCACCCATTCCGACCAGACTCAGCTTTCCCATGGTCCACACAACATGTCTGGACTGCCTACTTCCCCCCACCTCTGCCTCTTTGTCTGCTGCCTGTGCCGCTGCATGAAGACGAGCCTCCTGCGACCCCACCTTAGCTTTCCCGTGGCCTGCACAGTGCATCTGGATTGCCTGCCTTTTCCCCCTGCATCTCTGCTTGTCTGCTGCTGGTGCTGCCATGTGGAGATAAGCTGCCCATCTACCCTGGTCCATCTACTGTCAGCTTTCCTGCAACCTGTGCAGAGCATCTGGATTGCCTGTCTTCCCCCACTTCTGCCTTTCTCTGCTGCTTGGAAAGATAATCATCTCATCTGTGCTTCTCAGGTTACACAGCACCAGTGCATCCTCGCTGCTTCCGGTGCTGGCCATGGCCCCCCAGCTGATGACCTTAACTAGGGCTTATTTTTGGTTAAGGCTTATATTAGGAGCACACTTAACAAATCAGGCTAGGGCTTATTTTTTGCTCTTATTTTCAGGGAAACACGGCAATTTACAATAATCTGTTTGGTGACCTTGAAGTCACAATAGCACTGAAATAGTGACTGGTTTCACATTTATGAATGGCATTGCACTATCCCCCGTGGTCATGTGATCAAAATTCAGACACTTGGCAACCTACTCATTTATAATGGGTATAGTGTCCTGGGGTCATGTAGTGTCTTTTGAGACCTTCTGACAAGCAAAGTCAATGGGGAAGCCAGATTCATTTCACAACCATGTTACTAACTTAACAACTGCATGATTCACTTAACAATTGTGGTAAAAATAAACTCAGTTACCAAATGTTATTCTTAGCAACACAAATTTGGGACTCAATTATGACCATAAGTCAATGACTACCTATATCTACTGCATCAAAATAAAAGCTTATGAGGCTTCCCAAGTAAAGGTCAATTTCTACATCAGAAATTGATCCAAGTAACGTTCTCATTTATTTTTTATTAAATCATCTATTTACGGGTATCTATAAATTAAGAATGGTGTAATATTTGTTCAGTTTATTTAACAACAAAAGTTTGTACAATTCTTCATAAACAGGAAGAAAAATGCTCAAGGTTTAAGAACATGAATGAAAAAAAGCAAAACTGACAAGTTCAGTGACAGAGAATTTTGGTTACTTAGCTTGTAGATCATTCTGAATCCCTGTTGAATTCATGTGGTAAAAATAGATGGGAGTTTTATTTGTTTTTAATTAGTTTTAGTCTTAATCTTCTAAATTTGCAGAGTTTTTCTAAAGAATTAAACCATTTTTTGAAATACATCTGAATGCAGGACCATCCTTATCTGGCCATCCTAATTTCATAGGCACCTGGAAAAAACTTGAAACAATTATTATTGTATTGCTGAATAGGTTTCAAATATTAAAATAATGAAGTCCACATGTATATGCGTAGATATAGATATTTCTGTCTTAAATACATTCCAAGGTACAAATATTCTCCACTTGTAAAAAATCACCAGGAAAACAAAGATAAAGACTTATCTAAGTCAACTATTGTCAAAACTATTTCCGCTGTAAGTATACAGGTGATTTAAAGATCTATATAGAGCCAGGCCAACTGAAAACCCTCACTAACCATTCTGACATCCTTGCTCTAGAAAATAGAACAAAGCCATTACATTCTTGTACAAGTACAGCATTTATATCTTTATGACAAATTATTGATGGCACTAGCTGGATACAATGAAAACATAGTGTTGCATAGCTGTTCCAATGTACAATTGCGTATTCTTCGTACGTCCACAGTAGATCTCTGCAGTCCAATCCAAATACATTCAGAGACTCACATGCACTTACTTTATGAGAAGGGTCACTTTAAAATTTAGGATGGTAGAATTGCTTGAACAGTGTTATTCATGTACCGAATAGAAAAACAAATTTATTTATTTCTGATACAAGTGTTTTTTAAATGCACAGTACTTTAATTACCCCATAGCTAATGTGTATAGCAGCAATAACCATGGGTCAATTTGTTATTCAGAACACTTTGCATTCTCAATGCGGTTAGAAGCAATATCTCTGCAATTAATGTATAGGTACAACAAATTTTGGAAAGAAGGGGAACACTCTATTAATTGCCAGTCTAGTTTAGAGATTTTGTAAATGGACAGAAGCTGAATGTTGTATCATTTCTCCTTTGCATGATATTAATGCTGATCATTTTCTGTTGGCACAGTCTGTTCTTCATTTGGGCTGTGTTTATTCTTAAGGGATCTTCCAACATATCCCCAGTATTCTTTCCGTATAATGTCTTTTTCCTTAGCAAGGATTTCACACAACTACAAAAAAGAAAATTATAGTTTTACTTATATTTATATTCCCTTCAGTATCCACAATATTTTACAGAATAATGAGAGGGAGGGAGGGAGGGCAGGCTTTATGGAGATCTTACAGTAAAGCCGGATACGCTCCTATAAATTATGCAGTAATTAAAATTTAGATATGGTATATTATACAGTAAATTAAATCAGCAGGAGTAAAGGACAAAGCCAGTGAATTGGGTTACAGTATTCACTCTGAATTCTTCATTATTAAATACTTAACTGTCTTATTCCAGGCTCCTTTTAGTTCAGTCCCCGAAACTTCGTATAATGCTTATAATAATACATTAAACCAGTTTAATTGATTTGGGTGAACAAAATAAAATATCCACTATGTTGTTTGAAATATAATTGGATCACTCAGGTACCAATCTTATGCCAGAAGATGGCAATTTTTAACTACATAGCTAAAGTGAGAAGAGTTATAAATACTCATCATCTTATTTAGCACTGCCACTATCAAAACCTGCACATAACTTTATAATAGCATATCCAAATCAGCTTCAGTTGCAATGAATATTCCCCCTCTCTATTTTCATCTATGTTCATTTCCCTTCCATTTTCTTGTTCTCCACATACCGTATATACTCGAGTATAAGCCGAGTTTTTCAGCACATTTTTTGTGCTGAAAAAAAACCCCTCGGCTTATACTCGAGTCAGATTCCCCTCTGGAAAAAAAATGGTGTGGAGCTCCGAAGCTGGGCAGCCGCTTCCCTGCTTCCGTGTTTCCTTTGCAACTTTTAAGCATGGGAGGGGGAGGCTTTTCTGAACTCTAGGCTAAAAAAGCAACGCGAGCCGAGGTCGCTCCACTCAGTTTCATTTCCTCAGCTCCAGCTGCTTTCAGTCCACTCCGGAGGAGGGGGAGAGAGAGAGATCATAGGCTCTTGGTTTTTTCTTGCAAGGGAGAGAGTGACTCCTGCCTACCACTGTCATCATCATCATCTTTTGGGCTAGTGCAGGGGTCTCCAACCTTGGCTCCTGGAAGCCTGGCGGACTTCAACTCCCAGAATTCCACAGCCAGCTTTGCTGGCTGTGGAATTCTGGGAGTTGAAGTCCGCCAGGCTTCCAGGAGCCAAGGTTGGAGACCCCTGGGCTAGTGAATCAATCAAACCTTTCATGATAGTGAGATCGTTTCCCAAATTTCCCTTAAATCAGGGAAGAAATCAGAAACAAACCTTTGGGCTGAGAATAAGCTTGTTCCTATGATGCCATTTTTGTTCACTTCAGTGTGAAAAGTGTGAAAAAACACATTTCTTTTTCTTCATCTTCTTGTTCCCTATTTACTGGTCTCTTTCAAAGAGGAAATTGTGAACATCAAACTTATTCTCAACTGTCCTAGTGAAAGTTTTTATTGGCATCTATTTTTATTTTTGAAATTTACCAGTAGCTGCTGCATTTCCCACCCTCGATTTATACTCGAGTCAATAAGTTTTCCCAGTTTTTTGTGGTTAAATTAGGTGCCTCGGCTTATATTCGGGTCGACTTATACTCGAGTATATACGGTATTTACTTTATAAACACTTTTTAAGTCAGGAATATGTTTTCTAAAAATGTTGATAGCACTGTTCAAGTAAATTTTGAGATTGAAAATATAATGATCTATCAAGCTTTTTAGAACACAGTACTTTCTTCAGATAATTCAGCAAATTAGTCTGATTTTTAAATAAATTATAGCATCAGGCCGCTTAATGAGCATTAAATAAAATATAGCTTTCTAACACAGCAACCAGTTGAAAGACACTCTTTCTCATCCTATGTGTTGACAAGTTGAAGCAAATGGTAACTATTTCTGAAACCAGAAATTACTTTTGAAATGGAACTAAGTTGCTTCTTGAAGTGAAATAATATATGGAAAATAAGAGTTTATAACGTAAGACCCCTAAGGTGAAATGATTAATTAATTTTTATACTTGACATAAAACACCATGGTAACTGGCATGTATGAAACCAACAACAATAAAAGTATAATACATTGCATGAATGAACATGTCATTTTCTTCATCCTTTTGCAGATTTACAGTACTTCTCACTATGATTCAGTGAGCAAGAAACTGGATATATAATGTAGTGCTTGAACAATGGGAAATATGTAAATGAAAAGACTAAAATATAGATTAAATTATAATGTAAAAGAAAAATTTTATATGATTATTGTTAATATGTAACACCAGACAAGTTGTCAAGAAGGTATAAAGATAAGTCAAATGAATGTTGGAAATGCAAATGTAGAGAAGGGACTTTTTATTATCTATGGTGCACATGTGATAAAGCAAAGAAATATTGAAGTAGGATTCATATTCTAATACAGAAGATTCTTTAAATGAATATAAAGATAAAACCAGAGACTTTTCTTTTGGGTTTAAAAGAAAAAGGGTTGGGGGGAAAATTGAGACTTTGATGTTATATATGTTGATGGGAGAAAAATTACTTTATACACAAAAATGGAAGGACACTTTGATTCCAACAATGGATGGGAGTTAGCAGACATGGTCAAATTGATTGCTCTGATTAAAGAGAATAACACATTTAACTTTGTTTCTACTTAGAAACCACTTTTGGACTTTGTGCGCAAGGTGAAAAAAAAAAACCTTTGTTTTTCCCCCTTTCCTCCCTTATTTGCCATTATTTTCTTTTGTATTTTATGTTTGAATAAATTAAAAAAAATTAATTGTGAAAAAAGAGATTTACTATAACTTCTGTTAAGGACTCCAGGCTGGGGATGGCTACTGTAAAGAACTTTAAGCTTTAAAGAACTAACCTCTAATGCTTTGCTGAGAGTTTCTTCCTTATTTTCACACTGGTTTTCTAACATGTCTTCATATATGTCCACCAAGAAGGCAATTAGATATGGGGAATTATGACTTGGCTGCAATTCCAGTAACTGTTCGAGCAGATCTGGATATTTTGAAAGGCCACGATCTTGCAAAATCCTGGAACGAAAAAATCTGATGAACATCATATTAAATTTCAATCACCTTGCCATTTTTTTTTTAAAATGTAAACATTCTAGAAACATAGAGATCCTAGCTCCAGTCTCGTGTTCTGCTTGCTCATCTTAATAGCAACAGAAGGAAGAACACAAGGATGTAATCAAGCAGGGAGGTATTTGGTGTTTTAATTAAAATGAAGCAGCTGTGCTTTTCCCTCATACTTCATTCAGCTCTCAAAACAAACCTTATCTTTCCCCATAGATAGAACAACTTCTGCCCACTTGCTGCAATTTCTCAGGGATGCATTAGGTGATGAAATGTGATCTTTTAATGGAAGCACCATTAAATCCAGGGCCTAAAATTAGCCAGCTATATTATTGCAGTATTTTAAGCATTAAAACAATTTATACTACTCTAGTTTGGCTATGGAGAGGATACCACCTACCCAATATAAAAAAGCAAAGCATTTTTTTACTGTGAAAAAGCAAAAAGTTGTGGTTTGATATTAATGCTTTATTTTACTGCAACAGAGGGAATAGGAAGTCAGCACTTTTTTTTTCTTTTTCCCAGCCCTTCCTCACTTCTCCCTTTTTCTCCCCACTGCCTCCCTGTTTACTTTTGTATTTTGTATCTTATCTTATAACCTAATAAAATAGTATTTTGAAAAAGCAAGTCATTTTTAAAAATCATGTTCTGTGCTGTTAGCTGGTTGAACATTTATTTTTATTTATCGTGCAATTTACATCCCACCTTGATTTTGTACTCAAGGTGATATTGTTCTCGCCTCCTATTTTTGCCACAATAACTTCCCTATGAGTTGGGTTAAGCTGAGAGTGAATGACTGGATGAAAGTCATTCAGGTGACTTCCTTGCCTAAAGGAGGATTAGAACTCATGGTCTCCCACTTTCTAGATCAGCACCTTAACCAGTACTCTAAACCGCTACAACTTGTTTTGTAAGTTTCTTTTATTGGGACTGTTAGCAGTACATTTTCTGAATAAGTGTATTTATAATTTCTCCTATGGAAAGCCCCTCTCAGGCAGAACAAATAGAGTCCTATGTATGGTTCCAGAAAATCCCAGGGAAGGAAACTATTATAAAAATCAAATACTAAAACAACATTTTCGAAGTGTTTCTTTCTGGATTTGCTAGTCTTCAGAGAGGATAAGAAATTTGCTTCTCCTCTTACCATCAAAATATATTTTGCTTCTCCTCCTACCATCAAAATATATTTTGCTTTGGTGAAACAAAATAGTGGCTTCTATGGCTTCTGCTTGGCCACATACTTTTAAGCATTTTTTTACAATCAAAAAAGGTGAAAAAAAAACCAATAACAATATTAAACAGTAATATTCTTATCTGAATCCTGGGCTGGTATTAAACTCTAACCTTCTTTATGTGCATTAAATTCACAACATACAACGGCGTTAAACATGTTAAGTAAAACAATCTCACCCTCTCAGGTAGTTCCAGGCACTTTCATTATGAGGTACCAGTTTGATCATTTCTAGAGTGTACCTGAAAAGGAAAAACAAACTGGATAAGGAAACTATGGAATAACCATATATTTGTCAAGATAGCATAAATCCTGAATGGCAAATACAGACGCATCAAGCTATTGAGTGAAACACTGGTTTTGTTTATGAATATTAGACATAAAATATTCTAAGTTTACAACAGAAATCCAGAGAATTTTGCACATGCTTCAGTGAGTCTCTCATCTTGTGGTTACCTTAAAAACATTCTCCAATTTATGGAGATTTGAAGGCTGCTTTAGCAAATAGGCACATTTCCATCCCTACTGTCTTGAGCTGGACATAATTTAATATTTTTGAAACAATATCTGGATAATTTTAACCCAGATAGCTCTCAGCATGGATTACTGTATTATTACAACACAAAAGAAAAAAGGGCTTATTTTAAATTCACCTAGTTCCTTATCATGGAAATGTTTTAAGGTTTATTCCACTAATGCAATAATCCATAGGGCTGTTCTGTTCCATACTTTGGACAATTTTTGTTTCAGAGTTACTCTTTCTGATAGATATTTTACAAATCAAAGCATTTACTATATAGATAAAGGCAGGGGTGGGATTCAAATTTTTTAACAGCTGGTTCTCTGAGCGTGGCTTAGGTGGTGGGCATGGCTTGATGGTCATGTTATTGGTTGGGTGTGGCCAACTCAACATCACTCACACTGAGGCACGCGTCTCCTCACCTGGCCTCTCATGACTGTGGGGATGTTGCAACAGTCGTAAGTGTGAAAAATGATCATCAGTCACTTTTTCCAATGCCATTGTAACTTTGAATGGTCACTCCACACAGGCAAAGTACCAGCAAAAAAGGGGGGGGAAACTCCAGAGAAGTTCCTGAGACAGGAAGTCTAGTCCTGCCAAGAATGTAATAAGGGTTAACAGAAAGGCAGTTTCTGTAAGCAACACCAGAATGTTTCCTTCCTGCCTTCCTTACAGGATTAGGCCAGTAATTTCTTCTAACAACTGGTTCTCCAAACTGCTTAGAATGTTAACAACCGGTTCTAGTGAATAGGTGTGAACTGGTAGAATCCCACCCCTGGATAAAGGAGAGATGAATTATAGATCAAGTAGATTTATATCACAAGTTACATAATGCTCAATTTTCCAATTTTTTAAACAAAAAATTTAAGTCATTTTTATCATACGAAGTTGCAAGTTCCAGGTTCTCCATCATACCACTCCATCTTCCCAGTTTTTTCCATTTCTTTCCAATTCCATGAGCTTAATTGGCCTCTTTTAGGAGTACTTTCCAACAATAGGGATTTTCTTACAATATATTTTGCAGTCTACTTTTGGATTACTTCTCTTTTTGGATGTGGCTATATCAAGTTATAACTGGAAAACTGAAGTGGCCATAACTCCAAACTACAGTACACAATGCTTAAGTTAGCCAAAGGATTCTAAAAGTCCACTGAGAACATGTGTACAAAATTATCCATAAAATATACTGCATGTATACTTGGACACCCTTGTATTCATTCACGGCACAAGATAAAACCAACTAAAACATTACATACTGAATTTCTCTTTCTAGAACAGCAGGATCATTGTAACCAGATGTGTTTGAAATCACAAAGTATCTTTGGTTCCAGGCGGAATTATTTCTGACATCTTCTTTCAAAAGTTGCTCAACATACTCCAATTCATCATCCCATAGCTTAAATTCCTAAACATACAAAATTGAAGGAAACACAAAGATGTTGCATCAAGAAAATTATCTCATATCCATTCGTTCTAACCTTTAACTAATACAACTGTACATTTAAGAGTCCATTCTCACACAATTCTCACACAATTGTAGAAATTATAGAAACAACAACATGGTTAACTTGGTGCCATATCAGAGATGTGAAAACCAAATAAACAATACCCTAAATATCAGATATTTATTTTATTACCTTGTATACCATTTATAGGGAAAAGTATTATAGATGTGAACTAACAACCTGATCTGTCTGAAGCACATTAATGCAATTATCAAAACATACAAAATCACTTCCCCAATATTCTGTTATAAATGACATAATGGGAGTCAGGCAGCATCCACAGACATCTCTTCACTTTCTCAGCAGATAAATGAACAACTGAAATTTGTTCCTTTTGGGGGGGAAATAAAGCAAAACAAAAACTTCAACTTTTCCTCTCATACATTTCCTGCTCAGATTAACAACGAGCAATTGTTAATAACAGCCACAGGAAAATACCTGAATGACCCATTGTCTGTGTTGCCAAGCATGGTAATTCTTGGCATCCTGGTTAAGAATGTTTGCAATAAATTCGAGTTCTTGTGATGGGTCCTTCAACCACTCTACCAAAACTCGTCGGTGATGCCTAAAAAAAAAATCAAGAATGTTAAAAAACAGTAGTTAGCGGGTGTTTTGTAATGGCAATTTGGTTGCTTGGGCAACCTGTTCATACTCACAGCCATTTGCCAAGCATGTCAACCACGTGATCACCATTTGCAGTCTTTTCTGCTTAGCTTCCCCTGAAAGTCAATGGCAAAGCCAGCAGAGAAGGTTGCAAGCTGTTACTGCCTGGCCAAGAAGACTCTCATCTGGAGGAGCTGGATGAAAGAACTCCCTGCCAACCTCCATGCAAGGAGGCACAAAGGATTTCAGTTCCATGCAAGCAGGCATAGAGCTGAAATCCTTTGGCAGGGAGCTAGCTCTTTTGGCGTCCCTAGAGATGAGAGGGAACCAAAATTCAAGGAGAATTTTCAGCCCTGAATGGAGAGCTAGCATGATAGCATAAGGAGAGCCTGGGGCCTCAGGGTTGGAGGCTGGCCCAGGCTACACATGAGTAGGAGACCCTTGGCTCAGGAGCTAAAAATCCTGCTTTGATTTTGGCAGGGAAGACTTTCAACTCCTGAACAGAAAGGCACTTGTGCAGCCTGCGTTAGCCCTGCCGGGGTCTCCCCATCCCTCTGAGACACCCCATGCTCCTTACTTGGGACTCTTATCCCTTTAACAACCCTCAAATCCCTTAAGGATCACAACTGGAAGTGGAGAGGTTGTGGTCATTGAACAAAGCAATCACACAACATCTTGCTTGACTTTGCTCAATGACTGAAATTCCAGTTCCAAATAAGGCACCGGTAATAAGTTGAGGACTACCTGTAATCCCTTATTATGGGAATGCTCCTGCCAGAAAAAACAACTATAGGAGAGAGATTTGCATGAGATGCTGAGCCTGGTTATTTTAAAGCTTAAATCAGATGTGTACATTAGTGTAGGGTTTTTTTAAATTTATTTTTGTCTCTCAGGATTCCTTCCCACTTTTAAAAGATTTTGTTTGTATGAGTTATATTTTATACTGATTCTCATAGTTGGTTGGTGGGATTTTAATACTGTCTTATTTTTCAACATCAGCTGGAAAATCAATTTAATTTTGCATTCCTCTAGGAATATCCTGGGAACTTAGGACCACACTTCGAGAAATGCTGTTATTTGTGGGTTAGACAAACTTAGTTTATTTCAATGGTTTATGATCAAGTGTTCTGTGCCAACCCCCAAAATTATTTTATTCACTAACTAGGTAAACTGAATTGTGTGAATAAAGAAGACTTGTTAGCTCAGCAAAGGTTGAGTTCTGATAACATTTGGCAACGTGACCTGCATACATCCACCAGAAAACCTGTTTTAATTGACACGGGATGTAAGAAACTTTCCCTTGTAATGATAGCTTTACAACAGCTCTTTCACTTGCCCAAACTATCATTTGATGCCTCAAAAATGCCTACAAACATATACCATACCCATTAAAATGGCCTCTTCAGTTGATAGTCACTTGGTTTATATAACCTGTTGCACAAGAAGTGTGACAATGGTGCACAAGAAAGAACACCCAAGCATATAAAAAATACAAAGACAAATTATCGAAAAAATATAGCAGTAGAATCACTGAACTGTTGTGGATCCCCTGCTGTATTTTTCTCCTTGGCAGATGCAGCCCCTGCAACTTAGATGAGTCTGTGCTTTGTTTAGACACCCCTGTTTTGCTCCAGCAGTAACCGAGATACATTATTTCCATCACATTGTTCCAGCACAATATATAAAGCATAGCCAATATAATCATATCTTGGTTTTTTTTTCTTTTAAAAAAACCAAGGGAGCATTTTCTCAGATTATTATCTCCATCAATATCATTGTACGACAAAATCCACAGCTTAAAGAACTCTTACTATAACTTTCTTCTGAACTTCTGCTTAAGAGTCTCTGTGGTAACAATTGTGCACTACGCATTCAGAGGAAAAACACAAGGAATCAAATATTTACATAGATATGAAATAACGTTTGTTAACCAAGAAGCTAAGCTTACCAGACTTGGTAATTCTTTGGCTGATCTTCAATGATAGCAGTGATGTAATTGAGTTCCTCATTTAAGTCTTTCTTCAAGGACTGCAGAAGTACCCTACGGAAATGCCTACAGGGAAAAAAAGGGGGCAGGAATTCTTGATACTGACTTCAGCTGCTTCTACTACTGTCAGTACTTCAAAATTTATCATTTCCAAATAAATAATAGTTCTGTATGTGAATTTTTTTTCTTTGAGAATCAGACTCCCAAATCTGTAAGATGGGAACATGACTACATTTGCTACATTTCATTTTGGCCCATCAGTTCTAGCTGAACTCACCAAATTATCAACTTGAACCCACAATGGTTAGGAATGACAGAAGCTGCAGTCTGACAGTGATGAATTTCTGCTATAGTTAATTGTAATATACTTCCTAGATATGGTCTTTAACTTGAAAAATAAACTGTGTCCAAGCAGTAAGAACGGGAGCCACAAATAAATATAACCCATTTAAACGAAAGGAAATAACTATGCGCTAAACAGTCTGTTCCATTTGATGTTTTTAATTTTCACTAACTTTGCCACTTTGAAGATCATTAAGTTTTTTGTATGTTATGACTTGGCTTTATGAACTGTCTAAGTTGTAGGTGGTTTGTAACTTTGTAATGTCTATAGCATTTTGTTAACTTGCTAAACTTATTATAAAGCTGTCCACCTACAAATCACCTACAAACCACTGAGTATTTACCCATGTAATATAGCTGTAGTATTATTATCATTCTTGTTATCTTTATTCCCTCCTCTTATTGGTATTATTATGATAGTAATGATTATTCTTTGCATCTTCTGAGATCTTCTGCACCGGAGACAAATTTCTTATGTGTCTAATCACACTTGGCCAAATAGTGTGTGTGCATGTGTGCATTCATTCATTCATTCATTCATTCATTCATGCTTAGAGTCACTTGGGTAGGTGGCACAAACAAATAAAAAAAAAGTTTACAAATATCACATCAAAAGGCAACTTGTAACTAATCTGAATGGCCTCAGTATTTTAAAATTATCTTCTTTTGGAATTTCAAAACAGAACAAAAAAAAAAAATTCTCAGGATTGCTACATACCATACTGTGTAGTTTGCAGCATTAAGTTCAATGGCATCGCCTGTTAACTTGAAAGCTCTTTCACTCCTTTCATCATGTTGCAGAATGGCCCGGAAGTAATCATACACATCTTTAACTAGGCAGAAAAATTTAGTTTATCAAATCTGTCTTTGGCTTTCTTTGCCACATTTACTCTTACTTTCTCAGGTATAAAACTGTTTTTTCATCATGCCCCATATTTAGCCTAAATTACTGGTGTCCTTAATTTTACAGCTCTTTGTATCTTTTCCCTATATCCTCTCTTTTAATATTTCCCACTAAGACTCCTGGCTCTCACTTTCATTTTCTTATATCTTCAAAATCCACTATCTCAAAATCATCCTTGCCTATTCACTTCTATCCCAGACAACTGACAAATCAGATACTCTTACTTGCAAATATAGATATCCCCTTGTGTTATGTTAGGATTCTGTTTTCTGAAAACCTCATATAAAGCATACAAACTGAGACACTGAAAAAAAGGTGAGGTGTCAAAATTGTACTCCGAATATATTGACAAATGTGCTCATAATTTTTTAGAGTCCTATTCTTATGCATTATGTTATTCAAGCATGTTTTTAACCTTGTTTCCTAGTCTATGTAAAATAAAAAACATTTTTTCCACCTTTTCTACGGATGTAGTTCTAATGTGTGTGGTTATCATGGAAGACAAATAGTGGAATGCATTACAGCACCATGTACTTCATTTTCATTCTTTCTTATGTTGCACACAGATGTGTTCATATTAAGTTTGTCCTAGGGCAAAGGATCCTTTACCAACTTTGGTGCAATTTACTATATCCAGCTTTGTTTCTAGTGTTAAAAAGGTCCTTTTCCTATTGGATAAGAAGCTTGGATGAGATTTTGATAGACATTTTGATACCATAGTAATAGCAACTGCAGGTACAGAAACAAGTGGAACACAAAACTACACAACACATTGGTAAATGCAAAAGTGAGGGCATCAGGGTCTTGGTGGGAAAATGTTCAAGTGGTTTTGGGAGGGGAAAAATCTTGGTATGTTTCCAGACATTTGGCACCAATTGCATACTGTAGTAACTTTATTTTTTCCATTTAAAGTGAATTCTGGGTCAAAAATTACTACTCACGTAAATTTGCATAAAGCATTACAATCTTGTAGTCTTCTGATGCTTTTGAGTAACACATAGTACATTTCATCAATATAATTGTTTCCTGATGCAATAATCTGCTTCTGTTGATTTCTTTGCACTTAACAATTGACTGGTGGAAAAACAACCTACCTTTCAGAACTGAGTTTTAAAGTATGACATTCATAGTTCTGGGATTATTTAATAAGTAGAGTAACTTTTAATTAACGTCAACCTCATGTAATAGCTTATAATAAGCACAGTTCTAATCTTAGTTTCTTTCGTGTCTTGATGTTTTAATCATCTGTTTCATCTTTGAATTCCAATGAAAAACATGCTGCAGAATTCCAGATACTAATGGACCATTATGGAATCCTATAAGGATTTATTCCAAAGTCAACCTCAGAGTGTTCAGCTGAACTTACTCCCACACTTGCCTGCAAACATTTATAATTTTAATTTACACTGCTCAGTAATGGGTCAGCCAGTACAATTCCATTGTAGCCAGACTACAATGGAGTATCAGTGAGAAAATCCAAACACCAGCAGAGAAGATAACCTTAGATGGTCCATTTATTCCCTACGATTGAGAAGAAGTCTCTCAAGCTTCTTCTAAACTTACATTTTTCACTATATATGATCTGAACAACAGGATGTGGCCCATCATCTTGAGGAACCGGGTCAATATCTGCCCATTCTTTCCTGTTTCTGTAAAAAAAAAAAAACAATCAGTCATCTGGTAGCAAATGCAAGAACATTTGAAGGAAATATATAGTTCAAGGATATATCCTAAATATCAAAGACTTGTTCATGTATGTTGTAGCACAGAATAGTGCCTTGCTGAGAATTATACTTGCAACTGAGAAAGAAGAATTTGATATGTTTTAAGCATTCCTATTACTATGCTTTCTATAAACCTGTATGAATACAACATCACAAGGAGTCCTACCTGCAGAAACATAGGAAACATGTCTTTTCCCCAACTAGGTACCTTGCTGATATGTTGGATTAAACAAAGGCGGCACTCTGGGACTTGTAGTCTAATACATTTGGAGAATATCAAGTTGCAGGAGGCTGGATAACAATAAAAAATCAACCCTATAAATTTGATGCAGCAATATATATATAAAAAATGACAGTGTGACAAGCACTGACATAGGACTGTGACTTGTTATTGTTTATCCAATTTGTCATCTAAGTGACTCTGGGGACTCACAACAAGTACAGTCCAATAATAAGTTAAAAACCATTATACAAGCATGTAAAAACTATCCAGAATCAATTTAAACAACAATTATCAGTTTCACTATTTGTTTTTTATTTCTACCTATTTATATATAATTTTTTTCTGAGAAAAAAAGAACAAGAAACATAAAAAGTGTTCTCCACTGAGAGACCCAACTTATTTAAGATTAAGAATTTACAGACCAAGAAATTTATATTTGGGGTGGGGATATTTAAGCGTTTAAACTTCACAAAACACTATGCTTCTTCCAAGAGTATTTACTGTGGTTTTTATTTCCAACATTTATTCAAATTCAGAACATTTATCTTCCATGCTGAACAATCACCCCTGGATATCCTAGATTTGTAATGAAATGAATGGCTGGAGAGGGATCTTAGCTTTTCCTAGACCTAGGCTGATGACCTTTCCTTCATCTGCTCACATTTCTGAATGGGAGACTATGATTTAGATGGCTATCAACCATCCAATCCAAAGTGAAGTTCCTTGCAATGAAATTACATCTCAGTTAAGGACATTTAGCAATATAAGGGGTGCCTTAAAACGTTGAGAATTCTCCAAATTACTAGCGAAATTAAATCCTGCATTGTTGATATTACATGGTCAGGTCATGAACCCAGCTCAGAGAATACCATGGACTTCCACCAGTTCAACACTGAGCTACAGATACTCTCTTCCATTTAAAGGTGCTTTTCCCAAAAGGCAAGTGGACTTTCTGGTTTTTCTTTGAAAACGTTTCGCTTCTCATCCAAGAAGCTTCAGTTCCGAAGAAGCTTCTTGGATGAGAAGAGAAACGTCTTCGAAGGGAAAAACAAAAGTCCAGTTGCCTTTTGGGAAAAGCACCTTTGGGACACCCATGACCTGGGCGACTGAGAATCTCCATAGACCATCTCTTCCACTGAAAGTTAAGTCAGCTTAACCGAGTTCAATGGGAAGCGGCTTCTAAACCGACGGCTCAGCCGAGGTCGAGGAGAGCCCTTTCCTACCTGTACAGCAGGTAGCCAGTGGAGTCCAAGGGTTCGCCGCACTCCAGCAGCTCTCCGTCTCCCGCGGCGTCGGCTTCCGTCCCCAACCGAAGGGTGCAAGCCTCCGGGCTTCCTCTGTCTTCCTCGTCCGCCATCATCGTCAACGCCTCCGCCTACCCCGGAAGAAACAACACCTAGAGGAGCCTATGAGAAACAAAACGGCCATCCCTCCCGCACCATAGAGTTGCAGCCGGCTGTACGGCGGAAGTGGGTCTGATCTCACGCGGACGCGCTTTTTCCTCCCAGACGGTTCCGATGTTGCAAGGCTGGGCGTCCGTTCTGCGCTTAGATTTAGCATCGAAGGAGAATTTCCGGTTCCTTCTGTTGGCATTTCTCCCTACTACGTGCTAATCTAATCTACCGAGCGAGATGTTCTCGACATAGAACAGCACAAATCGCAGTTACTTGTTTCTGCTTGTTTCTCCGTAAAATCTTGGTTATATCTTGACCCCGTTGGTTAAACGCAACTTGTTCGCGAATGAGTGCATCGCCCAACTATTACGGTATCCTGTTTATACGGAGAGACTGCGCAGTTAATCTTCGCAGTAAATGCAGGTTGAATCCCTAAAGAAATATTGTTTGGGGCGGGAGGGGAGGGGAAACATGCACATTCATTTATGCATGTTCATTATTCATTTTCATCACTGCCTTCTGCCAAAGAAAAGCCACCTAAACGGCTCATTCCACTGTATTTTCCATGCACGTGTCTGATTATAAGAATGCAAAGGTTGTAACGCTGATATTTGGGAGTAAAAATATTTTCCATTTGGAAGGTGTGACATTATTTGCATGTTGTTTGTTCCCAAAAAAATTTTCTGGGAAAAATAGTTCTGGGCCTCCTTGGACTCTTCAAGAAGATGCCTGAGATAAAAGTGCTATCCTAGCACACAAAAAACTGAAGCCACCTAAGTGCTGCACTCATTGCTGGTCCCAGATTCTGCAAAACGATTGGGCTGGCAAAGTGACAGATGGCCTCTCCTACGGTTTTCATGTAGATTATAAAAAGTGGGGAAAGAACAAATCCTAGGGCACTCCATAAGCAGGCCTTGAACATGTCTAGAAAGGCAAAATGATACTTTAGTGCACTAGTGCAGTACTGGGCCCCGGACCGGTACCGGTCTGTGGATCATTTTGTACCGGGCCGCCTATTTTGCTTGGGCGCCACCATCTTGTTTCAACGGCACTTGAGAAAGTGCTTCCGGGTGAGCTTGTCGGTCGTCGATTGGAAAGCGGCATTTGGGTGCTGAAGGAATCCTCGCGCCTTGGTTTCGTTGAAGGGGGTGGTGGCTTGGAACAAAGAGCCATCCCGATGGCGGTGGAGTCTCGCGTTACTCAGGAGATTAAGAAAGAGCCCGAAAAGCCCATCGACCGCGAGAAGGTACAAAGGAGGAGTTGAAGGTGGCAGGGAGAAGCGGGGGACGGCTGGCTGGCCAGTTGCTCGCCTTGCTTTGGTCGTGTGTGCTGATGCTGGTACTGGTCCGTGGATCATTTTGTACTGGTCCGTGGTACAAAAAAGGTTGGGTGCCACTGCACTAGCGGGCTGCGAGAAAATTTTGGTGGTCCACAGAAACACAAGGCTGTGCCGCCCACATGGCCCGCGGGAACCCTCCCCGCTCACTCACTGCTTACCCAGCAAACTTGCCCGCTATTTTTCTTTTTCCAACCATCAGGTGTTCTGCTGTGCCGGGAGATTTAGATTAGCTAGGAAGCAGGAAATGGTTGGATTTCTTGCTTTCTAGCTAGTCTTTAGATCTTCAGCTCTGCTTTTAAGCACAGCTGAACCTCCCTTAGGACTGAAGTTTTATTATTCAGTGCAGACTCACGGCAAGCAAATTTTATGTGACAGACTGAGCTAGCCGATGGCAGATAGATAGATCACTGAATGATTCTGTGAGCCATTCAATCTGCCTGCCTGCTTTGCCTGATTTTGGGTAAAAGTTGCTCTTTTTTATAAAAAAATTCAAAATTTATATAAATATGTATAATATTTACATACAAGCCATGCTTGTATGACCACCAAGCCATACCCACAAATTAGGCCATGCCCACAGAATCAGTTAGTGGTCCCTGGGATTTAAAATTATGAGTTTGGTGGTCCCTGAGGTCCAAAAGGTTGGCGACCCCTGCTTTAGTGAAAGGCACGGAAGACCACTGACAGTTCTAACGTGCCCGGGAGAGATGCACATTCCCATTCAGATGCCAACAAATCACCCCACAAAACCATCCTGTGCCAATTCTATCTCATGCCCACATATGAAAGGTGGTTGCAAGGATTACACTTCATTCATTCTTTTAAAAATATACCATTAACCATTTGCTTTGCCAAAGAAGTAACATAAAGCATAAAACTTAGCTTTGCTGCAGTGTTAACTTTTAAAAAGCATAACCTTTCTTTCTTTCCTTTATTTCAGTGTATGTTTTGCAGCTGAGTTGATACAGGTCACTAAAGTAGACAGTAACTAAGCACTGAGTTAATGCAAGATACCAGGACACATGGGGAAATTCAGAAAACAGAAGGTCATCTTCTGTATGGAGAAATGGGGTAAAGAACAAAGAAAAGGGCTCAGATATGAAAGATAGTGGAGGAGGATAATTGGGTGCTTACATCTATAATTACATATCAAACCTTAGATAAACAAATTTGTAACCTTTTAATTAGCTAATTAAAGAAACAACAGAACAAAACCCAGATTGTTTTTTAGTCTTTACATACCCTATTTAATCCAAGAATATGATAGTGTATAATCTGGATAGGTATGTAGTAGGGCCATGCCTAGTAGAACAACGTTTGTTTGACTAGGCAGTAATCTCACAGGAGAGGAGAGTATCAGTCCCCTCAGTAAAATGAAATTGGTAGTCCAGAGCCAGTAGAAACAAGACAATGCTGGATGGAAGAACTGTATAATAAAAGCATTCAGTATGAATTTCTTCTGGGGTTCAGGCATGCCAGAACAGTTGGAAAAGAAATTTCTGTTAGCACCTTCCTTTTAAAAGCATAAAGGGTTATATATATATTTTGTAATCTCAACTGTTAGAATACCATCTTGCAGTTCTGTAGCACTTTAGAATTTACAAAATGTTTCCTACACATTACTGTAGTAATCCTGTAATCCTTAACATCAGTATCAACATAAGATTGGCTCATATTTACATTACTTGTAAAAGGCCCAGAGAGAAAAAGAAAGAACATGAAAGTATGTTACTAGAAAAGGGGTGGGGGGATCCCAAAATGGTGTCTCACTTATTTGGCTGTGTCATGCAGGGAAATTCAGTGGAAAAAGCAATTATGTTGGGAAGAGCTAGCGAAAGAAGGAAACTAAGCTGCCAAAGAACATGATGGCTGGATACCATGAGAGCTGGCACCAACCACAGCACAGAAAAACAAAGAAGCAGTGCAAGAGAGGAAGATGTGGAGAGACGTGACCCATTAAATCACCAAGAGTCAGATACGACTGAATGGATATCATTATCATGTTTGTAAGGGTTGAAATGACGAGTTCTATATTTCTGCTGAGGACATTATTCTTTTGAGCTCCACTTATTTTCATTGTCATTGATTTACATATTTGTCTCTGACTTAAAAGTTGGATATGAAAATGCTTAATTCCAGTTCATTTTAATTTATAAAAGTTTCATATATCATATTGCTCTAAAAGGGATTGCTTGGACATCTTAGAATAAAAATAATACATGAACGCAGAAAAAGATTAAAGCCTTAATTTAAAAAAAAAACAAACTTAATACAAACAAAGCAAGTATAATTGGCCACATTAATAGAGTAGAACTTTATTTCTCCTGTCCACGTAAAATGAAAGAAATATCACAAAGCATTCATTTATTCATCTATTTTTATTCTAAGTGTACCGTGTCAAAGAGTACCACTTAGTCCACCATATCAAAGTGTCTTTTCATTGTTTAAAACTAGACAGCAACTACAAAAACACATCTGATCAAGCTATCTCCTCTACTCAAAGCTAACAATCGCATATAATTTCACATTTAGCATATACAGTACATGCAGATTGCACTTTTATTCAGGTTGAATTTATAACATTTTTCAAGCTCATTTTCTTAATGACTCATGCAGTCCAGTATGGTTTTAGCTTAGTTTCATGTTGTAACTAATATATGAATTGAAATTGGTATGTACCAGTTTCAACCTTTTTTGCTTTTTCCTGTGTCATATCCACAATTTTACAAAATAAACAATGCAATTTTTCATGAACAAAAGCTGAAAATAAACTTTTATATATTTATTTATTGAATTTATATGCCACTCAACTCATGGTTCTATCATTAAAAAAGACTTATAATTAGCGATTCTTAACAGTACTCTATAAGATAAAGTTGTGCACGCTTCAAAATAATTTAGGAGATATGCTTCAGGCTAATACAAGCTTAGTAACAGATTTCTGAAATTTAAAAAATAGGCTGCCTGAAGTCACAATAAATATGCTGTTGTAAATGGTGATTCATTAAAGAGCAGCATCTTTTATCACATATAAAACAGTTTTAAAAGTATTATTAATATAATAGAAGTATTGTGCCTGAATGAGGCCAGAGATACTAAATTATCATTTCTCAGAGAAATTCTGAGAAACATTCTGAGCATATCAATTAATTCAAGGAATAACTTTTGGCTTGGGCTTTAATAGAAGAAAAGTTAATAAAGAGGAAATAAAGATATGATTTTAAAAAACAAAGATCAGAGTTGAGCAACCTGGTTTCAGGGCCATAAATAACCTCCAAACCTCTCTTACTTTAGTTCTAGAGTCCTCTTCAATATGGTTGACCACCATTTTTGATGTGGGATAGCAGGCAAATATGACAAAACAAGCTTAAGGGTGCCTTAGCAAGGTGAAGATTTAGACCTCTTCCATTGAAATTCCTGCCAGTGAGAATTTTATCTAATTGACAGGTTGATTTTTGCCTATCTAGGAAATCAACTTTATGTAATTAGTTTCTTAGATGTGTAATCCATTATTTGGTTTGGGAGATCAAGGTGGTGCCCCCTCATGGCTCCTACTTTGTCCATAACCACAACCCTATGTGGTAGTGTAGGCAGACAGAGAGAGTGGCTGAATATGGACTACAATTTGGCTTTCCTCTCCCTCTTAACTTCTATACATCACGGGCTTTAATCCTCCTACAAGTTTCTCCACACTGGTCTACAATTGTAGCTAAAAGGGGAGACTATAAAGCAAAACATGGAAGATGTTGAGTCCATCGCGGCAAGGAGACCAGGAGTCGGGGACTTGGTTCAGCTCTTTATTAGTCCCGAGAACAGCTCGGGTTCCGAGGGGAAAACAGCAGCTTTTTATTCCCAAGCCGCAGCAGCCGCGACCAATGGCACCGCTTTGAATCTCTCACGATTAGTTTCCACCAATCGCGGGAGATCCGCAGCGGGCCAATCAGTGCAGCTCGCTCGACCAATCGGATCACTGTGCGCTTTGACCAATCACAGCGCAGAGTTTACAAGAATGTAAATGACTGTACAGAACACCCCTTCCCTCTTGGTTCAGTCCTACGTGACGTAGTCCCGTAAGTAGGCGGGGCTCCGTACTTGCCTACTGGACCTGCACAGGTTAGTTGTTGCTTGGCTCCCGGCCAGTTCAGTCGGGCTCTCTGTTGCTCTCGGCCTCGTCAATGGAACCGCCTGGAAGGTGTCGCTAGGCCTCTTGTTGCAGCTCCCTCCCAATCCACCCGGGCTGGTTGAGCTGCGGTTTTCGCCGCTCCCACCTAGTCTTTCTGGGCTGGTTGAGCTGGCCTGGCTGCTTCTTCCTGGTGAGGCTTCAAGCTGGCTGTTAGTCGGTAAGTGTTGCTGGTTTCTTTCTATTGGGTTTTGGTTCCTGGGGTATTCCCTCCCCTCTTGGTTTGTATTGATGGGATAGTCTGTGTTTGATTGCATGTCAGTTGTGTTTCCTGTGATTGTTCTTGATCTTAATTGATCGATATGGCGTTTCCACGCTCGTCCGTCGGTTGTTTGCAGCCAGTACGAGTGGGGACTTGTCAGTTGGGTTATGGTTGCTGGTACCCACAGTGGGTCTCCGGTTAGGTTCTTTGCGTAGACGGCATTGCCTGGCACAAAGGACTGGTGCTTGCTAGAGGAGTTTGGGGGATTTTCCGGGTTGTATGTGGGGTGCAGTCTGTTGAGTGGGGACCTTATTTTCCTCCCCATTAGTAGCTCTGCCCGGCTTTTGTTCGTTGTCGTGTTCAGGGTTATATGTTGTATAAAAAACATTTTATTTATTTTTTCTTGGATTTCCCTGTGTTCGATTTTTTGGATGGTTTTTTCGTGAATTGAACCATCCGTTCCGCCTTTCCGTTCGCTGCCGGATGTGCCGGAGCTTCAGTGCATGTCGTATGCCCTGTTCTGCTAGAAATTTTTCAAATTCTAGCGAGGTGAATTGGGGCCCGTTATCCAACACGATGACATCTGGGAGGCCGTGGGTTGCGAACAGCTTGCTAAGTTCCTTGGTCACGGCCTCCGTGGTGGTGGTTTTCATGTTGCTTACCTCCAACCAGTTGGAGTAAGCATCTACCGTTATGCAGAATGTATGTCCCTTAGTGGGCCCGGCAAAATCTATGTGGATCCTGGACCATGGTCCCCTGGGGGTTTCCCATTCCAGGATCGGTGCTGCGGGAGGGCTCGGTCTGGTTTCTTGGCAGCGTTCACATCTTGCCACCCACGTCTCGATTTGCTTATCCATCCCTGGCCACCAAGCGTAACTTCTGGCCAGGGCTTTTGTTCTAACTATGCGCAGGTGCCTGTCATGTAACAACTCCAATACCTTCCCTTTTGGCTTTTCCGGAATAACAACCCTATTCCCCCAAAGTACACAACCTTTTTGTAGCGAGAGTTCTGTTTGCCGGTTCCGGAATGTCCTGAATGCTTCGTCGTCGTCTTTTTCCGGCCACCCTTTTTCTACCCAATGTAACACCCGTGCCAGACGTTTGTCTTTATTAGTTTTTTGGGCAATGCCTGACGCGGTTATGGGTAGATCGGGCAGAGTCTCTATGCTGAGGGTGGTCGTCGTGGGTGCTGGGTCCGTGTCTAGGTCGGGTAACGGTGAGCGGCTCAGGGCGTCTGTGTGGGTGATTGTCTTACCGGGTTGGTGTGTGAGCCGGTAGCTGTAGGCGGCAAGGAATTCAGACCACCTTGTCATTCTGGGAGATAGGATGTTCGGGGTGGCCCTGTTCCCTGCCAGGATTCCCAACAGCGGCTTGTGGTCTGTGATAATGGTGAACGTGCGGACGTAGAGGTACTCGTGGAACCTCTTCACTGCTGCGACGATAGCCAGGGCCTCCTTGTCCAGCTGACTATAGTTCCTCTCTGGTTTGGTGAGTGTCCTTGAAAAGAAAGCGATGGGTGCTTCTTTTCCGTCTGAGAGCGTGTGGCTGAGGACGGCGCCTACACCAAAGGGTGAGGCGTTGCATGTGACGGCAAGTAGTAGGGTCTCATTGTATTGGATGAGGACAGCATCCGAGGTGAGCAGGTCCTTGGTTTTCCTGAAGGCGGCTTCCTCATGTTTCCCCCAAGTCCATGTGGCTGCCTTGTCCAAAAGCCTATGCAAAGGCTCCGCCGCGGTCGCCTTTTGGGGCAGGAAAACATTGTAAAAATTAAGCAGTCCCAGAAATGCCTGCAGTTCAGTTTTATTCCTGGGCATGGGGGCCTCCTTAATGGCTCTGATTTTGTTTGCGGTTGGATGGATGCCGTGCCGGTCTAAAAGGTATCCTAGGAACTCGACCCGCTCTGTGTAAAGCTGGCATTTCTCTTTCTTCACTTTTAACCCGGCTTCCTTGAATTTCGTTAGTACCTCCCTTAGACGACCCTCTAGTTCTAGCTGGTTGGCTGCCGACACCAGCACATCGTCGAAATAGGGCACCACCCCCTTAATTCCTTGCAAAAGTCTCTCCATGAGGCTCTGGAAAATTCCTGGCGCCACGCTGACTCCAAACTGGAGTTGGTTACAGCGAAACGCTCCCAGGTGGGTGACTATGGTTTGCGCCTCGGCGGTTTCTGCGTCGACCGGCAGCTGTTGGTAGGCTTGCGCCAGGTCGAGCTTTGCAAAAGCCTTGCCTCCCCCCAGTGAGTGTAGAAGGTGCTGCACTACTGGGATGGGGTAGGCGCTTTGTTGTAAGGCGCAATTTAGGGTGGCCTTATAGTCCCCACAGATTCTTACCAACCCATTGGGCTTGACTGGGGTGACTATTGGGGTCTCCCACCGGGCGTGGTCAATTGGTTGTAGGACCCCTTGTCTGACGAGCTTGTCAATTTGCTCGTCTATTTTTGGCCGGAGTGCAAAAGGTACCCGCCTTGGTTTTAGGCGTATCAGGGGAATGCTGGGATCTAGGCTGAAGGAAATAGGGGGCCCTCGGTACTTGCCTAGGGTGCCGTCGAACACTTCCTGGAAGTCCCGTGCCAGTTGCTGTTCCCAATCGGCCTCTGCGATGTGGTTTATGCCCGTAAACTCGATGCCGAGCGGTGCGAACCATTGTAGTCCCAAAAGGCTGGGTCGGTCTCAGTCCACGATCGTCAGGGGAAGCTTTGCTGTGCGGCCCTTGAATGTTACCTTGAATTGTCCGGTCCTGACTACCGTGATGAGGTTTCCCTGTAGTCCTTGATTATTAATTTCTGGTTTTCCAGTCCCTTCTTGTGGATGGTAGGCACCAAGTGTTTGATTTCTTGCCAGGTGACCATGGAGAGGTAGGACCCGGAGTCCACCTCCATTTTGCATGGCTCGCCTTCGATGCCTACCTCCATGTAGACTTTTGGGGCATCGGTGGTTGATATGTGGCCGATGATGACCGTCTGGTGGGTTTCCTCTTTCTGCCTGGTTTCGCCACCTCATCGGTTCCGTCCGCCCCGGTCCCATCAGCTTTCAGCTTGGCAATCTCTGGCCCTGGGGGGTGTACCATCACGTCTCAAGTCGCTGTGGTCCCACCGTCTGGGGCTGTAGGCCTTCCTCAATCGGCAGACTCGGGAGATGTGACCCTTTTTGTCGCAGTGCCGGCAGACTGCATCGAAAAAACGGCACTCTGATCGAGGGTGGTCGCCCCTGCACCCGGCACATGCGGTCCCCGACTTACGACTCCGCCGATCACGCCGGTCATGTCCCGTCTGGAACCGGTGGATTTCTTCCTCCTCGTCCGTGGTGTCGGAAGCGGAGTGGAATTCGCCATGATGGGTGGTGGTCTCGCAGTGACTTGCTTCCGGGTGGGTCTCGGTCACCCATCCTGGGTCGGCGGTTGTGGTGCGCTCTCCAGTGTCTGGTCTCCGCATGCAGTTCGCTGATTTCCGGGTTGCCTCAGCTGCGGTGGCTTCAGTGATGGCGTCGGCGAGGGCGATGTCGCCTTTGGCCATCAGTCGGCTTTGTAGGACTGGGTGTCGGAGTCCGAGCACAACGCAGTCCCGTAAAGCCTCATCCATGTCCGAGAACCCACACATGCCCCCTAGGCTCTGTAGCTCAGCCACAAAATCACTGATGCTCTCACCCGATCTCTGGTCCCGCCGGTAGAAATCGTGCCACCTGATGAGGGTGGGCACGGCGGGGGCATAGTGGTTCCGGAGCAATGGTTCGAGGTCGGCCCAGTCCATCTCCTTGACTTCCGCGGGTTTCGCTAGAGCTTTTGCCATCTTGAACACTGCGGGCCCACAGTGTATCAGGAAGACGGCTCTTTTCTTCAGCCCGGCGGCGTCCTTCATGTTGCTACATTCAAGGAACATGAGGAATCTGTCTGTGTATGATTCCCAGTCCTCGGTAGTGGGATTAAAGGGCGCGGGCGGTGCGATGCTGGCCATCTCGTCGGTTTCGCTTCCTCCGGACACGTGTTTGATGGGGGATTAGCCTCGGAATCCCACCTTTGTCGCCAGTGTTGAGTCCATCACGGCAAGGAGACCAGGAGTCGGTGACTTGGTTCAGCTCTTTATTAATCCCGAGAACGGCTTGGGTTCCGAGGGGAAAACAGTGGCTTTTTATTCCCAAGCCGCGGCAGCCGCGACCAATGGCACTGCTTTGAATCTCCCGCGATTAGTTTCCACCAATCGCGGGAGATCCGCAGCGGGCCAATCAGTGCGGCTCGCTCGACCAATCGGATCACTGCACGCTTTGACCAATCACAGCGCGGCGTTTACAAGAATGTAAATGACTGTACAGAACAGAAGAGAATTAATGTTATGTGAAGGAGAGTGCAAAAGTTGACTTGAAACTCAACATTAAGAAAACTAAGATTATAGCATCTGGCCCTCTTAATTCCTGGCAAATAAATGGGGAAGAAATGGAGGTAGTGACAGATTTTATTTTCTTGGGCTCCAAGATCTCCACAGATGGGGACTGCAGCCAAGAAATTAAAGGATGCTTGCTCCTGGGGTGGAAAGCTATGGCAAATCTAGACAGCATACTAAAAAGCAGAGACATCACCCTGCCAACAAAAGTGTGTATAGTCAAGGCTATGGTTTTCCCAGCTGCAATATATGGTTGTGAAAGTTGGACCATAAGGAAGGTTGAGCGCCAAAGAATTGAGGCTTTTGAATTATGGTGCTGGAGAAGACTCCTGCGAGTCCCTTGGACAGCAAAGCGATCAAACCAGTCAGTCCTAGAGGAGATCAACTCTGATACTGCTCTTTAGAAGGCCAGATCCTGAAGATAAAACTCAAATATTTTGGCCACCTAATGAGAAGGAAGGACTCATTGCAGAAGAGCCTAATGCTGGGAACAATTGAGGGCAAAAAACGAAGCGGACGGCAGAGATGGCTGGATGGAATCACTGAAGCAGTCAGAGTGAGCTTAAATAGACTCCAGGTTATGGTAGAGTACAGGAAGGCCTGGAGGAACATTGTCCATGGGGTCATGATGGGTCAGACACAATTTCACGATTAACAACATTGCTGTCTTCACCTCCAAAATATTGGGTGAAATGTAATGGAGGGATTCTTATTCTCTTGCCGTTTATGTCCGATCTGACCAGTAAACGGCAGCAACCAGCTAAAGTAGGATGTATCATTTCTGCTGACATCTTGGGGTCATAAGGAGTTTTGTAATCAGACACAGTAACTCTAAGTAAGTTATCACCAGCGACAGGCAATTATTTCTAATAAAAAAAAACACAACCTTTTATAACGTGATCCACAAAAATAATTCGCCTTAAGCTTCCTTTTTTTTTTTGGACGACTTTCAGGCTGTGTCTGACGCAGCTCTCAGACTGCTGCATTATGCTAAAGCGAGTTGGCAAGCGCTCTGCAAACAGCTAGGGAAACCGCGATGACTATTTTGCTTTTTTGCAAAATGCGCTCCCAAAACGGGAAACGGGAAACCTTCCTCTAGTAACCGGATAAATTACCTGCCGAATTTATTATCCCCAGCTCTTCCCTCCCCCCCCCTTTTTTTTTTTTTTTTTGACGGAGATCCTTTTTCGGTGGGTGTCTCCATTGAAACGATGCCACGATGAGCTTCATCAGACCAACTTTCCTTCGCACGAACCCGGGAACGTCCTGTTTTGCAAAGTGGGATTCGGGGAACTCTGGAAGGTGGATCACCGGGATCTGCTTCTCCCAGACCCAGATGGTCCTCCGTAGGGATGTTGTTGGGAGACGAGCGCCGCGATCCGCTGCAGGCTTTACGGTCAACCTAAAGGAAGTAGAGGTACAAATTGAAAGTTAAAAAAAAGCGCCTCGCAACAATCGGGAAGAAGAACGGAGACTTGGGTGAGTGTTTTTATTTCCCATATGGGAAAGCATTGCGACAGTTTTCCTGTTGGTTTTGCACGGCAGGAAAAGGCGCCTATAGATCTTTAAAAAGAGAGGCTGTCCTTATTCGGTTTACTTTTGGTCTCCAGTTCTGCGACGCGATGAGGCGTTTACAGTTGGAACGGAACAAGCAAACGAGCCAAAAGATTGCAAACAAAAGGGGAAAATGTAACGTTAACTCTTCCAAACGAAAAATACCAAATTTAACGTTGCAGCTCCGCCTCTCATGTAAGGGAGAAAGGAAAAACTTGGGGCCTATTTTAGCACAAGCGGCTTCAACTATTTCCCCCTTTCTTTTAATTTCTAAACTCCTGTTTATCTCCCTATATAGTAAAAGCTTTTACAATAGCATGCACTTTAAAACGTCTGTCTGTTCAAAGCTTTTGTTTTAATGCTTGTTCAGTATTATTGAAAGAAAGAAGCAGAGGCGGTTTTTTTTTTTTTTTAGAAAGGCAAAGTTGTTTCTGGAAGTTGTTTCTGTTTTCTATTCAGACCAATCCTTCCTTCACCTTTCAAGGAAAAACCTTACAAACCTTGATAAAAGGGTAGTGCTAATATTACCCTTTAACACTTCTGGGAGAAAGATTCGATAATTGTCTTGTTTCACTTCCATTAGGCCATAGAAATTTCATGTGTGTTCCTTGCTTTAAAAGAGCAAATTAAAGATGCCTCAGATCAGTTCCTACAATTATACAAATTTTGTAATGCAAATGAATGTGAACTTGCATATGTTTATTATGTAGCATTATTGTATCTATAGAACAAAGCATATTGCTTCTGTTCACCACCTCAAAGATTTACAATAATTATTTTCTGCAGAAAGACAAAATTTCTTAGCTATATTCCATGTGTGAAATCTTATTCTATCCTATTTTATATTTTCATATTATAAGGAGCACTGATAACAATTAAATGGAGTATCCAGTTTCCTTTTGGTATAATGTAACCTTATTCACTGTGTTGCTGTTTCCAAGGTCTCCTACTACAGATAGTCCTTGACTTACAACCATTTCATTTAGTGACTGTTCAAAGTCACAATGGCACTGAAAAAAAGTGATTTATGACTAGTTTTCACATAGCTGTTGCAGCATCCCCATGGTCGCATGATCCAAATTCAATTGCTTGGCAACTGGCTCATATTTATGATGGTTGCAGTGTCCTTGGGTCATGTGATCACCTTATAACAAATCAAGGCAATGGGGGAGCTAGATTAATTTAACAACCATGGCACAAACTTAACAACTTCAGTGATTCAAATGTGGCAAGAAAAGTCCTCAAATGGGGCAAAACTCACCTAACAACATTATTTCTCTTAAAACTGAAATGTTAGGCTCAATTGTAGGACTGCCTATATATGTTGAATCCAAACTCCAATCATATAGAGCCGGCAAAATCCACAACATCTTTGTTAGAGATGAATGGAAATATTATGTAGAACAGTTTTTCTCAATTGGCAGCCCAATAGTATTGTACTGGTAAATTCCTTCAAATTAAATTAAATTTTAAACTATTGCAATCTCACGGGCTTGTCCTCCTAATATTCTAGAGATTTGGCAGTCTCAAAAGTTGTGGGCCTTAAAATAAATAATTCGTATTTAATATCGGGGTCCAGTGGATTCTGTCTGGAGAGGGACACGTATCCACATACTCAGTGTTGCTTACTCTTGGTTTATGTGGGCCTCAAAAGTTTTTGATAGGGGTGTGATCAGCCACATACATCAGGAAGACTGGGAACTGCTTTCTAGCACATATGTGAAGAATGTGCTTCTGAACTGTATCTTTTCATTTGTCAGGTGCATTCATTTTAAGGAATCCTTGACTGAGGAAACGACAGTAATACAGGATCAAGGGTGGACTCAGGTTTGATGGCACTTCTTCTCCCACCAGTGATGACAATGGAGAAGAACAAGGATTTCTAGGGAAAACACAGGTGGACCACTTATTGGGCATGTTAAAGATTCCTAAGGCCCCAAACACATTGTGTGCCTGATTGTAAGGCATGAAAAGAATTAAGAAGAAAAGATTTTGGGCATCTTGCTTCTGCTTTATGGCTTTCTTTTTTCTCCTGACCACTTTCCAGGTACCAAAGATACTTGGGATGGGATGGGAATATGCAAGGGTGGGCTTCAAAAATTTTAGCAACAGGTTCTCTGCCCAGTTGCTAAGTGGCCATGGCTGTGGTGGGTGTGGCCTAATTGGCCTCCTGCACCATGGCAGGGTGGCATTTTTGCCCTTCCGGGGCTCCGGAGGCTTTCCTTAAGCCTCTGAGAGGGTGAAAATGGCCTCCCCAGGCTCTGGAAGCTGGAAACGGACACGTTTCCAGCCTTCCCATTTCCAAACTTCCAGAAGGCCATTTTTCACCCTCCCCAAGCCTCCACGTGTGCCCTGAACTTACCTGAATCCAAAACAGGCCACATGGGGACTCCTAGGAGGGAGGAGCAGGGTGGGCGGAGCCAGACAGGAGTGGGATTTGAGGGTTCTCCAAACTGCACAGAATCTTATTTAGGGGCTCTCCTGAAACCCTGCGAACCCCCCAAAGCCCACCCCAGGAATATGTTCAGAAATACCCCAACGAGAGAAATGAATAGCTTATGTAATGTAAACTTTTAGGAGAGAGAATGGGGACACTGCTATATCAACTTTGGAGTTCAGCCTGGTAGTAGGGGTTTAATTATGTGCTCAATGCTTCCAAATCTCTGCTCTTTTCTACTGCTGGGTTTTCGCCAATAGATAATGCAAGTGCTCTTTGATTTGTAACAATTTATTTAGTTGCTGTTTGAAAGCACTGAAAAAAGTGATCTATGACTGTTTTTCACACTTATAACAGTTGCACTGTCCCAGGGTTCAACCTTCTGACAAACAAAGTCAATGGGGACGCCAGATTCACTTAACAACCGTGTTACTAACTTAACAACTGCAATGATCTGCCTAACAACTGTGGCAAGAAGGGTTGTAAAACAGTGCAAAATTCACTTAACAGCTGCCTCACTAAGCCACAGAAATGTTGGGCTCAATTATGGTCGTAAGTTGAAGAATACCTGTTGAGCGGGGCAAGCTATTAAAAACTATAAAATACTGTTTGCAGAGCAAACAGTAAAAAAAATACAGGGCAAATCATTTTCCTTGAGTTAAAAAAACATCCTCATTCTCATTATTCTGGTGCTGCTATCATGAGTTATTCTAATGCAGTGGTTCTCAACCTGTGGGTCGCGACCCCTTTGGTGGTCGAATGACCCTTTACCAGGGGTCGCCTAAGACCATTGGAAAACACCTCTTTTCGATGGTCTTAGGAACCGAGCCATAATTTTATGGTTGGGTCACCACAACATGAGGAACTGCATTAAATTAGGAAGGTTGAGAACCACTGTTCTGACGTATAATGTCACAGCTTGGTTCCTCTGGCAAAGCTGTGAGTGGATGCAATTAAAAAAAGAAGAAGCCAGATCAAAGTTAACTCTGTCATGGGTCAGAATTCCTCCTAATGCAGCGGCCCCCAACCTTTTGGGCACCAGGGAACGGTTCTCTGGAGAGCGGGTTTGGGGGTTTTTTTGGTGGACCAGAAGGGGTGTGGTTTTGTATGTTGCATCCGTCCATCCTGTGGATGGGGTTTTGCTTCTTTGCACAGACCAGTTCCTGGCATGCCACAGACCGGTGCTGGTCCAGGGGGTTGGGGGCTGCCCTGTCCTAATGGGTCCTGTGGAAAAATGTACATTTTTTTTAATGTGAAGTGGTATCATGAAATTAAATTTCTGCTGTTTGTGGGCTTGAATCCAGATGAGATGGGGATAGCAGACTTCCTAGCGTCTGCGTTAGTACCTTCAGTTCTCTAGAAATGTTACACCAAGGATGGGGAATCTGGAGAACAGGGCAGGTCCGTGATGGCAAACCTATAGCACACGTGCTGGAAGAGGCACATAGAGCCATTTCTGCCGGCACGCGAGAGGTCATCCAGAAGAGCCCCACTGTGTATGCGCGCCCACTGCCTGCCCTCCAGCCGATTGTCGGGTATCTGGCATGCATGCCGGGTGGCAGTGTGTGTGCAGGAGATGCATGCACATGTGCAGGGGGTCACGCGTGCATGTGCAGAGATGCATGGCAGAGCGCATGCGGGGGGGTTGTGCATGCATACACAGGGCGTTAGAGGGCACGTGCATTGCCTTCTGGGTGCTGGCATGTGAGCGTGAGCACAATTTTCAGCACGGGAGTCGAAAAAGGTTAGCCACCACTGGGATAGGTCATGGTATACAGACAAGGAAAATTCCTAAAAACTAGAAGGATACAAGCATCTTAGATGTTTTTGAATAAAACTCTTTTCTCTAAGTTTGGTTGCTTGGTTGTTTATTTAATGGTTTTTATAGCTTGCCCCGCTCAAAAGACTTAAAATTATAACTGGAACAAAAGAATAAGCAAAACCTCAGCAGTAATAAATAAAATCAACCCTCTCCCAGTATGAATGCCAGCAAAATTTTGGTAGAGTTCGATAGAATGCCTGATTAAATAAAATTATATTGTAAAGATTTTCTCAAAACCATGAGGAATGGAGCTTTACAGACTAGAGAGCAATAGCCTGATATGACTAATACATGAACAGAGTAAGTTAACCATCCAGAAATAATATGCTTATCATAGCCTCGCTGAGTACATGTCAGAAGAGTGTGTATGTATATTGGAGGAGCGGGTTGTACCTTCTGAGTTAATGATAACTCTCTGTGACTTCCTGGCCTGGTCACTGCAGTCTTGTTGGTAAAATTTCAGAAGTGGTTTGCCATTGTCTGCTTTCCAGGGCTGAGAGATAGGTGGACTGGCCCAAGATTACCTTGTACCTAAGGCAGAACCAGAATTCACAGTTTCCCAGTTTCTAGCCTAGTACCTTAAATCAGTGGCCCCCAACCTTTTTTGTGCCACAGCCCGGTACTAGCATCATAAAATGATCCGCGGCCCGGTACCAGCATCAGCACACATGGCAAGGCAAGCCGAGCGACCGGCCAGCCAGCCGTCCCCCGCTTCTCCCTGCCACCTTCAACTCCTCCTTTGTACCTTTGTCGATGGGCTTCGGGATGGCTTCGGGACAGTCGCTCAGCTCGCCTTGCCTTGGGTGCTGAAAGAATCCTCGCGCCTTAGTTTTGTTCGAAGCCACACACCCCCTTTGATGAAACTAAGGTGCGAGGATTCCTTCAGGACCCAAACGCCGCTTTCTAACCGGGAAAGCTCACCAGAAGCACTTTCTCATCAAAACAAGATGGCGGCGCACAGCAAACCGGCGGCCCGGTAGAAAATGTTCCACGGACCAGTACCGGTCCAGGGCCCGGTGGTTGGGGACCCCTGCCTTAAATCACTCCACCAAATTAGCTTTTGTGAGAAAGTTTAAGCCCGTTTAAAACCAGTATCAGTCCATACCCTCTTAAAGAGATATCATGCCTTATTTCTTAAGCCTTTGATAATTCTTAATTTTTCTTTGCTTTCAAAAGGTGGTTGTGAAACTGGGCAGGTCTAAACAGTTGACCTCAAAAAACTCAGTTTCCCAAAACAATGCTTTCAGAGAAGATGAGTTCCAGAAATACCGTCCTCTGTTTTTCAAAAGGCCAAAACTTGACCACAGTGCAGGAAAAAAGTTGCACAGAGGCACATATCCTGTCTTGCTCTGGTGGTCTCCACTCACAGGAGAATCTGGACGGCAGGCTCAGTGTGGTGAGGATGTTTGCTTCTTTACCATCAACAGGACTTACCAACACAATCCTTTGACTAAAGCCTTTCTTTTTTACGGTAAGGGACTGGCTAAAATTTGGAAAGGTGATTGAGTAATCTCTTCCTCCCCCTTTTCTTGTGTAACTTAACATATTAATTTAGATATGCAGAAAAAAAAGTGGACCTAACTGGGAATATGGTGGTTTATATTACAGGTATCCCTTGACATGATTATAATTAGGATAGGATTTCTGGTCATAAGTCATTGTGGTGATAAGAGGAAGGACCAGTGTGGGTAGATCTGAGTTTATGACATTTTTTGCATGTGGTTCTAAGTGCAAAACCATTCTTCTGAGTGGGTATTTTTTGCCAGAAATTAATTTAAAAATGCCGGAAACTGGCATGAAACATAAATCATGGGACACTACAACCAGTCATAAATGCAAGCCAGCTGCCAAATGCCCGAAATAGGTGTTCTTGGGAGGGTGGATGATATTTTACAATGGCCAGAAGTGCTTTATGGTTTGTACATTACCAGTTCCTGGCCCATCTTAATTTCAAGTGGTCATTAAGTAACTAATTAAAAATCAAGGACTACTCATACAAATACTTCCTCTCTGAATAATCATCATTTCATGGCCACTAAACAAGCTAAGTCCTAACTGGGTTATTTCCAGATTTCCTCCTCTTAGTTTTTTCTTTTTCCAAAAAAGTGGATTTTTGTTCTACTTCAAATCTGACATTCTGATGCAATGTCTGATTTTCTAAAACAAGGGTACCCTGATACTCAGCTGCTTTGAAACTCATCAAATTTGCCCCTGTACTCCTTGTTTGGTACTCGACTCACAAGCTAGAACTTGTCAATGTTGGCTGCCTTGTGATTGACTACATTATTCCTTATAGGAAAATTTGTTTGGTACTTGTCATTTTTGAAACTAATTGCACTTCCCGGAGCCAATTAACAAAGAGTACCAAGGTACCACTGTATTAGTATGAATCTTACAATTGGAGAATGTCTGCATTATTGGCAATGACCACATTGCTTTGAAATAATGACAGTTTATATTATTGAAGACAGTGCAACCAAGTCCATTGAATGTAATTAAAAGGAATATGTTATATTTTTCAACCTCTAGGTACGGATTTCAGCATACACAGCTTACCTCTGCCCCGTGCAGGCTACCATGACTGGGCTCTTTTTCACGAGGAGTCCCCCAAAAACAACTACAAGCTTTTCCAGCCTCCTGCCATCACTTTGTTCAACCACACAGCCACTTTCAGCCGCCACTCACACCTTCCGCTTACCACCCAGTACCTTGAAAGTATTGAGGCCTTGAGGTCCCCGAGGTACACAGTTTCTCTGAAAAAAAAGAACAGCTTGAGGAAGAGACTTGCGCCACTGGTCTATGTACAATCTGATTGTGATCCTCCCTCTGACAGAGACAGCTACGTAAAGGAGCTGATGGCACACATCGAAATTGATTCCTACGGGGCTTGTTTGCATAATAGAGACCTTCCAGACCATCTCCGAAATCCATCCTCCATGGACAGCGAAAGTTTTTACAAAATACTCGCTCAGTATAAATTCGTCCTGGCTTTTGAGAATTCCGTCTGTGGCGATTATATCACTGAAAAACTCTGGAGGCCACTAAAGCTGGGAGTCGTGCCTGTTTATTATGGCGCTCCCACTATTCAAGACTGGCTTCCAAGCAACAAAAGTGCCATTCTCGTCACAGATTTTCCACACCCGAAGGACTTGGCTCAGTATATCAAGGGTTTGGATGCGGATGACAAGGAATATGCGGCCTACCTTGATTGGAAGTTGAAAGGTGACATTTCCAACAGGCAACTGCTTGCTGTCATCAAAGAACGCACATGGGGAGTGCAGGATATCATGAAAGACAACTACATAGATGCCTTTGAGTGCATGGTGTGCACCAGGGTATGGGAAAATATCAAGAGACAAGCAAAGGTAAGTATAAATACGTCTCTCCATAGGGACCTATTGTCATTAAGTCAACTGCTGTCTTTTGATCCTCAAGCAGAATCGGTGTAGCAGAGGCAAACAAATTCTGCAGAATTACAGAGCTCCTACAGAAAAAAGATGTGGCTTTGGGAGAGGTCCATGAGTCATTCTATGGTCCATAAATGTAGAAAGTAGTTAGAGCACATTGATTTAAATAACACTATAGCAATAGCACTTAGACTTACTGTATATACCGTTTCACAATGCTTTTACAGCCCTCTTCAAGCGATTTACAGAGTCAGCATATTGCCCCCAACAATTTGGATCCTCATTATATCCATTATCGGAAGGATGGAAGGCTGAGTAAACCTTGAGCCTGGTGAGATTTGATCTGCCAAATTGCAGGTAGCCAGCAGTCAGCAGAAGTAGCCTGCAGTACTGCAATCTAACCACTGTGCCACCGCAACTTCATCTTACTTTCAGGTCCATTATTTTCTCTGTTCTGCCATCTTCTCAGACATACATCTGAAGGATAAAATATCCTTTCTTGTTCATATTTCTAATTTATATATAAGTTACCTTTATACATTCTAGACAATTCCTTTGGTGGCATATGCCAACAATACATCATTTTATAAACATTCTCTCTAAATTGATAATATAACATACATTTTAGTCCCTTCAGCTATGTGTTCTTCCATTGTTCCATTTGTATATTGTAATCAACAATTTTAATCCACTTAATCATGCTTTTTTTTTTAACTTGGTCTTCTATTTCAGATTTCAATAAAAGTGTACATTTTAGCAATATTCATCATTTGTACACAGTTCTGTTTCAAGCTCAGATTTAGATTGTCCAAAGCCAAAAATACTTTCTCTACTGTAAATCTTTCTAATTATTGTATATTAAAAAGACTACTGACCGATATATCCAACTGCCATCAGATCTTCTCTTGATTTTATTTTATATTCTCCTTGATAAAATTCTAATAGCGCACAATAAGTTTGCCATCTGTGTTTACTTAGCATTTTTCGTCTATAAAATGCTTATTGTACTGAAAGCCACAGCAGTGCTTTTGGGCACAGCTGCAGTTTATATCTATTCCATATTCTCAATAATATGATTTTTAAAATCTATTTTTACCTTAGTTTTATCACATCATACACATCCATGCCATCTGAATTTCTAGTCATGTTCTTGTAACTCCAAACATCTTCTGTTTCTCAGTAACACCCACTCTTTCATCCATATTAAACAAGCTGCAAAATATACTTTCAAATCAGGTAAAAACCTACTTCTCCTCTTTCTTATAACACCTTATATTTAACTCATATATTTTTCCCTGCCACATAAATTAATTACATATATGCTTGCACTGGCACGAAGCCGAAAGCACCAGCCTGAGGATGGTGAGTGGGACCTCGCTGAAATGTTGCCAAGATACTCTTAATCTTACACAGGAAAAGACCCAAACATACCTAGACCTACATATATATATATATATACATATACATATATGATTTCTTAAGTTTTCACGGGTACTTATATGTATGGTATTCAGCTTTGTTTGGGTATTTTCCCACATCATTATAGTTGTGCTTTTAAAGTTGTAGCAACGTTTCAGCAGAATCTCATCTGCCATCATCAGGCTTCCAGACGAACACAATACAGAAGCCTGATGATGGCAGATGAGATTCTGCTGAAATGTTGCTACAACTTTAAAAGCACAACTATAATGACATGGGAAAATACCCAAACAAAGCTGAATACCAAACATGTAAGTACCCGCGAAAACTTAAGAAAACATATACATGCATACATACATACATATATATCCTTCTACCATTATTTAAGTAGTGCATCAGTTGTCAAAATATGTATTGTCTGAAACAAAAATAACATTATAGCCAAGAAATTAATCTTAATCACATAAATTCTTTCCAGTAATAACAGTTGTATTTTCTCCCATATTAACATATCTTTTTAAAACTTCATTCTGTGTCTTAATATAATTACTTTGAAATAACATACAATTCATATTTGTCATAGTAACATCCAAGTATTTACCTTCTCAATCTTAAAATCCATTTTATTCCTCAATTCTGTTTGATCCTGCATTTTCATATTTTTATTAATATCTTCATCTTCTGTTTATTAATCTTAAAGCTTGCTATTCCATCAAATTCTTTTAATGTGCTCATTAATATTTCAGTTCCTTTTAAAGGATCTTTCAAAACCAGCACCGTCATTTTCTTCCATAATCTTCTTGTCTTGTTTTTTATCTCCAGTATTTCAAGGACGAAAATATACAGAAGAGGGGATATTTGGGTAGTCCTGTCTTGTTCCTTTTTGTATTTCACATGGATTTGCTAGATTTCCATTATCAAGAATTTGTGCTTTCAGTGAAGTATAGATAGATTTTACCCATTTTGTTCTTTTCTACATTCAGTGAAATGTAACCTCTGAAGATATGATGTCCCCTGTTTAAACCAAGCCCTTAGATAATTAGCAGGTCCAATTATATAAGCTGGGTCCCCTAAAGGTAAAGTTTCCCTGTCCAGTCATGCCAATTCTAGGACGCGATATTCATCTCTGTTTCTTGGCCAAAGGAGCCACCATTATCTGAAGACGTTATCCGTGGTCATGTGGCCAGCATGGCTATATGCCAAAGGTGCATAGAAAGCTGTTACCTTCCCATTGAAGTGGTACTTATTAACCTCCTTGTATTTGCATGCTTTCAAACTGCTAGATGGGCAGGAACTGGGCAGGGGTTGGCTGTAAAATTTTTAGCAACTGTTTCTCTGCCTGATTGCTGGGTGGACGTGGCCATGGTGGGTATGTAGCCTCCTGCACTAGGGGAGGGGGGGTTGTTTTTGCCCTCCCCGGGCTCCAGAAGCTTTCCTTGAGTCTCCAGGAGAGCAAAAATGGCCTCCCCTGAAATGGGTCCGTTAACCACTACATCAAGCTGGTTTTCTTGTCTTAGTTATTCATTATTTCTCGTCTTGGTTATTCTAATGTCAGGTATTATCAGTTAGTTCATTTGTCCATTAGACACCGAAGCTAAATTCTATATTATGATAGGTCTAGAACATGGGTCTCCAACCTTGGCAACTTTAAGACTTGTGGACTTCAACTCCCAAAGATCCTCAGTCAACAAAGCTGGCTGAGGAACTCTGGGAGTTGAAGTCTACAAGTTGCCAAGGTTGGAGACTCCTGGTCTAGAAGACCAAGTATTTGAAGTGGGAGAACACCAACCGTCACCTCTCAAACCCTTACAACAAATAAACACAGATTGTGTTTTTAATTTTTTTTTTTATCAGGAAAGGCCACCAAGAAGATGGAAGGCAGAAGCAAACCATCTGAGCTGCCCAAGTCCTCAAGCATTTGCCTTTTCTCCTCTCAGTGTGCAGAGATCTGTTCTTCAGGACGTGTGGAAATCAAGCTTTGAACAATCTAAGAGAGAAGCTCGTGCACTGCGGCATCTGGTAGAAAGGAACAGGAATTTCACAGCCCTGCAATTTTGGACTCTGGTTTTTAGAGACTAGTTTAAAAAACAAGGAGTATTCACCTCAAGATGGGGAGGGGGGAGGAACTGCCACCAGAAAAAGCTAGTAACAAAATCCAGTGTTCAGAATAAAGTAGGAAGCACCTTAAACCCCTGAATGTATGAAAATGTGTATTTAGTAACTATTTATCATGACCTATTTGGTCATCTTGTAACATATATTTTTACTGCTAATATTGAGACATGTTTTTAACGTGTAGATTAACACAAGAATGTAATAAAATGCATTCCTTTCCTGCTTTGTGCGCCTGTGGTTGTTTCTGTTAGATTTTACATTCAAGCTCATTTGCAAAAGATGTCAGACCAAATCTAGTGCTCTGACTTGGAACCAACATGCTTTCTATGTTTCTTGCATGTTTACAAGTAGTTTTTTTTTTTTGAAACAAATTTTTATTAATTTTAAAGATAAAACAACACATCATTAACCATTAAATACATAAACACATAAAACCTCTTAATATTATAAATCCTTACAAGTCAAACAAAACAATATTTTTATACAACATAATTCCAATTTATCCCATCCCCATATGGATACGCAAATATCTTTCATCAAATTTCTCATTATTTCTCTTTACTCCAATTCAATTTCATTTCTCTTCCATATTTATCCATTTTATAGTCATCATATTCTTTTCTTTCTGGCTTGTTTAAATTACTCTCATCTAACATTCCTCCAAGGTTTTATTGATTCTTTTTTTCCTTTTTTTTAATAAAAAACAAATTTTGTTAGTTTTATCATAAGCATAATACACAAACATACACACACAAAACATAGACAAAACTACAAGATCTTTTCTGAAGGTTGTCTGTTCCCGGGTTAAAACTCTTTACACAGACACAAATTCAAACATCATATTCAACCTAAGTCTCCTTCTATATCTTATTATCATTTTCTTTTTTATATATATAAAAACCATTTTTATCAGTTTTCTAAAAACAATACACACAAAATCAAGGCATAACAGCTTATAAATTCTTTTCTAAAAAAAAATAATAATGATAGACCAATAAAACATAACATTTCCAGATTATAATATCAATATTTCATATAATATTAACTTCATATCTTATCCCTACTTCTCTTTTCCATCCAAATTATTTATTAATTAAAAATTTTTTGCCTTTTATCAATATACAAAATAAAAAAAAAAGCATATATATCCTTCCATTATTACCATTTTCAACAACATTCTTTGTCTGTTCTATTTCCAAACATCCATTCATCTTTTTTCTTTTACTATACTTCTCCTGTACACCAGTTGGAGTTGCATCTATAACTCATTACCTAACTTAAAAATACTACATATAAATCTTTCTTGGGATTCTGTTTAAAAAATTCTAAAATTACATAATAAATTTTTTATTCTAAATATACATACATATAAAAACACACTCTTGAATACCCTCCAGAATCCCTCTTTTAATCTAAATTAAATTCACCCATTGTCTCTAAATAAACTTTTTTTCTTTAAATCTTGCTTCCCCCCATTAAGGCTTCTCCTCCCCCCTTTTCTCTCTTGCTTATTCTTCTCCTTGCCCTTTCTACCCCTTTGCTTTTTCTCTTCGCTTTTCTTGCTCCTTTTCCTTTGCTTTCTAACCTTGCCTCCATCTCTTCGCTCATTTTTCTCTCTTTTGGTTGTTTTTATAATTCTTAAAAACCCCTTTTTCTTATCCTTTTTCTCCTTCTCTCCGGAAGGAACCCATTGTTCATCAAAGATGGCTTCTTCTTCCTCTTCTTCCTTGTCCCAGTCCTTCTGCTGCGTAATCAACTTTTCAAAGGAACATAACGCCATTTCTAAGAATTGGAACAAAGCGCCCAAAGTATCTTCTTTTTTATATTTTTGATATTCAATCTCTAGTTCATCCACAGACAATTCCATTATGAAAAGGGAAACTTTTTCCAAAACAACCACAAGTATTTTTAATCCAAGACAATCAAAAGCAATTAAAAAAAGAAAAAAAGAAAAAAGTTCCAAAAGTTAATACTTTTCTTCCTTCTTCTCTTTCTCTTTCTAAATTAATTTTTAATCAAAGAGGTCCAATTACCATATATCTTCTTTTGGGATCCACCAAGACGTTCTAGACAGTCTCCTCCTTTTTCAGTTTCTGCTCCAATTTTTCTTTCTCCCTTCCCACTTGCAATAACAATTTTAAATAATCAAAAATCCATACCTCCAGCAGAGATTTTCCAATTTCTTAAGTTTTTCAATGTCCAAAAATCCCTTTGTCTCTTAGCTTAATTTTCAAAGCAATCCATTTTCAGTGTCTAATACATCCAAATATTTCTGCTTTTTCCGTGGGATGGGAGAGTAAAAAAAAATAAAAAAAAAAAAAGTTCCCTTTGACAGCTTCTCCGCCGCTTTCGATCTTCTTAGGGATACAATGTATCCTCCAGCAACAAGCAGCTCAATTCCAGGAGATTTAAAAGTTGTTACTTGACCCGGCTCAGACAGAACTTTCACTTTTCACACTTCCTCCAGCACAGTTCTTACCCGGTTGCTGATTTCTTCGTGGCGGCCATTGCTGACCGCCGCTCCACCGCCTTGGGAAAAAGGGGTTTTTCCGGAGAAGGGGGGGGTCTGCGATGCCCCCACCTCCCTAACCGGCTCCCCTCTATCTTCAGCTGTCCCTACAGGGCAGCCTTAACCCCCTGACCCATCTGGATCGGGGGTACCTCGACAGCTAGCCAGCAGGAATCGCGAGCTGTCGCGAATTCCTGCTGCCCCGAAGCCACGCAAACCGGAAGTTTCATGTTTACAAGTAGTTGAAGTAATGAACTGGTCTGCTCAAAAGAATGGGCAGTGATGTGTATATTTTTTTTTTGTGTGTGTGTATGTGTGTGTGTTTGTGATATCCCAAAGGAAATACCTTACATGAAATAAATGCTTATCAGAAACCTGTGGAAGGAAGGACTACAGCTAGTCCTTGACTTATGACCATTTAGTGATTGTCCAAAGGTACAATAGCATTGAAAAAAGTAACTTATGACCATTTTTCACAGTTACGATCATTGCAGCATCTCCATGGTCACATGATCAAAATTCAGATGCTTGGCAACTGACTCATACATGTGATGATTGCAGTGTCCAAGGGGTCATGGGATCACCTTTTGCAACCTTCTGACAAGCAAAGTCAATGGGGAAGCCGCATTCACTTAACAACCGTGAGACTAACTTAATAACTACAGTGATTCACTAAAGAAATGTGGCAAGAAAGCAGTGGTGGTATTCTACCAGTTCAGCCGAATCAGTAGCTCCGAGAACCATCTGTGAGTGAATCGGTTTGCTTCGACAATCAGTTGCTGGCCCTTCCCACCCACCCAGGCTCTATACTGACCTTTATTTCCTGCTTTTAAAGCTCAGCTGCTTGGTGCGGCACGGTGGATTGCCATGTGTCAGCTGTTGAAGACACAGGGAGAGTGCAGGATTGCAGAAGGTCAGTATCAAACCCTTTGCGCGCATGCCAAATACATGTTTGGCATGTGCCCACAAAGCCATGCCCACAGAACCAGTGGTAAAAAAAGTTGAATCCCACCACTGCAAGAAAGGTTGTAAAATGGGACAAAACTCAGATAACAACAATTGTTTTACACCTGTTTCACTTAGCAACAGAAATGTTGGGCTCAGTTGTGCTCGTAATTTGAGGACTGCCCATACAGAGCCCTGGCAAGAACAAAAGAAAGGTACATAGCAAAGAAATCTTAGAATATCTCACTCAAGTGTCATATGATGGAACTTGGATTTTCCTTACTCTCCATTTCTATCATTCTTCAATCTCCACGGCTTTTTTTTTTTTTTGAAAACAATTTTATTAGTTTTTAAAGATGAACAAAACAAACAAAACATAAAAACATCCAGCTTTCTTTCATAAATATACAAACAGTGTGTCGGTTGGTTTAACAGTTTTTGTGCATTCATTTCGTAGTCTCAATTACAGTTACATTACATAATAACTCATTATCAAACAACAATTATATAACCTGATATCATAATTAAACAATCATTTGACTACAATTTTATTAATTCATGCTTTAACGAGATAACTATAGTTTACTTAGTTTATTTTATGACCAATCATAAAGTCATACCAAGTCTATCTTAATAAAATTTTATAAAGATACTATCAAAGAAAGAAAAAAAAGGTTTAAAATGAAAATTAAAAAGGAGTGTTGTGTATGTACCATAGTTAATAAAGTATGAGCTTGAGGTAAAGTGCAGGGTTCTGGCCCTGCACTTCTGATTGGCTGTTAGGCGGCCAGATCGGATTGGTTAGTTCTTAGGAATCCGATTGGCCCTTAACAGAGGATTATTATTGGTTTAAAGAGCTAGCGTTCATAGCTCGCTATTGGACAATTCTCACAAAGGTTGCCTATATAAGGCAGAGTTCACTGTTATTGTTTTGAGAAGTCACTATGCAATAAAGAGCTGAAAGTTCACATTCAAAGACTGTCTCCATTTACTCCAACCCATGTCTAAGTACTTAACACTGGCGACGAGGATGGGATTTGGAGACGTCTGAACCTAAGAAGCCAGGAAGCAATACCGAACACGTGATGATGGCCACAACTTCCGAGGCAGTGATTAAGATCCGAAATAGACTCTTTGCAACCCACGGATTGCCTGATGTCCTGGTGTCCGATAACGGGCCACAGTTCACGGCATTAATGTTCGAGCAGTACCTCGCTGACCGCGGCATCCGCTCACCTCGCCTGCGCACCCTGCGACCAATGGCCGAGTGGAACGCATGGTCCAATTTGTTAAAAAGACTTTGCAAAAAATGGACTATGACAATATCGATGACAAAGTCAACCAAATTCTCTTTTTGCAACACATAACTCCACATAGCGTCACCGGCAGAACTTCCGCCGAACTACTGATGGGACGAAGACTCCGTTCCCACCTCGACCGGTTGCACCCTGCTTACGAACCCAAAAAGCCAATAGGATCCAGTGGCCACTATCGTACTTTCCAGGTAGGAGACTGCGTTTACGCACGAAACTTATCAGGCAATCCGTTATGGATAGAGGCAACGGTAGTGCAAGTGACCAGCCCAAATCCTTCGTAGTGAAATGCTGTGACAATAGACTGTGGAAACGGCATATCGAACAATTACGGTCACGACTCACAACGGCCAGTCAACAACTCCCCCATCACCAAACCAAGGGGGGGGAGGTACAGAAGAAGATGACGTTCCAGGGAACCTGCTCGAAGGGAGTGACGAATCAAGTGAGACTCAGGAAATGGAGCAGGAAGGAGAATTGTTTGCACTGCAAGAAATTGCACCGGTGCAAGAAGCAGAGACACTGCCAAACAACAATCTACCTCAACAGGATTGCAATCAACCAGTCCAACGAAAATACGAAAGACTTAAAAGACAACCGTCCTATTTAAAGGACTATATAACTACACGTAATTAAGCCAGGGGGAAGGGGTGTTATGTATGTACCATAGTTAATTAAGTATGAGCTTGAGGTAAAATGCAGGGTTCTGGCCCTGCACTTCTGATTGGCTGTTAGGCGGCCAGATCGGATTGGTTAGTTCTTAGGAATCCAATTGGCCCTTAACAGAGGATTATTATTGGTTTAAAGAGCTATTGTTCATAGCTCGCTATTGGACAATTCTCACAAAGGTTGCCTATATAAGGCAGAGTTCACTGTTATTGTTTTGAGAAGTCACTATGCAATAAAGAGCTGAAAGTTCACATTCAAAGACTGTCTCCATTTACTCCAACCCATGTCCAAGTACTTAACAAGGAGGAATTTAAATTGCAAGCCTTTGCGGATGACTTGGTTTTCATTCTGGAAGATCCTCTAGAGACAGCTTTAAAATTATTGGAAAAGATAGAGAAGTATGGTGAGATGGCTGGTCTGAAAATAAATAAAGATAAAACCAAGATTCTGACAAAGAACATGTTATTAAGGCAAAGAGAAGAACTGGCAGACTTATTGAAAATCCAAGTTACGAACAAGGTTAAGAAAGGATACATTTGACATCAAGATGTACTACATTGAAAGAGAATAACTATATTAAGCTTAAGCAGCAGATAGCATCTGATTTGAAGAAATGGGAAAATCTACAATTGTCATTGATAGGTAGAATTTCAACAATCAAGATGAATATTTTACCTAGAATTTTATATTTGTTCCAAACAATACCAATTAGGCTTGGCAAAGATTATTTTGAAGAATTAAATAAAATTGTGTTGAAGTATATATGGCAAGGTAAGAAGGCGAGAATAAAATTAAAACTTTTACAAGACGCTAGAACTAGAGGAGGATTTGGCCTTCCTAATTGGGAATTATATTACCAAGCTGCAAATTTAATGTGGGTCAAAGAATGGATAACATTAAGAAAGTCTAGATTGTTGACATTAGAAGGACATGATTTATTATTGGGCTGGCATGCTTTTCTGTGGTATAAGGGAACTAAATCGCAGGGTTATTTTAGAAGACATTATATATGGGAGTCTTTATGGTTGAACTGGGAGAAAATTAAGAGACAATGCTATTTGAAAATCCCAGTTTGGTTATCAACTATTGAAGCTTTTTCTTATCCTATAACATATAAGAAGGAACAAACAGTTAGATATGGGGAAATATTGGATGAATAGGGTGAACTTAAAACGATGCAAAATCTAGAAGAACAAGGTATAAAGATGAATTGGTTTTCATATGCACAAATACAATCAAGGTATCTTAAAGATTCTAAAACAGAGGGATTTTATGATAAATTGACTGACCTAGATAGGATTTTGACAGGTACTGATGAAAAAGTGATTAAAAAATTATATAGTTATTTGCTGGAAATTAAATGAAGAACGAGTTAAAGAAACAATGATTGCTTGGGGGGAGAATTTTGGATATGGGATTGATTTAGAGAAATGGCAAAAATTGTGGTCTCAAAATTATAAAATGACAATGTCAACAGCATATAAAGAAAATTTGTATAAGATGTTTTACAGGTGGCACTTTCCCCCGACAAGAATAGCAAGAATGTTCAAGAATAAATCTGAAAAGTGCTGGAAATGTCATCAGATACCTGGCTCACATTATCATATGTGGTAGACTTGTGGGGACGCTAGTAAAATATTGGACTAGAATCCGCATATGGTTGGAAAAAATGACAAAGAAACATAGATTTGAAGCCAGAGATTTTTTTATTGGGAATCTTACCTGATACATATAATAAAAACTTGAAGTATTTGATTGTAAGTGTATTAACAGCGGCTAGGATTGTATTTGCTAAAAATTGGAAGAGTGAGAAAATACCATCAGAGGAAGAAATTATTAAGAAAATATTGGAATGTGCTGAAATGAGTAGATTGACATTTGAAATTAGACAACAAGAAGATAAACAATTCTATGAAGTTTGGGACCTTTTTTATCAATGGCTACATAATAAAACATAATAATACGTATTTCAAATCTTTATTATATGTATCAGGTAAGATTCCCAATAAAAAGATCTCTGGTTTCAAATCTATGTGTTTCTTTGTCATTTTTTCCAACCACATGCAAATTTTAGTCCAGTATTTTCTAGCATCCTCGCAAGTCCACCACATATGGTAATATGAGCCAGGTATCTGATGACATTTCCAATCTCCACGGCTTTTATGGTGTCGGGAGATTACAAAATGTGTGAAATCTAATATATTTGCAAGGCATCAGATCATGTATAGCCTCAGTAAAGGAACAAAACGCCTGCAACTATCCATAGCTTAGGCTGCTGGACCTATCACCACTATCAGACATGGAGATACTGCAATCTCTGCGGCAGAATCTAACACACCCAAATACACACACACACAAGGAAAACTTTAACGAACTCAATTCTGAAAGGTTTTTTTTATTTTAAAAAATCCCCTCGCTAGAAATAAAACTGCTAATGATACATACTATAGGTCAGTGGTGGCTTTCCTTTTTGGGCTCCTGTGCCAAAACTTGTGCTCGCACTTGTGTGCCAGCACCCAGAAGGCAATACACGCCCCCCATGCCCCCTGCGTATGTGCGCGCAATCCCCCCACGCTCCTGTACCGCGCCTCAGAGCTGATTTTTCAGCTGGTTTGAGGTCTTTTTCAGCCTCCCAGAGGCTTGAGGATAGCTTCTGCAGCCTTTGCAGGCCAAATAATAGGTGGAAGTGACAAAATGGGCCTATTATTTGGCTTGCAGAGGCTGCAGAAGAATCAGCTGTTAGGCGCACGCATGCGCAGTGAGGTAAGTTTGCCTGCAGCTCATGTACCGGCATAAATGGCTCTGTGTGTCACCTGTGGCATGTATGCCATAGATTCGCCATCAGGGCTGTAGGTAGATGTGCATGTGCGTGCCTCCTAGCTGATTTTCAGCTCATTTGAGGCCGTTTTTGCCCTCCTGGAGGCTTGAGGGAAGCCTCTGCAGCCTCGGGAGGCCGAAAAACAGGCCTTCCATAAATACCGGAAGTGCCCACTTTCAACCTCTGGCAGGCCTCCGGAGCTTGGGGGAGGCCGTTTTCATCCTCCCGGAGGCTCAATGGAGGCTGAAAACGGGCCCGTTTCAGCACTTCCGGTATTTCCGGAAGGCCCATTTTTCGGCCTCCTGAGGATGCAGAGGTTTCCCTCAAACCTTCGGGAGGGCGAAAACAGCCTCAAATGGGCCAAAAATCATCTGGGAGGTGTGTGCATGCACAGTGCAGGTAAGTTTGGCTGGGGCTCGCATACCCACACAAATGGCTCTGCATGCCACCTGTGGCATGGATGCCATAAGTTCGCCATCACGGCTCTAAAGTGTCTTTCTGTGTATTGCATTCCTGCTGACCATGCATTTTGTCCACGAACAAGCAGCTCCTCACTCACACGGAAAGGCAGAATACTTGCTACTGGTCACTCTCATTGGAAAGCCCCCAGAGAAGGAATAGGGGTGGGGGCATTTCTGCTGCATCTCTCTACATTGCCAACTTTTTCAGCATCAGCAGTTTTAGTTAAAACTTGGCAGCTTGAGATTCCCTGACATAGAAAATGGATGTAAGATACATTAGCATTTGGCACTCATGTGCTGACATAAAAATAAATATCCTGGTTTGCCCATTACCCACTTTCAAAACCAGGAACATTAGAAGCTATGTCACAGAAAGAAGTGCCAAAGTCCAAAACATTAGGAATACCTCTCCATTACTTTCCCCAAGCACCAGCACCTTTACAATGCTACTGTATTTACAAGGTATGGCAATGCCATCTTACTTAATTCACCAAGATCTGTTCCTAGTCAAGTCAATGCAGAATTTTGGGAGTCCCCTTGCCAATACAAGACATTCAGTAATTGCTTGTTCATTTTAAAGAGAGCCTACTCTCTTACCACAGCAGCTTCCATCTTTGGCAACAGAGCAAGGAAGAAGGTGACATTGTTCATTTCTATCCTTAAAGTGACCTGCTGGATTTCTTAGTTCTAAAATACTTTTTCTCTTTAACGTCTTTGGTTAATAAGATGGATTTGTCCCTTAGCCATGGTGGTGCAGTGGTATTGCAGACTAATTCTGTTTATTGCCAGCAGTTCGATCCTGACCAGCTCAACATTGACTTAGCCTTCCATCCTTTCGAGGTAGATAAAATGAGGATACAGATTGTCTGGGACAACAGGCTGACTCAGTAAAATGCTTAGAGAGGGATATAAAGCACTATGAAATGGTATGTGCAATTGCTGTTAGCCCTGAAAACAGGACTTGATTTCTGCAATGGAGATTCTGCTACAATCTCCAAAATTGGCCACTGTTGGGTGCTATATAGCGACACACCTGAAATTATATACAAGAAATTCCATCCTAAATGCCACAAGAGTTTCTCTAAGTATGCTTGGTGTTGTGTATGCATAAAGATTTAATAAAGTGTGAGCTTGGAGTTAAGTGCAGGGTTCTAGCCCTGCACTTCCGATTGGCCGTTAAGCAGCCGGACCGGATTGGCGCATCCCGGGGAATCCGACTGGCCCTTAAACAGAGAGTTCTATTGGTTATGAAAGCTAGCGCTCCTAGCTCATTATTGGTTAAAAGTTACAGGGTTTGCCTATATAAGGCGGGTTTAACTGCTATTGAGTGAGAAGTCACAATGTAAATAAAGAGCTGAAGTTCACCGTTCAGAGGCTTGTCTCCATTGTTTCTCGCCCATGTTCAAAATATAACACTGGCAATGAGGATAGGATTTGGAGATATCTGAACCAACGAAACTTCGAAGAACACCAAGCACGTGACAGACGACGCCAACAACGGAACCATGTCTGGTGGCATCGTACCACCCGCTCCGTTCGATCCAGCAAAGGAAGACTGGGAGTCTTACATGAATCGATTCCAAATGTTCTTAGAGACGAACAACTTAAAGGACGCCACAGCCGGGAAGAAACGGGCGGTGTTCCTAACGCATTGCGGTCCAACCGTATTTAAGATGGCGAAAGCACTAGCCAAACCCCAAGAAGTGAAGGCCATGGATTGGGACGACCTCGAACCTATCCTACGAGACCATTACGCCCCGACCGTGCCTACGCTCGTGAGACGCCACGAGTTTTATCAGAGGAGCCAGCGGAAGGGAGAAAGCGTGGCCGACTTCATAGCAGACCTCCGAAATTTGGGAGGCCTCTGCGGATTCGCCGATTTAGAAGAAGCACTAAGAGATCGCACAGTTCTGGGACTAGATGCACCAGGCGTCCAAAGCAAGCTGATGGCGAAAGGCGACATCAGCCTTGCTGACGCCATCGCCGATGCTACTGCAGCAGAAGAAACCAGGAAGTCGGCTGCACAACTACGCCGAAACTGCGCTCCGGTACCACCACCGGCCAGCGACATCTCACCTAGTTCAGAAGGGCAGCTTGCGACAATGCACCATGAGGACCTCTCTTCATCATCAGACAGCGATGAAGAAGGGGTCCATCGACTGCGGTCCGACTGGGACCATCACCCGAAGCCCTTACGCCCTTGCGCTGGCTGCGGAGCCAAGCATGCCAGGTCCAAATACAAATTCCGCGACGCACTCTGCCATGAGTGCGGGAAACGAGGCCACATCGGATGGGTCTGCCGCAGCTTGCCAGGACCCAGCCAGACCTCAAAAGGGGCTAACTATCGACAATTTACAAGAAAACGTCCTGTACGGCGAGAGCCAGTAAACCACTCCTACGGAAATCGAGCTTTGCAGAGAGAAGAGGCTCACCATACTATCACTATTGGTCACGCCTCAGCCTTGGACAATAAGAAAATCCGAGTCACGGTAGCCATCGAGAACCAGCCTTGCCACATGGAGGTAGATTCGGGATCGTCCCTCTTGATGGTGTCCTGGAAGACACTCAAGCAACTCATCCCCACAATTCAACGCCAAGATCTCCGCTCCCAACGCCTCATCCTCAAGGACTACCAAGGGAATCGAATCCCCGTCGTCAGTTCCTGCCGAGTCCAAGTCTCCTTCAAGAAGCACACAGCATACTTACCTTTAATGGTCATCGATAGAGATAGGCCTAGCCTACTGGGCCTCCAATGGTTTGCACCACTCGGCATTGAAGTGGCCGGCATAAATCGAGTCAGCGGTGGTGACTGGGAAGAAGACCTTATCTATGAGTTCAGGGACGTCTTCACGAACAGCTTAGGCGAGTACAAGGGGACCCCGATTTCATTCAGTCTAGATCCAAAAATAGCTCCCATCCGTCTAAAGCCCCGTCAAGTTCCATTTGCCTTAAAATCGAAAATCGACGAACAACTCGACAAACTGATAGCTCAGGGGGTGTTAGAGCCCATCGATCACTCCCCTTGGGAAACCCCAATTGTAACACCCATTAAGCCAGACGGGTCAATCCGAATTTGTGGGGACTACCGGGCCACTTTGAACCACGCCCTGCAGCAGAACGCGTATCCACTTCCGGTGGTGCAGCATCTCCTCCATTCCCTGGGGGGGCAGGAAAGTCTTCGCTAAATTAGATTTAGCTCAGGCATATCAGCAATTACCAGTAGATGAAAAAATGGCACAGGCCCAAACTATTGTGATGCACTGAGGTGCCTTTAAATGTACCCGGCTGCAATTCGGAGTTAGTGTAGCCCCAGGGATTTTTCAGAGCCTTATGGAAAGGTTATTGCAAGGAATTAAGGGCGTGGTCCCCTATTTTGACGATGTATTAATTGCAGCCCCTACAAAAAAAATCTTACAGGACTGGGTAAAATTAGTCCTAAAAAAATTCCAAGAGGCCGGTCTTAAGGTTAAAAAAAACAAATGTAAATTGTGTACTGACAGTGTTGAGTTTTTAGGGTACCTGATTGATAGCCAGGGCATTCACCCTACCGAAAGTAAACTAAAAGCGATAAAAAACACTCCCAGGCCACGAAACAAGGCTGATCTCCAGGCGTTCCTAGGCCTCATCAATTTTTATAATGTATTTTTGCCGCACAAAGCAACGGTCGCTGAACCGTTACACCGGTTATTAGATAAAAAAGCAAATTGGCTATGGGGTTACCGTGAAGAACAGGCGTTCCGAAATGTTAAAAAACTGCTCACTTCTGACTCTGTACTCATGCAGTATAACAAGACTTTGCCGTTAGTTATAACATGTGATGCATCGCCTTTCGGGGTAGGCGCCATTTTGAGCCACGTACTGCCTAATGGGAACGAAGCCCCGTTGCATATTTTTCAAAGACTCTTTCAAAAACTGAGCGAAACTATGGACAAATCGATAAAGAAGCCCTCGCAATTGTCTCAGCTGTGAAAAGATTCCACAAATACGTGTATGGCCGGGCTTTTACTATTGTGACTGACCACAAACCATTATTGGGGATAATAGTTGGAGATAAGCCGACTCCCTGCATATTATCCCCTAGGATGACCCGATGGTCAGAATTCTTAGCTGCTTATAACTATCGGCTGCAATACCGCCCGGGGAAGGCCATTCCCCACGCCGACACATTGAGCCGAGCACTGCTTCCAGAGACTCTCGACGATCCTGCACCAACAGTAACCACGTTGCAAATCGAGGCACTCAACTCGCCGCCACTAACCGCCCGAGATATCGTGAGAGAAACCAAACGCGACCACACCCTAGCATGAGTCCTAAGCTGGGTAGAATGTGAATGGCCATTGGACCAGTTATCAGATGACTTCACACCATTCAAGACTCGACAGACCGAGCTCTTCTCCCAGAAAGGCTGTGTCATCTGGGGTGATAGAGTCGTTATCCCAGAACGACTCCAGAAAGCGCTGCTGAGAACCTTGCACGATGGCCACCCTGGCATCATGCGAATGAAAGCCCTTGCGTGATGCTACGCATGGTGGCCGGGCATTGACAAGCAAATCGAACAGTGGGTTAAAGCTTGTCCCAAATGCCAAGAAGTCAGCAAACCTTACAGAAGGTAGACTACAACAACATTGACAAGGTCAATCGAATCCTTTTTTTGCAACACATCACCCCACACAGCGTCACTAACAAAACTCCTGCCGAACTGCTAATGGGACGAAAGCTCCGCTCCCACCTCGACCGGTTGAACCCAGCTTATGAACCGGAGAAACCACTAGGATCCAGCGGCCACTGTCGTACCTTCCAGGTAGGAGACTTGGTATATGCTAAAAACCTATCGGGTGACCCGTTGTGGTTGGAAGTGACAGTAGTATGTGTAACCAGCCCCAGATCCTACCTTGTACAATGCCTTGACGATAAACTTTGGAAACGTCATATCGATCAATTACGATTGCGGCTTCCAGCGGCCAGTCCGCAACTTCCCTATGACCAAACTGGGGGGGGGGGGAGGTACAGAAGAAGATGAATTCCTAGAGAACCCGTTCGAAGTAAACGACGGCTTGTAGCGGAGTCAGGAAGCGGAGTCAGGAAGCGGAGCCGGAGGGAGAAACGGTTGCACCCCAGGGAATTGCAGAGAATGTGGGCAACGATGTAGAAGTGAACTCTGAACCAGAAACAGCCCCACTGCCAAACAACGATCTACCTCAGCGTGATTGCATCCAGCTGATACAACGGAAATCAAAGAGACTAATAAGACAACCGTCCTACCTAAGGGACTATGTAACTGCGCTCTGCAAATAAGAAGCCAGGGGGAAGGGGTGTTGTGTATGCATAAATATTTAATAAAGTGTGAGCTTAGAGTTAAGTGCAGGGTTCTGGCCCTGCACTTCTGATTGGCTGTTAAGCGGCCGGAACGGATTGGACCATCCCGGGGAATCCGATTGGCCCTTAACAGAGAGTTCCTATTGGTTATAAGAGCTAGCGCTCCTAGCTCGTTATTGGTTAAAAGTTACAGGGTTTGCCTATATAAGGCGGGTTTAACTACTATTGAGTGAGAAGTCACAATGTAAATAAAGAGCTGAAGTTCACCATTCAGAGGCTTGTCTCCATTCTTTCTCGCCCATGCTCAAAATATAACACTTGGTTTGTTTAAAGTTAAACTCTGACTCAGTTACAATAATAATAGGTACCCCATTGGAAAATCTGAAATAACCATAAGATATAAAACACAATGGAGAAATAGATCTTATAGTAATATATACTAATAATCACCACTGACTTGATGGTATATAATCAAAGTTAAATTTCACCAGTGTTATGTCCGCGTGGAAGGAAGCCAGGAGTCGGTGACTTTGTATCAAGCTCTTTATTGAAGTCAGGAACCGAACTGGCTCTTAGGAAAACTTCGTGGCTTTTTATTTCCAAGCCGCGGCGGCTGCGGCCAATAGCACCGCTTTGAATCTCCCACGATTCGAATTGACCAATTGCGGGAGATTCTCAACGAGCCAATCGGCGCAGCTCGCCTAGCCAATCCGATCGCCCCGCGCTTTGGCCAATCAAGGTCTGTGTGTGAGTCCGTAATTGTAGGCAGCCAGGAATTCGGACCATTTTGTTATTCGGGGAGACAGAATGTTCGGGGTGGCCCTGTTCCCTGCAAGGATTCCCAGCAGCGGTTTGTGGTCGGTGATGATGGTAAACATCCGGCCGTAGAGGTACTCGTGAAACCTTTTTACTGCGGCGACAATAGCCAAAGCCTCTTTGTCCAGCTGGCTGTAGTTCCACTCCAGTTTGGTGAGGGTCCTTGAAAAAAACGTGATGGGTGCTTCTTTTCCATCGGGGAGAGTGTGGCTGAGGACAGCGCCGACGCCGAAGGGTGATGCGTCGCATGTGATGGCTAGTGGTAGGGTCTCGTTGTACTGGATGAGGACGGCATCCGAAGTGAGCAGGTCCTTGGTTTTTCTGAAGGCGGCTTCCTCGCGTTTCTCCCAAGTCCAGGTAGCCGCCTTGTCCAAAAGCCTATGCAAAGGCTCCGCCGCGGTTGCCTTTTGGGGCAGGAAGACATTATAAAAGTTAAGTAGCCCCAGAAAGGCCTGCAGTTCTATTTTTGACTTGGGCGTGGGGGCTTCCTTGATGGCTTTAATTTTCTTGTTGGTGGGGTGAATGCCGTGTCGGTCTAGGAGATATCCTAGGAATTCGACCCGCTCTGGCATTTTTCCCTCTTCACTTTAAGCCCGGTTTCTTTGAAGCTCGTTAGCACCTCCCTTAGGCGAGTCTCTAGTTCGGCCTGGTTGGTTGCCGATACTAGTACATCGTTGAAGTATGGGACCCCCCCCCCCTTTTTTTTGAAAAAGATTTTATTAATTTTCTACAAACAAACAAGACAAACAAAACATAAAAACATCAACTCTTATATGTACATCCAGTGTGTCAGTTGGTTCATCATTTTTGTGCATTCATTCTGTAGTCTCAATTACAATTATGTTACATAACAACTCATATTGTCAATCCAAACTTATATATCCTAATATCACTAAAAAAAAAAAGTTTTTGACTATATTTTTAATCATTCATGCTTTATGAGCTAACAATACTTTAAACCAGTTTACTCTATAACAAATCATATAATCATATCAAATCAATCCTAAAAAACCCTTTATAAATATAATGTCGAATAACAAGATAATAGCAAAATAGCAAAATAAAGATATTCCTTACTGTCTAGCATTCTAAATATTCTATTATCGTATTTTATCATCTAACCATTGATAAAAAAGATCCCAAATTTCATAAAATTGTTACTCCTCTTGCTCTCTAATTTCAAATGTCAATCTACTCATCTCAGCACATTCCAATATTTTCTTCATAATTTCTTCCTGTAATGGTATTTTCTCATTCTTCCAATTTTTAGCAAATACAATCCTAGCCGCTGTTAACACATTTACAATCAGGTACTTCAAATCTTTACTATATATATCAGGTAAAATTCCCAATAAGAAGATCTCCGGTTTCAAGTCTATGTGTTTGTCATTTTTTCCAACCACATGCGAATTATAGTCCAATATTTTCTAGCGTCCTCACAAGTCCATCACATATGGTAATACGAGCCAGGTATCTGATGACATTTCCAGCATTTTTCAGATTTGTTCTTAAACATTCTTGCTATTCTTGTCGGGGGAAAGTGCCACCTGTAAAACATCTCATACAAATTTTCTTTATATGCTGTTGACATTGTCATTTTATAATTTTGAGACCACAATTTCTGCCATTTCTCTAGATCAATCCCATGTCCAAAATTCTTCCCCCAAACAATCATAGTTTCTTTGACTTGTTCTTCCTCTAATTTCATTCCCAGTAAATAACCATATAATTTTTTAATCACCTTCTCATCAGTATCCATCAAGATCTTATCTAAATCAGTCTGCTTATCATAGAATCCCTCTGTTTTAGAATCTTCATCATACCTTGAATGTATTTGCGCATATGAAAACCAATTCATCCTTATACCTTGTTCCTCTAAGTTTTGGATCGATTTAAATTCACCCTTTTCATCCAAAAGTTCCCCATATCTAACTGTTTGTTCCTTCTTATAAATTATAGGATAGGAAAATGCTTCAATAGTCGATAACCAAACTGGAATTTTCAAATAACATTGTCTTTTTATCTTCTCCCAGCTAAACCACAAATATAATGTCTTCTAAAATAACCCTGTGTTTTAGTTCCCTTATACCATAAAAAAGCATGCCAGCCCAACAGCAAATCATGCCCTTCTAATGTCAACAACCTATGCTTTCTTAATGTTATCCATTCTTTGACCCACATCAAATTTGCAGCTTGATAATACAATTCCCAATTAGCTAGGCCAAAACCTCCTCTAATTCTAGCGTCTTGCAAAAGCTTTAGCTTTATTCTCGCTTTTTTACCTTGCCATATAAACTTCAACATGATTTTATTTAAATCTTCAAAATAGTCTTTTCCAAGCCTAATTGGTATTGTTTGGAACAAATATAAAATTCTAGGTAAAATATTCATCTTGATTGTTGAAATTCTCCCTATTAATGACAATTGCAAGTTTTCCCACTTCTTCAAATCTGTAGCTACCCCCTTGATGCTCTGTAAGAGTCTTTCCATGAGGCTCTGGAAAATTCCCGGTGCCACGCTGACTCCAAATTGGATCTAATCCAAGTTGCATCTAAAGTTCCCCGGTGGGTGACTATGGTTTGTGCCTCTGCAGTTTCCTCGTCGACCGGCAGTTGCTAGTATGCTTGGGCCAGGTTGAGTTTCGCAAAAACTTTGCCCCCTCCCAGTGAGTGTAGGAGATGCTGCACTACTGGGACGGGGTAAGCGCTTTGCTGCAAGGTGCCATTTAGGGTGGCCTTATAGTCCCCGCAGATTCTCACTGACCCATCAGGCTTAATTGGGGTGACTATGGGGGTCTCCCACCGGGCGTGGTCTATGAGTTGTAATACCCCTTGCTTGACGAGCTTGTCAATTTGCTCGTCTATCTTCGGTTTGAGTGCGAACGGTACCCGCCTTGGTTTTAAGCATTTCGGGGGAACGTTGGGGTCTAGGCTGAAGGATATAGGGGGCCCTCGGTACTTGCCTAGGGTGCCGTTGAACACTTCCTGGAAATCCCGGGCCAGTTGCTGCTCCCAGTCGGCTTCAGCGATGTGGTCGATGCCCGTGACTGCGATGCCTAGCGGTGCGAACCATTGAAGTCCCAGTAGGCTAGGTCGGTCTCGATCGACGATGGTTAAAGGAAGTCTTTCGGCGTGTCCCTTGTAGGTCACTGTAAACTGTCCTGTTCCGACTACAGGGATGCAGTTTCCCTGATAGTCCTTGAGGATTAGTTTCTGGTTTTCTAGTTGCCTTCTCTGGATGGTAGGCACCAAGCGTTTAATTTCTTGCCAGGCTACCATTGAGAGGTAGGACCCGGAGTCCACCTCCATTTTACAGGGTTTGCCTTTGATGCCTACCTCCACGTAGACCTTTCTGGCGTCTGTGGTTGTTGCGTGGCCGATGGTGACCGTCTGATGTGTCTCTTCTCTCCGCCTGGCCTCGCCGCTTCGTTGGGCTCGTCCGTTTTGCTCCCAGTGGTTGTCTGTTGGCCGGTCTCTGGTCTTGGGGGGTGTGCTCTCTTGTCTCCGCTCTCTCGCGTCCCATCGCCTGGGGCTGTGGGTCTTCTTGAGGTGGCAAACGCGTGCGATGTGGCCCTTCTTGTCGCAGTGCCGGCAAATGGAGTCGAAGAACCGGCATTTGGATGTGGGGTGGTCACCTCTGCAACCAGCACACGCGGTCCTCGACTTATGACTCTGCCGGCTGTGCTGGTCGCGGCCTGCCTGGAGACAGTGGATGTCTTCCTCCTCGTCTGACGTGCCCGAGGTGGAGTGGACTTTGCCCTGGTGGGTGGTAGTTTCAGGTTGGGCCTTGGTCGACCTTGCAGGGTTGTTGTTTGCGGTGCGGTCCCCGGCGTTTGGTCTCCGCATGCAGTCTGCTGATTGTCGGGTTACTTCGGCGGCCGCAGCTTTGGAGATGGCGTCGGCGAAAGCAATGTTGCCCTTAGCCATCAACCGACTTTGGAGAATGGGGTCCCAAAGGCCCAGTACGATTCGGTCCCGAAGGGCCTCGTTCATGTTGGAGAACTCGCATAGTCCTCCCAGGTGCTGCAGCTCTGCAACGAAATCACTGAGACTCTCGCCCGACCACTGGTCCCGCCGATAAAATTCATGCTGTCGGATGAGGATGGGTACGGCTGGAGCGTAGTGTTTCCGGAGCAATGGTTCGAGGTCTGCCCAATCCTTCGTGGTAACATCGGCGGGCTTGGCTAGCGCTTTTGCCATCTTAAACACTGTGGGCCCACAGTGTGTTAGGAAGATGGCTCGTTTCTTCGGTCCCGTGGCATCCTTCAGATCGTTGCATTCGAGGAACATGTGGAATCTGTCCGTGTAAGATTCCCAGTCCTCGGTAGCAGGGTTGAAGGGGGTTGGTGGCGCGATGCTGGCCATCTCGTCGGTTGGCTGGCTTCCGTTGGACACGTGCTTCGGTTCAGGAAAGGAATCCCATCCTCGTCGCCAGTGTTATGTCCGCGTGGAAGGAAGCCAGGAGTCGGTGACTTTGTATCAAGCTCTTTTATTTAGTCAGGAACCGAACTGGGGCTAAAGGAAAACTTTGTGGCTTTTTATTTCCAAGCCGCAGCGGCCGCGGCCAATGGCACCACTTTGAATCTCCCGCGATTCGAATTGACCAATCGCGGGAGATTATCAGCGAGCCAATCAACGCTGCTCGCCTAGCCAATCCGATCGCCCCGCCCTTTGGCCAATCAAAGCGCGAGGATCTCAAGAATTCAAATGAGGGGACAGAACAACCAGTATTTAAGCTTATTGGCCTATCAGCCCATCTTTAAACAGATCTACACACACACACACACACACACACACACACACACACACACACAGCTGCCTCCTAATAAGTACACGGTGTCATTTGGAAATCTATTTAGAAATAAGGTCCATTCCAGATTGCACAGAAAGGGCTTTAACGAATTGGATTTTCACTATACTCCTATACATATCAACTCAAAAGGACGTCCCCCTGAGCTTAATGAAGTGTATTCCCAGCAGCTGAGTCAAAAATTGTACACTTACATGCACTTCTTCCTGTTAGGAAATTCATTACTGAAATGAGTATACTCAAGTGTATCTAATACTGAGTAAAATCGAACTATTGCTTCATTTTTTAAAATTAAAGACACATATAGCTTTCAATTGTACGAAGCTTAAATGCATGCAAGTAGCTTCCAATAGTTTCTAAAAACACACTTGAAGATATCTTCAGTTTGCCATAAACCAGCCTTCTTCAATTTGTTGCCCTCCCTCTTTTTAACACATGTCGTTATTATTTGTATATATTAAAATACAAAATAAAGAAGAAGCAAAAGAAGAAAAAATTTGCACACCCTAAAAGGAAAGTAAAATGAAATACCTCACAGCATATCTGTATAATACAATTCCATTGTAAAGTGAAGCACCTTTTTAGCAATAAATTGAATTATGACTGACAATGCCTTTGAATCATATTGATCAGTTTTTCCATTAAGAGCTAGTTAAAAGGCTAAATGTGAACAGATGTCTTAAGTCCAAGATTTTACAGTAGATGCTGTAATTTTTCCCAGCCATGCATTACTTTTCCTTGTACCTAAAGTCTGATGTAGCCAAAATCCTAATAGACTGGCAAATACAGACGTTTCAGGATATTGTTTAATATTACATTTATATATTTAAAATAATAAAGGAGTCTCTGTGGATTTTACTCTACTAGTCATTGCCAACTATAGGGGCTGGTGCTCATCTCTATTCAAGGCCATTGAGTCAGCACTTTCCGACAACACTTTTGCAGTCATAAGACCAGCATAACATCACAGAGTGCTGTTATCTTCCCACAGCAGTGGTACCAGTGGCGATATTCTACCGGTTTGGCCCAGTTCTGGTGAGCCGGTAGCAGCGATGAGCAGCAGAGACTGAACCGCTTCTCAATGCTGCTCTGCTGTTGGGCCCACCCACCTGCCCGGGCTCCCATACTCACCTTTATCTGCTGAAGTTGAAGCGCAGTTGCTTTGTGTGGCACAGAATAGTGTCACGCGGCAGCTCCTGAAGCATTGTGCAGGCTTGCAGGAGGTGAGTTAGAATGCCTCTGCGCCTATACAAATGCCTCTGTGCCTGCGCAAAGTGCGTGTTTGGTGTGTGCGTGCACGCAAAGCACACCCACCAAGCCACGCCCACCGAACCAGTGGCAAAAATATTTGAATACCACCACTGAGTGGTACCTATTTATCTACTCACATTTTCAGGAGTTGGGGCGAGGAGGGGAGCCCAGCCCATTGCATGGTGCTCAGGTCTCGAACCTGGGCTGCAGGCTGTTTCCAATCCACAAACCCAGTGTCTTAACCGCTGAGCCACCACATTGCCCCTCTTTTCATTACCATATTCAAAATAGAAATATGAAATGAACAATGGGCAGCCTAAAACAGGGTCACCCAACCCGAAGCCTGTGGCCTGTTCAGAACTGAGCTGTGGAAGTGACGGTTGAGCACGCACGCAGCTCCAGTTGCACATACAGCAGGTTAGGCAAGCATGCACACACAACAACATTTGTGCAAGCGGTGGGTCTGTGTGCCTGCCACTTGTGCAAATGGAGCTTCTCATGCCTGTGTCCATCATTCACGTGGAACCATCCCCTCTCCCTCCCTCCCCACTGGTCCACAAAGCTAGAGAGATTGGAGACTGTTGGACGAAAAGGTAGTTCAAATCATGTGAAGTTGTCTCAGATTTATTCCATTGATATAAACAAGCACTCTTTTATTGGGATGTTCAATAAATATGAAATATATCAATTTATAATTAATTTTAGTCCTTTGAAAACTTGGCAAGTTTTTAACTCAGAAAATACTTGACTGCACTGAAATGGACCTACTCACACAAAAACTTAGGAATAAGGAAGACTCAAGATATATGACAGCTTAGGATAAATGGTATCAGTGGATTAAAGAGAAAAAAAATAGGAATTTAAAAGATATGCATTTGATGAATGGAGCAGTTAAATTAAGAATGTTTACCAAATAAGAAATGAATAGTAGTAAAATCATTATTAAGAAAAAAGCACACCATCTTAGTTGATTAGAAGCATATGTTTTATATGTTTATTTATTATGTATTTGTATATATAGATTTTGTCTACAATGTTAAGTTGTATTCAATGTATTGTACATAGTGTTTTTCTTTTTTAATCGTTAATAAAGATTTCTTTTAAAATTAAAAAAAAGAGAAAACTTGGCAAGTGTTTGGTTTTAACTTTAGTTAACATTCTTTTCTAGCTTTAACAAGAAGATATATTGGGAATTCTTTGGAATGAAGGTTTAATTTTAATTCTGAGCATTTTAGGTCATCCTAATTTAAAAATGGTTAGTAAAAGTTTGGTTTGTTTCAGAGGAAACAGGCAAAAAAGGAAATAATACTTCAGAACAATTGATTGCCAAGGAGTCTTTTATCCCCATGGTCATGTGACTTGCACACATGATTTACAGTGTGTTTGACAACTGATTCATATTTATGACGGTTGCAGTGTCCCGGGGTCATGTGATCAACTTTTGTGAGCTTCTGACAGCCAACGTCAATGGGGAATCCTGATTCACTCAACAATGGTGTTACTAATTTAACTAATGCGGAGATTCCCTGAACAAATGGGGCAAAATGGGGCAAAACTCACTTAACAAATTTCTCACTTAGCAACATAAATTTTGGGCTTAATTGTGGTCCTAAGTTGAGGTCAACCTGTATATGATAATTAAACAAATAAATCTGAAATTTCTAAATTATTAATCATGTTTAAAGAGTGTTGTTGGAGCTTAAATAGATAGCTCAATTATAGATAAGTCTTTAAAGTTCAAAGAACATTGCAATAAAGAGCTGGAATATTCTATTTGACTGAACCAATTTTTAGATTTCAAAGAATGCTAGGTAAGCATCTATGAACACAAGCAGGGATTAATTCTTGGTCACCCCAGAAATGCTGGATTTCATTTTCCATCTTTATAACAAAAATTGCCTTTGGCAAATTCTAATAGCCATTGTGCAATAATAAATCTGATTAGTATGCTAATCAGCGTATAGGTACTCTTACTGTTAAAAATGTATTGCTTCCAAACCCTATAACTTCATCTAGGGAAGGAACTCTATAAGCCCCTAAAACCAAAATATTTGGCTGTTAGCAGATCAGAGGTTCTGACCAGTTCTGGAGAACCAGTAGCGAAAATTTGAATAACTTGGAGAACCGGCCAATACCACCTTTGACTAGCCCCACTCCCATCTATTCTCTGCCTCCTGAGTCCCAGCTGATAGGGCTGGGTCTTCTTGTGTTGCCCTGAACAGGAGAACAGAGCTGGAAAGCAGGTTAGTGGGGTGGGGAGGGAATAGAGATTTTACAATATCCTTCCCCTGCCATGGCCACCAAGCCACGCTCACAGAACCGGTAGTAAAAATTTTTGAATCCCATCACTGTAGCAGATACACAACTGACTAATTACATAAACTCAAAAGGACTTTTGAAAGAAAAGCTAGATTTAATTCTAGTTTATACATTTCTTTTTTTTTTATGCATGCTACACTCTTAACAGATTTTCCCAACAAACACTCTTAAATTCATGACATAAAATTTGGAACGATTGATTTTAAAAAGTGTATATTAACTGCCTTTGTTTCAATCCAAACTGATAATTAGTTCATGCTAGGCAATTAACTTTCCAAACAAATATTCATAACAGAAAGTCTTAAATAGAGGACAAATATGTATAATTTCCTACGTTCCCATGTCTGTCATGTGACCCATTGGGTGTAAGGAGTGATCTTCTACTTGCTACAAATGAAGCCATTTGTTGTTTTCATTCTTTTTAAATCTCTCCCCACCCTCTTTTGGAGAGAATGTCTTTTTTAAAAATTGACCCCCGGTGTCACAATGCATGTAGTTATTGCTATAAATCAGGGGACTCCAAATTTGGCAACTTTAAGTCTTGCGGAGTTGAAGTCCACAAGTCTTAAAGTTGCCAAGTTTGGAAACCTCTGCTGTAAATAAACTTAGAAGGACCTTATTCATCTCACCCTTCTGCCCCTTCTCTTGACTAGAGTTCCTGTTTTTTTGCACAGCCTCTCTAGGTCTTAAGACACTCTGAGTTTTGAGAATGGGAAAAATGAACCACCTCCTCCAAAAATAATCGGAAATAGTTGACTAGGAGCATTTAGTTTAATCTCTAACAAGACCTCTTGGATAATTAAGCAGGCAATAAGAGTAGGTTAAGAGTTTGCGTGGCATCGTTATCATCACCTCCTAAGCACTTTGTGAGAAGTAGATCCTCTGTTTGTGTTTGTATATTTTCCAATATATATATATATATATTGTGATGCACAAGGGATTTTTATAAGGGCCATACCATGTTTTGTAAGAACCCCAAGATGTCCTGGCCCTATATGAAGTTTTTTGAAGCATCACACACAACACAGAATGAAACCTCTGGATCCTCTCTGGATCAGCCTTTGATAAATAAAGAGTATAGCAATGCTATTACAAGAGATATGTTAACAGCATTTTCTGCATTTCTTTTGCCTCTTTGAATTCAGCATATAATCTGATAATGTTAAAAGCCAATGAACCAATCAACCAAATATCAGCCATATCTAGTGACATTCTGTCACTAGATATTTTGATGATGTAGTCCTTCCCATTTCTTATCATATTTTGTTGTTAGTTTCAAATCATATACCTTTTTAAAACAATAATTCCTCTATCTTCATCTGGATTCTTTCCTACTATTCAAAGATTTTACTGATCTGATATTTGATTGCTTCTTACTGTACTTGAATGTTGACTTTTTGCAGAAACTGGCAAACATTAGACTTAGTAAAGGTCTCATAATAAATACTAAAATAAAAGTAATGTTCCTTACTCAGACTGGAATGTTTTTGCGTAAAAAGCTTTAAATCTATAAAAGGAAGAACACTGATGAGTGATTTAAGTCTTTAAGAAGACTTAAAAGGCATCAAAGCTGCACAAAAGATTGTTCAAATGCAAGTGAACAATGTGTTCAAGGTCGTATTTTCAATCTTTAAACCAAAGCAGATTCTTTTGCTTTAGGACATTTTTTTAAAGAAGAGAGTGCATATGGCTCAGGGTTGAACAGGGTAGAGAAGAGCAACAGAGATGATTGGGGGACTGAAGGCTAAAACATACAAAGAACGGTTGCTGGAATCAGGTATGTCTAGTTTAAGGAAAAGAAGGACTAAAGAATATATTTTTTAATTAAAGGTTTTTAATACAATAGTAAAAGCAAATACAAATTAAAACCTGAAAAGAAAAAAGGTAGAAAAAAAAATCAAAAGTACAAAGAAAGAAAAGAAAAATATAAAAAAAGGAAATAAATCTAATAAAAAAATAAATATATGAAGAAGTGACATGTAGTTTTCATCACAAGTAAAACATATTTGATAACTCATTAACCCCTAGAAAGATATAAATATTCCTTCTTTCCATAACTCATCCCTTCTATATGTCATCTCATAAATCATCAACTTTTTAATCCTGGCGTCATGAGATTTGTTAAGAGTTACCAGAGCTTTATATTTTTTAAAAAATAATGTTTTAACCTTAATCAAACAAAGCAGCTTTACATTCCTTTCTTTTGCTAGAAAATCTTGATCTTTAATTGATTCAGAGGTTGTCTTTCTTTTTTGCATATACTTTTTCAAGGTTTTAACAGACCTCTTTGGTAAAACCTATGGAAAATCATTATCCAGGTCATTGTCTTGGTTTGTCCTTTGTATTTCCTGTTTGATTTTCAAATTCTTAACCATGTCTTTCACTTTCCATTCAATAAAAAGTCTATGTCAGGATCATTTTCTTAACTTTTCTCTATTTTGTAATCTACAGTTTTGTATTTCCACTTTGAATGCCTTGTTTGTAATTCACACTTTTTAAAAATCTAATATTTTTGATTCCATTAAGCAAAATTTGTTTCATATCTGTCATTCCTTCATTCACATTATATATCAATCTTTCCATCATATCTAATCTGTCCATAGAAGCATTGTTATTGATAAAGGTGGTATTGTAGCTAGTGACTTCTGGCCCCATTCTTCAAAGATTATAACATTTTAAATGTTATATTATTTTGTGCCATTTAGTAAATTCCAATCTAAAAGAAAAGCCCCTCCCCCCCTTTGCCTGATCTTTAGTCCCTCAAGTGTCCAATTTAAATCATAAGGTCTCTTATCTCTGTTAGGACTGGCTATGATCAAAACATGGAGAATTCCAAAATCTTACATTAAAGTTTCAATATTCCAGATTTAAAATAGCCTTAATTTTTTTTTGTAACTTTATCAGTTGTTTAGCTTCTTGTCCTTTATTTCACATTCTTTAAATTCTTAAACTTATAGCTAATTTTTGTTTGGTTGGGGAATAAAGATACACTCAACAGGTCACTTTTCAGACCTGTCATTCCCAAGACTTCTAACAGCCTTGAGACATTTAATTAAGCAATTTCCCAAAGTGATTAGAAACAAGATTAGCAAACTTAATATCCTTAAAAACCAAATATTAGTGCCAAAATTCAGCTTTTTAATTTTATATAGCATGAATTTCCAATTAAGATTGTCGAATGCTTTTTGTGCATCTAAAAAAATTAAATCTGCCTGTTTTTCTGGGTGAGCTTCATAGTATTCAATCGAATTTAGTACTGTCCTAATATTGTTTTTAATTTGCAGGAAACCATTCTGGTCTGTGCTCACTCAAAATTGGTCGGCTGAGTCTTCTTTTGTTGCCCTGTACAGGAGAACGGAGCTGGAAAGCAGATTAGTGGGCTGGGGAGGGAATGGGATTTTGCAGTAACCTTCCCCCTGGAGTGGGGTGGGAATGGAGATTTTACAGTATCTTTCCCCTGCCATGCCCACCAAACCACACCCACCAAGCCACACCACACCCACCAAGTCACGCCCACAGAACCAGTAGTAAAGTTTCTTGAATCCCACCACTGATAAGAGCAAGTCAAAGGACACGACAGTAGAAAAAGAGGTGAAACAGACTCCATTAAAAGCGTCTGAATACAACCGTCTTGGTCGTCTCATAGGAAGGCAGAACTAGATTGGTCTCCATGGATCAACATCTTAGAAGCAGCTACTGGACTGGCCCCTACTTTAAACTCATGCCAAAGCTATAGATGTAAGAAAATTAAAAATATTCATGCTCTGTTTTTCCATTGACTCCTCCTACATTTATAACATTCACCATCCCTATTATGGACCAGAAGAGCTGGCATTTGAACCACTGAAATTCTGTCTGAAGTTTTCCTAGAGCAGCTGGTGGTCGACTAGAATTCTAACACTACAATTAGACACAAGAGAACACTTCGCCTGTAAGGAAGACTAAAGGTCAGTAACATATTGGCCTTTCTTCCTCAAAGAAATTGCTGCTTTCAAGCAACTACTTGAAGCCTGCCTCTTCCTTTGATCTTCTGCTTTTGAGTGCTACCTCCTGTTTTCCTTTGCTAAAACCCAGTCCTGGATAGAGTTGGGTTTTTTTTTACATTCCAGAAGCAGTGCCAGATCTTGGAGCCTCCAAAGCACAGCACATCTGATCATTCAGATGGCTCTGCAACCCCATCCAGAAAAGGAAATGGGAGCCATTAACTCTCAGATCATACCATTTCCCATTATTAATGCCTGCATTTTACCTTTGCTTTATTCACTCTTGCCAACTCATCTTTTTAGATGTATATTGGAAAATACCCACTGCTTTTCCTATTTCTGTTTAAAGAAGACATAAAATATGTAGCATGTTTACTGTGGGTGTAAAAACATTTCAGACGCAACATATTTTGAACTGGAAATATTTCTGGAGTGGTTCTATCTTCTCTGTGATGTTTCATTTTGAACTGAAAATATTTCAGATTTGAAATTTTTTGCATGTCTCCTTATATATACTGTTTCAAAACCATTCCTTGGCTGGTTTCCGGTTTCGCGTGGCTTCGGGGCAGCAGGAATTCGCGACTGCTCGCAATTCCTGCTGTGCTAGCCGCCGAGGTACCCCCGATCCAGATGGGTCAGGGGGATATGGCTGCCCTGTAGGGACAGCTGAAGAGAGAGGGGAGCCGGACAGGGGGTTGGGGGTGTCGCAGACTCCCTCCTTCTCCGGAAAAACCCCTTTTTTCCAAGGCGGTGGAGCGGCGGTCAGCAATGGCTGCCATGAAGAAGCCAGCAACCGGGTAAGATTGCGCTGGAGGAAATAAGAAGAGTGAAAGTGCTGTCTGAGCTGGGTCAAGTAACATCTTTCAAATTTGTTGGAACTGAGCTGTTTGAATTGCTGGAGGATATATTGTATCCCTAAGAAGATCGAAAGCGGCGGAGAAGCTGTTAAAGGTAACTTTTTTTTTTCTTCACTCTCCCACCCCATGGAAACAGCAGATATGTTTGGACATATTGGACATTGAAAGTGAATTATTCTGAAAATTGAAGCTAAGGGACAAAAGGGTTCTCGGACATTGAAAAACTTAAGAAATTGGAAAACCCTTATTAGAGGTATGGATTTCTGATTATTTAAAATTGATATTGCAAGTGGGAAGGGAGAGGAAAAAAAAAATTGGAGCAGAAGCTGAAAAAGGAGGAGATTGCCTAGAATCCCAAAGAAAGGTATATGGTAATTGGACCTCTTTGATTAAACATTAACCCCAGAAAGAGAAAGAGAAGAAGGAAGAAAAGTATTAATTTTTGGAATTTTTTTTTGAACTATTTTTGATTAAAAATATTTGTGGTTGTTTTGGGAAAAGTTTCTTTTTTCATGATGGCATTGCTTGTGGATGAACTAAAGACTGAATATCAAAAATATAAAAAGGAAGATACTTTGGGCACTTTGTTTCAATTCTTAGAAATGGCGTTATGTACTTATGAAAAGTTGACTACGCAGCAGAAGGACTGGGACAAAGAAGAAGAGGAAGAAGAAGCCATCTTTGATGAACAATGGGTTCCTTCTGGGGAGGAGGAGAAAAAGGATAAGAAAAAGGGGATTTTAAGAATTATAAAAACAACCAAAGAAGAGAAAAATGAGCGGAAAGGTGGAGGCAAGGTTAGAAAGCAAAGGAAAGGGAGTAAGAAAAGGGAGGAGGAAAGACAAAGGGGTAAAAAGGGCAAGGAGAAGAATAAGCAAGAGAGAAAGGGAGGGAGGAGAAGCCTCAATGGGGGGAAGCAAGATCTAAAGAAAAAAAGTTTATTCAGAGACAATGGGTGAATTTAATTTAGGATAAAAGAGGGATTTTGGAGGGTACATAAGATTGTGTTTTTTATATGTGTATTTAGAGTATAAAATTTATTGTGTAATTTTAGAATTTATTAAACAGAATCCCAAGAAAAATTGTGATATGAAGTACTTTTAAGTTAGGGTAATGAGTTATAGACGTTACTCCAATTGGTGTATAGGAGAAGTATAATAAAAGAAAAAAGATGAATGGATAGTTGGAAATAGAACAGACAAAGAATATTATTGAAAATGGTAATAAGATATGAAAGGATATATAAAGGTTTTGTTATGTTTTTTTTTGGATTTTGTATATTGAAAAAAGGCAAAAAAAATTTAATTAATAAGAAATAATTTGGATGAAAAGGAGAAGTTGAGATAAGATATGAAGTTAAATAGATAAAGTATTGATACTATAATTTGGAATTGTTATGTTCTATTGGTTTTCTTCTTTTATTATTTTTTCTTAGAAAAGAACTTATAAGCTGTTATGCCTTGTGCATTGTTTATATAAAATTGATAAAAATGGTTTACATATATATATAAAAAAGAAAATGATAATAAGATATGGAAGGATATATAAAGTGAATATGATGTTTGAATTTGTGTCTGTGTGAAGAGTTTCAACCCGGGATCAGACAACCTTCAGAAAAGATCTTTTAGTTTTGTTTATGTTTTGTGTTTTCTGTAAAATTAATAAAATTTGTTTAAAAAAACAAAACAAAAAAACCATTCCTTGGCTATTAAGTTGGCACATAAACTCCCAATGAAAAGTATAGTTCGATTCCTTTGCTCAAAGAAAAGTTCCCAGGAGATCAGAACTTTGAATTCTTGAATTGAGTGAAAAGATCATCCATTCTGTTTTCCCCTTGTTATAACAAATAGGTCAAAGATGCTCATATATTAATTAACTTTCCTAAGGTTCTGGAAAACTTTTGAGGACCTGGCTTTAGTCCCAGCTTTGGGGTTGATTATTTGTTTAGGGATGTGGGTTTTGTGTTTTGTTTTTTTTGCTTTTGCCATTTCTAAGATTATTTCAGTCTGCATTGTCCTTCTGATTTGGTATTTTTATCTGTTTTGTGCTTTTATTCAGTTTTGACCATCATCCAGAGTCCATTAAGTGGTTTAATAAACTCAAACAATAAAATATGCCATTATTTATTTAGTGCAACCATAATTTCTTTTAAATAATGAATGCTGCCACACCAGCAGCCTACTAATTTGCAAATAATTTCCAGTACACTTCAAAACCAATTAACATTTCCCCCCTTTGTCCTCACTATTTACACAGATTGAAAATGCTTTCAGCATGGTGTTGTCCGTATGTTTATCAGCTTGAGGTTGTGAAGAGTAACTTTAAGCAATTATTAATCTTCCCAAACAGGTTAGTAACGCTACTGACAATCACAATCAGTGACTATTTTGCCACTCACTAGAAAATTTGTGCAAAATAAATAAATAAATCCTAAACAAACCTCTAAATAAGCAAGACTATCACAGCTCAGACAGTTGTTACGGTCTATGAATTTTTGGTTTTTGCCCTTGTTGTTTTTCTCATGGATCCAAATCTTTCATTTCTGAATGTGGAACATTAGTCTAGATCAAAGTAATCTTCCTCAACTGGGTGTTCGCCCAGACAGGACAGGCAAATGTGAAGGTTCTTGGAAACATAACTGAGTTTATTGACTTAATTCTGAATACCACTATTCTGTGCAGAGATAAATGGATGTCTTGAATTTTTGTTCTGCTCCATTATGCATTGGCTTCATTTGTAAAGAGACAAAACAACTCCAAAAGTAGAACAGATTGAGAATTCTGTGGAAGGATATATTCAGGTGTATTGATCTACCCATTGGCTGAAGATTTGCTAATGATAAGAGCAGCTGAGTGAAACTTTTGTGGTTCTTTTTGATGTATATATGCATCAAGACCCATAAAAAAAGCAACATCAAAACAGTCATTATTGGATGATTTTTTTTTCTAAAAAAAAAACAGCAAACAGCTTAAAAATCAAATGAATATGAGCAGAGTATGAATAATTAATTGATTGTATGTTTTTGTATTTATTGTACCTGAAAAATTGGATGCTATTAAAGGGGAAGTTTAGGGACACGTCATTTGAAAACCTGATTGTATGCTACTATGCCATCCCATCCCTGGGATAAGAACCAGAAACAATCCAGGATGAATAAAGAGAAGATAGATGGAACATTTAAAAAACAGGGCAGCAAAATTAAACCCTCTTCCATCATTAGTGCACTCTGGGTACACGTGTGAAGAAATTGTCAATTATCCAGGTCATGGTTGCCCCAAAAGTGCTTTTCTAAAAGGCATCTCAACTTTGTTGGTTTTTCTTTCTTGAAAATGTTTCACATCTCATCCAAGAAGTCTCTTCAGTTCTAACTGAATGATGGAATGGAAGGCTATATATTCTTTGTGTTGAAAACAGGAAATAGGTGGTGTCAAAATCATCTCCCTCTCTGTCTGTTGAGAGAAGACTGTTCAATTTTAACATGCAGGGGTCCCCTCTGTCCGGAATATGAACTTTGCTATCTTATCCTTTGTCCTCTGTATTCTTTCTCTGTTGTTGATGAAAAGACAACTTCTCAAATGAAAGACAGAGGTCAAAGGCCACCAAGACAGTCAACCACCAGGTTCCCAGCCACTCCTAGCTCAAAGTAAGCTGGCCTCCTTGTACCTCCAGCTCAAACACACCCCAACCAGGCACCCAGATGAAACCTGGCTTCGTAACAAATGATAACCGTCCATTTACTTGGAGCCAAGCTGCACTAAAGGCCTCCAATACAGGAATACAATCTTGCCAGCCAATCAAGACATAAAAAGAGCCACAAAACAGACAGAAGATATTAGAAACACCAATCAAGCAGAACACAGCAAACTCCAAGACCAATAAACACGGACCAAGTCTCCCAACCAATCAGGATGAAGAAAAAAACATTCTGGCACAGCAATAGGCTAGCCCCAAATTTAAAACTGAAACTGTTAAGTTTTGAGCATGGGCGAGAAAGAATGGAGACAAGCCTCTGAATGGTGGACTTCAGCTCTTTATTTACATTGTGACTTCTCACTCAATAGCAGTTAAACATGCCTTATATAGGCAAACCCTGTAACTTTTAACCAATAACGAGCTAGGAGCGCTAGCTCTTATAACCAATAGGAACTCTCTGTTAAGGGCCAATCGGATTCCCCGGGATGGGCCAATCCGTTCCGGCCGCTTAACAGCCAATCAGAAGTGCAGGGCCAGAACCCTGCACTTAACTCCAAGCTCACACTTTATTAAATCTTTATGCATACACAACACCCCTTCCCCCTGGCTTCTTATTTGCAGAGCGCAGTTACATAGTCCCTTAGGCAGGACGGTTGTCTTATTAGTCTCTTTGATTTCCGTTGTATCAGCTGGCTGCAATCACGCTGAGGTAGATCGTTGTTTGGCAGTGGGGCTGTTTCTGGTTCAGAGTTCACTTCTACATCATTGCCCACATTCTCTGCAATTCCCTGGGGTGCAACCGTTTCTCCCTCCGGCTCCGCTTCCTGAGTCTCTATCAAGCCGTCATTTCCTTCGAATGGGTTCTCTAGGAATTCATCTTCTTCTGTACCTCCCCCTCTCTGTTTGGTCATAGGGGAGTTGCGGACTGGCTGCTGGAAGCCGCGATCGTAATTGATCAATATGAGGTTTCCAAAGTTTATCGTCAAGGCATTGTACAAGGTAGGATCTGGGGCCGGTTACACGTACTACTGTTGCTTCCACCCACAACGGGTCGCCCGATAGGTTTTTAGCATATACCAAGTCTCCTACCTGGAAGGTATGAAAGCGGCCGCCGGATCCTAGTGGTTTCTCCGGTTCGTAAGCTGGGTGCAACAGGTCGAGGTGGGAGCAGAGATTCCGTCCCATTAGCAGTTCGGCGGGAGTTTTGTTGGTGACGCTGTGTGGGGTGATGTGTTGCAAGAAGAGGATTCGATTGACCTTGTCGTCAATGTTGCCGTAGTCTACCTTCTGCAAGGTTTTCTTCACAAATTGGACCATGCGTTCTGCTTTGCCATTGGTCGCCAGGTGCGCAGGCGAGATGAGCGCATGGCGAATGCCGCGGTCAGCGAGGTACTGCTCGAACGCTAGTGAGGTAAATTGAGGGCCGTTATTGGATACCAGGACGTCTGGTAATCCGTGGGTTGCAAAGAGTCTGTCTCAGGTTTTGATAACCGCCTCGGAGGTCGTAGTCGTCATGCGATGGATCTCGAGCCAATTCGAGTAGGCGTCGATGGTAAGCAGGAAGGTGTGGCCTTTGGTTGGCCCCGCAAAGTCCAAGTGAATTCGGGACCAGGGTCCACGTGGTGTCTCCCATTCAGTAGGCATGGCTTTTGGTGGGGCGTTGCTGACTTCTTGGCATTTGGGACAAGCTTTAACCCACTGTTCGATTTGCTTGTCAATGCCTGGCCACCATGTGTAGCTTCGCCCAAGGGCTTTCATTCGCACGATGCCGGGGTGGCCATCGTGCAAGGTTCTCAGCAGCGCTTTCTGGAGTCATTCTGGGATAACGACTCTATCGCCCCAGATGACACAGCCTTTCTGGGAGAAGAGCTCGGTTTGTCGAGTCTTGAATGGTGTGAAGTCATCTGATAACTGGTCCAATGGCCATTCGCGTTCTACCCAGCTTAGGACTCGTGCTAGGGTGTGGTTGCATTTGGTTTCTCTCGTGATATTTCGGGCGGTTAGTGGCGGCGAGTTGAGTGCCTCAATTTGCAACGTGGTTACCGTTGGTGCAGGATCGTCGAGAGTCTCTGGAAGCGGTGCTCGGCACAATGCGTCGGCATGGGGAATGGCTTTCCCCGGGTGGTATTGCAGCCGATAGTTATAAGCAGCTAAGAATTCTGACCATCGGGTCATCCTAGGGGATAATATGTAGGGAGTCGGCTTATCTCTGGCTATTATCCCCAATAGTGGTTTGTGGTCAGTCACAATAGTAAAAGCCCGGCCATACACGTATTCGTGGAATCTTTTCACAGCTGAGACAATTGCGAGGGCTTCTTTATCGATTTGTCCAAAGTTTCGCTCAGTTTTTGAAAGAGTCTTTGAAAAATATGCAACAGGGGCTTCGTTCCCATTAGGCAGTACGTGGCTCAAAATGGCGCCTACCCGGAAAGGCGATGCATCACAGGTTATAACTAACGGCAAAGTCTCGTTATACTGCATGAGTACAGAGTCAGAAGTGAGCAGTTTTTTAACATTTTGGAACGCCTGTTCTTCACGGTAACCCCATAGCCAATTTGCTTTTTTATCTAACAACCGGTGTAACGGTTCAGCGACCGTTGCTTTGTGCGGCAAAAATACATTATAAAAATTGATGAGGCCTAGGAACGCCTGGAGATCGGCCTTGTTTCGTGGCCTGGGAGTGTTTTTTATCGCTTTTAGTTTACTTTCGGTAGGGTGAATGCCCTGGCTATCAATCAGGTACCCTAAAAACTCAACATTGTCAGTACACAATTTACATTTGTTTTTTTTAACTTTAAGACCGGCCTCTTGGAATTTTTTTAGGACTAATTTTAACCGGTCCTGTAAGATTTCTTTTGTAGGGGCTGCGATTAATACATCGTCAAAATAGGGGACCACACCCTTAATTCCTTGCAATAACCTTTCCCTAAGGCTCTGAAAAATCCCCGGGGCTACACTAACTCCGATTGAAGCCGGGTACATTTAAAGGCATCTCGGTGCATCACAATAGTTTGGGCTTGCGCCGTTTTTTCATCTACTGGTAATTGCTGATATGCCTGAGCTAAATCTAATTTAGCGAAGACTTTCCCGCCCCCCAGGGAATGAAGAAGATGCTGCACCACTGGAACTGGATACGCGTTCTGCTGCAGGGCGTGGTTCAAAGTGGCCCTGTAGTCCCCACAAATTCGGATTGACCCGTCTGGCTTATTGGGTGTTACAATAGGGTTTCCCACGGGGAATGATCGATGGGCTCCAACACCCCCTGAGCTATCAGTTTGTCGAGTTGTTCGTCGATTTTCGATTTTAAAGAAAACGGAACCCGACGGGGCTTTAGGTGAATGGGAGCTATTTTTGGATCTAGACTGAATGAAATCGGGGTCCCCTTGTACTCGCCTAAGCTGTCCGCGAAGACGTCCCTGAACTCAGAGATAAGGTCTTCCTCCCAGTCACCGCCACTGACTCGGTTTATGCCGGCCACTTCAATGCCGAGTGCCGCGAACCATTGGAGGCCTAGTAGGCTAGGCCAATCTCTATCAATGACCATTAAAGGTAAGTATGCTGTGTGCTTCTTGAAGGAGACTCGGACTCGGCAGGAACCGATGACGGGGATTCGATTCCCTTGGTAGTCCATGAGGATGAGGCGTTGGGAGTGGAGATCTTGGCGTTGAATTGTGGGGATGAGTTGCTTGAGTGTCTTCCAGGACACCATCGAGAGGGATGATCCCGAGTCAACCTCCATGTGGCAAGGCTGGTTCTCGATGGCTACTGTGACTCGGTTTTTCTTAGTGTCCAAGGCTGAGGCGTGACCGATAGTGATAGTATGGTGAGCCTCTTCTCTCTGCAAAGCTCGATTTCCGTAGGAGTGGTTTACTGGCTCTCACCATACAGGACGGTTTCCTGTCGATTGGCGGTAGTTAGCCCCTTTTGAGGTCTGGCTGGGTCCTGGCAAGCTGCAGCAGACCTGTCCGATGTGGCCTCGTTTCCTGCACTCATGGCAGAGTGCGTCACGGAATTTGCATTTGGACCTGGCATGGTTGGCTCCACAGCCAGCGCAAGGGCGTAAGGGCTTCGGGTGATGGTCCCAGTCAGACCGCAGTCGATGGACCCCTTCTTCGTCACTGTCTGACGATGAAGAGAGGTCCTTGTGGTGTGTTGTCGCAAGCTGCCCTTCTGAACTAGGTGAGATGTCGCTGGCCGGTGGTGGTACCGGAGCGCGGTTTTGGCGTAGTTGTGCAACCGACTTCCTGGTTGCTTCTGCTGCAGTAGCATCGGCGATGGCATCGGCAAGGCTGACGTCGCCTTTCGCCATCAGCTTGGTTTGGACGCCTGGTGCATCTAGTCCCAGAACTGTGCGATCTCTTAGTGCTTCTTCTAAATCGGCGAATCCGCAGAGGCCTCCCAAATTTCAGAGGTCTGCTATGAAGTGGGCCACGCTTTCTCCCTTCCTCTGGCTCCTCTGATAAAACTCATGGCGTCTCACGAGCGTAGGCACGGTTGGGGCGTAGTGGTCTCGTAGGATAGGTTTGAGGTCGTCCCAATCCATGGCCTTCACTTCTCGGGGTTTGGCTAGTGCTTTAGCCATCTTAAATACGGTTGGACCGCAATGCGTTAGGAACACCGCCCGTTTCTTCCCGGCTGTGGCGTCCTTTAAGTTGTTCGTCTCTAAGAACATTTGGAAGCGATCCATGTAAGACTCCCAGTCTTCCTGTGCTGGATCGAATGGAGTGGGTGGTACGATGCCGCCAGACATGGTTCCGTTGTTGGCGTCGTCTGTCACGTGCTTGGTGTTCTTCGAAGTTTCGTTGGTTCAGATATCTCCATATCCCCCCCTCGTCGCCAGTGTTAAGTTTTGAGCATGGGTGAGAAAGAATGGAGACAAGCCTCTGAATGGTGGACTTCAGCTCTTTATTTACATTGTGACTTCTCACTCAATAGCAGTTAAACCCACCTTATATAGGCAAACCCTGTAACTTTTAACCAATAACGAGCTAGGAGCGCTAGCTCTTATAACCAATAGGAACTCTCTGTTAAGGGCCAATCGGATTCCCTGGGACGGGCCAATCCGGTCCGGCTGCTTAACAGCCAATCAGAAGTGCAGGGCCAGAACCCTGCACTTAACTCCAAGCTCACACTTTATTAAATCTTTATGCATATACAGCAGAAACCATTGTAAAAGTCTGACTCACAGACGAACACAATACAGAAGCCTGATGATGGCAGATGAGATTCTGCTGAAACATTGCTACAACTTTAAAAGCACAACTATAACGACGTGGGAAAATACCCGAACAAAGCTGAATGCCATACATGTAAGTACCCGCGAAAACTTAAGAATATATATATATATTTGACTCTGATGACTCTGAAGATGGAAGGATGGAGCCTGCTGTGAATGTGGAGTCTGAAGGACACAGATGTGAGCCAGGAGGATGAGAGACAATCCTCCCCAGAACCTTCGACTTCGCTCATGCCAGCAACTGATCCACAAAATGAGTTAGAGGCTTCAAGTGGGGAAACTGACAGATCGTGGCTTGATGCCAGAACTAGGAGGAGACTGAAATGTCAAGCTGAAAGGAGGCGTCAAGCCAGACATTGATTAGAGAGACTGACACGCCCATCCAGGTGATTTAAGGAGGCGTAATGATTCTCAAACTTTGCTTGGAAGCAAAGTGTTTGATGTGTCGAAAGGATAAGTGTAGAGCGGCCTTTGTAATTTATGGACATTCTGAATTACCAGACAGATTCCAGGAAGTCTGCCAAGGACTGGAATATAGTACTATTAACTCTTTTTTAGTCTGGCTTTGTTTTGTTTGAATATTTTGAACTGTGGAACTCCTTGTTCTCACTTGTAAATATAGGTGAGACATAACATATGTGTGTGTGTGTATGTGTGTCAATATAAATAATAAATATCAATAATATAAATAAAAATAAAAATAAAAAATAAAGCTCATCAGAGAGAGATCCAACCCTGGAAATAAGGAGGAATTTCCTTAGAGTGAGAACCATAAATCAGTGGAACAGTTTGCCTCTGGGAGTTGTGTGTGCTTCATTGCTAGAGATTTTAGAGAAAAGATTGGGCAACGATTTCTCTAAGATGGCATGAGGAGCCCTGGACTAAGAATCCCTTCCACCCTAGGCTTGTATGATTCTCTCTGTGTTTGGTGTCACAATGATTGTGCTTCTTGGGAACAGACAGCTTCCCACATCAAAGGCAGAGCCCAAAGGCCACCAAGACAGCCACCAGGCTGCCCAACCACTTCTAGTCCAAAGTGAGTTGTCCTCCTTGTGTAAGTTCTGAATGTGGCCATTGTTTCCCTGAGGTTGTAAAAATGCCTGAAAAGCCACCAAACAGTGAACAGCTGCCCATTCTTACTTCATACAGTGAAATACCAACACCAGCTTGGTTATGACAGCACAAAGGCTTTTCTGAGTAAGTGTGGCCATCTCAGAGACCAAGAAACTAGTAGTAGAGGAGAAAGCCATGCTTCCCAACTCTTCTGCTTGGTTCACGCCTGTTTCTCTTCTCTTCACTGAACCTCTGGAAAAGGTTGCATTTCTGTTGTATGAAGAGTGACATGGAAGAACTTCCTGTGCCTTTCATACCACGCCCTTCTCCTTAAACATTTCATGTAATGAATGTTTGGGAGCCAATGAACATTCTGAAACTTCATGAAGGAGTGAATGAGTTGAAGAGTTTGGGATGCCCTGGTCTAGCCCATCTGCTTAATTTAATCTACCAGCTCTGAAGGAAACATAGTGAACCATTGTTCCTTTACTTCATAGAATATTCTGGATTTGTAAATTACAGAGTTGTCTGTATTTATCCAAAAGCTCAGGAATAAGACAATGGTAATTAGGGGTGGGATACGACAGGGTTAACTACCGGTTTGGGATTTATGAATTTCCCTGCACGCTATGAGCCGCACACCTGTTAAACATCATTAGCACAGCTGCATGCCAAGAAGCAGTCTTTGAAACAGCCCTCTTTTCTTGTTTTTTTTAACTGCAGCTGTGCCTCGTTTAGTAGCTGAAGTTGAAAAAAATCAGGAAATACAGATCAGGTAAGAGCCCAGGTGGGCAAAAACATCAGCAGACATAGAACCGGTTCTATGTCTGCTGCTCTTCAGAGCTACTGGTTCTACAGAGGTGGACAGAACCGGTAGAAGCCCACCCCTGGTGGTAACTAGCTTCTCCATTCAAAAGACTGAGATGAGCTACAACAGTTTTGATTAACCAGTGTAGGGCTGTGTCAGAATTATTGAGAAGTATGTCCATTGACCTTGTCAAATTTAATAGGGTTAAATATTGATATTTCCCTGTATGGAAATTGAGTTGCCTCACAGGCTTCAGCTAGTCCTCGACTTACAACAGTTCACTTAGTGACTATTCAAAGTTACAACGAAACTAATAAAGCGACTTATGATCATTTTTCACACTTCTGACCATTGCAGCATCCCCATGGTCATGTGATCAGAATTCAGTCACTTGGCAAATGACTCATATTTATGATGGTTGCAATGACCTGGGATCACGTGATCACCTTTTGTGGCCTTCTGACAAGTGAAATAAATTCATTTAACAACTGTGTCATTAATTTTACAACTGCATGATTTGCTTAACAAATCTGGTAAGAAAGGTTATAAAATGGGGCAAAATTCACTTAACAAATGTCTCATTTATCTACAGAATTTTTGGACTTAATTGTGGTCGTAAGTTGAGGAGTATTTCCAGATGTCTATGGAGATTCTCAGTCATTGAGGTCATGGTTGTTAAGCCTGGGTTCCCCAACCAGGGTTAAGGAGACAAGCTAAACAGAATGTGCAGCGTTAGTCAGATAGGCATACAGATAAATGAGTGAGATAAGCTTGTATGTTTGTTAACATACAGTAAAAATAACAGATACGCTTGTGCTATCAAAAAGATAGTTTATTCCATTTATAGCATAGTCAAAATAACAGTCCATTAGTCATGTATCATTTTAGTCAGTCCATTCAAGGATATTCAATTAGCAAAGTCCGTGTAGAATATCCTATGTCAGTTCACTTAGAAACCAGTCCTTTCTTTCTCCTTTTCAGTAAGGTCTTCATCCAGTAATTAGGGATCATCAAACCAGAGAGAGCAAGCTGTGGTACCTTGCTTCTTTTATGGTGTTTTTTACAACCACTCCCTTAATTACAATCCTGCAGTTAAAGTTGCAGACACTTTAACTAACAAACTATGATAACATATTTATTATTTTACCTGAACCAGTTAGGGTAAACAATGTTATCCCTAACATTCTCCCCTTTTAGGAAATAATAGTAAATATAACTATTTACATCTTTAAATCATATTTGTTACAACTCTCTTTAAACTTAATTACTCCTTGAGCTTTTGTAAATTGGTCTGCAATGTTTTCTTCTGTCATGCAGTATTCCAATTTAATTAGCCCATTTTTTACAGATTCTCTAACATTTAAGTATCTTAAATCAGTATGCTTTGATTTAGTTTTTACAGCAATACTAGTAGCTAACTTTATGGCTGCTTGGTTGTGCTCGTACACAATAATGGAGTCTTTAACAGTTATACCCATGTCTAATAATAACTGTTTGTACAGAATTAAGTCAGTGCATAGTAATGACAGACATGAAAATTCCGCTTCCATCGTGGACAAGCTAATATGCTGTTGTCTGACTGACGTCCACCTTATTAGTGTCTTACCAAATAATATAGCCATCCCAGATGTTGATTTTCTAGTGTTTATGTCAGTTGCAAAACTTGCATCTGCATAGGCACTAAGACTCAAATCACCCTTTGGTTCTATATACAATGCATGGTTCATTGTTCCTTTAAGATATCTTAAAATTCTCTTTAATGATTGCCAATGACATTGATGTGGATCTGAATTAAAACGTGCCAGCTGATTAACACTATAAGCTATATCTGGCCTTGACCAATTGCTGATATATGATAAGCTACCAATCAAAGATTGATATATGGACTTATCAAATTTGGGACTTTGATCATCAGTTTGGCAAACTTCCTGACTCATTGGAGTCTTTGCCATTTTACAAAGTTCCATTTTATACGTTTTAATTAATTGGCAAATTTTATCTTCTTGAGATATCTTAAAACCATTTTTTGTTTTGTTAATTGTCAATCCTGGATACTTTTTAATTTCACCTAAATGCTTTAATTTTATCTTTTTGGCTAATAATGATATAATCTCATTAGCTTCATTATTAATCTTAGTTATCAAAGCAATATCATCTGTAAATAATAACAATAATGACACGTTCCATTATTTTCTCTTTTAAACACACATGGATCTGCTAAACCAGATTTAAAACCTATATTGTTTAACTCTTTCACAATATATTGGTTCCACTCAAAGCCAGATTGTTTCAACCCGTAAAGATTCTTTTTGAGTTTCCAACAATCATTACTATTTACTTTATTGTCTTTTATAATAACTGGCTTTTTCAAATATATAGTGTGCTGCAATGGTGCATGCAGATAAGCAGTTTCTACATCTAAATGGTTAATGACATAGTTTTTCTTAGCTGCCCACACTAATGCTGCTCTTAAAGATGTTGCTTTAAGACTTGGTGCAAAAACTTCTTCGTAATCAGATGCAGTTTGATTAAATCCTTGAGCTACCAACCTAGCCTTATGGGTAACAGTCCCATCATTTCCAGTTTTTGCTTTAAATATCTATTTGCACCCAATGGATTTTTCTCCTGGAGGTAATTTAGCATCTTCATATACTTTCATTATCTTTAATGAATTTAGTTCTTTTTCCATTGCCTTTTGCCAATTCTCCTGATCCTTAGTAGGATACATCCTAAGTTCATCTACACTAGTTGGAACTTTAGTTACTTGGCAAACTATACTTGCTTGATATCTATCAGGTGGTCTAGTTACACGTGTAGTACGTCTAGGTATTACTGGACTTACAGGTGGACTTTCATTTATTAACTCTTCTTGATTATCTAACTCTTCCTGATCAATTGTATCCTCTTGTTCTGGTCCTATTTGATCTTCATGGACTTCTTCTTTAATTGGACTCTTCTTATAACTTGTCTGTTCTTTCTGCCTTTTGTAGGGTTCAATAATTACTTCATTATTTAAATCTTGCTCTAATCTATTCCATCCTACATGTTCTAGGAATTTTGCACTAGCACTGGTGTAAACTCTACATGTACCTGGTTCCCAGAATCTATAAGATCTATGATTAGATTTATATCCTACAAAAAATAATCTTTTAGCTCTATGCTGTTCTTTTTGTCTAAGTTGTGAAAGGATATGCACCCATGCTGGTGCTCCAAATGTGTGCATGTAACTTAAATCAGGTTTTGTACCATGCCACAGTGTGAATGGTAATTCACCTGTTGTTGAATTAACAACATTATTTAATATATGATTACCACACATTATTGCTTCTCCCCATAAATTGTCAGGTAATCCTGAATCAGACAACATAGTACGTGCCATTGATTGTAGTGTTTGGCCTCATCTCTCTATAAAGGCATTATGTTGTGGCCTATATGGTGCAGACTTTTTATGTTGAATACCTAACATTCTAAGTCTATTCTGGAATTTATTATTTGTAAATTCCGTACCATTATCTGTTATAAGAGTTACTAATTTCTTTTTAGTTTTCCTTTCAGCAAATTTTATCCATTAAAGAGATTTAGATACGTTTCAGTTTTGCTTTTCATTAAATAGCAAAACCCATATCTAGAATAGTGGTCCATTATACTTAGTATGTATCGAGCTCCTCCTGCACTTGGTTTTTTCGGACCTATTAAATCAGCAAATACTACTTCTAAAGGCTCTTTGGTAGTAAATCCATCAACTCTATTAGCCGGTGTGACCCTGGCTTTGCTTTGATTACAAGCATTACATTGCAAATACTTATTACAAGGTTTCAAACTTATTCCTTGAGATAATTGAACAGTTCTCTTAAGCATTTTAAAATTTAAATGCCCTAGCCTTCGGTGTAACAAGTGAATACATTCATCATGAGGTTTCTTATTATCATAAATCGTGTTAGCCACCTCTAAACCATTATCATTTAACACATATAATTCACCTCTTAAAGATGCAGTAATTTTCTTATCTTCTTTCTCAATTATGCAGTTATCTCCTTTAAACATATCCTAGTTTAACCAAAATTCTAACTGAAATTAAATTAAACTTAAGTTGTGGTACATATAACATTTTTACATTCTCTTTTATAAAAGAACAATATGCTATACCTTGACCTTTAGCTTTCAGTTTCCAGCCATTGGCTAACGATATCTGCTGTGTACTCTTGGACATTTTAATAAAATTTTTCTTATCATTTGTTATACAGTGGGATTCTCCACTGTCAACCACCCATAAATTATTTTTTACAGCACCATTAATATACATGGCTAACTCTAAATTCTTATTTATCTTTTGATGACTTTTAGTATTCTGGTCAGCGTTCTGGCGCTTTGCTTTTTTACAAAATCTTGCCAAATGTCCTCTTCCTCCACAATTAAAACATTTTTTAATTGCATATGCAATAGGAGATTCATTATCTTCTTTTTGAGGTTGCTCCCTCCTTAACTGATCTCTTTCAAGCCTTCTTCTTGCCTCTTCAATCAATCTGCCAGTTATATCAGTTAAACTTAGAGTTTCCTTAGGTAAAATTTCAAGGGAAGTGACGTAGTTATCATAACTTTCATTTAGTGATGATAGAATTATGTAGACTTGGTGTAGTTCAGAGAAAATAAGCTCTTTCTCGTGCAGTTCTTGAAAAATGCTTTTCATAGTTTCCAAATGACTCAGCATATTACCATTCATCTGGAGATGTGTCCTGAAAAGCTTCCGTGTTAGATTTATGTGAGCTCCAACGTTATCTCGGACATAAATCCTCTTCAGCTTCTGCCAACACCCAACAGCCGTTTGCTCTCCATGGATATGAACAAGTTGTTTGTCAGTTAAGGTTAATCCTATTATGCAAATAGCGTGTAAATTTTTATGCATAAATTCTTCTATCTTTAGTCTATCTTCATCATCCTCTGGATCCCATTCCTCTACGTTTGGTGGGTTTTCAATTATGTTCCACAAACCTTCTCTTCGTAGAAGTAGACTACATTTCATAGACCATGATACATAGTTTGTTCCATCCAGCTTGGATATAAGGGACAAACTTTGTAGATTGACTTGTGCCATGTTTTCTTTATATGGATATAAAACTATAATTAATAAAACACAGCTGTCTGTTTACTGTAATGTGTAACAACATAAACTCTCACTTTTTACATAAATCTGTTTTATCCTAGTTAAACTGACTTTGCAGCCTCTGGGCCCATAACCAGTGTTAAGCCTGGGTTCCCCAACCAGGGTTAAGGAGACAAGCTAAACAGAATGTGCAGCGTTAGTCAGATAGGCATACAGATAAATGAGTGAGATAAGCTTGTATGTTTGTTAACATACAGTAAAAATAACAGATACGCTTGTGCTATCAAAAAGATAGTTTATTCCATTTAGAGTTTATAGCATAGTCAAAATAACAGTCCATTAGTCATGTATCATTTTAGTCAGTCCATTCAAGGATATTCAATTAGCAAAGTCCATGTAGAATATCCTATGTCAGTTCACTTAGAAACCAGTCCTTTCTTTCTCCTTTTCAGTAAGGGAAAAACGCAGTCTTCATCCAGTAATTAGGGATCATCAAGCCAGAGAGAGCAAGCTGACGTTCCTTGCTTCTTTTATGGTGCTTTTTACAACCACTCCCTTAATTACAATCCTAGAGTTAAAGTTGCAGACACTTTAACTAACAAACTATGATAACATATTTATTATTTTACCTAAACCAGTTAGGGTAAACAATGTTATCCCTAACAATGGTTGTCCCAAAGGTGCTTTTTTCAAGAGGCAACTGGACTACCTTGTTTTTCTCTAAAAACGTTTTACTTCTCATCTAAGAAGCTTCTTCAACTCTGACTGGATGGTGGGGGAATGGAAAGATTTATACTCATTTGCATTCTTTTAGTGGGTTGTTAAGGCCACCTAGAGGTTTGTCTGTGTCATTAGGGTCACCTGAGTGGTGCAAATGGGTGTGGAGCCTTCTTTTTTTTTTTTGAAACAAATTTTTATTAATTTTAAAGATAAAACAACACATCATTAACCATTAAATACATAAACACATAAAACCTCTTAACATATTGTAAATCCTTACAAGTCAAACAAAACATTATTTTTATACAGCATAATTCCAATTTATCCCATCTCCATATGGACACACAAACATCTTTCAGCAAATTTCTCATTATTTCTCTTTACTCCTATTCAATTTCATTTCTCTTCCATATTTATCCATTTTATAGTCATCATATTCTTTTCTTTCTGGCTTGTATAAATTATTCTCGTCTAACATTCCTCCAAGGTTTTATTGATTCTTTCCTTTTTTTTTTTTTATAAAAAACAAATTTTGTTAGTTTTACCAAAAACACAATACACAAACATACAAACACAAAACATAAACAAAACTAAAAGATCTTTTCTGAAGGTTGTCTGTTCCCGGGTTAAAACTCTTTACACAGACACAAATTCAAACATCATATTCAACCCATATCTCCTTCCAAATCTTGTTATCATTTTCTTTTTTATATATTTATATAAAAACCATTTTTATCAGTTTTATAAAAACAATGCACAAAAAATCAAGGCATAGCAGCTTATAAATTCTTTTCTAAGAAAAAAAAATAATAATAGACCAATAAGGCATAACATTTCCAGATTATAATATCAATATTTCATATAATATTAACTTCATATCTTGTCCCTACTTCTCTTTTCCATCCAAATTATTTATTAATTAAAATTTTATTGCCTTTTATCAATATACAAAATCCAAAAAAAAAAAAAAAAGCATATATATCCTTCCATATCTTATTACCATTTTCAACAACATTCTTTGTCTGTTCTATTTCCAATTATCCATTCATCTTTTTTTTCTTTTACTATACTTCTCCTGTACACCAATTGGAGTAACATCTATAACTCATTACCCTAACTTAAAAATACTACATATAACAATCTTTCTTGGGATTCTGTTTAAAAAAAAAACTAAAGTTACATAATAAATTTTATATTCTAAATATACATATAAAAACACACTCTTATATACCCTCCAGAATCCCTCTTTTAATCTAAATTAAATTCACCCATTATCTCTAAATAAACTTTTTTTCCTTAGGTCTTGCTTCCCCCCATTAAGGCTTCTCGTCCCCCCCTTTCTCTCTTGCTTATTCTTCTCCTTGCCCTTTCTACCCCTTTGCTTTTTCTCTTCGCTTTTCTTGCTCCTTTTCCTTTGCTTTCTAACCTTGCCTCCATCTTTTCGCTCATTTTTCTCTCTTTTGGTTGTTTTTATAATTCTTAAAATCCCCTTTTTCTTATCCTTTTTCTCCTCCTCTCCAGAAGGGACCCATTGTTCATCAAAGATGGCTTCTTCTTCCTCTTCTTCCTTGTCCCAGTCCTTCTGCTGCGTAATCAACTTTTCAAAGGAACATAACGCCATTTCTAAGAATTGAAACAAAGCGCCCAAAGTATCTTCTTTTTTATATTTTTGATATTCAATCTCTAGTTCATCCACAGACGATGCCATTATGAAAAGGGAAACTTTTTCCAAAACAACCACAAGAATTTTTAATCAAAGACAATCAAAAGCAATTAAAAAAAGAAAAAAAGTTCCAAAAGTTAATACTTTTCTTCCTTCTTCTCTTTCTCTTTCTGAATTAATTTTTAATCAAAGAGGTCCAATTACCATATATCTTCTTTTGGGATCCACAAAGACGTTCTAGTCAATCTCCTCCTTTTTCAGCTTCTGCTCCGATTTTTTTTTTCTCCCTTCCCACTTGCAATGAGAATTTTAATAATCAAAAAACCATACCTCCAGCAGAGATTTTCCAATTTCTCACATTTTTCAATGTCCAAAAATCCCTTTGTCTCAAAGCAATCCACTTTCAATGTCTAATATATCCAAATATTTCTGCTTTTTCCGTGGGGTGGGAGAGTAAAAAAAAAAAAATTCCCTTTAACAGCTTCTCCGCCGCTTTTCGCTCTTCTTAGGGATACAATGTATCCTCCAGCAACAAGCAGCTCAATTCCAGGCAATTTAAAAGGTGTTACTTGACCTGGCTCAGACAGAACTTTCACTCTTCACACTTCCTCCAGCACAGTTCTTACCCGGTTGCTGGCTTCTTCGTGGCGGCCATTGCTGACCGCCGCTCCACTGCCTTGGGAAAAAGGGGTTTTCCCGGAGAAAGGGGGGGTCTGCGATGCCCCCACCTCCCTTTCCGACTCCCCTCTGTCTTCAGCTGTCCCTACAGGGCAGCCATATCCCCCTGACCCATCTGGATCGGGGGTACCTCGACGGCTAGCACAGCAGGAATCGCGAGCTGTCGCGAATTCCTGCTGCCCCGAAGCCACGCAAACCGGAAGTTGGGTGTGGAGCCTTCTTGAAACTATTGAAAGGAGTGTTTTGTAGAGTGAAGATAAATGATGCCGTAACCCTCTCCCTTGAGAGAGGGCTGTTCAGTTTTGACCTAGATGGCCTCTTTGACCCCTCTTTCAAACCAGCAATCCCCTCTGTCCAAAATGTGGATTTTGCTGTCTTCAAAAGAGTGGTCTGTGTCTTTTAAATGCAGATGGACTGCTGAATCTAGCCCTGATGTAATTTGTTCTGCTATGTTGTGCTTTTGGAAGGTTCTGGGTTCATTTCCAAGTGGGGAAGAAAGACACTGGAAACATGGTGACTGCTTGGAAAGATGGTTTAATGATGGACAGGTTCACATGCCTTGGGTGAAGAAAGAAGGAAGGCAAAAAGAAGGATTGATATGCTGAGAGTGCCAGATTTTATACCCTCTGTTGGAATTTGAATTTGAGCTTGTATTCTGATTGGTTGTCAGACTCCCATGGGGCCATGCAGGGGCAACTCTGTAGGCTGTCCTGAGTCCCAGGCTTGGTTGAGCCTTGCTGGATGATGATGTAATGAAAGGGCTTTGGGCAATTTCTATGGCTTTACCTGGAGATCTTTGTTATGTAAAATATTCTGGCCCAAACCTTAATGGCCACCCATTAACAAAGGTGAGGGTGAGCTTCTGCTTCTGAGGTGAGTTTCTGCTTCTGAGTTTCTACTCTTTTTAGGGGAAATATTTTGCCTTTTTAGTATATCCTAAAATATTTCATTTTCCTCAGAGAGGGGTGTATGTGCTAACTTCCAACTGTGCCATGCGCTTATGAAGTGGTTGTTTTATTTCCCCAATGAACAGATCTGAACATGGCTCACTGCACTGTAGTGCATATACCACATTGCCCAGTTTTTGATTGGATGTTTTAATCCTTGGAGTAGACAAGCTTCTACCCTTAGTGTATTCTTAGGTTTGAAGTGTACACATATGTTATGTTGGCTAAAGATCCTCCTGAGCTTTTCCAATATGCCTGCAATGTACATGACAGAATGACAATGTTGCTTCATTCATTGTTTTCTTCATTATCTGATATGGAAGAGGGTCTTTCCTGAGATTTGATGAAGGCCCACTTGGGATAGTCACACATTCTGAGGGCTACCTTGATGTGTTTGTGTTCTTTTTCTTTCCCATCTTTGCTGGTAGCCAGGCCTTCAGTTCTGTGATGTAGCATTCTGATGACTCCCATTTTGTGCTCCTGTGGGAGGTGGGAATCAAAATGTAAATATTGATCTCTGTTTGTGGGTTTTCTCTAAACTTCAATGTTAAGACTTCTGTTTTCCTGAATGTGTCCCACACAGTCCAGGAAGGCTAGACTATTTTCCTTAACATCTTCTCATGTGGTCTAGAGGTGGAGCTTCACCTCACAATCAGGAGTCTGTGAGTTCAATCCTAGGTAGAGGCTAATATTTGGAATAGACTCTCCTATTTGAGTAGGGGACTGGACTGGATGACCTCCAAAGTCCCTCCCAACTCTTGTTATTCTGTGTAATTTGATGTATCTGTCCACAGAGTTGATTGTTGATATGTTTGGTGAACGCTTCTAATTCCTATGTTTTGTTCTTGACCTTAGAAGCGTCCACATACTTATACCAGTGAGTGGGTAAGATTCCTGTGAAGGAGTCTAAGGCTTTGGTTTCTATCTCATTCATGTAGAGATTGGCCACAATGGGGGGGACACAGATGAATCCATGGCACAGCTGTGTTTTTGTCTGTGGAACCTTCATTGTATTTAAAATAGGTAGTGGTCAAGCAGACCCTAAGCTTTACCCCATTGGGTCTCAGTATATATTTTATTCTAATCTCAGATATGGGAGAAAAATATTCTTTTTAAAAAAATTTCTTTATTAAACAGATAAACAAACACAAAGACACACAATTCTTAGAATAAAAAAGTTGAACGTGGTACAGTTTCCCTAATATCAATCACTGTCATTACATTACTCTAAATCCAATAGTAATATTACATAATTTTCGTCTATGCACTTTAATTATACATATAATCATTCCTTGTTGTTCTTGACCTTCCTCATCTCTAGCCAACCATAAAATTTCTCCCATGTTTTATAATAATCTGAATCTTCTTTATTTTTTAGTTCTTTTGTTAATTTATCCATTTCTGCGCACACTGTAACTTTCTTCAATATTTCCAATTCATTTGGGATATCTTTATTTGAGAAAAATATTCTTTATGTGTGTCTGGGATATGAAATATTGCTTCTGTGTGTCAAAGATGTGTTTAGTGATCCTTAGGCTGGCCAATTACATTCTTCTGAGTAATTGATGTCCTTCTTTGCTTTGGAACTTTTGAATTTGTTTTAGCTGAAGAACTTCCTCAGTACAACTGTATCATTATGGATGATTCTCGGGTGTAAAAAGGGTTAGAGTTTGCCCTGATGTTTTTCTCCCACTTTTTAATCTCAGCAATTCATTTCTCTAATGATTGGTATGAATATTCACCGCCCTTTGACCTGGAACCTTTTCACTGCCAATGTTTTCTGCTGATTGATTCTTCTCTTTGCCTGCCTTCAACCCTCTGCTTCTTGCGCTTGACCTTCCTCTGGGAATTAATGCTAGCCTGTCAGGGTTTGCTAATAAATCCAATTTAAAATGAAAGCATTGCCTATTTACTTCCATTAGTAAACCCAACTAACCAATACAGAAGAAAGACAAGAATGAAAAAAAAAAAAAAAAGCATCCTTTTGCTTACTATAAGAAAATCTATAAATATTTGTACGGTAGTTTTCGTTTGTTTAGTGACCATTTGGAGTTATGACCATACTAAAAAAAAAGTGACTTATAGTCATTTTTCAGGCTTATGACCATTGCAGCATTCTCATGATTACATGATCAGAATTCACTCATTTGGCAACTGTGTCATATGTATGACGGTTGCAGTGTTCTGAGGTCATGTGATCACCTTTTGTGATATTTTGACAAGCAAAGTCAGTGGGGAAGTCAGGTTCATCTAAATAAAAACCCTGTTACTAAAGTAACAACTGCAGTGATTTACTTAACGCCTGTGGCAAGAAAGGTCATAACATGGGGCAAAATTCATTTAACAACTGTCTTGCTTGGCAACAGAGGTTTTGAGCTCAGTTGTGGTCAAGGTCAAGGACTACCTGAATCTAATTTTAAATTGAAAACAAAAAAAAACCAGTGCAAAGGTAACGGCATGGTGTAAATTATTCAGAAGCATTTTTTTTCATAATTGATTCATCCGTTGATTCAAGTTGTAATAAAACACAAATCCCAATTAGGGATTATGCTAAATACTTCCCCTAGCACTAATTGGTTCTCCTCTAACCAACCCAGTTGTTAAAATTGATAGCATAGTGCAACCCGCAACTTTTTGCAATAAATAAAGCAAGATGTTCAATTCTGGAAAGTTTATTCACTTGTATAATGTACTTCCCTTATTATAGGTTACAACAGAGGTCTCCAAACATGGCTACTTTAAGACTTGTGGACTTCAACTCCACAAGTCTTAAAGTTGCCAAGTTTGGGGAGCCCTGTATTACAACAACATCCTAAGGATCAATAAACAAATGAAACTGCCGGCTCTCCCTCCCTGCTCTCTTAAAGCAGTAAACTTGCCTTCAGGTTTTCTTTTGCAAATTGTGCGATATGCACGTCCACCACTAGGTGTCGCTGTGGTACAGGGCATCACCATAATCAATCTCATGCTTTTAAGGTGGTTCTGCTTTTTAAAACATTTGAACTTTGGTGTAGAGTGCCCTATTGTTATTTTAATACATTTATTCGCATTTTCACAAGTGAGCAGTATTGAATATTTCCCTTTGTCAAAGCAAAAGAACTGTCCGGCTCTATCTCTGTCACTAAATGCAACCTTCCTTTTTGGGTTTACTAACTTTGTCTACAATGGAAGGTTCCCAGAACAACAATCTGGCCTGGATGGCAGTCGCTCCTGTTTGTATGCAACATTAGGAAGAAGGTCATGGACCCAAGAGTTACTGTAGACTGGAATTCCTTCTTTCCTTTCAAGGAAGCCTTTCACTGAAAGTCAGGGGAGCGTTAAAGAACCTGGCAGGACTTGTGCGGCTTGCTTTTATCTCCTCTGTGAATGAACAGAGGGCTTAGGTTTCCTTAGCTATCGATCCAGCACCTTTTCCATTATCAAACACTGGTATTGTATCCTGTCCTAGGAAAGTCTCTCCAGAAATATTTTTTTAAAGAAGATTACAGTCTCTCGCTCCCTCCCTCCCTCCCTCTCTCTCTCTCTCTCACACACACACACATACACACACCTGTCTAGTTATCAATGTATCCCTCCCTATCCAACCTTACCTATCTAAGCAAACAGGGATAAGTTTGCTATGGTTTTCCCAGTTGCAATTTATGGCTGTGAAAGTTGGATTATAAGGAAGGCTGAACCCCAAAGAATTGAGGCCTTTGAACTATAGTGCTGGAGAAGGCTCCTGTGAGGCCCTTGGACTGCAAGGCGATCAAACCGGTCAGTCCTAAAGGAGATCAACTCTGACTGCTCTTTAGAAGGCCAGATCCTGAAGATGAAACTCAAATACTTTGGCCACCTAATGAGAAGGAAGGACTCACTGGAGGAGAGCCTCATGCTGGGAAAGATTGAGGGCAGTAGAAGAAGGGGACGACAGAGAATGAGGTGGCTGGTTGGAGTCACTGAAGCAGTAGGCGTAAACTTACATGGATGGATGGATGGTCGAGGTCAGGAAGACCTGGAGGAAAGTTGTCCATGGGGTCGCGATGGGTCGGAACACAACTTTGCAACTAACAACAACAACAGGACCTATTTTTATGATCTTTTTTGTGGTGGTGATTAAACGAACATTGTGGTTGTGCGTTGTGAACTGCACCAATCATAAAGCGACTGCCACAGTTTTTCGCGTTCCCCTCCTCCCCCAACTTTGAACAGTATTTTTTTGTTTTATTATTTTAATGTACAGTATATTTAATGTTTGTAAGTCACCCACAGTCATCTCTGACAAGATGGACAGCACAAAAATTTAATAAACAAACCAACAGGTAGATGGCTGATATTACCTGTCCTTCCTTAGTAGGGTAGATCCTACAATAAACAAAGCTGCTGGATAGCAACCTGCTGATGCAGAAAGACCAGATAAATACGTACAGTTTGCTGCCTATATCTCTGCAATATAGACCTGAATGGGGGATCTCTTCCCCATGCTCTGTCAGGTTCACTCTTTGTCTTTTCCCCCCTAGTGTTCAAGTGTCACTTCTCCCTGGACTCCTTTAGCATCCTCTAAATCCATTAAGCACCTGGAATGGCCTAGTGCAGGGATGTCAAACTCATGTTGTCATGGCATCGTCACGTGACGCATTGCAAATTCCCCCCCTTCATTAAACCTGGCATGGGCGTGGCCAGCATGTGACACATCCAGCTCATGGGCTCCAAGTTTGACATCCCTGCCTAGTGTAATGGCTCCACCCACTCTATGGAAGCAACGGTTAGCAACCAATCTCATCTGGACCAGAAAGAGATCTGACCACAACAAAGTCCATAGCCAAACCACATGATTGGGCTGTCTATTTTTATTCCAGGTGGCACCAGTTTCCCATAATGGTCTGGGACATTATCTTGTTGACAGTCTATTCAGCCCCATTCTCATCTGTGCATGCTTGTCTAACATAGACTTTGTTTTTATTATCATGTCTGTTTCTTAGACTCAGAGAATAACAGAGTTGGAAGGGACCTTGGAGGTGTTCCAGTCCAACCCCCTGCTTAGGCAGGAAACCCTACACCACTTCAGACAAACTCTTAAAAACTTCCAGCGTTGGAGCATTCACAACTTCTGGAGGCCAGTTGTTCCACTGATTAATTGTTCTAACAGGAAATTTCTCCTTCGTTCTAGGTTGCCTCTCTCCTTGATTAGTTTCCACCTATTTTGTAAACTATCAGCACCTTCAAGGCCACCAGGCTTTGCTTCAACCTTGTAGAGCAATAGAAATAATTGAAAGTTCCTGTGCATATATTTGGTCTCTTCTGATTTCCTTCCTGAACTCCTGGAACTTGTTGCTGGGTTGATTCTGGATTTTCCTTAACTAGCGATACTGAAGGACTTCGATCCCAATTTTTTGTTTTTTATTTATTTGTTTGTTTGTTTGTTTATTTATTTATGTCAATTGCTTACAAGATAATAGGTATAAGTAAAAACATAGCTATGAATAGATGGATACATATAAGAAAAAGAAAAGAAAAAAAACCAATAGGACAGGGATGGTAGGCACATTGGTGTGCTTATGCATGCCCCCTACAGACCTCTTAGGAAAGGGGTGAGGTCAATAGTAGACAGTCTAAGGTGAAAGTTTTTGGGGCACTGCTTTTCTAGTCTACTTTCAAGGGCTGACATAACCAGGCATAAGAGGAGAGCCTTGAGGGCTGAAATTCAGTATGGACCTAAGACATCAAAACTGCCTTCCCCTGAGTGCCTCACCCCCAATCACCAATATACTGCATTTTCTTCTGACCATCACCACTGATATATTACTGTTTGTCCCTTGAGCCCCAATACACAACTACACACCACCCTACCCTTCCACCCTTCCTCCAGACCAGAGGGTACCATTCAACCTAGAAGCTGACAGACAATAATCTCTTCCAGTTGATCAAACTAGTTCCTATATGTTTTGTATTAACATACTCCAAAAGGTAAATTCTGATTGGTCCGCACAAACTGCATTCTGATTGGACTACTCAACAACCATGATTGGCTTACTTGGAATCGACCTTGATTGGCCGAGCCGATCGTGGGAGATTCAAAGTACTGTCATTGGCCGGTGAGCCGCGAGTAATCCCTATATGAAGGGCTGCCGTGGCTCCAAGATCTTGTACAAGTCTATACAATGAAATAAAGAGCTTGAAGTACACTGGTCTCGCGTCTCTGATTGGAACCGATCTACCCAATCTAACACTATAGATTACCTCTGACTCAGCATTCAGTAATCCTTAAGTCCAGTTGGCCAGCTGGTAGGATTCTATACCTCCTGCCTCAAAGCATCTCAAGAGATATACAATTGGCCACTGTGAGAAAGAAAGGTTGGACAAAGAAGGCCTTAGTCTAATCACCCAAAACAATTTCTATGTTTTAATCTTCTGGTGGCTGGCTTCTAAACCAAATTATTACTATTATGTTGTTATCTGTTTGTCTTTTTTCCACACTGCTATTAATGAAGGATGAATTTCTGATAACGTACTGTTTCCCCCCCAGTTTAAGCAAGCAAACTAGAGGCAAGCTATCCCAATGTGCTTATTTTCTCCTTTTGCACTAAACATATACTGCCATCTCCATTTTCCTCCTTGAAAAAAAATTAACCACGCAAAATAAATATTTGTGTGATTTAGCCATCTTAAAAAAGGATTGGCCACAACTTTGTGTCCAAAACTGGCAGAAAGCAGAATGGGTCTCCAACTAGCCTGCAAGCTAGCTTATCAGATTGGCAAAGAACATTCTAGGTATCATTAAAATGCCATACATTTTTTTCTCTTAAAATCAAACAATCCTTGGTATGAACCTGCACAGGAGAAGTCTTTTTAAAGGTGTCCCTTGTCTAAGAGGTTCATTTAACTGGCCCCCAAGAGAAATTTTCCTGCCTTGCTGTTGTTATCATCTTGTAATTGCAGGTTTCGGGATGTGGAATGCACATCCTGGAAAGAGAAGCTGCTAATATTTAAAACGTTTGTAAAACTGTTCCTTTCTCTAGGCTTGAGTTAATCCAGTTTCTTTTGAATTTTTGCTCCATGTTTTTAGAAATTCAAATTCTGTGTGGATTTTTTTTTTAAATTTGCTTAGCTACATTCTTATATAGACACGTGAGGCAGAAGTCCAATCAATTAATGTCAGAACAAACAACCAAACACAGCCTATGGTCCAATGATGGGATTCCATTTTTTTTTTACTACCGGTTCTGTGGGTGTTGTTAGGGATAACATTATTTACCCTAACTGGTTTAGGTAAAATAATAAATATGTAATCATAGTTTATAAGTTCAAGTGTCTGCAACTTTAAATATAGGAATGTAATTAGGGGAGTGGTTGTGAAAGCACTTTAAAAGAAGCAAGATGACAGCTTGCTCTCTCTCTGGCTTTGATGATCCCTAATTACTGCATGGACTCAAGACTGCGTTACTCGAACGGGAGAGATAAACAAAGGACTGATTTGTAAGTGAACTGACATAGGATATTCTACACGGACTTTGCTAACTGAATATCCTTGAATGGACTGACTAAATGATACATGACTAATGGACTGTTATTTTGATTATGCTATAAATGGAATAAACTATATTTTTGATAGCACAAGCGTATCTGTTATTTTTACTGTATGTTAATAAACATACAAACTAATCTCACTCATTTTATCTATGTGCCTATCTGACTAACACTGCACATTCTGTTTAGCTTGTCTCCTTAACCCTGGTTGGGGAACCCAGGCTTAACAGGTGTGACTTGATGGGTGTGGCAGGGGAAGGATACTGTAAAATCTCCAGTCAGAGGTGGGATTTGCCGGTTCTCTGAACTACTCAAAATTTCCGCTACCAGTTCTCCAGAACTGGTCAGAACCTGCTGAAGACCACCTCTGCTATAGTCCCTTGATTTGGATCGATTCATGTTACAGAGAATGAATCTAGCTTATATTGCTATCTCAGTTCAACCTATCCTCTTGAATAGAATTCTTTATTGGACAAGTGTGGTTGGACACACAAGGAATTTGTCTTGGTGCAAATACTGTCAGTATACATAAAAGAAAAGATACATTCATTAAGAGTCAAGAATCATAAGGTACAACACTTAATGATAGTCATAGAGTACAATAAGCAATCAATTGAGCAAGAACGTCAAACTCACATCATCACGTCGTTGTCATGTGACATATCAGGATGTTTTCCCTCTTTACTAAATGAGGCGTGGGCGTGGCCAGAGCATCTGGCCTGTGGGCTGGGAGTTTGACAGCCCTGCTTTTGAGCTACTCTTATTTGCAGAGGATAAAAACACAGGAGCCATGTCAAACAGTGTGATTTGACCCATTAATTTCTTCCCTCTGCTGCTTATTGATTGTTGTCTCTCAAATTCCTACTGAGCAAAGACTACAGATCACCAAAATTCAGTCACTAATAATCCTGCTGGCTGGGAATGTTCACAGTCGTAGTGTTGGAAGATAAAACCCACACCTCTCCTAGAAAAATGAAATATTTTAGAATATACTCAAAAGGCAGAATGTTTCTCCTAAAAGAGAAGTAGAAACTCAGAGAGGCAGAAACTCAGCCCCTCCATCTTTGTTAATGGGCCGTTAAGGCCTGGGGCAGCCTATTCTACATTACAAAGATCTGTCTTCTTCACACAGAACCATTTAATTGCCTTTCATTGCACCACCCACCTCTGACAGCAACCAATCAGGATACTCTTTCTGTGCCCCAGGAAATTCAAAGTCCAGAGAGGGCATGAAACCCAGGCACTCTCAGCATCCCCGCCCTTTTACTGCCCGGGAACCCACCCTGTTCATCAATAAACCATCTTTCCAAGCAGCTTCCATGTTTCCAGTGTCTTTTTCCCCACTTGGAACTGAACCCAGAAGGATATTTCTTCTAACAAGTGTCAAACATATCTGATGAACAGAAGATTTGAAAAAATGGTATATAGGGAATCTATTTGCTGGCAGTCTTCCTTTGGGTAAATTTTTCTTCAGCCAAGGATGCACACTTTCCAGGTTTTGTGGTGATCTTTAATTTGGAATAATAAGTGAGTGGAGTTCTCAAGAGTCTTGTATTATTGTAAAGCAATGCTTGTTTCTATTCCATGGAACTTTCCATTGGTCTGGACATTTAGAAAAGTGTGGGGAAAGTTTTAGGAACCCTGGTGGGAATCCTTCTATTCAATCATTGAGGACATGTGTGGATGAGTAGAAGGAAGCTCATTAAGAGTATTTACAAGCAGATTTACAAGAGTATTTACAAGTCCTAAACCAGAAATGAAGTTTATTAAGGAGCTTACATGCTCCAGTAGACAGCGGGCATTTCTACATTTTCTGTCTTCATGATGCAAAAAGGATGAAATACTCTGGCCTTTCCAAAAGAAGCAGATGAAAGAACCTAACCTTTTTAGCCTTCGGATTAGGAGAAAGCAAAATTCAGACTGAAAGAAAAACAGAGTTCCTTGCTCGCCATATCTTTTTATGTACGTAATGGTCAATAGGATAAAATAATACAGAGTTGGTTTTTCATGGAATTGCATCTCCATGGGGAAGGAGAGGCCTAGAACAAATACAAACTGGAAATAGTTAAGCAATATAATATAAAGGCAAAAGTAAAAGTTTCCCCTTCCAGCTGTGTCCAACACTAGGGGGGCGGTGCTCATCTCCATTTCTTAACCAAGGGAGCCAGCATTGTCCAAAGTTGCTTCCATAGTCATGTGGCTGGCAAAGACTTATACGCCCAGGTGCATGGAATGCTGTTACCTTCCCATCAAAGTGGTACCTATTTATCTACTTGCATTTGCATAGTTTCTAACTGATAGGCAGCCAGTAGCTGGGGCAAGATGCACCCTGTTGTGCATCTCTTGGGCCCAAGTTCAGCATCATTAACCTCTGAGCCACCATGCCCCCTTTGTATAGAATGTGTCAACTCATAAAACATTTTGTATACATGTTTATAGTTGACAACAGAAAGAAGGGGGAGGAGTTTCAAAGAGTAGGCAGCAGTGTGGAAATGAAAGTATATTCCATTCATATTTTCTTCAAAGAATAATTAGATGACTGAAGCTTCTGCCGCACAAAAATCTAATTGGAGAGCATGATTGATAAATCTTGGCTATGGACATGTTTCATTGGATGATACACCCAGAGGGGTTGGGGGGAAAGCAGGATCAAGGGTGACAGTAAATTATATATCTCAGAGTTTTTATTTTTATTTATTTTTTAATTTTATTTATTTTTGTCAATTGCTTACCAGATAATAGGTATAAGTTAAAACATAGTTATGAATACAGACATACATATTAGAAAAATAAAAGAAACAATAGGACAGGGATGGTAGGCACATTGGTGTGCTTATGCACGCCCCCTACAGGCCTCTTAGGAAAGATGTGAGGTCAATATTAGACAGTCTAAGGTTAAAGTTTTTGGGGTTTGGGGAAGAAACCACAGAGTCAGGTGGATTATTCCAGACATTGACCATTCTGTTGCTGAAGTCGTATTTCCTGCAATCAAGTTTGGTGCAATAAACCTTGAGTTTGTATCTATTGTTTGCTCCTGTATTGTTATGGTTGAAACTGAAGTATTCATTGACAGGTAGGAAATTTCAATGTATGATTTTATATGCTATACTTAGATCAGACTGAAGGTGGCATAGTTCTAGGTTTTCTAGGTCTAGAATTTCGAGTCTTGTGGCATAAGGTATTCTGCAATGAGTAGAGGAGTGGATAACTGTTCTTGTGAAATATTTCTGGACATTTTCAATTGTGCTAATATCAGATACATGATATAGGTTCCAGACTGATGAGCTGTATTCAAGTATAGGTCTAGCAAATGTTTTGTATGCTCTAGTTAGTAGTGTGATATTACCAGAGAAGAAGCTACGTAGGATTAGATTAACAACTCTTAACACCTTTTTGGCTATATAGTTACAGTGGGCTATAGCACTTAGATTATCTGAGATGAGTACTCCAAGGTCCTTGACAAAGTTAGGATCCTCAAAAAGGTCTTGACTATTTAGCTTGTATTTTATTTTATGTTTTTTTTTTTTGCCAATATGTAAGACAGAGCATTTATTTGTTGATATTTGAAGTTGCCATTTGTTTGACCATTCTGACACATAGTCAAGGTCTTTTTGAAGGGTAGCAGTATTGTCTGTGGTATTGAATAGCTTTACATCATCAGTGAAGAGAACACAGTTTCTCTTGATATGATCACAGAGGTCCTTTATGTAGAATATGAAGAGAGTTGGTCCTAAAACACTGCCTTGGGGGACACCACTGTTGACAGTACAGAATTTGATAGGATGCTCCCAATTTTGACCATTTGTTGTCTGTTTGACAGGAATGCTTCTATCCAGTTATGCAGGTGTCCAGAGATACCATAAGATTTTAGTTTTAGGAATAGTTTGTCGTGTACCACTGAATCAAAGGCTTTATAGAAGTCTATGTAGATTGTGTCTATTGCTTTGCCCTGATCGAGTTGTGTAGTCCATATGTTTTTGCAGTGTAAGAGTTGCAGATTGCAGGATAGTTTTTTTCTGAAACCAAATTGTTTATTAGAGAGTAGGTTGTTTGTCTCTAAGTGGAGGATGATTGATTGGTTAATAATTGATTCCATGACTTTACAGGTGACGCAGCATAAGGAGATCAGTCTGTAATTTTCAACTAGGCTGGGGTCTCCCTTTTTGATGATGGGGATGACTGTGGCTTGTGACCATAGTTTTGGCAAGGACCTGGTCCTGAAAGATTTTTCAAAGATTATGCTTAGAGGTTCGGCTATGGCAGTGGATAGCTTTTTAAAGAAGTAGGCACATATTCCGTCCGTTAATGCCGGACGCAGAATGTTAACTTCAAATAAATCTTTTTTAGTTTTGGGACTTTGGCTCGAGGCTCATGATTTAATTGGAGTAACTGCTGGAATCCTGACAGAATGTAGGAATGGGATACATAATATGTTTCAAAGCCTATCTCATATCAAAGCAGTTGAATGCCTAAAATCCGCATCACTGATTCCTCAGCATCTCATAACTGCAGACCTGGAGGAGGTCACATTCTGACATCCAAGAAGGGGGAAAAAAAACCTGCAAGAGGGTGGGCATCCTGGCACAATATATATCCTCCCTCTTTTGTGCACAGACACAACTGCAAATGGGACACGTCTTATTTCATGATATTGGGGTGCCCATTCCCTTATAGATTTTGAATCCATATCGAGGGGCAGTTTGGAATGTAGCTGGAGAGTTAAGGATTCCTTCTAGGTTCATTTGTCCATCGCTTTGTCTGTTTTTTTTTTTTTAATTAAAAGATTGCTAATCTGAATCTGCTTCCTTCTGCCTTTCCTTCTATGCATGCACATTTTTTGCCTTTTCTCCTGGTAGGGTATAACCAGTTACATGCAGGTTTTGCCTGTCTCTGTCATGCATTTCCTGTAAATAAATCTCCTTTCGACCTCCAACGATCAATTTGTTTCCCCTGAACATAGCTGTCAATTCCCACAAATTACCTCAGGGCCTATTTGATCAGATGATGTTGGTGACTTCTGCGACTTAAATTAGCTTTTCTCTGCTTCTGTATCGGTTTATTTGAAAGCAGAGCAAAGCTAGGCTTTTTCTTTCTCTTTTTTCGTTGAGCTTGCGGGGAATTCATCCTCCTACTGGTGGATGTTCTTGTCTCTCTCTGCCTCCTGGCTGGCGGGCTCCAGTGAGCCATTCTTTTTCAAGCAGTTGCTTAAAAAGTCCTCAAGGAGTTTGCTATTCTCCATTCCAGCTGGTTCTCTGCCAAACCCAAAGGAGAAACAGCCAGGAACTCTTGTCAATTTTATCCCTGTCTGCTTTGCCTGGGCTCTTGTGGGAAGACTTGGAAGGATCCGGGAAGAACCTGGATCAAACCCAGATGCATTTTAAAAGAGAATTATTCCTGGAGCCTGTTTGCACAGTTTAGAATCTATTTCCCAGCTCTCCCCCACTCCGTCTGTTACAGCAGAATGCACCCAGGGCTAGAGATACTGTGTTGAAAAAAAAAGCATCTGATTGCAAACTTGCCAATATAGAGTCACATCTTCAGATGCTTTTATGGGCAAAACAGCCATGTGCCCAAATGGTTTGGACATGTCCTTTCTTGACAAATCCTCCCTCCTCTAGTTTGCCATGAGAGCAAATACATGGTACGAATGTGGCTGTAATCAATCTTATTTCTTTTGTTCCATGCAGAGAAGATATTTCTTTTTATTTAAAACTGCGGCACAGAGTCTAAGACACTGAATGAACCGGAGTTTTTGTGTTCAACTCTTGTTCAACTGGAAAAAAAAAGACTGGGTTTTGAGGACCTCAACAAAAGGATTAATGCCAAATTGAACCATTGTGTACTGTCTATAGGAGCCACAGGATGAGGCAGCTTCATGAATGCCACTACAGTCCACACAGAGAATTTGGAACTTCATATTTGTTTTGTCCTTGCTGCTATGATAATATCTCAATTTGCTTTCACACAAACTTTTTGAGAGGTATTTGCACACCCAGATGGCTGGGGAGAACTATGAGTTAGTGCCTTATGAAGAAAGTATGAAATGAACCACTTCCTTAAGATCCCTATTAGCTTCCCAATCTGCTACCCTCCAAAGTTATTGGACTGTTATTCTGATCACCAACATTCCCCCTTGAAATGTTAGTAAACAGCAGTTGCTTGCTAGTTAGGTAATTCAGATCAGCTAATACTATAGTATGAAGTTGCCTATGGCAGTAATAGCAATAGGCCTTAGATTTATATACCCTTTCACAGTGCTTTAGAGCCTTCTCTAAGTGGTTTATAGAGCCAACCGATTGCCCCCAACAGTCCGGGTCCTCATTTTACCTCAGAAGAATAGAAGGCTGAGTCAACCCTGAGCTGGTCAGGATCGAACTCCTGGCAGTCAGCAGAATTCACCTGCAATACTGCATTCTAACCAATGCATCACCATGGCTCTGCATGATGTCATGTCATGTCATGTCATGTAATGCAATGAAACTGTTTTTCTTTCCCACAATAAGAAATTAGCTTGACAGAAAAAACAGAAAAATAGAACAGAATAACAGAGTTGGAAGGGACCTTGGAGGTCTTCTAGTCCAACCCCCTGCTTAGGCAGGAAACCCTTTATCATTTCAGACAATGGTTATCCAATCTCTTCTTAAAAACTTCCAGTGTTGGAGCATTCACAACTTCTGGAGGCAAGTTATTTCATTGATTAATTGTTCTGTCAGGAAATTTCTCCTTCATTCTAGGTTGCCTCTCTCCTTGATTAGTTTTCATCAGTGGTGAAAAAAGTAAGGTTCTACATTCAGGCAAGAAAAAACAAATGCACGGATATAGTATAGGTAGTACCTTGCTCAATAGTAGCAACTGCAAGGGTTTCCGGTTCCACGTGGCTTCGGGGCAGCAGGAATTCGCGATCGTCTGCGATTCCTGCTGTGCTTGCCGCCAAGATGCCCCCGATCCAAATGGATCTGGGGGATATAGCTGCCCTGTAGAGGCAGCTGAAGAGAGAGGGGAGCCGGACAGGGGGTTGGGGGTGTCGCAGACCCCCTCCTTGTCCGGGAAAACCCCCTTTTTCCTGAGGTGGTGGGGGGCGGTCAGTAATGGCCGCCACGAAGAAGCCTGCAACCGGGTAAGATTGTGCTGGAGGAAGCAGGAAAAGTGAAAGGGCTGGCTGAGCCGGGCAAATCAACATCTCTCAAACTCTCTGGAACTGAATTGTTTGAATTGCTGGAGGATACATTGTATCCCTAAGAAGATCGGTAAGCGGCGGAGAAAGCTGTTAAAGGGAAACTTTTTTTTTCTACACTCTCCCACCCCTTAGAAACAGCAGATGAAGATTTGAAATTTATTTGGGCATTGAAAGTGAATTATTTTGAAAGTTAAAGCCAAGGGACAAAAGACTCTTTGGACATTGGACTTAATAATTTAAGAAATTGGAAAACCCTTATTGGAGGTATGGATTTCTGATAATTTAAAAATTGTTGTTGCAAGTGGGAAGGGAGAGGAAAAAAATTGGAGCAGAAGTTGAAAAAGGAGGAGATTGCCTAGAATTCTAAAGAAAGATATATGGTAATTGGACCTCTTTGATTAAACAGTAACCCCAGAAAGAGAAGTAGAAGAAGGAAAAAAAAAAGCATTAATTTTTGGAATCTTTTTTTAATTGTTCTTGATTAAAAATACTTGGGTGGTTGTTTTGGGAAAAGTTTCTCTTTTTATGATGGCATCGCTTGTGGATGAATTAAAAACTGAATATCAAAAATATAAAAAGGAAGAACAAGATGGAAAAGATACTTTGGGCACTTTATTTCAATTTTTAGAAATGGCGTTATGCACTTATGAAAAGTTGACTACACAGCAGAATGACTGGGACAAAGAAGAAGAGGAAGAAGAAGCCATCTTTGGTGAACAATGGGTTTTTTCTGGGGAGGAGGAGAAAGAGGAGGAGAAAAAGGGGATTTTAAGGTTTGAAAAAACAACCAAAAAAGAGAAAAATGAGATGAAAGGTGGATGCAAGGTTAGAAAACAACGGAAAGGGAGTAAGAAAAGGGAGGAGGAGAGACAAAAGGGTAAAAAGGGCAAGGAGAAGAATAAGCAAGAGAGAAAGGGGGGGGGGGGAGAAGCCTTAATGGTGGGAAGCAAGATTTAAAGAAAAAAAGTTTATTTAGAGACAATGGGTGAATCTAATTGAAAAAAAAAGGGGGGATTCTGGAAGGTACATAAGGTTGGGTCTTTATATGTATATTTAGAGTAAAATGCTTAAGATATAAATGAGTATTAATATATATACGATTAGTTTTTTTTTTTAATGATATGGATAGTGCTTATATAGGATTTTACTCAGTTATTGTTGGGTCTTTACCTTTTTTATAAAATTTATTGTGTAATTTTAGAATGTACTAAACAGAATCCCAAGATAAATTAAGTGTTATATGAAGTAACTTTAAGTTAGGACAATAAGTTAAAGGCGTCACTCCAATCAGTGTATAGGAGAAGTATATTAAAAGAAAAAAGATGAATGGATAGTTGGAAATAGAACAGACAAAGAATGATATTGAAAATGATAATAAGATATGGAAGGATATATAAAGTGAATATGATGTTTGAATTTGTGTCTGTGTGAAGAGTTTCAACCTGGGATCAAGCAGCCTTCAGAAAAGATGTTTTAGGTTTTTTTTTTTTTCTATGTTCTGTGTTTTGTATGTTTATTTGTGTATTGTTTTTGTAAAATTAATAAAATTTGTTTAAAAAAAAATAGCAACTGCAAGAGGGGTCTTGGAATCCCAATGGACATTCACTGAAATATGAGCCAGCATTGTGCTTCAACTGTCCCCCTCCCCCAAAAAGCCAACACAGTCCTAGTTTTCATTCACAGAGAGATAGAATTGAGATCACGTGAAGGGTTAGTACCACTTTATAATGCCTTGGTAAGGCCACGCTTGGAATAGTTTTGGTCGCCATGATGTAAAAAAGATGTTAAGACTCTAGAAAGAGAAGAGCAACAAAGATGATTAGGGGACTTGAAGTGAAAACATATGAAGAACAGTTCCAGGAATTGGGTCTAGTTTAATGAAAAGAAGGACTAGGGGTGACATGATAGCAGTCTTCCAATGTTTGAAGGGCTGCCACAAAGAAGAGAGAGTCAAACTTTCTACAAAAACCCTGAAGGCAGGACAATAAGCAATGGGTGGAAACTAATCAAGGAGAGAAGCAACATACAACCAAGGAGAAATTTACTGACAGTTAGAACAAATAATCATTGGAAAAAATTGGCTCCAGAAGTTGTAGATGCTCCAACACTGGACATTATAAAGAAGAGATTGGATAACCATTTATGTGAAATGATACGGGGTTTCCTGCATGAGCAGGGGGTTTGACTAGAGGACCTCCAAGGTCCCTTCCAACTCTGTTATTCTGTTATCCCATTGCTTCTTGTCTGACTTTCAGGTGCTTTGGAGAATAGGTTGACCCCCTCTTCTTTGTGGCGGCCCCTTAGATATTGGAACACTTACACAACTTTTCTTAGCAGGGCAGCATCAACACAAAACCTTCTTTGTACTAAAAAAATGTTGCTGGAATACAGAATTGAATTTCTTTGAGGATAGATGCTTTTAGCCTTTCCTCCTGCATCTACTGAAATTTATATGTTCTAATTGCCTCTGTGAGGATATCTGCATAATTTGAATAACAGTTGAATGTCTTTGTCTCCTTTTAATATATTTATTTGTTGCAAATGCTTCTATGCCACCTCCATTCCATGACTTTAAGCCGCTTGCAATGTAATCTATTACAGTAAATTAAAATGCATTGACATTATATAACAGGAATAACAATTATAAATGCTAATAAGTAACAGTAAATACTAAAAAACTAAATGCAACATTATCCTTTATTTATTTTGTCCAATCTATATGGCTGCTCACCTCAATAGGTGACTCTGGGCAGCGATCAAGATTAAAAATTTTTTTAAAAAAAAATGCAAACATCACAAACATTAAAATACAAAGCAGTCAAGGAACATCAAACTCAGATCACTAATACAAGCAATAAGTAGGCTTCCAAACTTTTCAGGGCCCAGATTCAGGTCTTTAGGATTTCTTTGCAAAGCCATCATCCCATCCTCATAAAACCTAAGTGACCCAGTTATCATCTTAGTTCATGTACTTGTCTTATCCTCACCTCACTCCCCCAAATGCATTTTAAAAAGCCCTGTTTTCAGGAAACTGAATTTGAGAAGTGAAGTTATGGTTCTTCCGCTCAAACATTCTATAACAAGGAAGCTCTTACAGAGAAGGAGGCTTCTGAGTCTTGTTTGGTCTTACTTTGTGGGACTCTCACATCTTTGGGAGAAGGAAGCAATTTCATCAATAGCCACGTATGATATTAATGTTGTTAAGTAGCCCTTTGAACGGCTCCCAAAGACAAATTGGCAATCAATGCAGCTCTCACAAAATACAGGTGTTATAGGACATGCCACTACCTAGTTGTCTCAATTAATATTTAGGCCTCTAGAATAAGGTGACCAACTCTCTCTCCTTTAGGGAGGACAGTCCTTCTTTTGTAAGCTCTGTCCTCTCTCGAAAAGTATCCTCCTACATGACCTCCTTTCTGATATTTGAAGACTAATCTGTAAATCTCCGTATTTGATTGATGCCAATCCAATCCGTTGTGTGTGATGTGACGTATTTGTATTTGACATGGCGATTCGTCAAGGCTTGGTACAGTGTGGCAAGATGCGATTATGAGATGCACGCGCTCCACACAGGAGAATTGTTTTGAGAGATTGTGCCGTGCGCAAGTGGCTTTAGTTTTTTTTCTCCCATTTATTTGTGTCCTCCTTCTCATTGTAAAAAAGTTGGTCCCCTTACTCTAGAAGCCTTTCCCAGGTAGCCTTCAAGAGCAGTCTGATGCAAAACACATTACAGCGGGCCATTTATGAAATGAGAAAGTCAATGAGTCGATTTCATCTGCTCCAGGAGCAGTCCCAAACCTCCTGGCCACGTCTTCCAGCAGAAGCTGAGGGATGGATTGCATGGTGGATTATGCACCTTCAATTCAGTGCCAACTCTTAGTGAAGATGTAGATCAAGGGGAGTCAAACTCAAGGCCCAGGGGCCAGATCCGGCTTGTGGGGTGTTTAGATCTGGCCTGCTGGGCCACCTTGCAAACAGCAAAGGACTGCCCCACAATGCCTCTGCCATCAAAAACAGAGCTCCGTTTTCATTGGCAGTGGATTGCAGGAGGCTGTTGCAGCTGAAAACAGAGCTCATGAGCCCATTTTCCTTGGCAGGCTGCTCAGGCCTCCACAGGCGTCCCCAACACAAGTGATCTTGAGCTGGCCACACCACCCTAGCCACACCCCATGCTCCCCCCAGGTCAAACACAACCCTGATGCAGCCCTCAATGAAATCGAGTTTGATACCTCTCATGTAGACAGATTTTCTTCAGAAGGATCTTTCCCCAGTCTGATCCTTTCAGGTGTTCCAGGGTGTACCTATCTCCACTGTAACTGAATCTAGCCAAATTGCTGTTGATCTTCTTCTTCTCTTTCCTTTCAGAGAGCCCTGGAGACCTTCCCAATTACATGTCAGCTTTTTTTTGTGGGGGGGGGGAACACAAGCCCATCTAGAGCTAAAGCTCATCTTGTCCCAGAGTTGTTTGCTGCATTACTCAACATCAGCACAGATTTGCCAAAAAACAACAACAACAAACCATCTGACTTAAATAGCCACAGGTACTTATTACGAAAGATTGGCACCAGTTAAAGATCAAACACAATTTAAATCAGAGTGCTTATTTTGGAAGAAGGGCTGGAATGAAAGCAACTGCTGTTCGTGTAATTTGATTCTTTTTCAAATACTTCCAATTGCCTAGCTTATTTGGTTTATTAAATAGCATAGAATTAATACATTTATATGTAATTATAAACAAACCAGGGTCATATGAACCAAACCATATAAGCAAAAGAAGGGCAAAGGGCTTGGGTATACCAAATATGAATTATTACTTTGATGCTTCCCCATTATCATAATTAAATACTTTTCAATTAAAATGCTTTCAATTAGAACCATTACGTTGTGTTATTTGTACCTCAAAAGATGTGAGACTGAACCAGCGGGGGTAGTGAGCATGTATGTTGCCTTAAGCTCTTTGAGGCAATGCAGGTTAGAAATAAACAACACCGTTTTATGACGAACTGGGCTGGGGTGATCACACAGGGCTGTGAAATTCGTCTCCCTGGTCTCAGGGCTTCAGGTGCAGAATGTGGGGATCGGAAGGCCACCTTACAGGGCTGTGAACCTCATGGATCTCCTTTCCTCCTGTAGCGTTTCTGAGGTAATGAAACTGACAAACCTCAGTTTATGGCGGTTAAAATTGGTTCTCTGCTGCAAAGATCTTGCGGAAGTGGTGACACCACGCCTCTACGCAACAAGCAGGGAGCAGGGATTGGAGCAGAGCACAGGTAGCCTCTAAATGTGCGGGTTTTCCCCACACCAACAGACGTGTCAGTCAAAGTGCCTTGGCATGTCACGAGTGACACGCGTATCATAGGTTAGCCATCACTGATGTATGGTAACCCAATTACCATATTTTTTGGTAGATCATCCTTTCCAGTCCATAAACAATATAGAACAGTGATGGCTAACCTTTTCAGCACTGAGTGCCCACAGTACATATGTGTGTGCAAACCCCCAAAATACAGTGTGTGCATATCCCCCATGCATGTGTCCCACCCCCTGCACATGTGCCTCTCTCCCCCTGTGCATGTGTGTCCGAGACCCAAAAGCAGGGATGGGATTCTACCGGCTCGCACCTATTCGCTAGAACCAGTTGTTAACAATCTAAGCAATTTGGGGAACCAGTTGTTCGAAGAAATTCTGGCCTAATCCTGTAAGGAAGGCAGGAAGGAAACATTCTGGAGTTGCTTACAGTAACTGTTTCTCCATTAACCCTTATTACATTCTTGTCAGGACTATACTTCCTATCTCAGGAACTTCTCTGGATTTTTTTTTCCTCCTTTGTTGGTACTTTGCTTGTGTGGAGTGACCATTCAAAGTTACAATGGCACTGAACAAAGTGACTTATGACTGTTTTTCACACTTCCGACTGTTGCAGCATTCCCACAGTCATGAGAGGCCAGGCAAAGAGATGCGTGCCTCGATGTGAGTGATGTTGAGGTGGCCACACCCAGCCAGTCCCATGACCACCAAGCCACGCCCACCAACTAAGCCACCCCAACCAACTAAGCCACGCCCACAGAACTGGTTGTTAAAAAAAGTTGAATCCCACCCCTGCCCAAAAGCCAGCTGGCCGGTGGGAGGCACGCATGCATGCTCAACAGAGCTGAGCTTTGGTAACGGCTCACATGTCTCCAGAGAGGATTCTGCATGCCACCTCTGGCACTTGAGCCATAGGTTCACCATCACTGATATAGCAAATATTCAAGCGCATATTTGCAATTGTCATCACATAATGCCAAATAATTCAATCACAGAGCAAATTCTATATGACCATAAGTCTGATATTCCAAAATAGCAGCAGACATGCAAAGGCAGGGAAGTAATGTAATACACCCACAAGAAAGAACAGCATTAAATTTGGAGATGTGACATCTAAGGGTATAAATATATATATATATATATATATATATATATATATATATATATATATATACACACACACACACATTGCTGCATCAAGTGATTTATCGGGATATTAGTGGCCAACATTTGGTGACTCAGCAGTTTTTAGAAGTACTGCAGGGCGTGCTAATAAGATAGGAATCATGGAGAGAATAAGAAGATGCTTCCAAAATGAGCCACAGATGTACCAGATTTAGTGTAAACCGAAACACAAAATGGACATTACAGATTACGGCATGTATGGACAGAAATCCTTAATTATGATTATAGTAAATTATATGTACAGTTTGAACTGGTTTTCCAATTGGGTAAATGCTTGTTCCAAATAAAGAGAAGGTTAGATCACAAGAGAGGCATCAGTGCAGCTCAGTCACTGATCTAATGCATATGTTTTATTGCTATAGTAAAGCCTATGTAAACCCATAAACACTGCTGGAAAGTAAAGGGGAAAAAATCCCCTGAGACAGGCAGGTTTTAAAACAATAATAATTGCCTAATCCGAACAACACCAACCCAGAACAGGAGGTAAAAATAAACGCTCTTTCAAGTCAGCTTGATGACTTCATGGCCAGATTTATTTTTGGTATCCTGTCTGTAATATCTTGGAGGATGGGCGTAATAACGGAGACGAGACATCGGATAGTAACTGTTATGTATGTAAATAGTTTAAATAAAAGCAAGCTTGGGGTAAAGTGCAGGGTTCTGGCCCTGCACTTCTGATTGGGTGTTAAGCGGCTCGATCGGATTGGTTGGGTTCAGAGAATCCGATTGGCCCTTTACAAAGGACTCTTATTGGTTCTGGAGCTAGCGTCTTACAGCTCCCTATTGGTTAATTCACATTAAGGTCACCTATATAAGGCAGAGTTGTTGTTGTTCACTCTCTTAAGTCACTATGTAATAAAGAGCTGAAAGTTCACCAACTAAGATTGTCTCCAGTCATTTCACCCATGCCTGAAACTATAACAGTAACTTCAACTCTTTATTAGTGACTTCAGAACAGAGCAATGAGCCTGGCAACAGCAGCTCCTTTTATAGAGCTGGCTGCTGCCAAAGTGTCCAATGACAATGATTCAAGCTTGCTGCGCTTGGAGCGTCCAATCGCAGCAGCCCATTAACTAGCCAATCGGATCAGTCTGGAGTGACCAATCATGACCCGCTGTTGACGGACCAATCAGGATTGCAGGATTACGAGCCTGCTGTTGATGGCCAATCAGGTTTGCAGGATTACGAGCCTGCTAGTTCGGAACACTATCTTTATTATTTTTACCAATAATTCAAGGCAGCAAACATAGCCTCCTCCTCTTGTTTTGCTCACAACAACCCTGTGAGGTGGGTTGTGCTGAGAAAGAGTGACTGATACAAAGTCACCAGAGGTGGTATTCAGCTGGTTCAGACCTGTTCTTGTGTACCAGTATTGGAAATTGTGAGTTGTTTAAAGAACCGGCAAATACCACCTCTGGCTGCCCCATCCCACCCCTACCATTTCCTGTTCTATATTCCATTGTTTTTTAGCTCAGCTGATTCGCATGGCAGAGTGGATTGCCGTGCCTCAGCTGAGCTAAAAAACAGCTAACCTCACCAGCACTGATACAGAGGGTGGTTTTTGAGCTCTGCATGCGCCCTCTCTCATAGAACCAGTAGGAAAAAAAATTGGAATCCCACCACTGAAAGTCACCCAACTAGCTAAGGCTGTATTTGAACTCACAGACTCCCAGTTTCTGGCCTGGTGCCTTATCTATTAGATCAAACTGGCTTATGTAGTTTTCTCCTTCTTCAAAAAAAGCTTCCGATTCCGATTCCTTTTCCTGCTTTTTTTCAATTTCTCATCCTAGTCTGCAATCCTGGTGTTTCCTGGTGGCCTCCCACCCATCTACTAACCAGGTCAAGAAAACCTTAGCTTTTCAATATCGATCAAGATTGATTAGATGCTTCTACCTAACTGGGCAAAATAATGGCATCCAGATTTAACCAGTATATTGACACATCCTAAGCATTCTTAATTTACGCTAGGACCAGTTTTGGTATGGGATACATAGGACAAACTACATAGAAACAAGTCACACATGGGCGCTACCTCCATGTGTATTATAATCTCCAACTGTGCTCAGATGCTCACCAAGTGAACTTAGTCAGCAAGGTAAAAAAAACTAGGAATGGGAATATGATATTTAGGCCATCCTTTCTTGGTTGACTAGAAAGTGTGGAAGTTGATATCCAACTATACCATGGACACCAAATTTGAGGAGTTTCTACTGAGTTTAGGTTCTTGAAAGACCCTGCGCCTTAACTTGTCCTCTAGATCATCTTGAAGAAGATATTTCAAATGGCAGCACTCTCCAGAAGGAAGTGTAAGTTAAATCTCTGAACCAATGTTTCTCAACCATGGCAACTTATGTGGACTTCAATGCCCTGAATTCCCCAGCCAGCATGAGAAATGCTGCTCTGAACAATAGGTTAGATTTCATCAACACTTTCACACCAGAATAAGCAAATTAGCTAGCTCACAAAGGCTATTCATATCTCTTTGGGGAAACAGCTGAACCAAAAGGCACATGAAGCTTTTGTGATGACCCAGGGTGGGATACAAAACAAACACAGTCACAAAAAACAGGTGAAGCCTCTTTTATTCCTTCACTTTGCTTCCAAGCTCCAAATATCTTTGATGGAAGACAAAAAAACCTCCCACACAAACAGTTACACGAAGAAGGAAAAAAGCAACACAAACCAGGCAAGATAACACACATTGGGAAGGATGCCAAATTCAGAGAGGAACTATAAACAAGAGATATTTACATGCATTTTTTCCAGCGTTCGCCAGTATGCAGGTCCATACTCTTCTTTAGTTGTCACAGCTGCAGCCCATGAAGAGGATCTCTCCTCCCGAGGATGTCTCTCCCTTATCCTCTCCTCTCTGCATGCCCTAGGATGGATAAGGGATGGGCCTGGTTCCTCCTCTGACTTCTCACCGGCCTCTGCCCTTCCCCAACCTCCAGAGCCACACTTCCCCTTCCTGTTGACTGTTCCTCCTCTCCCTCAGAATCAGTCTCCACCAAGGGCATGACAGCTTTGTTTGACTCTAGATTTGGTAGGTATATATGAGAGTTGTCAGTTTTTTAATTCACATTTCTGCATGTACGAGTTTTTTCTATGTAGTTTGTCCTACATACTAAAACTGGTCCTAGTGTAAATTAAGAACACTTAGGATGTGTCAATACACTGTTTAAATCTGGATGCCATTATTCTGCCTAGTTATGTAGAAGCTTCTAATCCATGTTGATTGATCTTGAAAACTTAAGTTTTTCTTGACCTGATTAGTAGATGGGTGGGAGGCCACCAGGAAACAACAGGACAATACCCTTCCTTCCTTCCTTCCTTCCTTCCTTCCTTCCTTCCTTCCTTCCTTCCTTTCTCCCTCCCTCCCTCCCTCCCTCCCTCCCTCCCTCCCTCTTCAGCTTCCCTTTACAAAAAGGGGAAAGTAAATTCTTATTAAGGTGGCTCTTTGTGCACATAGATCTGATTGCGCATACAGAATATAAAGCAGAGGTACAGCCAGAGATCTTCCTGTAGCTCAAACTGTCCAGACAGCCAAATTCTTCAGATGGAAAAGCAGCTTGAGGCTTCCGGCGATGGCACCCATGCATGAAACTTCCTGAATGACTTGTGTGATGCATTAATAAGATTTTTATGATACAAATGGCAAAGCTGGTATGTTTTTTTTTTCTTGGAAAAAACATCAATCAAAATAACAACCTGCACAAATGTGCCCTTTGACATGTCTGAGCTATTTGGCACCAGAAGGAGATTGCTGTTGAATTTCAGAGCAGGTTGCCTAAAAGCGGCAATGAGATCATTTTATAGCAGTGCCAGCAAGTGAGGTGCTGTATACAATGAAGCTTCAAGTAATTGTTCCAAAGTGAGAAGAGTAGATATCAGCATTTAGAGGGGCTTGGGGGCAGAGGTGGGTTTCTACTGGTTCTGTACACCTCTGTAGAACCGGTAGCTCTGAAGAGCAGCAGACATAGAATCGGTTCTATGCCTGCTGATGTTTTTGCTCACCTGGGCTCTTACCTGATCTTTATTTCCTGATTTTTCAACTTCAACTTCTGAACGAGGCACAGCTGCAGTTAAAAAAACAAGAAAAGAGGGCTGTTTCAAAGGCTGCTTCTAGGCACGCAGCGGGCTAGTGACGATTAACAGCTAACAGCGGGCAGGGAAGCTTGTAAATCCCGAACCGGTAGTTAACCCTGTCTTATCCCACCCCTGCTTGGGGGCATTTATGGTTAAGTGCTCAAGATTAGCTACCTTAGATTCTTAGATCTGTTTGTGTACCTGACATACAAAGCAGGCCAACACACAGAGTGGGATGGAAATTGCATTCAAGAACTAGTAAGAGGAAGAGATGCCTACTCCGCAGCTTGATTGAGAAACCCAATCTTGGAATCAGAGAATCTGAGAGAGAATGACTGGCCCAAAAACACCCAGTTGGTTTTCATGCCTAAAATGAGACTAAAACTCTCCTGGTTTCTAGGCCAGCACCTTAACTAGTACACCAAACCCTTTTTGCCTTTTCATTCCTTCTGGGGTAAAAATCAGAGCCTATTATTGAACAACAGCTATCAACAGGAATATGTATGGCTTATTGGGTAGTGGTTCCTTATTGAAGGAAAAGCATGCATGGGTATGGCTGGCCTAGGGCTCACTGATCAGGACTGCAAAACTTTAGAGGACCACTAGATGGCACCTAGGAATCAGTTTTTTAAAACTTTTGCTGCCATCTATTAGTCTTCTGGAGTACTGCAGTTCAAATTTGATATCCTAGATTTCTTCTCTGTCCATTTATATCTTCAGGTCCTACATATCACAGTCAAAGGGTCAGTTGCTGATCCAACTGACATTTTGAAAAGGCTTGTCAAGAGGCTGTCTTGCTCCTGCTGTGCATGTTCAAAAGAAAAACTGCAGGCTTATGACTGGGCTGCTCCAACCCAGTGTGCAAACAGTGCATTGCATAAGAGAGCACAGGACAAGGACACCAGTAGCAAGGTAAACATATTTTTAAAGCAACAGGCAAGTGCATATGCACGTGACTAGAATATTTTAAAAAATGGGTTTTTGGCAGGATGCTAAGTGAAATTCTACATGCCAAATCTCCATTACTGCTCCACAAATAGCTTTGAGTTTTTTTCTGTATGAATTATTATTGCTTCTTTACTATGTTTCATGCTGGACAATATTTAGAGGAAAAGGGAAAGTGGGGGAGATAGCAAATGGAAACGGGTAGCCATGACATCAATTCTTGTTGTACTCATACTTTGAACAGCCTAGTATGCAAATTTTAGCATAAAATGCCAAAGACACAAATGTTGGCTGAAAAATGGATAACCCATGAATAAGGTGGGGCAGGGAGCTGGATGGGAAGTGATTAAATTATGAATACACAAATATACATTTGTCACTGGGGATGCGAAGTAGAAGCTACATAAAAAGGAGTGTTTCCTGGAAAACTGGCAAGGAGATAAAACAGGTGATCTCATGCAACGCATTCTTCTCTTAAGGAGTCCAAAGAAAGAATTCCTCTGTAGGTTTTTATGTTTTTCTACAGGGAATTGAGCTATTTTTAAATAGAATGATTTTTTTTTTCAATCACTACATCCTTTAGATTTCATTTACCAAAGAGGAAAATTGAGAAAAGGATTCAAGTCCCCCAGTGGTGGGATTCAATTTTTTTTACGACTGGTTCTGTGGGTGTGCCTTGGTTGGCATGGCTTGGTAGGCATGGCAAGGGATGGATACTATAAGATCTCCATTCCCTCCCCACTCCTGGAGGAAGGTTATTGCAAAATCCCATTTCCTCCCCACCCCACTAACCTGCTTTCCAGCTCTGTTGTCTTGTGCAGGGCAACAAAAGAAGACTCAGCCCATCAGCTGGGACGTGGGAGGCAGAGAATAAATGGGGGTGGGGCCAGTCAGAGGTGGGATTTATTGGTTCTCCGAACTACTCAAACTTTCCACTACCAGTTCTCCAGAACTTGTCAGAACCTGATGTATACCACCTCTGAAGTACCCCATTTGGAAAATCTAGTCTAGTTTTCTTAGGAGTTATTGTCTTCTAAGCTTTCAGCTTTGACCTTATCTACCATTGCTCAGGGGTGAGATTCTACCAGTTCTGACCGGCTCTAAAGAACCCCTTGTTAACTTTCTAAAGAGTTCAGAGAAATGGTAGTTAGAAGAAATCTCCTTTTGTTTTTTCCCCACCCTTATTACATTCTTGGCAATATGCCCAGACTTATTGTCTCAGAAGGAGGTTTTGTTTTGTTTCATGATACTTTCTTAAAGGGGAAGAGTTGTTTTAAGCTTTTTGGGAGGAAATACTCCTCTGTTGGAGTTAACACTTTGAAGAAATAATTCAATAAGGAAACAGAGCTGCTGGAAAGGAGCTTTTAATGACAAGGAATCAAGATGAGTGATATTCAGCAAGGCTTCTTGGATAGCTAGAAAGATTGACATTCAAACGTGAATTTGCATACCCTTTCTGAGTTTTGGTCCAAAATTGGTTTTTGCTGAAGTTTAATTCTATCCTTGGTGACATTTAATCCTGTTTATTGATGGCATAATTTTCCTATTCAGCTTTGTTTGGAAGGAAAAAGGTTAATATCTGTTCCTGAAAAGAAACTGCGTTGAGAACTCTGGCTAGTTTCTGTGTCTATTTGTTCTGGTAATTGGTTTAACCAGGAACAGCTACTGTTGTGATTTAATTATTTGTATTGTGTTTGAATTTTTTCCTGTCTCATGGTTTCTTTTCTATCTAGGGAGGGGGTCTTCCTTCACAGCTTTAGTACTATCTGGCACTGTCCTTTTGGGGTATACTTCCAAGAGGCAGGATGCAAGCTTGGCACTGATTTTTTTTACTGCCTTTCTGGGGGGCATGTTACCTTTCCTTAAATCTGAATGATTTCCTTAAAATATCTTGTGAGGTGAGTGAGACCAGCTGGTATCTTTAAGTGGTGCATATAGATCTAAGGATTGCTTTTCCTGGGTATGCTTTTTCTGGAGAACTTAAATGGCCTCTCTGCTAAAGGGTTTCACTTTATGAACAAGAGTTGGCTGCTGATAGTTATCATTGCACTTTAACTATTTTAATTCTTCAAGGTGCTCTGGCACTCTGCCTGATTTGTAACTCCGGCTTGCAGGTATTTTTAATCTAATGATTGGTATTTAGGGCAGCTTTTTGCAAGCAAAGAAGCTTTTTGTAGATAATCCTTGACTTACGACAGTTCATTTAGTGACCATTCAAAGTTACAATGGCACCGAAAAAAATGACTTATGACTATTTTTCACACTAACGATTGTTGCAGCATCCCACTGTCATGAGAGGCCAGGTGAGGAGAAGTGCCCCTTGATGTGAGTGACGTCGAGTTGGCTACGCCCACATGACCACCAAGCCACACCCATCAACTAAGCCACGCCCACAGAACCAGTTGGCCATTTTTCACTTACAATTTACAATGTTTCACATTTACAATTATAGCATCCTCATGGTCACCTGATCAAAATTCAGATACTTGGCAACTGACTTGTATTTATGACAGTTGCAGTGATCTGGCATCATGTGATCATCTTTTATGACCTTCATTTGTTAAGCAAATTCAATGGAGAAGGCAGATTGACTTAACAACCTTTTTTCTAACTTAACTTCCATGAGTCACTTAACAACTGTGGCAAGAAAGATCGAAAAGGGGGCAAAAAGTCACTTAACAACAGAAATTTTGGGCTCAATTATGGTCATAAGTCAAGGACTACCTCTATCCCCCCCCCCTTTTTTTGAGCTTTGAGCCAAAGTCTTGACCAGACTTTGGATTTTTAAAAGATTTTTGAAATCCTGTAAGGCCCAAATTCATCATAGCTTCTTCCTTGCTGATCAACCAGCAACTCAGACAAAACAATGTTTTAATTGATGAAATTTTATCATCTCCTCCTCATCAGTAATTAGTGCTGCTGAAGCAACTATCTCCCAGCACAGGGGTGTCAAACTTGATTTCATTGAGGGCCACATCAGGGTTGTGTTTAACCTTGGGGTGGGTAGAATGGGCGTGGCCAGATGGACATCACTCATGTCGGTGGGAGGCGTGCCTGTGGCCTGAACACTCTGCTAGAAAGAATGGGCTCCCAAGCTCCGTTTTCAGCCACGACAGCCTTCTGCAACTCCCTGTCAGCGACAACAGAGCCACGAGCTCCGTTTTCTGCCACAACAGCTTCCTGCAGCCCTCTGCCAGCAGAAAAGAAGCTCGGGAGGGCTGTGCATGGCCCTTGCAAGCTCCATTTTTGGCCACAGCAGCCTCCTGCAACCCTCTGCTATTGAAAAAAAGAGTCTGGAGGACTGTGTATGGTCCTCCCAAGCTCAATTTTCAGTTGTGAAGGCCTCCTGCAACCCTGCGCCAGTGAAAACAGAACCTCCCCAATCTCTGTTGTCACTGGAAGAGGCATTGTGGGCCGGACCTTTAGTGTTTCCAGGGCAATTTCACGGGTCAGATCTAAGTACCCTGCAGGCTAGATCTGGCCTGCGGGCCTTGCATTTGACACCCCTGTCCTAGCATCAGAGTTAATGAAAAAAATATTTCAATCCAACCTCTACTAGAAATCTAGAGAAAAGATCATCTCCTTACAGTTCTAGTCGCTTTCTTTCTCCCAATAACTCAGACTCAGTTTTCTATCTCATCTGTATGTCAATGCATTGCAGGCTTCCTTATGGATTATCTGTAACGCCTCCACTTCAGCTTCTGCAGGCACACAAGTGGTTAAGGAAGCGATCCTGCAGGCTTTGCCCATTTCAATAAATCATAACCTTCTGACAGAATGGCGCATTGCTGAAGTGCAGCGCCCAACCTCTATGCAAGAAGCTAGAAAGAAACTAAGCAGAGGACCAAGAGCTTTCTAAAGGAATGGAAAATTAATGACTAGCACTTATGCTTATCAGAGTTTAAAATAGAGGAAGAGAAATTACACAAACCCCTTCAATTATCTTCTTTTTCACTAGTCTCCAGAGATGTTTCAATGTATTAGCAGGTCATATACAAGATTTTATAAACATTTTTTTTTTTTTTGCAGTGGGGGTCATTTTGAATATAAGCATGTTCCTGTTCCCTACCTTGCAAAGGCCTTCTCACATTGAAATTCTACAGTAATTATTGGAAATTGGTAGTAATAGAAGGAGCTATTTGTGAGAACTGTTTTCTTTTCTTTTTTTAAGCATTAGTCATGGGCAGGATAAGAGAAAGAAAACTAAGCAAAAGGTTTCAAATAGTGAATAGACTTAGGGGCCACTTTACTTGATCTGTTGATAGTATCTAATTTTTCCCCCCTTTGTACTAACTAAAGAGAAGAGAGGTTTCTGGCTGTGACAATAGGCTAAGCTAGGATTTCATTTGGGGGATTCTTCTCCTTCTCTTTTTCCAAAGTGACATTGGATAGAAAAGGAGGGAAAACAAGAGCGGCAGCTGTCAGTCATTGAAAATTAGAGGGACATGTAACAAAGAAATACTGGGTGGAAACCTTCTCTATCAATGCAGAGCCCAGTTGCTAATATTCAAACTCTTCTTCCAACATTCCATCATGAATGCTTGCCAGATACTCAAGAAAAAAAATATTTAATGCTTGGTTTCAACATGGACAAAGAGGGTTCCCATACTGTATGACCTTAAGTGTTTCCTCATCCCTTCTTGTGGAGAAAAGAAAAACTTAAGCACTTTAGGGGTCCAGGTGGCAAGGGAAACTTAATCCTCCATCATGGCACTGGCTTTTACTGGGCTTTTATAAACCACCCATCCAACAAGTCTTATGACCACTATAATATAATCCTACCATCTGTCAGCACCTGAGGCCTTTCAGAAGGGGTTGGATTTTTTTTTAGAAGAATGTCCTTGATTTATAACTTTCAGAGTTACAACAACGTGGAAAAAAAGTGACTTAGGCCATGTTTCACTCTTACAACTATTGCAAAACCCCCACAGTCAATGTGATCAAAATTCGGACGCGTGGCAACTGGTTCCTATTTATGACGGTCGCAATGTGCCAAAGTCATGTGATCCGCTACAGTGACCTTCTGACAGGCAAAGTCCATGGGGAACCCAGATTCACTTAACAACTGGTTACTAACTAAGCAACTGCTGTGATTCACTTAACAACGATGGTAGGAAAGGTTGTAAAATGGGGCAAAACTCACTTAACAAATGTCTTGCTTAACCACAGAAATGTTGGGCTGAATTGTGGTTGTAAGTCAAGGACTATCTGTACAATAAATGCTCCATACTTTTCTAAGTTTGCAAATTGATCAAAGCAGTGAATGCAATTTAAAAATAAAACATGGAAATGCACTGGGTGGCACAGCATACAGATATGAATCGTGTATGAAAAAGCAAGGATATCAGCCTGGCAATTACAGTCCTCACTAGAGTGCTTCCCATAGTTACTAAAGTTGGACCATGAAAAAACTAGACAGGAGGAAAATCAACATGTTTTTGCTGTGGTGTTGGAGAAGGCTCCTGCACATTCCTTGGTCAACAAAGGTGATACATCAGCAAATACTGGAGGGTATATAACTGGATTATCACCGCAGTGCAAAAATCACAAAATGCCCCTTTACTTATTTCTCGCATGTCATGCTATCAAATGTACTGGAAAAGGCCGTTATGCTTGAAATGGTCAGTGATAAAAGGAAACCAAGCAACCTAAAAACATGGCAGCTAGACACCAACGAAGCCAACAGAGCATAAAACAACTGAAAAAATCTACACAAGATTGGAAAATGTAGAAAGAGAGAGGGAGCGGAATTGCTGAAAATCAGCCATGGTTGAACAGGTAGAATGTTCGTCACCAATGTTTTAGAAGTTCTAAATACCGAGAGGGAGGGTTTTCCATCTTTTGAAAAAAGCTGCCATGGCTTGATATCTGTGGAAATTCTCAGTCATCCAGGTCATAATGTCTCAAAGATGCTTTTTCCAAAAGGCAGCTGGATGGGTTTTTTTCCTTGAGGAAGACGTGTTGCTTCTCATCCAGGAAACTTCTTCAGAACGGATGAAGTTTCTGGGATGAGAAGCGAAACGTCTTCCTCAACGAAAAAACAGTCCAGTTTCCTTTTGGCAAAAGCACCTTTGAAAAAGCTGCCGTGGCTTGGTTTGCTTACATAATGCTGTTCATAGTGTACTTTGTGCACATAAAGTCTAACCATCAGGCAGAAACGGGCTGCCTGCTTCTCTTCTATCAACTTTATATCCCTTCTGATTTTAGATTTCCAGTTAAACCTCATTTCTTATTTCTTTCCCCCACCCAGCTTCTCCAGGCCTTAGATATATTGTCCTACCGATGGGTTCCATTCTGTATGGATGACAACTTAGGCTACATCCTATTGTTTGCAAAGCAGATGCAATGTTAGATTCCCACATTTAATTTGGGACACCAAGCCACAGCTGCTTCACAGAGGGAAGATGAACACGAGAGAATTACTAAGTGATTAATGAGTCCTTTACCAGAAGCTTTTAATGAAATTAAAACAAACCCTCCACTGGCACTTGTCCCTTTTTACACCAACATGGTCCCTCACACTTCTCCATGAGTGTCAGTTAATGCAATAAGAAAATCAGATAGGCAGAACTCATTTTCTCATTCTTGAACATTCACACACATTGTAAACAGAGAAGAGGAAGGAGGAGGAAATAGATTGTTTGACAATATACAAACTTCTCTTGGAAAATAATTCTTTTTGATGAATCTCATTCTTTAAAATGTGCATTGGAAGAATATGGTATTTACTTTAGGAAAGTACTGAAGTCACTGGGCAACAACAACCATGACTTATTTCAAGAATAATTCAGTTTTAATGACTCCCGCCAGATTACATCAAATTAAAAATTAAGTTCTATCTATGATTAATTATTATATTAAGGAGGTTAATGCTGGCAATTTGAAATTGTTCTCTTTTGCATATTTATCATTATGTATGTATACATAGCCAACTGTGAGCATTTGACAAAAATTCTAACATTTCTCAGAGTTGGAATAGGGTAGAAGTTAGTTACAGATTATTTCAGCAGGGTTACAGAGTGTTGGACTCAGTTAAATTCAGAAGTCAGCTAAGCAGTCAAATTTGTGTATTTTTCCCCAGGGGTAACCTAAAGCAATTAATGACCTTGTGGGGAAAAATGATTTGCTATCTCTAACATACTAAAGTGTTTATATTAACAAGTTGCTTTATGAAGGGAATTGCAGACAGCATAATACACAAGGACTGAATATTGACAAATGCCATGTAGAATAAAGAATTACCTCGTGTACATGCTTGAAATTAGCTATATTGGAACATTACAGATTACTTTTGGAAAAGCTGAGTTGAGTAAGAGCTATAAAATGGAAAGGAGTTAAACATGTTTACAGTAATAAAAGTGATGTCTTTGGAACTACCAAGGAGAAAACCACAACCCACCAAAATTGGCAAGGCAAGCCACTGCATATAAATAGGGAGCAAACTCCACACTCACATCTATGATGTTTTCTAGTCATGTAACAAAGCATCTGTAAGCAAATAACCAAGATCAGAGAACATCAAGGACCCCACAATTCAACCTTGAGTTGCAGATATTCTCTTCTATTAGACGAATACAAGACTAACCATGAAAATGAACACTTAATTTGAAGTCTTTATCAAAGTTTTTATTGAACAACAATTATTTTGGTCCTGATTCTACACTGCATTTAATTCCTGGTTGATGGGATGTGGGCAGATAAAGGTAAAATTATTCAGACAAGCCTGAGTCTAGGGGCCATATCTGTTTCTTAGCCAAGGGAATCGGTGTCGTCCGAAAACATTTTCATGGTCATGTGGCTGGCATGAACTATAGCTTGCCAGCTGACAATCTTAGTTTCTTTAACCGCTGAGCCATCACACCCCATGGGATGTGGGCAATTCTAGATATCTCTGGTTTAGGTAACTAGTCCTAGTTTGTATAGAACTTGCTTGATGTAAAACTGTGCTTTGGGCATGCTGTCTCCTATTGACCAAAATATGCCTATATTAATTCTCCCCTGAAACTATTTCACCAGATCCCAGTGGAATAGAACATCCTTCTCCTCCTTGATACACTTGTTTGTTTAGAGGCTTAAATAGTCTTAAATTATGGGTTATTTTCCATTAGTATAGAGTTGAATGGGATGGCACTATATTAAAGTATATTATGTATAATAATAGCAGTATATTAAAGCCATTCAATAGCATCTCCATAAAAATGAAAGCTATAAAAATAACAAAGTCTAACCAAAGGCACATAGATCACATCTACAATAATTCATTCAATTAGTCTCAGCTAACAACCTGAGCAAATGCTTCTCACTCCATCTGGGTCTTTAAGGCTCTCTGGAAGACTCACAAGAACAGGACTAACTGTTGTGAGAATACTGTTCCAGAGGAGGGACAGTTTAAAGAGAAGCCACATTTTCATGGTCTTATTAGGTGATATGGTTTTGCAGGAGGAACTGGATCATATCCACAGAGCCACGGGAGATGGTTAAGCAAGCAGGAACAAAGATAGGCAATTTCATAAATAATGTGCCAGGAGGCCTTTATAGGCAATAATCACCACTTGTATTGCACTGGAAGCCTAGTAGAAATCAATAAAAATCAAGGATTTATGCCCACAATCTGACTAGCAACAGCCTCGAACGAAGTAGGAGAATTGCTATAAAACAATGTTCTTGACTCCTAATCCTCTAAAATTGTGCAGAAAAATACCATCAACAAAGATATTTGTTAGATCTGAGGCGGATCGGTTCGACAGAGATGCGAGACCATTTACATGAGTTCAGCTCTTTATTAGGTCTAGGTAAAGGTCTGAGAATGCGAGCCACGGCAGCCCTTCATATAGGGCTGGCTCGCGGCTCGGCAGCCAATGGCAGCACTTTGAATCTCCCGCGACTGGCACAGCCAATCGCGGTAGATTCCTAGTGCTCCAATCATGGCTGACCTGTTGACCAATCAGGTCTCCACTGGTCTGGACCAATCGGGTGCGAGGGTCTCTGAGTATGCTAATACTGTACACCCCTCCCCTCTTGGTTTCGTCCTGCAGTGCGTAGTGATGTAGTCACGTAGGTAGGTGGGGCTTTTTCCCTGCCTCCTTGACCTGCGCGGTTCAGTTCTGGTGTGGTTGTTGACCAGTTCAGATGCCTCCTCTGTCGCTCCGGTTCCTTGGGATGGAACCGCCTGGAACGTTGAGCTGGGCCTTTCTTGGTGGCTCCCTCCCGGTTCTCCTGGGCTGGTTGAGCTGCCGGTTCTGCTCCCGCTTGGTTTTTTCTGGCCGGGTGAGCTGGTTTGGCTGCTCCTTCCAGGTAAAAACCCCGGGGTTTCGTGCTCCATTGGTCCTGCGTCTACGGGTGAGTAGCCTCGGTTTAGTGGTTCATCTATTCTAGGTAGGGGGTGTTCTGCTTGCGTTAGTTGGTTTCCTTTGGTTCCTTCTCTATCACTTATCGATTCCTCCCCCTTCTAGTTTCTTTTTCGGGTGTTTGGCTGGTTGTGGCAGCTATTCTTGACCTAAGTTGGTTTATGTGCCGTTTCCAGTTTTTCCCGTCACTTGTTTCCAATCGGTATGATAGGGGCCCAGTTATCTGGGTGATTGTTGCTGGCACCCAGAGTGGTTCTCCTGTGAGGTTTTTGGCGTATTCTGGGTCCCCTTTGTTGAATGTTCTGTATTTGCTGGAAGAACCTGGGGGTTTGTCTGGGTTATATGTTGGGTGCATTCTGTCTAGTGTAGAGCGTAGTTTCCGGCCCATCATTAGTTCTGCCGGGCTTTTGTTTGTGGTTGCGCTAGGTGTAATGTGTTGAATGAGGAGCATTTTATTGATTTTGTCCTGTATATTGGCTGTTTCTATTTTCTGGATAGCTTTCTTGGTGTATTGGACCATGCATTCTGCCTGCCTGTTCGCCGCCGGGTTTGCCGGTGCGGTTAATGCATGGCGTATCCCTTGGCCTGCCAAAAATTGTTCAAACGCTAGTGCGGTGAACTGGGGCCCATTGTCTGACACTATTACATCTGGCAGGCCGTGCGTAGCGAAAAGTTTGCTCAGTTTCCTTATCACCGCCTCCTCGTGGTTGACTTCATAGTGCTTACCTCCAGCCAGTTGGAGTAAGCATCTACTGTGATAAGGTACATAGGTCCCTTGGTTGGCCCCGTGAATCTATATGAATTCTGGACCACGGACCTCTTGGTTTTTCCCATTCTTGGGTTGGGGCAGCGGGTGGATTGGCATTGTTTACATTTGGCAACCCAGGTTTCAATCTGTTTATCCATTCCTGGCCACCATGCATAGCTTCTGGCCAGGCTTTTCATCTTAACCATCCCCGGGTGCCCCTCATGCAACATTCCTAATACCTTTTCCTGTAATTTTTCAGGAATTACACTCTGTCCCCCCAAAGTATGCAGCCCTTTTCGGTAAAGAGTTCGGTTTGTCTGTTCTGGAAGGGTCTGAATAGTTTGTCTATGTCCCCTTCCGGCCACCCTTTTCCCACCCAGCTCAAGACTCGCGCCAGCCGTTTGTCTTTATTTGTTTCTCTGGCAATGTCTGGCGCGGTCACAAGTGGGTTGGATATTGTCTCTATTTGGAGTACCTCTGTTGTGGCTGCCGGGTTGTCTTCCCAGTCCGGTAAGGGTGACCGGCTTAGGGCGTCTGCATGGGCGATGTCCTTGCCGGGTCAGTGTATCAGCTGGTAATTGTATGCTGCTAGGAATTCAGACCGCCTTGTCATTCTTGGTGATAGAATGTTCGGTGTGGCCCTGTTCCCCACCAGGATTCCTAGCAGTGGCTTGTGATCCATGATGATTGTAAAAGTCCTACCGTAAAGGTATTTGTGAAATTTCTTGATGCCGGCGACAACTGCTAGGGCCTCTTTTTCGAGCTGGCTGTAGTTCTGCTCTGGCTTTGAAAGTGTCCTTGATGAGAAAGCGATGGGTGCTTCCCTCCCATCTGGTAGCTGGTGGCTGAGGATGGCGCTGATTCCAAATGGTGATGCGTCGCAAGTTACTGTCAATGGCAGAGTCTCGCTGTACTGGATTAGTACCGCATCGGATGTTAGCAGGTTTTTTGTGTTGTTGAAAGCGCTCTCCTCCCATGCTCCCCAGGTCCAAGTGGCTGTTTTATCTAACAGCCTATGTAGCGGTTTCGCCACGGTCGCCTTTTGAGGTAGGAAGACATTGTAAAAATTTAACAGTCCCAAGAAAGCCTGTAATTCCGTTTTGTTTTTTGGTCTCGGTGCTTCCCTTATGGCTCTCAGTTTCTTTTCTGTGGGGTGAATCCCTTGTTTGTCTAGGAGGTACCCCAGAAATTTGACCCTTTCGGCCCGTAGCTGGCACTTCCCTTTCTTGACTTTAAGTCCTGAGTCTCTGAACTTCTGCAGTACCTCCCTCAACCTGGCTTCTAGTTGTTTCTCATTTTTCGTGGCCACCAAAACGTCATCAAAGTAGGGCCCCACCCCTTCTATTCCTTGGAGGAGTCTTTCCATAAGGCTTTGGAAGACCCCAGGTGCCACGCTGACTCCAAACTGGAGCCGGTTGCAATGGAAAGCCCCTCGGTGCGTTACGATGGTTTGTGCTTCTGCTGTCATGGCATTGACCGGCAGTTGCTGGTAGGCTTGTGCCAGGTCGAGCTTTGCAAAGATCCGGCCTCCCCCCAGTGAGTGCAGAAGATGTTGGACTACTGGGACGGGGTATGCACTTTGTTGGAGCGCATGGTTTAGGGTGGCCTTGTAGTCACCACAAATTCTTACTGACCCATCTGGCTTGATGGGGGTGACAATTGGGGTCTCCCACCGGGCATGGTCGATTGGTTCCAGCACCCCTTGCGCGATGAGCTTATCGAGTTGCTCATCGATCTTGGGCTTGAGTGCAAATGGCACTCGCCTGGGTTTAAGGCGGATTGGCGCGATGCTTGGGTCTATGTTAAATGAAATAGGGGACCCCTGGTACTTGCCTAAATGGTCATTGAAGACTTCCCGGAAGTCCCTCACGAGTGCCGCTTCCCAGTCTGCCTCTCCAATGTGGTGTATGCCTGTTACTTCGATGCCCAGGGGTGCGAACCACTGCAGTCCCAACAGGCTCGGCCGATCTCGATCGACGATCGTCAGGGGTAGCACTTCTGTGTGGCCCTTGAAGGTGACTTTAAAATGGCCTCTACCCACTACAGGGATTCAGTTTCCCTGATAGTCTTTGAGGGTTAGTGTTTGGTCTTCCAGTTCTTGGTGGCGGATGGTGGGGACCAGGCGCTTGCGTGTGCGCCAGGAGACCATTGAGAGGAAAGACCCTGAGCCCACCTCCATGTCGCATTGCTGGTCTTCTATCCCGATCATCACGTATACCTTTCTGGCGTCGCTGGTGGAGGAATGGCCGATGACGACAGTCTGGTGCGTTTCCTCTCTCTGTCTCGTCTCCTGGAGTCACCTGTTCCGATCTTCCCGGCTCCAGCGGTTCTCCGTCTGGCGATCTCAGGTCCTGGTGGGGGTGCTGTCTCTCCGTTGGGGGCTGGCATCTCATCGCCGCGGGCTGTAGTGCTTCTTATTCCGTCACACTTTGGCGATGTACCCTCATTTCTCGCAATGCCTGCAAATGGCTTCGAGAAAACGACAGTCCACTTGGGATTGATCGCCGCCACAGCTTGCACACTGGAACCTCGACTTAAGACCTCGTGGTTCCCGCCACTCCCGCGCTGATTGGAGGCAGTGGATCTCCTCCTCCTCGTCTTCAGTTTCTGAGAAGGAGTCGATGTCACCATGGTGTGTGGTTGTTGGGTCTGTCGCTGGCCTCCTCTTGGGGGTCGACATTGCCTCTACGGTTGCTGCTCGCAGCATGATGCTCGATTGTCACATCCAAGCCGCTGATTTCTTGGCCGCTTCCGCTGCAGCGGCTTCAGTGAGGGCATCATTGAGGGAGATGTCTCCCTTTGCCATGATGCGGCTCTGGAGGACGGGATCTCGGAGTCCCAGGATGATGCGGTCTCGCAGGGCCTCGGTGAACTCGCACAGACCCCCCAGGTCCCGTAGTGCCGCTATGAAGTTGGCCAGCCCTTCGCCCTCGTGTTGATCCCGCCTGTAGAAGTCATGCCGCTGGATGAGGATGGGCACGACAGGGGCGTAGTGGCTCCGCAGCAGGGGCTCGAGGTCGTCCCACTCCATCGCCTTGACGTCCATCGGTTTGGCCAAGGCTTTGGCCATTTTGAAGACTGCGGGCCTGCAGTGCGTGAGGAACACGGCCCGTTTCTTGTGGCCATTGGCGTCCTTGAGGTTGCTACTCTCGAGGAACATTTGGAACCTATTGGTATAGGATTCCCAGTCCTCAGTAGCAGGGTTGAAGGGAGCGGGTGGTGAGTTGATTCCAGCCATGCTGCTGGTTGCTGCTTGCAGCCTCGCCACGTGCTAGATGGTCTCTTTGTCTCACGATCCCACCTTCATCGCCAGTGTTAGATCTGAGGCGGATCGGTTCAACAGAGACGTGAGACCATTTACGTGAGTTCAGCTCTTTATTAGGTCTAGGTAAAGGTCTGAGAATGCGAGCCACGGCAGTCTTTCATATAGGGCTGGCTCGCGGCTCGGCAGCCAATGGCAGCACTTTGAATCTCCCGCGACTGGCACAGCCAATCGCGGTAGATTCCTAGTGCTCCAATCACGGCCGACCTGTTGACTAATCAGGTCTCCACTGGTCCGGACCAATCGGGGCGAGGGTTTCTGAGTATGCTAATACTGTACAATATTGAAAGCCATAACAGTAAGAGATCACAGAAGGCCAGGATAGATGCACTTCCCGCAGCCCATATTTCTCAAAGACCATTGACAAGCCTGATTTGAATCTTGACTGAAAGGGATCCAGTTAATCTCTTTCCTCCAGAGCCCTCTGGAGTTGCAAGTCAACCACCTTCTCAACAGCTTAAGAAGGGATGATTGGAACAACACCATTAAATTGTCTGCTGCATCCAACAAGGGCATGGTGAGAAGAGGAGAGACCAATGGCTTCTTAATAACCAGCAGAACTATTGACTTCTTCAAAGAAACATTAAAAAACACATAGATTCCTCTGGATGGCCTTAAATATCTAGGAGAAACATAGGTCCAACATACAGGTAGCTGAACTTAGAACTCTGAAGATATTCCACTTTATCAAGATGGACACACTGTTCCCAGTTAAACAGGCAATGCCATGCTTAAGTTAACAACTATATAGGACCCATATAACTATCCAACTTTGACTGAATGTGATTGACTTTAGGAGACAGATGCCAAGAATAATCCTCATACTGGCCCTTTGACTACTCCCCTGGTTCCTCCATAGCCCAAATTACAGGGCCTCTGCGTAGCTCTCCACAGATGGGAAAAAGTGGACAAATAATGTTGTCATTTTAATTGCCTTAAGGAAATTATATAGGACCATTCTTACCTTTGTTGGGTTCTCTGCTGATTTTTTTCAAGTCAACCTTCCAGGTATCTCTTACGGCAGTTCATTGCATTAAGTTCCTCTGAAAATTAAGGGCTCTCCATAAGCCACACACACAGAGCTTCCATACCAAGACAACCTTGTCGAAGGCCTTCACTTGCTTCGAATTCCAAATAGTGGCTAACAACTTGGTTGAGTCCTGAGTAGCAGAAATTCATTTTGTAATGGTGGGAACAACAGGCAAATCTGTTCCAGGTGATGAAGCATGCTTCTTTGCTGAAGATATTTAAACAGGGATCAGAGGTGGTATTCAGCCAGTTCTGACAGGTTCTGGAAAACCAGTAGTGGACATTTTGAGTAGTTCAGAGTACCAGTAAATATCACCTCTGACTGGCCCCGCCCCCATCTATTCTCTGCCTCCTGAGTCCCAGCTGATCAGCTGGGTCTTCTTTTGTTGCCTGGCACAGGAGAACAGAGCTGGAAAGCAGGTTAGTGGGGTGGGGAGGGAATGGGGATTTTATAGTATTCTTCCCTGCCATGCCCACCAAGCCACGCCCACAGTAAAAAAAATTGAATACCACCACTGGCCTGGATGGCTGTGTGCTGGGATGCTATGTTGTGGATTTGTGTGTGGGGCAGAACATTGGGCTAGGTCATGTTAAAGTCTCTGCCAACCCATATATTCTACAAAGCTATAAAGAAGAAATGAAGAGACGTTGAGATTCTCTAACCATTAATGTAGATTTCATCTGTAAGACAGCCAATATAATAAAAGTGTGATAATAACACTTCAGACTTGAAATGGTAGCAAGTGTACTACAATAGTAGTATGAGGTTAAAAAAATCTGCCTCAATGAAGGCACATTGCTTTTTCTAAAAAAAGTTGTAAATAATTTCAAGTGAATCTTCGTCTGATTTCTCAAGTAGCGTCAGAAGTAGGCAAAAGGCAAAAAGCTACTAAGAAAGTTCATTGCCCCTCAAAACCTCATGATGCTGAGATTAACCAAAATGATTAAATATGAAATCATATGGTTTAGGGTTGCTGTCTCAGATGCTGCAGGATTACCTAGTTTCTGACCTCAGAGAAAAGCATCTGACATTTGATTGTCATTTTTGCCACTTTACCGGGTCTGTAGCTGACACTTTCTATGGAAGGTATATGGGGCTAAGTGAGGTATGATGAATCATGGATTTTCACACAACATTCTAATTCCAAATATTGCACAAACAGTAATTCTGAATTTAATTCCTTCATCATGTGTGTATATCTCTTTGTTCTAAATTGTTTTCCTGCCAGGCCACTGCTAAGACAACACTAGAATAATGGAAGTGCTCTGATTTAATTTTAGGAGTACTCTGTAAGTCTATAATCCAAGGATGAGCACCACGTGGCCCTCCAAGATGTTTCAATCTATTTCCCATCATTCCTAGCCAGAACTGCAGTGCTGAGAGATGGAGCTAAATGATTCTATGCACTACCTAATTTGCTCTGTACCCTCAATGCGCTGCCCTCAAAATAACATTTCTTAGTAAACATATAAACAATGCACTAAAATACAGATTTGCATTTATTTATCCGCTGACTTCTAGATGATTACTTCATTGTGCAGCTTAGCGGGAGTGAGCTTGCAAAAACTCAATTTGTTAAGATTTCTAATGTGCCAGCAGGACCCTTGTTATTCCGCCCACAGGAATTGTATCGGCCTACTGTTCTGCAACAGATTTTTCTCTGATGTCAAGACAACCTCTTGACCTTGGTCCCTGCTCTTGTTGCAGTTGAAAAATAATATAGTGGCTGATCTGCCCAGCCTGTTCTATTTTTGACAGCACTTAACAGCACACATGGATCAAAAGGGGAAAAGAGGGAGTGAACTTTAAGAAACTGATGGAGCACTACAGAGCCTTGGGCAGAGAAGAGCATTTGAATCAATGATGGAAGAAGGTTGTGGTTTACCTATGTAGGGAAAAAAAAGAGGCTTTAGCAGAAATCAAGTCTGATGTGCTTCAGGTATGTTTAAATGCACTTAATGGCAGCATGGTGGAAGAGGAACACTAAGAGATCTGAACTATATCATTTAAAAAAGTATCTGCTACGAAGTATGAAAAAGAGGGGTTAAACATGATGGGCACATTCTGAGAAATCAGAGGACAGCTCAAGACAGAATTGAACAGAAACTGGAAGGTGGCAAATACAATTACATAAACGCGTATATAAAAGAAGGAAAAGGCACCCCAAAGGAGTTTTATAAGCGTGAGTGAGAAACATTCTTACAGAATTTCAGTATATGATTTTAAACATGAAAGAACTATATTCTACAACTAAAGGTCACTTTAACTGCCTAGAAGGTGATTTACATGTTACAATATAAGAATTGCTCTCCTTGGACTAGACCAGGGGTGTCAAACTTGCGTTGTCATGGCGACATCATGTGACGTATTGGGACTTTTTCCCCCTTCGCTAAACCAGGCAGGGCCGGGGCCAGCATGTGACGCATCCAGCCTGTCAGCCGCAAGTTTGACAGCCCTGAACCAGACCACTTAATCACATCTCCACAGCAAGAATTTTATGATCCTGAAATATAAACAGATAATACCATAAGCTCATGATTCAACCGACTGATAAGAGAATGACAAAAATGTCACTCAACTAAATAGCTCTTTTACGTTACCTAAAACCTAGAGCAACAAAAATCCCCTCACTTTCTTTTAATCCAAAATTGCTTTGATTCATGTTTTCAGTTTATGTTGTGTATAATTTATCTTGTTGCCTACAAAGGAAATCCGAGTGGTTGCTTTGAGGGGAAGCTTCGTGGCTGTTAAGCCACTGTTTCCACAGCATTAAAAGTGCAGTGGCGCACCTTAACTCTTAACCCCAATATAAGCTCTTAATCCCAATATAAAGGATTGAAGGGAAAATTAGATTGCATGTTAAAATGCAGTACTGCAGGCTACTTCTGCTGATCACCGGCTGCCAGCAGTTTGGCAGGTTGGATCTCACCGGCTCAAGGTTGACTCAGCTTTCCATCCTTTTGAGGTTGGTAAAATGAGGACCCAGATTGTTGGGGGCAATAGGCTGAGGCTGTAAAGTGCTGTGAAGCGGTATATAAGTGCTATTGCTATTAAAAGCACCTTGAAACTGTGAAGGTGAAATAATAGCTTTTGCTATTATTTGTTTCTCCCAATAACTGCAACCATATGTGTGTATTGTCCAATGGCTGAAGTAGAGATGAGAGAAAAATATAAGCCAGGTCTATGGGTTGGCTTCAGGAGCAGGATAATGAAGAATGATTGCCTTGATTCCAGGAGAGTAAGGCAAGACTTCACAATGATGGACTATCAGCCAACTCTGAATAGCCATAGCAATTCAAAGGGAAACACTAACTTTGCTTCAGTTTGAAATAAATCCACCACAGAGCCCAAAGTAAATCAACCAGCTGATATCACAAGATGAACCAGCTCCAGGGGCTGATGGCAAATTAGTACAAAGTCTTGTGTGCCCACTGTCAATATATAATATCCTATAATGATGCAAAAAGATATCTTCACAAAGCCAGCAGATAAGGCACAAAGGGGAAAAAAAAAATCTATCTTCTGTACTCCGGAACAAAAATATCACAGAAAATAAATATTCCACTTCGCTGCCATCAGAGGTGGTATTCAGCAGGTTCTGAACAGTTCTGGAGAACCGGTAGTGGAAATTTTGAGCGGTTCGGAGAACTGGCAAATACCACCCCAGACTGGAGATTTTACAGTATCTTTCCCCTGCCACACCCACCAAGCCACGCCCACAGAACCAGTAGTAAAAAAGTTTGAATCCCACCACTGGCTGCCATCACTAATAAGATATAGTCCCTATTAAGGATGTTAAACTCTTTTGGCTGCATAAAGGTATGCACAAATGCAGCAATGACTACAACGGATAGAAAATCTTCAAGTCAGGGTATGCTTACCCCCTCTGAAGATACAAAGCAGAGCAAAGGTGATTGTTTTTGCCCAGTCATGCCCTGCAATACAATTCTAAACTTCTATGACTTGCATTCCATTCATATTCCTTCGCAAATTCCTACATAATGGACTGTGCTGATTGGTGAGAGAGGCAACCCATTTGTTTTTGCCTTTTTTTTTTTTTTTGCAGCCTGCCTGTCACGTGAACCAGTTCATTGCTGGAATGTTGCCTTGTGGGATGATCACATGAACCTGCCCTTTGCTTACATACACCTTTCCCTGCCCTGAACAATCAACATAACATGTAAGATGCCGTGTTTACTTATTAACAAGAAGTTCACATTTTCTAGGCCAAAGGCTCCAGCAGGAACCTGCTTTACTGATCAGAACATGCCACAGGATGGCTTTGTAGGAGGAAGGTGGGTTTTTTTTTAAAAAAAATATATTGTTCTTATGGTAAGAGGATCTTATTTTGGATGGCAGCAGCTCCATTTGCTGAATTCTGGTTACACTGCACTCCGACGTAAAAGATTGGATAGCGACCTTTTTATAGTGATTACAGCTGAACCCTCGTCTCAGCTGCAGTTTTTGTTATATTCTGTGCATAGGCTCAAGGAACGGAGACAAGGCAGTGAACAGTGAACTTCAACTCTTTATTAATCATTCTGAACAGAGCAAAACCCTAGGGCAGCAGCAGCCCTTTTATAGGGCAGGCTGCTGACCTAGTAACCAATGAGAAACATGGAAGTGTTAAACCCTTGAACCAATGAGAGTAGCTCGTTAACAGCCAATCAGATTCCCCTGAATGGGCCAATCCGATATCATTATTATCGGCCAATCAGAAATGCAGGATTAGGACCCTGCTTTTTCTTAAGGTTTGTTGAAACTTTATTTAAGCGTTTTATTAGTTCATAACACCCCTTCCTCCCGGGTTCCGTTTGAGGGGTGCGGTGACGTAATCCCTAAGATATGAAGGTTGTTTTGACTGTCAATTAGATTTACGCTGTCCCACCGGTTCCTGTCTGTAATCCGGTTTCGGCGGGACGTTTTTGGGCATATCTGGTACCGGTGGTTCCGCATCCTCACTGGACGACTCGGTGCCGCTAATGCTCTCATTGGTGTCCTCCGATCTTTGCGGGCTTGCCTCCATTGAGGTATTGGCGAGGAGAGGCCCCTCCCTGATTCTTCATTAATTGCGCCCGATTGCTGACTTCCTTCGCTTCTGCTTTCCACCATCTCAAATTCGGTTTCTTTGACATCCCCTCCCCCCTCAGTTTGGGAGTCACAGGAGTCGCGGAAACTGGGTTATAGCCTAGAGTGAAGCTGATCTATATGGCATTTCCATATTTTTCCATCGCAGGTTTTCACACGGTACGATCTGGGTCCGGAGGTTTGAATTACGGTTGCTTTGACCCATAATGGTTCGCCAGAGAGGTTTTTGGTGAAAACTAAGTCGCCTACCTTGAACTCGCTGCATTTTCTGCTGGAGCCACAGGGTTTCTCTGGCTTGTAGGATGGGTGAAGCCAGTCGAGGTGGGAGCAGAGCTTGCGTCCCATCAACAGTTCAGCTGGAGTCTTGTTGGTGATGCTGTGCGGAGTGATGTGTTGGAGTAGGAGTATTCTGTTTATTTTGTCTTCAATGTCCCCATAGTCCATTTTGTGGAGAGTTTTTTTTAACAAATTGTACCATGTGCTTGGCCCAGCTGTTAGCCGCAGGGTGCGCTGGCGAAGTTAGCGCATGGCGGATACCCCGGTCCGCTAAGTATTGTTCAAAGGGTAAAGCGATGAACTGGGGTCCGTTGTCGGAGACCAGAACGTCTGGCAGCCTGTGAGTCGCGAATAGCCTGTTCAATTTCCAGATGACGGACTTGGTTGTAGGACTCTTCATTTCGTGGATCTCGAGCCAGTTGGAATATGCATCCACTGTTAGAAGGAACATATGTCCCTTAGTAGGTCCTGCAAAGTCAACGTGGATGCGGGACCATGGCCCCCGGGGGGTTTCCCATTCTGTTGGAGTTGCTCTAGGTGGGACACTGCTGACTTCTTGGCACTTTAAACAAGTCTTTACCCAGGTTTCGATCTGTTTGTCAATGCCTGGCCACCACGCGTAGCTTCGTGCGAGCGCTTTCATACGCACGATGCCGGGGTGACCGTCATGCAATGTTTTCAATATTGCTCGTTGTAACCGCTCTGGGACGACGACTCTATCTCCCCATAGGATGCAGCCTTTTTGCGAAAAAAGTTCTGTTTGCCGGTTTCTGAAGGGGGTGAAGTCGTCAGGGGTTTGTTCTACTGGCCATCCTCGTTCGACCCAGCTAAGAACTCGTGCCAAGACAGGATCTCATTTTGTTTCGATCGCAATGTCTCTGGCTGTTAGCGGCAGTGAATGTAGCGTTGCAATCTGGAGTGTCGTAACGGTTGGAGCTGGGTCGTCGACAGTTTCTGGAAGTGGGTCATGGCTCAGTGCATCAGCGTGGGGAATGGCTTTGCCTGGGCAGTGTTGTTGTTTATAGTTGTATGCAGCTAAAAACTCTGACCAGCGAGTCATTCTAGGTGATAATATATAGGGGGTTGGCTTGTCTCCCACTATAATCCCCAGCAAAGGTTTGTGGTCGGTAACAACAGTAAAAACTCGTCCATACACATATTCATGAAACCGTTTCACAGCAGATACAACAGCAAGAGCCTCTTTGTTGATTTGGCTATAGTTATGTTCAGTCTTTGATCGGGTCCTTGAAAAATAGGCAATAGGAGCCTCACTACCATTTGGTAACACATGGCTCAAAATGGCTCCTACTCCAAACGGTGATGCATCACATATAATTGTTAAAGGCATAGTCTCGTTATACTGCATTAAAACAGCATCTGAGGTTAATAAGTTTTTCACTTGTCAGAATGCATGCTCCTCTCGGTGCCCCCAGACCCAGGTTGCTTTTTTGTTGAGAAGTCTATGTAGAGGGCTCAGCTACGGTCGCTTTCTGGGGCAGGAAGATGTTGTAAAAGTTAATGAGCCCCAGGAAAGCTTGGAGATCAGTCTTATTTCTGGGTCTTGGGGTGTTTTTGATTGCTTTTAGTTTGCTATTAGTGGGGTGAATGCCTTGTTTATCGATTAGGTACCCCAGGAACTCTACTTTATCTGTACACAGTTGACATTTATTTTTTTTAACCTTAAGGCCAGAGTCTTTAAATTTCTGGAGAACCAATTTAAGACGCTTTTCTAATATTTCTCTATTCGGGGCAGCAATTAAAACATCATCAAAGTATGGTATGACCCCTTTGATCCCTTGCAAGAATCTCTCCATCAAACTTTGAAAAATCCCTGGGGCTACGCTAACTCCGAATTGGAGTCGGTTGCACTTAAAGGCGCCTCGGTGCGTAACGATCGTCTGTGCCTCTGCTGTTTTTTTATCTACAGGCAGTTGTTGGTACGCCTGTGCTAAATCCAATTTAGCGAAGACTTTTCCACCCCCCCAGGGAATGGAGAAGGTGTTGTATCACCGACACCGGGTAAGCGTTCTGTTGAAGGGCGTGATTAAGGGTGGCCTGGTAGTCCCCACAAATCTTTAACGATCCATCTGGTTTGATGGGTGTCACGATTGGGGTTTCCCAATGAGAGTGGTCTGTTGGTTCTAAAACACCCTGGGCTATTAATTTATCGAGTTGCTCGTCAATCTTTGGTTTAAGGGCAAAAGGTACCCAATGAGGCTTAAGGCGGATCGAGGCTACTTCAGGGTTAAGGTTAAATGATATCGGGGTCCCCTTGTACTCACCTAGTTTGTCTGCAAAGATGTCCTGGAATTCCTGGACGAGGGCCTCCTCCCAGTCATCGCTCCTGGTTTGGTGAATGCCGGCTACCTTGATTCCGAGTGGGGCGAACCATTGAAGGCCTAACAAGCTAGGCCGGTCACGGTTGACGACGGTCAGTGGTAATGACACAGTATGATTTTTGAATGATACTTGGACTTGGCTGGATCCAACGACCGGAATTCGGTTCCCTTGATAATCCTTGAGTATGATTCTTTGGGTTCTGAGATCTTGATGCTGGATGGCAGGGATTAATTGTTTAAGGGTCTTCCAGGAAACCATCGAGAGGGACGATCCTGAATCGACTTCCATCATGCAGGGCTGGTTTTCGATGGCGACCTTCACTCGGATCTTCTTTGCATCTAGTGATGAGGTGTGACCAATTGTAATGGTTTGGTGTGCCTCTTCTCATTTTGTTGAAATGGCCAATGGTTTATTTCTGCACGAGGGGTTGTTCCATTCATGGTTCAAATGTTCCCGACTCACAGGACGATTCCTTGTGGTCTGGCGGTAGTTGTTTTCCCTTCTGAAATGGGCTGGATCCTTGCTTGCTTCTGCAGACCTTTCTGATGTGGCCTCTTTTCACACAGAAATGGCAGAGCGCGTAGAGGAATTTGCAGTCTGATCGTGGGTGGTTTGTCCCACAACCCGCGTATTGGTGCGGTAGTCTTTGATTCCACTGGTGGCGTTGGTCACGTTCAGACCGGAGCTGGTTGACCTCCTCCTCATCACTTTCTGATGACGATTCGAGGTCCTCGTGGTGGGTTGCTGTTGTGTGCCTCTCTAGGTGAGGTGAGATATCGCTGGCGAGTTGACGGAGAGGTGCGTTGGTGTGGCGCATTCGGGCAGCCGACTTCCTGGTTGCTTCTGCTGCAGTAGCGTCAGCGAGGGCATCTGCAAGGCTGATGTCGCCTTTCGCCATCAGCTTACTCTGCATGTGTGTTGCATCTAATCCCAGAATTATTCGTTATCTCAGAGCTTCTTCGAGGTCGGCGAACCCACAGAGGCCTCCCAGGTTCCGGAGATCCACGATGAAATCTGCAACGCTCTCTCCTTTCTGCTGGTCTCTCTGGTAAAATTCATGTCTTCAGACAAGCGTTGGTATGGTAGGTGCATAGTGGGCCCGTAGGAGGGGCGCGAGGACGTCCCAGTCCATGGTTTTCACCTCAGCCGGTTTCGCCAGTGCCTTGGCCATCTTAAAGATGGCAGGCCCGCAATGGGTCAGGAATACTGCTCACTTTTTTCCCATAGTGGCATCCTTCAAGTTGTTGGTCTCCAGAAACATCTGGAACCGGTCTATGTACGAGTCCCAGTCTTCTTGTGCCAGGTCAAATGGAGCAGGTGGTATGGAGCCGCCGGACATGGTTTCCGCTGTCGATGTGCCTTCAGCCACGTGCTCTGTTTGGTGCTCTGTAGTGTTCAGTCAGCTCTGATGTCTCCACATCCCATCCTCGTCGCCAGAGTTATATTTTGCGCATGGGCGCAAGGAACGGAGACGAGGCAGTGAACAGTGAACTTCAATTCTTTATTAATCATTCTGAACAGAGCAAAACCCTTCGGGCAGCAGCAGCCCTTTTATAGGGCAGGCTGCTAACCTAGTAACCAATGAGAAACATGGAAGTGTTAAACCCTTGAACCAATGAGAGTGGCTCGTTAACAGCCAATCAGATTCCCCTGAATGGGCCAATCCGATATCGCTATTATCGGCCAATCAGAAGTGCAGGATTAGAACCCTGCTTTTTCTTAAGGTTTGTTGAAACTTTATTTAAGCGTTTTTATTAGTTCATAACAGTTTTCATGCCTATAATGTCGCCATGGGTTTTTGCTAACTGTCAACCAGATAACATCTCGGTTTCAGAAATCAGCAGGGGGAAAACAAGCTTTTGGAGAAGAGCTAAAAAGCTATTTCTCCCTGGCATGAGTCTTTAGTATCCCCTTATCCATGAGAACCTTTAGCTCTAAAATTATCCTCTTGAGCTTTATACAACATTGGCTTGGATTTACATCCAATGGCTTGATGGGTGTCACGATTGGGGTTTCCCAATGAGAGTGGTGACTCTCATTGGCTTGGTGACCAGCATGCACAGAAGTTGATTTTTGGGAAGAATGTGACATCTGTTCTCCTAAAACTGAAAAGCCATATTCCTATGGTAGCAGTTTTCAACCATCCCTTCCAAAAAGAACATGAAGGATCCAAAATATAAAGTTTTATTTTAAACTTAGGTGTGTGTTGAAATGTCTAGTTGTTGGCTACTGTTTCTCTCTTATTAAGCAGTAATGCTTCAGTATGGAAGTCAGTTATTTTGCCCAGCAAAGTATAATCTGGAGTACAAAACATTTTCCTGGTTATAAAACATATCCTTCTTGTCTTCATCTTCTTTCTCTGGTTTATGGCCTTTCTTTTATTTAAAAAAAAAAATGGTAGTCTGAAGGAATGGGATATATTCTTTTGGTCTCAATACTGCTCTTCCCACCCGAAAATTCACCTGTCCCTCAAATACACAGTTAACAGCAGATTCAGAGGCGAACAGCAGTTACTGGAAAAGATTGCCAGGGGAAAAAGCAAAATTACACTTCTGGGTCTCATTCTTAATAAACTCGTCTCTTGGATCATAGCTTTTTCAAAAGAAGAAAGGATCTCCAGCCCCATGCATCCATCCCCATGCATCAAGCAGTGGTGCCCCAATGTAAGCTCTGACTTTTTAGATGCCTTCCAAAGGGGTCATAGCTTACATCATGATATGCAATGCATATCATGTAATGGGCCCCTGTTAGGGGCACAATAGCTCAGCAGTTAAAGCTGCTGTGCTTGTCAGCTGGAAAGCTGAAAGCCTGTGTTTGAGACCTCAAAACCGCCTGCCTATCTAGCAGTTCAAAAGCATGCAAATGTGAGTAGGTAAATAAATACCACTTTGGTGGGAAGGTAATGCTATTCTGTGCACCTTGGCGTATAGTCAAGCTGGCCAACATGACCATGGAAGCATCTTCGGGCAATGCTGGTTCCCTTGGCTAAGAAATGGAAATGAGTGCCATCCTCTACAGTTGGATACAATAGGGGAAAGTTTTATTTTTATTTTTAATGAACCCTCTGGTTGTACTATGCTGTATATATTTGTTCTCTAGAATCAACCAAGGGAGACTAATTTTAGTTATTATGCTCCAACCGCCTTGGCTCTTCTAAGGGTAGAATATTTAGTTAGTTAGTTCCTATAGCCACCCATTTCAGACAAGTGACTCTGGGCAGGCAGAGTTGTCTGAAGCATGTGAGCAGAAGTTTTATGCGTGCATCCTTAAAATAAACTAGGATTTGTGCTAGAAATTCAAGGCTTTCAAAGTATTCCAACTATTCAGCACCCTTCAGCATTTTATAAACAGTAGCGCTATAACCATTTCTTTATGCACCTTCATTCTATTGCCATATATAGCTTCTCAATTGCAAAACCAGACTAGATGGATTTTCCTCCTTTCCCCTAAAACCCTTGTGTTTAAATTACACAAGTATTAACTGCCTCAGAATCTTGAAAAGGGCAATTGGATTATAAAGAGCCTTATTTCTTTTCTTGGAATCAGAGAGTGGGCTGTCTTTCTCATGTTTCTCATGTTCTTTGGGCCTATTCAAAAGAAATATATGGAGCCTTTTTCATCTTGAAACAGGAAAATAAGAAGTGTTGAGGTAAAAGCTGATGGATTATGTCCTTCCCTCAAACTGCTGCCTCTCAGGAGAAAGAGGGAAGGGATAAAGTTGCTTCATCTATTTCATGGCTTAATGCTACTGTTTTATTTCCACTTCTTACCAATGTCCGGTTCAACATCATGAACGGCTTCCTATTGCTTTAACAATATAGTAGCTTCCAGGAAGTTTCTGAAATATTGTCCTGAATGCATTAACTACTCTGAATTATATGCTGCTGTACTTCTTATCTTTAGGGAACAAAGTATGAAAATACAGACCAGTCTTCTGAAAACCAATGAAACAGAGTGGGACATACTGAATGGATTTAGTGAGAAATGGAAGCACACATACATGGACATTCAAGAATGTAAAGGCAATACAGCTCTCAGCTTCTGATTTATATAAAGCTTTGTCAGCAATAGAAGAAGCAAAGATCTCCCTGCATTCATACCTGGTTTTGTTTTTATTTTATTTTCAATCTGCTTTATTGATTTATTTTATTTAATGTGTTTTACCTGGTCTGTGACCATAATAAAATTCTCTCTCTCTCTCTCTCCCCCCCCCTCACACACACATTCCACAATGCCCTTTACAAAAAGAAAATCCTTTTTCCCACTGCAAGTGATAGGAGAAAAATAAATTAAACCTGTCCAGTGTTTTTTCTCTAAACTGGGTTAGGACTGGAAGGGCTTTTGATCAAATTAAACGTTTTGGTCTAAATGAATACTGTGATGTATTTGGGATTACATGAAGAGAGCCAGTCTGGTGCAGTGGTGAAGTCACAAGTCTAGAAACCAGGAGTCTGTGAGTTCTAGTTCTGTCTTAGGGACAAAGCCAGTGGTGTGACCTTGGATTAGTTACTTATTTTTCTGTCCTAGAAAAAAGGCAATAGTAAAATACATTTGAAAAATCTTACCAGGAAAACTGCAGGGACTTGTCCAGGCAGTTTCCAAGGATTGGACATGATTGAATTAATAATATCTCTCTATCTCTATCTATCTATCTATCTATCTATCTATCTATCTATCTATCTATATTGCTCTGGGACTTCAGAATCCAGGCAGACAGGCACCTGCCAATAACACCCCGGATTTAACAGTTATTGATAAGAAAGTCAAAAAGGTCTGGATAGTGGATGTGTCAGTGCCTGGAGACAGCAGAAGAGAAGAGAAATAACTGGAAAAGATAACAAAATACCTACAAATAGAAATAGAACAACTATGGCAAAGGCAAGCAAGGGTAATACCAATAGTAATAGGTGCCTTGGGTGCAGTCCCAAAACAACTGGAGCACCGTTTGAACACCATAGGCATTGACAAATTTGCCATCAGTCAATTGCAGAAGGCAGCTTTACTTGGAACAGCTTCCATCCTGTGGCGATATCTGCAACACCATCAAACATCCAGATTTGCCTATCCCAGGTCCTTAGTAGGAACTCGATAGGTAGGCAAAAATGCCAAACCCAGCCTGAACATCTGGCTGACTGTATGATTAATAATAATAATAATAATTGCATGAAGGCAAATATTCATCATGTCACCATCAACAGCAAATGCCGCCTCTATAATGAGAAAGATTAAACAGTTGACCATTTAATGTGGATGCAGCAAAATTTCACAAACTGACTACTTAGAATGCCATAACCGACTTGCTAAAATCATTCACTGGAAACTATGCCAAAAGTTTGGATTTGAGTATAGTAACAACTACTGGAAACATCAGGTTGAGAAGGTTCTGGAGAATGAAAAAGTTAAGATCATGTGGGACTTCAGAATTCAGACGGACAGGCACTTGGCCCACAACACACCTGACATAACAATAGTTGAAAAGAAAAAGGTTTGGTTCATTGACATTGCAATATCTGGTGATGAATGAATTGTAGACACGCAGCAAGAAAAAATCACAAAGTATCAGGACTTACGAATTGAAGTTGAGCAACTTTGGAAAAAGAAATGGTTTGTTATCCCAACTGTAATTGGAGCCGTTGGAGCAATACCTAAAAAGCTACCTCACTATTTGGAAATTCTGAATTTATCAGACTTAAATGCCATGATTCTACAAAAAAAACACCCTACTTGGAATAGTTTATATTCTCCGACGCTACCTGAACAGTTCCTAGGTCCTTGGTTAGGACTTGAGGTGTTGAGCTATTAACCAGCCTCAAAGGCTGTGAATCTCACTAAAGAAATAGTAATAATAGTAATAGTAATAGTAGTAATAATAATAATAATAATAATAATAATAATAATAATAATAATAATAATAATAATAATAAGAAGAAGAAGAAGAAGAAGAAGAAGAAGAAGAAGTAGTTTTCTGGTCAGCAAAGAATACACACAAAGGGTCAGAAAACTTCTAAAAAGCAAACTGAATTGCAGTAACACCATTAAGGCTATAAATACCTGGGCCATACCCATCATCAGATATACTGCTGGGATCATAAACTAGACACAGGCAGAGCTGGACAGCTTGGATAGGAAAACAAAAAAACTGATGACCACACACTATGCGCTGCACCTGCGTAGTGATGTCAACAGGCTATATTTGCCCAGAAAAGCAGGCGGCAGAGGACTTTTGCAAGTGAAGCAGACAGTTGAAGAAGAGAAGCACGCTCTGGCAGATTATGTGAAAGACAGTGTTGAACCAGCTTTGATGGAGGTCAACAAGAGGAAGCTGCTCAAAGTGCAGCAAACCAAGACTCAATATAGAAAAACAGCGATGCAAACTCAGGCTGACAGCTGGTGTAATAAAGCACTGCATGGACAGTTCCTTGAAAATCCAAGGAAAAGACCTGGTTATGGCTGACCAACGGAACACTGCAGAAAGAAACAGAAGGCCTGATTCTTGCAGCCCAAGAACAAGCCATCAGAACAAATGTAATCAAAGCCAGAATAGAAAAATCTGCTGATGACCCCAAATGCAGACTCTGCAAAGAAGCGGATGAAACCATTGATCACATACTGAACTGTTGCAAGACAATAGCTCAGACTGACTACAAACAACATCACAACATAGTCACTCAGATGGTCCACTTGAACTTGTGTCACAACAACCATCTGCCTGTAGCAAAGAACTGGTGGGATCATAAGCCTGAAAAAGTGATCAAAAATGAGCATGCAAAACTACTGTGGGACTTCCGAATACAGAATGACAAAGTTTTGGAATACAATACCCTGGATATCATGATTGTGGAGAAGAAAAAAGACTGGATCGTCAACATTGCCATACCTGGTGACAGCAGAATCGATGAGAAACAACTTGAAAAAGTCACCAGATAACAGGACTTGAGAATTGAACTGCAGAGACTGGCATAAACCAGTGCAGGTGGTTCCAGTGATAATCGGCACACTGGGTGCTGTGCCTAAAGACCTAGGCAAACACTTGAAAACAATTGGTGCTGGAATTTCTGGTTTCCGGTTTCGCGTGGCTTCGGGGCAGCAGGAATTCGCGACAGCTCGCGATTCCTGCTGTGCTAGCCGTCGAGGTACCCCCGACCCAGATGGGTCAGGGGGATATGGCTGCCCTGTAGGGACAGCTGAAGAGAGAGGGGAGTCGGACAGGGAGGTGGGGGTGTCGCAGACCCCCCCTTCTCCGGAAAAACCCCTTTTTCCCAAGGCGGTGGAGCGGCGGTCAGCAATGGCCGCCACGAAGAAGCCAGCAACCGGGTAAGATTGCGCTGGAGGAAATGTGAAGAGTGAAAGTTTTGTCTGAGCCGGGTCAAGTAACATCCTTTAAATTGCCTGGAACTGAGCTGTTTGAATTGCTGGAGGATACATTGTATCCCTAAGAAGAGCGAAAGTGGCGGAGAAGCTGTTAAAGGGAACTTTTGTTTTTTCTTCACTCTCCCACCCCATGGAAACAGCAGAAATGTTTGGATATATTGGACATCGAAAGTGAATTGTTTTGAGAGTTGAAGCTAAGGAACAAAAGGATTTTTGGACATTGAAAAATTTAAGAGATTGGAAACCCTTGTTGGAGGTATGGATTTCTGATTATTTAAAATTGACATTTTAAGTGGGAAGGGAGAGGAAAAAAAAAAATTGGAGCAGAAGCTGAAAAAGGAGGAGATTGCCTAGAATCCCAAAGAAAGATATATGGTAATTGGACCTCTTTGACTAAACATTAACCCCAGAAAGAAAAAGAGAAGAAGGAAGAAAAGTATAAACTTTTGGAATTTTTTTTAATTGTTTTTGATTAAAAATACTTGTGGTTGTTTTGGGAAAAGTTTCTCTTTTCATAATGGCATTGTTTGTGGATGAACTAAAGACTGAATATCAAAAATATAAAAAGGAAGATTCTTTGGGCGCTTTGTTTCAATTCTTGGAAATGGCGTTATGTACTTATGAAAAGTTGATTACGCAGCAGAAGGACTGGGACAAGGAAGAAGAGGAAGAAGAAGCCATCTTTGATGAACAATGGGTCCCTTCCGGAGAGGAGGAGAAAAAGGATAAGAAAAAGGGGATTTTAAGAATTGTAAAAACAACCAAAGGAGAGAAAAATGAGCGAAAAGGTGGAGGCAAGGTTAGAAAGCAAAGGAAAAGGAGTGGAAAAAGAGAGGAGAAAAAACAAAGGGGTAAAAAGGGCAAGGAGAAGAATAAGCAAGAGAGAAAAGGGGGGAGGAGAGGACTTGGTGGGGGGAAGCAAGATCTAAAGAAAAAAAGTTTATTTAGAGACAATGGGTGAATTTAATTTAGGATAAGAGAGGGATTCTGGAGGGTACATAGGTTTGTGTTTTTATATGTGTATTTAGAGTATAAAATTCATTATGTAATTTTAGAATCTTTTAAACAGAATCCCAAGAAAAATTGTTACATGAGGTACTCTTAAGTTAGGGTAATGAGTTATAGATGTTACTCCAATTGGTGTATAGGAGAAGTATAGTAAAAGAAAAAAGATGAATGGATAGTTGGAAATAGAACAGACAAAGAATGTTATTGAAAATGGTAATAAGATATGGAAGGATATATAAAGGCTTTGTTATGGTTTTTTTTTTTTTTTGGATTTTGTATATTGATAAAAGGCAATAAAATTTTAATTAACAAGAAATAATTTGGATGAAAAGGAGAAGTAGGGATAAGATATGAAGTTAAATAGATAAAGTATTGATACTATAATTTGGAATTGTTATGCTCTATTGGTTTTTTACTATTATTTTTTCCTAGAAAAGAATTTATAAGCTGTTATGCCTTGATTCTTTGTGCATTGTTTTTATAAAAATGGTTTTTATATATATATATAAAAAAAGAAAATGATAATAAGATATGGAAGGATATATGGGGTGAATATGATATTTGAATTTGTGTCTGTGTGAAGAGTTTTAACCCGGGATCAGACAATCTTCAGAAAAAATCTTTTAGTTTTGTTTATGTTTTGTGTTTTGTATGTTTGTGTATTGTGTCTTCTGTAAAATTGTTAAAAATCTTTAAAAAAAAAAAAGAATTAATTAATAAAACCTTGGAGGAATGTAATTGTAAACAAGTCAGAAAGAAATGAATATGATGACTATAAAATGGATAAATATAGAAAAGAAATGAAATTGAATAAGAGTAAAGAGAAATAATGAGAAATTTGCTGAAAGATATTTATGTGTCCATATGGAAATGGGATAAATTAGAATTATGTTGTATAAAAATAATGTTTTATCCGACTTGTAAAAATTTATAATGTTAAGAGGTTTTATGTACTTAATGGTTAATGATGTGTTGTTTGTCTTTAAAATTAATAAAATTTGTTTAAAAAAAAAAAGAAAACAATTGGTGCTGACAAAATCACCATTGGTCAGCTGCAGAAGGCCACCTTACTGGGATCTGCTCGCATAATCTGCCAATACATCACTCAGTCCTAAACACTTGGGAAGTGTTTCACTAGTGATTTGTGATACGAAACCCAGCATGGTTATCTCGTTTGCTGTGTATACTGTCATTTTTGTGAAGAATAATAATAATAATGATGATGATGATGTACTTGGTTGATACCCTAAGAAGATACTTGGTTGATACCTAGGATGCTGGCAGCAACCAGTATCATCTATCAGAGTCAATCAATGATATTTGTGATAAGTTTTAAAATGTTCAGTTGACTGAGTTTCATGTTTAATGAATAAAAAATGATAATAAGTGTCGTGTCCGTCGGGAAAGAGACCAGGAGTCGGTGACGAGGTTTCAGCTCTTTATTGGTCCCCGGAACCGAACTGGGTTCCAAGGAAAAACTTTCAGCTTTTTATTTCCAAGCCACGGTGGCCGCGGCCAATGGCACCGCTTTGAATCTCCCGTGATTCGAATCCACCAATCGCGGGAGATTCCCAGCGGGCCAATCAGCGCGGCTCGCCCAACCAATCAGATCACCCCGCGCTTTGATCAATCAAAACGCAGGGCTTTCAAGAATGTAAATGAAGGTACAGAACACCCCTCCCCTCTTGGTTTGGTCCTACGTAACGTAGTCCCGTCGGTAGGCGGGGCTCCGTACTTGTCTACTGGACCTGCGCAGGTCAGTTGGAGGTTGGTTCCCGGCCGGTTCGGTCGGAATCTCCGTGTCTCTCAGCCTCGTCGTTGGAACCACCTGGTATGTCTTGCCGGGCTGCTCTTCGTAGCTCCCTCCTGGTCTACCCGGGTTGGTGGAGCTGGCCTGGCTGTTTCTTCCTGGTGAGGTTCCGCGCTGGCTGCTTGCTAGTGAGTATGGCTGGTTTCTTTCTTCTGGGGTTTGGTTTCCGGGGTATTCCCTCCCCTCTTGGTTTGTGTTAAGGGGGTTGGTTGTGTTTGGTTGCGTGTCGGTGGAGTCTTTTGTAGCTGTCCTCGATCTTAATTGGTCGATGTGGCGTTTCCATGCTCGTCCATCGGTTGTTTGTAACCGGTACGAGCATGGACCTGTCAGCTGGGTTATGGTTGCTGGTATCCATAGTGGGTCTCCGGTTAGGTTCTTCACGTAGATGGCGTCGCCTGGTGCGAAGGATCGGTGTTTGCTGGTGGAGTCTGGGGGTTTCTCTGGGTTGTATGTGGGGTGTAGTCTATCGAGTGGGGATCTTATTTTCCTCCCCATTAGTAGCTCTGCCGGGCTTTTATTTTTTGTAGTGTTCGGGGTTATGTGCTGTATAAAAAGCATTTTATTTATTTTGTTCTGGATCTCCCCGTGGTCTATTTTCTGGATGGTTTTTTTTGTGAATTGAACCATCCGTTCCGCCCTTCCATTCGCCGCCGGATGCGCCGGAGCTGTCAGTGCGTGTCATATGCCCCGTTCCGCTAGGAATTTTTTGAATTCCAGCGAGGTGAATTGGGGCCCGTTGTCGGACACGAGGACGTCTGGGAGGCCGTGTGTCGCAAAGAGTTTGCAGAGTTCTTTGGTCATGGCCTCCGTGGTGGTGGTTCTCATGTTGCTTACTTCCAGCCAGTTGGAGTAAGTGTCTACGGTAATTAAGAATGTGTGACCCTTTGTGGGCCCGGCGAAATCTATGTGGATCCTAGACCAAGGTCCCCTGGGGGTTTCCCACTCTAGAATCGGTGCCGTGGGTGGGCTTGGTCTAGTTTCCTGGCAACGTTGACACCTTGCTACCCAAGCCTCAATTTGTTTGTCCATTCCTGGCCACCAAGCATAACTTCTGGCCAGGGCTGTTGTTCTAATGATGCCCAGGTGCCCCTCGTGCAGCAACTCCAATACCTTCCCTTGCAGTTTTTCCGGGATGACCACCCTATCCCCCCATGGTACACACCCTTTTAGTAGCGAGAGTTCTGTTTGCCGGTTCCAGAATGTTCTGAAAGTCTCGTCGTTGTCCTTTTCCAGCCACCCTTTCTCTACCCAATGCAACACCCGCGCCAGACATTTGTCTTTATTAGTTTCTCAAGCAATGTCTGACGCGGTTATGGGTAGATTGGGCAGAGTCTCTATGCTGAGGGTGGTCATCGTGGGTGCTGGGTCAGTGTCTGGTTCGGGTAGCGGTGAGCGGCTTAAAGCATCTGCATGGGTGATAGTCTTACTGGGTCGGTGTGTGAGTCCGTAGTTGTAGGCGGCCAGGAATTCGGACCACCTTGTCATTCTGGGAGATAGAATGTTCGGGGTGGCCCGGTTCCCTGCGAGGATTCCCAACAGCGGCTTGTGGTCGGTGATAATGGTGAACGCCCGGCCGTAGAGGTACTCCTGAAACCTTTTTACTGTGGCGATGATAGCCAGGGCCTCTTTGTCCAGCTGACTGTAGTTCCGCTCCGGTTTGGTAAGGGTCCTTGAAAAGAACGCGATGGGTGCTTCTTTTCCGTCGGGAAGAGTGTGGCTGAGGATGCCGCCAATGCCGAAGGGTGATGCATCGCATGTGACGGCTAGTGGTAGGGTCTCGTTGTATTGGATGAGGATGGCATCCGAAGTGAGCAGGTCCTTGGTTTTCCTGAAGGTGGCTTCCTCGCATTTTCCCCAAGTCCAGGTAGCCGTCTTGTCCAAAAGCCTATGCAAAGGCTCCGCTGTGATCGCCTTTTGGGGCAGGAAAACATTGTAGAAGTTAAGTAGCCCCAGAAATGCCTGCAGTTCCATTTTCGACCTGGGTGTGGGGGCCTCTTTGATAGTTTTAATTTTGGTGTCAGTGGGGTGGATGCCATGCCAGTCTAGGAGGTACCCCAGGAATTCGACCCGCTCTGTGCAAAGTTGGCACTTTTCCCTCTTCACCTTTAGCCCGGTTTCTTTGAATTTCGTTAGCACCTCCCTTAGGCGACCCTCTAGTTCAGCCTGGTTGGCTGCCGATACCAGTACATCGTCGAAGTATGGTACCACCCCCTTGATGCCTTGTAAGAGTCTCTCCATGAGGCTCTGGAAAATTCCAGGTGCCATGCTGACTCCGAACTGGAGTTGGTTACATCGAAAAGCTCCCCGGTGGGTGACTATGGTTTGCGCCTCTGTGGTTTCCTCGTCGACCGGCAGCTGCTGGTATGCTTGGGCCAGGTCGAGTTTCGCAAAAACCTTGCCTCCCCCCAGTGAGTGTAGAAGATGCTGCACTACTGGGACGGGGTAAGGCGCTGTTTAAAGTAGCCTTATAGTCCCCACAGATTCTCACTGATCCATCAGGCTTGACTGGGGTGACTATTGGGGTCTCCCACCGGGCATGGTCTATTGGTTGTAGGACCCCTTGCTTGACGAGCTTGTCAATTTGCTCGTCAATTTTTGGCTTGAGTGCAAAAGGTACCCGCCTTGGTTTTAGGCGTCTTGGGGGAACGTTTGGGTCTAGGCTGAAGGATATAGGGGGCCCTCGGTACTTGCCTAGGGTGCCGTCGAACACTTCTTGGAAGTCCTGTGCCAGTTGCTGCTCCCAGTCAGCCTCGGCGATGTGGTCGATGCCCGTGACCTCGATGCCGAGCGGTGCGAACCATTGAAGTCCCAACAGGCTGGGTTGGTCTCGATCGACGATTGTTAGGGGAAGTTTTGCGGTGCATCCTTTAAATGTTATTCTAAATTGTCCTGTTCCGACTACTGGGATGCGGTTTCCCTGGTAGTCTTTAAGGATTAGTCTCTGGTTTTACAGTCCCCTCCTTTGGATGGTAGGCACCAAGTGTTTAATTTCTTGCCAGGCGACCATGGAGAGGTAGGACCCGGAGTCCACCTCCATCTTGCAAAGTTCGCCTTCGATGCCTACCTCCACGTAGACTTTGCGGGCGTCGGTGGTTATTGCGTGGCCAATGATGACCGTCTGTTGCGTTTCTTCCCTCCGCCGGGTCTCGCCACCTCGTCGGGCTCGTCCGCTCCGGTCCCAACGGCTGTTGGCTGGGCGGTTTCTGGTTCTGGGCGGTGTGCTGTCCTGTCTCCGCTCGCTGTGGTCCCACCGTCTGGGGCTGTAGGCTTTCTTAAGCCAGCAGACGCGGGCGATGTGACCCTTTTTGTCACAGTGCCGGCAGACTACATCGAAGAACCGGCATTCAGCTCTAGGGTGGTTGCCTCTGCAACCGGCACACGCGGTCCCCAACTTACAATCCCACCAGCTGTGCTGGTCGCGTCCTGCCTGGAGCCGGTTGATTTCCTCCTCCTCGTCCGAAGTATCGGAGGTGGAGTGGAATTCGCCATGGTGGGTGGTAGTTTCAGGTTGGGCCTCGGTCGCCCGTGCAGGGTGGTTGTTCGCGGTGCGGTCCCCGGCGTCCGGTCTCCGCATGCGGTTTGCTGACTGCCTGGTGTCTTCGGCTGCGGTGGCTTCGGTGATGGCATCGGCGAGGGTGATGTTGCCTTTGGCCATCAGTCGACTTTGTAGGACGGGGTCCCAAAGCCCGAGCATGACTCGGTCCCGCAGGGCCTTGTCCATGTTGGAGAACCCGCATAGTCCTCCTAGGCTCCGCAGCTCTGCAACAAAGTCACTGAGGCTTTCGCCCAACCATTGGTCCTGTCGATAAAACTCATGCTGTTGGATGAGGGTGGGCACAGTGGGAGCGTAGTTCCTTTGGAGTAAGGGCTCAAGGTCATCCCAATCCATTGCAGTGACGTCAGTGGGTTTTGCTAGGGCTTTCGCCATCTTGAACACTGCGGGCCCGCAGTCTGTCAGGAAGATGGCTTGTTTCTTCGGTCCAGTGGCGTCCTTCATGTCGCTGCATTCGAGGAACATGCAGAATCTGTCCGTGTAAGATTCCCAGTCCTCGCTAGCGGGGTTGAAGGGTGCGGTTGGCTTGATGCTGGCCATCTTGTCGGTTTTGCTGGCTTCCGTCGGACACATGCTTATGGGGTTCAGGATCAGGTATATCCTCGTCGCCAGTGTCATGTCCGTCGGGAAAGAGACCAGGAGTCGGTGACTAGGTTTCAGCTCTTTATTGGTCCCCGGAACCAAACTGGGTTCCAAGGAAAAACTTTCGGCTTTTTATTTCCAAGCCACCGCGGCCGCAGCCAATGGCACTACTTTGAATCTCTCACGATTCGAATCCACCAATCACGGGAGATTCTCAGCGGGCCAATCAGCGCAGCTCGCCCAACCAATCAGATCACCCCGCGCTTTGGCCAATCAAAACGCGGGGCTTTCAGGAATGTAAATGAAGGTACAGAACAATAAGAACAAGAACAACAGCAACAACAGGCAAGTTTGATGCATTCACCTTGCTTCATGGGATGAGAAGATCTCTTGATTCTTGTTCTGATATACTTGGAGGATTCTCAAATGCTGTTCCCAAGTAGCTCTGGAGATAATAGGAAAGCATAATCCAATCTCTTAATGCTGACTGACAAAGTACAAAGGAAGGGAGACTACAGGGAAGCAATATTAATTGATTTTCCTCGGTTGCAAAACTATGAGTAGATCAATATACATATACTTAAAAATTACAATTAAGAGTGTTTCCAGTTTAATCCAGAAAAAGTCCCCTGGTCTGTACATTTCATTTAGGACATATGTTGTTCATAATGCATATATTATATATGAACAGAAATCCATATCTCTTTTACTTGGCTAAAGAAGTTGCAAAGGCATGCCAAATTATTCTTTTGAAAAAGCAGGCAGGAGGAGTTAGAATGGCTCCCTGAATGTATACCCTTGGTTACAAGCAAACAAAAAAATTAGGATGGCTATCACTGGAGAAAATAATGGGAAGCAATGTTACTAAGTCACGAAACAGATTTTTCAGCTTGTGGATGGCACCAATCTGTTTTTAAAAATGCTAACCATTTGTCTGAAATTAAAGACCTTGCTCAGGGAATTGCTGATTAATGGATACAGAGGTGGTATTCAGCAGGTTCTGACCAGTTCTGAAGAACCTGTAGCGGAAATTTTGAGTAGTTCGGAGAACTGGCAAATACCACTTCTGACTGGAGATTTTACAGTATCCTTCCCCTGCCATGCCCACCAATCCACGCCCACAGAACCAGTAGTAAAATTTTTGGAATCCCACCACTGAATGGATACCTTGCAAAAGTGAGCAGACAGGCAAATAACACATTGGGGAACTTTCAAATTACGGTGGGCAAGAATGTCTTTCAAAGTTCTCTCAAAATTCCTATTGACAGGACTCTAACAAATCCTTTTGTTCTTGCCAGGATCAGCCTTTCCATTGTTTCATGGTGTTTCAATTTTCCCACCTTTTCTTAGCCCAGCTTCTTTCATTATGGCAGCACCTAGGAACCACAGAACTATTAACAAGTGACATTTGTCATGAGAAAAGTAATTTGAAAGAAAAGAGTGGATTGCTGAATCAGGCTGAAAAATGCTGCTGTTTAAAGGCTGAGGGAGGAGGCCCGCAAAACAGGTGGAAACTCTACCGCTCTCATTTTTCTGCTCTACATCTGCCCATACTTTGTATTTAGGAGTCATTTGGATGCCCAAAGAGAATGTGGCCATAGTTCTGACTTAAAAGACAGTCACTTCAGGATGCAAGGACACAATAGATAGAGGTCTTATTGCCAGACATTTCCCCATCACTTTGTAGCATTGACTGATTATGTATCATCAGTATCAACTCTTAGCAATCGCATAGATTTTCTCCATAAAGTGTCCCTTACCTGGCCTCTCAGGTCTCCCAATGTTGCACACATTACCACTGTAACTGAGTCCATTCACCTTGCTGCACATTGTCCTTTTCTCTTTCCTTCACGTTTGCAGCATTCAGCATCTAATGCCCTAGATGACAGCCTCGGATTACTCAATGTTAGGGCTGTCTATATAAACTGTCCCTTTGCCAGAATGAATCTTTTTATTGATATGAATTCTATGTTCTATAGGCAGGGGTGGGCTTCCAAATATTTAACAACTGGTTCTTTGCCCAGTTGCTGGGTAGGCATGGCCTAATTGGCTTCCTGCACCATGGTGGGGGGGGCATCTTTGCCAGGGGTGGAATCCTACCAGTTCGCACCTGTTCGCTAGAACTAGTTGTTAACATTCTAAGTAGTTCGAGAACTGGTTAGAAGAAATTACTGGCCTAATCCTGTAAGGAAGGAAACGTTCTGGTGTTGCTTACAGAAACTGCCTCTCCGTTAACCCTTATTACATTCTTGGCAGGACTACACTTCCTGTCTCTGGAACTTCTCTGGAGTTTTTTTTTCTCCTTTGTTGGTACTTGGCTTGTGTGGAGTGACCATTCAAAGTTATAATGGCACTGAAAAAAGTGACTTATGACCATTTTTCACACTTATGACTTTGCAGCATCCCCACAGTGATGAGAGGCCAGGTGAGGAGATGGTGCCTCTGTGTGAGTGATGTTGAGTTGGCCATGCCCAACCAATAACATGACCACCAAGCCACGTCCAACCAGTCACATGACCACCAAGCCATGCCCACCCACCAAGCCACGACCACAGAACTGGTTGTTAAAAAAATTGAATCCCACCCCTGATTTTTTCCCTCCCCAGGCCCCGAAGGCTTTCCTTGAGCCTCTGGGAGGGCAAAAATGGACTCCTCGGGCTCCAGAGGCCCTCTGGAGGCCAGAAAGAGGCCTGTTTCTGGTCTTCTGGAACTTCCAGGAGGCCCATTTTCATCCTCCTTGAGCCTCCATGTAGGCCCTGCACTTACCTAGCATCCAAAACGGGCTGTGTGGAGACTTCTTGGAGGAATGGGGCAGGGTGGGCAGGGCCAGCCATGGGTGGGATTTGCTGGTTTCCCGAACCGGTCATTAAAAATAATAAAATTAGTTACCAGTTTGCTGGGGCAAACTGGTAGCAGCCCACCCCTGCCTGTAGGAGAAATACTTTCTTCTCAGTTTCATTGATGGACAGGTATAGAACAGGTGGTACCTGGTTCAACAGTAGTAACTGTGAGAGGGATCTTGGTATCCTAGTGGGCCACACTTAAGTATCAGCTAGCAATGTACTCCAGCTACCCAAAAAGCTAATGTGTCTTAGGTTGCATCAATAGAGGGATAGCATCAAGATCCTGTGAATTGTTACTACTGCTTTATGTGGCAGTTATAAGACCACATTTGGATTACTGCATCCATTTTTGATCACCATGATACAAAAGAGACATTGAGATTCTAGAAGGAGTGCAGAAATTATTAGGGCACTGGAGGCTAAACTATACAAGAAACTGTTGTGAGAACAGGGTATGTCTAATAAAAAGGACTGGGTAGTAATCTTCCAATATTTTGACATGATGGTAATCTTCCAATATTTTGTAGGCTGTCACAGAGAAGAAGGGGTCAACCAATTCCCCAAATCACCTAAGGGCAGGACAAGAAGTAATGGATGGACACTTATCAAAGAGAGATACAACCTAGAATTAAGGAGAAATTTTCTGACAGTGAGAACAATCAATCAGCTTTTCCTCCAGAAGCTCTATTACTAGAGGTTTAAGAAGAGATTGGATAGCCTGGAATGGTATAGGATCTCATGCTTGAGCAAGGAGTTGGATTAGATGACCCCCAAGGTCCCTTCCAACTCTATTATTCTGTATTCTATAACAATTCTATTGTTATCACATAACTGATACCTAATATTGGAATACCATCTACTTATAAATTATTATTTTTTTTTTTGTAAATTTTATTTGAGTTTTCACAAAGAGAAAAAAAAATACAAATAAAGCATCTTTTTTGAAAGTAGCGTAATCCTGGGTTACATTTCTTCGTACAGACACAAATTCAGGTTTATGCTCATTTTTATATTCTATTCCATATCTTATTACTATTTTGCATTTTCTGCATAGCTTCTCCCCTTTTTTAATTTTCTCAATTTTATTTTAATTATCTCATCTCAATTCAAATCATTGTATTTATATTTTTGTCTGTCCTGTTTCAATTATCTATTATCTTTTCTCATTAAACCAAATTTCTCCTGTAGTTACTGATTGGAGTATGACGCCTTTATATCTTTTCCCTAAAGTTGTAACATTCAATATAATACATAACTTCCATTCGGATTCTGCTTGGTACATTCTTAAAATACACACTGTATTCTTAAACAAAGAAAAAATTATAAATGTATATAATTAAAACAACATTCCATTCCAATTAAATTCTATCATTAATATTAATATTCATTAAAGTCTTAACATCTTTAACATTACTTTTCAATTAAATATCACACTTCTATGGGAACAATTATAAGCTTCCATAGTTAATTCCCCCCCCCCTTCAGTTATATTTTATAAAACATTAACTAATTAAAATGTTCCTGTTCCTTCCTAATTCAATTTTCTCATTTATTTTATTTCACTTATTTTATTCACAAACATTTCACTAAATTACACTAACTATTTTATCCCTCATTTTAATCATACGTTGTTTCCAATTTTCTAAAGTTATTTCTATTACTAATATAACAATACAATCTTATGTACCTTTACAGAATCCTTTTTTCAGTTAGATTTTCACCCATTATCTCTAAATAGGTCCTGCTTCTCTATATCTTGCTCCAGTCCTTTGTAACTTCTTTTCCTTTCCTTCTTCCCTCTCTACTTCTCTCTCCCCTTTTTACCCCCTTGTCTCTCTACCTCTATTTCTTTCTTCTGTATTCCCTTCTGCATTATACTTATTTTTTGAATTATTTTTCTTTTCTTTGGTTGTTTTTTTTGAGCCTTAAATTCTCCATTCTCTTTCCTCCCTTTTCCTTTTTCTTCCCCACATAAAATTGCTTGTTCATTAAAGATGGCTTCTTCTTTGTCCCAGTCTTCTTCTTTTGCAGTTTTTTCTTGTTGTTTCTCATAGTTCCAAATCTCCATTTCTAAGAATTGAAAAATGAAGCCAAAAGAACCTTCCTTCTTGTGCATCTTCTTTGTACTTTTTAAGTTCCATTTTCAATTCATCCAGAAGTGGTGCCATTGTATAAATTTTTAAACAACCACCCAATTGATTTTAGTCATTCAAATATAATAACCAAGAATCCAAAGATCACCAAATAATCCAAATACATGCAAGCTGTTTCTTTTTTGCTCTTTTTTTTTCACTTTCTCTTCCTAGGGTTACTATTTAGTTGCAAAGTTTCAGTTAAAATGTATCATTTAGAAGTCTTGTTGAAGTTTTACTGTAGATTCTTTTTAATTCCAGGCAGTCTCCTCCCTCCTCCAGATCCTGCCCTTATTCTTTTTCTCTCCCTTCCTGCTTATGAAAAAGAAAAAAATTAATGTCCAGAAATCTTTATTATCCCTTTGGCATTTTGTTTTATTTTCAGCTTAATTGCCTGTTGGTGTCAAAGCGGATTTTTCCAATTTCTTATTTAAGTCTCTTAGTATAGGGAAGGAGAGAGAAGAAGAAAAAAAGCCAAACCTTTCCCTTTTCACTTTCCTTCACTGCTTCCAACTCTTCTTTGGGAGCGATGTTATTTTTTGTAAGTTTAAATTCCAGGGTACCTTGGTTGTTGCTTTTACAATTTAACCTGGTCAGCCAAAACTTTCACTTCTTATCTTCCTCCTGCACATTCTTTTCCGGTTGAGTTCTTCTTTGTGGTGGCCATTTCTGACCACTGCTGCAACTGCGTTTGGGAAAGGGAATAATGGCCAGCTGAGGAGGAGAGATGCGGCTCTCTTCAACCCTGCTGGCAGTCTCCCCCCTCTTCACCACCTCTACAGGGTGGCTTAGCCCCGAAATGAGCTGGCTCGGGGTGCTCCAGCAGCGAGCCCAGACAGAAACCACGCACGATTGTGGATTTCTGTCTGTTGCTGAAGCCCTTCAAACCGGAAGTCAACATCTACTTATAAATTATTGTAGGAAAGACTGAGATATATATGAATCACAGCAAATATGAAAGCACTTGGAAATGCTACTTATTAGTTCCATGAAAATGTTTTGTCAAAATTGAGATCTATTAACAGCAACTATCTGGATAAGGAATGCAGTTAAGACCCATTAATCTTCTAACTATGGTTAAATAATCTTTTCAAAGCTGGGCACTGCATTATTTTCCCCATAGCTGAAATAAGTGGGATAGAGCTTTCTTTAAACTTTTATTTTGGAGGATGGAGAGAGCCTTTTAAACACATTAATTTTACTACTTGTTTATTCTGTTGAAATGCAGAAATTATGCAGTCAATTTAAAGCATTTTGTTAATTAATTTGGGATGGAAGAAAGACAGGGACATAGAATTAGAAGGCCATAAACAGTCTCTGTCTCTCCCTCCTCCCCCCCTCTCTCTTACACACACACACACACACACACACACACACACACATCTATCTATCTATCTATCTATCTATCTATCTATCTATCTATCTATCTATCTATCTATCTATCTATCTCTATACCTATACCTATACCTATACCTATACCTATCTCTCTCTCTCTCTCTCTCTTTATCTATCTATCTATCTATCTATCTATCTATCTATCTGTCTGTCTGTCTGTCTGTCTGTCTGTCTGTCTGTCTGTCTATCTATCTATCTATCTATCTATCTATCTATCTATCTATCTATCTATCTCTATACCTATACCTATACCTATACCTATACCTATACCTATACCTATACCTATACCTATACCTATACCTATACCTATATCTATCTATCTATCTATCTATCTATCTATCTATCTATCTATCTATCTATCTATCTATCTATCTCTATACCTATACCTATACCTATACCTATACCTATACCTATACCTATACCTATACCTATACCTATACCTATACCTATCTATCTATCTATCTATCTATCTATCTATCTATCTATCTATCTATCTATCTCTATACCTATACCTATACCTATACCTATACCTATACCTATACCTATACCTATACCTATACCTATACCTATCTATCTATCTATCTATCTATCTATCTATCTATCTATCTATCTATCTATCTATCTCTATACCTATACCTATACCTATACCTATACCTATATCTATCTATCTATCTATCTATCTATCTATCTATCTATCTATCTATCTATCTATCTATCTATACCTATACCTATACCTATACCTATACCTATACCTCTATCTATCTATCTATCTATCTATCTATCTATCTATCTATCTATCTATCTATCTATCTATCTCTATACCTATACCTATACCTATACCTATCTCTCTCTCTCTCTCTCTATCTATCTATCTATCTATCTATCTATCTATCTATCTATCTATCTATCTATCTCTATACCTATACCTATACCTCTCTCTCTATCTATCTATCTATCTATCTATCTATCTATCTATCTATCTATCTATCTATCTATCTATCTCTATACCTATACCTATACCTATACCTATCTATCTATCTATCTATCTATCTATCTATCTATCTATCTATCTATCTATCTATACCTATACCTATACCTATACCTATACCTATACCTATACCTATACCTATCTATCTATCTATCTATCTATCTATCTATCTATCTATCTATCTATCTATCATCTATCTATCTATCTAAAGTCCCAATTTATCAGAATGCTTCTCAACATTTGCTAGGTTATTTCTGTGATTCCTAGGTAACTCTTTACATTTCTCAGATGTGGTGGATAAAGCAGTGTAGTAGAGACATACCTGATATGGGAAGGTGCTTTCTATGACAATAGAACATGTAGAATCTTTGTTGAGTTGTCCTTGATATATGTGTGAATGAGAAAAGGGAAAGTATCTTCAAGAATACTGGGAGTGTACCTGCCATTTCTCCCCACTTCCGACCTTCTCCTACAACCTGTCTTCCTCCTTCACTTCTGAATATCACAAGGCAGCTTCTCTGTTGGCATGGCAGTGGCATTTCTTCTCACAGCATTCAAGTATAGTCTGGCCCTACTGCTGCTTGATTTCCACCGTAAATTAAATGAAACCTAAAACTGCTTAGGATTGTTAGATTGTGCCTTATATAAATAGTCTCCCATTTATCAATAATTCCACTTCTTCTAATGTTTTGGATGTTAGCCCAGTCAACGAAGAGAAATTAAATTGTTCTATAGAATTACACTGTTCAGTGTAATTCCTATTCAAACCTCTTTTAGTGCTCTGTAAGTTGATCAGGGAAGTCTAAAGTGAAAAATCTATTCTATATATCTGCCTCTCCAAGTTGGGCGACTTGAAATAATTCACAAGTCAGGTCCCAAGGGATCCTTTACAGTCCTTGACTTATAAGCATTCATTTAGTGACCATTCAAAGGTACAACAACACTGAAAAATGTGACTTAATGACCATTTTTCGCACTTATGACTGTTGCAGCATTCCCATAGCCATGTGATCAAAATTTGGATGCTTGGCAACTGGCTCATATTTATGACAGTTGAATGTCCTGGGATCACGCGATCACATTTTTCGAACTTCTGAGAAGCAAAGTTACTAACTTAACAACTGCAGTGTTTCACTTAACAGCTGCGGCAAGAAAAGTTGTAAACTGGGGCAAAACTGATTGAACAACTATCTTGCTTAGCACTGGAAATTTTGGGCTCAATTATGATTGTAAGTCAAGGACTACCGGTATTTCTGGAATAATGGTTTCATTCCTTGGTCCTCACATTATAAATGATATTATATGCAGTTTTTTAGATCTGGATGGATGAGCAGATATATTCCGTTCTCCTCCGAAAGGCCATTCATTCTATGAGGTTCAAATATGGTAGTTTTGACAGGTTATTTTTTTAGGCTTCCTCATTTTGAGTCATGATATATCTCTTCCCAAAGGCCATACAGGTAAACAGTTGTCTCCACAAAGGTTCCCACACAGGTAGGAACCACCTGTGTTTGCATGGAGCTAGGCATGCAAATGCCATTTCTCAAACACGTGGGGCTATATATGGAGATACTCTACTTCCCATTTAGGTGGCTTCTAGTAATGTCAGAAAAAGAGAATGGTTTGTGTTCTCCTGATTTAAGCACTGATAAAACAGGACACCATGGGATCACAATTTTTCAAATTCATGAAGAAGAGTTGAATTAATAGATAAACAGAGGGTAGGATAAAGGAGGACAGAGCCCTCTAAGTTTCTAGATGCAGATGAATATCCTCCAAAGACTTATGTTATTCTGGTTTTGATTATGTGTAAAAAGAAAAAGGCAGCAATTGTTTTTCAATCATGCAGAATTAAAAACAAACAAACCATGAAGGTATCAGAAAATAAAACTTTGGCTCTTGTTCATAATCCTTTCTCCATTCAAACATTGCAATATCTGCCATTCCTGAAGCTTGCATCCATCTGCAGTCCTGGAGCCACCAGACTTCAAATCCTGGAACAGGGCTCTCAACATGCCATCGGAAGCGCTGTTGAAATTTAAATTAGGAAATTATCAAATAAATACGCAACAACCATATTAACTGCATTGAACAAAATTTAAGTTCCCATTAATTTCATTTAAAGCAGGGGTGTCAAACTCAAGGCACATGCACTGGACCCAGCCTTGGGGTGCTTAGATCTGGCCTACAAGGCCACCCTGGAAACAGCAAAGAACCAGCCCATAGTGCCTCTTCCAGTGAAAATGGGCTCCCAATCTCTGTTTTCAGCTGGGATGGCCTCCTGCAACCCTCTGCCAGTGAAAATGGAGCTCGGGAGGGCTGTCCCAGGTGAAAATGGAGATTGTGAGCCTGTTTTCTCTGGTAGACACTGGGACCACCACAGGCACCCTGACACTAGTGATGTCAAGCTGGCCACGCCCATTCTAACCATGCCCTGCCTCCCTCCCCCGAGGTCAAACACAACCCTGATGTGGCCCTCAATGAAATAGAGTTTGACACCCCTGATTTAAAGGAAAGAAATATAGGTTTCTATCCTGGCTTTAGCTTTTGACACGCCATATTTATTGGACTGTGAGGCTTGGCCAGTCTCTCAAAGACCAAATCTGAGCCTTCATATTGCTTTTCTCTGTAAAAACCAAAAGGAAATCAACCAGACTCCAAATAAGAGTGGACTACTTTTGACAGAAAATATTTCTGATCAGTGTAAAACAGGCACTGAAAATAATTCAGCACTTTACTGCATTGTAACAATAACCTGCATTTCTCAAATCCCCCTTTCTGTACAATTAGTTCAAGAAAGGAAGACAGAAGGACCAGACAAAGCTTTTCTCTCTATGTAACTCCAACCTTAAATGGTGCAGATTTCTTGTGGCTTCATTGGATAGAAAAATGGGATTGGGTTATCAGATTGTGTTTCTCTATGTTACCTCTGGAAGTCAGTTTGTGCAATCACGATAAACGCCCAATAAAAAAAGATATTAACATTTGGATAATCATTGGCATAAAGGTTGAGATCTAAGGCAGAATTCTCTCCTAGCAGTTTGCCCAAAGTCATCATAAGAGAACAAGAGAGCAGCACTTTTCAAGGTTTAAATTCAATAACAACATAAAAATTCACATTTACAAGATTCTTCACAAGGGCTTCCATTGTGCTACAAGCCACCAGAAAATGGACGGGAATGATTAATGTATTCTGGCTGTATGGCATCCTTCTTTTCCTTTCTTTTTGCTGACTACATTTGAAAAGCCATTGACTGATGGTGTGGCAAAGGATACGAAAGCAAATGTCACACAGATTTGCAAAGATCCATCTTCATATCTGGAAAGTGTTTTTTTTTTCCTTCGGGTTGGATGAAAGTCATTGTCAGATGTTATCAGTTATTTGGGGCAAGCAATGGTTCCATTTTGCTTAGGGTTTTTGCCCTTTCTCTCAAATTCCCCTCCAGCCTCAGTTTCCACAAGGGAAGGGTCATATGATTTTTGGGCTGGTCCTTGTCAAGATCATAGCTGCAAAGGTAGGCATGATTGAATGCTTCCTTAGGAGACAAAACACAGTCATTCACAATTTAATAAAAAGTTAATACTGCAAAAGTATCCTTGACGTCAAATTCTTCTGGTTTGCAAAATGTTTGTTGGGTTTCTTAATATATATATATATAAAATCATATGATTCCCCCACCTAATTTATGCTCATTTTCTGACGATGTAATATTACTGCATGGTGAAATAATGGAAAAGAGGATTGGAATGTCGGTAAGTGACTTTAGGCATTAAAATATTACTGCTTTTATTAGCCCATTAAAAAGCACTAAGTATAGGGACTTTGGAGGTCTTTAGTCCAAACTCCTGCTCAAGCAGAAGACCCTATACCATTCCAAACAAGTGGCTGTCCAGTCTCTCAACTTCTGAAGGCAAGGCATTCGACTGGTTAATTGTTTTCACTGTTAGGAAATTTCTCCTTCGTTCTAGGTTGCATCTCTCTCTGATTAGTTTCCATCCATTGTTTCTTTTCTTGCCTTCTGGTGCTTTGGGAAATAAGTTGACCCCCCCATTTCTTTGGGGCAACCCTTCCAATATTGCTTTCCCCCTCCATTTTGTCCAACATTTTACTACAAATTAGGCATGGAAGAAAAATTCCAGCTTCCTACAATAATTGGAAAATTAAGGCTGCGACCATAAGCATAGGTATCGAACCTAATCCATTTCTAAATAAGGAAGCTGAGGAATCTATGTCATTCAAGTAACTTATCAGATACAGTTTTGTTTTGTTTGTTTTGTAATTGGGTTTGGGTTTATAATTGAAGCTCTGTCAACCAGTGCAGATAAAAGACCATGTATTACACAGGCACTACTGACATAAAGCTTTTTTTCCCTGGCAATCTGTGCATTGCCACTGAGTAGCCCACGGATTCCTGAAGAGCACAAGTGTTGGTGTGTGTGTATGTGGAGAGAGAGAGAGAGAGAGAGAGAGAGAGAGAGAGAGAGAGAGAGAGAGAGAGAGAGAGAGAGAGAGAGAGAGAGAGAGAGAGAGAGATACAGCTTTTCCATACCTTGTCAGAATTCCAGTAATACATCAAAGTAGTTGACCCCAGCATGACTAAGCCATATCCCAAAAGGATAGCACTTGGCAGTTTCATACTGCGGGGGAAAAAAAGCTTTTAGCAATTGGCAGAGGAAATATTGTCCACCTCTTTTGCTGCAGCTATCTTCAATCTGGCTACCTCTCAAAGAGACACACAGATTTCTGTTGCAGAAATTAAGTTTTGCTGATGCTTGGAATATTATCGTTAATATTTATATAGATCTGCTGCTCTCCCTGGATAGGTTTGTACATAGCGTGATGGAAATGGCTATTTCCCGAAAGCCGACTTAGTAGGCAAGACCAACCACTATACAACGAGCAGTTCTTACTCCTAATTAACATAATTTGTAAGGAAAATGGCATCAGTCTCTGCTCCATTCTATAAAATGGTAATTTGTAGCAATGTATGATAACATTTAGTAGACTGGTACTTGCTGCTGAATTTTTCAATTCACACCTGAGGATATCTCCCTCCCCCATATCCAAGGAAGTAGTAATATTCTATTCGCGTCTTGGGAAAACTGTATATTATAACCTATTATAACATTTGTTAGTAATTCTTATTCTCTCTCCCTCCCTCCCTCCCTCTCTCTCTTTTGGGAAAGATTTTTTATATGCCTCCCCATTTTTACTATTTTATTATTTTATTTATATTCCATCTTTCCAATATCATGCCCAGGCGTCAAGCCAGTTAGTCAGGTATTTTTGTCACAACCAAAGGAGTTACAGTCATCTCCATCAAACTGCAGACATGACTTGGATACTGCATTTGGTCATTCAAAATGGAGTTCGACAATCTGAAAATTGGACCCTGCACCTGCAGGAATAATGCTAGGAAAATGATTATGATGATGACAATGACAACAATTTGTATTACTCATTCATTGTTTTTATAAGTGACTCAAGGTTGTGACCAGTGGTGGGATTCAAAATTTTTACTACTTCTGTGGGTGTGCATGGTGTGGCTCGGTGGGCGTGGCCTGGTGGGCATCGCAGGGGAAAGTTACTGTAAAATCTCCATTCCCTCCCCACTCCAGGGGAACATTACTTTAAAATCCATTCCCTCCACACCCTGCTAACCTGCTTTTCAACTTCATTCTCCTGTGCAGGGCAACAAAAGAAGACCCAGCCGATCAGCTGGGACTCAGGAGACAGAGAATAGATAGGGGGCGGGGCCAGCCAGAGGTTGCATTTGCCAGTTCTCTGAACTACTCAAAATTTCTGCTACCAGTTCTCCAGAACTGGTCAGAACCTACTGAATACCACTTCTGACAATATCCAACACACCTTCCTCCTCCTATTCTCCCCACATCACATCCTGTGATGTGAGTTGGGTTCAGGGACTGGCCCAACTTACCAGTGGTGGGATTCAAATTTTTTTTACTACTGGTTCTGTGAGCATGGCTTGGTGGGCATGGCAGGGGAAGGATACTGTAAAATCTCCAGTCAGAGATGGTGTTTGCTGACTCTCCGAACTACTCAAAATTTCTGCTACCAGTTCTCCAGAACTGGTCAGAACCTGCTGAATACCACCTCTGCAACTCACCCAGCTGGCTTTCATGGTTAAGGCAGAACTTGAACTCACAATCTTCCACTTTCTAGTCTGATGCCTTAACCACTAGACCAAGCTGGGTCTCATGAAACTCACACCAAGTTTTTAATGTTATGACGCTGGCATTGGCAGTGTCATTATACTTTAAACATCATATCTGACTTACAACCAGAATTCTTATCCCAATTATGATCATAAGCCAAAAATGACCTTTACCCTGGAAGGTTTCTTTAAATTTATTTTAATTCCTGTTAATCAGAATATATAACATCAGAATATAATGTAATGTTATATTAACAATATATTACAATATATTACAATATACAATATATTAACTATTAAAATAATATTAATGTGAACTCATATATTATTAAATAATATTTTGTGAATGGTGGTGTTAGGAATGTGAGTCACCTAACTGTTATTTGGGTTAGAAATATATAAACCAGCATAGACATTTTAATACTGTCTCTTTAAGAGCATGCAAAAACTGTAATTGGGTGTGGTTCTGCAAACGGCCATATGGTGGAGCCAGAAACCTGGGTTGTTTAGTCTCAAGAAGTCTCAGAAGAGTCTCAGTGAAGTGAGTGAGTCTCTGTTTCCTTCTGTTGGAAAGAGTTGCCATTCCTCCATTTTTTCTTATTGACTGTTATTCTTGGATTTGATGTAAGTCTGTTACTGAATTGTTTTTGATACTGCACTTTGATATTTGAATTATCCCTGAAATGAACACTGACTGATTTAACTATGAATTGACTTGGATTGTGTGTGGACTTTGCTTATACGTTTACTGAAAGTAAAAACCTACATTAACTGTACAGTGTATCTGTGTGCTATTTGTGTATTATTCAAACACTACTCTCACTACGTCTCCCTGTATGTGCTCATTCTCCTAATGGGGAATTACCTCAGCAGGTGGACTCTTGTTTGCAAATGTGTGTGTGAGGGATGTGGGTGGTTCTGGAGGGAAATCAAATTAGAGGGATAATTGTGACATTTCTCATAAAACCTCCTTAATTTATAAAAAGATTCAAGCATGGGGGATTTGGATCAACAACATTTTAATATAGCAGCTAACCATGGGTCAGCATGCTTATAAGATGAGGAATAGCACATTCTTGTGTACATTTTCTGTTCAAATTACAACAGAATCTCAATGGCTGGGATTCAACTAAATATTTCAGCCAACTTGGGCCTATTTCAATGGAGAAAATCAAGTAATGATTGGGTGCAATTTTGTTGTCTAGGTTAGTGTGGAATTAGAGGCCATAGAAAGAAGCTGTTTCAAATGCAAGAAGAAATGAAACTTTTGATGTTTTGCACAGGGCTGGAAACACTGTCTCTGAGTGAAAATTCACAACAGGTACACAGACAACTGGACTAATGTCTTATGGCGTGGCGATTACCATAAGACTTGAAGCGGTTTTTTATGTTGTCTTGATCAAAAGGCTTCTTCATGCATGTCACTTAAGATGTGCCTAACAATTCTACAGCTCAGATTCAAGATTCTAGACAAAGGCATTGACTGTAAGAAACATCCCCTTCTACATGCCAATCACAGTGCTGAATAGCAACTGAAATATATTTTGAAATGTTCCTTGAAAGTCAAGGGATTGTAAAATGAGATGATGGGGTGGGTGGGTTAAATTAACCCAATCTGGACTAGAACCAATATTAATACTACTGCAAAGGCTAGTCATCTGCATGGAATGTATGTAGGGCAGTGTATAGTTTGACTGTTAGCTACAACTAATGTTTGTTAACCCTATAATTTATCCCCAGAGATTACTTCCTTGCTCTTTTTTGAATTGTTCCAGTACAGAATCTACCAGATGTAGAGAAAATTCCAGTGCCATAGCAGCATAGTAGATTGTTAGTAGGAAACTCAGTTCTTTTGTTTACCTTACCTCACAGCTTTTGTTATTCCTCTTTTTTTTTTCCAAATTGGAGGGAAGCCTTCCTATTAGCTCCCTCTCAGTCTTCCAGGAAGCTTGGAAAAGTCATTTTCAAACTGGTCTCAGTCTAAAAAGGTGAGTGGGGATTTCTGCTCTCTGTTGAAGACAGTTGAGTGCCAACAGATTGCAATGTTTTCTTATGTGATGCAATGAACAACCAAAGGAGATGGTGGGGATTTCCCCATCCTGTAAATAGTTTTATATCCTGTAAATATATTTATATTATTGAACTACAACTGCTGCTAAGTCATTCAAGAAGCTAATCAGACTTTAATTTTTTGATGGATGATAAAACCAGGGGTGGGATTCAAATGTTTTAACAACCGGTTCTGTAGGTGTGGCTTAGTTGGTGGACATGGTTTGGTGGTCATGTTATTGGTTGGGCATGGCCAACTCAATATCACTCACATCGAGCCATGTATCTCCTCGCCTGGCCTCTCATGATTGTGGGGATGCTGCAACAGTCATAAGTGTGAAAAATGGTCATAAGTCATTTTTTCTAGTGCCATTGTAACTTTGAATGGTCACTCCACACAAGCAAAGTACCAGCAAAGGAGGGGGAAAAACTACAGAGAAGTTCCTGAGACAGGAAGTCCAGTCCTGCCAAGAATGTAATAAGGGTCAACGAAGAGGCAGTGTCTGTAAGCAATACCAGAATGTTTCCTTCCTGCCTTCCTTACAGGATTAGGCCAGTAATTTCTTCTAACAACTGGTTCTCCAAACTGCTTAGAATTTTAACAACTGGTTCTAGTGAATAGATGCGAACTGGTAGAATCCCACCCCTGGATAAAACCATGCCTTATTTACAATGTATGAATTCCAAGGTTAGAAACCAATCTGCTCCGAAATAAATCTATTCAAAAATTCCTCTCTGTTTTGCTTTTTTAAAAAACATTCCTCCTTATAAAAATAGTTTTCTCTCCAAAAAAACCAATTTTATTAAAAGACATAAGGTTTTGTGAGCTGCAGCTTAGTTCATCAGTGTATCTGACTTTTTTGCTTTCCTCCTATAAAATAATTCTAATATGACCCAGATCACTGCTTCCTATTCTTGCCTTTCTCCCTTGCCTGGCTGTAGAAGCATACTTCTAATTGTCCATTGAACTACTGTGCCTAAACATGTAGGGCTACAAATATTCTGGATAGTTCCACGTGTGCCTTCTGTACTCAACTCCATATCCCTTTGATCCCACATTGTAGCCTGTTCACTAGCTGTTCACTTAATTACTACTATTTGCAAGTAGTAGAAACACTGGTGAGGTCCAGAGGTGGTATTCAGCAGGTTCTGACCAGTTCTGGAGAACAGAAATTTTGAGTAATTCAGAGAACCGGCAAATCCCACCTCTGACTGGAGATTTTACAGTATCCTTCCCCTGCTACGCCCACTAAGCCACACCCAAAGAATTGGTAGTGAATATTTTTGAAGCTCACTACTGGTGAGGTCCAATCCAGGTAGGATGAAAGCATTAGGTTTGAAGAGAGAGAAAAATGGCGACAAACTTCTCTGTCACCTTTTAGTTTACTTCTTGCAGAGCTAAAGCCAAACTGGATTGCATCCCATTTTAACCTAATTTTTTAAAAAATTCTGCCAGTCTTCTTTCTAATGTACATTCTTCTATATGGAAGAAGCAGAGAGGTCATTCTGAGATAAAGCTGAGACATGTAGTCACAAAAGACATATGAGGAACCTGACTTGAAATAGGGATGACCAAATGGGATCAGGCAATACTTTCAATAGCTGAGATTGCCAAGAGGGAAGATGTGCCTCTCATTTCTCATTCCCTTCCCTTTTCTTTTCATGTGTCTCTTTATTTTATCCAGACATTGTACATTGACAGTCAGCTCACATGGGGAAAGCAAAGAGCTGCATTAGGAATGATGTGGAAAATAAAACATTCCCTCTGTCTCTTCTGCTGCCACCGATTCTACAGAATTTTCCCTTTACTTCCAGGGATCTATAATAGCAAATGGCATGGCAATTATTCTATTAGTGTCGTGTCCGTCATGGCAAGGAGACCCGGAGTCAGTGACTTGGTTCAGCTCTTTATTTGTCCCCAGAACCGCTCGGAGTCCGAGGGGAAAACAGCGGCTTTTTATGCCCAAGCCGCGGCGGCCGCGACCAATGGCGCCACTTTGAATCTCCCGCGATTAGTTTCCACCAATCGCGGGAGATCCGCAGTGGGCCAATCAGAGTGGCTCGCACGGCCAATCGGATCACCATGCACTTTGACCAATCGCAGCGCGGCGTTTACAGAAATGTAAATGACTGTACAGAACACCCCTCCCCTCTTGGTTCGGTCCTATGTGACATAATCCCGTAAGTAGGTGGGGCTCCGTACTTGCCTACTGGACCTGCGCAGGTTAGTTGTTGTTTGGCTCCTGGCCGGTTCGGTCAGGTTCTCTGTTGCTCTCGGACTTGTCGATGGAACTACCTGGAAGGTGTCACCGGGCCTCTTGTCACAGCTCCCTCCCGGTCTACCCAGGCTGATTGAGCTGTGGTTTTCGCCACTCCCACCTAGTCTTTCTGGGCTGGTTGAGCTGGCCTGGATGCTTCTTCCTGGTGAGGCTTCGAGCTGGCTGTCAGTCGGTAAGTGTTGCTGGTTTCTTTCTCTTGGGTTTTGGTTCCCGGGGTATTCCCTCCCCTCTTGGCTTGTATTAAGGGGGTTGTTTGTGTTTGGTTGCGTGTCGGTTGTGTTTCTTGTGGTAGTGCTCGATCTTATTTGATTGATGTGGCGTTTCCACGCTCGTCCGTCGGTTGTTTGCAGCCAGTACGAGCGGGGACCTGTCAGTTGGGTTATAGTTGCTGGTACCCATAGTGGGTCTCCGGTTAGGTTCTTTGCCTAGACAGTGTTGCCTGGCACAAAGGACCGGTGCTTGCTGGAGGAGTTTGGGGGTTTTTCCGGGTTGTATGTGGGGTGCAGTCTGTCAAGTGGGGACCTTATTTTCCTCCCCATTAGTAGCTCTGCCGGGCTTTTGTTCGTTGTCGTGTTCGGGGTTATATGTTGTATAAAAAGCATTTTATTTATTTTTTCTTGGATTTCCCCGTGCTCGGTTTTTTGGATGGTTTTTTTCGTGAATTGAACCATCCGTTCCGCCCTTCCTTTCGCCGCCGGATGTACTGGAGCTGTCAGTGCGTGTTATATGCCCCGTTCCGCTCGGAATTGTTCAAATTCTAGCAAGGTAAATTGGGGCCTGTTGTCCGACATGATAACATCTGGGAGGCCGTGGGTTGCGAACAGCTTGCTAAATTCCTTTGTTACGGCCTCCGTGGTGGTGGTTTTCATGTTGCTTACCTCCAACCAGTTGGAGTAAGCATCTACCGTTATACAGAATGTATGTCCCTTAGTGGGCCCGGCAAAATCTATGTGGATCCTGGACCATGGTCCCCTGGGGGTTTCCCATTCCAGGTTCGGTGCCGCGGGAGGGTTCGGTCTGGTTTCTTGGCAGCATTCACATTTTGCCACCCAAGTCTCGATTTGCTTATCCATCCCTGGCCACCAAGCGTAACTTCTGGCCAGGGCTTTTGTTCTAACTATGCCCGGGTGCCCCTCGTGTAACAACTCCAATACCTTCCCTTGTAGCTTTTCCGGAATAACAACCCTATCCCCTCAAAGTACACAACCTTTTTGTAGCGAGAGTTCTGTTTGCTGGTTCCAGAATGTCCTGAATGCTTCATCGTCGTCTTTTTCTGGCCACCCTTTTTCTACCCAATGTAGCACTCGCGCCAGACGTTTGTCTTTATTAGTTTCTCGGGCAATGTCTGACGCAGTTATGGGTAGATCGGGCAGAGTCTCTGTGCTGAGGGTGGTCATCGTGGGTGCTGGGTCGGTGTCTAGGTCGGGTAATGGCGAGCAGCTCAGGGCGTCTGCATGGGTGATCGTCTTCCTGGGTCGGTGTGTGAGCCGGTAGCTGTAGGCAGCAAGGAATTTGGACCATCTTGTCATTCTGGGAGATAGAATGTTCGGGGTGGCCCTGTTCCCTGCCAGGATTCCCAGCAGCGGCTTGTGGTCTGTGATAATGGTGAACATGCGGCCATAGAGGTACTCATGGAACCTCTTCACTGCTGCGATGATAGCCAGGGCCTCCTTGTCCAGCTGGCTATAGTTCCTCTCTGGTTTGGTGAGTGTCCTTGAAAAGAAGGTGATGGGTGCTTCTTTTCCGTCCGGGAGCATGTGGCTGAGAACGGTGCTGACGCCGAAGGGTGAGGCGTCGCATGTGACGGCAAGTGGTAGGGTCTCATTGTATTGGATGAGGACGGCATCCAAGGTGAGCAGGTCCTTGGTTTTCCTGAACGCGGCTTCCTCACATTTCCCCCATGTCCATGTGGCCGCCTTGTCCAGAAGCCTATGCAAAGGCTCCGCCGCGGTCGCCTTTTGGGGCAGGAACACATTGTAAAAATTAAGCAGTCCCAGAAATGCCTGCAGTTCAGTTTTATTCCTGGGCGTGGGGGCCTCCTTAATGGCTCTGATTTTGTTTGCGGTTGGGTGGATGATGTGTCAGTGTAGGAGGTATCCTAGGAACTCAACCCACTCTGTGTAGAGCTGGCATTTTTCGTTCTTCACTTTTAGCCCGGCTTCCTTGAATTTCGTTAGCACCTGCCTTAGATGACCCTCTAGTTCTAGCTGGTTGGCTGCCGACACCAGCACGTCATCGAAGTAGGGCACCACCCCCTTAATTCCTTGCAAAAGTCTCTCCATGAGGCTCTGGAAAATTCCCAGCGCCACGCTGACTCCAAACTGGAATCGGTTACAGCGAAACGCACCCCGGTGGGTGACTATGGTTTGTGCCTTGGCGGTTTCTGCGTCGACTGGCAGCTGTTGGTAGGCTTGCGCCAGGTTGAGCTTTGCAAAAACCTTGCCTCCCCCCAGTGAGTGTAGGAGGTGCTGCACTACTGGGATGGGGTAGGCGCTTTGTTGTAAGGCACAATTTAGGGTGGCCTTATAGTCCCCGCAGATTCTTACCAACTCATCGGGCTTGACTGGCGTGACTATTGGGGTCTCCCACCGGGCAAGGTCAATTGGTTGTAGGACCCCTTGTTTGACGAGCTTGTCAATTTGCTCGTCTTTTTTTGGCCGGAGTGCAAAAGGTACCCAGCTTGGTTTTAGGCGTGTCGGGGGAATGCTGGGATCTAGGCTGAAGGAGATGGGGGGCCCTCGGTATTTGCCTAGGGTGCCGTCAAACACTTCCTGGAAGTCCCACACCAGTTGCTGTTCCCAATCGGCCTCTGTGATGTGGTTTATGCCCGTGACCTCGATGCTGAGCGGTGCGAACCATTGTAGTCCCAAAAGGCTGGGTCGGTCTCGGTCCACGATTGTCAGGGGAAGCTTTGCTGTGCGGCCCTTGAATGTTACCTTGAATTGTCCGGTTCCGACTACCGGGATGCGGTTTCCCTGGTAGTCCTTGATTATTAATTTCTGGTTTTCCAATCCCTTCTTGTGGATGGTAGGCACCAAGTGTTTGATTTCTTGCCAGGCGACCATGGAGAGGTAGGACCCGGAGTCCACCTCCATTTTGCATGGCTTACCTTTGATGCCTTCCTCCACATAGAGTTTCCGGGCGTCGGTGGTTGATGCGTGGCCGATGATGACTGTCTGGTGGGTTTCCTCTTTCTGCTGGGTTTCGCCACCTCGTCGGTTCCGTCTGCCCTGGTCCCATCGGCTTTCGGCTAGGCGATCTCTGGCCCTGGGGGGTGTACCATCACGTCTCCGGTCACTGTGGTCCCACCATCTGGGGCTGTAGGCCTTCCTCAAACGGCAGACTTGGGCGATATGACCCTTTTTGTCACAGTGCCAGCAGACTGCATCGAAGAAATGGCACTCTGATCAAGGGTGGTCACCCACGCACCCGGCATATGCGGTCCCCAACTTACGACTCTGCCGATCGCGCCAGTTCCATCCCGTCTGGAGCCGGTGGATTTCCTCCTCCTCGTCCATGGTGTTGGAGGTGGAGTGGAAGTCGCCATGATGGGTGGTGGTCTCGCGGCAACTTGTTTCCGGGTAGGCCTGGGTCGGCGGTCGCGGTGCGCTCTCTGGTGTCTGGTCTCCGCATGCGGTTCACCGATTTCTGGGTTGCCTCAGCTGCGGTGGCTTCAGCGATGGCGTCGGTGAGGGCGATGTCGCCTTTGGCCATCAGTTGACTTTGTAGGACTGGGTCTCAGAGTCTGAGCATGACGCAGTCCCGTAAAGCCTCATCCATGTCCGAGAACCCGCACATGCCTCCTAGGCTCCGTAGCTCAGCCACAAAATCGCTCTCGCCTGATCTCTGGTTCTGCGGGTAGAAATCGTGCCGCCTGATGAGGGTGGGCATGGCAGGGGCATCGTGGTTCTGGAGCAATGGCTCGAGGTCAGCCCATCCATCTTGACGTCTGTGGGTTTCACTAGAGCTTTTGCCATCTTGAACACTGCGGGCCCGCAGTGTGTCAGGAAGACAGCTCTTTTCTTCGGTCTGGCGGCGTCCTTCATATTGCTACATTCGAGGAACATGAGGAATCTGTCTGTGTATGATTCCCAGTCCTCGGTAGCGGGATTGAAGGGCGCGGGCGGTGCGGTGCTGGCCATCTCGTTGGTCTCACTTCCTCTGGACACGTGTTCGATGGGGGATTAGCCTCGGAATCCCATCCTCGTCGCCAGTGTCATGTCCGTCACTGCAAGGAGACCCAGAGTCAGTGACTTGGTTCAGCTCTTTATTTGTCCCCAGAACCGCTCGGAGTCCGAGGGGAAAACAGTGGCTTTTTATGCCCAAGCCACGACGGCCGCGACCAATGGCGCCACTTTGAATCTCCTGCGATTAGTTTCTACCAATCGCGGGAGATCCGTAGCGGGCCAATCAGAGCGGCTCGCACAGCCAATCGGATCACCGTGCGCTTTGACCAATCGCAGCGCGGCGTTTACAAGAATGTAAATGACTGTACAGAACAATTAGTACTAGCCATCCCCTTCTTGTCTCTGAGTCCACAAATACTATAAAAGGGAAGCTAGCCTGAAAGAGGTTCTTATTGCTATTGCTGTAAAAGACCTAAGATGCTTCTGCCTGTCAACGCCACCAAGTAGATGAGACCAAGAATCAACTCCACAGGAAGGCTTAAGGCTACTTTTCCCAAGACTGACTATAATAGCAGAATTTTGTAAGCCTGATTGTGTTGTGCCTCCAACCCTTCTTATAGCCATGCGAATTAGGGAGGTGTCTGTCTGAGCCGCTTATGGATACTTTGTGCTTGTTTGGGATTCAAGCGATGATTTTCTCCTTTGTCATTTTGATGTTGGATCTGGCCTCTCGCTATCAGTGTCATCTTCCATAGTTTCTAAGCTGCCAGAATTAATTCTTCCAATTTGTTACACACCAAGAAATTGAATTCCAGGCACCAAAGTCTTGGAACTGAAAACTTGGCTGCAACCAGTGGTGCGATTCAACCGGTTCGCACCACTTCAGGAGAGCCGGTTGTTAACTTTCTGAGCAGTTTGATGAACTGGTTGTTGAAAGAAATCATTCGGGCAGAGAACCAGTTTTAAATTATCTGAATCCCACCACTGGCTGCAACACATTGAAGATCCGTGTTTCTTCTACTCACTGATTATGGCCATGTGTGGAGGAAAGACACTATGGCCCACCTTTGCAACAAGCCCTTGTGAGAAGAGTAATTGTGAAGAGAAACAAGAGAGAGGAGGTAGGAGTAATTAATCTGTGTTTCTCCATAGACACCCAATAGGAGCCTTTTTCTCCGCTCAACTGTTGTGATCTGGAACTTGGGTGAAAGCATTGTATGTTTGTGGAAAAGGGGGAAGTGGCTGGGACACAGCAATCATTCCAAAGGTGTCCGAAGACTCAGTTTTACACAAGACTGAATACTGAGGCCCTAAAACTCCTAGAAACCCAGCTAATACAGCAGTGATGGGACAGGCCCATGTTTCCATTGTATGATCTCTAATGTAATGTATCATTTATACAGCCATTTCTTAAGTAAAATAAGTTGTTTATAGGTTGAAAAACACATCTGCAGTGGTGGTGGAGGAAGAGGAAGCCCTCCCCACTATTTCTGACCAACAAAGGCTTCTTTTACTGAAAAAGTGTGTGTCTGTGTGTGTCTCAGTGGAGTGAGCAAACTCTACTTGTGAAATACTCACCTGCTATTGTTTACTCTTTGGATTGCTAGTTCCATTGCTGAACATGAGTAAAATTACCTATAATGTAAACTCATAGAATTAAATGACACAAATCAGAAGAAACAAATATTTCCTGCCCTACCTTTCTGCCATCTGAATTTAGCCTGGCTGCATTTTCTAATCATTACTTTCCAGAAAACTGGAGTGGAAATTTCATTCAACTTTGCATCTGTGACCCCTGACGGTTTTAATCAACATATGGAATTTAAACACATGCCATTCGTTCCCTTGTGGCTTGGTAAGACTGTTATATGCAGCTTGAAATCAATAGCTGTATCGGTAATTAAATAAAATTAGCAAAAGATTGGAAGTGGAGTTGAAACTCTCTACATTCTACCACAGTGTTTGGAGAGCCACATCTTTCTCCAGAAGACTATACCAATCTAGAACCACACTATATTTCTAACTAAAAGATTGGCAATATTAAGCCTTCAAAAAAATAGTACTCCGTGATTTTACAGTAAGACTAATACTGAAAACTGGTACCCTGAAAGAATATATTCTAATAACATCCCAAGAAGAATTCTAACACTGAAGGCTGTACTAAACTAAACTTGTACATATGGGGCGCAGAGGAGTAGAAGAATAGAAATTAAATTTGGATCTTAAGGTACTTTCATTTTTGTTGGACTTGGTATGAAGCAAAAGAATACAAGCTTTTTTTTTTAGGATTATTGGATAAAGAGTTGGAAAAAAGATTTGGAACGTTGTTCTTGTATATGGTGACTGCAGCAAGAATTCTTTATGGCCAGAAATGGAAAGATACCTCAATTTCACAAGAGAAGAATGGATGGAAAAAGTGACAGAGATGGCAGAGATGGCAAAATTGACTGTTTTAATTAAAGAAAATATATCCAGCTTTATTTCTACCTGGAAACTGCTTCTGAATTTGGTGCTCGAGACAAAAAATATATATAAAAAATAAAATCTTGACTTTAGGCTTTGGTGATTGAGTTTGTCGTCTTTGGTGCTCTCTGGTGCTTAGTTGGTTTCTTACATACATTACATTACCCAAACTAGGTAACATCATCAGTGCTAGTCAAGCTTCAGTACTAGATGCCATAAATGTTTTCTTCCAAGTTTGTAACAATTGAGTTTAACCTATATTGGAGCAAGCGATCAAGTGGGTTTTAAAAGAGGCACCAGAAAGTTGTTTGTGTTAAATGCCAATTGAATGGAAAAGATTTTGACATGTTGCAGATAAAAACAGCAACATCTTGGGATAGCATAGGCTAATGGGAAGCATCTTGCAGGACAAAATTATATTTTTTTGGTTACACACTAGTCAACCGCTAGATGTCTCTCCATGCTGGGTATAAAAATGTGGACAGGTCATTGGCCTTTCCTTTATTTTGTGAATTCCTAGAAGCAAGACAGTCTTTCCATTCTTTTACTATCAGAGTTAGTACTTTAGAACTTCTTGCTGTGATCTGCAGCCAACTGAAGCTATCAGCCCAGGCTGGTTGACATAATGGACACATTTAATATATCTGTTGAAATGCACCAACCCCAGGGACCAATGGAGACCATTGCAGAGAGAGAGAAAGAGAGAGAGAGAGAGTATAAATTAATTGAATTATCTTATAGAATTTCAGGTCATTATGTGTTCACTTTTAGTAGAGAATCCAGATGGCATCTTTGTCAAATAATTGATTGCAAGGTTTCTGCATTTACGTTGACATATACCTCATTTGATCTATGGCAATCTTTTGGCTGTTAGCAAGACTTGAATGCCAAAAGACCTCCCTTCAAGACTGCAGAAACAAAGCACTTCAGAAACATTGCAAAGAAAATCGCGTAGATGCTGCTGAACCAGGAGTCAAGCTCAACTCAAGGACAAAAAGAAGGCAGCTTCGGAATTCAAGGCAAAGGACCAAAGAAAAGTGCCACCAAACCCTTTAAGGATATCTAAAGCTAATTCAAACTTCCTCCCTGCAAAGATGCTCCTACAAATATGGTTGGGGACAAGAGATTGGCAACGCTCTGTAGAGTGAATGATGAGGATATGTATGTGGAGCTTCTCAATGACACAGGGAGGTCTTGGGTCAATTCTTATCTTCACCTGCAGTGATATTTTGATTGTCCAGAATCTCCTGAACATCCTTGATTATCTACATAATCCATTCCAACAGAGAGATTGTTTTAATTCGTTCCATTTATGCCTACTGTCCCTGTCCTATTGTTTCTTTTTTATTTGTGTCCATTTCATGTATTCATAACCATGTTTATACTTATACCTGTTATCTAATACAGTGTCTCCCAACCTTTGTTGTACCACAGCCCAGTACAAAATGCACAAAATGATCCACGGACCGGTACTGGCATCAACACGCATGACCAAGGCAAGGCGAGCCAAGCGACTGGCCAGCCAGCCACCCCCCGCTCCTCCCCGCCACCTTCAACTCCTCCTTTGTACCTTCTCGCAGTTGATGGGCTTTTTGAGCTCTTTCTTAATGTCCTCCTGAGTAATGCGAGACTTCACTGCCATCGGGACAGCTCTTCATTCGAAGCCGCCCCCCCCCTTCGACGAAACTAAGGTGAAAGGATTCCTTCAGCACCCAAATGCCGCTTTCCAACCGACGACTGACAACCTCACCCGGAAGCACTTTCTCAAGCGCCATTGAAACAAGATGGCAGCACCCAAGCAAAATAGGCGGCCTGGTACAAAATGATCCGCGGACCGGTACCAGTCCAGGGCCTGGTGGTTGGGGACCACTGATCTAATACTTGCTTGACAAATAAATAATAAATGAAAAAAAAAAATTCAGTTGTAAAGGAGTGGGGAAAATTTAAATGAAACAAAAAGTGTTAAAAAGTTATGACATTATTTATGTAGTTACTTACCAAGCACATCTAAATTATATTCAAGTAACCAAAATATCTTTACAATCCCAAAGGCATGTCACAACTTTTGAACACCCCTAAGGTTTTGAAATTGAAAGCTGAAACATTTGACATGTCCTACTAGGTGTGTCCATAGCTGCCACCACAGATGTTTCATTCATTATCACTTCTTTATTTATGATCTTAGAGGGAAAGGCATGCCCATGAGTTCTTAATGTCCATTGGGTTCAAATGGGGATCTTACCTAATTTTTCATAGTGATAAAAGCATAAGATAAGAACAGAATGGAAGATTCTCCATTAATGACAGGGATGATCTACCAAAGAAAAACAGCAGCTCTGAAAAACTTCTTAAAAAGTGCATAAGTGGAAGATGACCCCCCCACCCCCTTGGATTTTTAAATATCCACCATCTATTCATATATGAATATATTTCACTATGATCTCAAAATCATTATAATTTAATGACAGTATTAGATAATGTCCCCTAACAGCTACCTTCCTGTGGGCTTGGACTGCAACTTCTATCTTCAACTTTGAAGTTTCTGTCCAGCACATCTGGAGGATACCAGGTCGAAAAAAATATTATCTATATTTCAATAGGCACAGAAGATACAGAACAAACAAGAGTAGAACCATCTTAGAAGAGGAAACATCTCCTGTCAGGGAACTTAATTGCTAACTGTCTGCCGTACATAATCTTTTACAACCATATTTCTATTTTTAGAATATAAAAAAGATATGCTAATCACTATAATACATTTCAGTGTTTAGTTTAATGTTTTAGCAGGTTAAAATTAATTGATCGAGAGCATTGCAACCATAAACAGAAACCGACCATCAAATGCATAAGAGCCAGCCTGGAGCTCAGCTAAATTTGCCCTGTGTTCCTAGCAGAGCTGTCATTCACCTATCCCTTTGCCCCCCCCCCCAATTAATCCGGAAGGTGCAAATCGGTTATAGTCATACTGGGATTCATAAAGATTGAATTCCTCAAGCACACTTAACCTGAGCGATCCTTTAGAAGTATTGGAATTTTCAGCTGCAAGTGGGGAAATATGATTTTGGATAATATTTTGCTAAAGGTAATATGATGCCTGGAGCTCAGTCAAACTTTCAAATCAAGCCAAGTGCTCCATCAGAGATAATAAAAGTCTCCTAGTAGTTTCTCAGGCAGAGCATCTGTAAGTCTATTGAAAATATCTACCTTTCGAATCCCATGTAATGTCTCCATACAAGCCTAGCAAATTTCGTTCTATAAATAAAACCAGTTTTGGATATCAGAGCTCATGCATAAATGTGGGGATGGAAATATCATTGAGGAAAACTTCTACCTGAATGAGACCAAGCAAGGAAAAGCTATACATCTTAGTGGTATATCTCTTAACCATCCATCTTGTGTGGACTGTGGAGCTGTAAAGTGATACTTGCTATAGATTCTGTGCAGATTTCTTTCTTGGTTGCTCAAGGCATAACCAATTTGTTTCTAAAACTTGCTACTAAAGACAACTTGAGTTCTGTACACAAAAATATGAGGGGGTCCTTGGAGCCCTCTGAGCTTGGTTGCTTTTTTTTGCAGATGTTCAATATCCAACTAGGTACAGTAACATCATCAGAGTACTGGTGATTGGGTAATGAAACATCTGCAAGAAAATGACCAAGCTCAGAAAGCACCAAGCACCCCTCGTTTCTACTAGGAGCTACAAATATTCTCCTTTATTGATAACACAAAGACATGTTCTAAATTACCACTGCAGAATGTATTCTTCCTCCAAGCTGATTCTATAAACCAGGGGTCTCCAACCTTGGCTCCTGGAAGCCTGGCGGACTTCAACTCCCAGAATTCCACAGCCGGAACTCTGGGAGTTGAAGTCCGCCAGGCTTCCAGGAGCCAAGGTTGGAGACCCCTGCTATAAACACTTCTATAAAGTCTGGGCTTTTCAGCAGCCACTCAGGGGTGGGATTTAAATTTTTTAACAACCACTTCTGTGGGTGTGGTTTAGGTGGTGGGCGTGGCTTTGGTGGTCATGTTATTGTCTGGGCATAGCCAACTCAATATCATTCACATCGAGGCACACATCTCCTTGCCTGGCCTCTCATGACTGTGGGGATGCTGTAACAGTCGTAACTATGAAAAATGGTCATAAGTCACTTTTTTCAGTGCCACTGTAACTTTGAATAGTCACTCCATACAAGCAAAGGACCAGCAAAGAGGGGAAAAATACTCCAGAGACGTTCCTGAGCCAGGAAGTCTAGTCCTGCCAAGAATGTAATAAGGGTCAACGGAGAGGCAGTGTCTGTAAGCAACACCAGAATGTTTCCTTCCTGCCTTCCTTACAGGATTAGGCCAGTAATTTCTTCTTACAACTGGTTCTCCAAACTGTTTAGACTGTTAACAACTGGCTGTAGCGAATAGGTGCGAATCCCACCCCTGCAGCCACTACATGATTTAACTCAGCCTCAGTGCTAACTAAGATCATTCAAGGGAAGATGGAATTCAAACAAGATTGCATTCAAAGAAGAAACAGTTTGTGAGTCCATAGTAAAATGTGTCTCAAACCATAGTGATTGGAGAGGAAGGGATTGTGTGTAATCTCTTTCTTTTTACTTCTAGAGTGAACCAAGATGTGACAATATTTAGAAAAGCCTAAAAAGGAAGAGGTCATTCCCACTTTCTGTTTTCCAACACAACAATAGACCAATACCAGAAATGTGTCTGGAAAGCCCACTTGGTTTTATTTATGTGTGCAAATAGCATAGTATTTAGTAAATGAAAGTAACACTTTTTAAATCTCTTATCTCCCAGATGTGCTGGAATACAACCCTATCCTCCAGCTGAAAAGCCTTATAACTTTTATTATGTAGAAAAGTTATATTATTTTATTAATATACGAGGCTTTCAAAATGTATGCTCTTGGCTCCACAGCAAGGCCTCACATCCCATTGACTCACATGGAACGCCTTGAAAAGCTCTCATTAAGGATCAGGTTGGCTTCCAAAGCTCCTAGATCTCCTTTTTTTAAAATAGATATGAACACTATAAGAAATAGAAATAATTGAATTTATTTTCCAGAAGAGCTGAATATGCAAATCTTCTAAAAAAACAAAGTGCTGAAGAAACACATAAGGGTTTTGTTTACTGCTGGGGAAAAGGCTTCGGGTAGAACATGTGAACTCTTATTTTGGCCAAGTCATTTGGAGGAATTCATTGGAGAAAGCCATTATGTTTGAAAAGTGGTAAAAGGAAACCAGACCACCAAAGAACACAGTGGCTGGACACCATCAAAGCTGACACCAGCCAGAGCATAAAAACACTCAAAGAAATAGTACAAAATTGGAAGATGTGGAGAGACCTGGCCCATCAATTAATCAAGAATGAATGGATAACATCATCAACACGATCAGAATATGGGAAAGAAATTTGGTCTTGAAGTCCAGCACTGCTTATTCTGGCTGGGTCTGTCCTGAAATGACCACTGGATTGATTCCCCTACCAAGTGTTATCCAGGTGTGCTAGAACTACAGCTCCCAGCATTCCGGACTCTGTAGTTCCAGAGAATGCCTGATCAAAGAAAATTCATCTAAATTAACAGAAAACATGTCATGATTAGCTGAAAAGATCATGTACAATCAAGATACCTTAGCAGTGTAAGGATTACAGGATATTATTTCCTGAATCCCATGTTTTTAGTTACTTCATCAGTGGCTGCTTCTCCATTATTTACAGTCTTTCTCCAGCTAAAGATTTCCCTCCCCTTAATAACAAACAAGTCTTTTGTCTCCTTTCCCAATCCAACTGTCATGTATTATTTCTCAAATTGCTTTCTAAGAAAACATCAAGATTGCATGGGGATACATAGGTTGCTTTTTTAAAGAAGTATCTCTCGACAAGTTTGCAAAATTCAAACAGAATGGATAAGACCATATTTGATGATCTCATCCCAGCCTCTGGATAGATATTAATCCTCTCTTACAATCAGCCATTCAGCTTGGCCAAGTTGTAAGTCCCTCCCTGGGGAAATGCCTAGCACTAGCAGGTGTGTGGAGGATACAAGGGGGAGGAGGGGGAGGAGAACAGAGAAAGAGCTGCAGGTGTAATAGCAAAATAACTCTTCCCTAGAAGAGTTTGTCCAAACTTGGTGTAGTTAATAATCTCTTTACTTATCAGATTAGCTCTCCCAATATAAAAGTGAGGTGAAGTATCAAAATATGTGAGCTGGCTCCAAGTATCTCCATGATTTTGCTTACTGAGATCCTCCTGAGCTTAGCATTAAAGCAAGATGAAATACAGAGGTATTATCAACCTATTCCAGTTAGCCACTAAATCCTAAAGATTAAACATTAGGGATTTCTGCCCAGTCTTATATTATGTGTATTCAAAACATCCAGATGACTGTTAAAAGGTACCTTTGTTGTTACAACTAATCTGTTGATTTCTTGACTTTCTACAGAAAGTCATTAAAATGCAATAAAAATGATGGACAAACTAGGTTTCAAATGGAGACTGGCCAAAAGGATCAGTCTGTCAAATGGTGAGAAGACTTAGAAGGGATCTTTTCACATTGTGAATAGTTATGTTTTTAGCAGACTGCTGTGGATAACATAACAGAATATACCATCACAGAAGAAAATAAGTTCCATCATCAGGAAAGGACATTACAATACATAGAGCCAAAGAAATTTTGGACATCAGGGGACAAAGAAATGTGGAAGAAGGTGAAGGCTACTTCAGGTCCTATCAGATAGATAGATATGTGATGAAAGATGATGCTAGATAGAAGATAGATAGATAGATAGATAGATAGATAGATAGATAGATAGATAGATAGATAGATAGATAGATAGACAGATAAATGATAGAATTAGATACATAGATAAAAATATAGTTAGATATAGATAGATATAAATATAGATTAGATAGATAGATAGACAGACAGACAGACAGACAGATAGATAGATAGATAGATAGATGCTAGATAGATAAAGAGAGAGAGAGAAGTACAGATAGAGAAAATAGGTATAGATAGATATTTCAGCACCCTAGCTCAGCCTTTCTCAGCCTTGATGGTTTAAACATGTGTGGACTTCAACTCCCAGAATTACTCAGACTGCCCTGCTGGCTGGGGAATTCTGGGAGTTAAACTTCACATATCTTCAAGCTGGCAAGGTTGAAAAACACTGTAGTCTATTATTGGCCCCCAGTTGTTGAGTTATGGGTAGATTGGCTAAATAGTTGGCCTTATTCCTGCTCTCGGTAAATTATATTGTGTTGCACAAGTTAGGAAAGTTCATGCATTGCATACCTGCCTACTGTTCTTTCATTCCAGGGTGCAGAGAGTAAAGATTTCCCATTGAGCTCAATGGGTTGAGGTTGCCCAGCAAGCATCTCAAAATGGTTATGTAACCATTATTTGCACAGAGATTGTCTGGAATTTCTAAACATTGTTTTTTTAAATCCCTGACCTCAGACAAATCAGTGGATAATTGATATTGTTTCTCCCTACATTGACTGTTTGTTATCAGAGGAAATGTCCTTGGAGTCCTGTCCTGCTGTTTCTTTGAGAGCTTTATCTGTACGACAAATTCCATTCAGAGAAATCTAATGCCAAAAATGGTGAGATCTGCATTCTTAGGGAATGACTGAGTATGAATCAGAAGTGACCATAACCAAGCAAGTACTCACTGGATGCTAATCATGCTAACAATCACATTCTTTCCCACTCTCCCCCCCCAAAATTGGGTTGGGGACACAGGTCCCTCCCATTTTATATTTTACAACATCCCTCTGAGTTAGAGTAGATGGGCAGAGGTTACCAATCCAAAGCTACTTAGCCACTCAACACTAAGTGGTGTTTAAATCAGGTCTGTTCAGGACATCATTGCTGTTCTCCTTGAACTATGACCACAATTGAGCCCAAAATTTTTGTTGCTAAGCAAGGCAGTTGTTAAGTGAATTTTGCCCCATTTTATGACCTTTCTTGCCATAGTTCTTAAGTGGAGCATTGCAGCTGTTCAGTTAATAAGCCATTGTTATATGAATCTGGCTTTCCCATTGACTTCGCTTGTCAGAAGGCTACAAAAAAGTGAACGCTTGACCCCAGGACACTGCTACCATCATAAATATCAGTCAGTTGCCAAAGATCTGAATTTGGATCACATTATTGTGGAGATGCTGCAATGATAGCAAATGTGAAAAATGGTCATAAGGTTGTTTTTTTTAAGTGTCACTGTAGAAGCTGAAGAAGCTTCTTGGATGAGGAGCAAAATGTCTTTAAAACCCCCCCAGAAAGTCCAGTTGCCTCTTGAAAAAGCACCTTTGGGACAAGGATTGTATTAGCTTTTTTGCCAGCTGCTGCACAATACTGGTTCATGTTGAACTGTTGCAAGTTGAAGATTACCTGTAGTATGTGGGAAAGGCCTTGGGAGATGGAGTGAAGAGATTTTCACTAAGGAATGGTCAGATAAGAGAGGGCATAGCCTTCAGTTGGAGAATAGATAGAGCAAAAGGCTCAGAAGGGATCTTTCTTAGTTTCTCAGGCTCTAGAGGAGAAATTGTATTTTCAGATTTGCAAACTTTCCTGTTTCCTATGAGTTCTACCTGGTGTAGCTATCTCTCCTGGTGTCTTGAATATCACACCCAAAGATGTCTGCTTGTATGCTGATTGATAGTTATGAGAATTGCAGTCTGATATATTTGATGTCAAGGGAACCCAATCAAATCAGAACTCTGAGACTGAGATCCTCCCCAAAGCTTTTCTTTATTGAATACATCATATCAGCACAGCTTCAAAGGAAAACCAACTCTAAATCTTTCCCACAATTTCAATATAAAATAGGAAATAACCCCATCCCTCAAGTGTCATAGGTCACACTGGCCAATTGGGTTAATTGGCAGGGCTCTCCAGGCACTCCTTCCCCGATCTTATCCGTTGCCAGTTGAAGTGACCTTGATTCTCACAAGAAAGCTCTCTGTTGTGTCTAGTAAGGCATTCCAACCTCCTTCCCCCATCCCCACTCTGTGTGGTAACTGAGGGACAGAAAAATGGCTGCTGCCAGGTTCGGTTCAAAGTTAATATCTGAAAGGTAATAGGTTGGGGGACATTGCTCTAGCCTCCAAAGGATTGGAATGGTCCCTGCACTATTTATACATTCCAAAATGATAATTTGAAAAATGGTCTTTATCTGTGTCTGCCTGTCTCCTGCTGCTTGCTTCCTTCACTTTGTCATCAAAAACCACAATGGGAATTGGGATTTTCAACATGACTTGTGCTATATATTTTCTAAGAATGACCAGGGTTTTAGCCACCATCTGAAAAAAATTAGACTAGAACTCCTATCATCCCTTCAGCAGCCTGGGCAGAATAAGGAGATTGGCAAGGGTGTTAGGGCAGTCCATTTTTGGCAAATGTTTTTTTATAGTATTTGTCATTGTGCAGGAGGCTTTGGTGTTCTTGCTGCTATGAATAGTTAATAGTTCTTGTATTCACTGCCCAGAATTTTCTCCATATTTATTCCTTCATTTTATTGCCCACTTTGTATTTTGTTTAATTCAATTATACTGCAGGTGCCTTCAAGCTCTTGGAACTGAAAGTAGGGTACAGATTATCAATCAATCATATCCAGTCAAACAAATACAGTAACAAGGAAAGCCAAAAGCTTTTGGAGCAACCGTTTTTCTAAATAAACATTAGGTACTACTGACATTAGGACTCATTAGGAAATGAGAGGTTACCTTTAAGTAATTACCCACTAGGATGCCAAGTTCCTCTCACAGTTACAACTGTGTTTTTGAGCCAGGTTTCACTTGATCTGTACGTGTATCTTTGGTTTTTCTTGCTTAAGTGTAAAGCCTTGCTTTTCTCCTCATTACATTTTGTTTTGTTGGGTAGGGCCTGTTGTTCAAGTTTGTCAAGATCCATTTGGATCCTGGGCTTGTCTTTACTCCAAAAGACAAGCGCAAATGTAATCTATTCCAAGTAAAGCCACTTACTGCAATTTATTAACAGTTGTTCTGACCCAAACCCTTTTCCAATAAAACAAACACGAACCAAAGGGAACAGAAACCTTTTAATGAGTCTTACGAGTCCCCGGTTAAAAGACTGCTGCAAACTAATTAACTTTGATAAGCACAAGCCTTGCCAAAACTGTGTGAGGCTGCCAAGAATAACAGATAAGAAATATTTTACAACACAAGAATCTTCAAATACCAACTTAAGATACCGCAATGTCCATGAGGATGGAATTTCAAAACGTTTTTGCTTCCTGCAAAGAACGTCTGATTCACAGCTGGCTTTTATCTTCTTGAAGGAGGGGCCATTACCTTGCAGCCTTACTCCTGAGTCACCCATGCTGCTGCAGCTGCTCTTTCTTACGAGCAGCCCTGCATGCACGCGCACTTGGCATAGGCTCCTTGGGAACCTCTTCATCGCTGCTATCAGGCCTCACAATCTCTGAAGGCAGCAGTCTACTACCTAATGGTCCTGGCCCCTCATCTGAGTCCTCACTCTCCTCAGCCTGCTGCCGGCTAACCACAACAATAGTGAATTTGTCAATGCTGATGGTGTTTAAGTGGTGTTCCAGTTGTTTTGGAATTGCATCCAAAGCAATTGGTCAATTCTGAAAAGGATCTGTATCCAACATGGTGTCTGCCAGGATTCATTGTTGAAGTTTTCATTTTTTTCAAAGTGATTCTGTTTTCTTTTAAAGGACATTCCAGGGGAATTTCTTCCAGTGGCCATGGCTGCCATCTTAATAAACCTATGTAAACACCTCAATTTCATCTTCTTGCTTAGACTTTGAGGAAGATTGTGCATCACTGTGATTTGTCTCTCAAGATCATGCTGCAAATGCTGGTTTTCCTCATTGCTTTTGGATCCAAAACAACCTGTGACTCAACCCTGTACAGAGCAATACAAATTTTGATGGTATCTGACTTTTATCTTGTGCAACTTAAGGCAGCGTACATAATTCTTTGGCCTCCAGTTTATTTATTCATTAGATTTCTTAATGTTGCTCAACTCCAAAAAGACTCTGGGTAGTTAAGACTACTCTTTACTCCGATTAAATTAAACTAAAACCTTTACTATGGCCCTTTCCACAATAATGACAATGCTGTGAGCCATGGGCTGAGAAGGAATGACTAGATCAAAGTCACCCAGCTGTTTTTCATACAGAGTGGCTGCCATGAAACGGTCAGCAACACTTCCCCATACTTTGTGGTATCTTCTTCATTGTGATGTTGGAAAAAGGAAGCCCAAACATTTGGCCCTTGCAGTGATTTGTTTTCATCATTTTTTGTTGGTTTGGTTTTCCTCAACCTGAATGCTAGTGTTACCATGGGTCATCAGAAGGTAAACTTGGAGACTGCAGTGATATGGATGGGGTAGATGAAGAGATGAAAGCATCCACTTGTTTGCTTAACCTTTGCCCTCAAAATGATCCCAAGTTTACAAGAGGTGATTGATGCTTCCTTGAATGACCAGATGTTGCCATTTGCTTATGGGAGGCAACTATACATTTCATATCATTTTCTGGACCCTCAAAATGTGATTATAGGCCATTTTCTAATCTTCCTCTCCTCACTAAGATGATCAATATGGCTGCCTTGACACCTACCACCGGCTAGATTAGCAAAAATGTTCCCAAATAGATCAGCTGAGTGTTGGAAATGTAAACAAAAGCAAGGAACATATTACCATGAGTTGGTGGATATGCCCTTGTAGTGAGAAAATGTTGGATAAGGACAAAAAATGGTTAGAAGACATAATTAAACAGCAAATTGAATTAAGATCAGATACTTTTCTATTAGGTATAATAATGGGAAAATGTGATAAGAAACAGAGTATCTAATGCTACATTTATTAACGGCGGCAAGAATAACTTATGCACAGAATTGGAAAAATGATAGTATGCCACCAGAGGAAAATGTGATAAGAAAAATACTAGAGTGTGCTGAGGTGGATAAGTTGACCATGGATATAAAGGAAAGAGAGGAAATGGATTATTATGTGACTTGGAATGTACTGTATAATTGGCTAAATAATAGTTGAATAGAGAAGATGACAATAAGATAATAAGGTAAAAGTTATAGTGGACAAAGATAGATTAAGCAATATAGACAAGTGTATAGATTGTTAAGATTTATGTAAAAGTATGCATACCAGAGGTGATATTCAGCAGGTTCCGACCAGTTCTGGAGAACTGGTAGCGGAAATTTTGAGTAGTGGGACAATCAGCAAATACGACCTCTGATTGGAGATTTTACAGCATCCTTCCCCTGCCATGCCCACCAAGCCACGCCCACAGTAAAAAAAATTGAATCCTACCACTAATGTATACCATCACGAAAGTGTTGTAATGAATGGAAATGATGTTGTATATAAGAAAAATTGTTTAATTAAAAAAAAAAGAATATGGCTGCCTTGTGGTTCCAAGTGAAGCAGGATGGAAGTGAAATTCCAAACCTGCTTCAATTGAAACTTGGTCAAAGCTTGGTAATGCAAATGCTTTGATCTTCTTGATGGATATTAAGTTGAGGGATCTCATCACAGTTGCTTCTTATCCCCTAATTGCAAGGATCCTTTCATTGTTGCTTATACTTAACAAAGAGTTGGATGGAGGACAATAACCTGAAATTCAGTGAAGGCAAGAGGAAAGTTCTATTAATGAGCAGAAAGCAAGATTTTCAGATTGAAGTGAAGGCTAGGCCGGAAATGTTCTCCCCCACAGCAGGCAAATTTGCAGATAGTGCCAATGTGGCAACAAGAAGAATGTTTGTACACTGACTTCCACATATGATGAAAATCATAAAGAAGTCATTGAATTCAAATGTAAACATGGCTCCCAAACTGGATGGGCTTTAACTGAAATTAAAAAAGGTATCTATTCTATTTAGCTATGATGTTGAGAAGCAAAAAATAATACTAAACGGTGCCTGAGTCAAATACACAGCTGAAAAGTTAGTAAGACAAGCATTGAACGCCCTTCTATCTTTGATAGTGTTTTAGCAGACTTTTAGAGCAAGGATTTAATGCTCTGATCAATTGTCAGAATACACAGGGGGGGAAAAAACCCCAGTTCTTGAAGTTCTGTCAGCACCATAGCAATAATAGTAAAACTTAGATTTATATACTGCTTCACAGTGCTTTACAGCCCTCTCTAAACATTTACAGAATCAGCATATTGCCCCCAATAATCTGGGTCTTCATTTTACCCATCCCGGAAGGATGGAAGGTTGACTCAACCTAAGATTCGAACTGCCAAATTGCAGGCAGCCGACAGTCAGCAGAAGTAGCCTGCAGTACTGCACTCTAACCACTGCACCACCATGGCAAAATTGGCTTACAGTTGACAGAGGATGCATTATGTGCACACAAAAAAAACACAGAACTATCCAGTGAGTTACACATTGGACATCTTGAAGTTGGTTGACTGTGAAGAGACAAATGCAGTGAACAGCTTAGAATGAGTTGCTTGGGATATAAAAGATGACAAAACCAGTCATCTTTGATATCCCATGGAAATGGCCTGCCTTGCTATGGCAAAGAATTGCATATACTTTACAGAACCATTTATAGGTACAGCCTTTTAAAATTTGGTAGCACATTGGCCAGAAGTTTTCTCAGTGGCTTCAGCAACTGCCGTGCATATTGCAGAGGTATTGGAAGAAGTGTCTGTAGAGATTCTCAATCATTCAGGTCATAGTTGTCTCAAAGATGCTTTTTCAAAAGGCAACTGGACTATTTTTTTCCTTGAGTAAGAAAAAGAAGATGATGTTTTGCTTCTCTTCTAAGAAACTTCATCAGTTTTGGAAGGATGGTGAGGGCTGTGGAAGGATCCTTATTTGGAAGGATCATATTTCTTTGCAGAAATCTGGTCATTAGCTTCTTGAATGAGAAGTGAAATATTTTCTTCTTCCTCAAAGAAAAAAAAAGTCCATCTGGCATTTGAAAAAGCACCTTTGAGATATTGGAAGGAATATTTGCAAGAATAGTGTTCCAGTACAAGTGAATAATGATAGCTCACAATTTGTAGTTGAACTTTCAGATATTGCTGGAAAAAAAATAAATGAAAGCAGACCTGTATTGTGAGCAGTATAGCCTTCAGCTACAAATGGATTGATGGGAAAACTTTATCCAAAATCCCAAGAATGTTTTGCAGGCAATGTATGGGAAATCATAGGGAGTTTAAAAAAAATCTTAACTAATTTTCTGTTTGCATATATCAACACAGTACATACAAGAATTCATATGTCAGCAATATTTTTAGGACAACCCTCAAGTTCAAGATTAATCTTAAACCTTATTTAAAATGACTAAAACACTATGAACAGCCATAGGCTGAAATATAACAGTTATCTGTAGGGCAACCTATTATCAAGAGACTGAGGTGGACACTGGACAATAGAAAAGGTCAAAGAAAGATCTGGAGCAGTTACTTATATCTTTGAGATTGTTTCTGGTAATGTTTGGAGTTGACACACTGACTAGCTGAGAAGAACGATAGTGCAGGTAAAAGATTAGGATTGAATATCAGAACCCCAAACTATAATTCCTCAGTTACCATCAGCAGTACCTATCTTTGAAATAGACACAGAGTGCATGCTCATGATCAGTAATGGGCACTATCATACTTAGTATAAGAATCCTACGACAGAATCCACATTGATAAATATAATATGGATTTGTATTCTGGTGAAGAGGGGTGCAATGACCTTGTGTTGTTGTATGACTGGGTTTACCAAAATACATTGTAAATCTTGCAAGCTCCCAGAGAAACCTACTCTGCACTCTGGAAACAAGGCAGAAAAGATACAACAGAGAATACGCTTATTGTCTACAGGTATTTTATGTAACTTTGATTGAACTTCAGTTTTAATATAATTTAACTGAAGGCATGACGCGACACAACACAATCACATATCCTAGTTCCTCCTTAAAACATTAAAAGCATCCTGCTCATGCGCAATAAACACTCCTAAAAGACAGCGTCCTGTCACGGTGCAGTGAATGAATTATGATTACCTTATATGGCAATACTGTATGTGCTTCCTTGTTCCTGTTTGCAGTGAATGAATTATGATTACCTTATATGGCAAAATTGTATGTACTTCCTTGTTCCGGTTTGGTAAGCTCAATAAAAGGCGTTGCAGCACTGCTAGACGGGGTTGGAGCCAGAACATCCACGCTTTCTCCACCCGTGCAGCGTGTACTTCGCCATCTTGAACAAACCTGCATGAGAAGTGTGCTAATTGGATCCTTCACCCTTGCGAGGGTCCCGCTAACCAACGTACCCTAGACAGCATTGCCCGGGCAAACTGCGACCTGTCCTCCCTCACCCCTGCGGGGGTCCCATATCCAGGATTGGATTCTTCACCCTTGCGAGGGTCCCGCCCCTTCCTCACCCTTGCGAGGGTCCCTTATCCAGGACCAGGACGCGACAAAGGCAGTATTTGCATTGGCTCCATTCACTTCTTTAATTTGTCTCCGCTTCCTTCTTGGATGCAGCCTTAAATGCCAAATGTGACCTGGCACAGGTCTTAAATGCCAAATGCGGCCTTTGGTCTCAGAAAAATTATGCCCCCTTTCGCTTAAGAGTAAACTTAAATTCCCCAGAGACAAGAAAAAAGGATACTTCCTGTTTTCAGGAAGTAGAGGGGCAGATAACAAACCTAGGATATCAGAACTGTCAAAGTTGATAGATAAATCAACACGGAATTCACTATTTTTTCTGTTGCAAAAATTCATCCTAGAAGCCTTCTTAAACCCTCTATAATATTATCAATATCTATCCCAACATTTCTTCTCATTAGGATAAAGCTGAGAAAGGGTGTTAGCTCAATTTTTGGGACCCTGGCCATATTTTTAGTGATATCTATGGAAGGAATTCCTTTTCCTCAGAGAAAATGCAATCGTCCCTCAAGCTATCCCATTCGCCCCCCCACTCCCCTTTGCTATTCTGCTCCTCTGAATAAAAATAGAAAATTACTTACATTCATTCAGTTCTCATTTGGATTGTATGGCTTCATGCTCTTGTCAGGGCCAATTTCTCAAGAAGTGTATTTCAAGATATGTTCACCCTATTGCTTAAAATGGAAAATAGAGATTTCTCCCTGTACTACACTGTTGCCTTATTAACTGAGAGAATTTAAGAGATGCAGTAGAGCTTTCTCCTTTCTTGTCTAGTAACTGGAATTGTTTCCAAGACATATCTATTCCTGCTTATTGATAACACTAATACATTGAGGCGTGGAGGGGTGATGCTGGATGCTGTGATTATAAGTCTGGAGATGCTTTCTGTTAAATAGTTTAATCAGAAAGGAAGAAGTACAGTTGGTGAATGGGGAATAGAGAAATGAGAGCTGTCAGTTGAAGTACAGGAGGCACCAAAGATATTTCCAAGAAAAACCACCTCAGGAATGTCAGAATTCTCAAGAATTATACCTGATTAGAATTTTAACAAAAAACTAAATTGGAATGGTACCCTCTGATTGCATGTAATTGCCAGCTTAAGTTTGAGTAGCTTCTAAATCCTCTAGAATTTTTTGATAATGGCAAAAAAAAAAAAATCTACATTTTTTCTTTCTAAAGAGTAATTTAAATTGTATTGGGAGGCATAAAACATCTATTTCCTACAATCTTTCTATTGATAATATTATAGTAGTAAAAAAAATACCTCATCCATTCAGGCTCTGTCACTCTTGCTAACATATGTATTGCTAACATATATCCCTATGACTCATAAAGCCAAACTTCTTGGGCGGGTGGGAAAATGAATCTCATGGATTTAAAATGGCCTGGGCCTGGTTTTTATGACACTTATTGGTATATCTTATGGTGGAATAAGATAGTTGTATGCACATTTATTTGAAAGTGAATCTTTCACAAACATTTAGGAAATATTTTTCCACTGTTATCAAATGCACAGGAACTTTGAGGGAAAACCCCCAGTAATAACACTAAATATGGACTATTGAAAGTCCACGGATTGGTTGTGCCCTCATTTGCTCAATCTTCAGTTTCTCTTCTCTCATCTCTTAGAAGCTGATCTATATACCAAATTGCTGTAAATGCAATTAGCATTTTGCATTAATGCTTTTTTTTTTTTTTAAATCCTTTCTGATTATCAGTTAACACAATTAGCAGAACATTGTAGCATCTGTGGTCTTTTAAGATAAGAGGTATTTCATGAATAAGACAAGTTCAAGATTTGTTGGTGGTGTTTATATAGATCTGTTTCTGTTGATGCTGATTAAAATGGCTAAACTGTAACAGCAAAATCTTGCTAGTGCTGTTGCTGTGAAGAACTGAGACATCCTCACCACGGGAGGGCCCATTTTTCTTCATATTTCAAGGCGTATTTGTTTATTAATTTGAAGTGTGAATGAATGGCTGTTCAAGTCAGGCTGCACTTCCATGTGTAAACCAGTTTTCCATTGTTTTTTTTTTTTGGGGGGGGGGGAAGACTGCAGCCTGGTTTATGAATATTCTGGAGATGGAGTCTTCTTTTGGGTTAGAAAGCCATGCCAAGCAAGTTTTCTCTCCTCTTCCTAACCTTATTGTGCTGATGGAGATGATTTGGGGGAAACATGAGGCAGTTTTGTTACACTATTCTCCATTTCATGAAGATAATAATTGGGAAAGTGCCAGACACAGAAATGGGAATATCATCTTCAGTTTAGCTTACAACAGCAGATTGGGTTTTGATTTTTTTCCTCCAAGGACAGGCCTCAATTTATCCAAGCATCTATAGCTTTATTCTTTTGGTAGAACCAAGAAATATTAAACTGCCCTTAGAGGTTGTTCCTAGAATTATTCACTAATTATGTGGGGTGCACAATGGACATAAGAGGTGGAAGGAGGAGCCTGAGGGTTGTTTTTTGTTTTAATCTGAATTTGGGGAAAATAGGCTACAACCTCTATGTGTGCAATAACCCCTCCCTAACTGGATGTCTTCCAGCTGTCTTGGGCTGAAATTTTCACTGCTGTTATGTACCACTACAAAGTCAGTGCACATAAGCAGCATACAATGCCAATAAAAAAAGTCCTTGGCAATAGCACATATTAAGAGTACCCGAGTCGTTTTCCTTGTCCTTCCAGGCTACTAAATAGTAAAAGAACTTACATGTATTCAATTTGGAGCAGACATGCAGTATTTAAAATACATCTTTAAAAAACCTGACTGAGCAGAATTTAGATCTGATTGCAGCAAATGTCTTTGCTCTAGTTAAAAAGGAATACTAAGTGTAGGAACCCAGAAACTAAGAACAGCTGTTCTTTCTAGTCTGCCGTGTTGCTCACCCACACCTACTTTTGTCTAGCACAGTAGACCATTTTATATACCACTTTTTACCAAGCAGAGTATTACACCAGCTGACTTGTACATGTTCCATCAGCTTTTTCCATGTTGGACTTTGCTGCAATGTGACTCAAGATCAGATATTTCTATGATTATTACAAATGATTATACCTTGCAAGAAATGTTCCTTTAAAAAGTGGTTAATATTTTATACATGAAACTCCTGACAGTGATGTGTGTGGACATTTATAGGATTACATAATGGTGAAATGGAGATATAAATGATGTATGACAATTGTATCCTGAGCAGTTAAGTGGGAGCTGCATACTCCATGCTGGAACCAGATATATGTATATGTATATGTATATGTGTGTGTGTGTGTGTGTGTGTGTATATATATATATATATATATATATATATGTGTGTGTGTATGTGTGTGTGTGTGTGTATGTATATGTGTGTATATATATATGTATATGTATATATATATATATATATATATATATATATATATATATATATAATTTAATGATATAGAATATATATATATATATATAATTTAATGATTAATGATTAACATTTTCCAAGTTTATGTTTGATTTCTTTTTATTCTGATGCTTTGTAATAGATTTTTCTTGGGTGTGTATGTGTGTGTCAAACATACATTTGTGCATGGATGGTGCATGTGATTATGATAAACAAATGCTCTTATAGTTATACTTGCCAATGAGAAGGGTGAACTCAATGGAAGTCCAATTACTTCTATGAAGCACATTGCAAAAGTTAAATTGTAATAATGAGAACCTAAGAGTCTAACCATTCTTTGTTCTTGTCAAGGAACTAAAAATGAGCCTGGCCCATGTTTACTTTCCTTACTATCCCCAACGTTATAAATATGCTCTGCATTGCTTTAATGCCCCATTTACGTTAGCAACATTAAAGACATGTAAGACATGCCGTTGGATTTATTGTTATTATTTTTTATTGAACCCTGGTTAATGCTAAACTGCTTAGCAGCAATTAGACATGTGATCTCTAAGAACACAGGCAACAAGTAGCAGACTGGATGGTCTGTCCATTCGAGCAATAAGAACAGAGAAGACTGGGAGGGAGAGAGATACTGACAAAGAGAATCCAACTTTTACTAACAGATGACATCAGAACTGTGTCATTGACAGAGGTGTCACCGACTAGAATAGAAAAGAGGGCAGGAGGATCTAATGGTCTGAAACAATCTGCAGGGCAATTGCACCCATACTACACAGTAGTAATTTATTCCAGCACCTCTTTTACTGAAGATGAGCAATACAACCTTAAATAAATCAACAATTGCTTATTGCTTAATATTTGGGATTATAGAATCTTTAGTTTATCAGTACCTTATGGCCTTCCACTCTGCATTCTATGTACAATTCCATTACAATACATTCTTTCTGGATCAATAAATTATTTCTTCTTAAAGAAAAAAAATATAAAGGATACATTACAATTGTGAAAGGGGGGAAAAGGGATAACCAAACATATCTGACGTATATCTTAAAATAAAATGATGACTTTCTTTTTTTTCTTCCAAACACCTAAATATAAATAATAAGGAACATTGTGTTATTTACACTATTATATTGGATATATAACTCATAAAGACAATAAATGATTGTGATGGAACATCCAAGTATGTACAAGATGTATTTACAAAAATAATATATACTTAAAATGATATGTGGCCATTGCATTTCCTGCATTTCTCTGCAGCATTTCAGATTGGTTGAGCATCAGCCATTGTGGCTATTACAAATTCAGCCGAAAACAGACTCTGCTTATGTTGCTTATTAAAGATGTGCAATTTAGCCAGACATCAAGACATCTTGCTAAATATTCAAATAGCCACTCCATGTTTTGATATCAACCATGGGAAAATATGTGCGTGATGATACTTCAACCTTTAAAAAAAAGAACTATACATTATTTGTTATCCATTAGCCACTAATAGTGGCTAACATGGCTTAGCTTACACAGAAAAAGATTGTTGGCTGATGAAAATGTGTATGTGCAGAGATCCCGGATACCCTGTTCTATGTATGCCGCATCCAGTCTAGAACTTTAATTGGTGCATTTTCTTAAGATAACAAACATGAGATGCCTGAACTGAACTGGATCATCAGCTACATTCATAAGAGCAATTCTTTATTCTGACTGCTGTTTCACTTGACATAACTTTTTTTTTCCAAATTAAAGATTAAATAGAAGTGAGTAGAAACAAACACCACACTCAATACATTTATGGAATAACGTTTGAATGCATAAAATAAAATTGCCCTGAGAATTGAAATTGCCTTTCAATCATGTTTTTCTTACTACATTGGATATTTCTACGTAATGTTTTGTTTTATGAAATGGGAATTGTTGAGGGGAATGGCTTATAACCCATTCCTGCTTATAATCCACAGCTGTTCTTCACACTACTATTAAGGTTAACACTTATTTGTCATGGATGCAGCATTGATTTATAACTGTAAATGCACTGTCCACAGCTTAATTATCTAGATGGAATGTTCTTATTGTCCAAAACCAACTCTATCACAATTCATTCAACTGTGCATTACAAAATGATGAGAAATCAAGCAATATTCATGCACAAACTCATCTGGACACATCAGTTAACAGTGTAAGATATTAAGCTAAGTGGCACAGAAGTGTTACCCATTACAACAGGGCATGCATAGTTTCATTATGGACTGAGAGTTGCATTGGCCAGCTCAAGTTACCCTACCTGAAGTCTGAAGGGACCCAGCATAAAATAAAAGAATTAGGACCAGAGCAAAAATTCAAGTCAATTTAATTTAAATTTAAGTTTAGTTGAATGAATTTAAGTGCAGTTACATGATTACTTCCCATTAATTTAATTGCATTTCTTTTCTGGTAGAATTATAACTGGTTTAGAGCCATTTTTCAATGTATATGCAATCCTGATCAGTGCATCTTCCTTAAAGCCATATTACATTAATTTAAACTCTCTCCCTTGCCCACATTGTTTTTCACATATTTTAAAAGGCAGTATTATAATCAAAGGAACTATCCTTGCCTATGCCTAGGAAGTCACCAGGAGTTGAGTTCCACTCAAAGGAAATATCCAGTAGGAACTCAATGCCAGGGCAACAGACTCAAATGTGAAAAGAATCCACTACAGCTTTTCCCCCAGTCCACTAGCCCAGAGTGAGATTCAGCAGCAAAGCAAGGCAATCAAAATGCATGGATTTTCTCTTCCCAAGGTCCTCTGGGGATCCCGCCTTCAATATTGCAAGAAAAGTTTTGAGAATGATGAAGTGCATCCAAAATGCAGGGAGATCAGGTTGATGCACCTATCAGTTTTGTATTGGTAAGCACAGAAAGGAGAACATGAGACAGTCCTGCATAGGTGAGTTTTAGTTTCAGAAGAATTAATGGAAAGACAGTTAAAGATTAAAGGGACATTAACGTAGTGGAAATATTGTCTGCCCTTGCAGGAATAGAATGCATTAATGTATTTAAAAGAAAGGAATGTGTGCAGAAGAGTATTGGAAGAACATGATAAGACTGGTGAAATGTGTAGTCTCTAAAATGCTTTTTAATCTATACCATACGCTATAGAGTCGGAATAGTCTTCCTGAAATCTGAAATTATTTCTTCTGTTTTCTTTTATATTGGAGCCCCAATATACTCTATCAAGCACTCAAAATGAAATATATACATATCTGTTTCACTATTTCCCCCCGAATAGCCTACACACAATAGCCTTAATGACTCTGAAACAACAGAAAACCAAAGGAAGATTACTGGAAGAAGTATGCATATTAATAGCTGAGTCCACAATGTCAAGGATTGGTAATATTCTGGAAAACTTTCTCTGGTCCGTCCAACTTTATGCTTCAGAAAGAATGTCCCTGCTCATTCTTCTTCCTTTTTTAGAATATTTGGCAACTTAGCCAAACAGTTCCTATAAAATAATTGAGTTTTGGAAAAGGATTTATGATATTTGGAAAATGCTTAGAAATAAGAACCTCCTAGAGCAGGAGTGCCCTACATCATCAACCTTGAGACCTGTGCACCTCAACTCCCAGAAATCCCCAGCCAAGCATGCTGGCTGGGGAATTCTGGGAATTGAAGTTCAGAAGTCTTAAAGTTGCCAAGATTAGATGCCCCTGCGTTAGGGGGTTCTTCAAGCAATGCAGGAAAGAAAACATATTTTGTCAAGAGAAAGGGAATGCAATTGAAGCCTACAAGTGAATATTAGGCAACACAAATAAAGTTATGAATCAGAAGTCAACACCAGAGTTTGCTTCAATACCCAGCTGAAGTCAATATGATGATTTGGAAACTTGTATAGTGAATGTATGTTACATCATGGGAATGTGTTTTACTGGTGCTTCTGAAATGTAAAAATCATTTTATAGCACAATTCTAACCAGTGTTATGCAGAAGTCTATTCTACTGTATAATTATTTTCTAATACATAGGACTAGAATTGCCCTGTTAGCCTCCTGTAATCAAGTTAACATTCTCCAAATTAGGCCTTCTGTGAAGATACCAGTATTAAGCAAACTTGAGCACTGGATATAATTTATAAAATACTTTTTACTTGCTGATTCTCCCAAAGCTCAGCAGCCCTTATGCAAACCATTTTGCTTTTCATTTACAACAGTATCAACTGGACATGATTACCAATGCTAGGAAGGCCAAGAGAATAGATTTGTTAGTCTTTGGCCTCTGGGCTGCACTCTATAGTACGATATAAATCAAGGCTAATTTTATCCCAGATTCAGGTCTCCAAAATAAATTGCTGGCTTGTGAATTAAGAAGCTGCAGTAATGCTGCTGGTGGTGCCAAATTAAATACCAGACCTGTTTGTATGAACCAAGTCTGCCTAAATGATGCAGAAAGCAGGATAAGAGGTTACATAGTTGGGGGAGAAAATCATAGCATAGATGATTACTTTGTTCCTATCTGCAGCACAGCACTCTGTTCCTCCTGCCTCCTTTTCCTGTCCCCCGAGGAATACATTCTACTTAGACAAGCTTCTTTCACCTGCCTTGATGTTTTTGCCCTAGAAATAGAACCCTTCTAATTGATTGGGCCAAACTGGAGTTTAAACAAATGCACTTGCTCTTATCATGTCCAAATTGTTTCTCCAACATGCCTCAACGGCTTCTATCTATTTCTGGCCGCATGCATATATTTTTATATATATATATATATATATTTATATAACAAAAACCATGCATGACGGGAGCCTGAGAAGTATAAACATGCTCATCTTACTAATACTTAGGTAAAAAACATAATAGGTCGCTAGGCATACAGAACATGTTTATCTTTTTCTATCAGAGTTCATTTTACGACATTTGGATTCCATCCATATGTAAACTAGAAAATTTAAGCATACAGGAAGCGATAATCCACTGTGAAATCCTATTTTTGGTATTGATCTTCCCAATTTAAAGTGAAAAAAAAATGCTCTACCTGAAAATATTGTTTCAAAATGACCATAATTTTAGCAGTGGGTATTACATTTCCTCTGTTTTTATCCACTTCCTTGATGGTCTAAAAATACCTGCTCTGGTACTACAATTTACTTAACCCAAGATAATTCAGTAGCACATTCTCCTATACAAAAGGACACCAAAGCAAGAAACTCCTTGCTCTTGGATCCATCCTATTAATTTAAAAGATGCTTGCATAGAAGGGCTTCCTGCCAGATTGGATCCCACTGTTTCTGTCAAATCACTGAGAACATCTAGGAAATATTGTTACATGAATCAAAACTATGTGTGTGCATGTCCATGTGTGTCTGAGTGAAAAGGTTGTTGGTGGTAGCAATGATAGCTCCTATTTAAATTCAGGTAGATTCTTGGGTAATTATAGTGAATTGGACAAACCTACAGGGGTATCTAATATTGGATATAGTTCTATGTTTCTGAAAGCTGTATTATCCTTTAAGAAACCAGATAAGACAATGGCAGGCTATTGAACCTACTCATTTTCTCAAGGGTTCCAAAATCAACCTTGTTTTTTGTCAGAGAGAAACTCATAAAATGCAAGGAAATAGAAGCCTCTTCAAAGAAGAAATGAGCATGTTTTGTTTCTAGGTTGGTATGCCAGTATGGATTTTTCTTTTTCTTTTATCAGAGCTACAACAAGCAAGACAGGGGAAGGTTGCAGTTCTTACAGACCGTACAGCCAGCCACCATGAACCCGATGGGAAACAGACTGTTAGAGACTTCTGCAAAATACTGTGGAACAGCAGTCACTAGTAACTTTTACAAAACTTGCTCTCAACATAACATAAAGGCACCATTGATATCGTTCTCATTTTTGAAATACTGTAAAAAAATTGCTACATATGGCACATAACACTTTTGTATATACATTATATATTTTAATTTATAAAAGTTTTTCCCCCTCCTGTGTTTTTCTTTTTAAATCCTAATAGCGTAATTGCTAAAATAAAATAAATTGTTTTAATTTAATAATGGAGTATTTCATTATATAAAATAAAGTTTTACATGTGAATCTATGTGGGTTTTTTTTTTAAGTGTTTTTTTCCTTCTCTCTCTCTCCTCCTCCTTTATACAGCGATGGGATCCTGGTTAGCTATTACACCAGACAATCTTGCTTGATATTCTTCCTGCGTCGAGAAGCGGCTGGCTTGGTTAGTCCTAGTGTCAGTGAGCCTATATGCAGCAGCTGATTCTAGGTCAGTGGTTGTAGGGTTTTGTATGCTCAGAAAAGGTGTGTCTTCACCTATCCTTTCATCTTCTGTCTCACTCTCTGAGCTACTGTTCCCACAACTCATGTCAGTGTTCATTTCCAATCGAGTGGAAATGTGGCCATTGGGCTTTGTTCTTTTGGCCCTCCGACTGTTGACCAGTTTCTTTGGAGGCTCTTGTGTAGGTTCATATTCCTGCGTGGTTTCGTATTCCTCGTCCTCGACTATCCTCATGGGACTCGGTGGTAGGCTGTTGCTTTCAGGGACAGGATTGTGGTGGTAAGAAGAATTGAACTGCTGTAAGTGAAGCTCGTATTTTTCCCGCAGCCTGGGTGGGGTCACCAACAGGAGAGGCCTCTCTTCTTCTATAAATGGACTGACAGCTACAGACGGGACAGACATTGTTAAACTGGAGACTTGTGGTGACATTTCTGAAGCTGGTGATTTTGGAGAACTTGGAGTGTGGAAATCTACAGGAGACATGCGAGCTGGCGTGGTCATGGCAGATACGTACCTAAAGAAATACACATAAAAAAAAATAAGCTGAAGAATAAGGATGTGATAAAACTATGATGGTGGTAAGAAGTATTTATTCTTCTATGATGGTAATAAGCATTTGAATTCAGATATAACAGCCACATATTCTGTAAGTGGAAATGCAACTTCTATAAATTGCTACTAGCTATACTGAAATTTAACTTTAAGTTTAGCTAAAAAAAATTAAATGATCATTTATTCACTTCTCTTGATTTCAAACATGTAAATCCAATACCTGAAAAGATGGAATATTGGCAATGCAACTCAGTTTAATCTATAATTTATTCTAGCCTTGGAATCTCTTGACATTTCAAAAGATATAATGGGGCTCCTGCTACTAGCCATGCAGTGTTTTTTTTTAAAAAGAGTGTTTGAATCTCTTCCTTCTTCATTGTCTTTTTAAAAAGATTTCCATCTTATTGTAAGCAACTGCATTGAATATATCTATCCAAAGTTTAAGATTAAGAAAGATTTCATGGCCATTTGGGAATAAGACCCAGAGCCAAGAAGACTTTGGATGTTCTTCAGCATTTCTTGTTTTGGTCTTCTACAATGTCAACATGCAAAATTAAAATAGTTTCATTTTCCCAATTTTTATTCACATTTCCGGGTTATGTAGCTATTAAAAAAACCCAGGCTGAAATATAGATAATAAAAGCTACTCTAGAGAGTTAAATATTTAAACTTTAATGCTCACAGAATTAATGGCCTGGAAGTGCAAATAACTAGAAAGGAATTGTGCAATTTTATACTTTTAAAATTGGTCCAAAAGCAAATGTAAGTATTGTAGAGCAACAGGACTCCATCTTTCAGACTACTTTTATAATAAAATAGTCAAACAGTACCCAAGTGGTATTGAGAAGAGTATGGCTTATTTATTTATAATTTATTTATTCATTTGATATTTTTGCACTCTGTGGGATTTTACCTCATCAACTAGGAATCAATGAAAGCACAGGTCAGCTTCGCTTTCCAGAAAGGAAACAAGATGATGCTGTTAGGTGAAGGAATGAGCCAATTCAGTCAAACATTCTCCACAATCCAGATAATTTTATCAGAAATTAATAATATGTAAAACTAATATGCAGTAAATATGTGAAGATTGTATTGATTCATGGATTCTGGTATTGTCCCAAATAGTAGAGCTTTGTTTACCTTCTCATCTTTATTTTGAAAGGAAGAAATGCTTTTAATTTGCCTATCTGTTCAATACAAATTATGAATAGCCAATTAACAAAATCTTATTAAATGGAAAAGAATGCAACTTCATTTAGCACTGACTTTTAAACATTCATTTTCAATTCTTGTCTAGTTATATTGCTATTGTGGTTGTTTCTCCACTCAAACTGTATTTTTTCCACACTTTTAATATAAATTGCACTCATTGTTCACCACATGCTACAGTGGTAAAGATGATTTTGGCCATTTTTTCATGCAAAACTAATGATATGTTCTAGAGTTAACCAGTGGTGATATAAGGCATAGCTTTCCCACCATTACATTGGCACAGTGCAACTACAAAATCATGAGGAAATAGCTTTAAAGAAACGTGGATTAACTGTAAAAAACAACAGATAAAAAACCTTTCACAAAAGTACCAAAGCACTCTGAAAATGGCAAATTATTATATAAATATTAACATACAAAACCACCATTTAGAATTTATTGATCAAAAAAATAATATATCCCCAAATAAAACCCACCAACCCTCATAAGCTTTCAAGCTGCAGTTCTCTGACTGTCGGGATCTGGATATGCCCTACAGTAGGCAGTGGTGGCGAACCTAAGGCATGTGTGCCAGAGGTGGCACCCACAGCCCTCTCTGTGGGCCTGCGTGCCATCACCCCAGCCCAGCTCCATCGTGTTTCTCACTGTCTCGCCAATGGGTCCCTTCCTCCTGGAGCCCATTACGACGCAGACCCACAAGCCGACGCTGTGTCATCGTGGGCTCGCTTCTGCATCCTGGATGGTCAGTGGCTTTTCCTGCAGAGCTGCCGGTGTTGTGATGCCCCACCACCTCTCCACCGGCCAGCTGGAATTCGGCTCTCCACCAACCAGCCTGATTGTCAACATGCTGCTCCTGGAATTCCCACCCCCCAGCACAAGTTCAGGGGTTCCTTCCCACCCAGGAGAGGGGGAGAGAGACAGAAAGAGAGGGAGTGAGGGAGAGAGAGAGAGAGACAGAGACAGAAAGAAAGAGAAAGGGGGGAAAGAAAGAGGGAGGGCAAGAGAGAAATGATATTACAAAAGTTTTTATTTTTTATCATTGCTAAACATAATATTTCAAAAGCAGAAAAAAAAAAGAAGGGGCATAAAAGTGTACTGATCACGTGTTTCTTAGAATAATTAGCTGAACTCTGCCTTATTTATCATTATTTTAGGTAATAAAATCTCAGTATTCAGGTTAAATTGTCGTGTTGGCACTTTGTGATAAATAAGTGAATTTTTGGGTTGCAGCTTGGGCACTCAGTCTCTAAAGGTTCGCCATCACTGCCCTACAGTATTTCAGATTGGTGTCTTTCTTATGATCAGCTCCTGTGGATACCTTTCACTGTGTGGTGAATCACGGTAAGAGTCTGGTGTCTCTCGTGCGTGCCGGAGAAAACTGTTGTATTCTCTTGGTCCACCAATGCCATTGAGGCGACCGCGAGGTCCTGAGGGGCTTGCATGGCGGCTGTTCTCAATTGAGGAGCACACAAGGGCTGAATGACTTTCAGAGATTATGCTTTCAGTCCGACCATTACTCCAACTGACCATGAGCCGTTATGAAAAACAGAAGAGAAACATTTTAAAATTCAAGAACTGGAAAGTGAAAAGAAAGAGAGCTTGACAGGGTCCTCTGTGCATCTGTTGGACAATAGTGTTTCACATTCATTATGTTGCTGAAGAATTGAGGTGATCATTCTCCCACAACTGCTGGGAATATAAAAAGATAACCACTCAATCTTAAAACTAACATCATTTCCAAGATTTTATTATGACATAATAAACAATGCCAGAGAGTAGAACTATTCTATGCAGAGGTGGGATTCAAATTTTTTAACAACCAGTTCTATGGGCCTGGCTTAGTTGGTGGGCAGGGCTTGGTGGTCATGTGACTGGTTGGGCGTAGCCAACTCAACATCACTCATATCGAGGCATGCATCTCCTCACCTGGTCTCTTGTGACTATGGGGATGCTGCCACAGTCGTAAGTGTGAAAAATGGTCATTAGTCACTTTTTCAATGGTCACTCCACACAAGCAAATTACCAGCAAAGGAGGGGGGAAAAACTCCAGAGACATTCCTGACATAGGAAGTCTAGTCCTGCCAAGAATGTAATAAGGGTTAACGGAGAGGCAGTGTCTGTAAGCAACACCAGAATGTTTCCTTCCTGCCTTCCTTACAGGATTAGGCCAGTAATTTCTTCTAACAACCGGTTCTCCAAACTGCTTAGAATGTTAACAACCGGTTCTAGCAAATAGATGCGAACTGGTAGAATCCCACCCATGATCTGACCGGTAAAACTACTGGTTCTATTGCTCTGTGTTGCACACGCATGCGTGAGTCATGTGAGTGCAATTTACGACCTGCTGAGCTGCCCGGACAGCTGAGCAGCACTGCGTGTGGGTGCTCAGAGGTTGGAAAAGCCCCTTTTTCCTGCTTTTTCAACTGCAGCTGTGCTGCACAAAGCAGCTGAGATTGAAAAATCAGGTAATAAAGATCAGGTAAGAGCCCAGGTGGGCAAAAACATCAACAGACATAGAACTGGTTCTATGTCTGCTGCTCTTCAGAACAACCGGTTCTACAGAGGTGGACAGAACTGGTAGAATCCCACCCCTGATTCTATGTCAAGCAAAGACAAATTATGTACATGAAAGAATAATGATTCTTTCCAAGTAAATTCAGGAACTCATCATGGAACAAATGTAGTACTAATTCTGTAAGTGCAAATTAATGGTGTGATGTGAAATCCACAGAAAACAAGGCAGCAATTGTGAAGAAGTGAGCTAATATGTTGATACCGAGACTTGCTTCTTTTCAAAGGAAAAAATAAAACAGGAAACAGAATCAAAGAAGGAAAGTAAGCTGAATAAAATAAAGCACCTTAGAGCATTTCAACTACAAAAGAAGTCCATCACCTTTAAATCTGTTTACTGTTTTTAAAACTTGCTTTGGGGGTTTTAGTTAAGAAATACGTTGGCTTTATCTGAGTCTCCTACCTGTGGCTGGGAGTCTGAGTGATGGTTGTAGAATGATGTGTAGTTGAGGTATAATGACTTGTAGAAAAAGATGCCTCAGTTTCTCTCTCAACAGCATGTTCACTGGATATTATGTTTTTAGATACATATTGCTAAACAAAACAGACACACAACTTATATTTATAACACAATTAAAATCTACCAATCAATTCTGTGCTCTTGCCTCTTATATCTTGCCTCTTATACTCTAGACCAGGGGTCTCCAACCTTGGCTCCTGGAAGCCTGGCGGACTTCAACTCCCAGAGTTCCACAGCCAGCTGGCTGTGGAATTCTGGGAGTTGAAGTCCGCCAGGCTTCCAGGAGCCAAGGTTGGAGACCCCTGCTCTAGACCTTATATCAGGAGTCTTCAAACTTGACAGCTTTAAGACTTGTGGACTTCAACTCCCAGAATCCCTCCTCCAGTCATATTAGCTCAGGAATTCTGGGAGTTGAAGTCCACAAATCTTAAAGCTGTCAAATTTGAAGACCCTTGCCTTATATAAAGCAGGGATGTCTGACCTTGGTAACTTTAAGACTTGTGGACTTCAACTCCCAGAATTCCCCAGCCAGCATGGCTAGGTAGGGACTTCTGGAAGTTGAAGTCCACAAGTCTTAAAGTAGCCACGGTTAGACACCCTTTCTTTATGTATACACACACACATGAAAGCATTTCAAAAATTGAAGATGTACTTCTCAAATTCAATACTTTATTCTCATTAGAAGACACTTTCCTAGAATTAATTCAAATTAAAGTAGAGTGATTTGGTGGAAACAGTAGTTTATTTTATTTATTTATTTATTTTATTTGTCAATTGCTTACAAGATAGTAAGTATAAGTATAAACATGAGTAAGAATACAGGAAATAGGTACAAATAAATGGGGACAATATGACAGAGATGGTAGGCATGATTGCGCACTTATGCAAGCCCCTTACAAATCTCTTAGGAATAGGGTGAGGTCATCTGTAGAATTCTTTCACCAAAACAAATTTATTTTAATGGAATTCATGGTTAGGAATAGGACTATTGCTGAGCAGTATGAATGATAGATTTCCCTTTTTCCTTGTTTTGCTCACTGTATTTTTGCAATCTTAATTGTTCATGAAGTGCTTGGTCCAATTTATAATCTGAATTTTAGAGAACTATTTCACTAGATCTCTCAGTTCAATGAAATCTGTGAACAGAGAAGCACCACAAAAATTCCTCTCTGTTTTTTTTTGCTTAAAAACCACTCTAATTTCAGATGATTTCTCTAGCACATTCATCCTAGCCCACATTTTCCTTTGATATTCTTTCTACAGCGACTTCCACCCCATCTTGCTACAAGAAGATTCTGAAGGCAATTTCATTCAGTTGGAACTAGTACTGCTATGATAGTCCCAAAATTTATTGTGGCCACAAATGCTTTATGCAGAAAATTGCTCCTTTAATTTGTGAAGCATAATGTAAAAATCAATTCATACCTCAACTCAGTGAGTGACACCATCAGATTTGAATGTTTGCTCACATGCTGTGCATACTGTATACATATAAACACACAAATACTGTATAGGCATATACATGCAGGTTCACATAGCACTCACTAGGTGAGTTTTTTAGTACTTTATTCATAAAGTACTTTTACAGTCCTGGTATTAGTTTTTAATATATTTCTGTTTATTGGTAGCTTTTTCAATTATATCCTATTATTAGCATTTATAGAGTGAACCATTTCTTCTATTGTTATTGATTTTAGAAATGATTCTTCCTTTTAATTTGAACCTTGTAACATCTCATAAAATTATACAAAATGCTGTTCAGAGATAATAACAATAAAGATTATAATAATAAAATAAAATGGTTTCTTTTGTGGATAATAATTTATTATTATTACTATAAAATTTTTATCCAGTGTTTTCTACACATAATTCACGGTAGTGAACATACTTAACATATTTCTCTCTGATTTCCCCCCAGAAAACAACAACTCTACCAGCATCTAAATATAATTTCACAACTGTTTTCAGTTAAATCAGCTACTGCCATTGTTTTGACAAACTGGTGTAGGAGATGTCCAGGCTGAGCCTGAAAGGAGGAGTCAAGCATGTCATCAGCCTTGAGTCCCTTTGTGCACACAAGATGTCTTAGTCAGCCCACCTTGAATTCCACTGACTCTTATCTACCACCTATTTGTTTTGACTGTTAGTAGTTCTGATTCTTGCAGAGGGTGTTACCAAGCAATAAACCTGTATTCATGTGAACCGCCTTGCTTCCTAGTTTCTTGCACCTTACAACTAGTGGGAAAATAAGATCTTAGGAAAGCGGTACTATTTTTTTAATAAATTGTTAAAAGGACTTAATGTCATTCAAATAAATATTGATGAAGAACTGATTATTAACAAAGTTTGTGTGAAACTCACATTCACCAGCTGGACATTCTCCGGCGGTGGGTGAGGATGGTGAGGCCCATTTGCCATGTTGACCCTGTGGTTGCGTTCTGATCGAAGGCCTTGCCTGAGGCGGTCATGCAACTTTTTCCGCTGCTTCCTGAATTTGAAATATGGAGGTACTTTAGAATTCAAATAGTTGACTGAATAAAATATTTCTATAAGCCTTTTTGACCATAGCACTTTCCCATTACAGAACTGAATTTTATCATTTGTAGATTCAGAAATACCAGGAGCTGATGGACACACAGTGTTAAACTTTGCCAAAATTACGAGAAGATTTGTTCACAAATAAAGTTGCTGATACAGTATCTGGCACCTTGAAACTATACCAATCTCATCTAGTAGCCAATTACAGTGCAGTATCGTATGAAGATGCTACAGAAAGCAGACTGTACTCCAGTGGTTTATAATACATGTAGCCAAGGGCAGATTATTAGATCCAGAGGAGTAGAATTTTCTAGGAAAGTAGCTTTTTTGCCCTTTCCTGTATTTTCTGGCAATAACAGCACACTGGAAACCTTATTCCCTGTGGCTAGGTCTTTGTAATATATCCGGAACAGGAACCCGTTGGAAGACCTTATTTTGAACTCCTCAGCTAATTTGTTGCCTGCCAGCAACCAAAAATGTACAGCTGTGGGCTGTGTGTTGGTTTTTCTAGAGCTTATTTGTGAGGCAGTTTACTTTTGTTGGTAAAGATATAGAAGAAAAAATGTAAATTCTTCTAAACATAAAAAATATCAGAAATAAAAAGGTGCTACCCCACATGGATTCAAGAAATGATCTCAATTCGGAAAGAGGCCGCGATTACTGGCTGAACGTTTTCAATGAATTCATTTATTAAAAATGCTGAATCACTCACTGACCTCTCCTGCCCCTTGGATGAGAGAACGTTACATGTTTAGTTGCACATTCAGCTGGGCTGAAGATATGTGCTTGATGTTAGTCCAAACATACAACAGCATCCGCACCATATATTGCCTTTTATTTCAGTAGATGGGGAGGAGAACCCCCCCTTTCTCAAGACTGGAAATAAGGCCTCCCCACCCACCTCAATGAAGTTGCTTCCATTATCTCCACCTACGTAAAGGAAAATAACACCCCTCTTTTGCAGAAAAAACCAAAAATAGCAGGTAGAAAATCTTCAGGGACAAGATTTTAAAGAAAGGAGAAACAGTGTTACCTATTCTCAAAGTCCTGCCCTGACGTCATTAAGGAGAAAGGAAGTATATATGAGAGGGAAAAAAATCTAATTACTGGGCCATTTTCCTGCTTTAAACCCTCAGAGATATTGAACTAGCATGATTTTGGTTTTCTCAGATCAGAGGTCAGCAGCATTTTTAGACTTAGTATTATTTAATAATTATTATTTTGGCTAAGGTTACATCAGAAAGGCAGTTCTTGTTGTGGGGGCGAGGGGGTACTTAAAAATAAATAGGAGCTTCAAACCTTAAACAGGTAGTCCTTGAGTTACAACAGTTCATTTAATGACCGTTCAAAGTTACAATGGCACAGGAAAAAAACTTATGACTATTTTTCATACTTATGACCATCGCGGCATCCACAGGGTCACACAATCAAAATTCAGACATTTGGCAACTGATTCATATTTATGACAATTGCAGTGTCTCAGGGTTATGAGGTCCCATTTTGCTACCTTCCAACGAGCAAAGTCAATGGAAAATCCAGATTCACTTAACAACTGTGTTACTAGCTTGACAACTGCAGTGGTTCACTTGACAACTGCAGTGGTTCACTTAACAACTGTGTCAAGAAAGGTCATAAAATGGGGGCAAAACTCACTGATGTCTCACTTAGCAACAGAAATTTGGGACTCAATTGAGGTCATAATTGGAAGACTACCTGTAGGACTCTGCGTAATACAACCAAGACTTAAATGCACTAAAGTTCCATGGATTGAATATCGAGATTTCTTTAAAATCGGATGTGATGGTTCCTCACCAGAGCCAAAGAAACAAAATGTCAGGGACTAAAGGGTCAAAGTTGAGGTTAGCTCATTCCTACAACTTCCTATTATGTCTAAGCTAAGCATATGCACTTTCTATAAGTAAGAAGATATCACTGTTGAAAAAAATGTGTTATTGTTTACATAACAGTTGCTATTATTATGCTGACTTCTAAAATGATTTAAAAGTATTGCTTTGGCTCTTGCACATCCATAACACCTCTCTGCATTTCATTAAAGCACTCAAGAGACTCAAGGAGGAAAATTCTGATGAAAGATAAACAGGCTCAATATTTCCACACCTATTGTTCATTCAATTAATTGTGGCTAGGATATCATCTTGATTTAATACTTCCACTGAATCCACAATTGCTGAAAAGAAAGGGAAAAGAAACAGGGAAAAGAAAACAAACATAGAAAACTTTGGAAGTCCTATTGAATTTAATAAAAGTTTTGACTTCTCTCCATTCAGAAGATGGATAGATGAAACAATGAGGAAGGGCGCCTTGAAAGTTGGATGGGTATGTCTTTTGTTTTTTTAAATGCCATAAAAGTAAATATTTTTGCCTGTAAAAATGTACCACCAATATACTAAGCAATACACAGCTCTGAGTCTGAAACATTTTTGTCTGAAGAGCTCACTCTGAAGAAAGATGCTTTAATTTGGAAAGATAAACATAATCATAATGATTGTGAAGGAAAACTTTAAAACATTTCCTGAAAGTTGTAAAAAGTCAATATTAGATTATATTTACATAATAAACCATAATATCAACAGCATCAATTGTTGCCAACTGATTGGAAGGGGGTAGAAATTTGGAGGTTCCAAGACTCATTTATCAGGCACCTTTTGACATTCATTATTAGTGTGATTCACCACATCTCACACACCGCTAAAGATAAAGACAGTCTTGGATTTAAGCCCAGCTCAGTCATTCTGTGTAATATCATGTGGTACAACAAGTTTAAAGGTGGAAGCCCTTTAAAGCAAATGGGATGTTTTTACAATGATCTCAATGGATCATGAATTAGATTAGTTTCTAAGGGATCACTTCCTATGAGAAGCTGTGACAAATTACATACTACATTCCGGCTATGCTTACAATCTTACAGATAAAAATTTTAAGATTATTAAGCCATCTAAGTTGCATATCAACATGCAAATACATTTTTAGTTTATTTTGTGAGGTCCTGATTACAAAAATTATAAAAAAAAGGAAAAGGGATGTTTACTTAGTTTTGCAGTATGCCACAACACACATGATGCCAACAACAAGGAGAGCAATGCAGATGCCAGTTATGGTCAACACCCTTTTCTGGTAGAGTTCCTCAGCTTCTAGAAAATGAGAAAATATAGATGGTTATAATATGTACACTGGATGAAAAAACAAGAGACCACTAAATACAGCTTACAGTCTATCAACTTATAGCTACATTGAAAGTATGACAAATTTTACGCGCAGAAATTACAAACTATACTCAGTATCATTGATGTGAGAAAACTTGAAATAATTTTTTTAAAAATAAAATTTAAGTTTAAATTAAATTTAAATTAAATCAAATCAAATCACAATTCAATGTTTTGTTTGACACAATTTAAAATTTATGAAGCCATCTAATGAAATAAAAACAAGGCACTGATAGAACAAGTCGTTTTGTTTAAAAATGGGGTTTTCTTGCAATGATAGCTGGGATAAAGATTGAACCTCTCTCCTCCCAATTTTCCCTTCATAGTCTCTTGTGGTAGTTTAAAATTTCCAGGTGTTTTTTCAATATTATCTTGCTCTACACAAAATTGCATAATTCATCAGGAACTGACAGTAACATTTAAGTTTATCCACCCCTCCAATAGGCAATATGCATTGTACCATAGACATTATATGGCTGATTAAATAGTAAAGAAAAGATGATGATATTTGGGTGAAAACTGCAGTTCTATTGCAGTGATCCCAGTCTAAGACACTATAATCAATATGAACTAATTCTTAGGGCAAACAATGTTTTGCCTGGAAAAATAATCACATTCCACTTGGCAAAACATAGTTTATATGCTAAACAAAGGAAATGATATATTTAGGACACTGATACCTTTGGTGCACAGGATTAAACAACAGAATAAGCCAGAACTTTGTATTTTTTAAAATCTTATTTGGTTGCTAAAATGTAGCTTTTAATTTAAAATTGTGCAATCATATAGTTGCCAACCTCAAAGTAACCATTGTGTGAGCAACCAACAGGAATTTGCATTCACAATGGGAATGTTTTTAGGAATATGCCTATTCAGAATTAAAGAAAAGGGACTGGAAAAATCAGTACTCTTGGAAACGAGTTTGTCATCAATGGAACAAGATTTGAAAGTCTGTTACTTTTCTGCTTTGCGATAGTTTGTATTTAGCAATTTCCTGGTCTGGTGATCTTTGTATGTTTGCAGATAAGACATCTGTTAGGACTTGCTTTGCCTTAGCCTGTTGTTTCAGATTGATTTTTGGCAATAAGCACTGTCAGTTCCAAAATTCCTGACTTCTGTGGTCACTGTTGCTCTAAGGATCCAAATATTTTCTTAGACACTGGCCCAATATATAATTTGACTGTGTCATATTGGCCAAGATCCAATAACTGGCAGTGTCTGCTGATATGCAGGGGCGTTTATTGATATGTAATCATTTGGGGGGGAAAAACATGTTGTCTGGATTTTTAAAAAAATGGGAGATAGGATTTGATCAAATGCTTATTGCATAATTTTTAAATGCTATTTTCAGCACATGATATGGCAAAATGATCAAATTAAGAAGAGACTATACAACTTTAGCTGAGAGTAAGTCCTCGTGAGCTTGGTAAGGTTTTCCTCTGAGTAAGCATATATAAGTTCATGTGAATGAAGGAATGTGAGTATGTTAACAGCTTTTGGTTTTCCCTTGAGTTTTCAGATCATAACAGATTAAAGGATAAAATATTTAATTGCAATCAATGGCTCCTTCATGTTTAGCTCCCCTTTGAGGAATCAATTAACCCCTCAAGAACATTTAGAGCTTAAATCTCCTGAGCTCCAAAGACACTTCTTTTTATAGGACATTAATCATACTGAAGTACCTTTCTTTTTTTATTTCATTGTCTAATACTAGTTTAAATGACAATAATTCTATGATTTGAGAATATCTGAAAACAAATCTGTTGTGATTTTATGATTTTGTTCTTACATTTCTCTTAGGTATAAGGAATAGGGCAAGCTATCCAGACACTAAATTTTCAGTCTCATTCACCATGAATTATGAATTTGTGTATAAATATCTTCCAATCTAGCAGTTCAAAAGTATGTAGAAAATGCAAGTAGAAAAATAGGGACCACTTTGGTGGAAGATAACAGTGCTCCATGTTCCTTCGGCATTTAGTCATGCCGGTCATGTGACCACAGAGACGTCTTTGGACAGTGCTGGCTTTTTGGCTTAGAAATGGAGATGAGCACTGCGCCCTAGAGCCAGAAATGACTAGCACGCATGTGTAGGGGAACTTTTACCTTTACCTTATATAGGTTGGAGAAAGCAATGGTTATTATCTCTTTTAGATTCTTGTTAAGAGCCATTAGTTATCCTTTCAAATCCCTTCCATTCAATGGAATTTACACAAAGGAAACAGATTTTTAGGGGCATAGTATATTTCCACAAATATTTTCTCTGTGATCATTTCCTCTCCAAACCTGGGCATTCCATGAAAAGTAGGTTTTTTTTTTAATGAGCATAACCTTATATATAACCTTATGTAACCTCCATGTTTAACTCTCAGTCTGCTTTTGGTACTACAGTTTGAAATTCCAAATAAACCAAAACTAAAATTTAAAAATTATCTTTCAAACCTTCATACCTATGATACAATGCATATTATTGCTTCCTAGAAGCCAATTCCAATACAAACATTGATTAACAAGTTTCTGAACATATTTATACAGAAATCAACAGTACTGATTATGAACAAAAGGAAGGATCAGTTTTGTGAGAAAATAAAACTAGAATGCTCAAATGATTACAGAAACAAAAATCCAAGAACAAGAAGTAGAAGTACTGAAATAAACACAAATATGGGAGGAGGGAGAGGAGAGAAAGAAGAAAGAAAGGAACAGATGAAGGAAGAGAAGGAAGCTGAAGGGAAATATAAGGTTAGAAATTGAAAAGTCAATTATAGGCCTGGCACAGCATGCTTGATAACTGGAAGGAAGAATAAGAAAAATGCTTGGAAGTAAGACTGAAGCAGAGTTTAAAGGGATTTTACATACAGCATAACTCCTAACCTATGCTCACCCGAAAGCAATGATTGATTAGCCAAATAGTGGAGTCTTATTACTATATAATCAGAGATAGCAAACGCCATGCTAAACACAATCCAGTCCATGGGGAATAATGCAGTTCTTAAAGGGTTAACGGAATTCTCTTTCTAGCATCAGTCAGTAATTGGTTAAAATTGTGTGACCTCTTCCCTCTTGCCCACAGCTTAGGATGGGTGCACAAATTGTGTGAGTTTTATATTAACCATAATTAATAGTATGGTTTTTTCCCCCCAGTGTTATAACACGATACATGTGATGTATTTTGCCTTCCTAGTGACATTTTTAATGGATGTTTAATGCAATGCAAAAGCAGGATGAGCCTTATTCAGTGTTCTCTCATTTTTTTCAGTCTCCTCATCCCCGATAGTCCTGCTTATCCTCTCTTGAGTTATGTGGTCTTGTTTGGAACTTTAATAATATGCATTTTCTGCAAAAAAATCTCTTGTCAAGAGCATCCTCTTTTGCAGACTTTATGTCTCCTTTTCAATGGCTGCATTTATGCAGATACTATGGGGATACAAGGAATGTATTCACATCACTAAATCAACATTCTCTTTTCTCAATCTACTTGGCTTCTATTGTAGGCCACATGCAGCATGATGTGGGTATGGATATATATATATATTTTAATATAGCTCTGCATCCTGAGATTTATAGCTAATCATATGACATTGGGGGAAAGTCCTACCACATAGTAAGGTTCTAGAAGCGGCAATGTAAAATAATTATGAAACAAGTATGAATAAATATGAAAAAATATGTCAGTCTGGTTGTGTTAGCCATAGGCTACGCTTTCCCTTCCTTCTTTTCTGATTGAGGCCATACAAGGGTTTAATATAATGTTGTCAGGCATGTAATGTGACATCAATACATATATTATCCTGGACTGGCTGGGCATCATAGCGATGAAATCCTAAACAGCAGTGAAACAAAAGCTTCCAGAGCTGAACAAAATATAAAAGGAAGAACACTATTTTGCCAATGGATGTCCACTCACTCATACTTGCACATCTGAAACATCACAATAGACATGCAAGCTTATGTTTATAAATATAAGAGGTCAGTACCCACCACAACTTTAAAAGCGTTTCTAGCCAAAACAGTTTAGATATTAAAATTTAAAGTAAAGTCTAGTTTAGAGTTTGAAGCAGCATTCAATTAAATAAAAATAGGAGATGAAGGCAACAAGTCAAAGCTGGTCATGTAGTAAGAACTGACCTTCCCATATCACCTCTTTAACCTCAAAATATATTTCTGGTCTGAATAACAAGGAAAGGATGGTAGCTCTGAAATAATTAATTACAGGTTCAGTCCCCATTTCTCTTCACTTGGAGCTGGAAAAATGAGTCTTAATCCTGAAGGCCCTTGGTAGCTTGGTCTTTGCATTTTATAGTGCCCCACTTTCTCTGTATTCCCTCTCTTTTTCTCTACTGTCCATTGTATAGGTAATCCTTAAGACCACAATTGACCCAACATTTATGTTGCCAAGCAAGATATGTGCCCCATTTTACGACCTTTCTTGCCACAGTTGTTAAGTGAATCTCTGTAGTTCTTAAGTTACTATCATGATGCTAAAGTGAATCTGACCTCCCCATTGACTTAGCTCATCAGGTCACAAAAAGTGGTCACATGACCCTGGGAATGCATGTGAAAAATCATTAATGTGATAAGTGGCCATAAGTCACTTTGTGGGGGCTGTTATAACTTGGAACTTTGTCACTAAACAAATGGTTGTAAGTCAATGACCTTTTTCCTTTTATTACCCTTTTCCTTTGCATGGTGCAAATCCCACAAGTATTTTCAGTCCTCAATTGTTTTAGGGAAATATGCACATAATGGTTATATAGAATGACTTCAAGTCACTCCTAATACTGGAGTCTTCAATTTCATTATTTTCCCAAAAGGAGACTTCTCCTTGTTATTTTTTGAATGTTTTACAAGTAGTTAATTTCATACATGAAAATTGCATAGATACTTTCAGAGATAGCAACAGTAATATAACGTTGCAAATTTTAAAAAGTATGCCAAGTTATTCATCAGTAAAGTTAATTTCCTATCTTTTGTAGGCATCTCAAGCACATTCCAGTGCTGTGTGTGCGCATCACTCTCTGTTTTTCTCTCTCTCACACATATACAAACAGACACAAACATACACAGGTATGGTTATGACAGCTGAGTTGAGTGTAAATAGGGACAGAGTGTAACAGCCTGGCAAAGGCTGTTATTCGCTGTATGATCCCTTTTGAAGCACAAGGAAGTTGGTTAGGAATTGAAGGTGAGGAAATGAAAAAAAAAAAAAGGTTTCAATCTCTCAGCAAGCTAAAAGGAATGATTGGTCCATACCCATAAATTCAATCCCAAGATGCTCTGGCAATGCAGAAAGTTGACATAAAAAAGAAAGAAAAGGAAAATAGTTTCAGAAAAGAGCAATACACCTTACTGAAAAAAACAAATTGCACATAGATATTATACCTATAAAGTGTTTGCACATTGAGACAAGACAAATGCTATAAGGTTAATGGCGCAGAGCTCATGTAAGCTTTCACAGGCTCTTTTAAAAAAACTATCTAAAAAAATATTGGCTCTAAACCAAACCACACAATGGTACCTGTATACAATTTAAAGAACACAATGACTTAACCAATGTATTTTAACCCTTAAAAATATTACTGAAGTGTCTGGGTTTAGTATATTATCTATGTCACATTTAAGGTACAAAATATCCCCATATAAAACATGTTTCTTAGTATACCTATGATCCATAGCGGGGAACTGATCTTGGAGTTCACTATACATAAAACTACACTGTTCCTTTTTTTTCTCAACCTTAGCAACTAAGATGTGTGGACTTCAACTCCCAAAATTCCCTAGTCAGCATTTTGAGAACTGAGAACTCTTCGAAGTTGGTGAGATTGAGAAACACTGCTTTAATCTGTTGCAGACAGAATTAAGTTTAGTCTACTCCAGGGGTGTCAAACTCACATCATCATATGGCAGTGTCACATGATGTATTGACACTTTTCCCCTCTTCGCTAAACAGGGCATGGGCATGGCTAGCATGTGATGCATTCAGCCTATGGGCTGGGAGTTTGACAGCCCTGGTCTACTCCAAGCTCACGTCAGTAGGGCCAAAGTGTAAATCTACACCATTCGTACCTGAAGTGGTAGTAGCCTCTTCTACTGTTTTAAAACTGATTTGGAATGCTTCTTAGATGATAAAAAGCAATGAGAAGAAAAAAAATATGAAAATTTTACATGTTATGGAGCCTCAGAAAAAAACCCAAGAAGCAATCTAATCAGAGGCAGATTTATGAGTAACTTTATAAAACCCTGAAATGATGTATGAACAGAAAACTATGGTGTTACAGTAGATGATGATGAAGAGACTGTGTGTAGTTGCAAAAGACTACCTCCCAAAAGGGGCTACTGTAATTGTTGGAATTAATTCAGACAGCATAATTTGTTACAATGATACTGTACTGATACTTCAGTTAAAGTACAGAATTACTTGCTTTTTTCATTCATTTAAATCATTTGATATTATTAGACAAACTAATATGGATTGAAAGTCTACTTCACTGCAATATTGGGAATGTGCATAATGCATGGGTTAATTTTTTTTAAAAAATGATAATATTAGACATCTGACTTTGTAAAACATTAAGTGATTACTCATAGCTTTATATATTATCATTTAATTCTTATATTAAACTATAACTGCTATATTTATCACTCAGGAGCAATTGCTGATTCCTTTCTTAATACGTATAGATATAGTATACTCATTTTCACTTCTTATAGGTTAAAATATTCCCAGCAGTGTATGTACAGTCTCCCTTTACAGTCATATTTTAAGGGTTAAATAAAAATGCATAGGTTTTTCCACATACTTAAGAGCCAGTGTTACTTGCCTACATGAACACTACTAACAAGTTACAATTGCATAGAAGTTTCAGTAGAATTAGTGACATGCTCATGCATAAATATTATTGCATATGGCAGTTCACCGGTAAGATAGACAACCCAGATGAATTTCAGATAAATTCATTAATTTCAAACAGCTTATATGTGAAATAATTGAATGGAGATATTATATACATACATATATATATATATATATATATATATATATATATATATATATATATATATATATATATATATATAATTTTCATTAGTTCATTCATTCATTCTGGTAGCAAAAAACATGCATAAGGAACACGCACTTCTTATTCTAACTCCAGAATAAATGCAAAACATTCCAATTAATATTTGAAATTCATATCTTCTCTTGATTTTGAAACTATCAAACAGTCATGCTTGCTCATAAGTTCAGTTCTAAAATGATTACTCCATACACTCACGGTATTACATTGCTGCTATGATTTTATTTGCTATGTTTGCCTTGAATGTTAAAATTTATAATAACTTATTTAAATAATTATTACACAGGGACACAGTCTATAAATAGCAAAGTGATAGCACTTTGCTGTTAAAATTCAGAGACTAGGTTTTCACTGAGTTGTGGGTGGGTGGGGGAGCCGCTTTGAAATTTTTCTTTTTGCTTGCTTGTTTAGGCTTGTTTCTGCCTATGTGGATATGTGACATACCCCCTAAGTATCATTCTGTAGTGCTTTGAAATTGAGCACAATTATCATCATCTATGCATGAAGTTAATGATATTACCAACATTGTAACGAAATAATTTAAAATCCAAAATAATTTGGCTTTAGGATAAAGCATAATGATTTATTCTATTATCTTCTTAGGAACCCCTCTTTTTTTCCCCTGCTTCTAATTTCAAAGTTATATAAGCCTGAACCAGGTAAAAATTACTTTTAGTAATTTTGCTGACTGTCTCTTTTGAAACAAAGGAGATTTCTATGTTGCCTAAAACTGGTGGAGCTCTGTGTTTAGTATTTTAGTATTTATTTGATTTGTCAATTGCTTATGAGATATAGGTATAAGAATAAACATAGTTTTGAATACATGAGATAGATACTTATAAGAAAAATAAAAAGAAACAATAGGACAGGGACGGTAGGCACGGTTGGTGCGCTTATGCACGCCCCCTACAGGCCTCTTAGGAAAGGGGTGAGATCAATAGTAGACAGTCTAAGGTGAACGTTTTTGGGGTTTGGGGAAGAAATCACAGAGTCAGGTAGAGTATTCCAAACATTGACCACTCTGTTGCTGAAGTCATATTTTCTGCAGTCAAGTTTGGTGCGGTTAACCTTGAGTTTGTATCTATTGTTTGCTCTTGTATTGTTATGATTGAAGCTGAAGTATTCATTTGCAGGTAGGACATTGCAATGTATGATTTTATACACTATATTTAGATCGGACCGAAGGCGGTGTAGTTCTAGGTTTTCTAGGTCTAGAGTTTCAAATCTTGTGGCATAAGGTATTCTACAATGAGTAGAGGAGTGGAGAATTCTTCTTGTGAAATATTTCTGGACTTTTTCAATTGTGCTAATATCAGATACATGATATAGTTTCCAGACTGATGAGCTGTATTCAAGTATAGGTCTAGCAAATGTTTTGTATGCTCTAGTTAGTAGTGTGATATTACCAGAGAAGAAGCTACGTAGGATTAGATTAACAACTCTTAACACCTTTTTGGCTATATAGTTACAGTGGGCTATAGCACTTAGATTATTTGAGATGAGTACTCCAAGGTCCTTGACAAAGTTAGGATCCTCAAAAAGGTCTTGACTATTTAGCTTGTATTTTATTTTATGGTTTTTTGTTTGCCAATATGTAAGACAGAGCATTTATTTGTTGATATTTGAAGTTGCCATTTGTTTGACCATTCTGACACATAGTCAAGGTCTTTTTGGAGGGTAACAGTATTGTCTGTGGTGTTGAATAGCTTTACATCATCAGCTAAGAGAATGCAGTTGCTCTTAATATGATCACAGAGGTCCTTTATGTAGAATATGAAGAGAGTTGGTCCTAGAACATTGCCTTGGGGGACACCACTGTTGACAGGTACAGAATTTGATAGGATGCTCCCAATTTTGACTTATTTGAATGCCAACAAGGTAATGTAAAATTTATCCTCAAAACTAATCTTAATCAACTGAAGATGGAATGCAGTTAAAAGGCAGGCTGGTGGGTATCGCAGGCGGTTCTTAGGGAGCAGGCACCATGGCTGGCAATTAGGGAGGATGGATTGGTGACACAAGAGGTTGGTCATAATAGTGGGCTGCCCCCAAATATTCATCACATGGTTATGAGGGGGCTGCTATGGTTGGAATTTTGAAATTGGGTTATAAATCCATTTTTTTTCAGCACCATGGTAACTTTGAACAGGCATTGAATGAATGGACATAACTTGAGGACTACTTATGTTCCTTACAACTGGAAACCACTGAGAATTACATTTTGTGATGTTGCAAGAGTTATTGATGAGATTAATATACAAGAAGCAATCTGGCAATTTTCTAAAACGTTATTTGTATCAGGAGTAACTACAACTTACAGCAGTGCTATGTCTACTGTTTTTTTAATTCATTTTATCTTAGCCTACATTATAAAATAAATCCTCATTAGGTGTTTTATAGCTTCTCACATAATATACAGGCGAACTACTGCATAAATGTAACTTTGAAGTAAGTATTCTAATTAGCAAAACAAAAACAAAAACCCTTTTTTGTATATCTTCACTTATATCTGACATTTTGAAACTGCTTCTTTTTGGATTATTTTTGTAGGATGCAAATGAATACATTATTAATGCTTTGATACATGCATTTTAGGTGAAAGGGTTGTCATGATCTGTGAATGTATTTAAGGAGTTCAGAATATTTTAATGTTCAGATGGAGTTTATCTATCTATCTATCTATCTATCTATCTATCTATCTATCTATCTATCTATCTATCTATCCATCCATCCATCTATCTATCTATCTACAAATAAAGGGTTCAATTGTTATTCTAGATAAGCACAGCCTTCCTGTTCATATTATGCCTTCATTTATTCTTAGTTCCTGAACATTTTATATAATAGGAAAAAAGTTACAAAATTCTTTCAAATATAACTGGGTAATAAAAATATCAAGAAGCTCTCTACTAATTGACTTTTTAACCCAAGAAAAATATGTATTAGGCAATATTAATTCTAAAAACCCCTCCTTGGGAAATTGCTTGTAATTTAGAAGCAGAGTGCTTAAGATGGTTATAAATTATTCATATTTTTTGCAGACATGAAAAATGTAACTCATATGACTGATGCATACTACCTTGCCAATGGAAATTAAACAGGATCATCATGAAGCAGCTGACATTTTTCACTGCTGTTGAATAAACCATCAAGGGCTGTTTGGTAGGGCAATGCACATTTCAAAAATGATTTGAAAGAAATGCTTTGGGCCATGTGCAAAAACAGGATCTCTCTGCTACTCATTAAAGCAGGTCATTTTGTTTTGTTTTGTTTTGTTCAGGCTTCTTCAGGAGTTTAAAAAAGAGATGCCGCTGTTTTGAGGAAACATTCATTAAAGGAACATGACACTCTTAAAGCATTAGTATTCCACTGACAACTTAATCAAAAATATTCAGATATGCATAGAACTGTAAGAAATCTGCATTGCAAACTGCAGTCATAAACTGTTCACTTCAAATAATATCTTGGTCAATTTTAACTTTGGACTTACTGTTTATGAATTATGGGGAGGTAGTATCAAACATTTCTATAGGAAGTCAGACTACAAAAGATTGTTGTTTTCCAAAATCTCATTGGTTCTGCCTAAGTACTTGGGTAACTCTAAAATAGCTCCTTAGAACCCTACTAAACATTTGCTATGAGAGGGCAAAGCAAAATATATTAACATTCAGTTAATCAGAATCAGCTAAACTTGCAGTTCAATATATAAATCTGAATTATGGCACGTATGCCACATAAATGGCATTCTCTTATTTATGTTAAGTTGGACATTTAAAAAAAAAAAACTAGAACTATTGTCCTCAGTCCACATATTCTTCAGCACTGTTTATTGATTATATTTGATAATGGATGATGTAATCATGTTTTATATCCAATTTCCTCCATGATGATTGCTTAGAAATATCTTATTTGGATTAGATTTGGATAGTTATAGCTTTGTAATGATATTGGGCCTTGTGTGCATATTTAGTTCCTTGACAGCTATTAATTGAAATCAATATCATTCCCCCACCCCCCTTCATTTTTATTATTCTAACTTTGCTGAAGTCTTGACATTGCGTGGACAATCATTACCATGCAAACAGGCAGAAGCAATCAAGATTAAGGTTCATGGAATCCAGTTAGTAATAAAGGAAAATCTGAGGAAAGATGCAACTAGGAGAAAGCAGCACCAAACTGAGCATGCTCCTATTCAGGCAGAGACAGAAAGGAAGTGGACGTACTGTAGAAGCTGGCCATTACGTAGTTTTGACAGCGATCACCAGTAAATTCATTTGGGCACCTGAGAGTAAAAACAAAAACAAAAAGAAAGAGAAAACAGAGAAAAAGAAAAAGAGGCAATTATATGCTAAGAGGCTCCTTGAGTGACTGCAGCCAGAACTTTGATGAATTCATCTTCAGAAATTGGGCCTGTTTCTTATTGCCAAGAGGCTGAAAAGGTTTTGAGGGGGGGGGGAAATGGCTTCACAATAACCAATTTAAGGAGGAAGGTGGTTAATTTTAGTAAATATAAAAGTATAACACCTGAAATGACAACTTGATATTATTGTCATATAGTCAGTGAACTTGAACACAATGTTTACACTAGCCAGCTCTTTTTTTTTTAAATTAAGGCTAAAGCCTCAGAGATTCCAGAAAAGAATACTTGCAATGACAACCAGCACAATAAAGAACTGCTGCAATTACTAAAACAATAATAGGTGTTTGGTGCTGTCAAATCTGCACAGAATGGTCAAAGGCAAAAGAAAAAGATCCCATTTTAAGCTGAAGAGTGAAAACATCAAACAATAGCGATTTTGATTGCTGTAATTTGGGGAGAAAACAGATTTCATCTTATTTTAAAACATACTTTGTGGACTTTTTGGCAAATTATGGACTTTCATGGGTACAACTTCAGCACATCGTGGTCCAGAGAATCCATCCTGACACCTAAAGGCAAAAATGTGATCCACAATTTAAAAAGAGAAGAACCCGGGGGTAGAAAAAATCCTATTCTGTTTCTATGGCACATGAGATTCCTCTAAAGGACCTCAGAGAAAGAATTTAAGATAAAAATGGATGACAAAAGCATTGCATTTTTATTTGAACAAACTCTGTGTCACCAAAAGACAACCACAAATAACAAAACTAAAACATACAATCAAAGAATGTAATGCTGATGACAGATTATCAGCTGATGCTTCTCTTTCTAGAATGCTGTACCATGAATTCATCGATGCCTTCAGCATTTATTTTGAAGGCAAGATCAATTAAAAATATTATCTTTTTTTTTCTATTGCCATATCCATTAACATTTTAAGAAATATGTAGAAACATGGACTTTTGTTATAGTTGGACTACAAAACTATCAAAGCAGAGCATAACATTTTCAAATATAAAATATATAATGAAATACTAGAATGCAATGTTTATTTATTTATTTGGCTTTATTGATTTATCTTCCTTCCTTCCTTCCTTCCTTCCTTCCTTCCTTCCTTCCTTCCTTCCTTCCTACCACCAATAGCAGGGACAGTATAAAATCAGAGGCAAAAATAAATTTATTCTATTATTAGAATAAATATTATATTATTATTGACCAATAGAAAAGCTGAATCCCAATATTATTTGGAATAAAGGAGACAAACTGGCCAAAAAGGACTTTAAGAAGAAACTCCAAGGCTTCAGCTAAACAAAAAAGATTCCTAGCCATGCCTCAGGAAAAACAGTAATAAAAAGTCCTCTATAAAGATCAAATAGACTTACATTGAAACAAGCAATTCCTCAGAGAACGTAAACTCTTGGAAATTAAGCAACAAGACTTGAATTTAGTTCAAGAGGAAACTGAGAGCCTCTATCATATTGGAGTGCTCTGCTCCCAAAATGTTCTCTCTTTGATTCTATCAAGGACTTTGCATTAGATGCATTCTCTAGATTCTTCAACCTCTACACCCAATTCTTCAGATGAAGTTCCACTACTGCCACGGTGAAAGAAATATCTTATAAGCTTCTCTTTTTCCTTGTTTCATGTGTTTAATTCTTTTGGGTCACTGTTTATTAGACTTTTTGTGTTGTGCATAACATAGATTACCTCAAAGGGAACAGCATAATGTGTCTGTATTTATGTACATTTCAATTGGTTACAGATAAGTCTCAAGACCAGAATCTAAAATGTAATAGATCTAAATCAAGAATTTAAATCAGGGCTTTAAAAGATTTTACTAGTGTCTTTAATGCTTATAAAACAAAGAATGGTCAGCAAAACAATACATTTTTAAAGAACTGTTAATTTAATTCAGTTTCTAGGTAGAGCTAATTCTTGAGTTCAAGAGTCTTTAGTTTGATGTGATTTATACCAGTTGGCAGATTACAATATCGTAGATTCCACAATTGTGGATATTCCACCATTAATTTGGTCTAATTAATTAATTAAGGCAAAATATGTGATATTGGGACAATAATACACATTCAGTCTGAATGGAGAACATTTAAAAAGGGATAATAATAATCTAGGGAAGAGAAATGGGGATAATGCTTTTTCTAAAAATGTTCTAATTGTACTGTCCTTTAATACTGCAGGTAATTTATAATCCTATAGGGAAGCATTTATTATTTCCTCTGTCCATTTTAGACAATCTCTGTCCAGTGGTTTTAATTAGCCAGCATAGTTAAAAGTCCATCATGCACCCAATTTTCCTGAAACAGCAAAGAATATTGTTCATATCCTTGCAGGAAAAAAAGAAGAGAGAAGAAAATCTCATCCATAAAATGCTATGTAAATTAATGGTGGGGATTATTGAATTTTCTTTAGGATACAAGTTCAAAGCCATTTGGCAAGGTTACAGTAGCCCACATTGGATTTGCCACAGAAAATGTGCTTTTTTATTGCTATCACTGCTATAGCTATTGCTACAGAGTAAAAAAAAGACAGAAAAAAGAATTGAATTAGGTTTCATTGCTTTTGTTTAGCATTATTTTAAATCCAAGGGATGAAAAGAAATGTCATGCTGAAAGAGCGAAAAGGGGAAAAACTTGCTTGAAAGTTATACCATACAAAAACACATTGTCCCTGGTTTATTAAAAAAAATCTCTCATACATAATTGTGCTGGATTTATTTAAAAAGTCCTCTTGTTCCTGATTGCTGCTAAATCTTCTTGCTGCCTGAATCTAATCCAAATTCAATTAAAGTTTTTTTAAGCATTTTGCTTTTCTTAAACTTTCCCAATCTCTATTAAAAAATCTAAAATAATAATGGATTATTCCTTTTTCCTCCTTCTTGCATAGAGAAAAATGCAACTATTTGAAAATTCAATTAAGTAATACAGATGCATGAGTCACAGGTTACTGTTTTTATGAATGGAGTTAAAAGTATACAACATTTTTTTTCATGCTTTTAACATCAAAGGATCATTTTCTCTCAAATATGTTTTTTATGTTTTTTAAAGGATCATTTTCTCTCAAATATGTTTTTTAAGTCTTGTATAGTAGTCACAGTCTGCTTGAAGTATACCCTGAGCAAAATAGTACAGTATTTAAGGCACTTTGAAAGTATTTCACTGAAGTACAGCAAATGTTATTGGACTGTACGTGCCAAACATATTTTTTTTCAGAAGGGCTTCATCAAATCAGAGTTGCTAAGGTTTTTAAAACTCTATTTTATCACTGATTTAGCTTGTGAAAGTTTTAGAAAAGCTTTATTAGTATATAAACCAGAATGGCCTATAAAAAATGTGCCGTTTCAGGAATACCAGTACCAAAAGTTTCTTTTAGCACCACTATTCATGGATCCCGGTAATTGGTGGGCATGAATTAATTTTTCAAAAACACAAAACAAACCGTATTCTCTCTTCCTAACCCAACCAGAACTCCATTTTCAAACTCTGATTATTTCTGAAAATAGCAAAATGTGGTTTGGTTAAAGTTATAAAAGCAAGAGTGACTATCACAAACAACACTGTAGCAGTGTTGATTACACATTGAGTACGTGTTTAAAATTAAGACCTCCCAACACTGCATTCATTATTCTCTATGCTTGAAGACTAAGGGTGACATTACCAAAACAATGACACGATTATGGCTGTGTGATATGAATTAGAATTAGAGTTTTCAGTTGTTAGGAATTTTTCTCCAATGATATTTTTACCTTGGGCTTAGTATTAGATATATTACTCTGGTGGCCATAAAGACGTTTGAATCCCAAGTAGGCAGCCAAACAGAGAATGTTTGATAATAGAAAAATAGTCTGAAATCTTATGGTTTGCATTTCAGTTTAAGGAAATATTGCTTTGCTTTTCAAAAAGCAAATCATATATAATAAATATGAATGTATGTTTAAAGCAAAAACAGAAATATCTAAATGCTTCCTCTCTAGGACAAATTGTATCAAAACACTGTACAGGTAGTCTTCAATTTATGACCACAATTGAGCCCAAATTTTATGTTGCTGAGAAATTTGCTAAGTGAGTCTTCTCTCCACATTTGTTAAATCGGGTTTCTCCATTGATTTTGCTTGTCAGAAGTTTGCAAAAGATGATCACATGACTTGGGACACTGCAACCATCATATATTTGAGCCAGTTGTCAAGCATCTGAATATAAACCAGGTGACTATGGGAATGTGACAATGATCATAAGTGTGAAAATTGTCATGGATTACTTTTTTCAGGGCTGTTGTAACTTCGAACCATCACTAAATGAACTGCTGTAAGTCGAGGACTACCTGCATTTCTAAGTCTGATATGAATATACCACTGATTATTTGGATTTAGTATGTAATGCTGTACTTTATGTGGCAAAGCTGGACTGGAGTTACTCTTCAGTGTGGTCTTTATAACACTTCACTGGTCAAATTTGTTTTCCAGTCTGAACATTTTAACTAGGGTTGGGATGACATTTTACCTGAATGAAATTGATCTTTCTGCTATATCCATTCTTGCATATACTTATATCAGGACTTGAACGTTATTATGAGCAATACAGTATAAGTGGTATGAAATGGAAAGCACTTGATAATTTCCAGTTGTGCTCAAATACATTCTTTGGCTATTTGAAAACAAAGGAATGTAAGAATATCCATTAAGCAGTAATTGTATTCTTACTTTGGTATGAGGCTTATAATATGAATGTTAAACAGATGCATTTGGATATTTTAAAAATACAGCACAAGTTACAGAGGAAAAGGGATATGGCACTATAGTACTAAGGTTAGTTAAACTGTGGGATCTGTAGGAAACTTCTAGCTTCTAAACAAAGAAATAGAATATTTTAGCACTTTCCCCTCTCAGTTGCATTTCATAAAGCAATCATAAAAATAAGCCATCTTTATGTGATGCAGCCAAAATATAAGACATTTCAGAATTCAATCCAATTAATTGTCTAATTGTTCACAGACTATGTGCTTATGTTGCAATGTTTCTGGAACAACTTTCAGTTGAAAAATATTGGAAAGTCAGTTATGGCAGCCCTATCACAATGATAAGCTATCACAGGTCATTGATCAAGCAAATATTATGGAATGATTTCTGAATGTCTTGTTTTAATGGAAGAGAGAAAGCATATGTATGTGTATATTTCATATTTGTATTTTGTAAATGGTCTTTTAATTTAAAACATAATTTTTTCTTTCCAAACAAGTGCATAAATAACAATATTAAAGTTTTTGAATGCTTTTATCATATGAACAATATCATCTATCAAACCAAAGATTGATTTTCTGGAGTCTTTTAAACTGATTCACTCCAGCTATGTTGACTTATGGATCTGAAAATTTTTATGAAATGCAGTCATTGGCCATGTCAACAGAGTATGATTGTCCAATACATCTGGAACAAAATTAGGCACCAAACTAGTGGTCCTTTTAATATATATATATTTTTTTAAAAAAGTGATGTTTTTGTGTCCAACAGATTGTTATTCCTTTTTTGTCTAAAGAATTTTATATATGGATTTAATCTAATTTAAATCATATACACAATAGTATCTGCATGTTTTGGAAACATGGGAAATAACTTGGGATGGTGTTGAACTCTTATTTTGAAGGATAAAAAAATGCTGTCATCAGTTCATAACATATATTCTTTAGGTTATACAGTGTTACCATATGAAACATGCATTAAAGCAATAAATTCTGTAGCATCACTGGAAAGTTTCTCGTACTTGCATAAATATCTTGGGTTTGGAAGATCTTTGACCATGAAGCATTCACCTCCATTTACACAGTAGCCTTTCTTATTCACATCACATCTTGTGAGATGACTTGTCCCAGTAGTAGATGTAGAAGTGGCTAGAAGAAACAATGGAAATAAAAAGGGACAAATCTCAGTATGCATGTACTCAAAAGTAAAAGAGTTAACATTATTAGTGTTAGCATTTTTATGACATGTAACAAATATTCAATACCTTAGTTGAAAAGAGAAAAACAAAAATCACTTTGTCCAAAGTATCCTGGGGGTTACCATACAATGTCTGAGTCAATACGCATTTTCCTGCTCGTGAAATGGGACAATTCACCGCAGACAACTTTCCATAGCGAACTTGCCATGGCCATTGTGCCATGGTCAACTCAAAGTGGGACAACTTGCCATGGCCAACTCACTGTGGTACAGCTTACCACAGGATAATTCAACAATTCAATTTAATTATTTGAAATAATTAAGACATTATTTTAAATATTTGTCATTCACATTTCATTCTCTCCCTCCTTTGGCATCCTTTAATGATTCTATTCCACCATTCTTCGATATTAGTGTAACTCTTATCCTGTGGTGAGTCATCCCACAGCAAGTTGGCCCTGGCAAGTTGGCCATGGTGAGTTGGCCATAGTGAATTGTCCTAGACCCTCTTGGTCATACTACAGTTTTGTAGAATTGATCTTTGTGACACTGTAAGATGGATAAAGGAGTGAAGAAAGGCAAGTCTCCTGCTCCTGGCATGATATTTTATTACACTTTATATAGCTCCTTATAAAAAATATTTGCTGAACAGAGTACAGAAACATGCAAAAAGTAATACAAGTAGCATACAATTCTACATATTCACAATAAAACAAAACTTTCTAATATTCACACACACATATCAACCATATTATTTCCTTTTGAAATAAGTAACATTTTGCAAAGTTCATAAAGAGAGCAAGAAATACTAAGCAAAAGAAATGGAAGGATGGTATGGGGGGGGGGGAGAATATAGCTACAATGTATCTTGTTTTCCAAGTCCTCTTAGTACTTCACCATAATTTTCTTTGTTTGCAAACTATCCCTGTTTCTATCTATATCCATATCCCCCTTTGTATATTGCCATTTGTTGTTTAATCTTCTGGCCTCTTTCTTTTTTGAGGATCTCATCACTTTCATCCAATCAAAACTTTTTCAAATCTTCCACTTCCTCTCAAACTATTCATTCTTCATATATTTGTTTCGCAATTCTATTATCATTTCTGCTCTTTGTAGAGCACACCAGTTTTTTTTTTTTCAAACATGTTATTCTGAATTAATCTATTTTTGCTATTAACTGTAACAAGTTTACATGTTACCACCCAGCTAAAGGTAAAGATTTCCCTTGCTTAGGCGTGCTAGTCATTTCCATCTCTAGGGGGCGGTGCTCATCTCCATTACAAAGCTGAAGAGCTAGCACTATCCAAAGACATCTCTGTGGTCCTGTGGCTGGCATGACTAAATACCGAAGGCACACGGAACCAGTACAAAAAAAAAATTGAATCCCACCACTGGAGAAGGGTGGTATGTTGGACGTGTTAAAGCATCAGCTATTAGCATCTTATGTTCTTCAACCTTTTGGCTTTAACACCAGCATTTAGCTTTACAGCAGGGGTCTATTCTTTGATTGATAATTATAAGCATTCGTTTGTTATCATCTGAAATGCAGCCATACACATGAAATACAGAGAACTCTCACCCTTAACCAAGCAAATCAAAGTCAAATTGAATAACAATGCATCCGTCTGCCTTAAATCCTATTTGCTCATAACTACTTTTCCACATCTAGTTCTTTCTTGCCTTAATCTGCTAACATTTAATCAATTCAGTCAATTAATTTAATGACTTTTTGTAGATGCTTCAATCCAAAAGAAAAATAACAGTTGGTAGAGCTGTCAAAACCAATCATTATTCTTTGCTTTCCTTGCAATTTAGCCCATGCTAATAATTTCAGGATTTAATCAGCTCTGCAATTTCCAGGGTGAAGGTAGCTTTTTCTCTTTTCCTCTCTGAGCTTCAAACCCTCCGGAGATACAGACTCCAGGGTAGGACACCTAAATAACTCCACATCTTAGTTCCATCATATTCTGGGTTAATAACTAATTGCAGAAATGACTTAAACCAATAATTAGACATAGCCATAATTTATAAACTGGTTTATCAGGGTTTTCTGATAGAAATATTTACTGCATATTCAATTCTAGAATCATATAAGAATTTTATCTATTAATGCTTCTTCTTTTCCCCTCTATCATGTTTTCTTCTTAAATCAGACTATTACTCTCGATGAGACACCCTGCAGTTCTGAAGCAAATGCATTAATTTGAAAAGAAATGCAATACTGTCTGCTTGAGATCCTGTAGACAAAGTTTATTACTGCCACAAAGGCTAATGGAATGCTTTAAATTGAATTACAAGGATGACTGTAGAAGAATTAAGCTTAAAGCTATCTATAACTGAGGTAGCCATCTTATTTTGCACTTTTTCTCTGAGCAAATGTGAGATCAAAAGTAATCCACCTGGAATGCAAAAAACAGATTTTTGGGGGGTTGAAATAAATTGAGGGCCAGTCTGAACCATGGACAAAAAGGCTTAACATTTGTTCTTTTGAGGAATCTCTAAAGAATAATTTAAAAAAATGGGGAAATATTATTTATGTTTGTTGCTATGATGCAGTAGCTTCTTCCAACTTGGATGTTTTCAGAAATGTGAACGTCAACTTCTAAAATTTCTTGGCTCATTTTGTTATTAGTGAGAATTCTGGGAAATGAGATTCAACACATTGAAGAGCAACCAGATATGGGAAGGTATCTTGTTTATTAATGAAAGTTCTCTAGATAGACCACAGAGGAAAAAATACTAATGGAATAGAAACTGTGATAATGAAAAACAACAACAAAGACAATGAAGTTGCAGAAATGCTTTGATGAAAAAAGATAGAGAAAAAACATTCCTGGATGAATAAAGCAGTCTTCATGTGGTATTGAAAATGCCACAAGAAGGTACCACATCAAGGGGAAACTTGTGTGTGTGTATGTATGTATATATGTACACACACACACAAACACTGCTAGGATGCTACTATGAAGGTTCTATCTTGAGTGGCCATCCTTATAACTTTAGTTGATAAGAATGCACAGAAATTTAACTTGGAATACAATTGCACAGATGTGTAGAATACATGAAAGAACATGACTTTTCTGAGTTACAATTGTTTAAAAGAGATGGTCTGTAACTTAGTCCAGACATTAGTGAATTTTCTTATTAAAAAAATAAACCTGTTCTATCTGTTTTAAATAAGGTAGTAGCCTACTTACTTCTTAAGAATCCAACTATTTCTGGGTTCAACAGTTTTGGATAATTTTTATTAAATCTTCAATTTCAAATCTCCACCTTTTGGGAAAAGTTGTGGAGAAGGTGGTTGGACTACAGCAAACTGAATTAAACATGAATTCTATATCCCATCACAATCTCCAATAAAACCATGGAATTAAATCCATATGTCAATAAATTTAAATATCTCCATGTTACCTGCTTGGCAAAAAATTAGATTTTAATATTCCCCAGATTGTCATCAGCTTTTTCCAGTTTACCTTGAACTGCAGTTAACATATTTTAAAACTCTATTAAATACCTTAAAAATAAGACCTTGTCTGATTCCAAAGCTTAGGAGCCAAATCCTGGACAGGTTTTAGCTATGAAAGGGCTGAGATGATAGCATAAAATTTAAAGTACCTTTGAGACTGTGTAAGTTTCAGAAGCCAGAAATATATAGGAAATAAGAGGGAAGAAAGAAAGTGAGAGCTCTGAAGACTAGAACTACAAAGGCTCTTGTTCTTCCAAGGAGCCAAGAAAAGCCTCTTGTTTGCTCTGGTGTTCTGTTTACAGATAATCCTCACCTTACAACCACAATTTGAGCCCCAAATTTATGTTGCTAAGTGAAACACTTGTCCAGTGAATTTTGCCTCATTTTACAATGAGACTTGCTACAGTTGTTAAGTGAATCACTGCAGTTGTTAAGTTAGCCATGTGATTGTTAAGTGAATCTGGCTTTCCCATTGACTTTGCTGCTTTGGTTGCCAGAAAATGTGATCACATGACCCTGGGACACTGCAACCATTATAAATATGAACCAATTGTCAAGCATCTGAATGTAAATCATGGGGATGCTTCTCAACGGTTATAAGTGTGAAAATGGGCGTTGGTTCTTACCTGATACACCATTTCTCTTTGAGCTGAGAGGATCATCCAGAGAGTGGGTGGTGCTTCAGTCTCTGCAGTTGTAGGCTGAGCTTAATTTTGAGGAATGCTCCTCCCACCGACACGTGGCTCCAGCATAGTGTTCCCCAGTTTTGTGTAGACGAGAGGAAACAAAAGCCGTGCTCTCATCCTAACAAGCTAACAGTTTCATTGGCCATCACAAGTCCCCACCAGACAGTGAAAGATAAGGGAGGGGCTGGATGATCCTCTCAGCTCAAAGAGAAATGGCGTATCAGGTAAGAACCAAACGCCCATTCTTCTTAGAGCTGATTGGATCATCCAGAGAGTGGGACATACCAAAGCTGGGCCTGTCCTACGGGAGGGTCGCCGTCTGGTCTGTAGTACCCTCGGGTTCCCTGAGAACCCTCTGAAGAACCCTTCTACCGAAAGAAGCCTCAGCTGAGGCATACCTGTCAATCTTGTAATGCCTAATGAAGGGAGAAGGGGAGGCCCAGCAAATGTCAATTATTGGAGCCTGGGTAGCCCAGGCAGCTGAAGTTGCCGCACTCCTAGTGGAGTGAGCTGTGATACCCCTGGGCACCTGGAGGGCCTGAGCCTGATATGCTTTGGCAATGGCCGCCCTTATCCAACGGCCTATGGTGGTTGGAGGAACTTTGAGCCCCTGTGACTTTGGTTGGAAGGATATAAACAGGGCCTCGGACTTACGGAAGGTCTCAGTGCGTCTAATGTAAATCCGCAAGGCATGCCTGACGTCCAGAGTGTGCCATAGTCTCTCCCTTTCATGAGTTGGCCTGGGGAAAAAATTGGGGAGGATAAGTTCCTGAGCCCTGTGGAAAACCGAATTAATCTTGGGCAAGAAGGAAGGGTCAAGCCGGAGGACCACCCTGTCAGGGTGGAATATGCAGAGATCCTTCCTAACGGACAGTACAGCGATCTCTGATATCCTACGGGCTGATGTGATCGCTACTAAGAAAACTACTTTGTAGGAGAGGAACTGAAGAGAAACCTCTCTTAAAAGTTCAAAGGGTGGCTTTGTGAGGGAAGTAAGGACCTTATTGAGGTCCCAGGTTGGATACCGGTGAAGGGACGGCGTACGTAAATTTATGGCTCCTTTCAGAAAAGCTCGAATACGGGGATGGTGACAGAGGGAATTAACTTTCTTACAGGAGATGACTGTGGATAAGGCTGCTACCTGATGTCTTAGTGTATTGAGGGACAGCCCCTTGCTGAGACCCTCCTGGAGAAAGTCAAGTACTTGGGCAATGGAGGGGGCAGTTGGGTCAATAAGAAGTTTGACACACCATTTACGGAAAATGGTCCAAGTAGCGTTGTAGATCCTTGTGGTTGAGGGTCGCCTGGCTGCTAAAATGGTATCAATGACCTTGTTCACTGCCTAGTCTCGCATGAGGCTGAGCAAAACTGGGGCCACGTGATGGTGGGAGGAGTGTTCCTCAAAATTAAGCTCAGCCTACAACTGCAGAGACTGAAGCACCACCTACTCTCTGGATGATCCGATCAGCTCTAAGGAGAAATGGTCATAAGTCACTTTTTTCAGCGCTGTTGTAACTCTGAATGGTCACTAAATGAACTATTGTAAGTTAAGAACTATCTGTACAGTGATATCTTTATTAATTTTAGTTGACCAATTAAGGCCCTACCTATCTGGAGGAGAGAGGATGATCTAATAAACAGCCCAGGTCTTATGTACAAAGTGGCTTTGAGATGCTGTGCACTTTAAAAATGCAAAGGGACATTTCTTTATTAATTCTTTGGCAAGACTTTATTCTTTTGCAAGAAAGCAATTGATGGCAAGTCTTCTACATCTGTACAATACTACTCTGAATATCCTAGACTGAAATTAGAATTCAATTGATTATGATATCGGTTTTTTAGAGTCAAATGTTTTGCAATAATTACTTATTTGAACTTGTACCAGCTTTATGGCAGTTCCAAATTATGACGCCTTCTACTATTAGTAAAAAAAAGGACTTTGCTTGGGAAAAGACCACAGAAATTCATACCAGGTATTATCCATCTTTCCAAAATTAATGTTTCTTTTATCAAAATGTATACTATTAATGCATCATTGTGATGCATGAAACAGTATACTAATCTGAGGTAATATTTACTCCGCTACATATATAAAAGTGGTATCAATAAACAGTATATCAGCAAAGAATAATAAAAAATAAGGACCATAGTTTCATTTGAGATAGATACCAAGTAAGCACAATTACGTTTGGTTTTCATTTCACATAATAATTCAATCCATTTGTTCAAAGGCACAACTCAAGTATATTTTCCTGGAAAATAAAACTTTTAGGGAAACAAAACTTCATGATAAATCAAATTTAGATTCTTGTTCTTAGTAGTAGCAAAAATAAATAAAATAAAACAAAATGCAAGGTTTCAAATTTTTCTTTCTATCCTTCCTCTTCTCCAATTTGTGTACACATTATCTAATAAAATATTTACTGTCCTAAATTATTGCTTTTTAAACATTGTTGTGATTGAAAGGATTGATCCTGCTGTGAGTTTTGACTCTGATGACTCTGAAGATGAAAGGGTGGAGACTGCTGTGAATGTGGAGTCTGAATTATCAGAGGACACAGATGTGAGCCAGGAGGATGAGAGATTATCGGACAGACAATCCTCGCCACAGCCTTTGAATTCACTCATGCCAGCAACTGATCCACAAAATGAGTCAGAGGCTTCTAATGGGGAAACTGACAGATCGTGGATTGATGCTAGAATCAGGAGAAGAATGAAACGCCAAGTTGAAGGGAGGCGTCAAGCCAGACATTGATTAGAGAGACTGACGCCCATCCAGGTGATTTAAGGAGGATTGCTGATTCTCAAACTTTGCTTGGAAGCAAAGTGTTTGATGTGTCGAAAGGATATGTGTGGAGCGGCCTTTGTAATTTATGGACATTCTGAATTACCAGACAGATTCTGGGAAGTCTGCCAAGGACTGGAATATAGTACTATTAACTCTTTTTTAGTCTGGCTTTGTTTTTTTTGAATATTTTGAACTGTGGAACTCTGAATTCTCACTTGTGAATATAGGTGAGACATAACAATTTACTGTCCTAAATTATTGCTTTTTAAACAATTTAAACACACAAAGTAAAACTGAAACTCTGTTTTAATTATATATTGCTCTAAAACCAGACTTTTTCAGCTAATTTAGATATGATTGACCTCTTTTCTCCAAGAGACGAGGAAACATTCACTATATATTTAATTTCTTGTTTTTCAAAGGCCTAGTATGGATTTAGTAATCTTGTCTGAAAATCTTTTATATTGATTTATAAAGTTATGCTTTTCCTTTTTTAAAAATAACACTCTCAAAATAGTATAGGCTTCATACTATTACTTTCAAGGCCATCTTCCAGGAGAGACCTATGCCCAAGAATGAAACCAGTCAAGTAGTACCCTTCTATTGGTCAGTAACAGATATAATAAGATAGCCTCTTATTTGAAGTCTTTGAGACTGGTTGCTTCTAAGGAGCTGGCGTCGCAATGATACGGCATGCGATCTTGGAGGTCTAAGTTCACTGCTGATATCTTTGCTCCTGGACGTTCCAATCGGATCTAAACCGTCCCAAAGAAATGGTGAAAGTAAAGAGCGCATCCTGTCAATCCCAGGGATATCACAAAGTCCCTGGTAGATCCAGGAGAAGCTCTTTTTGCCAGCGGCAAAGAGGCAGCCATTAAAGCTGCTGAAGTTGGGACAGCTCCGAAACGAAAGAGAACGGAAAGAGAGAGTGTGCCGGTTTGGTGAGAACTTTTTCTTTATTCTAAGATTTGAAAGGACACCCTAAGGAAAAGAATCTGTAAAAGTTTTGACAGAAGTGACTAAGCGGCGATTTTAAACAGGAATGTCAAAGTAATATTTTTTTCCCCCCTCATTGCTGGATTTTTTACACATGATCTTATGACTGGTTTTTTCTCTTCTTTTTCTCCTTTTTGATTTTATAATATTTTAGGCTAGAGACTCCCTTTTAGTTATTTTTTTAAAAAATCTTTTTCTTTTTTTAATTAATTAATTCTTATTATATTTTGCTTGGAAAAGGAGGGGGAAAGTGAAAGCAAAAGAAACTTTGTAACACTGTCAACTAGAGGCTTGGAAATATTCTATTTCTCTTTTGACCAGACAAAGCTGAGAAAGAACTGAGACTTCTTTTCAAGGACATTGCTATTTGATAAGATAAAGGGAAGAGCATGGAAGAGCATTATTACAGGTGCTCTTCTGGGTTTCTATCAACAGCTGGAGTCTGGTGTTGAAGCTTATAGGAAAAGAAAAGGTGATAAGTCTCCGGAGAAGAGAGTTATAACAAGAGCCTTGGATAATTAAACAGAGTGCAGTGTGCTCTTTTTATTTTTTTCTAAGCTGCACTACCCCTCCTCATCAAACTGACTTTTTGTAATAGCTATTTGGATTTCTGGCCCTTTGGAACTTGTCTTTGGAAGTTAAATTTCTACACTTGCTCTTTATTTTAAAGGAAAAGCTTTAGTATTAATGATTTTCTTCCTTTCCTTTTTAAGGGAGTAGCTTTTTTTTTCTTTTTTTCCCTCCCCCTCTCTGGTATTTTTGTTTTTCCATCTATCTTCCATATTGGCTTTTTTTCTGTTTATTTTTCTGGCCTGCTTTTTTTCTCTTATGCATCCTTTTATATTTGAGACTTGTTAATTGGATTAAGGTGTTGAAGAACCTGAAGAATTTTCCCTTTCTCTTTTTTAGCTTTTTATTTTTAACTTTTCCGCCTTTTTTAGGATTTTACAACTTTTTCTTTTTTGTGTGTGTTTATGATCTTTTCTTTCATTTTTGAATTTTTACTGTTATCTAACCAATTGATTGGATTAAGTTATACAAGAATCTGAAGAATTTTTTTTCTTTTTTTATTATTATTACTATTTGGCTTCTTTTTTCTTACTATTTTTATTTGGAATTGCAATTGGTTATTTCACAATTGGATTAATGTCTAGAAGAACCTGAAGATTTTGAATTGCTCGAAATGAGTAGGAAATTAACAGCCCCTGGTTCCTCAATTTCTACTTCTTCCTCTCCACCAGATGTGGAGGACAACATTCAATACAGACAATGTTACGGCAAGAAAAAGAACAAGAAAAGTGACCCTGCAGATGATTATGCAAGGAATTCAAAATATTCAAACAAGAACAGAGAATATTGAAAAGAGAGCAGAGAATATCGAACAAAGAACAGGGAAAACCGATGAAAAGGTGGAGAACATCCAACAAATGATGATGAAGTATGATGAGAGATTCCAAAAAATTGAAGAAAAAGATAAACAAAGAGACAAGAAGATTGGAGATATTGATAACAGATTAACTGTGGTTGAACAAGATAAAAGTGGTATGCTGAGATGGGAGATGGACAGATCAGAATTTTATCTTAGATTCCAAAACATAGAGGAAGAAAAGGGACAAAACCTAGCTGAGATAACGATAGAAATATTGGCTGAAGCTTTGGAAATAACTGAGGAGAAGATGATGGATGGAATAGATGAGGTCTATCGAGTCTTCACAAGATATGCAATGAGAAATAGCTGACCAAGAGACTGGCTGTTTTGAATCTGACTGAAGTATATCTGCTTTATATTTTAACAGTGTTTCTGCTGAGACCTGGTGTAACTTCAAGCAGCTAGAGTGTCAAGCACACAAGTGACAAGTCTAATGACACTGATGAAGGGAAAATAAAGTATCAGCTTCAGTCCTGTAGGTCGTGAACAAGACTCTTTTGCTGAATTATAAATAGACAAGGACGTCTTCTTTAGTTAAAAAAAAGAATGACAGAGAGCTCACTCTCACAGGATTTTGTGAATAAATACAGCTGTCAGCAGAGACATAATTGTAATGCACTCCACTGAAGTGAATTAGTGATTCACAATGATACAAAATGCTGGAAATCAATTAGATACTATTTAAATTACGATACCTTATATATAAGATTTATATTTCCAGCTATTTTTAGACAACGTTAATTTAAATGATTCATTTTCTTTAATAGAGTAGATTTTTACAATACTTTGGCAAAATCCATATAGAAATAGTTTCCTGAAATGCACTTATGCATTGATTTCAGTTCTTACTGTCTACAATTTCCAAAAAGAAAAAGAAATAGGGCAACTTGTTTAGTTGCTAGAATTTATTCTCTCACTTCAACCACATAGTAACTCTGTGACAACTGTTTCTGCAGAATGTGGGGATTTTTAGTGCTGTCAGTAGTACACACAAAATTATGCTAATGATTGATTCACTGGGGCTATGGATCTCATTGCACTGTAATAAAAGAATTCTGAATGTATCTATGATTACAGGTATTCTTTGGCTTATGCCACAAGTGAGCCCAAAATTTCTGTTGCTAAGGGAGGCATTTGTTAAGTGAGTTTTGCCCCATTTTATGACTTTGCTTGATACAGTTGTTAAGTGAATCATTGCAGTTGTTAAGTTAATAACACAATTGTTAAGTGAATCTGGCTTCCCCATTGACTTTGCTTGTTGAAAAAGGTAATCACATGACCTTGGGACACTGCAACCATCATAAATTATGAGTCAGTTGCCAAGTATCTGAATTTTGACTTGACCATGAAAATGCTACAATCATTATAAGTGTGAAAAATGACCGTAAGTCACTTTTTTCATTGAATGGTTACTAAGTGAACAGTTGTAAGTTGAGAACTACTTATAACACCCAAAGATAGAGACTTCATAAAAAAGTGAATACTTTTCAGTGTGCTTTATTGTACAACATGACTCAAAAAGTCTGGACTAATCTCCTTTACAATCCAAGCTGAAATATAAATTTTAAAAAATGTTCCAGTTCAGTACGTTTTCTCTCTGACAAAATAGCCCACTTGACAGAAGCACTATTGGAACTTGGCTCTGTGTAACATCTAACCTTGCACTAGAAGCCAGAGAGAACAATATTATGATAAAGAAGCAACTAAGTCAGAAAAACTTGACTGTTAAGGACTGGAGGAAGAGAGGAATTGGTCCTGAGGTTGTTTTTAAAAGAAGCTATGGTAATATTTGATATCAAGTCTAAAATTTAGTCTTTGCGAGAGCATGGAGGCATAGAAAGCCCTCCCCAAAATTGCAAGTATCACTACATTTATATATACTTTAAAAATAATGATTATTCACCTTGTGGCTAGTAAAATAGAAGTTAGTCATGCTAAATTGCATGGCACATCATGATCATAATTTGCAAAAAAGGCTTACTTATCATAAGCTACACATTTTAAAAGCCCTCAATGCAGCTGCAACAGTTAGTACTGTTAAGCCTGGGCCCATAACCAGTGTTAAGCCTGTGTTCCCCAACCAGGGTTAAGGAGACAAGCTAAACAGAATGTGCAGCGTTAGTCAGATAGGCACACAGATAAATGAGTGAGATAAGCTTGTATGTTTGTTAACATACAGTAAAAATAACAGATACGCTTGTGCTATCAAAATATAGTTTATTCTATTTAGAGTTTATAGCATAGTCAAAATAACAGTCCATTAGTCATGTATCATTTTAGTCAGTCCATTCAAGGATATTCAGTTAGCAAAGTCCGTGTAGAATATCCAATGTCAGTTCACTTACAATAAATCAGTCCTTTAACTCTCTCCCATTCCAGTAGGGAAAAACGCAGTATTCATCCAGTAATTAGGGATCATCAAGTCAGAGAGAGCAAGCTGACGTTCCTTGCTTCTTTTATGTTGCTTTCACAACCACTCCCTTAATTACATTCCTACAGTTAAAGTTGCAGACACTTTAACTAACAAACCATGATAACATATTTATTATTTTATCTAAACCAGTTAGGGTAAACAATGTTATCCCTAACATTCTCCCCTTTTAGGTTAAATAATAATAATATAACTATTTACACTTTTAAATTATATTTGTTACAACTCTCTTTAAACTTGACTACTCCTTGAGCTTTTGTAAATTGGTCTACAATGTTTTTTTCTGTCATGCAGTATTCCAATTTAATTAGCCCATTCTTTACAAATTCTCTAACATTTAAGTATCTTAAATCAGTATGCTTTGATCTAGTTTTTACAGCAATATTAGTAGCTAACTTTATGGCTGCCTGGTTGTCCTCGTACACAATAATGGAATCTTTAACAGTTATACCCATGTCTAATAATAACTGTTTGTACAAAATTAAGTCAGTGCATAGTAATGACAGACATGAAAATTCCGCTTCCATCGTGGACAAGCTAATATGCTGTTGTCTGATTGACCTCCATCCTATTTGTGTCTTACCAAATAATATAGCCATCCCAGATGTTGATTTTCTAGTGTTTATGTCAGTTGCAAAACTTATATCTGCATAGGCAGAAAGACTCAAATCACCCTTTGGTTCTATATACAATGCATGGTTCATTGTTCCTTTAAGATATCTTAAAATTCTCTTTAATGATTGCCAATGACATTGATGTGGATCCAAATTAAAACGTACCAGCTGGTTAACACTATAAGCTATATCTGGCCTTGACAAATTGCTTATATATGATAAGCTGCCAATCAAAGATTGATATATGGACTTATCAAATTTGGGACTTTGATCATCAGTTTGGCAAACTTCCTGATTCATTGGAGTCTTTGCTGGTTTACAAAGTTCCATTTTATACGTTTTAATTAATTGGCAAATTTTATCTTCTTGAGATATCTTAAATCCATTTTTTGTTTTGTTAATTGTCAATCCTAGATACCTTTTAATTTCACCTAAATGCTTTAATTTTATCTTTTTGGCTAATAATGATATAATCTCATTAGCTTCATTATTAGTCTTAGTTATCAAAGCAATATCATCTGTAAATAATAACAATAATGACACCGTTCCATTATTTTCTCTTTTAAACACACATGGATCTGCTAAACCAGATTTAAAACCTATATTGTTTAATTCTTTTACAATATATTGATTCCACTCAAAGCCAGATTGTTTCAACCCGTAAAGACTCTTTTTGAGTTTCCAACAATCATTACTATTTACTTTATGGTCTTTTATAATAATTGGCTTTTTCAAATATATAGTGTGCTGCAATGGTGCATGCAAATAAGCAGTTTCTACATCTAAATGGTTAATGACATAGTTTTTCTTAGCTGCCCATACTAAAGCTGCTCTCAAAGATGTTGCTTTAAGACTTGGTGCGAAAACTTCATCGTAATCAGATGCAGTTTGATTAAATCCTTGAGCTACCAACCTAGCTTTATGGGTAACAGTCCCATCATTTCCTGTTTTTACTTTAAATATCCATTTGCACCCAATGGATTTTTCTCCTGGAGGTAATTTGGCATCTTCATATACTTTCATTACCTTTAATGAATTTAGTTCTTTTTCCATTGCCTTTTTCCAATTCTCCTGATCCTTAGCAGGATGCATCTTAAGTTCATCTACACTAGTTGGAACTTTAGTTACTTGGCAAACCTGTCAGGTGGTCTAGTTATACGTGTAGTATGTCTAGGTATTACAGGACTTACAGGTGGACTTTCATTTATTAACTCTTCTTGATTATCTAACTCTTCCTGATCAACAGTTTCCTCTTGTTCTGGTCCTATTTGCTCTTCTTGGACTTCTTCTTTAATTGGACTCTTCTTATAACTAGTCTGATCTTTTTGCCTTTTGTAGGGTTCAATAATTACTTCATTATTTCAATCTTGCTCTAATCTATTCCATCCTACATGTTCTAGGAATTTTGCACTAGCACTGGTGTAAACTCTAGATGTACCTGGTTCCCAGAATCTATAAGATCTGTGATTAGATTCATATCCTACAAAAAATAATCTTTTAGCTCTATGCTGTCCTTTGTGTCTGAGTTGTGTAGGGATATGCACCCATGCTGGTGCTCCAAATGTGTGCATGTAACTTAAATCAGGTTTTGTACCATGCCACAGTGTGAATGGTAATTCACCTGTTGTTGAATTAACAACATTATTCAATATATGATTACCACACATTATTGCTTCTCCCCACAAATTGTCAGGTAATCCTTAATCAGACAACATAGTACGTGCCATTGATTGTAGTGTTTGGCCTCGTCTCTCTATAAAGGCATTATGTTGTGGCCTATATGGTGCAGACTTTTTATGTTGAATACCTAACATTCTAAGTCTATTCTGGAATTTATTATTTGTAAATTCCGCACCATTATCTGTTAATAGAGTAACTAATTTCTTTTTAGTTTTTCTTTCAGCAAATTTTATCCAATTTAAGATATTTAGATACGTTTCAGTTTTGCTCTTCATTAAATAGCAAAACCCATATCTAGAATAGTGGTCCATTATACTTAATATGTATTGAGCTCCTCCTGCATTTGGTTTTTTCGGACCTATTAAATCAGCAAATACTACTTCTAAAGGCTCTTTGGTAGTAAATCCATCAACTCTATTAGCCGGTGTGACCTTGCTTTGATTGCAAGCATAACATTGCAAACACTTATTACAAGGTTTCAAACTTATTCCTTTAGATAATTGAACAGTTCTCATAAGCATTTTAAAATTTAAATCCCCTAGCCGTCGGTGTAACAAGTGAATACATTCATCATGAGGTTTCTTATTATCATAAACCATGTTAGCCACCTCTAAACCATTATCATTTAACACATACAATTCACTTCTTAAATATGTAGTAATTTTCTTATCTTCTTTTTCAATTATGCAGTTATCTCCCTTAAAGGTAACTACATATCCTAGTTTAACTAAAATTCTAACTGAAATTAAATTAAACTTAAGTTGTAGTACATATAACATTTTTACATTCTCTTTTATAAAAGAACAATATGCTATACCTTGATCTTTAGCTTTCAGTTTCCAGCCATTGGCTAATGATATCTGCTGTGTACTCTGGGACATTTTAAAAAAATTTTTTGTTATCATTTGTTATACAGTAGGATGCTCCACTGTCAACCACCCATAAATTATTTTTTACAGCTCCGTTAATATACATGGCTAACTCTAAATTTTTATTTTTATTTTGGTTACTTTTAGTATTCTGGCCAGCGTTCTGGCGCTTTGCTTTTTTACAAAATCTTGCCAAATGTCCTCTTCCTCCACAATTAAAACACTTTTTAATTGCGTATGCAGTAGGAGATGCATTATCTTCTTTTTGAGGTTGCTGCCTCCTTAACTGATCTCTTTCAAGTCTTCTTCTTGCCTCTTCAATCAATCTGCCAGTTATATCAGTTAAAGTTAGACTTTCCTGAGGCAATATTTCAGTGATGTAGTTATCATAACTTTCATTTAGTGATGATAGAATTATGTAGACTTGGTGTAGTTCAGAGAAAATAAGTTCTTTCTCGTGCAGTTCTTGAAAAATGCTTTTTATAGAATTCAAATGACTCAGTATATCACCATTCGTTTGGAGATGCGTCCTGAAAAGCTTCCGTGTTAGATTTATGTGAGCACCAATGTTATCTCAGACATAAATCCTCTTCAGCTTCTGCCAACACCCAACAGCCGTTTGCTCTCCACGGATATGAACAAGTTGCTGGTCAGTTAGTGTTAGTCCTATTATGCAAATAGCTTGTTCATTCTTCTGCTTAAATTCTTTTATTTTTTGTTTATCTTCCTCAACCTCTGGATCGCATTCCTCTACGTTTGGTGGGTTTTCTATTATGTTCCACAGACTTTCTCTTCGTAGAAGTAGACTACATTTCACAGACCATGATACATAGTTTGTTCCATCCAACTTGGATATAAGGGACAAATTTTGTAGATTGACTTGTGCCATGTTTTCTTATATGGATATAAAACTATAATTAATAAAACATAGCTGTCTGTTTACGTTAACGTATAACAACACAAACTCTCACTTTTTACATAAATCTGTTTTATCCTAGTTAAACTGACTTTGCAGCCTCTGGGCCCATAACCAGTGCTAAGCCTGGGCCCATAACCAGTGTTAAGCCTGTGTTCCCCAACCAGGATTAAGGAGACAAACTAAACAGAATGTGCAGCGTTAGTCAGATAGGCACACAGATAAATGAGTGAGATAAGCTTGTATGTTTGTTAACATACAGTAAAAATCACAGATACGCTTGTGCTATCAAAATATAGTTTATTCTATTTAGAGTTTATAGCATAGTCAAAATAACAGTCCATTAGTCATGTATCATTTTAGTCAGTCCATTCAAGGATATTCAGTTAGCAAAGTCCGTGTAGAATATCCAATGTCAGTTCACTTACAATAAATCAGTCCTTTAACTCTCTCCCGTTCCAGTAGGGAAAAACGCAGTATTCATCCAGTAATTAGGGATCATCAAGTCAGAGAGAGCAAGCTGACGTTCCTTGCTTCTTTTATGTTGCTTTCACAACCACTCCCTTAATTACATTCCTACAGTTAAAGTTGCAGACACTTTAACTAACAAACCATGATAACATATTTATTATTTTACCTAAACCAGTTAGGGTAAACAATGTTATCCCTAACAAGTACTTATTTTAGTTTTGACATATATATCTTTGCCAGGTTGTAAAATACTTTCAGAGCAACAATGTATGAAATAAATACAAATGATATAAATCATTGTGGTATTTTAAAAAAAGTGTTATTACCATAAAATGCAGTGATAAACTTTTTTTTTTCTGAAGCAAGGTCATTATGCAATTCTATACACCAAGCAAAACCTGATTTAAAAAAAAAAATAGAATTGAAACAGTTCAAAAGGAATATTTGACAACGTATATTTTCACAGATAAACATCAGTTTGCAACTGATGCAATCAGAATTTAATCCCTGTCTAGCAATTAAATTTATCCTATTCACTTACACTAGCATCCTGAGTTTAATTATTTCCGCAGCCCTGTCTTTCTATAATGTCAGAACTCCATCTCTCAAATGCCAGCTAAAGGCTACAGTTTGTAACACCGCACTAATGCAGATGTGATTATATGTCAATTTCAGCAGCCTGTGAGCTGGCACCAATTAGGCTGAAAGCCATTCTTATCTTTAAATATTACCCTTCCACAGTGTAGTTCAATTTCCAGAAAATATAAAACCGATAGAAAAAGAGATGATGAGTTAAAACAAACAGGCTGAAATAGGTGATCCAGGAAAAAAACTCCCTGGGTGCCTTTAGAAATCTCTCAGAAAAAGGAGTAATAAAGAGACTTAGGCAAGAATTCAACCTGCTCATATGAGCAAATTTAACTTTCAATTACACTATTCAGTGGCATTGTTGCTACAGAGTAAGGAACTGTAAATGAACAGTCAAAATCTTTCCCATCTCTACACCATCAGGGTTTTGGCTGGAAAACACAGTATTTAAAGTAACTTAACATTTACACAAATACACACACACTGCAACATTAATTCTTTGAGTATAACACTGACACCTGCTTTTTCTCGAGTCAATGTCAAAGATATATTCAGTAGCATGAAGAAGAAAAGAGCGGGGATGTAATTCACACAAAACAAGAATTACAGATCATAAGTCATTGTGGTCATAAATCGTCACGTGACTGGATTTGAAGCTGCAACCATTTTTAATAACGGTCATTAAGCAGATGCCACAGTTATTAAGCAAACACTATGGTCATTAAGTAGATCATTTTCCTCAATGAGTGGTTTGTTGTTGTTTTTTGCTGGAAATCAGAAGTAAATGCAGGAAATCAGCAACAAAGTTATAGATCACGGTCTATCAATGCAAGATGTTGCAAATGGCCATAAAGGTGAGCCAGTTGCCAAGTGGCCAAAATGCGACCAATTGATTGCAGGATATGTGTAAGCTGTTGCAACTTTGCAAACAGGTATAATTAGTTTTGGGGAGGTCCATTATAACTTCGAACAGTCATTAAGTGACCAGGTGTAAGTGGAGGACTATCTGCAAGGAATGTATACAACAAATTACAAACTAGTATTTGTTGAACAATAAGAGAATGTTTCAGAAAAATCTTTAAAAAAAAAAAAAGTCATAATTCACTCTTCCAGCCCTTACACTTCCAGAACTTCTATGTATCTTATTTACTAAATCTAAAAAAAGGTTTGATTTCAGCAATATCAAACACAGCACAAAGCAGTCAAAGAATATGACAACAACATTTCTATCCATGAATGTATCCCTTCGCTTGGAAAAAAAAGCAACTGAAATATTATAGGTAGTCCTTGACTTACAACCACCATTGAGCCCAAAATTTCTGTTGTTAAGTAAGACATTTGTTAAGTGAATTTTGACCCACTTTACGACCTTCCTTGCCTCAGTTTTTAAGTGATTCACTGCAGTTGATAACTTAGTAGCCTGGTTGTTAAGTGAATCTGGCTTCCCCATTGACTTTGCTTGTCAGAAGGTGGCAAAAGGGGGATCACATGACCTTGGAATCTCACCAACGGTCATAAATACGAACCAGTTCCCAAGCATCTGAATTTTGATCACATGATCATGGGGATGCTACAAAGGTCGTAAGTGTGAAAAATGGTCATAAATAATTTTTTTTCAGTACCACTGCCAACTTTGAGCGGTCACGAAATGAATTGTTGTTAAGTCGAGGACTACCTGAATTAACTCTGCAAGTGTTTTGAAACAAACCTTTAAAAATAACTTTTTAAAACATAAAGGGAAATGGTGACTTGACAGTTTCATCTCACCTCATGCCATCTTTATTTATATACTGAAGGGAAAACAATATTGCAGAGAGGGTACAAATTCTGACATAAGGTTCCTTAAAGTTACTCTACAGATCTTATTTTCTGCAGAGACAATTTGCCCACAGCAAACTTCAAGATGTAAAATGATCTTTCCTAAAAAAAACCCCACAACCTTAGCACTTTCCTCCTAACTTCATCATCTCGGCAAAATGACATTACTATCAATCATCTTTTTTTTTTTTTTTTTACAGAGCTCTATTTCCTAAAGTTCATTTACCAAGAAATGTCACTGATAAATTTAAGTCATTCATCAGTAGAATCATTTATATTATATATAAATTCACATCCTTTCACATCCTGAGGGCCTTCAAATACAATTTCTATCAATTCAACATGACTGTCCAACTTTTGTCTGTGTGTGTCTGTTGGTGTGTTTTAACTCTGCAAAGGATGCTTTGAAGATCTTTCTTTCCCTCATCTAATCCATGGGCAACAAAACATTAAAAACAAGCTGTAGAGATCAATCACTGCTCATCGTAATATATCATCCATTGCTTCTAGCAAGGAAGAATTATAACTGCAGCAAGCCTCTCTAGTCATTTTTTTTTTTAACAAACTTTATTCAGTTTTCACATTAAAAACAAAAATCTCTTTTTGGTGGACAACATATTTCCGGGTCATCATCTTTACATACAAATATGACAGAAATTATAAAATGATATATGCATACTTAATTCTATTATTACCTTTTCCATTCCAAATTTTCAGTAGGGAGAGAAACAAACACATTAATTCTTGCCTCTTTCCTTAATTTCAATCAATTTTGTTTCATTTCAATTATTTCAAATTAATCCTTTAGTATTTGTTTTTAAACATAAACAATATGTATTTACCTAATAAATACTAATAAGGTTTAATTCTAAATTCTTTCATTAATCCCAATCTAAACATTTAATTTCATTTCAATTATTTCAAATATAATCCTTAATATTTATTTTAAAAATACAAATAAACAATATATATTTGCCTAATAGTGGTAATAATGAAGTTACCAATGTCTCTCCTTGCTTTTAATAATCTATATTAAACTTATTAATTTAGCTGGTTCTTTAGTCTGTCACATTCCCTTTCAATTACACACATTTAATAAGTTCTAAATTGATACAGATCTTAACACACCCACACAAAAAGAAAAAAGAACAAGTATAAGTTTCCCCTCTTTTACTATTTTGAGTGTGACACCTTAATGATTAGAATATACCTTTATTCCCTCATCTTAATTCCCAATAAACCATTAGTCATTACATCTTCTCAATTGGGTTCCACAGCATATTTCCCCCCCTTTAAAAAGAGTTATCAATATCTATATTACCCTATTTTCTAAATATTTTTAATTGCAGAAATATTCTTATTACCCCTTGTCACCCTGCAGAATCCCCCTTTTAATTCATCAACCATTATCTCTGAAAAGGTAATTTCTTTTCAACATTTTACTAGTTCTGTGGTTATTTCTGTCACATGCCTGTTTCTTACTGCTTCTCGGGTGCATTGTCCAGGGAGCGAACCCGAGTCTCCTCCCGCTCTCTTCCCCATGTCTTTTCTCATTCTTTCTACATTTCCTGACTTCACAAGTATTCCTTCTTTTAATTGTAAAGAAACAATTTCCTTTCAACATTTTACTAGTCTTACTGTTTCTCCTCCCTCTTTTTTCCCCATGACTTTTCTCATTTCAATTTTTCTCCTTCTTAATATCTTCCCTTTCCCTTTTCTGCTGAATCTTCCTGCCTTTTCTAACTTCACAATTATTCCCTCTTTTAATTGCTTTCTTAAAATTCAACTTTTTAACCTTCCTTCTTTCCCCACTTCTTTGTAATGTTCTTTGTGTTAATTGTCCATTCAAAATGTCTTCTCCTTGAGTCAATTCCTGCTCTTCTGAGAATCTTTCTTGTTCTTCAATCGCCATTTCCATTTTTTCTAGCACAGAGCAAAGTGATTCGCCTCTTTCCTGTAGTAATTCTCTCATATTTTTAAGTTCCATTTTTAAGTCCCAAAGAGATATCATTATTCTTATATTTTATAATCCTCAAAGTCCACAAAAAACAAAACAAACAAACCACTTTTACTTTCCTTCTTTCTTCTTTCAATTTTTTAAAGTTTTCAGCTATTCCAGTTCAGGGTTCATACCAAAAACATCAGTCAGTCCCACAAACAATCTTTCCTTCCTTGCTTTTTCCCTTATTCTGGTTCTGCTTTCACTTTCTAAAATTCTTACTTTGTTTCAATATTTCTGTAATTTTATACCAGTTCATTCAAAAACAAAATGCTTTCCTTTTTATTTGAACTAAATTTTTATCAAAAGGTGACACTCTCCATTATACGAAGTCTTCACTTTTTTTCCCCTATTTTATTTAAAGTTTTTCGAACCTCAATATTCCAAGACAATCCAGTCTCCAATTTATAAACTTTATTATTATTATTCTTTGGCAATATTAAGTCCAGCTTTAATTTTATACTTGATTATTCCCAAGTTATTTTAGTCCAATTTCATTAAATCTTTAATTCCAGCTCCTTCCTTTCCCAGTTCAAAGCCCCATTTAGCTGTCAAAAATATTTTCGTTTTTTTTTTTCTCTGTCCCTTTGTAATTTCGCAGCTCACTTTCCTTTTCTTAAAAATTCCATATTACCTTAATCCCGGGGTACTTTTATTTGGTTATACTGCCCAGTTGTCCCGGTTCAGATGTTATCCACCTCTTTCTTCCCTCCTGCGCAAATCTTAGTCAAGCTGAGTCATCCTCTTCAGGATGGCCATTTTAGACCATCTCTGCAGTCATCTTCGGGAGGAAAAAAAAGCCAAGCCCGGGGGGGGGGGGGAGATGCGGCTCCACACAGACAGGCTTGCTGCTGCTTCTTACTCCGCTGCCCCTCCAAGGCAGTTTCAGCCCCTAATCAGGATAATTGGGGCTCTCCGACGAAAGAGCACGAACGATAGTCGCAGAGAGTTGCGATCTACCGTCCGTCGTCGAGGAGGCTCCGCCTTCTTCCTCTGCCCTCTCTAGTCATTTGTTGGAGGGATTCCAGTGTGGCCCTAAACAAGAGTACTGAATTCCATTGTGCTTCCAAATTTTGTTCTCTGTCAGTATTGTGGTTGGAATATTTATTATTTCAACTATTGCAAGGGCAATTACAAGTCACAATCAGAAAGAATCTCATTACATAAACTCAATATATTCCTTTGAAAATGGAAGCCTCAGATGTACAAGCCTACTTTGCTAGGGATATATAATTTATTCAAGTACACGTACAACCTAACTTATACTATGTAAACTGTTGATAACTTAAATGCAATTAAATAATTAATGAATCTTGCTGTAATATAGGTTTACTGCAGTTAGAAGAATTTAATGGAATTTAATTCTGGCTATTTTGTTCATTTGTTCTCCCTTATTTTTGTATCTTTTATTCACATTTATTCAATTTTTTTACGTATCCCATCTGATTCAACTGTTTTCCTATTTGGACTCTTTCTGTAAATCACTATCTAACTGATACAACAGGCTTTCTGATCAAAGAGGATGAAACCTGTCTCCACTTCTGTCAAGTCCATAAGAACCAGTCATCCTAGCAAACACATTTCCTGAAATATGTACTGAAACTGAGAATTTAACCACTGAGTGCAAACCTCATGGAAGAACTTGTGTGTATTCTTTAATTATTAGATTAATAGTAGGTTTTCCACATAAAGAGTTAAAATTCTTCTGAGCCTCTCTCTTCTATTTCTATTAGTATTTTCAAAAAAGTAAAGAAAATGGCTTGAATACAAATGAGCATCCTAGTCAGTATATAGTTTACCTTCTTATTACAAATCCAGTTGCAATAAGAGCAATTTTTAGTTTCACATGGAATGAAACCTTTCAGGAAAACAGCTAGATGACAATAGACTGTTCTAATTTCCGAGACAAGTTTTGAAATGATGAAGCATTCAAACTAATGATTTAGAGCTGCAATCCATGGTGGGTTTTAACAGATATAAATTTATAAAGGTAATGACTTACGTTTATTCTTTTAAATTAAAAACTTTGACTAAATGCTTTTGTTAAGTTAAAATACCATGTGAAATATTTCATTTTTCAGGAAAGCTAGAACAAGATAAAAAAGCACGATAATGTAATATTATTTCGCATGCGAGTTTGCCTTTAATGCTTTTTCAAGGTCATCGAGCACTTTACTAAATTACTTTTTATTGATTTCTTGGTATTTCAATTCTGACTTGGCTGCTTGTTCAAAAAAAAAGGACAGTCTAAACTATTGTGAATTGTGCTTTTGAAGATACAAAATAATATTGTTTTAAATTTAGTTGAAATTAATTCTTTTCAATGATGGGGAAATATTCATTATTTCATGTACAATCTAAATCTATGTAGTCCCAATATCGGTACATTACATTTCAAAATGGTTTAGCAATAGGAAAATAGAGAAACAAAAATAATAATTTAAAATAAAATATTTTTATAAATTTGAAAAAAAATGTATCTGGTTGCACAATATAGTAACATCTGAGTTTTATTTTGCTTCCAGGAAAAACTAATCTTAAGAATCCTGAATCTTTTTATACATTAGCAAATACATTTTGCCTGACCTATTCATACTTCAGTTTGGGCTTTTAAACTTTGACCATCATGAAACAATGTAATCCTAACCATATGGCAAATAAATATAAGCAAATAAATATAACTGCCATCCAGTGGTTACATTACTGGATTAGAATTTGGGAGACCATGAGTTCTAGTCCTCCCTTAGACAGAGAAGTCACTCCCACTAAGCCTAACTCACTTCATTGGGTGCTTATTTTGGGGAAAATAAGAAGGAACTTTTTTATGCTACCTCGAATTGCACAATGCAAGGCTGGCTTATAAATTAGTAAATAAAAATAAATCAATACATTGGTAATTTGAACAATTTAAAGCTTGAAGAAATCATCATGGCCCTAGCACAAAAAGTTAGCATTATGTTTTTGAACTCTATCTATCTGTCTGTCTGTTTGTCTGTCTATCATCTGTCTGTCTGTAAATGATTAAGTTTCTAGTTTTGGTGAAAAAAATTAAATAGTTTATGGTTTGACCAAAAATTATTCAAGACATGTAAAACTATTACTGGCTTAGCATGACAATAAAATGCTTCGCAGAATGTAAATTTTGTAGTTCTTTCACAGTCTGACTGATGGGATTAGTTTACATTATCAAGCAATTTAGTCACTAAATGTACTGAATTTTTGATTGAATTAGTTAAAATGGCATTGCCTTGGCATAAAGAAGATACAACAGCCCTACAGAAAAATGAAAGTTGTCTTTGAAATAGCTCAAAGAAGCCTGAGTGCTCTAGAAAGATACTATGAATACATTTCTATAAAATAAGTTACATGAAATTAGAATTAGAAAGTTAAATAGATAACATGATGAGAAAAATAATACTATATCTCCCAGCAACTCTGGGCGATTAATAACTCAATCATCAAATATTGTGACATATGGAAATTGGAATATCCAGAAATCCATCAGGTTTGACATGGGAGCCAAACTGCACAAATAAAATTTAGAGATTGAGTAAAATTAAAGCATTCATTCAAATACATTAATACAAAATAAGGGTGATTCATCTGTATGGTAACCTCATTGTCATCTATTCCGAATAAAAATATATGACATGCTAAGTAATATCAATAATAAGTACAGTTCTATTATAGATTTAACATCAATAAAAGCTATCCTTAAAATTGAATGGTAACAACCATTTGCCTCTATGGAAGCAGGTTCCATCTGATGTTTTCCTGTTTCAAGAGCCTGTTCATTCAACATCTTCCTTTAATTTTATATTATGCATTATTTGTTGAATTGTTAACATGCACATTAAGTATTCTTGTATAATCAGTTGGTCTTAAATTGCTCCAGAGAGAAAGAATAAAATTTCTAGCTGACCTAGAATCATGCAACCTTTAATTTTTATTTTAAAAATCTCTTTGATCCAATTATTTTAAATAAAAAAAGCAAAACGAAGATGAAAGCCTGTTAAAATTATTCTTGATCATGTGATTTTCACTCTAATTTTTAAAGAAATTGATTGGAGCTTATGTTTGTATGCCTGATTGGCTATGAGAGAGAAGTGATGGTCTCTGCTATGTTTTAATTCTCTAGTTTGACTGGGGCATCCATCTTCTTTAGAGAAAGGATCAGACAAGGAAATTATATATATTCTGTAGCAAATATGTCATTAACATGACAATTTTCAAGCAATCAATCTCATGTTGTGAGCCATAAGGGAATATATTAAGTGAAGGAAGACTCTCCAATTTCCTCTTGCTATTATTGATTTTTTAAAAATTTATCATGTTCCCCTTCCTGATTTACACTTGGGGAAAGAAAAGGTTTCACTCCCCTTATCTATTCTACAGAATTTACTTGTAGATGATTATGCTTGTCATTATCAAATACAAACAGCAAGTCCAACATATGAGAATATTAGGCACCAAATCTAAATGTACCTTCTTTTAAGAAACATTCCAAACAATTTCAGTACTGGAAATGGCCATATAATGACATTTGTTTAGCTCTATCTTTCCTTCTGACGTTTGTTTACAGTAAACATCTGAATCTGATCAAGATCTGTATTTGCACTTAGATTTCAAATCCTCCCAACCCTTTTCTCTGCAAAATCATTCCTCTACTAATGAGGTTCCTCCTCCTTCTTTTTAACTCCAACATCTAGTGGGAGGATTTTGTAAAGCAAGCTATTTAGGAGGGAGGGAATTAAGCCTCCCCCACGTGTATATGATGATCTCCATTGCCATCAGCCTGCCAACATTTTCACAACTGGATTCTTTAATGTATATTAATGTGTAGCTTAATTCTGTGTCTCTGTTTTGCATTGCAACTTGGCACACACAATTTCAATAGGAATATATAATCATTTCTTGCTCATTCTGTTATGCAGAGGATGAAAAGACAGATGCAGGAAAACCGAAAGTAGTCCAGGTTCTAGTGTTGTTCTTTGAAGCAACATTTCCTTATTTGTTTCATCATATAATCATCAGCGATATAATATTCCACTAAAGAAAGCACAGGAGATACTTGCAATCATGTTAATTACTAATCAAAGTTTTAGTTGTTTAACTAATTAGAAAGGCTTCTTTACAACTACTCTAATTTAATTATTCATTTTCTTTACTGTCTTAAGCATGCTGGATCCCTTCATCATTGTTACTTTCCAGGCCAGGAGAAGTTAATTTTTAATGATTGCTTAATGACTATGAATGGTAGAGCGGGACGGAAATGTCTGCCTTATCAAACCAGAGTCTTACAGACAAAAGAAAAAGGCAAAGTTAGACATGTTCAATAGGAATCTAATTTCTGCTGACTACATCAACATAGAAGTATTGTGGATAAAATATGGTTTGCCATTATCTTCTTCCAAAACGTCTCTTCATCTTCTCAATTAAGTCTACAGATCCAATATTCTCTAGGGGTCTCTTATTCAAATACAAATAGGATCCATCCACACACACATCCCAGTTACTTTCCGAGTTTCCAAGTCTGGATTGGAACTAGTCTGAAACCAACAGGTAAACTCATTGTAAGACTAAAACAACTATATTTCCTAATGATCAAAGCTGTTTCTTCCTAGTACCAGTTATTCAGGTACTGCCATACTTAACTTTAAATTACATTTATTCATTATAATGATTATTCTTTGGTCTTATGTGCTTATCCTGCAAAAGTCACTGCTTTGTTAGACTTCCCTATTATTTATTTGATTTACTAAAGAAATACACAGAAGTGGAATGCCAGCAACAGAAATTATTCTTGTATATAAACCTTTATTTTACTGAAAAAAGAGAATAAACTCTCATTCTTTACAAATAACTATACATTTGCAGTTAATTGTAACTATCTCATGATTATTCCCATGTCCCATTCACATAAATTACATCACTCAAATGCTTACAGTCTGTGTAACTAAACTACAATGATATCACCTATTACGTGATGACTTTCAATGATGGCAAGCAACCATATTATACTTTTTGGGTGTTGTTGTTTGCCAGCAGCCTGTACAGATGGCAGTGGAATCAGACAGTGAGGAAGAATGGGAACCAGTCTGGGAGTCTGGGGAGGACTTGGACGAGGATCCTGCATCCGATGCAGAGACGGGACCAGGACCATCTGAGAGTGGGGTACTGCCTTTGGATCCTCCAGAGTCTGACAGCAGTGAGGCAGAGGAACAATGTTCCCAGTGCACATGTGTGCAGAGCTGCTAGAAGGCAGGAACAGCTAAGACAAAAGGGACAACTCGGGAGTAAGGCTTGGAGGTGATTGCCCCTCCTCAAGTATAAAGGACGTGCAAAGGTAGAGAAACCTTTGCAGGAAGCAAAGTCATTTGCTCTGTGCAGATTAAACCTTGAAGCTCTGTGTGGACTTCATACTTTGGTTGTTTTTTACAGTTAATTTGGCACTTTAGCTGTTGGCAGGAATTTAAAGGAGATAAAGGTGGGTGCTTATCTGGAGGGACTGTTTGGGACTCCTTATATGGGCTGGGAATGCAGACAATTCCCAGTGCTGAAATAAAACAAGAGTTGTTTGGACTAAGTGTGTGCTTAATTACAGTCTTAGGAAGCCTTGGTCAGAACATTGGGGGAAGGGTGCTGATCTTTATAATTATAAAAAAGCAGCAACTGCAGTGGTGAGGAGCCATCCTCAACCCACCATCCTGGGCCCAACATTTGGGAAACCAGGCTCTGCCTTTCACCAGGCAGGACAAAGAGTGAGTTAAAAAACCTTAGTCCATCTGGCCCAGCTGATAGCACCTTCTAAGGGTCTCTTTCCAGGGTTACAAGAGAAGATGGTCAACAGCTTTGAAGGCAGAAGAAGGCTCTATGCCCCAATGGCAGATGAAGTGGAGGAACTGTCTCCCCATAGCAATGTCTGTACTTCAGTGAAGCATCTGTTCTACAGAGAAGTGTCCTCTTATTAATACTTGGCAGTAGATATAAAATGCTTTCAACGACAGATGGCATTGGTCACTCAGTCGTATCAGATAATGCCTAGTCATGAGGACCAACTACACTAGAACAAATATATTTACTTGTGATATCCTTACTCACCAGCCTTTTTGTAAATTTTAATTCGAGTAATATTCTTATTTTTGCTTTTTATTTTAAAGGGAAAGCCTCAGAGTTTTTTCTTTATTTTTCTTTTTTTCCCCTTATTTTTATTGGGATTTTTTTGCTCTTTCTATCCATGTTTTTGGACCACTCTGTTTTTCTTTTTTGATTATTGAGACTTCTCAACTGGATTAAGGTGTGAAGAACCTGAAGGAATTTCTTCTTTTCTTTTTGTTCTTTCTTGCTCTTAATCAATATTATTATTTTGGGGGGGGGGTTCCTTTCTATTTTTCCTTTTTTATGGTGGACTACTTTGTAATTGGATTAGGGTCTAGAAGAACCTGAAGATCTTTTTTCTTTCTTTTTTCCTTTTTCTTCTTTGGTTTTGGGCCTTTTACTATTGGATTTTTCCATTTTGGATTATAATTGGCTATTCTACCAGTTGGATTAAAAGTTAAAAAGAATTTGAAGATTCGGAAGCATTAAAATGAGCAGGAAACCAATACCATCTGGCATTTCTACTTCTACCTCTGCTTCCCCACCAGCTGGAGGACAATGTTTAATTCAGACAATGTTGAAGCAAGATAAAGAACAAGAAAAAGTAACTTTACAGATGATTATGCAAGGAATCCAAGATCTCAAGATAAAATCAGACATCATTGAACAAAGAATAGAGAAGACTGATGAAAAAGTGGAAAATATTAAACAAATGTTGGGGAAGTATGAGGAGAGATTCCAAAAAATTGAGGAAGAAGGAAAACAAAGAGAGGAGAAGATTGGAAATATTGACAGTAGATTAACAGTGGTTGAACAAGAAAAAAGTGGGATGTTGAGGTGGGAGATGGAAAGGTCAGAATTTTATCTCAGATTTCAAAATATAGAAGAGGAAAAAGGAGAAAATTTGGCTGCGATAATGATAGAAATTTTGGCAGATGCTTTAGAAACTAAAGAGGAAAAGATGATGGATGGAGTAGATGAGGTATATCGAGTTTATACAAGATATGCGATGAGAAATAAATTACCAAAGGAAGTCCATATTAGATTTACTAAAAAATCAATTAAAACACAAATACTACAAGTGGTAAGAGAGAAAACATTGAAATAAAAAGGTAAAGAGATTGTGGTTTTAAAACAAATACCCAGAAGAGTGAGAGAGTTGAAAAGAGAATATCGATTTCTGACCAAAATGCTACTGGAAAACGAAGTGAATTATAGATGGCTGATTCCAGAAGGATTAATGTTTACGTGGCAAGAGCAGAGACATAGAATTGATTCAATTGAGAAAGCAGAACTTTTCCATGCAGAATTTTTTGGAAGAAGAAAAGAGGAGGCAGAGAAAGAGGTCTCATTAATTGAGTTTCAAGATTTTTATGGGCAACTATATAAACAAGAGAATATTGATGAGGAAAAAGTCAAACAGTATTTACAGAATGCTAATTTACCGAAGATACCGAAAGAGACTGAAGAAATGCTAGAAAGCAATATAACAATGATGGAATTAAATGAAGCATTTAAGAAACAAAATAATGGGAAAGCACCGGGTCCAGATGGGCTTCTGGCAGAATTCTATAAAACATTTCAAGAATCATTGAGCATCCCATTGTTAGAAGTTATGAATGAAGTTATGTTAAAGAAGATGATACCCAAAACATGGTCAGAGGCTTATATCACACTTATTCCAAAAGAAGAGGCTGACCCACTGCAAATTAAGAATTATAGACCTATTTCCTTATTGAATGCAGACTATGAAATCTTTGCTTCAATTTTAGCAGAAAGACTTAAAAAATATTTAAATAATTTTATTCACCCAGATCAAAATGGATTTCTGCCAAAGAGACAAATCAGAGACAATATGAGAGTAATCTTGGATACTTTGGAATACTATGAGGCTCATCCTGAAAAGCAAATGGCTTTGATATTCCTAGATGCTCAAAAGGCATTTGACAACGTGAACTGGAGATTTATGTTATTACTATTGGAACAGATGGGTTTTGCCAAAAAATTTATTCAAGCAATAGAAGCCATATATAATAAACAGACAGCAAAGGTAATGATGGAGGGGGAACTTACAGATTTTATTAATATAAGAAAAGACACAAGACAAGGGTGTCCCCTATCTCCTTTGCTATTTGTGTTGACTTTGGAAGTGTTGAATAGAAATATTAGGGATGTTAAAAGCATAAAAGGAATGAAAATTAAGAAAGAAGAATTTAAACTACAAGCTTTTGCTGATGATTTAGCTTTTATTCTGGAAGACCCGTTAGAAACAGGTCCAAGGTTATTGGAAAAGATAGAGACATATGGTGAGATGGCTGGTTTGAAAATAAATAAAGATAAAACAAAGATTTTGACAAAGAACATGCTATTGAGAAAGAGAGAAGAAGTGGCAGATCTTTTGAAAATCCAAGTTACAAATAAGGTTAAGTATCTGGGGATATATTTGACAGCAAGATGTAGCACATTAAAAGAGAATAATTATATTAAACTCAAACAACAGATAGCTACAGATTTGAAGAAGTGGGAAAACTTGCAATTGTCATTAATAGGGAGAATTTCAACAATCAAGATGAATAATTTATCCAGAATTTTATTTCTGTTCCAAACAATACCAATTAGGCTTGGAAAAGACTATTTTGAAGATTTAAATAAAATCATGTTGAAGTTTATATGGCAAGGTAAAAAAACGAGAATAAAGCTAAAGCTTTTGCAAGACGCTAGAATTAGAGGAGGTTTTGGCCTGCCTAATTGGGAATTGTATTATCAAGCTGCAAGTTTGATGTGGGTCAAAGAATGGATAACATTAATATATCATAGGTTGTTGACATTAGAAGGGCATGATTTGCTGTTGGGCTGGCATGCTTTTTTATGGTATAAGGGAACTAAAACACAGGGTTATTTTAGAAGACATTATATACGGGAGTCTTTGTGGTTAAACTGGAAGAAGATAAAAAGACAATGTTATTTGAAAATTCCAGTTTGGTTATCGACTATTGAGGCATTTTCCTATCCTATAATTTATAAGAAGGAACAAACAATTAGATATGGGGAACTATTGGATGAAAAGGGTGAACTTAAATCGATACAAAACTTAGAGGAACAAGGTATAAGGATGAATTGGTTTTCATATGCGCAAATACATTCAAGGTATGATGAAGATTCTAAAACGGAGGGATTCTATGATAAACAGACTGATTTAGATAAGATCTTGATGGGTACTGATGAGAAGGTGATTAAAAAATTATATAGTTATTTACTGGGAATTAAATTAGAGGAAGAACAAGTTAAAGAAACTATGATTGTTTGGGGGAAGAATTTTGGATATGGGATTGATCTAGAGAAATGGCAAAAATTGTGGTCTCAAAATTATAAAATGACAATGTCAACAGCATATAAAGAAAACTTGGATAAGATGTTTTACAGGTGGCACTTTCCTCCGACAAGAATAGCAAGAATGTTTAAGAACATATCTGAAAAATGCTGGAAATGTCATCAGATACCCGGCTCGTATTACCATATGTGGTGGACTTGTGAGGATGCTAGAAAATATTGGACTAAAATTCACATGTGGTTGGAAAAAATGACAAAGAAACACATAGACTTGAAACCAGAGATCTTCTTATTGGGAATTTTACCTGATATATATTGTAAAGATTTGAAATACCTGATTGTAAATGTGTTAACAGCGGCTAGGATTGTATTTGCTAAAAATTGGAAGAATGAGAAAATACCATTACAGGAAAAAATTATTAAGAAAATATTGGAATGTGCTGAGATGAGTAGATTGACATTTGAAATTAGAGAGTAAGAGGAGTAACAATTTTATGAAATTTGGGATCTTTTTTATCAATGGCTAGATGATAAAATACGATAATAGAATATTTAGAATGCTAGACAGTAAGGAATATATTTTGTTTTACTTGCCTTTGTTATTTGACACTATATTTATAAAGGGTTTTTTAGGATTGATTTGGTATGATTATATGATTTGTTACAGAATAAACTGGTTAAAGTATTGTTATCTCATAAAGCATGAATGATTAAAAGTATAGTCAAAAATTTCTTTTTTTTAGTGATATTAGGATATATAAGTTTGGATTGACAATATGAGTTGTTATGTAACATAATTGTAATTGAGACTACAAAATGAATGCACAAAACTGATGAACCAACTGACACACTGGATGTACATATGAGAGTTGATGTTTTAATGTTTTGTTTGTCTTGTTTGTTTGTAGAAAATTAATAAAATCTTTTTCAAAAAAAAAAAAGAAACACTGTTGACTGTTCTACATCTTCTAAGTTAAAGTGGAGTTCACTTCATTTTGGGTTTTACTGTTAAATTGAAATTATTTCTTCTAATGTAATTTTAAATATTCAATATTTGAATCATCTAAAGCAGTGCCCAACCATTCTGTCTCCATGACTGAAGGAGGCAAAGGCAGGGGGGGAAGAGGGGATGGTTTTACATGTGTTCCTGCTGCTTGGGTAAATGGAGATTCATATATTCGCTTCCTGCTTAGGCGGCCCAGTTCCCAATGGATCATGGACTGTGGACTGGGGGTTGGGGAACCCTGACATAAAGCATCCAAATAGAGCCCACAAGAAATGGGAAATAAAAATAGTATTTAGGTTACCTATTCATTGGAATGTACACATTAGTTACCAAGTTCAATCACTTCTAATTATGCAACACTGATTTTATTAACAGATACATAGCTGAAACCACCTCATAATAGGCCCAATCACCTTTCATTCCCTACACCAGGGGTCCTCAAATCTTGGTCCATGGACCAGCAGTAGGCTACAGCATGTCAGAAATCAGGCCACACAAACAAGCGAGGCCCCATCTGCAGAATGCAGGCAGCATGTGAAGCCATGCCCCTTCCGATCCATGGAAAACCATCTCTCTACGGAACTGGTTCCCTGGTGCCCAAAATGTGTGTGTGTGTGGGGGGGCGCTAGTCTACTCAACATATCATTCCTGTTTGAATCAAAAGCTTTCTCCAAAGTGAACTATGTCTTTAGTGTTTCTTATCTGTAACTAGAGGGGGTGGGATTTTACTGGTTCGGACCAGTTTGGGAGAATTGGTAATTCCGGTGAGCATTTGGCCCTGCCCACCTGCCCTTGCTCTTTCCTCTGCTTTATTTCGTTGTTTTAGAGCACAGCTGATTCACCCGGCAGAGCAGTTTGCCGTACCTCAGCTGTTTTATTCACAGGGGCTGCAGTAGAAGGTAAGTATTAGAGCTGAAAATGGGCTTTTTAAAATGCAAAACATGTGCTCACTGAACTGTTACACCGGTTGAATCGCATCACTGTAGAGGGTGAATTATTTTCAAACTCAAGCTCAAACTCTACAAAAGTAGCATAAATGACTGCACTGTCAATAACTGAACTTCTAAGAAGTGTTAATGAAACTTTATGCCCTTATTTCAGTTATTCACTCTTTTCTTCAGCTACTGTAGCTCTCACTCCTTTCTTAATACAGTACAGGTGGTCCTTGACTTATGACCACAGTTGAGTCCAAAATTTTCATTGCTAAGTGAAATATTTGATAAATGAGTTTTGCCCCATTTTACAACCTTTCTTGTCACAGTTGTTAAGTGAATCACTGCAGTTGTTAAGTTAGTAAATCAGTTGTTAATTGAATCTGGCTTTTCCGTTGAGTTTGCTTGACCGAAGATTGCAAAAGGTGATTGCATAAATGCAGGACACTCCAACTGTCATAAATATGAGTCAGTTGCCAAGCACCTGAATTTTGATCGCATGGCCATGGGGATGCTGCAATGGTTATAAGTGTGAAAAATGATCATTTCACTTTTTTTTAAGTGACATTGTAATTTCCAATGGTCACTAAATGAATGATTGTAAGTCGAAGACTACCTGTAGAGGTCTCAAAACTCAGCTGACACTTAATGGGGCAAAAACATTAAGAACACACTTGTAAAAGTTTAAAGTCCATCAGGGACTCTACACAGAACAAAAGGCACAAATTCATGTTTCCCCACAACTGAATAAATTGTTAGATGTTGACATCTATAATTTTAAACTGCATGAAAAAATAGTGCCGCTGAGGCACTTCCAGGAAGAGGAAAGGCTAGTAAGGTTAATGTATCTTTTTAAAAAGGTTAATGTATCTTTTTTCTCTTTTGATCAAAAATGGTATGCTTATCAAAACTACTTGCTGATTAATGTTTGGCCTATGTAGCTAATTATCTATGCTCATTAAGAATTATTCCCCAGGGTTCCACAGTTATCTTCTTTAGCTCTACTAAGAACTATTGGGGATACATAATATTCCTTCCCTTCTCATATCTTTCTTTGGTATCTAGATACATTTGGTATCTAGATGGTCATTGTGGGAACCAAATATTACATAGGCCTTTCCCAAACTAATTCTTTTCCAAAGCTGTGGGAAGCAGGAACTGCACCAGGGATAAATGTATACATATGAATACTACTAAAATATTTTCTATCTTGGCTTTCAATTAAAAATATTCAGGACAAGTGTCAGCATCAGCAAAACAACTATACAATAAAACACGAAGTTTGAGTAACAAATAATTAAACAAGTGATGCACCAAACAAAACAAAATAAAAACCCAGGATTGTAAAGCTTGAACAGGTAAAGAGAAGGAAAGAACGCTGAGGGAGGAAGAAAGGTAACATTAAAGCACAAGGTGATCAGAAATGAATCAAACACACTTCCTCACAAAGGAAATAAAAATCACAAAACAGAAGTCTCTTCTCTTTCCTGGATCCAAGTCAAAGCAGCCCAGAAGTTACTGAAAAGCTATGAAAAATCATCTTTGAAGACTTTTAGGATGCAAGCTTACATAGGAAAAGACAATCCTTTAGATGTTCCAGTTATGAGACATTCTACTGTTTAACTGTCACATCTAGTATTTGGGGCTAAGTTAGGAAACACATTGGAAGTAAAACTACTAAAATTAGGGAGGTATGTGATGTATGTTATACTGCATTCTAGCTGATAGGAGGTGCTAAACTAGTGAAGCTCAGTTATTCTATAGAATTGACATACTCCTACTCCTTTTTCTTTTGCATAATACAATTTTTACTGTAGGTGGTTGTAATCCTGTTTTGTCCTGACCCCCCAAACTGGTTTTAGTTATTATACAGGAAATAGTATTTGGACTAATTTCCAGACAATTTTGTTGTCAGATGTATATACAGTCATACTTGTGGCAACATCTTAGTAAATTGTTACCACAGAAAGACCTTTCTTCTCCAGCAATGGTATTTGGTTGTCACATACCTGAGCCTTCCAAATACTAAAAGCTGAGTCCTCCAAGACATGACTGAGGAATTCTTCCTGTTCTGGAACAATACTTTAATTGGCTTTTGTAAGGTTTTAATGAGAGGAAATTCCTCTTGTAAAAGTGACACACGCAAGTCTTATACTGTACCTGCAAACATTGGAACTAATTTTTTTTTAGCTTCCTGACATAATACAAAAAAATGCCCCGTGAACAGAAAACAGAATGACATATCTTAGTCACAAATATATAAAGTAATAAAATCTGGAGGAAATTGGGGTTTTTTAAACAAAAAATCTGTTTTATATTGTGCAAATATTCTGTTCAGATTTCAGACTGTTACAAAACAATCTAATATGTGGCTTTTAAAGGTTTTTTTAAAATATAAGTAATGACAATTTGCATACTTTTTCCAATAATAAAAATGCTTTGTGGCTAGTAAACACCCCTAATTGAAAACTGATCCAATTTATAAAAATCTATGAAATGAAAAAATGTTAGAACAGTGAAAAACAACCCTTAGGTTTGGAGAAAAACATTTTACAAATTCTATGTACATTTTTTTTACGCTACTAAAAGATGGGCTGTACAGATGTTTTTTGTAACATCTAGTCCTTTTGTGTTTTCAAGATACCATCTTGCTTACTTTGGCTATAGAGTTCTTTTCTGAGAGATATCTGGGATACAACACACATGTTGTATTTAAGACTAAAGTGTTAAATGCCAGAATGGGGGAGGCAGTTTTGGACAATAAGCTGCAGAGAGGAATGAATGATAAAGCAGTTTTATCGAAGTCAGTGGTTTTTACTTTGAATTCCTCCACCTTGTTACAGAAGAGACAGAGGATTTTAAAGAGAGAAATAAGCATACCTATTTCAGCCCACAATTTGAAACCAAGCCTGTTTGTCATTTCAAGCAAGAATGTTTATCCCTGTCTTTAAATGCCTCTGTGATTGGCAGTTTATAGATAATTTCATTTCCATATGGACTACTTTTCTTTTGAGAACTGGTGTTCATTGTCTGCCATTATTTTTACATTAAAAAAATAAGTAAATATTAAATTGAACTTGACCCCTGGTGTTTTTACAGACATATATACAACCCCTGTACAATTTTATTGGCAATAGATGTGACTTCTGCCATTTTCCAAGACACACACATAGGGAATGTGTGTTTTCCTTTTGCAAACCAACCCTAATAGTTTCCCATCCAATTGTTGACCAGATCTAACCTTGCTTAGATTTCTGAGATCAGCAATCTTAATGTAATACAAGAAGAATCGCAAGGTAAGGAAAAGTTCTTCCTATAATTTTCTTTGCAAAGGATAATGACATTCTTATCATTAACTAGAATGGCAGGATTAGATGCTCAGCTGTCTAAATGCTCCTTACAAAAGATGGCATAGTATCGGTAGTTGCTGTTCTATGCATAACCTGTTCTTAGGTTCATCTTTCTCTTAGATGTGTATCAGCTATTCTTTCTCATTTGGGGCTTAGATATCTTCAATATCAAGTATTTTACTTTTGTTAGCCTGTGCCTTCCAATTATTTTGAATTACATTCCACAACCAAGTAATACAAGAAACCAGTATTTAAGAATCACAGGTGTTGTAGCATAAAACAATCAAACAGCTGAAAGAAATCATTAGCTTCCCAAGCTTGCCTGCAAACAGCAATTTAAAATAATTTCCATTTTGCTAGCAGTTGAGCTGGTCTAAGTAACAGAGATCTCCCAATAAAGGTACTTAGAGACAGAATACAAATGTGAGAGTCCACAGAATATACTGGCAGACATATTGGAAAAATAGAGGGAGATGAAAGGCTTTGACTTCTTCTGCACAGTATTGTTAGAAAACTAAGACAGCAAATGTTCAGGCACGCTACTGTATATGTTAGACTTGCTTATTGTAACAATAAGGCTGTTATCTGTATGTGCTTCTTTAAGCAGGATTTAGCAAGGCATCAGACTGCAGGCATTTATGGTTGCAGTTAAGGAGCCACTGCTAAAAGTAATTAGTTTGAGCAGCATTTGAGTAATGATGATTGTTGACCTGAGAAGGTTGCAACATTCTTTTTAGCCAGGGAAGTTTAATCCTCTCTTGAGATCCTAAATTTTCAGCACCAATATTCACACACAATGTGCTTGGTGGTATATTCATTTATTTTCTTTTATGTACAATGAAAATAACCAATAAATATATTAGTGTTCTTCATAAAAAAGCACATAAGCAGAGAGGATGATGTTAGCTCTAATAAGGAAGCCATTGTAGGATTTTTCCCTGGTTGTCATGGCCCCATCAGACCCTAGTTTGGAGAAGTTGGAACTGAGACCATCTGACAGGGATGGCACATCTCCCCTAATACAGGGGTAGGGAAACTTGGCTCTTTTATCACTTATGGACTTCCAGAATTCCTGAGTGAGCCATAATGAAACTTTGCTCACTTGTGCCTCCTGGTTCCTAATATACCTAGTATCGGCCTGGGGCTTGGAGACCCTTGGCGTAAGATTTTTATATAAGGATCATCAGGAAATCCGACACTTTCCCACTTAAAAGCAGTATTATGCTAGATAGAACTAAGAAAGGCAGCCTACTGTATTGAACTGCTGCGACATTTATAGGTTTCAGGACAGCGGATATCCTTTCTGAGAAAGAAAAATTTACAGTTGAGCACTTGGAAGTTGAGTTCCCCATCCCTGGCCTACTGGTTTTTCAGTTGTGAGGGAAATCAATTTTTGGCTTGAATGGGACTGTTTAATGTACAAATGTAGGACATAACTGAAAAACCAGTAGGCCAGGGATGGGGAACCTTTTATGGCTCACTCAGGAATTCTGGGAGTTGAAATCCATAAGTGATAAAAGAGCCAAGTTTCCCTACTCCTGCCCTAATAGATGGGACCCACAGAATGCCTCTCTGCCAGATCTGGTGGGATAAGCAGATACAATTGGGGAGAGGAAAAGGTCCTTCAGATAACTGGGCCCCATGCCTTGAAGGGCTGTAAAGGTTAAAAACAGCACATTGAACTGAACCTGGAAGGAGCTCACAGAGCAGAAAGGTAACATTCATTGTCCTATGAGCACACATAACTGTCCATGCATTTACGCTGTGCTTTATTTTTTTTTGTCTACTGTATTCTTTTAAAAACATAATATTTGATTATTCAACTCACTTGAATAACAATTTCAGCAGTTTATATCTATTTCAGTTGTATTTATTATTTTAATGCTTATATCTTAAATGCCCAGCCAGCAGATCCTTCACAATTTGTATGCATCGTATTACAATATGGGAGAACTCAATGACCTCCCAGTACTTACTTCGTTATTGTTCTAAACTTTAGATCATTTCTATAAGTCAGGATCCCCCCAAACTGATACATTAGGATCACAGTTCCAAGAATTCTTAGCATGCCTTATTCAATCCATGTTAACTGAAAATCCCAGGAAATATAGTCCCAATGTATATGGAGGATTGGGGAAAGATGCTATAGAAATTACTAAGACATGCAGTTGTATGGCTACAACCTATTCTGTCAAGGTCTTATTTGATACTTCTTATGACTTAGGTGCAGGCTGTTCTGCTCATTCAAATTCTGAGAATGGATGAAAAGATGTACACATAGGGTAAAAAAAATATGATCAGTAAGTTCAAAAGAGAGCAATGCTTTCCCTTTCAGATGTTCTTTCAGTCTTACTCTTCCAAGCTGCAGAAGATGGCTCTGGTCACAGCTATTGAAAGGGAAACTATCAAAGCTTATTTCCTATTCATATAAAAGACTTAATTCCAGATGAAGGAACAGGCCCAGGAACAAATGTTTTAATTTTAGTGTTGCACTTCAGCCTTGCACCAGTGTGCAAATCGCTAAATTGGATGGACAGTTCAATTTAGCTATATTTAAATCTCAATATTATCCTTCAAAAAGTATAAAGAACCTATATAGGTAATCCTGAGGGACTGGCCATTCCAGGCAAAGCTGAAGCTCAGATTTCTTGAGCAAAAATGAAGTGCTCGTAATAAATTTTTGAGCCCTGCATGAGCTTCTAGATATAAATATTTAGTGTAGCTTTCCCCAGTCTGGTGCTGCAAATGCTATGCTGGAGGGGAAGGGGGGCGGGGGTTAAACGAGAAATCAAACTCCAGCAAATCAAACTTCAGGGACACTTAGAGAACAATAAAATAAAATATATTCTACTATTGAGCAGAATGTTTCCTTCAAAGGAAATAAATGCCTTTATTTTATTTCAGTTAATACAAACATTATGCCATACAAATGGCATTCAATGCCTGAAGAAAGATCACAGCTGATTATAATAGAGGTTTTATATCTTTATATATGTTTATTTCTCTTAACATGACATCCTTTTCTCCCCATGCTTTCATACTGTGCAGCTTCTGCTTCATGTTCCTTCTGTGGGATTATAGTGCGTAAAAATGAACTAGCTAGTTAATATTTAATTACTTTTTTTGTCAGCATAGTGCCGTTGCTGCCAAATAATTCAGAACTATTCTTTGATCGCATTTCTTGTAATCTAAGTATCTTTAAAATTTCCAAGTGCTCAACTGTAAATTTTTCTTTCTCAGAAAAGATATCCGCTGTCCTGAAACCTATAAATGTCGCAGCAGTTCAATACAGTAGGCTGCCTTTCTTAGTTCTATCTAGCATAATACTGCTTTTAAGTGGGAAAGTGTCAGATTTTCTGATGATCCTTATATAAAAATCTTACGCCAAGGGTCCCCAAGCCCCAGGCCGATACTAGGTATATTAGGAACCAGGAGGCACAAGTGAGCAAAGTTTCATTTGTACCAGTGGTGGGTTTTTTTTACTACCGGTTCTGTGAGCGTGGCTGGGTGGGCGTGGCAAGGGAAGGATGCTGTAAAATCTCCAGTCAGAGGTGGGATTTGCCGGTTCTCTGAGTACTCAAAATGTCTGCTACTGATTCTCCAGAACTGGTCAGAACCTGCTGAATCCTATCTCTGACCTGTACATGTGTGGAATCTAATTATCATGTGAAACCCTCCCTCCCAGTGAACTGATCCCTGATGTCTGAAAAGTTGGGGGCCACTGATCTTACACAATGTCATTTTCTATGAAGTTCCACATTCATTGGTATTCTCAAATAGCCCATTTAGAACTTTTAAGGAAAAATTACTTTTATATAGTGACATGAACAAAAGTCCAACAAGCTGGGCCAATATTAACAACAATTACCTTTGCAAATGAATGGAAGATTTAATGGCTAATAGTCATTAACTTTATTAGACTTGTCAGACAGCTATAAAAATTATCCTCATATAATTTTATCCCACAGATAAGAACTAGATTCTTTAAGATCTGATTAAAGAGACATATGGAAAATCAGAAATGTGGGAGGAAAGAAAATAAAGAAGGAAACCAGATGGCAATTAAAGGAAAATGCACATGATACATGCATTTAACTATTCTGGGTAGCCAGGTCTTCTTATTCTCATGGGAAAACACAGATTTTGTAAACTCTATACTGAACCTGATTTTCAGACAGCCTAATTATTCATTATCAATTCACAATTTGGGAATTAAAACGATTCAATAGCTGTGCTGGCTTCCTCTGGTTTGCCTCTACAGTCCGAGCAACTTCCGGCAAGGATTTGAGGCTGCCTTTGCCCTGAGCAGACTTTTGCAGTTCTTCCAGTCCTGTTTCCGTGAAGGCTTTATTTCATATTATAAACTGACATTGATCTGCTAGCCTCTATTCAGTTATTTCCAGAGATGGTGATAATTATTTCTTTGTTTTCAATCTTTGTATATTTGCAATAGGTAAGTCATTTTTCATCCAATAGTTCTGTAACTGTTGGCCCTGATCGCTCAGAGTCCTGTAGCCCATTTGTCCAGTAATTCCAACACCTACTGAGCAGGTTCTGACCAGTTCTGGAGAACCAGTAGCGGAAATTTTGAGTAGTTTGGAGAACTGGCAATACCACCTCTGACTGGCCCCGCCTCCATCTATTCTCTGCCTCCCTAGTCCCACCTGATAGGCGAGGTCTTCTTTTGTTGCCCTGCACAGGAGAATGGAGCTGGAAAGCAGGTTAGTGGGGTGGGGAGGGAATGTGATTTTGCAGTAACCTTCCCCTGCCATGCCCACAAAGCCACACCAGGCCCACCAAGCCATGCCCACAGAACCGGTAGTAAAAATTTTTGAATCCCACCACTGCTATTGAGGTTCTTGTTGACCCAGGAGACAAACAATCCAGTATGGGTTTCTGTAAATTATGTCTCATGATATTGTATATAGATGAGACACTCTTTGTCTGGCTCCTCTGATGAGACCTATCCAGTATGATTGCATATTTGGCAGAGATTTCATTCTCCTCACAGCACAAAAGCTCCATGAGTATGTGATCCTCACTGGGGGGGCTATTATTATTTACTTAGAAATTTAGGATTGGAAAAATCCTAAAGATTTTTTTAGAATTTAGAACAATTTCCACTTGTCAATTGCAAAAGGCCACACTGCTTGGATCGGCACAAATGTTACACCAATATATTATGACATCCTAGGACCTTGGGAAGAATTCAGTGCATATGAAGGCCAACATCAGGTAAATTGGCAACGTTGATTTCCAACATTCTCTGAATTCAGAGAAGAAAGAACAATGAAAGAAAGGATGAACAGGACAAGAAGATATTAGCACTATTCCGAATTCAGGAATAGAAAGAAAGATAACTGTTGTACTTTGACCACATAGCTTTTATCAAAATGTTACACAAGAATTTTACTCCTTCTTTTATGTATTTTACCAGAACACTTGAGGAGTGGTAGATCCTCTTAAGTATCATCCATAATGATGATGCATGCGTATGTGTGTGAGGGAAAGAAAGTGAAAACAATGCATTTCAATTCACCTCTTAACATATCTTATCAGCCATGTGTAACAAGGTGTCATATACATGGAAAGTATCAGCTGCTACCTCCCTAGGACAACCTTCATGAAAAAAACTCCAAGCCTCAAACAATATGTGTCTCAGCAGTATATCACTTCTGATAATAAGGAAAACCAAAACAGTATAATAAAGAGAATGGCTATGTTAAAAAAAAGGATAATAACAGTAATATTAATTCATAGTTGTTATTTTTGATTGACAAGGTCATTCAGGAGTCTTTCTATTGAATATTAATGAAGTATGATGCTGAGTATTATTTTCTGAGAATGTGAATTCAGAGCAGCTGAGATTGTGTGCTAATATCACGCAGACAATGTGATACAAATAACCTACAAAACCCCTTCTCAATCTGCTGTTGTTCAGATGAGTTCTAAATGAAGTATAAAAATAAATATATCAATCATAAAAATTAGATACAGCAACTTGAGTTTGCTCATCAAGGAAGAGCTGGGTGAAAAGGATCTTTACAGGATCTCTTATGTGAGGAAATGCCAGGGACTCCATAGTCCAAGTCTTCTCAGTTACAACCTCCAATCTATGAAACTGCTTGCCCACCTCTTGCCCCCCCCTTTTTTTTCTTAAGTATGCCTTTTCATTTTCTCTTCCATTTATCATATAGACTTGAGTACTTTGCTGTTAACTGTGAATGAAAAAGATACTATATAAGGCTGGGCAGCATTGGCATCAAAGCTATTTTCTTCTGCTGGTTTTTATACTGGCCTTAACTTAGGAAGGCTTTATAGCAAAATCATTATGATTATGTAGCTATTGGTGAAATTACTTTCAAGTAATGCCACACAAGACAATGAACATGTGCTGAAGATTCATTAGTTATTTGGGGCATTCTGCCTGTCTTCAGTGAAGCAGAATACCCTAAATTTAATGTTAAGCTCAGATAATACATCACAGCAAATAATACTGTACTATTATTATAACCATATAGAATCATATGGGAGCAACAGGAAAAATAAATAGCATTTACCAAAGAACTAACAGCTTCAAAAGTATGTTATGCTTCCTAGTAAAGTTTCACATGAAAATATTCAAGAATCTGTCAAGGTATCTATTACCAATATTTCATACTGATAAGTACATATTAAAATTATAAACAATACAAAAATGCCATATATTTTTGCTTTCTCCAGTAATAAAAATATTTTAATAGTCTTACAAATCAATTCTAATTATATTTGGGTACTGCTAAATTCATTTTTGAACCCATATCCACTACATTGGTCTGAGTGAATATATTAATATTTAGCAATAATACTACTTTCTTAGATATAGAGGCTTTTTCTTTTCCTCATAGGATTAATTAGAATTTCAGTTAACTCTGCAACATTTTTTAAAATTTAAAATAAAATTTAATATTGATTATTAATGAATGTTGATCAATTGGATGTTTACTTTAATAACCTGCTGGAACATACAATCATTATTAGAACATTAAAACAATGTTCTATGCCACATTTTACAGAGCAAACATTGAAGATACTCTGTATGAACAAATCAATAAAATATCTGCTCATTTTTGTTTGCCAGTTTTGTTTTCGCAATATCAAGAATTAATGATAAATAGATGGAGGGTGTCTAACCAGAGAAGATTACCTAAGAATTCAGCAAAAGAGTGCATGAAAGCTGTGGCCACAAAGCATTTTTAATATTTTGGCAAGTTCTGATGTGACTTTGAAAGTAGAGAGGCTTTGTCTTCTGTGTACCTAATTCTAAACTAGCAACATAAAGGAGAAGTTTTATCCTAACAGAATTCAAACTATTACACATTTTTATCTATAGAGATTCCTGTTATAGACAGAAAATGTTAGTTTTATGGAGGCTGACAAGTGCAATTGTTTGGAAAGGCTCTATAGAGATTTGACAAAGAAAGAGATAGCAACTTCCTTCCCTTTGTTATCTCAGTGTAACATATGAAACCACTCTACAGTATTGTTCAGTTTGTCCTGCTGATCCTTGTTTTTTTTAATGATTAAACAAGATTTTCCAAGAATCAGATATTTTCGAGAAAAGAATGGATATTATTTTTAAATAAAATAAAGCAGTGAGCAATGTAATTTTGTTGAACAAATGTTGTATTTCCTTATTTTCAGTCTTGATCCTTCCCCCTTAACAATAAACAGTTAGAGAAGAAACCTTCTTGAAATAATAGTGGAAATAATATAATACCAATAAAAATGGGCAAAAACAGGAATGCTGGCAATGGTTGCAAATTGGCACCATCAAGAAATAAACTGTAAGATTAATTTTTGTATCCCAGGAACAATCATCAAGAGTTTTAAATCTATCCAATCAAACAAATGCAAATTCTGTAACGAAAATATAAGTCATGTTGTTATGGATGCATCAAAATTGCACTCTGATTATAAAGAATGTCATGACAGAATAGCCACTCTGACTGATTAGCATTTGTGCAAAAATTCCCAAATATAATATAATTACAAAATTGAAAAGAATCCTAAAAATATTTATATTGAAATGTAATGGGATTTTCAGATACAAATGCTTTTGTATATGAAAATTTGGAAAACAAACTTCCAAAGAACACCAGCTAATGTTTCTTTTGGTTGGTCTTTGTATACACTGTTATTCCTTGATGAATAAAAGCATAATACCCTTTTATCAATATTAGTAATAGCTATATATCGCTCCATAGTGCTTTACAGCCCCTCTCTAAGCAGTTTATAGAGTCAGCATATTGCCCTCCAACAATCTGTATCCTCATTTCACTAACCTTAGAAGGATGGAAGGCTGAGTCAATCTTGTGCCAATCAGGATTGAGCTCCTGGCAGTGGGCAGAGTTAGCCTGCAATAGTGCATTCTAACCACTATGCCACCACAGCTCTTGCTTTTCATTAGGAAATTAAATCAGGCTTCAATTTTGCCTCACTTATCTATACAATCATATGAGGTAGGTTGGGTTGTGGTATTGATAATGGAAGCTCAAAATAAGCATGGATTTCCCTGCTCCCAATAATGATTCCCTAACAGTTATTTATGCTATCAGTACTAATAAAATGCTATGTTTTTTTAAAAAAATAGTTTTCCTACTCTATAAAGTATAAAGAACCAATGCTACTAAAATGGATCTAAATGAGTGCTACACATTTCAAAAATGATAATATACTCACTACAACAGAAAGCTGAAAGTTTTGAAATCATGAAGATTTTAGCTACAAAAAAAAAAATGCTTGCTGGGTTCACATACTGACTAGGCCAAAATCTCTGTTTTGCTTGATATATTTGAACCTAGTCATTATTATTTCTAAATCATGGTTTGAGTCTGAGAATTCTGTATGAACCTAGATTTTCAACAACTGTAAGAACTTAGTCCATGCACGTAAAAGATATTTGCAAAAATATCACCACTTACTTTCGGGTGATTTTAATTGTTATTATTATGGGCTTTTGAACATAGTATCTATTTCTATATAATTTGAAAGAGGAGCTCAGATATCAAATTTTGAAATCTATAAATTTGTAGTTTACTTATGGCTGCTTGGTCACATAATTAATGAGTTCAGAATGCCATTTTTAAGACACGCTTAAAAACAAATCAAATTATAAGAAACAGACTCATTTTCATTTCTGTTGCTTTTTTAACTGATATATTTCAGCTATCCCCAACATTTCAAAGGAATCGACTAGTATGAAATTTAATGCTAAACTTATAATTAATAACTGCAGGCTAAAGCATATTAAATGTTATCATCCTTATCTCTTCTATTATTTAAGTTTGCTAGAAATACTTTGAAAACCCTACCTAATTGGCTATAAAATATTTTTTAAGATTTCTGGTTAGATTCAACTCTTAGAAGCTTTTACTCTCGAACAGATATTCCCCAAGAACAGTACTCTTAGTTATCAACTGAGAGAAGAGCTGAAATTATGTTTTAAAAAAAGCTAAATAAATAAAGTGTTCTGTTTATAGACAGCTTTTTTGCTAACATGGAAGAGAACTGACAACACTTTGAATAAAGTTTGCTGCTATATTATAAGAATAACTCTGTAGGAATGTTGTAATATATCTTTATTTTACCAAGCATTTGGCAAAGTACTTTATGATATTTGAATTAGCAAGATTATTCAAATTCATCCTTGGACCATCTATTCTTCAATATTCAATATTATTATTAATTGGTTGGATGATGAGTCAGAGGATGTAATTATTTGCAGATGACACAAAACTGTGTATTACTACACAAAATAAATAAATTCAAAATGATCTTGTTAGGTTATGCTCATGTGATAAAATAATGTAATGGAGCTGAGACAAATGTAAATTTCTCACTTTAGAAAAAAAAAAGTATGTTTTCTAATGCATAAAAGCTCACAAAAGGGTAATATTTGAACTCAAAGCTATCTAGCAACTCATACTCAGCCACTCTACTATATTTCTATAAAATTCTTATAATTCACTTTGTAGAAGAAAACTAATTAGGCGCTTATATTTATAAATCTTTCAGTAATATAAAACAGACCTGGTAATATATTACTTTAAAGTAGTTGCCAATTATTGTTCATATGAAAAATTCTATCCCTCTGTATACTATTTGAGTCAGATTGCACCTAGATTATTCCATCCAGTGCTGGGCACTGCAGTTAGAAAAAAAAAAACTCTGACAAACTGCAGAATGTCCTGAGACAACAAGCAAGATGATAAGGGGACTAAGAAGGAAAAACGTAAGGGAAATAGTTCAAGGTGTTTGGCATATTTAGCATGGAGAGAAGACTGAGGGGAGACATGGGGTTGTTTAGAGGTGTTCCAGAAAACAGGAAAGAAACAGTAAGTTTACATTACAAGGAAGTAGATTTCAGTTGGACATCAGCAAAACATTCCTTAGCAAACAGATTGCTTTAGGAGATGGTAGACTATCTTTTATTGGAAGTGTTTAAACAAAGACTGGTTGGTCATCCATCAGGAATTTTCTAGTAGTATATTCCTGCAATAGACAGAGTGGGTAATATGGTATGATGATAGTATATCATTTGAACATACTGGAATATTGCATACAATGATTGAGTTTACTGATAAATCACTGTTTAATAGGACAGTCTGGAACAAATTGGATATACCTCAATGACAGAATACATACTGTATATTGCCCACAAAAAATCTTTACATTTAATTCATGCAATTTCCATATAGGGCTGGGAAATTCCTGACATAATACAAAGAAACTTTTAAGCTAAAGTTGTAACTAACAAGGATCTCAAAATTTAAAGCCGCCAGAACAAGTGGCTTGTACTTGGTTTTTTTTTCACCTCCATTAATTCTATACCAGAATTTGAGTATCAGTCAATTCCCACTGCCCTTTTCATATAAACATTAACCCTATACAACAGAATGGGAGAGAATGGATGCATTAGTCAGTACCTTTGAGGTAAGAATATGGAAGACATTGATTAACAGATCCATCAGAAAGAACTGCCCCATACTGTACCCACAAGTTTATTTACAAGGATAAAAGCGAGAAACAGTCATTGAAATTGGTCAGGCTTACTCCTAAGAATTTTGAAAAGGTTTTAATAGAGAAAAAAGTATTCTTGCTGCAACATTCTTACATCCATTATTATTTGTCTCTGCTGATGATAATCTATGTCTTATAAAGAAAACTGTTTGGCTGAAAGTTGGAGAAGAATATTAGCTGGCTATATCTGACTATGTAGCTGCCAGAAAATTCTCCAGTAACATATCCTTATTTCTTCAGTTTCCAGTGATTTTCTGCTTATAGAAAAATGACACAATTTTATAGTTAAATATGTATTTTACTCCCATAGCCAACATTTTTCTGTTTTGCAAGAAAATGTTATTTTCACTTTGCAAAACTTTGATGGTCCCCATTGAAGAAAATAAAGGCATTAAAAACATATCTTTGTCCCAATATGGATTCAGTTCCAATTGTGAACTCTTCAGTGTAAGGCAGGGGTACATAATACTTTATGGCTTGAGGATACTTTACTGAATAGGCTTTTGATTCTGATCCCACAGTCAACATGTCAGTCAATCCAATTGTATACACTATCAACATACAGTTCAGAAACTTTTAATATTTGGAGCCTGAAGACCATCTATTCTTAACATGAAATCATATTAGAAAAGCTGGGTTGTCTCTATAGTTGAAAATGACAATAACTGTTGTCTGATATGACTGAAAGGAAGTTGTTTCTACTGATCAACAGGCTGCCTAAGACCTGCTGAGAAGGGTGCAAGTAAGGTGGAAGAATATTAAAATTGCCTATTTGCAACCCTGAATATCTGGATACACACAAATGAGGAGGCTGGTATGTATATTTGTACTCACAACTACTATGTGGTTTACCACCCTAGTCTAAGGTTTTATTTTGATTATCTTTCAGCAATATTCAAGCCAATCCCTGATAAGACATAGCTAAGGGTTTTTTTAAAAAATGATTGCCTTCAAGAAAACTTTCAGCTGCCTCCAGAGAAATATAAGAAAACAACTGTTATTTTTTGTTTACAAATATGATTCTAAACCTGGCATTCCTGACTGAATATGACAAACTAGGAGATTACATCACAAAGTCGTTTCCCAAAGTTTTATAAAAGTTATAGCATGAATAAGCACTCCGTCGTTCCTGACTGGATAATGAGGTTGTGACAATTATACTGGGCACAGTGCAGCAACCATGTTGGGGAAAAAAATGTTGCACAAACATTCATGTGCCTCAGTAAACTCAATTCATGTGGCTCAAAGTAAACCTTCTGTGTTCAAATGCAGGACTAAGATCCCTTAGATTGATTAAACTTTGATCTGGTGTGTGTGTGTGTACCCCAAGTTGACCTTTTTTGGTAAGTGGAGCCCAGGCAGTACAGAAGTTTATGAATTTGGCAGCCAGCCAAAACTAAATAACTGGCAAACAGCCTGGAGCTCAAGCAAGAAAAAAGGCAAAGAGAAGATGAAGTTAAATTTGTTGCTAGAACTTTCAGCACCTTGGACAAGGCCTTGGGAGCAGATCACTTGTTGCTACTACAGTGCTTTTGTCCTCTAATTTTACTCATGCTTTTGAGCTTGTTTGCATCTTTCATCCTCCATTCTGCACTATGTGAAAAAAATAGAAATGAAACATGTTGCTCAGTTGAGCTTGATTGCCAGTCATTAAATGGGCATAATTACGTGATATTCTTGGCACTAAATCAACAGCGTTTTAGTCCTCTTTTGTGATAAGGAATAAGGAGATGTAACGGGAAGAATTCTGGCTATGACCTTGCTCCTTATCATCTTTTCTGAACTGATGCTCAACAAACTGCCTACAATAGATGATCTACAAATGCTTTTGGAAGTGAGCATACTACTATTTGACAGAATTGGGTTCGGGGACTTTGAAATCAGACGCAAGTCCTTTAGCAATTTTACTGGCTCTGGATCAGTGACGTGGATTAAATTTAAGGATACTGCCAGAAGTTTAGAGAGAGCTCCGAAGGCTGATCTTCCTATCATATAGAAACCACAGAGGAAAAGACATGGGTTTCGTTTGTTTGTTACAGTCTTAGATTGCAGGAAACAAGGAAAAGTGCTTAGTGGAACATTTCAGTAGAATACAGAGTCAGAGGTAGCCCTTATTGCAGCCTTTCTGAACTTCTTGCTGAGGCAAACATTGGTGCAGGTTTTGATCATGGCAGCAGGAAAAAATTGAAATGAGATGCAATGGAAGTATGTTCTGCTTATAAAATGAACTGGAAGGAGTTTAAAAGATCCTTTCTTGCTTTGTCTGTTCAACACCTGCTGCAGAAGACAGCATACTTTCAATATACATTGTTTTGCAATGTTCTGAAGCAATCAGAATAATGCTAAGTTGGCAAAGATAAATAGATTCTCCTTCAGATAAACAAAGCTCCTTGCTCTCACAATCTTCAGGCTTAGAAAAAAAAACTTAGAAACCTCAATGACTCCTGGCTTATCTTGGTCAGATTTGATCAGTACAGTATTCTGTATTTTTCTTAAACTGCTGTACAGATTGATATTTGCAGGCCATTTTGCATTCAATGCCACCCCTTGTTTTCCTCAGGTTATTTTAAGGGACATACTTAAATAGAGTTTCTCTTTTCAAGTTACTTCACTATGGAGAAATGAATGGTTTGCCAAATGGTTTCTGAGTGCAGTTCAAGGTGCCATAAAGTCCCGTATGGCTTAGAGCAGAGTTGTCAAACTCCCAGCCCATGGGCTGGATTCATCACACACGATACATCACATGATGCTGCCATGACGACATGAGTTTGATACCCCTGGCCTAGAGATATTAGGCTTATCTCAAATATTTCTGCCTGCCTAATAAGTTCTAGTGGTATGAGTGCACACATGGTCCCGTGTGTTAAAAGGTGTTATTTTGCAGGAGTGTCACAGTCACCTTCTGAAAAAGAATTCCTCCTGAGGTAAGGACTGTATGTATGTGTGTGTGTATGTATGTGTATACATATCTATCTATCTATCTATCTATCTATCTATCTATCTATCTATCTATCTATCTATCTATCTATCTATCTTCCTTCTCTAAATGTAAAGAGATTTAGTTCCCCTTTAGTATATTATATTGAAATTATTGTATTTTGAGTAGAAATTTTGTGCACATTTGTCATTATCATAGAATCTCTAAAATTGATGTCATAATGTACTAATTATATTGGTTAACCCAATTTTATTACCACTCAATTAATTGGTAAACAACCTGGCAGTGCAGAGCAGACTATAGAGGTATTGCTCAAGATGCAGGTCAAATACTGTATATGGCAGTATTTGGCCTGCATCTTTTTTCAGCATCCTCGTATGCTGAAAATGTGTGTGTGCTCGCATGCCTGCACCCATAATGGAATATATGCATGACCCCTCCCAGCCCCCTGCACATGTATGCACGACCTCTGTGTGCACACAACCCCCTGAGTACCACATGCCTCTGTGCTTGCATGCACAACTCCCCACACCTCTGCAAGTGCACATGCATCTCCCGTGTTTGCCTCGTCCCCAGGGGTGGGTTTTACCAGTTCGTACCTATTCGCTAGAATTGGTTGTTAACATTCTAAGCAGTTCAGAGAATCGGTTGTTAGAAGAAATTACTGTCCTAATCCTGTAAGGAAGGCAGGAAGGAAACATTCTAGTGTTGCTTACAGAAACTGCCTCTCTGTTAACCCTTATTACATTCTTGGCAGGACTAGACTTCCTGTCTCAGGAACTTCTCTGGAGTTTTTCCCCCCTCCTTTGCTGGTACCTTGCTTGTGTGGAGTGACCATTCAAAGTTACAATGGCACTGAAAAAAGTGACTTATGGGCGTTTTTCACACTTACGACTGTTGCAGCATCCCCACAGTTGCAAGAGGCCAGGCGAGGAGATGCGTGCCTCAGTGTGAGTGATGTTGAGTTGGCCATGCCCAGCCAATAACATGACCAAGCCACACCCATCCAGTCACATGACCACCAAGCCATACCCACCACCTAAGCCACGCCCACAGAATTATTTTTGTTAAAACAATTGAATCCCACCCCTGCTTGCCCCCCACACATGTGGCAAATACATGACAACCAGCTGGGTGGCAGGAGGCGTGCATGTATGTGCAGAGGACCTGATCTGAGGCAACGGCTCACAAGCTGGCAGAGATGGCTCTGCATGCCACTTCCGGCACACGTGCCATAGGTTCGCCATCTTGGATACATGGTAACATCTAGTTGACCTTGGCTGATCACAAAAAGCTAAATGTGTTTTGACCTCTCTAAATATTAACTGAATAATGTTGATCAATATTTTTATTTCATAAATGGATAACTAATAGAGAAGAAAGCAGGGAGGAAAGGTTAAAACTATGTTTTAAAAATTAAGGAGTTTTCTGTTTTTGTCCCTTTACCCTGTTTTTTTCCTGTTTGATTTTGGTTTACTGTATCTTTTTCTATATGTTAAACCAAAGAGATTAGCACTTGGATGAAGTACCCACTAGACTAGACTGGGTCTGTAAGAAATAATCCTGAAAGAGCAGAATGATAAACTACTTCTGCACAGTCAAGAAAACTGTTTGAAAGTATGCATGAAATCATCAGGAGCTAGATGATTGGACTTTAATAATGTATTGATGAATAATAGCATTTTCCAAGATATATATTGTAATTTTACTTTAGTTTTTTCTTTCTAAGTTTAAATCCAGCATAGAAACTATTTGCTGACATAGACTTGAATAACATTATAAAACATTTTAAGAAGGCTTTCAAGCTAATTTCATATTAATCATTACCAGACATTTTCTCTCTATTCTATCCTCTTCAGAAAATCCTCTTTTATTGCCTGGAGATATAGCAAATTCATTAAGCAATTGTTGGAAATTTATCATTGTTAAAATGTAAATAGGGTTTTAGAGTAGCACCCCTGCTTTCAATCCTTACAAAAGGAGCAACGAGAAGGCGACTATGGGGAAATATTCTACTTTCAAAAATATCACTTGTTATACAGGTATTCATTTAGCAACCATTTGGTGATGAAAAAGTAATTATTTGGAGGTGGAGAAACTACAAATGTAACTTGAATTGCCCTTGTAACTGTATGGGTCAGATGGAGAGTAAGCTAACCACCAGATTGCGAGAGCACAAGAGAGTAGTTGGACTAGGAGACCCAAATTCATTGATAACCTCACATTGCAATGAACAAGAACATGTATTCAATTTTGCAGCTACTACAATTGTTGGCTGAGCAAGGAGAAAAATAGCCAGAGAAATAATTGAAGCCATGGGCCACTTATCAATCAATAAGAGTGCTGATTTATCACCAACATATCAAGTGTTTAGGAGCCAAAGGCGCAGGAACACAAGGAATCAACAATTAATAATTAGCCATTAACACCCGACCCAACAATTAAAAGCTACACACAACCAGGAGCTACATAAATATAATGTGTAGAATAGCCAGGCCGCATATTCTGGACAGAGAGAAGTTCTCTGATGATAAGCTTCAGCACGAGCTTGAAAGCTTGGAAGAACAAACCTTTGGTCCTGGTGACTAACTCAGATTGGATCCTGCATGAAAAAGTAACTTTGCAAACAATCTTTGCATTTATAACCTTTGGCAGGCCTGTAAAGCATGGGAAAGCTCAAATAACATCATAAACAGTCACGATTTCTCTTAGCAATCTCTTTGCTTGAAACTGGGTCATCATCAGCCCCAGTTGTATTTGCTAATCCTATCTGCAGTGGTTCCCACTTGTTTCCCATCCCCCCATGAAATTCAGATACAACCCAGAAAAAAGATGTATAGCTTAATACATTTTTGAAATAAAGTTGCAATTTAGAATTCAAGTCTGATCCTATTTTACTTGCAACAGGAAGATGGCCACTTTTATTCTGCTGACACCAGGCAAATTTTGCGTACCAAAATTACTTTTATTCAGTTCCTTTACAGGATTTGTGTTTTTTTTTTAAACTGGGGAAATTTCTAGGCTTTTTTATTTGCCCTGATAAATCTAAGCAAACCAACAATCTCAATAAAAGCGAAGTGACATTTCCCTTTGCAAATGAATAGCTATAATATTTTCCCTGATATTTCCAGTAAAGCCTAACTAATTTAAAAAAAAAGCACCTCTTCCACAATTCTGCATTTTTTTTTGGTAGGGAGGAGGAAGATAGCAATCTCATGGGCATTTTTTGTGTGGAGGGAGAGAAGACCAAACTCACAGATTTTAATACTATTTAACATGCAGCCCGAAGAGCTTAACTCTGCAGTGACATTTCAATCACCCAGGCTATTTTTCTCCCAGAATGAAGCCCATTTAATGTTCTAAACTGAGCTCCTTCTCAATGCTCAAATGAACGAAGCATTTTGCTGGCAGTTAGGGGTGCAATAAATCTTGCCACAAAATCCATGCCTGTATTCTCTCCGATGATTAAATAGTCAAGCTCAGGAAAAAAAAAAATGACACAATTCAAGGGCTGCTTTTAACCCAACTAACAAATAAAAGTGAAAAGTACATTGGCAACATATTTCTTATCTCCCACTTCTCATTATCGTTTCCCCAAATAGGAACTAGAAAGTGCTGCCTTATATTATGACCTGATGCATAATTCATGTAACCAAGCGTATTATGAAGCAGCTGGGCAATATTTCCTACTCTCAGAATGCCAAACATATGCCTCATCCAAAGGGTTTTTTTTTTAAATCACAATTGGCTAACAAAACCAAATCACTCTTGATGTTATTTTTTTTTTTTCCAAAAGAGACACAAGGACTAATTGGTTTGAACAACTATCTAAATTCACATGGTAATTCATCTCAAGTATTATCTCCAGACTTCTCTGGCATTTCATTCATGTTCAATACCTTCTTAATTTAAATGCCTAACTTGTCTTAAAATGAACAGAGGAAGAATGATAGACTGAGGGTGGAAAAAGGTAGCACTGGGCAGAGGTGCCAAATACAAATAACCAAAGTCTTTTGAAACAAGCAGGATGGAAATCTAAATTGTGGTCCTCAACCCCAGGTCGAGGCCCATTACTGGGCTGAGGCCTTTCTGGAATTTGGCCATGCGAGTGGCTGGTTGGTACATGCACATGTATGCATGCTCAACTTTTGTGAACAGCAGGGTGGGGGCACTTGGGTGCATGTGCACCAGCCCACCGCTCATACCTGCTAGCCCGTTCCTCATGTGACCCAGTTCTCCTCTTCCCCTCCCCAGCTGGACTTTCAAACGGCAAAGTTTAGGGAAAGCTGTTCTAAATTTTACTATATATGGTAGTCTGACTTGATTTGTAAATTTTTCAAGAAACCTTCTGAAGAAGACTGTCATTTCCAGCCTTACTGCTTCCAAGCTCATCAAAATTTCATGAAAATTGCAAGGATAGAAGTATATGTTTAAATAACATTATGTGATGGCAACGGCTAAAATATGCTTAGAATATTGTAGTCTGGAGGTTATGGAAAGCCTGTCTAGTAATTGCAATCCTAGTGTTCAAAATCATAAATAATATTCTAGAAGCATTTATTAGATTATTTCAGACTATTTGTTTCAATTAATAACCAGATTATTATTTTGAGCAGAAAGCCTGACTTCATCCTGTGCCTCTGATAAGTTTATAACATATCATTACCCTTTTAGCTTTTTAACCAAGTAATCAAGCTAAGTGTACATCATTCACGATTTATTCCTCCCCCTGGAAACCAGGCCTTTCTGGTTTCTAGATAAATTAAAATTAAAGCCTGCATATCTGGCAACACCACACAAAGCCTATACTAACTGCTTTTATATTTTCATGAAAATAAGTTTGCTAAGCTAGCGACATGGCTTTTGTACAAATAACAATAAATTAAACATAAATAGAAACAGGGAGAGAGAGAAAGAGAGAGAGAATTGATTTTAAAAGTCCCTGCCAAATAAAAGGAAGAGAATCTCATTCTGGAGACAGGTAAATAGAAAATAGAGACCATACTGCAAAATATAGTTTTAATTTAGTCAGAGGTTTTGAAATAATGAATTAAAATGTACTGGCTCCCATTGCAACGAAGAGCTGTTCAGATAAATGTTAATATAAAATCATTTTTAGATACTATAGTTGAATGACATATCCTGCATGTAAATTATTCTCCTTTATTATTCAGCTTGGTACCAGTCCATTTGAGTAATGTAGCACTGATACTTCAAATATCCAATGTCAGCCACCAAAGCTGCATTTGACCTCTGTTGTAATGAAGCTCATATTTCGTAGTGCTGTATAGGTAGTCCTCGACTTACAGTCATAATGGACACTGCCTTCTATGGCTGTAGGTTGTCAGAGTCATAAAGAAAGAGCATTTTAAAGTATTTAAGAACTTTTGTTTTGCAGCTGCCATAAAGCAAATGTGACAGTTTTGTTAAGTGAACCCGGTGGCTGTTCATTAATCCCACTGTTCAGTATGGGATTTTTCCCCCAAATACCGGAAGTAAATGCTGGGAGGTTTTTTTTTCCCAAAAAATGTCACAAATTGTGGTCATGTGACTGCGAGATGCTGTAAATGGCTATAAATATGGGCCCATTGTCAAGTACCCCAAATGCGGTCACATAAATGCAGGAGGAATGTGGACATTGGGAACTTTGAAACTGTGTCATAAGTAGATTTGAGAGGTCTATTATAATTTTAAATGATCATAAGTTGAGGACTATCTGTAATCAATTCTGCTAGGAACATCTAAAGTGTAATGATAAGTTATGGATACAATTTCTGGATACTTTTGTGATATGGCTTGGAAAGTATAAGCGAAGATAATAAAGTATAAGCAAAGTTTGATGGGCAGTGAAGACAGGAAAAAAAGTGCCTGAAAATATTTCAGTAATTGACTTGTAAGCCACCCATAATCATAGACTGCGACAGGTGGCGACAGAAATTGCATGAATGAATGAATGTATTGCTATGAAGATATGGTTGTTTTGTGTGGTCAATCATGGGGAGATAATAGGATATAACGAGTTATTTGAATTGTATGCGCTTGAAATAAAAAACTATCAAAAGGGAAAAAAGGTGAATAGGGACAACGTTGTGTGAGAATGATTTGGAGAAACCCCTCCCCCCCCCCACTGAACTTCTCATTTCAAGACATTTAAGCAATACTGGAATCAGGGTATAATGTTGGGCACAATTAAAAAGTATTAAGACATGCAGTTTAGCAGGGACTCATACACAAAGGCACAGATGCTGATTGAGATGACATTAGAACATCTGTGATAAGATTTTGAGCAAACATCTCTATATATTTTGAACAAAAATATATTCATCTCAAAGAGTCTCCACAATCCACTGATTCAGTACCAGTGTAGGAATGGAAGAGAACAATAGGGAGCAAGAGATCAAGAAATATCCATGGATTAACAATTGGTAAAGCAGCCATGAAGGCCTTGAGCCAGTTATTCAAATACTGTGATGTGTCTATACTTACAAAGAACAAAATTATGTAAACCTGCTTAAATAAGCAGGAAAGGAAGAGTATTGATGCTTATTGGAGAAGACTCCTAAGAATACCTTGGACAGTCAGGGAAACAAATTGATTAAAAATTGTCATTTGAGGCAAAAATCACAATTTATTCTACCTTGGTCACATTATACAAAGGCCTAGTTCTCTACAAAAAGGCTGTAATGCTGGGGAAAGTGGAAGGAAAGAGAAGAGAATGACAAGGAGTAAGGATGGAAGGAGTTGATTATAGTGACAATGCATGAACCATTGGAAGACCTGAAATAACAGGTTTAGGAATAGATTGTCATGAACAAAAAAAAAATCTATCTATGAGGACACTAGGAACTAAAAACAACTGAATGACACACAATCAATCCAAACCAACCAAAGGTAAATGAACTAACATTTGTAAGGACCAGATCACAAGATGGCACATCAATTATCAGCCTGGGGAGGGTGGCAAATGGGCCTCCTAGAAGTTCTGGAAGGCCAGAAACAGGCCCATTTCTGGCCTCCAGAGCTTGGAGAGGCTGTTTTCGCCCTCCCGGAGCCTCAAGGAAAGCCTCCAGAGCCTGGGGAGGCTGTTTTCGCCCTCCCGGAGCCTCAAGGAAAGCCTCCAGAGCCTGGGGAGGCTGTTTTCGCCCTCCCGGAGCCTCAAGGAAAGCCTCCAGAGCCTGGGGAGGGTGAAAACAGCCCCCCTGCCATGGTTCAGGAGGCTAACTAGGCCACACCCACCATGGCCATGCGCACCCAGCAACCGGGCAGAGAAGCGGTTGCTAAAATTTTTGAAGCCCACCCCTGGGACACCCCATACCATTTCAGATAGGTGGCTGCCCAGTCTTTTCTTAAAAACCTCCAGTGATGAAGACACAACATCCTACAACCTCTGAAGGCAAACTGTTCCATTAGTTCATTGTCCTCACTGTTAGGAATTTTATCCGTAATTACAGGCTGCTTTTTTCTGATTGGTTTCCATCCATTGTTACCTTTCTTTCCTTCTGGTGCTTTGGAAAATAAGTTGACCCCCTTTTCTTTGTGGCAGCCCCTCAAATACTAGAATACTGCTATCATGCCCTCCTTAGTCCTTTTTTTCTCTAGACTCGCCATATCCAATTCTTCATATATGTATATATATTTTGTCTCCAGGTCTTTAATCATCTTAGTTGCTCGTTTGTACTTTTTCCAGTCTCAACATTTTTTTTTTTAAAGTGGTGACCAAAACTGGATACAGTATTCCCAGGTGTATTCTAAGAATTTATAAAGCGGTATTAATACCTCACATGAATTTAAAATATAATCCAGATTAGATAACTATGCCTCCGTTTATACAATCGTGGATTGTATTAGTGTTTTTGGCTGCTGCCAAAGGTCCTTAGGCTGCTCTAGGCAAGAGTGAGTGCCAGAAAAAAGTGTATCTCTCTGTACTTGTCCTCCTGTGGCTGCCTGAAGGAGTGCATGGTGAGTGCTCAGAGTGGACCCAACTTCTCTTCCTGCCCCCTGCAGTGCGCTTATTTACATTTGATTTCTGAATCCTGGTTGATTTCATGAGGCTGGACACAGATAGCCAATGGGGCCATAAAATGCCCCAGCTCTGCCTTAATCCTCAAATTTAATCATTCCTATGGCTATGCCTATTCCTGGATATATTATAAAAATAATTGGAGACCAAAACTCTTAGGAACTAGACAAGGGGTATGATACCAAAAATTTATCTTCAGGCAAAGACTTGATGATTAATAGAACAAGGAAGAGTCTTGGTGCCCCACTGATAGCCAGTATATCATTGCGGTCTTCTTGAACAAAACACAATGGGATGTCTTCTTCAGTTGTATTCTGTTACACCAAACTGGCCATGGCTCCAAAACTGCCTAGCTACAATCCAGGTTCTATATTAAAGATGCTTCATTGCTGAACCAGCTGCTTCATTGCATTGCATCAATATTGATTCAGAGTTAGGTTTCTGCAACAAAATCTATTGCATTTCCATTAGCAAGAGTTCAAATGATAAAAAAGGTTCCATTTATATTTTTTGAACTGCACACTGCAGAACAAATGCTCTGCTACACAGCAACTTGAGCCATAACCTCTTGGAAGGAAAAATGTCTTGTTGCCAACAATTGTGCACAACCCCTGATTTTTTGTTCTTAAACATATTGACTAATTCACAAACTGAATATTTTCAATCTTCAAAGGACAAATGCAGCAATATTATACAATTTTGTATATGTGTGTAACACTTTTGCTTATTTTTGCTAATGTGTTGAGTTTAATATATGGTTGTGAAAACACTAATATTAAAATTTGTTAAGCACATGGGCACTCTTGAAAGATTGAATCCCATCATTGAAATGTGGGAGATAAGTTGAGCTTTTTCTATGGCTATGATGTATACTGTATATATAGTTAAATTCATTTATTTTTTTGATTCTTGCAGAGTGATATAATCTATTAGCTTTTTGACTTCATGCCCAAACTGTCAGTGCAGAACAGGTAAATTATTTTCCACAGTTGTCATTTTAACTTAGTGAAATGTTATTTGTTTTAGAAATTCTAAACCAAAGTGATTTGGCTGCTGTAAATTTTACATTGAATTAGAAAATCTAGTTATCTAATCTGGATTATATATATTTATGTATTTTTATTGTAATATACCTCATCAAATCATAAGGTATTTTATCAAAATAATTTATATATTTTGTATATTTATGATTGGGTTATCTCTTTTGAGGGAGTAGGACTGCCAGATAGATAGCAGAATAAGGGGAAAACCTTTATATCAAATGAATAATAACTGACTGATTTTATCGGCTAATTGTAAAGATTATACTTTGATCAGTTACATTCATTGGCTTCTGTTTGTTTTTTAAAATCAACCAATAGCAATAAGGGCAAAATCTGTTAAAAATAAATTATAAATTTTATTCATAATTTATTCATTCATTTGTATTTTATGTTTTTAAAATAATTCACTGTATTGGTACTTTATATTTTGATACCTGTTGTTATTATACATTTTATGCAGTAATGATATATTCTTTTACACTTTATGAAATAAAAAAGAAAGTTTCATTCTCAAATTTTGTGTAAAGATCTTAAGAAATTCTTTGACAAAAAAAAAGTATGGGGAACTGATGAGGAAGCTGTTTCCCTTTTAAAGCATCTAAGCTATTCATCTAAATCACTCTGATCTGCTGAAAGAAACATATTTAATATTTATCTAATTATTATTATCCATGACAGTAGCAGTATATGAGATTTTGACAAGAGCCACTAGAATGTGAAAAGAGGATTCAGATAAAACTGAAATGGGAGGACAGGGATGAGAATACAGGTAGTCCTTGACTTACCACTTTTTGTTTAGTGAACCGTTCAAAGTTAAAACAGCATAGAAAAAAATGACTTATTCACATTTACGACTGTTGCAGCATCCCCATGGTCATGTGATCAAAATTCAGGTGCTTGGCAACTGGCTCATATTTATTATGGTTGCAGTGGCCCAGGATAAACATCTTGTGACCTTCTGGCATGCAAAGTGAATGGGAAAACCAAATTGACTTAACAACCATGTTATTAATTTAACAATTCCAATGATTCTCTTAAGAACTGTGGCAAAACAGGTCATAGAAGGGTAGTGGTGGCAAAAGTCACTTAACAACTATCTTGCTTAGCCACAGAAGTCAAGGTTGGGTAGAATGGGCAGACAGCAATATTTTATAAATATTATTGTTAATATCTACCTTCTCTAAATTTAAAGTAACCGTCTTATAGAATAAAGCAACATCTAGAAAACAGCAAAAATAATAAAGCTAGGCATAATACAATCAATAAAATGTGGAAACAAAACCAGAATCAACAAGATCCTGAGGTCAGAAATAGCAGGACCAAATATTTAGAAAGGCAGATCATATGCCATTTGAGGAATCAAGGTGCTTTCCTAAATACTGAAAAAATAATAATAAAGACAGCCCCAGGTATAAATACTGGGGAAAGTAATCTCATATGGCTAGATTTTTAGAAATCACATGACTCAGCTCAAAGGCTGGGGACACTGAACAAGGGCATTCGGTTTAGAAATTAGGTGCTACACAATTTGATAGGGAGAAAGGTGACCTTTTGCAAATTTTAGGACTCCAGTTAATTACTTTTATCACTTTCTCCATGTAACTGATGCTATTATGATAAAAAAAAAAAATGCTGAGAAAGGTGTTTTGGATCTGCTTGACAATTCTGCCATAAAAATCTATTTATTATTTTTCATATAACATACGAATTCTTGATATATCTTTTAGTTTCAAGTACTCTACTAATTCATTTTAGAAGCCAAAGCTATTAATCAAATTGTAATGCACAGTAAGTTACATTGATGCTGCATGTTTAAATGTATATAAAAATTCATGCTTGTGTTATAGAAAGAGGTAGCATTAAGGATTGGGGTGAGGGGGGAAGCAGAGAGTGCTTTTGGATGAAGCTTCAAACTTCAAGTAATCTTAAATACTGCTGCACAGTATGTCTACTTGGCTATGAGAAACTGCTTAGAGGATAGGTTAGGAAAATAGAAAGAAATTTTTTTCTTTCAGAAAGAAAATAATTTAACCCAAAATTTAACCCATTGCACTTTTAACCAACCATGTCCTTTCAATTTCTTTTAAAATGTTAGTTAAATAATAATTTTGTTCATCTTTTGAACTTATTTCTAGCAAGGGAGTCATACTGTTTGGGTTTGATAGGAAACAACACATTTTGTGTAATACAAAGCTGGGCAACCTGTGGTCTCCAAGTCTGCTTTTTAAAATTTCTCATCTAAATCTTCAATCTGTGGCCTGTGATGAGGTTGTTTCATCACTAGTTTGCTCCCTGAATCTCTTGATTATTTGGAATATTGCAATCACTGAGGACAAAAAGTTGCCCACCATCATATAGAGAGCTAATTAAAAAAATTAATAATCTTTTAAAATGTGTGAGATTTACCTGGAAAGTTTATTAAATAATGTAGTAGGAAAGTCATTAGACCCAAGCTTCAAATTTCTGAAAAAAAAATGCCCAGACAGAAGACGAATTTTGTCTGGATATAAAAATTCTCTTAATTTTACAATTTTGCTCTTTCAAATCATCATACTTATCAAACAGCACACGAAATAGAAAACAATATGAATGAAAAATGAGGAATGAGTTAAAATACATAAAGTGAGAACATTAACATTGGAAGCAAAGATTTGGAGGGGAAAAAAGACATGGTGTTGTGAATGAATAAATGTTAAAATAAAGTTATCTTGAGCTTGAAGTCAAGTGCAGGGTTCTGGCCCTGCACTTCTGATTGGCTGTTAATGGCAAGATCGGATTGGTCCATTCAGGAGAATCTGATTGGCCATTAACAGGCCATTCCCATTGGTTAACGGAGCTAGCACTCCCGGATTGCTATTGGTTGAATAGTTAATAAGTTGCCTATATAAGGAAGGCTATAGCAGCCATCCAGTTGAGCTGTCACACCATGTAAATAAAGAGTTTGAAGTTCACTGTTTCTACCGGCTTGTCTCCATTATTCGCACCCATGCTCCAGACTTAAAACATGGCATTGAAGGAAAAATTGAAACCAACTGCAGTATAAGATTGCTCCCCCCATAAAAAAAGTGATTCTTTTTCTTTTAGCATTGGTATCTGGGAATTAAACTACATTCATATGTAAATTTTTCCCTTTAAGCTAGTCAGGTTTTTTTTTCTTTCAGCTTCCCTTCCTAGAAGCAATAAGGTTGGTCTCTTATGAACAGATCAGTTTATGCTGGGTGATCTGATCACAAGCCTGTACAGATCTGATTTTGTACTACCCTATTTGCCTCTAAACAAAGATAATTAAATTATGGAATGGGCTTGCCAAAAACAAATTGTAGTAGAAGTGCAAGTCCAGGAAGAAAAAGGAATTAATTCTTGTTTTGCTAATAATCAAGATAAAGTAAAAGATGAGTCTGCATTTAGGAATTTGATTTGTTCATATGACTTGCAATTCATGGAACTATCAAGTAATGTCTTCTGGTAAAATAAACTGCTGATGCAGATATTGACATAAATGGATATTATATGAAAAGGCTACCCTAGTTAAGGATTAGGACTAATTATATAGTAATTTTACATTCAAATGGCAAAGTGAATTCTACAACTCAGGCTATCAAAACCAAATGGCTCAATTCTTTTGCCTTTAGGAAGTGGCAACAGGTAGTTTGAAGTACACTACATTTGTACAATACAAGTGAGTTTCTTTCAAAGTTCAATCATAACTTCTGAAATTATTGGAGTTAGAGAAATTGTGATAAAATATTTTTTTAAAAAAAGAATAAGAAAGAACAGAAATCTATGGAATCATGCACAATTGTCTTGGACTATCAATTTTTAATTTGATTTGACTTTTTTCTCATTTATTCAACATTTTTTTGAATAAATAATGCAATCATATTCTACTTAGGTTCTAACAAGTCCACTTGACTGAGTAATTTTGGAATCACCTACAAAGTTTGATCATTGCATGATCAAACAGAAAAAGCAACAATGGTAATCTTTCACATCATTTCTCTCATACATTTTTCATTCAGAATCCATTGAAAAACATTCTTTATTTTTTTTAAAAAAATGTTTGAAATGCAATATACCTTTTAGGGAATTCATTTTAATTAAAAATTACAAGAGCACTCATATTTATTAAGAATGCCTTTTTAAGTTTGCACATGAATGAAAAAAATCTGCAAGGTGAATATTGTCTCCATAAATTAGTTATATTCAAGAATCTTATCTAAACTGTTTAAATTGGGCTTTTTATTTAGGATGTTATATTGCTGTTGTAGTCCAGAAACAGCCTTTATAAAGGGCTGTTTGAGAAGCAGTTACTATTCTCCAAAATATGCAAGCTTAGATTCAGCTAGGATTTTCTTTAAATAGGTCTAAATCCACAGTTTTAAAAAGCCTCATAATGTTCTACTGTTGATTAGGCATTAAGGATACTCTGAGTTGTTCCTTGTGGCTTTCAGGAATGCAGACTCTTTCACTTTATGCTTCTAAACATTTTTGTCTCATCTATTATCCACATACAAGGAATTAACAATAAATAGAAAAAAAATATAGGTAATGAACCCAGTCAGGAATGGTCACCTTATTTTTTTGGCCATTAGAGGACAATAAGAATGATCTCTGCTGAAAAATGCAGCATAGAATCTTCCTCTTGCAGTTAAAAGTGTATTTAAACAAAAGATAAAAAGCCTTTACTTCTTTAGCACAGTAGCAACAAAAATATTTATAATGTACAATGTATGTATAATATTACAGAATCATTTACTATAATCCAAACATAGCTACTACAGTAATTGTGCTGCTTTTATACAGTGGTGAGAAAAGTATATTTCTATCTCTTATATGTTTAGTATTCATGACACAAAATTACACATTCATAAGCATGGCATTGTTCACATATCAATATAATCTGTCATATTTTGCTATAATTACATTAGTAATCCAACATAGGATTACTAATGTAATTATAGCAAAATATGACAGATTATATTGATATGTGAACAATGCCATGCTTATGAATGTGTAATTTTTTTTAAAAAAAGTCCTACTTCAGGAGAAGAAATATGAGATTTATTTCAAAATCAGAAAGATAAAGAAAATTTATGTTCCTACTGATAAATTGACAAAATGTTAGCTACTAAAAGGTAGAGAATTGCTTGAAACTAATATTAACAGAGACAATTGCTAGGAATGTTCTCTTTCTGCCTCCAGTTCAGAGAAGAATCAATTAGCTGTTGTCAGGCTATGACCTTGAAAGATGCAACCCCAAACAGAATATGCTGAGTTGGAGAGAAAGGAAATGAGATTCCTCCATGCACAAAAAAATCCAGCTTCAAAATTGACGTGTCAGGCTTTGAACTATACTTAGTTTGAACAGTGCAATAAAACTCAAAGCTTCCTTACATGCATACGCTTCACTCTCTTCCAACAATTCACCTAATGGGTTTCTTCTATAATCTGCTCCAATAGCATTCAACCTCTAATTTATGATAGGGCTAGGCTGTAAGTCACCTTTTACCTCTTTACATTTTATGCAAACCTGTTTTTTTAAACTTGTAACTTTGTTCTCTCTTATATAAAGATTTTTATTGCTGCAAAACTCAAGATAAACTGATTTTAAAGGCAAATGAAATCATAACCAAAGGTATCTCTGTATGGAATTAACACGGAGTCACCTTCTTTCTTTATTCTGCAAATGTATGAGCTAATTGCATTACGGATAAAACCAATCAGCTGTTATAACTCTCTTTTTTTCTCTTGTAGAAACTTATTCAGTGACTAGGGTATAAGCAGATGCCACATTTTCGGCCTAATTTTATAGTATTGAATGAACTAAATTCCCTTCCCCGTTTACAGACCATTGTGGGCCACGTATTTTAAATTTTGTATTTATAAGTCTTGGTATTTTCTGCCCCCCTGGGAAGACCTTTTTTGTTGCTAATGATAGCCCATTTGTTAGCAGTGTTATTTGGATGGAAGGAAAGATGACACTGTCATGTACAAAAATGGTCTAAAACAATCTTGATGCATGACAGTTACTTAGTTGGTTTTTTCTATCCAGTAATCCATCCTTTGTCTGACAGGTTATCAGCTCAAGATAGGCACAGCTCTAGCCAATACTTCTGCAATGAATTCTCAAAGCAAAAAGTACATGAAGAAGCTGCATTTTCATTACCTTCAATTCCTCTCAGTGAGACTCTGTCATCTGAAATATAATAACTAGGCAAGAATCAAAATATAATTGCTGAAAATGGATACAGCGTTCCTCAAAGGGATAGGATTCCTGAACTGTACCGCTCAAAACATTCATACATGAAAGCTAAAAGCCTAAAGTTATTAATCTAGCAGAAGAATTCCAAGAACTTGTGTAGACCTGGTTTTTTTAAATGGCAAAACTGTTTCAATGACATATTTTATTAGACATGTATTTACACAGAAGAGAAGGTGCATCTCTGATACATCATGTTCTCAAAAGGAATACCTACATGCAGCTTGCTCTGGGGAAAAAGAGGGAGAACATTCTTGCTTCAAAAGTGAACATACATCAAAGGAATATAGCCAGTGTTCTTCACTGCATGTTCCTCTTAAATATTATGAATCACTTCAAAGCAGTTTCTGATTCAAGACACACCATCCACAAACCGCACTGTCACAATAGGTGCATTTTAATAAACCTCAGCACTTTTGTTCTCTGGCATTGGATTCTCTATTAAAAGTTAGATATACCAAAGGTTAAAAACGCTAGCTTACTTTCAGGGCTGCACATGAAATTATCCCATTACGTTTTCATTACTTACAAGTTTGGTATACCAGTGAAAAAACATTTCTGTTTTCTGATTTGAACAATAAGAGGAATGGGGAATAAAATTATTAATTTAAATTGATGGATCAAGATTTGGCCAATCAGCAAAGAGGAGGTGTTTTAATTTAAATTATTCAGATATTCATTCCCAGTCCTGAAAAAAGCATGATTATATATACATTCCCTTTCTCTTTCGAATGCCACTCTGACCTACATTTCTCAAGTATAGCTTGGAAAGGAGTTGCTCTAAGTCAGATGCATTGCGTTTTGATTTCAAATTGGTTAGCCAAGATCAAGGGAAATGCAGTCTGTACATGCTTAGAGGCTCCTTTGTTTTCATCACTATACCATAAATTACAAGGCTCAGCTCTTGCCATAAAAAAGATTCCAGGGTGGAATAAAGCAAGTTATTGTTTATTTTTTTACCTCAGACTGAAGAGCTATGAACAATATTAATAAATTCCACAGCAAAAAAGGTATTAGTAGAATAGCATATGGCAATGAAGCAATCCTTGATAAAGACTGTACAAGTTGTAATATCAGAACCAAGAATTATTACTAAAATTAAAAGCAATTCTTCCATAATGTACTTTTTACTTTATTGTTTAGTTATTATTGCTTTTAGGGGCGAAATATATATACTATTGTGATGAGGCAGATAATTTGTCAGGATGCAAAATACACAGAAGTGGAATAATAAAGAAATTTTACAATTATAAAGAACTCAGATAAAATAAAATTTCTGTAATAGACGCATGAAGTTCATTAGTCAAGTGACTTGGCAAATGGTACAGTAAACTTCACTTCCTCATATTCCTTTTTGTGAACCTTCATAAAGGAATAGGCTAAAAGTATAATTTGCCCTAACCATCATCAGTTTAACAATCAGCAAAACATATTCACTCATTATGGTGCTTTACGCAAAGCTTTATGATCGAACTGGCATAGGAAGTGGGGGGGAGGGGATAAAATATGAACTTACCTAAATTTGGTGGAGCTGTTCGGATATTGGTTTCAATTTCTTGTACCAGGGATGCAGTGGTGGGTCTTTTCACTTCGGGTTTTAGGCTAGGAAGAGGTAGAGAGGGTACCAAAGATGGCAAGAAATAATCATTTGGGAGAGTGTTATATGGAGATGGCTTAGAGGCAACCTCAGAAGTAATTACCAGGGGGCCTCTGGGTTGCTCCATGTTCTCCTGTGCAGCTTCATTGGTGGGAAGGGAGAAATAGGTTTGTGCTGCAGATGGCAACCAAGCAGAGAGTGCAGTAGGGTCCACAGAGGTAATCGGGTCCTGTCGAGCCCTACCAGGATCAAGGTGGGTAGGAGAATCGTATTCAAAAATCTTGTCCACAAACACCCACTTCAGGCCAGCAATGCAGAGGCAGAGGCTGATCAGGCAAGCCAAGATTGGGACAATGCAGATCTTTTCGGAATTAAGGCAACCCGTCAGCCGCTCTGCCTCCAGGCACACACAACAAGTAGCTGCAAGGCCTGCTATTCCCTGCATCCTGGTTTCCTCCCTTTGAGTCTCTGGCATCTCTTCTTCGCCAGGAAGCCCATCAAGTGATGCAGTGGGACTCAGCTGGGTTGAGGGATGGGGAGCTTTCTCCAGACTGGCTCCCGACATTTTTGAGCCTGTATTTTCCAAGGGAGCTCTCCTCAAAGAAGGCTTAATTATAAAGCTTGATTCGGGTCCATCCCCTTTCACAGGAAAGCCAGCTCCACAAACCTTACAGCATCACAGCACAGGCATGAAAACAGAGTCCAAGAGTCAGAAAAAACGATCCCACAGAAAGAGACCACCAAAGAATCAAAACCTTCTCAGAAAAGAAGCTTCTCATAGTGAATGAATCAGTTCCTTTTCCTTCCTCACTTTTCAAAGGTTCTCATTTTAAATTCCTAGCTTCCTCTCAAGCCATTCTCAGCTCTTCAAAAACAAGGCAAGGAAAACCAGAAGCTCAATTCCCTCGGCAAAATTGGTTAACTGAACCAACAACAGCCCAAAGTGAAGAGCTGGCTTCTCACCTTCAGCATCTGAGACTGGGGGCTGCTCAGGAGGAGGAAAACACAGCCGTCATGCAGTAGAAGCCAAAGGAAAACCACTAAGGAGGGTAGCAGCAGCAGAAACGGCAGCAGCAGAGACAGTAACAACAGCATCCTGTTTTGTGAAGGAGCTGGCAGAAAGAGGCTGAATCATTACAGAGCAGCAGGTGCCTGCTTCCTGAGCATCATCCCAGCATCATCTTATAGAAAGGGAGGAATAAAAGGATGGGGACTCTCTGCTCTGCGTCCTTACCATCTCCTCCTCCTCTTCGTCCCTCCACAGTACTCTTTCTTTTCCGTGCCTTCCTTCCTTCTGCTCTCTTTCCCCACCCTTCTGCAGGGCTGGCCTGAGTTAAATCTGCACACCCAGCAACACAGGGCTGCCAGGGACTTCCTATTTCATCCAATTAGATGGAATAGAGACATACAATCAAAAAGAGGCGTGCAGGAGTTAGTGAGCGGTCTCCCCCCGCCCCCCCCAGGGTATGATCATGAAAGAATTCCCAACCATTAGAGAAATCTAACAAAGCTGCAGTGTGGGTGGGGCAGAGAAGGTTGTAGGTGACAGCTTTATGGGCTGGACCTCAGTCTGAGACTGTTGGATATCCGATCCTTCCCGGGGGGGATGGCAGGCCTCTCAGCTGCAATTGCTTTCTGCTGCTACCTAGATTTAAAGTTTGCCTTCCTATCAATCCAGCAAGTTAGAGTCATAATGGACCGGATGAGAACATAATCCTCATTTTAAGGTGGAAGTTTCTTTTCTTTTCTTTTCTCTTTGCTCGCATGATCCAATCTGAGAAAGCTTGCATTTAAACCAGAGGATTCACATCAACAATCTATAATTTTGCAATGATGATTAATCTGGCTCCTGCTTTATTAGTATTGAATGAGCTTTACACAAAAGCCTTGAACGGGGAAAACTGTTATGTGTGACAATGATCTGGCTTTGCAAATATTTCATTTTTTTGTCTGAAAGTATTTTAAGGAGAACCAAAACTAAAGCATTTCTTCATTTTCTTTCTTCAATCTGCATCATTTTCTTGTTAACTGTTTGATGAATTGCTACCAATTCCAAAATAAATACTTTCAAGGACACAGATACCATAAATGAAAAATATATACAAAATAATTATATAAGGAACTTAAAACTGCATAGAAACATAACCACTACTGGTCAAATGAACAAATTATGTAAATATTTGATTTTAGGATGAGAAATAGTCGTGATAATTTTCAACAACAATCCACTTTTGTGTTGCATATAAGAAAATGATATGGACCGTATAAATCACCGAGATTCAGTGCTTGAGAATTTATTTATTTACCAAAACTTGTAATTGCATCCCTTAATTTAACTATTTCAATAGAACATTAAAATACAACTCAACTACTTTTAATATTACTATATAAAATAGAAGTCTGGATATTACTGTGTAAGGGTTAGCAAGATCTGGAAGTTTTGCAGTCCAAAGTATCAATATATAGTGATGAAACATCAAACATCAAAATTGATCAAGGTAAAACTGAGGGAGCAAAAAATGTATGCAGATGTATTGATGGACCAAGTTCAATGGTTTCTACTAATTCTCCAAATACTTCACATTCCTTACAGCTTTTTTTTAAAAAAATACAAGTGATTCATACTTTCTGCCATTATAATAATTACTTCTTTTACAGCTTCAGTATTCCTTATCTACAAATTATATCTATCTGTCTATCTATCCACCATCTATCTACTTACCTACCTAAAACTTTGTCCCTATATCTATTTATCAAGTTAAAAAAGTATAATCAAAGGCAGCAGACGAATTGTTCCTATACTGCTGGCATGAAAAACACATGGGTTTAATGCTACCGGAAGTTGCGCTTGATTCAAAGGAGATTACCATAACTAGAGTGAAAAAAAATATCAGAAATTTCTGATTATGATTGTTTCTTTTTGCTGCCCTCTAGTGATTACCAGGATTCTTGCATCCCAGATAATGGTAGCTTGGAGGAGGACCTCTCACAAGCTTAAGTCTCCCAATCCAAATATTTGAGGCAATGATGGGATTATACAGTATATGCAAATTTAGCATGCTGGTTGGGGAATTCTGTAACTTGTAGTCTACCCATCTTAAAAGTTGCCAGGATTGAAAAAACACTGATCTAGAGGTTTCACTGGATGTGAAAATGTTCTGTAATATTCTGTATGTAAGCCTGAATGACTTTTCATAAAACTAAAGTCTACTTGTTTCCAGTGAAAGCTTTTACTAGATCTGCTGAGATTGTTGTTTGTTTACCCTATTCAGCCATTTTTGCAACTAGAAAAAAAAGCCTTTTCTAGCCAAAGATCCAGTCCAATAAAAAAAAAAAAAACATTAAAAATGCAGGAAGGTGATGGCACACTGCCATCTTTATCCCTAATGCATTCTCTACAGAAATATACCTGTATATGGTGATATAAAGAATCATGATCAGTAATAAATCACAATCTTATTCTCAAAAAGAGTCTTAAGATACCCACTCCAGACATCTTTGAACACATGTATAATACCAGCCTTTCACATTCTTTTCAGAACAACTTGATTTGGTTGGAAAGAGAAGTATATAAAATACTGTTCTCTATTTTATATCATCCGTTCAAATGGCTGAAGAGGCAGGATCTAGGTTTTTTTATTCTACTTCCTTTGTGGTCCTGTTCCCTCTTCTCCGTGGTCTTTTGTTTATTTATTTATTTAGTGTATGGCACATGTTAGCCAGGGATCACTGAGTGTCTGACTGCCTCTGTGAAAGGATTTTTTTCGGGCAGTGTTATCTATACCCACTTGAATGCTGGTAGGCATTCGGGGGAGGCTCCTTTCTTGTCCTTGAGCAGTTTATTCACTCACGGGAATTGAACCGCTGAGCTGCTGACCTCAGCAGTGTGCAGGCCCAGTGTGAGCCACCATGGCCCCAGTCTTCTGTGATAATCAGAATCCCAGATCTGCCACATAGACTGCAAGGGATAGGTGGACCACAAAACTGTAATTTTGCCTTTTGTAATGCTTGACCCCAAAATAAACACAGGTTGTTCTTGACTTACAACAGTTCATTTAGTGACCTTTCCAAGTTATAATGGCACTGAAAAAAGTGACTTATGACTGCTTTTCAAGCTTACAACCATTGCAGCATCCCTGTGGTCACATGATTCAAATTTGGATGCCTGGCAACTGGCTCATATTTATGATGGCTGCCATATCCTGGGGTCATGTGATCACATTTGTCACCCAAGAAGCAAAGTCAATGGAAAATCCAGATTCACTTAACAACCATGGTAAGCTAAAATGGGCAAAGCTCATTTAACAACTGTCTTGCTTAGCAACAGAAATTTGGGGCTCCATTGTCATAAACCAAGGGCTACCTGTAAAATGTTCCTTTCACATTTTAAGGCAAACTTTCTTACTCTGCACTTTCTGATGTGCAGGTTAACTGAAATAGCCATATAATTCTCAAACAAAGAACCAGGCAGGCATTATACCTTTTCAGAGGTCAGGTGTTAAGTCTCTCTTGCAGCCATAAAGGGCCAGTTCCAGTGATTGAAGTGGAGGGTTGTACCTGTATCTGTATCTAAAGACTAACAAAAATTGGGTAGAAGTTTTAATGAAATGTTCTAGATTCATAGCAAAACATTGGATTAGAAGAAGACGGAAAACAATACTTCAAAACTGGAACAGCTGAGGGTGACTTTAAGCCTACTGAGTGATAGATTGCATGAAAATATCATATGGGCATGGCACAACAAACAGTTACCAAAGCATGTTCCGGATGCAGTTAAGGAGCTATAAAAGATATTTCTTTACAGGGTAACAGTTGGTAACACTACAAAATGGAGGGAGGAATCTTCAACATTAAAAAGAGAGTATTGTCTCCCTTAGGATTCTTTGCAGTTCCTTTTTCTTTTTAGTAGATCTAGTACAATGTCATGGTAGGTTTTATGGAATATCTAATACTTTTGGTCAAATTATAGCTTTAAAAGTCTATGGAGATTCTCAGTCAACCAGGTTACGGTTGTCCCAAAGGTGCTTATTTCAAGAGGCAACTGAACTTTCTGTTTTTTTTTTTCTTTGAAGATGTTTCACTTCTCATCCAAGAAGCTTCTTCAGCTGCAGAAGTTTCTTGGATGAGAAGTGAAACGTCTTCAAAGAAAAAACAGAAAGTTCAGTTGCCACTTGAAATAAGCACCTTTGGGACAATCCTTTACAAGGTTTCTAATATATTGATCACTCCTGATACACTGCAAATCTTACTGGAATCCATGAAGGTACTCTGGAAATTACCAAAACATTAACTTTTCCCCATCATTTTTATCTGTGAATAGCTTTCTAGAAAATATATGCTTTATACAAGGACATAAAGGGAACATTTTTACATAAATTAGCAGAACTGCAACTCCTAAATGCTGAGGACCACTGAGGATTGTACAAGGATGTCAGAAAATTATAATAATTCGCTCAATCTTAAGACACTGTAGATTTTTTGAAGGATTGGAGGTTTACTTTGCTACTCTAGACAACTCATAACTCTAGACAAAACATGGCTTTTGAAATCTACTTTGAATGATGTTCAAAACTAATTTAAAGATATAGGTGATTGTGGACTTCAGATTTGTTCTTATGAAAAGCCATCCTGGCTCTACAAACAAAACGATTTTACTATCTTCAGTTAGTAGGGTTAATGAAAGAAAAATGAAATAGGAGTAATTATTATCAAAAGACCATCTCAAGGGGCTGAGTACAGCTCTCATGCTATTTTTTTTCCCTTCCATTTTCATTCTCCTCCCTTTTGCAATATCCCATCAAGATTTCCCTTGCTTGGTTTGGTTGCTTTCCTGGTTTTATTTCCAGCGGTCAGCTATTATTGTAACATAGCCATCCATGGGAAATACACAAAGCAAATCAATATCATTTTTTGGGCTTTTTGTTTTGTCCTTGGCTTTTGAAATACATCAGTTGCTTGGCAAAAAAGGGTGAGGTGAAAGCCCACTTCTTTGCTTATTTTGAGAAAACAAGAGTTTTGCCCTTACTCCAAGTTGCTTCTGTGGATTGTGCATTCATGCTCTTTGAGCTTCCGTGGTACAATTAACCAGAGTTCCCTGCGGCCTAGTAACCATTAAGGATTTCAGAAAATCTAAAGGAAAGTATAGCTAGCAGATATACAGCTATATTTCTGCTATGAATTCATTCCCTCTCTGTAGATATTAATTATTATGCATATATGGGGAGCAGTATTATTACTTTCTAATAATTTCTTAATTAATGGGAGGGGAGGCAAATGCAATTGTTCTGCATGAGCCTCCAACTTTAATTAACCTACTTTTTAAAAATGCAATTAAATATTTTAAATGATGATTTATTCTTTCTTCTTTTAAAGTTCTTTAACAGCTAGCTCTCGAGTTAGTAATATTTATAAATTTTCTTGAAATATTACTTGGAACACTGTCTGATGCATTTTCTATATATCATAATATGCATAAATAAATAAATGTCTGTTATTTATTGCTACATATATTAACTATAACCTGCAACATAGACAAATATGTTAAGTGAGGAATCAGTGGGAAACAGGCAACTCTCTTCTTTCCATATTATGAAAATTATATCAGTCAGGGTTTAGTTCAACATTATATAATATAGAAAATGGTAGGATGAAGCTTTATATAGTTTATATTGCTTTTGATTTTTAACAGAACTGTTTGTATTTATTTTACCCTGCCTATGTTGGTCCATGACAGTAATAAAGATTCTGTATGATTGATCAAACTGAAAGTCCCTGAGCACAGAAAGGCCTTCACTCTGGCATAATACTCTGTTTTCTCCTCAGCAATTTGTGAGGGTTGATCCTGGAGGAGTCTCGACTTGGAACTGCATTGCCATTATGACTCCAGATGCACAGAAACATACAGAGAGAACACAAATACACAGAAACAAGACTGTCTCAAAGGTGCTTTTTCAAAAGTTGGATTGGTTTTTTCCCTGAGGAAGATGATGTTTAGTCTTCATCATCTTCTTCTTGCTCAGGGAAAGAACAGTCCAGTTGTCTTTTGAAAAAGCACCTTTGAGACAACTATGAGCTGGATGATGGAGAATCTCCACAGACATAGAAACAAGACAGTATTCATATTAGCCTTATTCTACCATGAGCCTTATTCTACCACTACATACATATTTGCTGGACAATTATGGTGCAATTTTACACTGCCTTGTTTATTTATTTATCAAAATCATTGGCCATCCATCTTGTTGTTTTAGACATCATATTCATATAGTGTTTGGATAGGATCTGTGCACAATGCTCAAGGTTTGTCAAATAATGACTTTTGTCTTGTTCTTGAGATTCAGCATTATAAATTATGTTCAAATTATGCACCTATCATGCCATATTACAACACTGATATAGTTGCTTGCATAATATATACAATCAATTTTCATACTTTCCTAGTTTTTCAGTGTTTTCCTCACTTGTTTCAGATTCTCATTTTGTACACTTTTTATATTTATGTTTCTTATAGTTTTCAATTTTTGCACCTTATATGACATTAATATATAATCTTTTATACTTTTATCTATTATACTGTGAGCCTCTTTTCAATGTTTGTGCCCCATCCTTTATGCATATCTATGATTATAGTAAAGATTGATTTGAAAAACTATGTCTTTAGCTATTCAACAGTTGTCTTCACAATGGGCCTTTCCCAAAAAGTAAACTACAAATAAATCACTGTATTATACCTTTTGCAATCATTAACATTTTTATTATGTATATTTTTGTACTTATTTGAAATGATTTACACTGCTCTAATGTTAATGTGGTTATGATTTTGAAACTGTTATTTCTTACATTTTTAAATATGATGGCTTTCTTTCCTTATTTCTTCGTAGGAAACTTTTTTTCCTTTGAGAAAAAAAAAAGAATTTTTGGAAGCTTCTAGGAAAAATTTCAAAATTAGAATCCAGATATAAGTGGACAGAATGCATTTATATACTTGGAATTCTTATAAGCTGATACAACTTCCATGTGAAATGTGTTTGTTAAAAAATTCAAGATACTGTTAACCATTCATTTGATAGTACAGAACACCAAAAGGCCTGTACAGTGATTTATTAGCAACCTGATAATCTACAAATATGCATGTTGAGTATTCCTAAAGCAAGCATGCATATAGGCGGTAAAACTTTGTTTCTAAACTCAACTTTATGGAAACACCCTTGACATGCTTCTATTGGTCCATTCTAAATTTTGTTATATCTGCTAAATTCTGTATTTCACTCTAATCAGAATCCTACAATGACCTTATCTCCTGATAAGTTAAGATGGATTTTTTTTCTTTAAAACATAACAGAGATCAGATTCCATCACATCCCAGATTTCTTGCATAAAAGAACAGCATTCATTGCTCACCAAATAGGTATCGCTTTTGATTTGGAAAGGGCCAAATTGGGCTCTGCAAAGAAAGCGGGAAATATTGGTTGCTACAATGAAATGGAGGTATTTTCACAAACTTACTAGATTCCTCTTTGCTGGAAGATAAAAGATGTGCATTAGTGTGGTATTCCTAAATCAATTTGCTGTCTTGGAAATGATGATGATAAATAGCCTACCAGCAAGGTTCCCATCCATAATCTATTCTATAGGTGGGTAAGAAACAGGGTGCTATGATTTTGACCATACAGCAAATCATGAGTGCCTTAACAAATTTGTTTTTATGAAACTCCAATTTGTAAGTTGAAACAAACTTGGAGAGGTTCCCATTTTTGGTATCAATAGCATACATTTTGAAGTTGCTATAAAGCACACAATGCAACACTAACTTAATGAATACAGAAACATTGCTTGATTAGCTTACTGCGTCAGATGGATAGATAAAATCCCATACATAATATCAACGACATAAAAAAGAACAAAGACATTTTGAAATCGTCAAGTGTGGAAGGAAGAAACAGTGGGTAAATAAAGAATTAATCCTCTACATTTTTTTGATTATCACAACCGGTACAGTCCCAAATAATAGGCGATTTCAAGAATAACCTGATGTTTATTTAATAGTGCCCTGTTTTGTCTACATTTGCCCTCCATCTTTCCCCCTGCTCAATAATCTCAGGCAGTATCCTTCTGTAAGGGAAACTAAATGCATTATTTATGTGAATGAAGATGCTAGAAAGTCTATACAGCCTTTGAAATGGGAAGTTGTAGTTCCTGGCAAAGAGAAGCACAAGCCTATGCATTAGGTGATGAGACAGATCTAAAGTCTTGCCAAATAGAATTGCTAAGTAATAACAAACAATTTTTGGGGAAAATTCATACATGATTTCAGAAGAACAGCCCAGCAGACAGTCTCAAATTATTCTTGTAGCAATTAACTGATTGTAAATGGTTTGGGCATTTCCTTTGATCTATTAATGTGATTAAAGGAAATGAATTTACTCAGCAATTTTTAAAAGGCACACAGTGAACACAATGATAAAAATTAGTGCTTATAGAAGAACAGAATGAGAAACCTAGTACCTCTTATACATGCACACACCACACACACACACACACCACACATACACACATAAAGATTCTTATAATGTATAGTTTCAAAATAACAACAAGAGCAGCAACAATTGTGGAAGGCAGGACTTCAGCATTTGTTTCCCAAAAAGTTAAGAGACTCTTCATTAGAGATGCTTGCCATGCTAATGTTGGAATGTACAATTGTTACATTTCATAATTTTAATTTTATTAAAGATGTGCAGCTTTATGTACCTATTGAATTTTCAAGATATAGCAAATTCATATAGCAAAATAATAATAATAATTCAATGATATATTGAACTTGTAAGATATAGATGCTTTTTGATAAGATGTAATATGACATTTTAAAATGTCACAATTTTATAAAGGACTATGTATCTGTGTCAGTTTGACGCAGAAGAGTAGATTAAACAGAATTCTATTCTAGAAAGGTTTCATTTCTAAAGAGTTTATAAAACAAACCCAGTGTGGTTCTCTGGTTTTTCCTTGATTTTGATCATTCATTCTTGGTCTTTTCAGTAGTGTAACAGCTGATAGTATTTTTAGAGAGTTAATAATCTGTTTTTCCCCCTCTTGCCTATGTGAATCTGAGCCCATAGCAGGAAGAACAGCAGTCTTCCACTTGAAAGATGGCTCCATCAATCCCACGAGGCCATTGATTACCAGCAACCTCTTAGCTAGACTCTGACAGCTGACATATACTCTTTTCTACTGAAGCCTTTCAGTGTGTCCAAGAAGAGTGCCTGGCTGATATATTCTTTACACTAATCCTATTATAGAAAAAGACTGCTTGCTAATGAAATAAATGTATTCTGCCCAACTAGCAAGGAAGTATAACTTCCCTAAATTGATAAATTATACATGTGTTCTACCTTACAAGGTCACACAGAAATTCCAGAAGAGTGGTTATATTAGCCTCGTGCCAGAAGAAGAGAAAGCCTCTTGTGAGAGAAACCAACATACACAAAATTTTATCAGATGTATAAAGGAGCAGATGTTTATGGTTACATGGATAGAGGAAAAAAATAAATAAATCAATAACTACAAAATCCATCCAATGGAAAAATAATTCCCAAATACACACAGATTAGGAATGAATAATTTACTGGGAGTTTAAAACAGAATGCCCTGCTTTTGCTCTTTTGCTTGAAATAAACAGCAATTTTCCTACTTTTATTATTGTACTATACAACTAAAGCAATGAAAATACTTTGTTGTAAATCCTATAGGTAAAGACAAATGGCAGGCTTGCTAGGTATAAGGTTTTATATCTCTATATGTGTTTTTATGAGCTTATAAACATATCTTGAAGTGCATTGATTTTATATAATTTTTACTTTTATTTTATCCTAATAATTTTAATTGTGGTTGGAGCTTGCTGCACTATTGGAGCACTTCATCAGTAAAATATTTGTATACTATACATGCTAACACAGAAATCTCGCTAAAATGTAAGGACAAAACATCTATTTTGTTATGTAACCAATAATCTCCTCTTAGACCAGTATTAGTTCTCAAAATTGTTATGGAGTAGCATCATACTTTACAACCTATTTGTATTTTCTGCAATTATGATTCCCATGAATATAGGGATCAGAATATAGCTTGTGTGTTGGGACACATACCGAGGCTAGACATAACCTAGCATGAGAGAAAAAAAAGTTTTCTATTGATATGAAAAATAAAAACAATTGTGTAGTAATGGCAGGCATCAGATTTTGATCTGAAGTCAGAGTGTTTTAATTTATCTTTTCACAGTACGAAGGTGGAAGGGCGACTCATCCTAGAGTATGACAGTACGAAGGTGGAAGGGTGACCATCCTAGAGTTGGGAATCATAAACAGGTTTTACTTACTTTCTTCTGCTACAATGATGTTAAGAGATTAGGGAGACTTATCTGGCACAGAATCACAGAATTGGGATTATGGGCCATTAAAACCTGGTCCAATGTAGCAGATGTCCATCTAGGACATCAATCAAAGGATAGGATCCCCCAATTTCAGAATCTAGCTGGCTTTGGATATTTGAACCCAACAAAGTTGACAGATGTTCTTTGACGATGTTGACATGGATCTTGAGCTGGAATCACAGTTTTTCTACCACTTTAAAATTTCATGTAAAATATACGGTACTTATCAGAAGGTTAAAAACATACATATGTTTAAAATTATCAAACTAGATATTTACATTAAAAGAATTTTTGCAGAAATCTGGATTTTTTGAAACAGAAATGAAAGATCTTCAATGTCTTTATCTTATTAAGAACACATCTTATTCTGCATCTAGTTCCACTAGCCTATTTTCCAATTTCCTTATTTCACACAATATTCCTTCCAAAAAAACTTTCCTTCTCCAACTGTTTCATCTGTCCAAAGACCTTCTCTCTTTTTAATTGTTCCAATTTTCATCTCCTTCTCAGTATTATTTCAACCCAAAATACCTCTTCAAATTTATTTTAATGTGAAACCTAGCTTAACCGCACTCAAGCCAACCCTTCATACAATGCGTTTATCTGATTTACCATATTCATGTGCCTAATTCATTATAAAGTCATTAGAAAGAAGTCTGCGCCTTGCAGAAAATCCTTAGAACATCATCTTAGAATTTCAAGCTAATAGGAGTAAACTCTTCAGATATAGTAGACCAAGGGTGTTAAACTGGCGGCCCATGAGCCAGATGCATTATGCGCAGGTCACTTTCACCCAGGCTCCCCAAAGGCAAAAAAAGTGATATGGTGAGATTGAATTTGACACCTGTGTACTAGACCACACAATCTTATTCACTCAATCTTGTGATTGGGACAAGATTACAACATATGTTGCATTATTATTATGTTGGACATTACCCACTATCTCCTCAGCCAAGTCCATTGATCTCTCTGTGACAATGTCATCTTCTTAATATTGCTAGCATTACTTCTTCAAGGAAGTCAAAAGGATCATTGAACAAAACACATTAGTTTGAGCAAAGAACTCCTTCTTGAAGCATAGTATAGTACACACAGCACAGTATAGTTATGAAAGAGAGTGTCTTTATAACTTTCATAATCTCATGATTCTTTGCTACAACGAAGAAGTGATATTTTTAATAAAACATCATTTCACCATAGGCATTCTTCCAATATGTGATTATTCTGTGTACTCCAATTATGTAAAAAGATTACCTAATTATCTAAAGGCTAGGTTTATTTGCATATTCTGGAGTCAGAAACATTAATAACTACTGCTTCCAAATCTGCTTAAAAGTATTGGCAGAAAACCTAATGAAACAGTCTGCTATGGAAAAAAACCTTTCTAGAAAAGAAAGGGGAAAAGATTTGTTTTTAAGAAAGAAAGCAAATTGCTTTCTCTTTTTATGGAAATAATTCCTTTTATATTTTGTGCCTCCCAGATATAATGGGTTTTAGCTTAAGATGTGATGGATATTTTTATGGCGATTTTTTAGATGATGGAGGAGTGGCAAAAAATGTATTTGAAAGTTACTAGTTGGGGAAGGTGGTTTAAAAAAATCTGACTCTTTTTGCAATTAGTTTTGTAACCCAAGAATCAGTATATGAAACAAATAGAGGTATGCTGTAGATTCATGAAGACTGCTAGTACTATATACTTACTAGAAGATGAATTTGTTCCTTCAGTAGAGGCAGAAATCTTGTCTATGAGTTCTGCAATACACAGAAAGCAACATGGTAATAGAGATGGAAAAATCTCATCCATTTGAAGTGGAACTTAACCTTTGTCTTCCTAGGAAGGTCAAATTCTTTGAGGAAAATGGTTGAAAAAGCAGCTCTGAATAGCAGGGAATTACAAAGAAATTACATGTGGTCCTAATCACACTGGGAATAATTCATTAAAGCAAAAATTAATCTTAAAAACATTCCTTACTCCTGGCAGAAAACTAGCAGAATTAAGGAAAATGCTTGTAACCATTTGTAAAAGTATCCTAAGATATCACTATACTGAACTGAAGGACTACTATATTATTATATTGATAGAAAGTACTAGAAATAAATATAATTTCTGTCTAGATTATTTATCCTGAGTCTCATAAGAAAATTCAGATGTTTAGATGACACAACATCTGTAAAGAATTCATGACCAGCACTGTTTTTGTAAAAATCTGTACTAGGAGCAAAATACAAAAGAACGAAAGAAGTTTAATGGTGCATTTAATGTTGATAAATTTTAAATAATTAGACGGTCTGTATCCAAAGCTTTGATTCAAAAGTGATCCACTGAAATCACCTTTTCAGATTGAATTGCACATCTGAAATGGAACTTGGGTGATACCACAAACATTTCTTTTATAATGATAATTCAAATAGATTTTTTAAAAAAAATCTGAATGGATTAAGTTAACTTGACAAGTCGACAAAGTACAGATCTGATAAACAGCTGAAGGAAAGAGAAATAAAATCAGGAGTGACTGAATTTTCAGTCTGATATGGGAGACTGAACCACAGGAAAGGCAAGACAGAGGATCTTTATGAAATGCAAAAACTAGTCACATGCCAAAATCCAGTAACATTTCAAAACATGCATTCAGAAGGCCACATGCTCCGCTCTAGTTTCGGAATGCTATCACTCCAGAAATAGCAGTGTTAAACAACAGAATCTCAGAAAAGCTAAAGAGATGCAGCATTCATTATTCTGCTGTGTCACAAAAGTGACAGATGAATAGAACAAGCAGCAACATGCAATATGAGCATATAAGACAGCTGCCGGAGTGAAAACTGTCTTTCAGACATTGTAAAGAGTAGGTTTTAAAAACTCCATATGTAGGTAGCTCCACTGTAAATAATGTCGGTCCTCTCTCAAAACTAATTTCTATGAAAAGGAAGCTTAAAAAGGCAAATACAATCCAAGATGTGGAACAGAGGCAATACAAGCTAGATAAGGAAAAGATCTAAATCTAGCAGCAGCTCTTTTTAAATAGTGCTATTTTGTTAAGAGGATGCATGCAACACAAGAGGAAATGAGAGGCATTAATATCTCATGCCAAAAAAAGAAAGTATCTTGTCAAGGAAGACAAAGAAAGGATGAATACCTAGCAAGTTGCAACTTGTAATAGGTTGCTACAATTTATAATTTAAGTGTGTTTTTAGAGGTGAGAAAGGCACTAAATTCCAGTTGAGAATTCAATTCATAAATATAGATCCAGGGTACATTTTTTCCCCTTATGATAGGTCTAAACTCTATCCAAAGTATAAGGTGCAGAGTAAAGCTTGGGGAAAAACCTGAATCTGTATAATTAGCATTAGGGAGGCAAGTTATTCAACTTGACTTACGTGAGGATGCATTTACTCCTTTTGTCAAAACTGGTATCATGCCCGTGGGTTCTGCAAAAAACAAAAGCAGGAATCAGAAGCAGCTACACATGTCAGTGAACTGCAGTGTGTACAAGATGGTGGTCTGATGAAATTACAGGAAAAACAAGAAAAAAATAGGGTATAAGTTTTAATATAATTAAAATTTATTACTAGTGATCTCGGATATTGCAAGAAAAAAAATAGTTATAAGTTTTAATATAATTAAAATGTATTACTTGTGATCTCGGATATTGCAATGCTATTCTCAATTATTGGTATTTTTTATTATTTGGAAATAGTAACATTTTGAAAGATGATATTATTAAAAGTATAATATGATAAAAGATGATATATAATAAAAGATGATATAAGAGTTAAGTAGTTCTCTTGGGTGACATAGGCTAAGATCTAGGTTTCTATGAGTCTCTGATTTGGTATGTGGAGCAAAGTCAGTCAGTCAGTCAGTCAGTCAGTCTGTCTGTCTGTCTGTCTGTCTGTCTATCTATCTATCTATCTATCTATCTATCTATCTATCTATCTATCTAATCTATCTATCTATCTATCTATCTATCTATCTATCTATCTATCTACTATCTATCTATCTATCTATCTATCTATCTATCTATCTATCTATCTATCTACCTACCTACCTACCTACCTACCTACCTACCTACCTACCTATAATCTTTTACATACCATGCATTGCAGAACTGAAAAAATAATTTAGGTGATGACAGCAGATTTAAATAATATTTTCTAGTGAAAAGTAGATATCTGATTTCAGAGACTTCTTGCCTACTTCTGAGTCATATGGAACACACATAAAGCTTCAGTTGGCTTAAGAATTATCCATGTGTAAAATACCTGGGTGTCTTGATGTATAACTGACATATCTCTAGGGATATTATAGTGTCACACATCAATGTGAAACAAGAATATAGCATTCGAATGAAATAAGAATGAAAGGACAGTTTGATTAGATGTAGAAACTGATAATAGGAAAGTTCTGTTGGTTCCATAATTATTAAGCTACAGAGTATTGTCAGATTGGCCTTCCCCTATTTAATGTTGGTATGAAGCCATTGGTGAAGCTATCAAGTAGTTTTTAACCATTCTTTATTACTCTTCCTCAGATTTAGATGGGCATATATAAATTGTGGGTCCATCAGGCGCAAAAGCCAAGAAATTCTTGCAAGATAATGATTTTTTCCATGTTGACTTTTTAAAAAAACATTTCCATACCTATAGGCAGAATCTTGCCAAACTGAAGCATGCTATGTATACTATATGCATCTACCATATCATCAGAAAATCTATTATCACTTCATCCTCTTTCTCTCACCCAAGATATGTGAACTGACTGTCTTTTATTCCTCTGGAATGCATTCTGTCCCTCCTGGGAATCCAGCCTACTATATTCAACCAGAGCCTGCAGGATGAGGGCTAGTAAGTTCAATCAGAATCCTAACAAAATGGAGCTCTGAGGATGGTGTTGTGTTGGAGTAGGTATTAGTTTGGAAGTAGATAACAGCTTGAGACATCTTCAATGGGTGCTCAAATAGCCTTAATGGCCTGGAATGCTTTTAATCAGTTTGGACTAAACCACCAGCTAACCCGAGACATTAACTCATTCCCATGCCCATCATTGCAAGGTATTCTACACGAGGAACATCCTTTAAGGGTGACATGAAATTGTCACTAGTATAGAATATTGCCATACCAATTTCAGGAACACAATTTAGAAACCATCTTTCAAGAATTTTAAAGGAAAAATTCTCATTATTGCAACCTCACATTTCTTCTTAGCAGAATATCATCACTCTTAGCTGCTTAAAAGGTTATCCTTTTTAATCACAATTTCAGGAAAATCTTTCAGTAGAGTTACAATCTCATAATTAAATTGAAGCACTATGTGCTTTGCTTCTTAAAGAAGCGGTCTTGTTATTAAATATTAATGAAGCAGAAATTTCATTATTATTTTTTTAAAAACTCATAAACAACACAACAAAAAACCCTGATATTTTATCATCATTCAATCCAAACTGTTAGGATAGTAAAAGTCTTCCTTTCAGAGGAAGCTAAGCAATTAAGTTTTCAAAAGCAAACACTTCTGCAGACCTTGTTTTCTTTCTCATAGATCTTTAGCTTAAAACCAGACTAGGATTGTTTGAGAATTTTATTTGGTCTACTTGTTAAAGGTAAGTTTATACCGTCTCAGAAGTATGGAGTGAAATTGTTTGTGTGTGTGTGTGTACACACACACATATATATCCTTCAAATATCATACAGTTCTAAATATTTATTTAAAATATTTGAAATACTTAATTGCATCAATGTATAAATAAGCACCAAAATTTGTTAATAAATGAAAATTAAATATTATTCATACAAATAAATCTGCATAAGGTCTTTAGATATTTAATAGAGATTTTTCTCAATTAATGTATATACATAAAAGTATACAACGTAAACATTATATGCAAGAAAAAAGTGCCCTATCTATATCTCAAGATTATTCAGCCTTTCCAATATATGATACATTGTAAGAATGGAAAATTTTTTCAAAAATAGGATTCATAAGCATTATAAGAAAAGCAACATAGCATAACTGAGGGTTTTGTTTTGTTTGATCTGGCAGCACAGTAAGGATGCCTCCCCCAATTTTTGTAAAAAACTCCTCCGGGATACTTTGAAAAAGACATCAACTGTGGATGGGAAAGTATGAGAGATGAGAACTAATAGTCCCCTATATATAATTTATGATCCATCACTGAAAATGAAGAGATCATTCAAACATTTGTTATGAGCTAATATGAATATCCATTAATTAATGAAATATGTGTTTCTTATAAGATTATTTTAAATTTTAATGAACTCCCAGGTGTAGCTGACTTGCACTTTTATTAGGAATAGCTAAAACATCACAAAACAGGTAAGCTTCTGTGATATTCAACATTCTTCGTTGGGGAATTTGTTATCCTCCCACCCCACCCCCCAAAACCCCCCAGGTCACACCTAGAATATTGTATTAATATCACTAGTGTTCCAAGTTCTGAGATACGAAGATTATCACACTGTACTTGTTTATAGCTGGGGGGGGGGAGGCTTTTGGCATCATCATACAGGAAAATGGGAATGAGATAAACAGAAAACAGGAAGAAATTACTTAGAGTGTGCTGCTTGTTTTATTGCTTTGCCAAAAAGCAAATGGCAGATGGTAATATCATTTCTGGAAGGAACTGCAGTTGCCATCTAACCATTTGCCAAACTTTAGAAAATATGGAGTCACACTGTCCTATTTAATCTCTTTATTAAGAGTAATGAATATTTCTAAAAAAAAAAAAAACCCAATGTTTCAATATTTCAATGAAAATCTATACACCTCTACAAAATATTCCTCCACATTTCTTCTTCTTCTCCAAATAAAATGGTAAGTAGTAGGAATATACATATATCTTTTGCCCAGAAAAAAATCAAAATGAAAACATAAACATATTCTGAAAGAGCTAACCATTGCCTGAAAGTTAAGCACAATCCATGGAGACCATAGATGTAGTTGGTCAAGAGGGACAAAAAAAAGAAAATAATAGTTATTTGTTCATACTGGAAATTCATAAGTTTGGCTCCTGAAAACATAACAGCTCCCGTCTGTTCAAACACTCAAGTATCGGATGGTTCTTGTTATTTGCTGTTTATGAATTCTAATGCATTTATTATTTTCAAATGACAATTAGCGGTTTTAATTTTTTAACAGTAAAAGCTAAACAAGCTGTCAAGCCATTTAAAAACAAAAATATATGACAAAAACAACTTGAAAAATTATAATATAATTTACACAAGTGAGATAACAACAATTCAGGCATCTGTTATACATAATGGGTTTCTAAGGGTTCTTCTTAGGCATTGAAATAAAGTTTATATGTGGCATCAGGTGTGATAGAAATCATGACATTACTTCTATTGCCTTCCTGTCAGTATATTTTTCTTCCAAGCAGTTTAGGAGAAACTAACAATGCACTTTCCAAGTGTATGTCCATTGACACAAATTCATGATCACACTTATCAAGTCTTAATATTGGAAGAAAGTAAGAAGCATTCAACTAGATGTAACAGAAGTTCATTGAAAATAAAGAAATATCTAGGGAAAGGTCATATTTATCTCCAATAAAATATAAAAAGGTGTGCATGCAGCTATGTATATATGTGTATGACACTGAGTACAATAATAGACCTCAAGAGAAAAAGGCAGAAGCAAAAGGAAATACAGTATGGCAGGATTTCTTTAAAAAAAACACCCTATTTTTTTAAAAAAAGTCTAAATAAAATATTCTATGTTATGTTTGGCATACCTACCTGAAAATGTTGGTTTTCACTTTTATGAAATATTGTAAGTTACCTTTCATTAGGGCATAAGACACTTAAAATTCCACAAAGCTCACACAAGAAGGCAAAGGCAAAAGTAGTTTGCAAAAGGCAATTTGCATACAGTATTTGTAACAATTCCTCCTGTTTGCTATTTATATAGTTCTCCTGGATACACACATCTTTTCTGACCTCAATTACACTTTCCCCAAGGAGAACTTTATTTTCAGAGTAAAGCAACATGGAAATAATGCTTGAATAATTCAAAGACAGCCTTAAAATACATACATGTGGCATTTGATTTGTTTTAGTAATTAGTTTTTAAAATATTTTATGATTTGAGATTGACCGAGGTAGCAAAACTAGACCTTTAGTCAAAAATATATTAATGAGAGAAGAAAACATGACTAATGAAAATTGTTCACGAATCTGTTTTCAGCCTTTTAAAAGTGAAATTAACAAAACACCAGTGTCTGAATTGCTATCACAGAAGAACAACAAGGCAATTGCATTTGATGGATCCACTATGATGGTGAACAAGAGTAAAATGCCTTGCTACTTGTGCAGGAAAATGAAATTGATTGTATCATGCATTTTATTAAGGTAGGGCTTGATGACTAGTCTGTTGGTAGAAATGTTTTGAAGGGGGACAAAGAAATAGGGGGCATGAGAGAGCAACACTGCATGAGAAAGTTATTACAAAGGAAGCACACACAATGGGGTTTCAATTGCTTCCTTAATTGTTATAACAATTATTCTGGAATGAAGTTAATGCTATTGAATTCCAGGTGACTGGGTGAGAAGGAGATGTCCCATTCAAAACCTTATCTTGCATGAGTATGCTATTGTCTTCAGCTAATGCCATAGAAGCTTAAAGAATCGTAGAGTTGGAAGGTGTCTAAGAAATCAAGTGCAACCTCTGCACATTGCAGAATTCTCTACGCCATCCCTGATAGGTCCAATCTCTGTTTGAAAATCTCTACTTGAAGGACAAAAAAACTAGTCCATCTGATAATTGTTTCACTTAATTGACACTTCTCACTATCAATAACTTCTTTCTAAGGTCTAATCTGTATCTATATCCTTGAAATTGCATCCTATTAGTCTTACCCACTAGAAAAAATGAAATTAAGTATTCAGTATAAAGTATTCAGTTTAAACGGAGATGTGTAGAACTCAATACAATACTCCAAATGTACCAGGATATAAATGTTCCACAATGTGAGCTCTATGCTCCTCTCAATGTTCCTCAATATGTTATTAGCATTCTTTGCATTGCCAATAACATTGTTGGGACCTTTGACTTTGTGATCCATTAAGTACACCCAAGTCCTTCTAAGATGTGCTGCTCTTTAGCCAATTTTTCTCCATTTTATTACATGCTTTTTAGTTTTCTTGTCTAAATGCATGACTTCACATTTCTTTCTGTTTCTATCCATTGTTCTAAACTCCTTTTTATTTCCCCCCTCTCTCTTTCCATATATTAGCCACCCCTCACAGTTTTGCATTGTCTGCAAATCTGGTGTTTCCTCACTGGCCTTGCCCATAATATTTATAACAATGTTGAACAGTGCTCAGGTCAATACTCAGCCCTGTGATATCCCACTCAAAATATCCCTCAAGGTAAATTTAATACCATTAATAACTGTCATCTGAGTACAATCCCTGAACCAATTATATCCATCTAATAGTTGACTTATCAGGCCTGTTATTACTTTTATTATGTTGGAAACAATGACTCTTTTCTTACCATCTGAATTTGAGAAAGCTATTCAATTTCTAAAACCATGCCAGTTATAATGAAGGCAAAATGTTATTTAGTCTTTTGATGGAAGAGAATGTTTGTAACTCAGGGTTGAAATGATAAGTCCTTGGTGCTCTCTGAGCTTGGTGGTTTTCTAGCTGAGGTTTCATTATCAAACTTAGTAACATCAGCCATGCTATTTAGTGTTTGATGTTGCTCAGTTCCCATAGGCTAAGAGTTGAATTTATGAGCTGAAAGGGGAAAGCAGAAGCAGTATGCTCCATCCCATAACTGGGTAGACCAGGTTGTCCTAATAGACTGGTCCCACCAGGAAAAAAACAAAAACACATAGGCTCTGAGCAGCTTACAAAATGCCAAAAACATAGCATCAATCTAGAAAATGCACTATATAACATCATAAATGTCTGCATCTTCCAATCTTTCTTAAAGAGCCAAGATGGAAGAGAATTAGATATATGGGATGAATTGTTCTGTGAAAGGGGAGGGTCTTGCATAGTTGCTTTGAAAGCTGCCTCACTTGGCCACTTACAAAACAATCCAAGATAAATATTTGATACATGATAGCTATTTTGAGAGTTTTCACTTGAGATGAGCAGTTACATTTAAGGTAGACAACTGTTGAATAACTGGGGATTGTAACAGAATAATCTCATTTGATTTTTTTTTTTTTTGCTATTTTCTTCATACACATGCTGATCTTTAAAATGTTGTGAATATAATGCCAAGTGTTAAGCCTGGTTTCCCCAACCAGGGTTAGGGAGACAAGCTAAACAGAATGTGCAGCGTTAGTCAGATAGGCACACAGATAAATGAGTGAGCTAAGCTTGTATGTTTATTAACATACAGTAAAAATAACAGATACGCTTGTGCTATCAAAAATATAGTTTATTCCATTATGAGTTCATAGCATAGTCAAAATAACAGTCCAATAGTCATGTATCATTTAGTCAGTCCATTCAGAGATATTCAGTTAGCAAAGTCCGTTTAGAATATCCTATGTCAGTTCACTTACAAGTCAGTCCTTTGTTTTCTCTCCCGTTCGAGCAATGCAGTCTTGAGTCCTTGCAGTAATCAGGGATCATCAAAGCCAGAGAGAGAGCAAGCTGCAGCCTTGCTTCTTTTAAAGTGCTTTCACAACCACTCCCTTAATTACTATCCCACAGTTAAAGTTGTAGACACTTTAACTTACAAACTATGATTACTTAGTTATTATTTTACCTAAACCAGTTAGGGTAAACAATGTTATCCCTAACATTCTCCCCTTTTAGGTTAAATAATAATTATAACTATTTACATCTTTAAATCATATTTGTTACAACTCTCTTTAAACTTAATTACTCCTTGAGCTTTTGTAAATTGGTCTGCAATGTTTTCTTCCGTCATGCAGTATTCCAATTTAATTAGCCCATTCTTTACAGATTCTCTTACATTTAAGTATCTTAAATCAGTATGTTTTGATCTAGTTTTAACAGCAATACTAGTAGCTAACTTTATAGCTGCCTGGTTGTCCTCGTACACAATAATGGAATCTTTAACAGTTGTACCCATGTCTAATAATAACTGTTTGTACAAAATTAAGTCAGTGCATAATAATGACAGACATGAAAATTCCGCTTCCATCGTGGACAAGCTGATATGCTGTTGTCTGATTGACCTCCACCCTATTAGTGTTTTACCAAATAATATAGACATCCCAGATGTTGATTTTCTTGTATTTATATCAGTTGCAAAACTTGCATCTGCATAGGCACTAAGACTCAAATCACCCTTTGGTTCTATATACAATGCATGGTTCATTGTTCCTTTAAGATATCTTAAAATTCTCTTTAATGATTGCCAATGACATTGATGTGGATCCGAATTAAAACGTGCCAGCTGATTTACACTATAAGCTATATCTGGCCTAGACCAATTGCTTACATATGATAAGCTTCCAATCAAAGATTGATATATGGACTTATCAAATTTGGGACTTTGATCATCAGTTTTGCAAACTTCCTGACTCATTGGAGTCTTTGCCGGTTTACAAAGTTCCATTTTAAACGTTTTAATTAATTAGCAAATTTTATCTTCTTGAGATATCTTAAAACCATTTTTTGTTTTGTTAATTGTCAATCCTAGATACTTTTTAATTTTACCTAAATGCTTTAATTTTATCTTTTTGGCTAATAATGATATAATCTCATTAGCTTCATTATTAGTCTTAGTTATCAAAGCAATATCATCTGTAAATAATAACAATAATGACACCGTTCCATTATTTTCTCTTTTAAACACACATGGATCTGCTAAACCAGATTTAAAACCTATATTGTTTAACTCTTTCACAATATATTGGTTCCACTCAAACCCAGATTGTTTCAACCCGTAAAGACTCTTTTTGAGTTTCCAACAATCATTACTATTTACTTTATTGTCTTTTATACCTACTGGTTTTCTTAAATATATAGTGTGCTGCAATGGTGCATGCAGATAGGCAGTTTCTACATCTAAATGGTTAATGACATAGTTTTTCTTAGCTGCCCACACTAATGCTGCTCTTAAAGATGTTGCTTTAAGACTTGGTGCAAAAACTTCATCGTAATCAGATGCAGTTTGATTAAATCCTTGAGCTACTAACCTAGCCTTATGGGAAACAGTCCCATCATTTCCAGTTTTTACTTTAAATATCCATTTGCACCCAATGGATTTTTCTCCTGGAGGTAATATGGCATCTTCATAAACTTTCATTACTTTTAATGAATTTAGTTCCTTTTCCATTGCCTTTTGCCAATTCTCCTGATCCTTAGCAGGATACATCCTAAGTTCATCTACACTAGTTGGAACTTTAGTTACTTGGCAAACTATACTTGCTTGATACCTATCAGGTGGTCTAGTTACACGTGTAGTACATCTAGGTATTACAGGACTTACAGGTGGACTTTCATTTATTAACTCTTCTTGATTATCTAACTCTTCCTGATCAACTGTTTCCTCTTGTTCTGGTCCTATTTGCTCTTCTTGGACTTCTTCTTTAATTGGACTCTTCTTATAACTAGTCTGTTCTTTCTGCCTTTTGTAGGGTTCAATAATTACTTCATTATTTAAATCTTGCTCTAATCTATTCCATCCTACATGTTCTAGGAATTTTGCACTAGCACTGGTGTAAACTCTAGATGTACCTGGTTCCCAGAATCTATAAGATCTATGATTAGATGTATATCCTACAAAATATAATCTTTTAGCTCTATGCTGTCCTTTGTGTCTAAGTTGTGAAGGGATATGCACCCATGCTGGTGCTCCAAATGTGTGCATGTAACTTAAATCAGGTTTTGTACCATGCCACAGTGTGAATGGTAATTCACCTGTTGTTGAATTAACAACATTATTTAATATATGATTACCACACATTATTGCTTCTCCCCACAAATTGTCAGGTAATCCTGAATCAGACATCATAGTTCCTGCCATTGATTGTAATGTTTGGCCTCTTCTCTCTATAAAGGCATTATGTTGTGGCCTATATGGTGCAGACATTTTATGTTGAATACCTAACATTCTTAGTCTGTTCTGGAATTTATTATTTGTAAATTCTGTACCATTATCTGTTATAAGAGTTACTAATTTCTTTTTAGTTTTCCTTTCAGCAAATTTTATCCAATTAAAGAGATTTTGATACGTTTCAGTTTTGCTCTTCATTAAATAGCAAAACCCATATCTAGAATAGTGGTCCATTATGCTTAGTATGTAACAAGCTCCTCCTACACTTGGATTATTCGGACCTATTAAATCAGCAAATACTACCTCTAAAGGTTCTTTGGTAGTAAATCCATCAACTCTATTAGCCGGTGTGACCCTGCTCTTACTTTGATTACAGGCATTACATTGCAAATACTTATTACAAGGTTTCAAACTTATTCCCTTAGATAATTCAACAGTTTTCTTAAGCATTTTAAAATTTAAATGCCCTAGCCTTCGATGTAACAAGTGAATACATTCATCATGAGGTTTCTTATTTTCATAAATTGTGTTAGCCACCTTTAAACCATCATCATTTAACACATATAATTCACCTCTTAAAGATGCAGTAATTTTCTTATCTTCTTTTTCAATTATGCAGTTATCTCCTTTAAAAGTAACTACATATCCTAGTTTAACCAAAATTCTAACTGAAATTAAATTAAACTTAAGTTGTGGTACATATAACATTTTTACATTCTCTTTTATAAAAGAACAATATGCTATACCTTGACCTTTAGCTTTCAGTTTCCAGCCATTGGCTAACGATATCTGCTGTGTACTCTGGGACATTTTAATAAAATTTCTGTAATCATTTGTTATACAATGGGATGCTCCACTGTCAACCACCCATAAATTATTTTTTACAGCTCCGTTAGTATACATGGCTAACTCTAAATTTTTATTTTTATTTTGATGACTTTTTGTATTCTGGCCAGCATTCTGGTACTTTACTTTTTTACAAAATCTTGCCAAATGTCCTCTTCCTCCACAATTAAAACACTTTTTAATTGCATATGCAGTAGGAGATTCATTATCTTCTTTTTGAGGTTGTTCCCTCCTTAACTCGTCTCTTTCAAGCCTTCTTCTGGCCTCTTCAATCAATCTGCCAGTTATATCAGTTAAAGTTAGGCTTTCCTTTGGCAATATTTCAAGGGAAGTTACGTAGTTGTCATAACTTTCATCAAGGGAAGACAGAATTATGTAGACTTGGTGTAGTTCAGAGAAAATAAGCTCTTTCTCGTGCAGTTCTTGAAAAATGCTTTGCATAGTTTTCAAATGACTCAGCATATCACCATTTGTTTGGAGATGCGTTCTGAAAAGTTTCTGTGTTAGATTTATGTGAGCACCAACGTTATCTCGAACATAAATCCTCTTCAGCTTCTGCCAACACCCAATAGCCGTTTTCTCTTCATGGATACAAACAAGCTGTTGATCAGTTAAGGTTAAAGCAATAATGCAAATAGCTTGTTGATTTTTATGCATAAATTCTTCTATCTTTAGTTTATCTTCATCATCCTCTGCATCCCATTCTTCTACATTTGGTGGATTTTCAATTATGTTCCACAAACCTTCTCTTCGTAGAAGCAGACTACATTTCATAGACCATGATACATAGTTTGTTCCATCCAACTTGGATATAAGGGACAAACTTTGTAGATTGACTTGTGCCATGTTTTCTTTGTATGGATATAAAACTATAATTAATAAAACACAGCTGTCTGTTTACTGTAATGTATAACAACACAAACTCTCACTTTTACATAAATCTGTTTTATCCTAGTTAAACTGACTTTGCAGCCTCTGGGCCCATAACCAGTGTTAAGCCTGGTTTCCCCAACCAGGGTTAGGGAGACAAACTAAACAGAATGTGCAGCGTTAGTCAGATAGGCACACAGATAAATGAGTGAGCTAAGCTTGTATGTTTATTAACATACAGTAAAAATAACAGATACGCTTGTGCTATCAAAAATATAGTTTATTCCATTATGAGTTCATAGCATAGTCAAAATAACAGTCCAATAGTCATGTATCATTTAGTCAGTCCATTCAGAGATATTCAGTTAGCAAAGTCCGTTTAGAATATCCTATGTCAGTTCACTTACAAGTCAGTCCTTTGTTTTCTCTCCCGTTCGAGCAATGCAGTCTTGAGTCCTTGCAGTAATCAGGGATCATCAAAGCCAGAGAGAGAGCAAGCTGCAGCCTTGCTTCTTTTAAAGTGCTTTCACAACCACTCCCTTAATTACTATCCCACAGTTAAAGTTGTAGACACTTTAACATACAAACTATGATTACTTAGTTATTATTTTACCTAAACCAGTTAGGGTAAACAATGTTATCCCTAACACCAATTATTTCTTTGCTCATATATTTAGAATTATTTTAAAATCATTGTATAAAATCTTTAAAATGCCTGATAGGATGTTGAAGGATACAACTAGCAGAAGCTATCTATGCTAATGGTGCAAAACAGAACAGTATTAAGAATAATCCATTATCCTCCACTTAGAAACAAACAACCTACTCTCCAATAAACAATTTGGTTTCAGGAAAAAACTATCCTGTAATCTGCAATTCTTATACTGCAAAAACATATGGACTACACCAGTGGCCCCCAACCTTTTTTGTGCCACGGCCCAGTACCAGCATCACAAAATGATCCGCGGCCCGGTACCGACATCAGCACACATGACAAGGCAAGGCGAGCTGAGTGACCGGCCAGCCAGCCATCCCCCACTTCTCCCCGCTACCTTCAACTCCTCTTTTGTACCTTTGTCGATGGGCTTCGCTTCGGGACAGCTTCAGGATGGTCACTTGGCTCGCCTTACCTTGGGTGCTGAAAGAATCCTCACGCCTTAGTTTCGTTTGATGGCCCCCCCTTCAATGAAACTAAGGCACGAGGATTCCTTCAGGACCTAAACGCCGCTTTCCAACTGGAAAAGCTCACCCGGAAGCACTTTCTCGTCAAACAAGAGGGCAGCACCCAGAAAACTGGCGGCCCGGTAGGAAATGTTCCATGGCCCGGTACCGGTCCGGGGCCCGGTGGTTGGGGACCCCTGGACTACACAACTTGATCAGGGCAAAGAAATAGATGCAATCTGCATAGACTTCTGTAAAGCCTTTGATTCAGTGGTACACGACAAACTACTCCTAAAACTAAAATCTTATGGTATCTCTGGACAACTGCATAACTGGATAGAAGCATTCCTGTCAAACAGACAACAAATGGTCAAAATTGGGAGCTTCCTATCAAATTCTGTACTTGTCAATAGTGGTGTCCCCCAAGGCAGTGTTCTAGGATCAACTCTCTTCATACTCTACATAAATGACCTCTCTGATCATATTAAGAGCAACTGCATTCTCTTCGCTGATGATGTAAAGCTGTTCAATACCACAGACAATACTGCTACCCTTCAAAAAGATCTTGACTATATATCAGAATGGTCAAACAAATGGCAACTTCAAATCTCAACAAATAAATGCTCTGTCTTACATATTGACAAAAAAAAATCAGAAAATAAAATACAAGCTGAATAGTCAAGATCTTGTTGATGATCCAAGCTCTGTAAAGGACCTTGGAATACTCCTCTCTAATGATCTAAATGCTAGAGCCCATTATAACTACATAGCCAAAAAGGCTTTAAGAGTTGTTAACCTAATCCTATGTAGCTTTTTCTCTGGTAATATCACACTACTAACTAGAGCATACAAAACATTTGCTAGACCAATACTTGAATACAGCTCATCAGTCTGGAACCCACATTACGTATCTGATATTAGCACAGTTGAGAAAGTCCAGAAATATTTCACAAGAACAGTTATCCACTCCTCTACTCGTTGTAGAATACCTTATGCCACCAGACTTGAAATTCTAGACCTAGAAAACCTTGAATTACACCATCTTCGGTCTGATCTAAGTATAGTATATAAAATCATACATTGCAATGTGCTACCTGTCAAGGAATACTTCAGCTTCAACCATAACAACAAAAGAGCACACAATAGATACAAATTCAAGGTTAACCACACCAAACTTGATTGCAGGAAATACGACTTCAGCAACAGAATGGTCTATGTCTGGAATACTCTACCTGACTCTGTAGTTTCTTCCCCAAACCCCAAAAACTTTAACCTTAGACTGTCTACTATTGACCTCACCCCTTTCCTAAGAGGTCTGTAGGCGGCATGCATAAGTGCACCAACATGCCTACTGTCCCTGTCCTATTGTTTCTTTTATTTTTCTTATATGTACCCATTTCATGTATTCATAACTATGTATATACATACCTATTATCTTGTAAGCAATTGACCAATCAAATAAATAAATAAAACACATTCTAAATAACTTTTAAAAAAAATAAAAATACACATTGCTATGGCAAACAATAATGCAATAGATATGCCTTTATATCAGGGCAGACCTCTTTTGTAGGTTAACATTTTCAATGGTGCACATTGGGGTGCTTCTTCCACTCAATATTTTCTAAAGATTTTTTTAATTATAAAAGAAATTAAGTGGAAACTTAGCATACTACAAAACAAATCACCAGTTTCTGCTTGGAGCAGAGCTTCACTTGGAGCAGAGCCATTAAACACTGCAAATGCTCCACTGAGATTGCAGAGAGCATCACTAATCAATTGGTTGGAATTTTATATCATGTACTTAGGGCTTGCAATAAGAATTCTCATACTTTTTGTGATCTTTTCTCCATTCTTTTAGTTGGAAGAGAGAACAGGAATATCCTTAGGTGCACAAACATGTGTCCATTTATCTGAGTCATTACTTTATCCTTGTAGTCTGGCTGAGTCCTAAGTCTGGGATATCACTTCAAACTGCTAAAGCCATTCCAAGTGTGAAACTATGCAGATTTATGGCAACCAATTCATTTATGTATGGGAACTAGGTCAGTTACAGGGAAAAGAAATACCTGTTTAATCCATTACTTCAATATTCATAAATTAGTATTTCAATATAACACTATTGTAACAGTAGAATTTACTGGTAATGTTTTTTTCATACAATTTTGTTCTTCACATAACTGTCAAATTTTCAGACATCTTAATACTTAGTTTTGAATAAGGGTACCATAATTATTATTCTAAAATGTATTTTCTAATATATATATTAATGATGGCAGATGAGATTCTGCTGAAACGTTGCTACAACTTTAAAAGCACCACGTGGGAAAATACCCGAACAAAGCTGAATGCCAGACATGTAAGTACCCGCGAAAACTTAAGAAAACATATATATATATATATATATATATATATATATATATATATATATATATATATATATATACATAACAGATATAAGTTCAGCATCACAAGACAAGATAGAAAGACCTACACATAGAGAATAAAAGAATTGAAGTGGAATTGGGCTGGTCAATAGCAAGAAGCACTGATGGCAAGTTGACCAAGGATCCCACTTAATAAAAAGCATCCACAAAAGAGATTGAAAACAAGATGGATCAACAACATCAGCAAGTATTATGGGCCCAGTTGGCAAAAGAATGCTTAGGACCATAATGGTTGGAAACATGCAGAAGAGGCCTTCATCCTGCAGTGGATAGACAATGGCTACAATGATGATAATGATAATGATTTCCTAAAGCTAAGAATTCTTTTTTTTAAGGGAAATATTTTGAAACTCGAACTCCTGGCAGTAGGCAGAGTCAGACTGCAATACTGCATTCTAACAATTGTGCCAACGCAGCTCTTATTTATTTGCTGAGTTTGTACTCTTTGTAAAGGAACACAGAGAGGGGCTTATTGACTGCAATTCTTGTCGCAGAGTGTCAAGTGGCTTGGAACAGTTTTTGTCAATTCAGGATAATACAGAAAAAACTATATCCTCGGTTTATTTGTGTTCTGAAACTCCCAGGCTGAATTTTTTTGGAATGTGTCACACATAGAAATGGCCTCCAAAGTTCTACATAATTTAAAAATGCTAGAATTGAGAATAGATTATCTGGATATAATATACCAATGCTTTGATGTCTTAATTGGTTTCTAGAATATCTCTTATTTCATGCAAAGTGCAGTTTTGACATTTGAAACTGAAATGATCCTTCTCTGTATATATTGTCCAAATATAAGTAATTCCTAAGACAAAGCTTAAATAATAGTGGCATTTTAGTTGTGGGATGTTTCTCCCATTACTATTTTATGGGCATTTTGGCCTCAAATCACTTTGTAAAGATTCACATAGTCCTCTAGAATCCCTTAATTTTTAAATATTAATAATATTGTTTTAACATAAAGCTTGTATCATAAACTGTCAAGAGAATGCAGAACAAGTAACATTATCAAAGTAAAAGATTCTAATACCAACATTACAATGTCCAATTAAATATATGCCTCTATAAATATATAACCTGCAAATAAATGTTGCATTTCACTTTTTAGCATAATGTTTGAAAATCTGGAACATTCAATAGATTAAGAATTTAAAGTAGACCAACACAATACATTTCCATTTTGTTTTGTTTTTTCTCTAATGGCAAATAGAAAAGTATCTGAGTTTTGCTACCTTAGGAAACAAAATGGCAAACTATATAATCATCTGATGGCTCATAACCAGGACTTTCTGTTACAAAGATTATATACATGCTGATGGAGTAAACAGCAATTTGCGTATTTGCTGTGAAAAACACAGCTGAACATACCAGTTAAAACATATCGGTATCTTTTTTCATTGACCACAAACTATTTTTTACTTTTCTGTTTTCTGCACCTTAAAATTACAAATCTAAATTACAGGACTCGAGAGGAATAAATGCATTTAACAACTCCATATGTATTGCATATAAATCTATTGCTGTAATTTCTCTAATGAAGATAGTAAATTGGAGCAGTTCCCATGTGCACAAAAGGTGAATCTCTTCCCTGTTTTTGCTGACTAGAGAAACAATGAGGCACGTGTGGCTGTAGTAGAAGATACACATTTTAAGGTCGCTTGCACTTAAGCCAAAAACAGATAAAGAGTTTTATTTACTTATCTGAGTAATAAAATAAATATGATCACTTCCTATAGAAAGGTATTGTTTTCATAGCTACACTTGAAAATGTGTCAGAATATATTCAAATAACTTGAAAGAACTTCTCAGCGTAAATATTATTAAGTTTTCTTTCTAATATTGTGTCCTACTATTTAGAAATTCTACCTACATTTGGCCTTTATATTATCCATTAAATGATAAACGAAAATATTTTCACTTCAGTTTAGTCTGAGTTTTATATCTTTAAGTAGATATATTACAGGATTTTAAAAAATATTAATTTTTATCACAATTCATTCTATTTGCAACAATTCTAGAATGAACCACATCTTACCACTGGTGTCTGCAATAGTTACTTCAGCTTTAGTGCTGTCATCTCCAAATCTGTTGCTTGCTTTACATGTATATTCCCCAGCATCATCCAACGAAGCTTTAATAATGCGGAGTTCTGAGAATGTTCTAAGGAAAGAAAGTTGAATACATATGAAATCATTTTATGCATCATTGAAAAATACCTTTTAGATTTGTTCCTCCTTTACTGGAGGTGCAGAGAGGAACCACATTCGTAAGACAAATGACATATTGTAAATTACAGGTAGTCCCTGAGTTACAACAATTCATTTTGTGATGTTCAAAATTACAATGGCACTGAAAAATGTTACTTATGACCATTTTTCAAACATTTGACTGCTGCAGCATCCCCATGATCACGTGATTTACATACAGATCTCTTGGCAATTGATTCATATTTATGATGGTTGCAGTGTTTCAGGGTCATGTAATCAACTTTTGTGACCTTCTGACAAGCAAAATCAATGGGGAAGCCAGATTCATTTAACAACTATGTTACTCATTTAACAAATGCAGTGATTCACTTAACAACTGTGGCTAGAAAGGTCATAAAATAGGGCAAAACTCACTCAACAGATTTCTCACTTAGCGACATAAATTTTGGGCTCAATTGTGGTAAAAAGTCAAGGACTACCTGTAATACATAATATACCTTTTCCTATTATAGATTTGGTAGTATAGGTACTCCTTATTTAATGACCCTATGACAGAAACACCCCCCCCCCTAAGTTTCTTACAATCCATCCTCAAAGTTATGACTGCCACACAGACACATCTGGAGTTATATGATCACAGTTCAGTGCTTGGCACACTTCAGCTCACATTTACAACTGGTTGCAATGTCCCACAATAACATCACAATGTCATTTGTGCCATTTTTGGCCAGTTTCCAGCAAAAAGCATCCAATCAGGAGAAAGCGTTTCCTTGACATCCATGTGGTTTGCTTAACAACCAAATAATTCACTTCATGACCACAGTGATTCACTTTACGACTGTGTTAAAAATCAAGCCGTAAAAATTTACAGTTGTAAAATCGAGTCTGGTCAGGCTTAAGGACCACAATGTCTTATACCCAAAATTCCAGGCTCATTTGTTGGTCATCATGTTAAAAAGTGAGGTTTACCTGTACAACAAAAGGATTACCTATTGTCTTTAACTTGAGAATAACTTTCAATTGCTTGTTTAAACCTTTCATTAGAAGTTAGAACTAGAAAGCGATGTGGTTTTTCCTCTTCTGATTCAATTGTGTTCTTTTTGCTTATTTTCTTTTAATGTGACTATATGAGCACAAAACTTCCCATTATTAATAAGCCTTCTTGGCTGGGTAAAGAAAAATGGCTTCAAATAATAAAAATATCCAAACATCTAGGTTCTATTTTTTTAAAAAAAATAAAACAATCTTAACAGTAAGAGATAAACTCAACACCCTCCTATGCCTTTATGGATGCATTTACATATTTATCTTGGCAATAGTACAGATATGGATTGCAATTCCTTCTTCTGTTGTTGTTGTTTTAATCTCCCAGCTTAGACTGTAACCCTGAGAGGATTTGGCAGTATCTCATCCAGCTACTAATGATGGCCAACTCTGTTTAACTTCGTTTGGATCAGTTAAGATTTCTAACTACTGCCAAATTCTGTATGACAGTTTTAAGTACAATAATTTAACCTTTCAACTTCTTCCTTAAAAGCAGCAGAATTGCATGAGGCTTAATTTAGGGTTTTAATGTTAGGATTTCATGTTGAAGTAGATACTACCATGATGAGTTACAGATTACAGCACTTTTATTATCATTGCTCAGTACTGTCTGATCTTTCTAGTAACTTGCAAACATTGTATATCCCTGTAAATAGAGGATGATTGAGAACATAGGATATAAGGCTAGAGGTCTCAAACCACCCCCACATCTTAGCCTCAGATCCTACTTTAGGTAATGCTTTAATAACTTCTATCTTCCAGCTGGTGCCTTATCTCTTAACCCAGAATATGAGAAACTGTGGCCCTGAAATCTATGCTGCCGTTCTTGTGATTAAAAGGGCCGCATGGAAATAAGTTTAATCTAGTAAGGCAACACCCAGCTATACAGTATAGAAACATGAACTTAATATAAGATTAGTATAACATAGAATCATAGGGCTGGGAGGGGCCTTGGAGGTCTTGTAGTCCAACCGCTTGCTCAAGGAAGGGACCTTATACATCCCAGTCAAAAGATTATCCAGTCTGTTTTTGCAAACCTTCAGTGTTGGCACACCCACAACTCTGAGAGGCAAATTATTCCATTGATTAACTGTTCTCACTGTCAGAAAATTTCTCTTTACTTCTAGGCTGGATCTCTCTTAAGCAAGCTTTCACCCATTCCTTGTTGTCCCTAATTCTTCTCTTCAATAGGATAGACCAGTGGTTGCCAACCAGTGGGCCAGGGACCACTAATGGTCCACGAGAAAAATTTGGTGGTCCACAGAGAAATGACACCCCCAAAGCATTCCCCAAAGCAATTAATCCAGCTGCATGAGAACACAAAGCTGTGTCGCCCACATGGCCCGCGGGAATACAAGGCTTGCATCACTTGCATTGCGAACAACACGAGGTAGTGAGGGGAGGGGGGAAAGGGCAGAAGGGAAGAACCTGCCCCACTCACCCCACGTACCTCACCTGGCCACTGGGCTGCTTCTTTCTTCTGCTTTTGGCTGCACACAGGGAAAGCAGCAGCGGTTTTTCTTTCTCTCCCCAAAACTCTGCCAGAAATGAATCTTTGGGACCCTGCAAGGCATCCTGCTCCAAGAGGCTGTGGCAGCACAACAAGTCTCACAAAGGCTCATTTCTGGCGGAGTTTGCAGGAGAGAAAGAAAGATTTCTGCTGCTTCTGCTGCTTTCCTTGCATGAAGCCAAAAGTCTCTCTCTTCCCCCCTGAAAATGGAGTTGGGGATGGTATCCTGTGATCCCAAATAAAGAATGATCGATAGGTAGGAAAACAGAGTGGTTAATTTTCCTGCAGACTTTTTGGGGGGATTTTCCCAGGGTCTCTGGTCCATGGGATTTAAAATTATGAGTTTGGTGATCCCTGAGGTCCAAAAGGTTGGTTACCCCTGGGCTAGACCAGGGGTCTTCAAACTGGACAGCTTTAAGACTTCTGGATTTCAACTCCAAGAATCCCTCCTCCAGTCATGTTAGCTCAGGAATTCTGGGAGTTGAAGTCCACAAGTCTTAAACATGTCAAGTTTGAAGACCCTTGGGCTAGACATACTTAGCTGCCTCAACTGTTCATCATATTCAGCTCTTCCTCCCCTCCTTGGGAGGTAATATCAGAGATAAACCAAATTTTATTAAAAAAATAAAACTAAGCACTCCTTTTCAACCTTAATAGTAAACATTAAAATGTAGTCATTCATTGTTAGAAAATTAAATTATAGATCTGCATGGATCAGCTAAGTAACACAGATGAATTTTTCTTTTTTAAAAAATCTAAGCTTCTGGGCAAAACATATGAAGACAATAGTCTGCTACAAAAGCCCAAAGTTCTTCTTGTACATATCTGGAACATCATTCATGGGAGACATAAAATTCAATCCTTCCCTCATTTTGGGGGGGAAGGTGAAGAGGTACCTTGAGTCAGTTTTTGACTTCTGACAGCTGTCTGGATTAGTTATTACAATTTTCTTAGCAAGGTCTTTGGAAAGGGTTTGGCATTGCCTCCTCCTAGGATAGTGATAGGGCCAACGTTACCAGGTAGTTTCATAGCTAAGCAGAAGCTAGAATTTACAGTCTCCCACTTTCTAGACTGGTGCTTTAATCACTACACCAGACTGACTCTTAAAAGTTTTCTCTTGTACAGAGGAATTTTTAAAGAAATTATACAAGAAAACAGATGCAATCCCCAACATAGATTCCAGATTAAAACATACATCCTTCTATAGAAAGTGAAGATTCTAAAACGAAAGTTTCTCCAGCTTTGGAAATGATTTCAGTTGAAGAGGCTGCTCAGGACAGGCCATGGGAAACCCATTCCTTTGCAGCATACTTTGAAATCTTCAGTCTTTATTTTTAACTGTGAGCCACGGTGGCACAATGGTTAGAGTGCAGTACTGCAGGCTACTTCTGTTGACTGCTGGCTGACTGCAATTTGGCTGTTCAAATCTCACCAGGCTCAAGGTTGACTCAAAATGAGGAACCAAATTGTGGGGGGCAATATGCTGATTCTGTAAACTGCTTAGAGAGGGCTGCAAAGCACTATAAAGTGGTATATAAGTCTAAGTGCTATTGCTATTGTTATTGCTGAAGTAATCAAGCACTCACAAAGAAACCTAGTTGGAATTTCCATTACCTAAAAGCTATTACAGATAGTCCTCAACTTACAACCACATCTGGGACCAGAATTTCCATTGGTAAGCAAGGCAGCTGTTTTTGCCTTGTTTGCTAAGGGAATAATTTCAGTTTTTAAGTGAATCAGGAAGTTTAGTGAACCTTGGCTTTCCCCATTGACTTTTCTTGTTAGAACTCAGCTGAGAAGATTGCAAGTGGCGAACACATGACCTGTTGTAAATAAATGCCAGTTGCCAAGTGATCAAATTCTTAAACTTCAGATGACCATTAGTGAGTTGTGAAACAACAGGTTTTCTGTAAACTCTTGTAGTGAGCTCTCCAAGATACTGATAAGGAGTTGTCCTGCCAATGCCCAGACCCAAACAGAAAAAAAACTCTCTTCCCCACTATAATATATAGATAATATATATCTAGAGAAGTTCCTAGGGATTCTCAAACAAGAAAGAATGGGGGAAGTGAATGGGATTGTGAACTGACAAATTTTTTTACCTTAATGCTGTAGAGAGTACAAAATTACCAAGGAAAAATAATGCTAAAATAAAAAAATATTCTAGAAGTCATGGCCCAATTCTAGAAAACAATAAAAAGGACTCTTATATGTATTCTTATATGAATCACATGATAACTCCAATTTTATAAAATATTTTAATATTAAATACCTTCTAATATTGTGAAGCCATTGGTCATACACAATGAATTGGCAGCTATCTTATAAATATCTACAGCAAATGCATGAAGTTTTGGGTTTCTTATTCACAGTTACAAAATATGCTTTATAACTGATGCATGAGTTTTACATTTCAGCCTGAAAGTCACCAAATTAATTTCCATGCAGTGAACAAAAATATGATTCCTATGGATAGTCTTCCAGAAATCCCAGGTTTCATTTTCAAACACTAATCATGCATGAGAAATAGATTAAACTTCACATCGAGTCTACATAAATTTCTATCCATTCCTTAAAATTGTACCAGGTACACCTTTCTGTAATGTATAAGTAGCCCAAAGATAAATTAAACTGCTCTCCTTAACTTATGAAGACAAGATGATTTTATGAATGATTTATAAATGATTTTATAACTAATATAAGCCTGAATTGGGCCAGTTACTAAACCTCAGCTTATATTACTTTACAAAATAATGATGAAGATCAAGTAATGAAAATATGCAATAAATTGTGTAATATGAAAGCACTGAAATAATAGTAGCATAGTGCATTTTTAAGTATTAGACCAAAATACTAATACTGCTTGTATCTAATAGCAAACATAGATATATTCCTTAATATCACTGCCAGGGCAGCCTTTGTGCTCCATCTGATTTTATTAGTATATTATTTTTATATATTTTAAAAATAAGATCAAGAATTTGCCATGGTGTAAGGTGTGGTGTAAGGTAGTGAGGAGATGGATTCCTGGGAAGAGGGGTAAACTTCAGCAGACTAAGATCAGATAGTATGTGTGAGAGAAAAACGGTGAAGACAACATGTTCCTATTAGTTCACAGAGTATGTTACAAATGTAGATAGTTTAGTCTGGAAAGATTTTGTCTTTAGGCATGAAACAATAATGAGCTCAGTTTGGAAGAATTGCCATGTGTCAGAGACAGGATTTAGCATTTAATTATATTTTACAAAATGTCTTTAGGCTGCATATAAGTATGATGAGCATACTTCTGTGGGAATTGTTCTTTGTGTACGTGCTAGGACACGGAGCCTTGTGGTGGTTGGCTGAAACATGGAACAAGAAGCAAGGACAAACTGTTGCCATTTCTTACCCAGAACTGTAGCAAACTTAAACTTTGCAGCTTTGTATCTTATGTGAATGATCAGTGCATTCTGTGTGATGTAATGCGTTTGTAATAAGACGCTAAGAAAAATTGCTACGTTAACAAGGATTGCTTCTAATAAAAGAGGGTGTCAGAATCTGCTCTGGGCTCTCATCCTGATCTTGCTTCAAGACGTTGTCTCAGTGTCTTCCTTCATGAGAGACCACCACACACTTCAATAATAAAATATTAAAATCAGTGGATGTCTACAGGGGAGTAATTTTGTTGAAGGCGTTATCTCTTCCCTCTTGGTAATCTTAGACAGCATTTTGGTGCATTAGAAGGAGGGTTAGTTGCATTCTGTTTAATGTATGTTTTGTGGAAGGCGACGAGTGGCACAAAAACTTGTGCCACTTTGGAAGATCCTTAACAGTGGCATGCATTTTATGTATGATAGGCTTTCAGTACAAAAAGTTTGCCTGACACTGATCTTAAATGCAGTATGATAGTGAGCAAAGCTTCCAGCTTTGCATAGCAGTTATAGAAGCTAGATCATAAATAAAAATAAGACCAGCTTAGGAGGGAGAAATGAAGGGATGAAGTCAAGATGGATTGGATAGGTGTACCAACCACATAAATATATTTATTGCCATCTCCCCTAACATTACTGATAATTGCTTTAAAAACTGCCTTTTTATTTTAAAAAAATAATCTTTACTCAGTTCAATATGAATTAAACTAAGATATATCAAAGTATGATTAATTTAAATCATATGTAAATGTACAAAACCTTTATATTCAGGTGGTTCTCAAAGTGTATTCATTTCAAGTTATAAAGATGGGAACAGAATTTCAATGCATTCATTATAAAACTTACGGTTATTTTTTCCTGATAAATCTAACAGCTTCTATTTCACTCTTTTTAAGATTGTAATTGAGGCAAAATCTAAATATTAGTATAACTGTGATATGATTGAGATCTTTATGCTGTATAAAAATCTTATATTAATTCCTGTGTTGTTCATCATATATTTTAAAATAAAGTCTCAAAATAAACTCAGCAGATTTTGCATCATCTTTACACATATGATAATGTTTGCAGAATAATTAGCATATTACTTCATGCTCCCTTCCCCTAAAAATAGCTGTACTGATCTAACAGGAGCTCTCAGTTCTGGCAGGGAATAACTTAATATAACCATTACATGTATCTTGCAAATAGAAAAATGTGTGAAAAGTATCACAAAACATCCAAATAGAAAGCAAGATATTTATCCTTTCACTTGCAAACTTGTAAATATATCACACTGGATGAGGTGATCTGGTCTGGCAAAGGGAACTTTGGGCTTTTAAGATATTTATAAAACTAATTTGTATTTTGGAATTCTGTAATTGTTTTTCTCAGGCCTATATAACAGTATGATCCAAACTCAAAGCTATTTCTGGCTAAGGTGGATTAGGCTGAAGCACAAGCAATTTCTGTCATCCAGACACTCTCTCAGTAACCAGAATTTGTGTGCTGACCACAAACAGTTCATCCAGAAAATTGTTCAAGAAAGGGATAGGAAAGGTCAAGGGAAAGAAGGAGCAAAACTCCATTCAAGCAGGAAAACAAGCACAAATTAAGATGTTTGAGGTAATTTCTATTTTCCAATACACATAATCTAAGCAGAAGCTCTAGGTGTAGAAATCATAAACCTTCTTTGTATTATATACAGGTAGTCCTCAACATACAACAGTTCATTTAGTGACCTTTCAAAGTTACAATGGCACTGAAAAAAGTGATTTTTGATTGTTTTTCATGGTTACGACTATAGTTGTGGTCCAGAGCCTTTTGCAACTTTATGACAAGTAAATTCAATGATTCCCGTAACAACTGTGTTACTAACTTAACAACTGCAGTAATTCACTTAACAACTGTGGCAAGAAAGGTCATAAAATGGGGCAAAATTCACTTAACTGTCTCACTTAGCAACAGAAATTTGGCTCAATTGTGGTTGCAAATCGAGGACTAGCTGTACATCATCAGCTGATATAAAATCTAATCTCAAACTATGACCATGATATTGAAATGCTATGCTTTTAAAAATATAAATCCATATAAAATACATCTACTAATTTAACAAAATTCATTCACTGTCTGTAGCTATGAGAATAAGCAATATTTTATCCAAGATAAAGTATTTTATCCAAGATAAGATCTGTTCACCCGAAAAATTTCATAGCTTGTCTCTTGAATTCTCAGAGTCCATCTCGAATTTTCTACAAACTTTCAAGCTCAACTTCACAACCATGTTAGTTATTACTGAAAAGTAACATCGTCTAATAATTTTCATAAATGCATATTCAATAAATCCACCCAAATAGATTCATTTGTTAAAGGATGCTTCACAATGTATCAGGGACCATATTACATACAAAATATATAATGTTGCACTCAAACCTGGGGCCAAGGTAATCCGGATCCATCTGTTATTTTCCTACAATACTTCAACCTCTTTGAGCTTTGCATGAAATGAAGATGGAGAAAAAGCCTTTTTCTGCCCGTTGCACGGCCTTAACAATTCTACTGCTTCAATCAATCATGTTCAATTTAAACCCAGCTGACTTCCTAAGTCATCCTTCACTACATTTAATACAGTGACAGATGATGGCAATTTAGTATTCTAGTATTTAATATAATATACACAGAGAGAAAAAAGAACTTCAGTTTAACAAAAAAATTAAGTGTTTTCATTGATTTTGGCTGCTATTTGGGACTGAAAATTGCAGCTATGACAATAAGCATAATAAGCTTTCCAGACACTCGTTGTTTGAAATGAACTAATAAAAACTCTGTTTCATCTTCCTTTATATATATGACAAAATATATATGATAAAATCAGCAGCATGAAAGATACTTGTGTCTTGATATTTGGTTCAATTGCGCTCCCTCAGAGGAAATGGACTAAAACTCATCAAAATGTTCATGTTATGTTTTTTAATTCATCTTAAGATTTTAGCTTCATAACTATTCTTCAAGGCAGATTAAACTAAGAATAGGGAGTTTAAATGTATCCCAAACCAATCAAGGTATTATACTGATTGCACAAATATTAAAGATTAAAAAACAATCTAGTCAGATCAATGAAAAATTATATTCACTTTATATTCACATTCTAATGGGATCATTAAAAATATATTGATTCTGCTTGTCATGCAACAGGTCCATGAGTTTTCTAAGCGAGAATGAGAGGAAACTGCAGCTATATTTTTCCTGAAACATAACAATACCTACCTAGCAAAGTAAGGGTTTTTTTTGTCTCTCACAGTGATCATTAGACTGTGAATGTGTCTAGCACAGTGGGTGCAAACCAATTTAATAAATGTATACTTTCGTGTACAGTTTGGATTATTGCACTACCGCTGAAAGGTTAGAAATACGTTTGCTATAAAAAAAATTTGGCCTATAGGACTAGCTTAATAATTACAAATAACTTCTATTTAACTTTTTATGAAGTTAGATATAACAGCAGCATAAAAACAAAGTTAAAATAAAATAATAATCTATTTCTATTAATTATTTCTTTCCAAACAGAATAACACATTTTGGGCATCTGAGATGATTAATACAGTTGATATTTGCATCACAATAAACAATTCTCTGCTTTTTAGATCACTGTTATATACTTACTTTTGTTTTTTTGGGCTCTTAATCTTGACATTTTCTGGTCTGTTTCTTTTTGTTATTTCTTTTCCATTCTTTAACCATTTGAATTTGAGAGAGAGGTGCTCAGTACTGGCTTCACATCTCAAAACTAGTGTCTGACCCACAGCAGATTCTTGACTTTTCATCTCCTTCAATTTAGGAGGCACAGCTAAAGAAAATAATAATAATAATAATAATCAGTGACCACGTCGTCTTTGAAATTGAAAAATAAAGGCAGAAAGTGACATCTGAGCAGCTTGGAGCATTTAAGACATCTCGAGATTATACATTCTTTACATGAAAGTTGCCAGGTTCATTAAGAAAAAAATCATGAGGGGAAACAAATGGAGGATATTTAATGATAACAACCAAACAGCTTTGAATCACTAAGTTTGTTATATCCTGTGTATTCTGTATATTGAATAATGTTGTATTTAGATGAACTGATAATATGATTGGGAAATGCTGGTCTCTCCTATTTTATCATTTGTAGTTTGCAGAAACTCAGAAATGGACACTCTGTTGTTCCTGGATCTCCAGGCTGGAAGCGGAATTCGAGACGATTTTCACTTATTCTAAAATAGATCACAGTATAATCACTAAAAGCACACACCATTGTTAGAAAAGTTGTTGCTTCACGATCCTTCAGATCATGCTCTAATATAGAGCCAAGCTCCAATAAAGCCAAGTTGTGTCAGTACAATAAAATTTGTTCTTCAAAAAGAGTCTGTCTCTGTCAATAATAGGCCTGTTTTATTTACGCTGTTCTCCAGTTCCGAAACTTAGCGGAATATCTTTCAAGATCTAGTTTCTCCTTTCAAAGAGGGAATACTTTATATATTACATTATGTAATAAAATAAACACAGGCTTTGATTACAGATGTTTCCATGACATAAAAAGCCAAGCTGGAATACCAGCCCAATTGCCTCTCTCCCCCTGACCTAAGTTGCATAACTTGTTTATGACTTATTGTGCAGGGAGAATGCAGTGCATTGGCAGATTTCAATGAAAAGTAGTGAGGATGTTTATGGGTTTACTTCATTTTCTTTTAGGAAAGTCTTGAATGGAAATCTCCAAATCTTTCTACTTGCCAAAGAGGGAAATCCATATATAAAATAGCTGCCAAACTATGCTGCCAAACTATGTGAAGCGGTGAGGTGTTGTTCAAGTGAATAGCACACTCCTTGGGATCCAGTAGGCCAGGGGTGTCACATTGTCATCACATGACATACTGCAACTTTTCCCTTCTTTGCTAAACTGGGGGTGGACATGGCCAGCACGTGATGCATCTAGCCCATGAGCCGCAAGTTTGACACCACTGAAGTAGGCCATGTGTGCTGTGTGATACATAGCAAACACAATGTTTTCCTCCATTTGGAAATGGGGAAAAAGGCCTTTTTTGTTCTAAATTTCCATTCTAATGTTTTCAGCTTCATTTTTAATAGTTCAGCTATTTAAATATATTCCAATAAATGTAATGTTGATTCTACCAAGACTCAAGAGAATTCAAACCAAGGTTGTTTGATATTTTGGCTGTTAAGCATCAATTAATATCTTATGGCACAGTTGATTTTTTTAAAAAGATCAAGGTAATTAGTCAGTGTGATGAGGAAATCATAGGAAAGTTTCTTCCCCGGATTTTAGAAAAATACAGCTGTTATAATTGATGTAAAGTCAAATTTATTATTATGCACTATATATTTATCTGTAAGAATAGTATTTATCTTGTCTGCAGTCAAGATCTTTAAAAATAAAATTCTGTTATTTTCACAGGAGATGAGCAAAAGTCATGCCTGAATTAATATGAAGAAATGGCAAAAGAAAAAATTAATGAAGAAACAGCAAGAGCAAAAGAAAAAAATCCTTTTAAAGATCATCAAGGTGTTATACTCTAAACAGACTGGATTACATATTGTAGTTCTATTGTCTGAAATTTCATTGAACTACTACAAAATTACATGCTCAATATCAGGAAACAGAAAGAAATCCAAGTATATCTTGAAAGGTTTTACTTCCTTAACATGATTGCTTAGTGGTCCTTTTTAAATGTGATTATTTTTTTAAAAAAAATGGTTAACTAAGAAAAACTAAGAACATGGATTCTGTAGAAATCAACCTATAGATTCTGCAAACCATTGCACAATTTTTGCTTTATCAGTATCATTAACTGACCTTGTAGTAATTAGTTTACTGTCATCAGGTTGGCTGCTTTTCAAAGAAAAAAGCCAATTTCTTGTTAAAAGGAAAAGCATGGAATAAATGTTATTAAAAAGTACAAAAGCAGCTGAATGATGGAGGCCAAACATAGCACTACAAAAACAAACTTAATTTGGGAATAAATCCCACTGACTGCAGGAAGAAAAAACCCTAAAGGATAAAGATATAAATGACTAAGTTGCTCAAAATTTATCATGAATGTTTTCTAATTATATAAATTAGATATAAACATCTTGTGAAGGACACATCTGCAGCAGAATCTATTGAATACTAACTGAAAATAAGAGCTGTTTTATTGAATTTACCACCAAGTAAGTTTCAGAGGTGGTATTCAACAGGTTCTGACCAGTTCTGGAGAACCGGTAGCGGAAATTTTAAGTAGTTCAGAGAACCAACAAATACCACCTCTGACTGGAGATTTTACACAATCCTTTCCCTGCCACGCCCACCAAGCCACGCTCACAGAACCAATAATATAAAAAAATTTGAATCCAATCACTGGTAAGTTTGTATTGAGCCTTAATATTTTTCAATAAAATACAGCTTTAGCTTTTTTCAATATAGGCAATCTATTTCTATAAGAAGCTTTTTTTGCAGCAAACACTGTGGAGAACCACCAAAAAATTATCTTGAAAAAGGGATACTGTGAAGCAAAACAGGCATTCAAATAGGGATGTTAGCCCTTTGAAGTACAGCTGACCCCATAAGAAAATTTATAACTTACATTATCGATATAGAGCCAGGGGTGGGCTGCTAGGAGTTCGCAGGAGTTCAGGAGAGCCCCTAGCTAAGATTCTGTGCAGTTTGGAGAACTCCCAAATCCCACTCCTACTCCATCCTACCCCACTCCTCCCAGGAGTCCCCACGTGGCTCAATTTGGATGCAGGTAAGTGCAAGGCATGTGCAGGGGCTCAGGAAGGGTGAAAAACAGACCTCCCAGAAGTTCAGGAAGGCTGGAAATAGATCCGTTTCCAGCTTCCGGAGAGCCTCTGGAACCTGAGGAGGCCATTTTTGCTCCCCTGGAGGCTCGAGGAAAGCCTCCAGAGCCTGGGGAGGGCAAAAACACCCCTCCTGCCATGATGCAGGAGGCCAACTAGGCCACGCCCACCATGGCTATACCCATCCAGCAACCAGAGAACCCGTTGCTAAAATTTTTGAAGTCCACTCCTAGATATAGCGCAAAGTAACAGAATTTGAAAGCCCACAGCACTTTCTCTTCCTTTCTTATGCCAAAGAGAGCCAAGATGGGGCAATGTTTATATATCATTCTAGCACCTTTTTACTTGCTCAAATCAAAAATTTTGGCCAGAAAATGCTACAATAGAAATACATATAGTTATACTTATAAAACTAAAAAAAATAGATATAAAATACAATACAATTATACAAAACAAAGTAATACTAATACAGGTAGCAGTGGCAATCACCAAAATGTTGACTATTCCTCAGTCATAAGCAGGACAGATAGTGGTTAAAAAAAAAATCAGGAAACCTGGAAAGAGCCACAGAGTCCTGGTAGGATAGAAGGGAGAAAATAGCATTGTGCTCTCTGCTAGGTTAATTCTTCCTTTCGAAGGCATATGTCAGGTTTAGCTAACTGTCTCGGCTACATTCCTTCCCGAAATCATCTCTGTTGTTTATAAATGTTTATATTCCCCCATAAAACAGATTGTCCCTAAGTTATATTGCATTTTAATATTTCTGTTTTCTTTGAACCTTTGAACTAGGAAAGGAATTATGAAACTAAACATTTTTGAAATTAAACAATTTGTTCATGGAAGCTTTTGTTGCATAAGATTGTATGATGGTCTCTGTTAGTTAAATACCACAAATTGATGTGGCTGGATAATGTGCTTTCGGGCAATCATTGGATTGTAAACTATGTGTTCGTCTATTTCTACTTACCTACCTAAAAACATACAGTACAGTATCCTAGCTTCTACTTAGGTAGTAAGTTTGCAATATTCTGCAAAAACTGGCATCAAACACAGAGTTTATAAGAATGTACTTTACACAATTGACAAACAGTAACATAGAATGTTAATTTATTTTCATAAGGATTTTGCACTCATGCATATCATCAAGATAATCTGTTATCTTATTATATATGAGTTTCTTAATGGGATAAATTTGCAATATAATATTCCCTAAACTGTTATTATTAATCCTCCACAAATTAATATGAGGATGCTCAAACATTCTTTCTTACATGTTACATGCTTTCCTTCTTGTGAAATTTCCCTATTGCTTAAGAAAGTAATTTGATTGAAGTTTTTAAAAATTATTATTTTTCATCAGATGTTAAAAACGATATTCACAGAAAAAGGGAGGCCTTATGTTCAGGCTAATGTCCCAAAGTTGAATTTAGAAGACATGCTTCCAGTAGCAGAAGTACATTTAAAAGATGGAGCAGAGTTGCAATTTATGCTAACTTTAATGGACAAGGACAAATAATTCAATAAATTATGGATTATGTTAAATATTCATATATATAAATATATATTTCATATAAATATATATTTGGAGAATCAATAATTTGAAGTAATTGATTTGATAATGGAAATGGCAAATTGTTATAGATTTCCTGTGTTGTTTCTCCTTCGGTTATTTACAGAACTTACCAAGTGTACAATTGCCTTGTTTTTTTAAAAACAACAACCATAATGTGATTTGATTTTGGCTTAATGTTATATGAATCCTCTTCCAGTAGACATTAACTCCAGGCTTGGGACCAAAGATAGGTTTTAAGGGCTTTGGGAATGCCAGAAAAGAGGGTGCTGTTTGTATCGCTGGGGGAAATGAAGAAAGCATACTTCCTTGGAGCCACAAGTTGATAATGTTTAATAGAAAGGACTTGGAACATATTCATTCTGCCCAAGTATAATGGGTAGGCCAAAACAATGGATGAAACCAAGTCCCACAGGTTACCTGGTCCTATGCCACAAAGAACCTAAAGGTAACAATTAGCATCTTGAATTGTACCTGTAAGTCAGGAGTCCCCAAACTTGGCAACTTTAAAACTTGTGGACTTCAACTCCCAGAATTCCTCAGCCAGCTATGCCAGTCCACAAGTCTTAAAGTTGCCAAGTTAGGAGACCTCTGCTGTAAGTTCATCTCATTTAGCACACATCAGAGATCATCTATCTATCTATCTATCTATCTATCTATCTATCTATCTACCTACCTACCTACCTACCTACCTACCATCTATCACATTTATGCCCATCTCATAAGAAGGATAGCGTATAATGATTAACTTAGTAGTTCAGAACACTAAAAAGTGATAATAGATAGCCCATTGAGTTCTATCCATATATGAACTATAAAAGTTATCATCAGAATTAGGCTCACAAGTCAAAAGTTCTTGAATTTATCATGTCCCTGTCACATGGTGACTCACTTAACAATCATGGGTTACCTAATTCCAGGCTCAGTTATGATCATTAAGTCCAGAACTATCTATAGTTGTACTTCTTTGCCAGAATTTTCACACGGTTGATGGAAACAAACACTGTATGGAAAATTCAGAGGCTTAGCAACTGATTCACATTTATGATGGTCCTACAATTGTGTGATCCTCATTTGTGACCTTCTGACAAACGAAGTAAATGGGGAAACCAGATTCACTTAATAATGTGTTACTAACTTAATAACTGCAATGATTCACTTAACAAGAAAGGTTGTAAAATGGGGCAAAATTCACTTAACAACTGTCCCACTTAGCAACAGAAATCAATTGTGTTTGAAAGTCAAGGACTACCTATATTTGAATATGATATAATAAAACTAGCATAATAATCAAAGAATATTGAACCATGAAAAGCAGTTCATATTAAAAGACATATATGCAGTTGCATTCTACTCCAAAAGATTTATATTTCTTTAAGAACCATCTTTTCTTTTTCTTTTCTTCTCTAGTTTTACAACCTATCCCAAGGATTTGTTTTATACAAGAATGAACTATAAATGAAAGTACCCTGAAAATAGGTTACTGAAGCCTCAGGCTGACAAAGATATGCTGCCAAATAGAAAAAAAGGATACTAAAATTTACCAACACTTCAATATACATAGAGACACTCTCTGCTGTATTTTCCATTCATATAATAGCAATATTATTAAGAAACCAGTGTATATTTATGGTTTCAGAAATGTTATGGCTATGAAACCTACTTCTGCAAATGAAGTTTTTTTAACTGCACAAATTTATTCAATTTAACTGGTGCACAAAGTGGGTGACTTAAGGCAGTACTACTAAAACAAAAGCTAAGAAATATGTAGCTAATATATGATAGGTAATTGAACAACTTAAGCAAAATGTATGAACAGTTCGAGGATTGTAGAGAAAAAGTGTGTTGCATGTATGTAGGGACATATAAAATCTCCTGCTTCTAGGATGATTGCATTTTGTTTAATGACAAGAAGTAAAATATTTTCCTTCATAATAATTTTAAATTGGAAACTTTTGATTTCCATTTATATCCTGAGCATTTGTGCAAAATTATTTGCAGGAGTGCAATAAAAGATAGGTAAAAAAAAATTTCATTGATTTCCCCCCCTCCCCCAACCATAATCACATGTCTCTTGGCAGTGCACACATAAAACATATACAATAATACGTTAAATAAAATACTTAATATACTTTTATTTGTTGCTTACATATGTATGTAGATATGTATGCATATGAAGCATGACATTTATTTATTTATTGGTATTTGTCAAACAAAAACAAGAATAAGAGAATAAAAATACAATGACAGGGACGATAGGCATGTTAGTGCACTTATGCATGCTCCCTCTAGTAACCACTTAAATATGAAGTAAGGTCCACGGAAGTCAAATTTGTGACTGAAACTGTGAAAATTTGTAACTAAGACAACTCAGAAAATGACTCCTGTCCTTAGTCCACCTAATATCCATTAATGAGGATTATAGTCGATTTTTCTTCAGGACATTTGTATTAGGGTTGTCAATTCCAGCTTGAAGGAGAACATTTCAAAGGTACAGCAGCGCCAAACTACGTAGGACTTACAAGTCCAAACCGGCGCTTTTAACTTGCATCCAGAAACTTAATGACAGTTAATGCAGGGTCTGGAACAGACCTCACTGTTTTTTATGCAGCTAATACATTTCGGACCATCTGCAATTTGTAAAGGCAGTCATAAGGTGTACTGTATATCAACTCGAAAGCATGCAAAGGCATTTTAGTAAGTCCGCCCGCTACAAAACCATTTCTCTCAGAGGGAAATATTGAAATATAATATGTCAGCTACCTCTTGATCTCTTTATTCACATATCTTCATTAAGAATTGTGTTAAGTAATTACAACAAGCCATTTCTACCCTAAGCATTTCCAAAAGGCATCCCAATACAATTGGATTCATGCACTATAGTTAGGCTACTGTACAAAGCAAAGTACTCTTAAATAAACCCAGAGTGATTAAATACTGCAAGTAGATAACTGGCAATAAAATGTAAAGGAACCTTAAAAACATCTGGGAAAGTAAAAACACTGATTTCTGATGGTGAAATAAATACATAAAAAACAGAATAAACTTAGAGCTATTTGGGATGATTGCTACATATATCATGTAATATTCTTTTACTATTATATATTCTCAACAAATATTTCCTACTTTATAAAATATTCATAACCCGTGGCCTCGGGAGAAAATGGATTAAATTATGTTGAATTGAGATAAAAATTAGGTTCCTGATTTTGAAAAAAGCAACACTGATAGTAGTTTCAGACTGAGAGTAAAAAGGTTGTGTATTGTATATTTCAAAATACTTTGGAAATAGCAGTTCTTCAAAATCTCTTATGCATGAATAAATAGTGGCTTACACAAGTTCCTAATTTGGATGTGATAATCTGTATTTTATCCTTGGATTTCTCAAAATGTCCACTTTTATCTCAATCATCTCTAGATCTATATAGATCTATACAGTTAGAAGAGCTGTGGAGGTACAGTGGCTAGAATGCAATATTGAAGGCTGATTCTTCCCAGTGCCAGGAATTCGATCCTGACAGTCCTAAGGTTGACTCAGCCTTCTATCCTTCTGGGGTCAGTGAAATGAAGACCCAGATAATTTGGGGCAATATGGAGACTCTGTAAACTGCTTAGAGAAAACTATAAAGCACTATGGAGCCATATATAAGTCTAAGTATATTGCTATATCTATACCTCTCTATCCATCCATCCATCCACCCCCCCATCCCACCCCCACACACCTACCTACCTAATCAGATGGGAGGTAAGACATTCATCCCAGTTAAACTGAGCTTTGTGGCTGGAGTTATGGAAGTTGCATTGACCTTACATAACCAAGAAGTCCTCTTTAATATTGGGTTGCATTATTGCGTTATTAAGATTAAAGCTTCAATTTTTTTTTTTTGAATTGCAAAATCTGGTGGTTCCTATTTACTTATTTATTAATTTGTTTAAGTAATTCAATTCATATGGCTGCATTTCTTATCAAGTGACTCTGGGTGGCTGAACAATAGTTAAGTTAGTAAAAACTATAGAAGAAGGACTGCATGAGCCAGGGAGAGGAACAAAAAGAGGGATCAGCCTACTATTATTATGTAGTCACAAATGAACTAAGTCCAAGTCCCCTTGATTGACTCTCATCTACCTATAACCATGTACTGTCCATTGATTGAGAAAATTCCTGTGCATAGGCTTTTAGCAGTGAATCAATTAAACTGAATCTTCACCATGTGGTCTTTCATGTCTGACAAAAGTACAAAATAAATAGATAACCATCAGTTGAGATAAAATAACAAGGTAACCATTATGTAATAGTCACAAACAATAACCTTCAGGAACAGGAGGAAGAATTGCACCAAAGCAACGGTCAAATAAAAGAAATCTAAACACGACTTTCTGTAGTTCTCATGAAGATAGATTCAGATTTGCAAGATTGTTATGTTATTGCAATATATATACTGTAATATATATTATAATATATAATAAAAATAGTATTAGCTTTCAGGTTTGGTCTACCTTGGACACAGGACACATCAACTAAACCACTTCAGTGACTCTGACACCCAACCCCTACGCTCAAGAAACATAGCTATGTCTTCAGGGTCTTAAGAAAGACCAAAAGGTCAGGGCCAATTTGATCTTCAGGTGGATGATATTCCTACAAGGTAGGAGCTACTACAGGAAATTTTGGCTGGCAAGATCTAAGAGAAGACCCTTTTCTGTTGTGGCCCCTATCTTCTGTAATATTCTCCTGCTGGAAGTGAAGTCATCTCCCACACTCCTGGCCTTCTGGAAGAGCCTTAAAACTGATAGGGGAGCTCTAGATTGGGTGTGGCTGATCCACACCTTATGTTTCCTCTCCTCTTGGTTTTTAATTTGCTATTTAATCTTCTTAATTTTAACTGTTACCTTTTTATCATTTTGGAAGCCTCCCAAAGTTGCTGCAATGATGAAATGACCAAAAATAATTTTAATAAATAAATACAGTCAATAAAATGCTTTCTCCTTTGGTCCTGCCAGACAACGTTGTTTAATTGATGGGAACCATAACACGCCTCTCCTTCAAAATCTGATCTGATAGGAGGACAATTTATAAAGTCAGTCCTGCAAACAGTCCCATGCAAATAGCCTGGTCTCATGTAATGATAGACTTTGTAAGTGATCATCAGCATCTTGAGCTGAATCCAGAAGCATACTTAATGCAAACAGTGCCACTCACAGAGCACAAATCAAGGGTTGCTAATAACAACCTGCATTGCTGTATTTTGAACCAGCTTCTTGATGTTCTTCAAGGACAACCCCATGTAGAGCATATGACAGTAGTCCTGTGTTCACTTGAAATCTAAAGGGAAATGGCTCATTATGGAGAAAGATTGCTTTTATAAAATGTACTGAAATATTTATTTTTAAAGAAAACTAACTATTAATATCAAAAGGGAAATTCTTCAGCAACTAATAGCAAAGCTCTTCTCCCTTTTGCTGATCCTGTTTTTGGACTTATTTTCAAGCTTAAGCGGAACATACAGAGTAGAAACATCTGGGATTTATTAGAAGAGTGCTTTCCTAGCCCACGGCATTGCACAAATCCCGGCAGGCAAGGGATCACCCTTGACCTGCCAAACAGGATTACTATAGTCAGGCAACTTCCTCGTGCTGCACAGCTGTTTTCCCTGCCACCAGACAGACTACCACACTTGAGCTGGCTTCAGATGGAAACAAGAATCTTTGTTGCCATAGTCACCACCTAAAGGTTTCTTGGCTAGGTCTAAACTGATGTTGTGGTCCAGCGGAATGATTCTTGGCTTCAGGATAATGGAATAGCATTCACATATTGTTATAAGCAATGCAAACTTCCCAGGGGTATTGTTTCATTTCCAGTATCTGTTCACATGTACTAATTTTTCCCTAATATGAATATTTTTCAGTCATCCATCAATTCACTCACATTTTCTTTGTATTTGTATGTGTGTTGGTGCATATATGCATGTGAAGACAACCAGTTTTTTTTTTGTACTTGTTAAGGTATTAGGCTAGATGCCAGGAGACTCTGAATTTTAGTCCTGCTTTACCTTTGGGCCAGTCAGTTTCTCTCAGGCCTGGGAAGGAGGCAGTGGCAAACCACTTCTGAAAAAATCTTCAGGGACTCTGAATCAACCTCTGAGAATTCAACACAATCAAACTGAAGGGAGAATATATAGAATATATAGATTCAAGATTTCTCTTTTCTTTAGATTCCCACTCACATTTGCAATATTTTTTTTATAATTAGCCTTTCTCCTTTATATTCAGCATGTGTTCAGCTAGGTAGTCAAGATTGACTTTGGATAGAAAGAGTACAGTGAATAATGAAACCACAATTTCACCTTCTTCTATTTTTAGATGTTTAATTTTCTAGAAGCTTCCATTTTTGTGGAGGAAATTTTTGGAAAATCACTGGAAGCATTGTTTTCTGGAGAAAAAAAAATTTCTGGACTTTTTGGGAGACTACCATTTCCCCTCAAATAAATTTCCTGGAGGCACTCTGCCCAGAGGTCCTGTTTCTATTGGTCCTGTTTTCTAGAGGAATTTTTTCTTGGAGGTCCTGAATTTTCTATAGGAAAATCACTGGAGGCCTCCAATTATCCTAGGGGATGCTTTCTGGAGGATCCTCATTTTTCTGGAGACCTCTATCTCAGAACTAAAGATAGAAGATGAAATTATGGTTTCATTCAATGTCATGGATCTATGTCCATAGATCCAAGATTGTTAAAAGATTCCATGGCAGCTGTACCACACCACACACCTTAAATAGTCCAAAATACTAAATATAAATATCTGGACTCATGAACCTCATCCATGTCTGCTGCACTACCTACTTTCAGTTTGATAGACAAATATATCAACAAATCATAAGAATATTTATGGCATTATCACTTTGAGTACTCATAGCAAAGACCATAATGCCACTGCTAGAAAATACAACATTCCTACATACACAGTCAAAATTATGGATCTGCTATGTAGATGACACCTTTGTCATATTAAAAAAAGGAACAACTAGAATAGACACATGAAACTATCAACAACGATTTTAAAAAATGATAAAAATTATCAGGGAAGAAGAAAATGAGAACATCCTTCCTGGATATCCTTATCAGCAGAAAAAACAATGATGAATTAAAATGCAAATCTATTTAAAAAAAACAACACTAACCAGGTGCTCCATTACCAAAGTAAGAACCCAACCTCCAACAAGAGGAGCTTTGTAAGAATATTATTCAGATGAGCACAAACATACTCCAGCAACTCAGAACACTATAAGAAGGAAACAGGAATACCTACACAACCACCTTATACAACATCTTCCAACAAAATGGATACCCAGATAACTATGAAAAACCATCTGATCACTCAACTCCCCACAATGAACGCAAGCTATTGAAAGAACACCAATACCATACATCAAAAACATTTCAGAAGCAACCAGCAACTTATTACAACCACACAGCATTATTACAGCATACAAACCAATTAAAGCCCTCCAAAACATTTTAGATAAACCAAAAAAATCCAGTAGTCTAATAAGAAAAAACAGGAATTGTCTACAACCTACAGTGTAAAGACTAACAGCCACTATGTAGGACAGATAGGTAGAAGATAAGCAGCACATATCCATGAACCCCAACCAGTAGTTACAAGACACAACAAAAACTCTTTAATCTCACAACCCACATAAACATACTCAAGCATTGTTTCAATTGTGAGCATTCTAAACCAAACTAAACCCAAAAATGTTAGGAAAATTTCTGGAAACTTGGCTTTCATCCAAATCAGCCATCGAAAGACACTCAGAAATAAATCATATTTACACACCATGCAAAAAAGACAATAAAAAAGTGATACCAGTACAGAAACAGAAAGATATGTTTTTCAACAGTCAGATGTGCAAGGTCATACCAGCATGTCACTCCTAATAATTTTTTTGAAGTTTTTTGAAGTTTGGCTTGAGGCTCATAATTTAATTAGGATGATTGCTGGAATCCCGACACAAGATTAACATTAGCTAAACAAAAAATAATACCCTAATCAAAGAACTACCAAAAGGAAAATCAGATCCCCATCCAAACTGGAAGGATAAATTACTTATGTACTTATAAACCAGAGCAAAATCCACTAGTACTGATATTATTCATGTATTTATTTTTTATTTTTCATATTTCTGAAGTACCCATCTCTCTCAAAGAGATGTTACCTGGATGGGTAGTAAAATATCTGTAAGCAAATAACGAAGCTTAGAGAAAACCAAGAACTCCACAGTTAAACTGTGAGGTACATAAATTATCTTCTAATGGAATTATGTACTGTTTTCCTATGTAATTTTATAATCATTTCAAAATATTGCTATTTTTCAACTTTTAGCTATTGGGTTAAGAGATAGTAACTTAATGCTATTTTAATCACTTGAAAGAATGTTTAATGCTTTTAAACTTGTATTGCGATTTAATAAGAAGAAATTCATTTACCAATTAATTAAAACAGATCTTTTGAATTATGTAAAAAAGAGAAGATTCAGAAAACAAATGGAACTGATTTATCACTGGCACGTTACATTAATGTTAATTGAATAGCATTAAATCAAGCATACAGAAACTTACTTAAATACAGTGCCAACCCTATTTTGAAAAACAAATCAATCATCTCATATTTACAATAAAATACTGTAAAATTATTTCTGTAATATTTCTGTGAGAAAGCTGCAAAGTAAAATTATTTTCAAATAAATCTTCCTGAAATTGAAAGACCTCAGATTTTAAAAATATATAGCAAAATATTACAGTAATGTAATTTTATGCTGGTCAATAAGATTTTGCAGATTTCGAAGTATATTGGCTTACCATGTATGAGCTTGTGCCCATGCAGGCAAGTTTTTTGCTTCTGTCTAAACAAGCTAAGTATAAAAGCAATTATGATTCATAACATATGCAATAAAGCAGGATTCCCACTTTAGGCAATATATAAAGCTTTTGACTCTTCATTAGATTAGCAATTATTATCTGCAAGGCAAGCCAAGGAGGAAAAGAGCTGAATGTACAAGCAAGCACATAATGAATAACAACCTAAAATTCTGGTTTATTTTTCCATACAAATGTGTACAACTGGCAGATGTTTAAAGCTCTTGACTATTATAACACTCCCTTAAATTTGTTACTAACAGGCAACATTTCCTGAGAACAATACCTACTTTCAGCCTTTATTGGTAAGGATCCGTCCTTTCTACCTTCTGTTTATTCCTAAATATTTAAACCTGTTTGTTGTGTGAACTCTTTATGGCAGAAACCTCAAAGTATTAGAGGTTGGTAATCAACAAAGGAAACTGCCCTCCATATCTTGACATGATTCACTATGAGCCAGGAATGGTATTTTTCTTTTATTAGGTGTGATTGAATCAGTCACACCCAAAATAGAGGCACAGAATTACATGCTTTCAGACAAGGCCTCCATTGCATTTCTTCGTGAATCATTGCTCCAAGCTCTCAGTTATTTAAAAGTCATAATATAATCTGTAATTAACACAGAAGCAAAAGTGTGAAGATGAGCAAATCTCACTGTTATACTATCAAACTGGTTGTCTTTCAGCCTAAAAGTCAATGGTCTCTCAGTTTTGTTTTTCATTCAGAAAAATTGTGCTTCAGAAAAAAAAAAACTGTGCTTCACAACACTGCTTTAAGCCACAGTATTTCAAATGAAGATAGGTCTGTTTCTGGCAGAATTTCTCATGAGTATCTCAAATTTGCTGAGTTTCCTTTGAAAGCTAACTAATGTCATCCTTACATGATACAATGATAAATATAGAGATCAGGCAACAACACATAAAGTACTGTTTAAAAGAAATCTCCTTCCCCAAAATTTTTTGAGCAAGAATTGAGAAATCAAAATAAGTGTTGTTTTCAGTATTGATACAGATAAACACTTTACAGGTAGCCCTCAACTTATAACTATTCATTTAGTGGCCATTTGAGGTAACAAGGTCACTGAAAAAAGTGGCATATGACCAGGGGTGGGATGCTACTGGTTCTTCCTGGCTCTATAGAACTGGTAGCTCTGAAGAGCAGCAGACACAGAACCGGCTCTATGTCTGCTGCTGTTTGGCCCACCTGCCTGCCCGGGCTCTTACCTGTTCTTTATTTCCTGCTTTTTCAACCTCAGCTGCTTTGCACGGCACAGCTGCGGTTGCAAAAGCAGGAAAAAAGGCATTTTTCAAATGCTGCACACCCACACGCAGTGCTTATCAGCTGTCCGGGTGGCACCGCTCTAGGTGTATCACACGTGCCTAATCACTGAACCAGTAGTAATACCGGTTGAATCCCACCCCTGCTTATGACTGTTTTTTTTACTTAAGACTATTGCACCATCCCCTTGGTCATGTGATCAAAATTTGGATGCTTGGCAACTGACTCATATTTATGATGGTTTCAGTGTCCCCTGGGTCCATGTATCCCCTTTTGCAATCTTCAGACAAGATAAGTCAATGAGGAAGCCAGATTCACTTAACAACCATGTTTTTAACTTAAGAACTGCATTCATTTGATTCACTTAACTGTGGCAAGAAAAGTGATAAAATTGGGACAAAACTCATTTAACAATTGTCTTGCTTAGCAACAGAAATGTGGGGCTCAGTTGTGGTCATAAGTCAATGACTACCTGTATTTATTAGAAAGTAAAATAAACCATTTCTTTTACTGCTTTTATCATCCCTACTATTCTTTTTCTCATAGTGTTATGGAAGGTAAAATAGGCTTCTGAAGTAAATGAACAAGAGGAATTTCAATGTCTCAAGTTTTTTTCTTAAAAGGCAGAAAGAAAAGTAAAAAAAAAAAAGTATTATATTTAACTGATGTTGTTTGTTCTGTTTTTGTTCCAAGTTTCCCATGAAAGCTGAAACCTTTGCTTATCATAAAGCTAGGCAATTTTAATGATGCCTGATGTCTGATTTGCGAAGGGAACACTTAATAAATTGCAGTTCAAAGGGGTGGGAATGGAAAGACAATCAGACATCTAGAACAGTGTTGCTTAAACATTTACTCTCAGGACCCCTTCCCACTTTTAAAAATTACGAAGGACCTCAAAAGAGCTTTCGTTTGCATGTTATGTTTACTGATATTGATCTTGGTAAAAATTAAAACTGATGCATTTGTTTTCACTACCATTCCTCACAATCATTTGGTGGTATTTTAATAATGTGCTATTTTTCAAAAAACATATACTGGCAAATAATTTTGATTTTGAGGGCCCCCCCAAAAGTCCCAGGGATCCTAGGACCACACTAAGAAATAAATTGGACAATAAATTAAGGCATGAATTAGGATATTAGGAATTATGCTTGATTGGACACAAGTTCTCAAGTTGCTCTGGATGCAGTGCCAAACCAGTGCTAAACTTTTGCAGTTAATTGACTCAGAACTTCACTGATGCTACCCAGAAAAAGCAGTGAAAAGAGATTTACTGCTTTTATTTTCTAATTATAAGTAAGCAGTTCTCCATTCAGGGAACTACTGCCTTGCCGATCTCCTACTGTAGCTGCAGGATTCTCTTCCTTTCCAGTGTTTTCCCACTGTACTCCTGTTGCTTTCTAGTCACCCTTTCAGGCAACTTTATTATATCACAGCATAGTACTCAATTGTCTTCTGGTTGTGGTTGTTTTGTCTTTTACACACACACACACACACACACACACACACACAAAGTGGTAAGCGCAAAATGAGAAAGACAACATGTTGCTGCAGTTGTTAAGAGGTTCCCATTAAGTTTCTGTAACATGCTTATATTCTGCAAATCAAGAAGACATCAGTTTCTAAGTAGTTTTCAATTTCTCTAATATTCATAATTTAGAAAGGGCACCAATAAAGTGTAACCAACATTCCTAATACATAAATGACATATATTAAGTAATCATTGCTTAACCATCAGTTGTTTAGCGACTGTTTGAGTTATGACAGACTCTCTAAAAAGTACTTATCATCTAGTTCCAGAGTTCCAAGGGCTTCACAGCCTTCCATGGTCCCATAACTGCATTTCCTGCCTTTGGCAACTGGCTCAACTTTTGGCTGGCAGTCACCTGGCCGTAATTGATTTTTTTTTCATGCTAGTTTCCAGCTTTGGAGCTGATTTCCAGGAAAAAACAAACAAAACAAAAAAGATAGGTATACATGGATTCATTTCACGAGTGCCGTGTTCACTCAACAGCTACTATGTTTACTTAATCGCTGACACAAAAAAAGTTGTAAAATCAGAAGTGGTCACACTTCTAGATGCTTTGACATGATCATCATGACTTGCTTTGGGAATTACAGGCTTCATTACGGTCACAAAGGACTACCTACATATAAAATGCCTTTAACAATCTGTGGCAGGAAGAAAGCTGTTTTTTTCCTGTTGTCTAACATTTTTATTCCTGTTGTCTAACATTTTATTTTATTTTTATTTTTCTTCTGTAGGTGTTTAAGACAACTTCTGATAAGCTCATTTCATATCATGTCATTCATGTAAGTGTAGCATACTTACATTAACAGATATTTTGTGAAAACTGGGCAGTTGATACTTATGACTCTGAAGTTTGAAGAGAGTTTAAATGGTTAAATCAACAACTTTGGGAAACATGATAGTTTCTGACCAAAATGTAGCAGGTTTAAGATAGAGTTTCATTTATGAAGAATACAATAGACCTTGTAGCTTTTTCATGCCTGCAAAATTAAGACAAGGCACTGTTACCATGAAATTTTCTTTATCTGATACATGCATACATACATACATACATAAAAGCAAATTTTGGCTCTGTCTTTCTTTATATATATGAAAAGAAGAGAACATGTCTGTGACTCATACTGAATTTATTCCACACTCAAGATTGCACAAGATCAGTATCTCAGCTTCTGAGTCAGAATCTGCCTTTCTCAGGGCCCATAAGAATGCATATATTGCATGTGCAAACATGAACAAATGCAGATTGGTTGACCTTTCTAACTCTTTAAAAGTTGCCATATTCATACTCTTCTCTAATCAGTCAAGCATGAGAAGGAAGTCTGACCGTATAAAATAGGGGTCTCCAAACGTGGAAATTTTAAGATTTGTGGACTTCAACTCCCAGAATTCTTCTTCATGCTGGCTGGGCAATTCTGGGAGTTGAAGTTCACAAGTCTTAAAGTTGCCAAGTTTGGAGACTCCTGGTATAAAACATAGTCCTTTTCTAAGGCACAACAGCTATCTAATGAAAGCACCTGCCTCCTTGCTATCAGTTTAAATGGAAAAGCCTGGAATGTGATCAGAATTAGATTGCATACATTTAACATTTTAACAGTTTGTCTTGCAAATGTACATATGAATAATATTTACCTAACTCTGTTTAGTTCCAGATTATCTTATTGAACCATTTAATTTAACCTTGAAATTGTGTGAGTTGATTTACTATTTTGACACTGGCTTAAACAATATTTTCAGTTCTTGTTTTACAATCACTTTGGATGAAGGTGGCAGACACATAAAGTTGACAAATAAATAAAATTTTTAACCAAAGACAATAAACAAAATGTACAGCAATTAAAATTACTTTCCAGATGAACAACTACCATTAAAAACAAAACAATAACAATATGAAGTACCATGGAAATAACTAATTCAAGCAATTCTGGATTCTTTCAGACTTGAGGTTTTAACAGATAAATTATGAGGATACAAATGCCAAAAGACTACCTCTGTTTTTAAAGGTAAAACTTAGTAAAAATATTTTATTATCAGTCTAGCCAAAGTAAGATAACTTATTGTGGAGTGGTAACGAACAAAGGATATTTTTCCAAAAATGTACTGTGCGGATTAGAATGTGGAAAGATGGAATTTCACAGTTTATATATTCTTATGAATAAATAAATGAGCAAAACTAAAATACACACATAAAAGTGTGTATTTTAGTATGTTCTGCTCGTGGAGCACCCTCTGGTGGCCAAACATAGCTGCCAAACTAAGTTACACAACTTTCTTGGTCGGTGTTCATATCTTTTAAACTCTGTTGTTTTGACTGGAAGATGCACAGAGTTTGAATTGCAATCTATTTTTGCCATCAGATACAAGTTAATGCTTTCAATGAGAATTATGTATAAATGGTGACTTACAATATTTTATGACACTTCTCACGATTAAATCTAAAAGCAACGACAAAGAGGACAGACTCACTCCTTCCTTTGTAGAATAACCAGTGACATCACTTGGAGATAGCATCTCTCCTTTCCATGGGACAATCAAGCAATTCTTACAAAACTTTGTTAAAATTTTGGAAAGTATTCTTATTAGTCTTAGACAGTGAACAAAGGCAATAAAAAGTTACGCAAATGTGTGGTCAGTTTTGCTCATTAAAAAAAACACACACACCAAAACAGTCGTGTTATTTATATAAAGGTAAGACATAAATATACTGGAAATTAGAGATTGGATCCAGATTAGTCATGTTTATAGCAAATGAACTGAAATCAAGACAAACCTAGCGAGTTCAGTATGTCTATTCTAAAATTATCTAACACTGTATTATTTATGCATTTTATTGAAAACATCATCTATCCCAAGTTATACTTGTTTAAGGTAGACATGGCCATAACCAAATGTTATATCTCCAACTATCACCATCAATACCATTCTTGCATTTATTTAGTTATTACAGAAAACAAGAAAGGATTTGTAAACAATATTTTATAAAGAAAAAAGATGCCTTTTTGTTTTAGTTACAAAAGGAAAAACAAATTGATCCCAATATGTGACATTGTAGGAATACTAGTTCATCTATTTAAAATACCAAAAGGAAAGGGAGGATTTAAAAACTCATATTAAAAAGATCTGTCTAATAACAAAATCACCACAAAATGCCAAAAATTAATTTTGGAAACCAAAAAGTAGGGGCGTGAATCACTATTCTGTTGTTAAATAATCCAGTAAGCATGAAAGTTCACTGTTATACTTTCATAGCCTTTCATATAAGAAACAAAGTAGGCCTCAGTACCATACAGATAATCCTTGACTTATGACCATAATTGAACCCAGAATTACAGTTGTAAATCATGCTGGTCATTAAATGGGTCTCAATGTGATCCCACTTAATTTTATAGCCATTTTTGTGGCAACTGTTATGTGAATGGCACAGACATTAAGTGAACGTTATGGTTGTTGAACAAGTACATTGTCTGCAATGAATATTTTTTGCTGGAAATTGTAAGTAAATACTGGTTTCCAATAAAAGGCATTGTAAATTATGGTCATGTGACTATGGAATGTTGTGAATGACCGTAAATGCAGCCCAGTTGCCAAGTTCCTGAAATTGGATCATGTGACCATCGGGAGGGGAGGCCTCAGATCAGAACTAGCCTTGCGGAGGGTCCATCATAATTTCTAATGGTTGGAAAGGGATTGGTCATAAATCAAGGGCTACCTCTATGCAATTCTCACACCTATGAAAGCATATATGATTTACAAGAGCAGGATATATTTTAGAAAGTGGAAGAAAGAAAATATATCTATTGTGCTGGTGCCTCTCTTGTGCTGCCTGAACAACTTATATGAACTCCTGATACTTGGTTTATTTTCTTCTATAACGGAAAATGATAAAAACTATCAGCACTGTTAAGGATTGCATTCAGTCTTGTTATTTTTGGAATGTTAATAGAACAATGTTAATAGAACAATGCTAAGAATTCATAGCATTTCCAGAACATTCAGTGCCTTGCCACAATCACGGGTCTTCAGAATTGTAAGGTGTTGGTAGGCACCTGCCATAGACCCATCCTCAATAAGTGGAGTCTTTCTTCTTAAAAAGCAAAGCACTTATTGGCAAATGTGGAGGGTAATTAATGCTCATCTCCACTGCTTCATTTCTCAGTGGGTCAACTAACATGGAAGGTGGGGAAGCTATTTTTCCAAGATCATACTAGGAACTCTTTGGAACAAATCAACAGATGGAGCTTTTGAAGACATTCAGAAACTTCTGGTTCTATAAGAATTTCTTTCCCCTTTTTGTACGTTCCCCACTCTCAAAGGAGACATCATACAAGTATGTACAGCATATCCCAGGAGCTCTGATATCCTCTTCAAAACCTTTGCACAGCTTAACACATTTCCACTTTTAAAATCAAGCACAAAGTATGTACTCCCTTTCTCTCTCATCAATATTTGCTCAATGTCTAGAAGAGTTTCTGTGCCTATTAAACAGGAACTATCTTCCTGTACGCAGATATTATTAACCGTAAATGGAGCAAAAGCAATACCGGTATGTCCTTAATGTTTTATTTACATTCCACTAACTATCCTAGAGTAGCTCTTGTTATTTCCAGGCAAAAGTTGATTGCCTAGTAACTGAAGCTAATTGACATGCTGTTAAGAGGGCTGCATTCATTTTATGAAGATTAATCATCAAATTATTTTTAAATAAAATAATTAAATAATTATTTTCTGATATATCTGAAGACATTCATGAGGTAAGTGTTTTCTTTTCCAGTACTGCCATGACAGAAGTGCATAAATACTTTTACATGGAATAAAACCCACAGGAGATTGATTTGTTATTCATTTCAAAAGATTACTTTGCCCAAAGAATTAGCCTATCTTATTTGAAAATATGGTTGCTCTTATCTGTGATAATTCACAGCTCTTCCTCTCTATGCTAGACCACTTTTTCTTTAAATGAAGTGGAATCTTGGTTTGTTTAGCTTTAGTCACAAATGCTAATTCATTAGTCACAAAAGTTAAAAAAAAAAAGAGAAGGAAAAACAAGTTTCTAATCTTCTTGCAAACCCCTTTCCGCCAATCTTTAACACAATCCAGGGTACAAATAATGCAGCCAGATTAAGGTCAAAGAGACAAACAATTGTCCTATATCTCTGCTTAAATAATGTATGAGTTGCAAGACACAAGATACTGTTTCCCTTCTGTAGAATTTTATCTGTCAGGATAATTTGTTCAACAAAGCAGTAGCAAGAAAATTGTTATAGCTGCATGGATTAGACACAACTCCTGTAACATGCATTTAAATTATGAAAGATATGTAAATTAAGCTTACTTAATTATAAGATCATAATTAAGTAGGAAAGATAACACTTGAAAGGAAAGATTGTTTTCTGGGGTTTTAGAAAGAACTAATTACGGATACTCAATTCACAAGACTGGATTATCATTCATCACACAATGTGGACACATTACTGATGGCAAGCTACAATTGAAATATATATATATTTATTTATATTTGGATCTTTGGTTATTCGGGTTTTCTCCCGCATAAGATTGGAAGTATCTAGGCAATGTTTCGATGAAGTCTCATTCATCATCTTCAGGCTTGGTCTTCAGCTTTATTTATATTTATATATATACTGGATCTCTTATATAATTTGTAATTTTTATGGATGTTTCCAACCAAATCTTTACATACAAATATGTAGTAATGTTTTACATATTACAGAAGATCTGAAGGTAGAGGCAATAGAAACATTTAAGAAAAAACACATTGTCACAAAATCAAAAGAATGGTTTTTATTAACATTAAATTAAAATAATTATGAGTAGTCCTCAACTTATAACCAATCATTTAGCAACAACCAATCAAAGTTATAATAGACTCCCCTAAAAAGGCATTTTACAACCCAATTTCCAATCAGGACAGCTGCATACTCTTCTTGGATGCTTGGCAACCAGATCACCCTTATGACTATAATTCACCTTGACTTCACTGTATCTCAACAAGGGAACTAAAGTGAATAAATGATAAATCACTTCAACTTTGTAGCAAGAATTATTATTATATATATATATATATATATATGATGATGGCAGATGAGATTCTGCTGAAACGTTGCTACAACTTTAAAAGCACCACGTGGGAAAATACCCGAACAAAGCTGAATGCCAGACATATAAGTACCCGCGAAAACTTAAGAAAACATATATATATATATATATATATATATATATATATATATATATATATATATATAACATTTTATTAATATAATATTAAACCACTGCAAGTTAAATTTACAAAATAGAAATGTTACTTCTTGTTAGAGATGGTTTTAAACTTATCTGTTCTGTTCAAGCCTGGCTGGGTTTTTTTCCTTTAATTTCAGTTTTGCATTATGATTTTTTTTCCCACAAAGAAAATGTTTGCATGAAAATTGACATAAGATTTTGAATTTGTTGCCATATATGCATTTTGATAACCATATAGCAGTCCGTACATTTTGGGCAAGTGAATTCTACTGTATATATATTATGATCTTTAAAAGTATAGAATTTTACATTCTTTAATCTCACTGCAACACAAACTTAAGAAAACTGCAGCTGTCACAATTTCAGTTTTGGGTAGAGGCTTGGTAAATTCTGATAATATAATTTCACATTAAATGTGAAACAAGACCAATTTCTCTCATATCTCTTAGCTGATAAATGTACAAGATGATCATATTTTACATATTACAGAAGACCTGAAGGGAGAGGCAATATTTAAGAATGTTTAAGAAAAACAAAGACATACTTTTTCCCTATCCTCTTATGAAATGCAGGTCTATGATGCATAAACCTAGTCTCTGTGTTTGTTTAATCGGAAGAAGGCCTATAAGAGATTATTAGCCATAATTTAGCCAAAGATGAATTTAGCTGTAGTAGATAATTAGGAGTTATCTGTCTGCTAGTCTACTTCATAAAAGATACTATTTAAAACTAGCTAAGTCAGAGACTTCCTTTTGCATCACAGAAAGATACATGATGGCATTTTTAAGAGTCTAATAAAAGGCTAGTAAAAGTCTTTAGCAGTAAGGCAATATTCAAGTCTAAAAAATAGTAACAACGCGTATTTAGATATTCTACTTCATAAATTGAGATATGGTCATGCCATTTATCAATTTTTCCTTTCTTCAAACTTCATTACTGACTTTTCATATAGTCACTGGGAGCAAATAGGCATAAATTTTCTAAATAATAAAAACATTACTGGAAGAAATGCAGTAGTGATCAATGCATCTTTATCTTCCAGTTTAACAGAGATACATTATGTACATCCATCTGGTGTATTCTCCTGAATCTTTGGAGTTATTTTGGATTTTTCTGATAGAACACAATAGCTGGAGGAGTATAGAATGTACCTATGAATGTAATCTACTGTCAGAAATGTGTGAAATTGGAAGGATTTCTGTATGCTTTAGATTATTTTCCAGATGATAGGTCTGGCAACCTGATTGGGAACCTCAACTTGCTACATTACATTAGGCCAAAAGTATGATTGTTCTTGAACATTCTCTTCATTGCTCCAGTGTCCAAAGGTGCCTGAGTTTTCAGAAGATGTACCAACAATTGGGCAAATTGAGACATAGTTAACATATAGATAACCAAAATCTGAAAGTGTGTGTTATTGTGATGGTAACATCACCTATCTCCATGTCAGATTCTTCTGAATGTAATTTTATCACCCTCCAAGAATATAACAGGCTACTGAAATAGGATATCCAAGTACAATATCTCCGATATATGGCATTAATCCAGTCTGCAATCCAACCAAATACATCAATCCAACCCAAATACATCAATCCAACCAAATACATCAATCCAATCCAAATACATATGGGTTGGGCCCAAATGTAATTAAAAAAAAACTTTTCAATGGGTTCTTAATAATTATCAGCCTATTGCTAATATCCCACTCTTAGAAAAGAAGCCTAACTGTGTGATGTCTGAACAGCTTCAAATGCTCCTGAAAGAAACTGATTGCAATCTGGATTTCAAGCCTGGGTATGGAGCAGCATCTGGAAAGAGCAGAATAAATTCTCCTTGATTATACAGTAGCTTTGTATGCCTTCTGGGTACTCATTGTGCCTTTGTAGATAAATTATAAGACTGGAGTATTTCCAATCATACCTGTGTGCCCATGTGAAATGAATATGATTGGGTGATCACACCTTAGCTACTGAACTATGGTGTGCCAGTATCAGCTTTTCAACATCCATATGAAGCCATAGAAGCCACTTTCAGGAGATTTTGAGTGAAATTTCATCATTCAATATGGTTAACTTTCTTTCTTTTTTTAAAATAAAGATTTATTTGGGTTTTGACACATACAAAATACAAGTAAAACATCTTTTTTGAAAATAGCATGCTCCTGGGTTGAACTTCTTTATACAGACACAAAACTCAATTTCATGCTCCTTTTTGTATTCTATTCCATATCTTATACTATTTTACATTTTCTATATAGTTTTTCCCCTCTTTTAATTTTCTCAATTTTATTTTGATTATCTAATCTCAATTCAAATCATTATATTTATACTTTTGTCTGTTCTGTTTCAATTTCATATTATCTTTTCTCATTAAACAAGTTTTCTCCTGAAGTTACTAATTGGAGTATGACACCTTTATATCTTTCAATTACATCCATTCAACTCTTACTTAAACTTCAATATATACCTTAAGTTTATGACCTTCACTATAATACATAATACATAACTTCCAATCGAATTCTGCTTGGTATATTCTTATAATACACACTATATTCTTTAAAAAAAAAAAAAAAAGAAAGATTGTAAATATATGTAATTATAAACCCTCATTCCATTCCAGTTCAGTTCTATTATTAATAATCATTAAAATCTGAACATCTTTAACACTTTTCAATTAAATATCATACTTCCTTAAAAACACATATAATCTCCATAATTAATTTTTCCCTTATTTCTCTTCACATATGTTTTATAAATCATTAAATATACCTTTTGTTCCATTTATTTATTGACAAGCATTCCACTGAATTACGATAGCTATTTTATCAGACATTTTAATCATACATTGTTTCATATTTTCTAACATTATTTCTGCTTCTAATATAACCATACTATCTTATGTACCTTTGCAGAATCCCTTTTTCCATTAAGTTTTCACCCATTATCTCTAAATAGGCTCTGTTTCTCTATATTTTGCTTCTGTCCTTTATAACTTCTTTTCCTTTCTTTCTTCCCTCTCATCTTCTCCCTCCCCTTTTTACCCCCTTGTCTCTTTAGTTCTAATTCTCTCTTCTGCATTTCCCTCTTCTGTTGCTTTCTGATTTTATACTTATTTTTCACTCTATTTTTGGGGGGAGTTGTTTTTCCCAATCTTAAACTTTCCATTCTCTTTCCCCCATTTCCTCCCCCCCCATCTAAGATTACTTGTTCATTAAAGGTGACTTCTTCTTTGTCGCAATCTTCTTGTTCTGCAGGCATTTCTTGTTGTTTCTCATAATTCCAAACCTCCATTTCTAAAAACTGAAATACGAAGCCAAAAGAACCTCTCCCTTCTTGTGCATCTTGTTTGTACTTTTTAACTTCCATTTTTAGTTCTTCTAAAAGTGGAGCCATTTTTAAACAGTTTTAAACAACCACCTGATTGATTTCAGTCATTCAAAACAATAACCAAGAATCCAGAAATCATCAGGTAATCCAGATAGCCCCGAGTTATATCTTCTTATTTCTTTTTCAACTTTCTCTTCCTGGGGTTTTTGTTGCAATATTTCAGTTAGAATATATCTTTTGGATATATCTTTCTCTCTCCTTTGCAGCTTAAAAATCTTCTTAGGGAACAATGTTATTGTTTTTTAACAGTTTCAATTCCAGGGTACCTTATTTGTTGCTTTTGCTGTTTGACCCGGTCAACCAAAACTTTCTCTTCTTATCTTCCTCCTGCACATTCTTTTCTGGTCGAGTTCTTTGTGGTGGCCATTTCTGACCACTGCTGCAACCACCTTCGAGAAAGGGAGTAATGGCCAGCTGGAGAGGAGAGATGAGGCTCTCCTCAACCCTGCTGGCAGTCTCCCCCTTCTTCACCACTTCTACGGGATGGCTCAGCCCCGAAACCAGCTGGCTCGGGGCGAGCACGGATCGAAGCCAGCGGCGAGCACGGATCGAAGCCTCGCAGAGACGAAGTTTTGGTCTGTCGCTGAAAAAGCTCAAACCAGAAGTCCCCATATGGTTAACTTTCTGATAACTTTCTGACCCGGTGGTTTGTTAGTCCAGGGAAATCACAGTTCTCTATGCTCATAGGGTAACTATCCTAGATATCCTTGTTAAATAGAAAGCAGTAATTTATGCTGGCCTCACTGTCACTCTCACTATGTCAGTGCATGACATAGTTAATAGGGAATTAATAGGGAAAACTTAGTTAATAGGGAAAACTTAGTTTAGATGTCTAGGTCAACCCTGAAGCTGACCTGACTGAAGCCATCTTGACAGCTTCAGTGTTGCCACACTGGAGCTGAGGGATAGGGTGGGGTGATTTTAGATAGCTGAGATTTTGTGGCCAAAACAAAATACTTTCTCTTGGGAACCAAGGACATTCTCACACCTGGTTGGTGGAAGGCAGAGTGATGTCACAGGCAACCAGACAGCTCCATGATTGTACCATGTGACTGATTGTTTTGGGAAAGTGACAAACTTTTACTTTTAATTAGGTGAAACCACAGGAACCTTCAGAGTCAGTTTTCACCACATCTGTGCCAATATGATATATCTAATAAAGCTATTCTTTGAGGTATCTACCTACCTCGGAGTTTTGTTTTCTATGGAACCCTGACAAGATTGTCATATGTGTCATTTTCTTGATGGAGTAAATACATAATTGAAGGTATTCCCAGTTTTACATTTTTTTAATGGAGGCCCAAATAGCTTCTGAAATAAGAAGTATTTTCAAAAGACAGCAATTCCTGGGAATAACTGGTCACTGCAATTTATGCACTGATAACTTAAAAACTGAACTGTTATCACTCTAAATAAGAATGGCTTTTAGTTCAAGATGTCTATTAGTTCAAGAACTGAACTGTTATCACTCTAAATAAGAATGGCTTTTAGTTCAATGTCTATTAGTTCAAGAAGGTACATTAGTCCAAAATACTTTGGCTTAAATTTGTACTACATTTTGATATATGTTTATCAGTTCAATAAGTCTGGTAAACAGTTCAGAATTTCAGCTACAAAACTAAATATTCAGAATAATTACCTCAAAAATATTTATGTGCTCAAAAACAAAATTGAGATCAAGTTACAAAACAATTTACTTTGGAACTTTTAATATTATTTTAAATACAATATTTTCTAGAATTATGGCCATTGTAAATCTTCGCTGAATATGTGTTTTAAACTGCTTCACAAATTGTGTAGCCTATTTACACACTTAATGTAGCCATTTGATGATCTCATTTGGCGAACAGTCAACTTCTATTAATGTTCTCTCCCAGGTTTCACAGTTTCCTCACCACCTGTATTTATAAGCACTAATGCCTCCCACTGCTGAAGACACAATTGTTTTACATTTATAAAACAGCCCAAATATAATCCATTTGTTCAGAAACATTTGAAAAGTCACTAAAGTATTAGAGCAAGAAAAATATCATCAATGTCCATTTCCAAATTTCTTCATAATGAAGAATGGTATTTATTTTTAATTCACTATTTTTTATCTCTGCATTATTTCAAGTTTGGCTTTGTAAGATCTATGTAAGACTACTTCACAAATAGTCTACCATATAGCAATATCACTTAGACTTATATGCTGTTTTACAGTGCTTTCCAACTCTCTGAGTGGTTTACAGATTCAGCATAGTGCCCCAACAATCTGGGTCCTCATTTACCAACTTTGGAAGAATGGAAGGCTGAGTCAACATTGAGCCTGTCATGATCAAACTGCTAAACTGCAATTAGTCGGCAGGCAGCAAAATTAGCCTGCAATTCTGCATTTTAAACACCGCATCACTTTTGCTCATAAGTATGTAATACTCTTATTTTAAAGCTACTTTTTATACAAGTTGCTATACAAATTGCCATTTCAATTAAAGTTTAAGTCAGAAGATGCAAAACTAATTGGAGTAAAAGATCCCTCCATTCACATCTTAAGATTCTCTTGTAAAAATGGAAAGCTAAAGACAAGAAGCCATTTTTTTTTGTAATTGTGCAATTGATACTCAATTACAAAAGGGCTTTTCTCTCTCTATCTTTGATATACAAACCTCTGTTATCTAAAAAAAAAGAAAAGAACACTTTTTATCAGTCGAACAGCAGAAATATATGCTATGACAGAGATTAGAATATGTACGGAATGGTCAGATTTTTGGTTTGTTACAGCTACATACAGGTAGCCCTTGCCTTATGAGCACAAGTGAGATCAGATTTTTTGTTGCTAAGCAAGGTGTTTGCTCAGTGAGATATACCTGATTTCACAATCTTGGTTTTTTGTTTTTTGTTTGGTCACAGTTAAACAAATCATGGCCATTAAGCAAATCTGGCTTCCCCCACGGATTTGGAAGCTGTTGGGAAGGTCACAAATGGTGATCAGATGAATCCAGAGCTCTGCATGCTATTGAATATCCAAATAAAGGAAGAATGAAGGAATGAAAGCTTCACTCAGGTCCTCCATTACGGTGGGAAAAATAGTTTGTCCTGATTGGCTAAACCATTGGACAGCTCCCTATAAAAGGCAAGCTGTCAGACAGGCTGCTGCTGGGTTGTTGCTGTTACAATAAAGAGGATGAAGTTGAAGATTAGTGTCTCTCTCTTCAATCAGCCCACAATCAAACACATGCCACTTGCTAAGTGCCTAAATTTTAATTACATCACTGTGAGGATAATGCAATGTCCACTTGGACCAAGTGTATACACACACACACACACACACACTGCTCCAAAGCCTGCACAACCTCTGGTAAGTCAGTACTGTTGTAACTTTGAATGGTTGTTAAAGGAAATGGTTGTAGATCAAGGACTACCCATACTTTAAGGACCAGTTGAGATTTGGATGGAGGAAACAAAATTAAGACAGTGTGCTTACCTACTACACTGTCTTTAAAAGTGCATTTCAGGTCTCTCTTTCATAATATGCCAATTCATCCAAAATGTTATTCAACAGAATGACTTCTCAGAGCACCCTGTTCCACCTCTGAGTTATTTAACAATGGAGCGAAATAGAAAACTTCTGTTGCACAGCACAATTCCTAGAACTAGTAGTCACTGCAATCCACACATCAGTGTTGTAAATGGCCCTATTATATAAAATCCTCCTTCCCTACTGCATGCACTCTTATCTAACATATCAAAAAAATTGCAAGTCCTCACAGTGACATCAGTACAAGTCATGTCAGTGGAACTCAAGCTTCATTAAGCTTAAGATTGTGCCCCTTACCTATCATGACCAAACAATTCCAAGGACTACAAAAATTGTTTTTATTAACCATCAACTTTGATTCATAAGTTAATTTTTTATAGAAGTTGTAAGGGTGGATTCACATGACTAGTTTCTCCGATTGCTTAGTCAGCTGTGAAGAGAAGCGTGTAGAACTCAGTCTTCTTCAAGGCTCTAATGCATAGTTTACTCAGAGAGTCTACATGGTTGTTCAGATGACACCATTTTCATATACTAAATACTGTCTGCAATGGGTTTACCATAAGAGAGAAAATTTTCACGACAAATTCCAATGTTAAGAATTATTCATTTCTGCTTATTAAGGAAACCTGCTTTTAAGAAACTAAGCATAAATTGAACAAAACAGAATATTAAGGGAAGAAAGTAAACAGAATCATATTGAATACCCTTTTTTTTTTTCAGTACTATACAAAAATAAGATTTCAGCACTATCCCTCTTCTGTGAAAGATGGAAGACTATGTTATCTTCAAACTCTTTCAAGTTTTATCTTATGGAAAAAGTGGCAAGAGGAATATAGAAACTAAGGAATTCTTCTATGCACAGATAAACAAAACAGAAACAATTAACAAACTCTACCATAACTAAATAGTAGCAAATCAAAATTCTATTTGGTTATAATTAGCATAATCTACCCTAATTAGATATGGCTGTGACCACAGGTATTTCTTATTTCTGACCAAGAAAAGATCATACCTATAACAAGTTTTGGGAAAGGGCTTGTTAATGAAAAATGTCCATATCCTTGCTGATGTAAACTTTGTACAAATAATGTATTTTCTGCATGGAGAATTTTGGATTAAAAAAGAACATTCTCTTGTATGAAGTCCATCTAAAAAAACATTTTGTACCCAGATGAATACAACAGATACACCATAAAGCTTCAAACACTTGTTAGAGAGAGCTGTTTTGTACTACCTTATATTCTACAATCTGGGCCCTCTGTGTTTGATTTTTCTTGGCAGGTTTATTACAATATCAGACACTGCAAGTGGAGGGCTGCATTTAATGCTACATAATCTTTCTGTCTTTCTCAAAAGGGAAATATTTTTATAGTTAAAACAGACAAGAGGACAAAAATCAAGTTAAGCAGCTGAATGCACTTGGCCATGTAAGCGCAGAATAAAAATGAGCATTTCTAAGGAGTTGATGGAACATAGCCCGTGTCAATAGGTTTAAGCTGCCTAGAAAATCATTAACTTTTTTATTTTGATTTTCTTTAAATTGGGATGATTCTACTCACTATATATACGTGCAACTTATCCTAGTGAATGCTGACATTATGCAAGTGAACAATTACAGTCAAGGCTTGTTATCATAACTATTGTATCAATTCAAACATGTTGGTATCTGCGTAAGCTTCCTATTAACTTCAATAGGGGAGGTAGGTACACTAATACAGGGGTACTAGCGTACCTGGGGAACCCCAGGTCTGTGGACTGGTGCAGGGCTACAGCATGCCAGAAACTGGGCTGCCCACACAAGCAAAGCCCCATCCACAGGATGCAGGCAGCATGTGAAACCACGCCCACCGCCCTCCGGTCCATGGAAAAACCTCCCTCCATGGAACTAGTCCCTGGTGTCCAAAAGGTTGGGGCTGCTACACTAATACACTTCAGTTTTATAAGCTACAACTATTGTGTGCAGTTTCTGTAACTGTAAGAGAGCCAGCTGCAGGTAAGGAAGCTGTCTGGCTGCTTTTCATTCAAAGACTCAACCATCCCCCCCACCCCAAAGGTTATTTTCTAGCATATTTGACTAGAAACTTTTCTATTACGCTGGCCTACATTCATCTCAGCAGAATCATACTGCAAAGAATTATCTTCAAAGGTGACTGAAACTCATCTTTACATCAAAGCTCTTAAGTAGAATGTGATTAAATTTGGAAAATTTAGTTACATCTAATTTCACTTGTGACAGCACTGTATTTGTACTACTTCCAATTCAAAACATAGTTAATACAAACAGCAACCTTCGCCACTTAAAGATTCAAAACCAATGACTCAAAGTTAAGATTTGTGAAAAAAGGCAATTCCAGATCTGTCTCATTTGTGCATTTATCTACTAATATTAGAACTTATTTTCCAGAACTGCTGCTTGAGTATAAGTTTATTGTATTTGACAATTTGATATGAACAATATTATATTAGAGAAATCTTCCATTTTCTGACTTCTTCATTTCATTATGTAGTTTTAAAAACTACATAATGTGAAACTACCTTAGTTCTGAAGGTAAAAAGTTACTTCCTTAGTATCCCAGTTGATATCATCTCATTATGTTCTTGCATTTTAGGAAACAAAACAAAATAAACCATGATGGTAGGACTTCCAGTCTAGACAAACTTGTTCAGCTTCAGAAGTTTATTTCTGTAGGAAAAATATTTATTATAACAGCAGTTCTTCCAAAGATATATTTTACTATCAGCAGAAACTGGGAGCACAGCCTCAATAAATCAACAAGAAATACATTCTGCCAGACCCCCTCTGTCACCATTTAATACTAAAAATCAGTAAATACCATTAAATTAAATTAAATTACAGGTATAACTTGGTTTCAGATGATGCTCCCCATGGAATTTCTTAATGCTTGGGAACAATGACATTTTGATTTGTTTTTAATTATGGCAGAATTAAGCCATTAATACTGTTTGAGAAAACAACAGGGGAGGGCAGCATTTTACAAGATTATCTTATAGCATTATCTGTTCTTGCTTCTGAACAAAAAAAAAAAAATGTAAAAAAGCATTGTTTACCCCTCACAGTTCTTCAAGGGCCTCATATATACAAATAGGCACATTTATTTACAGCTATCCTGATTACTGGTAGAGATACTCATCTTTGAATAGTTTGTTCCAAACTATTAAAAAAAAAAAAAAACCCTAAATTCAAGATTCACATGTTATTTTGAGATAAGAAGCAAAGACAAAGGTTTTTATGACGATTCATAAATATACCAGTGGATCCACTGGTTAATGCTCAAACATTAAATGTTAGCAGCATACATTAATATGGAATAGAGAATCAATTTGTAGGTAAAGTATGAACAAATATGTTATTATTTCCTATTAAAATGGCAAGCCAATTCCCAGTGTTAGTATTTGTGACTAGTGAGATTTGTCTTATTATAGTCTTTTACAGACATTTGCAAGAAAAAACATTTAATAAATTTTAAGTTTAATTGATGGTTTGGATCAAAGCTGGGTTATCTGAAAAGTTTACGAAGATATCTGTATTTGATGGAAAGCTGATCTCTCCATTTTGCAGTCCCCAGCCTAAACCACTTCGAAGATTTAATGCAGGTTACTATGTGGTGAAAAAGGGTTGCTGGCAACCAGGATTGGATCCTACATTTTAAAAAAGGGGAAAGTTTCTATTTCTTCTACTTCCAAGCAATACTTGAATTCCATTTAAGTTGTTCAGGAATCCTTTTGACCCCATTAATTTTGCAAATATATACAAACAGCTGAAAGAAAAACAGTGATCAACTACTATTCTTCTTTGGTGTTCCTTAATTTTTTTTTTTGGGGGGGGGGTAATACAACTTATGAAGCTATCAGTTTCTACATGGCAATTGTTAACTTCTTCACTAGCCATGGATTAATATATAAAACAGGACAATTAATACTTACATGACCTATTTCAAATGCCCAAAGTGATTTTTCTACAGTATTTCACTGACTCTTACATGGCCTTCCATGAGAATGACTATTCTCATCCCTACTATTACAAATGAAAACATAAGGTCCAAAAAAAGTTTACAAATGTTCACTTAACAGGCACACATTTGGGCAAAAATTTAACTAGAGATTTCCCTGCTCAAACTACCTTAATCAACTTCAGTTTTATCAGTTCAAGATTGCAGATGCTTCTTTCCATTTCAGTCCCATTTAAGTAAATGAAGGTTACTTCTGAATATACATCCAAAGGATTATGCAATATATAATAAAATATACAATTTTGTAACTGATTGGAAGTAATGAAATTAAATGGATTCATTGGTAAATACACCTGCTTGATGTAAGTCACACCTAAATTAATAGGAAAGACTGGCAAAGAAACTGTTTGACTACTTATTTCCAGACTTATGCTTTCTCCAATACTATTCATCTCAGAAGATGTCATGTGCTTATTTCTCCAGATTCTGGAGATTTTGGGAGTCAGCTGCTGAAACTAGTACTGCTTCAGTAGCATGCTCCAGATGTTTAACAGCTGGAACTACTGCTGGAAACATTCCACCAATATAGCATTATTAGTGAGAATCCACTTTTAACATCTAAACACACGACCATTACCAGATACACTGGCAAAACTCTTAAGGTTAATGGATAAGAAAGAGATGTTGATGATTGTAAATTTAAACAACTTTGTAAATTTAGACAAACTTTTATTATTCCCCCCAAAAGAAACAATTGGCCATGATTTACACTGTTCCATCTTCTCCTGTCTACAGTAGCATGACGTATCTTTCTAAGTAGTAAGTCATACAAGAACATCATTTTTTTAAAAAAATGAAATACATAACCAATTATTCTTATATATGAATATAGTATACAAGATGTCACTTTTAGAATAACTAGAGCAAAACAATCACTTGCTGTATTACATGCAAAAAGTCTTTTATTCGACTTTTAAGACCATACTTGTCTGTGGTTATTAGAATGTAAACTTGAACCTAAAACATGCATTTAAAGGCATTTTCCATTTTATGTATTGATGCTCACTACTCTCATAAACACAATTCATCCTACCCATGTTCATGAGTGCAGAGATTAACTAAGTCTGTATACTCACACTCACTGCTATAAACTTGCTATACTTTACAAAGTGGAATTTATGCAAGTTGGAGAAAAGCATCATAGAGTAAACATTATCAAGCATGGAAGATTCAAGATATAAAATCCAATGTATTACAAACTTTGTGGGTCATTTGGGGCAGACCTTCCTCACAGAGTTGTCATGCAGGCAAAACAGATTACAAGCCCGATAAAACCCACCTCATCCATTCTTAACTGTGAGAACAGTAGGAAGGCTAAAAAGAATACAGTATTACCGACAACTATGCCTGTCAGGAATTCAAGCAATGCTGAAGGATAAATAGTCTTTGCACCTTTCTCCAGAGCAATTCTAGGTATGTTTCATCTCAGGTAAATTATTCTGGGAGCAGCTGGACTGAGTCTTGAGGAAACTAGTTCAGGGCTTTCCACGTAGGAAAGAAGAAGACTAAGTCCTTTCAGGGGGCATGGCCGAAAAGAGGGCGAGAGCGAGAGAGGTCGTTTCTTCAGATCTGATCTCATCTAACCAAGAACCTGCACACGACCACTTCCCAAGCAGCAGCTTATCGCGTCAGGCACGCGAGGGCTTGCTCTCACCCTGCCTGTACCGTCCGGCCAAGCGGTGGAGGAGAATTGCGCCACTCCTTTGGGTTCCCAGGATTACTGATCAGGTGTGTGCGTGCGTGTTTCTCTTTCTCTCTCTCTCTCTCCTCTCTCTCTCCCCCCTCTCCCCATTTCGCAAGTCAAAACAAGCGAGCGCTTGACTTAGCGGCTATGAACGCAAACTGTCGTAAGCCGTTACGAGGAGAGCGGTTATCTGGAAGCTCTAAAGCTTAGGGCGGAAGGGGCACAAGAGGAGCGCGTGCTGGACCTTCTCCGGGGCTAACCGGCTCTCCGGGCTTGAGGCGAAAGTCGCCCGCCCGGCTGGAGTTGGGGACGAGGCGGGAGAATCAACGCGCGGCCACTCTTCTTTCGCGCCTAACACACACACGCAAGCACGCACGCCTCCCCTCCACACACACACGCGTGCCTCCAAACTGGCGAGGGAATGGGGAGGGGGTTTTTCCAACCGAGCCGCCCACCTGCGTCCTGCCAAAGAGACCCTGCACTTCGACGCGCGCCCTCTCGCTTTCATCCTTGAAATACTGAGGGGGGGGGGAGGACGGGGACTTACCTGGCCCACTCTCCTCCCGAGGGGGCCCTCTTCTGCCGGGGGCCCCTTTGCCTTTCCGCGTTTTCCGCTTCTTCTCCGGACCCTCCAACAGTGCGGAGGAGGAGGCGGCGGCGGCGGCAACGCCGTCTGCCCCCTGCTCCTGGGTGGCTGCCCTCCGCGATTCCTTCATGTCCAGCGGTGGTGGCGCCCCTCAATCTCCAATGTTTCCTCCCCACAGACTCACAGAACGGGCAACGCGAGGGAGCGAGCGAGCGAGCGAGCGAGGCAACGGCCGGAGCAGGGCTGAGAGAAAAGTTTCGTCTCCTCTCTCTCTCTCTTTCTCTCTCTCTCTCTCTTTCTATTCTGTTTTCCTCCCCTCCGCTCTTCGCACAGCTGCCTTCAGCGCCCGCTGCTCTCCCTCGGTCCTCCTGGCTCCATCTGCTGCAGCCTCGGAGAGCGCAAGCAAGAGAGAACTCGGGGCAGGGAATTTCTGCCAGGTTCTTCCCCCCCCCCACACCCCCCCGTCCGCCCAGGAAAGGTGTAAGTCCGTCCCCGGCACCCTCACACGCAGGCACACCGCTTGCCGGGGGACGGGAGGAGCCTAGGCAACCCCCCGGGGCACGAGGGTGTGGGAATGTGGGCGGGTGGGGCGGAGCAGCGGCGAGGGAATCGCTAGTCGAGCCGGAGAGAAGCTAACAGAGGCCGCCTCTGCAAGGAGAGAGGGGACTGGACGCCTGACCGTCCATCCGTTCTCGGGAGGGGGGGGGTTTCCCTCCAAACTTCCCCCTGAGAATAGATGCTTTTGCAGGATCCAAATTGAATCGGTCACTCGGACCTGAAGTTTGATCTTCCGAGCTTTCGGGTTCGTGCTGGAGCCCATCTTCTGGATCCCAAGAGATCCATTATCCAACAACAGGGCCTTCATCCAACAGGATAATGTTGCAGGATCCCATCTGGGTCCAGATGGGATCCCGCAACGTTATCCTGGGACACGTGTTCGTCATAGGTGGGTTTTGTTTTTGTTTTTTGGCTCAGGTCCTACATCCACTTTTGCCCGAGCCAAGGATAGTGGCGATGTTTTGTCAGACTGATTGACAACAAAGGAGGGAACAAAACAGAGAGGGATCTCTGCCATGGAGCTTTCATCTTCCCGAAAGGCATCGTTGGAAAAGAGGACAGGGTTCCTGCACCCTTAAAAGGGTTATAAAAAAAAAAAGAGAGAGAGAGAGAGATTTTCAGCTCTCTGGGTTGGCCCCTAACTGATACATTTGCTGCAGTTCCTTCTACACAGACCTGTATGAGTAAAAGGAAGAGGATCCTTTCTTTTAAAGTTTGGTCACTGGCAATGACAGCACCCTATGCAGATGCTTATTCCCCATAGGTGATCCAGAAGATCCTGCCTCCTCTCTTCTTGGGACCAGAAAATGAGATTTGGCAAAGTATAGCACCTGGCATCCCTTTTATCTCTTAGGTCAGCAGTTCAGATGATTTCATCCTGGATCAATACACAGAATTGGAATAACAAGATTAACTCTCCCATTTACACTGGGAAGTCTAAAGGGTTTAACTTATGAAAGGTGGCTCAAAAACTTCCTTTTCTTTGAAACTCAGCTTTTCCCCAAAGGGCATTGGTAATCTGTAATTTTACTATCTCTTAAATTCTGTCTTTCTGGAAACAATGCCATCTAGCACAACAGGGGCAAAGGGAAGGCACAAAAGTTCAGTATTTTATAAGATTATGTTTAAATGTTCTAATGTGTGCATAATACTATCTCTTCCATACCTGTACCTACCCTTGTTTTGGACATTTTCATATCCTCTACAGACATCATCTATCTCCACATTTATGGCTTAGAATGTTATTATTTACCCAGTTAATAAAAAATGTACAATCCTTACAGTATTTTGAAAGAGTTCCCACTTTTCCTTTTGAATACTTCGGTCCATGGCCATTCAGCTAATATATGTACTGTATGTATGTACATTTGGGAGAAGTCTGATACTAACAGCTAATCCTTTGTTAATATAAATCATTTTAGGTTTTATAATAGTGTCTGAGCTTGAAATAAGGGCAATATGCACATCTGTTTACTCATACAATATTCAGCCTATTTAGTCACATAAATGTGTGACTAAATGTGTGACATACACACACATAGACACACATGCATACATATGCACACACAGAGAACATGTGTATTATATATATTGCTTTCTCCTTTTTTCTAGTAATTTGTATATTGTAGAAATAAAATATATATAAAATATTTTTGCTGCCAACAAAAGACAAGAAAGTTAATTGCATGAAAGAGCCCATGTAGTTAGCTTATATTTTGGTGTGTTCTTCAAACCCAGGCAACTGGGTTAATGTAATAAACCATGATTCAGTTAACCTTGGTTTTGTATGTTTTGCAAACACAATGCCTCTTCACCTGAATAATTAAAAGTGAAAGAATTCCATAGCTCTTTTTTAAAAAGTGGCTTTCAAGATCTGAATGTACTTGTAAAGAGTCAAATTATTCCAAGCTGAAAAGTGTGTGAGTTGTATATAATAAATCACAATTGTCTGTATCATATAGTAAGTTAAGCCATCACTATGGCTTACAAATCATAATGGCCATATTCAAGAAACATAAATTAGTACAACTCATACTGCACAGTTATCATATCATCATAGCAAAAGCCAGATGATAATGAGAGGGCAACAATCTAGTGTTCAACCAGATTTCTGCTGCCAAGATATGATAGTTGCAAATACTGTGGCTTTAGTAGAAAGAGGAAAAGCTTTACAGAATTCTACTCTATAAAAAAAAAGTTGTGATGGAAAGGTTATTTGATGGAAAGGTTATCTGAGGTATTTTGAATCTATCTTCCGGTGCATATACTTTTACAATCCTATTTTCTAGCTGAAAACTATGGTTTAACAAACTTTTCAACACAGCAAGAAGAGGAAAGATTTATAGGGCAGATAGATAGGAACAAGCCTGTGTTTGTCTGTGGTCTCCAAGATTGCTGTGTCTGACATAATCCCAAGATGTATTTAATCTGTGTTGATAAAACAGAATAAAGGGAAAATGTAATTAGAAATTAATTGGCGTGATAAAAATTCCTTATTATGGGGAATTGGGAAGTGCCAGATAAACTGAATCTTTGGGATATGCTGTCATTTGAAAAAAAAAATTATCAGATGATATTAGTTAAATCCTACTATATATTGCAAAAGGCACATCCATACTTGTCATTTAAGCTGCTCCTGTGTTCTGCTCATGCTGGCTTGATTCTCAGCCAGCATAAAAATGCCTGTCTGGTCTGAGATATTTTGGCAATCTGGACAGAAGTTACTGCGCTCATTGGATAGTTCCCCTTCTCCCATCTTTCTTTTAAAAATGTTAAAAAAAATGTTTAAAAAATGTTTACCACCGGTTCGGTGGGTGTGGCTTGGTGGGCGCGCTTTGCATGCATCCACACACCGCATGTGCATGCATGCCGAACACACACTTTGTGCAGGTACAGAGGTGTTTTGACTAACCTGCAATCCTGCACTCTTCCTGTTGCTTCAGCAGCTGCCGCGTGGCAATCTGCTGTGCCACGCAAAGCAGCTGCATTTCAAAAGCGGGACATAAAGGTAAGTATGGGAGCCTGGGCAGGCGGGCAGGCCCAACAGCAGAGCTTCGGAGAGAACCAGGCCAAACTGGTAGAATACCACCGCGGTTTCTATCCCAGGAAAGAGATGGTGAATTTCCTCTGGGTGGGTCTTCCTCATCATATAAAGGTAGTCCTTGACTTACGACCACATTTGAGCCCCAAATTTCTGTTGCCAAGCGAGACCGTTGTGAAGTTAGTTTTGCCTTGTTTTACAACCTTTCTTGCCAATCACTGCAAGTTCTTAAGTTAGTAACACAGTTGTTCAGTGAATCTGGCTTCCCCGTTGACTTTGCTGGCCGGAAGGAGGCAAAAGATAATAAAAAGACTCCAGGACACTGCAACCGTCATATATATGAACCAGTTGTCAAGTGTCTGAATGGTCATAAGTGTGAAAAATGATCATGTCACTCTTTTCAGTACCATTGTAACTTTGAATGGTCACTAAATGAACTGCTGTAAGTTGAGGAATACCTGTATACATATATCTGTCTTATTTGCACAGACATCCCCCACCTAAACACAAATTTAATGCACATATAAAAGTCACAGTATCAAAATGGAAAACTGCATTATTATTACTATGACTGCGTTAGATTTTTCACCCATTTTTCAGTGAGACTGCAATATATAGTGAAGTCAGTATAACACCGGCCCTGTTGGTAAAAGGTTGCTAGTTCAAAATTCAGCAGATTTCTTAAAATACTATTTGTCTTTCTGAGCATTCTCTTTCTCCTTTGATTGATGGATTGCTTTTTAATGAGGGTGGTTCAACTCCTATTTCTCCAGCCACCTGAGATAGAAGGGTTGGGCCCTTCAGTCACTTTGAGTGTCAGCTGGGGATTAATACAGATGTTGTTCTTGTTCGCAATCCTCCAGAAACAGATCTGCCAATGGGACAACCAGGCAGTGCAGACTTAGTGTCTCTGGTGGGAGGAGTCTTTTTTAAAAAGATTTTTTAAAAAGAGAATCTTGTTTTGATCCAGCAAAATATTTCTTCTGTTCTTAAGCAAGAGACCCCACTGGGGATCATTTTAAGAAGGAAGATTTTCAATGTTGTTTTCAATGGTTGTTCCACTTTTTAAAAAACAAACGTTTAACAGAACCCGGCAGTGCTCAATTTATGACCTTGAATAAAACTAGAATTTCCATTGCTAAGCAGACGATAGTTAAGTGAGTTGCATCCAAATTTGTAGCCTTTCTTTTTGCCACAGTTCTTAAGTGAATCATGTGGCCGTTAAGCGAATCCAGCTTCTCCAGCTGACTTTGTGTGTTGGAAGCCAGCTGGGAAAGTAGCAAATGGTGATCACAGGATGCTCCAACCATCAAAAATATATTCCAGTTGCTAAGTGCCCGAATTTTGATTACGTGACCGTGCAGATGCTTGCATGGTAGTATGTGCAAGGACCAGTTGTAAGTCACTTTTCTCAGGGCTATTGTAATTTTGAACATTCAATTTCCTAAATGAATGGTTACTACCTGTGTATCATGGGAAGGCATTTCAAGTGCAAACCAACCACCTAAAAACCTCTGTTTTCCAATGCAGTTGGTGATGGAAATAAATAAAAATATTCCAAATTGGGCCAATGTAGGAAAAGTCCAGGGTCAACTTTCACAAGGCTTTGAAGATCTGTACTGCTGCACGACAGAAGGCATAAATAAAGTAACTGCAGCTGAAAAGAAAGAGGTAGCAGAGGTATAGGATGATAGACTGTCACAAAGTAGGAAATACTCCATTTCAAATGTGTGCATTAGTTCATGGCTGACATACAAAAATACTTTTAAAAAGTTGCTTAAAGACCAAAAATCACATATGTATTTTAAATAATCAAGGTGATTTATGGACATGTGCAGCCTTCCTATCCAAGCAACATTGGTTTTTATGTGCTCAGCAATCCTTGCATAAGAAAAACCAAAGAAACATTTTTAGATTTCAGACAAAGCTACAGTGAGTAAGGGGGGAAAAAAAGGCATATGTTACCAGGAAATATGACAATTTCCTGCTTTTTGGTAAGTGGACAAGGACTAATTCTTAGAAATCTTTTAAATTAGTCATGCTGTATTCCAAGATTACTTAATTATGCTTTAGAACTCCAAATTTCAATGAAATCCCTCTTCCTAGTGTGGCATGGTGAAGAAGATCATGGTAGGAAGCTCAGAATTAATTCCTCATGAGATTTGAATAATACAAAGATCCCCCAAATCTCTGTTAACCAGTTTTGCATCTCATTCTGAACCCTGTAAACACTGATAGTATAATGGCTATTGTTTGCAATATACTTGGAAGAAACAATAAATGAATTAATCAGAATTCAGGTTACCAGATTGCTTGCAACAAATAAAGTTGACAATAAAAAATCTTTAAAGCAGGTTCAAATGATTTTGCTAAACAATTGTCACAGCTTTGATATGATATTCTCGGATATGTGGTATTGAAATAGTGCGACATACTCTTGACATTAGCTGTCAAGATCCTTGAAACATGGTCCAAAGAAAAGGAAACGGATAAGATTTGCTTGGAAACGTCAAGGCTTTCTTATGTGAGATGCAGTATCTCTCAATTTCCTTAAGAGGTCAGTGCTCAGCAAGCAGCAGGCCTTGTTTTCACCAACCTGCATAAACCTAATTTTAAAGTAGATCTGATGTGAGGATTTTCATAGTGAAAACCTGCCACAAGCTCAGTATATGTGCAAATGTTAAAGATATATATTTGTTTTAAAAAGAATGAGAAATACTAGGGTGTTGCTATTATTAAAAGGATGTCATTATGAGGACATTCACCACATGTCCTAGGGAAGAATATTGGACTCTGCCTCTTTGCCAAGAGTCCCTGTTAATGAGCTGGAGACTGTCCATGCTTAGGTGAGTTTGCAGTAGGTCTGCAACTCTGAACAGCTCAGGTATTTTCTTTCTAAAAAAACCCTTGAGTGAAGCCCTGTTCCCTGTCTCTGCTAGCTGTTAGTAATCGGAAGGCAATCTATTCTTGATTCTTTATAATGAGTCAATGATATGAAATGACTTTTGTGACAGGTATGCAGATTATACCTCTGCATCACTAATTAATTCAGATAAAAGGCAGGCCTACTTGTAGTTAGATAGTCAGATCTTATGAAATAGGCTCTGTTTATTCAATGCACTTTAATAGCTTATTTTTACTGTAGCCATTCTGCGAGCAACCATTTGGTCTGTTGGAATCTCTTAAGGCAATAAAAACCCCACTGAATTAAATAGGATTTAGTTCCAATTAAACATATTTAGCATTGCACAGCCCAGCTAAGCAGGTCTGTGCCTGTCTGATGCTTTCACAGAGGACTTCCTGAGATAGTAAATACAGTAAATATTTCTAGTACTATATAGATAGTTCATATGCAAACTCTTTGGCGTTTTCATTATATATTTCATTATTGCAGCCTCCTCTGCAATGGAAAATAATGACAGTGATTTACATTTTTTTCATTTATACTATACCATACCTTGATGATAAATCTTGATTATTATTTTTTACCATGTAATTATATAATCTCACGGGGTTGTGTTAGTAAGCAAGGGACAAAAAAAGACACTGATGGGCCACTAAAAAGAGTTAGAAGGTTGGTTAGAAGAATGGTGCATGGAGTTTTTAACTAACAGCAAGTGAAAATGCTTATGTAGGCTGACTGCAATTCACATTTTAAAGATTTTTAGAACATTTGTATTTATTCTATAATTTATAATCTAAATGAATAGAAAACCTCAGTGACTACTTTTCCTTTAGCTGTTTTTTCCCCCAAAAACAATTATTAGATCTCCTTTAAAGCCTGCATTTGGGAGGAAAATCTTTTGCCAGAATTCAAAATACATATTTTTGTTTTCAAATGTTTGACCTTATACTCTAAAATAAATTTTCATATATATTGTGAACACTAATTTTTGCAGATTTAAGCCAACATTTTACCATTGACCGTTAATAAAAAATTATTTTTATAAAAAGTGATAACTGTTGGCCCAAAAAGTAATTAACTCTTTGAAGGAACTAAATCTGATTTTCGGAATACTACATTTATACAAGATGGTTCCCCTCTAATTACCTTAGGTTTGAAATAATAATGTCAACAATTGCATTCAGATTCCATTTATTAATGATATATTCTTATACTTAGTTATTAAAAATATTACAACTGCATACTTTTTAATCTGAGTTGATATAAAGGTAATTCTAATGAATAGACAGATGACTGAAGATGTTTTTTAAATAACCCAATCTTTTTTGTGTACTTGTTTTGTCTATGACATAAAGGTACTAGCTTCTTTTCTTTTTATTTTCATATTATATACAATACAGACTGTTTTTATGATTAATTGTAAATGATTTTTTTCCTGAATTTTTAATATCTGTATAGCCTTGAAATATGGTTTTTGTTCTGTCCTTAATTAGCATTCTTGAGATCCCCGCGCTTTGATTGGCCAAAGCGCGGGGCACTCTGATTGGTCAGGCGAGCTGCGCCGATTGGCTCGCTGAGAATCTCCCGCGATTGGTCCATTCGAATCGCGGGAGATTCAAAGCAGTGCCATTGGCCGCGGCCGCCGCGGCTAAAGGAATAAAAGCCGCGAGCTTTTTCCTTTGCCCCAGTTCGGTTCCAACTTTAAATAAAAGAGCATGATTTGAAGTCACCGACTCCTGGCATCATTTCGCGGACACAACACTGGCGACGAGGGTGGGATCCAGACCCTGAACCGAACCACGTGTCCGACGGAAGCCAGACGAACCACCACGATGGCGAAAATCGCACCCACCGCACCCTTCAACCCCGCCACCGAGGACTGGGAATCATACTCCGACCGATTCCGCATGTTCCTCGAGTGCAGCGACCTGGAGGACGCCACCGGGCCCATGAAGCGCGCCGTCTTCCTGACCCACTGCGGGACCGAGGTCTTCAAGATGGCCAAGGCGCTTGCCAATCCCGCCGATGCGACCGCGATGGACTGGGACGTCCTCGAGCCAATACTTCGGCGGCACTACACTCCAGAGGTACCCATCCTGATCCGACGCAACGAATTCTACCGTCGGGACCAACGGTCGGGTGAGAGCTTCAGCGACTTCGTCGCCGAGCTACAGCGCCTAGGGGGGCTCTGCGAATTCGACAACCTGAACGACGCCCTGCGAGACAGAATCGTGCTCGGTTTGTGGGACCCCGTCCTCCAGAACCGACTGATGGCCAAGGGCAACATCAGCCTAGCAGACACCCTCACCGCAGCCGCAGCTGCCGAAGCAACCCGAACATCCGCCGACCGCATGCGCAGACCGAACACTGGGGACCGCAGTGGAAACAACAACCCTGCGAGGTCGACCAAGGCCCAACCCGAGACGACCACCCACCAGGGTGACTTCCACTCGGCATCGGGCACTTCCGATGATGAGGAGGACATCCATCGCCTCCAGACAGGCCGCGACCCACGGAACAGGCGGGGTCGTAAGTCGAGGACCAACTGTGCCGGTTGCGGCGGCGACCACCCCAGGTCGGAATGCCGGTTTTTCGAATTGATCTGCCGGCATTGCGACAAGAAGGGACACATCGCCCGTGTCTGCCGCCTAAAAAAGAACCGCAGCCTGGCACGATGGGACCAGAGCGACCAGAGGAGAGAGAGCACACCACCCCGGACCAGAGATCGCCCCTCGGACAACAGATGGGACCGGAACGGACGATTTCTGCGAGGTGGCGATAACCGGCAAAGAGAGGAGACCCATCAGACGGTCACCATCGGCCACGCCATAACCAATGACGCCCGGAAGGTCCACGTGGAGATAGGCATCGAGGGCCAGCCATGCAAAATGGAGGTGGACTCCGGGTCCTACCTCTCCATGATAGCATGGCATGAAATAAAGCGCTTGGTGCCGACCCTCCAAAGGAGGAACCTAGACAGCCAGAGACTCATTGTAAAGGACTACCAGGGAAACCGCATCCCGGTAGTCGGAACCAAACACTTCAACATCACATATAAAGGGCACACCGAAAGACTTCCCCTGAAAATCGTCGACCGCAACCGCTCAAGCCTACTGGGACTGCAATGGTTCGCCCCGCTCGGCATCGCAGTCACGGGAGTCGACCATGTCACTGACGACAGCTGGGAGCAGCAACTGGCCCGGGAATTCCAAGAGGTCTTCGACGGAAACCTAGGCAAGTACCGAGGGCCCCTTATATCTTTCAACCTAGACCCAAACGTCCCCCCAAAATGCCTGAAACCAAGGCGGGTGCCATTCGCACTTAAACCCAAGGTAGACGAGCAAATTGACAAGCTCGTCAAGCAAGGGGTCCTACAGCCAATAGACCACGCCCGGTGAGACCCCCATAGTCACCCCGATCAAGCCCGATGGGTCGGTGAGGATCTGTGGGGACTATAAGGCCACCCTAAATGGCGCGCTACAACAAAGCGCCTACCCCGTCCCAGTAGTGCAACACCTACTGCACTCACTGGGAGGGGGCAAGGTTTTCGCCAAGCTCGACCTCGCCCAGGCATACCAACAGTTGCCAGTCGACGAGCAAACGGCAGAAGCGCAAACCATAGTCACCCACCGGGGGGCATTTATATGCAACCGATTCCAATTCGGAGTCAGCGTGGCACCAGGAATATTCCAAAGCCTAATGGAAAGACTACTGCAAGGCATCAAGGGGGTGGTACCTTACTTCGACGATGTCCTAGTGTCGGCAACCAACCAAGCCGAACTAGAGGGTCGCCTAACCAAATTTAAAGAGACCGGGCTCAAAGTCAAGAGGGAGAAATGCCAGCTATGCACGGAATGGGTAGAATTCCTAGGATACCTCCTAGACCGTCACGGCATTCACCCCACAAACCAAAAAATCAAGGCCATCAAAGAAGCCCCCACACCCAAGTCGAAGACGGAACTACAGGCATTCCTGGGGCTACTTAACTTTTACAATGTCTTCCTGCCCCAAAAGGCGATGGTGGCGGAGCCCTTGCATAGGCTCCTGGACAAGGCGGCGACCTGGACTTGGGGGAAACGCGAGCAAGCCGCCTTCCAAAGAACAAAGGACCTCCTCACTTCGGACGCCGTCCTTATACAGTATAACAAGACCCTACCTCTGGCCGTCACATGCGACGCATCACCCTTCGGCGTTGGCGCTGTCCTCAGCCATACCCTCCCCGATGGAAAAGAAGCGCCCATCGCGTTCTTTTCAAGGACCCTCACCAAACCGGAGCGGAACTATAGCCAGCTGGACAAAGTGGCTCTGGCTATCGTTGCCGCCGTAAAACGATTCCACGAGTATCTCTACGGCTGGACTTTCACCATCATAACCGACCACAAGCCGCTGCTGGGAATCCTTGCAGGAAACCGGGCCACCCCGAACATTCTGTCTCCCCGAATGACAAGGTGGTCCGAGTTCCTGGCAGCCTACAACTACGAACTCATACACAGACCGGGTAAGACGATCTCCCATGCAGACGCCTTAAGCCGCTCGCCGCTACCGGAACCTGACACCGACCCAGCACCCACGACGACCACCCTCAGCATAGAGACTCTACCCAACCTGCCCATAACTGCGTCAGACATTGCCCGAGAGACTAATAAAGACAAACGTCTGGCGCGGGTGTTGCATTGGGTAGAGAAAGGGTGGCCGGAAAGGGACTACGACGAGTCCGTCAAAACGTTCCGAAACCGCCAAATGGAACTCTTGTTATTAAAAGGGTGCATACTATGGGGGGATAGGGTGGTCATTCCAGAAAAGCTACAAGGGAAGGTTCTGGAACTGCTACACGAGGGGCACCCTGGCATCGTTAGGACTAAAGCCCTGGCCAGAAGTTACGCTTGGTGACCAGGGATGGACAAACAAATTGAGACCTGGGTAGCAAGGTGCCAACGATGCCAGGAAATTAGGCCAAGCCCACCCACAGCACCCGTCCTAGAGTGGGAAACCCCAAGGGGACCTTGGTCTAGAATTCACATAGACTTCGCCGGGCCCACAAAAGGACACACCTTCCTTATAACAGTAGACGCTTACTCCAACTGGCTGGAGGTAAGCAACATGAAGACAACAACCACGGAGGCCGTAATCAAGGAACTCTGCAAACTCTTTGCAACGCACGGCCTCCCAGACGTCGTCGTTTCCGACAACGGGCCCCAATTCACCTCGCTGGAATTCGAAAAATTCCTAGCGGAAAGGGGCATCCGCCATGCACTGACAGCACCAGCGCACCCGGCAGCAAACGGTAGGGCGGAACGGATGGTGCAATTCACTAAGAAGACCATCCGGAAAATAGACCACGGGGAGATCCAGGAGAAAATAAACAAACCACTCTTCACCCAACACATTACCCCAAATACCACAACGAATAAGAGCCCAGCCGAACTATTAATGGGGAGGAAATTAAGGTCCCCACTCGACAGGTTACACCCCACGTATAACCCGGAGAAGCCCCCAGACTCAAACAGCAAACACCGAACCTTCGCACCCGGTGACCTCGTATACGCAAGAAACCTGACGGGAGACCCACTATGGATATCGGCTGTCATCACACAAATAACAGGCCCACACTCGTACCGGCTACAAACAGCAGACGGACGAGTGTGGAAACGCCACATCGACCAATTAAGGTCGAGGACTGCCAACCAAGAGACCACCGACGCACAAACAGGCGAAACCAACCCCCACAACACAAACCAAGGGGGGAGGGAATACCCAGGGGACCAAAACCAAAGAAGAATAAACCAGCCATACTTACCGGAAAGCAGCCATCACGACCCCTCGCCAGGAAGAGACAGCCAGGCCAGCTTGACCGACCCGGAAAGACCGAGCGGGAGCGGCGAAACCCACAGCTCAACCAACCCGGGAGGCCCAGGAGGGAGCTACGGAGAGCGGCCCGGCCCGACCGACCAGCCGGTTCCCACGATGGCATCAGGAGCAGCAGAGATCCCGACCGAACCGGCCGGGATCCAACCTACGACTGAGCTGCGCAGGTCCAGTAGGCTCAGACGGAGCCCCGCCTACCTACGTGACTACGCAACGTAAGGACTGAACCAAGAGGGGAGTGGTGTTCTGTCCTTAATTAGCATTCTTGAGATCCCCACGCTTTGATTGGCCAAAGCGCGGGGCACTCTGATTGGTCAGGAGAGCCGCGCTGATTGGCTCGCTGAGAATCTCCCGCGATTGGTCCATTCGAATCGCGGGAGATTCAAAGTGGTGCCATTGGCCGCGGCCGCGGCGGCTAAAGGAATAAAAGCCGCGAGCTTTTTCCTTTGCCCCAGTTCGGTTCCAACTTTAAATAAAAGAGCATGATTTGAAGTCACCGACTCCTGGCATCATTTCGCGGACACAACAGTTTTATCTGCAGCATTATTATGGCTATTATTACTACAGGTAACACTCTACACACATATACTATGCAATTAATAATATGCTTCAATTTTTGTAGAAGAACAGGAAGAACTCTAGGGCAGAGTAAAATAGGCCATCAGTTTAGAATCTTTGCATTGCCAGAAGAGACCCAATTGTAGCCCCCTTGAATTCCATTGAACATTGGGACTTCTGGTTTGCTCATTGTTGGAATTGGAGCGGAATCCACAATCATGCATGGTTTTGCTTCAAGCTAACTTGCTGGAGGGTCCCAATCGAGACCAGAACCATCCTGTAGGGGAGGTGAAGAAAGGGGGAATGGCTTGGAGGTTGTGGGGAGCCACAACTCCCCTCTCTGACAAGAAAATCCCCTTCCAAAGGCAAGTGGTAGCAGTGGTCTTAAAATGGCCAACACAAAGATGAAGAAGAACCCGGAAAACTAAGTTTGTGCTGGAGAGGAGAATTAGCAAGTGGAATGCGAACCAGGCAAAATGAATGGATTTTGAGGTACCCCAGTATTAAAAATAAAGGACTATATTGGAGGAAAGTGTATGGAAGCTGTGACCAAAGAGAGAGAGAAGGAAATTGGATTTTATACAATTGGCTTGAATTACTATATTGGATTAATTTGGAGGAGAAAATTTAAAGGAAAATATTTGAACACAACAAAGGTTTAGAAATTAAACTGGATAACTATTGGATTATGGGCACTCAAAGGGCATGACTAAATGCTGAAATTGAGTGCGTGGAAATTGAAAAAATAATAGCTCATGACTGAAATTAGCAAATTTAATAAAAGTACTATATTCAACAAAGAAAGTTAAAGGAAGGAGTGGACAGTGAAAAAGGCTCAAGTGTGCTACCTGATGGTACAGGAAAACTTCGGTGATCTTTTTTTTTTTTAAAAAGTGCTTGGTCTTTCTAAGAAATTGGACTTTGGAACTTAAAAGAAAGTAAAAGAAACTCCATTATAAAAAACAAAAACCCTGGAAAGTGACATTAGAATATTACAAAGGGGAAGATATTTGAAAATATTGGCATAGAACCACCTGGTGAGTGTGGGAAAAAGTTGGGAAAGGGCCACTTGAAAATTTGGAACAAGATTTAAGGATATTGTTTGTTGAAAATAAACTTAAAAAATACTGGCTGAAATAATACACTGGACCTTGGGACTGAATACATCAATTAGGGAAGAAGAAAAGAAAAAAAGGAGAAGATACAATGGAGGAATTATTTGCTGAAATGAGAGCTGACTTGCAAGACATAGGGAAATTATGAAAACTAGATTTGAAATGTGTAATTATGTATTACAGAAATTAGAAATGGCGACCCAGCATATAGAAGAAAAATGCAAACCAGAGGGGAAGAGTTTAACAAAGAAGAAGCTAGCTTTGAAGAACAAAGGGATCAACAATTACTGAAGCAGGGGGGGAAAGGAATTAAAATAAAAAATGTGTGGTCTGATGTGATAATAAAAGGGAAAATGGTTTGGAAAAAGGAAAGGGAAAAAGCTGATAAGGGAAGTTCAAAAGAAAAACTGAAAGAGAGAGGGAGAAAAAGTTAATAATTGGAATGAGAAATGGAGAGGAATAAGAATGGGGAAAAGGGGAATTAAAAGAAAGGACCAGAAAATAAAGAGAAACAGGAAGCAAACAAGGACAAAAAGGAACTATATTGTTAAAAGAATGAGAGACAATGGGTGAAATTTAAAAAAGAGGATAGGAAAGAGATTCCTCAAGGTAATAAGGTGTGATATAAATGATTAAGTATAGAAAATAGATAAGTACGTAACTGATGTGATTTTTTTCCTTTTAGTTTCTTTCTTTTTTTTCTTTCTTTTTCCTGTTATTAAAAAATTATTGCTATACTAGACATAGAATTTAATGGAATAAATATGGAGTTGGAAATTTATAATAAAAATATCATATGCTTATGATTAATGATGTATAAAAAAGGGGGAAGATGATGAAATGAGAACTATTATGGAAGGATTAATATCAGTTGCTATAATTAATTGATTAGACTAATATTTTTGTAATGTATAGATGATTGATAAGGTGATAGAGAAAATATAATGCAGAATCTGACAAAAAGTGTGTGTGTATATGTGTGTGTGTGTGTGTGATATATAGTAATTAGGGAGATACTATCAAGGTAGATTGTAGGTGGCTGGCTCGAATTAATAATCAGAGGGGACAATTTAGAATTAAACTAAGGATTGATAAAATTGCAAATATGACAGATAAAGGTAATTTGGGAAATGAATATAGAAATGAGATGAGAATTTCAACATTGTAAAATAAGATATGAGAATATTCTAATGAATTAAATATTATTAGTTATAATATGAATTGGAATTGGATAAGTTTAATACTTAATACTAATAAGGTTAATGTGATATGAAATTGAACAAACAATGAATTGGTAAATATGGTCATGTTTGTATTGTATTGAAACCTGGAACCATACTGCTTGCCAAATGAGATTTTTTTTTTTATTTAAAAAAAATTGAGGAGGAAATTGAATAATGAAATTATTAGGTATATCTAACTGATATGATGGTTGGCATTAGGAGAGTATTGAAATGTTGAAAATAAGCAAGGAAGGATTTTGACTTAATATGAATGTGAATATTAAGGGATTATTAAGTTTGCTTATACTAAAATGTATGATATACTGATGCCACATGGTTAATTTATTGCTATGTATATGTAGATTGAAATAAAAAACCTTTATTAAAAAAAGGATTCCAGTGATTATCTCGAATCAATTTAATGCTGATCATTAATTGACCATATGCTTGGATATAGGTTTCAATAAATCATTTATGCTGTAATCCTCACAAATAGTCTTGGTTCTTTGTGCCTAACAATTTTTCTGCAAATTATAATTCATTACGTTTGAGTTGGAAAACAATGGCTTCTATTTTCTCTTCAAAACACTGTTAAGCTTGTACTTGGCTTAGTCATTATTTGGTGTCACATCAGAATCAAACTCTATGTGACTTGTTTCATAATTAGAGGAATTATTTTTTTTAAACAAATTTTATTGATTTTAAGGACAAACAAAACATAAGACATCAAAGTATAAAACCTCCTTTCTCAAAAATTATTTATAAGTTTTAACAAAGCAAATAAGGCATTATTTTTTAAAGCATAGTTCCACATTATCACATTTCCATTTAAACACATATATATGTTTTCCAATTTTCTCATTGTTTCTCCCTTCACTTTTATCCAATTATATTTCATTCTATCAAGGTTTTATTAATTCTCCATCAAGCATAAACACACAAAATACAGAACATAAAACAAAACATAAAAAGATAAAACCTTCTTAATTATTATTTATACATGTCTTTTCCAAATTTCTCTCCCTTTTTTTTAATTCCTCCAAGGTTTTTTTTAATTCACAATCAAAACATAGCTAACCAAAACACAAAACATAAAACATAAAACTTCTTTTGAAAAGTGGCTTAGCCCCAGGTTACATCTTTTTTGACAGACCTAAATCAAGTTCGTGCTCACCTTATATACTATTCATATCTTATTAACCATTCTATATTTTCAATATAACTTCTCCCTTCTTTTCACTCTCTTAGTTATATTTTGTTTATTTCATCTTATTTCAGAATCATTATATTTGTATCTTTTATCTGTTCTTTTCCAATCATCTATTTATCTCTTCTCTTTAGCAAAAGAATTTCCCCTGTAATCACTTTTAAAGTGTGACGCCTTTCCCTAAAATAACACTTAAAATAATACATAATTTCTATCCTGATTCTGCTTAGTACATTCTACATATTGCATTTTGAAAAGAAAAAGAATAATAAACTTATAATTAAATATATAATTTCCATTCTAATTCTAATTCTATTAATAGTATAACTAAACATTAATCATTTTACACATTCTCTTTGATATTTTGTTAAATATTGAAATCTATCATTATAAAACATTTTAATATTTTAATATTTTGTTAAATCTTATAATATTCCAATAGACTATTTCAAATGCAAATACTACAATACTATCTTATGTACTCTTGCAGAATCTTTCTTAAATTATACATCCTTTATCCTTTATCTCTAAAAAAAAAATCTTGTTCCAGACCGTGGCTTTTTTTCCCTTTTTCCCTCCCTTTCTTCTCCATCTGATCTTTTTGTCCCCCCTTCTCCTAATCTCCCCCTTTTTAGCTTCCCTTCTCTGTTGTAATTCTCTTTTCAATTGCTTTCTAACATTGTACCTTTTTTCACCTTTTTTTTCTTTTTCTTGGTTATTTTATTAAATTTTAAATTCTCATTTTTCCTTCCTCTCTTCTTATTTTCTTTCTTAATCAAAATTTTTCGTCCATTAAAAATGGCTTCCTTTTCTTCTTCTCCTTCTCCTTCTTCATCAAGTATTTGCTGGTACGTAGAAACCGCCATATCTAGAAAGTGGAAGACAGCTCCCAATGAATTCTTGCCATTTGATTCTCTTTTTTTTAATTTTTCATATTCCATTTTTAGTTGATCCAGAGATGGTGCCATTGTAAATTTTTTAAAAACAACCCAGATATTTTTAGTCTTAAGTTAATTTGCAAATGTCAAAGTTATGAAACAGTCCAAACAGCCAGAAATTATTTCCTCTTCTTCTCTTTGCAACTTTTCCTCCTGGGGCAAAATCCCAAATATATTTTAAAGCCGTATTACAATTAGTTGTTGGTCTTATAATCTTCAAAGCATCTCCTCCAACAAGTTTTAAAAGATTTTTTTTTTTAGTCCTCTCCTTCCCACTTATAACAATGAGCTTGTTTTTACCTTTTTCAGTGCTCATTCAGTGCTCATTTGTAAGGAAGGGGAGTGAACTTTCCTTTCAGCACTTTCACTGTTTTAACAACTTTTTTTGGAAACAAATGTATCAGTCCAAAAGTCAGGTTTCCAGGGTGTTTAAAAGTATCTTAATGACCCGGTTCAGCCAAGAAAACTTCTCCTTCTGATTCTTTCTCCTGCACAACTCTTATCCGTTGAAGATTCCTTTGAGGCTGCCATTTCTGACAGCCGCTCCACCACCTCAGGAAAAAGGAGTCTAGCCAGCTGGGGAAAGGGGGTGCGATATCCCCAGACCCCTGCCCGGATCTCCTCTGTCTTTCGCTGTCTCTTCGGGGCAGCGACAACCCCCAAATCCAATTGGATCGGGGGTACCTCAGCGGCGAGCGCAGCAGGGACCCGCAGAGAAGCGGATTCCTGCCGCCGCCGAAGCCTTGCAACCGGAACTCATAATTAGAGGAATTATTGATCTTTGATTTAATGGAAATTTCACTGACTAAGAAGAAAGTGATTTTAATGAATTAAGGTTCCTCCTATATTTTCCAGATCCAGTGCTATTTTCCATATAATTCTAGAGGATTCCCAACTTTTCAGAGACAAAGAGGACTGGAAGGGGAAAAATTTACACAACTGGGAATATCCCATTAAGAGTTCATTCACACCCAAGCCTAGATATATATAGATATATCCCTCAAAGAAGATATTTCTGCATTTAAACATAGCATTTGATCAGCAGTTATATATTTGCAAGCTTAATAAAAACTTCTGTTCTACCTTCTCAGCTGAATCAGATTAACCATAGCTTTTATTCAACTGAATTTATAAACTTCCAGAATCTGATGACATAAAGTACCCAAACAGTGGTGGAGGGAAATTAGGGTAATGAGAGAGTGAATATTTAAACAAGTGATTTGGCAGCACTACTACTTATAATAGTGGATGACGTCGTATTAGCGTATTTTTCCTAAGAAAGGCAAATTTCTGGGTTGTTTGTATAAATGGTTTTATATACAAAGAGTATAATATATAAGATTTAACATCATTTGATTTATCATCAATTTGATGAACTTGATTAGAAAAATGACACAATGTGGACAGAAATAGTATAATATATATTATTTCCAAGCTCTCATGAGCTTAAAATAAGCAACTGCGAGTTATATTAACAAGCAGAAATAGAGTATCTTCTATCAAGAAGCTATGTATGCACAACTGCTCATTAAATAGTATTATTTGAAACAATTTAAAGAGATAGCTTTATTTAATTAGCAGATAATGTGCAATTTGCAGTCCATGTTGAGTTTTAGGGGAAGTTTCTTTAAACATTGTTGCTGTAACAAAGGAGAAAAATGTTTGTGCTTTTTTGATAAATTGTACTACTTATAAATTTTCTCTGTCTAGCATAATTAAATGATATAGAATGAAATCAATTTTGAATTTTGCCCTTGTCTCTTTTGCTTCTTAGTCATGTCCCATCCCAGTTTTGGAATATGGAGTACGGCATGTCCTTCAAAGGTTCCAGTTATTGTTCCTTATTTAACATGGTGGAGAAGATCTTCTTCCCTCCCCCCCTCTCATTTTGCTTGCAATTATATGCTGATTATGAGCCTACCAAAGTTACAAACTGGAGATGCCTTATCTTAGAATTCAAGTAAGAGATTGGAAGTTGAATTCCTGGAATTTCCTGAGTTGTCCTCTTTTCCCTGCTATATTCTGTTCCCTTATCTTCTCCAATAAAGTAAATAATCAGAAGAGGGAAGAAGCAGCAGCAAGCTCTTCAATCTCTATCTTTTGAATTGGATCCAGAGTGAATAAAAAGAGAGAAGCAATTTTTCAAGATGAATACACTCAAGGAGTAGGGCACTAACAACATCTTGTCCAAGAAGACTACAGATGCTGAAACTAAAACAGATATATTTTTTCTCCAAGAAACCATAGCTGAGTTCACAAAACTTGAGAAATTGTCTTTTGTAAATGTACTAATCCCATCAACAATTGGGTAATATCCAAGATTCAGTCAGTCCACCAAGCAAACACAGAGAACTTCAAAATTGTCTTGCAATTTTGGTAGCCTATGGGGGATGCCTTCCAAACACTGTCTGACTGCAGTAGCTCAAGCCATATTCACTGTTTTCTGGCCAATAAGAAGGGACCATTGTTGTGATGAAGTTTTACCACTGTTTTTTTCCACATGTGGAAAGTCAGATTGGAAGTCAGATTGGATTGGCTATAATATCACATTGTATACTGTTATCATTGGGTATTAATGGACAAGAGGACAAAGCAAACAAGGGATACCATAACAACAACTTTGTTCCAGTTACAACACTAGATCTGGCCTCAGGGAAACTAATTACAATTATATGCAGCATAGTGTTATTCAGTCTCTGTTTTATTAGCCCCACTAATGCAAATTTATTCTATTTTTTCACAATAGCAATTTTGTTTAAAGAGTGATTTCCACTGGTTCTTTTAAATATTCTCTTTTGCAATGTAATTGAGTCATTGCAGACTTTTCACTCAATACTTCAAATATGCAAGAATATGAAAGTTCTCCTGAGCTTTTTTCTTCATGATGAAAAATAAGCTGTGTGAGAATATCATATTATTATATGGCATGAAATGGATATTAAAGTGAAAGTTTACCCAGGAAACCACTCATGTGTTAAATTAAAGCCATAAAAGTATAGTTATTCATAGAAGTGTGGATAGAAGTTCCCTGACTATATGTGTGAATTTGTCCACATTCTCTCCCTCTCCCTCTCTCTCTCACACACACACACATACATACACATTACAGTTTCACATAAATTATATAGATATATAGAACTTCAGTCTCAGTCTGGCAAATAAAGTTTACCAAAAAGGTAGTCATCAACTTACAACAACTTGTTTAGTGGCAGTTCAAAGTTACAACAGCACTGAAAAATGAGACTTATGACCATTTTTCACACTTATGACTGTTGTAGCATCCACATGGTCATATGATTTACATTCAGGTGCTTGACAACTGGTTCATATGATGGTTGCAGTGTCCTGGGGTCATGTCATCCCTTTTGCAACCTTCTGACAAGCAAAGTCCACGAGGAAGCCAGACTCACTTAATAACCATGTTACTAATTTAACAACTTCAGTGATTCACTTAACAAATGTGGCAAGAAAAGTTGTAAAATGGGACAATGTCTCATTTAGCAAAATAAATTCTGGGCTCAATTGTGGTCGTAAGTCCAGGACTACCTGTACTTAATATTCTAATGCAGAAAAAAAAATCCATGTTCATGTGAAATAATTGATTAGCAACTAATCTGTGTCAGGATTAGGAGCATATTTCGATTTAACCCGAAGACTAACAGATCAAAGGCAGAAAGCCAAAACTGATTATTCCAGTATGTTTTCAGCAACCTCTATTCCCAGAGTGTTTTTAATTCAGTGGAAGTGGCTTTGAACCTTTTTTTATTAGTTTCTTGGAGAAGTAGCTGAGGTGAGAAATAAAAGGGTCTGTTGTCAAGCTTCTGTCCCAACATGGAGAAAGTTCAAATGTTACAGCATTTCCTTGTGGTTTGGTGCCAAAGGGACTTACTTTCAGTTTCTTAAAATCTCATTATAGAATTATTGTTTATCTTGAACTGCAAAATGCTTTGATTAGGTGTAGCCTTATATAAACTTTAGGTTATAGATACTTGACTGATTCTGCCAGGATTTCAAATGAATAAAGAACTGGGAATAAACAAGAAACTTCAGAATCAGCTTGCTGGAAGAACATGTTGGAAGCCACTGATGGACTGAATCTTCATGTTGCTAATTATTGCTGTAGGAGCTTCATGGCTAAGAGATTGTGGTAAAAATTGAGATATCTCCCATTCAAATATTGCTTCTGTCAACAGACTCTTTTTTCTCCCTCCTTTTTCTTCCCATATTTCTCCTGAATTTAAAAAGGGGCAAATCAGCTGATATAATTTAAAAGGGAAATAATAAATGAAAAGTGAAAAACAAAAACCTGTTATAAACTATTTTGTGTAGGGCCTATATATTCAAACTAGTCAGCTCTAAATGGATCAAAGAATGGACATCATAGAAGCTGGTCTACTGAAATGCCTTTCATATCTCAGAAGTGAAAGATCTCTAAAGTAAAGGTATCATAATTGAGAAGTTTCTTGCTTCTTCAACATACCCACAAAAAGTATAATCCCTACTTGTACATATTAGAAACAGCATTGGAATAGAGTAGAGTAGAACAGAATATAATTCTATGTTGGCTAAGCATGATTGGACACACAAGGAAATTGTCTCCTGGCCATAAGCTGACAGCACACATATAAACAGCAAGTAATAGATCACAAGTAATAAATCTTAATCATAAGTTACAAGCAACAATTGATAAATCATAAGAAACCAATAGAAAATAGTAGGAAAGATGAGATGAGAAAAGATGAGAAATGAGACAGTGCTGTGGGAATTAAGTGTTCAGCAGAGTGATGACATGGGGGAAAATTAACTCTCTATCATCTAGCTCTATCTATCTATCTATCTATCTATCTATCTATCTATCCATCCATCCATCCATCCATCCATCCATCCATCCATCCATCCATCTATCTATCTATCTATCTATCTATCTATCTATCTATCTATCTATCTATCCATCCATCCATCCATCTATCTATCACCCATCTATCTATCATTATCTATCATCCATTCACCATGATGAATGATCACAATACATGAAATTGTGCTAAAAATAAATGGGTCAATATATATAGGAACATATGTGATATAATTCCAACCTAGCACACTTCTCCATCACTGAATATAAGTATTTTCCACTAAGAAAATTAATTACAGTAATATAAATGACATGTGATCAATGCCTCGATTACTATGGATCAGGGCAGAGACACAGTTGGACTTTCCATGCCATGATCCAGAATCTCTTCATCTATGCATCCAGAATAATCTTGGTAGGATTCCATCTATTTTTACAGATCCTAATGCAATCCATTCATGTTTTCACAACTTTTGCACTTACAGTAGGAATAGGCATTTTTTATTTCAACAAGACCACATTCCTTTGAGAGTAATCTATGGGGTTTGCAGTACAATGAGGGTCTTAAGAGAAGCACATTCTCTTTCCTTCCAATGATCCATTCCTCTCTTTATGAAAATAGCTTTAGATATACTTGGATTAATTGACCATCTTTTATTACTCTAATGTATGTAGCTGCCCATCTCAAAAGCAAGTGACTCTGGGAAATATATAACAAAATCTTGCTGAAGTTATAGAAAATTAAAAAAAGATTTTAAGAAACTTGAGAAGCATTCCAAGGCAATAAGGTAGAACATGAAAAATGGAAATCCAGATTTATTAAATGTCTAAGATGTTGTAGCTTTCAAGATAGAATGTTCAAATGAAGAACTGTAAGAAATATATATGAAAAAAGTAGTCATCCCTCAGTTGCTCCTCACATAGGAAAGGGGTCTCCTTGGGTTTGAGTGCCAAGAGACAATGGGATCAGCCATCTCAACCTTTTAAAAAACATGCTATATTTGCAAATCACACTTTCTAATCACTGTTGGAAATTGCCTATTAACCCTCTTAAAGTTATTAGAGACCTTCAGAATAGTAAGCTTGAAAAGTCACAAGGTGAGTTTAGCTTCAATTCTGAACAAAAGAATTGCAAGCTTAAGAACTTAGTATTTGAAACAAAAAGCAAAAATCTACATAAGATTTTGATCTAAGAAAATTAGAAATGGATTAAGGGTTTAATTAAATTTGGAATATTAACTTTTACCACTGTATAAGATTTTGTAAGTAACTATAAAAAATAGCTTCTCATGAGAAGGAAAAGAACTATAAAAACTAAAAGTAATAACATGGAAGTATTAAAGGAGATCTTCCAAGAATGGATCCAGAAATTGCTAATTCACTATCAACAGTAATGATTTCCGAATAGACTATGTCCAAAAACATTCATGAGAGAATGACAGATGTGGAACAAATTCGGTCTCATAAGATAGAGAACCAAAAATGGAACTACAAATGAGAGGCCAAGAGAATGAATTGGGGAAAAGGATGCTTTCTTGGATATACAAAAGAAAATGGCTGAAATTTTAAAAATTAAAGAAGAAATGCAAATGACAAACCAAGAAAATAACTTGGAAAATGTTTTCTTAATTGAATCTATAAAAGAGGTTTGTTAAACACTTGAAGATGTTTGTACAGTAGAACATATGTGATATAGAATGGAAGAATGGAGAGAAATCAAATCCTACAACAACAATTTTTGGATGAGCTAGTGGTGAAGACTGTTAGATATAAAAGGAAGGAATATAAAATTTATTTACTTGATCAAGGCTCTAATCAGACCATTGTTTTGCTTAATAAAATTATATATAGAAAAAAAAGTAGTTGGCCACTCTTTTCCCTTATTTTCCTATGGCGAAGTCAGGACATCACTTTATCACTAATTACTAACACTGTACGGGATCTTATATCTCTCCATATTTTCTGGTCAGATAGGCACAAAGTTTGGGCCACCTACTACTTTTATTTTCTAAGATTATGGGTGGGGGTTATATTAAGACCACCACACATTAACAGAAATAGAGATGATTATGGAGTTGAGTGACTTAGTATGCTAGTTTCTGTTCAATTACTTTATTTATTTATTTATTTTATTTATTTGGTTTGCCAATTGCTTACAAGATAATAGGTATAAGTAAAACATAGTTATGAATACATGGATACATATAAGAAAAATAAAAAAATAAAAGAAACAATAGGACAGGGACAGTAGGCACTTTGGTGCGCTTATGCACGCATAAGAATGAATAAGAATAAGAACGCATAAGAATGAATAAGAATAAGAATGTACACATGAGAAGCAGGCTCAACTGGCAAAAGAAAACTCAAGACTACTTTGGCTGAAAACATGTGGATGAGGCCTTCATCATGACAGTAGCTAGAATGAAGATGAATAAGAATTGTATCAACTGTAGGAGTTTGGTGTACTGTTTCATAGAGGGGTTCATTCTTTGAAGGAAGAAGTTACCTTGTTTAGGGTTAGGAGAAGAATAAGATCTAATCTGAGCTGGACAATTAGGGGATATAATACCAGTAAGATAGTTGTAATACTTTGGAAATAAAGGATATCTCTTTTTTCAACAACCTTGTTCCGTGGAGTTGTCCAACCCTGTCATTATAGCTTCTTTTGAATTTAGAGGTTACAGTTCAAGTATTCCATTAGTTATTCCCACTCTACATATGGTTGCTCTTGTTAACATATTCTTTTTCAATGTTTAAATTCATTAACATCTGGATCTATCAAAGGAAAACAGACAAAACTTGGGCTAAAAGTAATGAGCACTTCCCAAAAGGAAATGTATTCTGCCTGTGTTGGCATGAGGAAATGTATTAAAAGCACGTCTCAATCTACCTATGTGGCAGCTTGGGCAATTTTGATGGAAAGCAGTTTTGATCAAGTTCATCTAGAAAAAGGATGTCCAATCTTGGCAATTTTAAGACCTATGGACTTCAACTCCCAGAATTCCCCAGCCAGCCATGGGTTGGGTTATGCAGAGCACACATTGACATTTTGTACTGTGGGATTTTTTTTTCCTTAACCATAGTTTGTGAAATAAGCCAGAATATTTTATAAAACAACAAAGTTATTTTCCCTCTACCCTATTGTTCAGGTTGAAGAGGAAGAAATTCCATGCTTGAATGCCTTTCTCTTGAAATAAGGCACTTGTGCAAGTATAGTTTTGGAGAAAGATATTCTTGATTAGCTTTTTAGTGGTTTTATATTTGCATAGAACGTTATGCAAATTCTCACCTTCTCACCCTGCAAATTGAATGGAAGAGTTGAGGAAAGAGTATATCACAGGATTCCCTTCTAATATTTACGTCACTTTTAGGTAGCAGCAATAATTAATAACAGTCTGTGAATGTTGTACAACTGCTAACTGAACATATTTAATCACAATATTAATAATGGCATTTTTATCATGTTATGGAATTTGATTCTGAGCTCTGCAAAAAAGAAGATGAATTCCATATTGTTCCCCTTCCATTCCTGTTGTGTCTTGAACATAAAATGCATATTGCATCATCATTCTCGGAAATTTTATCCTCATTGCAAGTAGTGAGTAATAAGGGAAGTGTAATGTAGTGGTATTATATCATTCAGTATATTCATTGGACAATGTAGGATTGGGTGGATAAATGAGGCATGGGATTTTTATGTTTGATACAACCACATATCATTCTAAAATCTAACCCTGCCACAAGGCACATTAGTATTCTGTAAATTGCATATTTTATAGTTTCTTCTTTGAAAAAATTATTTCAGAAGTATGTATTTTGTAAGCTGCCCAGAGTTACCATGTATGAGTAAGCGTGGTCATATATATTTGCTCAATAAATAAACACACACACACACACACACACACACAAAAAAAACAAATATTCATTTCATTTATACCCTGCTTTAAAATGCTCCATAAACCTGACATACAGTATACCTGTAGTAAAGCTGTATAACATAAAAACACTGCTAAAAACAACATCAGATTAACAACACCAAAAAGGAAGAAATTGGAGAGAAGAATCAATAATCACAGATTAAATGGATTACTCATGGATGAATAATGGATTAAAAATCAAGAGTCTTTTACCTAAAAGGAAGGAGCATAAAGTGGGTTGATTCAATCAGGGTTAAAATATAACATATTTTTTTGGGTAGCTCCTTTTGGACTTGCTAAATCTGGATTAGAAATATAAATGTTGGATTTATTTATAGTCAATTGAGTCTCTGACAACTGGACAAAGAAAACCTTTCCCCCTAATTTGTATCCTAATCTGACAGAATCTAAACTGTCTTAATATCTAATTATCTTTGCATTTAGCAATCTTTGTAAGCTTTCTCTTTTTAAAGGAGATATTGTCCCTCTTTGTCATGTTACATTTCAGCCTTTTATTTATAATATAATACCGAGATCACTTGATACCTTCTAAATGTAGATTTGCTTACAATTAAGACTTGCAATATGGAATGATGAGTTTTACATTTGTTAATTAATATTACTGTTTTAAGGCTCTGTTTGGACTTTTTGTTGACACCATTCCTGGATTGGAGAACACTTTTCTTATTGTATTTTCCTATAATTAAGAGCCAAATTGTGAGAAGAAGAATTTTCAAATAGTTAAGAAGAGATAAAAATATAAATGAAATAGATATTTGTGATGAGGAAGGGAAGTCATTTTTTTATAGGGATTTTTTTTTCTTTATATTTTTTAATTCCTTGGTTTCTAGCACTTTTTATTCCCTCATTTTGTTCGTTCTTTTTTAGTTTGTATTATTATTTACTATTTTAATTCAAACTTCTAAGAAAATTATTAAGCAACAACATCAAAATGGCAGGGATTCTGAGGCTACTTTATGTTAGTGTAATTTAGGCCAACGTCTTAGAAAGGGGTTGGGTCAGAGGTGGTATTTAGCAGGTTCTGACCAGTTCTGGAGAACTGGTAGTGGAAATTTTGAGTAGTTCGGAGAACTGACTGGAGATTTTACAATATCCTTCCTCTGCCACGCCAACCAAGCCACGTCTACAGAACCGGTAGTAAAAAAATTTGAATCCCACTGCTGGGTTGGGTTTTGATAACCTAGTTGTGCCTGCCATTTTGATGTATTTGAGCCACCCACCCTCTTCAGATGCTTTTTACAACAACTTTCTGTTACTTGTTTTAACTTTTTATGCTAGCTATTATTCAGATTAGAATTTAGTTGTCTCAAGGGAGATGAATGAAAACAGTGTCACATCTGAGATACATATATCTCATTTAGATGTAAATGATGTAAGAACAAATGCTGAGGCTTTTGACAGAAAACAAATAGACATTATTATAGAACACATAAGGACCATATGAATATTTGGTTGGCTAAAGTTAAGAAACAAGGATTTAAATTTTACCACAAAGTTAGTTGTTTAATATTCAAGCAATGTTCTTGCACTGTGTTATGCCATGATTTGTTTAACTACAAATTTATTTATTTATTACATAACTCACAACTGCTTGGGTTTACACAATACAGTAAAGCATACACTACGGTTTAAGAAAGCAGAAGAGCTGGGTCAGAATAGCATAGAAACTACATCACAATTTAGGGCAAGACTATATACAAACCTGGTTGCAGACATGGTTCATTTCTAATAAATTGGCATTTTGTTTAATAAATTGGCATTTTGTGTAATTGTCAGAGATTATCTTAGAATTGTTAACTATTTATTCCCCTGGATTTTAAACAGCTATGAGATTGGTTAATCATATTCAAATATACATATTTGGGATTTGAAAACACATGATAATTTGAGAAAAAGAACAGGAAATTTACAACATTTTCTTCTGTAACTATAATTTGCCAGAAACAAAAAGTCTCAGGAGATCAAGACAGGTAGCCCTTGACTTATAACCACAATTGAACCCAAAATTTCTCTTGCTAAGTGAGACATTTAAGTGAGTTTTCTCCCATTTTACGATGCATTTTGCCACATTTGTTAAGTGAATCATGGCAGTTCTTAAATTAGTTGATTACACTGTTGTTAAGTTAAGCTTCCCCATTGACTTTGTTGGTCAGAAGCCACAAAAGGGGATCATGTGACCCCTGGGACACTGCAACCTTCATAAATGTGAGTCAGTTGCCGAGTGCCTGAATTTTGATCACATAACCATGGGGTTGCTATAATGGTTGTAAGTGTGAAAAACGCTCATAACTCCCTTTTTTCAGTGCTGCTGTAACCTTGAATTGTCACTGAGTGAACTGCAGTAAGCTGAGGACTACCTGTATATCAATCACCTGACACTCCAAAAACATCAAACCAATCAAATCAACTTTTAGTTAAACCATCCATCAATTAAACATAAAGATTTTCAGATTAATTCCAAATTAATGGTTGTGGGGCAAAAAAGTTGAAATGATTAGCCTGCATGTATTTGAAGGTGTTCTGATTATTATTATTATTTAAGTGGGGGAAAACAATGAAGGGTGCAATTTGGAGGTTTAGTGCCCGATATATTCCAACTAACCCAGTAGCACTTTTTGAAGATTATCAGTTGTCAAGGCTTTTAATTCCATTGACTCAGCTGTTCTTCCATTTTCAGACTGGACATAAGAGTTAATGTATATTTTAAATGTAATAATTTTAATGTAATAATTGCTGATCCAGTTCTACAGAGGAATTATTGAGTCTGTCATCTGCATCTCTATAACTGTCTGGTTTGGTTCTGCAACCCAACAGGACAGACACAGACCTCAGAGGATAATTTGGACTGCAGAAAAAACAATTACTACCCACCTGCCTTCATTCGAGGACCTGTATGCTGCACAAGTCAAAAAGAGGGCTGTGAAAATATTTACAGATCCCTCATATCCCAGACATAAATTGTTTAAACTCCTTCCCTCAAAACGATGCTATAGAGCACTGCACACTAGAACAACTAGATACAAGGACATCTTTTCCCCAAATGCCATCACTCTGCTACACAAATAATTCCCTCAACACTGTTCAACTATTACAAAGTCTGCACTACTATTACTGTTAATCTTCTCATCACTCCTTCTCATCCATCCCCTCCCACTTGTGATTGTATGACTGTAACTTTGTCACTTGTATCCTTACAATTTATATTGACTGTTTCCTGGAATGATTTGATTGCTTATTGTACCTATGACTATCCTAAGTGTTGTACCATATGATTCTTACTCTTGATGAATGTATCTTTTCTTTTATGTGTACTGAGAGTATTTACACCAAGACAAATTCCTTGTGTGTCCAATCACACTTGGCCAATAAAGAATTCTATTCTATTCTATTCTATTCTATTCTATTCTATTCTATTCTATTCTATTCTATTCTATTCTTAATGGGCCCATCCCTCAGAAGAAGGCATAAACTGCATAAACAGAGGCCCAAGCTGCACCTATTTCCAAGGTTTTTGGTTTAACAAGTCCTATTCAGCAAAATCTGAAGAGATTTTTGTTTTTAGCAGCCAGACTGTACATAGCCTCAGGATCAAGTAGGTATTAGCTTCAGAAAGAAGCAAGATTTATAACTACAGCTGTTTAGCAACATATCACCCTATTGAAGGTTGAATGTTTGTGAAACTCGTTTGCTGAATCCTTTGGAGGCCATGTCATTCTAGGACAACTGAGTAACATTCTGCTAAGAGGATTCACCTACAATTAATACATCCTGATTAGCACATTTCTATCCTTAGTTCATTCATACCGATGCTGCAAAAAGCAAAAAGGATCTACGGTCTTACTTGCTTTATCTCCTTTCTATGTATTGGGCCTCCTCCCTATGTATATTTTTTTTGCAGCATTTAGCAGGCTGAAAATTTCCACACAATAAACCGCAACCACATTCGTTGTTCAAGCAAAGCCCAGCAAAACAAACACCTGGAGGGTATTATATCTTAACAGAGCGTGGTCAGATATTAGAAGGCCAATCTGAAAACTGAACCACATTTTGACAGGCACCAAAATAAAAGTCATTAAACCTCAAAACCAATTTGATATCTTGACCTGAAATGCTCCATCTGAAGGAAGAGAATAGCAAAGCTCTGGAGCAGGAAGACCCCAAGCTCTGTATTAAAGGGCATCAAATTCTCAAAATCTATCTGAAATTCATTGCACTAAGCAAACATAAAGGTTCTTTTCCTCTCTCTTAGTAGAAATTGCTCAGACAGATCTTTAGGTTCAATGTATGCGTTATGTCGATTCACTCTAGCAAAGACTTTTTCTTCATTCTGCAGGGCATATGATCCTAACCTTTGAGATCACCACCTGGTTTTTTTCTTATCTTTTACCTCTGCTCTTAACTGGACAAGTTCCACTGAATTCTGTTGCTAAGATGTTTCACTCAGCAGTGGCTCTGCCCTTTGACTGATGACCTGAATTAATCGCTTTAAAATACAGTGGATGATACTGCAGAGATGATATAACATTTGGGGGGCAGAATTCTCCTGAGTTTTCTTAGGGAACAGTGTTAATCTCCCAATTTTTAAGTTTTGTAAATCACAAGCCTGAAACTAACTAACTAACTAACTAACTAACTAACTAACTCCCTCTATCTATCATTTAATTATCGATCACTCATCTAATTATCTGTCTATCCATCCATCCATCTATACAGTAGCTATCCATTTATCTATCATCGATCTTTTATCAATCTATTCTATTCTAACTCTAAAGTTCATTCTGTGGCTTAGACAAAGTTCTTGGTTAAAAAAGAAAACCATTCTTTCTTTGAATGAAAGAATGTGACCTTATTGTCTGTGAAGTGTGAAATTAAATTCAGTGTTCTGTATTACAGTATCAGATTGTTCAATATCTACATTTAGACATACCTTATCTTTTGCTGACATGAATGTCCATATCCTCAAGCTAGGAAGATTTCTAAACATCTTAGCTGCCAAAAAGTTATAACTTTCAAGTTATCTTTTAAGGACACTTGGTGTATTTTGCAAGATAAAATATTATATGAATGTTTGTGGGTGTGCATTTGTGTCAGTGTGCTATTGCAACTTAAAGTTTGTTGTGTGCATTCTAGATAATTTGTATTTGTATATTTAAAAGAAATCCTAAATCAATACCTAAAAACAAATCAATCAAACAAGCAAAAAAGTGCCTTTACACAATCATGTAACTGACTGGAAAATAAGATGCTTGAATTTAAGTCAGCACGATAAGAGACTTGTGATGCAAGCAGCTTTTGAATGTGTGTGCAGTATCCATTTGTTTGCACTGCAATGCAGGTAGTCCTTGACATACAACCGCAACTGAGCCCAAAATTTTTGATGTTAAGTGAGACATTTCTTACGTGAATTTTACCCCATTTTACGACTTTTCTTGCCACAGTTGTTAAGTGAATCACTGCAGCTGATAAATTTAGTAACCCGTTTAAGTGAATCTCCTTTCCCCATTTGACAAAAGGTTGAAAAAGGTGATGATATGACCTTGGGACACAGCAATGGTCATAAGTGTGAACCAGTTGCCAAGCATCTGAATTTTGATCACATAACCCCGAGGATGCTGCTATGGTTGTAACTGTGAAAAATGGTCATAAATCACTTTTTTCAGTGTTGTCACTTTGAACTGTTGCAAGTCAAGGATTACCTGTACTCCGTCCACTAACTTGTCTAATATGGCTCCTGGATACTTCCTGCCAGCATCCTATATACTGCACGAGTCAAAAAGAGGGTTGTGAAAATATTTATAGACATCCCGGACATAAACTGTTTCAACTCCTTCTCTCAAAACGATGCTATAGAGCACTGCATACCAGAACAACTAAACACAAGGACAGTTTTTCCTGAAAGCAATCATTCTGCTAAACAAATAATTCCCTTAACCCTGTTCAACTATTACAAAGTCTACACTACTATTACTGTAAATCTTCTCATCACTCCTTATGATTCATCCCCTCCCACTTGTGACTGTATGATTGTAACTTTGTCGCTTGTATACTTACGATTTATATTGACTGTTTCCTAGTATGATTTGATTGCTTATTGCACCCTATGACTATCATTAAGTGTTGTACCTTATGATTTTCGACTCCTGCTGAATGTATCTTTTCTTTTATGTATAGTGAGAGTATTTACACCAAGACAAATTTCTTGTGGTATCCAATCACACTTGGCCAATAAAGAATTCTCTTCTCTTCTCTTCTCTTCTCTTCTCTTCTCTTCTCTTCTCTTCTCTTCTCTTCTCTTCTCTTCTCTTCCATTCCCTTCCCTTCCCTTCCCTTCCCTTCCATTCCATTCTATTCCATTCCATTCCATTCCATTCCATTCCATTCCATTCTATTCTATTCTATTTCCATTCCATTCCATTCTTTCCCTACTGCCTTTTTTGCACACACCCAGCATTTACTATCACTCATAGTAGAATTTAAGTAGCGCGATGCAAGGCTTTACCTAAATATATTTCCTTAAATAAATCTTTTTTTCTGAGTTAGTTATAAATTTGCTTTACAAATCCCTACTCAGGTTAAATTCCTGGTTTCAGAATACATAAGCAAACACTTACATACCTACTTAAAACTGATAAATGACTGTAAAATTTCAGCTACAATTTCCAAATACAAATGGCTGCCATTCCCAATGTCCTTGAGTAAAACCAATTCAAGCCTTCCAAGATTAAAAAAAAACAACAACCCTGGATGTCTTCATAAACACCAGCAGATTTCCCTTAGATCTCAAAACTAGAGTTACTGAATGCATCTACTCTTTGAATAAATATTTTGTTAAATAAGTTGGAGGATATACAGGGAGTCCTCGCTTAATAATTGCCTTCTTTAGTGACCATCTAAAATTACATTGGGACTAAAAAAAATAATTTTATTATCAGGCCTCACACTTACAACTGTGGCAGCATTCCTGCACTCGTGATTGCCATTTGCACGTTTCACAGCCATCAGAGTCGATGGAGAAGGCAGCAAAATTGCTGGCCTGTGGCAACGTGATGTCTCGCTCAATGTCTGCATTGCTAAGCAACAGAGTTGCCAATCGCTAGTGTTGTCAAGTGAGGAATGCCTCTAACTTTAAATCTAGTTGGAAATTGCCCCATATTTAGGAAAATAATCCAAATGTTTTGAAAACTCCCATAGTGTTACAGATTCAAGGTCTGCCTTGTAGTGCGTTGTTCATATGTTTTAAGTCAGGGGTCCCCAACCACTGGGCCCCGGACCGGAACCGGTCGTGGATCATTTTCTACTGGGCTGCTGGTTTGCTGGGCGCCGCCATCTTGTTTCAACAAGAAAGTGCTTCCGGGTGAGTTTTTCTGGTTGGAAAGTGGCATCTGGGTCCTGAAGGAATCCTCGCGCCTTAGTTTCATCGAAGGGAGGGCGGCTTTGAATGAAGAGCCGTCCTGATGGTGGAAGAGATTAAGAAAGCACAAAAAAGGTACAAAGGAGGAGTTGAAGGTGGCGGGGAGAAGCAGGGGACGGCTGGCTGGCCGGTCGCTCGGCTTGCCTTGCCTTGTCATGAGTGCTGATGCCAGTACCAGGCTGTGGATCATTTTGTGATGCCAGTACCGGGCCGTGGCACAAAAAAGGTTGGGGGCCACTGTTTTAAGTAATTGCTGGGAGCTGGTTTTGATTGCAGCAGGACATAGATGCAATAAAGAAGAGTTGTCAAACATTCCGTGGAAATGATTATTTGTGGAATGTTAGAGAATACTTTATCTGAGTATTTTCAAATGAGAAAAGAGGTTGCCCATACTAGACAACTATGTTGAACTACTGCTCTGAAACAGCTGAACAACAGCTGAACAACTTATTGTAGGTGGTCCTCGACTTACAACTACAATTGGGCCCAAAATTTCTGTTGCTAAGGGGACATTTATTAAATGGGTTTTGTCCTATTTTATTACCTTTCTTGCCACAGTAAATCACTGCAGTTGTTAAGTTGGTAATACAGTTGTTACCACTGCTTGTCAGAAGGTCAGGAAAGGGGATCCCTGGGACACAGCAACCATCATAAATAGGACTCTCAGTTGCCAAGCCTCTGAATTTTGATCACGTAACCATGGGAATATTGCAATGGTCATAAGTGTGAAAAACGGTCATGTCACTTTTTTGTACCTTTGAATGGTCACTAAACAAACTGTTGTAAGTCAAGGATTACTTGTACACCTACTGAATATCTGAATTGAAAAGGGTGTTCAAAGACAGCACAAGAGCCCATGTGGCTGTACTCACAAAATGCCACCCCTTTTCTGAGTTCTCTTCATCTTCACATAAACCAGGTATTAGCAACTTGACTGGTGGAGTAAAGCTGCCAGACTTGAGCTCAAAACTTGGAAGCCCATTTGATGTCAGAAACATCAGTTGTATTGATTTTGGCACTTCAGTCTCCTATCCCTAAGACCTGTCCATAAACTTTAATTCTTAATTCTGTAGCTTCCATCAACAGTAGCAAATTTTGAGAACTGGTGACAGTATTCCAACCATTCTAATGCAGAAAACTGCATCTGCCTTATTGCAATATATGAAAATATAATCGTGCAAAGCACTCTTCCATCTCATCCTCAAAATGAAGAAAATAACTCTCCATACACATGACCTAGGCCCACACAATTTGCATCATCCCTTCCTCTGTTCAGCCTCTCTCCCCCACAAGTATGAATTTTAGCCTCTTGAGGGCACCAGCCATTCTCATTTTAATTGCTCTTTGCTTTCTGGCTATTAATGGTCAAAGCAGAGGAAATCACATCGTGATACCAGAGCACAGAGTTAGTGATCGATAGTGTACAGTGTCAAGGCGAAGAACTCAACCTGAAATGCCATTTTTGGCAACAACTCCACCGGGCTTATTTTACAAATTGCAGCTACAAATTGCAGTGATACAAACCATTATTAGTTAGTTTGTTTATTAAACACATTTATCTAACTGCCCAATGTATAGTGACTCCTTGTAATATCCTGTTGTGTATGCAATATAATTAATAAAGTGTGAGCTTGGAGTAAGTGCAGGGTTCTGGCCCTGAACTTCTGATTGGCTGTTAGGTGGCCGGACCGGATTGGCCCGTTCCGGGGAATCCAATTGGCCCTTAACAGAGAGTTCTTATTGGTTATAAAAGCTAGCGTTCCTAGCTTGTTATTGGTTAAACGTTACAAGGTTTGCCTATATAAGGCGGGTTTTACTGCTGTTAAATGAAACAAGTCATGATGTAAATAAAGAGCTGAAGTTCACCGTTCAGAAACTTGTCTCCATTCTTTCTTGCCCATGCTCAAAACATAACACTAGCGATGAGGATGGGATGTGGAGACATCTGAACCAACAAAACTTCGAAGAACACTGAGCACGTGACAGACGACGCCAACAACGGAACCATGTCCAGCAGCATCGTACCACCCGCTCCGTTCGATCCAACACAAGAAGACTGGGAGTCTTACATGGATCGTTTCCAAATGTTCCTAGAGACGAACAACTTAAAGGACGCCACAGCCAGGAAGAAATGGGCGGTGTTCCTGACGCATTGCGGTCCAACCGTATTTAAGATGGCTAAGGCACTAGCCAAACCCCGAGAAGTGAAGGCCATGGATTGGGACGACCTCGAACCTATCCTGTGAGACCACTACGCCCCGACCGTGCCTACGCTCGTGAGACGCCATGAGTTTTACCAAAGAAGCCAGCGAAAGGGAGAGAGAGTAGCTGACTTCATAGCAGACCTCCGAAATTTGGGAGGCCTCTGCGGATTCACTGATCTAGAAGAAGCACTAAGAGATCGCATAGTTCTGGGATTAGATGCACCAGGCGTTCAAAGCAAGCTGATGGCGAAAGGCAACATCAGCCTTGCCTACGCCATTGCCAATGCTACCGCAGTGGAAGCAACCAAGAAGTCGGCTGCACAACTATGCCGAAACTGCACTCCGGTACCACCACCGGCCAGCGAAATCTCACCTAGTTCAAAAGGGCAGCTCGCGACAAGGACCTCTCTTCATCGTCAGACAGCGACAAAGAAGGGGTCCATCGACTGCGGTCTGACCGGGACCCTCGCCCTTACGCCCTTACGCCCTTGCGCTGGCTGTGGAGCCAACCATGCCAGATCCGAATGCAGATTCCGCGACGCACTCTGCCATGAGTGCGGGAAATGAGGCCACATCGGACGGGTCTGTCGCAGCTTGCCAGGACCCAGCCAGGCCTCAAAAGGGGCTAACTATCGCCAATCGACAGGAAACCGTCCTGTAAGGTGAGAGCCAGTAAACCACACCTACAGAAATCAAGCTTTGCAGAGAGAACAGGCTCACCATACTTTCACTATCGGTCACGCCTTAGCCTTGGAGACTAAGAAAATCCGAGTCACGGTAGCCATCGAGAACCAGCCTTGCCACATGGAGGTCGACTCGGGATCGTCCCTCTCTGTGGTGTCATGGAAGACACTCAAGCAACTCATCCCCACAATTCAACGCCAAGATCTCTGTTTCCAACGCCTCATCCTCAAGGACTACCAGGGGAATCGAATCCCCATCGTCGGGTCCTGCCAAGTCCGAGTCTCTTTCAAGAAGCACACAGCATACTTACCTTTAACAGTCATCGATAGAGATCGGCCTAGCCTACTGGGCCTCCAATGGTTCGCGCCACTCGGCATTGAAGTGGCCGGCGTAAATCGAGTCAGTGGCGGTGACTGGGAGGAAGACCTTATCTCTGAGTTCAGGGACGTCTTCGCGGACAGCTTAGGTGAGTACAAGGGGACCTCGATCTCATTCAGCTTAGATCCCATTCGCCTAAAGCCCCATTGAGTTCCGTTTGTCTTAAAATAGAAAATCGACGAACAACTCAACAAACTGATAGCTCAGGGGGTGTTGGAGCCCATCGATCACTCCCCGTGGGAAACCCCTATTGTAACACCCATTAAGCCAGATGGGTCAATCCGAATTTGTGGGGACTACTGGACCACTTTGAACCACGCCCTGCAGCAGAACGCATATCCAGTTCCGGTGGTGCAGCACCTCCTCCATTCCCTGGGGGGCGGGAAAGTTTTCGCTAAATTGGATTTAGCTCAGGCATATCAGCAATTACCAGTAGATGAAAAAACGGCACAGGCCCAAACTATTGTGATGCACCGAGGTGCCTTTAAGTGCACCCGGCTGCAATTCGGAGTAAGTGTAGCCCTGGGGATTTTTCAGAGCCTTATGGAAAGGTTATTGCAAGGGATTAAGGGCGTGGTCCCCTATTTTGACGATGTATTAATTGCAGCCCCTACAAAAAATATCTTACAGGACCAGTTAAGATTAGTCCTAAAAAAATTCCAAGAGGCCGGTCTTAAGGTTAAAAAAAAACAAATGTAAATTGTGTACTGACAGTGTTGAGTTTTTAGGGTACCTGATTGATAGCCAGGGCATTCACCCTACCGAAAGTAAATTAAAAGCGATCAAAAATGCTCCCAGGCCAAGAAACAAGGCCGATCTCCAGGCATTCCTAGGCCTCATCAATTTTTATAATGTATTTTTACTGCACAAAGCAACCGTCGCTGAACCATAACACCGATTGTTAGATAAAAAAGCAATTTGGTTATGGTGTTACCGTGAAGAACAGGCGTTCCGAAATGTTAAAAAACTGCTCACTTCTGACTCTGTACTCATGCAGTATAACGAGACTTTGCCGTTAGTTATAACCTGTGATACATCGCCTTTTGGGGTGGGCGCTATTTTGAGCCACGACTGCCTAATGGGAACGAAGCCCCTGTTGCATATTTTTCAAAGACTCTGTCAAAAACGGAGCGGAACTATGGACAAATTGATAAAAAAGCCCTCACAATTGTCTCAGCTGTGAAAAGATTTCACGAATATGTGTATGGTAGGGTTTTTACTATTGTGACTGACCACAAGCTGTTATTGGGGATAATAGCTGGAGATAAGCCAACTCCCTACATATTATCCCGTAGGATGACCCGATGGTCAGAATTCTTAGCTGCTTATAACTATCGGCTGCAATACCGCCCGGGGAAGGCCATTCCCCATGCTGACGCATTGAGCCGAGCACCGCTTGACGATTACGACCTCCGAGGCGGTCATCAAGTTTCCAAACAGACTCTTTGCAACCCATGGATTACCAGACATCCTGGTATCCGATAACGGCCCACAATTTACTGCACTTGCGTTCGAGCAGTACCTCGCTGACCGCGGCATCCGCCATGCGCTCACCTCACCTGTGCACCCTACGAGCAATGGCCGAGCAGAACGCATGGTTCAATTTGTGAAGAAAACCTTGCAAAAGGTAGAGTACAACAACATTGACGACAAGGTCAACCAAATACTCTTTTTGCAACACATAACCCCACATAGCATCACCAACAAAACTCCTGCTGAACTGCTATGGGACGAAAGCTCCGCTCTCACCTTGACCGGTTGCACCCTGCGTATGAACCAGAGAAACCACAAGGATCCAGCGGCCGCTGTCGCACCTTCCAGGTAGGAGACCTGGTTTATGCAAAAAACCTATTGGGCGACCCGTTGTGGGTGGAAGTGACAGTAGTATGTGCAACCGGCCCTAGATCCTACCTCGTGCAATGCCTTAATGATAAACTTTGGAAACAGCATATCGACCAATTAAGGTTGCGGCTTGTAGCGGCCAATTCGCAACTCCCCTATGACCAAACTGAGGGGGGGGGAGGTACGGAAGAAGATGAAGCCCTAGGAAACCCGTTCAAAGGAAACGACAATTTAATTGAAACTCAGGAAGTGGAGCTGGAGGGAGAAACGTTTGCACCTCAGGGAATCGAGGAAAATGTGGGCAACGACGTAGAAGTGAACTCTGAACCAGAGACAGTCCCACTGCCAGACAACGATCTACCTCAGCGAGATTGCAACCAGCTGATACAACGAAAATCAAAGAGACTAAAAAGACAACCGTCCTATTTAAGGGACTATGTAACTGCGCCCTGAACTAAGGAACCAGGGGGAAGGGGTGTTGTGTGTGCAATATAATTAATAAAGTGTGAGCTTGGAGTAAGTGCAGGGTTCTGGCCCTGCACTTCTGATTGGCTGTTAAGTGGCCGGACCGGATTGGCCTGTTCCAGGGAATCCGATTGGCCCTTAACAGAGAGTTCTTATTGGTTATAAAAGCTAGCGTTCCTAGCTTGTTATTGGTTAAACGTTACAAGGTTTGCCTATATAAGGCGGGTTTTATTGATATTAAGAGAGCAAGTCACGATGTAAATAAAGAGCTCAAGTTCACCGTTCAGAAACTTGTCTCCATTCTTTCTCGCCCATGCTCAAACTTAACATATCCTATATGGAGTTGGGGTGACTGAATGGAGTTGAGCATTTACTGATTACACCTACACAGAATTCACAGCAGATATTGTCTCTTTGTACCCAGAGAGAGAAATATCTTCCATGACTTAGGATCAAACTCACAACCTTCTGCTCGTGAGGCAAGAGCTCCACCTCTAGGCCACCATGTTGTCCACGTGATATCATAAGTATATCTTTGATTTATATTCACCTTCATTCAGGAGACCAAGCTCTTCCTCAAAATTAACCCTATAAAGTAGAATGGATTGAGCAGATAGCCCAAAATCATCCAGTGAACTTTTTCAGCTAAATGGGACTGTCCACTTCTAGACCAGCATCTTGACCACAGTATCCTAAAATAGGGGTCTCCAACCTTGGCAACTTTAAGACATGTGGACTTCAACTCCCAGAATTCTGGCAGTTGAAGTCCACAAATCTTACAGTCCACAAATCTTACAGTTGCCAAGGTTGGAGACTTCTGTCCTAAAATGTATATTTTCACGAGCATGTGCGCTCAATTCGTTACTGAATTTTACATTAAACAAACTGCTGAGGTAGACTTCTTTAACAAAACATATGAGAAATTGTACCAAATGTCCTTGGCGGCTTGTTTTTGCCTTTTCTGAACTGCAAATCAAATGTAAAAGGTCACCTTGACAACAATGTGTATTTGATTTCTTTTAAAGAGACCAATTATTTCCTCCACAATTAATAAGATCCATATGATATTTTTCACATTTATAACCATTTGAACACTTGGAGTAAATGAGATTTACAGATTAACAGAGTTAGAAGTATCCTTGTAGGTCATTTAGTCCAACCTCCCTCCCAAGCAGGAGAACCTACACCATAGGATTTGCAGATTTCTGTATCTCAGACTTATAACATGTGCGATCTATGAATTAAATACAGAATAACTGCAACATTTAAAAGTCAACCCAGGATTGGATGAACTAATTTTGGTTATCTGCAAACCCATAAATTTTTAGGCACTGGACATACAATTAAAAATGGAGGGTAGGTATTAAGTCAATGTGATGAATTTGGGCAAGCTGGTTATTATTATTGCTGAAAGTTTGCAGACCTTTTTTTTAAATGCAGAACATCGATCTTCCTCAATCAATGATAATTTTTCCATGACATCTGTTGGCCAGATAGGTCCAGTTTCCATGTAACCAATATTCAAAATAGTGATTTTATCATGCAGAATCAGGTCACTCTACTTTTTCTGACTGTAAAGTTAATTAGGAAGTTTATAGCAAATATCTCATCCTTATCCTTTTCAAACAAGCTGGGAATCATAGACCAAACTTCAGGTACTAATGTTACACTAAGATGAGAAATAATAGAATGTTTTTAAATGCTAGTCAGATCATGCTAAATTTAGCTGCACTTGCTTATAATAGCCAAGTGAAGTAGCTAGAAAGTGTGCAACAGCACACTTATTATAAATGGCAACCCAGCATATACAACAATTTGCTTACTATTATAATATACAAACTGATCCTTATGAAAATCACTCTCATGTGATTGCTCAACACACAGAATTAGAGAATCTTCTTGAGTAGGTAGGTGAGATAGACGTTTGTTACCAAGCTAACAAATACTGATGTACAGCAGCAGTACTCAAAGGCTGGTCTGGGTACACTTGCGGTCCCTGATGCCAGAAAGTGTCAAATAAATAAATATTTTAACATTTCTCAGTTCTAAGTTTTAATTTAGTACATATCCAGGGGTGAGATTTTATCGGTTAGGACCAGTTCTATAGAACAGGTTGTTATGATTCTGCACAGTTCAGAGAACTGGCAAATCATGTCCCTGGCTGGCCCCGCCTTTCTCTGCCTGCTCCTCCCCTCCCCACCCTGCCCAGTCAGCCCCCTCCAGGAGGCTTCCCTGAGGCCCAGGAGGCAACAAATACAAAGGGGGGGGGGTGACGCAAAAAAATAATAAGACATGCCCACCGAGTCACATGGCCATGCCTACCTAGCCACGCCCACAGAATAGGTTGTTAAAAAATTTGAAACCCACCCCATACATATCTATAAACCAAAACTCTTTGGGGTTCTCAGTCAGTTTTAAGAATTTTAAGGGGTCCTGAGGCCAGAATGTTTGAGAACATGATCTGTGACCAGGTTTTTCATTGACTACTGAAGAAGAAGGGTATAAGTTTAGAGAGATGCTGTCCCAAATGACACCAAAGAATGACAAATACAAATCTCAACCCTGGACAACAGTTTCAAGAAATGAGCTGCTCCACCAAAATGGCTGCTAAATGAACCCTAAAATGAATATGGGCAATGATTAAATTCTATTTTGTTTTGTTTATAATTGAGATTTACAAACAGTTTAGATAACACGTTGACTTAACCGAGGACACAGCTGCTCTTACGTTTCTTTCTCTTATAATCCCATCTACTCTTTCTTCATCTTCGTCATCTTCTTCTCTTTTTTTTTTCCTCTTTTAAAAGGAAATTGCTAAACTTCATTGCTGTTTGGCAACAGGTTCTTGCAACAGCAGTTTGCTGGCAAATAAATGTTAAATGTTTAATTGATTGAATAAGTGAGAGATATATAATTCTTCTGTGGGATTGAAGGACTTTATGAGAGCACCTTGGCCTGTGATGCTTAAAATAAGGAGCAAACACTGCAATGAGAAAAATAATAAATATTTCCTTTGCATTTGCAGGCTTTTTCAGCTAAGCAGGAACTTCAGTGTCATAACCCCCTCATTAGTGTACATGGAAAGCACCTCAAGTGTCATGCGTTGATAATCTGTTTAATGCTTCTCCTAATTTGATGAAGTAGGTGATAAATAATATCCCTTTCCAGGATATGTTCACATCGGTACAATATTGTCTGTGCAAAACTTGTAACTGCGAATAACTTTAATTTATAAACGGTGGTTTCATGTTTTACAGGAAATGGTAAAAAGTAGGCATATGAGTCATCCCTACATTTGTGTTTTGTGTTTCCAAGGTAATAGGAGAAGGGGAATCTCTTTTGGGAATCTACAAACAGAATGGACTAGAATTGCAATTTTTGGTTTGCATTTAATAGCAAGCCAGAAATCTGTTAAAGTGAGACTAAAGTCTACCTTAGGGAGGAGCGGGGCTTCTTGAGCACCCCACTTTCAAAAGACACATTCCTACTCATATAGGTAAGTCTGAATTATGGTTTACTGTAGCATGTGGACTTCCTCTATGCACATTTAAATTGGCATATGTCATTGTGCATTCTTGCATTTTGGAGTATTTCTTAAAACTGGAGGTGCAACTTCCACACAAATGTCTGTGCCAGGAACTCGAGTCCAAAAAGTGGGGAGAGGCAGAACAAAACCAAAGCAGATATGACTGCATGTACACAAATTTAACTAAAATCACTCTAATTAAATATAATTAGTATGATTGCTCCCAGGTTATGTATTTAATGTTTTCCCTCCTCCTTTCTCTCACACTTAAAATTAGAGACTGATGACAACTTTTGGAAGGGCTCTGAAGGCTGCATTCCAAACTTAAATGGGTTTTCTTTTAAGGGTTGTACAGCTAAGCATTGCATTTGTTTCATGGCAGATGGTTTAAATGGAGTTTTCTTTTAAAAAAACGGATAGTTTATTCAAATTTGGATGGGTGGGGTGTTGGTGTACCCCTCTAAACCAGGACTTCCCAATCTCTGGTCCGTAGACCAGCCCCATAGGCATGGCAGGCCAGGAATCAATCCCCATAATCCTATAAAGCCCCATCTACAGGATTCAGCTGCATACAAAACCATGTCCCCTCCAGTCTACGGAAAAACCTCTCTCCATGGAACCAATCCCTCATGCCCAAAAGATCGGGCTTTAAACTGTCTCAAGAAAAAGCAGTATATAAAACATTTTTTTTAAAAAAATAACAACTAGCTAGTTGCTGATACCAAGACAAAAAGACCATTAATAAAAGGAATACAGTTTAAATACAGTAATACCAGACATTGAAGGTACTGGACTAAAGGTTGTCCTCAACTTACAACAGTTTGTTTAGTGATTATTGACCAGGAGTGATACACAGTAAGGGGCTGGATGCAAAGTTTTCCTACCGGTTCAATGTGAACACATGCTTTGTGCATGCATGGGCAGCTTTAGAATTAGAATTAAAATTAGAATACCTTAGAGTTCCCTTTAAAATTTGGAATGTTCAATATACTCACCTATCAAAGAGATACGTAGTAGTAGCAACAAGATATTTAAAATTTAATTAAGTTTTCAAAAGCTGAGGAACACTAGTCTTCTTCCACATCCTTTAAATCAGGAGTCTTCAAACTGGACAGCTTTAAGACTTGTAGACATCAACTCCCAGAATTCCTCCTCCAGTCATGTTAGCTCAGGAATTCTGGGAGTTGAAGTCCACAAGTCTTAAACTTGCCAAGTTTGAAGCTCCTTGTTTTAAATGAATTCCTTTAGCTTCAATCTTTGAGGAAACTATTTTATCATTTCTAATCATCTCCCTCCCTCCCTCTCTCTCTCTCACACAAACCCATCAATCTAATCAGTTATCACTTCTAATCAACAATCTAGCTATCCAATCAACTATCACTTCTAACAAAAGGAAAGGAGAGCCAGTTAATGTATGAGGTATTATGGGTTCTAGTGATGTCTTGGACACAAAGCTAGCTTGAGTCCATCACTCTCTCTTAGCCCTAGGAAGCAGGCAATGATAAATCACTTTTGGAATTTTGCCAGGAAAACTGTGGAGACTAGTGCAGGTGGTTGCCAGGAGTCAACTGACTTGAAGGAACTCCCCCAAGGTAATAATAACAACTATATAACTAGGTTATATAAAATGAGGACCAGATTGTTGGGGGCAATATGCTGACTCTGTAAACCACTTAGAGAGGGCTGTAAAGAACTATGAAGCGGTATATAAGTCTAAGTGCTATTGCTATTAATATACCTTGAAAACAGGAATAAGCAAAAGATACAATGAAGCACCCCAGAACCAGAACTGTTATACAAGAGCCTTTAAGTAAAGTGAGAATGGAAAGGGGCAATATCAATATCAATAGCCAAACATGAGTAGCAATGTAATTTATAGTTGTTTAGAAGTAAATTTGTATTTCAGTGGTTTTTAAAAAATAATTGTGTAATTGAAGCAGTTGGAATCTGAATCTCAAAGTGGAACTCCTTTCCTTTCCTTTCCTTTCCTTTCCTTTCCTTTCCTTTCCTTTCCTTTCCTTTCCTTTCCTTTCCTTTCCTTGCCTTGCCTTGCCTTGCCTTGCCTTGCCTTGCCTTGCCTTGCCTTGCCTTGCCTTGCCTTGCCTTCTCCTTTCTCTTCCCTCCCCTCCCTTCCCCTCTCTTTTCTTTTTTCTTTTCCTTGAATGGATCTGAATTTATCAGTCCCAGACTGATTCTCTGCAGCTCTGTATGTTGCAAAAACCAATGTCAGAACAACTATAATAATAAACAAAGCAAAGCAATTCCTTTAAAAAAAAAAAGCCATGATGAGAATGGGAAGGAAAAATACTGATTTTATTGACTGAACTGACAGCTCTTCTCGATCTGAGAGGCCTTTGTGCTCGGTTCAATTCCATTGGACTGGTGGTGAACATCTTGCTGTTAGGGGTGATATACCCTTTGTTTTATCATTCACTCTGCCATGGTGCTATCTGATCTCTTCCTGAGTAGTTGCGTAACAATTAAACAATTTTGTGTTTGTAAATTGTCTTAGCCAATAGACTTGTTCTAACAATTTATTTATTGGATGAAAAAAGATATATAATGGTGTAAGTTAATCCTTTAAACATATGCTAAAACCCCAGCTTTGTTGTATTCAAGAAAGGGATCTCATAATAGGGCTCCAGTGTAGTATTGTGATAAAGATGCTGGATTAGGAGTGGTTTTAGCCATGAGAACACACTGGATGACTCTGAGCTTGCCATTTTCAACCCAACCTACTTCACAGGGTTGTTCTTGTCAGGAAAAAAAAAATGTGAGTAATTTCTAGGTGCTCTGCTTTGAGATCCTCTACAAAAGATGGGATGAAAATCAAATAAATACATAGTTCTTTCCATGTGTTCAAAACTCTCCCAAAGAGTTGGCCAAGCCTACTTTTCTTCATATTCTGTTCACAAACCACAAAATCACAGCCATATAAAAAAACCACAAAAAATGTAGGATTACAGTGCAACTCCTACAATGATTTCTAGAAAATTTGGGAATTTCCATTCCTGTAAAGAGCTTTCTTGTTCATTTTATCCCACTCAGCTGAAGAAAACAAAACAAAACAAAACAAAACCCAATGCATCCATTATATCCAGAGAATGAGAATCTTACACTGAGTCATCTTGAATTACTTCTGGAGTCACCATTTCCGGATCAGATGGTTCCTTAATGCCAAGGACCCTCTAGCATTAAGGAGCGGAAACAGAAGTTGTGTGAAAGTGATACAAAAACAAGCAAAAAGACAAAAGAGCCTACAGTTGTTTCTTAGGGGACAATGATCTTGGGCTAGTGGAGGTTGGTGATGGGCATGCATAGACCCTTCTAGGATTTCTGCTTGTCATCCCTTTCAATTTGCTTCTCTTTTCATGCAATCTCCAAACACATATTTAGAACGTTGAAAAAGAGAACATGACTTTAAGGGAAAGGTTGAAAGGTTCCATCCTGCCCTTTTTTTTTTTTTTTTTGGCAAGCTGAGTATTTCCCTATAATAAATAGCAAAATTAGTGGGGTCTCCAATCTTAAAACGCGTAAAAATAGAAGCCAATTGTTCAAAGTGTTACTCCATAAAATGTCTCCACCATTTTCATTTTGTTTGGGGTTGTTGTTTTTTAGTTGATTGCCAATTGGTATTGGTGGAATTTCTAAAATTATTCCTCTGCATATAAAAAACTTAGGCATTAACTTAAAACAATGAAATCTGAATGTTAGCAGAGAGTCCTAACGTACCTGAGAAGCAAGAATGCTCTTTCGGCAACCAATACAGCACCCAAAGATAACCATTAACAAGAAATATCAATATTTTGAGAAAATGAATTAACATCAGATGTACAGTTCATTTCACTGTACTTCCAGAACTTGAGCGGGCAGTCTGTGCATACAATTCCCATAGCACTATTCTCTCCTTCTCTCTGTCAGAGCAATTACTGTTGCCTGGATATTTAACTTAATTGGTTTTCTGCTCCCATGAGCATCAATGGTTGACTGTGCGCACTTTCATGTTTTATGAACTCCTTGTTTCTCATTTGCTTTGATGTAACTTCTGTTGTATCCAAGCGGAGCCACCCTCCCCAAGTTATCTTACAGAGGACCACTCAATAGAATGTTACAGAAGAGCTCGCTATTTCCAAAATAACAAAAGATAGGTTTGCATGCTTCAGTTCCCCAGGAGAGAAGCAAAGGATCATCAATCTAGCAAGCTGCTAGAGAGGTCAACGGACTGCTTAGTCAGCTGTCTAATCCATTATCTCTTTCAAATGGTCCCAGATTTTTTAGTAAAAGAAGTCTGTATACTAACTTGACATTAAAACTGTAGATAGTTGCAACCCTTTGAAAGAAGTGGAGGCATTTAGGGACGCAGCTTGAAAACAAAAGGGTTTCTTGCTTCACTATTTACTTTTTCATTAGGCTAACTTTTGATTCCATTGAAAGAAAATAATACAGTTCCGAATAAAGTTTAAAATGATGTGGTCCCCACATTATTTTTCTTAAGGTTTTGTGGCAGTTTAGCAACTCCAGATACACTAGGCGAATGCTTACAATTGCATTAATAAGAATTCAAGATTTTCAAGAATGCAAATATTTGCAGAAATGCAACTATACATTCAAGAATGCAAATATTGCAATTGGAGCTACTGGTTTTGAGTATGCCCTCTTTTCACAACAGCATTTCCAGTGGCTACATGAACTGACACAGTTATAAAAGACAGAGAATCTGTCTAATTTTTGACAAACCATTTTCTTCTTTGGGTAAATGCTGCATGAAGCAATGCATTTTAAAATCTTAATTAAAGGAAGCACTACCGGTAATCAATCAGGGCCTCTATTCATATATTATGATTATTCATGGAAACACTTAAGATGCTTTAATTGGAAATCTTTTGTAAAGTGATTGCAGAACCCAGCTTTTCATCGAACACTTACATTAACTTGCATTAAGGTTTCATTAACAGGATCTTTCCAAGTCTAAAAGTACTTATTCTCCCAAAAAAAAAAACCCAGAAAGGTTCCCTTCTGAATTGTTTCCCTTCTGTGGTGGGAGATATTTTTTTCATGTCAGTTGTCCCATCCTCCTACTCTTCCTCCTGTCTCTCTAGGGCTTTCCCATGTACCCCTACAGTAAATTAGTTAGTGTACATGATATTTCCATCACCCACATTGTGTTAGAATATGGATTTGTGCTATTAAAAAATCACCAGATCACTTGATTTTACCTGGCATTGCGCTACTGCAAGTCCAATTCCTTTTCTGCACACAGCCAAGTTAGAGGAATGATATAATGCTGGAGGATGCATGGCTGTTTGATGGTACTGCTGGGAATAAATGTTAAGAACAAATCTTATTTGGAAGCAAGAGATATTTTGATATATTACTGTGCATGGTATCTCAGAGGGTGAGGAAAAATCAAAACACTAGGTTTTATATTTATTTTCAGGAACATGATTAGACCCTACGGATGGCCTGCTGGAATGGTGGAGAGCATCTTGGCGAGTTATTCCACCCATTACGCAACCATTTTGTAGGCAAGCCACTCTGCCGTTTGCACTCATCACATAAACAATAAAAAGATGCCTGTCCCAAGCTTAGTCTGTTCTGTTCAATCAGCCAGGTATAATGTGGTATATTTTATAAACCATAAATAATGAATGTAATATTATGACATGAGAACTCAGGAAAAAAGACATTTGACACAGAATTATCAAGTTTATCACGGGGTAATTCGATCTGACTCAGAAGCAAATTTAGGGTTACTGGACATGGTTTGAGAAAGTCGGGCTAAATATTGCACGACGGCAAGGAGATACAGAAAATAGCCACTTGTGAGATTTTTACAATTTGCATGGGAAAACTTTAAGCAAACCCCACTGAACCTTAATGAATTAAGAGTTACTTTTGGTATGTATACATATGAAATTTAGCATCCATTTCAGCCCTGGTGCAGTGGTTAGAATGGAGTATTGCAGCCTAACTCACTGCTGCTCACTGCCAGATCCTGACCAGCTCAAGGTTGACTCAGCCTTCCACCCTTCTGAGGTTGGTAAAATGACCCCCTTTCCCCCCGATTGTTGGGGGCAATAGGCAGACTCTGTAAACTGCTTAGAGAGGGCTGAAAAGCATTAGGAAGCGGTGTATAACTCTATAGTAAGTGCTATGTTTATTGTTACTTCCTTTCATGCAGTTTACAACATGCCACAAATGTACAACAGCAAGATGATTATATCCCAAAGACTGGAGACATTACTTTCCAACAGTCACAATTTTTTTAAAAATAGTGCAGGCTTAATTGTAAAATCATTATTTTAAATTATCCTGTTCATTTGATGAATGTTCATATAAAAATGTTTTAAAGAAAAGTCTGTGTACATTAATAGAGAAAGATCCTTTTCCTTATGGATTGTTTCTGAAAACCTCTCTTTTTATTAAACAGTAAAAATAACAACAACAAAAGGTTTAGATAACCTATATGAAGAATATTGCTTTAAATTCTATGTTATAAAGGTTGCTTTGCTTCCTGATAAACTTTTTTCTATGAGAGGTGTTATGTTCTATGCGTGGTGCAAGAAGTGGAGACGAGTCGATGAACAGTGAACTTCAACTCTTTATTTAACATGGTGCAACAGTTCTAAAAACGGCCACAACAGCCTCCTTTATATAGGCAAGCTCTTGGGTATTTAGCCAATGAAAACACAGGAACGTTAGCTCTTTTAACCAATGAGACAGGCTTGTTAATAGCCAATCAGATTCTCCTGAACGGACCAATCCGATATCGCTATTATCGGCCAATCGGAAGTGCAGGGCCAGAACCCTGCACTTTACTTTAAGGTTTCAACAATCTTTATTCAAATTTTTATTAATTCACAACACCCCTTCCCCCCGGGTTCTGTTTAAGGGGTGCGGTAACGTAGTCTTTGAGGTAGGCAGGTTGTTTTGATTGTCTATTTGATTTACGTTGTCCTCCCGGTATTTGTCTAGAGTCTTGTTGGGGTAGAACGTTATCTGGTGAACAGGGTGCCTCTGGTTCTATATCTAAACTTCCATTACCACTAATGTCCTCGGTATCCCTTTGAGGCGAGTTTACCCCTGTCCCCGATCCTTCTTCACATGTTGTGTCTGAGTGGTCATTTCTTCCACTTGTGCTTTCCACCATTTCAAACTCAGCCTCCTCGGCGTCTCCTCCCCCCTCAGTTTGGAAATCACCGGAATCACAGACCCCAGACTACAGCCTTGAGCGCAGCTGATCAATATGGTGCTTCCATATTCTATCATCGTGACATTTCACTCAGTACGATCTGGGTCCAGTTACTTGGATTACAGTTGCCTCGATCCACAATGGGTCGCCATAAAAGTTTCTCGCGAAAACCAAGTCGTCTACCTGGAAATTACGGCATTACCCGCTGGATCCGTGTGGTTTTTCAGGTTCGTATGATGGGTGTAGCCGGTTGAGGTGGGAGCGGAGTTTTCGTCCCATCAATAACTCAGCAGGAGTTTTGTTGGTGACGCTGTGTGGAGTGATGTGCTGCAAAAGGAGTATCCGGTTAATCTTGTCTTCGATATCGCCATAGTCCATTTTATGTAGAGTTCTTTTGACGAATTGGCCCTTCCATTGGCCGCAGGATGCGCCGGTGAAGTTAGCGCATGGTGAATACTGCGGTCCACCAGATACTGTTCACAAGAAAGCGCGGTAAACTGGGGCCCATTGTCGGATACCAGAACGTCCGGTAGTCCGTGTGTTGCGAATAATCTGTCCAATTTCCTGATGACTGATTCGGTTGCTGTATTTTTCATCTCATGGATTTCATGGTTGCTGTATTTTTCATCTCATGGATTTCGAGCATTTTTATTAAATGCATCCACTGTTAATAAAAATGTGTGTCTATTAATAAAAATGTGTGTCTATTCGTAGGTCCCGCAAAGTCCAGATGAATACGGGACCATGGTCCCCTGGGTGTTTCCCATTCTGTTGGGTTTGCTTTCAGTGGGGCATTGCTGACTTCCTGGCATTTGTGACAAGTCTTTACCCAGGCTTCGATTTGCTTGTCTATGCCCGGCCACCACGCATAGCTTCGTGCGAGTGCTTTCATGCACACGATGCCGGGTTGGCCATCGTGCAAGGTTCTCAGTACCGCTCGCTGTAACTGCTCTGGGACAATGATTCTATCGCCCCAAATGATGCAGTCTTTCTGGGAAAACAGTTCCGTCTGTCGACTTTTGAAGGGAACGTAGTTGTCAGGGATTTGGTCCAATGGCCATCCACGCTCTACCCAGCTGAGGACACGTGCTAAAATGGGATCGCGTTTAGTTTCAATTGCGATATCGCAAGCTGTCAACGGCGGTTTTTGGAGTGTCTCGATCTGCAGTGTTGTGACGGTTGGAGCAGGGTCATCAACGGTTTCTGGAAGTGGTGCACGGCTCAATGCGTCAGCATGGGGAATGGCTTTCCCCAGGTGGTGTTGCAACTTATAATTATAGGCAGCCAAGAATTCTGACCAGCGAGTCATTCTGGGAGATAATATATAAGGGGTTGGTTTATCTCCCACTATTATTCCCAGTAAAGGTTTGTGGTCAGTTATTATAGTGAAAGCTCGCCCATAAATATATTCATGAAATGGTTTAACAGCAGATACAATAGCAAGAGCTTCCTTATCGATTTGACTGTAATTGCGTTCTGCTTTTGATAGTGTTTTTGAAAAATAGGCAACAGGGACTTCACTTCCGTTTGGTAAAACGTGGCTCAAAATGGCGCCCACTCTGAATGGTGATGCATCACATGTAACCATTAAAGGCAAAGTCTGATTATACTGCATCAAAACAGCCTCGGAGGTCAATAGGTTTTTTACTTGTCGAAACACATGTTCCTCTCGGTGCCCCCAAACCCAGGTTGCTTTTTTGTCCAATAAATGATGTAGGGGTTCGGCTATGGTTGCTTTGTGAGGCAGAATGACGTTATAAAAATTGATAAGGCCAAGGAAAGCTTGGAGATCAGCCTTATTGCGGAGTTTTGGGGCGTTTTTGATTGCCCTAAGTTTGCTATCGGTGGGGTGAATGCCTTGTTTATCTATTAAATATCCTAAAAATTCTACTCGATCCGTACATAGTTGACACTTGTTTTTTTTAACTTTGAGACCCGAGTCTTTAAATCTCTGAAGAACCAACCCCAGGTGTTCCCTTAGTATTTCTTGAGTCGGAGCAGAGATTAAAACATCATCAGAATAGGGGACAATGCCTTTTATCCCTTGTAATAGTCTTTCCATCAAACTTTGAAAGATTCCTGGGGCCACGCTTACTCCGAATTGGAGTCGGTTACATTTAAACGCACCTCGGTGCGTAATGATTGTTTGGGCCTCTGCCGTTTTTTTGTCTACAGGCAGTTGTTGGTATGCCTGGGCTAGATCTAGTTTAGCGAAGACTTTTCCGCCCCCCAGGGAATGGAGAAGGTGTTGCACCACCGGTACCAGGTAAGCGTTTTGCTGCAGGGCGTGATTCAGGGTGGCTCGGTAGTCCCCACAAATTATTAACAATCCATCCGGCTTGATGGGTGTCATGATCGGGGTTTCCCAGGGAGAATGGTCGGTTGGTTCTAACACCCCCTGGGCTATTAATTTATCAAGCTGTTCATCAATCTTTGGTTTAAGGGCAAATGGAACTTGATGAGGCTTAAGGCGGATGGGAGCTATTTCGGGGTTGAGGTTAAATGATATCGGGGTCCCCTTGTACTCGCCTAGTTTATCTGCAAAGACGTCCTGGAATTCTTGGATGAGAGCCTCTTCCTAGTCATTGCTGCTGGTTCGGTGAATGCAGGCTACTTCAATTCCAAGTGGAGCGAACCATTGGAGGCCTATCAAGCTAGGCCGATCCCTGTCGACTACAGTCAAGGGTACAGATGCGGTACGATTTTTAAATGAGACACAGACTTGGCTGGATCCAACGACTGGAATTTGATTTCCCTGATAATCTTTGAGTATGATTCTTTGGAATCGGAGGTCTTGTCGCCGGGCGGTAGGGATGAGTTGCTTGAGGGTCTTCCAGGAAACCATCGAGAGGGACGATCCTGAATCGACTTCCATCATACAAGGCTGGTTTTCGATAGCCACCTTCACCCGGATCTTCTTGGCGTCCAGTGATGAGGCGTGACCAATCGTAATAGTTTGGTGCGCCTCTTCTCGCTTCGTTGAATGGTTTAGGGGTTTGTTTCTGTAGGAGTGGTTGTTCCATTGGTGGTTCAAGGGTTCTCGCTTTACAGGACGGCTTCCTGTAGATTGGCGATAGTTAGCCCTCGGGGGCTGGCTGGGTCCTTGTTTGCTTCTACAGACCCGTCTGATGTGGCCTCTTTTCCCGCACACATGGCAGAGCGCATTGAGGAATTTGCAGTCTGATCGGGTGTGGTTTGCCCCACAACCAGCACATTGGTACTGCAATCTCTGGCGTTGGTCTCGTTCAGACCGGAGCCAGTTGACCTCTTCTTCATCGCTTTCCGATGACGATTCGAGGTCCTCGTGGTGGGCTGTCGTTGCCTGCTCTTCTAAGTGAGGTGAAACTTCGCTGGCGAGTTGGCGAAGGAGGGCGTGGATGTGGTGCATTCGGGCAGCCGACTTCCTGGTTACTTCTGCTGCAGTAGCGTCAGCGATGGCATCTGTAAGGCTAATGTTGCCTTTCGCCATCAGCTTACTCTGCACGCCGGGTGCATCTAATCCCAGAACTATTTGGTCTCTCAGCGCTTCTTCAAGGTCGGCAAACCCGCATAGGCCTCCTAGATTCTGGAGATCAGCTATGAAATCAGCAACACTTTCGCCCTTCTGCTGATCTCTCTGGTAAAATTCATGCCTTCTAACGAGCGTTGGTATGGTCGGTGCATAGTGGGCCCTTAGCAGGGGTTCGAGGACGTCCCAGTCCATGGACTTCACTTCTGCCGGTTTCGCTAGTGCCTTGGCCATCTTGAATATGGTCGGTCCGCAATGAATTAGGAATACTGCCCGTTTCTTTCCGCTAGTGGCATCCTTCAAATTGTTGGTCTCCAGAAACATCTGGAAGCGATCCATATATGAGTCCCAGTCTTCTTGTGCCGGGTCGAATGGAGTGGGTGGTATGACGCTGCTGGACATGGTTCCGCCGTTGGTGCATTTCAGCCACGTGCTCAGTTATCGCTCTGTAGTGTTCAGTCAGCTCTGACGTCTTCACATCCCATCCTCGTCGCCAGTGTTATGTTCTGTGCGTAGTGCAAGAAGTGGGAGACAAGTCGATGAACAGTGAACTTCAACTCTTTATTTAACATGGTGCAACAGTTCTAAAAACAGCCACAACAGCCCCCTTTATATAGGCAAGCTCTTGGGTATTTAGCCAATGAAAACACAGGAACTTTAGCTCTTTTAACCAATGAGAAAGGCTCGTTAATAGCCAATCAGATTCTCCTGAATGGACCAATCCGATATCGCTATTATCGGCCAATCAGAAGTGCAGGGCCAGAACCCTGCACTTTACTTTAAGGTTTCAACAATCTTTATTCAAGCACTTTTATTAATTCACAACAGGAGAGAAGGAGAAACAGGAGGAAAAGGAAGTCAGGAGTTGGTGTATTAACCAGCTATGGGTCTGACATTTAACTTCTTATTCAGTAATGGATAGAGGCCTCAAATTTGGCTTTGCTACTGTGTGATCAACAGAGAATGGTAGAGCTACCAGATTTGGGAGCATTGGACAATTACCAGATGAGAGTTTTCTGTATATTTCAATTCCTATTTAGTGGTCATCCAGAGTTTTCATCTGGTAGTCCTTGCACAATGAGTTTGCATCTCCCTCCTAACCTGGTGGCACTTTTAAAAGATTTACATAATTCAGGGTTTATAATCAGTCTCTCTGCTTTGTTACTCCTTTGTTGTTCTGTTCTCTTGATTGCTATGTGCCTCAATGGACATTATTTTCCCAAGACTGTTTGTCACTCTCTGTGTTGAGTTCTTGTGAGGTCCTTCTTGTGTCATCAGTGATCAGATCTAGCTACCTTGACTTCTGTCAACTTCTTTTTGTTGCTTTCAGTTTTCCAAGCTTCAGGATTTTATCTGATGATGCCTGCCTTTGCATCATATATCCAAAATGGTCAGGCTTAGCTTCATTATTAGTGCTTTTAGTGAACAGTCTGGTTTTATTTTATCCGGTACAGAATCATTCTTTTCTTCTTGTGCTGCAAGTTTCAATAATTTTCTCCAGCACTGTAATTCAAAGGGTATTATTACCTGTTCTTTGTTTAGCCTTTCTGATGGGTCATGTTTTATAGCCATGTATTTATAACTGGGGGATAAAACATAGCACTTGTGTTCAGTGTCATGTCTCTCTTTTAATATTTTGCATAAATTGCTTTATGCATTAATACAGTACTGCATAGAAATCTAAAGAGCTGATCTTCTTTTATTCCAAATAATAGAGGTTTTTTTAAAAAAAATAATGCTTTGTAATTCCTTCAACTTCAGTACCTGAAAAACCTAAAGATCTTTATTAGCACCATTCAAATAATTTTTAATGAGTGTATAGGACTTAGTATTTTCAGCTTTTCTTTTAGAAGTGATGATCATTCCTCAAATACAATTAAGTGAGCATCCTTGGTTTTATTTAACTTAAAGTGAGTTACTTGGTTTTATTTAACTTAAATTTATTTGTTTCTAATTTTGGTTGTTTATTTCCAGTAACTACTCAATAATTATTGACCAATGAAAAGGATCAGTCCCCACTGATCTCGAGTTAGAGGAAGATTTTGGAGCCTTTTTTAAAAACAGATTTTTTATACCGTTGCAATATTTATTTTTCCCAAACATGCTACCACTTCCTATTTTAATTCTGTTTTTCTTTGCAAAATCTACCTGGGTTTGCTATTAACTGGAGTGACACCCCCTTACCAATCCCCCAGTCATGTAACTAATATATACTTTTTAACTTTAAGTGCTTGTCATATTTTGGATTCGTATTTATATGAAGCTTTTTTTTTAGTAATGATCTTTTTCAGAATGTGATAGATTTTTTACATATGGTGTGTTAACAGGTCCTTTGCATTGCATTCATTATATCTTTGTAATATTATCCTGTGCTGATTATAATATCAGTTTGGAAATAGGCACAAACAGTTTATGACTATTAAATCTGGCCATCCAATATTAAATATTAAATCTGGCCATCCAATATATTTCATCCAGTCCTTATAATACTGGAGGACACTTGAACTTTATCACCAGCTTAATTTTTATAACCAAGAAAATTATTCATAGAAAGATTGATAATGTTGTGCAAAAGAGTCCCTTTTTACCATTTTATGTAGCCTCATTGAAGAATACTATTCACTTCAATACTTCAGCTTCAATCATAACAATACAAGAGCACACAATAGATACAAACTCAAGGTTAACCGCACCAAACTTGACTGCAGAAAATATGACTTCGGCAACAGAGTGGTCAATGTTTGGAATACTCGACCTGACTCTGTGGTTTCTTTCCCAAACCCCAAAAACTTTAACCTTAGACTGTCTAGTATTGACCTCACCCCTTCCAAAGAGGCCTGTAAGGGGGGGGTGCATAAGCGCACCAATTGTGCCTACCGTCCCTGTCCTATTGTTTTTTTTTATTTTTCTTATAAGTATCTATCTCATGTATTCAAAACTATGTTTATTCTTATATCTGTATCTTGTAAGCGATTAACAAATCAAATAAATAAACAAAATAAATCTGTGCATATAATAAAAACAATAATTTTAAAAGGGTTCTTGTTTCTTTGGAAATATACAACATCAGTGCATTTATCCGTAGTACTTTATCAGTTTTGTTTATATGCCAAGAGATATAGAATCTTTCTTCACTAGAAAAAAATGTTTCAAAAAATCCAATATCATTTTCTGCTGCAAACCAGCATGTTTATTAATTATGAAAACCACTACAGAACCAATGAATGTCAGAATATTAGGAATTAGATGGCAATAGGATTGAAAAATGTAAAAAAGTATCCCAATTTTTAGTGCATATTTTGAAATTGCTTTTAAAAGTAATATAGAAGGTACCTTACTCATTTGGCTTGCTCATCATAATATTTTACCCTTTTACTCACTGAGGAAAAGAAAGTGTGGGTCCTGAGCAAGTCACAGGAACTATGAGTTATATTCTGTGTATTTGTCTATGCTTGTCCTAAGCATTTGCATGAATCATTTGTACTTTTTTATATAGCATTCTTTTTATCATAAGCCATCTGAAATCATTCCTGTAAAGAGACATTTGTAGCATGATTCTATATACACTGCTCAAAAAAAATAAAGGGAACACAAAAATAAGACATCCTAGATCTGAATGAATGAAATATTCTTATTAAATACTTTGTTCATTACATAGCTGAATGTGCTGACAACAAAATCACACAAAAATTATCAATGGAAATCAAATTTAGCAACCCATGGAGGTCTGGATTTGGAGTTACACTCAAAATTAAAGTGGGGAAAAAAAACACTACAGGCTAATCCAACTTTAATGGAATGTCCTTAAAACAAGTCAAAATGAGGCTAAGTAGTGTGTGTGGCCTCCACGTGCCTGTATGGCCTCCCTACAACTCCTGGGCATGGTCCTGATGAGGTGGCAGATGGTCTCCTGAGGGATCTCCTCCCACACCTGGACTAAAGCATTCCCCAACTCCTGGACAGTCTGTGGTGCAATGCGGTGGATGGAGCGAGACATGATGTTCCAGATGTGCTCAATTGGATTCAGGTCTGGGGAATGGGCGGGCCAGTCCATAGCATCAATGCCTTCGTCTTGCAGGAACTGCTGACACACTCCAGCCACATGAGGTCTTGCATTGTCGTGCATTAGGAGGAACCCAGGGCCAACCACACCAGCATATAGTCTCACAAGAGCTCTGAGGATCTCATCTCGGTACCTAATGGCAGTCAGGCTACCTCTGGCGAGCACATGGAGGGCGGTGCGGCCCCCTAATGAAATGCCACCCACACCATTACTGACCCAATGCCCAACTGGTCATGTTGGAGGATGTTGCAGGCAGCAGAATGTTCTCCACGGTGTCACATCTGTCACATGTGCTCAGTGTGAACCTGCTTTCATCTGAGAAGAGCACAGGGCGCCAGTGGTGAATTTGCCAATCTTGGTGTTCTCTGGCAAATGCCAAATGTTTTGCACGGTGTTGGGCTGTAAATATAACTGTTCTGTATCTTACTTTGCATTCTTGAAATCCCCGCGCTTTGATTGGTCAAAGCGCGGGGCAATCTGATTGGTCAGGCGAGCCGCGCCGATTGGCTCGCTAAGAATCTCCCGCGATTGGTCCATTCGAATCGCGGGAGATTCAAAGCAATGCCATTGGCCGCGGCCGCCGCGGCTAGAGAATAAAAAGCCGGAAAACTTTCCGTTGCGCTAGTTTGGTTTTCCTGCACCCAATAAAGAGCTAATGCACAAGTCACCGACTCCTGGAATCATTCCGACGGACACAACACTGGCGACGAGGGTGGGATCCTGATCCTGAACCGAAGCACATGTCCGACGGAAGCCAGACGAAACTCCAAGATGGCAAACATCGCGCCACCCGCACCCTTCAACCCCGCCAGCGAGGACTGGGAATCGTACTCAGACAGATTCCGCATGTTCCTCAAATGCAGCGACCTGAAGGACGCCACCGGCCTGAAGAAGCGAGCCCTTTTCCTAACCCACTGTGGCCCCGCAGTGTTTAAGATGGCCAAAGCGCTAGCCAAACCCGCCGACGTGACCGCGATGGACGGGGACGACCTCGAGCCAATACTCCGGCGACACTACACTCCAGCCGTGCCCATCCTCATCCGATGACACGAGTTCTATCGGCGGGACCAATGGTCGGGTGAGAGCTTCAGCGACTTCGTCGCAGAACTACGGCGCCTAGGGGGGCTGTGCGAATTCGCCAACATGGACGAAGCCCTGCGAGACCGAATCGTGCTCAGCCTTTGGGACCCCATCCTCCAAAGTCGGCTGATGGCCAAGGGCAACATCGCCCTCGCCGATACCATCAGAGAAGCCACAGCAGCCGAAGCTACCCAACGATCCGCCGACCGCATGCGCAGACCGAACGCCGGGGACCGCAGCGGGAACAACCACCCTGCAAGGTCGACCGAGGCCCAACCTGAGACGACCACCCACCAGGGAGACGTCCACTCCGCATCAGGCACTTCCGACGAGGAGGAGGAAATCCACCGTCTCCAGGCAGGCTGCAACCCGCGGAACCGGCGGGGTCGTAAGTCGAGGACCACCTGTGCCGGTTGCGGAGGCGACCACCCCAGGTCAGAATGCCGGTTCTTCGACTCAATCTGCCGGCATTGCGACAAGAAGGGGCACATCGCCCGCGCCTGCCGACTCAAAAAGAACCGCAGCCCTACACGATGGGAACAGAGCGAACGGAAACGAGAGAGCACACCACCCTGGACCAGAGATCGCCCCACTGACAACCGATGGGACCAGAACGGACGATCCCAACGAGGCGGCGAGACCCGGCGAAGAGAGGAAACCCATCAGACGGTCACCATCGGCCACGCCACAACCAACGACGCCCGGAAGGTCTACGTGGAGGTAGGCATTGAAGGCGAGCCATGTAAAATGGAGGTGGACTCTGGGTCCTACCTCTCCATGGTAGCATGGCAAGAAATTAAATGCTTGGTGCCTACCATCCAGAGGAAAGGCCTAGACAACCAGAGACTAATCATGAAAGACTACCAGGGAAACCACATCCCTGTAGTCGGAACCGGACAGTTCAAGGTAACCTACAAAGGGCACACTGAAAGACTTTCCTTGACCATCGTCGATCGTGACCGCCCAAGCCTACTGGGACTCCAATGGTTCGCACCGCTCGGCATCGCAGTCACGGGCATCGACCACATCGCCGACGACGACTGGGAGCAACAACTAGCCCGGGATTTCCAAGAGATGTTCGACGGAAACCTAGGCAAGTACCGAGGGCCCCCTATATCATTCAGCCTAGACCCAAACGTCCCCCCGAAACGGCTAAAACCAAGGCGGGTACCATTCGCGCTGAAACCGAAGATTAACGAGCAAATTGACAAGCTCGTCAAGCAAGGGGTCCTACAACCCATAGACCACACCCAGTGGGCGACCCCAATAGTCACCCCAATCAAGCTGGATGGGTCGGTGAGAATCTGTGGGGACTATAAGGCCACCCTAAATGGCGCCTTGCAGCAAAGCGCTTACCCCGTCCCAGTAGTGCAACACCTACTACATTCACTGGGAGGGGGCAAGGTTTTCGCTAAACTCGACCTCGCCCAGGCATACCAACAATTGCCGGTCAACAAGGAAACGGCAAAAGCGCAAACCATAGTCACCCACCGGGGAGCCTTTAAATGCAACCGACTCCAATTCGGAATCAGCGTGGCGCCTGGAATATTCCAAAGCCTAATGGAAAGGCTGTTACAAGGCATCAAGGGGGTGGTACCCTACTTCGACGATGTCCTAGTGTCGGCAACCAACCAGGCCGAACTAGAGAGTCGCCTAAGGGAAGTGCTAACCAAGTTCAAAGAGACCAGGCTCAAAGTAAAGAGGGAAAAATGCCAATTATACACGGAGCGGGTTGAATTCCTAGGATATCTCCTAGACCGTCATGGCATTCACCCCACCAACAAAAAGATCAAAGCCATCAAAGAAGCCCCCACACCCAAGTCAAAGACAGAGCTGCAGGCGTTTCTGGGGCTGCTTAACTTTTATAATGTCTTCCTGCCCCAATAGGCGACAGCGGCGGAGCCTTTGCATAGGCTTTTGGACAAGGCGGCGACCTGGACTTGGGGGAAACATGAGGAAGCCACCTTCAAGAAAACAAAGGACCTACTCACTTCGGATGCCGTCCTCATCCAGTACAACGAGACCCTACCACTAGCCGTCACCTGCGACGCATCACCTTTCGGCATCAGAGCTGTTCTCAGCCACACTCTTCCCGACGGAAAGGAAGTACCCATCGCATTCTTTTCAAGGACCCTCAGCAAACCGGAGCGGAACTACAGCCAACTGGAAAAAGAGGCATTGGCTGTTGTCGCAGCGGTGAAGAGGTTCCACGAGTACCTCTACGGCCGGACCTTCACCATCGTCACCGACCACAAGCCGCTGTTGGGAATACTCGCCGGGAACAGGGCCACCCCAAACATTCTGTCTCCCAGAATGACAAGGTGGTCCGAATTCCTGGCCGCATACAACTACAGACTCACACACCGACCCGGTAAGACTATCTCCCACGCGGATGCCTTAAGCCGTTCACCGCTACCCGAACCAGACACTGACCCAGCACCCACAACGACCACCCTGAGCATAGAGACTTTACCCGACCTACCCATAACCGCGTCAGACATTGCCCGAGAAACTAATAAAGACAAACGTCTGGCGCGGGTCTTGCATTGGGTAGAGAAAGGGTGGCCGGAAAGAGAAAATGACGAGACTTTCAAAACATTCCGGAACCGACAAACGGAACTTTCATTGCTAAAAGGGTGTATACTATGGGGGGACAGGGTGGTCATCCCGGAAAAACTACAAGGGAAGGTACTGGAACTGTTACATGAGGGGCACCCGGGCATTGTCAGAACGAAAGCCCTGGCCAGAAGTTATGCTTGGTGGCCAGGGATGGACAAACAGATTGAGGCCTGGGTAGCAAGGTGTCAACGATGCCAGGAAACCAGGCCAAGCCCACCCACAGCACCCATCCTAGAGTGGGAAACCCCCAGGGGACCTTGGTCTAGAATCCATATAGATTTCGCCGGGCCCACAAGAGGCCACACTTTCCTAATAACCGTAGACGCTTTCTCCAACTGGCTGGAGGTAAGCAACATGAGAACAACCACCACGGAGGCTGTGACAAAAGAACTCTGCAAACTTTTCGCAACTCACAGCCTCCCAGACATCCTCGTGTCCGACAACGGGCCCCAATTTATCTCGCTGGAATTCAAAAAATTCCTAGCGGAACGGGGCATACGGCACGCATTGACAGCCCCAGCACACCCGGCGGCGAACGGAAGGGCGGAACGGATAGTTCAATTCACGAAAAAAACCATCCGGAAAATAGACCACGGGGAGATCCAGGACAAAATAAATAAATTACTATTCACACAGCACATAACCCCGAACACCACAACAAACAAGAGCCCGGTGGAACTACTAATGGGGAGGAAAATAAGGTCCCCACTCAATAGACTACACCCCATGTACAACCCAGAGAAACCCCCAGACTCTACCAGCAGACACCGAACCTTCACACCAGGCGACGCGGTCTACGCGAAAAACCTAACCGGGGATCCAATGTGGGTGCCAGCAACAATAACACAAATAACAGCCCACGCTCGTACCGGCTGCAAACAACCGATGGACGAGCGTGGAAACGCCACATCGATCAGTTAAGATTGAGGACAGCCACACAAGATAGACAACCAAATGCAACCAGCCCCCTCAACGCAAACCAAGAGGGGAGGGAATACCCCGGAAACCAAAACACAGAAGAAGGTAACCAGCGATACTCACCTGCAAGCAACCAGCACGAACCCTCACCGACAAGGAAAAGCCAGGCCAGCTCAACCATCCCGGAAAGACCGAGCGGGAGCAGCGAAAACCGCAGCTCAACCAACCCGGGTAACCCAGGAGGGAGCTGCGAAGAGCGGCCCGGCAGGACAGACCAGGCGGTCCCCACGAAGGAAGCAGGAGGAACAGGTAACCCGACCGAACCGGCTGGGATCCAGACGACTGACCTGCGCAGGTCCAGTAGGCAAAGTCGGAGCCCCGCCTACCTACGGGACTACGCGACGTAAGGACTGAACCAAGAGGGGAGGGGTGTTCTGTATCTTACTTTGCATTCTTGAAATCCCCGCGCTTTGATTGGTCAAAACGCGGGGCAATCTGATTGGTCAGGTGAGCCGGCGCTGATTGGCTCGCTAAGAATCTCCTGCGATTGGTCCATTTGAATCGTGGGAGATTCAAAGCGATGCTATTGGCCGCGGCCGCCGCGGCTAGAGAATAAAAAGCCGGAAAACTTTCCTTTGCGCTAGTTTGGTTTTCCTGCACCCAATAAAGAGCTAATGCACAAGTCACCGACTCCTGGCATCATTCCGACGGACACAACAATAACCCCCATCTGTGGACGTCGGGCTCTCATACCACCCTCATGGAGTCTGTTTCTGACCGTTTGAACAGCCACATGCACATTTGTGGCCTGCTGGAGGTCATTTTACAGGGCTCTGGCAGTTCGCCTCCTGTCCCTCCTTGCACAAAGGCGGAGGTAGCAGTCCTGATGCTGGGTTGTTGCCCTCCTACGGCCTCCTCCACGTCTCCTGATGTACTGGCCTGTCTCCTGGTAGCGCCTCCATGCTCTGGACACTACGCTGACAGACACAGCAAACCTTCTTGTCACAGCTCGCAGCTTGATGTGCCATCCTGGATGAGCTGCACTACCTGAGCCACTTGTGTGGGTTGTAGACTTCGTCTCATGCTACCACTAGAGTGAAAGCACTGCCAGCATTCAAAAGTGACCAAGCCATCAGCCAGAAAGCATAGGAACTGAGAAGTGGTCTGTGGTCACCACCTGCAGAACCACTCCATGTCTTGCTAACTGCCTATGTTTTCCACCTCTTGTCTATTGCATTTACACAACAGCATGTGAAATTGATTGTTCATCAGTGTTGCTACCTAAGTGGACAGTTTGATTTCACAGAAGTGTGAAATCAAATGATTGACTTGGAGTTACATTGTGTTGTTTAAGTGTTCCCTTTATTTTTTTGAGCAGTGTATGTTTGTTTGGAATCTCTAACTCTAAGATTTATGGCCTACTTGTTAAGTACTAAGCGTGGGCGCGAAGAATGGAGACGAGCTGGTAAAATAGTGAACTTCAAAACTCTTTATTAACATGGTGTGACAGCTCAGCTCAATGGCTGCAACGGGCCTCCTTATATAGGCAACTTATTAACTATTCAACCAATGAAAAGTTGGGAGTGCTAGCTCCGTTAACCAATGAGAGAGGCTTGTTAATGGCCAATCAGATTCACCTGAACGGACCAATCTGATGTCGCCATTAACGGCCAATCAGAAGTGCAGGGCCAGAACCCTACACTTTACTTCAAGCTCTTGATAACTTTATTAACACATTTATTCATTCACAACACTACTCATATCAGTAGGAATATGGTTTAGGGTTTATTCATCTCAAAAGGAATTGCTTCAAGCCAAGTCTATTTAGCTGTAAGGGGTCTACACTTATTCCAGCTTTTATACTATAATTTCCTTTCTAGGATTCTGATGTAGTCTCTTCTCTTCTCTTTTCTTCTCTCCTCTCCTCTCCTCCCTTCCCTTCCCTTCTCTTTTCTCTTCCCTCTCCTCTCCTCTCCTCTCCTCCCCTACCCTCCTTTCCCTATTTTTCTATACTATATTTAAGTGGTTCACATAGTGTGATACCTCTGCTTAAATCGCTGTGCTAATTACTGGTAGGTTTCTAGGTACAGCTCAAGGTGATTTAGCCTTTAAATCCACCTAGTTTGGAGTAAAATGTACTTGCAGGATTGTCCCTCCTGGTTTGAACTGTTTGCCTACCATGTACATTCAGTTGGAGATGCTTCTAACTATATATCCTACATTATGGAATGCCTTGTCCCTGAAATGATGATTCTGTAAAACTGTGAAAGTGATCTTATTTGGGGTGTAGATAGTGGATACCCGGGCAACTATGTAATCTTTATTTGTATTTTATAAATTATGTAACCCTGTCTTGAGTTATTAGGGATAATATAAATTGTATAATAAATCCTAAACATGTACAACTAAATTGTTCATTCATTTCCTATTATCCATGTCTGTTTCTTTCATACCTTCTGTTTTCTCCCTCCATTTCATATTCTTGAAATGTACAGTGCATTTCTATACATGCTTCTTCCACTCAGTTAACAAGTATAAAGAAGGCTTAGAAATGCAGCTATAGATTGGAGTCTTTTCTTCCTAAATATTCTGCAATATGACAGTAATGATAATGGTGAAGATGATAATGATGATAATGATGATGCCTTTTTTGGTATTGCTTAGAGGTTTTTTTCAAAAAAAAAACCTATGTAATTTTAAAAAATAGTTTAAAATAAAATACAGTATATAATTTTAATTCAATTGTTATCATTTCTATGGCTATAAAAAAATCCAGAAAAATATAACTTTAAAAAAGAACTGTAGACTTTATTTTCAGATGCAGTCTTGATTCTGTTCTCCCATATTCCCGTCCATAAAACTGAAGGATATTTAGGTGGCAGAGAAGGTTGAGAAAAATGAACAGGATACACAGAATATTCAATAAGGAGAAAACTACAAATGCCTTCAAGTGTGCAAATCAAAATATTGGAAATGGTCAGGTTTTCAAGGCCCTGTGTTATCTTGACCACATGAACTACAGTTGAGACTCTTGATATTGGAGGAGAGAGAAAGATGGTCAGTTCTCTGATTGTATTTTTTTTTTTAATAAGCTACAATGTAAAACAGAATATAGTCAATATTCTTGAAAGGACAGGGAGCAAGCAACAGTTACAAGTCCATTGTACAGAAGATATTGATTGCAGAAATGTTAAATCTTCTCCATATAATTATTTCCACCTTACGCTAGTCTTATTTTCTATCTATCAGTTATTGTTGTTGGAATTTCCCCCCACTTTATTTCTTTATTATTATTTTTGTATACTACCCATATGATTGCCTCAATATAACATCAGAAGTGAAAGAGAGCATTTGTTTGTGACTGTGTTTCAGGTGATGTGTGTTTATGTGTGTGTGTGTGTGTTTCATACCAACCTATTATTTAAGTTTGGAATACAAGGCTTTAATTATTAATTTCTTTTCTTTAGGTTGTGTCCAAAACTGTTCCCAGTGCCTTCCCCTCTCTGCTCTCTGAAACAAGACAAGAATCACTAAGTAACTTGAGGCAATATATTTGAGGAGAGAAGGGAAAGTATCATCCTCACTAGACCAGACCAGAAATTCAACTCCAGGGTAACTGGCTAAAATAACAATCTTACAAGTTGGGTTGTGCTATATCTCCTCCTCTTCCTTTCTTAGTAAATCAGAAGGCTGTCCACCTAGTTTTAAATATCGTTTTCCCTTCCAGGGCATCTCCTTTGCCTATCTTAGGGTTCCTTCCTTCCTTGTTTGTTTGCTTTCTTTCTTCTTTCCACTCTCCCTTGTACGCTACCTAGATGTAGTTCTTGCATTTTCTCCTCCCATACTTTCCACAGGGAGTCAGGTGAAGATTATTTTATTTTATTTTTTATTTATTTATATTTATTTGTCAAAAGCTTACAATATAGTAAAAATGAGAATAAACTTAAGTTTAAATACAAGAAATAGGAACTATTAATAATCGGGACAATAGGACAGGGACGATAAGCACGATTGTGCGCTTATGCATGCCCCTTACAGACCTCTTAGGAATGGGGTGAGGTCAACAGAGGTTAGTTTGAGAGTAAAGGATTATCCTAACATTGCTTAGCAGGTTTCTCCCTTCTGCACTCCCACAAGACCACTGTAGGATCATTGGTGCCCTCTGAGTTTGGTTGTTTTCTTGCAGATATTTTATTACCAAACTAGATAACATCATCAGTGCTAGGAGGGGGTAGCGTTTACACAGTTCAACCTTTCAAGACCAATGTCATCAATAATCTTGTGAAACATCTCTCAGATGGAGAGGCATGAAGTGAGAAACCCCCCAAAATCTGTTCAAATGTCCTCCCTCCCCTAGATTTTACAAACACTTTGTAGCAAGTGGATCACCAGATTTAAATAATAGACACGGCGCTTTTATTTAGGGCACTTTTATAAGGTGGAGTTTAGTAAATAGCCACAAACAAATAAATAATACTAGATACTTTTTTGTTCTCAGGGGTTCTGATCATGTACCTCTTAGAGGCAGAAGTGGAGGAAGGAACTACTTCAAAGGGTATTGTTCATGCTGTCTGAATAAGCAAGAGAAACCACACAATTGTAAAATTGATTCCATAGGAAATGTGGTAGCAAAAAGGCTGTAGGGACTATGTTCTGACAAGGTGTGAACTATATTCATCCAAGGTGATGCAGAAAGTATGGAAAATGAGGGAATCAACGCAGGATACTGAGGACCAACTGACTTCTTATTCCCTTTCCACATCTCTTTTATTTAATCATTCATATTTTAAGAAGTTTAAAATGTTTACCTATACATTGTTCCTTTTTTTTATTTTCAAAACCATCTCACTGCGAAAGACTGTTTTCTAGTGTTTAAAATCCATTCTTAATAGTACAATCCATATAGTTGTGAACTGCTATAGGGCCAAAATGCATTTCTTAAAGCTAAGTTATATTGTGCAGTCCCAGGTGACGCCGCTAATCCAAAGAGTGACAAAAACACAGGTGCAAGATTCTGATTTTTTTACAATAAGAAAAGTGAGTATATCTCAGTTTCATTGCAAAGACCTGTTAGCCTGGGGGTAATTTTAAAGTTGGAAAGGTGCACTGTAGCTAACTTCCATTGGCTTTTCCTAGCCTGATCCTAGATGATTCCTAGATGAGTTAGGCTTCATTTTTGAAAATCATCAGCCAGCATCATAACCAAAGTTCATGTCACTTGGAGGGTCATGCCAGGTGAACTGCAAGCATCTGGAAAATACCAGGATGTGAAAGGACAGTGCTAATATACGTAATATAAATAAATGCAAGTTAAATTATTGCAATACACAACACATTTGTTTCTTTTGGTGAGCAACATGTGTGTGAAAATTGAGGAGAATTGAATAATGCTACTTATGTAAACAGGCTCTGTTCCTTATTTTTTAAAGGAGACAAGTCAATCCTGAAAAAAAAAAAAAAGGAAACTGAAAATGGAACACTTCTGAGAAATCGAAAGATGTAAAGTTCAAGCAAGAGTGCACTTTGTTGGATTCAAGTCCACGGAGCCTATCTTTCCGAAAGTAAACAGAAAGAAAGAAAAGTCCACATTAACTCCTGTAGGATGAGAAAGAATGCAAGAGCAAACAGTCCTTAGGAACAACCACAATCGATTACTTGTCTGAATTTGGGTGGTTTCTAGAGGTAAGTGAATTGTGAAGAATCTCCCTTGTTGAGTTTTGCCCGAGGGAGGCTTGTTGCCTACCTCAACAGGGCTAAGACGCTTTGTGTGTTACATTACAGCCCTTTGATGGGGGAGATCCAGCTACTTTGGTCTGCAGAGCTGCATCACAGCTCTGTAGCTTGGACATACATTCCGGGCATGTGCACAAGCTGCTGCTAATAAGTTGCATCACTGTTGAATTAATCCACGTTCTGATTTTGCACAATGCACCGAGCCCTAAACTAAGGGAGTGAGATGGGTTCATACTACAGACTAGGCCACAATGGGGGAAAAAAAATCAAACACCTCAAAAGTTTAAATTAATCAAACTTGGCTGGTAATGCCAGTGCAGCTTCATCTACCCAAAAGTCCCCCAATTTTGCTTGATTAAATGGATGGATAATCACCAAGTCCAGATTGAGAAGTAGGTGTGATCAATCAAATCTGTCTCCCTTGGCTTCTGCTTGTGATGCCTTCCTCCCTACTTACCACAACAGCAACATTTTTTCAAACTTGGCAACTTCGCTTACGTTACATTCAGGTCCTAGGATTCCCCAGCCACCATACTCCTAGGTTTCAGGTTCAGGACTTTTCAGGATCTTCTGACTCTTCTCCTCCTTGCCTGCTTCTCCTCTTCCCCACCTTATTAAAATAATATTAAAATACAGGTAACCCTCGAGTTACGACTACAATTGAGCCCAAAATTTAGGTTGCTCAGCGAAACGTTTGTTAAGTGAGTTTTGCACCCTTTTTACGACTTTTCTTGCCACAGTTGTTAAGTGAATCATTGCATTTGTTAAGCTGGTAACATGGTTGTTAAGTGAATCTGGCTTCCCCATTGACTTTGCCGATCAGAAGGTCGCAAAAGCTGATCACATGACCACCAAGACACTGCAAAAATTATAAATATGAACCAGTTGCCATGCAGGTCTGAATTTGGATCATGTGACCATGGGGGATGCTGCAATGGTCATCAGTGTGAAAAACAAGCATAAGTTCCTTTTTTTCAGTGCCGTTGTAACTTTGAACGGTCACTACGTGAACTGTCGTAAGTCGAGGACTACCTGTACTCTTGTCAAGGCCTTTTTATAAGAGGTGGGCAAAAGAGTGAATATTGAAAACAATGCTGTGAAGAGGAAAAAATATGTTTCCATGTTTTCCTCAGCTACTTGACTATGAGGGTAAAGAGTAAGGATTTAAGGAAAAGAAATGGAAAGTGCAAATGTTCCCAAAGGTAGGAGTTATGGAGTAGCTCAAGGCAGTTATCTCAGGTAGTGCAAGCAGCAAAATATTTGAAGCATCTCATCTGCCTTCTTCTGACAGAGGAAAACATCACTTTCTCCATCCTAGCCAGTAAAATGTTTTAGATCAGCTCTGTTTGAATGAATTAGTGTTTCAATGATTTGCACAGACAAGAACAACTATTCCATTATGACTCAATCATGATTTATAGTCCCTGGACAAAAAGATAGTATTTACACATTCTTTACAGTTAATTCGGGGTAAGATATCACTTTTTGTTTGTAGGAAGTAATACCAGATATGGTAATCAGCAGGTTCTGACCAGTTCTGGAGAACTGGTAGTGGAAGTTTTGAGTAGTTCAGAGAACCGGAAAATACCATCTCTGACTGTCCCCGCTCCCATCTATTCTCTGCCTCCCGAGTCACAGCTGATCGGCTGCGTCTTCTTTAGTTGCCTTGCACAGGAGAATGGAACTGGAAAGCAGGTTAGTGGGGTGGGATAGGGAGAGAATGGGATTTTGCAGTAACCTTTCCCCAGGAATGGGGTGGGAATGGAGATTTTACAGTATCTTTCCCCTGCCATTCCCACCAAGCCACATCTACCTAGCCATGCCCATAGAACCCATAATAAAATTTTTTGAATCCCACCACTGAGTAAATACGTTTTGTCCTTTATGAAGAATATGGCTTAAAGCAGAACTGTTGATTTCTGTCTAAAACATTACATATCCATTTGCAAACTCATTATGGTTGTTAATCCATAATTGCTCTGATAGCACTGAAAGAGAACAATGAGAACTAGCTCTTTCATGACTGTTCTTTCTTAATATAAATACACGAATCAATAAAAAATAATAAAACATGACTTTATAAATTTATCAAAGCCTATGGGGTACATGTTGGCTGCTTTTATAACTTACCTGGGCAAAACTGAAACAACTTATATAGTTCGTGAAAACACAGAATCACATAAGAGAGTTATGCTTAGCCTTTCTACTCTTCATTCACTATCTTGGTACAAAGAGTATCAATCATGTAAGTTAATGTCATGGTTAGATGTCAGTAAACACATTTAAAATGATACACAGATGCAACAAAACATGGCACATGTCCCTCTGAACTTTGTTTCAGAAAGAAACCCATATGGCTTTGCCCATCCTCTGGAGAAGCATTCAAACTACTCCTCTTCTTATAAACAGTTTAAAGTCATAATGATAAACAGGCAGACCTAAAGTTAAACTTGTGTTTATTACTCTGTTGTTGATTATTTGTGACAATGAAGAAATGTTTACTGATCTTAGTCAAGTTAGTTTACATAGAAAGCCCCCACACACGTAACTCATAGGCTCTGACAAATGGCCGGTTTACTCTTAGAATGAGCATGATTTTTTTTTTTCTTCTTCTTCAAAACCCACACAGCAGTAGGAGAAAACTTCTGGGTTAAGTTTAGTAATTTACAAAAAAATATTTGAGACCCTGCCTGTGGTTCCATTTTGGTCACCTGTCTTTCCAGAAGGACAAAGTACATAGCCAAAACTTAATGGAGCTTGCTTCAGAGAACTATTCCTTGGATAAGTGAGCCCCAAAGGAGCTTTTTTCAGGAGGCAACTGGACTTTCTTGTTTTTTCTTTGAAGACATTTCACTTCTCACCCAAGAAGCTTCTTCAGTTCTGACAGGATAGTGGAGAATGGAAGGATTTATATTCCTTGTAGACAGCTGGTCATTTGCATCCTTTTAGAGTGGGAGGGGGTCAAATTTCCATTGTCACAGCAGTGTCACGTGAAGCATTTGGAGGTTTACTTGTGTCCTCAGGGTCACCTGAGTAGTGCTCTTGGTTCCTGTAGTCTGCATTTCCCCCCCTCTGGAAATCCATTCCTATTCCCACACTGTTCAAAGGGTGTTCATCCCAAACTGTATAGCTAAATGTCTGTAGAGATTCTCAATCATTCAAGGGCTTGGTTGTCCCAAAGGTGTTTTTTCTGGAGGCAACTGGACTTTCTGTTTTTTTGTTTGGAGAAGTTTTGCTTCTTGTCCAAGAAACTTCTACAGCTCTGACAGGATTCTTGGATGAGAAGCGAAATGTCTTCAAAGAAAAAACCAAGAAAATCCAGTTGCCTCCTGAAAAAGCACCTTTGGGACAACCTTGTCCCAAATGATTGGGAATCTCCACAGACTTGGATATAGTGAGCTTTGCCTCACTATCCAAAGAATGGTGACATCATTGAAATGGGCCATCAAAAGGGAATTACCAGATATTCAAGCTGGTTTTTGAAAGGATCTTGGCCCTGAGGATCATATTGCAAATCTATGCTGGATCAAGGAAAAATCTCAAGAAACTCAAACACAAGAACACCTACATCTGCTTTATTGACTACAAGATTTGATTTGAGTTGATAATGACAAGTTGTGGTGAGCCCTAGAAGATTCGGGGACATCCACAAAGTACATAGTAGAAACTTAAGGGCATTTGCTGTAGAGAACTTTATTCTTATTCTCTTTATTGCTATGTGTATCCATGGAGTACAGATAAAAGGGCAATGGAAGCATGGAGACCATTGTTGATTGTGCTTCAATCTTGACAGTAGGCTAGATTAACAAAGTATAACCTAAAGAAAATAAGAAACTTTCCATTTCCTCCCTCTTCAAACACCACTTATATGATTTCAGTTGCTAGAATTTTCCATGCCCTTTGTTTCTGAAAGGTATCCTTTCCTTAATTCACAAACAAACAGAATGTCTGTCCTGCTACTGTATCTTCCTTGCCCTTTAGAACCTTTATCACCTCTTTCCAAAATGCCTACCATGGGAGGGCACTCCCATAGACTACATATTTTCCTTCTGCATCATCTAGATTTCCCTCCGTTTTGTTCTTTATTTTTTTTAAATAGACTCAAAAATCACAACTTTGATATATAACAGGGTGTTCCTTCTTTCTTCTATCTTCAAAAGATTTGAAACATATTTGATAGGATTAGCTCTTAGTTATTAAATAGTAAGGCTATTCCTTATGAGAGGTTTTAAAAATGTGGTCCTTTATTAAAACCAGCAAAATTGTCACAATATTGTGAGTAAATGTTCAAGTTTCCCAGAATTTTTACAGGATTAGAAACTAAAAAAAAACCATCTGGGAAGAGAAAGAAAAATAATACTTTAATGTTGAAACTATGAAGTCTAAGTATAATATTTAACTGGCTTCACAGTTTCCTCCAAATTGCACTGTGATGCATTTAGGTTTGGTTTAATATTAGCAGCTTTTGGGAACTCGGCCATTTGGGTTGTAAACCATACTGTATAGTTTAGAGAATGTGTGAACCTAGACTAATGGTTAAGACAACATGAGAACCAAGTGTTATGTCTGAATGAAACAATACATTATGCCACAAAATCCGTAGGAGAATTTGAGTTGTCACAAAAATCAAACCAACCACATTATATCTTACGGCGACAGGTGAATCGCTGAGTAACGTGTCAAAAAAGGGCCTAAAACTTGGCGTTTTCAAGATAATTTATCCATCCTAAAATAATGAATAGTCTTCCTGATCACACTTCTAGACAGGTATTCTCCATAAATAGGACATCCTTTTCTTCTCTTTATTGCATTTGCCCCATTAGTTATACTGGGATAAGTAACTAGATGAACTAAGGAGTAATGGATTGTAGCCTACTTCTTTTTCAGATTGCACATGTTTTGAATTTTGAGATGCAAAAAAATTGTATACAAAAATATCAGGGGAAAAAATTATAAATATATTTAAAAAGAAAATTGCTGGCAGACATGCCTACTTCTTAAGGAACAGCATGAACAACAAATAGGAATATTTAAGAAATGTTGCATAATGAAAAAGAATATCCCATGCTTATTATTTGTACAACTTTTATTACTGTTGCAAACTTATTTACTCTTGCTTGAGTTAATTATTTTCAGACAATCCTTCAGGATTTTGCAGTAATTTACATGTGGGATATCAGCAGTTGCATCTTGATTGTCAAGAAGTGAAGCTGTATTGTAAGTTTCACTTCTTTGTCTTTTGCAATTTACGTAAATTGATCTGGGGACATTTGCTACGCAATCATCAATGTACGTAAGCAGCCCTTGCTGCCTGTTGTTTATGTAAATAGTGGCTGTAATGATGCAAACTGTGAGTTTTAACTTGATGAGATAAAGTTTCAATATATCAAATATGGCTGTTTCACTCCAAAGACTGATGCTAAAAATAACACTCACAACTGTGTGTATTCAAAGTGACTAAGATTGTGTCCTCTGATGTCAAGTCGGTGTTCTACATTGGTTAATTCTTTGCAGTATCTGGCCTTATGAAGAGTAATAGTTAGCATGGAATAATAGTGTGGACTCTGCCATGTTGGCTTCTGTCTCACTACTTTGCATGAGTAATTCTGAGTCCTCTGCCTTTGAAACCAAAGCAAAAAAAAATACAGCGAGCCTTTTTTACTTATATTGCATGCAACACTATGACAATGATTCAATGACTCACTGAGTAGATATTCTATGCAGGATGTTTTACATTAAACAAAATACAATTCAAGGTAATCCCCTTCTATTCAATCAGTGGGAGCTTTCCCATTTTCTTCACCAGAAGAAGAGTTCCCCCCCCCCCATTTCTTTGGTCCAGTGAAATTGGAAAGCAGAAATCTACCTACTGACCCTGTGGTGACATGTGTTTAGACTGCAATCTTTATTGCAATAATTACTTGAACTCAATGACTATTCATATGTGCAGAAGTAATTATGGCTAGCATTTTGCTGCTGAATCTGAATTCATTTAGTGTATCTCTATTTTCTGCATGTGGACTTTTGTTTTTTAATAGGATAAAATTCTTCTAAGTGTACACAAACTGGAAACTTATATGAATGAATAGCAGCATATGAGAGAGAGGGGGGGAGAGAGAGAGAGAGAGAGAGAGAGAGAGAGAGAGAGAGAGAGAAATTATGTGTTGCATCCCCATCAATATAAAGATTAATTCTCTCCTCCATCTGCTTTCACCCAAGTGGCTTTTTCTTTACAAGACCAGATTTGAAACTAAGAGGTGCTATAAAGAAGAATGGAAATTTCTTTTCAGGAATCTTTTTCTATTCACAAAAGTAATATTAAAATTGCAGATAATGGCTCAGATGCCATGCCCATAGTCTAGTTTATATACCTGACCAAGCTGAATCCTTCTTAAAAATCACAGATCACAAGTTACTTCTTAAGGTTCAAGGTAACTTATGACTCTTCCTTGACTAATTAAAACAGATTTATGGCATTATGTTTACTAACTAGCTCTTTATTTAGAGGTAAAATAATTCAGATGCAAGAGATGAACTCCTATATGCATTTCTATGCCTTTGTGGTATTCTATTATGGACACACAGAGGCACCTTCCAATAGCCTTTATTGGAAATAGCACTGGTGTAGATAGACCTCATTTTTATCTAAGACAATGCAATGTGGCCAAGTCATCACAACTAACTTGCCTTGGTCAACTCACTGTGGCCAACTTGCTGTGGGACAACTCACCACAAGACAAGAGTTGCACTAATATTGAAGAAATGATGGAATAGACTTATTAAAGGAGGGATGCCAAAGGAGGGAGAGAATGAAATATGAATGACAAAAATTAAAATTAAAAAAAATATTTTAAATACTTAATTGAATTAATTTTACTTAATTGAATGGTTGAATTGTCCCGCAGTGAATTGTCGCATGATGAGTTGGCTACGGCAAATTGTCTATGGTGAATTGCTTGTGGCAATTTATTTTCCCCCTAAATTATCTTTCTATAGAATCTTTTAGAACTGATTCCATAGCTTTCTAGATACCATAGATTTTTAAGATAATCAGTCTAAAAGATGCCATAGAAAGATTGTTGCCATGTATGCCAAAGCCAATTTTGACTTCCTGTAGTGAATAATAGGCTTTTGCGTAAAATGTGTGTGCCTAAACTCAAATAATGTTATAACTTTTTCATTCTTTTTCTATATTTGCAGTATGTTTATAAGATGTCCATAAGGGACTTTATGGTTTTCTTAGTGTTCAAAGTAGCAGAATGTTAATGAGTGTCCAGTGATGACAGTGTATGTATGCGTGTGTGTGTATTGTCTAGAAAAAAAATCTTATACTATGTGGTGGGCGGGTAGGTGGGTGGTAGGCTTCTTCCTAAATATACTTACTAAGATACTTCATGAAGAAGAGGTGACTGGGTACAGAGGTGATAAACATGGTATAGTAATTTCCTTGCAGTAATTGATGACTGGGAGGAGGGACATCTGTGGTTCCAGATGTGAAAGAGCAACAGATGGGCAGTTCTCGGTTGCACTGATAAAAAGTGAGCTAACACTCTATTTAGGGAAGTGGAGCTGCTGCTCCTAAGCTGTTTACAGACTTGGAAACATCACGATAAGCAAACCCCTCCAGCTCAAAGCAAAGGAAATAGAAAAAAAAAAGGATAAGTAGATAAATAATGACTCAACTTTGTTACAAAACATGGTGCAATCCTGTAGTTTTAATACATAAACACAGATGACCTTTCAGTTTGTTCAACTTTTTGTCCCCAACAAAGGAAGCCACAGATGATCTTTATCAAGGAGCTGAATCTGCTGGTCTGGGTCGTCAAAAATAAGAAGATTTAAGGGTTGGATTTAGGACAATGACAGAGTCACTATTCTCTACAAGGCACATGCTGAAGACTCTGTTTAATACTCAGACAAGCTGAGTTAACCCAGTGGTGATGGAACTAGTTGAGGATGGAAGCCCTAATCTACATTTCCCTTCTACAACCTTGCCCTCACCAACATCCTGAGCTTAACCTTTCTTGTCTAGCTTTGCTCCCTGATTTCTGCAATATAGCAATAGCTATATATATATTAGATTTATGTACCGCTTTACAGTGCTTTACAGCCCTCTCTAAGAGGTTTACAGAGTCAGCATATGGACCCCAACAATCTGGGTCCTCATTTTACCCACCTTGGAAGGATGGAAGGCTGAGTCAACCTTGAGCCTGGTAAGATTTGAACTGCCAAATTGCAGTCAGCCGGCAGTCAGCAGAAGTACTGCACTCTAACCATTGCACCATATGGAAATAATAATCAAACCATGTCTTGCTTTGTAAGTCTATTATAAAAATAATCAGTATGATTAATTAATTTGATGTACCCCTGTGAACATTTACAATAAAAAAGTGAAAGGAATAAGAGATGACCAACAATACTCCATGTGCCTTGAAATTTACCATTACATGCCAGAAAGTCATTGCAGAGCAGAACTTGTTTTGGTATTCCAAACTGGACATAGTAAATGTTTTCTCTTACTAATAAAGGATGTAGGGTGAAGATGAAATTTGGTTATTAGCTAAAGGCACTTAGCTGCTCCCACTCCTGGAAAATGTCAGCATTGCGTAATTCTATGACAGTTACAGCAATATATTAGTAACTATTCTGCAGGAGATTTACGACTACGTTTATAAAACTAACTTTAGACAAGAATACTCAGCTAAGTGTCTACTACACCATAGCACACATACAATTCTGTAATTGGATACATATATAATCCAATTTGTGAATTGTTCTGTGCCAATCCATACGACAACTGAAGTTTCAACTTGAAATGGAACCCTGAATAATGAACATCCCTTGGGGACGGTCAAGATGAAAGGAAGACTAATTTGCTGTATCTCATGCCAGTGTATATCTAAGAAGAAAACATTTCCTTAAGTTCATTGCTTACTCTGTTAGATCTGCTTTTTCTTCATCATGTAACACAAGGCAAGCAATTGAACAACATACCTGGCAACGGATTCAGTTAAAAATTTACACAACTGTAGATGTAGAATTGGCTTAAATAATCACAGAAATGTTGCCAACAAATCCTTTGTAGTACTCACTGTTGCTTTCAGAGCAATAAACAAAACAATGTGGTGGTGAGGATACCTCTAAATCTCAGGTTAGAAAGATTCCCACAGACTGATTTATCTGTAGTACAGCACCATGCAAGATGCTTTATTTTGTTAAAGCAGTACATGGAACGAGACTATATAGGTCCACTAAAGTAAAAGGAACATATCTTTGAACAGTAAAAGTCAGGTATTTATGTATGTGGATGTAGTATACTATTTTCTTTTAAAGTTTTCTCCTTAATACATATATATGCATGCATACATATAAATGCATCATACCATTCCAATTCTTGTATAAGCGGTGTCACAAAAAGTGTGGAAAAAGAGTAACAAGTGGTAAACAAAGAAAGTAAAATAAAAAAGTAAAGAAATGAAATTCAATACCATTTAGTCGATCTACTTTTCTATCCTTGCAAGCATGTCTTGCTTCCTCCCTATCAACTTCTGCCACTTTTCAATCCATTTACTCTTCCTTCAAAGATTGATTTTGCAATTTATTCTTCATTCATTCTCTCTATGTGACCAAACCATTTCAATTTATGTGATTCCTTTTGTTGTTTCTTTGATCAGTTTATAGTCAATCTACACTTATCTTAGCTCATTTATGTATGGCCTAAGCAACAAGCTCTTAACAGCAGTACCTATGTTCCATAATATTGTATTCACCAACAATTAAACAGTTAACAACTTCTTTGCTAAATATTTAACTATTTGCTAAGGCAATCCTTTTATTCACACAAACTTTATTTGTGCCATATAGCTTTCCTATTATATCCAGCTAAAGGTAAAGGTTCCCCTCGTACATACTTGCTAGTCATTTCTGGCTCTAGGGGGTGGTGCTCATCTCTGTTACAAAACCAAAGAGCCAGCACTGTCTGAAGACATCTCCATGGTCATGTGGCCGGCATGACTAAATGCCGAAGGTGCACGGAACGCTGTTACTTTCCCATCAAAATGGTCCCTATTTTTCTACTTTTTTCATGCTTTCAAACTGCTAGGTTGGCAGAAGCTGGGACAAGTACAGATTAAACAGATCTATCTTGATTATCTGTTCCCATTTTTCTACTTGCATTTTTACATGCTTTTGAACTGCTAGATTGGGAGAAGCTGGGACAAGTAATGGGAGCTTACTCCATTACACGATGCTAGGATTCGAACAGCCAAACTGCCAACCTTTCTGATCGACAAACTCAAGCCTCTTAGCCACTGAGCCACTGCATCTTTGATTCAGCTACCCATCCTCAGATCTACATCCATGCAGGGTTATCCTTAATGCAATCTTATTTTCTTAATGACATGCTTTCTCTAAATTAGCAGATGTGCAGTCAAGTCCATACGTTTCTCAATGACCTGCTGAAAAAGCACAAATTTGGTCTGCACACTCCTGCCCAGGATAAAGCCATAATGTACTTGTTAAATTTTGCTTATTGCCACACTCACATACTCACAGAATTCTGACAAACATCTAACCAGGCACATTTATTTGTGTGGGTTTTTTTTCATTTATTCTTGCTACCTAGCTCTTTAGCTAAGGAAAAAATAACAGTGTGTTTCCAGACAACAGGCTATTTTAAAATGTATTGCAGTGAGATCTTGAAACTATCTAAATGAAATATTTCTGGGTTAATGTCTATCCCTGATATTTTATCAACATAATCCATTGAGAAACCATTGAATCGTATGCTCGCAAATGATGCAGCTGCAGAGGTACCTCTCTTGTCTCTGGCTGAAACTTTTATTTGAATTCAATCTCAGAATTCTGAAGTATTAACTACAAACGGAATCTTGCGACTTTCAAAACTGAGATTTTGGAACTAAATAGCATCTTGGCTGATTCACATATTTCTATTAAAATACATTTGAGAGTTCATGTTTATAGTCATACACAATTAAAGGAAGAAGGGGCAGAAAATCAAAAACTAATAATCAACAAAAAAAATCTCTAAATTATTAAGTACAGAAGGGGAGATAGTCCTTCTTGATGTTATATCACTGGTACATTAGGCCACAAAAGAAATGCAAATATCAGGCTATGCATCTCGTTTTAAAATTTGTTTGTGGATCTGTTCAAAATAAACTATCATTTAAAAAGAAACATATAGGTTACAAGTCTGCTAATAGTATAGTTCTGGCAGTTTTATAATGCTTTCTTTATATATAGATCTACATTTAGGACAAGGGTTCGTTCATTCAGTTTATAGTTGCATATGAATTTATCTATTTTCTCATTTTCAACCCAATTTTCAAACTATGTGATCCTTCAAATTTAAGCTTCTCTAAATTTTATAACACAATTTTCCATTCAAGATGGATGCAAAAACCCAATTATTAAGGAAACTGCACAGATATGACCAGACAGAACATCCAAAATATATGGCATTAAAGTACAGTCCTTATAATTGTGCATATATTGGACAAAAAGGAATATCAAAATGTATATATTAGAAAAATATCAAAAATGCAGTTTTTCTTTCCAAACTTACAAACAAAGCTTCTAAACCTGATGGAGAAATTGAAATTATGATTGGAAAAAAGAAGAATCTTCAAGAAATAAAATGTAATCCTTCAAATAGGCATAGGGTTAAGGAGTGGAAAGCAGTGCTTCCAGAAAAGGAAAAATGGATCCTGTCACTCCTTGGGTTCATATTCTAAGTGTCCTTTCAAGAAATCGCAAACTGTGAGTGTGAGTCAACTATTTGAGTTGAATTCCCCAACATTAAAGCAATTGTTCACTGTTGCAGGCTGCTGTACTAATGCATCTCTTCCATTGATCAAGGCATCAGGATTCTGGCAGTTACTCCAATTAACTTTTATAGTTAATTTTATAGTTTTATAGTTGTCACAAGGAGGAATCTAAGGGGCTTACAAAAAGTAAACCGATTAGGCTAAGGAAGAAGAGGCTGAGTTTGTACAATATCAGGAAATGAGTCTAAATCAGAAGCAAGCAGCAATCTTCCTCTTAATAACTTTAGTGTTCCTGATGTGACATGTAATGAAATGAATCTTTCCCCTTTGATATTCTCCATTAGCAGCATTGTTTCATGTATTATTTTTGTCACATAGTGCCTGGCTAATTAACTGCTCCTCGGTTTGATAACATCCATTAGCCTAGTTGACTTTAAATGAGGATTATGATGGAAAAGAGAACGGACATCAGCTATCCATGATGGCTTAATGAAATATAGTCAAGGAAGCAAGTGCAGAATTCTTAACATGAATTACCTCTCCCTTCTGCACATTTTTCTGTGAGGTGAAACAAGGTGGAAGTGTCAGGAAGCCTTCATGTATAGACTGCACATGAAAAGTTTTTATGGTCCTAGTTCTTTTATTCTCTAAAAATCATGTGCGTTATGACTTTCCTTGTACTTCATAGAGAAGAGATACATTTCCATGTTCCATGTTGATGACTAATTTGCTCTCCAACAATCTTCTCCAACACGTTCATTCAGTTCTCCCTTGGGTCAGTGCCAAAGAACACAGCAAGGTAAACATCCTTACTCACTATTGTGTGAATATGTTAACATTCAAATAGTGGCCATAGACTTTCTCAGCTAATATTTTGTATTTAATATGAATTGGAAACTCTCATTTCTACCATATATGTATACAGAGAAGAATAACAAAAATGGGAACATGATTTAAGGAAGAGGTGTATTGTCTAGAAACATGCTATGAGGCCTTTTCCTTTTGTGAGGAAAAAAATGTGCTAATTTGAGGATCTCATTATGAAGGAGAACCACATTCAGATTGTGTGTTCCTTACTGTAATGTAGGATGTGTGCATAGTCTTATGTGTCTGCTTTCTATTTTCTTCTCATTCTATAATAATCAAAGGCATGACTAAAAAGTGGACAGGGTAGACCATGAAATAGAGCTTGATAAATCAGAACAAAGAAGTAGGGCAGTTTCATTGGATTTTCTATTGCCCTTAGATTTACTAGTAACCTATTTTTGGAGTATCTACACATGAGGAAAGCTTTACCTACTTAATATGTGCCTGTTGTACATCTGTTTAACATGCAGTTTCTCTCAGAAAAAGTTTATAGTTAGAATAATATGCTTGTGTTAAACAACCAGGTTCCAACTACCATGATGAAATGCATTTATTTCTCAATAAATAAATTTGTTTCCTTTTACAAATTTTAGAAACATCCATTGTGTTTTCTCTAATTAAAAGGCATCGTTTGATCATTCTATTATTTGAGGAACTTCTTGAGATTAATCCTTATCACAACAGATAATTAGAAATATGGGGCTAGGAATTCCATTTAAGTTATCTGCTCCCTCCTCCACAATAGTAAAACATTCTAAAAAAGGTTTGAAATAAATTAAGACATTTGAGAGCTTTTTTTAAAAAAAAAACCCTTTCAATCTCAACATCTCACGCTTTAACATTTCAGTGTTTATTTAGAGGCTAGCCTTGTGCAATCCATGCAACAGATGACTATCCAAAGGTCAAAAAAGAAAATAAAAATTGTAACATTAACCCATAAGTCTCCCTCCACACAAACATATGTGCAAATTGATCACCAGCCTCAATAATTTGACTCTGAAAGTTTGACCATGGCCATTTCTGTGTAGTCTCCTTGCCCCAGTACAAAGACTCACTAACAATCTTCAGAGGATGAATTTTAGATGAAGCAGATTGAAGAAGTCTTTGGATTTCATTTTGCTGCTTTTCCCATGGTCTCATCCCATACCAAGACCTTCCTGCCAAAGCTTCTTACTGCATCAGTCCAGCAAGTATGAAATGCCACTTCCTCCTTCCATCTTGCTCTAGGTTCAGCACTTGTTCTGCAATGTTGATCTGGGTATGAGAGCAACCAAAACTCCTGCTTCCACAGTGTCTTTTTTGCCTTTTTTTTTTTTTAAAGTGGGTTAGAATGCAAAGTCTTGAAGCTGACTAGACCATATTTGGCTCAATGCCTGTTATTAAAAATGTATTTTAAAGGCCTGGACTTTGGGGAAAAGGTAGCCTGTACAGTAAAGAATTTCCTCTAGTGACCTTTGGTTCACAGAAATCCCTCGCTTATGTTTCTGGTAAAATATTCTGAGGCTATTTTACAGTTCTTACATCTGTCACCATATCTTTCTCTTGTGCTTCAATTCTAGAATATCACTTAACCAGGAGTCTAATTTCATGTGCACAAAACCAGACAATAGTTAATATATACAACATCTCTTTCTCTTGGCTGTGACCTAGGGATTGACTAGGAGTGTGCTGGGTACAAACTAAACTGGAAATTAACCACCATAATTTACCAACAGGTGAGAAAAGACTTTTGACACAGTGAGTTGATATTGACAGAATTTCAGCTGAGGGAAATGTTGGAGTCTTAACACTGTTGCCAACACCCTTCCCACCACACTTCAAGTTGACAAAATCAAGAAAGCAATAGTGATAGCATTTCAACTTATATACTGCTACGCAATGTTTCACAGCGCTCTCTAAGCAGTTTATGGAGTCGGCATTTTGCCCCCAATGATCTGGGTCCTCATTTTACTGACATCAGAAGGATGGAAGAAGTTCGAGTCAACCTTGAGCAGGTCAGGATTGAACTGCTAGCAGTGGGCAGAGTCAGCCTGCAATACTGCATTCCAACCATTGCGCCACCACAGCTCAGCAAGCTTATTTTAGTAAGATATGCTTAATGCTAAACAAAATGCTACATTTTTTTTTTACTGATATTTGAATGTATAACTTACCCATGTCCAATGGATTATGGGCAGCATAAAGAACTAGAAAAAAAATACTGGAAATTGTGACAGACATTCTATACTGATAGCACTGATTATGTGCTATCCAGTCAGGATCAACTCTTAGCTACTCCATAGAGCTCTCCAGGATGATATGTCTCCCCCCCTGAATCTTCCAATACTATGGCTATCACTATTATATTCAAGTCTATCCCTTTTTTGCTGATCGTCCCTTTTTTCTTTCTACCTTTCTAGCATTATAATTAATTAAGGTGGAGTTGCTTTGAATTATCTGAAACATTTATTGACACCTGAGCTAAGGTGCTATTTATGAGATAAAGTCTCAACTGATTCACCTGCCATCTCTTGATCGCTTACATCTATTCCTCTCCCAGCACAGCTTATGGACACAGCACAACCAGGACCCATTCTGGACAGGCAGTTGGAACACATGTGGGGCCAACAAGTTTCAGGGCAGCAGAATTTCCTGCCAGTTCTAGGATGAGGTGGGGAGTGGGAAGAGTCCAGCAAAGCAGCTGCATGGATCAACTCCATGCACTGTTTATGTGAAAGTGATATAAGAAGCCAAATTTCCTCTATTTTTATGATGAAAAAAGCAGATCAGTTTAATGTTATTATGAGAGTGGACAATGGGAAGAAATGAAAAACATATGTAACGTAACATATAAAGCATAAAATAGCAGAGATCAATATTATATACACACACATAGAGAAAATAGCGTAGGTCAAGTGGGCCTGCTGTAATCTGCAAGCAGTAGAACAAAGCTTTGCTCTGTTTAGAGAAATAAATGGGGTTCCTAAATGAGAATAGGTATTTTGAACGGAATAAGTCTAAAAATTCAGAATTATTCATTAATAATAGGTATCAAATAAAGGCAAATATCTATATAAACTTGATAGCAAAGGAGTATACGAGACTCAATGACGCTAGCACCCCAGGGGCAAAATCTGTCCATATATTGAATGTTCTTAAATTTCTATTCTGTGACCAATGTAGGAAGGGCATTAAAATAGGCTAAGGTTAATGCAACTGATTCTGTTTTGAATGAGAAATTGTAATGCGTAGGTGGTTTTGTGCACTGGTTTTGACACAAAGGCTGCTTGCAGATACTGTATGTATCTGGGAAGGGAACACTACTCATTTTGGCCTTCCATGTCTAGTACTTGGTTGTCTAAGCACAAGTTTTGGCTTCTTGTTATGACCTAGGGCATGGCACCAAAGGCAACACAGTCAGATAATCATTAGGAGTCCTAATAAAGGGACTCCTACTGATTATCTGACTGTGTTGCCTTTGCCCCCAATGTCCTGATTACCTTCTGGGCTGGAGAAAAACTCTCCCAGGAACAGCTTTTGGCTGCAGAGAATCAAGTCCAAAATGTGGTCAACAAAAACTGTAACTATAAATCCAACCAAGGCAAGATGAGGTAATTAATCCAGCAGGTCAAGAGAAGGAATTCCAGACATAATTGAACCCATAATTGAACCATAATTGAATCCATCAGGTCAAGAGAAGGAACAGCAATAATTGAACCTGGTTGGGAGGATGCCAGGAACGCAGATAACCAAAGTCAACACAAGATAAACTCATGTTTGTTCCCAGCAGATGCTGCACTCAGCTTGCATCTCTTTTAAACTCTTTTCCCAGGTGTGGCTAATGAAGGGAGTCAGGACCCTATCCTCCCCATAAGCCACACAATCCATGTTACTCTCTTCTCCATTCCTTCCTGCATGCTCTAGGATGAAGAGTGGGTGGGCCTGGTTCTTCTGAACTCCCTCTCCCTTGTTCTATCTCTCCCCTGCTCTCCTGCTCCCCTACCCAGCCAGACTTTGCCCTTTCCTAGTTTCCTCCATAGCCAACAGAGCCACACTCCCATGTCCTGTCAGCAGTTCATCTTCCTCCTTGGATTCAGACTCCAACAGGGGCATGGCATGTCTTATATCCCAGCAAATATATCCCTTCATAGAGCAGCTATAATAGCTTACTTTCTTGGAAGGTTTTTTTTTTTCCTGGCTGCAATTAGTATCATTAGATAGAATTAAGAAGACTAATGTGATTTGGAAAAAAAATGTGGTATTTCTTTCTGGTTGGAGTGCCACTTTTAACAAAGCAAAACCTGAATTTTATGTTGTACCTATTTTAACCATAAACTGTACCTTCCAATTAAACCATGTTGTTATTCAGGTATAAAATAAAATATCCAAATACCAGGTGTTTAAAATAGGAATAATTATAATAGCATATAAATAATTATTATAATAGTATTATAAAAATATTCATTTATTTATAAAGGTATTATAATGAGCAACCTTCTGTATTCTCAAAAAACAACATGCTGGTGTTCCTATATTCAGCAGGAGTCAAGTTGAACTTGAAAATATGTTGAAATTACTATGTAGCTAATATAATATTTAATAGCAGCAATGCTTAGAAAAACGTGTATACAAGCAGTTTTCTTAAAAAAATCTCAACCCACACTAAACATTTAAATGAAAAAAAAGCAGAGATAGCAATATAATATTTAAAATTTGTAGAATTGGGCAGTCTCTCATACAATTCATTCCACAGTAGTCCATTTAACTTTATACCATTCCTAAGATATTTAGAAACTAACAAAGGGATTAACCTGACCATTCTTTTGGGAATTAAAATGAGAGACAGCAGAGCTTCCATTCATTTCAATGGAATGGAGGAGAATTATGGAAATTATGCATATTATATATACAGGACTTCTGCTGCGTAAGACTTCTCAGCTGTTATATTAGCAGGACAAGTGTCAAAGTGCATAGTTGGAGGCTTTAAATCAACAGCTGCTTTGTTCCACTGGGAAAACAAAGGTCAACTTTCACAACTGTCCCATAACAGAATTTGAGTAAGAAAAATGCTTTTGACCCAGTCAGCCCTTTTCTGAGTACAAACATGCTTAATGCCACTTTCTTGTTCGAGTTAACCAGGGAGCAAAAAAGAGATTATGACTGGTATGATTGCACTTTTAAATTTACATTTGGGACTCTGATGAGAATATGGATGGTGGCAAATCCATTGGTATTTCAAATATGCATCCATTCTAACAAAATGACTATGTGATAACATAGTTGAAGAAAATCAGATTCTGGGAAAGGTACCATGTAGTGTCATCCAGTTCATGGTTGTCCCAAAGATGTTTTTTTTTCAAAAGGCACCTGGTTATCCTTGTTTTTCTTCGAAGACATCTCACTTCGCATCCAAGAAGCTTCTTCGGTTCTAACTGAAGAAGCTTCTTGGATGAGAAGCAAAACGTCTTGAAGGAAAAACAAAGAAGCAGCTGGACTTTTTTTCCCTTGAAGATGTTTCACTTCTCATCCAAGAAGTTTCTTCAGTTCAGTACTGAAGAACTGAAGAAGTTTCTTGGATGAGAAGTGACTCCCAACAGGCTAAAAACTGGGAGATGGTGAGTTCATACATTTTAATGTACGTGGATTAGGGCCCATTCAAAGTGACAATAAAGTTATTCTCTAGTCCAGGGATAGGGAAACTTGGCTCTTCTATCACTTATGGACTTCAACTCCCAGAATTCCTGAGTGAGCCATAAAAGGTTCCCCAACCCTGGCCTACTGGTTTTTCAGTTGTGAGGGAAATCAATTTTTGACTTGAATGGGATTGTTTAATGTACAAATGTCCTAGTAGGTCAGGGATGGGGAAACTTTTATGGCTCACTTGGGAATTCTGGGAGTTGAAGTCCATAAGTGATAAAAGAGCCAAGTTTCCCTATCCCTGCTCTAGTCCCTCCTGGTTGACCTTGAACCAATTGCTTTCTTTCAGCCTTAGGAAGAAGACAATAGGAAAGCGCTTCTGAAAATCTTGCCAAGAAAACTGCAGGGGTTTGTCTGGGCAGTCACCTGGCTGACAGGGAGCTTCACACACAGACACAAAACTCCCTCTAGAGTTAGGGAGCATTACAAAGGTAAGACTCTAGACCCGAATGCATCTATGGAAAGGAAGTCCATTGGAATCAACAGAAGCTATCTTCAGAGAAAATGACATAGCTCTAAAATGTCAGAGGTCCACCCCTCATTTTCTTCTATTTTGCACCAACAATGAAGGAATGTCTTCTTTCTTTTATATGTATCGTCTGAAGACACAAACTTAACATAGTCCCATCACAACAAGCATCAATATAGCATAACGTTGGCATTTTATGTAATCACAGGAACTATCGGTAGAACTGAGGAAAATACATAGTAACTAGAAACCATTTTAAGGGAAAGAAAAAAAAAATATTACCATTTTATATGTAAAGATTTCACTCAAAATTCTTTCCTATTATATACAGATAAGATTATTTGCACTTTGAAGTAGGGACCATTAACAAGATCTGTCCCATCAAGCATTTGCTTTAATAGAATAGAATAGAATAGAATAGAATAGAATAGAATAGAATAACAGAGCTGGAAGGGACCTTGGAGGTCTTCTAGTCCAACCCCTGCCTAGGCAGGAAACCCTTCAGACAAATGGTTATCCAAATTCTTCTTAAAAACTTCAGTATTGGGAGCATTTACAACTTCTGGAGGCAGGTTGTTCCACTGACTAATTGTTCTAACAGTCAGGAAATTTCTCCTTAGTTCTAGGTTGCTTCTCTCCTTGATTAGTTTTCTCCCGTTGCTTCTTGTCCTGCCTTCAGGTGCTTTGGAGAATAGCTTGACTCCCTCTTCTTTGTGGCAGCCCCACAGATATTGGAACCCTGCTATCATGTCTCCCCTGGTCTTTCTTTTCATTAAACTAGACATACCCAATTCCAGCAACTATTCTTTATATGTTTTTGCCTCCAATCCCCTAATCATTTTTGTTGCTCTTCTCTGCACTCTTTCTAGAGTCTCAACATCTTGTTTTACATCATAGTGACCAAAACTGAATGCAGTATTATAAAGTGGTATTAAGCATTTCACATGATCTTAATTCTATCCCTCTGTTTATGCAGCTTAGATTACTCCTTTGCTCCTCCAATCTACTACAGATCTAAGGTGGGGAAAAAAAACTAGGTTAATCCCCAAGTCCCCCAGTTTGGAAAGCTGAAGCTGAAGTACTGATGAGAATCACCCTTACCTTCACTTGTTTTCCAAACCATTTCTCAAGTAAACTCCCAATTTAATTTTCTATTGCCTTTTGCTCTGAACAGGTTTTCCCTCTGTTACAGTTGCTTTCTTGCCAAGTGTTAGCCAAGTGGCCAGTACCTTTGATTTATATCTCCCTTAACTGACCGTGATCCAAAAAAAGACCAATCAATCAATCAATCAATATATAAGTGGAGAGATTGTTTTGCCTTTTCCTTCCCAAATTTCACTGGGGTTCTGAATTAGGAAATTCTTGACTGAGGCTGAAGATATGGGAGCAGTTGCAATGGACCCAGGAGAACTGGATTATAAAAATATGTATATGTTGTAGCACTAGTTAGCAATCAGGTGCTTCGGTGGTAGCAAATTAATAGTAATTGCTGTGATGACCAATTAATGTGGATTTTTTTCTAAAAAGACAAACAATGCAATTAATCCAGAATCTTGATTTCATGTTTTTGTCATGCTATTGGACAACAGTAAAAAGCAGTCAACTGATAAACTTTTATTAAGCAATTGACTGGCATTCTAACAGTAGTTTTTATCAAGACAAATGAGTCTGTAATTGCCTCTTAAAACCATTTCCAATTGTATATTTAACTATTGTTAACCCCATGGATTTCTATTCTTTTAACTCTGCAAAACTACGACATCTAAGTGATAATTTAAAAAAAAAAAAAAGTTAATTCTGGAGTAACGTTTACAGGTTTAACAATAAATTAGCTTTTCCATTATATATTTCTTACACGCTGGAGCAGATAGGCAATTTTCTTCCTGACTTATTAAATACAACCCATATATTTAAAAAGAATAGGCAAGGATTTTTTTTACCACCTCAAGCAAAATATTAACTTAATTTTTCAGCCACTTAATTTGTTCTGGGGATGGCTGCTCACTTCAATTAAAATCTGAACAGCAAAAGTTGTTCTGCCTGGACCAACTATCCAATAAAAGCTTTTTAAAACACTACAGCTGTGCCAAAGGCAACTTAATTGAAAAGCACAAAAACTAACAATAAAAGAACTAGATCAAGGCATTGAATGGAGTTTTAGATATTCGCATTGGGAATGGACATTATGTTTACACAGATAATGGCCACTGAGGAAGGTCTAAAAAGATTTTTTTTCAAGAGAGATAAGTTTCAAAGGAACAAGGATGGAATTTTGAAAAGAACAGATTTTGACCAACTTGGAAACCTATATTAAAAGATTGGCCTTTTAATTCAAATCAGTACGTTAAATTCAGACAATATACATTATATTCTGATAGACTGGTTATGTGCCGTCAAGCTGGTGTCAATTCTTGGTGACCACATAGATTTTCTCTGAGATAATCTGTCCTAAATTTCTGCACCCAACTTTTCAATCTTTGTTGGCAGAATACTATCTAGCAGAATTCTCTTTAATGACTCATTCTGATTTCCCACTTGGTAATTGTTTAGATGCAATAGGTCCTTGTGATAGTTCCTTCACCTCGTCCTGATCTCCTTGCATCTGCAACTCTTCTGGTGTGCTCATGTTATTTTTCTTCTTCCCCTGCAACAAAATTGAATGTACAGGCAACATAGTGATTGATAATGCTGGTGCTGAGGTTGGTATCTGCCCAACTTTCATTGGTCATGACAGCCTGCTGTGGTCACTTTACCTGATCATGTTAGTTCTATTTTCAAGAGAGACATTTGGGGTTTTTCTTTTTATACCAGATTACTGATTTCCTTGGTGGCCAATAGGTCTCCCAGCCAGGATTTTTATGTTAGTTTTCATATGAGAATATGATAATGCAGAGTTTCTGGATTTCCTGATGATCGTTGCTGCTGCAAAGCTGCTATTTGGTGTATACATAGGCTACATTAGTTTGCACGCTGGTGAGATATGCATTAGTGAAGTGTAGGACACACAAAGATGTGAAATGATAGGCGGGAAAGAGAGAGGCAATTTGCCTGAAGAAAACATCTTCAGGAGAGGAGAAGAAAATAAAAACTGTATTGTTGTAGTTTCAGTGTTTTACATACTCAGATAATACATATCTGCACAAACATTTTGTGAAAATGCTTTTTAAAAACACAATTTATATCAGTGGATAGCAAACTCTTATCTCTCCTTTTGCTATGTCTGTTTTGATTTAGGTGACAGCACCATCTTTACGCAAAAGTAAATAAATACTAGAAGGCATAGGCCTTCTTGGGTGGGGAGGCCTAAAGTGAGACATCCATGCATTGGAATAATCAGGAATGTCCATGGGCATCCATCAGATCCCAAGACTTATGAATTGGTTGGGGCAAAGAACTGACTTGGAAAGTAACATGTGATTGCAAGTTTAGCTTTGGAGTCCAATCTAGACACAGAAATACTATAGAGCAAGATAACATACACATTATTTTGAGCCTTAGAAGTGGAAGCCCAGAAGTAACCTCAGTCCTTGGGGATAAATTGGTAACCCCCCCCCCCAACAGTGGCATTGCATTGGAGCGCATAATATCAGACATGTCACTGGGAAGTAAAATCATGAAGCTGCATCTCACTTATTTTGGCCGTGTCATACAGGGGAATTCACTGGAGAAAATAATTATGTTGGAAAGAGACAGCAGTAAAAGGAAACCAGGGCATCAAAGAACACTGTGGCTGGATACCATTAATGCTGACACCAGCCAGAGCAGAGAACAACTCAAAGAAGCAATGCACTAGCAATAGCAATAGCACTTAAGACTCAGGGGTGGGATTCAATTTTTTTAACAACTGGTTCTGTGTGCATGGCTTAGTTGGTGGGTGTGGCTTGGTGGTCATGTGACTGGGTGGGTGTGGTCAACTTGACACCACTCACATCAAGGGGCGCTTCTCCTCGCCTGGCCTCTCATGACAGTGGGGATGCTGCAAAGGGGTCATAAGTGTGAAAAATGGTCATAAGTCACTTTTTTCAGTGCCATTGTAACTTTGAATGATCACTAAATGAACATTTAAAGTCAAGGATTACTATTTAAAGTCAAGGATTACCTGTACAAAAATACAAAAAGCTTCTTTGCTTGCAAAAAGCTGCCCTAAACACCAATCATTAGATTAAAAATACCTGCAAGCAGGAGTTAAAAATCAGGCAGGGTGCCAGAGCACCTTGAGAAATGAAAATAGTTAAAATGCAGTGATAACTATCAGCAGCCAACTCTTGCTCATAAAGTGAAACCCTTTAGGTCATTTAAGCTCTCCAGAAAGAGCATACCCAGGAAAAGCAATCCTTAGATCCATTTACACCACTTAAAGATACCAGTTAGTCTCACTCATTTCACAAAATACCCTAAGGAAATCATCCAGAGTTAAGGAAGGGTCACATGCCCCCCAGAAAGGCAGTAAAAAAATCAGTGCCAAGCTTGCATCCTGACTCTTGGAAGTACACCCCAAAAAGATAATGCCAGATACCATTAAAGCAGTGAAGGAAGATCCTCTTCCCAGATAGAAAAAGAAACTATGAGGCAGGAAAAAATTCAAACACAATACAAATAATTAAATCACAACAGTAGCTGTTCCTTGTTAAACCAATTACCAGAACAAATAGACACAGAAACTAGCCAGATTTCTCAAACCAGTTTCTTTTCAGGAACAGATATTAACCTTTTTCCTTCCAAACAAAGCTGAATAGGGAAAATTATCCCATTAATAAACACAGGATTAAACCTCACCAAGGACAGAATTAAACTTCAGCAAAAACCAGTTTTAGATCAAACTCAGAAAGGTTATGTAAACTCATGTTTGAATGTCAATCTTTCCAGCTAGCCAAGAAGTAGTATTTCCAGGGGAGCATTTCCTCCCAACAGCAGTGTAAAAAGCTTAAAACAAGCCTTCCCCTTTAAGAAAGTACCAAGAAAGAAAGAAAACATTCTTAGGAGACGGTAATTGTAGGCATACTGCCAAGAATGTAATAAGGGTGAAAAAACAAAACAAAAGGAGATTTCTTCTAACTACAGGTTCTCTGAAGTGCTTAGAAAGTTAACAAGGGGTTCTATACAACTGATCAGAACTGGTAAAATCCCACCCCTGATTAGACATATACTATTTCACAGTGCTTTTACAGCCCTCTCTAAGTGGTCTACAGAGTCAGCATATTGCCCCCAACAATCTGGGCCCTCATTTTACCTACCTCGGAAGGATGGAAGGATGAGTCAACCTTGAGCCTGGTGAGAACTGTCAGATTGTAGGCAGCAGTCAATCAGCAGAAGTAGTCTGCATTCTAACCACTGTGGCTCATAGAATCAAGATCGGAAGATGTGGTGAGACCTGGCCCATAGAATCACCAAGAGTCGGATGCAACTGAATGGATATCATCATCATTGGTCCTGAATCTATCATGTCTTTCAGCAGATAAAGTGATCTTTACGCCCATGGAAGAAATATTTTAAAGGGTTAGAACCTCTAAAATCACATTTCAAAGGTTCCATTTTCAGACATATTACTGAGCTTTGGGGAAAAAAATAGTAGACTGTTAGCTAGGAAATCTGCTTCATGTTGGGAGTGGTGACATCAGAATGCTGAGATCAGTAGACCCAAATGTGTGTATGTATATAAATACAACAGACATACTTATCTAGATATATACTAACAACATTCAGTGAGGTGTAGGAAACATGTTCGATAATGTTAGAAGCATTTCTAACCTATCCCCAGCTTTGCCCCCACATTCCTCAACAGTGGTTGGTGTTTGGTTTTTTTCACCACAGGTGAGATTGTCTTGGAAACAAAAAGACCAAGAGTTCACCCAACATTAGCCTGAAAATTTTCCTCATTAAATATGTAAGGACAATCTAGTGCAGTGTGTCTCAAATTTGGTGAGTTTAAGATACAGTAGATGAACTTCAACCAGAATCACCTTGCCAGGATTCTGGGAGTTGAAGTCCACTCACTGAAGTCCACTGATCTAATGGCTAAAGCTTAATAAGGTTCAGATACGGGACCAGCGATTTATACTTTTCTGCAAACCCAGAGGTATGAGAGATGCACATCAATATTGCCATGAGGAAGAGTATTGGGTTTGTTTTCCATTACCTTAAGATGACTATGGATAATTTTCTCTCACGACAGATGTAAAATTGCAGCCTTCAAGGAACAAATCCTTTCCCAATATGATGCTGCTAGATACTTTGGCTGGAAACTCAGAAAGCAGCAGTTCCAACACATCAAAAAAAAAAAAAAAAAAAAATCAGGCTGGAGAAGCCTCATTTAAATTCAAACAAAGGTATTTATAAAACACTAAAACTGTTTTAAGAACAAAACAGTGCTTTCTAATGGAGCAAAATTCAACATAAAATGCTAAATTTCTCAAGTCATAGGACCAGCTGCTGCTCCATGTTTTTAATCTGAGGGTTGTAAGAACAGGTGGTATTTTAATCTACAATGAGTGCTGCTGAGCCCTGGTGGTATAGTGGTTAGAATGCAGTATTGCAGGCAAACTCTGCCCAAAGTTTGGAGTTCGAACCTGAGGGAGATCAAGCCTTCCAATGTTGGTAAAATGAGGACCCAGATTGTTGGGGACAATATGCTGACAATGTAAGCACTATGGGACGGCATATGAGTCTGAGTGCTGCTGCTATTGCTACTACCATCCAAATTTTACAAATAATAGTGAAAGTATGATTTTTTTTTAAAAAAATTAAAATATAAAACCAAATTCCCAGTGGCATTCTCACTTGTTCAGATTGGGATCTGTTTTCAACTCCCCATACACCTATCAGTGGGGAGCAAAATAATGTTTCAGTCTCAATAAACCTCTGAGTCACTTAGCCAACAGATTACATGATGAACAGAGCAGCTAATCTCTTTAACATTCATTTCAATTAGTAATCTCCTTGGTGAACTTTTTAATATTGTGTGGGGTTTTAAAATAATCCTGGCAATTTTTTTTTTGTTGGCAACCGTTTCCCCATTATCTAGCAAATAAAAGAGCAGCCATAAGTCCACCAAAGACAATTGTACTATTTTTTCCCCACACAGGAATGGCTGCTGGCTAAAAAAAACTTTACTGATATAAGAAAATATGTGTAGCTCAGAGTCAAAATGTGTGGTCCTTGATCCTCTGAGTTTGGTGGTTTTCTTGCAGATTTTCATTACCAAACTGGGTAACATTATTGTGGGTGTGAACAGCACTGATGATAATGCCTAGTTTGGTGCTGAAACATCTACAAGAAAAGCAAAAAGCTTAGATAGCAAAGATGACCTTACAGAGTCATTTTAATATCACAAGATAGAAGAGAACACAGAGAATGCAAACATGCCATAGCTGTACAAACCTTTGCAAAACTACCTTTTTAAACGCACTTGAAGTTCACCAACAAAAGGACATCTGACTTAAACCAGTATTGTCCTAAGAGTTTTACATACACAAACCCCAACAAAATTAGCAGTGCCTCTATGTGAAGCACAGAGATGCACCTATAAATACACCTTTGCATTATCTGCCTGGAAAACAAAGCACAGCACAATCTAAAATCTATCTATACAGCTGCATGTTACTTTTGTTTTGTTATTTTTTTAAAAAAAAGAAGACAGTCATTCACTAGGCCCATAGTTTTGAATAGTGATCTGTTAAGAAATTAACTATTGCTTTTCCTTCCTTACTGTATCACTTTATTATTTTAATTAAGTAAGGACAAGACTCTTGATCACTGCTGTTAACCAGAAAAAAAATTGGGAAATTTCCCTAAACAACAGCCAATTAAAGTAGTTGCAAGAATTTGAGATATTGCTCCTCAGAACATCCAAATCTGGCTTTCCACTCTATACAGTAGCAGATAGCCTATAACCATGATGGCGAACCTATGGAATGTGTGCCACAGGTGGCATGCAGAGCCATTTGTGCGGGCACGCAAGCTCCAGGCAAACTTACTTCACTGTGCATGTGCGCACCTCCCAGCTGAATTTGGGGTCTTTTTTGGCCTCACAGAGGCTTGAAGAAAGCCTCTGTAGCCTTTGTAGGCTGAAAAATAGGCCTATTTCATCACTTCTTGTATTTCTGAAAATACCAAAAGTGACGAAACAGGCCCATTTTTCAGCCTGCAAAGGCTGCAGAGGCTTCCCTCAAGCCTTTGTGAGGTCGAAAAAGGCCTCAAACAGGTCAGAAATCAGCTTGGAGTTGCAGTGCAGGTAAGGGGGAGGAGGGAGAGAGGATCGTGTGTGCATGCACAGGGGGAGTGGGGGGGGGGCTCTTGCACATTGCCTTCCGGGTGCTGGCACATGTACACGTGCGCAGAAGCATGCACACAATTTTTGGCACAGGAGCCCAGAAAGGTTAGTCACCACTGGCCTATAAGGTGGAAGGCTGAAGGTCCCTCACTTCTGCTCTCAGAAGCTCTCTGAGGCTTCATACACTAGCCCTTTGTCATCTATAGGGATAATACTTTAGCAGGTCATACTCCCACCACTTATCTTCTAGGGGGCACCTCACCTGGCATCTATCCCGAAGCCTTGGTATGTGGTGTCCTTGGTTTTGGCTGACCTTGGTTATTATTCTTTCAGACATTTCATTACCAAACTAGGTGATATCATCAGTGCTAGTAGGATGTGAGGATTGTTCTTATTTTACATATAGTCTTTTCCTGTCAGTGTTATTTGGAGTGGTCTTCATGTTTCCTTGTTTGGGCTGTTGTTTACTGTTAGCTTGTATGGTGATATAAAAAAATGAGAATTAGCACAATAAAGAAAGCAAATCAAACCAAGTGCAATATTTTTGACTAGACACTTTACTTTATGTACAGAAGATCACTTCCTGAAGTAAACAGATACTCTCTTGAACAAACTTGGACTTCTCCAGCTTCTTAGGTTTGCCTCAGTTTTGCAGTGCTAGAAGCTCCTGTTCCTTAAGCAATATCTTTGAAGCTTTGCCATAAGTTTTCAAAATACAATTTCCCACTTTCCCCTCTATTTCCAGTAAAAACAAAGGCGAAATGTCTCATAGTATATGAGCATCTCTTCCTTGTGAATATGGATTATATAGCCAGGTCTGCACTGTGTCATGCGGTCTGTGTTCATAGCCACTCCAATCAAAAACAAAAGTTCAAACCACGTTTTCTTCTGCACTTGGAAAACTAAAAACAGCTGTTCTGAGGTCAGAACATCTTGAGACCTAAATGTTTTGCACATCCATGGACTTGAGTAATTCTAGCATTCTTTATTTCCTGGTTCATCATTTCCTGTCTCCTAAATATTTTCCTTCATTTTTTTCTATTAATACTGGAATAAATTATATAATAAAACATTTCCAGCCAGTGTTTTGCTAGTGTCTACTTCTGAACCAACCTGGTGACTCATTGATACTTTAGATATGCATCTAAAATGGAACTACTTATATTTCTATCTAAATCTTTTTCTACTTCCATCTAGCTTATTATCTTGATAAACACCTGGTCATCCCTGCTATAGTTTTATTGTTCAGAAATATTAGGATTTTGTACAATTTCACTTTTTGCAATATAATCAAACTCTTTAGATCTTCTCTTTTCCTAAATCTACATCTCTGATTTCTTCTGTGGACATGTTTTTTTTTAAGAAGTTCAGTACTTTTGATCAGATACATATAAACAGCTCTTATCTGAATGTGTTCATATGCTACCATTGAATAACAGGTATCTGTTCTAAAACCCGGAACTTGGAAATCATTTTGTTTTAGTGAGAATTAATTTTTCCAATTTTGATTAGAATTTATTATAAGAGGAAAAGACCCTGATGCTGGAAAAGATTAAAGACAAAAGGAGAAAAGGATGGCAGAGGATGAGACTATTAAAATAGAACAGACTAACAGAGTTGGAGGGAACCTTGGAGGTCTTCCAAGTTGTTCCACTGATTAATTGTTCTGTCAGGAAATTTCTCCTTAATTCTAAGTTGCTTCTCTCCTTAATTAGTTCCCACCCATTGCTTCTTGTCCTGCCCTCAGGTGCTTTGGAGAATAGCTTGACTCCCTCTTCTTTGTGGCAGCCCCTGAGATATTGGAACACTGTGATCATGTCGTCCCTAGTCCTTGGATAGTGTCATTGATGCAATGAGCATGAATTTGAACAAACTTCAGGAGACAGTGGAGGATGGAGGCAGTGGGGAGCTGGTATACTGTGGTCCGTGGAGTCGTGAAAAATCAGACTCAACTTAGCATCTCAGCAACAAGATAAAATACAAACAGAAACAAAAATTGAGAAAGTTAAAGAGAGTTGTAGAAAGAAGGAGCAAAAAAGGAAGATAGAAGTAGTGACTTCTGATTTTTTTTCATTGCAGTAGAACACAAAAAGTTACAGCCTCCGCCTTTCACTTTTTAAGTGTTTCAAACCATTTCTATAACAACAAACTCATTCTAACTGTGAAAATCTAAAATTAGGGCTTCATTTTTTTGTTATTTTGAGCACAAAATCCAGAAGTGGTTTCCAAATGGAAACAAAACTAAATAAATTCTTCTTCTTAATGAGGACTGTTAATTTTACCATCCCCTATCACATTTCCCATTCATTCTTCCATCATGTATCAAAATCATATATTTTGCCATTAATCTTTAATTTATTTGCCTTTTATTCATAAAGCAAAGTGTAGACATTGTATTGTACTACCTTAAAAGTCAATATTAAAAAAACACAACAGAAAAAAAAATCATCGTAATGGAAAACTAAGTAATGAATCACATCAATGATGAAAAAAATAACAAAAATTAAAATTACCTTTGGGAGGTAAGAATTAAACCATGGTTGCAAACTTAAAATTTAGGAAAAATAAAAAGATGGAGCTATGTGAACATCAGGAGGCATTTTACAGCTATGGGTCCATTTTTGAAAAACCCTTTTCTTGTCACCCTTTAGGTCTCAAAAGAAATGTTGTTGAGGAAATATTTCCAGGGATGTCCTTGTTACAATAAATACATAGGCTTCCCCCTCCCTCAAAATGATAGCTAACCAAGATAATGTTACTGACTGGCTAAAGTTTGCTGACTGCAAGCCAGATTGATGATATGAGATAGCATAATCTGGCACCTAGTTTGGCTTAGTTCTTCGTGCAACAATACATTTTGTAAGGATAAAATGAAAGACCCTTTTCTGCAGATATTAATATTGATGACAAATAATAATAAAAATAAGGTAGAATCAGAGTGTAAATTACCTTCAGAAAACACCAAATAAAATCAATTAAAGGTGATTCAGTCATAATACTATCAGTGGGCATATTCTACAGCTGAATAAATATGAACTCAAAGCACTACATATTTGATTGGAACAAAACATTGTTATAATACTGTTGTCAGGGATGATCATGAAGGGAATATAAAAAGTCTTTATAGAGTGGCATTAGTACTTCCCTTGATCTTGACTGTATCCCTCTGTTAATACAATTTAGGATTGCATTAGCTTTTTTGGCAGCTGCTGCATACTGCTGGCTCATATTTAGCTGGTTGTCCACTAAGACTCCAAGATCCCTCTCACAGTTACTGCTATTGAGCCTGGTTTCATGCAGTCTATATGTGTACTTTTGGTTTTTCTTGCCTAAGTGTAGGGCTTTATTTTTCTCTACATTTAATTTCATTTTGTTAGATATGGCCCAGTGTTCTAGTCTGTCAAGATCCATCCGGATCTTAAGCCTATCTTCTTGGGTGTTAGCTATTCCTGCTAACAGTAGGAATATAAATGATACTATAAACAGTATCATCTGCAAATTTGGTAAGTTCCCCTTCTATTCCCTCATCTAAGTTGTTAATGAAGACATTGAAGAGTACTGGGCCTAAGACGGAACCTTATGGCACCCCACTGCTTACTTCCCTCCATGTAGACTTAGACCCATTAAGGACTACTCGTTGAGTAGGTTTGCCAGCCAGTTGCGAATCCATCTAGTGGTGGTGCTATCTATTCTACTTTTTTCTAGCTTACTAAGAAGTAGGTTGTGGTCTACTTTATCGAATGTCTTGCTGAAATCTAAATATATTATGTCCACAGTCTACTAATTTAGTCCCTATGTCTACTAATTTAGTCACTATGTTGAAGAATGAAATAAGATTGGTTTGGCATGATCTGTTTTTAACAAACCTGTGCTGACTGCTAGTTATTACTTTACTTGTTTCTAGATGTTGGCAGATCTGTTTTTTTATTATCTTTTCCAGTATCTTCCCAGGTATTGATGTTAGGCTGATTGGTCTATAGTTTCCTGTGTCTGTTTTTTTCCCTTTTTTGAAGATGGGAACCACATCAGCTCTTTGCTCCAGGATTTTTGAAAGATATGGTGCAGTGGTTCTGAGATGCCCTCTGCCAGCTCCTTTAAAACTCTGGGGAAACTACCATCTAGTTTCCATATAACCAAATCTGTTTGTCCTTTAATAGCTCCCTCTATTTCCTTGAGTTTTTGTTCTCTGGGGATTGTAATATAGAGGCAGTAACAATACTATATTCCATAATTTTCATGTGAGTAATCATATTATTTGGAATATGTCAACAGAATTTACGAGAGGCAGATCTAGTTTTTATAAACAGGCATTCTTACCTGCCTTGTTCCTTATGCCCAGAAGGATTTGATGTTCGATCAAAGAGTCAACCAGTGTGCCAAAATTAAAAGCACATTCTTTTCTTTGAAGTATGTTGCTGTACAAATTTTTCAGTTGTACCAGTCTGCTTTCATATGCATGATCTGAAAACATCTCTTCCTTAACCTCCTATATTTTCTATATGGCACACAACAGGCTTTATTGCTTTAGTGCTTCTTTAAAGCATTTTCTATCTTCCATGAATATAAATGCATTCTGCACCTTAAGGGCATCTGCTACAGGCCGAATCAGGAAGAGGAATATATTCAGATTGCCATGGCCATCATGACGGCCAATTGCTATCATACACAAAGAAATATTGTCAAGGATTTTCCGGATGTAAATTTTGGTTTTGGTAGGTGCTTCAAATCATCCCTTTTGTTTTGGGGAAGGGAAGGAAGATTATAGACTTTCACTGCAGAGGAGATATTCTTTTCCTATCTCTGATCAGTGTTATATCCCTCCCTATAGCCATCTCTAAGATTTCACTCTTCTCTAAAGCTCAGATTTTATCATAGTTTTATCAGCTCAGTTGTGCTTAAGGTCCTAAAGACGTTGGGAAAGTAGAGAGGAAACCAAGACAGTTAACGGAGGAAATTGGGTGATTACAAAACGGATTCTTCTCTTCATCAGAAATTATGATTGTATTGAGCATGGGGGAATGGCTAAAATAATCATATTGAGAAATTGGAAATGTAATATTATTCCAGATGTTAAAGTATGATTGTCAGAAATATGGAATCTATTTGTTTTGGAAACAGCAATTTTTCCCAATAATCAAAGAATGAAGCAATATAGAGATTCTCTGATATCTTATAATAATATTTTGTACAGATATTATGGTAGTGTATTTATTAATAAAGCAGTGAATAATCATAAATATAAATTATAAGGTACATTTTTTCTTTTTCTTTACTTAGCTTGTATTCTTTAACATGTTTAAAGTTGTCACTTTTCTAACTTTTTCTTTTTAGGCTCTATTACTATTTCTTTTAGTTTAAAGATTATAAATTATATGTATTAAAAATGAAAATAAAAATTAAACATAAAAAACAACAGCAACCAGAGTAAATTCTTGAGTCTGGGATGCGTGGAAGCATAACTCTGTCTTAATTACACTAGGATAAATTGTACAGGAGAATTGTTTTGGCAAGCTTTTGTGAGTCTATCACAATAGCCTATTAGTGTCAGCCTTTCCAGATCAAGAATCAATTCTACAGCAAAGCTAAAACTACTTTTATTGAAAGCAGCTATAAAACAGAATCCATATGATTATACTATGCCTTCTCCCTCCCTTAGGGAGGTGTCTATCGGTGACACGTATGTTTAATGTTAGGAATATAAGTCACCTAACAGGTATTTGGGTTAGAAATATATAAACCAGGATAGACATTTTAATATTGTCTCTTTAAGAGCATGCTAAAAACTGCAATTAGGTGTGGTTTCTCAAATGGCCATTGCTTAAACATAGATGGAGCCAGAAACCTAGTTTGTCTTAGTCTTAGTCTCAGAAGAGAGTGTGTCTGAGTGAGTATCTCTGTTTCCTTCTGTTGGAAAGTGTTGCCGTTCCTCCATTTCTTCTAATTGACTGATATTCCTGGATTTAATGTACCGGTAAGTCTGATACTAAACTGTTTTTGACACTGGACTTTGATATTTGGATTATCCCTGGATTGAAAACTGACTGATTTAACTTGTGAATGACTTTGGATTGCTTGTTTGGACTTTGCTTAAATCTTTCTGAAAGTAAAAACCTACATTTACTGTACAGTGTATCTGTGTACTGTGTGTGTATTATTCAAACACTTCTCTCAAATACGTCTCCCTGTATGCGCTCATTCTAACAGGGAATTATCTCAACATTTACTTTCTGCTTGTTTAAGATTTAAGTGTTTCTCCTCATAACTTCGGTAACCAGTGGTGGGATTAAATATTTTTTACTACTGGTTCTGTGGATGTGGCTTGGTGGGCGTGGCTTGGTGGGCATGGCAGGGGAAGGGTACTGCAAAATCTCCATTCCCTCCCCACCCCACCTACCTGCTTTCCAGCTCCGTTCTCCTGTGCAGGGTAACAAACGAAGATCCCACTGATCAGCTGGGACTTGGGAGGCAGAGAGTAGATGCGGGAGTCAGAGGTGGTATTGGCCGGTTTTCCAAACTACTCAAAATTTCTGCTACCGGTTCTCCAGAACTGGTCAGAACCTGCTGAATACCACCTCTATTGGTAATAGATCTAGCCTATTTCAAGGTGCTCTTTCTTATTCTCTACTATAGCTATCATCTATCAATAACAATCTTTCCAGAAACCCAAGTTCTTATTTCTTACACAGGCCAACCTCACAGGGCTTGACACCAAATACCTTTTTTATCTTTTGCCAAATCTCAGTCTCTAACATGCTGTAACTGCAGCACAGATACTTGTATTTCAGGCATATTTGTAGATTGCAAGCTGGACATGAGCAAGAACTAACTCTACTTATTACTTAGCTCTGGCAAAAATCACAGTGGCAAATCACAGTCATGTGACCACCAGATGCTGCCACAGTCACATGACCCTCAGGATGCTGAAACTGAACATAAATGTAAGCCAGTTGCCAAGCATCTAAAATAAGGTCATGTGATAAGTGGCAGGGGAGGAGAAAACACAATATTTTAGATGGTAGGAAGTACTTTAGAAGTGCTTTGAAAGTACAACTGGTTGTAAAGCACATGTTACGAGGCCTGCTGAGGGTTCCCTGTATTTTGCAAACCATATAATTAAGGCATCTAGTATGTCAGTGGCCCAAACTTTTTTTTTAGAAAAAATTAAACCAGGATTTCAAAACCATGATCTCTACAGAACCTAACATTAAACTAAGGATTTTTTTCAGTCACGATGAGCCAGTAATGAGAAGTCCAGGTAGATACCAGGCATATGCACATTGTGGCTTAACAAAGTAGCATCCCAGATCCCAATCGTTGCGTTTTTGTCCTTCTTTCATCTGAACAGCTCAGTTGGAAGATGTACAGATGGTTGTTAGTGCTGACGGATATCTTAAGAATGTAAATGGCTATAGAAAGCTTAATCACTATGTCCTTAGCTCAGTCTATTTATGCTAGTAGCTTAAACAGATAATTTCCTAAATTGGAGTGATGTTTTTCAGATGTTTCTAGAAAAAAGCCATTCAAAAAAATAGAACGGATCTATTTTTGTTACAAATCTACTTTCTGACACTGTAATCCTTGTGAAAAAGAAAAAAGAAAAAAGATTGCTTGCATGAGCTCATGGCCTGAAGTAAGGTGAAGCACATTTATCTTCTTGAAACACACTGCAAACATGTTGGGATTCCATCCAGTACCACTACAATAAGCCTTCTAAGCTGTACATAACATAAGATAAACTGTGGATACTGGGCCAACTCTTGAACTGGGTTAAATCAACAGACCATCAGTTAGTCATTTCATCTGTGAAGTCAGTGGAACAGAGTTAATTCATTCCAGCTTTAACATCAGATTCTAATGCTCAGAAAATGTCTGCATCTCCTCTGGAAAACTAAATCCAACATCCAGCACCTGTAGTCTCACATATGGTAATCATTAAGTTTCTCATATAGGTTCTGTCCTTCAATATGAAAAAAAATCTAATTAAATTTTTTTTCCAGGTCACATTGTACATTGTATCTTTCTAATATAGGGAGGACTCTTCTGTGTTTGCCACTGTCTCATATGGTTCAAATATCCAATGTTTCATGTTTGTTCTTGTCCATGTTCTGCTAGGGCAGTAGTTCTCTATTGTTCTCCCACAGACCTCCCTTAAATATCTTTTGTGGCCACAAAACTTGGCCAGAGAACCCCAAGACTTAACTCAAAATTTCAATCATAACATTTCTTCAACACCTTCGCAGACCCCTTGTGGCGATATCGTGGCCACCCAGTGTGTACAGACCACACCAAACCATTGTGCTAGAGATTTTGATCCCCACACAAATGTTCTGCCCCATTCCTCCATGTTTTGAATGTTTTAAGACGTAGAAAAGCATCTACCAAGTAGGGTGGCTTTGTTTATTTCAACTAGTTTTATATTGCTATTCAACTATATTCCTACAATATCTTACAGAAAAAAATGAAATAAACAATAAATACCCAAACTGTAGACTAAATCAGCAGCCCCCAACCTTTTAGGCACCAAAGACTGGTTCTGTGGAGATAAGTTTTTCCATAGACTGGAAGTGGCGTGGTCTGCATCCAACGGACGAGCCATGGTGGTGCAGTGGTTAGAATGCAGTACTGCAGTCTACTTCTGACTGCCAGCTGCCTGCAATTTGGCAGTTCAAATCCCACTAGCCTCAAGGTTGACTCAGCCTTCCATCCTTCCGAGGTGGGTAAAATGAGGACCCAAATTATTGGGGGCAACATGCTGACTCTTTAACTGCTTAGAGAAGGCTGTAAAGCACTGTAAAAGCAGTATATAAGTCTTAAGTGCTATTGCTATTGTTATTTACACGGCCCGGTTGCTAGCATGTCACGGACTGGTGCCAGTTCAGGGACTAGGGATCAGGGACTCCTGGACTAAATAACAACCCCTGCATCAGAACTAGAAGTTATCATAAGCTTAAACATCTCTCATAGATTTGTAAGAGATATGAGACTAAAGAAGCTTTATGCTGATTATTACAAAGGATCAGATGAATGTTCATAACATTGATTTGGAATAATTGTAACACTTTTGTACCTTCATACAGACTTGTGTTGAAAAAGAATAGGCGATGACAACGTCCTTGTCAGTCATTGATGAAAGTATCAGTATTAATACACCAATAATTAACTCATCACAGTAGTTTCTAAATCTCCTCTGGCTAATATGGGTGTAAAAAATGGTTCTTTCTTATCCAAAAGTTGTACCTTATGTTCTTCATTTTAATTATAATGGATCCAATGGGAGAAAACTAATTGAACACTGATATGTGATACAATTCAGCTGTACAATAAATAGCTCCAAAAAGATTATATTTTAAATCCGTCACTTGCATTTACTGTATTTGTTTGATTCCCACCTACCCCCCAAAACATAATTTCTGACAGAGACAGCAAAATCATGGATCTTGGAATGAAGACATTTTCTTCTTTCTTCCAAGTAAAGCATCCCGACAGCCTCCTTCTCTCTCTCTGTCTCTCCCTTCCTCCTCCTCCCCCCTCCTCTCTCTCTCTCTCTCTCTGTCTCTCTCTCTCTCACACACACACAGAGAGAATCCTATGGGAGATGCTGACATGCACTATTAAAAACAATGCTAATGACTGCAAGTTTTTTTTATACAATACCCTCTCCTTCCCCTTCCCTTCCTCCCTCCCTCTCCTCCTTTCTCTTTCTCTGTGCACTCATACCTACATCTGTAAGATGGAGTTGGGAAGCACCATGAGTGGCAGAAAGATATCTCTAGACCACTTGAGGAATCATGTTGTTTTCATGTGATGTTTTGTGATATTTTTTTCCCTTCACGGAACTGGGATGGGCCTGTGATCTGGCCCACAGGCCGCCAGTTTGACACCCCTGCCACACGACAAACTTTGCACCAAATTAATAACATGTATACCGAGTGTGACTCATTTGTGGAAATGTGCCAAAACAGCCCCTCTCATATTGATACAAGTAGTCTTTGATTTATGACCACAACTGAGTCTGGAATTATGGTCATAAGTTGTCATGATCATAATTCGAGGCACCCATATGACTGGAATTAATTTTCCAGATTTTTTGCAACAGTCATTCAAATTCTATGATCGTGAAGTAAAAGCTGTGGTCGTTAAGCAAACGGAACAGTCATTAAGCAAATGCTGCGGTCATTAAGCCAACACATTCATTTTTAATAGGTACACAAATCACAAATTGTAGTCATGTGACCTCGAAACCTCTGCAGTTCTAAAATGATAGGTTGTTAAGCGCGGAGAACTTGTCAGATCACTAGAAAAGTTTTAGAAATGTAAACATAATGTGTGCAATGAACAAGATTTGGCTTATTCCTGGTTATGTTTCAGGTGTCCATTCAGTAGATGGATTATTGGCTGCCTGTCTGTCTGCCTGCCTGCCTGCCTACTATCTTTCTATTAAATTTAGACATCACCTATGTCTGGAAAATATCTAACTTTGGGCAGTTTACAGATACAAAGTCATAAAATCATCCTAAAGATACTGTTAAAACAGTGAAATCTGAATGAAAAACCAATAAAAGCAAGGATAAAGGATACCTGAGATGGTGGAGGGAGTGGTCTCAGGCCACTAACCATCCTCAAAGTTGCACATCTTGCACATGCCAGCTCTGTATCCTAATTTAAGGCTTGTTGTCAAGCTATGGGGTTTGTTTCAAGAAATCTTTATGGCTTAAGGGAGGAAGAGGCTGCCATTCTGCCAAAATATTTATTGAGAGAGAGAGAGAGAGAGGTTTAGAAAAACTAACAAACCAGCAAGGAAAATTGGAAATAAGAGTATTTATAGCCTAGATCCCTATCTGAAGAATAGCCACCATTGTTAGCAAGTGATGAGCCTGCGTATATCTCTCTGGTTCTATGAATAGTGAGTCTGTACTGAAGCTTTCTGCATTGGCTGAGGCTTATTGCAATCTAAGAGTGTATCAGACTGCAGCCTAAGCATAGATTTGTGGATGATTTAGGGCTTGAGGAATGCCTGTGTGAGAATCTGGCAATCAGCCAGAGCCCCAGTTCTCAAACCATTCTATTATCAGTGGGCCTTACATTTAGTCCAACAAGACTTGCACCAGAGAATTCCCTCTAGCACTGTGGGAAAGGTATCCACAGCTGAAGATGTCATACAATTGGGTCTCATGAGGATGCTCCAGTGAAAAAAGCAAAGATTCAGAAGATACAGTTGCTTATTCTGAAGGAGTGAGTTTCAATCCATCCAGGGGCTTTTGTAGGATTTAGAATGCCAGCAATAGATGTGTCCTTAAGAATTTCTAGAAATTGCAATCTTTCCCTGAGAATGGTACTATTTTATTCTTCCTAATTACTCTTCCAGGCATTGTTGAAAATCCTTTGGTTGATGAACAGTCATATGTAGTTCATATGTAACTCATAGGCAAAATAAGCACCAAGGAGCAACATAAAAATAGTTTGGGCAAATATGTAATAAACTCATGAGAGAAATTGCACTTTTTGGGGTAATGCCTATGTGTGAAAAACAGTCTTGGAAGTACGGACTTTTTGAAAAGGAGAAGCAAGGGAATTGGGTTTAGAGACCTTGAGGCAAGAACACAATATGATGTCATGTTAGCATGTTGTGATTTTAACCGAGTAGTTTCACTTAACATTTAGACTAGAATCATTTTTCCTTGGTAGAATTAAGCCACGCTACATCATGCTGACTAAGAAAGGTAGCTATGATGGAAATTCCAGTCCCAGATCATTTCGGTCATCAAGGACTACCTGTAAACAGTTTATATTCTGCTTTGATTTTTAGTGAGGTGGAGCTCTCCACCTCCCTCTACTGGCCTGGTCTTACCATTTTAAAATATTTGTCTGTATATTTGAAAAAGTGCCAGTTAGGTGTAATGGTTAGGCACCAGACTAGAACCTGGGAGACCATAAGTTCTGGTCCTGCTTCAAACATGAGGCCAGTTAAGTGATCTTGGGCCAATCAACAAGTCACTTACAGCAACACACTTTTGGGAGTTATCCATTTATCTACCCAGTTGCCAATATTGACACAAAAGAGAGACAGAGAGGGAGGTTGGGGGGAGAGAGATCATTCTTGTGTCTTAATGTCTCGAGCAGCAGATTGCTAGTCTTTGTCTTCATCCACATCATTGATAAAAATGGGAGTGGACTGTAAACTATTTGTGTAAATCCCAAAGGATTTTTTTTCAGGAGGCAACTGGACTTTTCTGTTTTTTTTCTTTTAAAGACGTTTTGCTTCTCATCCAAGAAGCTTCTTCAGCTCTGACAGGATAGTGGGGAATGGAAGGATGTATGTTCCTTGCAGACAGCTGGTCATTTGCATCCTTTTAGAGCAGGGGTATCAAACTCACATCATCATGGTAGTGTCACGTGACATATTGGGACTTTCCCCCCCTTTGTTAAACTGGCTGTGGGCATGGCCAGCACATGACACATCGGGCCCATGGGCAGGAGTTTGACAGCCCTGTTTTAAAGGATCGTTGAAGCACATGGAGGTGATCCTGAGGACACAGATAAATCTCAAAGTGCTTCAAAGACTCTCTAAAAGGATGCAAATGACCAGCTCTCTGCAAGGAATATAAATCCTTCCATTTCCCACCATCCTGTCAGAGCTGAAGAAGCTTCTTGGATGAGAAGCAAAACGTCTTCAAAAGAAAAAAACAGAAAAGTCTACTTGCCTCCTGAAAAAGCACCTTTGGGACAACTATGACCTGGATGACTGAGAATCTCTACAGACTATTTGTGTAAATATTTTGCCTAAAAAAAGAAAGAAAAGTGGATCAAATAAATATTTATTTATTTGTAAATATTTATCTATACAGAAATATTAAGATAATAATATATATATATATACTTCTTTAGAATAAAGGACACCACGATATGCAATTTGGTAGACCACATTTAGGTTATATTTGCCTCCTGGATAATGAAGAACCATTTCTGAGCATTATTTGAGTAAAATTGTTCCACCAGCTAGAAATCCACCAAATATGCCATGTGGTCTTGGTCACATGTATCCATCCTGTCCAAGGTACAGTGAGCACAACTGTGATGAATGTTTTACTGATTCAAAATACATTACATCCACCACCTTCTTTGGGTATACATCAAACTGTCATAAAAGATACAACTTGTTCTTTATCAACTTATGCTGACTTTTACTCATTATAGTATTCATTTTTAAGGCTTGCTTAAGGGTATGTTGCTTGACTATCTTTTCTACTACCTTACCTAGTACAGTTACCGGGTCCTACAATACTATAGGGCAGGGGTCTCCAACCTTGGCTCCTGGAAGCCTGGCGGACTTCAACTCCCAGAGTTCCACAGCCAGCAAAGCTGGCTGTGGAATTCTGGGAGTTGAAGTCCGCCAGGCTTCCAGGAGCCAAGGTTGGAGACCCCTGCTATAGGGTGTAATTCTGCCCCTGTAATTTCTTCAAGCTAAAAAAGTTACGATGTATTTATTCATCTTGAACGGAGCGGCGTGGTAGCCTAGAAGTGAAGGTGCTCGCCTCCCATTTGGAAAGTTGAGAGTTCAATCCAAGAAAGAGACAGAGGTTTCCCTACCAGGGCACAAAGAGAAAAGGTCTGCTGTGAACTCTGCATAGGTGTCAGGAAGGGCATCCGGCCAGTAAATGCTCAGCTACATTCAGTCGTCCCGACTCCACCCCAAAACAAGGTATTACAGAGCTGTAAAAAGAAAAAAGACCCTAAGCAATGTTCTTCTCCTTTTCTTCTTCATTAAGAAAACCACTCTTTCTTTTCAGAGAGGACAGATGCAAACCAAGTCCTCCTCCTTCCTATTCTCTGTTGCTATTTCCTCACTTTTCCTGTGCAAACCTATTAGCCATCGGAAAACACACAAAAGCACACAAACAGTTGTATGCGTTACTATTATATTTTACATTTCTCCCCAACTTCATCTCATTTAGCTTTCCTGATTCCATTCCTGCAAGTTTGAATGGCAATTTAGGCTACTCCCTATTCATCGGCATGCTCTTTTAGTACCTATATATCTCCCTGTTGTTGCTTTGCTTGTCAGCAAGCACACTAATTCTTGAAAAGTTTGTTTTCTTTCCCTTTTAGTAGGATGGTCTGTACGTCTGCTCTTGGTTCCCTTATCCTTTATGATTTCCAACCATTCCCAACCATGGTAGGGAGCCATGGAGGTGACCTTGAAGAAACCAACCAGAAAATCTTTAGATTAGAACAGACACAGAAACATGTGCTCAGTCCAGGGAAGTCCTGATTCTGCTTTGATTTTTAATAAGATGGAGCTTGCCACCTTCCTCTCTTGGCCTGGTCTTAGCATTTAAAATACTTGTCTGTACATTTGAAAAAAGAGCCAGTTAGGTGTAAGGTTAGGCACAAGGCTAGAAACTGAAAGGCCCATGAGTTCTATTCCTGTTTCAAACTATTAGAAAATGAGCCACGGTGGTGCAATGGTTCGAGTGCAGTACTGCAGGCTACTTCTGCTGACTTCCAGTTGTCTGCAATTTGGCTGTTCGAATCTCACCAGGCTCAAGGTTGACTCAGCCTTCCATCCTTCTGAGGTGGATAAAATGAGGACCCAGATTGTTGGGGGCCAAATGCTGACTCTGTAAACTGCTTAGAGAGGGCTTTAAAAGAGTATAAAGCAGTATATAAGTCTAAGTGCTATTGCTATTAGAAAGAAACTCACTCTGGCCATTGCCTGACTCCCTGTGCCATAAATGGGAGGGAAGGGGAAACAGTCAGATTTTTCAAGATTCTGTTACAATTTCTCAATAAAGTATAATTTTAATCTTCTTGCGGAGTCAGTTTCCTGATTTGACCTACCTCGTAGGGCTGATATTTTCCCCTTGGGTTCTCTTAAAATTTCCTTCATGAAATACAAGTATATGACTATTGATTCTCAACTTTTCTTTCTCTGGCATCTGGTAAATAATCACAATGTGATCACTTTCCCCCAAAGTGCCTGATATCTTCAATCTAGGGGCCAAATCCTATTTTTCAGGATCAGGCCTGGGATAGCTATCCCTCCTGCTCCTTCTTTCATTTACTGAAAATTGAAATTGTTAATAGGAGACATGAGGAAACTGTTGGAACAAAATGCTTAACTAGCTGAGTTAATGTTGCAGGATAAATTGGGTCACAAGCAGTCCTCGTCTTACAACAGTTTGTTTAGTGACTGTGCGAAGTCACAGCAGCACTGGAAAAAAAGTCTTAAAACTGTTCTCTCAATTATGACTGTTGCAGCATTCCCATAGTCACATGATCAAATCTCAGCCACTTGGCAACTGGTTCATATTTGTGAGGATTGCAGTGTCCCCGGGTCATATGATCAACTTTTGTGACCTTCTGACAAGCACAGTCAACGGGGAAGCCAGATTCACTTAACAACCGTGTTACTAACTTAACAACTGTGGCAAGAAAGGTCATAAAATGGGGCAAAACTCAGTTAACAACTGTCTTGCTGAGCAACATAATTTTTGGCGGGCTCAGTTGTGAAAGTAAGTCAAGAACTACCTGGCCATGAAGTTTTCTAACAAAATATATATTGTCATATGAAAGTAAACAATTCTTTATAAGCAACCCAAGTCTAATAAGAGATAGGAGGAAATCTACTTTAAAAGAATTATTTAAAAACCAAAAACCAACCTAGCATTGAGGCTTCAGTCGCCCAAATGAACAACCCCTGAATATATATGTTTACATCAGACAACCAAACCGTGTTTTTTTTAAAGTTACTTGCATATGCAAAATGGTGCCGCCTAACTGTCTGATGGTTGACCAGAAGAAACCATTTACCCTCATAAAACTGAAGTCGTGCACATCTCTTTAACAATCTGCAAATAAATCTTTCCTAGGTGAGGTTAGAGGTTTCTAATAAAGAGTCCTTTATTCATAATTGCTGCTAAAACATTTTCTAAAAATCAACTCCTCTTCGCTGACAGGACCTCAACAGTTTTCTGTCCTGGAGCTTTCTCCAGCACTCAAGTTCTTTGCCCTAGAGTTTTCCCCAACCCTCAATAGTGAAAGGCGCTCGTTACTTATCCAACAGTAATGTTTGCTAATCAGAGTTGATTAATTAATGAAATGTGGCTTTTCACTGCCATTTCCTTTTGTTTATGAAGCACTAAATTCCCAGGCCAGTATGTGTATCCGTGGGGCAGATGTCAGGGAATGCCCTAAACAGTCTCTCCCTATTTCTGTAGAAAATACAGAATAGTAAGCAACAAAGAACAATGTGAATGTCATTGAAAATATTCAGGAATTCCAGAAGAATTACAAGTAGGCAGTCACAATGTTTTATTTGGGGATGAATGGTTTGTGTAACTTTCAACAAAGTATATTTTGTGTTCCTTTTCCCCAAACAGAGAAATCCCCTTAGTTTAAATGCAAAATGATCCAGACTACTTTTCTGTTTTTCTATGCCATTGTTATTCATGACGATGGATCCTTGCGTCCAGTGTATTAAGCCTGAACTGGTTCTCTCTAGTTCCTCCTTCCTCTGATTCAAGGATTTTCTCTAAATTCTCAGGCAACAAGGAGAAGAAATTAAAAAAACACAACTCTGTGATCTTTCCAGTTTAGCCTCAGATCAGACCTCTAGACCTCAAATCAGACCACTAGACCTCAAATCAGAAAAACTACATGAAGAAGCAGCCATTAGTAGAAGATCTGTTATGTATGTACCATAGTTAATAAAGTATGAGCTTGAGGTTAAGTGCAGGGTTCTGGCCCTGCACTTCTGATTGGCTGTTAGGCGGCCAGATCGGATTGGCTAGTTCTTAGGAATCCGATTGGCCCTTAACAGAGGATTAAAGTACTTGCGTTCATAGCTCGCTATTGGACAATTCTCACAAAGGTTGCCTATATAAGGCAGGGTTCACTGTTGTTGTTTTGAGAAGTCACTATGCTAATAAAGAGCTGAAAGTCACTATTCAGAGGCTGTCTCCATTTACTCCGACCCATGTCCAAGTACTTAACAAGATCTGTTGTTGGATTAATTTTGGTAGAGAAGCTGGAGGGGGAAGGAAAAGGTTAGCACCCCATGGATTTATTTTCAGTTAGGTGTTGTTTTTTTTAAATCAGACTTCGGGTTAAAGAAGAAATCTTGACAGAACCCAGTTCCCCTTATCCAGCAAGGATACTGAGAAAGCCAATAATAGAATAGAAAGAATGGAATGGAATAGAATAGAACAGAATAACAAAGTTGGAAGGGTCTTTGGAAGACTTCTAGTTTAGCTCAGGCAAAAAACCCCATACCATTTCAGACAAACGATTGTCCAATCTCTTCTTAAAAAATCCAGTGTTGGAGCAGCCATAACTTCTGGAGACAAGTCATTCTCACTCAAATTGTTCTCACTGTCAGAAATTTTTTTCCTTAGTTTTAGGTTGTTTCTCTCATTGATTAAGTTCCATCCATTGCTTCTCGTCCTGCCTTCAGGTGCTTTGGTGAATAGCATGGAACTGATGAACTCCTCAACAAGAGAGTGGTGAGAAATTCCAAGAACAACATACAATGTATGAATCAGTATAGGGATCAGAGGTGATATTCAGCAGGTTCTGACCAGTTCTGGAGAACCGGTAGTGGAAATTTTGAGTAGTTCAGAGAACTGGTAAATACCACCTCTGACTGGCCCCACTCCCATCTATTCTCTGCCTCCTGAGTCCCAGCTGATCAGCTAGGTCTTCTTTTGTTGCCCTGCACAGGAGAAGGGAGCTGGAAAGCAGGTTAGTGGGGTGGAGGAGGGAATGGGGATTTTTCAGTATCCTTCACCTCCCACGCCCACCAAGCCACACCACGCCCACCAAACTACACCCACAGAACCGGTAGTAAAAATTTTTGAATCCTATCACTGATAGGGATGTGATGGAAGTAAGGATGCAGAGGTGCTATTCAGCAAGTTCTGACCAGCTCTGGAGAACCGGTAGCAGAAATTTTGAGTTGTTTGGAAAACTGGCAAATATCACCTCTTTCCAGAGATTTTACAGCATCCTTCCCCTGACACGCCCACCAAGCCATGCCCACAGAACTGGTAGTAAAAAAAAATTGAATCCCACCACTGTAAGGATAGCTTTCCAGAACAGACAGATATACAAGTAGTCCTTGATTTATGACCAAAGTTGAGCCCAAAATTTCTGTTGCTAAGTGAGACATTTGTTAAATGAGTTTTCCCCATTTTACAACCTTTCTTGGCATAGTTGTTAAGTGAATCACTACAGTTTTTAAGTTAGTCAAATGTTGTTAAGTGAATCTGGGTTGACTTTGCTTGTTGGAAGGTTGCAAATGGTGGATCACACGATCCCAGAACATTGCGACTGTCATAACTGCATGCCAGTTGTCGCCAAGCGTCCGAATTTTTATCATGTGACAATAGGGATACTTCAATTGTCATAAGTATGAAAAATGGTCATAAGTCACCTTTTTCAATGCTCTTGTAACTTTGAGTGACCACTACATGAAAGCTAGTTAAGTCAAGAATTATCTGTACAGTGGTTTGAGGAGTTGTGGCAGTGTAAGCCAGATTTATCTTTAAAAAAAACAACAACAACCCTTCATGCCTTAATTTATTTGGCTTAGGTATCAGAGCAAGTTTACATCCAGTGTTCTCAAAAAACGTAGAAGCAACTTCAGAGCAAGAGATCCACCAATGGAAACATTTGCAAGATGCAAAGGTATGTATGTATATGGAAATTATCTATCTTTGGGAAGGGTAATAGACAGACCTCCTGGGCATCACCAGATTTACACTGTCTGGAGTCATTAATGAGAATTAGAGGAGACACCAAGTGTGTTATATTTGATAAGATAAAAGAGGGGATTGCAGTAGGCATGGCTTGGAAAGAAAGCTGAAATTCCCCGTTTTGCCTAGTTCAAAGTACAAGAATCCTACTGCCAGACATGCCCTGAAGGTCTCCCCAGACATGAAGAAAATTGCACTCACAAAAGCCTTTCCCTTTTTAAGCTAGTTAGTTGAAAAGGCTCTACTAGATTCCTTCTGAGTTTGAGCTACCATAAATGAACATGGCTCTTCTCCTACAATGTCTATAGGAGGACTTACAGGATTAAATCCAGAAAGAACTGTAGGCTCACAACTTCTGGAACATAAAGCTGTGTGTTTAAAAAGTTAAGAATACATTCATAGAACTTCTAGAGAGAGATCCTAAAGACAGAGAATTTTTATTAAAGTATAGGTTTAAGTCAGATTTATCTTTATTTTTTCTCCTAACTTCTTGCCTTAATTTATTTGACTTAGTTATTAAAGCAGGTTTACATTCAGTGTTCTCAAAGAACTTAGAAACAACGACAGAGCAAGAGATCCACCAATGAAAAGATTTGCAAGATGCAAAGATATACAGTATACACAGATTATACACACACACAACATACACACACTATCTGTTATTGGCAAATTATTATTGCAAATGGTAATAGACAGACCTCCTGTTTATTGAGATGTAATGCCCATTTGAAGCAACGGTTTTGCAGGATAACATAGTTTTGTATAATCTTATACAGGTTGTCCTCAGTTTTTGATCGCAATTGAGCCCAAAGTTTATGTTGCTAAGCAAGACATTTGTCAAGTGAATTTTGCCCCATTTTATGACCTTTCTTGCCACAGTTGTTAAGTGCAGCTGTTAGTGAATCTGGTTTTCCCATTGACTTTGCTTGTTGGAAGGTGGCAAAAAATGATTACTTGATCCCGGAACACTGAAGCTGGCCTAAATATGAGCCAGTTGCCCAATGTCTGAATTTTGATCATGTGACGGTTGTAACGGTTGTAAGTGTGAAAAAAAATCACTAAATGAACTGTTGTAAGCTGAGGACTGCCTGTAATCACTACCAGCTATGTCAACATGGGGTCACACCTTAAGATTCACATGATAAACATTTACCTCAGATTAATTCTGTGTTACAGATAGCTGATCCCTTCGGCCATTCAGAAGCACAGGCTCTTGAACTTCTTTGCTTTCAATCTTTTTAAGGATCATCTTTGGATATCCTTTCACTTTATTCCTGCTTGACTCAAGGAACTAAAATGTGTTGCTTTTCTAGTTTTGGTGACTCTGGATTTCCAACTCCCAGAGACTACAGGAACCAGGAGCACTACTCAGGTAACTCTGAGGACACAGATAAACCTTCAAGTGCTTCAACGGCCCACTAAAATAAAGATGCAAATGACTAGTTGTCTGCAAGGAATATAAATCCTTCCATTCCCCACTATCCTGTCAGAGCTGAAGAAGCTTCTTGGATGAGAAGCAAAATGTCTTCAAAACAAAAACAAAACAAAAAAGTCCAGTTGTCTCCTGAAAAAGCACCTTTGGGACAGCAATAACGTGGATGACTGAGAATCTCTACAGAATTCCCAGAGAACTTGCTTGCTGCCACAAATGTTTTATATCTGTTTTGGGAACAAGCATATAAACCTTGATCATGATTTATACCCATGTAAGAACTTAAGTTTGGTCTTTATTTTGAGGGGTGCATACATAACAGGACTTTAGTTTATTAAAAGTGATTTACTTAAGTATTTTCTTCAGTAGCTAAAGCCCGGGTTACACCAGGGCAGGGGCTGCTTGACTCTCCCATACATACCAACTGTTATATATTTTAATATTTGAATGTTCCATTCTGATTGGTCCGGCCGGACGGCGGGAAACTTGAAAGCCGTCATTGGCTGAGAGCCACCAACATAACACCAACTGTCTTCTCAAAATCCACTTCCATATCAGGGTTTATTGCTGTCACTAAGCAGTCTCACCATTTTTACAACTCATTTTCTCCTTCATTCTGTTACTTAAAGCAGATTTGGGAGAGTGCACACTTTTGCTAACAGGCTTTCCTGCTCTTGGCAACATGTTATGTATGCTGATTACAGTTTCAGAATACTTCAGTAATACTATTGAGTGAAATTGGCATACTTTCACAGCCAATGCAGACTCTTATGTCCTTGGGTTTTCTGATTTGGAGCTGTCAAATCTATCTGGCACTGATACTGATTCTTCCCCTTCCCCAAAGTCAGGTACCACGTCATTACACAATGGTTAAGTGCAATGTTGTCCTTCACAGATTTTCTTCCTACTACATCACTTGCTATTGTTTAGTTTGTGTGTCACTTAGTAGTGAACTGTGATTTCCCACTATGTACTTAATTGGCAAGCCTCCACCAGTTTGTTCCGCACAAATCGTGTTGAAAATGCACCTCCACACACACAATCCTGAAGACATGTTAACCTCTCTCTTATCCCCCAATTCTTTTAAAATGGACCACATGCCTTCTTACAGCCGGATCCTGTTTTTTCCTAATGCATAGGATAGGATAAGTTTTTTTTTTTCAAGGACCAGAAATAACCCTTGAAATAAAACTGAATTCCAGTGTATTTCTCCCATTAGACCAGCTTAGAAATTCTAATTTTGCCCCATTTTTTTTAATGTTGGAAACGAGGAGGATCATATTATTTATTGAGTTCCTAAATTATTACACACAGCAGATATGAAAGGTTTGATTTTTAAAAGGAGAAATGAATGCAAAGAAAAATGTTAACCAGAAATTAAAGTAGAAAAAAATATTTGAGAAGAGAAGAAAGCTATCAACATTAAGTGGTGAAATACAATGCCAATTAAAGAGACAATGGATATGAACTGAGGAAAAAGTGATTTAAAAGTTAAGTGCGAAAGCTATTTTTAGTGAGAGAAAGATATGCAGCAACAGAATTTAAAGTTGGTAATGACTTCCACTGTCGTAACACAATTAAAAAATCAAAGTAAAGTGAAATGTATTAGAAAATGTATTAAGCAGAATGTGTTTGGAAATTATATCTAGCATACCTTTGTAACCAGAGTACTAATGAGCTGGGAAGTCCTCAGTTTCATTCTTAAGCAATAAGTACAACTCTTCTTTGACTGTTGCAATAGAAAGCTATGCAGCATTTTATTTCCTTATCTGTGTCTCAGTTTGCCAAATGCATTGAGCCAGATTAAAAGAAGTTAGAACCTCCAGTGTTGGAGGACAGAATTTGGAGGAGTAAATACATCAGGTTCTTGAGCACCTGATTCAAACTGAAAAATCCTTTTTCCAAGCACAACTCATCTGGAGTCTTCTTAACACAATTTATTGAAGCAAGTAGTATAGCAATTTCAGCAACTAGTGTAACTAAAACCAGTTGATGGCCTAAGACATTTGGACAGAATCTCTTGTTAATCCCTTTCTAAGGACTTTACTGTGAACTGGCAAAGAAGCCAGTGTTTTCACTGATAATGGATGAGTTTGCAACTTTATGCACAAAACCAATTCCTGAATCCTCTTCAGCTGGAGAACCAATTCTTAACATCTGCCTTTGTGTGTTAAAGAGTGTGTGTTGCCACTTCTACTTGTTCAGAGAATGTAATAAATTAGTACTCTGCTTCAGCATAGTGTGCTATGTAAACAGGCAACTCTCGGTTGTTAATTCCAATTTATGGTCTAGCACAAGGAGACAGGGAACATAATCTACAATCTGCAGGCTATATGCAACATGTCTGTGCCACCAGGGCCTAACAAAATGACTGCTTTTTGTGGAAGATATTTTTCAATGGGGTTTTCACACACGGTGTCATCAGGAAGCTTTGAGATCATTATTTGACATTTAATAACAACTTGATTCAATCTGAGTCATTTCAAGGTTTGTTTTTAAGAAAACTGGTTAACTGCTTTCCAGCTTGCTTGCAGCTGGCTCATATTCAGTGGGGTGAAAATATCAAATAGTGGGACATTCTCAGTGCTTTTCTTTGTGGCACTCTAGCTTTCTGCGCCAATAGCTGATGATGTTTTCCGTTCAGCTGAGTTTGACTTGGTAGTTCTTTGGGCTTCACGATCACTGCAAGGAATGAATGAATGAATGAATGAATGAATGAATGAATGAGTGAGTGAGTGAGTGAGTGAATGAATGAATGAGTGAATGAATGAATGAATGAATGAGTGAGTGAGTGAGTGAATGAATTCTTGATTGGCCAAGTGTGATGAGACACACAAGGAATTTGTCTTGGTGCATAGGGAAACATCAAAATAGAAATTGATGGTGAACAGATAGAATTCACTTTCTTAGGGTCACAGATAGCTCAAAGTGGTAAATGCAGCACAGAAATAAAACATTGGGCTGCAGTGGGTGCTAATAGTGTATTTAAGCAAGCCACAGACCGGAGACAACCAAGCCCTACCAGTATTAAGGGGGACAGGGGTCTTTTCCAGGGCGAGCCAAGAATGTCAGTCTGTCATTTCTGATATGGCAGTATAACGGAGAAACAGCAAAGTGCCCCACGAACCAAGGCAATGAGTAATAATTTTTCAGTATCATGAAAGCATAAAAGAAGTGGAAAAGTAACAGTACATTTTTGGAAACAAAGACTTATGGACACGGTTGAAATTAAATATAAAAGATGCTGGTTGAAATAAACTCCTGGACATTTGGATTGGATATTAAAAAAGAAATAGGGGGAGGAGAAGCATACAAAATGGGAGAATTATGTGCCAAAATGAGATTGGAATTACAAGACATGAAGGAAATGATGAAAGAAAGCTTGGAAATGTACAGTAATATTGTTGTGAATGAATAAATATCAAATAAAGTTATCTTGAGCTTGAAGTCAAGTGCAGGGTTCTGGCCCTGCACTTCTGATTGGCTGTTAAATGGCAAGATCGGATTGGTCCGTTCAGGAGAATCTGATTTGCCATTAACAGGCCGTTCTCATTGGTTAACGGAGCTAGCACTCCTAGGTTACTATTGGTTGAATAGTTAATAAGTTGCCTATATAAGGAAGGCTATAGCAGCCATCCAGTTTGAGCTGTCACACCATGTAAATAAAGAGTTTGAAGTTCGGCTTGTCTCCATTATTCGCACTCATGCTCCAAACTTAACACTGGCGACGAGGATGGGATGTGGAGACGTCAGAGCTGACTAAAACAATGAAGAAGACAACCGAACACGTGGCTGAAATGCACAACGGCGGAACTATGTACTGCGGCATAGTACCACCCGCTCTGTTCAACCCAGCGCAAGAAGACTGGGAGTCCTACATGGATCGTTTCCAAATGTTCTTGGAAACAAATAATCTGAAGGATGCCACAACCGGGAAGAAACGGGCGGTATTCCTAATGCATTGCGGGCCGACCGTATTCAAGATGGCCAAGGCACTAGCAAAACCGGCTGAAGTGAAGGCTATGGACTGGGACGTCCTCGAACCTCTGCTAAAGGCCCACTATGCACCGACTGTACCAACGCTCATAAGATGGCACGAGTTCTACCAAAGAAACCAGTGGAAAGGAGAGAGCGTTGCCGATTTCATTGTAGACCTCCAAAACTTGGGAGGCCTCTGCAATTTCGCCAACCTGGAAGAGGCTTTGAGAGACCAAGTAGTTCTGGGATTAGATGCACTAAACGTGCAGAGCAAAATAATGGCAAAGGGCGACATTAGCCTTGCCGATGCCATCGCTGAGGCTACAGCAGTGGAAGCAACCAAGAAGTCGGCTGCCCAACTGCGCCGAAACTGCACTCCGACACACCAACCAGCCAGCGACATTTCACCTAAGTCAGAAGGACAGCTTCCGACGGCCCACCATGAGGACCTCTCTTTGTCATCAGACAGCAATGAAGAAGAGGTCCATCGACTGCAGTCCGATCGGGACCATTACCCAAAGTGCCAGCAACAATGCGCTGGCTGTGGGGCCAACCTTTACCGATCCGATTGCAAATTTCGTGACGCGCTCTGCCATGAGTGCAGGAAACGAGGCCATATCGGACGGGTCTGCAGAAGTCTCCTAGGACCCAGCCAAACCTCGAAGGGGGCCAACTGTCGCCAATCGAAAGGAAACCGTCCTGTAAGGTGAGAACCAGCAAACTACTCCTACAGAAACTGACCCATGAATCGCCTAACGAGGAGAGAAGAGGCTCACCAAACTATCACTATCGGTCACGCCTCTTCCTTGGATGCCAAGAAAATCCGAATTAAAGTGGCCATCGAAAATCAGCCCTGCCAAATGGAAGTCGACTCGGGATCGTCCCTCTCGATGGTTTCCTGGAAGACCCTCAAGGAACTCACCCCTACTATCCAGCGCCAAGATCTTCAATTCCAAAGACTCGTACTTAAAGATTATCAGGGGAACTGGATTCCAGTCGTGGGATCCAGTCGAGTCCGGGTTTCGTTCAAAAACCGCACAGCGTACTTACCCCTGACTGTGATCAACAAGGACCGGCCTAGCCTGTTAGGCCTCCAATGGTTTGCACCTCAGCATTGAAGTGGCAGGCATTAACCGAATCAGCAGCAGTGACTGGGAAGAGGACCTCGCCCATGAATTCAGGGATGTCTTCGCGGAAAAGCTAGGCGAGTACAAGGGGACCCCGATATCCTTTAGCCTTAATCCAAAAATAGCTCCCATCCGCCTCAAGCCTCGTCGAGTTCCGTTCGCACTAAAGCTGAAAATTGATGAACAGCTCAATAAGTTAATAGCCCAGGGAGTGTTAAAGCCAACCAATCACTCTCCCTGGGAGAACCCAATTGTGACACCAATTAAGCCGGACGGCTCAATTAGAATTTGTGGGGACTACCGAGTCACCCTGAACTACACCCTGCAGCAAAACCCATATCCGGTGCCAGTGGTGCAACACCTCCTCCATTCGGGGCGGAAAAGTCTTCGCTAAACTAGACTTAGCTCAGGCTTATCAGCAACTGCCGGTTGATGAAAAAACGGCACAGGCCCAGACAATTGTAACACACCGAGGTGCCTTTAAATGTACGCGGCTCCAATTCGGAGTGAGTGTAGCCCCGGGGATCTTTCAGAGCCTAATGGAAAGACTCTTACAAGGGATTAAAGGCATTGTCCCCTACTTTGACGAGATGTTAATTGCTGCCCCCACTCCAAAAATTTTACAGGATCGTTTAAGACTGATTCTCCAAAAATTCCAAGACACAGGCCTTAAGGTGAAGAAAAATAAGTGCAAGCTGTGTACAGATCCTGTCGAATTTTTAGGGCACTTAATTGACAGTCAGGGTATTCACCCTACAGATAGCAAATTGAGAGTAATAAAAAACACTTCCAGACCCCGGAATAAGGCCGACCTCCAGGCGTTTCTAGGCCTAATTTCTATAACGTATTCTTGCCGCACAAGGCGACTGTCGCTGAACCTTTACATCGCCTACTGGACAAAAAAGCAAATTGGTATGGGGTCATAGAGAAGAGCAGGCGTTCCGTAATGTAAAAAAACTACTGACTTCTGACGCTGTACTAATGCAGCACAATGAAACTTTACTGTTAAATATCACGTGTGATGCATTGCCTTTCGGAGTGGGCGCCATTTTGAGCCACGTATTGCCTAACGGTAGCAAAGCCCCTGTTGCCTATTTTTCAAAGACACTCTCGAAAACTGAGCGAAATTATAGCCAGATTGATAAAGAAGCCCTTGCAACTGTATCAGCTGTCAAAAGATTTCATTAGTACGTGTACGGCAGGGCTTTTACTATAGTGACTGACCACAAACCTTTGCTGGGAATAATAGCTGGGGATAAGCCAACCCCCTATATATTATCTCCCAGGATGACCCGTTGGTCAGAATTATTGGCTGCTTATAATTATCAGCTGCAATACCGCCCCGGAAAAGCTATTCCCCACGCCGAAGCATTGAGCCGTGCACCGCTTCCAGAGACCATCAACGACCCCCGCGCCAACAATGGCAATGTTGCAGATCGAGACACTTCGTACGCCGCCATTAACTGCCCGTGATATCGCGAGAGAAACAAAACGTGACCCCACCTTGGCACGAGTCCTCACGTGGGTGGAACGCAGATGGCCATTGGACCAAGTATCAGACAACTTTGCACCATTCAAAAGTCGACAAACAGAGTTGTTTTCTCAAAAGGGCTGTATCATCTGGGGCGATAGAGTCGTTATCCCAGAACGACTCCAACAGGCACTACTAAGAACCTTGCACGATGGCCACCCCAGCATCATGCGCATGAAGGCCCTCACATGAAGCTACGCATGGTGGCCAGGCATCGACAGACAAATCGAGTCATGGGTCAAAACTTGTCATAGATGCCAAGAAGTAAGCAACACTCCACCAAAGGCAATCCCAACCGAATGGGAGACACCGCGGGGACCCTGGTCCCGTATCCATCTGGATTTTGCTGGGCCGACCAAAGGCAACACCTTCTTGTTAACCGTAGACGCCTACTCGAACTGGCTCGAAATCCACCGAATGAGGAACACAACAACTGAAGCGGTCATCAAAAAACTAGAAAGACTGTTTGCAACCCAGGGATTACCAGACGTTCTGGTATCCGACAACAGGCCCCAATTTACCGCGCTGTCCTTTGAGCAGTACCTGGCTGCCCACGGTATCCGACATGCGCTCACTTCGCCTGCACACCCTGCGGCCCACGGTAGGGCTGAGCGCATGGTACAATTCATCGAGAAAACGCTACAGAAAGTGGACTATGACAACATCGAAGAGAAGATAAACCAAATCCTCTTTTTACAGCATATCACGCCTCACAGCGTCACCAACAAAACTCCCGCCGAGCTGCTAATGGGACGAAAGCTCCACTCCCACCTTGACCGGTTGCACCCAGCCTACGAACCGGAAAAACCAGTTGGATCCAGCAGCCAATGCCATACCTTCCAGGTAGGCGATTTGGTGTTTGCTAAAAACTTATCGGGCGATCCGCTGTGGGTAGAAGCGACTGTAGTCTGTGTAACCAGCCCAAGATCATACCTTGTACAACGTCCTGACAATAGACTTTGGAAGCGCCATATCGATCAACTACGATCAAGGCTGCAGTCAGGCAATTCCGAGCTCCCTAAAAACCAAACTGAGGGGGGGGAGATACAGAGGAAGACGAATTTCAACTAGAGGAAAACCTTTTTGAAGGAAACGATAGCGGAACAGAAACGCGAGAACAGGAACCAGGGATGGGAGTGAGTTAACATCAGGGTGTTGCTGAAGAGATTGGTGACAATGAAAACGCGTACTCTGAATCAGAGGCACCCCTTTCGCCAAACAATGCCCTACCTCAACAAGAGTGCAGCCAAATGCCGGGCGCACTGCGAAAATAAAAATGACTAACAAAACAACCATCCTACCTCAAGGACTATGTGACCACGCCCCGTAAGCAGAAGCCGGGGGGGGGGGAAGGGGTGTTGTGAATGAATAAATATCAAATAAAGTTATCTTGATCTTGAAGTCAAGTGCAGGGTTCTGGCCCTGCACTTCTGATTGGCTGTTAAATGGCAAGATTGGATTGGTCCATTCAGGAGAATCTGATTGGCCATTAACAGGCCATTCTCATTGATTTAAGGAGCTAGCGCTCCTAGGTTGCTATTGGTTGTGTTGTGTATGTACCATAGTTAATAAAGTATGAGCTTGAGGTAAAGTGCAGGGTTCTGGCCCTGCACTTCTGATTGGCTGTTAGGCGGCCAGATCGGATTGGTTAGTTCTTAGGAATCCGATTGGCCCTTAACAGAGGATTATTATTGGTTTAAAGAGCTAGCGTTCATAGCTCGCTATTGGACAACTCTCACAAAGGTTGCCTATATAAGGCAGAGTTCACTATTATTGTTTTGAGAAGTCACTATGCAATAAAGAGCTGAAAGTTCACATTCAAAGGCTGTCTCCATTTACTCCAACCTATGTCCAAGTACTTAACACTGGCGACGAGGGTGGAATGTGGAGACGTCTGAACCTAAGAAGCCAGGAAGCAATACCGAGCACGTGAAAGACAACGTCAACAATGGAACCATGTCCGGCGGCATCGTACCACCTGCTCCATTCAATCCAAACCAAGAGGATTGGGAATCCTATATGGATCGCTTCCAAATGTTTCTTGAGACAAATAATTTGAAGGACGCCACACCAGCAAAGAAGCGGGCACTGTTCCTGACGCACTGCGGCCCAGCTGTATTTAAAATGGCTAAAGCACTCGCCAAACCTTGAGAAGTGAAAGCCATGAGCTGGGACGATCTCGAATCCATCCTGAGAGACCATTACGCGCCAACCGTGCCTACACTCGTGAGTCGCCACGAGTTTTATCAGAGAAACCAGTGAAAAGGAGAGAGTGTGGCCGATTTCGTGGCGGACCTCCAGAATTTAGGGGGCCTCTGCGGGTTCGCCGATTTAGAAGAAGCACTAAGAGATTGAGTAATTCTGGGATTAGATGCACTAGGCGTGCAAAGCAAGCTGATGGCGAAAGGCGACATCAGCCTTGCTGACGCCATTGCCGAAGCTACGGCTGTGGAGGCGACCAAAAAGTCAGCTGCACAATTACGGTGAAGCCGTACTCCGGCAACATAACCGACCGGCGAAATCTTACCCAACTCAGAAGGGCAGCTTGCAACAACGCACCACGAGGACCTCTCTTCGTCATCAGACAGTGATGAAGAAGGGGTCCATCGACTGCGGTCCGACCGGGACCCTCGCCTTAAGCCCTTACGCCCTTGCGCTGGCTGTGGAGCAAACCATGCCAGGGCCGAATGCAAATTCCGCGACGTACTCTGCCATGAGTGCGGGAAACGAGGCCACATCAGCCGGGTCTGCCGCAGCTTACCAGGACCCAGCCAGGCCTCAAAAGGGGCCAACTATCATCAATCGACAGGAAACCGTCCTGTAAGGCGAGAGCCAGTGAACCACTCCTATAGAAATTGAGCTTTGCAAAAAGAAGAGGCTCACCATAGTATCACTATAGGTCACGCTTCAGTTTTGGACACTAAGAAAATTCGAGTCACGGTAGCCATCAAGAACCAGCCTTGCCACATGGAGGTCGACTCGGGATCGTCCCTCTCGATGGTGTCTTGGAAGACACTTAAGCAACTTATCCCCACAATCCAACGCCAAGACCTCCAATTTCAACACCTCATCCTCAAGGACTACCAAGGAAATCGAATCCCCGTGGTTGGGTCCTGCCGAGTCCGAGTCTCCTTCAAAAAGCATACAGCGTACTTACCTCTAACGATCATCAATAGAGATAGGCCTAGTCTATTAGGCCTGCAATGGTTCGCGCCACTCGGCATCGAAGTGGCCGGCGTGAACTGAGTCGTGGTTGTGAGTGGGAGGAAGACCTTATTTCTGAGTTCAGCGACGTCTTCGCGGACCGTTTAGGCGAGTATAAAGGGACCCCAATCTCATTTCATCTAGATCCAAAAGTAGCCCCAATTCGTTTGAAACCCCGTCGAGTTCCATTCGCTCTTAAAGCTAAGATCGACGAACAACTCAACAAGCTAATTGCTCAAGGGGTGTTGAAGCCCATTGATCACTCTCCATGGGAAACCCCTATTGTAACACCCATTAAGCCAGACGGGTCAATCCGAATTTGTGGGGACTACCGGGCCACTTTAAACCACGCCCTACAGCAGAATGCGTATCCAGTTCCCGTGGTGCAGCACCTCCTCCATTCCTTGGGGAGCGGAAAGGTTTTTGCTAAATTAGATTTAGCTCAAGCTTATCAACAACTACCAGTGGATGAAAAGACGGCCCAAGCCCAAACAATTGTAACGCACAGAGGTGCTTTTAAATGTACTCGATTGCAATTTGGGGTTAGTGTAGCCCCGGGGATATTCCAAAGCCTCATGGAAAGGTTGTTACAGGGAATCAAGGGCGTGGTTCCGTATTTTGATGACATATTAATTGCAGCCCCTACCCAAAAAGTCTTGCAGGATCGTTTGAAATGTGTTCTTAAAAAATTCCAAGAGGCAGGACTTAAGGTGAAAAAAAATAAATGTCACTTATATATTGACAGTTTTGAGTTTCTAGGGTATCGGATTGATAGCCAGGGCATCCACCCTACCGAAAGTAAATTAAAGGCGATAAAATATGCTCCCAGGCCACGTAACAAGGCCGATCTCCAGGCATTCTTAGGCCTCATTAATTTCTATAATGTATTTTTACCACACAAGGCAACTGTTGCTGAACCGTTACACCAGTTATTAGATAAAAAAGCATTGTGGGTATGGGGTTACCGGGAAGAACAAGCGTTCCGGAATGTTAAAAAATTGCTTACATCTGACTCTGTACTTATGCAGTATAACAAGACTTTACCATTAGTTATAACCTGCGATGCCTCGCCCTTCGGGGTGGGCGCCATTTTGAGTCATGTACTGCCTAATGGGAACGAAGCCCCTGTTGCATACTTTTCGAAGACTCTTTCACAAGCAGAGCGGAACTATGGACAAATTGATAAAGAAGCTCTCACAATCGTTGCAGCTGTAAAGAAATTTCATGAATATGTGTATGGAAGGACATTTACCATTATAACTGACCACAAACTGTTGCTAGGGATAATAGCCGGGGACAAGCCAACCCCCTACATTTTATCCCCTAGAATGACCCGATGGTCAGAATTCCTAGCTGCTTATAATTATCGCCTGCAATATCGCCCGGAGAAAGCCATTCCCCACGCCGACGCATTAAGCCGAGCACCACTTCCAGAGACTCTCGACGATCCGGCACCAACGGCAACCACGTTGCAGATCGAAACACTCAACTCGCCGCCCATGACCGCCCAAGACATCGTGAGAGAAACCAAACGAGACCACACCCTAGCTCGAGTCCTAGGCTGGGTAGAACGCGGATGGCCATTGGACCAAGTCCCAGATGACTTCGCGCCGTTTAAAACAGAACGACTCCGGAAGACGCTACTACAAATTCTTCACGAGGGCCATCCCGGCATCGTGCGGATGAAAGCACTTGCACGAAGCTACGCATGGTGGCCGGGCATGGACCGGCAAATCGAGCAGTGGGTCAAAGCGTGTACCAATTGCCAACAAGCCAGCAACGCCCCACCAAAAGCCATGCCTACTGAATAGGAGACGCCACGTGGACCCTGGTCCAGAATCCACCTGGATTTCGCAGGGCCAACCAAAGGATATACCTTCCTGCTGACAGTCGACGCATACTCCAATTGGTTAGAAATTCATCGTATGACGGCCACAACTTCCGAGGCAGTGATTAAGATCCTAAATAGACTCTTTGCAACCCACGGATTGCCTGACGTCCTGGTGTCCAATAATGAGCCACAGTTTACGGCACTAATGTTCGAGCAATACCTCGCTGACCGCGGCATCCGCCATGCGCTCACCTCGCCTGCGCACCCTGCGACCAATGGCCGAGCAGAACGCATGGTCCAATTTGTTTAAAAGACTTTGCAAAAAATGGACTATGACAATATCGATGACAAAGTCAACCAAATTCTCTTTTTGCAACATATAACTCCACATAGCGTCACCGGCAGAACTCCCGCGGAACTACTGATGGGACGAAGACTCCGTTACCACCTCGACCGGTTGCACCCTGCTTACGAACCGGAAAAGCCAATAGGATCCAGTGGCCGCTATCGCACCTTCCAGGTAGGAGACCGCGTTTACGCACGAAACTTATCAGACGATCTGTTATGGATAGAGGCAACGGTAGTGCGAGTGACCGGCCCCAAATCCTACGTAGTGAAATGCTGTAACAATAGACTGTGGAAATGGCATATCGACCAATTACGGTCACGACTCACAACAGCCAGTCAACAATTCCCCCATGACCAAACCGAGGGGGGGGAGGTACAGAAAAAGATGACGTTCCAGGGAACCTGCTCGAAGGAAGCGACAAATCAAGTGAGACTCAGGAAATGGAGCAGGAAGGAAAATTGCACCTGAGCAAGAAGCAGAGACACTGCCAAAGAACAATCTACCTCAACAGGATTGCAATCAACCAGTCCAACGAAAATCCGAAAGACTTAAAAGACAACCGTCCTATTTAAAGGACTATATAACTACACTGTAATTAAGAAGCCAGGGGGAAGGGGTGTTGTGTATGTACCATAGTTAATAAAGTATGAGCTTGAGGTAAAGTGCAGGGTTCTGGCCCTGCACTTCTGATTGGCTGTTAGGCGGCCATATCAGATTGGTTAGTTCTTAGGTATCTGATTGGCCCTTAACAGAGGATTATTATTGGTTTAAAGAGCTAGCGTTCATAGCTCGCTATTGGACAATTCTCACAAAGGTTGCCTATATAAGGCAGAGTTCACTGTTATTGTTTTGAGAAGTCACTATGCAATAAAGAGCTGAAAGTTCACATTCAAAGGCTGTCTCCATTTACTCCAACCCATGTCCAAGTACTTAACAGGTTGAATAGTTAATAAGTTGCCTATATAAGGAAGGCTATAGCAGCCATCCAGTTTGAGCTGTCACACCATGTAAATAAAGAGTTTGAAGTTCACTGTTTCACCGGCTCATCTCCATTATTCGCACCCATGCTCCAAACTTAACAAATATGTTACCAAAAATAGAAATGGTGATTCAGATTGAAGAAGAACAAAGAGATCCAATGTGAGAGGAGTTAAATAAAGAGGAAACCAGCTTTAAGAACAAGTGGAACAACGAATATTAAAAGGGGGGGGATTAAAGTTAAAAAATTGAGGTTTGATGTGATAATTAAAGGGGGAATTGTTTAGAAAGTTAAACAAAGGAAGAGGGAATTACAGATGAAGTTACAGCAGAAGAGGGAATTACAGATGAAAGATCAAGAGAGGGAGGGGGACAAAATAAATAATTGGAATAAGAAATGGAGGGAAATAATAAAGGAAAAAGGGGGAATTAAGAGAAGGGACCAGAAAATGAAGGGAAGCAGAAAGCAAACAAGAATGAAAAGAAATTATATAGTCAGGAGAGTGACAGACAATGGGTAGAAGAAGAATAGGGAGGGAGATTCTGCAAGACAATGTGTTGTGATTTTTAAGAATATGGATTTAAAAACAGATAAGATTGGAACTGATTTTTTAAAGGATTATTGTTAAACCAGATATAGATTTTATTGAAATAGATATGGAAATGGGAATTTATTATAAGAATATTAATTGATATTTAAGAAAGTGATGAATAAAGTTAAAATGAATTATGAGAATTGCAATGGAAAGATTGCTATCAGTTTCTATAATTAATTGAATAGATTAATATTTCTGAAATATATAGATGATTTACAAGGTAATTGAGAAAAAGAATACTATGCAGAATCTGACTTAAAGTAAATATGCATGTGTGATATGTAGCAGTTAGGAGATTATTGTTATTAATGTAGAATGTGGTAATTAAAAAATGACTATACTATGGCAATTTTTTTATAATGAATTATAGGGAATAAATTGAGGGAATGTATAAGGTAAATAGGTGGCAAGCTCGAATTGACAACTAAAGGGGATAACTTTTCAAATTATTAGAATAAGGATGAAATGTATTGAACAATGAATGGAACAACAGCATGTGATTAAATTGCAAATGTGACAGATAAAAGCAGTATGTGTAATGAATATAGAAATGAAATAAAAATCTTAGATAATATTGTAAAACAAGACATGATAATATTTTAAGAAAAATGAAATAAGTTAAGATATGAACTAGCATTGGATAAAATAAGTGTAATGAATTTAATATTTTAGAATATCTAAAGGACAACAGAATAAGTAATAATGTGATATGAAACTGAATAAGAAAGATGAATATGTAACTATGGTCATGTTTGTATTAAAATATAAAAACATGAAACCACTCTGTTTGCCAAGAGATGTTTTTTTAAAATATAAAAATAAAAAAAAAATATAAAAAAAACATTGCAACTTTGGAAGGTCACAAAAATGTACTATCTATTTTGCTGGAGGACTGGAATTCAATAAAATTAGGCGTTTATCTACAGTTGATAAAGAACACTAGCAAAAATTGAGGGTCACTGCTGCAAAATGATTGTGATGTTTTATTGTTTTGGCTATCCCCTATCAGGATGTGATGAAGTTAAAGTAAATGCCTTCTGTGAAGCTACTGTTATATTATAGAGATATATCATATATGTCTCTTGTGTATGTATCATATTAGAAAGAGTGAGAGAGAAAGAGAAACTTTTTGAAGAAAAATGGTAATGGAAGTTTGATGAATCAGTTCATAAAAGAGATAATCTAAAGAACAAGGAAACATCCTCAGAGCACATTCTGTGCATTTGGTGGAGATGTATACAGTACAGGTTTATTCATTAGCAGACTTTCTTTTTCTCTTCGTGCTGCATAATTATAGTTGCAATGAGTCTTCATGTAAAGAGATAAAACAGTCACGGGGAAGGAACACCTCCATGCAAGTGTAATTTCTCTCCCTCCCTCTCCCTCTCTCCCCCCTCCTCCCTCTCTCATAGCATGGCCTCCATTCATGCATACAATGTTACCTCTGTAAATATACATAATACCGGTTCAGGCCGGTTCGGGTGAACCAATAGCTATGAGGATCAGTTGAGAGCAAACTGGTTTGGTTTGCTCTGCCGATCAGCTGTCTGGCCCACCCACTCGCCTGGGCTCTAGGCTGTGCTTTATATCTTGTTTTTCAAGCTCAGCTGATTTGCATGGCATGGTGGATTGCCGCACATCAGCTGTTTAACAGACTGGGATTGCTGGAGAAAATCATTAGCAAATGCTCTGCGCAGTGGGAAAAAAAAGAATTATATATCTATATTTGTGAAATTACAACACAATACTACAATGAAGCTTTTTCTTGTAAACTGTCATTATCTTCTTATAGCCTACATTTGTTTCACTTATAAGGACTCTGAAGATAAGGCTATCTGATCTGGTCCGCAAACCTCCAGATGACCACGAGATGGAAGCAAGCAGTTTGCATCTTCTTTCCGTCTCTCTCTGCTGCCATTTATAGACTAGGACAAACAGAATTAAATGCAAACATACGTTATGTGTCTTCTATCACTTCTTGGCCTTTTGGCTAAGATCTTCCTTCTTGCTAAGCATTAGGAATCTGGGGACTCATAGATTGAGAAGGTATGACTCACATATCTTTCCTGTCTTTCAGACTATTTGTTTCTGATCTAGTTTGAATAGCCACCACAACAGATTTCTTTGCAGGACATACTATTTCCTGGTAAAATGAAACCATGATTTTCTGAGTTATATTAGATTACACAACATACACTGAGGCAACATCTAGCTAACCATGTTTTAAGATATGAAGCCAGCTCAAGAGTATGGCAAAAGCCACTTTATCTCCTAAAATAATGTATGAGTTTTCATGAAAATGAGTAGGAGAGGGTTGTGTTGCATCACTGCCATCTACTCTTATATAAACGATGTTCTTATCTGAAACTGGTTTTAACTATCTATCTATATTTTGAACTATTAGCCCCCCATTATGAGACATCAAGATTGACAATGGTTGTGTGGACACATCAGTGAACATGAATGAATCCTTTTCTTTCTTGAGACTAAGCATAATCTGGAATGTTACTGGGATTCAATTTATTTATTTTTTTACAAGGACCCTTCCCTATTAAACTCTCCCTCCACCCAATAGTTGGAGTCAACACATCTTTAAGTTAGATGCACTTGAAATTTTAGGGCAGATTTTAATCGTAGCTGTGATAATTAATTTTTAGCATGATTTGATTCTCTGATATTATGTCCTAAAGCATATACAGTATTTTTTTAAAAAAAGGTTATCATGATTTTTCCTGTTAAAATTAGGTGTTAACTTCTGTTTATTAAATTTTAAGTTTATTATTTTGAAGTTTTGATTTACATTTTAGTGATGCATTAATTCAAACACAAAGGATAAGTTTTGCTTTTAATGAACTACCTTAATTTTCAGTGCTTAATTGAGTTCAGTAGCAGCTTGCTTTGGCACTGGGTACTTCTGCTGCTTAGAAAAGCATTCATGTTCGAAGCTTAGGAAAGAGGTTAAAATATGTAACAGCAAAAAGTCCCTTTTCTTTGAAAAAAAAAAAGAAAGACAATAGGAAGTTATTTCCAGAAATCATTCATGAAATATCTCCACAATCAAAGGCACCACCAACGATTATGTGCCCTTTCCCTTCCTGTCTTCAGCCTTCATTCATGAGTAGAGTGACTCATGGCATGGTTATGCTGAATGGGCAGCAGCTTCCATAGGCCCACCTATCTTGGCAATGACAATATTGTCTGCAGAAGTCAAACAAGTTCATTGAATAAGGAGAGGGTGGGCAAACCCATCAGGAAGTTCCACACGCCTCTCCTTTCAACTTGTCTGGACAAAGCTGGAACAACACTGGCATTTTCTGCCTGCTACTTGGAGGAGGAAAAATATTTCCCTAGGAAATAAGCATTTTTAAAGGGATTTCTCTCATATCTTCCACTATGGAATTGTTCTTTGTCAAAAACAAACTGCAGTACTTTCCTTCCTTCTCCCACACCCATCCCTTTTCTGTCTCTCCCTGTCTGTCTGACACACTCACCAAACTTGCAAGTGGCATGAATCTTGCAAAGCTTTGACAATATCATTTCAGTTTTTAGGAATAATTATAAGTAGGCTTAGCCTTAAAATGTTCACATACATGCACACACAGAAACACATTTGCTCCAAGGAAGCGCAGTGTGTCATAATGTTTTGAATTATTCAGAACAGGCTTTTGTAACTTATTACTCACCCAGCCAAATGCACCCAGCATCTTATGCTAGTGATAATTCATCGCTGGAAGCCTGAGACTGCAAAAGGATACAGGTTATCGAAGCTAGTTGAGTGGCTGCACATGGGTCATAGAACTGGTTTAAGAGCAGGATTAAAACTGAGTTGGAAAAATACAGATGACCACTAGATGACAGCAAAGCAATATGGAAAAGTATAACTCCAGTGGTCAACTGGAACTGATAAAGGTAAAGGTTTCCCCATCCAGGTACTTATCTCTGTTTTTTGGCTGAGAGAGCCAGCGTTGTCCAAAGACATTTCTGTGGTCATGTGGCCAGCATGACTATATGCCAAAGAGCACAAAATGCTGTCACTTTCCCATCAGAGTGGTATCTATTTATCTACTCGCATTTGCATGCTTTTGAATAGCTAGGTAAGCAGGAGCTGGAGCGAGTAGCAGGAACTCCCTGTCATACAGTGCTCAGGGTCTTGAATCTGGGCTGTCAGCTGACAAGCTCAATGCCTTTCACCGCTGAGCCATCACAGCCCCCACAGTAGTGCTAACGATAACAGATGAATGCTTCAGTTTGAAACCTTATCATGAAGTAAAACAGATTCATGCATGGAAATTTTTATTCCATTTTATAATCTAGAGGGGAAAATATCTTAATTCTATTGTTACACAAATAAAATAAACAAAGACATACAACTTGTACACTGGTTCTTTCTTTCATGTCTTATATTTTAAAGTCTCTCCCCTCATATTCTTATACTTCTCATGTATTCTCAAGAATACCCCAAAAATATATACTCCCAGAAGGATCACCCAAGATGTGATGCTAAAGCTAACAGACATCCATAATATATGTGACTGTAGTGATTATAGGAAGATACTGGAGGAGGTAAATACTATAGAGACAATGGCAAAGGCCGGATGCATCACATGCTGGCCATGCCCACACTCAGTTTATGAAGGGGAAAAAAGTCCCGATACATCATGTGATACTGCTGTGATGACATAAGTTTGACATCCCTGGCATAGACTAAGAAACCAAAATGAAGCAGGAGATTGATTTTTCACATACTGCAATCCAGCATTTCTTCAATGCCTTCATCTAAACAAAATAATCATCGCTAGATGGAATATCCAGAAATCAAATTGATGTATTCTTGGTAGAAGTAGATGGAAGAGCTCAGTTCTCATAGCAAATATGTGAGAAAGATGACTGGAACACATCACAAACTGCTTTTGGAGAAGTTCCAAGTCACAAGGCTAAAGAACAAGGCTAATCAATGTCCACAATATAAATTTGAGCATACACCAACCATTTTCAAAAAGAACATCAAAAATAGCTTTGAAGTCCTGGCCCTCATTGAAAAGAAACCAAAGGAAACATGGAAAGAGATTAAGAAAGTCTTAAGTATAACTATAAGAAAACACTGCCATAGACTAAAAAACAGAAAAAGGAACTGGGTGTGAGAACAGATGGTAGAAATTGCCAAGAAGAGAAAAGAAGGCAAAGTCAAGAAACAAAAGGTCTTAGGAAATAATTTAACAAGAATTTTAGAGAGCTGTTAGGAGATAGAAGAAGGTGCACTTTAAGGGTCCTGAAGATGGAAATAGATATAGAAAAACAAGAAAAGTCTTCCAAAAAAGACTCCTTAGAATAACAGCTCCAAAACTATTGGAAAAGATAGAGACTTATGGTGAAGTGGCTGGTTTGAAAATAAACAAAGATAAAACAAAGATTTTGACAAAGAATATGTTAATAAGACAAAGAGAAGAACTGGCAGATCTATTGAAAATTCAAGTCACGAATAAGGTTAAGTATTTGGGGATACACTTGACACCAAGATGTAGTACATTAAAAGAGAACAATTAAACGTTAAACTCAAACAACAGATAGCGTTAGATTTGATGAAATGGGAAAACCTACAATTGTCATTAATAGGGAGAATCTCAACAATCAAGACAAATATTTTACCCAGAATTTTATATTTGTTTCAAACAATACCAATTAGGCTTGGAAAAGACTATTTTGAAGACTTAAATAAAATTGTCTTGAAGTATATATGGCAAGGTAAGAAAGCGAGAATAAAGTTAAAACTTTTATAGGATGCTAGAATTAGAGGAGGATTTGGTCTGCCTAATTCGGAGTTGTACTATCAAGCTGCAAATTTGATGTCAGTTAAAGAATGGATAACATTAAGAAAGACCAGATTGTTGACGCTAGAAGGACATGATATGTTGTTGGGCTGGCATGCTTTTCTATGGTATAAGGGAACTAAAACACAGGGCTATTTTAGAAGACATCATATATCGGAGTCTTTGTGGTTAAATTGGGAGAAGATTAAAAGACAATGTTATTTGAAAATCCCAGTTTGGTTATCGACTATTGAAGCTTTTTCCTATCCTATAATCTACAAGAAGGAACAAACAGTTAGATATGGGGAAATATTGGATGAAAAGGGTGAACTTAAATCGATGCAAAATTTAGAGGAACAAGGTATAAAGATGAATTAGTTTTCATATGCGCAAATACATTCAAGGTATGATGAAGATTTTAAAACAGAAGGATTCTATGATAAATTGAATGACTTAGATAAGATTTTGACAGGTACTGATGAAAAGGTGATTAAAAAATTATATGATTATTTATTGGAAATTAAACTACAGGAAGAACAAGTTAAAGAAACTATGATTGCTTGGGGGAAGAATTTTGGATATGGGATTGATTTAGAGAAATGGCAAAAATTGTGGTCTCAAAATTATAAAATGACAATGTCAACAGCATATAAAGAAAACTTGTATAAGATGTTTTACAGGTGGCACTTTCCCCAGACAAGAATAGCAAGAATGTTCAAGAATAAATCTGAAAAATGCTGGAAATGTCATCAGATACCTGGCTCATATTACCATATGTGGTGGACTTGTGAGGACACTAGAAAATATTGGACTAAAATTTGCATGTGGTTGGAAAAAATGACAAAGAAACACATAGATTTGAAACAAGAGATCTTTTTATTGGGAATTTTACCTGATACATATAGTAAAGATTTGAATACCTGATTGTAAATGTATTAACAGCAGCTAGGATTGTATTTGCTAAAAACTGGAAAAATGAGAAAATACCATTGCAGGAAGAAATCATTAAGAAAATATTGGAATGTGCTGAAATGAGTAGATTGACATTTGAAATTAGAGAACAAGAGGATAAACAATTTTATAAAATTTGGGACCTTTTCTACCAATGGTTAGATAATAAAATACAATAATAGAGTATCTAGAATTCTAGGAAGTAATGAATATATATAGATATATTTCTTTTTTTTTTAATATCATATCTATAAAATGTTTTTAGAATAGATTTGGTATGATTATATGATTTGTTATAAAATAAACTAAGTAAATTATAGTTATCTCGCAAAGTATGTATGAATAAAATTATAGTCAAATGATTGTTTAATAGTGATACTAGGGTATTTAATTTCTGATTGATAATATGAGTTATTATTTAATGTAACTGTAATTGAGACTATGAAATGGATGCACAAAAAATTGGTAAACCAACCGACACACTGTTTGCATATTTATGAAAGAAAGCTGGATGTTTTTATGTTTTGTTTGTTTTGTCTTTAAAAACCAATAAAATTGTTTTCAAAAAAAAAAAAAAGTCTTCCAAAAGATCTCCAAACTCAGTAGGTTGTTCAAAGTTGAAATAGGTATGCTAAGTGGAAAGGTGCATTGGCAGCAAGAAAGCACTATATTATTGATTTCCATTATTATTGAGAATCAATAATCATATAATTGATTATAGAAATTGACCAATTGTGAAATATCTTTACAAAAATAGGAATCCTAGAACATCTTATTCTTCTCATGTGAAACCTGTACCCAGGACAGGAAGCTACAATCTAAAGTAAATATGACCAAAACAAAAAAACAAAAAAAACCCTAGCTGACCTAGTTGAGAAGGCTATATACTTCCCCATTAGTTATTAAATTTATCTGATGAATGTATATCAGGGAAGGTTGGACTGGTAGAAGATAAATGTGGCTTCAAAATTGGAGGAAGAAACATCAATTAACTGCAATGTGCTGCTGACATTTGTTTTATAGCTAAAAACAAATTAACTGGAAACTCTAGTAATGAAAACCAAGGAGCACAGTGAAAAAATGGGATTAAACTTAAACATCAAACTAACAGTAACAAGTATAGTAGACACCTTAAAACTGACAATGAAGATACTGAAGTAATTACTAAATACTGCCTTTTAGGATTAACTAGCAATACTAAAGAGCCAGATTCGTATTGTACTTAAAGCAGCAGGCTCGAAACTAGAAGATCATGAATTCTAGGCCCAGTTTAGCCAAAAAGCCAGCTGGGTAATCTTGGGCCAGTCCTTCTCTCTCAGCCCCAGGAACCAGGCAGTAGTAAACTACAACCAGTAGTAAATCTTGATAAGAAATCTGCAGTGACTAGCCCAGGCACTCACCAAGAGTAAAAACTGACTCAGATTCAAAAAGACAAGAAGAAAGGAACAAGAAATGTACAGCAGACTAGTACTTGATAGGATACCAAGGAAAACCTTGGAAGAGGTATTCAAGTTGCCACAACATGTCTATACCTACAAAACCAAGAACTATGCAGGCAATGTTTTTTTTTTTCCTATGATATTCTATGGGAGCAAAAGTTGAACTTCAAAGAAATAGGAAAGAAGGAATATTGATGCCTATGAACTATGGTGTTGGAGAATGTCCTGACAATTCCATGGATAGCCAAATAAGTGAACAGTCTAGAGTTCTCATTCAAGTCATGTATGATCTGATCAAATCATCAAATTTTGAAGACATCATGCAAAGAGTTAGCTCTTTTAACTAGTTGGTAACGGGAAAGGTGGCAAAAAATAGACAACCAGTAGCAAGACAAAGGGACCTGATTATACTCATTGTAGGTGCACTGTTGGAAGATCAGCTAGCCCATGTTGAGGATAGAAGACACATAATTATAACCCTAACCCTAATCTTCATTGGAAAAGAAGTTGGTTGATGTTGGGAAAGATTGAAGGCAAAAGGAGAAGGGGACAACAGAAGATGAGATGGTCAGATAGCATCACTGACACAATAAACATAAATTTGGGCAGACTCCAGGAAACAGTAGAGGATGGGGCATCTGGAATGCTGTGGTTCATGGGGTCATGAGGACATGACTTAGTGACTAAACAACAAATCCTAACCCTAACTTTTAATCAGTTTACCTCAATTCACATGCGCTCTCACTAATCCTTAAAATTCTTGTGGAACATAATTTTCTCTTATTTACATTATGGTACATTTCAGAAATTATTGAAACTGAAAGATTGTTGTAATATGTGCAGTCAATTATGAGCAAGCCATTCACTAAGAACATGTCTTAAAATAAGTCATGTTTTGAACGTAACAATGGCTTCATTTGCAATAAGCAATAATCTGTGTCTTTGTGATTTATTTAACAAATTATGTTACGTTGACATGCCAAGCAAAACCTTAACATCTTTACCATATTTGTGAAGTTCTTAGAACTTACAATGTGTATCTTTTTAAGCACAAGCTTTATGTCTTCATAATACTCCTCCCTTTGGGCGATCTGATACTCTCTAGTTATAGGGATGTTTTCCATTCTTTGTTCTAACACCATAATGATTGAATATTGTCGGGGTGGGATTCTATAGGTTCGGACTGGTTCTATAGAACCAGTTGTCACAATTCTGCCCAGTTTGGAGAACCAGCAAATCATGCACCTGGCTGGCCCTGCCCCTCTCCACCCTCCCCTCCCCTCCCCGTCCAGTCAGTCCTTATTATGCATGTACGACATTGTGCGCATCATTGGCTGCATTCTCCCCTGCCTGCCCCATCCCACCCAGTCACTCCTTATGGTATTTCTTTTTTTCCCCCTTCCAATGATCAGCTGTGCTGGGATCCCCCTTGCTGTCTTACTGCTTCACCCAGGAGGCTTCCCTGAGGCCTAGGAGGCCAAAAAATGGAGCGCAGGGGAGGTGCTTCAAAAAAAGAAGCCATTCCAACCTAGCCACTCCCACCTAGCCATGCCCACAGGACTGGTAGTAAAAATATTTGCATCCCACCCCTGAATATTTTTATGGTATTTTAAGATCATATGTGGCTATGATATTCAAAGTGTTGTGGAGAAAAATGATATATTTAACTATAGGTGTGTATGAAGCTAGGCTTTCATAATACTCTATTTTGATTTCATTCCTTGAGAGTGAGGTAGCACACATAAGACCAGATTCTTTATGGCCTTTTCTCCTATCAGTTAATCCCTTCTCACACATTCAGAAACTCATCCCTTTCCAAAATTTTTACCTAGACAAACTCTTATATGCGATATAGTGTGAAATCATTTGAAAAGATTTAGCTGCATCTCAGAGTTGCGTAATTGCTGGTGTATCTAAAGCTTTTTGAGGGGATGGGTGGAAAATGAAGGGGGAGGTGGAATTGGCTGACCATGGTCTGTCTCCTGAGCACTCACTTGTATGGGTTGCCATCTATAGGAGGTAACCAGGCTGAACTCCTGAGGGAGAGGTCAAGTTTGTCATCAGTCTTGAGCTTCTTCATGCCCACAACAGATCTAAGTTCAGCCAACCTTCAATTCAGATGACTCTTATCTAACTAATTTAATTTGATCATTAGTAATTCAGATTCTTGTTGAGAAACCTGTAGTCATATGAATTGTCCTGCTTCCTGATTTTTTGCACTTGACACACCACCTCAGATTAGATCATTTGACCATTGGACATTCAGGAGAAGGATCTCAAAACCTTTTGTACTAAATGATAAAGTAATATTAAAACATATTCCACTGTAATGAGAAAGAACATGATGCAAACATGATGATGTTTTCCCAACATATGGCAATCCAAGAAATCAATGGAAGAATTACATTTTATCCAGAAGAAGCTGCGGAAAGCACTGATGTCATTTTGAGGGATATATGACACAAGCAAACCAAGAGAAACATTAACAAATCTCAACTAAAACTCACTAAACAGAAGAAACAGGAAATCTCAGCAGCTGTAAAAGAGCATATAAAGCTGTAAAATAATTAATTTAATTTTTTGAAAAGATTTGATTGATTAAATAATGCAGTTCCCTACTGCATTGTTTCTTTAAAATTATGTATACTTATGTGTACTATGTATGTGGTTATATGTCTGTGTACATACATGTACATATGTGTATAAGGTGCCATCTGTATGTATGGAGAAAGAGAGAAGTATGGTTTGTCATTTTCTGATCATTAAATTTCACCCCTGCCAGCTGGTTGTTATCACAGAAATAGGAGGCAGAAAAATACTAAACAAAAAAACTATACAGATTGAAAAAAGTGGTAGTAAAAAACAAATAGGTACACCATTCACTCAGGAAAATAAATTTAAATTCTATAGCTTCAGAGGTTGTAAAACAACTTCGGTGACTTTTATTTATAGAATAAATTTATGTTAATTCAATTAAAGTATCAATTGCATCAGATTCCTTTAATTATGTGGCTCTATCTATCTATCTATCTATCTATCTATCTATCTATCCATCTATCATCACATTTATATAACCACCTTTCTCAAGAAAAGGTGACGAAAATCCCAATTAGTAAGGCTCTTAAATCAGAACAGTGATCTAGAAAAGCATATGGAGAACTAGAAATAGTGACACTTTTCTTATAAAACACAATGTGGCTATTCCTTTTTTTTTAATTAATGCACCACTGCCTTCAACTGAGTATACATAGAACCACCTTCTTATGCTGCAACTAATCATCTTTATTACCCACAACTAAATTCTAGTAGAAGAATAACATTTTTGAAAGGTAAAAGCTGTCAAAAATAATTTATTTCCTATTATCTATGTATCCCTCTCTGTGTATCTTTCCTCCACTTAGGAAAAAAAAAAATCAAAACAAGGCTCCAAACAGATTTGAATTCATTAATAAAATAAGTTATCCTTAGTTAAAATATACCCATAGTCCCTAAATGAGATACAAAATATAAGCAAAAACTATAAAATAGTAATAAGTAACGCCATAACCTAATGTACTAAAAATGAGAACCAATGTAGAATAGCAATACCTGTAGAGAATATACTGCTGCCCAAATTTATTTATGTCTGGACCCACACCCACACATTACACAGGCATAGTAAGGGTGTGGATAGAAAAAAAAACATGATTCTGAAACTGGGACAAAACATCTCATTCCAAATTTCATTTGGATCAGCTGCTGCTTGGCAGAATATCCCCTCTTTCAATGTTTAGGATACTCCAGGTTACAGATGACAAAATAATATCCCTGCTTAAAAAAATCTGCCTGTGAACAAGTAGATTAATACATTAATAAATATGGACATAGATACAGATGATGCTGATTCATATATATAGATATTACAGATACATCTGTGCAGCATTCATGGAACTCAAATGTTGATTAATAAAAGTTTGCAGAACCTGACCGTGTGAATTCAGGCAAAAACTTATGTAATGATGGCCAAAACAGGAACAAAGGCCTCCAGTTGTCCTCTAAAAGGATTAAAAAAAAACACAACACTCTACAGATCAATCTGTAAGTAAGTTATCTATAAATAGAACAAGTCTGATGGGCATTAGTCTTTCCTCTCCCAGGGATCACCCACATGGTATACCAGCCTTCCCATCACATCCCCTTCCATTGCTTCTTGCATTTCAATTTCAGTCTTGGCCCTTGATCTGCATTATGCTCAGTACCTATCCGCAGCCCTGGAGATAACCTTGGAGAAGTTAGGCAGATTCCAGTGAGAGACAGCAGGCAAAGAAGGAAGCCTTAAATTCTGATATTCTATTACTAAAGGATTAAACCAGAATAACCAAACTCTTTTGGGACTGTCCATTTTAACTGCATAGCCATACCAGTATGGTTTCTAATGGCACTGGGAAGTTCTCTGTCCTTTAACATAGATATCTAGCTAATATCAAGTTCTGCCTGTAGTTCGTGTTCTTCTTTCTTTGCTTTTGCCTCCCTTGAAATTGGGTTTTGTTTTGCTTTTAGCCAGTAACTTGGTTTATATATTAGGAGTGTGCTGGGTGCAACTTTAACAGGAAAATGGTAATTTTCCAACAACCCAGATCATGTAAAACCAGTTGGTCTGTGAATGGAATATTTTGCACATACTTGATACATAGCGTAAAAGGTAAGGCCCTGATCAAGTGCTGAGCACCTTGCCAGGAATCCAGCTTGTTTACCATGGCAAAGAGTCCTTGATATTGATATCCAGAACAGCTAAAATAGAACTCCCCTCATTATTTGCTATTCTCCTACCCTAAGTGTTTAGCAACTGTTCCCTTCCTTGCTCATAGAAGAGCATTTGTCCCTGTATACAGTCACATTTTGCCAAATAGTAGATTTTATAACATCCCTGCATAGGAGAGACTTTGCTCCTACTTGTTAGAAAAGTCTCACATGTGTTTCTGAGTTGTTTCTTCTGCAAGGCATGGTAACCAATCCTTCCCATATCAGCTTCTACCCTTAGTCAGTTGATTTTTCATAACCGTCTTGTAAACGGGAAGCTAAAATGAGGCAGTCATTAAATGAGGGCTACCTGTACATAAATGGTCCCAGGAAAATAGCATGCTGGAAGCAGCATATTTTCAGGGAATCTGGTATTTCACTTCTTTTCTTATATAACTGTAGGATGCTGATTGACATAAAACGAATGGCACTTTCACTAGCACCTGGTTGGGTTGGGCTGGGCTGGGCTGGGCTGGGCTGGGCAGGTGATTCACCACAGGAGTCTGAGGATCAGGTACAAAAGACACTAATGAATTCCTCTACATAAACCTAGTGCTTAATCATTGTTGGCAGCTTGAATTCTTACCTGGAAAAAGATACTGTGAGCTGAAAAAGCGATACAGTGATAAATGCACAACTGGAAACATCTCCAAAGTGCCTTTGTGGGTGTTGTGTAATAATTCATGCTACTTAATATAAACAATGAATAAATGATTTAAATTTTTTTTTACATTGTGCATAAGAGAAGAGAAAGCAATATCCAGTTGCTTTTATTGTTTGTTTCCTGTTCAACCTCTCTTCCAGGCATACTTCCTCAAGGTAGTTTCTATTTTCAGGCAATGATTGCTTGCATGATTCCCTGCCATGGTCCTTATAAGTATATGTGCATACAGATTTTCCAAGTTGACATGGAATATTCAGAAAAAAAGTTCACACCCACCTTGGGTTTATTAATGTTCAGCTGTAACAGTTCACTTAAGAATTCTTATAGGAATCACATCTCTTTTCTTTCATCTAATTCTGTCCGAGAAACAACTGTTTTGAATTAGGACTCCATATCAATTCATTAAAAAGATATTTTAACTTCTTGGGTTAGAGCTGGATCCAGCCCTGATCCAGCTATGTAGCCGCTAGTGCACTAAGAGAAGTGGTATGCCTCTTCTAAAGTTTTTGAAGGCAGAGGGAGTTCAATAAAATCTCTTTTTAATTCAAAGTACTTCCAATTTTATAAGAGGAGGACAGGCTGTCTTCGATTTATGACCACAATTGAGCTCAGGATTTCTGATGTTCAGCGAGTTATTTGTTAAGTGAGTTTTGCCTCATTTTATGACCTCTCAATAGAGTTATTAGTGAATTGCTGCAGTTGATCAGCTAGTAATCTGGTTGTTAAGTCAAATTGGCCTCCCCATTGACTTTGTTTGTCAAGAGATCGCAAAAGGGGATCATTTAACCTTGGGACACAGCAAGGGTCATAAGTATGAATCAGTTGCCAAGCATCTAAATCTTGTTCACATGATCGCTATGAAGCTTGTAAGTGTGAAAAATAGTCATGTCACTTTTTTTCAATACCGTTGTAACTTTCAAAGGTCACTTAATGAACTGTTGTATTAGACTAGCTGTATTAGAGAATAAATGCTGAGATCAGGAGACTGCGCGTTCTGGTTCCACCTTGGACATGAAAGCCGGCTGAGTGATTTTGGACTACTCACCTTCTCTCTGCCCATGATAGCAAGCTCAGATGATAAGCCAGTCAGTCAATTCTTATCATAACCAATGGTTTAACACTCAGTTCATCCGAATAAGCATTAAGGGACACTTATAGAAGGAGAAACTTTGGGTTTATCTTGTGTCCACATCATCTGGGTTTTCCTGGAGGTCATCTACTATCCCTGTAGCTGATATTGCTCTCATATCTTTTTTGCCTTCATATATGGTTATTGATATTATTGGCTCTGAGTCCTTAACTGATACTTATGCAGCAGAGAAATGCTCTGAGTTGCACATCACCCTGAAGAAAATATTATTCTGTCTTTCCTGCTCATCATGTTATTATCTGACTAGCTGGAAGATAAACACCTGCTGGTTTTCTTTGATAAATGTTCCTGCAGGGAAGCTGTACGTACTCCACGTGTGTTTATGTTTGAAGCAAGTTTCTTCATCTTCAGAGGGATTAAGGTTCAAACTTAAGAAGACAAAAGAACATACATAGTGTGCACATGCATAGGTAAAAATCAGCAGCCATCATACATGTAGTTATCTTATTTTCTTCATAAATTATATCCTGGTGACTTGGTTCATTTTGCCTGGCTCTTTCAAAGTTTTTGTTTGAGTAATTCTAGTGGTTGGCTGTTGGAGCATTAGATGCAATGGCATCCTCTTATATAAACTGTGCTTTGCCTTCTCAAACTGTTTCTGGAGACTAAGTTATTGACCTGGTTTAGTTGGCATTTTTAATTTTGATGTCATTTATTTATTTATTCAACTAAATAAATTGGCGGCTTACAATATAATGTATTTATCTTTTCACTCTGCATTGCATTCTCTCGTGCCCTTTTGTCTGTGGAAATACAGTACATGCAAATAACTATGCTGTTTGGTTTGCTAACTCACTCTTTGTGTGTGTGTTGGTGTGTTGGTATGTTTTTTCACTCTTTGTGCAATACATTTTGCCACAAAAACATATTGGTTCGATTGGTTCGACCTGGTTGCTACAGTTCTTTAGCAATTCAAGTGTAAAACAAAAGTTATTTTGCTGAGCTGTAGTATATGCATGATTGCTGATTTATGCTTTTGTATGATATGCTTTTGGGTACTGACATACATATGTATGTGTCAGTAATCAGTCATATTATTTCACACACATACATACACACACACACACAAATAGTTTTTATATCAGCTAATAGATGAACCTCTCTGGACAATTTACCAGAAAACTCACTAAAATGCAGTTTGAACAAAAACATACACTGTACTATAAAATCAAATAAAATGTATAATAACAAACCCATACAAACTAGGCAGCAAGATAGTCCTTCAAACTCTAAAGCAGTACAAATTACAATACAGTTAAACCCAATTAAAATCTAATTAAATTGCCTCGGAAAATAGAAAAGGTTTTAGTTGCTACTGAAATAATGTTAATGTGGGTGCCAGTTAACCCATGCCAAGAAGAGAATTCCATAAATGGTGTACTACCACAGAAAAATGTCTCCTTCAAATAAAAATCCCTTTTACTTACTTTGAGGAGGAGATCTGGACAATGACATGTAAATGTATTTTACATATAGTATATAAATAGCTGCATCCTTGGCAAGTATGTTTTCGATACTGGACAACATAGTATGTTCTTAACTTAAAAAATCAGATTTAGGCATAGACCAGGGGTCCACAACCCTCAACCCCTGGACATGCCAGCAACCGGGCAACACCAGCAAGCAAAGTCCCATCTTTGGGATGCAGGTAGCACACAAAACCACACCCCCTTTGGTCCACTGAAAAACCTTTCTCCATGGAACCAGTCCCTGGTGCTCAAAAGGCTGGGGCCCACTGGCATAGGCAACATATACTTAGAAAGAAGAGATTAGTGGATTGATAGTTCCTTGATTGGGCTGTTGTTTACTCTAGCTTATTTGTCTGACTGATAGTTTCTTGATTGGGATGTTTGTTTCTTGATTGTTGGTCTAGTGTTAATCTTGGTGTTAATCTCTGTGTGTTTGTTGTGTTTGGTGAGGGGGTACTTAAAGTCTTTTTATTTTCTTTTTGGCTTTTTGATTGTCTCTTTTGAATGATATGTAGATACTGTTTATCTGTACCTGCCTGTTGATGGGTGATTGGTCTGAGTGCCAAACTTCCAGAAATTCTCTAGTGTTTTAGAAGACTTGGCTTGATCTAGGATGGTGTTTCCCAGGTGAAACTATGGGTAAGTTTGCCCATGTACTTTTTTATCATGTCTTCTGATTGCTAGTTGGTGTTCATAGATGTTCATAATGAGCTTACAATTAAATCAATTTTTACACAGGCTATTATGCAAAGAGTTTATTTTCTCAGAAACAGAAAAAACTTCCCAGCTTTTCCTTCCCTGATCCTCATTTCCTGAAAGAGGCTAATTTTAAGGATTCAATTAGCACTTCATATATAAAAATTAATATATATAAGATGTACATTGAGGCAACAAGGACACTGTTTCTTTAAAAGGGAGTATTATTCTTACAGAATACTAACAATTTCATATTTAATTGTGATTTGGGGCTTTCTATTTCAGTTACACATAAGACTTAGTACTGGGAAGGAAGTATAGAGAAGGGACCAGAAAAATGTTTATATAACTTGTTCATATCATTAATTATCATGTATAATTAAATGTTCTTCAGTTCATTAATGTTATACCACTATGCACTGTTCACAGCAATGCAGAAAAAAGAAAAGAGCCAACCATAACTGCAATGACCCAGATACAACCAGATGCAAGAGGCAAGAACTTGAAATGTGATTCAAGTGACATGAACAAAGTCTTGATAGTAATGATTGTAAATGTTACAGACAAATGTAATCATCATCATCATAATAAGCCAAGGTGAGTATACATGATCATTTCTTTTAAAAGAAATCAAAACACTATTTATGCATGGAGAAGATCATTATCCTTGACAGAAAGTTGACCAAGTAATTAGCAACAGCTGTCCTCTCAAGTTAAAGGCAACATGGCCAAATTTTAGGAGAAATGATAGACAAGTCTTACAAATTCTAGAATGTATCCACAATACAGAAAGCAAAGTAACATAACACTGATTGAAAGCATGTCTTTTGCTGCTGTAACATGGTTACTGGGGGGATAAAAAAAACCCTGAAATGGTTACAATAGCTGTCATGATTTAGTGCCAAAGGCAATGACCCTGAAAACTTCAAAGTAGATTGCAAGATCATAATCTCACCTTTGAATTCCAAAGGTCTTGGAACTGCCCAAGAAAAATCAGTGAAATGGAACTGCTTCTGATGAGGCGAGGAGCTGAATCTGATAAAACTGGATTGAAAATCAGAGTTGCAAATTTCAGTGCACATAGATTTTGGAGTCTGCTCCGTTGGCTGGAATAGATTATTTGGTTGTGATGAGTAAATTCATTAACATGATTAATTTACTCTAAATTGGGCACACATCTATATGTGGACCTGATATTTTGCCAGAAAGAATATTATCAAATCCAAGATTGCTGGGTTTTTTTTAAAGAAGTGGTGACATTTTTAGAGCTATCCAGGCAGCAAAGTTGCATTGAAATTATATTTAAAAAGTGTCATTCTTAATTAGAACATTAATATATGTTTCTAGAATTAGTATTTTAGAATGGTGGTAATAAGTTTTTTTTTTTGAAAGAGATTTTATTAATTTTCTACAAACAAACAAGACAAACAAAACATTAAAACATCAACTCTCATATGTACATCCAGTGTGTCAGTTGGTTCATCAGTTTTGTGCATTCATTTTTTAGTCTCAATTACAATTACGTTACATAACAACTCATATTGTCAATCCAAACTTATATATCCTAATATCACTAAAAAAAGAGAAATTTTTGACAATACTTTTAATCATTCATGCTTTATGAGATAACAATACTTTAACCAGTTTATTCTGTAACAAATCATATAATCATACCAAATCAATCCTAAAAAACCCTTTATAAATATAATGTCAAATAACAAAGTACTAACAAAATAGCAAAATAAAAATATTCCTTACTGTCTAGCATTCTAAATATTCTATTATCGAATTTTATCATCTAGCCATTGATAAAAAAGATCCCAAATTTCATAAAATTGTTTCTCTTCTTGCTCTCTAATTTCAAATGTCAATCTACTCATCTCAGCACATTCCAATATTTTCTTAATAATTTCTTCCTGTAAGAAATTCTCAAAATGGTGGTAATAAGTTTTGAAGTGGTACTTTGTTTTTAAGATTGCCCATTTTTGTATCCATCCTATAAATTTGGCTCTGTTTTGCAGTTTTAAGCATGTAATAATATTCATTTCCATGAAAAGATTAATTAATTACTGCTTCCTAATCCCTCTTAAAGCCATGGGAACAGGTTTATTTTCCTGTCTATCATTGTTCTGCTTCATCAATTACCGTACCATTTAAATGAATCCATGTTTTACTTTTATTCTGGGAAAAAAAGGCTCTTCTCTAATTACCTTAGCTGTGATACCCAAATCACTTTATCACTGTTATAATGATATATGATTAATGAGCTATATGTTCAAAACTAATCTAATATCCCAGATGATATGTCTAAAGGTGCTTTTTCAAAAAGCAACTGGACTGTTTTTTTCCTTGAGGTAGAAGAAAAAAATGTTTTACTTCTCATCTAAGAAGCTTCATCAGTTTTGAATTGGCGAAGAACCAATGCAGCTCCTTGGATGAATAAGCGAATTGTTTTCTTCTTCTTCTTCAAGGAAAAAACAATTCAGCTGCTTTTGGAAAAAGCACCTTTGAGACAGTTATGACCTGGACAAACACCCCAGAGGATGTTAAAACATGCCCAACCTTTCCTAGCAGATGTACAACTACTAGATCTGCCAAGCAGACAAACTCTAAGCTCCCTTGGTGAAGCCTTGTCACCTGGCAGAGCTTCAAAAGCACACATTTTAAGTCAGGAGTCTCTGCCTTATGGAACTGCTCCCGCCAGAGATTCAGATGGGCCCATCACCATTGGCCCTCAGAAAAACTGATGAAGACCTAATTTTGCCCCCGGGCACTGGGGCCAGTGGTTGATAGAACAGACAAGGAGTGGTAGGTGGATGGATAACAGTTTCTATTGGGGCTTCAGTGGAATTTATTGCTTTAGATGGTTGTTTTATTGGATTGGGTTTTTATGTTGTCCCCCACTCAGAATTCAGTTTAATAAATGAATGGCCATATAAATTTGTGCCCCAACAAAGTATCTAATGTTTAGATCCTGAACCTGTATTCAGCACAGTAGAGCTTTAGCTTTGTTCTGAAAAGGATCTCCATTCATCCCGGTGGCTGCTGAATGGATACAGGTCATATAGATTGCTTTGGTTGAACCTATTACTAAGGGCTGTCCAAAAGAAGAAGGGCTCAAACTATTCTTCCAAGCCACTCGATGGTAGGACAAGAAGCAATGGATGGAAACTAATCAAGGAGAGATTCAACTTAGAACTAAAGAAAAATTTCCCGACAGTTAGAACAATTATTCAGTGGAATGACTTGCCTCCAAATATTGTGGATGCTCCAACACCAGAGGTTTTTTAAGAAGAGATTGGGAATCCATTTGTCTAGATTGGAGAGAGAATCCTACTTGAACAGGTGGTTGGACTAGAAGACCTCCAAGGTCCCTTCCAACTCTGTTACTCTATAACTTATCATCAAAGGGTGCTTCGAGGCCTCTCTTTAGTGTATAATGTCCTGAGTACTTCGAAAGGTATGAGCAGGATCAAACAAATTGCCTTTGGCTTCTCTAGTTATTCTCCACTCTGTAAGAATGAGATATTGTTTACTGTATCTCAGCTCATTTGTCTTGACTTCCTGGAAGATGGAAGAGGTTTAAAGAAATGAATACATGAGCATGTTTTTCTGTATCATAGTTTATATTACTTTGCATAAATTTTAAAGTAGAGTTCCCTTGGGGAATAATCTTCAGGTTTCCTGATTGCTTACTAGATCACGAACTATATCAATGAGCACTGATTTCTCCTTCTGTAATTTTTGCTGGTTGGTGATTCTTATTCTATTCCATCCTCCAATTTATATTCCTTTCTGCTTGCCTTTCATGCTGTCTTTTGGTCCAACTGAATTTCAGTATACAAGTTAGTACTCTTTTAAATTTTATGATTCATATGCATAACTGGGGTGTGGACATCCATAAATTACTGTGTCCCCATGCTAGTGTTTGAATCCTTTTTTATTTGGCTTCAAGTGTAGTTCGGTTCAGCCAAACACCACATCTCTAATAAAAGTCTACACTAAAGGAAAGATGAAAGTTGCTTTTTGACTCAGCCGGAGCTGTGTCTGACAACAGCAATTAAGTAATTTAATCAAGAATGATATTGGCCTTTCTGCCAAGCACACCTAGGCTATGATCCAGTAAATGAATTGCTGCTTTGGGAGTTAGGATGTGTCTTGTTTCAGACTACTCTTCTTAGTTTTTCATTTTATTATTAGTCTTTTGTTTTATTTTTTGCTGTTCCCACCCCTCCTCTCCCCACTGCCAGTTGGACCTGTTCTGGCAGACTGTAATGGTGTGTGGGAATGGCCTTGGGAGAAATGGGTGGGAAGAATTGCTGCCTAGGGGATGGTCAGGTAAGAGGCAACACAGCACACAGATGCATAATGGGAGAAGAAAGGGGCTCAGAAGAATCCCATCACGCCTGCCCCCAAATTCACTGGCTGGAGATTCGTATTTTCAGACTTGCAAGCTTCTGTTAATGTAGCCCTACAGTAAAATAGATTTAGTTCATCTGGTCATGTTTCCTGTCTAGAGTACCTGAGATAGTTGAGGCAGACAGTCCTTAAAAATAACGACATGATTATAGCCTTCTAGTTTAGCCAAAAATATGTACATATAAAGCTAATATTTCTGTCCAGAGGCAGGAATGATTAATCAGCAAAATGACTAAGCAAAATTTTTATTGCATAATCTTATGAAGCAGTGGCATAGTGAACATCCTCATTTCATTTTTAGCAGCAAGATAACTTTGGTTTGCATGCAAGAAGCCCTTGTTACCCAGGTAAGAGATATATAGGTAGTCCTCAATTTACAATCACAGTTGAGCCCAAAATTTATGTTGTTAGACATTTGTAAATTGAATTTTGCCAAAAGTGTGAAAAACAGTCATAACTCACTTTTTTCAGAGATGTTGTAACTTTGAATGGTCACTAAATGAACTGTTGTAAGTCAAGAACAACCTGTAGCTACTAGCTTCTGCTCATTCTCCTTCCATCTCCATTCCTTGACACTTCTGTAGCTCTTTTTCCTCATCTGATATGGCAATAGATATAAATGAAGTTTGGAGGCAATTGATTAATTTATGTATGTATTCATTCATTCATTCATTCATTCATTCATTCATTCAATATGTATGTCTGCTCATATCTATACATAACTCTGGATAGTGAACAAAATTAAAATACAGTAAAATAATTGCAATAATACAAACATTCAAAGACACTGCAACCAAGAAAATATAATATCCTTTCATCACTAATACAATCTAGAAATGACTATCTGCAGATATTCAGGGTCTCAGATCTGAACACAGAACTAGATCTTTAAGATCTTATGAAAGGCCAGTAGGGTTGGGGCCACAGTGGGATATGATGGCCAGTGTGGTATGATTTATTGTTGAGCAAGGCAAGAGAAGTGGCAGCAGAACTGCAGGAAGAAGAGGGACACAGAGTTCCCAGAGGTGCAGCATGTGTTTTAAAGTTCGAGTTGGAAGTATTGCCTGTGGAGATCTAGCCTGTGGGCTTCAGTAAGAGATAGAGGCGACCCTGGGGACAACAGAACCTACCCACAAAGCACTTTACTCGATCTCTGCCCAACTTTCTTCCTAAAATTCCTTGCAAGGACTTGCAACTTCCAATATGGGCTGCAGAAACTGCTGGCCTTTGGGAGGTTTAGCAGCAGGAGGAGGAAGCAATGAGCTACCTGCAGTGTGTGAAGCCCTAGAAAGTAGACTGGTCAGTCAAAGGCCCCCTGCTCCTGAGATGCTGCAATGCACAAGGGACAAGGCACAAAGCAAGGGTCCATAGACCCAGTTTGAGATACTCCAGCGTAATGCTGAGCAGAGAGCTGCCAGCCAGGCTGTGGTTGCTTCAGGTCATAATCCACTTCTTGTGCCTGCCTTGTTTTTGCTTTTATGGGACACCACTCCACCACAAACTAGTCTGTGCTTTGCAGTACCATATCTGGTAACTGGGAACAGACAGTAAGTCAAGTCTGGTGTGCGGCATCCCATCAGGCAGACAGGGCAGGTTGTCGGATTATATGGTGGACTGAAAAATTGGGTCAAGCTGACCAGGAGCCTAGTAGCTGGGGTGGTGACAGCCATGGTGAGTTCATGCCAACAGAGTTTCATAAGTTGGTGAAGGTCACTTGGGGAATGATGGGAGGTAGTAGTAGAAGTACAGAAGTAGCCAACAGAGTTTAGGGTTGATAAAGAGATAGAGATTGAGGGGAGACAGGCAAATGGGGGGAGTTGAAGTGGAGGCGAGCATATCAGGGCAAGAGTTGTGTGAGGCCTTTGCTTAACAACTGCAACTGGGACTATTGGAACTGCTGTTGCTAAGCAGTGCAGTCATTTGATATTTTGCCAAACAATCATTTCTCTTAGCAATGGAAATTCCTCTCCAAATTAGGGTCCTTAACAAGGACTACCTGTAGATTAATGTGACACTGGGATTTTGGGCTCAGAACTTTAGATTAAAAAGTGGGGGGCAGGGCAAAAAGCCCAATATCATTACACAGTATACTCCAAAGATACTATACATGGAAATATTGTTAAATGATCTATTTAGCAGTTAAATGAGCTATTTAGCAGTCCTATATTATCTTTATATTAGCCAGAATAAGAGATTCCAAATTTCACTTTGCATTTTTCAACAAAAGTGCAAAATCTCACTTAAGCAGACATTTAAAAAAAAGAAATAGTGTAAGTCTCCCCATAAACATTTAAAACTTAATGTAAGTCTTTATCTTCATTGTTTCCCAAAATGCCTTGATTTGATATCCAAAACTTAAATAAACTGACACAGAATATAATTTGTCATAACCTTACTATTTAACACTTATATACTGTTATTTAACACTTGTTATAGTGGCTCATTAATTAATTAATTTGTTTCTCAACTTTATACGGCCGCACAAAGTGGCCGTATAAATATCTCACACAAAGTGACTCAGTGACATGTACATGAAGACATTTCGCAAAAAATTAAAAAAATAAACATTGGTAAAACAAGACTATGAGAGAGAAAATGTTTACATGCAGTATTATTACCAAGAGATCCCTAGGCTTGTTGAAAAAAAAACCACATTTGAGAGCTTGAGGGAAGGCAATAAGGGTTGGAGCTAACTTTACCTCAGGAGGGAAGATGTTATAGAGGGCAGGTACAGGACTCCTCCCAGTTCCCATCAGATGAAACTCCTGTGTGGATGGAACCCTCATCATGCCTCTCCTGCCAGACCTGATGAGATGGATAGATGTAATAGGAAAAAGGCAGTCCCTCAGAAACCTAAACCTAGGCCATCAAGCAATTCAGAGAGCAAAACTAGCATCTTGAATTGAACCTGGAAGCAAACTGGCAAACAATGAAGCTCACAGAGCAGAAGTGGAATGTGGGTCTAGCTAGGGACATTTTGTATCAGTTAAAGCTTCTGGATGCTCTTCAGGAACAGCCTCTCCATCACTGGTTGAACATGGAAGGGTTGTACATTCAGCATGTGACCAGGGCATTGAACCGAGCCTCATGATCCAAAAATTGGTCTAATGAGGCACAAAATGAATTAAGAATTGCATTAAGGGGCCACCACGCCACGACTCTCACCTGCTCTTTAAGCAGGAGTTGTGAGTCCAGACGGACTTCCAGATTGCTCACCAGGTCCATTTGAGGTAGTGCTACCCCATCCAAAACCAAAAGTGATAAAGTCCTGGATTCATTAGCTCCTAAAACCCAAAGCCATTCAATCTTCTAGGGTTCAGCTGAAGCCTGTTGTTCTCCATCCAGACCTCTACAGCAAGGGTGTCAAACTCATTTTCATCGAGGGCCGCATCAGGGTTGTGTTTGACCTTGGAGGGGGGAGCTGGGAGGTGGGCATGGTTTGGGGCTGGGCATGGCCTGTGGTGGGTGTGGCCAGAGGGCATGGCCAGTTTGTTGAGACTGTTTTCAGCTGCAACAGCCTCCTGCAGCCCTCTGCCAGCGAAAATGGAGCCTGTCCTTTACTGTTTCCAGGATGCCCCATGGGCCAGATCTAAGCACCCTTCAGGCTGGATCCGGCTGCGGGCACTGAGTTTGACACCCGGCTCTACAGCATACAGGTCAGGATACTCACAGGATTGCTTAATTCGCTAGATATAATTGAGTATCATCGGCATCCTGATGATGACTTGCCCCATGGTGACTGATGATCTCCCCCAGCAGTGGATAATTTCTCTAGGTATTTTTTTCCTCCTTGCAAGACCCAACATGTTTTAAATAATTATTTTTTGTTTTTGCTATTGGCTTCCATTCATATTAATAATTTCATGTTTGTCTATGAAAATTTTCCCCAAAGGAAAATGTCTGGAAGTTTTATGTAACCTTCTTTTGTACTTTGTGATCTACATACAATTAACTGGATGCTAAATATAGGCAATTAAATGCTTAAAAGCTCCAAATTAAATGAGTGTTTCTAGTTTCCACCATTGTCCTAACTTCCTCTTTCTGTTTTTTTGCTATGAAAATCTCCAGAATTTTTATAAAGTTTCTAGAGAATACATGATATGTAATTATTTCTAATTGCAATTACTTCATTTGGGATTTTACTTTTGCACAGTGACATCTTGTGGGCTGCAAAGAGATCTTTCAAATGGGGTCTAGGAACATAAATCTGACAGTTGCCTAAGTCAAGTACTAAGCCAAAGTAGAGACCCACTTTCTCTCCGGATCTTGCTGATCTCTAATTATTATCTATGAACAGTGGCTATGGAAGCTGAAGCTGAATGCATCTGCATACTCCAAAAACATCAAGAAGGACTGATTTGCTCATTCTTGCTTGTTTTGTTGTTCAAAATTATTGATATTACTAGATAGCATGTTGGCTGGAGGGATTTTTTGTATCTTGACTGTGCTAGGTGTGAGACTAACACAAAGCAACTATAGTCATATAACTAAGATTAACATAAATAGCAAGTCTCCACACTAACATATTCCTGCTTTTCTCTCTCTGTCAATCTAACTTGCCCATTTTTTGAGCCACATTTTCTACAGGACTCAACTTGAAATATGGCCATACAGAGCCAAATTCCATGGAAGCTTATTTTAATGAAAAACTTACAGCTGCGGTGAGACTAAGAAAATAACAAAGATATGAATGAGATTATAACATTTCAATGAAGTCAGTGGGAACATGAACACAAAAGAAGCAAATTAACCTCCACTATTGGGATAAATATCTTCTAGAAATATTCCAATGAAGCTGTATTACATCCTTACTCTTGCAAAGGGGATATGTTAATAATGTATGGATTGACACAAACGTTTTACACTACAGTTATAAATTTTAAAAAGCATGCTTGGGGAGAAAGTACCATGGAGGTCTAGTTATTTCACAGTCTGTTTTATCCCTCAGGCTTAACATAAAATAATAACATGTTTTTATCAACCTTCTGGATCATTTTGTTGCCACTGACAAATAGCAATAGTGAAACATGAATACTCAGATTGATTTGACTTAATGTTCATCTTGGAACTCAATTGTTCCTCTGAAATTTCAATACAAGACCACCAAGAGTTTTGAGATATAATTTTTGATATGTAAACACTGGGCATTAATCAATGCCGTGGCTTGCTTCCAGAAATTGTGGGTGCTACAACATCACTGGAGGTTTTTAAGAAGAGATTGGGCAACCATTTATCTGGAATAGTATAGTGTCTCCTGCGTAAGCAGGGGATTGGACTAGAAGACCTCCAAGGTCCCTTCTAACTCTGTTATTCTGTATAGTATTTCCAGCATATGAATATTGGACATATCTAAGAATAGAAAACACTATCAAGTCAGAAACTTTTTCCATTCTTACACTGAACTGGATGATGCCAGTTGCTACTTTTATCCTCTTTGCCCATAACCATAGCAATAACCTCCTCTAGAAATACCAGGGAATGAATCTGGAATTTTTTGCATGCAGTTTCACTATTCCTCTCTAGGCTACAGAACATCAAAAGGTGATGCCTCTTAACAGATAGGAAATTTTGTAAAATCCTACCCATTAAGACATACATAATGAAAAATACAGTAGATAACATATTCCATGATCTGATGCAGTTATAGAAGGGAACAAATAACTGGAAAAGGAATGTACATTTAAAAATAATCCAGCTCATTGAATATTTGAACTCAACAGCCCAATTAGAATGTGACTAAGCAGTAAATCTTTAGGAGTTGGATTTAGAGTTGAAATGTCCTTTCTAGAACATGACAATCCAAAGAAAACTTCACTGAGGAAATTGTACTAATATTGTAGGGAGATGTGAATATATACATGGAGTATCATGTGGCTGCCTTACAGATCCCTTCTGGTAGGGCTTTATGCCAGATGATGGCTAATACATTTTTTCCCCTGGCAGAAGCAGCTGCAATCCCCTTTGGCAAAATCTATTGAAGAATATACTAATGAAATGCACTCCAAAAGTCACTAGGTGTCTGTGAACATTTTCTTGTCTATTTGGATGTGGTTTGAATAATACAAATTGGGAACCATCTGAGTGATGGAGCTCTCTCTCTCTCTCTCTCCAATATCTGTAATACCATCAAACATCCACATCTGCCTATCCCAGATCCTTGGAAAGGACTCAATAGGTAGAGAATAATATGTTGAGCAGGAGTAACTTTTATCATTTCTGCCAAAATAAATAAACACCTGCATGTTTTAACCTATAGTCCTATAATTATTTTTAGTAAATTGCAACCAGTGCCCATTTCTTTAACTGTCTGATTATTTATAATCTATCAGATTAACAATGTGGAAGAACCTTGACAGTTACAACTGTCTAGAAGTTTTTTTTTTGTTTTTTTTAAAAAGGATAAGTTTTGTGACAGAAAATATACTGAATTCACAGCTGGCACAGAGATGTTACTTTACATCGTTTGGATGGTGTTTATTGTCTCTGAATGCTAGATTGAAGATGTGGGGCTCACACTGTCTGCACACTGTCTTGCTTCCAATTTGGCTAGGCCGTGTATTTACATATAAACATATATTATGAAACAAAACTATACCCAGTACTCTGTTTCCTCACAGAGAAGATAATCTTGTAAAACTGTTGTGGAACTTCCTATTGCTTGGGCTATTACGCAACAATGTCCACACATGATATGCTTGTAGTCCAGCCAAAAGCAAAAACACCACCCTCCCAACTCTTCCATTTATTTTCTAATTTGCTATAAAAATTATCAGCTTGGCTGTTCCTTGCTGATATACTGATAAATACTAAGTGTGATTAATAAAGTTCTCACTCCTTATAGAACATAAAGAGTTCCCTAATTTTTCTGGCAAGGCTGGAACAGTAAATAATTGCCTTTGTAGGCATTTTGTCAGCTAAAATAGGAATGGGGAAGTAGTAACAGCATGAGATTGGGGAAAATATATTTCTGAAGTGTAGCATAGTCATAGCTTATTATAGTCATAGCTTATTATAAGTAACTTAGGTCAACTGAATGGCAGTGATAAACTTATGCCCGGGGTGGGTTTTGAATAACTTAATAACTGGTTCTCTGCCTGGTTGCTGGGTAGGTGTGGCCTAGTTGGCTTCCTGCAGTGAAAATGGGCCACGGGGGGACCATTTCTCCCTCCCCGGGCTCCAGAAGCTCTCTGGAGGCCGGCTTCTGGAACTTCCAGGAGGCCCGTTTTTCACCCTCTCTGAGCTCTGGAGGCTTTCACCGAGGGCCCTGCAATCCAAAACTCCTGGGAGGGGTGGGGTAGGTGGGGCCAGCTAGGGGTGCGATTTGCCGGTTCTCTGAACTGGCCATAAAATTAATAACCCATTTGCCCGAACCGGTGTGAACCAGTAGCAGCCCACCCCTGCCTTTGCCTAATTTAATTATATTATTTATAAATATAAAGAAGACTTATGATTCTACAGAATGTAATCTACAGTAATGTATAGCTAGGATGTCTTGTTTTCCTAAAAGATCGGCCTTAAAATAAGTAAAAGAATATTTACATCCCCAATTGCATGGAAAGACATTGTCTATCAAAATCAGACATGGGCTAAGTGGCATTTCAATGTTTCATGTGATATTGCCTATTCTTCCTTCATATATTTCAAAATGGAAACTTTACAATTCAAAATGATTTTAGAACACTGCTGTGAGATAGGACCAGTTACTCTGCTGCAATTATTTTATAGGAAAGATCTTTCATAAACATTCAATCCATCTAAAACTTGAGAACTTAAGCCTCACAATCTAATTAACAAAGCTCAACAGACCATAGGGATTTCAAAAGAGATAACTCATTTATTTCCATGCTAATCTTCATGAAGAACCTGTCAACCAGGGTCTTTATAAAGTTAACCAGGCTAACATCATCTTTGATTACTTTACACTAGCAGGCAAAAGGAGTATTCAAGAGGGCTTTTGACCTTTTAGGTCACTTGGCATATTTATTTATTTAGGGAACTTATATTGCCGCCTATTTGCACATGGTGAATCAAGGCCGCTTACAGAATATAAAACCTCATATAAAAACACTAAAACTAATAAAAGAAGATTCATATAATAAATTAATATAATAAAAATCACACACACACACCGTCCTTTACCCTAGCGACAGCACCTCACATGAGCCCTTTAAAAGGCTCCATCCTGCTTTGGGTTCCTCAAGATCGTTGGCAGAACCAGGTCTTCAGTACCTTCCGGAAGAGTGCTAGAGTGGTGGCCATTCTAATCTTTGGGGGGATGATGTTCCAGAGAGAGGGAGCCACCACAGAGAAGGCCCTTCTTCTATGTCCCACCAGGTTTATCTCCCTAGGGGATTGGACCCACAACATTCCTTGCCTCCCTACTCTGATGTGTCAGGTAGATGTGACCTTCAGATAACCAAGCTATGAAGTTTAGTTTATAGTTTATATATAGTCCATATAGTTTAACTTAAGTGAACTGAGTATACGTTTTTCTTGATGGACTATCTTTTTTATTAGAAATGTGGATTTTATCTCTGATTTTATTGAGTTGATCCATTTTGGAAATGAATTTGTTTGGGAAAGATGAAATGCAAATATAATTAATAAGTTACACCAGCTTAAAAACAACAGGGCAACATTGCCATTTCCTGAACAAAAGGGTCCTTTCAATCATTTTTAAAATTTCCACTTAAATTGACTATTTTGTATGGAGCAGTGACCACAGTAAATGTTACTAAATTGGGCTCAGAATATAAATACGTGTTTGTTTCCGAAATATATTGCAGAGAAGGTAAAAGCAAGAAAAGCATAATTATGAGATTTTGTATAATTTCCATTTGAAAATGTTAAAATGGATTGTATCTTAGATTACCACAACACACAAGGATGCACTATTGTCTACTGCTTCAGTTTCTCAGAAGATTCACAGAAGAGATATGGGGAAATTATTATACCAGTGAATGCTCTGAGGTAATAATACAAAAGATCCTTTCTATTTGATCCTGGTTGTTTGAAAAGGAGATGGAAGAAATTGTGATAGTGGCTTAGAATACCGAACAAAGATAGGAGTCCCATCTATTGATTCTTCTAATGACCTTTCTCTTTATCCCTTTTTAATTTTTAGGTCTACTTCTGCCAAATGGTGGAATTTGACCTTAGGCAAAATTTCACTGAGGTAATCCAATCCTCAGAGTAGAAAGAATTCATCCTCCTTGCCATAGAGAGAGATGGTGCTTCCATAATTTTAGGTCTGAATGAACTAAAAGAATTTGGAAAAAAGGAAAAAAGGGAAGAACTTTTGTAAAGGGAAAATGTTTTTTTTTAATTATAGCCAAATGAAAATGGAGCTGATTTCATGGGCGGCAACCTAGGGACTAATCAATTGTATACCCAAGGAGATTATTTCCCCAAATACTGAATTTTCTGGAAAAAACAATATGCCTTATTTGAATAAATAAGTGAAAGCAAGACACTGCTTAATAAAAGCTGGCATAGCTAGTTCTCAACTTACGACCATTCATTTAGTGACTGTTTGAATTTACAATGGCATTGAAAAATGAGCACTTACAACCATTTGTCACCCTTACAACCACTGGAGCATCCCCAAGATCATGGGATTAAAATTCCGATGCTTGGCAATTGGCTGGTATTTCTGTCTGTTGCAGTGGCCCTGGGTCATATGATCACATTTTGTTTACTTTCTGACAAGTAAAGTGAATAGGAAAGCCAGATTTACTCAAAAACAGTGTCACTGAACTAAAAAACTACAATGATTCATTTGCCAACTGTGGCAAAAAAGATTGCAAAATGGGGCAAAACTCACTTCACAACTGTCTCACTTATCAATGGAAATTTTGACCTCAATTGTGGTTATAAGTCAAGGACTCCCTGTACCTAACTTTGTAGAATTGTTTCATGAACAGGGAGTAGACATTCATCCTTAGCTGTTTTGAAAATAGCTTTAAGAGTGTACCCACCATTAACTTTTTTCATTGAACACACCTGTGTATAAGGAAAAAGGTACCCTCATACCAGAGGTGATATTCAGCAGGTTCTGACCAATTCTAGAGAACAGGTAGCAGACATTTTGAGTAGTTCGGAGAACTGATTGGCCACCTCTGATTGGCCCCACCCCCATCTATTCTCTGCCTCCCGAGTCCCAGCTGATCGGCTGGGTCTTCTTCTGTTTCCCTGCACAGGAGAATGAAGCTGGAATTCAGGTTAGTGGGGTGGGGAGGGAAAGGGGATTTTGCAGTATCCTTCCCTTGCCATCCCCACCAAGCCACACCGTGCCCACAGAACTAGTAGTAAAAAAAAAAATTGAATCCCACCACTAGTACCCACTCTTAACATTTTTTAATGAACATACTTGTGTATAAGGGATAAGATACCCCCATATTGGATAAGGGTGTTGCAATATATATATCTTATCCCTTATACACAAGTATGTTCAATAAAAAAAGTTAAGAGTGGATATAATATATATATATATATATATATATATATATATATATATATATATATATATATATATATAATATATATAATATATATATTATATAATATATATATATATATATATATATATATATATATATATATATATATATATATATATATATAAATATATAAATATATTATATATATATATATTTATATATATATAATATAATATATATATATATATATTTTAAAAAGTCACCTCTAGCTGAGAAACCAAATATTCATGGGGGTTAATCAATCCAGAGGCTGAAGCATAGCAGAAGCACTTGTGTCACTCTTCCCAGTTTGAGTTACCACCCGTATCTCTGGCGCTGAACTATAACTGCAATTCCACAGGCCCTCCAGATTCTACCACTTAATTTTCTGCTTCAAAACCTTTCGCCTCTTAAACTGAATTCGTGCATTCACAGAAACGTGACAGTCATAAAAGCTTATCCCATAGTTGTATTCATCAATCTTATCTTACTAGAGTTTTCCTCTTCCTGGGTATTTGATCAGACTGCATTTTTCACGCCTTGTAAAGAGCAGGGATTTAAATATGATCTCATTCACAACAGGATGTAATCCAATGGAAATTATACAGAAGGCATTTGGAGAAAGCCATGCAAAAATAAATAGGAGATATGGATTCAAACGTTTGTTTTCAATGCTCGTCTGCAAACCAGTTGTCAAATATGATAACATTTACTTGCGATAAGGAATGATTGGTAGTCACTATAATTTTAATAGCTCTGCTGTATTACTTAATGCTTTGTATTACTTAATGCTTTGTCTTCAGATGAATATCTGACCACTAGCATTTAGGCATGAAATGAAAAATGGAACCTGCTGACTCCAAATGCTATTTTAATGGTGGCAAAGGCATCTTCCACCACGTCCTTGCCTCCTCCCTTGAAGGGAAGACAGCCATTCCTTTGATGGCAACTAATCAGCATGCAAAAGATGATATTGAATTTGTACTAACATAGACTTCCGAAGAACAAGTTCAGGCAAACATACAATAGGAGCCACACCCTGGCATAAAGTTTCAAACCATGATAATGAAGTCCTAGCATCACTCATCCCATCAAGTCAGGGCAGAGAACTGGAAGCAGAGCTTATTAGACTATTGCAACAACTTGCTCTGCTATTACTAAGTCCTGCTAAAATTCAGGAATTAATTTACAGCCAAGTAGCAAAGCTGTGGGAGAGAACAAAAACAACAAAAAGACAGGATTATGACCAAAAACAATCTGCTGCATACGATCCTGGTATTTTCCATGTAGCGTGTGTGGATAAAAAGACTTCTCAGCTGTGTGTACTTTAAGTTTTGTATAGATTACTGAGCTCTAGTTAAAACAAATATATTTACTTAAGGAATTTGAATTTAATAGACTTTGCCTCAAATAATGGAGATTACACAGAAAAACACACACCAAAAAACACAAGAGGAAAAAATCTAGTGCAATGCTAATTTTTTGCCCATTCTGTCAATCCGAACAGGGACTACAGAGTCATAAAAATTGAGTTTTTTGCTCAATTTAGATAAAATTGAGCAAATTTTATCTAGTTCCCTTCCTCTCCCATAAATATGTGCATGGGATACATGTGTGAGTGTGAGTGTGTGTAAGTGTGTAAAAGTATAAATGTGTAAGTGTAAGAAATCACAAGAGTAAGGCCAGGACAATAACAACAAAAGCCCAATTCATATTAATTAAACTAACTGCCTGTAAAATATGGATGTTTTGTTTACAAAGTCCATTGATCTCTCTTGTATATTCCAATCATTTATTTTCATATAAATCACTCTCTCAGAGGGAAACATAGAAGTATATGGACATCCCTACCACCTTTTCTTCCAACAGAATCTGGGGGAAAAAAGGAAGGGAACTGGAAAAGAAAAGGGAATGAAATTGGATGGAAACGAGGAAGGGCCAAACAAAATGGAGAGGACCAAGTGTAAAGGATAACCCAGACAGGTAGGAAAAATAAAGACAAAACTACCGTATTTAGATGTTATCAAACAGATGAATTCACAAGCCTCCACTAATTTTCAGGCTGTTCTTCAAAGATGTGCATTCTTTGTCACCATTTGCTCTTTCTTTCATTTCATCTTCTTTCCCTCTGATCAAATATTATAGGATGCCTCTTTGTCTCTCTCCTTCCCCAGAAAGTAAGGGGGAAAACTCTTGCCTTTTTATTAGTAAATATGACACACACTCTTCAAAACTGTTCTAAAGAATTCTGATAGTCTCCAAAGGTGTGCCTATTCTACAAAAAATATTCACACAATATTTGTTCCTCTGGATTTGTCAGATTTGTCAACTTTGTAGGATAGTACTTTGCAATAGAATGTGCAGTAGCCATAAAAATTTGATATTATTTGGCAGACAGACTGAAAACACAATTAATGCTTTCCAGCATGCAGCAATCAAGATTGAAGGTATTTGATGGCCAATGTGTAGCAAACATAATTTTTGATTGGCATTAGATATGCAGCAACAAACATTTGATAGCATTAAAAGCAAGACATATCCAATAAGAGTCAACCACTGAGAGCATCTAGTGTTGTGCATCAGCATTTAGTGATTTCAGTCATTTTTTTTCATAAGGTTATAAAGTGTTATAAAATACAAAATATGAAAGCAAATAAAAGGGCAGGGAGCATTAGGGATTTCAATTCAAAAACTTTCAGCCATCTTAGAAAACATGTAATTGAAAACAACCCTATTCAGACAAGCATCAATTGATACTCATCGGGAGTACTGAGACTGGGATGCTAAAAAGTAAAAAGTCCTGTGTTGTGAATGAATAAATGTTTAATAAAGTTATCTAGAGCTTGAAGTCAAGTGCAGGGTTCTGGCCCTGCACTTCTGATTGGCTGTTAAATGGCAAGATCAGATTGGTCCATTCAGGAGAATCTGATTGGCCATTAGCAGGCCGTTCTCATTGGTTAACGGAGCTAGCGCTCCCAGGTTGCTATTGGTTGAATAGTTAATAAGTTGCCTATATAAGGAAGGCTATAGCAGCCATCCGGTTTGAGCTGTCACACCATGTAAATAAAGAGTTGAAGTTCAGTGTTTTCACTGGCTCGTCTCCATTATTCGCACCCATGCTCCACACTTAACACTGGCAACGAAGGTGGGATGTGGAGACGTCAGAGCTGACTAAAACAACGAAGAAGACAACCGAGCACGTGGCTGAAATGCACAACGGCGGAACTATGTCCGGCGGCATAGTATCACCCGCTCCGTTCGACCCAGAGCAAGAAGACTGGGAGTCCTACATGGATTGTTTCCAAATGTTCTTGAAAACAAATAATCTGAAGGATGCCACAACCGGGAAGAAATGGGCGGTATTCCTAATGCATTGCGGGCCGACCGTATTCAAGATGGCCAAGGCACTAGCAAAACCAGCTGAAGTGAAGGCTATGGACTGGGACGTCCTCGAACCACTACTAAGGGCCCACTATGCACCGACCGTACCAACGCTCATAAAACGGCACGAGTTCTACCAAAGAAACCAACGGAAAGGAGAGAGCATTGCCGATTTTGTTGCGGACCTCCAAAACTTGGGAGGCCTCTGCGATTTCGCCGACCTGGAAGAAGCTTTGAGAGAACGAGTAGTTCTGGGATTAGATGCGCTAAACGTGCAGAGCAAAATAATGGCAAAGGGTGACATTAGCCTTGCCGATGCCATCGCTGATGCTATGGCAGCGGAAGCAACCAAGAAGTCGGCTGCCCAATTGCGCCGAAACCGCACTCCGACACACCAACCAGCCTGTCACATTTCACCTAAGTCAGAAGGACAGCTTCCGACGGCCCACCATGAGGACCTCTCTTCGTCATTAGACAGTGACAAAGAAGAGGTCCATCGACTGCGATCCAATCGGGACCATTACCCAAAGTCCCAGCAACCATGCACTGGCTGCGGGTCCAACCATTACCGGTCCGACTACAAATTCTGCGACGCGCTCTGCCATGAGTGCAGGAAACAAGGCCATATTGGATGGGTCTGTAGAAGTCTCCTAGGACCCAGCCAGACCTCAAAGGGGGCCAACTATCGCCAATCGACAGGAAACCATCCTGTAAGGCGAGAATCAGCAAACCACTCCTACAGAAACCGACCCATGAATCACCTAATGAGGAGAGAAGAGGCTCACCAAACTATCACTATCGGTCACGCCTCTTCCTTGGATGCCAAGAAAATCCGAATTAAAGTGGCCATCGAAAATCAGCCCTGCCAAATGGAAGTCGACTCGGGATCGTCCCTCTCGATGGTTTTCTGGAAGACCCTCAAGCAACTCATCCCTACTATCCGGCGCCAAGACATTCATTTCCAAAGACTCATACTTAAAGACTATCAGGGGAACCGGATTCCAGTCATGGGATCCAGTCGATTCCGGGTTTCGTTCAAAAACCGCACAGCATATTTACCCCTGACTGTGATTGACAAGGACTGGCCTAGCCTGTTAGGCCTCCAATGGTTTGCACCACTCGGCATTGAAGTGGCAGACATTAACCGAATCGGCGGCAGTGACTGGGAGGAGGACCTCGTCCATGAATTCAAGGACATCTTCGCAGAAAAGCTAGGCGAGTACAAGGGGTCCCCGATATCCTTTAGCCTTAATCCAAAAATAGCTCCCATCCGCCTTAAGCCTCGTCGAGTTCCGTTTGCACTAAAGCTGAAAATCGACGAACAGCTTGATAAGTTAATAGCCCAGGGAGTGTAAAAAACCAACTGATCACTCTCCCTGGGAGACCCCAATCGTGACACCAATTAAACCGGATGGTTCAATTAGAATTTGTGGGGACTACCGAGCCACCCTGAACCATGCCCTGCAGCAAAACCCATATCCGGTGCCGGTGTTGCAACACCTCCTCCATTCCCTGGGGGGCGGAAAAGTCTTCGCTAAACTAGACTTAGCTCAGGCTTATCAGCAACTGCCGGTTAATGAAAAAAACGGCACAGGCACAGACAATCGTAACGCACCAAGGTGCCTTTAAATGTACGCGGCTCCAATTCGGAGTGAGTGTAGCTCCGGAGATCTTTCAGAGCCTAATGGAAAGACTCTTATAAGGGATTAAAGGCGTTGTCCCCTACTTTGATGATGTGTTAATTGCTGCCCCTACTTCAAAAATTTTACGGGATCATCTAAGACTGGTTCTCCAAAAATTCCAAGACGCAGGCCTTAAGGTGAAGAAAAATAAGTGTAAGCTGTGTACAGATTGTATCGAATTTTTAGGGTACTTAATTGACAGTCAGTGTATTCACCCTACAGATAGCAAATTGAGAGCAATAAAAAACGCTCCCAGACCCCGGAATAAGGCCGACCTCCAGGCGTTTCTAGGCTTCATCAATTTTTATAACTTATTCTTGCTGCACAAGGCGACTGTCGCTGAACCTTTACATCGCCTACTGGACAAAAAAGCAAATTGGGTATGGGGTCAGAGAAGAGCAGGCGTTCCGTAATGTAAAAAAACTACTGACTTCTGATGCTGTACTAATGCAGTACAATGAAACCTTACCGTTAAATATCACGTGTGATGCATCGCCTTTCGGAATGGGCGCCATTTTGAGCCACATATTGCCTAACGGTAGCGAAGCCCCTGTTGCCTATTTTTCAAAGACGCTCTCAAAAACTGAGCGAAATTATAGCCAGATTGATAAAGAAGCCCTTGCAATTGTATCAGCTGTCAAAAGATTTCATAAGTACGTGTACAGCAGGGCTTTTACTATAGTGACTGACCACAAATCTTTGCTGGGAATAATAGCTGGGGATAAGCCAACCCCCTATATATTATCTCCCAGGATGACTCGTTGCTCAGAATTCTTGGCTGCTTATAATTATCAGCTGCAATACCGCCCCGGAAAAGCTATTCCCCACGCCGACGCGTTGAGCCGTGCACCGCTTCCAGAAACTATTGACGACCCCGCGCCAACAATGACAACGTTGCAGATCGAGACACTCCGTACGCCACCATTAACTGCCCGTGATATCGCGAGAGAAACAAAACGCGACCCCACCTTGGCACGAGTCTTCATGTGGGTGGAACGCGGATGATCTTTGGACCAAGTATCAGACAACTTTGCACCATTCAAAAGTTGACAAACAGAGTTGTTTTCTCAAAAGGGCTGCATCATCTGGGGCAATAGAGTCATTTTCCCAGAACGACTCCAACAGGCACTACTAAGAACCTTGCACGATGGCCACCCCAGCATCATGCGCATGAAGGCCCTCACACGAAGCTACGTGTGGTGGCCAGGCATCGACAAACAAATCGAGTCGTGGGTCAAAACTTGACATAGATGCCAGGAAGTAAGCAATGCTCCACCAAAGGCAATCCCAACCGAATGGGAGACACCGCGGGGACCCTGGTCCTGTATCCATCTGGATTTTGCTGGGCCGACCAAAGGCCACACCTTCTTGTTAACTGTAGACACCTACTCGAACTGGCTCGAAATCCACCGAATGAGGAACACGACAACGGAAGCGGTCATCAAAAAACTAGAAAGACTGTTTGAAACCCACGGATTACCAGACGTTCTGGTATCCGACAACAGGCCTCAACTTACCGCGCTGTCCTTTGAACAGTACCTGGCGAACCGCGGTATCCGACATGTGCTCATGTCGCCTGTACACCCTGCGGCCAACGGTAGGGCTGAGCGCATGGTACAATTCTTCAAGAAAACACTACAGAAAGTGGACTATGACAACATCGAAGAGAAGATAAACCGAATCCTCTTTTTACAGCATATCACGCCTCACAGCGTCACCAACAAAACTCCCGCCGAGCTGCTAATGGGACGAAAGCTCCACTCCCACCTCGACCGGTTACACCCAGCGTACAACCGGAGAAACCACTCAGATCCAGCGGCCGATGCCGTACCTTCCAGCTAGGCAATTTGGTGTTCGCTAAAAACTTATCGGGCGATCCGCTGTGGGTAGAAGGACTGTGGTCCGTGTAACCGGCCCAAGATCATACCTTGTACAATGCCCTGACAATAGACTTTGGAAGCGCTATATCGATCAACTACGATCAAGGCTGCAGTCAGGCAATTCCGAGCTCCCTAATAAGCAAACTGAGGGGGGGAGGGTGATACAGAGGAAGATGAATTTCAACTAGCAGAAAACCTTTTTGAAGGAAAGGATAGCGGAACAGAAACGCGAGAACAGGAACCAAGGATGGGAGTGAGTTCACCTCAGGGTGATGCCGAAGATGTTGGTGACAACGAAAACGCGAACTCTGAATCAGAGACACCCCTTTCGCCAATCAACTCAACAAGAGTGCAGCCAAATACCGGGTGCACAGCGAAAATCAAAAAGACTAACAAAACAACCGTCCTACCTCAAGGACTACGTGACCGCACGTAGCGGCCGCACGTAAGCGGCACCCGGGGGGAAGGGATGTTGTGAATGAATAAATGTTCAATAAAGTTATCTAGAGCTTGAAGTCAAGTGCAGGGTTCTGGCCCTGCACCTCTGATTGGCTGTTAAATGGCAAGATTGGTCCATTCAGGAAAATCTGATTGGCCATTAGCAGGCCGTTCTCATTAGTTAACGGAGCTAGCGCTTCCAGGTTGCTATTGGTTGAATAGTTAATAAGTTGCCTGTATAAGGAAGGCTATAGCAGCCAACCAGTTTGAGCTGTCATACCATGTAAATAAAGAGTTGAAGTTCACTGTTTTCACCGGCTCGTCTCCATTATTCGCACCCATGCTCCACACTTAACATCCTGAGCCTTTTAATTAATAATTACAATATACAATTTTAATCAAGGAGTGTAGGTAGTGCTTATCTTGTGCAAGTTACATCAAGTCGAAGGCAATAGCCCTGTGATGGCGAATCTAGGGCAGGCATGCCAGAAGTGGCATGCAGAGCCACTTCTGCCGGCACACAAGAGATCGCCTGGAAGAGCCCCACTGTGCATGGGCATGTGCCCCCTGCCAGTCACCTGATTGTCGGGTATTTGCTATGCATGCACAGGATGTGACACGTGTGTGGGAGATGCATGCACATGCACAGAGGCATGCTGTGTGCAGGGGGGTTGTGTGCGCATGCATAGGGGCGGTGGGGAGTCACGCACCAATTGCATCATGGGTGCAGACCCACACACGTGCAGGCGAGCACACTTTTGCCATACAACGTGGGAAAGGGTAGCCATCACTGCAATAGCCAATACTCTAGAAGAGGGAAATAAAATCAAAACTGTTAAGGCAGAATATCACAATGAAATGTTATTAGAAACAAATGCATCATTCTTCACATCGGGAAGAAAAAATAATAATGCACAAATATAGAATGGATATGGGGCTGACAAATAGTACTTGTGCTGATGTATTGGAATAGGACTCAATTATAAACTGAGTCGGCAGTGTGATGTGACTGCAAAAAGGCAACTGCAATTTACACTACATCAACAGGTGTATAACTTCCAAATCACAGAAATTGATAGTTTCACTTCTTTCTGTATGGTGTCCACATTCAATATTGCAACTGCTCCTTGACAACATACTTCAAAAGCAGGTTCAGAGAAAGATATCATTAGAAACGATAACATTTTAGCCTTAAAAAGAGAAATAGAGAGGATACGGTAGTATTTCAGATATCTAAAATGATATAGGAGGGTTCAAGTGGAGGCTAATGAGCCATCTTCTGGGTTATTTGATTCTTACATGGAGTTGGTGGTTAGAATCAATTACCTAAATGGCTCCTTCCGATTTTATGATTAATTCATGCTGTAAAACTTCAGCTTTCACTGTGTCTGCTTCACCCAAGCAGGACAGCTTCCATTTTTCTTTCTTTTTCCTCAATCAGAGTTTAAAAGCAAGACTGAAGAAAAACAGAAATCGTGCTTTCCCCATTCGACAATTTGAGGAATATAAGGGTACTCTAAGACCAATGTCTGATGGCTAATATGGAGATACCTAGGCCCTTCAAAACTGAAAGTAGCATTAAAAATAGATTTTTTTCCCAGAATGCTATTTAGAACAGTGGTCGCCAACCAATGGGCCATGGACCACTAGTGGTCCATGAGAAAATTTTAGTGGTCCGCAGAGAAATGTCATCCCCAAAGCAATTAATCCAGGCTGTGCAGGAACACAAGGCTGCGCTGCCCACATGGCTTGCAGGAATACAAGGCTTGCATTGCTAACAACATGAGGTAGGGGAGGAGGGAAAGGACAGGGGGAGAACTTGCCCCAATCACCCCACGTGCCTCGCCTGGCCACTGGGCTGCTTCTTTCCACTTCTTTCCTTTGCTTTTGGCTGAACGCAAGAAAAGCAGCAAAAGTCTTTCTTTCTTTCCCCCAAATTGCACCAGAAATGAGTCTTTGGGACCGTGCAAGGCATCCTGCTCCAAGAGGCTGCGCCAGTGCAACAAGTCTCACAAAGACACCTTTCTGGCAGAATTTGGGAGAGAGGAAAAAAAGACTTCTGCTGCTTCTGCTGCGTTCCTTGCATAAAACCAAAAGTCTCTCTCTCTCTCTCTCTCTCCCTCTCTCTCTCTTCCCCTGAGAATGGAGTTGGAGATGGTATCCTGCAATCCCAAATAAAGATCAGTAGGAAAATGGGGTGGGGAATTTTCTTGCAGACTTTTTTGGGGATTTTCCCAGGGTCTCTGGTCTGTGGGATTTAAAATTATGAGTTTGGTGGTTCCTGAGGTTCAAAAGGTTGACGACCCCTGATTTAGAATATACAGTATTTAACTGAAAACACAGGTAAGTGTTATGTATGAAATAAAGCAACAGGCTTCAAAGAAAAAAATATGTGAAAAAAGTAATATGTAAGCTCATCCAAGATGGTAATTATTCCCCAGACAAAACTTGCTTTGAATTCTTGTCTTGAACACATACAAAATCAAATCAAAACCTAATATATTTTAACAAGTTATTCCTGCAGTTAAAAGTCCAAGTGAATTAGAATTAGAATTAATAATTTTGAAAAAATTCCATGTATAATTCAGGAGACAGTTTAGAATGTTCCCTTTCCTTCTCCATAGCTCACAAACTTAAAAAACAACAACCAAACCTCCAGCAAATTCCTCCTTTACTATTTGACTTCAAGTGGAAAGAAGTTGTTCTCAATAGCAATAGCAATAGCACTTAGACTTATATACCACTTCACAGTGTTTTTACAGGCCTCTCTAAGCAGTTTACAAAATCAGCATATTACCCCCAACAATCTGGGTTTTTACCCACCTCAGAAGGATGGAAAGCTGAGTCAACCTTGAGCCTGGTGAGATTCAATCTGCCAAATTGCAGGCAGCCCGCAGTCAGCAAAAGTAGCCTGAAGCACTGCATTCTAACCACTGTGCCATCATGGTTCAATGCATATAGATTTCACTTACTAAGAGAAGAACTGATTGCTCTACAGGTTAACTATTGGCCTGAATTAATGGAAATGTAAGCTTGGTTTACTACAGATGCCCTGTATATGTGCTATCTCACTGTTCCAATATTGATTTTAATTCCAGTATTTAACAGTGGTTCTCAGTCTGTGCTCAATGAATCACTGGGGGGAGGCATGATATAATCACAGGGTGTTCTCAAATACTTGAAGAAATGTTATGATTTAAATTTTGAATTAAGACTTGGTGGTCCGGGACCATGATCTGTGGCCACAAAAGGTCTGTGGTGAAGAAAACCACTGGGCTATAGCGTTGTATGAATGTACATTAAGATGAACAAGTGAATTTAAATGAAAAATAGTCGAAATATTTCATCTGAAATAAATACACAACTGCTGCAGCTCAAATTAACTTTGGCAAGCTTCCAACATAAATAAATGATCATACATGAACCAATAAAACAAGCCCGGCCACATGAACTTGGTAGAAGTGAGTTTTAGAAAGATGTTTGGATATAGGGCAGAAAAATATAGGGCTGATAGAAGAGTTTCAAAGTTGATATGAAGAAACAGCTGTCTTCCTTCCTTCGTAGTTTGCTGATCCAGGTGCTTCACACCTGGGATAAATGACATATTTGGAACACAGCTGAAAAATAACACACTTTTCATTGCAACTTTGTAGGATGAAAAGGTTTTCCTTTGTCCAGTTTTGTTTCGAAGCCTGCCCCATAAACCTCACCCATCTTAAGCTGTTCTAACAAATGAAAAGGAGATGGAACATTGATTTTTGTAGGCAAGAAGTTTGATTGCATTCCATTAATCCATGGACTACAATTAGCTATTCTCTGTCTTCAACATTTGCAAACCACCCATTATTCATTTACTTCTTAGAAACTTTTTTTTTTAATTCCAGAGTGTAGCAAGCATTTGACCACAGAAAGAAACTTAAGGCCAACTTTAAGACTACATGATGCATTTTCCAGTGTTTAACTTTTCAGGTCTTCCCCATCTGATAATATTAATTAGGCTGTTAAGTCACTCTGACATGCTATGCAAGTCAGTACTGGGTCCCATTCCAGTAGTGACCTATTATGCCAATTTGCTAACAGATACTAACAAAAAGTTTATATTTAAGGAATGCTGTGGGTTGGGATGACATTCCTGGGGAAACAATGGAAGGCTGCATCAAGAAGAAAAAAGGGGCCCTGACAGTTTATTTAGCCTGAGTCATTCTTTGAGAGGAAGAATGTTAATGAGTCAGGATTTCAGTGATCCAAACTGGTATTGATGTAAAGATTAGGAAAATAATAACCTGAAGGAGCATGAAAAAAAGCATTTAAAATGAGCAAAGAAAGCAACTTCCAGTGGCATTAGCTTCTTCAATACTGAAGCTTAAGCACCATAAGAAACACAAATAAATATCTCTTCTGCCTTCCCATGTTTGAGATTCTCTAGGGAAGAATCAGTAATAATGTAGATGTTGCAAGAATGTGGGACTTCACTGGCCTTTTTTGCTTCAAGTTAGGAGCACCAAGTTAATTATTTCCCATGGTGACTTTGAGTTTACTTGGAAGTCAGAATCATAGTGAAAAAGACTGGAGCATTCCTGAAAGCAAAGGACAGACAAATCCCCCTAATGTATACATGGGATTCAAATTTTTAACAACCGATTCTGTGGGCATGGCTTAGATGGTGGGCATGGCTTGGTGATCATGTGACTGGGTGGGTGTGGCTTGGTGGTCATGTTATTGGCTGCGTGTGGCCAACTCAATATCACTCACTTCGAGGCATGCATCTCCTCGCCTGGCCTCTCATGACTGTGGGGATGCTGCAACTGTTGTAAGTGTGAAAAATGGTCATAAGTCACTTTTTTCAGTGCCATTGTAACTTTGAATGGTCACTCCACACAAGCAAAGTACCAGTAAAAGAGGGTATTGTATTGGTATTGTTTATTTAATTGAATAGTCATAAGACCTTATCAATAACATAACGTAAATATATAACAAGACAAAATACAGATAAGTTAGATAAGAATACAGTAATGAAAACATATGTGGAAAACCAGGGAGTCAGAAATCGGATAATAGATCACCCTTGCAGGATACACCAATTTGTTCAATATATTGGGTTCTTAGGACCGCTGCCTTGATTATAAATTTAGCAGTCCTACGAATGATGTGTACATTAGAGGCACAGAGGAAATATAACAATCTGTGGTTTGATTCCCAATGGGCTGTTCTTTCCAGTAGAAATGATAAATATTTAAGCCTAATAGGGGCATATATTTGGCAGTTGAACAAGATGTGGGAAATATCTTCAATGGCAGATGAACCACATAAGCAAGTTCTCTTGTGGTATGGTACATGGTGGAAACGCCCATGTCTGGACATGGAATCTAGTAACTCAAATCTGGCTCTGGTATAGGCTCTTCTTTGTAATTGTGGCATACCCATTGAAAGGTATTTTTCAGGTTGGAAGATGTCTTTATTCTTAGCCAACCATCTTATAGATCTGTTTTTTGCTAATAATTCCATGTCAGTTTGGGCACTAATATCCAAGACTCTCTGTTTAAAAATTTCCCTTGCCTGGGAAGCCCTTGACAATAAATATTGGGTAGAAACACATGTCTTAAGATGGCTCTGCGGAGTTGACTGGCCCAGGAGTTAAATTGGAACTTATTTAACTGTTCAATTGGGCATAGTTTGGGAAGTCTATCCGAATCCATTGATTGTATCTTTAGCTAGTATGTAAATGTTTTAATTATTAAGTGGCTATGTAAGGAGTAGATATCCAATTCCACTCTGACTGCTGAAGCAGAAGTGTTCTTATCAGTCCCCAATAAGTGTCTTAAAAAGCGGGTCTGTGTTTGTTCAAGTGGGGAGGCTTTATTTAAACCCCACGGTTCTGCACCATATGTCAGCATTGGAACTATTTTTGCCCTAAATACTTTCAACATAGGGGTCAAAGTGCCTGGATAATTATGGTTAAATAATTTATGTAATCTTTTGGTGCTTATCTCAGCTCCTAATGCACTACTTTTAAAATGATTAAACCAAGATCCTGTATTAGTAAAGACCACTCCTAAGTAGATGTAAGAATTTACTTGTTCGATTGACTCCCCATTAATCTGCCAATTATATTTCCTACTTTTTGTGCTGAAAACCAACACTTTGTATTTGCTTTTATTAATATTTAAGAAATTCAAAGTACAATAGGTATTCAGCTTATGCAACAATGTCCTCAGGCCAATTTGTGAATGAGCCATTAATACCATGTCATTGGCATATAAAAGAGTGTTCATAAATTTATCAAGAATCTTTGGCATATGCAAATCTACTGTATGCAGGAATCCTGGTAAATCATTAACATCGAGATTGAAAAGCATTGGGGCTAAAATGCAGCCCTGTCTTATGCCAATATTGGTAGGTATGCTCTGAGACAGTACGGATTTACACCAGTACGGATTTTCATATGGGTATTTGAGTAAAGGGCCCTAACCAGAAAAAGGAGTCTGGGCTCCATGTTCAGGTCCGCCAGTTTCCTCCACAAGATATTTCTGTTTAACGAATCAAAAGCCGCACTTAGATCAATAAATGCAGTGAATAATTTCTTACCCATTTTTAAATACCTTGTTACCAAGTGATATAATGTGCAACAATTATCTATGGTAGATCGCTCTGGTCTAAAACCTGCTTGTTCCTCCGCCAAAAGATTATTCTCTATAAACCCGATTTCAATTTTGCTCAACAAATGCTTTGCATACATTTTAGCAACAATTTCAATTAGGCTTATTGGTCTGTAATTAATTGGATTGCCTCTATCTCCTTTTTTTTATGTAAGGGAACAATAATGGCCACTTCCCAACCCACAGGTATGCGGCCAGTATTGTTTATAAAGGTGAATAGCCCTGCTAACAAAGGCGCCCTCCAGTCCATATAAGCCTTAAATAATTCCAAGGGCAAAAAAATCTTCACCAGGTGCCTTATTAGCTTTTAATGGTCAAATAATGAATTTAATTTCTGAAACAGAAACAGGGGGCGAGAAAGGGAGATTTTCTAAAGTTAATAAATCATTGCTTTGGGTATGCATAGAGTCCTAATTGGATTTAAAAAGATTAGAATAAAAATTCTCCCAGGTTGAAGCAGGAATGGGGATATCAAAATAAAATTTACATTCCTTCAATATACCTGAGACAGCATTCCAAAAGAAAGCTGAATTTGACCCTTTTGCCCAAATTTCCAAGTCCGACCATAATTTAGTTCTAAAGGAAGCCTTCTTTGATGCTATCAATTTCTTATAATCACACCTAATTTTCAACATGTTGCTATAGTTTTTTGAGGTGAGACATCGCTGAACCCTACACATTGCAGCTTCCAAATATTTTCTACTGTGCGAACAGTCAGAATCAAATCAGCTAACTCCAACTTTTGGCAGTTTCTTATCGGAAGTTTGACAGTAAGAAATTTCTTCAATGAATGACGTAGATCATCATAATGTGCCATAATATTATCTGAGCCTGAAGATGGATGAGAAATTAAGCTTCTCCAGATCTGATATTGTGCAGAATCAAAAAAAAAAAATAATTAATAATGTTGCAGTATCAACTTTGGCCCATTTGAGTTTTCTATCCTGTCTCACTTCCAGGTTTGCAAAAAAACTTTTTCCACAAGATGAGTTTCTCCGTGTATCTGAACTGCCTTCAAATAAAACTGATATTGGTTGGTGATCACTACCTTCCCTCACAGTAAAGGAGGGGAAAAAAACTCCAGAGCCGTTCCTGAGACAGGAAGTCTAGTCCTGCCAAGAATGTAATAAAAGTTAATGGAGAGGCAGTTTCTGTAAGCAACACCAGAATGTTTCCTTCCTGCCTTCCTTACAGGATTAGGCCAGTAATTTCTTCTAACAACCGGTTCTCCAAACTGCTTAGAATGTTAACAACCAGTTCTAGCGAATAGGTGCAAACTGGTAGAATCCCACCCCTGAATGTATACCATTTTATGTTTGTATAATATAGTGAATGCAAGCAGTATGCCAGCCAGATGTAGTGGCCCAGTCAAGTGCCCTTACCTCTGATATCTGCCTAAGACTGCAAAACTGTATATCAAACATATATCAGTTTATAGTTTATGAGCTGTGCTTGGACTGGTAGGTCCCAAATTGAAAAGCCAGTTATTATGATATACATAACCATCTCTAATAGATTTCAATAAGAATCTAAAAGCACATATCTAGTCATGAAAAATATTTCCATGGGAATGGTTTGCCATATGTGAATATAGAGTTCCTGTACTTAATACACAATACCTACATCATCTTGGAACCAACACAATCATAGATTTAAATGCAGGTAGTCAAATTGGTTTCATATCCATAAATGCTTTTATAGCTCAGACATAAACTGTTCTTACGTACACAGTTTGCTAGTGCTAACTAGAATATGTAATTCCGAAATAAAGGTTGCAAAGAGAAACAAAGTTCAAGAATTGCCAAGTTCACACTCTTGCTGTAATCTTAGCCTGGGTGATGATAGGCTGTGCTCCCAACTAATCCCACCTGCAAAGGGATGTTGGCATGGAGGGCTGCCAAAGGAAAGGAGATACCTTATAAAACCTCATCCTTTAACTTGAGGGAAGGTACTGGGAGCAAGTTCCATTTCATTTTTTCAAGTGTATTCGGGTATATTCCATGAACGAGACCTTTTCCAAGCAGCCAATTTTGCTTCCAATTCCTCCCATCCCACTTCCATATGGGGCAAGTGGGAAACAGATAAATAGGACTGAGAAAAATCAATGATGGCTTTTTAGTCTTTACTGAGTCAAATCCATCCATAAAGAAGTTTCAGCTGGAGGCACATCCATGTTTACCATTTAGATTGCTCTCATCCTGTTGTCATTATGGCTTGATTCTAACTAAGATAATTGTGTTCTGGTTGAGATAAGTTGTTAACAACTCGCAAGGTATTCAGTTTGGATTGCAAGGTACCATGCCTGCCCATTGGACAATTCTCTGCTACTATTCTCTCCCATTTTCCTGAAGAAAACTGATTTATTTGGTTGTCTAAATGTGATACCCATTCAGTTTGGGTTAAAAAAAAATACATTATGGCTTAATGTAATACTGTATTTGAACCCTAAGTAATATTGCACTCTATGACTATCAGTAAGTGTTGTACCTTATGATTCTCGTCTCTTGACAAATGTATCTTTTCTTTTATGTATACTGAGAGTATTTACACCAAGACAAATTCCTTATGTGTGCAATCAACCTATTCTATTCTATTCTATTCTATTCTATTCTACTGGAATGTGTTGAAGAAAATTTGTAAAAATTCATGTTCATCTCAATCTCACCTTAACAAGCTTTTTTTCTCTTTCCCATTTGGCCCCCAGGGATAAAATTGAATTTTGCTTTCTCTACTCAAACAAGAAGACACCAGAGTACTTCAATCCACAATATGTATTATATACAGGTAGTCCTCGACTTATGACAACAATTGAGCCCAACATTTCTGTTGATAAGTTAACATTTGTTAAGTGAATTCTACCCCATTTTACAAAGTTTCTTGCCATAGTTGTTAAGTAAATCACTGCAGTTGTTAACTTAGTATCACGTTTGTTAAGTGAATCTGGCTTCCCCATTGACTTTGCTTGTCAGAATGTCACAAAAGCTGATTACATGACCCCGGGTCACTACAAACGTCATAAATATGAGTCTGTTGCCAAGCACCTGAATTTTGATCACCTGACCATGGGGATACTGCAATGGTCGTAAGTGTGAACAATGGCCATACGTTGCTTTTTTCAGTGCCATTGTAACCTTGAATGGTCACTAAATGAACTGTTGTAAGTCAAGGATTAATATATATTACAAAGTCATGTCAAGCATACATAGACATGTTTCAATACTTACTACGTTCAAAAGCTTCATGCTAACATTTATTAATATTAAAATTGCTCAAATTCTTCCACAAGAATCTGAAAAACAGAGGCAGATCAACACATTTGAGCAAAGAGCAGACGGGACTTTTGTACTCTACATGAAGTTTTCAGAATAGTGACTCCCTAAGCAGGAAACAGGAGGGAATCAAAGCAAGTCTGATATGAGTTTGAATTATTCGACACAGCATAATCAACATTACGCTTTGGGTAGACATTTTAACTCTTACTAGGCCCAATGGCAAAGCGGTTAAAAGAACCCTGCTATGAAACATAGTGCTGGGTGGAATAAATAAATGAAACCCAATCTCATGCTATTTATGTTATATCCTAACACAAATTGGGCACATATTAAAATTAGGGAGAAACATGAATTCCCTTCCCAAAATTATCTTGGTCATCCCATGTGTTAAGGTCTAGAACCCATCTAGAAAAATCGTTAATTTTATCCTTCTTTTCAAAACATGGAAGCTCTTTCAAGAATTAGACATTTGGAAGTAATCTTACAGGCCATCTTGCAAGATTCATTATAGCATCTTTGTTGGATCTAGGATTTATTAGAAAATGCCCAGTTAAGTAGCATTCCCCAGTTAATTTGGAAGCTGTTTCTGTCAACTCCAAATCAAACATTCGGAACCATGACAGTTTCTTTGGCTGACAGTTCATACATTTAGAAAGTCACTCCTAATCTTGATCTTGAAACTACTTCTCTGTAGTTTTAACGGAGTCATTGTAAGTCCTATTCTCTGGAGCAACAAAAAAACAGGTCCAACATACACAACAATCCTTTAGATATTTGAAAAGCATTTTAACATCTTTTCTTCTGGTTAAACTTACCCAGATTCTTTAACCATTCCTCATAGGGCTTGGTTTCCATCTTGGTATGTTTCTTCAGAACTCCCTTTACTTTCTCCCTAACTGTTCCAAGTGGAGCCCTTGAAGTGATTTGAACTCAAAGAGAGCTCTCATTATTTTAGCAGCTGTACGAGTCTGTTCCCTCAATATTTAACTTATATTGGTAGTTCAGAGAAAACCCAGATCCTTTTCACAGATATTACTACCATTTCAGATCTTCCCATGTTGCATTTTTGCCTTTTGTCTCAAAGGTGCTTTTTAAGGAAGCAACTGGATTGCCTTGTTTTTTTTCTTTGATGACATTTTGCTTCTCATTCAAGAAGCTTCTTCAGCTCTGATAGGATAGTGCGGAATGGAAAGATTTATATTCCTTGCAGACAGCTGGTAATCTGCATCCTTTTAGAGGGTCATTGAAGTGATGACAAGTGAAACATCTTTTAAAGAAAAAATAAGACAGTCCAGTTGCCTCCTAAAAAAGCACTTTTGGGACAACCATGACCTGGATGACTGAGAATCTCAACAGAAATTTGTGCCTTTTGTTTTTCAAACCCAGGAGGAGAATTTGGCATTTCATCTGTTAGTTCCACCCCTTTCATTTCAGCCCACTGCTCAAGTTTGTCTAGAAATCTTGGAATATTGCCTCTCTTTTCTGAAGTACTAGCCCACCTCCCACCTTTTGTGTCATCTGTAGACTCCATAAGGTTCCCTTCACCTCTTTCCCCTAAGAAATGCAATAAAAAAATGTTGGATAGCGTTGGGCTAGGACGGAAGTTGGTGGCCTTTCACTCAAGACTTTCCTCCAGACTGAAGCACAGCCATTGAAGAAGATGGTCTTTGAGCCAACTCTTTCAGTTTGCTCGCCTCTCCTATTTCTATTCTGAATTAACCCTGTCAACTCCATATACAGATTGCCTTTTGCTGCCTGGTATTCTTTTTGTCTTATCTTTAAAACCCCAAGATTCCCAGACTAAGCATTCAGGCCTTAAAAATGCATAAGGTGCATATATCTCTCACTTTGTGTATACACGAACAAATCATAAGGACATTTCAACTATATGCTGAATAAACTTATACGATGCGCAATATCCATGCTGCTGAGTTCTGCTTTTTCTCTTCTTATGCAGTGGAAAATATCCCACAGTTGAAGGATCCCCTGTACGCTCTGCCATTTAGAGGATCTAAGAAATTGTTCAATTGTTCATTATCACAGCTTGTATTTCCTAATAGCAGATAGATTAAGGAATGTTTCCCAAAGTAATCTGTTACAGAGCCAGAATGGCTGGCTAGCAACGTTTTTTATAGACAGCTGTATCATGGTTGGAGGGGAGGGATTGCATAGAGGAATTAAAAAAAGAGAAGGAGATATGTTACGTGAGCTGCAGGGGAGACTGTAACCTTCCCCATAATACTTTCATGACATTAGGACTCTTTTATGTAGGAGCAAAGCTGTTCCTCCCTCGCCTTCCCCCAATTATTTTTCTGCCGAGGGATTCCCTGCAAGAGTCTAGCACTGACATCATCCGGAAATTCTTCTTTTAACTTACACTGTCTGTGCATTGGAGGGCACTCTCTGATAACAAGGAGAGATTGGCAAAAACGGTTAAGGAGGGGCACCGCTAGGGTTTTTCCAGGGAAACACAGCAGCAGATGGCCCGATCTTCTGATAAACGGCATCTGTGGGCCGATTGATGGAAGGGCTATTTTTGGAAATCTCGCTTATACCAGTCTTGTCCAATATTTGTCTTTTTCATCTCAACAAGTTTCCCTTTGGCTATGTGCAGGGAGGGAGGCTGTTTTATTCAACACTGCAGGTAAATCACCTTCCCTTTCTTCACTGTTCCAAATCCCCCAGTAATGTCTTTGTCACCTTCCAGCATCTAAAACTTACGCATATTAAAAAAAAAAAAAAAAGAACGGAGCAGTGTTGAATACTGTATGCGAGGAAACATAGTCAGAATAACAAGAATGTATTGCCTTCCTTTCGTCATGTGAAAAATTAACTTGGCACTCATTCAAAGAATATGCACCACACTGAATCAGAGAAACAATAAAATTCAGTCTGGATCAACTCTGTCACTATATAATGCAATTCAACTACAATATGAAATACGCATTAGGATTTTTATTGAACTAGCAATTCTCCTGGGTAAAAAGAAAAAGAAAACACAGTTGATTCTTTTCATTTATGTTCTCCTTATAGAAACTACATTTCACATTCACATTCATGAACGAAAAATATTATTGCTATAGATATTGTCGCTTAGATCTGACCTCAGATTAAATTCCTTCCTAACTTGGATTAAAATCTGGAATAGAGAAGAACTGGAACAGTTATTGCAATGTTTCCAAATGCTGCTTAGACATTACCTGGTAGGTAGTCCTTGACTTGGGACCGTATTTGGGCCCAAAATTTCTGTTGCTAAGTGAGATTGTTGTTCAGTATTGCCCCATTTTACAACCTTTCTTGCCACCATTGTTAAGTGAATCATTGCAGTTCTTAAGTTTGTAACATTGTTGTTAAGTGAATCTGGCTTCCCCATTGACCGTGCTTGTCAGAAGGTTGCAAAACATGATCACATGATCCTGGATGGTCACTGCAACTGTCATAAATATGAGTCAGTTGCCAAGATCTTGATAATGTGACCATGAGGATGCTGCGATGGTTATGTGAAAAATGGTCATAAGTAATGTTTTTTCTTTTAAAAGACAAAGATCACTCCTTTGAAGACAGTAAAGTCCACATTTTGGCCAACAGAGAGGACTGCTGGTTTGAATGAGAGGTCAAAGAAGCCATCTATGTCAAAACTGAACAGCCCTCTCTCAACAGAGGGGAAATAATACAACATCATCCATCTCCAGTCTACAATACAGTTCTTTCAACAGTTCCAAGAAGGCTCTACATCCATTTGCACTACTCAGGTAACTCTGATGACACAGACAAACCTCAGGGTGGCCTTAACAACTCGCTAAAAGAATGCAAATGACCAGCTGTCTGCAAGGAGTATAAATCCTTCCATTCCCTACCATCCAGTTAGAGATGAAGAAGCTTCTTGGATGAGAAGCAAAACGTCTTCAAGGAAAAACAAGAAAATCCAGTTGCCTCTTGAAAAAGCACCTTTGGGACTTCGAACTGTCACTACACGAATGGTTGTAAGTCAAGCACTGTGTATTTTCTGGAGATGCAGGTTCAAATCAGCCAACACAGGTAAGCAAATACGAAGCAAATCTCAGTGTCAAGATATAATTTCTACAAATATCCTATGTCTCTCTTGCAATATAAATAAGATTATTCTTGGTTACAATGAACAATGAATGATGAAATAAATCATTCTATCTTAGCAACTGGGAGTAACATTTCCTATCTTTTGGATTCAATGGTAAACAAGACTGTCCATAAAGAGAAAGATGAAAAAGAAATTTGCCACAAGATACATAAGCCTCATCAGCAGATTTCTCTTAGCTTCTTTCCATCTGATAGAGGAAAATAATATAATAACAAGTTACTCAGTTTTTAATGAACATATAATAGGAACGCTTTGAAAAATACAAATATGAAGAACTATATTTGCGAAATATCTGTGAATGTTCTATACCACTTCACTGTAAAATATTCTGTTTAAACTATTATTTTACTTTTTATGCTATTTTCTTAGAAATAGGATACCCTTTAGTTGCTCTAGATAACAATAAGTTGCCAGGTATTGCCAAACATCAGACTTACTAACTTCAGTACTACAATATGAATATAGGGGAGTTCATAGAGACATACATTTGCTTTGCTTCCCATAGCACATATAAAACAGATTTGCCATTTGGATTACCAGCTCTGTCCTTGGGTGGCGATAGTTATTTATGAATACAGAAATAGAGCGAGTGAATCTTCAGTTGGCACGATGGGAATAGAATAGAGTAATAAAGATAGTTATACCAACAGCCCATTTGTGGAATGGTTTAGGTTGAAATTATTAAATAATTATATATTAAAATAAAAGTATTTTATTTTATTTCAGGTGCTGAAAAAGATCCCTTTCCAAAACATTTTGGTGCCAAGCTGCTGTATTGAGAAGAAACAGTGATGTAAAAAGAAAAAAGTTCTAACACATTGTCTTTTTTTCCTGAGTATCACTAAATCTACCACTGAGCTACAGCAGCACCTTTTAACATGTGCAAAAGACAACCACTTGAGGGCACATGATCCATGTAATTAGGGACTCCTCCTTCTGGACTTTCTAAAAAGCTTGCAATGAAGGTGTAATTCAGAGAGAGAGAGACAAAGAGGTTGAAGGAACAAAACATTGTCCTCTTTTCCACCAAAGCTGAGCTGATTCCTCCTGAAGATGGCATCAAGTATATATTTCCTCAGCAGGGATAAAAGCAGATTTGAGGGCCTGCTGAAGTAAGGCTTGAGGGAAAGTGTATAATCATTGCTCTATTCTGGCTTCAGTGAACTTCTGACAAAATCTTATGGCTGCCTTGTTAACAAATTTGAGGCCAAAAAATTAAACCATGGCTACATAGCTGTATAGTTCAATCACTGGTTGGCTCGCAGCTTTCTCTCTTTAGTGGAGGATAGAGAGAGAGATTTCCAAGGGTCCCTCAAGGCTACATGCATAGATATATTTTGATTAACAAACCTATGCGCTCTGAAGAAAAAGGCTGTTAGGTGTGCCTGGAAGTCTGTTATTGCCAATTTACAAATATTATTTTCCTTCCACAGGGCAACACTGCCCCCCACTGTTTTAGAGTACAACAGGAAGATCCCATTAGTTCAGGGCTTACAGCAGCTGTGGGGCAAAAGAAAGAGGAAACGACCATCTGAGCTTTCTGTACTCTGCACCTGGTGTAGTCAGTAACTGTATACCAGCAGAAGGCATAAAATGGACACAGATCATACTAGTTGCTTTCTCCTTGACACAAAAGGCAATAAAGAATCTTGACCATGCAGCTGCTGACAAAGTTATGGAAGTAAGCAACAGGTGGCTACTGCCAAGTGTAAGCGAGGATGAAGTCCCTAATTAAGCTTCAATCCAAAGATTAAGAATCTTTAAAAAAAAAAAAACAACCATAAACGTATATGCTGATACGATAACAAATTCCTTAGCCTTGAAGTGTCACAAGAGTCATTCACTGGTTTGCAGTATCATTCCCTCCAGAAATTCTTATTCTTATTCAGAATTTCTTAGAGAAGAGCAGCAGGGAATAAGGAATTCTAATCAGAAGGCCAAGAGAAACTCTATCCGGAGTTTTAAGAAAATCCCAAAAGTAATAGCTGTCAGAAGATCTCACTAACTTAAAGAATAATGTTGTTGGTGCGGTATTAAGATATCGGTACTATCAGATTATTTGGATTTTCAGAAGTAAATGGAAAGGGGAACATTTTTGGTTCTTTCCTTGAATTTAAGAAAGATAAAGTTCTAAGATACCAAAGCCTTTCAAAGGAAAGACTCTATATCAACCAATGGCTTATATTGCAAAGTTATCATTCAATTGCATGGATTAACTGCAAGAAAATCTAGTTTTCATAAGACTTTTTTCTCAAGCGATTTAAACATTTTTAATTCACTCTTCTTCTGTTTAAATTTAAATGTTGAGAATGGTGTTATTGCTACAATGATTCACGATATCAGCACTGTTGGGAAGTGCAAGTGCTAATATTATTGCCTCATAATCAAAGATGTGCTTCCTGATGCATATTAATTAATTATTAACCCTAACCCTGTAGGAAAAAAGGAAATGTGTGGTTAAAACATGCTTTGCATAAGTGTATGATGAAATTACCAAAGCATCACTTTGTTTAAATGAACTGTCAAGTTATTTCCTTGCCTATAATCCACATTTTGGCAGACACAATTCTGGATGTAGTTACCATAGTTACACACACTGAGAATGACATGCCTCTTCCCATTTTGGTGCTCTGGTAGAATTACAATAAGAATCAAGGGTAATCAACATTTTGGTAATCTGTCACTAAGACTAAAATAATAAAAAGAGTAACACACAAAATGCCACCATCCTTTTAATAAAAATGTAAAGCATACTATTCAATATGTCGGGCAGTTTTTAATATTGTTCCTAGAAAACCTTTCTCCTTCTATCTATCTCTTAAGAAGAAAATCTTGTGGTATAGTTCTATAGTGTAAAATTATCAACAGTGTTATTAATACTGATGACTTTTGGAACTGGTAGGATTTTCTTTTAAAATGCACGTTTCCTTGAACTGTGATTTTATGCAGAATTCAAGAATCACCTCAAGAAAGCACCTCTACATTTCCTGGTTCACAACATCATCAAGGATCAAAGCAGATGATGCCTGCGAGAAAAGGCAGGAGTCATTTTTAAACAAAGGAGAAACTTCTCCTTTAGGAAAAACAAAGAATGCCACACAAAAAGTTGCCTTTGTGTTCGATAACATTTGACCACATGCATACAGAGCTTTCTTCTTCCTATTCTGAAATCTCATTCACCCAGTAATTATTTAACCATCAGACAGATAATTAGGATAAAGCTGAAGAACTAACAGAAGATCAGCTCCTAACTGATAAGATGATTTTGGAAAATTGAAGAAAAGAAAGACCAATTTGAATTATAGCTTGGCTTGATTACAAGAAGGCATTTGATCTCTGCCACATGATTGGACAATAACCAACGGCCTAGAAGTAACAGATATAGAAACACCAGAAGCTTTGCACAAAGATTAATTATACAATGGAAGACACAGTTGCTGGTTAATGGTGATAGACTAGGACAGGTTAATATCACAAGAGGAATCTTTCAAGGAGACTTATTACCATTTGTTATTGCACTGTTTCCTCTGTCAGTAATACTGAAGAAGTCAGTCCATGGCTATCAAACATCAAAAACATCTGCCATATCCCATCCCATCTGGTTTATATGGATAATCTGAAGTTGTATGGAAAAACACCAAATGACAAAAAATCACTGCTTAACACTGTCCTTATATAAAGCCAAGATATTTACCAGTTTGGACTGGATAAATGTGCCATTCTCACCATCAATAGGGAGAAAATAGTGAGAACTGAAGAAATGAAGATGTTCTATGGAAACATCAAGATGAAGATGATAACTACATATACCTGAAGTCAAGAAGATAAGAAGTAAATATGAGAGAAAAGAAGATCTTAAAGTCCAAATTCAGTGGAAGAGATATTATCAAGGCAATGAATATCTAGGCAATTCTAATCATTAAATGCACAACTAGAATAGGGGGCTAGACTCAAGCAGAAGTAAAAGCCATGGATGGAAAAATAATGCTAATTAACTGTGCCTTTCATCCACTCAATGATGTTGACAGACTCTACTAACCAAGAAAAATAGGTTTGTGTGGAATGTTGCAAGTACATCAGATACTTGAAGAAGAAGAAGAAGAAAGACATTGAAAAAAATATCTGAAGGACAGTGAAGAACATGCTTTGAAACTAGTAAACCATGAAGGCTTACTGAGTACTGGATAGACTAAATTGCACTATAAGAAAGACCAAATGAAGTATAGAAGAAGACATGGCAAGGCAAAATATTAGATGACCAGTACATTAAAAAAAATAGCATGCAAAGCAGATAACAATACAATCTGGAAATTGCTAAGAGCAACAAGATTGAAGGGACTAATTCTGGCAGTACAAGTTAATGCCTTAAAAACAAATGCATTCAAAGCCAAAATTGAGAAGATGGCAACAGACATCAAACACTGTCTCCACCAAAAAGCAGAAGAAACAATGGGCCATCTAGTTAGCTGCTGAAAGAAGATCTCACAGACTGATTACAAACAATGGCATGATAAATAGCATCAACAATGCATTGGAATATTTGCAAAAAATACAATTTGCCTGAAAGCAAAAAGAGTTTCTATTACTGACAAAATAATAGAAAAGGAAGAAGCTAAAGTGATCTGGGACTTTAGAATTCAAACAGACAGGCACCTGCCAGATAACACTCGGACTTAACTATTATCAATAAGAAGGACAAAAAAGTCTAGATTCTGGATGTGGCAGTAACCGGAGACAGCAGAAGAGAAGAAAAAGAACTGGAAAAAATCATGAAATACAAAGACCTGAAAATAGAAGTAGAATGACTGTGGCAAAAGAAAATAAACATAGTAACAATAGTAATAAGTGCTATTACTTTATTACTGTAAGTAATAAAGCTTTAGTTCATTCCACACAGCAGAACCTAGGGTAGTTATTGCTACGAGACTCATAAGTGTATTATTGTTGCCACCATCATCAGGTCTGTGAAGAATTAAAAAAAGTAAAATATGAACATGGCCACACATGCATATTTTATGGTAATAATTCCCATTGTAAGCCATGATGGTTGTAAGACAAGGCACTCACATGACCGAATCCAATTTTATGACTTTTTTGTGACAGTTGTTAAGCAATCATGGCAATCATTAAGCAAATGTTGTAGTCTTTAAGGAAATCTAGATATTCCTAGGGGTGCTTCCACCCCCTCCCCCCAAAAAAAAACTGGCTCCAAAGGCTGGAAACCGATAAAAAAAACATTGCAAATCATGGTCATGAAACTCTACAAGGCAAGACAACTGTGAAGCACCCAAAATGTGGTCATGTGACTGTGTGTGCATGTGCAACTTTCAGAACTCTGGAACCAGGTCATAAATAGATTTTGGAATGTCTGTCGCAACTTTGAATGGTCCCTCAGTGAGGACTACCTGTATATTTCCTAATTTAACTAACAGAATCAAGCTAAGTTATAGTGGCCCTATCAACATGCAAAATTTCAGAATCCTTGCAACTGTCCTGGATGGGTACTGATTGGATTAAAAAAAATGGTTTTTCATTCCACCCTGCAACATGGGATAAAATGGTCCCACTGAATTCCAGATGGGTATCACTATAATGAAAAAAAAAATGTTGCACAGAAGGAATTTCTTCCTTCCCTGAGCAACGTAAGTCAAAATGAGAACTTTTGTTGAATCTGATCTTAAGCACAGCCTATGGGGAAAGTGTTACAATGGGCCAAATAAAAGCCAACCACTGATTAGGAACAATGAGATTATGGATGTAATTTACTACATTGTGCATAGGATAATTTAATTTTTGAGATAAGGGTGACTAGTTTTTTTTCCTAATATTATGTCTTAAAAGAAGTCCTCTGTTCTCCTTCCTTAAAGAGATATCTTCTTTTATAGCAGGGCTAAGCTTAAATATAAGACATATATTGACACGCAAGAAAACTGTACCATATTTTTGCCTTGTATCTTGGAAATGTGGATGGTTGCAGAAACTACAATTAGTCCTTAGTGCTCTCTGAGCTTGGTTGTTTTATTCCAAACATTTCATTACCCAAAGTCAGTAACATCATCAGAGTTTTGAATTTCAAAATGTTAAGATTTTGCATACCTCTTCTGATATAAAACCATGGAATGTTTGTCAGTCCAACATCATAGGAGCAAAACTACAAGCATTTTTGTACTTTATGAATGCTAATTGAATCTAATTATTCCCTAATGAGTAAATAGGAGAAAGCCTGAGATCCCATACAAGCTCCAAGAAATCTATTTTCTGTTAAAATTGCTGATTAAGCATCACAGCTCTCTTTTGAAATGTCAACATAATTTTAATTAATTGAAATTATTAGATAAAGAGAATATAATTAAAGGCAATAAAAAGATGACTAAATTATTTCGGAAGCTTTGCCCTACAAGTTGGAGACAGTTATAAGAAATGAAACTTTTTAAAACTTGTTTCATATAGTATTGCTCACCACTGGAATGTGATTACATCTTTAAAGATAATGTTCTTCAAGGTATTTTTATGTTGTTAATCTATATGCTATTATCACAAAAGTCCTTTCTTCAGAAATCTTGTAATAAATGTATGTTTGGTTTGGTCACTCATCACATTTATGACATGCATCTTAGAATAAATAATATATATATATGGCTTACATCTTAGCCATATTGGGAAATTCTAACATTGCAATGTGTTTTGTATAGCTTAGAAGCACCATTCTTCAGCATTTAGAAGAATGTTTGCTGGTTACTTTAAAATGAAACTAACTGGACCCAAAGCTTTAATTGATCATTTGGCAGATTAATTCCCTGAAATCTCATTTCTGCCTGAATTCTCTTGCAATCATAGTCCCTGCTTCCAATCTATAAATTAATACTGAATTGCCTGAAAGGATTGCTCTGACTGTCAGAATTACGTAATATATATCAAACCTTTTGAAGATTTCACAGTGTTACACTATGTCCTTATCTGTACTGCATCATTTATTTATACTGATTTGTACGCTGCCTTCTTTGCCTTGGAGGCTGACGGTTATAAAAACATAACACAATTAATATGCTAGCACTGCTGGTATCTACTTGGAGCTTTGTCATGAACAGCACTTCTTTTACTGTTTACTTTTATCAGGTTGGGGACTATCCTGACTTCAAGGCTAGTTATTCTAAGGTTGGGGGATCTGCTCTCGTGAAGACAATCCATCAGAGGGCAGATTTTTTTTCTTCCTCCTGGCTAGTCTATAAATAAGGAGATCCTGCCCTAGCAGACATTGCAAAGGTAGTAAAGGACCAAATCTGTATAGGGGCTTGTTGCTCTTACAAGCAACTCAAAACTAAGAAAGCCAGATTTTTTTTTTTATAAATCCAGATTAGGCAAGTTTATTGCACAGAAAAAAAAAGGAAATCACTTACAGAAATTTAGAAAATGTACATGTGTCTCTTGGCTGTCCTTTATCAATGAGCTCATTAAGTTCGGCCTCCTTATGCTTTTGATCATTTTTCTAACTGAATATTGATTTAATGGGGAGGGGGATAATTGCTTAGATGTTACCACAAAAACATCAATTTCTTTTTGTTTGGAAATTGTTGTGAATGAATAATACCAATAAAGTTATCTTGAGCTTGAAGTCAAGTGCAGGGTTCTGGCCCTGCACTTCTGATTGGCTGTTAATGGCAGGATCGGATTGGTCCATTCAGGAGCATCTGATTGGCCATTAACAGGCCATTCCCATTGGTTAACGGAGCTAGCACTCCAGGTTTGCTATTGGTTGAATAGTTAATAAGTTGCCTATATAAGGAAGGCTATAGCAGCCCTCCAGTTTGAGCTGTCACAATATGTAAATAAAGAGTTTGAAGTTCACTGTTTCTACTGGCTCGTCTCCATCATTTGCACCCATGCTCCAGACTTAACAGAAATATTTCAGAAACGTTCATTTACATTCCATTACATCTACCACCAATCAAAGCATCTTCTACAACACATTATATTTTATTGTTATTGGAAAAAAAAATTCTTAGTAACTGCAGCTGAAATCATCTGTTTAAAATTGCTTAGTTCTTCATAAAGAATTTTTTAAGGTTAATTATTATTTATTATAGCATAAGATTTAGATACCTTCATTAAACTGCAAAAATAGAATTTGCTTCTAGCATTATAATTATAGTTTGCTTTCTTTCTGTATCCCAGTAGGGATTTATATTAGAGAACACAATAATACTGATTGATATTCTAAGTGCAATTGTAATAGTGCTGTAGCCATACCTGTAGCAAAAATATAAGAATAATATATCAGTACATTATGAGAAATTTCTCCCACATTATCCTCTTCCTATGAATTCAACATCAGTAATTGGCCATTCAAAGTTTAAGGATGAACAAACAAACTTCCCTATACTAAGGCTGGAAACCAATAAAAAAACCATTGCAAATCATGGTCATGTGACTAGAAAACCTGCAAGACGAGACAATTGTGAAGCACCCAATATGTGGTTATGTGACTGTGTGTGCATGTGCATCTATCAGCACTCTGGAACCAGGTCACAAATAGGCTTTGAAATGTCTGTCATAACTTTGAATGCCCCCTCTGTGGGGACTATCTGTACATTTTCTAATTTAACTATACTTAGGAATTTTAAGAGAGCATAAAATTTTTCTATGGTATATTATATATCAGACCGTGAAAATGGACAATTAAATCGGGTAGATTTATCCTAATCTGCTAATCTCTATTAATAGCCAAATCAGGAGGACTAAAAGTCAGTAATAGTGCATTCCTATATATGGATTCACAACATAAATGGGATTCAATCTTATGTAAATGTGAAAATCCACTTTTTAAAAGCATTCTTTTACTTTTTAATTCCAGGGACTGTTTCAAAAAGCAGCATAGGGTTAAAAAGAAATATAACTCTATTAAAATGGGTGGTACATTTACCCCAAGGGTCTGTTTTTATCACAAGGCTCATTTTTACTCTTCCACTTCTTCATCAATGGTTTGGATGAAGGGAGACGTGGGGAACTCATCAAATTTTCAGACGAACAGCCAACACTCCAGTGTTAATACCAATTTATGATGCCTTGGTATGACCACACTAGGAGTACTGCACCCAATTTTGGTCGCCACAATGTAAGATGTTGAGATTGTAGAAAGAGTACAGAGAAGAGCAACAAAGATGATTAGGGGACTGGAGGCTAAAACATATAAAGAATGGTAGCAGGAACTGGCTAGTCTAGTGAAGAGAAGGACTAGAGAAGACATGATAGCAGTGTTCCAATATCTCAGGGGCTGCCACAAAGAAGAGGGAGTCAAGCTATTCTCCAAAGTACCTGAGGGCAGGACAAGAAGCAATGGGTGGGAACTAATCAAGGAGAGAAGCAACCTAGAACTAAGGAGAAGTTTCTTGACAGTTAGAACAATTACAGGTAATCAGTGGAACAAATTGCCTCAAGAAGTTGTGAATGTTCCAACTTTGGACATTTTAAAGAAGAGATTGGACAACCATTTGTTTGAAATAGTATACTATTGTCTGAAATAGTATAGGGTTTCCTGTCTAAGCAGGGGGTTGGAGTACAAGATGTCCAAAGTCTCTTTTAACTCTGTTATTCTATTCTATTCTATTCTATTCTATTCTATTCTATTCTATTCTATTCTATTCTAGTCCAGTCCAGTCCAGTCCATTCTACTCTATTCTATTGAAATATAATTTTCTTGTGTCTTAAAAATATGCTGGAAGAAAAGAATTTACATTTTATAAACATAGCATAGGGAAAAAGAGTCTTACTCATATTTTATCCTCCAAATAAATTTAGACTTCATAATGCCTTAATTATAAAGTTGTCTATCTTCATGTATTTGTCTGAAGAAACAGATATCTTAAAGTATATTATTGTAATTAATTTACATTTAATAATCAACTTGATGCCTTGTGTTAAAATTCTTACTGAGACAAACCACAGAATTACTGTACCTAATCCCCCCCAACAAAATGGGCCTATTTATTACTGCTATTTAGTTGGTTTATGTAGAGGATTAAGGGGAAGTAAATTAAACTCATCTGAATAAACAAAAATAATATAAGAAGGTCAGAAGATTGGGAAGAATTATGGAAACAAAGCACAAAGCAATATTTTATCAAAACTGGACAGCAAAGCTCAATAGCGTTCTCTGAAGGACAGAAATTTTAAAACAGGGCTACGGGTGTGCATTATTCTGTTCAGTAATATCTCTGATATTTTAAGACAGGAGTAAACAACTTTCTTTCTTTCTTTCTTGGCTGTATTTTGTTCAAGCAATCACTTATGAGTAACCTAAAGCTAGTGGTAGATGGAGCTACAGCCAAAGTGGATAAAGAAACTATATATTTTTTTCTTTCTTGCAACCAATTCTTTTTCAGTCTCCTCTTCTCTGTCATCTCTTCTCTCTTTCCCTTTATTTTCCTCCTGGTGAGGGAGGGGGAAGAATCAGGGAGAGAAATCGCAGTGAGGAGAAACAGATTTCTCTGAACAGATCTACCCCTTGAAGAGTCTGAACTGGTAATTTGCAGGAGGCTTTTGAAATGAAGATGAGAACTTCAGCTTGTGAAATGAAATTAATTTTGCACAGCTAGCAGACATCGCTTGTTTTCTACATATTAGTTGCAGATTAACCAAATAAAAAGCTCACTTCAAACAAACTGGCTCAGCTTTAGCAATGCATACTGAGTGGGCTGAGCACTAATACATGTGGCCAGGTACAGTAGATCACAAGCAAAACACGAGGCAACAGGGCAATTCAGCTGTTGAAAAGGCAAATGCTGTTTTGGAATGTGACAACCAGTTTGATGCAGGGATTACATCGGTCTAGAAACCGGGAGATTCTTAGTTCAACTCCCACCTTAGGCACAAAGCCAGGCAATGCAAACCACTTCCTAAGAACTTTGCTTAGAAAAGTGCAACTGGACTTTCTGGTTGGGGGGGGGGGGTTTGAAGATGTTTCACTCAGTGGTGGGATTCAATTTCTTTTACTACTGGTTTTGTGAGCATGGCTTGGTGGGCGTGGCAGGGGAAGGATACTGCAAAATCCCATTCCCTCCCCACCCCACTAACCTACTTTCCAGTTCCGTTCTCCTGTGCAGGGCAACAAAAGAAGTCCCAGCCAATCAGCTGTGACTCAGGAGGCAGAGAATAGATGGAGGCAGGGCCAGTCAGAGGTGGTATTTGCCGGTTCTCCAAACTACTTAAAATTTCAACTGGTCAGAACCTGCTGAATATCACCTCTGGTTTCATTTCTCATCCAAGAAGCTTCTTCAGAGCCGAAGAACTTGGATGAGAAACAAAATATCTTCAAGGAAAAACCAGAAAGTCCAGTTGTCTCTTGAAAAAGCACCTTTGGGACAGCCATGACCTGGATGACTGAGAATCTCCATAGACATTTGCTAAGAAAAATGCAGGAACTAGCCCACGTAGTCACTGGGAGTTAACACTGACTCAAATGCACACATGCACATGCACACACACACAGAGGGAGAGAGAGAGAGAGGTTGGAATATATAAGCAGGACTGTTTGGGTACATGGCTCTGTTTATCCCTCCTCAGCTGACAGTGTCATTTTGGTTGGCACAATATTTTTAGCCACTTCATCTTTATATATATATTGATTGTGAACTTCCTATCCCAATCTTCTGCTACTGCTACTGCATTCATCCCCATTCACAATCTCCCTTTAATTCTAAATTAGCCCATGCTGCTTATCACTCTTGTAGATCAGTCAAGAGCTTCCCATGAATTGATATTTCTGCAGAAACCTTTCCTTTGTTCCACAGATGTTTTCTCTGAGGTTTAGTGAAAGAGGCAGAAATCTTTGCAAGGCAACTGCTAAAATTCCACCCCCTTTCTCCTATTTAGCTGTAAGAAGCAGAAACAACTACCGCCACAAAGTAAGTTTTGCAAGTAAGTCTAGTAGGATTAATTACTAGTAGGATTAATTTTCACTTTTGCTTTCTATTGTAAGAACCATTTAGAGAGAGATTTTTCTTAAGGCTTATCATGCTCTGCAGGATGTAGATCTCTCTGTCCATTCTAAGAATACAGCAGGGAAAGCATAAGCATCATCATAAATCAATGCTTTCTTTCAGTATCAAACTGGGATTGGCAGAGGCCCATTAGCACATGCCAAGGATGGGGCTCATTTAGCTGATGATCCTATAACTATACAGCTGGCTCAAAGCCCCTGTTTTCTTGCCTCAGCGTATGCTGCTGATATATCATTATCAGCAAAAATGGAGTAAGCAGATGGGTTGCTCAAAAGTGGAAGAATGTTGGAATTATAAACCTAATTCTGTTGATCTTGTTTGAGGGGGGGGGGTGATCATCAGCAATAGCCAATAGCACTTATATACTGCTTCATAGTACTTTTACAGTCCCCCTCTAAGCAGTTTACAGAATCAGCATTTTCCCCCTAACAATCTGGATCCTCATTTTACCCACCTCAGAAGGATGGAAGGCTGAGTCAACCTTGAGCCTGGTGAGAATCAAACTGTTGAACTGCTGACAGCCAGCAGTCAGCAGAAGTAGCCTGATGTACTCAGAAGTGGGCTTCAAAAAATTTTAGCAAAGGGTTCTCTACCCAGTTGCTGGGTGGGCATGGCCATTGTGGGCGTGGTCTTGTCAGCCTCCTGAAGCACGGGGGGGGGGGGTTTGGCATTTTTTCCCTTCCTGGGCTCTGGAGGCTTTCCTCAAGCCTCCAGGACGGCAAAAACAGCCTCCCTGGGCTCCAGAGGCACTCTGGAAGCTGGAAACGAACTGTTTCCAGCCTCCCCAAACTTCCGAGAGGCCCATTTTTTTGCCCTCCCAAACCTCCATGCATGACCTGGAATTTCCTGCATCCAAAAGGGTCCATGTGGGGACTCCTGGAAGGGGAGGGGCCAGCCAGGAGTGGGATTTGGGGGTTCTCCAAACTGCACAGAATCTTAGCTAGGGGCTCTCCCGGACCCCTGTGAACCCCCAGCAGCCCAGCCCTGGGTGTACTGTATTCTAACCACTGTGCCACCATGGCTCATCAGAAACTCTTCTGATAGGTTTATCGGACGTAAAGAATATGATCTTACTTCTTTGTTATATTTAACTTTTTTAAGGGGTTCAAAGACTCTCCCACCTCCTGAATCCCCATTCAGAAGTGGCCTGTCCTGACAACATGGAAATGAGAAAGAAAAGAATAGATTACTAGAATCCATTTTCAGGCATTTCACATTTATATTTTATTTTGTCCATCAACACTTTGTAATTGTTCTACAATTCAAGATGCTTCAATGGCATAAGATTTTTCAAGGTACCTCATACAGACTTTTAATATATTACTTCATTTAGCATACTCTAAATGATTATTTGCTCTTGAATTTCCATGGCAGTGTTAAAAAAAAAAAACACCTTTCTCAATAGTTGAGTTGTTACACAACTGTATTGCCAACCGAATCTTCCATTCTTTTCTTCAATAGTAGATACCATTTACTGAGTCTAAGGCTTGTTCATTATTTGTTTTGCCCTGATTTATTTACAAACTGAACTGGAAATTCAGAGTATATAACATTTACTGGCACTTACTAGGTAGAGTAGTGCTTTGCTATACTGAAAATTATGTAATGTGGAACTGTTAGAAGACCACAAGATTAAAACTGATTTTATAACTCCAAAATCTCAAGTCTCCCTAAATTATGTTTGTATGTGATATTACCTATGCATATATACAGTACATACACCAATTGACATGTATCTACAGAATTTTCAGCTTTTTAACTCTTTTATCCTTTTATCCTATAGAGTAATAGTAAACCTGGAATTTCCTGTGTGCTCCTATCTTTATGTTTCCCTTGATTAGAAAACTGATTTTCTTAAACATTTCTCTTCAACGTGTTCTCTCTGTGAAGAATAATTTTATTTCTTATTTCTCCCTTCATGAGAAACAGAAGGCTGACTGTGATGTAGGCTTCCTTACTAGACTTAACTTGCTTTGTTGGAGCTTATGTATTTTTCAATAATCTTTGTTCTGCTCTCAGATACATGCGCTGCTAAATATGGACATTAATGAATGAAACGGAAGGATTCCAACCAAGGGTTACCACAATGTTTTCCCTATACAAGGGTTATGACCCTGTGAAATGTGAGAAAGCAAAGAGCATGCAGCAGCTGGATAGAACAGAGACTGAACTGTGTTTCTTTAAAAGGGAAATGTTTAGAGAAGACTAAGAATCAGCAAGGTCTTACAAATTCAGTGGTCAGCCAAACCAGAAGATAAGAAAAAGTCTTGGAGAGAGCTGATAAAAAAAGAAAAAAAAATGGAACAATTTGAGTGGTAAGTGATTTGATTTTCATTCACTGAAGGAAGAAGAGAAATGCAAAGGAGAACACTGAAGGGGCTATGCAGAAAAAGCCCATCATTTCTCAAGTGCATCTTGTTACAAGGCTAATAAAAACGAGAGAGCTTATCTATGCAAGTTAATAAGATACTAGAAGTATCATGCCTAAATAGAAGCCCAAATGGATAGGTGATTCCATCTAAAGCAATCTCGAGTGAAATTATATTTTACACTGTTGAAGACTATTTTTTAATACATTGTGAATGCTTTAGAAATTCAGGGAAGATGCAAATTTGCAGTTTGTGAAATCGGTCCTCTTGTACGAAGGTTTTTATACATAGAGGCTGGAAAGAATCATATTATTCATTACTGCATTTAGAAAATAAAAAGTTCCCTTAAATCAAGTAAACATCTAGTCTAGGATTCAGATTTATTACCATAGTAGGACAAATCAGTTCCTATTCCAGAACATTTTTCTTCTCCTTTGACTAATAGTGCATAGGATATACACCTTGTCTATTCCTTTGGCAAGTGTTGCAGAGGATATATTTCTTATTTCTTCTGGACTGTGCACTACTGGCTGCTCTTTGTTAGTGTTGCAAAGAACATGGTGGTTTGTCTCCTCTGAACCAGTGGCCAAAACTTTTTGGCAAAGAACCTGAAGACAAATAGGATGATGGGTGGTTTATGGTTTATGTTGGGTGGATTCTAGTCTGGACATCTTTAACATACAATGAAAAGAGTTTCCTTGACTCATTTCTACAGCTTGTAAGAGAAGACCAACAAGAGAAGGGCTTGTCAAATTTTTCAACTTTCAATTTCCAAACATTAAGAGTGCTCAACAGTTGTGACAAGCCTTGGGGGTTGTAAAGGTATTTTGGTTATTTGAATATGATTTAGATGTACTTGGTAAGTAACTACATAAATATCATAACTTTTCAACATTTTGTTTGTTTCATTTAGTTCATAAAGTCTCTTCAAATGGTAGCTTTGTTTAGAACCTTATCAAAGTAAGGAGCCCCTTGGAAGCTTTATACTACCCTACTATTTAGAACAACATCTACTCTTTTCCTACCATAGGAATTAGCAACTAGATAATATACTTTTTAAGATAAGACAGGTGGATTTGTACTTGTCATCTATAACAAAATAAACTATAAACAGATTCATATGAAGGCAACATCATGCTAGCCATGACAATTTCAATATCTTTAGACTCTGTAAGTACAGTAGTCAGTTATAATAGAATCTGCACACTTTTAATAAACCACTGGGATCATATTGGGTGTAACAAAATTACTTTGGCTGTCTTTTCTTTTGCTAGACAACCTCTGCTTCTAGCTGGAAAAATCATGTTGAAGTTTTGCAACTATAATTGATGCTAATGGAAGCATATTTTCATTAAGAGGGCATGATCATTAAGACAGTTTAGCAATTCCTTTGAATTCTTATCCTAAATGAGTAGCTTTTAAGGATCTCAATGTATTTGTTTGACATGGAATAAATACAACTGAAGCTACATGGATGTTTAAAAAGGTCATTTCACTTCATTCTAACTGCAAAACAAAGCAGCTTCCTCCTTCCAAATAATGGAACTGAATAGCTTTGTCCAGGGATGGGATACGACAGGGTTAACTACCAGTTCGGGATTTACGAGCTTCCCTGCCTGCTGTGAGCCGCGAGCCTGTTAATCGTCATTAGCACACTGTGTGCTGAGAAACAGCCTTTGAAACAGCCCTCATTTCTTGTTTCTTTTAACTGCAGCTGTGCCTTGTTCGGCAGCTGAAGTTGAAAAATCAGGAAATAAAAATCAGGTAAGAGCCTGGGTGCGCAAAAACATCAGCAGACATAGAACCGGATCTATGTCTGCTGCTCTTCAGAGCTACCGGTTCTACAGAGGTGGACAGAACCAGTAGAAACCCACCCCTGGCTGTGTCACTTAATAACAGAGGCTTCCTAGTTTGTACAATGCAATGAGGCTTCTTAGTCTGTACAACCCACATAAGGCCTTGATATCACAGTAGGTGGATGTCACTGAGAAAGATCAGTGCTGGCTTTAACTTCATTAGAATATAATAATGCATTTTTGCAGGGTTGCTCAGCCCCTATGAAGCTCTACCCAGTGAGTCTTTTCAGAGAAGGGGGGATTTGAATCAACATCTCCTAAATCCACTTCAACAACTTGGTTGATATTGTACCAATTCCTAGTGTACGATCATTACAACATTCTGACATCACAGACAGGCTACCAAATGGTGGGAAAGTCACTGCCACATTGGCTTCCAGTAAAAAGTGATTGTGTAATCATAATTCTGCAAATAGTAACCTATACTGGGTTTTATTCTAATGTTTTTTAGTTAAATTACTGTATGCACTTATTCCACATAGGGCTGAAACTTGATTTAACTAAGTGCTAAAATCTATCTGTCTGCCTGTCTGTCTATCATCCTATTAATGTGTTTCAGTGTAGGAGCAGCTGATAATTTGTACAGCTCTGAAATGGAGTGAATTTTCAAATGTGTGGCAAAAATATTTCTGCATTAACTTACTCTGATTTATATTCTGTTTAATTAAATTAACCATCTGCTGTGCTGCTTTTTGTCTAATATCAGGCATGAAATTGGATAACTATTTTTGCTAGTTTTCTTTTAATTGTAAGGAGCACTAGTCAGTTCTGCTGTGGGTTTATTATTGGACTGGATTTGAGAATTTGGGAAAATGAAGCAGTGATAAGAGAACAAATAAGTATTTTTATCAATTTTCCTGAGAGCTAAGTGACAATTTACATTGTTTCGACTTATCCTCCACTAGGCATACTTACTGTAGGTAAACACTGTATATTTTTCTTAGCAACCATTTTGGAATATACTGTAGAAAACATAAAACCTTAAAGGTACAAAAAAAAAATCTGGATCAGTGTATAATTCAGAATACCCACAGTTTTCATAAATGAATGGGTTAAAGAAGATACATAATGAAAAAAAAATAGTATTAAAAACTAATGGGAGTATATTCCACGGTCCAAAATATTTTTTTAAAATAAAGATGATCTATTGTAGTAATTGTCGAAAAATAGTAATTTCAGAGAAAGTCTCCTTGGTTTTCATGATAGGGTTAATCAAATATGTTTAAATGTTTTTATATTGTGAACTATGTCCACTGAGACTAGTATAACAAAATGATCCCCATAATTCTGAAATAGCTTTAGCCATTAGACAGCTTGCAGCTTTGAAAAAGTGACTTCTGTTGATAATTTAAGCAGCAGTTTTAAAAGTAAACACTGAGAGATAATGTTTAGCATGGAGAACTCATGAGATCTATGAGCCAGTAATGTTCATATTTGCATTGAGCTTCTTCACAGAAAACAGAGCCTAAAATTGAGGTTTAGATGAATCCTGATTGTGATTAATTAAAGCATATTTTAAAATGTAAGTACATTGCACTCAGCCCGGGAAAATGAAAACCCCATTTCTAGTTCTCACAACCCTCACTAGGAAATGGATATATATTAGGACAGTGATGATGAACCTTTGGGCTTGGCACATCAAAAATTCATAAAACGTCTAACTTGATTCTGCTAGCATGCATGTAAGTCTCCCTCACACACAGAGAGCCTGGAGAAGAGAGAAACAATTCATAACAAAGAGTCACTTTGGATATAGTGAGAAAGGTGGCATATAAATTTAATAAATAAATACCTACATAATTGGAAATATCTCCCCCTCCCCCTCCCTCTCAAAAAGAAAGGAAAAAGGCATCTCTGAGTCACTTGAGGCCTACAAATTTCAGAGAATGCTCTTGCATGGCCTTGAACCCTCTACAAAGAGTGGGAAAATAACCCCCATTTTCATGTACTTTTCAGAAGCCACCCAAGAGAACGGCCCTCTCATGTGACTTCAGAGGGTCCAGAGGACATGCAAGAGTATATTACATTCTTATGAAGCCTCTAGGGTTTTATCAACCATGACATTGTGTGTCACTTTTGACACATTTGTAATAGTTTTGCCGGCACATCATTATGGATTTTCATACACTAGAAATCTACATAAGAAGAAAAACAGTTTTTTTCTTGGCTGTGTGAATGAGACTAGAAGCAGAAATCTACTCTACATTCAAAGTTAAAAGGCTTTCTGGCATGTAGTCCCCATAGCCTCCAGCGGACTAGAGGCTAAAACATATGAAGAACAGTTGCAGGAATTGGGCAGGCCTAGTCAGGGATGGGCTTCAAATTTTTTAACAACCGGTTCTGTGGGCGTGGCTAAGTTGGTGGGCATGGCTTGGTGGTCATGTGACTGGCTAGACGTGGCCAACTCAACATCACTCACATCGAGGCACGCATCTCCTCGCCTGGCCTCTCATGTTTGTGGAGATGCTGCAACAGTCGTAAGTGTGAAAAATGGTCATAAATCACTTTTTTAAAAAAAAGTTTTTATTGGTTTTTAAAAACAAACATAAACAAACAAAACATAAAAACATCAAGCCATCTTCCATATGTATACATACAGTGTGCCGGTTGGTTTACAAATTGTTTTGTGCTTCCATTTCGTAGTCTTCAATTACAATTACAGATAAGATTTAGATAAGATTTTGACAGGTACTGATGAAAAGGTGATTAAAAAATTGTGTGGATATTTATTAGAAATTAAATTAGAAGAAGAACAAGTTAAAGAAATTATGATTGCTTGGGGGAAGAATTTTGGATATGGGATTGATTTAGAGAAATGGCAAAAATTGTGGTCTCAAATTATAAAATGACAATGTCAACAGCATATAAATAAAATTTGTATAAAATGTTTTACAGGTGGCATTTTCCCCCACAAGAATAGCAAGAATGTTCAAGAATAAATCCGAAAAATGTTGGAAATGTTATCAGACACCTGGCTCATATTACCATATGTGGTGGACTTGTGCGGATGCTAAAAAATACTGGACTAAAATCCACATGTGGTTGGAAAAAATGACAAAAAAACATATAGACTTGAAACCAGAGATATTTTTATTGGGAATTTTACCTGAAATATATAGTAAATGTATTAACAGCGGCTAGGATTGTATTTGCCAAAAACTGGAAAAATGAGAAAACACCATCACAGGAGGAAATCATTAAGAAAATATTGGAATGTGCTGAAATGGGTAGATTGACATTTGAAATTAGAGAACAAGAGGATAAACAATTTTATAAAATTAGGGATCTATTCTATCAATGGTTAGACAATAAAATACAGTAATGAAATATGTAGACTTTTAGAAAATAATAAATATATAAAGATGTACTTCTTTCTTATTATATCTACAAAATGATTTTAGGATAGATTTGGGATGATAATATGAACTGTTATAAAACAAACTAAGTAAATTATGATTATCTTGTAAAACATTAATGAATAAAAGTATAGTCAAATGATTGATTAATAATGATACTAAAGTATTTAATTTTTGATTGAAAATACGAGATTATATGCAAAGTGCCATTATAACTTTGAATGATCACTCCACACAAGCAAAATACCAGCAAAGAAGGGGAAAAAAAACTCCAGAGAAGTTCCTGAGACAGGAACTCTAGTCCTGCCAAGAATGTAATAAGGGTTAATGGAGAGGCAGTTTCTGTAAGCAACACCAGAATGTTTCCTTCCTGCCTTCCTTACAGGATTAGGCCAGTAATTTCTTCTAACAACCGGTTCTCCAAACTACTTAGAATGTTAACAACCGGATCTAGCAAATAGGTGTGAAGTGGTAGAATCCCACCCCTGGGTCCAGTTTAATAAAAAGAAAGATTAGGGGAAATATGATAGCAGTGTCCCAATATCTCAGGGACTGCCACAAAGAAGAGGGAGCCAAGCTATTCTCCAAAGCACCTGAAGGCAGGACAAGGAGCAATGGATGGAATGTAATCAAGGAGAAAAGGAACTTAGAACTAAGAAGAAATTTCCTGACAGTTAGAACAATAAACCAGATGAACGACTTGCCTCCAGAAATTGTGGGTGGCCTGGCCTGCAGCCTACTATCAGGCCTTGAGCCATTTGGAATTGAGCCACGGAACTGCTGGGTGAGCATGTGTGCACACTCCATTTGTATGAGTGGTGTGTGTGCCTGCCTACCACTAGCACAAATGGAACTCATCGTTCATGCAGAACCATCCCCTCACTGAGCCCCTGGACCGCAAAGTTAGAAAGGATGGGGAACTCTGGACTAGAGCTTTTACAATTTCATACTATGGTGAATAATGATTAATAGTGAGCATTACAGGAAACATATTTAATATCTGTAGATTTTAATTGCACATCCCATTCCACACTTTTTCATGGGATCAATAGATTGTGGCTACAGAGCTAGGTCACAAGACATCACCCTCCCCCCCCCCAACTTATTAAAAAAACCTCATTTTTAAAAAGCATTGAAACAGATTGTCCCTCCTTTCTGCAGCCTGACATTCAACTTTGTCCTGTGACTGACAGCCCAACGTCAATCGCATGTAATTTACATAAGCCCTGTAGCTTATGATATGCTTTTAATCCTGTAGTGAATACATTGCTCTTTCCCAAACTACTTATATGAATTATGATTTTTTCTGATCTGAATTGATGCAAATCTCACTACTACAACTTTCTATTGAAAAGACAGACTTTCATGGGATGAATATAAAGTAATGATTCATTGTGAGTGATGCATGATAGTGCCCTAGTTCCCACAAGATAGTGGATAAATATATTTTTATATTTATTTTAGTTGCAATAAGTAAGCCGGAGTTCATAAATCTTTAACATTTAGCATACTTTTTGCATAATCCTTATCTGTATTGTGCTCTATTAAGATAGGATTGATAGGTTAATGTAACAAGCAAAAGGATGAGGTGCGAAGCTGCTTTCAAAGTGGAATGGGGTAAGTATAAAGGTGGCAGAATAATTATTATAATGTGAAACTTATGGCTTTATGAATAAACCAGGTACTTAACCCATACTGTGTAAAAAGGAAGGATTTTGAATGCATAATTTCTTCATTAAGTCATACTGCATCACTTGCTGTAGTAAAATATGTCATATGCATCTATGTATAAATCTCTCCCTATTTATACACATGCAGCTAATGAGAACTAATGCCATACGGTTCCTGTCTCACATGAGAATGTGAAGGAAATGTGCATCATTTCAAGGCTAAATGGAACTACAGCCTATCCATGAATCTCCTAAATATTTTAAATGACACTGGAAGCACAGAATTTAAACAGTGATGGATTAGGGTAATTGAGCCTTCTGAAAGCTGGCAAATAAATCATTCCTGGATGCCCTAGACATCTTCAGCTACAAAATCCAGTCTTTTTCTATTTTCCCCTAAAAGAAGTTAAATCTGCTGGCTATGCATTTTTCTCCCTCCAAGGAGAATTCTTCAGCTGGGAAGAAAGTAATAGAATGTATGCACTAAGGATTCTTCAGCCAAAACTTTACACTGGCGTTTCTCAACTACAACAATTTTAAGTTGTCTGGACTTCAAATCCCAGAATTGAAGCATGCTGGCTAGGGTATTCTAGGACTTGAAGTCTAGACGTCTTACATTTGCCAACATTGAGAAACATTGCATTACAGGGTAAACATGGACTTTTTGGTTGACAAACTGTCAGAGGAAGTTTGAAGGTGACCTGTGCATGTTTTCATTTTGCCAACTTGAATTCATTGTTGTGGCCAGAACTAGCAAGTTGTGCAACACCAAATATATCCCAAAGGTCCTTTTTTTCAGGAGGCAACTGGCCTTCCTGGTTTTTCTCTGAAAACATTTCACTTCGCGTTCAAGAAGCTTCTTCATCTCTTGAGGTGAAGAAGCTTTTTGGATGAGAAGTGAAATGTCTTCAGAGAAAAAACAGAAAGTTGAGTAGCCTCTTGAAAAAAAAAAGCACCTTTGGGACAACCATGACCTGGATGACTAAGGAACTCCACAATATCCCTATCTCTATCTTCATTTCAGGGAAACATAAAGAAAAATAAAAAAAATACAAACTCAGCAGCCTAACATACTTGTTCCTCACCAGACATGATAGTCAGGAGTCTGGAAAAGTAGTGAAGGCAGCAATCCCTCCCATGGGAAACTGAGCCATCGTGCCTCAAAGCAAGCAAGTAGCCTTTGCAAGTGACATCGATTAATAGCATCAGGAATTAATAAACTCTTCAACCTTGCTGACGTCTGAGGCCACAAACTGCCGTAGAAATCTAACAGGCTACCTGGTTGGATGGTTCAGTATATTCTTCAGCAATTAGTTTCTTAAAATCAGTGATTCAGTAAGGGCTACAATCTGTTCGAGGATACATACATCTACTGATGGAACAACGGAAAAGGAGAGGTGTGTAGCATATGTACCAGCACAGTACAAGAGCTCTTCATCATGCTCATGTTAATATGTATTCCTCCAACCTTTAAGTCAGCAGAAAAACATTTGTGCTGCCCTACCTGCCAAATTTATGAATGGGTGCCTCAGATGGGGAGATTTGCCACTTCGAAAGTAATCCAAAATACTGGTTGCTAGCATTTGGTTACTTCACACTAGCAAGATATCTCTCAGTTTTTCCTAAACTCAGTTTTGCTTTCTTCTGGAAGAATGGAAAAGGATGAAGCATGAAAAATACTCATTAGCCAAGTGGATAATATCGATGAGAGATGCTGAGCACAGCAGGAGGTTGTCACTCTTCCACTACAGTATAGCCCAAGTCCTATGTACAGACCTATCTGAGAAACAAGTTGGTAGAGCCATAGAGTGGTTGTAAGGTTTAGCTGCTCTTCTGATTTGCTCTTCTCTTCTAACAATCAACGCCTGTTTAGAACCAAATAAGGGTCAACAACATATAGCAGTATTTCAGTACAGGCAGTCATTTATACAACAGATAGCAGTATTTCAGTATTTGAGGGGCTGCCACAAAGAAAAGGGGTCAGAGAACAGGATGAGAAATAATGGTTGGAAACTGATCAAAGAAAGAAGCAATCTGGAATTAAGGAGAAACTTCCTAACAGGAAGGACAATTAACCAGTGGAATCACTTTCCTCCAGAAATCGTGGGCACTCCATCACTGGAGGTTTTGAAAAACAGACTGGACAGTCACTTGTCTGAGATTGTATAGGTCCATGATGGCAAACCTATGACAAGCGTGCCACGGATGGCACGCAGAGCCATTTGTGCGGGCACGTGAGTCCCAGCCAAACTTACCTGCACTAAGCATGCGCATGCCTCCCAGCTGATTTTTGGCCCATTTGAGGCCAATTTTTCCCTCCTGGAAGCTCAAGGGAGGCCTCTGCAGCCTCAGGAGGCCAAAAAACTCGACTTTCGGAAATACCAGAAGTGCCAAAATGGGCCCGTTTTTCAGCCTCCCGAGGCTGCAGAAGCTTCCTTCGAGCCTCCAGGGGGGCGAAAATGGCCTCAAATGGGCTGAAAATCAGCTGGGAGGCACGCGCATGCACAGTGCAAGTAAAGGGGCAGGAGTGTTGCATGTGCATGTGCAGGGGGGCAGGTCGCATTGCATTGTGGGTGCCGTCACGCACGTGCGCTTTCGGCACACGACAACAAAAACGTTCATGTTATCAAAATTCAGATGCTTGGCAACTGGTTCACATTTACGACAGTCCCAAGGTCATGTCATCACCTTTTGAGACCTTTCAACAAGCAAAGTCAATGAGGAAGCCAGATTCACTTAACAAATGGGTTACTAATTTATCAGCAATGATTCACTTAACAACCAAGGCAAGGAAGATCATAAAATGAAGCAAAACCACTTAACAAATGTCTCTCTTAACAACAAAAATTGGGGGCTCAATTATGGTCATAAGTGGAGGACTATCTGTATGAAGGAATGTCTATATATCCAGTATGAAATCAGATCTTAATAAACTTGTAAAGGCATTTACTTCGAACATATTGTATTTAGATTAATTACTTCATAACTTCTGAAAATGTGATTTTAGAAAACATGAGCAAATAGAGAGAAAAACATCTGAAAGGCTCTCATATCTTAAAAACACTCAGTGAAGCCATTGTTTTGAAATGTCTTAATTCAGCTCACCATGCGTCGTTTATACTAAATCTCTCTACATGCCAAATAAATGGTATAGCTAAGTTGTGTTTTCCAGGGGAAAAAAAAGCTGTGTTAGAATACAGCAGTCATTTCAACTCAAGAGTCTCTAAGATTCTGGAACATACTTCCTATTATTATCCATTCCCCTTTGTTATTATTTATTTGTATATTTTGACATACCAAACAAGCAAAACTCTGTGTATTTAATTGTAGAGGCTTAGAATAATAATCTAAGACACAGTGCCATTATCCTCAATATATACTTAAAGGGCCCACTGAGATGTTTTGTGCTGGATCAAATTAAAAATAAGTGATACTATCTTATTCTTTACTTCCTGGTTGTAAACATTTGGTTATAGAGTGGGTGAGAAGTACCCTTCCCCAAAAAGGTACAACTACCTTCCCCTGAAGAAAAAGAAAACAATATTTGGGAAAATGTTTTGTAGGCATCCTTTGCAGTCAACCATTTTCTTCTTATAATGACTGTAGTGTACGGATTACCATTTAAATTCACTTTCAAGGATTCTTTATCTGAATAAGAACCCAAATCCTTTAAATCATTCTCTACCTGGTTATCAGAATCTTTCACACATAAATCGCCTGCTGTTGATTTACCTATTAAATTTATTTGCCATCCATCTGATTATCAAGCCACTGTGGACGACGAGCTAATTTCACCCATATTATAGCATGTACACTTTTGAGCATCAATCGAAATAATTCTGCACAAAAGGCCACTTGGCTTCACTTCTCAAAATTGACTTGAAGCAATAGCACTTAGACTTATATACCACTTTATAGTGCTTTACAGCCCTCTCTAAGTAGTTTTACAGAGTCAGCCTGTTGCCCCCCCCCCAACAATCTGGGTCCTCATTTTACCCACCTTGGAGGGATGGAAGGCTGAGTCAACCTTGAGCCTGGTGGGATTTGAACTGCCAAATTGCAGGCAGCCAATAGTCAGCAGAAGTGGCCTGCAGTACAGCACCCTAACCACTGCGCCACCGAGGCTCTATCAAGGCAATCCTGACTTTCTGAACAATCTCTGAACAATCTAGTGGTGATGCTTGCCCTCTCATGTGGCTCTCCATGACCCGATTAGCACTCCCTTAAGTCATCCCTATGTTGTTGTTATTGTTGTTTAACCTTGCTGGTTCTATTTTGCAGTGAAAAAAAGAAGAGAGGAAAAAAACATTGCTGTGAATAATAAGGCAGATATGGCATTATGTATTTTCAAAAGAAATAGAGAGAAACATTCTCAGCAAAGCGCAATAATGCCTGTAGGGAAAGGAGGAGGCAGGAGGTTAGACAAGACAAAAGCTCCCATCCATGAAAATCCATACATCTCAATACTTCAGAGGAAACTCGCAACACCATGTAAAATAGTGTGGTCTCCAAAACAGGGGATGAGCCGCAAGTAACTTGTCTGAACTAGAGAAAAATACTCAAATCCTACTGACTTTATGGGGATACAGGGACATAGCACAATTCAGAACTCCCCAAGTGTGTGAAGAACAAAGTAGCAATTGCAGTATTGGGAATACATTCCTAAGAAAAACCACAACCAAACAAACATGAGTATTTATAACTGCAGGCAGGAGTAAAGGCTTGTACTGAATTGCGCGTAGTATGGGAGCTTCTGTTTGGAAATGTTTACCTTCCCTTGATAGTATGTTCATTAATCTTTTCCAGGCCCTGTCATTATCATACTGACCTCTGCCTCACTATTGGGAGCTATTGGCACAAATGAAGAATGCAAATAATTGTGGAATATTGACTAAAGACACCTTGCCTTTTGGGCTAAGCAACATTATGCACTAAAGAAAATAATAAATGGTAAGTCAAATAAATTTGAGGCATGAAGTAAGAAAAAACACCACTCAGTGTTCCTCTGCATATCTTTCTGTCCTGGCAACCCAAACTTTGTTATGCCATATACTTCTTTTATGTGATACATTTCTTTTTGTTCTTTAAACTTCTCGTTTCTCTTTCTTTGAGTATCTCATTAGTTTCAGGCAATGTAATCCTCATTCTCTCTGACCTAGCCACCTCCATTTGTCATGCCCTTGTTAGAGTCTGATTCTGAGGGGGAGATTGAGCAGCTGACAGGGAGTGGGAGTGTGGCTCCGGTAGCTGTGCAAGAAATGGGGAAGGGCATAGTCCGGCTGGGCTGAGGCCACCTCATCTTCATCCTAGGACATGCAGGGAGGAATGGAGAAGGAAGTAACATGGCTTATGGAAGAGAAAAAGGCCCTGATCCAGGGGTGGGATTCTACCAGTTCGGACCAGTTCTATCGAACCGGTTGTTACAATTCTGCACAGTTCGGAGAACCGGCAAATCACACCACTGGCTGGCCCCTCCCCTCCCCACCCAGGAGGCTTCCCTGAGGCCCAGTCAGGGGTGGTATTCAGGGGATTGGGGGAGGGAGAAGTGGCCTGAGAGCAGAGCTGAACCTTCCTTAGGATTGAAGCTTTGATTTTTCAGTGCAGACTCAGGCAGCAGATTGCAGAAAGGTAGATCTGGGAGTGAAGCTGCAATTCTGCAAGCAGCTCAATCTGCCTGCCTGATTTTGGGTAAAATAAAAAAATTCAATCTTTTTAAAAATAAAAAAATTCAATCTTTACATATATATTTACAATACTTACATACAAGCCATGCCCAGCCAGTCACATGACCAACAAACCACACCTACAAATTAGGCCATGCCCACAGAACCGGTTGTTAAGAAATTTGAATCCCACTCCTGCCCTGATCCCTTTCATTAGTTGCAGCTGAGGAAACAGAATATAAAAAGGGAATTTGCACACAGCACCTTGCTGGAAGCAAAGTGTGCATTATCTTTGTTGAGGCTTATTTGGGTTTTGGCATCCTCCCAACTGTGTGTGCTTCATTATTTTTTAGAAGTCTGCAATTTATTATCTTGGCCTGTCATGATTACTTCAGCATGGTTTGTGTTGGTTTTTTATTTCTAATTTATCTGTACTTTGAGTTCGGACTGCATTTCTTCCCTTTGTAGATTGTTTTTGGGAAGCGTTTGATTTTCAGCCGAGGATAATTGGACATTGGGAGCCAAGTTGGAGGTATTAAAGGGAATTTATCTATTTTGGTGACTTTGTTATTTTTGTGCCAGGCCCCGGGTCATCACACCATGTATTTTCTTCAGAGTAGTTGTTCATTTTTGGATTCAGTCTACATCCATTTCTTTTTAGCCATATCTCTTCTTGTTCCATCATACACATTATAAATACCACATAAAAAGGCATTCAATTTACTTTTGTTTTTCTTCAAATAGATCACATCTCATTTTCATATAATAAAAATGGGCAGAAGCCAGCTATTTTATATTTTACAAATGTTCATTCTTTGCAACAGAACATATATTCATTTTATTTCTTTTACTATCATTTACAAATCTTGACATTTCTTCATTTCCCCATTAGTTAATTTAACAAGATACGTAAATATATCTACCTGCTCTGGTTTTTCATCATTTGTATAAAACTTGTAATTCTTTCCTTCCCTTCCTTGTCAAACACAAATACATCTGATAAATTAATATTCAAATTCATTTGAATAAATTTGCCGCAAATCATTCTAATTCCCAGCTAGCAACTTGGCATACAAAAATAGACATAAATTAGCATCACTAACCAGCATAACTACAATCACCACAATTGTTCCATATACACTTATCTATGAATACATTAAACAATTAAGAGGGCAATCTCTGTAGGGGCTAATATTTATTGTAATTAGCACTGTTTCATACCTGCAATGAAGTTACTTATCTTTCCAAGCCTTACTCTCAAATCTTCTGTCCCCCCCTTTAATTTCATTAATTAATTTCTTTCATTAATGTTATTTACAATTTATTAATTTACATTTGAAGTTGAAGGTTTCCATCACCAGATGGACCCAAATATATTGACTTTTGCCATCCAATATGGCTTTAATCAAACACTATCACGTAATTCTTTTTAATCAAATAGTAAAGTATATACTAAAACACCCTCTTTAATGATATCTGTGACACATACAGCATTCCCTACTAGCGGGAAGGACAGTACTACTCAGTTTGGGTATATTTTGTCTATCACAAACTCAACTAAAGTCCAGTTATGCTAGCAGTATTCCATGAAACTAGAATCTGTGATTTAACGTGCAGGCCAACATACTTTTGTCTTCACCAGACCAAGAGCATATAATGCCCTGACTCAAACTCAGTATAAGCCATATACCTTGTATACCAGCTGCTATTCTGAGATACTGGATTCAAACTGAGGAAGAGAATTGTAAGGGGAGCGGAAGGAACAAAATAAATCATGTTTACATTTATACTGTCCCTTATTTATTTATTTATTTTAAAAATCAGAATAGAAACCAAATTATTGAATTAAGAGAATTAATCTCAGAAAGCAGGGATTTGAACTTTGAATTGGCCTTGGAAATGAATAGAGAATCAGTGTAGATGAAGTAATTATGGCCAAAACTAGTTAGAATGCCCAGTTCCATTCCAGAATTCTGATACTGTATTTTATGTATTTAGTTAAAACATTATATATCATTCCTCATTAACGTAAGATTATGCTAACTCTAGCTAGACCACTTAAAAAAAGAACATGTTGCATTAATCAAAATAGCTGAGAAAAATCAAAGCATAGGTTCCTAAAACAGGGCTCTTTTTATACACAAAGATTTATAGTTGGACCACAAACTTAAATGCTAACTTGTTTATTTAATGATAAAGATACAACCGTGTCAAGTGCTGGGAAAATCAGAAAAATCTATTCAAATGAATATAAAAGTTTATTGTAATGTTATGTTCCCTGCAAGAATGCAGTGGATAAGAGTCAATGGAATTCAAGATGGGCTGGACTTCAATCTCTTGTGGACACAAAAGAACTCAAGAATGATGACACGTTTGACCCCTCCCTCAAGCTCAGCCTAGTCATCTCCTACAAGCACAAGTCTGTAGGGATAATCCTTTCTCTTCTAAAATAAACTGAACATTGTTTACCTGGACAGCAATAGCACTTAGACTTATATACTGCTTCACAATGCTTTATAGCTCTCTCTGAGCAGTTTACAGAGTCAGCATATTGCCCCCAACAATCTGGGTCTTCATTTTACCTTAGTTATGCTGAGATGAAGAAGATTTGATGGATTTGGCACCATAACTCAGCCTACTAATGTTCCAAAGGATTGCAGGATATAATCGTACTGTATAATGGCATCACTGGAAGAAGTGTGGCCTAATGTATTTTCTTCTTTTTGTTTTTGCAGACTTTTAAGGCTGAAAAGGAGGCCTTTAGGAGACAAATAGTTTCCACTCCCACTTTTAAATACCTCTAAATCCTGAAACTGAAATTTTGAAGCCAATTTGAACGTATGTTCTCATAAGTATTTCCAGATCTCATTCTCATTTCAAAAGTCCAGCACTGGACAAAATGACCTTTTATGTGTGTGAAAGGAGAGAATTACATGTGAAAATTGAAACAGGAAACCTGGCCTTTATCTCACATTCCCACATAATTCTGAATCTTAAAAACTCCACAGCTAAACATTGCCATTTCCCTGTCAATCTTTGACATGGTGTGTGTAACCTGAGGTGTTGTGCAAGGTTACACACTTTTGAACTAATGAAATTTTTTCTCATTCAGATGAAACATCATGTTTTCCCAATTTATCACTATAGCTATGTTGAGCTCATCTGGATAAGAAAAAGAATGAAAGAACTGTGCAAAACAAGCAATACCACTAGCACATCAATCCAAATCTTCAAATGGTCTCACTGATTTTGTGTGGATGTTAAATAGTGTAAGGGAGAAGATAAAACATAAAAGTATGTGTAATTTCAAACTATAAATGCCACTGGATTTGATGTAACTCCCTCAGCATCCTTTTCTAAAGAGCTATCCACAAATAAGGCAAATAATATTTGTTAAGCCTGGTTTCCCCAACCAGGGTTAGGGAGACAAGCTAAACAGAATGTGCAGCTTAGTCAGATAGGCACACAGATAAATGAGTGAGCTAAGCTTGTATGTTTATTAACATACAGTAAAAATGACAGATACGCTTGTGCTATCAAATATATAGTTTATTCCATTATGAGTTCATAGCATAGTCAAAATAACAGTCCAATAGTCATGTATCATTTAGTCAGTCCATTCAGGGATATTCAGTTAGCAAAGTCCGTTTTGAATATCCTTTGTCAATTCACTTACAAGCCAGTCCTTTGTTTTCTCTCCCGTTCGAGCAATGCAGTGTTGTGTCCTTGCAGTAATCAGGAATCATCAAAGCCAGAGAGAGAGCAAGCTGTCGTCTTGCTTCTTTTAAAGTGCTTTCACAACCACTCCCTTAATTACTATCCCACAGTTAAAGTTGCAGACACTTTAACATACAAAATATGATTACATATTATTATTTACCTAAACCAGTTAGGGTAAAACAATGTTATCCCTAACATTCTCCCCTTTTAGGAAATAATAATAAAACTATTTACATCTTTAAATCATATTTGTTACAACTTTCTTTAAATTTGCTTACTCCTTGAGCTTTTGTAAATTGGTCTGCAATGTTTTCTTCTGTCATGCAGTATTCCAATTTAATTAGCCCATTCTTTACAGATTCTCTAACATTTAAGTATCTTAAATCAGTATGTTTTGATCTAGTTTTAACAGCAATACTAGTAGCTAATTTTATAGCTGCTTGGTTATCCTCGAACACAATTATGGAATCTTTAACAGTTACACCCATGTCTAATAATAACTGTTTGTACAAAATCAAGTCAGTGCATAATAATGACAGACATGAAAATTCCGCTTCCATCGTGGACAAGCTGATATGCTGTTGTCTGATTGACCTCCACCCTATTAGTGTCTTACCAAATAATATAGCCATCCCAGATGTTGATTTTCTAGTGTTTATATCAGTTGCAAAACTTGCATTTGCATAGGCACTAAGACTCAAATCACCCTTTGGTTCTATATACAATGCATGGTTCATTGTTCCTTTAAGATATCTTAAAATTCTCTTTAGTGATTGCCAATGACATTGATGTGGATCTGAATTAAAACGTGCCAGCTGATTTACACTATAAGCTATATCTGGCCTAGACCAATTGCTTATATATGATAAGCTGCCAATCAAAGATTGATATATAGACTTATCAAATTTGGGACTTTGATCATCAGTTTGGCAAACTTCCTGACTCATTGGAGTCTTTGCCGGTTTACAAAGTTCCATTTTAAACGTTTTAATTAATTGGCAAATTTTATCTTCTTGAGATATCTTAAAACCATTTTTTGTTTTGTTAATTGTCAATCCTAGATACCTTTTAATTTCACCTAAATGCTTTAATTTTATCTTTTTGGCTAATAATGATATAATTTCATTAGCTTCATTATTAGTCTTAGTTATCAAAGCAATATCATCTGTAAATAATAACAATAATGACACCGTTCCATTATTTTCTCTTTTAAATACACATGGATCTGCTAAACCAGATTTAAAACCTATATTGTTTAACTCTTTCACAATATATTGGTTCCACTCAAACCCAGATTGTTTCAACCCGTAAAGACTCTTTTTGAGTTTCCAACAATCATTACTATTTAATTTATTGTCTTTTATACCTACTGGTTTTCTTAAATATATAGTGTGCTGCAATGGTGCATGTAGATAAGCAGTTTCTACATCTAAATGGTTAATGACATAGTTTTTCTTAGCTGCCCACACTAATGCTGCTCTTAAAGATGTTGCTTTAAGACTTGGTGCAAAAACTTCATCATAATCAGATGCAGTTTGATTAAATCCTTGAGCTACTAACCTAGCCTTATGGGTAACAGTCCCATCATTTCCAGTTTTTACTTTAAATATCCATTTGCACCCAATGGATTTTTCTCCTGGAGGTAATTTAACATCTTCATAAACTTTCATTACCTTTAATGAATTTAGTTCTTTTTCCATTGCCTTTTGCCAATTCTCCTGATCCTTAGTAGGATACATCCTAAGTTCATCTACACTAGTTGGAACTTTAGTTACTTGGCAAACTATACTTGCTTGATACCTATCAGGTGGTCTAGTTATATGTGTAGTACGTCTAGGTATTACAGGACTTACAGGTGGACTTTCATTTATTAACTCTTCTTGATTATCTAACTCTTCCTGATCAACTGTTTCCTCTTGTTCTGGTCCTATTTGCTCTTCATGGACTTCTTCTTTAATTGGACTCTTCTTATAACTAATCTGATCTTTCTGCCTTTTGTAGGGTTCAATAATTACTTCATTATTTAAATCTTGCTCTAATCTATTCCATCCTACATGTTCTAGGAATTTAGCACTGGCACTGGTGTAAACTCTAGATGTACCTGGTTCCCAGAATCTATAAGATCTATGATTAGATGTATATCCTACAAAATATAATCTTTTAGCTCTATGTTGTCCTTTTTGTCTAAGTTGTGTAGGGATATGCACCCATGCTGGTGCTCCAAATGTGTGCATGTAACTTAAATCAGGTTTTGTACCATGCCACAGTGTGAATGGTAATTCACCTGTTGTTGAATTAACAACATTATTTAATATATGATTACCACACATTATTGCTTCTCCCCATAAATTGTCAGGTAATCCTGAATCAGACATCATAGTTCGTACCATTGATTGTAATGTTTGGCCTCTTCTCTCTATAAAGGCATTATGTTGTGGCCTATATGGTGCAGACATTTTATGTTGAATACCTAACATTCTTAGTCTGTTCTGGAATTTATTATTTGTAAATTCTGTACCATTATCTGTTATAAGAGTTACTAATTTCTTTTTAGTTTTCCTTTCTGCAAATTTAATCCAATTAAAGAGATTTTGATATGTTTCAGTTTTGCTTTTCATTAAATAGCAAAACCCATATCTAGAATAATGGTCCATTATACTTAATATATAACGAGCTCCTCCTACACTTGGTTTTTTAGGACCTATTAAATCTGCAAATACTACCTCTAAAGGTTCTTTGGTAGTAAATCCATCAACTCTATTAGCCGGTGTGACCCTGGCTTTGCTCTGATTGCAGATATTACATTGCAAATACTTATTACAAGGTTTCAAACTTATTCCCTTAGATAATTCAACAGTTTTCTTAAGCATTTTAAAATTTAAATGCCCTAGCCTTCGATGTAACAAGTGAATACATTCATCATGAGGTTTCTTATTTTCATAAACTGTGTTAGCCACCTTTAAACCATCATCATTTAACACATATAATTCACCTCTTAAAGATGCAGTAATTTTCTTATCTTCTTTTTCAATTATGCAGTTATCTCCTTTAAATGTAACTACATATCCTAGTTTAACCAAAATTCTAACTGAAATTAAATTAAACTTAAGTTGTGGTACATATAACATTTTTACATTCTCTTTTATAAAAGAACAATATGCTATACCTTGACCTTTAGCTTTCAGTTTCCAGCCATTGGCTAACGATATCTGCTGTGTACTCTTGGACATTTCAATAAAATTTTTCTTATCATTTGTTATACAATGTGATGCTCCACTGTCAACCACCCATAAATTATTTTTTACAGCTCCGTTACTATACATGGCTAACTCTAAATTTTTATTTATCTTTTGATGACTTTTAGTATTGTGGCCAGCGTTCTGGTGCTTTGCCTTTTTACAAAATCTTGCCAAATGTCCTCTTCCTCCACAATTAAAACACCTTTTTAATTGCATATGCAGTAGGAGATTCATTGTCTTCTTTTTGAGGTTGCTGCCTCCTTAAATTGTCTCTTTCAAGCCTTCTTCTGGCCTCTTCAATCAATCTGCCAGTTATATCAGTTAAAGTTAGGCTTTCCTTTGGCAATATTTCAAGTGAAGTTACATAGTTATCATAGCTTTCATCAAGGGAAGATAGAATTATGTAGACTTGATGTAGTTCAGAGAAAATAAGCTCTTTCTCGTGCAGTTCTTGAAAAATGCTTTGCATAGTTTTTAAATGACTCAGCATATCACCATTCTTATGGAGATGTGTACTGAAAAGTTTCCGTGTTAGATTTATGTGAGCACCAACATTATCTCGAACATAAATCCTCTTCAGCTTCTGCCAACACCCAACAGCTAATTTATCTCCGTGGATATAAACAAGTTGCATATCAGTTAAGGTTAAAGCAATAATGCAAATAGCTTGTTGATTTTTATGCATAAATTCTTCTATCTTTAATCTGTCTTCCTCATCCTCTGGATCCCATTCTTCTACATTTGGTGGATTTTCAATTATGTTCCACAAACCTTCTCTTCGTAGAAGCAGACTACATTTCATAGACCATGATACATAGTTTGTTCCATCCAACTTGGATATAAGGGACAAACTTTGTAGATTGACTTGTGCCATGTTTTCTTATATGGATATAAAACTATAATTAATAAAACACAGCTGTCTGTTTACTGTAATGTATAACAACACAAACTCTCACTTTTACATAAATCTGTTTTATCCTAGTTAAACTGACTTTGCAGCCTCTGGGCCCATAACCAGTGTTAAGCCTGGTTTCCCCAACCAGGGTTAGGGAGACAAGCTAAACAGAATGTGCAGCTTAGTCAGATAGGCACACAGATAAATGAGTGAGCTAAGCTTGTATGTTTATTAACATACAGTAAAAATGACAGATACGCTTGTGCTATCAAATATATAGTTTATTCCATTATGAGTTCATAGCATAGTCAAAATAACAGTCCAATAGTCATGTATCATTTAGTCAGTCCATTCAGGGATATTCAGTTAGCAAAGTCCGTTTTGAATATCCTTTGTCAATTCACTTACAAGCCAGTCCTTTGTTTTCTCTCCCGTTCGAGCAATGCAGTGTTGTGTCCTTGCAGTAATCAGGAATCATCAAAGCCAGAGAGAGAGCAAGCTGTCGTCTTGCTTCTTTTAAAGTGCTTTCACAACCACTCCCTTAATTACTATCCCACAGTTAAAGTTGCAGACACTTTAACATACAAAATATGATTACATATTATTATTTACCTAAACCAGTTAGGGTAAAACAATGTTATCCCTAACAATATTGATCACTCACATGTTACACAAATAATAAATAATGTCTTCCAGAAAAAATATCATGACAATAGTATTGAAAGCCACTCATAAATTCTGGCGAATAAATATGATTGTATATTCGCCAAATTTCTTCTGACACAAGTCACATCCTAAGTCAACTATGATATTTTAGTGTCAAAACATAGGAACCTGGAAATGCTGATGCTCTGGAAATGGTTTATTTCAGAAAATTCAGGAATAGTCTCTTTCTGTGTGGATCATGCTAAACATTTTTTTGATTACACCTTTTGAAGTCTAATGGTTTTTAGAAGTAAATCCCCTCATTTGGAAGCAGTTTGAGGTGTGCTGGTATGGTCTTGCCCGCAGAAAGGGATGTTGTTATGTTATACATTTGCAGATCAAAAGACTTCCTTCTAGAATCTGCCAATTTATCTTTCCCAGAATAGCATGGTTTGGAGAAAAATGAAATGTTTTGGAATTCACCTAAGGAGTCGGTTCCTGGCTTGAAGCATTTTTGTACATCCTGACCAAAGCCAAATTTTACTTTTGTTAAATCAATATCGGAAGACTATTTAATCTAGGAGTAATTGGTTCTGATCAGCATGTACTGTTCAGTGGGTGGGATAAAAAATTTTTTAACTACCAGTTCTGTGGGCGTGGCTTGGTGGGTATGACATGACTTGGTAGGCATGATTTGGTGGGCGTGGCATGGGAAGGATACTATAAAATCCTCATTCCCTCCTCACCCCTCTAACCTGTTTTCCAGCTCCATTCTCCTGTGCAGTGCAACAAAAGAAGACCCAGCTAATCAGCTGGGACTCGGGAGGCAGGGAATAGGTGGGGGAGGGGCCAGTCAGAGGTGGTATTTGCCGGTTCTCTGAACTACTCAAAATTTCTGCTACCAGTTTCTCCAGAACTGGTCAGAACCTGCTGAATTCCACCTCTGGTACTGTTATTCTCACCTGAGTTCAACGAAAAAAAACAGTATTAAAAAAAAAATCCTGTCTAAAAGGCAATTAGATTCCAAACCATTAAAGGATTGGAAGCCTTTTTCAGTTATCTGTCAGATTTCTAAATTTAAATTAACGATGTGTTAAGAGTCTCAGAAGGGTTCCAAAATGAAATATTTTTTGCTAAGTTTCTTTTGGAAAAAATCCAGTTATGATTTTATTTCTCCCCATCTCTTATGATAATACAGTCTATAGTTAGCAATTTTTTTTCTTAATTGTATTTTGCTGTGTTAGGAATTAAAAATTTTGAACCCGGCTTAGAAAAAATCATTGGCATTTTTAAATATACTCAAAATGTAAACAATTTGAACAAGTTACTTGTAAAAACATATAAAGAAAATAGAAATATAATGATGAGTCTCATCAGTAACAAATCTTGGAAAGTGCACAAATATTAAATTTCGGGAACAGATCATATCACATATAAATATATTTCTACAGCATATTTTCTTTTCAGTCTGAAGTTTATTTAATGCAAACAGGAGTCACAGTAAATGTGAATTGACATACTTTTTTATAAAAAACAAAACTCTTTGTAGATTAAGATTTGAAATTGTTTCACATATCACATTTGTTCATTTAAATCTTTCTCTCTGTACGTATTTCTGTCTGTCAGATATGATAAACATCACCTTTGCAAATCAAATGTAGGAAATATTTGTTCTGAAAAATAAACCCACTGTGATGATAATTAAGCTACATGTTTGAGTGACGCAGAAGATTAAGCTGAAGATGGGGGAATTCTCTCTAGATAATCAAGGGGATTGTACAAAGCACATTCAATGTAAGTGTGGATTTTTAAAAAATATTATTTTCAACACTATAAACTTTTACTGTGATTTGCCACAGAAACCCAATGGAAGTTTTTCAATATTTTGTTGATTGAAAGTATGGTGTTAAAGGGAACTTGGGGACTATTCATCTCATCATGTAATAGCTAGTTATGCTAAAGAATAAAGTTAATATGTTAAAAAAAGAAATAATTTTACTATATCAAATCCATCTTTAGTCAATTACAATTCGAAGAATATAAAGAACTAAATGGTCATGGTACTATTCCTTGTAACTAGCAGCTAGAAGAGAGTTCAATTTGAAAAAGAAACAAATTGAAATTGAAAGCTGAACATAGACTGAAATGTATAACTATTTGAAGAGAAAAAACAATCAACCCCGAATTCAATTTCACTTACTACATAATATTCAATACAGAAATTATAAGCAGAATTAAAAAGTAGGCCACAATGAATCTATTACTTGCAATTAAAACAGAAGCAAAGATCAGTAGTGGTACAATATTTAATATAAATCCATTTTCCGATACAAAGTATTATGATTAGATATGCCAGGGAAAAAGAGATGCTTAACAAATCCTGCATAAATAAACAGTGCATATTGGAAACATGTAGGATATAAATGGTCAATGCCATTGAATATCAGACGTTCTGGCAGATAAAACTGCATATTTTAAAAAGACAGGGCAATATGAAATGAAACAGAGAATCATATTTTAGAACAAAAAATGGAGTACCAAGTACTTGTTTACTGGAGGCCAAATGATGTGAAGGATATTTACACTGTGAAAAGTAGCCTGTTAAAGATACGAGCATCATTTCGATTGCTTTGAATTTACATTCCCAACAGAAATTGTAACAATTAAGGGATTTAGAACAAAATAGCTGGAACGTTTTTTTGTTTAAAAAAAACATATTGTTTTATTACTGAATATACAGTTAGTTCTTGAGTTACAGAAATATTTGCACTTAGTAATTATGCTAGTAAAGTGGGTCACCATGTAACTGGAAACATTTTTATGATCTTTTTCATAGCAGTCATTAAGCGAACAGAAGAGTTGTTAAAGGAACACCACAGTCATTAAGCAGACCCATTGTTCACTATGGGATGTTTTTTGCTGGAAACCTGGAAGTAAATGTGGGTTTCTGGCAAAATCATAAATGTCAGTCCCATGACCATGGGGCGTGCAAATAGCTGTAAGTTGTTGAGCAATCAAATGTGGTCATGTGACCACAGAGTGGGCAATGATAGAACTTCAAAAGTGGGTCCTAAGTAGCTTTCTGGAGTCCATTGTTAACTTGAAATGGTTGCTAACCAACTAGTTGTAAGTCGACAACTACCTGTAGGAAACTGCTTGGTAATTTGCTTTGAAAGCAGGGGTTTAGTAACCTGTATCACTCTCCCCACTACAGTGTTCAGCTTCTATTTCATACTGACTAAGTAAGCTAATCTTTGCAAAAACCATCATTCTCCAAATAATATATAACTCCTGCACATGGCATAATATTTTTCATATTATAGGAAAGTTAACAGGCACCGCAGACAATAGCTGCTAGATCACATAAATACTTTTATAAAAGAACTAATTCCTAGAAGACCCGCCATAGAAGAACTGAATGCATTCACATTTTACCAATGAAATATTGAAATAACACATGCTAAATCAATAATTACCATTTGGTAGTTACACATTCCAAAAGGGAGCAATTTAGTTCTCTGCTGTATAAGCAATAGCAAACAATATGCTATTGTTTGATATTTTGTATATAGCAGGCTACTATATGCTGAGGAAATATGCTTTGACAAATCTGAATATTAGATAGACATGAGTACCAAAATGCATATGAAGTAAAAGATACCAAAATAATATTTTCTTAAAAAAAGTAAATTCATGAGAAATGGATCAAAATACAACTCAATATTCTGACTAATATTCTAATTAGTCTAAAATAATATTTATCTATTCACACTTTATATGTGTGTAAGTTGTATAGTATAATGATATTTATTTCCTACTGGTATTTATTTCCTTACTGTTATCAAAACAGTGTCTTTGAGCAATTCTTTCTCCTCCTTATTGAGAAAAGACAGGACTCTAGGAAGATATTATGGATTTGCATAATGGCAGAAAGCATGCATAATTTTTGAAATAAGTCTAATTCAGCCTGACTCAAGAACATTTCCAAAAATACTCCACAATGTAGCTTTGCAGAATCTAAATATCACTTCCAAAGAACTGAAACTTATCTTTAAATGTATATCCTATCTTACAAATGCCATAGCAGTTTTTATTTTAATTCTGATGAATGTAGTCATAAATAAAATAAATGTAGGCATTGATATTGTCCTATTTTGTGAATATGAGAACTGACTGACAGTAACAATATGGAATGATTAACTCCAGCTCCTTATATTTTGCTGGCAGCTGTTGCCAAGAATCAACACATTTCGATTCTGACAATTTCCCTTGATTTCTGGTTGCAATTTTGCCATGTTGTAAACCCACATGACCATCAGGTGATAAATTGGAGGTGGGCTTGGAGATAAAGCTAGGGTTATGCTTCCTTCATTGCATCAAATTGGGTGATTCATAGAGACTAAGGAAAATGAACACAGTGATACTTGTGAAAGAAAGATTCTACTGGTTAGCTATTGCATTGGAAAATACAAAATCAGCATAGGAAGTATCTTACAAAATTCATCCACAGCCATGCAAAATTATTTTTTGAGAGTCTTTTCCCCCCACATATTGTTTTACTGCACAAAATACTCTAGTTACCTTATTATTAATAAGAAATTGCTGCATCTATTTCTCAACGAAACTACTTTATCTTAAACGATGGCATGCAACATGTTCAGCTGGAAAATTCATGTATTTTTCTGAAATTGAAAGAAGAAATTGAAAGAAATAATTCGGTGAACATCAGCAATCTTTTTCCCCCCTACAGCATTATTCAGTTGCTTTGAACTTTTTACCCATTCGATTTAAGGCTTCTTCAAATGTTATGTAGTATACAACAGCAAAGGAAGATTCCTTGCTGCTCTCTGACCTTGGTTTTTTTCTTGCATATGTTTCATTACCCAAACTAGGTTACACCATCAGTGCAGCACTGTTAATGTTACCTAGTTTGGGTAATGAAAGGTCTGCAAGAAAACAACCAAGCTCAGAGGGCACTAAGGGCTCCTCATTTCAACCCTGAGCCACAAATATTCTCCTTTGTTGGGACCTTAGCAAATAGCTAATAGATTTTCAAGCAGCTGGCCACCAACACAGCTTCGTATTAGACTTTGCAATGTTCACCCAAGGGAATAATTTTCCTATACAGGATTGTATGCAGAAAAACCTCTGTTTAGCTTCTATGATTTGGTTGATGGCATTTGGTATTTCCTCTGGAGTACATTGTTTCTTCCAATAGAGGGAGGCAGAGATAACAAAGGAACTTCAAACCTATAAACAGGTAAAAGAGACAGTAAATGAAAGTTCAGCCCTGGGAAATAAGTAAGGATAGTGAAGAGGTTCAAAATAAAACCCCACTTGGCTTCTGCATGTCATAAGGCTGGACAGAGGAAACTCAGAATTCATTTATAGGTAGACCTTACGCCTGCTCGCTTTGTGATCATTCAAAGTTATGACAGACTCCAAAAATGAGACTTACCTTCCAATAAAGTTCTGACATTCAGACCCTCCCAATAACATGGCTGAATTTTGAGTGCTTGGCAACTGGCTGGCATGTATGACCATTTGTAGTGCCCCTTGGTCAATTTATGACTTTTATGCTAAAAAGCGGCATTTGCTTTCTGTTTCCAGCAGAAACCACTCCAGTGTGAACGATGGGTTTATTTAATGACCATTGTGTTTGTTTAACAACTGCCACAAAAAAGGTCATCAATTCAGGCATGCTCACATGATGACCTGCTTTACAACCTTCACAACCTATGACTGAAATTTGGGACTCAATTGTACCATGTTTCTCCAACAATACGGCCTCCCCCAATAGGAAGTCCCAGCATGTTTTATAGGCATGAAATAAAATTAAGCCCCTCCCCCCAAATTATAGGCCTATATTAAAACATGCAAAATGGGGGGGAAATGGCGGAGGGGCTTGCCGTTAGGAAATACTTTTGTTGCACACCCGGATATGGTGCTGCCTGCGTTGACCCTGATACAAAGTGACCCACCAATGCCGAAGTCAACATTCGAGCTGTCGCCGCCCGCCTGCCTGAAGATGCAAGGAGGGCGAATTAAGTCACCCCCAAAAAGATGGCCTAGCCATTTTTTCGGGGCTCAAAAAAAAATAAGACCCGGCCTTATTATATGAGAAACACAGTAGTCATGAATCCAGACCCTATAACAACGGAGTTTCAATAGTCCTTGCAATGTCTGATTCCTGATCTGTTCTACTGTCTACCTTCAAGAGCTGATCATTCATCTATCTCTATCCTCATCTTATTTTATATGAATTCATCAGTGATGTAATCTATAGCTAATTATTTGTAGGGGTCCTCTAAACTTGATGTTATACTGGGAGCTCAAATACCTTAAATTAACCCTACTTAGTACATCGTGGTTAAACAAACTGTGTTTAAACAAACCATGGTTTATTATTGTGTACAAATGGAGCCTCTTTGTGACTGGTTTATATTCTTCCTGCTGTGACTGTGATATTTTACTTTTATGGATTGCTGTTAAGAGTTTCTTTATACAGATTGTCATTGACTGCATTTCTCTCAGTTTAAGTACATTTGTGGAACATGTTGTTGATAAAATAAAGAGGCTGAAAGTAATGCACTAAGGTAGGGAAATGCTAAAGTGGGAAACAGTGCAGAAATGTTCAACTGCAAGGACAGCGGAGACGTGTAAGTTGTGTATGTCATCATGTAAATGCCATGGATTATGTTCTTAACTCAAATGTTAGGACACAAGTAGGTAATAGCAACATTTGTGTGATATTATTACCATGTGCCTTTTTAAAAATGTTGGCTTCACTGTAGTTTGATGCAGACACACTGAGTGCAGTTGAATTGCTTTGATCAAATGCAGGCATATAATCTTTATGATTCATGGAACAAATAACTGCCTTAGGCATTGCTCATTTTTTTGTTTAAATTTCTTTAAAAACATTTGAGTTCAGCAACTAGTAAAACCATTTGCCACCAGCTGTTATGGATTATTTTATGGCAAACATGAGGGGTACATCCCATAAAGTCACAATAAATAGCTTTATCTCATGTGTACTTACACAGTCGCCATGGAATATTTTTTTTGAAAAAACTTGGCTAGGGTTAGGATTCTAGCATTTTTAAGGTCAAGTATTTTCAATCAGATAAAACGGAAGAATGGCTTACAGAAATATTTGAATAAACGAGTAATTTAGATGTAAAATATGTAATCCATTTCATTGATGAGGAAAGAATACTTAGGCATCTTTCAGGAACGACACTAAAAATTAGAAGGGGAAAAATGTTGCAGATTCCTATTTTGTTGATGGCATCGTGTATGTATTTGCAAATGTTGAATTAAGAACAGATGCATTCTGGAGCATAGTAAAAGTAGACTAATGAAGCACATTTGTAAAGGCACTTCCAAAAAGCAATAAGCGTAGCTGCCCATTACTCCAACATTTATCTATAAAATAATCATTGATACACATTTTATAGGATCTTATACCTCTTCTCTTCATCTATACATTAATGACTATAACTATTAAAGCAATGTGTACATTGGGGTTTTCAACTGTCCCATTTTTTTTTTAATGAATATGAACCAGTTTGGTGTAGTGGTTAAGGTGCTGGTCTAGAAATTGGGAGTGTGTCAGTTCTAGTTCCATCTTAGTCATAAAAGCTGGTTAAGCTGGGTGACTTTGGGCCAGCTCCTCCCACTCAGCCTACCTACCTCACAGAGTTATTTATTGTGAGGTAATGTTTTGGTTAGCCGGCAGCAGGTGCAGATGGCTGAGGAAAGCGAGGACTCTGATGAAGGGCCAGGACCATCAGGGAGTGGACTGCTGCCTTCAGAGATTGTGGGGGCTGGCAGCAGTGATGAGGAGGTTCCTGAGGAGCCTGTGCCAAGTGCACGTGCATGAAGGATTGCTTGGAGGAAAGAACAATTACAGCAGCACAGATGACTCAGGAGTAAGGCTGCAAAGTAATGGCTTCTCCCTCAAGAGGATAAAAGCCAGATTTGGAAAAGTGTTATTTGCAGATAGCAAAGAAGCTCTTAAACTCAACTGGTGGACATCTTAGTTCGTGTTTGGGAGAATCTTGTAAATTAGTTCTCATCTCCGGGTTGTTGGCAGCCTTGACAAACAACTTGGCAAGGGTCTTGTCAGAGCTAATTAGTGGAAAGCAGCCTTCAGAACAGAATTCATTATTATACCTTAAAAGGTAGGGGATGCTGCCTTTGTGTTTCTTTGGGAACCCGGTTGGATCAGAACAGGCAAATAGAGGAGAAAGGAGTATTAGATATGTTTGCCACCTTGAGCTATTTATAAAAATAATAAAAGTGGGATAAACACATCTAAAACAATGATATATTGTTATTGAATATGTTTTATATTAATACAGTATATTTAAAATATTTAGGTGATATTTTTTATTGTAAACTGGTTTGAGATGTTTTGACCTAGTCAACTTTACATAAAATTATTGAATTAATAAATTAATAATAAAATAGCTTAGTCTTCACACATCACAAATAAATAATTCTGTGAGGATGATGATGATTTTTATGCATCTTTCCCTTCAACTACTATCTGTGAATCAGCTGTACAGTGGAGTCTCCCAGGAAGGAAAGCTCTGAATTCCTTTTTTCAATAATGTTTTAGGTATGTGTACTGATAAGCTTGTGGAAATAAAAGCTTCGGGACATATCCCACAAAACTCTTTCAGTTCAAAATGAGTAATGTAATTTTTAGAGACAGAATAATCTATTTTTTCCTTCTCGCTCATTCTTTGTTTAGCACTTACACGCAGGAAGCTTCTACAATCCTTAATGAAATAGATCTTCTTTCAATAACCTTCCAGGTTTTAACCAGCTGATTTAAAGGCAGCATGTTCTCCAAGTTGTCCTATGCACATCCTTCAACCAATTTGTTCCACTCTGTTTTAGATGTTGTCATGACATGGGTATATTAAATTTAAATAGTATTTAAAGTTATATATCACTTCATAGTGCTTTACAACCCTCTCTAAGCGGTTTACAGAGTCAACATGTTGCCCCTAACAATGTGGGGGCTGATTTTATTGACTTTGGAAGAATGGAAGGCTGAGTCAACCTTGAGCTAGTCAGGATCGAAATGCTGGCAGTGGGCATAGTCAGTCTGCAATACTGCATTCTCACCACTGTGCCACCATGGTTCGGTAAATATTCACAAAAGAGCCAGCCTTTCTTTCTTTTGCACCCATTCCATTGTGGAGCAGGTTGTCTTGACAGACTTTAACTCTCCAAAGTTTTTGTGGCCAGTCTTTTAACCAGTATAACACACTGATTCTCCCCATCAGAGGACAGACTTCTGGAAACAGCAGTCTCCACATATTGTTATCAGCCTCACAAAACAAAACATAAAATCCCTGACATTATATTGTGGCACTGTGAGTCCCTCATGCAGTGGTGGGATTCTACCAGTTTGCACCTATTCGCTAGAACTGGTTGTTAACAGTCTAAGCAGTTTGGAGAACCAGTTGTTAGAAGAAATTATTGGCCTAATCCTGTAAGGAAGGCAGAAAGGAAACATTCTGGTGTTGCTTACAGAAACTGCCTCTCCGTTAACCCTTATTACATTCTTGGCAGGACTAGACTTCCTGTCTCAGGAACTTCTCTGGAGTTTTTTCCCCCTCTTGCTGGTACTTTGCTTGTGTGGAGTGACCATTCAAAGTTACAATGGCACTGAAAAAAGTGACTTATGACTGTTTTTCACACTTACAACTGTTGCAGCATCCCCACAGTGATGAGGCCAGGCGAGGAGATGTGTGCCTCGATGTGAGTGATATTGAGTTGGCCACTCCCAGCCAATAATATGACTACCAAACCATGCCCACCACCTAAGCCATGCCCACAGAACCAGTTGTTAAAAAATTTGAATCCCACCTCAAGTGACCCTTCAATCGAAAGCCAATGAAACTAATTTGAACAACACCTTTCTAATGTGTGTTGCAGGTTGGATTTTAGTCACGAGCAGTACATTACGCAATCACCATAATTTATAAAGGTCACAATGCTTTCCTTGTTTCCTGGATTAGAACATTGATTGGCTAGCCATTGGATTTACTTATTTTCATTTCATTTTTGCCTGGAGTATACACCAATAACTCTGGGTTATAACGCTAGACTTTCAGTCTAACCTCTTCTTTATCCCAAGGAAACCCATTAATTTTGGTACATTGTTCCTTTATTGCTTTGACAATCATAGGAAGCAATGTGCATTACTTGTCTGTAGCATTCATCTGTCACTGGTTGGAATTTGCCCACAGCTAATATGAACTCCACTATAATGCTTTCAAGAGGCAAAGAAAAAAGGAAGTTTTAATGAAGTCTTCTGGAGAGTTCTCTTTCTAGCACAGCCCCAACTTAATCAGAATAACATTTGTAACTAAGCCTAGAAACAAGAAAAAAATGCTGCAGGCTGACAATTCATGCTTGTACAGGAAGGGATTGTTTTCTCTTGGAAAATACTCGCTCAGCTTAAAGGACGTTTTTGACAGGTCAATCACATGAAATATATTACAAAATTGTACCCGTAAGGTGCTCTCTGTATATAAATGCATACGAATGGATTTGTTGGATTCCTCTGAACCTTCTGCACTGATTCTGTTATTATTTTGTCACTATATAAAACATGAACAACCTTTCTGACTAAATAAAGAAGAAATAATTCAACATAAGAATCCTGTATGGACAGATGGTGGCATGTTTTGCATGTTGGAGTAAGTGTGTGAAATCTGTGGTCAGCGCCTCAAAACAAAGGTCCTACTGTTTAATATTTTCAATTCAATTTCTTGAGGAACTTGAAATTTATCGCACATACACCTTGTATTTATCCTTGTGGGGAAAGAGAATGTTATGCAAAGCGCAGAAAGGGGATAAGAAATAATAAGCTAAAGGAATCAGAACACGAAAAACAAACAAACAAGAGAAAACATTTTGTGTAGCTGCCCTTGCCCAGTGGAACATTCTTCCCCCAAAGATCTGGCAGATCCACACCCTCCTTATGTTCTGGATGTCCTTGAAAGAGTGGCTTTTCTCACAAGTATTGGGGTAGAATGAGGCTAGACTAGAGTAAGGGTCTCCAAACTTGGCAAATGTAAGACTTGTGGACTTCCAGAAATCCCAGCCAACATGTCGCCAGTCCCAAGTCTTAAAGTTGCCAAGTTTGGAGATCCTTAGTCTAGAGCCTAATAAGATGGCAAGTGGATGTATAGAAGAGTGTTACCTCAGGGTGCCATGAGATTTATATCGTTTTAATTGATTTTGATTTTGACTTTTACTAGTTTTTGTAGCTATTACTGTTTTGTGTGCCACCTGGAATTGTGGTTACAATATGAGCAGCCATATAAGTCTTCTAAATAAAAATAAATACAGTAAGTAAAATAGATATATCTGAAACTAGCTTATATTGTCACTGTCGGTATACCTCTTCATAACATTCTAACCTTACAAGTCATATTTACTCCATCATGTCATTATGCTCTGCCTGGAATCACTGTGGGTGAGTTGGGTAGCTATATAAATGAGTTTGATAAATAAACAAAATAATAAATATTGCCTCACACATTGTCTTGTTCTCTTTAATTTCTTGCCTCTTTCTTTTGGGGGGCTCAACAATGACATCTAAGAACAATTCACTTGGCCTTCTTTTTTTCAATTTATTCAACCTTCCTTCACATGCTATGATTCATTATCTTTATGTGACCAACCTATAAATGTATTTTTTTTCACATTGATTGTTTAACATTTCTATTCAATTCACATTCATTCTTCTTGTTTTATAGTACCCAGTTCTTAAGTGTAATATTACAAGTGAATTCAAGCATCTTTTATGCTTCTCTTAATATACCCTAAAACTCAAATCTGTTTCATACAACAAAATAGATAGAATTGTGCTATCTAGCCATTTTCATTTCTTTGCACAAACATTGATTTCTCGTAATAAATTGCATTCAATACTTGTCTTTCCACAAACTTTCAGCCAATGCACATAGATTTATTTACTTGCTTAATTTTTTTAATGTTATCTGTCAAATGTCTCCATTCTTCTTAGTCTTTGATTCATTAATATTAAGATTCATGCTTTTTCTTGCATCACACATTCTATATAAGATTTGCTCCAAATCATCTGGTTACTCAGCCAATACCACAAATACCATCCACATTCAAAAATAGACATACAACATACTTCTAATCATCATTCCTTATACATTTATCCAAAAATATATTAAATATCATAGGGACACCACCAATTAACATTCCATTTATTGTCACGGGCCTATCCATCAAACACCCCATTTACTATTATCAGCAACCATCATGATGTCTACATTGAAGCAAAACATTCCATAATTTAAGCCTGCTCACTTAATTATGTTTTTTTTTCTAAATTAGGAAATAAATAATAGATTTATTTTCTCACACATGTGAGAAGAACAAAAACATGCTGCCCAGCATAAAAGCATACTGCATTTCCCAAATTTTGTTTTTTGTCACCTCTTTGTCCCTGTGTTGTGCCTAACACCTTTCTTGATACAATTAACAAACTAATTCCACACTTCCTCCTTTCTCTTTCTATTTGGGAAAGAATAACTATTATTCTTCCAATCATCAAGCATGGATGTACTCTGCAAATACACATTTAACAAGTTGCAAGCCCATTGCACAAGTAAATCATATCCATCTTTTAACTTTTCTTCAGTTACACCCTCTATACTGGTAGCCTCACGATATTTTAACATTTTCACAGCATTGATGAGTTTATTTTTATCAACCTATTTTTTGACATAAGGATTTATACCATTTCCTTCAATTCTGCCCTACAATATATCACCACCATTCTCATCTGTAAAATACCTATATCATTATTGCTTCACTTTTGTTTCATGAGTTGCATTTTTTTGCATTTTTTAAATCTTGTTCATGCTGTTGGGGACTCCTTCAGCCCTCTGAAGGTTGTATAATACACAGCACTGTAAGCTGTATAATTCTAACCAATGGACAAGTATTATCTGAACACATCATATACTACTTAAACTGGTGTGTGTTTGATTGCTTGTAACCTTCAATTGCATCATAAGACAACAATTTTTGAATTGATGTACCTGAACTAGGCTAACTTACAGTATGTGCCCAAAATCCAAAACTCCTATGGGATTGAAATTTGGCAAAGTTGTGGCAATTTCAGAGCTGATGCATTGACACACTGACAGTCAGCTATGTTCATATGATTGTCATTTTCAATCCTCCCTGCTATGAAAGTCAATGGGAAAGACAGCAGGAAGTTGGAAGTTGCTTCTTCTCCCATTGTTTTTTTTTTCATGCCCGTGGTCATTCTGTTTCTCTCCTTAGATAAGGAAATAGCTCTAAAACAATGTCCCAATACGAACGAGTTGTCATCTATTACATTATGTTTCTTTTATAACCCAGAGTACTTATGAACTATTCAAAAACAGTACTCAGAACACAGCAGACAAGTTTCAAATTGCTATGAGATGCAAGTCCAAAATTACCTCCCATTTATATTAACTGCCCACTTATCAATGTAATAAAGTGATGATTTTGATCAGAAGTCAGAAATGATTTGGAAATAAGATACCAAAAATTTCACCCTCCTCTATGTACCCACTCTTGGAAGAGAGATATTTTAGTAGGCCTTCTTGATATTTTTCCAGATACTCCATTCTGTGATAGCCCAGCTGTCTATCCCACAAATATAAACTATAAAAAATTTCACAGCTGGCATTTAGGGTTCTCTATTTCTGTTCAAATTTTTAAGACCTCCTTGGCATTTTGTCCATTGTGTCTTTTGTTTATACTGTTTTTAACATTTTTGTGTCCTCAAGGAAGAATAGAGTAGACAGTTTTAAATAAGCTCAAAGGCAGACTATAGAGCAAATCAAGGAGAAATGTAATACAACAATTCCCAAGAAGCTCATCGTTCCTTCACTCCAGTGATCAGGACACAAGAGTCATCTGATAAAATTAAGAAAATGCAGGCAACAGAAACATAAGTGGGTATATTTGGGATTAGAACAGATGTTGACTGCATTTGTAAAGAATTATGGAATTCTACTCCAAAGCATTTGGAAGATATCAAGTGGATGAAAGGTGCTGTTTTGCTCACACTCACAAACACACAATGGGTGTAAGGAGTCTTTATTAAGGTTTCCAAAGCTAAATTAGTATTTCCCAGCAATTCCCTGTGCCAGCACCATCTCCACTCCAATGAGTTCCACAGACTACTCAAGCAAAGCCAACGTTAGTTGTCAAGGAAAAGGCAAGTCCACAAGACAAGGCAAGGGCAAGGTCACAGTTGAAGAGAAGCAATCCAAGATATAGGCAAGAGCACATAGCAAGGAAACAGACATGCTGTTCCGGGCATCATTTCACTCACCTTGCTGAGCTAAATAACTGCTTTCTATGCAGCTCATCAAGAGGGCAAGTCTGCCTCCTCACGAGTAGTCTGGATCAGGGGTTGCCAACCTTTTCTACCTCAGGGACCACCAAACTCATAATTTTAAATCCCAGGGACTACTAACCGGTTCTGTGGGTGTGGCCTAATTTGTGGGTGTGGCTTGGTGGTCATGTGACTGCCCGACATGGCTTGTATGTAAATATTATAAATATTTATATAAATATTGACTTTTTTATAAAAAAGAACAACTTTTACCCAAAATCAGACAAAGCAGGCAGACAGATTGAGTTGCTCACAGAATCACAGATTCATTCATCTACCTGCCATCTGCTAGCTCAGTCTGTCACATAAAATTTGCTAGCAAGCAAACTCACAAAATTAATTCACAACACGCTATGTATATAAATATTAAATTTTTTTTTTAAAAAAAGAGCAATTTTTACCCAAAATCAGGCAAAGCAGGCAGGCAGATTGAGTAGTTCACAGAATCACAGGTTCATTCAGATATCTATCTATCTGCCATCAGCTAGCTCAGCCTGTCAAATAAAATTTCCTTGCAAGCAAACTCATAAAATTTGTTAGCAAGCAAACTCACAAAATCAACTTACAACACACCATGTATGTAAATATTGAATTTTTTTATTAAAAAAAGAGCAACTTTTACCCAAAATCAGGCAAAGCAGGCAGGCAGATTGAGTTGCTCACAGAATCATTCAGTGATCTATCTATCTGCCATCTGCTAGCTGAGTCTGTCACATAAAATTTGCTTGCTGTGAGTCTGCACTGAATAATAGGACTTTCGGTCCTAAGGGAGGTTCAGCTCTGCTTAAAACAGCTGGCTGGTCACTTGGTTGCTCCCTGTACTTGGCCTCCACTTCTGGCTCATAGCCCTCAGTTGCCAGCTCTTCTGAACTAGCATCTGCAGAAGTATCTGGGGAAACGTCCAGAGGAGTCATCACAAGAAAGCATGGTTAGGGGATATCATCCTAATCTAATTTTATTCAAATTATAGTTCTAATTGTCCTCCCTTCTGCAATATTTGTTGCATTCCCTCTCTCCCTAGTTTAGAGTTCCAACTCTGTCTGTCCACAATAGACAACAGAAGCACAGAATGTATGACCTTATTAGATACCTAGTCTAAGGTAAGGATAACACCTTCAAAATGACTTTATGGGATAACTAGTCTAGCCTGGATGAATTTCCTGATGGTCAAACTGTCTCCCTAGAATAGGATTGTCAAAATCAAGGCCTGGGGGCCAGATTTGGCCTGTGGGTTGTTTAAATCTGGCCCACTGGGCCAGCCTGGAAATAGCAAAGGACTGGCCCATGGTGCCTCTGCTAGCAAAAACGGGGCACAGGGAGGCAGCGCGCGCACACACGGGCCCCATTTTGGCTGGCAAAGTGCTGCAGGAGGCCACCAAGGCTGAAAACAGGGCATGTAGGGGATGTGTGGCCCCCTCATGCCCGTTTTGGCCTGCAGGGTGCTGCAGGAGACATCCATCCCATCTCCCCACCCCACCCCTGCCAGCCTGCAGAGGAGAATTACAATACTGATGCAGCCCTCGAAGAAATCCAGTTTGACACTCCTCCCCTAGAAGAATAATAGACTTCCCTCACTGGAGGTTTTCAAATAGGAGGATTAGATGGCAGTGAATCTCCCTTTAAAAAATTTCAATCTGTTGATCTTCAATCAACTCTATGTTTCAGTGTGAGCTTGCTTTCTCTTGCACGTTTTACTTTTACTTTTAACAGACTTTTACTCTTCTCTTCTGCAAACTAAGGAACTCCTGTTCTTTTAAGGGCTTCTCTTAGAGCTTGGTTTTCTGCATCTCTGATCATCCTGATAGCTCTCCAGTGAATCTGCTTCAATGTCCCCATGTTTCTTTTCAAGGGCATACATAGATATGGAAAGTACATTATTCCAAGCACAGTCTCTAACTAGTACAGAATAAAGTGGAAATATGACTCCTGAGTTCTAGATGCAGTACTTGTGTTAATGCACCCCAATATTTCACTGGTCTTTCTACCTGCTCTATCACATTGCTTGCTCATGTTCAGCTGGTGGTCTATTGATAGGATTGCATAAATTTTCCAGAAAGATATGCATATGCTAGAAGCAGCTTCTGAAGTTTAAGCTATACAAGTTTAGAAAAAGATTCAACTGCTTTAATGATTTGTAAAGAGGTATTTTGTGTACATGTCACAAATACTATTAGCTCTTTTTTTATGTATACTGCCATAAGCTTTAGCTCACTTATTCTGTAGCTAGCTTTTTCCTATCCCTACAGCATGAAAAATGGATCTTTTTTTAGAACATGTAAAGTTCTGAGTAGTTGGTATATAATTTTAATTCAATATGCATAGTCTTAAAAACCAATGTTTTCCCAATATTTCTGTCAACATTTTGTATAGCTTTACTCCAAAAAACAGTATAAGGAAGAAAATGACAATATACGAGTTAAAGTGCCCTCAAATTTCTTGGAAAGCCAACACAAATAATCATAAATCCCTCCCTTATGAAACATTTTAGATGGTATCCAATAAATACAAAAACATTTTTGGGTGGATTAATTTTAACTTTTAAGTTAACAAGAAATAAACTTAGAATTCTTCAAAACTTGAGGCCATTGGTTTGAAAGGGCCAGAACTTCCAATTCTTGATTCCTTTAATTTTTCAGTTTAATTAATTTAACTTAATTTCCTTTAGTTTTTAATTTAATTAACTGCTTTAATTTCATTTAATTTTTGAGAAAAGAAGAAAGTCGGTTTAGGTAAGCATATGAGAATCAGGGACATCTTTGATATTGTGTAAGCCCTGCTCTTTTCAGATGAATCCTGACAAAACATTGATCTTGGCACTAAAGAAAGCAGAAAAAAACTCAGATTTAATTATGGGCCTTATTTCTTTCTACCATAGCTATTCTATCAAGAAAAAATAATTTTGAACAAAGTGCCTTTAGCCATTATTAATGATACAAATGATGAAAGAAACTTGCCAAAATAAGCAGCTATTCTTATTTTTACATGGAATTTTTTTTAAAAAAAACCCACATTATTTATAGAGCAAAAATAATATTTCTGCCAGAGATGGTTTCTTGTCAAGTACTTAAAACTTAATGCGTTTGTGTTCAAGCAGCGTAATCATCCTGATTTGGACTTACTATTCATTCCCTTTCAAGAACTTCAGATGTCAGCATTTGTTAATTAGGCTCCAAAGCACTCCATAGTTAATTAACTTCAGCATTTGTTAATTAGATTCCATAACACTGTCTGAAAAGAATGAAGTAAAATTTGGGTCACTGTAAATGAAACTTTTAAAATTAATTATTTATAAACACCTGCATTAATAAAAAGCTACTACAGATTAACAAAACTACTTAGGATAATTGTAGCTTGAAAGACACAGCTATCATGTTCTTTTCTTAAAAGTATATTTTGGACTCATCACAAATTCTTCTTTTCTTCTTCCATTGCACCTACAATTTGCATTGCCAGAGTGTAGAGAATAGAAAGGAACAATCTTCTGGTACCTGGGAAGATTGCAAATAAAAGAATTAAAGTCCCAGGACCATCAATGTTAAGAGGTTTGAGTAGAATATACAGCATATAGATATGTATAGACAGACAGACAAACATATTTCCTGTCTGTCTGTCTGTTTATCCTAAACTGCAAGGAGCCAGACGGGGAGTAATATACTAATAGAAGTTACCACCTATTTATACATAACACTGGTTCATACCACACACTACACTCTACATCTCTAAACATTTGTAGCCTTACTAGGGATTTTCAGTTAAGAAAGGAGGTGATATGATTGAGCGATACATAATAAGTTTGGATAAAGTGGACAAGAATAATGTTGCTCTTCCCACAATATTGGAACCAGAGGTCATCCAATTTAATTAAATCCTGGAAAAATCAGAATAAACAAAGGATTTTTTTAAAAAACAGACTGCACTTTGATGTGGTGTTAGTTACCAAAAAACGGTTGGATGAATTCATGGACATTATGTGCATCGATGGCTATTAGCTTTGATGGCAGTATGACTGCCTCTGAAGGCCATCTGCAGGGACATTAGTTTGTTTCCTTCTGTAATTAGTTGGTCACTGAGATAATAGCTGGACCAGGTGGGCCAAGGGACCAATCCAATAGAGTACTGCTTATGTTTTTATATTTTAACCTGTGCTAATATAACACAATTACTGTATATACTAGGTCCAAACAAGGAAACTATATTATGGCTTAATATGATGACCTCAATGCAGTAAGAGAATAATTGAGTCACAAATGTCTACAAACAATACAATCCAAGACCATCTCCTTTTTGGAGCTGAGTTGGGGCTTGACTGGTCATTTCTTTCTCTTGAAAAAGTTCAATGCAAGTTTTTGAAATCAATTTTTCAAGTACCTCGCTCTGTTCCAAATATGGTGCTTTGTTGTAAGGCTGGCCTACTTAAAACTTCTGCCTGGATTCTCATTCACTCCCATTGGCTTGAGTTGTCTTTTTTTTCAGCCAGCTTTGTCCCTCCAATTATAACCAATAACTTTTAGACTTCCTGGTGTTGGGCAATACACACCAAAGTGCAATTTTATGGCTTTTCATGGCCAGCCATCACACTGATAGGCTATGATCACACACTAGCCTATTTCAAACAATGGGCCATTGCTAGAGCTTCAAGCAAATTTACTAGCTCTATCTAAAAACAACAATACACGCCAAAGTGCAATTTTATGGCTTTTCATGGCCAGCCATCACACTGATGGGCTATGATCACACACTAGCCTATTTCAAACAATGGGCCATTGCTAGAGCTTCAAGCAAATTTACTAGTTCTATCTAAAAACAACTTCCTAAATTACTCAGTACAACTTCTCCAACCAACCAGATTTGAACACATACTGTGTCTAGGTGATAGAGGAATAATTGAAAAAATAGAACATGCTATTTTATATTGTCCCCTCTATACAGACACTTGGCAGAAATTATCATTTCTATTCTGTACAAAAACATTATTGAGACTTGTTGTCATGCCCCTGGTGGAGACTGACTCTGAGGAAGAGGAGGAACAGCCAACAGGGAGTGGAAGTGTGGCTCTGGAGGTTGTGGAGGAGGCTGGGGAAGGGCAGAGGCTGGCTGAGCAGTCAGAGGAGGACCCAAGCCCATCACCTATCCATTCTAAGGCACGCAGGGAGGAGAGGATCAGGGAAAACATGGTCTACTCAAGAGAAGAGGGCCATGATCCTCTTCATGGGTTGCAGGTGTGAGATCTGCATAAGAGTTTGGACCTGCATGCTAGCAAACGCTGGAGACAAAGAGTTTTTTTTCCTGGATGAGGTTTATCTTGGTTGGCATTCTTCCAATGGTTTGTACCTGGTTATCTTCTTGAAGTTTGTAATTAATTATCCTGGTCTGTCGTGGAACTTTCTTCAGTGCAGTTTGTTTTTGGTTTTTGCTTCGTTATCTGCTATTTGAGTTTGAACTGTATTTCTTTCGTTTAGAATGTTATTTTGAAAATAGTTTAATCTCCAACTGTGAACAATTGAACAGTGAAGCCAAGTTGAAGGCATTAAAGGACCTTTATTTACGTTTTGGTTTTTGTTATATTTGTGGTACACGCCGGGTCATCACACTTGTCTTATAAATATAATCAATTTGATTTTACTTTTTTGACCACAGCTAAGTATTGTTCTATTGTTTGTTCTATTGCATTACATTACAGTGTTTCTTTTAATCTTTTTCAGATATTTTGGAACATTTTTTTCTCTTTTTTATCCTAATTGTGCTTTCTGGTTTTATTTGCTGGGTCAATGACCAAATACGTTTTTTAAAAAATAGTCCTATATGCTATCCATCCACATTTTAACTTAGTTTGTTTGCTTATTTTATTTTATTTATTAGATTTATAACCCACCCATCTCATCTAGAGGCATCTCTGAGCGGCTTACAAACATCTATTTTGCATATCCAACTACAGGTTTCAGTGGAAGTAAAATTTGAACTTGATGCTCTCATATGTGTCTAGTCCTCTCATATTATGGTTAGGCACTAGGCTAGAAAGCCAGAGATCACAAGTTCAAATCCTGCCTTAGTCACGAAAGCCATCTGGGTGACTTTGGGCCAGTCACTGTTAGCATTCCAGAAAACTTCCATTCCAATCAAAAACTCCAAGACAAACATCTCTCCAAAGTACTTTTATGAGGATAGTAACTGGCATATCTAAGGAACCCTGAATCTGAAAGTTTCTGGGATTCCTACAATTCCCAAATTACAAATCCATCCCCCCTTGGCCATCATCACATCACATGCCCAATCACGATCCGTCCAAAAGTAAGATCCTTATTTCATCCTGTGCCATACTCAATGACCTTGAACTAAGAAAAGAATTTTATTTTGTCTACTTAGAGCTACTCAATTGAATCCATCCCCCTCCCACTTTCTCAGGTATGTGACAGTGTGGAAGTATCAAATCTTCTTCACAGAGTTCTTGTTATGAGAAAAATGGGAGAAGGAATTTATCTTGGATATGTTTGCTGCCTTGAGTTAATTGTAAAAATAATAAACATAGGATACAAATCAATAAAATAAAACAAATAAATCTGAAAGAGAATGTCATAATGTATGAAATTGTCACAAAAGACAAAGACTTTTTCCACAGAGGTATGAAGTTTCTTCCAAAACATAAACATATCCCCAGCATCCTATCTGAGAACTGCAGAGCACCCCAAAACTATGCTGCTGAAATGGGATAGCAAATTTACAAATGTGTACTTGGCCAATGAATTTTTCTCCATTTCTTGTTAAAGGACAAAAGGGTGCCTTAAACCTTTTAAATCCATTAGTTTTAAAAAGAACAAAAAAGTTTCATCTACCCCAAATTTCAAAATGTCACAAGCCTATCTTCTGTAACTGGGGGAAAAAAGGCCAAGGCAAGCATGTATTTTATCTACAACAAGCAGGCAGAAAGAATTAAATGAAACCTCCAGCATTCACATATAAAGATAAAGGAAGTGGATAGATTAATGCCAACCAGTAACATTACACCTTGTTGATATTGCAACGTAAGTTACTTTTGATTATCAAATGCTAGATATAAATATTTCCTACATTAGTGGCCCATCTTCCCAAGACATCTGGCTGTTGTTATTATAAGGAAGAAGATTCTACCAAGCAGGCCAGTTTTTATTTTCTCCTCATTCTCTAGTCTTCTTGAATCTGTTTGGATTTACATGGGGCTGTTTTTGGGGAGGAGGCTAGACACATTGCCTCATCTCCTTTCAATTTTATTGCCCCATAAATAAACTTAAGCCTTCTTTAGGCATCTTGGTCATTAATGAAACTTCATCCTATTGCAGGAAAGTATTGCATTCTGAAGAAGTTTTATTTGATATATTTGACACAGTTCATGAGTGATATTTAAAATGTTGCTTTCATATTATGGTCAATTGGCTTGGACTAAATTCCTGTATTTGGTCGATGCATTATTCTTAAGCCTCAATCTGATAAGTGGCTGACTGCTTCTCTAAATCTTCTCCCTCCCACTGATTCTTTCCCATTGCATCCCCTTTCACGACAAAACCTTCCATTCTGTTTATTACTGATAACAGCTGGCATTGTCGTATGAAGCAAAATACACAATGTTCAAATTGAAGCCATTGAGCCTTTGACATAGGCAGTCTTCCTGACATCATTCTCTTAATGAGAAGGAAGGGAAAATACATCGAGTTGTGGTTATTTTTAGAAAACAAGATGGCAAAAGAAATTACTTCAGGCTTAAACATTCTGTTCCTTGTGTTAAAATGTTTCATCTTCTTGAAACTGCAATCATTTTTCTCCCAATCCCTTTAATTTCCTTGCTCATGTTTATTGCTTTAGGTCTTTGCTTCTTTAATTTCCTAGCTTATATTTCCTTCCTCAACTCCCCCCCACCCCATTACTTCATCTTGAATTTAGAAAGCAAAATCTATTAGGTGTTACATTTTTTTTTTGCATTCTTTTCCCTAGATGCAGAGTTCTACTGATACGTTAGTGAAGTGTCTAAAAGTCTGAGGAAATCGACTATGTACATACTATTTTTAAAATACTATGTATATCGTATTTTTATATAGTAAAAATACTATGAATATTATTAAGTGTTGTACTTTATGATTCTTGACTCTTGATGAATGTATCTTTTCTGTATGTACACTGAGAGCATTTGCACCAAGAAAAATTCCTTGTATGTCCAATCACACTTGACTTGGCCAATAAAAGAATCCTATATCTCGAACTTCCAGTTACAAGGCTTCGGCGGCGGCAGGAATCCACTTCTCTGTGGGTCCCTGCTGCACTCACCGCTGAGGTACCCCCAATCCAATTGGATTTGAGGGTTGTTGCTGCCCCGAAGAGGCAGCAGAAGACAGAGGAGATCCAGGCAGGGGTCTGGGGATATCGCACCCCCCTTCCCCAGCCGGCTAGACTCCTTTTTTCCTGAGGCAGTGGAGTGGCTGTCAGAAATGGCAGCCTCAAAGGAATCTTCAACCGGATAAGACTGTGCAGGAGGAAGTTTTTTAGAAGGAGAAGTTTTCTTGGCTGAACAGGGACATTAAGTTACTTTTAAAACACCCTGGAAAACTGACTTGTGGATTGATACATTTGTTTCCAAAAGATTGTTACAGCGGTGAAAGTGCTGAAGGAAAGTTCACTCCCCTTCCTTAAGGAGAAAGCAAATGAGCATAGAAAAACCTGCTTCTTTAAGGTAAAAACAAGCTCTTTGTTATAAGTGGGAAGGAGAGGACTAAAAAAAAATGTTTAAAAATTTGTTGGAGGAGACGCCTTGAAGATTATAAGACTAGCAACTAACTGTAATATGGCTTTAAAATATATTTGGGATTTTGCCCCAGGAGGAAAAATTGCAAAGAGAAGAAGAGGAAATAATTTTTGTCTGTTTGGATTGTTTGATAACTTTGACATTTGGAAATTACTTTAAGACTAAAAACATCTGGGTTGTTCTTAAAAATTTACAATGGCACTATCTGTGGATGGATTAAAAATGGAATATGAAAAATTAAAAGAAAGAGAACAAGATGGCAAGGATTTTTTGGGAGCTGCCTTCCACTTTTTAGAAATGGCGGTTTCTACGTACCAGCAAATACTTGAGGAAGGAGAAGGAGAAGAAGAAAAAGAAGAGGAAGAAGCCATCTTTAATGGTCAAAAAAGTTTGATTAAGAAAGAAAATAGGAAGAGAGGAAGGAAAAATGAGAATTTAAGATTCAATAAAACAACCAAGAAAAAGAAAAATAAGGTGAAAAAAAGGTACAATGTTAGAAAGCAATTGAAAAGAGAACTACAACAGAGAGAGGAAACTAAAAAGGTGGGGAGGGGGCAAAAAGACCAGACTGGAGAAGAAAGGAAGGCAAAAAGGGAAAAAAAGCCAGTCTGAAACAAGATGCCAAAAAGAATTTTTTTTTTAGAGATAAAGGATAAAAGATAGTGTATTATTAAAGAAAGATTCTGCAAGAGTACATAAGATAGTATTGTAGTATTTGCATTTGAAATAGTCTATTAGAATATTATAAGATTTAACAAAATATTAAAATATTAAAATGTTTAATAATGATAGATCTCAATATTTAATAAAATATTAAAGAGAATGTGTAAAATGATTAATGCTTAGTTATTGTTTAATTCGTTATTGTTTTAATGTTATTATAAATTTACTATTTCATCTTCTTATTTTAAAATAATGTATTAATTAGAATTAGAACTAGAATGGAAATTATATACTTAACTATACTATAAGTTTATTATTTTTTTATTTTAAAAAGCAACACGTAGAATGTACTAAGCAGAATCAGGATGGAAATTATGTATTATTTTAAGTGTTACTTTAGGGGAAAGATAGAAAGGCGTCATACTTTAAAAGTGATTACAGGGGAAACTCTTTGCTAAAGAGAAGAGATAAATGGATGATTGGAAAAGAACGGACAAAAGATACAAGCATAATGATTTTGAAATAAGATGAAATAAACAAAATATAATTAAGAGAGTGAAAAGAAGGGAGAAGTTATATAGAAAATATAGAATGGTCATTAAGATTTGAACGGTATATAAGGTGAGCATGAATTTGATTTAGGTCTGTAAAAAAAGATGTAACCCGGGGCTAAGCCACTTTTCAAAAGAAGTTTTATGTTTTGTGTTTTGGTTAGCTATGTTTGATTGTGAATTAATAAAACCTTGGAGGAATAAAACTAAAGGGAGAAAAATTTGGAAAAGGCATGTACAAATGATAATTAAGGAGGTTTATTTTTTTTTATGTCTTGTTTTATGTTTTGTATTTTGGGTGTTTATGTTTGACAGAATTAATAAAACTTTGATGGAAAGAAATATAATTGAATAAAAGTGAAGGGAGAAATAATGAGAAACCTGGAAAAGATATATAGGTGTTTAAATGGAAATGTGACAATTTGGAACTATGCTGTATAAATGTCTATATTCGATTGAGAATTAATAAAACCTTGATAGAAAGAAATATAATTGAATAAAAGTGAAGGGAGAAATAATGAGAAACTTGGAAAAGATATATAGGTGTTTAAATGGAAATGTGACAATTTGGAACTATGCTGTATAAATGTCTATATTCGATTGAGAATTAATAAAACCTTGATAGAAAGAAATATAATTGAATAAAAGTGAAGGGAGAAATAATGAGAAACTTGGAAAAGATATATAGGTGTTTAAATGGAAATGTGACAACTATGCCTTAAAAATGATGTTCTATTTGCTTTGTTAAAACTTATAAGTAATTTTTAGAAAGGAGGTTTTATGCTTTTATGTCCTATGTTTTGTTTGTCTTCAAAAATTAATAAAATTGGTTTTAAAAAAAAAAGAATCCTACATCTATACAGTCCACCATAAAAATTAACACAGGTGGTTCTCGACTTACAACAATAAACCAAACTTTATTTGGTGACTGTTCAAAGTTATAACAGCACTACAAAAAGTGATTTATGACTGTTTTTCACATTTATGACCGTTGCAGCATCCGCTTACTCATGTGATCAAAACTCAGATACTTGGCAATTGACTCATATTTATGATGGTTGCAGTGTCCCAGGGTCATGTGATTTGCTTCTGTAACCTTCTGATGAGCAAAGTCAGTGGGGAAGCCAGATTCACTTAACAACTGTGTCATTAACGTAACAACTGCAGCGAGTCACTTAACAACTGTGGCAAGAAAGGCCACAAAAATGGGGCAAAACTAACAAATGTCTTGTTTAGCAATGGAAATGTTGGGTTCCATTGTAGTTGTAAGTTGAGGACTACATGTAACGTAAGCCTCTATGTTTTTAATATAGCAATAAATGCTACTACGTTAAATAAAATTTATTTTCTGGGTAAGTACTCCAGACTGCTATACAGGCTATGTAAAACTGAAAACATAAATAACCATTCATAAAAAAACAACAACGATGAGTTGGATACATATTCAGGGATATTCTGATTGACACACTGAAATTGGTGGGACAGATTATACAGGCTGACTGATTTGAGTTACACGGATGGTAGTGGGTCCACTACAAACGTTGTGCACCAATGGCCCTTAATCATTCATGATAGAGCAGGTTGTGCACCAATGGCCCAGTCATTCATGATAGAGCAGGTTGCCAGCAACAGTGATACATTGCCCTGATTCTCTTGGCTGTTTTCTAGCGGGGTGGGATTGTGTGTGCAGCTGCTGGATGCTTTGTGGTATGGAAAAGAGTGGGATAATGTGATGAAAATTCATAAATCCTAAATCAAGGCCTTAAAACAAGACAAGGTCAGTGTCATGGGGACAGGTGGTAAAATTGGAATTAGGATTGTGAGGCCATCCCACTGATGCTGTCGAGAAAGGGGTCTAAATATAACTAGTATTATATACAAAAAGAGACAGGAAAAAGAATGGTAAGCGAATTTTGCTCATGCTCTGAAGATTTCCCCTCAATATTTTCCTGCAGCCCTATCCCTGTTCCCTGTACTTAAAATTCTGCTCTGGAGAGTTTTTTTGGAAAAGTATCTGAGACTGTGCATTCAGGAACTATTTAGTTTCCTCCATTAACTGTTGAATCCATTTTCATTAACAATAATGAAAGAAATCCATTGTGTTTTCATCCAACAGACACACGTACTGTATCTATCTATATACTAATAAAACTCTTATTGATACTAAACTTATTAAAACTCATGACCTTAGCTAGGTGAAATGGTGCATCATAGGGCAATAATATTCAAATCATGGTACTTCAAAAGGGCTAACTTACAGAATGTGTCCAAAATCTTGGAGCCATGACCCCTGGGGGAATAAAATTTGGGGAAGTTGTGGTTGCTTCAATGCTACCAGCAGCAGCTAGGGTCAGATTTTCAATGTTTCCCAGCTAGTCTCACAATCCCTTCTTTGCTCCCTTACTCAACAGCAGCTACTAACTTGCCTGCTGGGGAAGAGAAAAAAAGGGAACAAAAGGGAAGAGAAGAAGATTCCTGATTCTCCTTGCCAGCCTACCGGTGGGGAAGCCAGCAGGAAGTCAGAAATTGCTCCCATTCCCACTGCTTTTTTGCCCACCCAGGATCAGTTTTTCAGGTCAGGTAAGGAAATATCTGAAAAAATGACCCAGCAGGGCATAGGATGACTAATACTAATATCATATTTGATTATATAAGCTACATTTTCAGTATTTCGAAATAACCTTATACAAAGGTTATGTTTCAACAAGCTGGAATATTTCATCAATGTAGATGGTAACTTTTTTATTCATTACCATCTCCAAGACAATAACCTTTTCTAATAGTATACATGACGTCCTTCATTTTTTGTATTGTTTCCAAATATGTAGCAACAACATTGCACAATCCTGGTCTTCCAGAAACATTTAACAATTAAACTTGAATTATGGCACACTTTCAAAAGAAAACAATTGCACTGTTGCTTTTCAGATAAAAGATCATTGGATTAACAGATCTGGACAGAAGCCCTTGTCCTGTAATTTCTCAGACATAAAATTGGCTGGAATATACATAGGTGTACATAAGTGAATACACACACAACACACATACACACACACATGGCTTTCACACTAGTCATTTTTGGAATATGCAACATTATACATTAAACACAGCACAGAAAAGGAAGATAAGTTGTGGGTTAAAATGGATTAAAGAAAAAAGATATAAGAAAAGAAAAATAAATCTAACTAAATGCAGATTACATCAACATCATTTATTATTTGCCTTCATCTCTTTCTATCCTGGCAAACTAGCCTTGAGTCTACCCTACATAAACCCATACATATTTATATTTTTATTTACATTTCTCATTTCGGTCTCATCAACTTAATCTAACCATAACTTTGTCCTCTCTTTACTTTGTTCATTCCTTCCCTCATTTATTTATCTTGTGATTTAGACTTCATTCATTTTCTGTATCTGACCAAACTATCTCAGTCTATTTCTTTTATGGTGGTTGTTCAATGCAATACCTATTCATGCTTAATTAGGGTGAAGGGAATGGAAAAACTTACTCTCAGAAATTCCCAGCCTAAGGAAATTTCACAAGTTAATACTCATTAAGCTTTTGTCTCTTTAGGAACATTTGATGTATAAACATAATTATGATGATGATTTTAGTTGTTATAACATGAAGTGAGCAGACATATTAGCTCTTTCATGATAATGCCTTCTAAGTAAAAATTCCTGAGTTTCACAATCTGACTCAGTTCACATATCAGGCCAAGCACAACTATTGTACACTGTAGTTTTGAAACCAGCACAATGTTTTAAAATAGCAAAAAGAAACAAAGCTCCCCCCCAACCCTGCTTATAGCTGGTGTCCACAACAAACCACAATGACGCCAAAATACCTGCCAGTAATGTCACCCTTATATACTTGCCTCCAGACACTTGACAAAATGCATAAATTGCTGTATCTGCATGATGGCATTGATTAGGGGAGGGGGGGGGGTTGGTCATTTTTAGCCTTCTGCTACCCAAACAGACATTGATGACTATAAATTGAAAGCAGTGCCTGGAGTTCGAAGGAGAGGGCAAAGGAAATCCATTTAATACATTCCATAGAGCCTTTGTTCTAGCTGTTATAAAATTCTTCCTGCTATAGTTTGAACAATGGAGAAACTTGCTACAGTTCTTTAATACCAGGGAAGTGAAAAGTTGGCTAGTCAATGGAGAGACTTATTTCATTTTTAAAGAGTTAGAGCCTTCCTTCCATTGTAGTATATTTTAAAGTGGTATCCCCTCTTTTGATTTCTAGAAAGAAACAATCAAGCAGCTATTTGTATGGTTAAAAATTCACATTTTGAAAGTGTTTTGTAACTGGCAAATCAAAAGCACTTCCTCCACACCCCATGCTTCATGATGTTCCACTTTTGAGGCAGTTTGGCTAATATGGTACAACACTATCTTAGTGCTGCTGATAAGTGAAGTATTTATATGAGCATTAAGCCAAAGCTGCCATTGGGATCACTTTTGAAAATAATTATTGTTTCACACTTGACTGGCAAGAGAGGCTATCGCAAGAGACATTCCCTTGAGCAGCTTTCATCTCATCACATCAGGATTGACTGGTTGGGATGAAATAAAACTGTCAAATGCCTCTTTTTCGTGTCTTTAAGGCAAGGATACCACAGGAAGCCTATGTCAGTCATCAAACTGAATCATCACTTTAAGCGGAAATAGAATCTGTCCCATCAAGTAAGTATTTGAGAAGTGTCTTTTTATCATTCATCAGAAAGTCAGGTAAACATTCTGAGGGAAGTTGTTACTGATTTGTTTATTGTTATACATATTTGTTAATAAGTTCTGTGCCCATTCTATTTCCATGACCTTTATGACTTAACTCAAGATATAAGAGACTAGCCATATATAGCCCTTTGCAAGGGTTATATCTAGGTTAGATCTTTGTAATTAATTCCTCACCTGCTTTCTGCCCAATCTTGTCTCCGCACAGTTTACTTTGTTCTGACTAGGAAGGAATCATAAAACAGAGGAAAACTTGTTGATCTCCATCAAAAGTTTGCCAGAGAGTCTCCGTTACCACTGTGGTAAAATCTTCCCATCTTTGCTGATACAATTTGCATGTTCACTTGAGAGAACTGCAAAGAGGAAGATTTTCTTTTGTGGTTAAACCCCAAGGCGATTGGCAGGAGCCCATCACAGCTTTAGACTTCTGGAATGCTTTCTAATAGAACAGCGGTCACTAACCGGTGGGCCGCAGCTCACTGGTAGGCCACAAGAAAATTTTGATGGGATGCAGAGAAATCTCACCTCCGAGCACCCCTCAAAGTAATTAATCCAGGCTGTGGAGTTAATTTTATGAGTTTGCTTGCAAGGAAATTTTATGTGACAGACTGAATTAGCTGATGGCAGATAGATAAATATCTGAATGAACCTGTGATTCTGTGAGCAACTCAATCTGCCTGCCTGCTTTGCCTGATTTTGGATAAAAGTTGCTCCTTTTTAAATAAAAAATCAATATTTATATAAATATTTATAATATTTACATACAAACCATGCCCAGCCAGTCAGACGGGGAGTGGGGTCTGGGGCCAACCGGGACTGTCAGAAGGTTTTGGAAGGTTCCACGAACAGAGAACTTGCCAGCAATCCTGAGAGTGAGTGGAGAGGCCAGTACATCATCCTGAGTGGAGAGCCCAAGACTCCATTTCATAGGACGCCATTCCGAATGGGTGAGACTTGAAAGAACTGGGACTGGTGAATAGCGAATAGTGCAATTCCATGCAGAGAGCAAGGAGCAGAAAGTGGATAGTACTAAGAGCCGGGATGAGCTGTGATTGAGAGTGTGATTCTAACACTTACAGAGAGACTGATTCTGAGAGTGAGCCATTCTGAGCGGCATGGAATGAACTGTGACTAGTGGAGAGTGTGATTCTGAACTGCAGAGAAAGAGATGGAACTGACAGAGGGTAATCCTAAACATCTAAAAAAAGAACTAGGAATGGAGGAGAGCAGGAGAGTGTGATTCTGAATGGCTGTGAATTGTGGAGAATTGAGGAGACTCACAGAGAAACGATAGACCCTATCTGAGAGGAATAATCTCCTAAACAGTCTCCATTTAAATCACCCAGCTGATTAATCAGCCTGCATTTAAATTCCCACTCAGCTGATTGGACAACTTCCACTTAATCTCCATCCAAATTTCATCCATTCTAAACTCCCAAGTAGATGATTGGAGAGTCATTCAAATCTTCTCCATTCAAATCTATCAAGCAGCAACGCTTTCTCTTTAAAAACATAATTTTGTAGAGTTGTTTGCAAAAATGAGTCCAGCAAATGTATATTCATTCATACAATAATCACCATTGCAAAAACCAATCCCACCCATAACAAACTTCGCTCAAGACCAGACTTATCCATACTGCAAAGAATCTGCTCCCGTGAACTCCGCACAGAACTCAAAAAACGTCTAGATAATGGAGAGAAGGACCTACCATGCTGATTGTACCAAAAGTAAGTCACACAACCCACAACTCCACACCCAACTCTATCTCATCCAAACCACCATCACTCAAAACTAGGCATGCACACCCCTAACTATCTCAATTCCAACTACAAATAGCCTTAAATGCAAGCTACTCAATGCAAGAAGCCTTGTAAATATAATACCTGAATTTCTCCTCTTACTAAATTTGGCTAAATTCGACATTATGTTTGTCTGTGAAACATGGCTCCATGCATCTCTCCCTGACTCCATTACCACAGTAAGAGACTGTCATGTTTACTGATCAGATCGTGAAATCCATAGAGGAGGTGGTATTGCTTGCTCTTCCTGAGACCATCATCTGTGAACTGTCCTTAAATATCACATTTCAGTTCTTACTATGTTACAGAGCCCCTGATTATGACATCGAACATGTAAACAAGTTAAATTTATTACTAACACGGGCAACATCCTGCCCACACACTTTTATCTTTCTTGGTAACTTCAATCTACCTCATATTAACTGGACCCTAAATGAATGTAACACTGAACCCATACATGCAACCTTCTACAATGCTGTAACAAACCTGGGACTGGAACAACTAGTAACCAACAATACTAGACTTAATAACTGCCTCTATCTCATCTTCTGCAATAGTTTGAATTCAATTTACAGAATACAAATTAAAGAACGCTTTTCCAAAAGTGACTACAGCATGATTGACTTTTGTCTCAACATACATCCACAGAAAAATTAACACAACAATGTGATCCCCAATTATAACTTCAAAAAAGGCAACTATGATTTTACAGACAACGATCTCTCATCCCTTGATTGGCAATTTCTATTCACTGGATTCAATAATGTTGAAGACCATTACAACATATTTTTACTTGAAGTCAAAAGAGTCATCAAACTATATGTACCAATAACAACTCCCAAAACCAGAAAAAACAAATTACCCATAACAATAAAGTAGCTTCAATCCAAAAAGAGATCACTTTGGCGGAAAAACAAATCTGGTCACGTTGCCAACTTCAAAAGCCGATACAAAAATTTATGCCACCAGATAAAGACTGAATGCACCAATTATCACATTAAACAAGAGGAAAACCTCTACACACCAATTCCACCCAAGCTTTCTACAATTTTGTAAACAACAAACTAATAGACTCAAGGTCCATCCCACCCCTGAAAAGACCTAAATACAAAAAATGCTATCTGAAGAAACTTGGATTTGGCATTTTTAGAAATCTATAAAATGTAAGCTCAATAAATATGGTCTGAAAAAAGGAAAATGCCCCAAAGCCATTGGCCTGTCACTTCATGCATTCGTGTTAATTTCTGAATTATAGGCATATGGTACAAACTGTGATGATAAAACACGTGTTACGGTAATATGATGCAAACCTTGGCCTTTTATACTTGTGGACTAACATAGGATGCAAATACATATATCAAAAGGTTTTCATCACAACATCATGCTACAGATGGTGGTCCTTTGCAGCCCGTGCAGATGCCTGAGGTAATCCTTGAAAAGACTTTTACCTCAGATATGGTATTTTTACCATGTAGGCATATAATCTAGTCCAGCGGTCACCAACCAGTGGGCTGCAGCCCAATGGTGGGCCGTGAGAAAATTTTGGTGATCAACATGTTGATCGAAATGTCACTCCCAGAGACCCCCCAAAGCAATTAATCCAGGCTGCGTGGGAACACAATGCTGCACTGCCCACATGGCCCACGGGAACCCTCCCTGCCTACTCACTCCTTATCTGGCAAACTTGCCTGCTAAGTTGCTATTTTTCCTCCCCCCCCCCCGACCATCAGCTGTTCTGCTGTGCCGGGAGATTTAGATTAGCTAGAAAGCAGGAAATTGTTGGATTACTTGCTTTCTAGCTAATCGTTAGATCTTCTTTCTGCTTTTAAGCAGAGCTGAAACTTCCTTAGGACTGAAGCTTTTATTATTCAGCACAGACTCACTGCAAGCAAATTTATGTGACAGATCAGGTAGCCGATGGCAGATAGATAGATCTCTGAATGATTTTGTGAGAAACAAACTCCCTACCTGCTTTGCCTGATTTTGGTAAAAGTGGCTCCTTTTTAATAAAAAATTCATAATATTTACGTACAAGCCATGCCCAGCAAGTCACATGATCACCAAGTCACACCCACAAATTAGGCCACACCCACAGAACCAGTTGTTAAGAAATTTGAATCCCACCCCTGCCTCTGTGTGTTTGTGTGTGTGTGTGAGAGAGAGATAGAGAGAGAAAAAGGGAGGTTAGATTAGATCTCGATCTCTCTCCCTCCTTCCCTCTCTCTCTCACTTTCTCTCCCTGTCAGCCAGCCACCATCAGTCAAAATTCATATTATGTATTATGAAAATTATAAAGAGAAGATTCCAGCAGCTATAATGTTTCAAGGACAAACCCAATTTATGCATTTAGCATTCACTCTTTTGTGCTTCTTTTTCTTCCTGTTTCTACATAATTAACTCCTTGCTCCCCACTTCTGCAAAGGAGAAATCTCTTTCTTCATATCTCCCTTACTTAGAAAACAGCCTCATCCAATGACATTGCCCTTCACTCACATTCAGTTCTAACCTATTCTTTATAGGCTTTCTCTTGTCCTTCTTAGTCTTCAGGGTGGGGAAACAATTCTGTAGGTTGGCAAGGAAACAGAAGGGAAGATGGCAAATCTTTTTTTCCGAGGTTGGTGCCCATCTCTGGCTAAAAGAGGAAAGTCAAATAATCATGTGGCTTCCAGCATGTTTACCATTCATGGGATTGCAGCTTTATGGTTGATTTATTGTTAATTGCTGTTTCTTAACATCGGTGCCGCTGATGTAACCTGGAGTAGCAGTTGGCAGATTTCATGCTTTTGCCCCATGTAATGAAAAACACCCTTCAATTTGGCTATTTTTTTTCTGCTGGCTGTGCACAAAGCATGAAATTATTTATAATTTACTATTATTTGCAAATTATTATTATCAGCTGTGAAAATAGATGTTCTCCTGAATATTCCATACCTGCTACTTACAGACTAAAGAATCAGAAACATTTTAGAAAATCTGACCATGTATGTGCATTAAATAATGTAAATATGATAATAGCTTTTTTAAAAATGTAAATAGATCCATGCTTTATAGTATGACTGGTTTTATACAGGAATGTAACCAGAACTACATCACCACCACATTTTTTTTGCTTAGGGACAGATTGTGGATTTGTTGAATTTTTCTTTTGTTAATAATAACTTTATTACATTTTTAAACAAAAAATATAATATTTACGAAAAAATAATAAACACAAAAAAAGAGTTGGAGATAAGGAAGGAATAAAACACTTGATTTCCAGACTCCACTGACATAAACTCACAAAAGATACCTGCTTTGTTTGATGTGATATGATTTAATTATTCTATTGAGATTCTAGTTTGTATGTGTTTTTATTTGTAAATATTAACAATTAAGTGGGAGAAAATGGGCGTTGGTTCTTACCTGACACGCCATTTCTCTGGAACCGGGAGGATCATCCAGAGAGTGGGAGGTGCTTCAGTCTGCATCATTGAAGGCTGAGCTTAATTACTGAGGAATGCTCCGCCCTCCATCATGTGGCTCCTTGCATTCCCCAGTTTATGCGAAGTCGAGAGTGAAGAGAAGATCGTGCTCTCATCTTTCTATGCTAAAAGGTTCATTGGCCGAAACAAGACCCCACCAGACGGTGAAATAAAAGGGTGGGGCTGGATGATCCTCCCGGTTCCGGAGAAATGGCGTGTCAGGTAAGGACCAACGCCCATTCTCCTGAGAGCCAGTCGGATCATCCAGACAGTGGGACATACCAAAGCTTGGCTGTCCTACGGGAGGGACTCTGTCTGGTTCTGTAGTCCCTGCGGTTCCTTGAGGACTCGCTGGAGAACTCGTCTACCAAACGAAGTCTCCGCCGAGGCAAATATGTCAATCTTATAGTGCCTGATAAAGGGAGATGGGGATGCCCAGGTGGCTGCCTAACAAATATCCGCAATTGGAGCCTGGGTGGCCCAAGCTGCCAAGGTGGCTGCCCTTCTGGTGGAGTGTGCTGTTATTCCGCTGGGAACCGGCAGAGCCTGGGACAAGTATGCTTTGGAAATAGTAGCTCTAATCCAGCGGCCAATGATTGACGGGGACACCTTATGGCCTAAGGATTTGGGCTGAAAGAAAAGGAATAGGGATTTGGGCCTCCTGAAGGGCTGGGTACACTTAATGTAAATGCGGAGGGCCCGTCTTACATCCAGGGTATGCCAAAGCTTCTCCCTTTCCCGTGAAGGATTGGGGTAGAGGTTCGGAAGTATAAGTTCCTATGCCCTATGGAAGGCTGAGTTGACCTTGGCAAGAAAGTAGGGAAAGTCTGGTCGGAAAACCACCCGATTGGCATGGAAGATGCAAAGGTCCCTCCTCACCGACAAGGCAGCTATCTCTGATATTCGGCAAGCCTAAGTAATGGCCATCAGGAACACGACTTTGAATGTTAGGAACTAGAGTGAGGATTCCCTCAGAGGCTCGAAGGGTTGTTTAGAAAGGGACACCAGGACCTTATTGAGGTCCCAGGTAGGGTATCTATGTACGGTTGGGGGACACAAGTTAGAGTCTCCTCTGAGAAATGCCCTAATGCGAGGGTGGAGGGAAAGGGAACCCAGGTTGTCGCAAACAATGACAGTTGAGAGGGCTGTGACCTGACGCCTCAGGGAAAGACCTTTCCTCAGACCCTCTTGGAGGAATTCCAAAACTTGAGGGATGGAGGGTGAGAGCGGGTTGACTTGGAGATTATGGCACCACTTGCAGAACCCCTGCCAAGTGACATTGTATATTCTGGTTGTTGTGGGCCGCCTGGCAGCTAAAATAGTATCAATAACCTGGTCAGAGAACTGCTCCTTCCTTAGACGTTCCCGCTCAACCTCCAAACGGCTAACTGGAGCCACTGAGGATCCAAGTGTTGGAGGGGCCCCTGGAAAAGGGATATCCTGTGCGGGGGAATTTTCCAAGGGGGGGCACTGATAGGTTGCGGAGGTCCGCAAACCATGGACACCTGGTCCAGTAGGGTGCCACTAGAATCAGCTCTGCTTTCTCGGAGATGAGCTTCTGGATGACTCTGGGGACCAGGGCCAGCGGAGGGAATGCATATAGAAGCCCTGTGGGCCAGGGGCAACGGAGGGCATTGTGATTCTCGGCCCCGTGGGAGGGGTACCTCGAGAAAAGCCTGGGGAATTGGGTGTTGAGCGGGGATGCGAAGAGGTATACTGACGGGAGACTGAACATCATGGTCGCTTCCCTGAACAGCGACAGGTGGATGCGCCACTCGGACTGATCCACCATGGTCCTACTCAGCCAATCTGCTTGGGTGTTTGAGACCCCTGAGATGTGCTCAGCTTTGAGGGAGAGGAGATTGCGCTCCGCCCAACAGCAGAGGCGCTCAGCCTCTCTCATCAAACTTATGGACTGGGTGCCCCCTTGTCGGTTGACGTGAGCCTTGGCGGTGATGTTGTCCGAGAGTATCAGGACATGCCACCCACGTACGTGGGGGAGGAAGTTGCACAGGGCCAGGTGGATGGCGCGAACTTCCAACCAGTTTATACTGCATGTCCGTTCTACCTGTGACCATGTGCCCTGTGTCGAGAGCAAGTGGATGTGAGCGCCCCATCTGGACAGGCTGGCGTCTGTGATGAGGGTGAGGCATTGGGGTTCCTTGAAGCAGTGTCCCTTGTTGATGTCGGGACTGGTCCACCAGAGGAGAGACGTTAGGACCCTTGAAGGCACCTTGACCGTGACCTTTGAATTGCTTCTGCCGGTCCTTGGAATGGGAGCAGGAACCACTGTAGGGATATAGTGTGTAAACGGGCCCAGGGAACAATGGAGATACATGAGACCATTTTACCGAGTAATTTAGACGATTCTAAAGGTGCTACTTTCCTTGATCGTCTGATATGTTTGACAGTTTCCTGGATGCTATGGAATCTCTCGGAGGAAAGGAAAACCTTTCCCTGAACTGAGTCAATGACGGACCCCAAGTGGGTGATCCGTGTCGATGGTAACAGATGGCTCTTCTGCCAGTTTACTAGGAACCCATGGTCTTGGAGGGCAGAGAGAGTAGCTCTGATATCCTTTTCTGCTTGGGGTCTGGAGCGAGACAGGATGAGGATGTCATCCAGGTAACAGTAGAGCCGAACCGGGAGGTCCCTGAGGTGAGCCGCTAGGGCCGCGAGGACCTTAGTGAAGGTTCTTGGGGCAGAGGCCAATCCAAAGGGAAGGGCCACATATTGGAAGTGGTGATGATTGTAGCAGAACCTGAGGAATTTGGAATGGGAGGGCCGGATTGGGATGTGAAGGTACGCCTCTGAAAGGTCTATAGACGATAGCCAGTTTCCCTGCCTGATGCCCAATAGAATGGATTGTAGGGTGTGCATCGTAAATCTGTGGTAAGTCAGGTAACAGTTAAGGCATTTCAGGTCTAGAATAGCCCTCCATCCCCCTGAGGATTTGGGGACCCCGCTGGGATGGTGGTACAGGTTGTAGGGCCTGTATGGTGAGGAGACGGTGGATAGCTGAATCCATTGGGATCCTTGGAGGGGGGGATGCCATCAAAAAATCAGGGGGGGGGCACTGGAATTCAAGTGCGAGGCCCAGTCCCATGGTGTCTCAGACCCATGCATTGGAGGTAGAGGAATCCCATCGGTCGGCGAAATGCTTGAGGTGTCCGCCAATGGGAAGGGAGGGATGGGATCTATCTGGGTCATCTAAGTACAACCCCCTGCTTGAGAAGGAGAGTTTATTCCAAATATTTGCCTTTGTCTGGGATCGAACTCACAACTTCCTGACTGTGAGGCAAGTGCTCCACCTCTAGGCCACCTGCCAAAGGGCTGCGTCGGAAAAGCTTCCCTCCTGAACCCCTGAAGGGGCACCTGTAGCTGCCGCCCCTCCTGTTCCTGTCGCCCGATCGGCTCGATCCTGGGGCTGGAATGGTCGGTAGGAGGGGGTCTCAGACGCCTGGGCGGGAAAGGATACTGGTAGAAAGGACGGGGGAACCTCTCTGAAAGGCTGAGGTGCTCTTGACTCTGACCTCCGAAAGAGGGGAGGAAGGAATTTTTTCTTGCTTCGGGTTTCGGATAGCTCCAGGGTGGTGCCAAATGGTTTGTCCCCCTTAATGGGGGCGGTGGCCAACTTAATCTTGTTTTTCACGTCCGCCTGCCAATGTTTGAGCCAGAGCAGGCAGCAAGCTGTAACGTGAGAGGTTATTGCACGAGCGGAGAAATTAACCGCGTGGTAGGTGGCGTCGGCCGAGAATTCTGCCATGGCCATCAATTTTGTGATGTCCTGATGTGCCCTTGCGTTAGAGGGGGGAACATGTTGTTTCAGTTGGCGGAGCCACCGAATCGAAGACCTGGTGAAGAATGAAGCGGCTGTGGCCAATCTAATGGCCTAGGTGTCCGCTTGATGGGCCCTATGTAAGGCCAGTTCGGACCTCTTGTCCTCGGGTTTCAGAGCCTCCAGGGGATCACTGGGGGAGGACGAGGGTGCTTAGCCCAATATGGGCTCATCTGCCTCGGGAGTGTTAAGCAGGTTGCAGAAGCTCGACTCGAGGTTAAAGAACCACTTGTCCTGGTTGGATGGGACCAGAGGGGCCCTTGTAGAGTCCAAATGGTTTGAAACTAGGTCGTGAAATATGGGTGGGGCCGGAATAACCTCCGCCTCCACCACGGGCTGCCTGAAAATGGCGTCCTCTTGTCCCTCTGCCAGGGAAAGGAGAACCGAGGAGGACTGAACAGACAGGCCAGAAATGTTCTTGGCCTAAAATCGGAGCGATTGAAACATGTGTGGCTTGAACAGACCCACAATGGTGGGTTGATCGGGAGTGAGACCCTCGTCCTCAGACATGTCTCCTTCCATCGGATCTATCTCCGATAGGGCTTCCCCTTGATGTATCGAACCCCATTCAAATTCCTCCTCCTCCCCGAACCGATCCAGGTCCTCTATGGCCTCCTCCAGTTCCCCTTCTGGGAGAGGACTGTCCCCCTGCAAAGGTACCTGACCATGAGTAGGGTTCAATCTGGGCAAGGACCTGGCTGATGGCGAGTCTGGACATCTGTTGAATGCCGTCTGCTATTCCCTGGCGGATAGCCCGTTCCATCCATGCCTGCATGTATGCAGGGATCTCGACTGTGGCGGCCTCCTCCTGGTGCAGACCAGTGGCCATGGACGTGAATGTAGCTTCGGGCGGCCCTCTGGTGGCTGGTCCGGGGACCTGGTGTCCCTGGGATGAGCTGTGCCTGGAGAGGGAAGAGCAATCTGGAGGAGGCGAGGGGTGTCTGGAGGTAGAAGGAACAGAGGATGGTAGGGCTGGAAGCATGGGTTGTGCCTCTCTAGAGCGCCTGTCAAATTCTTTCTCCAGTGCCCTATGACGTCTTAGGGCATCTCTCTGAGAAGCCTTGGAAGTATCCTTAGAGGCTTCCTTAGCCTGTTTGCGCAGGTGGTGGGATTTAGATCTGGCCTTCAAAGAAGGGCCTTTTGTGGAAATGTAATCTGCCATTATAGAAGAAAGGACTGAAATACCAATTTAAGGTGGTTGGCTTGCCAAGGGTTCGACCTGCAACAAAGGCCGGGTGTCCTTTCAGCTGGTCCGTGCCCCCTTTTGGAATTTAGACGTATACAGCCTATAAAATTAATATTGTTATAATTATTAATATATATAAAACAATTAGTATTGAAACTGTGTAATAGTCCTTTAGTGAGAAAGTTTATATATCTATATATGCCTATATATCTATAATATTTCTTCTTCTTCTTCTTCTTCTTCTTCTTCTTCTTCTTCTTCTTCTTATTATTATTATTATTATTATTATTATTATTATTATTATTTCATAATATTCAATTCGGGGTCTGGCTCGATGCTCCTAAGAAGGAGTGCCTGAGGCTGGAATGAGGCCTCTGGCAGCTGGAGCTCCCAGGAAACAACCGGGAGGGATAGGCTACAAACTTCTGCCCTGAGCGTGCTGCAGAAGCCAACTAGTGTATGCCAATTGTGATTAAAATCTAGTAGCTCTCACAGGCTGGAAGGCCTATGACTAGAGCTAGTCCCTTCGCAGACCAATGAGGCCTTTAAATATAGTGCCCGACATGCGGCGGCACCCAAAATGGCGGCCGGCCATGATCTCTTATCCACGGGCCACTCAGAGCAATTAAAAAGCCTCTCCGGCACGTCTAGAGGCCAGAAAGGCAGCCAGGTAAACTATTCGCCCTTTCCTGGGGCGATCGGCGTTCGCAGTGGGGGGGGAACACCAGCTGCGCTTATCAGCACGATTGAATGGAGCCGCTGCGATTGCGGCGCGGAGAAGTGACAGGGAAAGGAGCCGAATTGGGGGGGGGAGGATTGGCGCCGGAGCGCGAAAGCCGCCCGCTCGTTATCCCCCCTGGAGGCAAAAAATGTGCTCCCCTGCTACAGCTACCTGAAGTGCGCAGAGGCTAAGGAAGAACCAAGAATAAAAGGCAAACCTGAAAAAGTAAAGGACTTTGCAGCAATTAGCTTGAATCGGCCAAGGAGTGGAAATACACAGCCTACTCTCACGAAGGCTGAGTATAAACTGGGGAATGCAAGGAGCCACGTGATGGAGGGCGGAGCATTCCTCAGTAATTAAGCTCAGCCTTCAACGACGCAGACTGAAGTACCTCCCACTCTCTGGATGATCCGACCAGCTCTCAGGAGAATAGAAATAGTATAGTAACTTTTTGTCTCCTTTCACAAGATTGTATTGTCTTTCAAGAATATAACTTCTAGTCCTGTTATTTCTAAAAGTAATTTTATAACAAAATATTTTTAAACAAAATAAGTATTCTATGGAAGAATATTACTCCCACTTCCTTAAGAACACTTGATAAACCAAAGTATAAAAAATATAAAATTTAAAGCAGTGGATCTCATTAAAACCCACACAGGATATAATATAAAGCTTAGAAGAGCAGACTTCAGAGGGAATCATAATCATAAAATAGGACAGAACAAAGGAAAATATTCTTGTCTTCCAGAATCAAGTTGTAAATGTCGTATTAAACATTTCAAACTGATTTTAATAACTGTGAACCATATTATCCTTTTATATGTGATTGTAGCTTGTGTAAGTGGAAAAGGTGATGGTGGAAAAGACTGGGCAAAATTCCAGCTAATGACATCAATATAGGGAATCAGATTTCGACTCCAAGGATACTAAAACTATAGTTCCATACATAATTTGGGTGTGATTCTGTAGTACTCAATGGAATTTATTTTTATGTAGCAACATCCAGATCTAGGAACTGATAATAACCTTATGATGCTGCCCTATTATGTGATAGACAATACTAACATCATCCCAATGTTGTAGAATATGTATGTATGTAGGTAGGTATACAAATTTGGAAAAAAAATGATAATTTACCTGAAGAAGGAATATATGAATTCTGTTTGTCCATTCTGGGGTTTGAGTAACAGTCAAATGTCACACACTGCAGAAGTAAATACTATATATCCAGGACATACTTTGGGAGAGTTGTTGGACATACGCTTTAAAGAGTGAGATGTGTAATCTGCAAGAATCACTTGGGGAGGGAGGATGACTCTAGGAATCACAAAAGGGATGATAGTAAACCATAATTACCACCCTGGCTTAGAACAACCTTCTATATCTGTATATCTGTTGAAATTGGATCGTTCAGCAACCGAGTTAATCTAGAGGTCACCACACTGGGGAAAAGCTGACATAAAAAAATGTTACTTGTAGTTTGGACAGTTGTGCAAAGTTTCCAAGACATCTGATTTAAAAAGACCTGATCAAATCACTCCCTCAAATTCAATCATTTCTGAATCATTCTGAAGCACCAAATTGAATCATGTGCTTTTGAATTACTTTGGAGAGATTAAAAGGTGATTTAGATTCAGTAGACATTCTGGTGCTTTCTGTTTTGTAGAAACTCAAATTTGGTTGGAGCTGTCCTTCTTTATATGGGTAATACTGAAACAGGATTAGGCAGGAGGTCTTTCTGATACTGATAGGAATAGCCAGCCAATTTATCATCTCTACAAACCCTAGAAGAGTGCTTCGACAGTCTGTGGCTCTGATATCAGAATTTGTTTAAGCAGGTTTAGGTCATGAGGGAGGAGATGATGGAAAATTTATTCTGTCACTCCTTTTTATATGGCTTGCTCTTTCCTCAAATCTATAACCTTTCATACTTACCTTCCCTTAATCTTTTCAGTCTATTTGCCTGACTTGTAGTCAAGTCACCATTAATCTTTATGTCCATTATGTCTGAAGTTCCTCAGCTTTCAGATCTCACTCTCATTCTCTTTCATGCCTGTTTTCCTCCATTTTTCTATTCCATTTTCCTACACAAATAAAAAGAAAACAAAAGAAAATGTTCACTTCCTTTTTGCTAATTCTTTGCCTTGCCTTGCACTGAGTAAATCTTCGTCACTGTGGATCTGAAATAAGCATGCTTGCTGTTAGACTACTATAAAGACTATTTTAGTATTTGTATTGTTTAAACAATGATGATAACCTAAACACTACTCAGCCTTTAAAATTTTTTTACAGAGATAGCCTATAACATGACATTTTCAGAACAGACTAACTTTGACAATGAGCAAAATACAAAAGTATATTTTTAGAGTAAAATACTCTTTGTACAATTTCTTTATTGGCTTTTTGTTGTACATTGTGGAGTGTAGTTCTTTCCTCATTCTTGTTATCTATACCTTTTCAAGTTTGGCAAAATATATTTTATTGTTGTTAAAATATGTGCAAGATACTAAAAGTACTAGTATCCAATCTGCTTTTACTTGATTTTGTATTTTTTTAAAAAATGAAGTAGTTGCAGATATTTTAATACTTCATCATTATAGAATGTGTGCTTCTGAAAAAATAATATAGCTACTTTAAAAAATTGAAAAATTGTATGATATTTTAACCACCACCCCTATTCTGAAGAGTAATCTGAATTCATGTTTTTTAGATATCCATGTTCAGTATGTTAACTAATAATGACACCAAGGGTAAGCCATTAAAAATATTAATATAGCTAATATATAATGCATACAAAGGTCAACTTGTACGTTTGAATTAACTCCTTGAATGAATTGGTGCTGACACAATCTCCACATGGTACACAGTAAAACATGGCTTGCTTCTGAAAATCCATATTAAAATTTATATACACTTGTTTACATATTTAAAATGAGAAATCAATGAATATGACAGGTGCATAAATCAGAATGCTCTTCTAGTAGATTAAATTATATTTGAATATCTATTGGATGATCTCAAATATGCATTGAATGCAGGGAGACCTATTAATATTTCTGAGATAGAACAGAGTGGAGAAGGCAAGAACAGAGCAACTCTTAGCTGGCTATAGGATTCTGTTATTTCTGCCCAAGCATTGACTGGAAAAGTGAACATACTTCTTTGCCATATTCACTGCTTTCTAATTTTGAATCTATATACAATTGCATGTAAATTACAGCTATACATCCAAACTTGGAGAAAATCTATGCTTAATTTTGTATCATGTAGAAATTATGTCAAATTTTGCTCATTTATTGATTTACTGATTGACCTACAATTTGATCAGGGATACCTAAATGTTTGCATACACCTATACAGTAACATGGTTTACTCAACTTATCTTGCATTTCGAGATCATTGTATTGTTAAGTTTGCATTAACATTTTTATTAACTTGCTTCTTCTTATCTTAAAATACCATTGAGCTAATGATAAATGTTCAATTTGCCTTGTTCTGCAACAGCAGCTTAGAGTAAGAACTGAATCCATTTCATAATTGCAACTTATGTAGATTCATGGCTTTATGTTTTACAGTTTACAATTTTTACAACTCTGGGATTTATTGCATTTGTTAGTGGTGTATAATGTTATTTATGGAATTTCATTTTTGTTTATTAATGGTTTACTGATATAAATTTAAAGGCCATTTCATTCCAGAGAGTTTCAATAAGATTCAAAATTCTCTTCTCTTTTTTTAGATTTTCAAGAGAATCAGCATGCTACAGTACTTATAAGAGTTCTTTTAAGAATGATGATGAAATTCCCTTATATTAACTAAAGCCAACATTTTTAAAATATATTCAGTGTTTTTTAACAAAACCCAAATATTTTATGGAGGTACTTGACCTCATTTTTATCCAAGTTGGTACAAGTGACTATTCCTTTTGCATATTATATTAATTAGTCATAGGATTACCACCACTTAAATCTCTAAATTCCAGAGATAATCCTATCTTCCCAGGGCCAGAAGTGAACTACGTTTTCCTCATTCTTAGAAAGTTCCCATTCAAAGAATGGGAAAAAGAAAAAGAGCACAGACTAAAACTGTTTCAAACTTCTCCAGTTTTCTAGATTTGAAATTTGATATCACAAACAGTAATTTCTCATTTTCCAGAAGAAATGCTATGGCTTTTGAGTCCAGCATTTTGAATTCACATTAAATCTTGTTAAATCTCAAATCAGACTCAGTTTGATCCTGAGATTTTAACAGAATAAAACAAGAAACCTGTAAATAAGGCAACCCGAAGCAAGATCACTTATATTAACAATATAAAGTTAAAAGCCGCAATCCTGGCTTAATGATGGTTACATCATAATACTGTAAGATTCCTTCCATAAAACATAAACACATAGCATATATGCAGCTCCTTTATGACCTAATTTGATTTCACTTGGAAGTCCTATTTTAGAGCATTCTAAGCACATCAACAGATTTTAATGGAATGCACTCCCATTTTGCATAGGACTGCAGCAGCAGATATATAATGACTTCACTTCATAGTTTATGCTTCCCTATAGCCTACTCTTAAACAGTTCCCTCATAAAATTTGAGATTTTTCTCTGGAACATATACAAACCTGACACTCATTATACACAAAGGAATGCTTAATAACAGGCTGCTTTCTCAGAAAAGAGCAAGGTAGAAAGACATTAAATGTTTGCGTAGTTACAGTTTCACTTCACAGTGAAAAATATTTCAGTGGATTGGATTAAGCCTGTCATCTTATGCTATTTGGAAGCTAAGTACCGTTATAATCAGTAAAACTGTCTTTTTCAGATGGCAGAGCTTATGACTGAAGGGTTTGACATTCCTGTCACCATATATTTTATTCTGCAGATAAATGGATGAAACATTTTGCTCTACAGATAATGGCTGCTTTAAATTTCCTTCCATTTATGCAAAAGAGCAATGTATGTGTGTGTGTGTGTGTGTGTGTGCGCACGTGTGTGTGTGTGTGTGCTTTTGTAGATTTTCACGGGTACAGGTATGCAGATCTTGGCATATTCGGGTCTTTTCCCATAAGATTGAGAGTATCTTGGTGATGTTTCAACGAAGTCCCACTTGCCATCTTCAGGCTGGTGCTTTCAGCTTCATGTTTCTGCAAGCAAAGCGTGATTGGAGCTGCCGTCTCTCTATAAATACTGGTGGGGAGATGTGGTGTGCTGGCTCTGTTGTAAGCGGGCTGGTTGGCTGTGTTGTTATTTCTTGATTGGTTGATGGAGTTGATGTTTGCAGATTGGTTGGCTTTTTCGTAAGAACCTGTGTGGCTGAGGTACTGGTTGTGTGTCTATCAGCCTCTTGTATTGTAATGACCTGGGTAGTAGGCTGTGTGATGACCTTCTGAGTTCTATTGTTGTGACATCCTAGGTCTTGTGCTGTAATCTCCTGGGTTGTTGGCTGTGTTGTAACATCTTGAGGTTTTGTGGTGTAACCTCCTGAGTTCCGTGATGTGATTTCCTGAGCGGATATCTCCCCACCAGTATATATAGGGAGACGGCAGTTCCAATCACGCTTTGCTCGCACAAGCATGAAGCCGAAAGCACCAGCCTGAAGATGGCGAGTGGGATCTCATCAAAATGTCACCAAGATACTGGGAGAAGGCGGAGCTTCGTTTTGGCGATACAGCTGTGATCTCAGGGCCCTGAGATCGCAGCTGATATTTTCGCCCCTGGTCGGTCCCAACGGACCTAAACCGTCCCGTAGAGACGGGGATTGAGAAGGGTATCCCTTCTGGTATCTCCAGGATCCCAGAGATATCGCAAAATCTCTGGTTTGATCTGGAAGAAGCCCTTTTGCTGGCGGCAGAGAGACAGCCTCTATAGCTGCTGAAGTCAGGACAGCTCCGGAAAGAAAGTGGCTGGAGTGAAAGTGTGTCGGCTGGGTGAGAAAAACTCTTTTGTGTTGTAAATTCGCTGAGGTTGGAAAGGACATCCTGATCAAAGAAGAAATCTGTGAGACTTTTTTTTTGACTGAAACTGTCTGAGCGGCGTTTTTTAAAGTGATGTCAAATTGAGGCTTGGGTTTTTTTTTCTTTTCTCTATATTTTTTGGGGGGGACTTTAGTGTGACTTTGTAGGTAACCGGATTGAATTTTCTCTTATATATATTTTTATGCTCCCTTTGATTTTTTAACTTTCTTTAGGATAGAGGCTCCCTTTGGCTATTTTTTTTTTTTTGTCTCTGTATATATTACTCCTTTTTTCTGGCTGGGGGGGAGGAAGAGCATTAAGAAACTTTGCAACACTGCCAACTAGAGGCTTGAAAGTATTTTATTTGAATTGGAGAGAATTGCAAAAAGATTCTTCTCAAGGACATTTTAACGTGATAAGATAGAGGGAGAGCACAGCAAAATATTATTGCAGGTGCTTTCCTGGACTGTTATCAATAATTCAACACTTGAGGTTTGGCTTTGAAGCTGCTGGAGAAGAGAGTCATAACAAGAGCCTTGGATAAATAAATAAAGTGCAGTGTGCCTATCTATATCTATATCTATATCTATATCTATATCTATATCTATATCTATATCTATATCTATATCTATATCTATATCTATATCTATATCTATATCTATATCTATATCTATATCTATATATGTGTGTGTGTGTGTGTGTTTTCTTAAGTTTTCGCGGGTACTTACATGTCTGGCATTCAGCTTTGTTCAGGTATTTTCCCACGTGGTGCTTTTAAAGTTGTAGCAACGTTTCAGCAGAATCTCATCTGCCATCATCAGGCTTCTGTATGGTGTTTGTGCTCACAAACACCATACAGAAGCCTGATGATGGCAGATGAGATTCTGCTGAAACGTTGCTACAACTTTAAAAGCACCACGTGGGAAAATACCCGAACAAAGCTGAATGCCAGACATGTAAGTACCCGCGAAAACTTAAGAAAACACACACACACACACACACACACACACACATATATATATATAGGCACACTGCACTTTATTTATTTATCCAAGGCTCTTGTTATGACTCTCTTCTCCAGCAGCTTCAAAGCCAAACCTCAAGTGTTGAATTATTGATAACAGTCCAGGAAAGCACCTGCAATAATATTTTGCTGTGCTCTCCCTCTATCTTATCACGTTAAAATGTCCTTGAGAAGAGTCTTTTTGCAATTCTCTCCAATTCAAATAAAATACTTTCAAGCCTCTAGTTGGCAGTGTTGCAAAGTTTCTTAATGCTCTTCCTCCCCCCAGCCAGAAAAAAGGAGTAATATATTTTATTGGGACTTCTTTGCTTTTCCTATCTATGTTTTTGGACCACTTTGTTTTTCTTTTTTGATTATTGAGACTTTTCAACTGGATTAAGGTGTGAAGAACCTGAAGGAACTTTTTGTTTTTTCTCTTTTTGCTTTTTTTTTCTCTTTTCTTTTTTTTGCTCTTAATCAATATTATTATTTTTGGATTTGTTTGTTTTTCTCCTTTCTATTTTTTCTTTTTTATGGTGGACTACTTCGTAATTGGATTAGGGTCTAGAAGAACCTGAAGATCTTTCTTCTTCCCTTTTTCCTGTTTCTTTTTTGGTTTCGTGCCTTTTACTATTGGAGTTTTCCATTTTGGATTATAATTGGCTGCTCTACCAGTTGGATTAAAAGTCAAGAAGAATTTGAAGCTTTGGAAGCATTGAAATGAGCAGGAAACCAATACCATCTGGCATTTCTACTTCTACCTCTGCTTCCCCACCAGTTGGAGGACAACGTTTAATTCAGACAATGTTGAAGCAAGATAAGGAACAAGAAAGAGTAACTTTACAGATGATTATGCAAGGAATCCAAGATCTCAAGATAAAATCAGACATCATTGAACAAAGAACAGGAAATATTGAACAAAGAACAGAAAATATTGAACAAAGAATAGAGAAGACTAATGAAAAAGTGGAAAACATTAAACAAATGATGGTCAAGTATGAGGAGAGATTCCAAAAAATTGAGGAAGAAGGAAAACAAAGAGAGAAGAAGATTGGAAATATTGACAGTAGATTAACAGCGGTTGAACAAGAAAAAAGTGGGATGTTGAGGTGGGAGATGGAAAGGTCAGAATTTTATCTCAGATTTCAAAATATAGAAGAGGAAAAAGGAGAAAATTTGGCAGCGGTAATGATAGAAATTTTGGCAGATGCTTTGGAAATTACAGAGGAAAAGATGATGGATGGAATAGATGAGATATATCGAGTCTATACAAGGTATGCGATGAGAAATAAATTACCCAAGGAAGTCCATATTAGATTTACCAAAAAATCCATTAAAACGCATATATTACAAGTAGTAAGAGAGAAAACAATGAAATACAAAGGTAAAGAGGTTGTGGTTTTAAAACAAATACCCAGAAGAGTGAGAGAGATGAGAAGAGAATATCGATTTCTGACCAAAATGCTACTGGAAAACGAAGTGAATTATAGATGGCCGATTCCAGAAGGACTAATGTTTAGGTGGCAAGAGCAGAGATATAGAATTGATTCAATTGAGAAAGCGGAACTTTTCCATGCAGAATTTTTTGGAGGAAGAAGAGAGGAGGCAGAGAAAGAGGTCTCATTAATTGAGTTTCAAGAGGAACAACTGGAGACTGAAAAAGAGAAAGGAGCAGTAGGGGGACAGATGCATAGCAAAGAACAGCGTGAAGTGAGATCCACGAGAGCTGTTAGACCTAAATATAAAGCATAATCATGGAAGAAAAAAAACTGATTACAATGAATATAAATGGACTTAATTCAGCTGTTAAAAGAAGGAAAACTTTTCATAAATTAGAGAAATTAAAATTTGATATAATTTGTCTACAAGAAGTTCATATTAAAAAACAACATGAACAATTGTTAGTACAGCCAAAATTGGGGAAAATATTTACTTCTTTGACTCAATGTAAGAAAAGAGGAGTGGTTCTGTATATTAAAGAGGCTATCCCAGCAAAATTGATTTATACGGATGAAGATGGAAGAGTATTAATGATAGAAATAATGGACAATAATATAAAAATACTCTTGATTGCAATTTATGCTCCGAATGATAAACAAGAAGAGTTTTATAAAAAGCTATACATGAAAATAATTGGGCTGGACTATGTTAATATAATTATGATGGGAGATTTTAATGGAATTGTGGACAATAAATTGGACTATATAGCAACAACAACAAAGCAAAATAGAAAGGCTCTCCCAAGGTCTTTTTTTAAAATGACAGATGAATTAACTTTAAAAGATATTTGGAGAGAAAGAAATGTTAAAGCTAAACAATATACTTTTTATTTAAATAGACATCTATCATGGTCCAGATTAGATATGATTTGGATCTCAACAGAATTATTCAATATTCAAGAAACAAATACGAAACAAGTACTTGGGCAGATCATAGCCCAATGACAATTAAATGGAAGGGACAAAAAAAAAGATCAAGATGGACATTAAATAATACTATTTTAAAGGAGAAAGATTTTATACAATGGATGGAGAAGGAATTAGCTTTTTTCTTCAGAGAAAATAAAAAAGAAGATACTTCAACGCAGAATTTGTGGGATACAATGAAGGCATACGCTAGAGGTTTGATAATAGATTATACAAGAAAAAAGAATATTAGGAAAAGGCAAGCTTCTAAGGCCTTGGAAGATGAGTATAAAATTCTTGAAAAAGAATTACAGAAAATGCCACAGAAAAAGGATATTAAATTGAAGCTGGATGTAATTAAACATAAAATGGAATTAATAGAGAAAGAAGAACTGGCACAGAAAATCAGAAACTCTAAACAGAATTATTTTGAAGATGCAAATAAACCAGGTAGATGGCTAGCATATAAATTGAGAAAAGAGAAGGAATCAAGAAAAATATTGAAGTTAATAGATGAACAAGGCCAAGTTTGTTATGGGAATAAGGAGAAAAAAGAAATTATTCGAGATTTTTATGGGCAACTATATAAACAAGAGAATATTGATGAGGAAAAAGTCAAACAGTATTTACAGGAAGCTAATTTACCGAAGATAGCTAAAGAGACTGAAGAAATGCTAGAAAGCAATATAACAATGATGGAACTAAATGAAGCATTTAAGAGACAAAATAATGGGAAAGCACCGGGTCCAGATGGGCTTCCAGCAGAATTCTATAAAACATTTCAAGAATCATTGAGCATCCCACTGTTAGAAGTTATGAATGAAGTTATGTTAAAAAAGATGATACCCAAAACATGGTCAGAGGCTTATATTACACTTATACCGAAGGAAGAGACTGACCCACTGCAAATTAAGAATTATAGACCTATTTCTTTATTGAATGCAGACTATAAATCTTTGCTTCAATCTTAGCAGAAAGACTGAAAAAATATTTAAATAATTTTATTCACCCAGATCAAAATGGATTTCTGCCAAAGAGACAAACTAGAAACAATATGAGAGTAATCTTGGACACTTTGGAATACTATGAGGCTCATCCTGAAAAGCAAATGGCTTTGATATTCCTAGATGCTCAAAAGGCATTTGACAACGTGAACTGGAGATTTATGTTATTATTATTGGAGCAGATGGGTTTTGCTAAAAAATTTATTCAAGCAATAGAAGCCATATATAATAAACAGACAGCAAGGGTAATGATGGAGGGGGAACTTACAGATTTTATTAATATAAGGAAAGGCACAAGACAAGGATGCCCCCTATCTCCTTTGCTATTTGTGTTGACCTTGGAAGTGTTGAATAGAAATATTAGGGATGATAAAAGCATAAAAGGAATGAAAATTAAGAAGGAAGAATTTAAGTTACAAGCTTTTGCTGATGATTTAGCTTTTATTTTGGAAGACCCGCTAGAAACAGCTCCAAAGTTATTGGAAAGGATAGAGACATATGGAGAGGTGGCTGGTTTGAAAATAAATAAAGATAAAACAAAGATTTTGACAAAGAATATGCTATTGAGACAGAGAGAAGAAGTGGCAGATCTTTTGAAAATTCAAGTTACAAATAAGCTTAAGTATCTGGGGATATATTTGACAACAAGATGTAGCACATTAAAGGAGAATAATTATATTAAACTTAAACAACAGATAATTACAGATTTGAAGAAGTGGGAAAACTTGCAATTGTCATTAATAGGGAGAATTTCAACAATTAAGATGAATATTTTACCAAGAATTTTATTTTTGTTTCAAACAATACCAATTAGGCTTGGAAAAGACTATTTTGAAGATTTAAATAAAATCATGTTGAAGTTTATATGGCAAGGGAAAAAAGCGAGAATAAAGCTAAAGCTTTTGCAAGATGCTAGAATTAGAGGAGGTTTTGGCCTGCCTAATTGGGAATTGTACTATCAAGCTGCAAGTTTGATGTGGGTCAAAGAGTGGATAACATTAAGGAAACATAGGTTGTTGACATTAGAAGGGCACGACTTGCTGTTGGGCTGGCATGCTTTTTCATGGTATAAGGGAACTAAAACACAGGGTTATTTTAGAAGACATTATGTACGGGAGTCTTTGTGGTTAAATTGGGAGAAGATAAAAAGACAATGTTATTTGAAAATTCCAGTTTGGTTATCGACCATTGAAGCATTTTCCTATCCTATAATCTACAAGAAGGAACAAACAGTTAGATATGGGGAACTTTTGGATGAAAAGGGTGAACTTAAATCGATCCAAAACTTAGAGGAACAAGGTATAAGGATGAATTGGTTTTCATATGCACAAATACATTCAAGGTATGATGAAGATTCCAAAACGGAAGGATTTTATGATAAGCAGACTGATTTAGATAAGATCTTGATGGGTACTGATGAGAAGGTAATTAAAAAATTATATGGTTATTTACTGGGAATGAAATTAGAGGAAGAACAAGTTAAAGAAACTATGATTGTTTGGGGGAAGAATTTTGGATATGGGATTGATTTAGAGAAATGGCAGAAATTGTGGTCTCAAAATTATAAAATGACAATGTCAACAGCATATAAAGAAAACTTGTATAAGATGTTTTACAGGTGGCACTTTCCTCTGACAAGAATAGCAAGAATGTTTAAGAACAAATCTGAAAAATGCTGGAAATGTCATCAGATACCCGGCTCGTATTACCATATGTGGTGGACTTGTGAGGATGCTAGAAAATATTGGACTATAATTCGCATGTGGTTGGAAAAAATGACAAAGAAACATATAGACTTGAAACCAGAGATCTTCTTATTGGGAATTTTACCTGATATATATTGTAAAGATTTGAAATACCTGATTGTAAATGTGGTAACAGCGGCCAGGATTGTATTTGCTAAAAATTGGAAGAATGAGAAAATACCATTACAGGAAGAAATTATTAAGAAAATATTGGAATGTGCTGAGATTAGTAGATTGACATTTGAAATTAGAGAGCAAGAGGATAAACAATTTTATGAAATTTGGGATCTTTTTTATAAATGGCTAGATGATAAAATACGATAATAGAATATTTTAGATAGTAAGAAATATCTTTATCTTGCTATTTTGCTATTATTTTGTTATTTGATATTATATTTATAAAGGGTTTTTTAAGGATTGATTTGGTATGATTATATGATTTGTTGAATAATCTGGTTAGAGTATTGTTAGCTCATAAAGCATGAATGATTAAAAGTATAGTCAAAAAATTTTTTTATTTTTTTTTAGTGATTATAGGATATATAAGTTTGGATTGATAATATGAGTTGTTATGTAACATAATTGTAACTGGGACTACAAAATGAATGCACAAAAATGATGAACCAACTGACACACTGGATGTACATACGAGAGTTGAATGTTTTAATGTTTTGTTTGTCTTGTTTGTTTGTAGAAAATTAATAAAATTTTCTTTAAAAAAAAAAATGTCACCAAGATACTCTCAAACTTACACAGGAAAAGACCCAAACACGCCAAGACCTGCATACCTGTACCCGTGAAAATCTAATATATATATATATTCTTAAGTTTTCACGGGTACTTACATGTATGGCATTCAGCTTTGTTTGGGTATTTTCCCACGTCATTGTAATTGTCAACGTAGCAACGTTCCAGCAGAATCTCATCTGCCATCATCAGGCTTCTGTATAGTGTTCATCTGTGAATCAGACTTTTACAGTGGTTTCAGATTTAAATTTGGGGCAGCCTATCTGTCCAATGTATGTGGCCTGTGCATCATGATCCCCTGTGCATCATGCCCGGCCACATACATTGGACAGGCCAATAGAAGAATAAGCACCCGCCTGGATGAACACAAGAATGCAGTCAAAAAGCTGGAACACACTTCCTCACTAGTCCAACACATGGAAGCCACAGGTCATAGCATCAACTTCAATGGAACCAAAACTGTAGCCACTATAGAAAACCCCAGCCACAAAATCATCAGAGAAGCCATAGAGATTGAAAAAAGACCAGAAAGATGGGATGGCTTAAACATAAGCAAAATAAATTATTGATAAAGAATTATAAAATCAGCACATGAAAGAAAATTTTGATGGAAAATCTGTCAGCTTTATTTTTTTCTACCTTACTTGGCAGAAAATGTGTAGTGTAGATCACAGGCAAAAAATGGACAATGGCTGTGTTCACCTCACACACTAAACCACAAGACAAGCACATTTTTGACCGCTATGTAGCATAAATCCAGTCCTTGGGGTTAGTTTATGGCTCACTGTTCCCCCACCCTAAATTTGTCAAGATTAAGATAACTGTGTAAACTACAACAAACATAATCAACAAACATAATCACATTTGTTAAAGAGTTTCAGATTTTATTTCCTTCTTTGGATCTCCCTATGCCTTTAGGCTAACTGAATTCTGGGGTAGGGGAGTTTCACTACCTCCAATGGTATATCACTCTCAATGGGTGAGTGGGCTACCACTTAATAATGCTCCCATCTTTCATAGTTTTTAACTGCACAACAAAAATAGATGTATATATATTTTGAGGCAAATAAATCTGTACTATCACAAATTCCATCCTTTTTGTATATACAATACTGCTTGAATCATTTGCCCATCAGATCTTCCCCAAGGATGCCTTTGAATGAATGAACAAACAAACAAACGAATGAATGAATGGGTGGATTAATGAATGAATGAACAAATGGGAAAAGTGATTTATAACCATTTATACACTCAGAGGAGTCATTACAACAGCTTATTTATTTCTGGGTGCTTACAAAAAGTTGTCACCAAAAGACAATCCCTTATTCACACACAATGTAGTTTAGATTTTTTTTTTAATGTACCCACAGCCAATCAATCCATAACAAAACCTTGAAAATTTTATTGAGTCTCCAAACAGACTATGACACATATCACCCAGGGTCATTTCTTGAGATGGGCAGCTATACAAATCAAATCAAATGGCAAATGGTAATCTCATACTACTGCAGAAGGAGGATGAATTATATTCAGGAAGTTCAGCCAATGTTAACATCATTCCAATCCTTCTTCTCCTTTATTGAATGCCATGCATGATCACTCCTAAAAAATGGGAAGAAAATTTCCTTGCCAAATTCTGGTGACCTTCTGTGTTATTTTTTAAATATCCAATCTTTTTCTTTATATAACATTTTTTTGTAAACTATCAAAATTGAACCAAACAAAATGCACACTCATGGGTACTTAGTAAATTCAGGAACTACAGCTATTTCCAGGATTCACAGGGCTATGCTAAAACTGTTTGCCCAATCTGTTAATTTTGGTGAGTTTTTAATGTAATAACTTATTTATACATATTTATATTTATATGTTATTTAATTTAAAGCATTTCCCCCAAAAAACAAAATAATAATATTTGAAAGGACAATATATTATTCCTCCAGAAGGCCTAGAAAATGGTGCAATGGAGATTTATACAAAAGTAAATTGCATTGTGTTAAAGTGTATTTAAAAATGCAGGTTCAGGAGTCAATAGCCCAACAGCCCATGATAATTTCATGCTTTGTCTTAAATTCATGCATCTGATGTACTGCAAAGACCTAATTGTATCTCTTTGAAAATCTTCCACTCCTGATGGAAACAAAGATCAAGGTCTCTCTGCCAATAAATTTTATGTTTCAAGAAAACTTGTCCTGTAATAAGAAAAAAAAAAGTGCTTTGTCCACGTGATCCCAGAAGTTATATTGCGGCATATTCCTTCCAGGGGCAACGCTATTTAGGTTTTATTACTATTAGAATGAAATACTGTTGATTTATTAATGAGTTTTGTAGCTTTTACAGGTTTTATGGAGTGAAAAGTGAGCAGTATCTATCAGTCACAAGCAATCAGTAAGCAATTATAAATTCTACCTAAAGCTGTCTTCACATTTTCTCAATACCCTGACTTTGTGACTTCCGGTTTGCGGTGGGGTTTCACGATCCTGCGCAATCCCTGCTGCGCTAGCCGTCTTGGTGCCTCCGATCCTGACGGGTCTGGAGGATAAGGCTGCCCCGTAGAGGCAGCCGAAGATAGGGGCGATCCAGACAGGGGTTTGGGGGTTTCGCAGACCCCCTCCCCACCCGGCATAACCCCCTTTTCTCAAGGCGGTGGAGCGGCGGTCAGCAATGGCCGCCACAAAGAAGCCGGCAGTTGGACAAGATTGTGCTGGAGGAAGGAGAAAGTTTTGAAGCGAAAGTTTTTTAGTTGAACCAGGAGCATAAGATGCATTTAATATCCTGAAAACCTTGATTGTTGAATGATACTTTTTTTCCAGAAGAGATTTATAAGTGGCGAGTGAAAGTGCTGAAAGAGAAAGTTTACTCTCCTTCCCTATGGAATCAACAAATGGACATTGAAAAGCCTGCTTTTTTATAGAAGATAAAAATTTAAAGCTCTTTGTGACAAGTGGGGATGGAGAGGACAAAGGAGAAATTTATATTAAGATTTTGTTGGAGGAGATGCCTGGAAGACTTTGAGATTGAAAGCTAATTGCAATAAGACTTTTAAATACAGATTGGGCTTTTTCTTCCCTTTCCAATTGATATTACCCCAGGAAGAAAAAGTGTGAAGGGAAGAATCTTGTGCTCTGTTTGGACTGTTTGATGACTTTGGAATCTTGGGGAATTGTTCTAAGCTTTGAAATATCTTGGTTGTCTTAAGAAGAAGAAGAGAAAAGAAGAAAAGGTTTATAATGGCTGTATCTGTTGATGAACTAAGAGAGGAATATGGAAAAATAAAGAAAGAAGGAAAGGACACTTGGAGAGAAACTATTTGCTTTTTAGAAATGGCGCTTGTTGCTTACCAGCAAATACAACAATTGAAGGAGGAAGCAGAAGAAGAAGAAGAAGGAGAAGCCATCTTTAATGAATCCAAAAAGTTGATTAAGAAAGGAAAGAGAAAGAGAGGAAGGAAAAAGGACTTAAGACTTAAAAAAACATCCAAGAAAGAGAAAAATAAGATGTAAAATCAATACAATGTTAGAAAGCAAAAGAAAAGAGAGATACAACAGAGAGGGGAAGCTAAAAAGGCAGAGGTTTGGAGAAGGGGGGGTAAAAAGACCAGGTGGGATAAAAAAGGAAGGGAAAAGGGGGAAAAAGCCATGAAGGTATGAAACCAGATGGGAAAAAGAAATATTTTTTTTAGAGATAAACGGTAATGTGAAATTTTTCTTAAAAGGATTCTGCAAGGTACATAAGATAGTATTGTAGTATTTGTATTAGAAATAGAAAATTAGAATTTTATAAGAATTAAGTAAAGATTAAAATATTAAATGTTTAACAATGATAGATTTTATGATTTAATAAATTATTAAAAGGAATGTTTAAAATACTTAGTTTAAGTATAGTGTTTAATTGACTATGTTAGTATAAATTTATTATGGTAGCATTTGTCTTTGAAATAGATAATTGGAATGTTATAAGATTTTATGTTTAATTATGTATTTAATTACTTTATAGATTTACTATTTTCTTTTTCTTTTAAAAATTAGTAGGTAGAATGTACTAAGCAGAATCAGATGGGGAACCAGGTGTTACCCTAAATGTTAATTTAGGGGAGCGATGGAAAGGCATCATACTTCGATTAGTGACTTCAGGAGAAATCTTTTTTTTTTTTTTCTACTATATGGAATGTGATAAATGGGTAATTGGAAAAGAATGGACAAAAGATACAAGTATAATGATGTAAATTAAGATGAAATAAATAAAATATAATTAAGAAGAGTGGAAAGCGGGGAGAAGATATAATGAAGATATAGAATGGTAAATAAGATAGGAAATGGTATATAAGATGAGCATAAATTTAATTGAAGTCCATATAAAGAGAGGTAATCCGGAGCCAAGCTACTTTCTAAAAAGAAGTTTTATGTTTTTGTGTTTTGTGTGTTTATGTTTGTTTGAGATTTAATAAAACCTTGGAGGAAAGCTAAATGAGGATAATTATAAACAAAACAGAGGGAAATATGAATATGATGATTATAAGGAAACGTAATTGAATAAGAGTAAAGAGAAATAATGAGAAATCTGCTAAAAGATATTTAAGTGGAAATGGGATATATTAGAATTATGCTGTATAAAATAAAATAATGTTTTATCTGTCTTGTAAAAATTTATAATGGAAAGAGATTTTATGTGTTCAATGTTTAATGGGTTGTTTTTTTTAAAAATTAATAAAATTTGTTTCAAAAAAAAAAAAAAAATACCCTGACTTTGTATCTGAAACAGGATGCAAAAACTTACCGAACATCTACTGTTGGATGCAGGTTTTATTTTTCTACAATACAGACCCGAACACACAGGCAAGGCTTTCAGATATGCTGGCAGGCAAAGGATAAGCTTTGAAACTGACTTGGCAGATAGACCTTAAGAGAATCAGTTCTTACCTATGAATGCCCCAACTCTTTTAAGAGATGTTATCGCTTTACTTTATATCACGTTATTATTGTCCTTCAATTTTATTATCACTACATAAAATTACGTGAACTATTTGAATATTTTACATTTAACACTGAAAGTTAAAAGTGTGGAATGCAGGCAAGGAAGTTCTCTTTCCTACTCTTAAAAAGTTTATTATATACAAGCGGGATCTTTCTCTTCACTTGTATGCTGAGCCAGGTGCAAGATTGGACATGAAATATCTCAGAAAGAGATTTTATTTGAAAAAGGTCATTTAACAATGTACACTAAAGCCTGTCTAATCTTGCATGGCATACTTCCTTCTTCACATATTTCAGAAGTGGGTGAACTGAGTGTTTCTTTGTATTCTCTACCCACCAAAGACATCTGAAACAGTGTTCTCTATGCTGTACGTATCACAGAAAGTAATGTTCTCTTGCAAAAATGTATTTGTAACTATTCTTTACATTCTCCTTTTCTTTTCATAGATAGAGTTTATGGCATTGGCTTAGGTTCTATTGCTCTTATAAATCATGTGTTGCGAATAAAATACCATTGACAAATGTAGCAATATTTTCATTTAGCTTCATACAAAAAAATAAGTGTTATCTTAAACATTATCTTAAACATCAAGCTTATTTTAGTACTAACTGTATTATCCTGTATGCAGTCATACTACGGTGCAGCTGGCTCTACACTGTGACTCTTCCAAATATCAGATTACATTTTCTAAAGGGTTTCTTTTGGGGGGGGGAATGGGGGGGAGAGATGCCAGGGGCTGAACTCTTCTGTTGAACTATTGGCCTTGAGATAAAAGAACATTCTTCTGCAATAATTCTCTTAAAGGAATTTCTTAAGGTCAGTGAACGGTCTGGAACACTCAATACTGTAGAAGCTACGCAAGTCATGACTTGAGCACAGCCAATGACAGAAGGCCACTGGGAATCAACCCCACTAAAACCACTGAAGTATTTTTTAAAAAGAAAAAAAAGATATACATACAATGAGTCACAATGTATATAAGGGCTCTGTGTTTTTATGACAGGATAAGATTACAAAAGTAGCCTGCAGCCTTGAGAGAAAGGGTAGAGATATCCTTAAGAAAGGATGGAGCAGCAAGAAAACCCAAATGGTATGAGAGTGAAATGACTTCTCTCTGGTTCAGGCATGATTTGGTTTAATATTCTCTTTTAAAGCACCTTACCATAACAATTCCCAGTATATCCTTCTAATTGTCTTCCCCAACTTATTATTCTCAGTGCATTTTGAAATCCAGTTTTCGTTGTACTCAACCAGCACTATTACTTTATAACAAGTCTTGCGGCAACTTATTTGAATAATTCCTGTAAGAGATATATGATAGGCTGATTAAAAACATAGGTCTCATTGCTAAACTTTCTTCTTGGTCATCAGAAGGGCAGGGAATAAGGTTTTCCAGACCCTTCCTAATGTTTTAATTTAATACCCTGGTTTTCAGCTGACAGCTAACAGCACTCTAAAAATGTTGGAAGAGAAAAAGTTTTTCCTTTCTCAGCCTGCTAGCACCTGTTTCAAGATCCTTCCCTCAACAGGGAGGGAAGGTTACAAGAAAAGAAGATGAATGTGTTGATAAGTGTGACTTATGTGTGAATAGAGTATGATATATTACACACTTGGGATGCATTCATTTTAAGTTGTAATTATTTAATTAATTACTAATAGCAATATTACTTACTCCAAATAAAGTCATTAGTACCACAGTAATATGGTTGAGTTATATAAATAGTTAGAAATGTTCTATAGTAGTATAGAATTTGTGGCTAAGAGAGATTGATGTTCTGGGGATCATATTTTATAAATTTTCATCCCCAAATGATCAAATATTACTGTACATAAAAGGCAAATGTTGAAATACCTCCAACATTTGAAAATTTAATAATGGAACTATTCAGTATACCTAAATCCTTGTATTGAATTGTACACAAACTGTGAATAGACTGGGAAGTTCTTCGCAGAACAGTCTCCATAGATTCATGTTGAATCTCTTATCATTTTGAGCAGTGCTGTACCTATTCACCACACCACCTGATAATATCTGCCTGAATCATTTGTTTGTTTATTGCCTCAGGAAATGAATCCATGTCCCTCCCTTCAAAACATCATTCACCCAGAGATAAGACTGGCCCCCACTTTTTTGCTTTTCCATAGTGCCTTGAAGACATGGTGTTGCTAGTGAGCTTGGAGACATCATTCAGAACTGATCATTTGGCTGGTCTGATTGTGTTATTGCTCTAATGGGGTGGGGTGTTAAACTGTGAGCTCCATTTTGGCTGACAGAGGGCTAGCAAAACAAACTAAAAACAAAACAAAAGGAGAAATGTTTCCCCCTTTTGCAAGCAAGAAGGGTCAGGAAAGGAGAAAGGGAAAGAGGAAAGACAAAGAAAAAGAAGGAAAGATTGGAAAGGAGCAAGGAAGGAAAAATAAGCAAAGAGGGGAAGGAAGAAGAAAGGAGAAGGAAGAGAGAAGGAAAAAGAAGAAAAGGAAGGAAGGAAAAAGAAAAAGAAATAAATAAAAAGAAATAAATGAGATTATAATGAGAGTGAGGGAAGGTCTGAGGAAATTCTACCTTAGCACTTGGCTATCACAGGTGCCCACGTAATGAGTGAAGTGAGCTGGCCACACCACCCCGGCCACAATTCCCCTGGCCCCCCAAAGTCAAACACAACCCTGATGCAGCCCTCAATGAAATAGAATTTGACACCCCTGTCTTAGACTAAGGGAATGTCCTCTTTGTGAGGTGGCTTTTGAATTAAAAAAAAGAGTTAAACTTTTTTTCACAAACTGGCCATGGATGAATGGTAAATGAGGCCTACATAGGATCCCCAAACTAGACTTATATTGGAAAAGGTTCACTAGTTGCCTTTGGGGGCCATTTCAAGGTACTCAGAATAGTCTATAAAATCTTACATGGCACAGGCCAAGCTGCTTACAAGGTCTGCCTACTCCCGTACAATCTGCTTTCCGTTCTTATGATGCAGCAGTAAAATTTGACATAAAAGATTGATTCCGCTTTCCACACAGCAAGGCTTGGTTATTGAACCAACTGCTACTGAAGCTGAAGCAAGCCCTCTCATTATAGTTTAGAAGGTGCTGAAAATATATTTGGTAATTTGGACTGCTGCTCTAGTTTTTGGTTTTATGGGTGGGATTTTTTTTATTGTTTTATTACAATTCTTATGGGTTTTTAACTGAATCCTTGTAAGCAACCAAAAGCTATGAAAGGAGTGGATTGCATCTGCAATATAATACAACAAAAAATAAAATAAATACAATGAAAACACAATAGAATTGCTGCATTGCAATGGTTAAGGGACCTAATTAGGAAGATATTGATATTATTAACCTATCTCTCTCGCTCTCTTCTGAGGAAAACCATGGTGTTCTAGCTGCTAATAATGACAGGAAAACAGATATTTTCTGTGCTTCCCATACCTGGAAAAATTATCCAAAATTGGGTAAAATAGTTTTTTTGGGATAATGACATAGAAACCTATTACCCCTCACAAAAAGACATGTAAATGTACTTAAAAATTGCTATATGTACTAAAATAAATTCAAACATCTTCCAAAGGTATTTCTATTAAGATGAAGATCAATGAAATTGCCAATGGTACTTGGTTGAAATCACATAAAGTTCATTCCATGATATTGTTTTCAATAATGCAGGTAGTTCTCCAGTTGCAGCCATCCATGCAGTGACCATTTGAAGTTATGACAGTGCTGAAGAAAGGTGCATAGAATCTGCCCTCAAAATTTGATAAGTCTTTTTTGTTAAGCAGTAGGAACGTAAGTGAAATTTGGAAAGCATTTCTCTAGAAGATTTTGGCTGCAATGTATGGATATAAATAAACTAACTTCCTTCCCTTCAAATGATTCTATTAAAGTGCTTTGGATCTTGCCCAAAGACAGTAACTCAGGATTATTCATTCAAGCAGTCTGACATTTCTCAATTTTTTGTGTGAGACGAAGGAAGGAAGGAAGGAAGGAAGGAAGGAAGGGATAAATTTCCTTCTGGGTTCAGTTCCAAGTGGGGAAGAAAGTTACCTGAAACATGGTGACTGCTTGGAAAGATGGTTTAATGGTGGGCAGGACCACATGGCTTAGAGTTCCAAAGTGAAAAAGACAATCACATACTTCAAGATGTTGGGTGAAGGAAAAGAAGGGGTAAGAAGCTGAGGGACCCTTAGTTTTATAGCCTCTGTTGGGCCACACCTTTGTGTTTCCTGTTCCTGTGTAAGAAATTGGCTGTCAGACTCCCAATGGCAGAGGTCTTAGCTAACTTTGTAGGCTTTGTCTAGACCACATGGCTTCACCTGAGTGCTGGCTGATGCAATCTTCCCAGGCCATGTGGTGAGATGGGTAGAGGGCTTTGTTATGGAGAATATCTGGCCCAGGCCTTAATGGCCTGCCCATTAACAAAGGTGGAGGTGAGCTTCTGCTTCTGAGGTAAGTTTGTGCTTCTGAGTGTCTACTTGTCTTTTAGGGGAAATATTCTGCCTTTTTAATATATTCTAAAGTATTTCATTTTTCTAGGAGGGGGTGGGTTATAACTTCCAACAGAAGGAAGGAAGGAAGGAAGGAAGGAAGGAAGGAAGGAAGGAAGGATCTTAAGAAATTTATTCATTAAAGTTAATGTGGCATTTCAGGCAACAGCCTTGCCTCAAGTTTTGTGAAAGTTTGAAAAAAGTCAGACTATAATAAGCAGTAGAGAGCTGCCACATCCTTGCTTGTGGGGTCTGAAACACTTCATATGAATAATTTTTGAAGGATAAGGAGTCTTATTTTTATCACCCAGATGATAACTGAGCAGCTGGATAGTGCAGAAACACAAATGCAGCACATGTGGTTTGGGGCAGCGCATAGGATGATGAAAGTAAGAGCCATTTATAACTTGTTAATTACAAGTTGCCCTCGTGCTTCAAAGGAGTGAAATTAAAGGATTATGAGAATATATGAATAGGCTGCACATGGCAGCAGAATACTGCTAACCAGCTGTGCACCAAGGCCTGACAATAATGGGAGATTTATTAAGTCCCTGGAAAAGCAGTATAGTATTATTTGGCTTGATAAATCAAACATTTTGCAAAATGGGTTTATTTTATTCATTCACGCAAAGTCAGACTTCGTGCTTTTGTCTAGGCCCATAAAGCTGCTTATCCTATTTTTAAAAGGTGATTAAAATCTTTTCCTGTACATGCTGGTTTAGACAGACAAATGGATAATATTTACTGCTTTATTTCCTGGCTTCTACAGCCCAGATTTATTGGGAAACATGTCTGCTAGAACTGAGATAGTAGAAAGAGATTTTTCCCATCCAGTATCTTGTTTACTTTACATAATAGAACTGAATCTGTTATTTTTGTCTTGCTCAGAAGCATGGGAGTTACAGTTTGGCTGACACAATGAAGCATAATGTAGGCTTTAAAAGAATCTTCATGACTGGACCACAAAGCTTTATTCTGCTTCTTTACCTCACTGTTATTTCATTTTTCTTGAAATGGAGACATCATGCTAATTTTCTCTCTATCAAACCCTATGTGGCCCATCAAGTTCAATACAATTCAGCCTACACTAGTTGCATATGCCAGCCCAGCAAAGGCTCAACATAATTAATCAGTTAGTATGCCAACCTTTCTGAATGTAAATTGTTCCAGACTTCTGTAAGCCTTATCCAAAAAAAAAATCTCTGGCTTTGTTTTGACAACATATTGTACTACAAATCAGCCACTACATTTTAGTTTAGGTTGTATAATTCCATGTGCCTAGTTTCTGGTTCAGTGTAGTTTGTATAAATACAGACATTTGGATAGAATAAACCATGATTAAGGTCAGCCTCCCACAGTCAACCTATGAGAGCACTTTCAATCAATTTGATTTTTTTAAAGGTTAGCGTCACTTTGATTGGGGGGGAGGTCTTATTTCCTCCACTTATAGAACAAAAGAAGTGGACGACCACACAGAGAAGGGAAGTCTATGGTAACTTTTTCATTGGGCTAACTGAGAAGAGGGAGATAAGAGAAGCAGAGCTACTCTATCACTCTTTTAAGAAATCATCTGTCTGTGTCATTCCTTCAGCTGCCATCAAACAGCAGTGGTCTGTTCAGCACAGGAAGAAAAGAGAAGCAGCTGCTCCATCAAATCACCTAACTGGTGATATGCACCCTGCTTTACAGCCCAGCTAATTAGGACAAGAATTTCAACATAAGATCCATGTGCCTTAACTTGTTTTTTTTTCTCATCTTTTTTCTTACTCCATTTTGTTCCTGTCTCATATATTTTAGGTGGCCCATTTTTTAAATCTAAGGGCCAACAAAAATGGTCCTTTTTTGTTCAGATTAGAAGGGGAAAAGATGCTTTGAATCACGATGCATCTCTCGGCATTTCCTAAAAGCACCTGGAGTGTTTCTTAACATTTCACAGCTGTAATTACCATAGAATCCCAAGATAACATATATTTTGTTTAAGAAGTTGCCAAGAAGTGTTATGGGGCACTCACACCATGAAGCCTCTTTATTTGAATCTGAACAGCTGTTTAGCTGTGTATCAAACAGTATCACACGTCTTGAATGATTTATTTGGCCATTGAGTCCAACCTTGAACTATGTATAGGTTTGTTTGAAGTATTACTAAATATAAGATTAAACACCCTTAACCTCCATTTCACAGACATTCAGATTTTTTAAAAAGGATTTGGAAGTTAATGCTTTTTGGTGATGTTTAAACTGGGCAATTTTAAGATGCATGGACTTCAGAAATTCTCCAGCTAGCATGTATCTTGAAAGCCTGACAAAGCTTCCATCTCCTTCCATCTTATATCAAAGGGATAGGCATCTGGAGTTGCAGTGATTTCAGAATTTTAAAAAAATTCTTAATTTCAGCATTACAGGGTCACTGTCAGCTTTGGAAGCCATATTCCATGCTACCACATAGCCTGAGAAAATAGGAGGGGGGTGATTTCAATTAAGCAGCTCTAAGGAGACAAAATAAAATTCTTTTGTTAATTCAAGGTCATTGAGTATGGCGCAGGATGAAATAAGGATCTTACTTTTGGATGGATCATGATTGAGCCATGTGATGTGATGATGACCAAGGGGGAATAGATTTATAGAATAGGGAAATTGTGGAAAGCCCGAAAACTTTTAGATTTGGGATTCCAGGTGCTATTCTAATAAAGGTACTTTTGAGATATGTTTATCTCAGAGTTACTGACTGGAATGAAGGTTTGCTGGAATGCTTACAATCACTTTTTCCAAAGTTCAACTTTTTCAGTTTTGTGTATTAATAGCTAATCTTCTTTTGCCTTTTTCCATCCTCTGAAGGAGAAAAGTTTTAGAAAGAAAGTGAAAAATTTCCTGGAACGACCATGTTTGGCTTAAGAATATAGTAACTGAAGTATCCCATCACTAATATTTTATGCCTCTTTGAAATGCCACCACCATCATCTGTTCAATTTCTGAGTCTAGTATGGATTCCAACATTACTTTTATTTCTTCTTCCTCTTATTATAATTAATAATGATCTGGCTAAGTACAGTATTCTAAAGCTGACTTTTGTAACTACAACTGCAAATCATTTAGCTAGGAAGGAATAAACCTTCCAATTTCTGTGGTTTCCAAGTTTGATTTTATTATTTATTTATAAAATTAGGTTATGTTATTATTACCATTATTCCCAGGAAAAAAATGTTACTTTTCATCAGAAAACACTACAAAGATCAACAGCTGGAGGCATTTTTTCATTTCATTTCAGGTTGGTGTGCATTTCTCAAGTCGCATTGTCTTTGGATTGTCCATTAAAGAAACAGCATTTTGCCACCTGCTGCTAAGCCTCTGAAGGGTTGCTCCTACTGAGACAGTATCCAGCTCTTCACCGGGAAAGCTTCCTGCTGTGTCTTCTATGAACTGTTTGCCCTGGATCCACAGATCTGTAGCTTATCTTAAAACATTTACTGAAATATAAGCTGCACCAATAAGGAGCTTAGATGAATACATTGACTGGGTCTTCTTTTTCACATCTCATTTCTTGGATTAGAACCAGGAGAGAAAAGCAAAATTATTTTGGAAACCCAAAGATTTATTTTATAATAAAGAAATGGAACAGAGATCCTGCAGCAGTAACAGTAATAGTAGCAACAGCAACAATCTGTTCCCCATGTCCTGTCACAGTCCTGATGTTAGCATGATATGCAATGCCATGCTAAAACAAAATAAATTCAGATGTGCATGATTTTAGGAAAATGTTACTTTCTCATGGAGTTGTTTTTAGATTTATGAATTTTGCCCAGCAAAGCCTAAGGCCACATTATGGGAGAGGCAAAGAGATATATATCGTTGTAAGATGCAAAGTATCAAGCTTCAGAGAAAGAGGGAATAAATTCAAAACAACACAAGCATTGGATCTGGTGCGGCATTAGATCCAGGTTCAAATCCTATGCATTGTTACCCACTGGTGTAAAACTTTATCCAAAGTTGTGACTAACTTTGAGCTAACCCAGCCAACATCCTTAAGTTCCTGGTCTCCTGGATGGAAAGGAAGTCAGCTTAAGAAAATGGTGCCTACATTTTAATCCATTCCTTTGCTGTGGGGAAAACCTTTCTGGTTTCCTCCCCACCTCATCCTCATCATGGGAAGCCACACCCCAACAGTATACCTTCTGGGCGACCTCTTGTGTGCCAGCAGAAGTGACTCTGTGTGCTACACATGCCATAGGCTCACCATCACAGGACCAGAGCAATGTCCTGGCTATATTTATTTGTAAATAAATTGTTTCAGTGGAACTTTACAGTGTTATCAAAATGGTGACAGCTGGAAAGGAGGGAAGAATGGTTGGTACAAAATCGTAGGGAGGATACAGCTTATCAAATTCATTAAGGAAAATAAATATTTTGATCAGTTAACACATTTTCTGATACCTTTATATGATAGTCAAGTTTGCAGAATAATTCAGGGTAGTACAATAGCAAAATAGAAAAAGGGAATGTTAAAAAAATAGTAAAAAAGAAAAGTAGCACCATGGGAATTGGCTCAGTTTTTAAAAAGCTCACTTGGCTGAAAATTTCTAAAAGTATCTTTACTGAAAAAGGCAGGAATGGTCATTGAAAGCCATACCACTCCTCAATTAGCATGCAATGTCTGGTAGTTTGGAACAATAATTGAATAATAACAATTGACCTGCAGGTTTTGAGCCAGATTTTGCCACTGTTAAAATTTGGCAGCAGCCCAAAGCTGAATTACTGCATAATGAAACTTGTTTTATGTGTATATGTGAAGAACCTAATGAACAATCTAGTTGATTGGACTGCATTGTAAGCATGTGACTGGTTGACATCTGTCACCAACCTGACAAGGCAGATAAAAAGCTTAAATGGTTGGCTTAGTTGGAAGACTCAAGCTTCAATTAGGTGCAAATCAACCTCAGGACCAAACTTGATTTAGCATACCTTTGTGAATGTATCTTTCTCATATGCTTGTTTAAAACAAAGAAAGGAACCAAACAAAAAGCAAAAGCAGCAATACCAAGCTGTGAATGGGAAGGAGGATAAAGAGTGGCTTAACTCTTTCTCATCTGGCTCTTTCTTGATGAAGATCATGGCTTTTCCAAGCAAATTTCCTCTCCAAATTCTCAATCACCCTGGTGCTCTTTCCCAAAGACAATTTTGGCTTGTCCCAAAGGTAGATTTCCTTGGTCCATGTGCCTTTTAGAAAGATTACCTTTGGGTTCTCCCCAAACTGAACCATAAAGACAATCTATACATTAAAATAACGTCTAGGAACTTAGACACTACAAAGTTATAAGGAGATAATAATTGTTTCTGGTCTAATGACCATAGTAGAGAAAGGAAGGAAGGAAGGAAGGGAGGGAGGAAGGAAATGCATTGGCACAAGCTTCGTCACATTCTGATTAAATGACTGCAGTGCTCTCATTTTGCTCCTGAAGACAGTTCAGAAATTACCGACAATGCAAAATGTGGCAGACTAAGTGAATTGCTTATGGATGTAAGAGCCGTAGTGCACAGTAGTTAGAATGCAGTACTGCGGGCTACTTCTGCTGAGTACCGGATGCCAATAGTTCGGCAGTTCGATTCTGACCGGCTCAAGATTGATGCAGCCTTCCATTCTTCCAAGTAAATGAGGACCCAGATTGTTGTGGAAATTATGCTGACATAGTCAAACCACTTAGAACGGGCTGTAAAGCACTGTGGAGTGGTGTACAAGTCTCAGTGCTATTGCTTATAGATGTATGATTTTCAGAACACATTACAAGTGTTAGATGGGTGTAGCAAGGAAGGAACGGACCCAGGAATGTAGAGAACTCTTTTATTTACAAGCGGATTCAAAAAGCAACAATTGCAGCCTGCATTGGCTTTTTATAGTCTGCGCTGTCCAATACTCCAGCCACTAACGGATCTCTGATATTCCTGCCAGTGGCTGAAACCAATAAGTGGAGTCTGACATCAGACTCCACTTTACATCTGACGTGGTATATGTAGATGTAGCATCATGCATATTTAACAACAAGGGTCTTGCATTTTATACTGTAAATCTCTAGGGTTGTCTTATCTTGGCCAGACAAATCTGAGTGGCCAGCACACATGCATATAACAATCATCTGCATCATCATATATGATTCCTAACATTGCACATAATTTTTGGCCAGGTTATCTAAAGGATATTGCCAATTTGTGTATGAGTTTGTTCATCTTTGAATGCAGATAGTTCTTGGCTTACAACAGTTTGTTTAGTGACCAAAGTTATAAGAGCACTGAAAAAAGTGACTTATGACCATTTTTCACACTTTCAACCTTTCCAGCATTCACATGATTATGTGATGAAATGCTTGGCAACTGGTTCATGTTTATGACCATTGCTGTGTCCCAAAGTCACCTTTTGCAACCTTCTGACAAGCAAAGTCAATGGGGAAGCCAGATTCACTTATCAACCGGGTTATTAATCAATTCCAGTGATTCACTTAACAACTGAGGCAAGAAAGATAGTGAAATGGGGAAAATTCACTTAACAAATGTCTCACTTAACAGAATTTTTGGGCTCAATTGTCACAAGTCGAGGACAACTTGTAAACATCTTTACTGGCCTTTACTGTATATCTCATCAAAAAGTAGATTTAGAATTTTTAAAGATTATGATGATAATACTTTTTTGAAAAATAGGGAATTTTATTTATCAAATTAATAATCCACTCATACCTGGTAAACCAGCCTTCTAATAAAACAGTTAATAATATAAATAAAAGATATTGCAGCAATTGCAAAAATATACAAAAAGCTCAACTATTCAACATAAAATCCATATAAGTTACACCAATTTCCAAATCATGCAGCATTGCATAATTTTACACTTAAAATATCCCTGAGTCATGTTCTTAAAAGTATAGTTCAAAAGCAAGAAAACTACAATATAACAGTACATTTTTAGCCTCTTCTTAAAGACACTCAGAGAGGGAACAACCTGAACTTTGAGGAAAGGGAGTTTTCTTTGCAGACCTCATCAGTTCTGGTACCTCAATGAAGCTTTCAGAACATATGGCAAAAGCTACACTTTCTGGAAGGCAGAGCCTAAACTGCTTAAGGATTTATAGACAAAACCAAGCACCTGGACATTTGGCAGGGTGACAATCTACCCTTGTTTCTTAATTCCTCTGTGTGAAAATAACACTTTGGACAGCTAATGAAGAGATCTAGTAAGCAGAAATACTAATTATATAATTTTGTGTTGGAATTTGGGGATGATAAGCATGTGAAGTGGCCTTTTCATTCTCTTATGGAACAGATGGCTCTTCCTTAGCAACCCTCAATCTCCAGCTTCAGCTATTGAATACAAATTAAAAAAGTAGCCCTGGTTAGGGACTCCTCTGGTTTTGAGACTGAAGAGGAGAACTGCTGGCTTCTCAGACTTTCAGTCACTTGATGTCAACCTTCAAAGAGGGCAAGTCAACAAACATGCCACAAGAATCAGTGGAACTCAATTTTATGGCGGTAAAGGATATTAACAGAAAGCCTGGTAGAAATTATCTCTCCCCATTGATATATCATACTTGATTTCCTTCCTTACTGTTTCCTCTCTTCCAAGACTAAATTGGCGTTTAGTATACTTTTGTTGTGCTCCTCTACAGTCTATACACAACATATAGTGTATCACTGTTTCTTCAAGGAAATGGCACCACACTCCAATTAAAGGAGGCATTCATAATTTATTTATTAGATTTGTTCGCCGTGCATCTTGCTTCGAGGTGACTATCATCAAACTATATTGACATTGGGTGGTTTATAATCAAACTATATTGACTATAATCAAATAATACTTCTGTCACATAATCTAGGTTAGGGGGTGTCAAACTCAATTTCTTTGAGGGCCACATCAGGGTTGTGTTTGATCTCGGGGGGTGCAGGGGGGGCATGGCCAGGGTGAGCATAGCCAGTTTGATATCACTTAAGTCTGGGGCACCTGTAGTGGCCTGAGTGTTCTGCCAGCTAAAACAGGCTCCCAAGGTCCGTTTTTGGCTGGGCAGCCTCCTGAAATCCTCTGCCAGTGAAAACAGAGCTTGGGAGGCTTGCTTTCTCAGGCAAAGGCACTACAGGCTGGTCCTTCACTGTTTCCAGGGTAGCCCATGGGCTGGATTTGGCCCACGAGCCTTGAGTTTGATCTAGGTAGTTAGATATATAAGATATGTTGTAGTCCAAACAAGTTCAAGCATCCTGTCCACATTCTCAAAATGCACAAGGAAATATTGCTCCAATAAATCATGATGTCATGCCCCTGTCGGAATCTGACTCAGAGGAGGAAGCTAAACAGCTGATAGGGAGTGGGAGTGTGGCTCTGTTGGCTGTGGAAAAAACTGGGGAAGGGCAAAATCCGGCTGGGCAAAGCAGGGAGAGGTAGAGCAAGGGAGAATTCAGAGGAAGACGCAGGCCCACCCCTCTTCATCCTAGGGCATGCAGGGAGGAACAGAGAAGAGAGCAACATGAGTTGTGTGGCTTACGGGGGAGGAAAGGGCCCTGATTCCCTTCATTAGCTGCAGTCAGGAACACAGTGTTTTAAAAAGGAAGCTGCATGCTGCAAGCTGTTGGGAGCAAATGTGAAATTATCTTGTATCATTGTGGTTTATCTGTGTTCCTGGCATCTTCCCAACTGTGTGAGTTTTGCCATGCTTTCAAGTCTGAAATTCCGTCTCCTGCCCTGTCAAGCTAACGACTTCAGTTTGGTTTGTTTGGATTTTAAGTAACATTTTGTGTGTAGCTTGTTTTGGATTGAATACAGTTAAAGGCTGTTCCTAGGAGAGTTTTTCTCCATCAGAAGGTAACCTGGACATTGGGGGCAAAGTTGGAGATAATAAAGGGACTCTTCTTGCTTATTTGACTGTGTTGCTTTTGTGCCACATCCCAGGTCATCACACCTAACAAGCAGATGCAATGGCCTTCTCCTACTATCTTCACGAATAGTAACAACAATCTGTCAGCAGATATGAGTGCTATTGTCTGTGAAAATTTCCATAAAATCTTCAAAGTCTTTTACAGCACAGAAATGCAAAAAGCTACAAGAACAACAAAAACAATAACAGCAACAAACCTGGAGCAAGTTTATCAAATTTTGCAAAGCACATAGCTTTCATTTCCTGCAGCAGAAAATTAGAAAGGAGAATGTTGATAAGATGCTACAGTGATAACAATCAGTGAAGCAACTGCTATTTCTTTGTCCTTTAACCTAGCTGCTAAAAACTCTGTCCTGATCAGAGTTAGATGCAAAGTCAAAAGAACACCTTGATGCAGAGTTAGATTTTAAAGAAGTCCACTGATTGTGCATATTTTTGTTTTAAGTGTGTGTTGTGAATGAATAAATGTGTAATAAAGTTGTCTAGAGCTTGAAGTCAAGTGCAGGGTTCTGGCCCTGCACTTCTGATTGGCTGTTAAATGGCGAGATCAGATTGGTCCATTCAGGAGAGTCTGATTGGCCGTTAATGAGCCGTTCTCATTGGTCAACGGAGCTAGCGCTCCCAGGGTTTCATTGGTTGAATAGTTAATAAGTTGCTTATATAAGGAAGACTATAGCAGCCATCCAGTTTGAGCTGTCACACCATGTAAATAAAGAGTTGAAGTTCACTGTTTCACCGGCTCGTCTCCATTCTTCGCACCCATGCTCCACACTTAACACTGGCAATGAGGATGGGATTTGGAGACGTCAGAGCTGACTGAACAACGAAAAGATAACCGAGCACGTGGCTGAAAACGCACAACAGCGGAACCATGTCCGGCGGCGTCATACCACCCGCTCCATTCGACCTAGCGCAAGAAGACTGGGAGTCCTACATGGATCGTTTCCAAATGTTCTTGGAAACCAATAATTTGAAGGATGCCACAACCAGGAAGAAATGGGCGGTATTCCTAACACATTGCGGGCCGACCGTATTCAAGATGGCCAAGGCACTAGCAAAACCGGCTGAAGTGAAGGCTATGGACTGGGACGTCCTCGAACCCCTACTGAGGGCCCACTATGCACCGACCGTACCAATGCTCGTAAGGCGGCACGAGTTCTACCAAAGGAACCAGCAGAAAGGAGAGAGCGTTGCTGATTTCGTTGCGGACCTCCGAAACTTGGGAGGCCTCTGCGGGTTCGCCAACCTGGAAGAGGCCTTGAGAGACCGAATAGTTCTGGGATTAGATGCACTAAACATGCAGAGCAAGCTGATGGTGAAAGGCGACATTAGCCTTGCCGATGCCATCGCTGATGCTACTGCAGCAGAAGCAACCAGGAAGTCGGCTGCCCAAGTGCGCCTCAACCGCGCTCCGGTACACCAACCCACCTGCAATATTTCACCAAAGTTAGAAGGACAGCTTTTGACGGCCCACCACGAGGACCTCTCTTCGTCATCAGCGACGAAGAAGAGGTCCATTGACTGCGGTCTGATCGGGACCATTACCCGAAGTCCCAACACCCCTGCGCTGGCTGTGGGGCCAACCATTCCCGGTCCGAATGCAAATTCCACAACACGCTCTGCCATGAGTGCGGGAAACGAGGCCATATCGAACGGGTCTCTAAGACCCTCCTAGGACCCAGCCAGACCTCGAAGGGGGCTAACTATTACCAATTGACAGGAAATCGTCCTGTAAGGCGAGAACCAGTAAACCACTCCTACAGAAACAGAACCATAAATCGCCCAACGAAGCGAGAAGAGGCTCACCAAACTATCACTATCAGTCACACCTCTTCATTGGATGCCAAGAAAATCTGAATTAAAGTGGCCATCGAAAATCAGCCCTGCCAAATGGAAGTCGACTCGGGATCGTCTCTCTCAATGGTTTCCTGGAAGACCCTCAAGCAACTCATCCCTACTATCCGGTGCCAAGACCTCTGTTCCCAAAGGCTCATACTTAAAGACTATCAGGGGAATAGGATTCCAGTCGTAGGATCCAGTCGAGTCCGGGTCTCACTCAAAAACCGCACAGCGTACTTACCCCTGACTGTAATCGACAAGGACCGGTCTAGCCTGTTAGGCCTCCAATGGTTCGCACCACTCGGCATTGAAGTGGCAGGCATTAACTGAATCGGCGACAGTGACTGGGAGGAGGACCTTGTCCATGAATTCAGGGATGTCTTCGCAGAAAAGCTAGGCGAGTACAAGGGGACCCCGATCTCATTTACCCTTAATCCAAAAATAGCTCCCATCCACCTTAAGCCTCGTCGAGTTCCATTTGCCCTAAAACTGAAAATCGATGAACAGCTTGATAAGTTAATAGCACCGGGAGTGTTAGAGCCAACCGATCACTCTCCCTGGGAGACCCCAATCGTGACACCCATTAAGCCAGATGGTTCGATTAGAATTTGTGGGGACTACCGAGCCACCCTGAACCACGCCCTGCAGCAAAACGCATATCCGGTGCCAGTGATGCAACACCTCCTCCATTCCCTGGGGGGGCAGAAAAGTCTTCGCTAAACTAGACTTAGCGCAGGCATATCAACAACTGCCGGTTGATGAAAAAACGGCACAGGCACAGACGATCGTGACACACCAAGGTGCCTTTAAATGTACACGGCTCCAATTTGGAGTGAGTGTAGCCCCGGGGATCTTTCAGAGCCTGATGGAAAGGCTATTACAAGGGATCAAAGGCATTGTCCCCTACTTTGACGATGTGTTAATTGCTGCCCCTACTTCAAAAATTTTACAGGAACGTTTAAGATTGGTTCTCCAGAAATTCAAAGACGCAGGCCTTAAAGTGAAGAAAAATAAGTGTAAGCTGTGTACAGATCGTGTCGAATTTTTAGGGTATCTAATTGACAGTCAGGGCATTCACCCTACCGATAGCAAATTGAGAGCAATAAAAAATGCTCCCAGACCCCGGAATAAGGCCGACCTTCAGGCGTTTCTAGGCCTCATCAATTTTTATAACTTATTCTTGCTGCACAAGGTGACTGTCGCTGAACCTTTACATCGTCTACTGGACAAAAAAGCACTTTGGGTATGGGGTCATAGAGAAGAGCAGGTGTTTCATAATGTGAAAAAACTACTGACTTCTGATGCTGTACTAATGCAGTACAATGAGACCTTGCCGTTAACTATCACGTGTGATGCATCGCCTTTCGGAGTGGGCACCATTTTGAGCCATGCATTGCCTAATGGTAGCGAAGCCCCTGTTGCCTATTTTTCAAAGACGCTTTCGAAAACTGAGCGAAATTATAGCCAGATTGATAAAGAAGCCCTTGCAATTGTGTCTGCTGTCAAAAGATTTCATGAGTACGTGTACGGCAGGGCTTTTACTATAGTGGCTGACCACAAACCTTTGCTGGGAATAATAGCAGGGGATAAGCCAACTATTATCTCCCAGAATGACTCGCTGGTCAGAATTCTTGGCTGCATATAATTATCGGCTGCAATACCACCCCAGGAAAGCCATTCCCCACGCCGACGCATTGAGCCAAGCACCGCTTCCAGAGACTATTGATGATCCCGCACCAACAGTGACAACGTTGCAGATCGAGGCACTTCATACACCGCCATCAACCGCCCATGATATCACGAGAAAAACAAAACGCGACCCCGCCTTAGCACGAGTCCTTACGTGGGTGGAACGCAGATGGCCATTTGACCAAGTATCAGACGACTTCGCACCATTCAAAAGTCAACAAACAGAGTTGTTTTCTCAAAAGGGCTGCATCATCTGGGGTGATAGAGTCATTATCCCAGAACAACTCCAACAAGCAGTACTGAGAACCTTGCACGATGGCCACCCCGGCATCGTGCGCATGAAAGCCCTTGCACGAAGCTACGCGTGGTGGCCAGGCATCGACAAGCAAATCGAGACTTGGGTCAAAGCTTGTCATAGATGCCAGGAAGTAAGCAACGCCCCACCAAAAGCAATCCCAACCGAATGGGAAACACCGCGGGGACCCTGGTCCCATATCCATCTGGATTTTGCTGGGCCGACCAAAGGCCACACCTTCTTGTTAACCGTGGACGCCTACTCGACCTGGCTCGAAATCCACCGAATGAGAAACACAACAACCGAAGCGGTCATTAAGAAACTAGAAAGACTGTTTGCAACCCACGGATTACCAGACGTTCAGGTATCCGACAACGGGCCCCAATTTACCGCGCTGTCCTTTGAACAGTACCTGGCGGACTGCGGTATTCGACATGCGCTGACTTCGCCTGTGCATCCTGCGGCCAACAGAAGGGCCGAGCGCATGGTACAATTCGTCAAGAAAACGCTACAGAAAGTGGACTATGACAACATCGAAGAAAAGATAAACCGAATCCTCTTTTTACAGCATATCACTCCGCACAGCGTCACCAACAAAACTCCCGCCGAGCTGCTAATGGGACGAAAGCTCCGCTCCCACCTACACCGGTTACACCCAGCATACGAACCGGAGAAACCACTCGGATCCAGTGGCCGATGCCGTACCTTCCAGGTAGGCGACTTGGTGTTCGCTAAAAATTTATCGGGCAATCTGTTGTGGGTAGAAGCGACTGTGGTCCGTGTAACCAGCCCAAGATCATACCTTGTACAATGCCGTGATGATAGACTATGGAAGCGCCATATCGATCAGCTACGATCAAGGCTGCAGTCAGGGATCTCCGAGTCCCCTAATAACCAAACTGAGGGGGGGGAAGATACAGAGGAAGATGAACTCCAATTAGCAGAAAACCTTTTTGAAGGGAACGATAGCGGAACGGAAACATGACAACAGGAATCAGAGATGGGAGTGAGTTCACCTCAGGGTGATACCGAAGATGTTGGTGACAACGAAAACGTGAACTCAGAATCAGAGACACCCCTTTCGCCAAACAACGCCCTACCTCAACAAGAGTGCAGCCAAATACCTGGTGCACAATGAAAATCAAATAGACTAACAAAACAACCGTCCTACCTCAAGGACTACGTGACTGCACCCTGTAAACAGAACCCGGGGGGAAGGGGTGTTGTGAATGAATAAATGTGTAATAAAGTTATCTAGAGCTTGAAGTCAAGTGCAGGGTTCTGGCCCTGCACTTCTGATTGGCTGTTAAATGGCAAGATCAGATTGGTCTGTTCAGGAGAGTCTGATTGGCCGTTAACGAGCCGTTCTCATTGGTCAACGGAGCTTGCGCTCCCAGGGTTTCATTGGTTGAATAGTTAATAAGTTGCCTATATAAGGAAGGCTATAGCAGCCATCCAGTTTGAGCTGTCACACCATGTAAATAAAGAGTTGAAGTTCACTGTTTCACCAGCTCGTCTTCATTCTTCGTAACTATGCTCCACACTTAACAGTGTGCAAGCAGGTTTGATACAGTATGACTAAAAATCACACGTGCTGTATATCATACGTGCTGTATATAATCACATGTGCTGTATAAATTGTTTTATTTTCAAAATACAGTGTAATATCTTCTAATTCAGTTACTAACTGAAATATTATTCAGAGTAGCAGTCCCAAAGATGCTTTTTCAAGAGGCAACTGGACTTTCTGGTTTTTATCTGAAGACATTTCGCTTCTCATCTAAGAAGTTTCTTCAGCTCTGACTGGATGGTGAGGAAGTCAGAACTGAAGAAGCTTCCTGGATGAGAAGTGAAATGTCTTCAAAGAAAAATAAGAAAGTCCAGTTGCCTCTTGAAAAAGCACTTTGGGACAGCCATGACCTGGATGACTGAGAATCTCCATAGACATTCATAGTAGCAGTTATCATAAAAGATGGTACATGCTGCTGTATTAATGTATAGAATTTGCAACCTCATAAGATATTTGCAATATAATTTTATATCAAGAAGTCTCTTCTCCTCCTCCTCCACCTTGTCTACTTGCAAAATGATGTCAGCAGAAGCTATGCTTACTTCTGCTTCATTTCTTGGTTGCCATTCAAGGGGTAGGGGGCAGAGCATGGGGGGGAGGGAACTCAGGAATGTGGTGCCTCAGCCAGGTAGTCAAAACATCACCCAGCCAGCATGTGAACTAAGGTCATTTCAACAGATATTTGTCGAAGTTGAGCGGGAACCTACCTGGACTGATTGGCCCATGTCACCTGAGGGACAAAAGGTGGCGGGGAGGTCTTATTCTTTTAACTATCCCTGAGTGCAGGAATAATTTAGAGCTAGCTTCACCTTTCTAAGTCCCGATATGATGTACTCAATAAAGGACCTCTTGAACCTGAGCAAAGTGTCAGAGTCCTGATTCCCTGAGTTCATTACTCAGAATGACGGCACTCCTCTTCCTCCTCTTCTTTTACCACTTTGGGTATTGAGGAAGACACAGAGTTCTGCTTCCTATCAAGAAGTCCCACTGAGCTTAATGAGATTTCCTTTTGGGAGGAGTAGAAAAGGATTTATTGTTAATGACACAACTGTATCTATACCTCTTTATACGAAAATTCTATATCCAATAAAATTATATATTTAGAATTGTGTATTGCGGGCAACTTTTCTGAACCACTGCACTCCATTTTTTTCCTTAACAAGACAACAGAGCTGCAGGCTGAGATCCGTGTCTACCCCTGATGAGAAGGCTGTGTAAATCCAAGGTCTGACAACGCCTGGCCTGTTTAAATTCCAACATGAACTAAGCCAACTAGGTGATAATGCTATTGTCATTTTATTTGTGTTTCAATCTACAAACATTCATTGCTTTATTTTTCATCTAAAAATACAGAAACCAAATTTATTGACAGAGCTTAAAATTTAATCAGTGTGGCCATACTGATATCTGGATATTTTGGTTCTGCTGTATTATTTTGACAAAAGTTAAAATGAAAATAAATGAGTAGAAGTGTTTGTTGCTTAAATTCAGTATCCTATATAATTTTATTCATACAAACAAAATAGACCAGGAGTGCATCCATTCTGAAGTATAATAATTATAACTATGATATTTATGGCCAAATTATACAACTTTTATTTTAAAAGTTACAATTATATCTATATTATACATTATTCAACTGCACTCTATAGACCTCCCTACTGCCCTTTTCTGTGTATATTTGAACTATCATTCTCTCGGGCATGCATAAGTGCATCATCATGCCTCCCGTCCCTGTCCTATTGTCCCCATTTAATTGTACCTATTTTCTGTATTCTTACTCATCTTTATACTTATACCTATTATTTTGTAAGCGACTGACAAATCAAATAAATAAATAAATACAAATAAATATGCCATGTTTTTTAACTTGAATATTGCAAATTAACACATATTTATTCTTTCATGGTGACTGGGCACATATGATTCTTTTAAAGAAATAACAAATTGCTCCAACTAATAATTAAAACTGTGTTTCTCAAAATGCAACACTGGTTCATAAGATGTGGTTTGGTGTTCTGAGTGCTTCTTTTTGAACAATATTTTTTTTCCCCTACATGGAAGTTTGGAAGGGCAGGCAAGGGTGAAAACGGTGAAATGTCTATTACAATGTAAACTTTGTCTGCTTTTCATCAGTGTTGTGAAGTCACAGGAATGTGTCTAAGACGAGACCTTGCATCATAGCATCACAATTTATTTTTGGCATTCTGATAAAATCTCCAGGCTCAACAGAATGCCCTTGCTTTACTATTTATTTTCCTCTCCAGGAGGTCAAAGCTATATGCACAGTATTCTCTTCTCCACATATTCATTTTGGTGTTTTTTTTAATAGAAGTTCTTGTTCTTATGAGTTCTCTGACAATTTGGAAACTAATTTAAACTGTCAGATAGAAAATGACTGTCCTTTCAAGCTTAATATTTTATGTTTATGATCACAAATAACATATAATAGCCATTTCTATTGTCTTCCTCCTACTTTCCAAATAGCCAGAGAACTCAAAAAGAACAAGAGCTAGTCCTATTTTTATATTTCTACACCACTATCTTCTCCACAACACAAATAGATTTAAAGCTATGTCTTCAACTCTATAGCCTTATGCTACGGGAGTGGGGGAGGATCTATTAATTATTCTAAAACAAATATTGCAATCTTTGTTTTATAGCTAGCCACCACCATGGCAATTGCTGGAACATAAATAACAATTATATAGAACTGAAGCCTTTAAATACCTGGGAATTACCTTCCAGCTCTACTTTCCTCTGCTTCCTGGAGGGAATAAAGAAAAGTCATCATTGACTGGGTCTGCAAGGTCACTGGCGTGATTCTGCATGTTGCTGAATCACTATTAATATCCACAAGGTTGAAGTAATGAGCCTCTTGCATTCAGATTGTAGATTTCTACCTGCTGAGATTTAAGATCTCTCAAAGGCATTCAATCCAAGGTTTTAAGATCTATATATCCAAGTACATCTAACTCATCTTGTAATGTAGACTTGTCATTTGGGATAGCTTCTTTTATGGAGCAGAAATAACAAATAACCAAATAACAATTTAGAGTTGCGTCCAAATATATCTTTAACCTTTCATACTATTGGATAATTGACCAACTGGTTTGAAGAAAAATTGAATTAGACCCTGAAAAGTACAACTTATGAATCTATTGTCTGGTTTCACAGGAGGCGAAACAACATTTTTTTTTAAAAAAAATGCAATCTTCATAATGGTTGGAATTTCATCCTTTGCATTATGATTTCAAAAAGGGTCAGGGACCCTTTACTCTAGCTAGATATCTAACTAGCACATTGTGTTTGCTATAGTGGTGAGCCTCTTCCCTCCAATGTTATGGAAATGCCTTTAAAAACAAATCAAGAGGTGCACCCCTTTATCATGTCTGCAGTTATCTCAAGTGGCCAGAGATTTAATGTGAATGTAGAAACAATGCAACAGGGTAACTGTGGACTTATGACCTACCCATGGACTTATATTTTTTTTTAAAGTCTAGGGGGGGGAAAAAAAGGAGAAGTCAGGAAAAACAATAGTTAAAAAGAAATATCTGCTCTGTTTGTGTTGAATGTTGAACTGATGACATGCCTTAGTAGGAACTGCTTTCCTACTGCAATTGCATTGCAGCAGAGGCAGCTAGAAAAATAAATTTAAAAAAGACCTTGAAAACACAATAAAGGAATTTTTAATTTAAAGCAAATTGTTGTGCCTATGTATGTGCACATTTTGAAACTTTCGCTCTTTATATATAGCTTTAGGTTAATTTTGAACAAAGAGATGGAAACTGTATCTAAATAAGTGCAGTAATGGCTACCCATACCAAAAAAAAAAAAAAAAGCCATATAATCATTAGTACTCTCTTTGAGAGCCATTGAGGCCCTTTGCAAGTTTATTTGTGCCCTCAGGGTCACCTGAATCAGAGTACAAATGGGTGTGGAATCTTCTTGGAACTGCTGAAAGGACTGTATTGTAGATATAGGTGATGTCTTAGATTTCATTCTTTTGTAAAGGAGGAACATTGCTTTGTTTTGCATATTTTCCTTTGCAGGTCCCGATTATTTTACTGATCGAAAACCTTACTCGAAGATAGGTGAAGCTGAATTCACTTAACAAGTACAGCAATTCACTTAACAACCTTAGTAAAAATGGCCATAAAATCAGGTCCAGTCACCTAACAATAATGACTTACCTAACAACCAAATCGCTTAGAAATAAAGTTCTGGTCCTAATTGTGGTCATAAGTCAAAGACTACCTGTTTAGGATGGTGAACAAAAGCCCCTGTTCTTGCTTTGCTAAACTATTCCAAATATCTTTCTTCCATACAGAACACATCTGGAAAAGAACATCATGTTTTATGTGTTCTGATTGGGACCGTTGATATACCAGTGTTTCTGAGATAGCAGGTTTTATTAAACAAAAGAATAGAACAAAATTCATCCATTTTCCCCCAATATATCTTTGGAACAAACAATAAAACAATGCAAATAAAAAATGCCCACCATTTAATATAGGTCTGTAAATATTTTTCAATAAACTGATTGCCGTCTACGGTGTTTCATTTGCAATAGACCTCTCTGCCATGCAAATTAACTACTTAATCAACTGATCCACAAATTTGTTTAAATAAGATTAGATGGCTAGGAAAGGTTACTAATGTACTGTTTCAGAGGCTTCAGGTATTTTAGAGGGGGGGGGGGAATCTGTTTGGAAAAAAAAAGTCTACAGCTTTAAGTAGAATGCTAAACATGCCAGAAAACTTTTAGATTCTATGCTAAAAGTGCATCCTGGATTATTCTGAGAATTTCAGAAAGCTGTTAAATATTGACAAGAGTTGTTGAGCGCAAAGAGTACAGAGAAACACTGCATGCTGAACAGTATCAGGAGAAAGCACTACAATGAGATATGTCAAAACATTATCTAATATTTTGCTTTCTTTTTCATTTGTTGCATTATGCTGCAGTAGGAATATTATGCTACTTTTGGATTGCTTTATTTTTTGGTGGCAAATAAATTTCCCTATGTTTAGAATCCACTTAGAAAATTAATCACAACTAATAGTGCAGTTGCGCAAGCTTACAAAAGCTAAATAAATACATACATACATACATACATACATACATACATACATACATACATACATACACACAACTTATTGTACTTGAAACTCAGCAGCAAATCATACATGCACGTACAGAAGCTGAAATAAGACCCGATTAGAATATTAAACTGAGCTTGAGAGGTTATGCTCTCAATTCCAAGGTGGCAAGTTGTTTAGCTGGATGTAGGAGATTCAAATTCAAGTCTCCAGAACATACCCTGCTAAATTAATTTTATCTCTTTTTTTTTTTCATCAGGTAACTTCTACCTTAATAGAAGCTATTTTAATATCTTAATTTTAGCAAAGCACTTTGCAAAATACCATATGACATTTTGATTAGCAATCTAGCTGAATGTAGACTGCATGGCATAACAATTAAGTGGATATATAAATGAGTTGCAAATTGTAGAATGGTATTGAGGGGAATGCCGCAGATTTAGTTCTAGGTAGTACAGCTTTAAATATTTTTTTATTTATTCACTTGGATGAATAAGTAGACCAAATGCTTATCAAATTTACAGATGAGAAAAAAATTGGGTTATCAAATACAGTTGCATATGTGTAAAAATGATTTGAAAGATATGTCTTGAAACACATGGTGTTATTTAAAGCAGCCGCATCTTTGAGTTTATCTGAAAAAATATGTTTTTAATGAGTCATTAAATCAATCATATCAATTATTTCTAACTGGTTTTAACAGAGTCATATTTCAAAGCATGTCTATTTCAAAGCAACTGTCTAGAGATAACAATCAATATAAGACACAAATTACCTTGATTCATTAGCAACATTGAACAGAAACAAAATTCTTCATTTGCAGAACAATAAAAAATGTATTGATGTAACATGAAAGATAAGTGGCTTGGCATAATGTCTATGAAAAAGACTGCCAGAATTTGAGAAAGTCTTATATTTAGCCTTTAAAAGAAAAAACTGGGAAGGGGCACATGATATCATTATTTAAATACTTGAAAGAATGTCAAACAGATTGAAAGTCAAGACCTGTTCTTTTTTGTATCAAGACGCAAGGCATGAAATAATGATTTAATTTCCTAACAAGTAAGGGCAATTCAATGGATGGATACATTAACCCAAGAGGTGGTAGATCTCCCTCACAGAATAGGCTGAAACAAAAGCCAAGTAGCAATTATCAAGAATGTCTTAGTTTAGATTTCTGCAGAAAACTTTTACTACTTGTTTTTTTTCCCTGTCATGTTAATATTTTTAATAGAAATTCTTAATAGCTTATTGGCCATTGTGGTGACTTTTGGGTTCCTTAAGCATCACCTTCCTTTTACCTACTATTTTGCCTTCGCAAGTTTGACTTCTTAGATTCCTGGAAAAGGTAGGAAGCTGAAAAAGATTATTAGCAGGTTTTGCATATGTGAAATATTTTTGTAAGGCCTTGATATCTTAATCCCAATACATTTACCAAAGTTAACATAATGGTAAAGAGCTCCACTATTAATGAAATATTAAAATATTATTTATTGACTCATTTTCTGTGATACACAAGGGTCCATTTTGGATTCTATATAGCAAATTCTGTGCTTCTTAAATTGGCCATTATTTGAAAGGTTGTTTTATAGTACTGAAGTCAATAATGTAATTATTTTTAAATAACATTTTGGAAAACTGGGTTAAAAGAATGATCCATAGTGTTATTTTTTTGACAGGGAAGCAATCCATGCAATTTAAAATAAGCTACTTTTAGATACTGGCTGCTATTCATTCAATATTAGAACAAATAAATAAGAACAAATATTTTTAAAAAATATGACAACTTTGGCTACTAAATTTACAGAAACCATAATATGTTAGCATCCAGTGTTTTGTTAAATAAAGAAGGTGGAAATGAACTTTCAGAATTACCAGAAACCTCCAATGGAAAAACGATTTAGTGATCAGGTAGAGCATATATTCTTACAGTGAAGTGTCATATATTTCTTAAGACTGTGCTACTTATAGCTTGCATTAGTCTGAATGCTAAGAGCTTTATAAGCTTAAAATGCTATGGAAATTTATTATTTCTTTTATAATCAGATAAGAGCCTGTTAGGAATTATTGACTACCTTCTCAGTGTAGAAATGTATCATTCTGGTTTGAGGTGTGGACTGGAATTTTCTACACTGGAAATGTGTAGAATATAACAGTGTCAAGACCAAAACTGTTTGGTCTTGACTGCAGAGTCTGTTCTATTGTAATTTCCTACTACATAGCTTATATATATTTTCAAATTTTCAACGACAACATATAACAACATATAGAACCATATAGTGGGATACCAACATTGAAAATATATTTTTGCTTGGTAGAAGCTGACAATCCAGTAAGAACAGGCGTGTCAAACTGAAGGTCTGTGCTAGGGCCACCATGGGTGCCCCCAACACAAGTGATGTCAAGCTGGCCATGCCTCCTGACCATGCCCCCCCCCAGGTCAAACACATGCCCCCTGAAAAGATATTTTCACTAGATAGAAGCTGACAAACCATCTAGAACAGGGATGTCAAACTGAAGGTCCATGCTCGGGCCACCACAAGTGCCCCCAACATGAGTAACATCAAGCTGGCCATGCCTCCTGGCCATGCCCCCCCCATGTCAACACAACCCTGATGCAGCCCTCAATGAAATCAAGTTTGACACCCTTGAGCTAGAATATCATTCAGAGGACTGTGTTTTAATGGTTCATCCAACTATTAACCAGACAGGAGATTTTTTAAAAATCCAGACTGGAAAAGCTATTGTATATAACATTGTATCAATTGTGCTGATATTACACCCATAAAAATAGTTCTGACCAAACCAAACCAATCAACAAATAAATAAATAAAAAGTCAAAACCTATAGTTAGTAAAATTACAACCCACAAATGAATTCATAGCATACAAACCAACCCATGAACAGATGAGTATGTCAATAACTTTACTTATTTTACAGTACTTCAGTACTACAATACTTTTACAACTTCAAGAACATCAACCGTATAATAATAAACTATATCCAGATTAGTATCAGGACTGCTGCTCATGCTTGCCTTCAAATCTATTTTATTTTTATTTTATTTGGTTTGTCAATTGCTTACAAGATAATAGGTATAAGTAAAAACATAGTTATGAATACATGGATACATATAAGAAAAACAAAAGAAACAATGGGACAGGGATGGTAGGCACATTGGTGCACTTATGCATGCCCCCTACAGACCTCTTAGGAAAGGGGTGAAATCAATAGTTGAAAATCTAAGGTTAAAGTTTTTGGGGTTTGGGGAAGAAACCACAGAGTCAGGTAGAGTATTCCAGACATTGACCACTTTGTTGCTGAAGTCGTATTTCCTGCAATCAAGTTTGGTGTGGTTTACCTTGAGTTTGTATCTATTGTTTGCTCTAGTGTTATTATGGTTGAAGCTGAAGTATTCATTGACAGGTAGGACATTATAATGTATGATTTTATATAGTATACTTAGATCAAAATGAAGGCAGCGTAGTTCTAGGTTTTCTAAGTCTAGAATTTCGAGTCTGGTGACATAAGGTATTCTGCAATGAGTAGAGGAGTGGAGAACTTTTCTTGTGAAATATTTCTGGACTTTCTCAACTGTGTTAATATCAGATACGTAATGTGGGTTCCAGACTGATGAGCTGTATCCGAGTATTGGTCTAGCAAATGTTTTGTATGCTCTAGTTAGTAGTGTAATGTTACAAGAGAAAAAGCTATGTAAGATTAGGTTAACAACTTTTAATGCCTTTTTGGCTATGTAGTTACAGTGGGCTCTAGCACTTAGGTCATTAGAGATGAGTATTCCAAGATCTTTGACAGAGTTTGGATCATCAACAAGGTCTTGACTATTCAGCCTGTATTTTATTTTCTGATTTTTTTTTGCCAATATGTAAGACAGAGCATTTATTTGTTGAGATTTGAAGTTGCCATTTGTTTGACTGTTCTGTTACATAGTTGAGGTCTTTTTGAAGGGTAGCAGTGGTGTTGAATAGCTTTACATCAATAGCAAAGAGAACACAGTTGCTCTTAATATGATCACAGAGGTCACTTATGTAGAGTATGAAGAGAGTTGGTCCTACAACACTGCCTTGGGGGGCACCACTGTTGACAGGTACAGAATTTGATAGGACGCTCCTAATTTTGACCATTTGTTGTCTGTTTGACAAGAATGCTTCTATCCAGTTATGCAGGTGTCCATAGATACCATAAGATTTTAGTTTTAGGAGTAGTTTGTTGTGGACTACTGAATCAAAGGCTTTACAGAATGTAGATTAGGTCTATTGTTTTGCCCTGATCGAGTTGTGTAGTCCATATGTTTTTGCAGTGTAAGAGTTGCAGATTGCAGGATAGTTTTTTTCTGAAACCAGATTGTTTATTAGAGAGTAGGTTATTTGTCTCTAAGTAGAGGATAATGGATTGGTGAATAATTGATTCCATGACTTTATAGGTGATGCAGCATAAAGAGATTGGTCTGTAATTTTCAATTAGGCTGGGGTCTCCCTTTTTGAAGATGGGGATGACTGTGGCTTGTGATCATAGTTTTGGGCAGGAGCTGGTCCTGAAAGATTTTTCAAAGATTATGCTTAGAGGTTCAGCTATGACAGTGGATAGCTTTTTTAAGAAGTAGGCACATATTTCATCCGGTCCAATAGACAGAGATGGTTTTAGATTGTGAAGTGCTTTTTCAACATTGTCTTCTGTAAAATCAATACGTATTAGATCATTGTAGTTGTCTATGGTTCAACTGGGAAATACTGGGCATGATCCACTGCTTTTTACAAATACTGAGACAAATAATGTGTTAAAGAGGTTGGCTTTAATAGTGTCATTGTTGCAGTCTTTACCATTAGGTTCTTTCAGGGGTGGGATGGACCTTGAGTCTTTTAGTTTGTTGTTTACAAAATTGTAGAAGGCGCAGGTGGAATTGGTGCATAGAAGGTTTTCCTCTTGTTTAATGTGATAATTGGTGCATTCAGTCTTTATCTGGTGGCATAAATTTTTGTATCGGCTTTTGAAGTTGGCAACGTGACCAGATTTGTTTTTCCGCCAAAGTGATCTCTTTTTGGATTGAAGCTACCTTATTGTTATGGGTAATTTGTTTTTTCTGGTTTTGGGAGTTGTTATTGGTACATATAGTTTGATGACTCTTTTGACTTCAAGTAAAAATATGTTGTAATGGTCTTCAACAGTATTGAATCCAGTGAATAGAAATTGCCAATCAAGAGATGAGAGATCATTGTCTATAAAATCATAGTTGCCTTTTTTGAAGTTATAATTGGGGATCACATTGTTGTGTTGATTTTTGTGTGGATGTATGTTGAGACAAAAATCAATCATGCTGTAGTCACTTTTGGAAAAGGATTCTTTAATTTGTATTCTGGAAATTGAATTCAAACTATTGCAGAAGATGAGATTGAGGCAGTTGTTAAGTCTAGTATTGTTGGTTACTAGTTGTTCCAGTCCCAGGTTTGTTACAGCATTGTAGAAGGTTGCATGTATGGGTTCAGTTTTACATTCATTTAGGGTCCAGTTAATATGAGGTAGATTGAAGTTACCAAGAAAGATAAAAGTGTGTGGGCAGGATGTTGCCCATGTTAGTAATGAATTTAACTAGTTTACATGTTCAGTGTCATAATCGGGGGTTCTGTAACATAGTAAGAATCAAAATGTGATATTTAAGGACAGTTCACAGATTATGGTCTCAGAAAGAGCAAGCTCTTGGGTAACTGGGATGTTTTTCAGATGTAAGGACTTTTTATAGAAGATAGCAATACCACCTCCTCTATGGATTTCATGAGCTGATCGGTAAACATGATAGTCTCTTACTGTGGTAATGGAGTCAGGGAGAGATGCATTGAGCCATGTTTCACAGACAACTATGATGTCGAATTTAGTCATATTTAGTACGAAGAGAAATTCCGATATTTTATTCACAAGGCTTCTTGCATTGAGTAGCTTGCATTTAAGGCCAGTTGTAGTTGGAATTGAGGTAGTTAGGGGCATGCATGCCTAGTTTTGAGTGATGGTGGGTTGGATGAGGTAGGGTTGGATGTGGAATTGTGGGTTGTGTGACTTACTTTTGGTACAATCAGTGCAGTAGTCAATGTAGAGACTACATTTTTTGAGTCACAAACAAACACAAGACAATGAGTTTAAGTAAAACAATTTCTGTATCAATAAATTTCTTCAACGATTTCTGCATTAATCATTGTTTTATAATCATAAACCTTTGATTGAATATGAATGCTTTCCTTCCAGAATTAAGATTTTTTTTCCCTGTATCCTTTGCCATTATTTTAGTTCAGTTCTTTATTTTATATCATGTATATGCCAATCTTCTGATTGGTAATTGGCACATTAACACACCAATACAGGTTACCAATAAAATCAGTTTAAAATTATAGGATTTTATAGTAATGTAAGAACTAAAAATGTAATACTATAACCTGCAACAAAAAGTAATATTTCAGGTTCATTGGAGCTCCTTGAGTTTGTATAGAAAAGGTAGCAGTAATCATTTTGTTTTGGAGATACAATTATATATTTCTCTCTTTATCTCTGTCTCTCTCTTCCCCTCCCTCTTCCCCTGTCTCTCTCACACACACATAAATTTCTTTCTTTCCACAAGCTACAGTTTCTAACCATCACATCCATAAATCATCAGTTTATATAAAAGTCTGTAAGGGATTTCCAGTAATTAATAAATATAAAAGTTGATATTTCCCTCAGCTAACAAGTTAATTTTGTAATCTCTGCAAGATCGACCAGGTTTACCAATCATTCCTCTACTGTGAATATTTCAAATCTTTCCATTTTTACATGTAGATCACATATAAAAAATATCTGCCACAACTTTTTCTAGCTATCTGTCCATTAATCCTAAAAAAAAATATTATGCCTTCAGTTTAATCTTAGTTTTTAAAATTCTTTGTATTGGTATATGTATTTGAACCCAATATTTTCTAGCTTTTTAACCAGTTTTTTTACCATTTCACCAAGCATGATAAAGTGACCCTTCATGTTGTCCATATTTTCAAGATAACTTTAAAGTCTCTTTAGACATTCTAGACACTTCATATATCAATGGTAAATTACTTCATAAACATTCTCTTTTTGATTAAATAACATAATGTAAATGCTAATCCTTTCCCCACTGCTATGTCCAAAATTTTAGCCCATTTTATAATACATATGGAGTGTGGACAGGAGAAATCTGTTTTTCTTTTCCCTAGGAATGCTCTTTCAATAGAAGCAATTTCAAGTTTCTGTTCATTATTACTAAGTTTAATAAAACATTTATTCTAGGATGTATACTAATTCAGTAATGAATAGAATAGAATAGAATAGAATAGAATAGAATAGAATAGAATAGAATAGAATAGAATTCTTTTTTGGCCAAGTGTGGTTGGACACACAAGGAATTTGCCTTGGTGCATATGCCCTCAGTGTACATAAAAGAAAAGATATATTTATCAAGAGACAAGAATAAAAGATATACTAGTATCAAGAAGATGAAGTTCTACTATTTCTTATGTATAGTTAGAACAAATATTAAAGTGCCCACCCTCACGCAAGCGGAACTTCACACGAGTGGAACTTCCATGCGAGCTGAAGCTCTCTGCTCATGTGCAAAGCTCCATTTGTGCGAAGGGAGGGTCCGCACGCACACTTCTCAGACCAATGCAACTGTGCGCATGTGCCTGCCATTCACATGGCCCCATCCGCACTAGGTCAGTCTGCCAAGGTGGAAAGGTTGGGGACTGCTGATTTATCTAAAAAAGAAAGTCTTATCTTTCTTATTCACAATAAACCTGCTCAATTTCATTGGTTTACCAGCATCATAATGCTCATTTATTCACTTGTGGGGAGAAAAAAAATTCCCCTCTTCTCAATTTCGATAGGGTTCATTTTTGTGACCAACAAGTATACTGTATGTGGACTGCAAGTTGTTAGCTACTTATTCTGCATTAATGTAGGAATACAATATAATGGTGACTCCTAACAGGTGCTTTGTCATTAAACAGAAAATGTATGTTAAATAAGAATTCCTATTTAATGAAGTAATCCTATTAATCTCAAAGGACAACTAATATCCACATCTTCCTGGCAAACACAACATGCACTTGTGATGCCTGAGGGGGGGATGTTAACTACAGAAATGTAATTTTGTTAAGTTGCATTAATCATATTGACATCATAGTAACTGAATATTCAACTGGATCTGAATAATTTTAATAGAGGGAAGACATTATATGTTCTCAGCACAACTAGCCAAAGATTTTAATGATTTTTAGCAAGAGTGGCTACCTCTGTGATATTTAGGTATATATTGAAATAGGTAAATTACCGGATAGTCATGTAAAATTTAATTGAAAAATAGAGGTGGATATCATCTTTATAGCTGAAACTATCAGATAGCAGCGAACCACAATATACAGAGGTGATATTTATAGATGGGAATATTTAAATAACAACTCCCTTTACTTTGATGTGTTCTCAAATCAATGACATTCCCTCTAAACTTTCTTTGACAATCACTCATTTTAGCTTGTTTCTTATATTTATATTCAATCTTTTATTTATTTCATATATGTATATGTTATCTTACTGCAGAATTATCCACAGTGGGGGCAAGAACTATAGAAAGGAAAAGGCCTCAATGCATTGGTATGTCCATTATCTTGGCCCCTAACATACTGCCCAAGGTCCTGCCCTACTCCTCCATATCTTTTGCAATGCTAACATAGTGTTCTAAAAAAGTTAATTTCCTTCAGAAGAAAAGGTACACTTGGCCATGTTTATGTGGAACTGAAAGCTATACAAAACCATAGAGGCTACCAAGGAATTAGAAGGCTATAGGCAGGAGTGAAGGCAATGATAAACTACTTCCATATTGTTGTTCTGAAAACTACAGCAGTACCTCAATACACATTGGTTCTGGGAGTCATGATAAATACTAAAAATGATGAGTTCTAAACAAACCATGTGATTAACATGTCACCCTTTGTTTTGGCTGGAAAGGGTAGCAAGTTACGAGGCAGTCGACACTGACAAGTTCTAGATTTTGCACCAGTATCAAACATACCACAAGTACCAGGACAAAATATTCACCTCAGAATGTGTCAAGTACCAAATCCGATGAGTTTCAAAAAAGACAAGTACTATGCATAGATGCATCCATAACCTCATCGCAAGTTGAATTCAACTTCAAGATTCTCTCCTGGATACAGATATTTTTTATACAGTATAAAAATATATACAGTACATATATACAGTATATATGACTCTCTTCAGTGGTAGGGTTCAAATTTTTTTACTACTGGTTCTGTGGATGTGGCTTGGTGGGGATGGCAGGGGAAGGATACTGTAAAATCTCCAGTCGGAGGTGGTAAATTTGTCAGTTCTCTGAACTACTGAAAATTTCCACTACCGGTTTTCCAGAACTGGTCAGAACCTGCTGAATACCACCTCTGCAACATAGGCATTATTGTTGAAAAGATGTTTCTGCTCAACTGTCACTTTCCTCACCTCTGACAATGGTGAATGCAGGCCTTGGTGCATGTGCTGACAACGTTGGATTAATGTGCGTGCCAATCCCAAGCCAGCAATCTGTTACCAAAACAGGAGTCAAGTAGAAACTGTCCCTTCTCCCTGGATGAAGGACACGTCAATATCCTATTAAAGAAAATGGCTAGGAGAATCATGTGCAATCATGTCAGTTAATAGGATTTGATTTCACTATAAATAGAGTGCACATTTGATACAAAACTGTTCGTGGGATTCTTCTATACCAGTTTTATTTCTACAATAAATCTCCTTTTTAGAACTTGACAATTCTATTTGTGCCAGGATCTTGTCACTAGCTGATGAGGAGAAACCTGAAAATTAGCTTGATGGGTCCAAGCCACAAAGCGGATTAAGAATGATAACCAGTTTTTTGATTAAACATTAACCCCAGAAAGAGAAAGAGAAGAAGGAAGAAAAGTATTAATTTTTGGATTTTTTTTTTGAACTATTTTTGATTAAAAATATTTGTGGTTGTTTTGGGAAAAGTTTCTTTTTTCATGATGGCATCGCTTGTGGATGAACTAAAGACTGAATATCAAAAATATAAAAAGGAAGATACTTTGGGCACTTTGTTTCAATTCTTAGAAATGGCGTTATGTACTTATGAAAAGTTGACTACGCAGCAGAAGGACTGGGACAAAGAAGAAGAGGAAGAAGAAGCCATCTTTGATGAACAATGGGTTCCTTCTGGGGAGGAGGAGAAAAAGGATAAGAAAAAGGGGATTTTAAGAATTATAAAAACAACCAAAGAAGAGAAAAATGAGCGGAAAGGTGGAGGCAAGGTTAGAAAGCAAAGGAAAGGGAGTAAGAAAAGGGAGGAGGAAAGACAAAGGGGTAAAAAGGGCAAGGAGAAGAATAAGCAAGAGAGAAAGGGGGGGAGGAGAAGCCTCAATGGGGGGAAGCAAGATCTAAAGAAAAAAAGTTTATTCAGAGACAATGGGTGAATTTAATTTAGGATAAAAGAGGGATTTTGGAGGGTACATAAGTGTGTTTTTTATATGTGTATTTAGAGTATAAAATTTATTGTGTAATTTTAGAATCTATTTAACAGAATCCCAAGAAAAATTGTTATATGAAGTACTTTTAAGTTAGGGTAATGAGTTATAGACGTTACTCCAATTGGTGTATAGGAGAAGTATAATAAAAGAAAAAAGATGAATGGATAGTTGGAAATAGAACAGACAAAGAATATTATTGAAAATGGTAATAAGATATGAAAGGATATATAAAGGTTTTGTTATGTTTTTTTTTGGATTTTGTATATTGAAAAAAGGCAAAAAAAATTTAATTAATAAGAAATAATTTGGATGAAAAGGAGAAGTTGGGATAAGATATGAAGTTAAATAGATAAAGTATTGATACTATAATTTGAAATTGTTATGTTCTATTGGTTTTCTTCTTTTATTATTTTTTCTTAGAAAAGAACTTATAAGCTGTTATGCCTTGTGCATTGTTTATATAAAATTGATAAAAATGGTTTACATATATATATAAAAAAGAAAATGATAATAAGATATGGAAGGATATATAAAGTGAATATGATGTTTGAATTTGTGTCTGTGTGAAGAGTTTCAACCCGGGATCAGACAACCTTCAGAAAAGATCTTTTAGTTTTGTTTATGTTTTGTGTTTTCTGTAAAATTAATATAATTTGTTTTTTTTAAAAAAAGAATAATAACCAGTTTGGACAATTACTAAATATAACCAGCTACGATAGAGAATTGCTTGTTTGCTTGCTTGCCATAGAATCTATGTCACCTGTTTGTGACCATGCAGAATTTTTCCATGATGAATTTAATCAGTAAATTTTACTTACTGACACCAGAAAAAGCCTAATAATTATGTTATAAATTATGTGAAGCTTCTGAACAATTTTCAAAAGAATCTCGTTACACCATACATTGCAGTGAACTGTTATTATATGGCAGTTTTTCCTGGTTGTTGTAATTTTTTTCCATTATGATAGAAGATTTAGGCCAAGTTTAATTTTTGTTTAAGTACCAGTCTTTTTCCCAGAACCATCACATTATTTTTTAAGCGAGGAAAAAGAGGAAAAGCAAGTACCTATTAGACTAGGTAGAGATTGCTACTATCTTAGATGTCAAAAATGTGAATGGAATATCATTTCCCAAATGGAAAACCTGCATTGTGTTGTCTTTTATTGCGTATGAGAAACAGAAAATGGGCTGCAATGTTGGCTGTCACACTGCTAATATCCTACAGAGATTTTCACTGACAACCTAGCTTCAGACTGTGAAGGGAATAATTTTCTGTCTGCATTGTGCATGTAATGTTCAGTATCCTTCATATCTCTTTCATATGGTTTCATAGTGATATAGTTCAGTGACCTCTGTTGACATTAATGCTTTTTGATATTAATCAGCAGACAAATTAAGAAGTTCCTCTATTATGATTTGCACCATGGAAAACTTCCCACTTGTACTGTAGTAATTTTATTTTTGTCTTTGCCCTGAGATTATATTATCTATTTCTGTCTAATGATATGAGTACCATGGTTGATCAGATTCAGTGGCAGCTTGTACAAGGCAGCTATCAGACAAAACTAATAGGAAAAAAAATAGCAGGACTAGGATGAGAGTCATTGAATTCTTATTTTAATCTGAAACTTATCAAATGTGCATATTCTAAACAACATTATGCACAAAAACAGTTACAAAGCAGAAATGGGCTAAATATAACCAGCAACATAATTCTGCTAATTTAGAACTTTGTATTTCTATATCAAAATGTACTGTCCACTATGTATGGTTCAACATGTGCATTGAACCCCAAAGCACAGAATTCCCCCAATCTGTTTTGCAGATGACTTGGGACAAGCTAAAATTTCCAGAATTTCCAGCTAGAAATGGCAGTGCACTGTAGAAGATCAGGTAGGAAAGGCAAAAATATATGTGTAAATAAAATTTTGCTTAGTTTCACTGCTATGATACCTGTGGCTTCATATGTTTGAGTATGGTACTGGGAACAGAACAGAAGGCAATAGTTGAGGTATTTTTTTTCTTAGAATCTAAGATCATCATTCATATAGCAAATAATATGCATTGGTTTGTGCTATAGGTTACATTTAAATGTTAGGATTATCATGGGTTTGATATAGAAAATTCCTGGGTCGCTTAACTTTACCAAAAAGTGACAAGATGGACAATAAATTCTGGAATGTATTACAAGTTATCAAATCAAGGAAACCAAGGTAATGTTATCTATTAGTGATTGCGATATTACAGACTGCATCCACTACCTACCAGACAACCAAAATGAGATACATAAAAATATTAATATACATTTTTTAAAATAGAACTCTCCATAAAACCAAGTAAAACTGAAATAGAGTAAGAAAGGAGCAAACTTTCCAAGAAAGTTCACAAATTGGATGTGGGGTTGGGGTGGGGGGGAATCATGTATTTACCCATCTGACTTTGCAAGGTTGAGTAGTATAAAGATAGTCTTTGACCACCACTGAGCCTAAAATTTCTGTTGCTAAGTGAGACACTTGTTAAGTTTTATCCCATTTTACGATCCGTATTCTTGTCACAGTTTTTAAGTGAATCATTGCAGTTGTTAAGTGAATCTGGCTTCCCCATTGACTTCACTTGTTAGATGGTCACAAAAGATTATCACAAGAGGTTTCCAATTCTGTGTGGCTTCGGGGCAGCAGGAATTCGCGACCGTCCGCAATTCCTGCTGTGCTTGCCTCCGAGGTGCCCCCGATCCAAATGGATCCGGGGGATATGGCTGCCCTGTAGAGGCAGCCAAAGAGAGAGGGGAGCCCGACAGGGGGTTGGGGGTGTTGCAGACCCCCTCCTCGTCCGGAAAAACCCCTTTTTCCTGAGGTGGTGGAGCGGCGGTCAGTAATGGCCACCACGAAGAAGCCTGCAACCGGGTAAGATTGCGCTGGAGGAAGCAGGAAAAGTGGAAGTGCTGGCTGAGCCGGGTTAATCAACATCTCTCAAACTCTCTGGAACTGAATTGTTTGAATTGCTGGAGGATAAATTGTATCCCTAAGAAGATTGGAAAGCGGCGGAGAAAGCTGTTAAAGGGAAACTTTTTTTTTTTTACACTCTCCCACCCCATAGAAACAGCAGATGAAGATTTGAAATTTATTTGGGCATTGAAGGTGAATTATTTTGAAAGTTAAAGCCAAGGGACAAAAGACTCTTTGGACATTGGACTTAATAATTTAAGAAATCGGAAAACCCTTATTGGAGGTATGGATTTCTGATCATTTAAAAATTGTTGTTGCAAGTAGGAAGGGAGAGGAAAAAAATTGGAGCAGAAGTTGAAAAAGGAGGAGATTGCCTAGAATTCTAAAGAAAGATATATGGTAATTGGACCTCTTTGATTAAGCAGTAACCCCAGAAAGAGAAGTAGAAGAAGGAAAAAAAGCATTAACTTTTGGAATCTTTTTTGAATTATTCTTGATTGAAAATACTTGGGTGGTTGTTTTGGGAAAAGTTTCTCTTTTTATGATGGCATCGCTTGTGGATGAATTAAAAACTGAATATCAAAAATATAAAAAGGAAGAACAAGATGGAAAAGATACTTTGGGCACTTTATTTCAATTTTTAGAAATGGTGTTATGCACTTATGAAAAGTTGACTATGCAGCAGAACGACTGGGACAAAGAAGAAGAGGAACAAGAAGCCATCTTTGGTGAACAATGGGTTTTTTCTGGGAGGAGGAGAAAGAAGATAAGAAAAAAGGGGATTTTTAAGGTTTGAAAAAACAACCAAAAAAGAGAAAAATGAGATGAAAGGTGGATGCAAGGTTAGAAAACAACGGAAAGGGAGTAAGAAAAGGGAGGAGGAGAGACAAAGGGGTGAAAAGGGCAAGGAGTAGAATAAGCAAGAGAGAAAGGGGGGGAGGAGAAGCCTCAATGGTGGGAAGCAAGATTTAAAGAAAAAAAACTTATTTGGAGACAATGGGTGAATCTAATTTAGAAAAAAAGGGGGGGGATTCTGTAAGGTACATAAGATTGGGTCTTTATATGTGTATTTAGAGTAAAATGCTTAAGATATAAATGAGTATTAATATATACGATTAGTTTTTTTTTTTTAATGATATGGATAGTGTTTATATAGGATTTTACTTAGTTATTGTTGGTCTTTACCTTTTTTATAAAATTTATTGTGTAATTTTAGAATGTACTAAACAGAATCCCAAGATAAATTAAGTGTTATATGAAGTAACTTTAAGTTAGGACAATAAGTTAAAGGCGTCACTCCAATCAGTGTATAGGAGAAGTATATTAAAAGAAAAAAGATGAATGGATAGTTGGAAATAGAACAGACAAAGAATGATATTGAAAATGATAATAAGATATGGAAGGATATATAAAGTGAATATGATGTTTGAATTTGTGTCTGTGTGAAGAGTTTCAACCCGGGATCAAGCAGCCTTCAGAAAAGATGTTTTAGGTTTTTTTTTTTTTTCTGTGTTCTGTGTTTTGTATGTTTATGAAAGGCAATAAAATTTTAAAAAGCAAGAAATATAATTTGGATAACTAGAATGAAAAGGAGAAGTCGGGATAAGATATGAAGTTAAATAGATAATGTAAATATTGATATTACAATTTGGAATTATTTTGTATGTTCTATTGACTTTCTTCTTTAATTATTATTATTTTTTTTTAGAAAAGAATTTTCCAATTGTTATGCCTGGATTATTTGTGTATTGTTTTTGTAAAATTAATAAAATTTGTTATTAAAAAAAAAGATTATCACAAGAGCCCGGGACACCACAATCATCATAAATATGAGTCACTCGCCAAGCATCTCAATTTTGATCATGTGATCATGGGGATGTAACAGTCCTAAGTGTGAAAAATAGTCATGTCACTTCTTTCAGTGCCATTATTACTTTGAACAGTCACTAAGAAAATGGTTGTAAGTCCTTGAATGTATTTGTGCATATGAAAACCAATTCATCCTTATACCTTGTTCCTCTAAGTTTTGGATCCATCTAAGTTCACCCTTTTCATCCAAAAGTTCCCCATATCTAACTGTTTGTTCCTTCTTGTAGATTATAGGATAGGAAAATGCTTCAATGGTCGATAACCAAACTGGAATTTTCAAATAACATTGTCTTTTTATCTTCTCCCAATTTAACCACAAAGACTCCCGTACATAATGTCTTCTAAAATAACCCTGTGTTTTAGTTCCCTTATACCATAAAAAAGCATGCCAGCCCAACAGCAAGTCATGCCCTTCTAATGTCAACAACCTATGTTTCCTTAATGTTATCCATTCTTTGACCCACATCAAACTTGCAGCTTGATAATACAATTCCCAATTAGGCAGGCCAAAACCTCCTCTAATTCTAGCATCTTGCAAAAGCTTTAGCTTTATTCTCGCTTTTTTACCTTGCCATATAAACTTCAACATGATTTTATTTAAATCTTCAAAATAGTCTTTTCCAAGCCTAATTGGTATTGTTTGAAACAAAAATAAAATTCTAGGTAAAATATTCATCTTAATTGTTGAAATTCTCCCTATTAATGACAATTGCAAGTTTTCCCACTTCTTCAAATCTGTAGTTATCTGTTGTTTAAGTTTAATATAATTATTCTCCTTTAATGTGCTACATCTTGTTGTCAAATATATCCCCAGATACTTAACCTTATTTGTAACTTGAATTTTCAAAAGATCTGCCAGTTCTTCTCTCTGTCTCAATAGCATATTCTTTGTCAAAATCTTTGTTTTATCTTTATTTATTTTCAAACCAGCCACCTCTCCATATGTCTCTATCCTTTCCAATAACTTTGGAGCTGTTTCTAGCGGGTCTTCCAAAATAAAAGCTAAATCATCAGCAAAAGCTTGTAGCTTAAATTCTTCCTTCTTAATTTTCATTCCTTTTATGCTTTTATCATCCCTAATATTTCTATTCAACACTTCCAAGGTCAATACAAATAGCAAAGGAGATAGGGGGCATCCTTGTGCCTTTCCTTATATTACTAAAATCTGTAAGTTCCCCCTCCATCATTACCCTTGCTGTCTGTTTATTATATATGGCTTCTATTGCTTGAATAATTTTTTTAGCAAAACCCATCTGCTCCAATAATAATAACATAAATCTCCAGTTCACGTTGTCAAATGCTTTTTGAGCATCTAGGAATATCAAAGCCATTTGCTTTTCAGGATGAGCCTCATAGTATTCCAAAGTGTCCAAAATTACTCTCATATTGTCTCTAATTTGTCTCTTTGGCAGAAATCCATTTTGATCTGGGTGAATAAAATTATTTAAATATTTTTTAAGTCTTTCTGCTAAGATTGAAGCAAAGATTTTATAGTCTGCATTCAATAAAGAAATAGGTCTATAATTCTTAATTTGCAATGGGTCAGTCTCTTCCTTCGGTATAAGTGTAATATAAGCCTCTGACCATGTTTTAGGTATCATCTTTTTTAACATAACTTCATTCATAACTTCTAACAATTGGATGCTCAATGATTCTTGAAATGTTTTATAGAATTCTGCTGGAAGCCCATCTGGACCCGGTGCTTTCCCATTATTTTGTCTCTTAAATGCTTCATTTAGTTCCATCATTGTTATATTGCTTTCTAGCATTTCTTCAGTCTCTTTAGGTATCTTTGGTAAATTAGCTTCCTGTAAATACTGTTTGACTTTTTCCTCATCAATATTCTCTTGTTTATATAGTTGCCCATAAAAATCTCGAATAATTTCTTTTTTCTCCTTATTCCCATAACAGACTTGGCCTTGTTCATCTATTAACTTCAAAATTTTTCTTGATTCCTTCTCTTTTCTCAATTTATATGCCAGCCATCTACCTGGTATATTTGCATCTTCAAAATAATTCTGTTTAGAGTTTCTGATTTTCTGTGCCAGTTCTTCTTTCTCTATTAATTCCATTTTGTGTTTAATTATATCCAGCTTCAATTTAATATCCTTTTTCTGTGGCATTTTCTGTAATTCTTTTTCAAGAATTTTATACTCATCTTCCAAGACCTTAGAAGCTTGCTTTTTCCTAATATTATTTTTTCTTGTATAATCTATTATCAAACCTCTAATGTATGCCTTCATTGTATCCCACACATTCTGCGTTGAAGTATCTTCTTTTTTATTTTCTCTGAAGAAAAAAGCCAATTCCTTCTCCATCCATTGTATAAAATCTTTCTCCTTTAAAATAGTATTGTTTAATGTCCATCTCGATCTTTTTTTTTGTCCCTTCCATTTAATTGTCATTGGGCTATGATCTGCCCAAGTACTTGTTTCAATATTTGTTTCTTTAATATTGGATATTAATTCTGTTGAGATCCAAATCGTATCTAATCTGGACCATGATAAATGTCTATTTGAATAAAAAGTATATTGTTTAGCTTTAACATTTCTTTCTCTCCAAATATCTTTTAAAGTTAATTCATCTGTCATTTTAAAAAAAGACCTTGGGAGAGCCTTTCTATTTTGCTTTGTTGTTGTTGCTATATAGTCCAATTTATTGTCCACGATTCCATTAAAATCTCCCATCATAATTATATTAACATAGTCCAGAATGAAGATTCCAAAACGGAGGGATTTTATGATAAGCAGACTGATTTAGATAAGATCTTGATGGGTACTGATGAGAAGGTGATTAAAAAATTATATGGTTATTTACTGGGAATGAAATTAGAGGAAGAACAAGTTAAAGAAACTATGATTGTTTGGGGGAAGAATTTTGGATATGGGATTGATTTAGAGAAATGGCAGAAATTGTGGTCTCAAAATTATAAAATGACAATGTCAACAGCATATAAAGAAAACTTGTATAAGATGTTTTACAGGTGGCACTTTCCTCTGACAAGAATAGCAAGAATGTTTAAGAATAAATCTGAAAAATGCTGGAAATGTCATCAGATACCCGGCTCGTATTACCATATGTGGTGGACTTGTGAGGATGCTAGAAAATATTGGACTATAATTCGCATGTGGTTGTAAAAAATTACAAAGAAACATATAGACTTGAAACCAGAGATCTTCTTATTGGGAATTTTACCTGATATATATAGTAAAGATTTGAAATACCTGATTGTAAATGTATTAACAGCGGCCAGGATTGTATTTGCTAAAAATTGGAAGAATGAGAAAATACCATTACAGGAAGAAATTATTAAGAAAATATTGGAATGTGCTGAGATGAGTAGATTGACATTTGAAATCAGAGAGCAAGAGGATAAACAATTTTATGAAATTTGGGATCTTTTTTATAAATGGCTAGATGATAAAATACGATAATAGAATATTTTAGATAGTAAGAAATATCTTTATCTTGCTATTTTGCTATTATTTTGTTATTTGATATTATATTTATAAAGGTTTTCTTTTTAGGATTGATTTGGTATGATTATATGATTTGTTGAATAATCTGGTTGAAGTATTGTTAGCTCATAAAGCATGAATGATTAAAAGTATAGTCAAAAATTTCTTTTTTTTTTTTGTTTAGTGATTATGGGATATATAAGTTTGGATTGATAATATGAGTTGTTATGTAACATAATTGTAACTGGGACTACAGAATGAATGCACAAAAATGATGAACCAACTGACACACTGGATGTACATATGAGAGCTGAATGTTTTAATGTTTTGTTTGTCTTGTCTGTTTGTAGAAAATTAATAAAATTTTCTTTCAAAAAAAAAAAGAAAATGGTTGTAAGTCAAGGACTACCTGTACATTAAAGATTCTAATGACAATTTCCACCAAATCCACGTGAAAGAAGGTAATATGTACACAAAGTGCTTAAGATTTTGTGGTTTTAAACCAAGGGTCTTCAAACTTGGCAAGCTTAAGAGTTGTGGACTTCAACTCCCAGAATTCCTGAGCTAACATGACTGGAGGAGGAATTATGGGAGTTGAAGTCCACAAGTCTTAAAGCTGTCAGGTTTGAAGACCCCTGTTCTAAACAATTACCCAAGTTGTGGTTTCCAAACATGTTCAACCTCTGCAGTATGCTTGCTTTACAATAATCTATACAAGAGTTAATTAGAGCATAAATTAATTATAGTCATATAGTTCTTCAGATAAAGAAGCATTGATCACTTGACTTTCCGGAAGAGCTTCCTTAAGATATGCTACTTCATCCAGAACAGATTTGCACCACTATTTCTGCCTACTGATGAACAGGAGTTCATTTTGGCATGACAGATCTTCCATTTGTTCACTGCCTCAGAAAGAGCCCTAAAATGATTTGTGCCTCATGTTCACTTAGATTCTGATGGAGATTTTCTTCTACCTTCTCTTTAATTATCTGCTTAGAAACTTTACTGCCCTCAATTCCTCAAAAAAGCAATAGGTCTGTGGCCTCATCAATGCAGAGGACATATCAGATCAGTCGTAGCATCTGGGCCAGGTCATTTAGTAATTTAATTAATCAAAAAAGACTTTGACAGATACTCAGCTCTTGGGACTGGAAAAGTTTCTTCAGGTTCCCATAATTTCTGAAAATAGATCAATGTAGTTTATGCATGCATAGATACCCATCAATGAATATAAAACTTTGTTAGATATCCCCCCTCTTTTTTTAATTGGATTGTTATGGTAGCTTTTTAAGATTTTAATAGACAATTTCACAAACAGAGAATAAACCTTAACCTGTTCTAGCATACCTTTAATCATAATATTTATTTGTCAGTGAAATAGTACTGAATTTCAATTCATATTATTTTGAGCAGTATAATACATAAATAGAACATACTAACATTGGTAGGTAGCAAAGAACATATAATATTGTAAAGTTCATCTAAATCCTACAAAAAGTAGGACCATTGTAAAAGAATTAAGAAAATTGAAATAAGCTGTGCCACAATAATTATTTAAACACTTTAGCTATTTAAATCAACTGTTACCTACTGTCTATTAATCTTACCTATTAAGATTTTGGATAACAGAGCAAAAACTTGTCATCTGAGCTATAATATCATGGGAACCATTTGTTTATTTATAAAATTTATTGGCTGCCCATTTTACCATAGTGGCTCTGGGCCGCTTACAGTTACATCTTAGTTAAAACATAAAATGTTAAAATCAAACCTTACAGCCAAAGAGACATGAGGAAGGAGGGGGTGGAGTGGGGTTGGGAGGTGGGATCTGATATTATTCAGTCAACCAACTCCATTGTGCTAATTCCTCACTGGAGCTCCAAGTTGACTGGCACAGCCACCTCTTTAGGCCCTTATGAAAAAATAGGAGCTTGGGGTCAACATCACATGGAGGTAGGGTGGGGCAAAATGTTCCAGAGGGCAGGAGCAACAATAGAGAACCTTGCCAGCTGAAATACTTGGGCTCACAGGACCTGCAGCATGTCCCATCTGCTGGCAAAAATGGTACGGGCCAGATTGGCCCAGTGAGAGAGTCCCTCAAGTAACCTGGACCCATGCTATGAAGAGCTTTAAAGGTGATCACTACAACCTTGAATTGCACCCAGAAGACAATTTATTGGAGCGTTCAGACTCGTGCTAGAGCCCATCTTCAGGGAACTTCTCTCTGGCCATCTTCTAGAGAGAAATTCCATGAAGATGAGCTCTACCATGAGTCCTGGTGACCAACCTAGATTGGATCCTTCAATATTATCCTGGGACATGTATATTTTCCCTCATTTGTGAGATTATTTTATATTTTAATATATTCCTTCACAAATAATCACCTAATCTATAGGCTGTATGAGAAAGCAGGCCTAAGAGTAAACAGGCCAAAAAGTAATTTTTTAAAATGTTTTATAATATGAAATATAAAATATATTCTATTGACTGATCTTGATTTAATTATACTCGCAGCATCCTCATAACCCCATGTGCTTTAGGAATTCAAGTGAGATTTCAGATGTATTATTTTTTTCCTCATAGTTTAATTGCCAAGTATCTTTACACTTGATCAGTAATAATAGTGGTAGTAAACAGTTTGAGATGCCTATTATGTCATTATTACAGCTAATTACTCATCTTTACCATAACTTGCCAGAGTTTTCAAGGCACGTCCCAATAAACTAATATTGGGATTTTTCCATCAGCTAATTAGAGGAATGAATTTCTGTGGAATGAAATGTTTTAAATATGGAATGCATATAAATATTGAATAACAATGAGGCTAATAATAATATTGACACATCTAGATATCTTGATATATTTAGAGAGCTTCCCTTGTTGATTGATCTTACTCTTCTTTGGACTGCTTTCTCGTATACCAGAAGGTGATTATTTATGAAGGAATGCACATAACCTATTCCTTGAATCTGAATCAAAAGCTGCTCAAAAGCCAATGCTACATAGAGATTTGCTTGTAGAGATGATACATTTACTGGCAATAAATTTTAGCACCAGCCAGTGATCGATATTGATATGCCTGCTTGAAAATCTGCTTGTTCAAGATCAGAGAAGTTTCTCTTCTGTGACCCACAAATTTAATTTAATAAATAGAAGTTGTATGTAATGATTTGCATTTAACTGGATTATTTCTGTCCCTTTTTGATATAAAGGTACAAATATAATAACGCCACTCCCTCCCTAGGTCCTCTGGGATTCTTATTAATATGAGTGAATAAAGTAGCTAATCCTGGGACCCACCGTTTAATGTTTGCTCAGATAGAATCATCTTCATTTCTGGTGCCTTGCCACTTTTTAATTGTGCTAGTAGGCAAGTAACCTCTTTAATTGCTACTGGTGGTCAAACTGGTATCTCCAGCTTTTGAGGACAAACATACCTTCTACCATATAAAAAAAATATTTGCTATTCAGTCCTATGGAGGAAAAAATGTTACACCAGATTTTTTTTCACTGATTGGAATTTTGAATTGGAAGAAGTTCCACTATAGTTAAGTCTGCAATAAATCACTTTATCAATTCCCTGTCATAGAAATGTTTTGAAATACTAATCATTTATTGTTTTATGAGGTATGACACTCATGACATCAGCACAATGTTCTGTTATTAGCTATGGCGCAATAAACCATAACCTGTCAAAATTACCTTCAGCGTCAAGGCATAATGGTTACCATAAGTTTACAACCATGTCAGCTTGTTTCTTTGCATCCCTATCTACGCTTGCATGCACCTTCCTTGTTAAATATTTCTTTGGCACATCACTTTTCTGACAGCTAAGCAATAAGGTTGTAATAAACTCAAATTATGTACCTAAGTAATGGGTCTTCTTTATAGATGCACTGTGGTAGGTGCCAACTGCTGCAATAGTTTTGATTTAGCAGGCTATTAATGACTGCATGTGGCATGACATAATCAAAGCATTAAAGCAGATTCTCTAAAGTTTTATTTAGGGAAGATATTGAGGAGGAATGGAATATTTGTGCAGAGACAGTTATCACTAGAAAATACTATAAAAGCATCACAGGGAGATATTTATGCGAGCAAGGTTTGAACAGCTTGATACAATGGTCAGATATGGAAGATTCCATTCTATACTATATAATGGATGTATCTGCATTTGTGGAGCGGTAGAGGTAGAAGACTTGGCTCACATACTAGTCAATTGTTATTTGTATAAGAGGGTGAGAGACAGGTACCTTGGTCCATTATTAAACAAATGACCCACTGGGAACCCCACAGTAAAACAGCATCCATTGTGTGCAGCCAGAATCCAAAAATAACATTTAATATGACACAATACTTGAGTAATATGATTCTGCTGAAATCAGCATATGTGGGACTGATTGGGGTAGATTGTAGGGGTGGTACTGAAATTTTACTTATCTGTATATCAAATTATTGTATTTTACTCCAATTTCATTTTAAATTGTTTTTATAGAATTTTGTTAATAATTTGTGTTTGGAACTCTGTATTTACATGTGGCCTGCATGCTAATCAATAAACTAAACTAAACTATAAAATTTGGATTACTAAACTGTCCTTTAACAGGTAACCATGCTCTTGCAAACGACATCAGCATAAAAAACATTTTTTAAATCTTGGCTTTGATAGGAGACTAGTTTTTAAAAATGTGATGGACAATATAAAATTTTGAAGGGATAGATACATACAAAACCAAGTCAATATACTGATGAATGAACTGAAGAGTAACAGACAGCAGAATCTACTCCAGATTTAGAAAAAAAAGATTGAAATAATATTTAATCAACTGAATGTAATAAAACTAAATTAATTTTTAAGAAGATGAGCTTTGCCAAACAAAAATTTGCTTTGTAAAAAGCAATAAAAAATTTGCTTTGTAAAAAACAATAAACCAATAAATCAGCTTATCAACTATGAAAGGAACAAGAGAAAGGAATTACGATTTCTATTTGGGATAGTAACAAACATATTTTTCAATGAAGGAGACAAAAAAATCAATTACTACATATTATGTTGCAAAGAAATATTAAATCCAGAACAGACTGAAGTATATCTAGATGCAATACAGCTTACAAAATTCATACAATGGCAAAAGAAAAAGTTTAATAAACCAATTATTGAAAAAAGGAAATAAAAGACGTAATATGAAAAATTTCTAGAACAGATAGATATTCTGCTATATATTGTAAGTCGTTCCAGGAAATTCTGATTAAATCATTACTTCAGACAATGGATAAAACTCAACAGTATCAAGTACTTTATTCTTTTTGGAAGAAAGCTATATGTTGCTTTTTTATTGATCGAGAGGGAGTGATATGACCCATCTAAAGGTATACAGATTTATTTTGCTACTAAATATAGATTATGGATTTTTAGTAGCAAAAATGGACTTTAACTGTAGTGATAATCAGAATGGATTTTTTTTCAAAAGAGATATATGATAGATATTAGATAAGAGAGCCACCTTGTGTAGTAGTTAAGGTTAGAAATCAGAAAACTGTGAGTTCTAGTTCCAATTTAGGCACAAAACCAGCTGGGTGACTTTGGACCAGTCAATCTTTCTTAGCCCTAAGAAGGAGGCAATGGCAAACTATCTCCCCAATCCTGCCAAGAATACAGCAGGGACTTGGTCTAGGCCAGGGGTGTCCAACCTTGGCAACTTTAAGACTTGTGGACTTCAACTCCCAGAAAAGCTGGCTGAGGAATTCTGGGAGTTGAAGTCCCCAAGTCTTAAAATTGCCAAGGTTGGACACCCCTGGTCTAGGCAATCACCAGGAGTCAACTTTATCTCAAAGACACACATAAACACACACACATCAGATAAACTTTGAATGCTACTAGTAATATAAATTAGAAAAGTAAGAAAATGCCCATAATTTTCCTAGTTGCACAGAAAGCCCTTGAAATGGCCTTTTATATTTATGATTTTGAAAAAAAATTAATTGTAGGTAAACATTTTTACATGAGTCTATCTACAAAAAAAAGAAAAAAGCAACTGATATTTGAAATTGACTTTTTTAATTAAAAAATGTACTATAATGAAGGAACATAACAAAGTTGCCCTCTTTTTCCTCCTTTCTTTCTATTAGAATTAAAACCATTGGAAAAGTATATAACACAAGAAAATAAAATGTGAGGAGTCCGATTATCAAATTTAAAAACAAATTAAAACAGATGATTAAGTATGTACATTTATCCACCCAAAGAGCTCCTTAGAATCAATAATGGAATGCATACAGCATTATAATTCATAATCAAAATATTGGATCAATAAGAAAAGACCTAAACAATTATTTATTTATTTATTTATTATTTGATTTGTCAATCACTTACAAGATAATAGGTATAAGAATAAACATGAGTGTGAATACAGGAAATAGGTATGAATAAATCGAAACAATAGGACAGGGATGGTAGGCACGATTGTGCACTTATGCACAGCTCTTACAGACCTCTTAGGAATGGGGTGAGGTCAATAGTGAATAGTTTAAGGTTAAAGGAGTGGGGGTTTGAGGATGTAACAACAGAGTCAAAAATGGTATTCAGCAGGTTCTGACCAGTTCTGGAGACCCAGGAGCGGAACTTTTGAGTAGTTCAGAGAACCGGCAAATACCATATCTGACTGTCCCCACACCCATCTATTCTCTGCTTTCTGAGAACGGAGCTGGAAATCAGATTAGTGGGGTGGGGTGGGAATGGAGATTTTGCAGTATCCTTCCCCTGCAGTATCCTTCCACTAAGCCACACCCACCAAGCCAAGCCACACCCACCAAGCCACACCCACAGAACCGGTAGTAAAAAATTTGAATCCCACCACTGACCCAATATTACACCAGAAATAAGGTGGACATAACATACCTCTTTCTCAGGATTGAGCTGTCTCTCATCTTGTAGTAATTGTTCCTGAACACTTTTTTTTTTGTTATCTATAAATATCTCTGCCCCATATGAAGATCTATTTGTCTTAACTTTTCATTTGCCACATTGGTCTTTAAAAAACACAGTGTCTTTTTCAATGCTTCAGTTATTCTGTTTTGGTTATATAATTTTCTTTGCCTATTCATCTGTACTGAACTGAGGTTTTTTTAAAAACCCAGATAGATAGCATTTCCCTCCAAATTTCTATATTTTCATAAGGATGTTATATAGAAACAAATGAAATTCCATTCTAGTAACTAAACTTTATAGATATTGTTAGGGATAACATTGTTTACCCTAACTGGTTTAGGTAAAATAATAAATATGTAATCATAGTTCATAAGTTAAAGTGTCTGCAACTTTAAATATAGGGAATGTAATTAGGGGAGTGGTTGTGAAAGCACTTTAAAAGAAGCAAGACGACAGCTTGCTCTCTCTCTGGCTTTGATGATCCCTAATTACTGCATGGATTCAAGACTGCGTTACTCGAACGGGAGAGAGACAAAGGACTGATTTGTAAGTGAACTGACATAGGATATTCTACAGGGACTTTGCTAACTGAATATCCTTGAATGGACTGACTAAATGATACATGACTAATGGACTGTTATTTTGACTATGCTATAAATGGAATAAACTATATTTTTGATAGCACAAGCGTATCTGTTATTTTTACTGTATGTTAACAAACATACAAGCTTAGCTCACTCATTTATCTGTGTGCCTATCTGACTAACGCTGCACATTCTGTTTAGCTTGTCTCCTTAACCCTGGTTGGGGAACACAGGCTTAACAAAAATGACTTTTCCATCCAATGTACAATTTTGTGACATATTACAGTACAATTTTATAAAAATCTACTGAGAAGTATATTTTATTGTTATGTTGCTTTAGTACTGGCTAAATGTATAGAGAATTGCATATTAAAGATCTGAATAAAGTATATTAAATATCATTGGTTTAAGGTAGACTTTACCTTTCTTTTTAAATGTTGACTTACATACTCTTGTATTTGATGACAAAAGGCATGATAGAAAAAAATAGAATCATACATGAATAGTGGTATTAATTTTATAAATAGAAAAATTTACATAAGAACAACATAATCTTTAAAGATACTTGGTACAAGAAAATAAGAATTGTTATTTTCTTAGTTAAAGTGAAATGTTTGTAGATAAGCATTCATTCATTCATTTACACAATCAATTCACATGGTTGTCCATCTCACTTTGGCTATTAAAAATATATATTAATATATTAAAAATAATAACACACACACACACACACACACACACACACAGAGAGAGAGACAATAGTAGGCATTAGAGATGGAAAAAATCATAGAGGCAATTACCAAACTTTCAACACAAATAAGAAATTGGTTTTGTCATACATCAGGGCCCCTGGCTAATGTCTTGTTATGTTGTACTTTTCTTAGTAGTGTATTATCTATAGACATTCTGGACCCTTGTCTTTGACCCTCTCCTATGAAATACTGATGAGTACATTATTTATATTTAGTTACATAAACCTGCTGACAGTCAGAGATGTAATCCTTTTACCAACAGTTCAATCTATATGTTACCAAAGTAGAATGGTAGTTGTAGAAAATCAATTTTCCCATAATCAATTTCTTCTTGCAACAGGAATCAATTCAAGTGCCAATCAGGGAGATTACCTATGCCACGAAGATACTTTTAATTCCTAGCACTGTAGTTCATTCAGGGACAATGCTAACATTTTGGGGCAACTGTTTAATTGTGATTGCTTGGACGGGTTAAGCATCTTGTGTTAAGTTGTGGTTTTGTTTATCAACAATTTATTAAATAAATAAAGTCAGTTAAGAGCATGCAGAATAAAAACAAAACACCAGTTTAGACACAGATGAGATTTTGAGCTCTAGTATTGCTATAAATCTTTAAGGAAAAACATTCATGCCTAGTAAAATATTCATACAGTAGACAGCAGTAACGTGAATTTCTCAGAATGGTTGAGTCCATGATGCCTTTGTCAAAAGATATTATTATGCAGAGCATTCATTTAAATTTATGCTAGTTTACACCGAATTGTGGGATTTGTAATATGGAATTCTGAATATGTCATATGCACTGTGTCATGATATTCAAATAAAATGTGAATCATCATAAGCATCCAATAATTAAACATGTCTTGGTGAAAAAGTGGATGGAATTAATTAGATTATTTGATATATATAGAATTGTAAAGACATTATCACAAATATAACATTCTTAGAAATCTTGGTCACATCTTAAAAGAAACCTCTTGTAGGGAAATTTCTCTTCCCTTCCCTTTGTGTTGATGGCACATATACAATACTAGGGTACTAGTTTCAATCCATACTGCTTATTGTATCATTTATCTTCGCAATAACCTCAGCTGTCCCTTAGGGAAGCAAGTCTATCTGTGGGTAGCAGTACAAGATTCCGACAGTTGGTATTCCCCTTTTCTCAAAAAAGAGAAGATAGATGGTTTCTAGACAAGGGACAAAGTTGATGATTGCTGTTTATTTTGCTGAGTTTTCTGATAGTTTAGATCTACTACATTGTACCTAATAGTGTTATTTAGAAGGTCAGAACTGAATTTTGAGAAGGTCAAGCTTTGATTCCTCGAAAGACAACGATGACAACAACAATGATGACAGTGATGTTGATGTTGATGATGATGATGATGACCAACAAAGCTTTTGTGACTAATAGAGTTGCCTATGATATTTGCAAAAGTTGTTTTAAATCTACAGGGAAATAGTAAATAAATGCAGCAGAGAATACAGTAATAGGTAACACAGCACTTCCATGGCTCTTGGAAGCTTATGACAATTACAATATAAGTGAGAGCTGTTTTTCCCCCCAGAAATTTCTGTAGTATGACATTGGCTTCACCTCACTTTCTCCATTGCTTTCAAAAGTGGGAAAATACTTCTTGACTGCCATGCATTATATGCTTAGTCCTAGAGTTTTCAGGAAAAAAGAGAGGTCATTTCAGTGAATACAAATCACTTGAGAATATTACCAGAAAATGCCATTGGAAATACTGATAGAATGTAATTAATATCTATGGGTCTTTCAATGGGCATACTCTGGTCTGTTTCAGGGCAGATATGATCTCCTACCAATGAAGCTACAATGACACTTGTTTTCTGTCCTGCGCAGATTATGTAATCATGTACTATATTATTTTTATTTAATGCGACAGAACTTTAAAGTATCTGGAAGTATCATTTCAGTAGATTCAAGATTCAAATAAAGTGATTTTAAATTTTCAGGAGGCATATTTAATCATGTTATGCTTCATTATACTAATTCTGAATTTGTTTTAATCATCATGAGTTTATTTTTTTTAAGCAAAAGTGACCAACCTATAAACATTTACAGATCAAATCAATGGGAACAAGAGACAAAAATCAATTGAAGTCATAGCAGCAGAAATGAAAATGTGTCACAATTCCTTTTCTCTATTCTATAAATGATGATAATTTAAACTGGCAGGGGGCAGCTTTTAATCAGCTATCTTTTTATTAGGTTTTTTATGAAGTTCTAATACTGGTTTCCTTAGGAAGATTTACTAATTTTCTTTTAACATTACCATTAATAATATGCTGTTTTATGGCTGTGTTTTATTCTATTGGATTTTTATTGTAAGCACTTTGCTATTATTTTATTAGAAGAGCAAGTTAGAAATACACAAATAAAGAAAGTGAACAATGCCTCTGGATTTCAAAAATAATCTTACCTAAGAGAAAGAGCAGGAAATTCTGGCCAAGGAAATGGAATAAAGTGTGAAGTTTCTCCTTGGTTATAAAAGTAAGATTCTATAGCAGTCCAATTTTTATTTTAAATTAAATTTGTTTTAAAGATTTGGGGGAGGGGGATACATTTTTATCTGTATGCATTACATGCAGAGATATAATTTGTCATGATGAAAAACGAATGACACTTCCTTCTGCTGAGGCCATTTGAATTCATCACATATTTTGACAAGTACATACTTCTGAAGACAGCACTTGCCAAAAGATGTCAATGTAGCTTAGCAGATCTTTTCTCCAGAGATATGAAAATAGTAATTTAATGAAAAGTTCAAAAAGAGAACGTCAAGGTGGAAAAGCCCTGAAATTTAAAATGCAATAGACTGATTTTTTTGTCTGTTTGCTTTGAAGAAATAAGAGCTGCTTTTAAACTATTTTTTTCTCTTTGCAACAGTTATAACAATTCTGTGAACTGAGGAAGAAAGAAAGAAAGAAAGAAAGAAAGAAAGAAAGAAAGAAAGAAAGAAAGAAAGAAAGAAAGAAAGAAAGAAAGAAACTAACTCATGATACTTTAGATGCCCTGAAGTGAATTTTATTAAGAAGCTAGCCTTGTAGCTGAAAAATAATTTATCTGAGATGATGAAATTTGGAAGAAAATATGAAAAATATTCCATCTGTAGCACAGAAATGTGCATATACAAATGTTACAAGTTCAGGCTAATAAAAAGAAATGGCAAGAGAATTATTTATTTACTTATCAAATTTTGAAACCATCCAGCCCTATCCTACAGAAAGACAATGGTTCAGGAAAATCATGAGGAGGAGCTGTAATTAAGTATGAATTTTTTAAATTTTTTTTAAAAAACTATTTCCTTCAAATTTCCATGCAAGTTCACCATCTGCTAATTTCCCAAACTGACATGAAACTAGAAAATTACATCCTCCTCATTGCAAATTGCAATTAAAAGAAATACACATAGATATACTGACATAGCCACACATATCTAAAGGTGTGCTCATTAGTAGGGAAAATTGCTTGAAAAGTACAAGGATATGCATAAAAAAAAATTTCACATCAATCTTCATGAAAATATCTTTATACATGTTTTTTTTTAAACTCTTAAATAAAAAATTAAGTGAACCAACATTTGATTGTTTGTCTTTCTCTCTATACTGTATAGTCTTTCTTCTTTCTTACTGTTAATTCCCTTCTGGCTAAGAGTTATCACCAAGCTATTGTGATCCTTTATAGCAGGGGTGTCAAACTCAAGGCCCATGAGCTGGATCCAACCCATGGAGTGCTTAGATCTGGCCCAAGGGGCCAGCTTGGAAACAGTGAAGGATTGCCCTGCGGTGCCTCTGCCAGAGAAAATGGAGCCCAGGGAGGCCTGCCCAAGGTCCATTTTTGCTGGCAGGCAGCTACCAGGATATCATCATAGCCAAAAACAGAGCCCAGGCGAGACACATGTGGCCTCCTTAAGCTCCATTTTTTTGCTAGCAAAGGGCTACACACAGCTTCCCCAGGCTTTGTTTTCACTGGCAGATGCTTCAGTGGGCTGTTGCAGCCGGAAACAGAGCCTCAATGAGTGATGTCAAGTTGGCCATGCCCACCCCAGCCACATTTACCCTCGCCATACCCTTACGCCTCCTCCAAGGTCAAACACAACCCTGATGCGGCCCTCAATGAAATTGAGTCTGACACTCCTGCTTTATAGCGTATTTTGCTTGGAAAGCTGTAATTTGGAATGCTGGTTTTAGCCTTGGAGACTTGGATCCAAGTTATCATAGGATGGCATCTTTTCTCTGGATTTGGCCTGACTGATTTTAGAAGGGGATAGCTCTCGATATAAGCCAGGCTCTCAAGATAATTCAGGGCAAGAAACAGACACTGCGAAGACATAAAGGTTATAGTGTTTCAAGGGACAATGAAAGAGTTTGAAAGTCTGTCAGAGTTTCCTTTTGCCTCGTTATACAAAAAAGAAATCAAGAAGGAATAATCTTCAGGGGTTTTTTTTTCCCCCTCACCCACTCCTCTTCCTCAGGGCTGAGTTGATAGTTACTAAATTGCTTTTACATTTCCTCTTCAAGGTTTTTGTCGCGTCCTTGAAAATGATGCCAGGAGTCGGTGACTTCAAATCATGCTCTTTTATTAAAGTAGGAACCGAACTGGCGCTTTGCAAAAGGTTCGCGGCTTTTATTCTTTTAGCCGCCGCGGCCGCGGCCATTGGCACCGCTTTGAATCTCCCGCGATTCGAATAGACCAATCGCGGGAGATTCTTAGCGAGCCAATTGGCGCGGCTCGCCTGACCAATCAGAGTGCCCCGCGCTTTGGCCAATCAAAGCGTGGGGATCTCAAGAATGCTAATTAAGGGACAGAACACCCCTCCCTTCTTGGTTTAGTCCTTATGTCGCGTAGTCACGTAGGTAGGCGGGGCTCCGTCTGAGCCTACTGGACCTGCGCAGCTCAGTCGTAGGTTGGATCCCGGCTGGTTCGGTCGGGATCTCTGTTGTTCCTGATGCTGTCGTGAGAACCGGCTGGTCGGTCGGGCCGGGCCGCTCTCCGTAGCTCCCTCCTGGGCCTCCCGGGTTGGTTGAGCTGCGGGTTTCGCCGCTCCCGCTCGGTCTCCCCGGGTCGGTCGAGCTGGCCTGGCTGTCTCTTCCTGGCGAGGGGTCGTGCTGGCTGCTTTCCGGTAAGTATGGCTGGTTTATTCTTCTTTGGTTTTGGTCCCCTGGGTATTCCCTCCCCCCTTGGTTTGTGTTGTGGGGGTTGGTTTCGCCTGTTTGTGCGTCGGTGGTCTCTTGGTTGGTAGTCCTCGACCTTAATTGGTCGATGTGGCGTTTCCAGGCTCATCCGTCTGCTGTTTGTAGCCGGTACGAGTGTGGGCCTGTTATTTGTGTGATGATGGCCGGTACCCATAGTGGGTCTCCCGTCAGGTTTCTTGCATATACGGGGTCGCCTGGTGCGAAAGTTCGGTGTTTGCTGTTTGAGTCTGGGGGCTTCTCCGGGTTATACGTGGGGTGTAACCTGTCGAGTGGGGACCTTAATTTCCTCCCCATTAATAGTTCGGCTGGGCTCTTATTCGTTGTGGTATTTGGGGTTATGTGTTGGGTGAAGAGTAGTTTGTTTATTTTCTCCTGGATTTCCCCGTGGTCTATTTTCCGGATGGTTTTCTTAGTGAATTGCACCATCCGTTCCGCCCTACCGTTCGCCGCCGGGTGCGCCGGTGCTGTCAGCGCGTGGCGGATGCCCCTTTCCGCTAGGAATTTTTCAAATTCCAGCGAGGTGAATTGGGGCCTGTTGTCAGAAACGACGATGTCTGGGAGGCCGTGCGTTGCAAAGAGTTTGCAGAGTTCCTTGATCACGGCCTCCGTGGTTGTTGTCTTCATGTTGCTTACCTCCAGCCAGTTGGAGTAAGCGTCTACTGTTATAAGGAAGGTGTGTCCTTTTGTGGGCCCGGCGAAGTCTATATGGATCCTAGACCAAGGTCCCCTTGGGGTTTCCCACTCTAGGAGGGGTGCTGTGGGTGGGCTTGGCCTAGTTTTCTGGCATCGTTGGCACCTTGCTACCCAGGTTTCAATTTGTTTGTCCATCCCTGGCCACCAAGCGTAACTTCTGGCCAGGGCTTTAGTCCTAACGATGCCAGGGTGCCCCTCGTGTAGTAGTTCCAGAACCTTCCCTTGTAGTTTTTCTGGAATGACCACCCTATCCCCCCATAGTATGCACCCTTTTAATAACGAGAGTTCCGTTTGCCGGTTTCGGAATTTTTTGACGGACTCGTCGTTGTCTCTTTCCGGCCACCCTTTCTCTACCCAATGCAACACCCGCGCCAGACGTTTGTCTTTATTAGTCTCTCGGGCAATGTCTGACGCGGTTATGGGCAGGTTGGGTGGAGTCTCTATGGTGAGGGTGGTCGTCGTGGGTGCTGGATCGGTGTCAGGTTCCGGTAGCAGTGAGCGGCTTAAGGCGTCTGCATGGGAGATCGTCTTACCCGGTCTGTGTATGAGTCCGTAGTTGTAGGCTGCCAGGAACTCGGACCACCTTGTCATTCGGGGAGACAGAATGTTCGGGGTGGCCCGGTTTCCTGCAAGGATTCCCAGCAGCGGCTTGTGGTCGGTTATGATGGTGAATGTCCGGCCGTAGAGGTACTCGTGGAATCTTTTTACGGCGGCAACGATAGCCAGAGCCTCTTTGTCCAGCTGGCTATAGTTTCGCTCCGGTTTGGTGAGGGTCCTTGAAAAGAACGCGATGGGCACTTCTTTTCCGTCGGGGAGGGTATGGCTGAGGACAGCGCCGACGCCGAAGGGTGATGCGTCGCATGTGATGGCCAGAGGTAGGGTCTCGTTATACTGTATAAGGACGGCGTCCAAAGTGAGGAGGTCCTTTGTCCTTTGGAAAGCGGCTTGCTCACGTTTCCCCCAAGTCCAAGTCACCGCCTTGTCCAGGAGCCTATGCAAGGGCTCCGCCACCGTCGCCTTTTGGGGCAGGAAAACATTGTAAAAGTTAAGTAGCCCCAGGAATGCCTGTAGTTCCGTCTTCGACTTGGGTGTGGGGGCTTCTTTGATGGCCTTGATTTTTTGGTTTGTGGGGTGAATGCCGTGACGGTCTAGCAGGTATCCTAGGAATTCGACCTGTTCCATGTATAATTGGCATTTCTCCCTCTTTACTTTGAGCCCGGTCTCTTTGAATTTGGTTAGGACCTCCCTTAGGCGACCCTCTAGTTCGGCTTGGTTGGTTGCCGACACTAGGACGTCGTCGAAGTAAGGTACCACCCCCTTGATGCCTTGCAATAGTCTTTCCATTAGGCTTTGGAATATTCCCGGTGCCACGCTGACTCCAAATTGGAGTCGGTTGCATTTAAATGCTCCCCGGTGGGTGACTATGGTTTGCGCTTCTGCCGTTTGCTCATCGACTGGCAACTGTTGGTATGCCTGGGCGAGGTCGAGCTTGGCGAAAACCTTGCCCCCTCCCAGTGAGTGCAGTAGGTGTTGCACTACTGGGACGGGGTAGGTGCTTTGTTGCAGCGCGCCATTTAGGGTGGCCTTATAATCCCCACAGATCCGCAACGACCCATCGGGCTTGATCGGGGTGACTATGGGGGTCTCCCACTGGACGTGGTCTATTGGCTGTAGGACCCCTTGCTTGACGAGCTTGTCAATTTGCTCGTCTATCTTGGGTTTAAGTGCGAATGGCACCCGCCTTGGTTTCAGGCGTTTTGGGGGGGACGTTTGGGTCTAGGCTGAATGATATAAGGGGCCCTCGGTACTTGCCTAGGTTTCCGTCGAAGACCTCTTGGAACTCCCGGGCCAGTTGTTGCTCCCAGCTGTCATCGGTGACATGTTCAACTCCCGTGACTGCGATGCCGAGTGGGGCGAACCATTGCAGTCCCAGTAGGCTTGGGCGGTCGCGGTCGACAATTGTCAGGGGGAGCCTTTCGGTGTGCCCTTTATATATGATGTTGAAGTGTTTGGTTCCAACTACCGGGATGCGGTTTCCCTGGTAGTCCTTTACGATGAGTCTCTGGCTGTCTAGGTTCCTCCTTTGGATGGTAGGCACCAAGCGCTTTATTTCATGCCATGCTATCATGGAGAGGTAGGACCCGGAGTCCACCTCCATTTTGCATGGCTCGCCCTCGATGCCTACTTCCACGTGGACCTTCTGGGTGTCATTGGTTATGGCATGGCCAATGGTGACCGTCTGATGGGTCTCCTCTCTTCGCCGGTTATCGCCGCCTCGCAGGGATCGTCCGTTCTGGTCTCATCTGTTGTCCGAGGGGCGATCTCTGGTCCGGGGTGGTGTGCTCTCTCTCCTCCGGTCGCTCTGGTCCCATCTGGCCGGGCTGCGGTTCTTTTTAAGGCGGCAGACATGGGCGATGTGTCCCTTCTTGTCACAATGCGGCAGATTGATTCGAAAAACCGGCATTCGGACCTGGGGTGGTTGCCTCCGCAACCGGCACAGTTGGTCCTCGACTTACGACCCCGCCAGTTCTGTGGGTCGCGGCCTGTCTGGAGACGATGAATTTCCTCCTCGTCATCGGAAGTGCCCGATGCCGAGTGGAAATCGCCCTGGTGGGTGGTCGTCTTGGGTTGGGCCTCAGCCGACCTTGCAGGGTTGTTGTTCCCGCTGCGGTCCCCAGCGTTCGGTCGGCGCATGCGGTCGGCGGACATTCGGGTCGCTTTGGCGGTGGCGGCTGCTGTGAGGGTGTCTGCTAGGCTGATGTTGCCCTTGGCCATCAGCCGGCTCTGGAGGACGGGGTCCCACAACCCGAGCACGATTCTGTCTCGCAGGGCGTCGTTCAGGTTGTCGAATTCGCACAGCCCCCCTAGGCATCTTAGTTCGGCGATGAAGACGCTGAAACTCTCACCCAACCGTTGGTCCCGACGGTAGAATTCATTTCGTCGGATTAGGATGGGTACCTCTGGAGCGTAGTGCCGCCGAAGTATTGGCTCGAGGACGTCCCAATCCATCGCGGTCGCATTGGCGGGTTTGGCAAGCGCCTTGGCCATCTTGAAAACCTCGGTCCCGCAGTGGGTCAGGAAGACGGCGCGCTTCATGGGGCCGGTGGCGTCCTTCAGATCGCTGCACTCGAGGAGCATGCGGAATCGGTCGGAGTACGATTGCCAGTCCTTGGTGGCGGGGTTGAAGGGTGCGGGGGTGTGTGATTTTCGCCATCGTGGTGGTTCGTCTGGCTTCCGTCGGACACATGGTTCGGTTCAGGGTCTGGATCCCACCCTCGTCGCCAGTGTCGCGTCCTCGAAAATGATGCCAGGAGTCGGTGACTTCAAATCATGCTCTTTTATTAAAGTAGGAACCGAACTGGCACTTTGCAAAAGGTTCGCGGCTTTTATTCTTTTAGCCGCGGCGGCTGCAGCCAATGGCACCACTTTGAATCTCCCGCGATTCAAATAGACCAATCGCGGGAGATTCTTAGCGAGCCAATCGGCGCGGCTCGCCTGACCAATCAGAGTGCCCCGCGCTTTGGCCAATCAAAGCGCGGGTATCTCAAGAATGTTAATTAAGGGACAGAACAGTTTTCTCTATTTTTGTTTTTTTTATAACCATTTAATCCCTTTATTTGGCGTGGAATCGGGGCAACTGAATAGAGCTGAGCATTTACTGGCCAGATGCCCTTCCTGGTGTCTATGCAGAGTTTGCAGCAGGTATTTTCTCTTTGCGCTCTGATAGAGAAATGTCTGACACTGCCCAGGATTGAACTCTCGACCTTCCAAGTGGGGGATGGTGAGAGTCTTCAACTCTAGGCCATCACGCTGCTCCTTCAAGATAACCCTCTCAAATTAAACCATTTTAATACTAGTAGATGGGTAGGGAGGGAGGCAGATAATCTGCGACTATAAGAGAATGTCCACAAAATATGGTCAACAGGATTAAAATGGGTTTTATTATAAAATAAACTGGCTTTCAGCTATGATTAGATAAATTTGCTGACCTGCTACCAAGAAAATTATTTGTTTTATGATACTTGAAAAGGAATAATTTAGTTCCCATTGTGAAGTCAATCATACTGAATCTGTACCAAATTCTAAAGTGCAGGTTGCTATGCAGTTACTGTTAAAATTTGCCAACTTTCTCAACTTTACTGCATCATTATGCAACATATGCTTTAAAACAGGGGTGTCCAACCTTGGCAACTTAAAGACTTGTGGACTTCAACTGGCTGGGGAATTCTGGGAGTTGAAGTCCACAAGTCTTAAAGTTGCCAAGGTTGGACACCCCTGCTTTAAAACATATCAGGTCTAGAAGAGAATATTATTAGAAATGTTTACTTTGAGATATAATATGTTCATAAGCAGATTATTTTGTGAAATTGTTTGCTCAAATGTATATTTGAATAGCAGTTTTAATACCTATAGTTTTTAAATAATAATATAATGTAGAACTGACCAATGAATGAAAGCATAGGAATAGGAATAGCTAGTAATAAAATGATCAATTCATCCCTACTTGGATGTAAATTGCAATACACTATTAAAACAGAAAGTACATCTGATTATAATGCTTTTATGTTCTCCTGATTCTGTTTTAACCTGCTTAACATTTTTGCCATTTTATTTTAGACTTAAATAAATAATTGCCCTCAGCAAACAATGAATGCTGTTTTGTGTGGATGGTTAAGTCAAGACAAGCCATAAGCTTCACATCATTTAATAATCCTAAATCAATGTGTTCTTCTGCCTGGAAAATTGACCTGTTCTGAGAAAATATTGCTCAATAATTGTCCTTTTTTACTGATACATAATACTCTTGTTTTTGTGAAACTATCTCAGGTCTAACAAAGCTGAAACCAAGAATAACAAGTATCTACAGTACAAAATGGGGCTTTCCCTTAAAGGACCATCCTTCCTTATTAAATACCTTTTTGTCTAGTGCCACCTGCTGACCAGATTATGATGTTTGCTTAGTGAAGAAATTCAACTGATAGATTGGAGGGAATTTGTATACCAGTAGTACTCCAAATGTGCTTGCAGATATGGACAGTGTAATGTACATTGAGAATTATTATTCTCTATCTATCTGAAAAATCAAAAGTCCTTCATTTCATCTGTAATCATCTGGTGGGGAATTGTTTCTTTTATGCAATTTCAGGAGAATCTGGGTACACTTAAACTAGAAAAGATATACAACAGTTCTAAAGCACATTAACACCAAATTTAATATGTACTAGCAAGAAAATGTTTTTTTAAGAATGAAGCCCAAACATTTACAAGGTATATGCTATGATCTTGCCTCAGTTCTCTACCAAAATAATACTGCTCTCTCTAAAGCAATTGCCTTTAATATCAGAATCTAAGAGCAAAGACAATTAATTCAGAGATCAGGAAGAAATAAAGAAATACTGCTTTACTTCTCACCTCATCCTCAGAAGCAGAGGACAAGATATTATAGATCATATCTACAGCCAGCCACCCTGTCTTAATGCAGGCCACATACAATACAAAAGGCATAGGCCTTTTAAGATTACAAAATTTTTATTGCTTTATTTCTGAGAGTAGTTTTCTTTATGAATCAGTTCAGAACCAATACTGTTCTATAAACTTCTGAGTTCCTGCATCCATCTATCTATCTATCTATCTATCTATCTATCTATCTATCTATCTATCTATCTATCTATCTATCTATCTATCTATGCGAAATACCACTCACGCATCATCACAAAATCTCCAGAACCCACAAACTTGAAATTTGGCACATATGTTCTTCTTGGCTTCTAGGTGCTCACTAAGAAAGGATTTTTCAAAATTACCATCAGAGCATTAGTATTTCCTATATTATTATTATTAATACGCTCTGATGCTAAGGAGTTCTACTCCCCCTCCCCACCTGCAAAACACAAGCAGAGGAGAGGAGCTTCAGTTTCAGTTTTAGTTTCACAGGAGAAACCATCCTCTGCTACCAAATCCTTAGGGGAGATAACTGCATAATTGAAAAAGAAGATAAGAAAATTACTGCATCTTTAAGAGGTGAATTATATGTGTTACATGATGATGGTTTAAAGGTGGCTAACACGGTTTATGAAAATAAGAAACCTCATGATGAATGTATTCACTTGTTACATCGAAGGCTAGGGCATTTAAATTTTAAAATGCTTAAGAAAACTGTTGAATTATCTAAGGGAATAAGTTTAAAACCTTGTCATAAGTATTTGCAATGTAATGCCTGTAATCATAGCAAAGCCAGGGTTACACCGGCTAATAGAGTTGATGGATTTACTACCAAAGAGCCTTTAGAGGTAGTATTTGCAGATTTAATAGGTCCTAAAAAACCAAGTGTAGGAGGAGCTCGTTACATACTAAGTATAATGGACCACTATTCTAGATATGGGTTTTGCTATTTAATGAAGAGCAAAACTGAAACGTATCAAAATCTCTTTAATTGGATTAAATTTGCAGAAAGGAAAACTAAAAAGAAATTAGTAACTCTTATAACAGATAATGGTACAGAATTTACAAATAATAAATTGCAGAACAGACTAAGAATGTTAGGAATTCAACATAAAAAGTCTGCACCATATAGGCCACAACATAATGCCTTTATAGAGAGAAGAGGCCAAACACTACAATCAATGGCACGAACTATGATGTCTGATTCAGGATTACCTGACAATTTGTGGGGAGAAGCAATAATGTGTGGTAATCATATATTAAATAATGTTGTTAATTCAACAACAGGTGAATTACCATTCACACTGTGGCATGGTACAAAACCTGATTTAAGTTACATGCACACATTTGGAGCACCAGCATGGGTGCATATCCCTTCACAACTTAGACACAAAGGACAGCATAGAGCTAAAAGATTATATTTTGTAGGATATACATCTAATCATAGATCTTATAGATTCTGGGAACCAGGTACATCTAGAGTTTATACCAGTGCTAGTGCAAAATTCCTAGAACATGTAGAATGGAATAGATTAGAGCAAGATTTAAATAATGAAGTTATTATTGAACCCTACAAAAGGCAGAAAGATCAGATTAGTTATAAGAAGAGTCCAATTAAAGAAGAAGTCCATGAAGAGCAAATAGGACCAGAGCAAGAGGAAACAGTTGATCAGGAAGAGTTAGATAATCAAGAAGAGTTAATAAATGAAAGTCCACCTGTAAGTCCTGTAATACCTAGACGTACTACACGTGTAACTAGACCACCTGATAGGTATCACGAAAGTATAGTTTGCCAAGTAACTAAAGTTCCAACTAGTGTAGATGAACTTAAGATGTATCCTGCTAAGGATCAGGAGAATTGGCAAAAGGCAATGGAAAAGGAATTAAATTCATTAAAGGTAATGAAAGTTTATGAAGATGCTAAATTACCTCCAGGAGAAAAATCCATTGGGTGCAAATGGATATTTAAAGTAAAAACTGGAAATGATGGGACTGTTACCCATAAGGCTAGGTTAGTAGCTCAAGGATTTAATCAAACTGCATCTGATTACGATGAAGTTTTTGCACCAAGTCTTAAAGCAACATCTTTAAGAGCAGCATTAGTGTGGGCAGCTAAGAAAAACTATGTCATTAACCATTTAGATGTAGAAACTGCCTATCTGCATGCACCATTGCAGCACACTATATATTTAAGAAAACCAGTAGGTATAAAAGACAATAAATTAAATAGTAATGATTGTTGGAAACTCAAAAAGAGTCTTTACGGGTTGAAACAATCTGGGTTTGAGTGGAACCAATATATTGTGAAATAGGTTTTAAATCTGGTTTAGCAGATCCATGTGTGTTTAAAAGAGAAAATAATGGAACGGTGTCATTATTGTTATTATTTACAGATGATATTGCTTTGATAACTAAGACTAATAATGAAGCTAATGAAATTATCTCATTATTAGCCAAAAAGATAAAATTAAAGCATTTAGGTGAAATTAAAAAGTATCTAGGATTGAAAATTAACAAAACAAAAAATGGTTTTAAGATATCTCAAGAAGATAAAATTTGCCAATTAATTAAAACGTTTAAAATGGAACTTTGTAAACCGGCAAAGACTCCAATGAGTCAGGAAGTTTGCCAAATTGATGATCAAAGTCCCAAATTTGATAAGTCTATATATCAATCTTTGATTGGTAGCTTATCATATATAAGCAATTGGTCTAGGCCTGATATAGCTTATAGTGTAAATCAGCTGGCACGTTTTAATTCAGATCCACATCAATGTCATTGGCAATCATTGAAGAGAATTTTAAGATATCTTAAAGGAACAATAAACCATGCATTGTATATAGAACCAAAGGGTGATTTGAGTCTTAGTGCCTATGCAGATGCAAGTTTTGCAACTGATATAAACACAAGAAAATCAACATCTGGGATGGCTATATTATTTGGTAAGACACTAATAGGGTGGAGGTCAATCAGACAACAGCATATCAGCTTGTCAACGATGGAAGCGGAATTTTCATGTCTGTCATTATTATGCACTGACTTGATTTTGTACAAACAGTTATTATTAGACATGGGTATAACTGTAAAAGATTCCATTATTGTGTACGAGGATAACCAAGCAGCTATAAAATTAGCTACTAGTATTGCTGTTAAAACTAGATCAAAGCATACTGATTTAAGATACTTAAATGTTAGAGAATCTGTAAAGAATGGGCTAATTAAATTGGAATACTGCATGACGGAAGAAAACATTGCAGACCAATTTACAAAAGCTCAAGGAGTAACTAAGTTTAAAGAAAGTTGTAACAAATATGATTTAAAGATGTAAATAGTTATATTTATTATTATTTCCTAAAAGGGGAGAATGTTAGGGATAACATTGTTTTACCCTAACTGGTTTAGGTAAATAATAATATGTAATCATAATTTGTATGTTAAAGTGTCTGCAACTTTAACTGTGGGATAGTAATTAAGGGAGTGGTTGTGAAAGCACTTTAAAAGAAGCAAGGCTGCAGCTTGCTATCTCTCTCTGGCTTTGATGATCCCTAATTACTGCAAGGACACAAGACTGCATTGCTCGAACGGGAGAGAAAACAAAGGACTGACTTGTAAGTGAATTGACATAGGATATTTCTACATGGACTTTGCTAACTGAACATCCCTGTATGGACTGACTAAATGATACATGACTATTGGACTGTTATTTTGACTATGCTATGAACTCATAATGGAATAAACTATATTTTTTGATAGCACAAGCGTATCTGTTATTTTTACTGTATGTTAATAAACATACAAGCTTAGCTCACTCATTTATCTGTGTGCCTATCTGACTAACGCTGCACATTCTGTTTAGCTTGTCTCCCTAACCCTGGTTGGGGAAACCAGGCTTAACAAGCTTTAGTATAGAACAGTTGAGCTAAGCCATGCCCAGGCTCCTTGCTGTCTACTTCTTGCTCACACAGTAAATACTATTTCAGTTTCCAAACAGCCCTCAACTCTCTGACACATTGACAGGATGCTAACCAGATGAATACCAATGGATGCTAGTAGGCAGAGGCACAATTTTTTTATCCTTATTTACCTCCCCCAAAACTAAACCCGATACATAGTTCCATAGTGAAGGCACAGGTATCCAGCTAGAAGAATCATCATCTTATGCAGAGTCCTCAATCCCCAGTCCATGGACTGATACCAGCTATCTGGAGACACTTCAACTAGGCCTTTACCCTAAAATAAAATTGCTTACGGTGTGCCACCTTCACTCTGTCTTATATTTAAACAATAGCACAGCTTCTTAAGTGGTTGATATAGCTAGTCCTCGACCTACAACATTCATTTAATGACCATTCAAATTTACAATGGCACTGAAAAAAGTGACTTAATATTTATTAAACACATAGTCAGCAAATAAAAGAGTTATGGATGCAGGCCGCACAAACAAGTGAAGCTCCATCTGCGGGATGCAAGCATCACACGAAACCACGTCCCCTCTGGTCCATGGAAAAGCTTCTCCTCATGGAACTGGCCGCTGGTGCCCAAAAGATTGGGGGCCACTGATCTCATGGATTTCACAACAATCCTAATATGAAAAAGAACTCATGGTACTGAGGTGGATTAGAAGCCTTTCCAGAACAAGCCTAGGAGTTGCAAGACGGTAACAGAAGTTGGTGAAAATGCTATCAATAGGAACTTGATATTCCAGACATAAGCAATCAGGTGTCCTTCAGATATCTGGGATCACAACATCTCAATAGTATATGCAGAAATTGCTAAAATGCAATCTGAATAAATGCCTATTAAAAAAGAAACTATGGAAGAATGAGCTTGTTGAAGAATAGATGTGATGAATACATGGAACACAATAACCTGGAGAAGTGCATCCCTCTCTGACTCCCACACTTCTCTTTCAATCACCTCTATTAGAATAGCAGAATGCCTAAAGCCAATGCAAATCAGTCATCCTAAAGCAAGTGGAGGATTCTTAAACATTTAAATCAATTTTTAAATACAACTGAAGTGATCTTTAAATACACTGCTCAAAAAAATAAAAGGAACACAAAAATAAGACATCCTAGATCTGAATGAATGAAATATTCTTATTAAATACGTTGTTCATTACATAGTTGAATGTGCTGACAACAAAATCACACAAAAATTATCAATGGAAATCAAATTTAGCAACCCATGGAGGTCTGGATTTGGATCAAAATTAAAGTGGAATAAAACACAACAGGCTGATCCAACTTTGATATAATGTCCTTAAAACAAGTCAACATGAGGCTCAGTAGTGTGTGTGGCCTCCACGTGCCTGTATGGCTTCCCTACAACTCCTTGGCATGCTCCTGATGAGGTGGCAGATGGTCTCCTGAGGGATCTCTTCCCACACCTGGACTAAAGCATCCCCCAACTCCTGGACAGTCTGTGGTGCAACGTGGCATTGGTGGATGGAGAGAGACATGATGTCCCAGATGTGCTCAATTGGATTCAGGTCTGGGGAATGGGCAGGCCAGTCCATAGCATCAATGCCTTCGTCTTGCAGGAACTGCTGACACACTCCAGCCACATGAGGTCTAGCATTGTCTTGCATTAGGAGGAACCCAGGGCCAACCACACCAGCATGCGGTCTCACAAGGGGTCTGAGGATCTCATCTCAGTACCTAATGGCAGTCAGGCTACCTCTGGCAAGCACATGGAAGATTGTGCGGACCCCTAAATGAATGCCACCCACACCATTACTGATCCACTGCCAAACTGGTCATGCTGGAAGATGTTGCAGGCAGCAGAACATTCTCCATGGCATCTCCAGACCCTGTCACGTCTGTCACATGCTTTCATCTGTGAAGAGCACAGGGCACCAGTGGTGAATTTGCCAATCTTGCTGTTATCTAACAAATGCCAAATGTCCTGCATGGTGTTGGGCTGTAAACACAACCCCCACCAGTGGATGTCGGGCCCTCATACCACCCTCATGGAGTCTGTTTCTGATCATTTGAGCAGCCACATGCACATTTGTGGGCCACTGGAGGTCATTTTGCAGGGCTCTGGCAGTGCTCCTTCTGTCCCTCCTTGCACAAAGGCGGAGGTGGTGGTCCTGATGCTGGATTGTTGCCCTCCTAGGGCCTCCTCCACATCTCCTGATGTACTGGCCTGTCTCCTGGTAGCGCCTCCATGCTCTGGACACTACGCTGACAGACACAGCAAACCTTCTTGCCACAACTCGCATTGATGTGCCATCCTGGATGAGCTGCACTACCTAAGCCACTTGTGTGGGTTGTAGACTCTATCTCATGCTACCACTAGAGTGAAAGCACCGCCAGCATTCAAAAGTGATCAAACCTTCAGCCAGAAAGCATAGGAACTGAGAAGTGGTCTGTGGTCACCACCTGCAAAACCACTCCTTTATTGTGGATGTCTTGCTAACTGCCTATGCTTTCCACTTGTTGTCTATTCCATTTGTACAACAGCATGTGAAATGGATTGTCAATCAGTGTTGCTACCTAAGTGGACAGTTTGATTTCACAGAAGTGTGATTGACTTGGAGTTACATTGTGTTGTTTAAGTGTTCCCCTTATTTTTTTAAGCAGTGCATAAAACCTCAGGATTTACTCTTTCTGTTCCCTGTGGCTGTTGCCATATTTTAATTCACTTCCAGCTGGTCTCCTCCATTTTTCCAGATCCCACCCTTTTGTTTTTTTCCTTCTTTTAAAAGTTTTTGAGAATCCAGAAATCTTTATTCGCCCTTTGACATTTTCTTTTCAGCTTAAATACCTGTTAATGTCAAAGTGGATTTTTGCTGGTTTCTTGCTTAAATTTCTTAATTGTTAATATGGGGAAGAAAAGAAAAAAAACCCAAATCCTTTCCCTTTCCTCTCTCATTCGCAACTTCAAAGTCTTCTTTGGGAACAATGTTGTTCTTTATAATTCAAATTCCAGGGTACTTTACATTGTTGCTTTTCCAGTTCAACCCAGTCAGCAAAAACTTTCTCTTCTTATCTTCCTCCTGCACATTCTTTTCCGGTCGAGTTCTTCTTTGAGGTGGCCATTTTTGACCACCGCTGCAACCACCTTGGGAAGGGGAGTAATGACCAGCTGGGGAGGAGAGATGCGGCTCTCCTTGATCCTGCTGGCAGTCTCCCCCCTCATCACCACTTCTATGGGGTGGCTTAGCCCCAAAACCAGCCAGCTCGGGGCGCTCCAGCGGCGAGCACAGATTGAAACTGTACGATCACAGATTTCGGTCTGTCACTGAAGAAGCTCAAACTGGAAGCTGCTAGCTGTTCTCAAATTTTGATCACCCTCAAGCAATAGATGTTACCAAAATTTGAAAATAATAATACCAAAGAATTGGTACTAATATTAGATAATAATGCAAAAGAAAGCAAATATAGCACCAACAAGAATAGGTGCCTTGGGTGAAATTCCAAGCATCACGTAAAAACCATTGGCATTTCTTCAGGCAATTGAAAAAAGCAGCTTCAATTGGTTCAGCTTACATCCTGTGTGATATTTTACTGTTATTAAACAACTATATCTGCCTATCTGAGATCCTGGAGAAGGACTCGACAGATAAATAAAAATGCCAAAAGCAGTCTGATCATCGGGCTGATGATGCAACCAACCATAATAATTTTAATCTTCAGAGTTGGAATGAGACATTTAAGGTTAAACACACATATATTTTAAATTCTTGGGTTATTATAAATATTTATTCTCTCCTGCCCTGATACATATGTAACTCGTTAAATCTGCTGGCTGTTCTGTTCACTAGCAGGATTTTCTTCAAATTCTTTCCTACATCCTAAATAACAGTTCCCCTTCCCCACCTTCCAAAAGAAAAGAAAAACAAAGCTAGCAGCTTTGCTTCACTTCTCCCATAACAAGGCGTTTAAGAATAGCTTAGGCTCAGAAACAGTTCACATATTGAAAACAAAGCTTTTTGGTATTGAGAAGCAGAGGCAGCTACAGTATTGTATTTACCAAACAAAATCATTATAGATGGAGCTGCAAATGGCATGTGAGGTTCAGCAGCTCCAATGATGCAGATCCTATGACTCAGACTTCTCAGCAAAACACACACACAAAAAAAACAAAGCCTAGGTGTGAGAAGACTACCAATGATTTCAGTGATTTCTAAAACAAGTCAACTCACATGACCTTCACTTTATGCCTTAGAGCATTTCTAGCTGACCAGAGAGATTTAGTAGCAAATTTGCATTTCCTCAGAGGAAAACTCACTGTGACAACTACTTGGCAAGAAGTAAGCAGCAGGCATAGAAATGAAATTTCAAATTTAGCTCAAAAAAAAAAAAAAAAACAACAACAACCTATATATAAATATATATAGTTTAAGGCAGTCCAATACAAGAGCCCTTGCTGAATCAAATGCAAAGTTTGGTTCATGAGGCAGGACGTAAAGAATGGATAGCACTGTATGAAAAGTACTTTGCCTTAAATTTGCCAAGATCATATATTTTTGGCTGTATATGTGCAAAATTGTACAGGAAGTCAGTACATTCTAAAGTTTGAATCAAGTAAACCAATCATGTTTACTCAGAAACATATCCTATAGGGGACTTATTTCCAAGGTAATTGTGAATGGCATTCCTTTCTCAATATATCTGCAGTTGAGTTTCATGACCTTGTTTATTTCAGGAGACTTTTGTACAACTACAAACATCTGAATGAACCCTTACAAAGACACAAAGTGTTAGGATTAGGGTTAGGACAGTGGTTGTGCACCCTCTTTGTGAACCGACTAAACTAGGAGTGGACAGCAACAACTCCTATGATTGGCAGTGTCATTTTATTCATTATGGCACTTATACTATAGTTTATGTGTTTGTGGACATTTGTGTAATATGAACTCTGCCATTGTATTAAAGTATGAACAAAATAATTATAAATTAGTCAACAAAACATGGATTAAAATAAAATGGCCTCGTACAGTACATGAGCCTAGACAGAGTAAAATGTTTCACTAAAATAGTAAAATCTTAATGTATTGCATAATATGGTCCTATTTGACTTAGCACTTATGTAGCTTATCCTATGTTAAAACACACAATCTTTCAGCAGATTGTATGAACCCAAACTGTTGTCCTGTCTCAGCTCACAGAAATCACAGATATAAATTGCAGATGTCTCTTACTAAAAAAAGGTTTTCAAACAGAAAAGGTTTGAACAATGGCAAAAAAAAAAGGTTTTGTGATGACCCGTAGTCTCTCAAAATAACCAAAACCCAAAACATACATTAAAGTCCACTAAGGCCTTCAACTTCACTTCACTGTTTTATTAGGCACAGTTTAAAGTCACAAAAGTAAACAATGAGGCAAAAAGGAAACCAAAACAAACGAGAGTTCCGAAGCCAGCCAAGATAATTAATCATACATTCCAGGAAGTTAATCGAGGAGAGTCCATGGGAAGAACACCAGCAAAGATAAACCTCTTTCAAAGAAAACACTAAACTTTGACTCCAGCAATTCTGACTATGCAGTTACAAACTTATATACATAGCTCCCAGCTGCAAGCCACGAGGAGGATCATGGTAATCTCCTCCTGAGTAGACCTCACTTTTCCCTGATCCTCTCCTCCCTGCGTGCCCTAGGATGGATAGGGAATGGACCTGGATTCTCCTCTGATTGCTCAGCCGGCCTCTGCCCTTCTCCAGCCTCCTCCACCACCTCTGGAGCCACACTCCCACTCCCTGTTGGCTGTTCCTCCTCTTCCTCAGAGTCAGTCTCCACCAGGAGCATGACAGGTTTAAACAATCCATCCATAATCTTATTCCCAAAATACCAGTTCAACCAAACTTAAATTAGAGAAAAAAGAAAAATCAAATTGTAAACAAGGTACTAAAGGGCCAAACAAATGTGGTATGAGGATCTGGAGTCCCTACTGGAGAAAGCAGGCCATGGAGTTGAGAAACACAGTGGCAAAATAAATGGAGAGCTGTTCCCAACAGCTGTGAGGCACACAGCTACTTGTATATAGAGGTGCTGTGATCTGGATAGGTCTCTTTGGTGGGGCCGGGTTCTTTCTAGCCAATAATTTTGGTGAGCAGTTGTTCAGTTTTCCTCCCTTCATGGTGAACCTTACATAAGGGGAGGCTTTAGCTCAGCCTCTTTGTATTCTGAGGCCAGTGATGGCTGCCTCTCCTGGATGCTAGGCAATGCTTTTTCCCCCTGCTTGGACTCTTCCAATCGAATCCCCTCATGTTGACTCTCCTGTAACTTCTAAGCTGGCCATGACATCTCTCTATGTGTCAGCCTTCCCAGGTAGACCCGACAGGAAATACAACCAGAAGAACTAAGGCTACATTAACAAAGTCTTGTAAGTTTGCAAGTAAAATCTTCCATCATCTCTTTTACAGCCTGAGAACTTAGGGAGGTCCTTTTCTAAGTATATTTTTACTGCCTAAGAGCCGTGGTGCATAGTGGTTAGAATGAAGTACTGCAGGCTATTTCTGCTGACTGCCGGATGCCTGCAATTTAGCAGTTTGAGTCTCACTGGGTCAAGATTTATTCAGTCTTCATTGTTCCAAGGTGTGTAAATGAGGATCCAGATTGGGGCCAACATGCTGACTTTGTAAACCACTTGGAGAGGACTGTAAAGCACTGTAAAGTGGTATATAAGTCTAAGTGCTATTGCAATTGCTATGCAACTGAAGTCTATGCCCTCTCTTATCCAATCATTCTCTAAGAAGCATCTCATCCCCCATTCTTAGTCTCCCAAGGCCATTTCAGTCTACCATTACAATGTGTTTTTTTGTACCACAACCTAATCAACAGTACATTACGTTTTCCTAGCACGTTTAACCAATGATTACAGAAACTGTAGGATGCCCAGTTAGGTCCTCTACTTTTTATTGAGTAAATGGCCTCTGTTGTAGCCATAGATGTCTATTCATGATGCATTGGTAGAAAACATCTGTGGGGAGGGGGAAATGGCTCAGTGGTTTAAAGACGTTGAGTTTGTCAGCTGAAAATCTGATAGTCCAGATTTGAAACCTGAGTGCAGTACAGGGTGAGCTCCCATCCTTGCCCTAGCTCCTGTACACCTAGCAGTACTGACAACACCTCCACTGACAAATTTTTGAAGAATATACAATCCCAGCTGATACTGGTGTGAAAGACATACGCAAGTATAGCCATTTCCCAGCAATTTTTCCTTTACCATGAATAAGTGGATTCTATTGTATTTAATGTTAACTGTTCACGGTATAACACAAATATGATAATAAAATAAATAGTTTGCCTTGCTTGATAATGACAATGGCTGGAAGACCGAAGGATCACAAATAAAAAGTCCAGTGAAGATAGAAAGTCTTTGTGGTTTGTGTATGATAATTTTGGTGGTATTTAGATGAGGAAATTTAAAACTTCCAGAATTCTCAACTCTGTTCTTCTATCTGGAAAATTCTGGTAGTTGGAAGTCCACTCATGTGAAGGACACCTAAGCTGGAGATGTATATCTGTAAGTTACAGGAAGGACCTTCAATTGATCCACAGGAGGAAAAATTACCTCTATCTTTTGAGGCCTCTTGCCATGTTAAAGATAAAAACCACCCCCACATGAAACAAAAAAAAGTAAAAATGAAAAATTGAAATGCAATTTGAACTGCTTTGATGTAAAATTAGGAAGTATAAATTTAAGGGCCCAGGGAGCAAGAACATCTGCTCACCCCTTATCCCTCCCCAACTGGTACCAACTGCAGGAGTTCACAACTTGTTGTGTCTGGGAGGATGGGCGCAATAATGGAGACAAGACCTCAGATAGTAACTTCAGCTCTTTATTAGTGACTTCTGATCTGGGTGAAAAGCCCTGGCCGCAGCAGCTCCTTTTATAGAGCTGGCTGCAGCTAAATGTCCAATGACAATGATTTAAACTTGCTGTGCTTGGTTTGCCCAATCGCGGCAGCCCATTAACCAGCCAATCGGACTAGCCTGGAGCGACCAATCATGACCTGCTGTTAGCGGACCAATCAGGTTTGCAGGTTTACAAGCCTGCTAGTCCGGAACACCCCTCCCCTCTAGGTTCCGTCTTAGGGGTGGGGTTATGTACTCTCGCAGGTAGGCGGGTCTTCGCACCTGTCTACCTGATTTGCATTGTTCAAAAAGTCTTTGCTCGATCTCGGGTTCTGACGGACTGCTCACCGGGATTGTTTGGAATGGTGAACCAGCTTCGACGCTGGGTCTCCCTTCAGATGATCCCGGAATACCTGGAACGCCTCCTTCGTTGCTACAGTCTGGGTTCTCATGGTTCGCTGACCCCATTCAGCTGCTGCTACCAGGAGAGATGACCACCTGCCAAGGTTCTTCATCAGCTGGTGAATATGGTGGGCTTTGCTGTGCTGATTGTGGGGTTAGATCTTCTGTGCCAGAGGTTGGTTCATTTTCAGAACCCCTGGTCTCCCTTTCCCCTCTGGCTTCGAGATCGGGGTTAGTGACGGGAGTTGTGGTCAGCCTTGAAAGCAGCTGGTCGATGTGGCGTTTCCACAATCTCCCATCTGTGGTTTCTAAGCGGTAGGAGCGGGGGCCTGTAATCTGTGTTATTTTGGCAAGGATCCACAATGGATCACCTGAAAAGTTTTTTGCAAATACAGGGTCTCCTACCTTAAACATGCGGTGTTTACTGCTGGAACCAAGGGGCTTTTCCGGGTTGTATGCTGGATGTAGGCGATCTAGATGCGATCTGAGTTTTCTGCCCATCAGAAGTTCAGCTGGGCTTTTGTTGGTAGTACTGATTGGTGTAATATGCTGGAGAAGGAGCATCCTGGTGACTTTATCGTGGATGTTGCCTTGTTCCATTTTTTGTAAAGTTTTTTTGGTGAACTGAACCATTCGTTCAGCTCTGCCATTGGCCACTGGGTGAGCAGATGATGTTAAAGCGTGGTGTATTCCACGGTCTGCCAAGTATTGTTCAAAAGCCAAAGCGGTAAATTGGGGGCCATTGTCGCATACCAGGACATCTGGTAACCCGTGCGTTGCAAAAAGTCTGTTCAATTTCTTGAAGACTGCATCTGTCGTGGTAGTCTTCATTTTGTTAACCTCCAGCCAGTTAGAGTATGCATCTACTGTTATCAGGAAAGTATGTCCTTTTGTAGGTCCCGCAAAATCGATGTGAATGCGGGACCATGGACCCCTGGGCATTTCCCATTCAGCTGGTGAGGCTTTTGGTGGGGCCAAGCGTGTTTCTTGGCATTTGCTACAGGTGGCAACCCAGGCTTCAATTTGTTTGTCCATACCTGGCCACCAGGCATAGCTCCTTGCCAGCACTTTCATTCATACGATGCCCGGGTGTCCGTCGTGTAGTAAATTTATAACTTTTTTTTGTAGTTTTGCTGGTATGACCACTCGGTCTCCCCACAACACGCACCGTTTTTGAGAGAAGAGTTCTGTTTGTCTGTTCTTGAAGGGTTTAAAGATTTCATTGGGTTCGATTTCCGGCCATCCCCTCTCCACCCAGCTAAGCACCCGTGCCAAACATGAGTCTTTTTTTGTTTCCAATGCGATGTCTTGTGCTGTTAGTGGAGGTGAGGGAAGCGTGCCAATTTGTAGTATTGATAGTGTGGGAGCTGGGTCAACTAGAAGTTCTGGCAATGGAGAGTGGCTCAAAGCCTCTGCATGGGGGATGGTTTTTCCTGGCCGGTGCCTCAACTGGTAGTCGTAGGCGGCTAGGAACTCCGACCATCATGTCATCCTTGGAGATAGGATGTGTGGAGTAGGTTTGTCGCCTGCCAAGATGCCGAGTAATGGCTTATGATCTGTGATGATGGAAAAGGATCTTCCATACATGTACTCGTGGAACCTTTTGATTGCAGATACAATAGCGAGGGCTTCCTTATCTAGGTGACTATAGTTCCTCTCTGTTTTAGAAAAAGTTCTTGAAAAAAATGCAAAAGGCGCCTCTGTACCATTTGGTAGGACGTGGCTCAGGATGGCTCCTACCCCAAAAGGTGAGGTGTCACAAGTCACAGTTAATGGAAGTGTCTCATTATATTGGATGAGCACTGCATCCGAAGTTAAAAGGTCTTTTACTTGTTGGAAGGCTTGCTCCTCCCGTTGTCCCCAAAACCAGGAAGCCTTCTTATCGAGGAGTCTATGCGACGGAGTTCAGCGACGGTCTCCTTCTGGGGTAAGAAGATGTTATAAAAGTTAATGAGTCCCAGGAAGGCTTGGAGGTCTGTTTTGTTTTTAGGTCTTGGGGCATTTTTGATGGCAGCCAATTTCTTTTCAGTAGGGTGAATTCCTTGTTTGTCAAGAAGGTAACCAAGAAATTCAACCCTTTCAGTACATAACTGGCATTTTTCCTTCTTTACCTTGAGGCCAGCATCTTGGAACTTTTGTAGAACCGTTCTTAGGCGTTTTTCTAACTGACTTCTTGTAGGGGCGGCTATTAATACATCATCGAAGTAGAGCACAACCCCTTTAATGCCCTGCAACAACCTTTCTATCAAACTTTGGAAGACGCCTGGTGCTACGCTTACTCTGAACTGGAGTCTGTTACATTTGAACGCGCCTCTGTGCGTAACTATGGTTTGGGCTTCTGCGGTTTCTGCGTCTACTGGCAACTGTTGATAAGCTTGGGCCAGGTCAAGCTTTGCAAATACTTGCCACCCCCAAGCGAGTGAAGGAGATGTTGGACCACGGGTACCGGATAGGCGCTCTGCTGTAACACGTGGTTGAGGGTAGCCTTATAATCCCCACAGATTCTCAAAGATCCGTCAGGTTTTAGGGGAGTTACAATTGGGGTCTCCCATCGGGCATGATCGATGGGTTCTAACACGCCTTGTGCAATTAGTTTGTCCAGTTGCTCGTCAATTTTTGGTTTGAAAGCAAAGGGAACTCGGCGTGGCTTTAGGCGAATGGGTGCAATATCAGGGCAGAGATTAAAAGAGATAGGGGACCCCTTGTACTTGCCTAATTTTTCAGTGAAGACTTCTTGAAAGTCTCGGATGAGGGCTGCCTCCCAGTCTTCCTCTACAGTCAGGTTGATGCCTGCCATTTCGATTCCTAATGGCATGAACCACTGTAGACCCAATAAGCTGGGCCAGTCTCTGTCAACGATGGCGAGGGGTAGTATTGTGGTGTGGTCCTTGAAGGAGACCTGGATGTGACTGGAACCAGCGACTGGAATTCTGTTTCCCTGGTAGTCCTTTAATATAAGTCTGAGATCCTGGCGGTGGATGTTGGGAATCAGCTGCTTAAAGGTTTTGCAGGAGACCATGGATAGGGAAGACCCGGAGTCCACTTCCATAATGCATGGATGATTTTCATTGGTGACCTTTACATGGATTTTTTTTGCATCTAAAGATGAAGCGTGGCCGATGGTGATGGTCTGATGAGCCTCTTCCCATCTGGTTGTGCCAGTAAACATCCGGTTTCTGTTGTATTGGCTCCACTGGTTGTTTGGGCCGTCCCGATTTGTGGGTGGGGTGCCTCCTGAATGGTGGAAATTATTTTCTTTCCGCTTGGGACTGGATCCTCTCTTGTTCCAGCATACTTTAGCAATATGCCCTCTTTTTTCACAGGAACGACAGATGGCATCAAGGAACCTGCATTCGGAACCTGCATTTGGGTGGTTTCCCCCACATCCGGCGCATTGGAAATTTGATTTACGACCCCGTTGGTCTCATTGCTCGTGCTCTGACCTGAGTCTATAAACTTCTTCCTCCTCACTATCTGATGAGGAATCGATGGCTTCATGGTGGGTGGTCGACATGTATTTTTCTGATGATGTTGCCGTATCATTGGCGGGTTGGCGGCTGGCCCCATTTGCTCGGCGCATTCGTGCTGATTTGCAGGTGGCTTCAGCTGCAGTAACATCGGCTATGGAATCTGTGAGGGTGATGTCTCCTTTGGCCATGATCTTGCTTTGGACCGTTGGGTCTCTTAGACCAAGGATGACTCGATCTCTCATGGCTTCCTCTAGATTAGTGAAGCCACACAATCCACCTAAATTTCTTAGGTCAGCTACATAGTCCCCAATGTTCTATCTTCGTGTTGATCCCTCTAATAAAATTCATGTCTGCGAATGAGGGTTGGTACTGCTGGAGTGTAATGCGCACGAAGGATGGGAGCAAGGGTATCCCAGTCCATCGACTTGACTTCAGCTGGTTTGGCAAGTGCCTTTGCCATTTTGAAAACGGCGGGTGCGCAATGCATCAGGAAAACCGCACGTTTTTTGCTAGACGTGGCATCCTTTAGATTGTTGGACTCCAGGAACATTTGAAACCTGTCCATATACGAGTCCCAGTCTTCGCTAGCTGGATCAAACGGGGCAGGTGGTATAGCGCTGCTGGCCATTCTGCCGATGTCTGCGTGCTGTCAGCCACATGCTCTGTCAGTCTTCAGCGAGTGCTCAGTCAGCTCTGTCGTCTCCACATCCCACCTTCGTTGCCAGTGTTGTGTCTGGGAGGATGGGTGCAATAACGGAGACGAGACCTCAGACAGTAACTTCAGCTCCTTATTAGTGACTTCTGATCTGGGCGAAAAGCCCTGGCCATAGCAGCTCCTTTTATAGAGCTGGCTGTGGCTAAACGTCCAATGACAATGATTTAAACTTGCCGCACTTGGTTTGCCCAATTGTGGCAGCCCGTTAACCAGCCAATTGGACTAGCCTGGAGCGACCAATCACGACCCGTTGTTAGCAGACCAATCAGGTTTGCAGGTTTACGAGCCTGCTAGTCCAGAACACAACTGATAAATAATACATCTGCTTTTTCTTTTTTAACTTTGCTTAACAAATACCTGAAATCAAGATACAGGGATTAAAAACAGTAACAATAACAAGAGCATAGATTGCCTGCTAAATTGAATTCATATAGCAGAATGTATTTGCTTTATAAAATGAAAATTAAAAATATTCAAGCCTTGATTTCACCTTTGTTTTGATAAGCCCAGCATTAACAAAACATGGATGCTCTTGCCTACACAGTGTATGTCATCTAACTAGAATGCTAAGATCTCCAACGCTGTAGATAATAAAACCATGGCGGGACTAAGAAATTTGCTACACCATGTCAAATGGGTACTTTTAAAACACATTACTAAGCAGCAGCTTGTCAAAGCCTTCTCCCACAACACTTTTATACTCCAGGCAGATGACATCTTTCCCCCCCTCCCAACATAAAAGGATCTTCAGTAGAACTGCATTTTAACAGCTAATTCCGCTGCTGAAGAGCTGACAGAGCAGGAATAATCTAGACCTCTAGAAAGTAATGTGCTTATTTTACACAAGGTATCTTTGAGTTACTTTTATGCCTCATGATTCCACAAAAAGGTAAAAATATGTGATATCCCTCAAGCCATAGCATGGAATACTTCAAAGGAAAGCAAGTGATCAAGGTTTAGTCATTCCTACTCCCACATCTCCCAATTTACATATGTTATGGGCTTTTTCCTCCAACATCATTTTCCTACTCTTAAAGGCATTGCCAAAGAGGTATGAGAGTCAGGAGGCAAGCATGAACATTCTTTCAGTACCATTTCCTTTTATAAGATTGCTTTCTCTCTTGCTTTGTTTGTTGCCTTAGGTCAGGTTTTTTTTTTTTATTCTTTGCAACTGCCTGCAGTTTTCTTCATAAATTTTTTTCAGAAGTGCTTTGCCATTGTCTCCTTCCTAAGCCTATGAAAGAGTGACTGACCCAAGGTGGCTTTGTGCTTGAGGTGAGACCAGGACTTAAAGTATCCTGGTTTCTAGTCTGGTGTTTCCTAAAATGTGGCTCAAGGAACCCCAGAGGTCCCCCAAGATCTCTAGAAATCAACATTATTTGCCAGATATTGAAGATATTGTTAGATGCAAAAAGCCAGGTCCGCATTTGAAGGTTTAATTTAACCGATTGATTGCTAAAAGCCTACGTGTGGGAATCTTTTCAACTAACACTCAGCACCTGGGAACTGTTAGATAAACTTCAATGGCAATCAAGGTGGATCAGACTTAGTTTGTGGCTACATAATGATATTAGACTGATGCCTCTTTTTATTCATCCACCTGGCTCTACCAGCACTTCTACACATATTTTCAAACATTATGTCATATTTTGTCCTATCTTTATTATTTTTACAAATATTTCAAGGCACATACATTTTCCCCACAACAACAATCTAGTGAAGCAGGTTGGGCTGAGATAGAATGACTGGCTCAAGTGAACCCAGCTGATTTTCATGATTAAGATGGAACTTGAACTTAGTCTCCTGGTTAATAATAATATTATTAGGTTTACCAGATTCAATAAGTACATATTCTATAGATGTGTCAGTTTTAATTTTTAATATGGTAGGTATGGATAGATATAACCCATACAAACAAAAGGTCTTCTGTTTTTAAAATGGGAAGGGGTCATGAGCAAAAACAAACATGGCTCTAACCACTACACCAGGGGTCTGTAACCTTAAACACACAAAGAGCCATTTGGACCCATTTCCCACAGACAAGAAAACACAGGGAGCCAATAATTTAACAACTAGTGTGACTGGGTGGGCATGGCCAACTCGACATCACTCATTCCCACCCAGTCACCTCCTGCTCTGGAATATGGAGCAAGACTCCATCCCCTGCCATCACCCTTACCTTCTCAGGCCAGGCAAGAGTGATAGGGAGGGGAGGGGAGGGGCCAGCCAGTGGTGGGATCAGCCGACAGGGAACCGCAGCAGAGGGCCAAAAGAGCCACATGTGGCTCTAGAGCCGCAAGTTGCAGTCCCTTGCACTACACCAATCTGCTCAGAGTCACCTGGGTGAGTTGGGCAGTGTATAAATTTGATAACTAAATAAACAACACTGGTTCTGTTATAAGATGTGACTCACATCATTTCCTTTACACCCTGCTTGCCAAACCTTCCTGGATATCTCAGTTGAATCCCAGAAAAAAAATCCGGTCATGTACAATATTAAATGAGAACAAAGGTTTGTAAAAAAGTCATTAGGGATTTTGTTTGAGTGTTACAGTGCAAATTAGAATTTTAATACGGAATCTTGCCAAATTTTTTTCCCATCAATGCTTTCCGAATGGCTTAATTAACAAAGAAAATATCTCCCAAATTGTTTCACTTAGCTCATAAATTACTAGAATTATCATATCAATGCTGCTGCTATTGTTATTATTACTGATCAATTAAACACCAATTATCGTTCTTTTTCAATAGTCCTGCTTTCCTGATTCTGAAAAGGGCAGAAACACTTTGTTTTTTTATTTTTTTTTTTCTCCTCTGTCTTCTCAGCCCCAAAAGGTCCTAGACAGAGTGAATTATCTGCATCCCTTTTCAGGCCTAGACATGGGATAGACCTGGCTCTGGTGTCTCTAGGAAACGACCTGTGCTTGGACTTTGAGGTAAGAACATGTGTGTCTTGATATTTCATTTTATTACACCTATCAGTGGCTTGACCTACGTCAACATGCTATCTTTCTGGACTGCCGGCAGGGAGAGAGAATGAGAAAATTTAGCAGACTCTCCAACTGCAATTCAGGAGGCAACAGGTTGTCAATCACCTATGAATCATAAGTCAAATTCACCCCAGGTAGATGCTGATTCAGAAAGCAACGAGTAAGAACCTATCATAGAGAGATAAGCAATCCCTACACCAGGGGTATCAAACTGGTAGCCCATAGGCCAGATGTGTCACGTGCAGGCCACACCCACCCCAGCTCCACAAAGGGAAAAAACGTCACGATACATCACGTGATGACAACGTGACGCCGCAAGTTTGACATCCGTGCCCTGTGCCAACAGCTAAGAACAACTTTGCAAGTCTGAAAGAACACTTCTACCCAAGCATCCCTACAGCCTAAAGAAATTTTAAGATCCAATCTAATATGGTTGACATGCTCACATTTGCCTTGTGTGCTAAGTTGCTCTTTGAGCATTCCTCTGGCTGTGGCTCTTGCTGCTATCTCCTAATATAGTATGCAATAAATTATACAATAAACCAACCAACCAACCCACCATGGGTCAGAATCCACAAGCAAAGTCCAAGTAAATAATTATGGATAACCTACACTCTTGTTTAATCATCTGCTACTCCCTTTGTATGGACCTTTAGTAAACCATTGCAATTTCCTGTGGGATTGCAAAATGTTATCTTAAAAATGGTATATGTTCAAGGAAGTTGCTAAGTCTCATTAAAAGACAATTATGAATATAAGACCTCAAGTATTAGGAAAAAGATGATTGCCTTCATTGCTATGTTTTCAATAATTATAAGAATTTCTCATTTTTCAGGTAAATTGTTTTAGAAAAGGATGAAACTGTTATAGATTTTTGTTCATACCTTGCATTTTTATACACAAATATAAACTTTACATTCCATGGAATAGCTTTACATAAATGATAAGATCCCTGATATCAATGTTTCCAAATACACCGAAATAGAACAATAAAATTCTTGAACTGTGCAACCCTAAGTGGTGATAAAATGCACATTTCACCAAATAAACAATTCAATTCCCAGTATATACATATAGTATTTTATTATAGTATTTCGGGGATTGAATTTAGATGTGTAGTACATCAGATTTCCCAATTGGCAGTACATCACCTGTCCCATTAAATCAGTGCTTCTCAAGGCTCCGTCAAAGGGGGCGCGTTTGACCTCGGAGAACATGCTTTTTTATTTTGATTTTATAGACAAATGATACTATTTATAGTCACGCGGGGGCGCGAGATGTTTTATTCTTACTAGGGGGGGCATGACAGAAAATAATTGAGAAGCACTGCATTAAATGTATAATTTCCTCTGACAGACAATTCTTATTGTGTATGTGGTCATTAAGAAAACCTCACTACCTTATTCTTGAAGCATTTTCTCTTTCTCTTTCTTTTATTTTTTGAGGATACAGTATCAACAGTTGATATTCAGTCTGTTTACTAGCAAAGTTTCTGACATACCAAAAGTGCATTACAGTTTATTACTCATAACTTCCAGTCCCTTCTGTCACATTTTGTTTACTATATGCCATGTTTGGCTTCCATGAATAAGGTGTGAATAGAAATAGAATTCAGAATGCTTGGTTACAATAGGAAGAGCAGCATTCTTAAGGAAAAAAATCATCCTCTTAAAGCTATTTTCCGGTCATGCTCTATTTGTCCCAAACTTCTAAATATTTCAGATATTGCATGAGTCACATTCAGTCACTAGGCAACCTGTGACCCATTGCGCCATTGATTCACAACATTTCCTTACCTATACTGAGAAACAGAATGACTACAGGCATCCAAAAAAGCAGTAGGAGCAGGAGCGACTTCCTGTCAGCTTCCCCACTGACTATCCTTGGGTCAAACTGGCAGGAAGCATTAGAAATGAGGACCACAGGATGGCAGATAACCAGAGCTGAAGTGGCCAGAACTTTGGCAAATTTAAATCCCACAAGATGAATGTGTCCCAGATTTTCGAAGCATTCTTTAAGTTACCTCCTTTGAGGTATATCCGTTCAAAAGTTGTCGTACTGTAATGGACCGTTTTGCTCAATTGAAGGTTACAGACAGACAAACAGGAGAATTTTAGTGATGTGTAAGCAGTGGTGACCTTCAACATCAAAGAGAATGTTCTCTCCCTTCTTCCATGCTTCACATCTAAACAAAAAATTGCTCCATTAGGTCCCCAACTGTTATGTCTGGAAGGATGGGTCCAAGAACGGAGACGAGACTCAGAAAGTGACTACAGCTCTTTATTAGTGACTTTCGATCTGAGCAAATGCTCCTAGCCGCAGCAACCTCTTTTATAGAACTGGCTGCAGCTAAACGGCCAATGACAGTGGTTTGAGCTTGCCACGCTTGGTTCGCCCAATTGCAGCCAATCGGATCAGTCTGGAGTGACCAATCACGACCCGCTGTTAGCGGACCAATCCGCTTTGTAGGCTTTCAAGCCTGCTGGTCCGGAACACCAACAAAAACAGCAGAATTGGAGACTACAGATCTGAAAGAGTATCTGCTTATGAGGAAGAAATGGCAACAATGAAGACGCCTGGGTATATGTTGTGGTACGTAAGTGACTCCATGCTGGCAGCCAGCACTGAGTTTTATCCAGACTTAGCAAAAAAATGGTTGATCAACTGAAGGTATTTAAGGATAGCATTTTTCAAGCCAAAAATATACCTCAGAATTTACCTCAATAAAGAGGAAAAAATCTATCAGTTAGATTTAAATTTAATATAGCAACTTGTGCCGTTGTAATTGATTTGTGTTCCAATTTCATTTTAAGCTTCTTTTTCTACTAACATTAATTATTTTATGTTCTTATTCCAGATGCTCTTATTCTCTGTGGGTGATTCATATCATTTCTTTTCACCACATCTTTCCGCCCCCCCCACACATATTTTAATGGAATCATCTTGTAGAAAATAGAGTCATTTATCATATAAATGTTATCTCAATACAGCAAACATACATCTATTGAATACTAGTCAGATGCAGTCTTGGGATGGCAGAAAAAAAAACAATTTCATTTCTTAAAAAGAAGGATCTCACTGGTCAGTGGAAAGGGGAAAGAACCAATGTCCCTGCATTTTACATCTCCTGACTAAATAATAAAAATACACGTGTCATGTTTGGTGTCCTGGTGATTTACTTGGACACAATGTGAGTATTTAAAGGCTTTACCTGCAAATCGATAGATCCAAAAATGAGTTTTATTCATATAGTGTATCAGCTATATTGGTCAGAATTATGTCAAGATTAAAGTTAATAGTGAGTTAACAAGCGGGTTCATTGCAAATTGAAGTACCAATAAGATGCTAAGATTAAAAAAAAGTAGATAAAGCAAAATCTTCTAGTTATGCTTTTAAATATGGCCTTTTGACAATTCTATTAATTGTATTATTTTCTAAAATAGACATTTCAAAAAGAAGCAAGGGAAAGAAACTGTACTGGACAGCTGAACTTCAATAAAATTACAACTCTGATCCCAGGCTGGTTGGTTAAAAAAATTAAATGAATTAAACATTCATGTAAATATGTAGAGATTGCTGCTCAAAGTTTTACTTTGTGGGGGAGGCAGGCTATGAAGCTCTATTGTACAGAAGGCAATCTATTCCACTTTTTCCTCAACTACTTTGGCTAAATTATAGCTTTGGAATCTCTTAACCATTTTACATCTGCTGTATGAGAGTTCTGGATAAATTGCATGGCAGCAGTTAATTTATATATTTGGTTCATAATAGCATGGTAGTTATTGAAGTGTTCTTGCAATTCTCACACTCACTTGTAATCTATCATTTTGATACATAATTAGCAGACTTAACATTCACTTCCTTTTTTCTCACTGCAATAAACTTGTGCCCTTTAACATTCAATCCATATTTCCCATTTTTTAATAGTTACAGAACATGCCCGCAGCCTTTCTGTAATAGTAAGAGAGATGTTGGAAATCCGTAGTCCATGACTAATAGATATGGTAGAGTATTCTATTTTTTTCTGGCAGAGGATCATACTCCAAAATGCATAAAGAATCACGGCAAGCCCATCCCCAAAATTTAAATTGTACAATTTTCACCCAATCAAAATTAAAATAATTAAATGCAGTCAATATTATTATTTGTTGATTGCTTCACTCCAATTATTAAAACCATAAATACCAACTGCACCCATTGGTCGACCAAGTCCACTGTTAACAGGAGAACCTGGTGACCAGCCTCTCCAGGCCACCTTTTTTCCTAGACCACATATAGTAGTTTTATCCCTATATAGATGTATATAGGGATGTATATTCCTTATATGTATACAAGTACTTTGATACAGGTCTTGAACAAACAGCAATCAGTAATCAGGTACACCACGGAAGCACACACAGAGAGTGAAATATACCCTCACAGGGTCTCACTTATAATAGAGCCTCTTAAAGTGGTAGCAGTCAAATAACCCTGCTGACTCATTGCTATCATTGCATCATTGTTACAACATTACAGTATTACAGCATTACAACCTTACAGCAGCTGGTCAGCTATTAAATCATCATTTCACTGACATGGAGAAAGAAGCAACTAATGCTAGCATCTCTCCTTGTTTTTGTACCTGTAGGATGCACAGATTGTTGGGGCAATATGCAAATAATGCAGAGAATGCTATACAGTGCTATATCTTTTCCGGTAGTTAAGTAGTGATATTAAACCCAATGATTTGTTGTCATGGATGGGGGAAAAATACATCTAATATCACTTGCTTTAGTGATAGTGTCAGGGTTCCAAGGAACACACCCAACGGAATCAAAACTCAAAGGCAGGCATATTCCTCAACGTATAGATTTATTAGGTATGTTATATTGGCAAGTCTGGGGAAACCCGGTTCTAAATACCCCCCGGGTTTCCCCCAAGTTAAGTTTTTCTTCCCCTGCCCATGCAATCCACATGGTCCAATCAGATCACAGTCCAAGGGTCAGCTGGTCCCATATCCCATCTCCTTACACCTGGTGGGAAAGTCCTTGGTTCTCAAAGGAAAGAATTTTATTATGGCTGCAATCCCCCAGCTATCTCTACCTCCGTCCTCCCATTTCCACAGCTCAGCTCCACTCTGCGGTGGCAGCCCTGAAGGTGCCAGGGGAAAATGGCTCCATATAAAGCTGTTGTCCTTCTGTCTTGCTGTGAAAGGTGATCATCATATCTGATCTCATTAGTAAAAATAAAAGGGGGAAGCCTTAAACACACACACACACACACAAACACGCACACACACACACATACACGTCAACTATGCATGCCTGGCATACATACATAATAAGTAAAATAAAGAAGAAAAATATAGTTCTAGCACTGTATGGCTGCAATAAACTAGTATATTTCTTAGAATCCGTCGAACAGTTCAGTGAAGGCGCCAACACAGTGTGCCTCTGCTGTACATTAGTGATAATAAGAAACAGTATTGAAAATATTGTAATGCCCTTTCATAAATCAATGGGGCATCTGCATTCGGAATTTTGTGCGCAGTTCTTGTTGCACCACAAAAAAAACGATAGAGTGAAACTTTAAGATTATAAAAAGAGACTGTTCAGAGGAGGTCAGGTAAGATATTCAGTGGGCTGAAGCAGCTTCTGTGGAAGAAGATCTTACAACTTGTGGATTTTTTTTCACTTTACAAAAGAGGCAAGTGAGAAGGGACATAACCAAGGTGTTTACAAAATTAGGCATGGAGTGAATAAAATAGTCAAAGAGAGCAATTTACTCCTTTCCAAAATTACTAGAACCAGAGGCCACCTAATTAAAATGAATCCTGAAATATTAAGGATAGACAAAAGTATTTTTCTTTTAAAAAACTAATGCAGGTAACCCTCGATTTACAACAGTCCATTCAGTGACCATTCAAAGTTACAATAGCACTGAAAAAAGTGAGTTATGACCATTTTTCATAGTTACGACCATTGTAACATAACCACGGTTATGTGATCAAAATTCAGATAGCAATAGCACTTAGACTTATATACCACTTCACAATGCTTTAGAGCCCTCTCTAAGTGGTTTACAGAAGCAACCTAATGCCCCGGAATCAACCATGAGTCTGGTGAGATTCGAACTGCCAAATTGCAGTCAGCCAGCAGTCAACAGAAATAGCCTGCAGTACTGCATTCTACTACCACTACCACTATTATTATTATTATTATTATTATTATTATTATTATTATTATTATTATTATTATTATTATAATACCCTGTTTCTCCAACAATACGACCTCCCCCAATAGGAAGTCCCAGCATGTTTTATAGGCATGAAATGAAATTAAGCCCCTCCCCCCAAATTAAGGCCTATTTTAAAACATGCGAAATGGGGGGGAAATGGCGGGGGGGGGGCTTGCTGTTAGGAAGTACTTTTGTTGCATACCTGGATATATGTTGCATTGACCCTGATACAAAGTGCCCCACCAACGCCGAGGTCAACATCCAAGCCGTTGCCGCCCGCCTGCCCGAAGATGCAAGGGGGGGAATTAAGTCACCCCCAAAAAGACAGCCTAGCCATTTTGGGGGGGCTCAAAAAAAAAAAAAGACCCGGCCTTATTATATGAGAAACATGGTAATAATAGTAATAGTAATAGTAATAGTAATAGTAATAGTAATAGTAATAATAATAATAATAATAATAATAATAATAATAATAATAATAATACACCACCACAGCTCTTGATCAGTGGTGTGTTGTTGTAGAGCAGCGGTAAAGATAGAGACAGACGCAGGCTGAAAGTTAACAGGTTTTATTCGGGTGAATAAAGGGTCGCCACGGCTGTCAAGGCTAACTGGCAGTCAGCTGGTGGCGACAGCTGATGCCGTTTGACAGCTCCTTTTATAGCCGGCTGTCAAACAGCATCAGCCAATGGAAGCGGTCAGAGCTCCCGCGCAGGCAGCGGACCAGAGAGGGGACTGCTTGTCAGTCTGTGAACACAACAGTGTTTCAAAATTGTCTACCACCAGTTCCGTGGGTGTGGTTTGATGGGCGTGCTTTGTGTCTGTGCACACACTTTTCATGCACATGCATGCAGGCACTTTGCATGTGTGTATGCACCAAATGCGCACTTTGCACAGGCGCAGAGGCATTCCAACTCACCTCCTGCAAGCCTGCAACCTCCCGGTCATATCTTCTGTGCCGCACAAAGCAGCTACGCTTTAGTAGCAGAGGATAAAGGTGAGAATGGAAGCCCAGATGGGCAGGTGGGCCCAACAACAAAGTGCTGGGGAAAACTGGTTCAGTCTCTGCTGCTCATCACCACTACCAGCTTGGCAGAACTTGGGCCGAAACAGTAGAATTCTACCACTGCTCTTGATGCTTGGCAACTGGCTCATATTTATGACGATTGCTGTATCCCAAGTTTATGTGATCACCTTTTGTGACCTTCTGACAAGCAAATCAATGCGAAAACAAGATTAACTTAACAACCAGGTTGCTAACTTATCAAGTGCAGTGATTCACTTAACAACTGTAGTAAGAAAGATTGTAAAATGGGGCAAAATTTGCTAAACGAATGTCTCAATCACAAAAATTTTGGGTTCCATTGTGGTTGTAAATCGAGGACTAGCTGTACATAATTTCACTACCATGAGATACGATGCTGGCTATCAGCTTGTCTAGCTTCAAAAAAGTACTAACATAATTAAGTGTAAGATCTACCTAAGGCATGTTATAACATTGAAATTCTTATCTGTAGGGCCCATAACTTAATACTTTATCCTAAAATAAGCCATCTGAGCTTCTTATATTGTTTTTCTCATGCAAGTGAACTGTAGAATTGCTTCCACAATTTTGATTTTTTTTTTCCTAGTAAAGGCTACTTCTTCAAACAATGCTAAAGGTCTCTCAAATGATGGGGGGGGGGGGGGGGGCTGCTGGAACCACTGCAAAATGACATGAAATGTTTCTATGCCCATAAAGGTCACTAAACTCTTCCAAGCATATTATCTGCTGAGATTTCAGGTCAGCGAGAGTCATTATTTCAACAGGGGTTATTAATCATCCATATATATTGCTTCAATTCAGTTCTTTATGGGGAGCTCTCAACACTCTGGATCCTTGTCTGGACATAATAAGTTATTCACAAAGCGTGATAATTGTTCAACGGAGAAAAAATATTTTAAGATGCCAAGCAGCCAATGTGAAATATTCAAAACAATAAATATTTTTCCCCCAAAATTAATAGCAACTGGACAAATTCTGGGGGGAAAAAAATGACATTCTTTGTGTTTCAAGGCAATGTGTCTGATTCTTTATTTTTATTTGAGTTAGGATTTGCTTCCAAGCAGTTTTAATTTCTTTTCTTTTTCTTTTAAAGAGCTGCCTCATGGCCCTGGTCTCATGAAACCAAACTATACTTTAAAATATATGCAATATGCAGGCATCAATTCTAGGAATGGTTAGGTATGACCTCCAGCTGACAGGCTGGTTGGGTGTGGGGTTTTAGTTCCCTGAAGATAGTAAGTAGGAAAAGAAACAAAAATACAAATCTGTTCAATTTATATAATGTGTACATTTTTTTTTCTTTTCTTTTCTTCATCTTTCTTGGGTTCTCTTGGAAAACATTAAAACTTCCTTTAGCTGTGACTAATGGTTTGTGCAAACATTTTGCAGCTACTAACAACTACCATAGCTGTAAATTAGCTTCAATACAAGACTTAAATAGTATTCAATTAAGTTAAATAATTAACTAATGATGGTGAATTCTGCTAGTATATAGTTATTTAATAGTGCTAAGTATTATGCTTCAACTGATGTAAAATAGAAATGCAAAGGCAATTTAGCCCTAACTGCCTATTCACCTGCTGTGGAAAATGAGATGCTCTTATTAATAATGTAATTAGCTTAAATTAGCTCAAATTTTCAACATACCCTTTGATCCCTCAAAAAAGAAATCCAGTTCATTCTTTACTTCAAAGACAATATCATGCCGTTGGACTTGGGGTAAGAGGAACAGACTGAGTTTTTATTTCAAAGAGGACAAACATCCCTTGTTTATTTATAACCGTCTGGACATTTGGAATGCCTGTGAGAGAGGAAAAAACCCCACCATCAACAAATAAAAATGAAATGCAAATGAAGACATCAAAGAATGGCCAAGGGAAGACCAGGCAGTTGCACCCGAGGAGACGGTGAGTACAGCGTTAATTTCGTTGTTGCATAACTTTTTTACATTCTTCTGGGCCAACTTTTATTAGGTTCTTCAGACTCATTCCAATGCATGGATATATACACGCACCCATGCAGGGCTATTTGTTGTGGTTCGCTGGCAGCCGGTGCAGACAGCAAAAGTATCAGACAGTGGGGATGAAAGGGAACCAATCAGGGAGTCTGGTGAGGGCTTGGATGAGGATCCTGCATCCGATGCAGGGATGGGGCCAGGACCATCTGAGAGTGGGGTGCTGCCTTCAGAGCCTTTGGAGTCTGGTAGCAGCAAAGCAGAGGACCCCCGGGGAGCCTGTTCCCAGTGCACATGTGCACAGACCTGCTAGACGGTGAGAGCAGCTGAAGCAGAAGGAACGACTCAGGAGTAAGGCTGGTAGATGATTTCCCCTCCCATCAGGAATAAAACTCAGTCCTCAATGACAAAGAGCTTTGCAGGAAGCAAAGCAGTTTAGTAATCTCCAAGTCCTTCATGAAGCTCTGTACTCTGGTCAGTTTTTTTCTCGGTGTTTGGGTTGGTTTATGTTAGCCTTAATTGGACTTCTGTTTCTTGGCAGCATTCGACAGCACTGAAAAGCTTGCTCTTATCTGGAGGAACTGTGCCTAATGAGTTTTGGCTGGGAATGCAAGTAATACCCAGCGTCAGATGAAACAAGGTTTTACTTTAAATTCAGTTTGTGTTTTATTAAGTTTGACGAAGCCTGGGTCGGACCACTATTATTTGTTGCTGCTCACCTTAAGGCTGAAGAATGGATATTAAATTCACTGTGAAGTTCAAGAAATAGTTTTGCAACCCATTCTTTGGAATGTCTTCAATTTTCTAGGCTTTAACTAAGGACTCGGAATGGCAGTTCTAATAATTACTTGCCTGCTTTTTCATGCTGCACTTTAGAGAAATATACCTGTGTGTGAAACTATTACAGTACAGTGCACACGGCCCCTAAGAGTGACAACGTATTCCAAGGATCTCCACAATGTTCCAAGAAGCAATAGGCGAAATGATAGGAGTGAAATGACTGAACTTTAAGGATGAATGGCAAAAAGTCTGCTTTATAATTGACAATATTTATTTACTTGATTTATATAGCTATCCTTCACACTTTTCTGTGATTCTAGGCAGTTTAGAATAAAACAAATACGTATAACAGTTGTGAATGACTATTATCAATTATTATTGTTAAGTTTGGGAATGGGTGAAGAGGAATGGAGACAAGCCTCTGAACGGTGAACTTCAGCTCTTTATTTACATAGTGACTTCTCAATTAAACAACAGTAACCCTCGCTTATATAGGCAACCCTTGTAACGTTTTAACCAATAACAGGCTAGTAACGCTAGCTTTTATGACCAATAGGTACTCTCTGTTAAGGGCCAATCGGATTCCCCGGAATGGGCCAATCCGGTACGGCCGCTTAACAGCCAATCAGAAATGCAGGGCCAGAACCCTGCACTTACTCTAAGCTCACACTTTATTACTTATATACATACACAACACCCCTTCCCCCTGGTTCCTTAATCCAAGTCATAGTCCCTTAAATAGGATGGTTGTTTTTTCAGTCTTTTGGATTTCCTTTGTATTGGCTGGTTGCAATCCAGCTGAGGTAGGCCGTCGCTCGGTGGTGGGGCTGCCTCTGGTTCAGAGTTCACTTCCAAGTCATTGCCCACATTTTCCGCAATTCCCTGAGGCGCAAACTTTTCTCCCTCCAGCTCTGCTTCTTGAGTTACATTTAAATCGTCATTTCCTTCGAATGGGTTCTCTAGGATTTCCATATCTTCCGTACCTCCCCCCCCTCAGTTTGGTCGTAGGGGAGTTGCGGACTGGCTGCTGCAAGTCGTGACCGTAATTGGTCGATATGCCGTTTCCAAAATTTATTGTCAAGGCATTGCACAAGGTAGGATCTTGGGCCGGTTACACGTACTACTGTCGCTTCCACCCACAACGGGTTGCCCGATAAGTTCTTTGCATACACGAGGTCTCCTACCTGGAAGGTGCGATAGCGGCCGCTGAATCCTAGTGGTTTCTCCGCTTCATAAGCAGGGTGCGGTGGTAGCGTAGCCTTCGTCCCATAAGCAGTTCGGCGGGAGTTCTGCCAGTGACGCTATGTGGGGTGATGTGTTGCAAGAAGAGGATTTGATTGACCTTGTCGTCAATGTTGTCGTAGTCTACTTTTTGCAAGGTTCTCTTCACAAATTGGACCATGCTTCTGCTCGGCCATTGGTCGCAGGATGCGCAGGCAAGGTGAGCGCATGGCGGATGCCGCAATCAGTGAGATACTGCTCGAACACTAGTGCAGTAAACTGTGGCCCGTTATCGGACACCAGGACGTCTGGTAGTCCGTGGGTTGCAAAGAGTCTGTTGAGAACCTTGATGACTGCCTCGGAGGTCGTAGTCGTGATTTCGAGCCAATTTGAGTAGGCATCGACTGTAAGGAGAAGGGTGTGGCCCTTGGTTGGTCCCGCGAAATCCAGGTGAATTCGGGACCAGGGTCCGCGAGGTGTCTCCCATTCAGTAGGCATGGCTTTTGGTGGGGCGTTACTGACTTCTTGGCACCGGGGGCAAGCTTTAACCCACTGTTCGATTTGCTTGTCAATGCCCCGCCACCATGCGTAGCTTCGTGCAAGTGCTTTCATTCGCACGATGCCGGGGTGGCCCTCGTGCAACATTCTCAGCAACGTTTTACGGAGCCGCTCTGGGATAACGACTCTATCGCCCCAGATGATACAGCCCTTCTGGGAGAAGAGTTCAGTCTGCCTAGACTTAAACGGTGTGAAGTCATCTGATACTTGGTCCAATGGCCATCCGCGTTCTACCCAACTCAGTACTCGTGCTAGGGTGTGGTCATGCTTGGTTTCTCTCGTGATGTCTCAAGCAGTCAGTGGCGGTGAGTTGAGTGCCTCGATTTGCAACGTGGTTACCGTTGGTGCTGGATCATCGAGAGTCTCTGGAAGCGGTGCTCGGCTCAATGCGTCGGCATGGGGAATGGCCTTCCCCGGCCGATATTGCAACCGATAATTATAAGCAGCTAAGAATTCTGACCATCGGGTCATCCTAGGGGATAATATGTAGGGAGTCAGTTTATCCCCGGCTATTACCCCTAGCAACGGTTTGTGGTCAGTCACAATGGTAAAAACCCTCCCATACACGTATTCGTGAAATCTTTTCACAGCTGAGACAATTGCGAGGGCTTCTTTATCAATTTGTCCATAGTTCCGCTCTGTTTTCGAAAGAGTCTTTGAAAAATATGCAACAGGGGCTTCATTCCCATTAGGCAGCACTTGGTTCAAAATGGCGCCTACCCCAAAAGGCGATGCATTGCAGGTTATAACTAACAGCAAGTTCTCGTTATACTGCATGAGTACAGAGTCAGATGTGAGCAGTTTTTTAACATTTCGGAATGCCTGTTCTTCTTGGTGACCCCATAACCACATTGCTTTTTTATCTAACAATCGGTGTAACGGTTCAGCGACGGTTGCTTTGTGCGGTAAAAATACATTATAGAAATTGATGAGGCCTAGGAACGCCTGGAGATCGGCCTTGTTTCGTGGCCTGGGAGCGTTTTTGATCGCCTTTAGCTTACTCTTGGTAGGGTGAATGCCCTGGCTATCAATCAGGTACCCCAGAAACTCAACACTATCAGTACATAATTTACATTTGTTTTTTTTTTTAACCCTAAGACCGGTTTCTTGGAATTTTTTTAGGACTAATTTTAACCGGTCTTGTAAAATCTTTTTTGTAGGGGCTGCTATTAAAACATCATCAAAATAAGGGACCACGCCCTTAATTCCTTGCAATAACCTATCCATAAGACTCTGGAAGATCCCTGGGGCTACACTAACTCCGAATTGCAGCCGGGTACATTTAAAGGCACCGCGGTGCGTCACAATAGTTTGGGCCTGTGCCGTTTTTTCATCCACTGGTAATTGTTGATATGCTTGAGCTAAATCCAATTTAGCAAAAACTTTCCCGCCCCCCACGGAATGGAGGAGGTGCTGCACCATCGGGACTGGATATGCGTTCTGCTGCAGGGCGTGGTTCAAGGTGGCCCGGTAGTCCCCACAAATTCGGATTGACCCATCTGGCTTGATGGGTGTTACAATAGGGGTTTCCCAAGGGGAGTGATCGATGGGCTTCAATACCCCCTGAGCTATCAGTTTGTCGAGTTGTTCATCGATTTTCGGTTTTAAAGTGAACGGAACTCGACGGGGTTTCAAACGGATGGGAGCTATTTTTGGATCTAAGCTGAATGAGATCGGGGTCCCTTTGTACTCGCCTAAGCTGTCCGCGAAGACGTCCCCGACTCCGTGAAGACGTCCCCGATATTAGGTTTTCCTCTCAGTCACAGCCACCGACTCGGTTTACGCCGGCTACTTCAATGCCGAGTGGCGCTAACCATTGGAGGCCCAGTAGGCTAGGCCTATCTCTATCGATGACCGTTAAAGGTAAGTACGCTGTTGCTTCTTGAAGGAGACCCGGACTCGGCAGAACCCGACAACAGGGATTCGATTCCCCTGGTAGTCCTTGAGGATGAGGCGTTGGAACCGTAGATCTTGGCGTTGAATCATGGGGATGAGTTGCTTGAGTGTCTTCCACGACACCATCAATAGGGACGATCCCGAGTTGACCTTCATGTGGCAAGGCTGGTTCTCGATGGCTATCGTGACTCGGATTTTCTTAGTGTCCAAGGCTGAGGCGTGACCGATAGTGATAGTATGGTGAGCCTCTTCTCTCTGCAAAGCTCGCTTTCTGTAGGAGAGGTTTACTGGCTCTCGCCGTACAGGACAGTTTCCTGTCGATTGGCGATAGTTAGCCCCTTTTGAGGCCTGGCTGGGTCCTGGCAAGCTGCGGCAGACCCGTCCGATGTGACCTCGTTTCCCGCACTCATGGCAGAGTGCGTCGCGGAATTTGCATTTGAATCTGGCATGATTGGCTCCACAACCAGCACAAGGGCGTAAGGGCTTTGGGTGAGGGTCCCGGTCGGACTGCAGTCGATGGACCCCTTCTTCGTCACTGTCTGATGACGAAGAGAGGTCCTCGTGGTGCATTGTTGCCAGCTGCCCTTCTGAACTAGGTGAGATTTCGCTGGCCGGTGGTGGTACCGGAGTGCGGTTCCGCCGTAGTTGTGCAGCCGACTTCTTGGTCGCCTCTGCTGCTGTGGCTTCGGCGATGGCGTCGGCAAGGCTGATGTCTCCTTTTGCCATCAGCTTGCTTTGCACACCTGGTGCATCTAATCCCAGGACTAAGTGATCTCGTAGTGCCTCTTCTAAGTCAGTGAGTTTGCAGAGGCCTCCCAAATTTCGGAGGTCTGCTATGAAGTCGGCTACGCTTTCTCCCTTTTGCTAGTTCCTCTGGAAAAACTCGTGCCATCGCACCAGCGTAGCCACAGTTGGGGCATAGTGAGAGAGGTTTGAGGTCGTCCCAATCCTTTGCTTCTCGGGATTTGGCTAGTGCTTTAGCCATCTGAAATACAGTTGGACCGCAATGCGTTAGGAACACTGCCCGTTTCTTTCCTGGTGTGGCGTCCTTCAAATTGTTAGTCTCTAGGAACATTTGGAAGCAATCCATGGAGGACTCCCAGTCCTCTTGGGTTGGATCGAATGGAGCGGGTGGTACAATGCCGCCGGACATGGTTCCATTGTTGGCGTCGTCTGTCACGTGCTCAGTGTTCTTCAAAGTTTCGTTGGTTCAGATGTCTCCAAATCCCATCCTCGTCGCCAGTGTTAAGTTTGGGAATGGGTGAAGAGGAATGGAGACAAGCCTCTGAACGGTGAACTTCAGCTCTTTATTTACATAGTGACTTCTCAATCAAACAACAGTAACCCTAGCTTATATAGGCAACCCTTGCAACGTTTTAACCAATAACAGGCTAGGAACGCTAGCTTTTATGACCAATAGGAACTCTCTGTTAAAGGCCAATCGGATTCCCCGGAATGGGCCAATCCGGTACGGCCGCTTAACAGCCAATCAGAAGTGTAGGGCCAGAACCCTGCACTTACTCCAAGCTCACACTTTATTACTTATATACATACACAACAATTATCATTAATTTATCAGGCCAGAAAGCTTTTAACAGTAATGAGCCAAATTCTCTCAATTGTTCGCAATCCCTCCAAACTTATTTCCATTTCTATTCAAAGGTAAATCAGGCATGGCCAAATTGTTGCATTGTTTTTATTAATTACAGGTAGACCTCAACTATATTTGAGCCCTCAATTATGATCTAAGCCATGCCAGCCTTTAAGCTGGGCATTACATACTTCGCCCAATTTATCCCCCCCCTTTTTTTGCAGCCATTGTTAATTGAACATAATGGTCATACAGCAGACACTACAGCCATCAGTGAACTCATTGTCCACAATCCATGTATTTTTTGGATGAAAATAAACACCAAAAACCTAATCACAAATTGAAGTCATGTGACTGCAGGACACTGCAAACAGCTGTAAGTGTGGACTAATTGCGGAGTGGTCAAAATATGATCAAGTCACTATAGGGCCGAGGGAAAGATGGCCAGTGGAATTTTGAATCCAGCTCATAAGTACCTTTTTTTGATTTTGTTGTAACTTCAAATAGCCACTAAGCCACTGGTCGTAAGTGGAGAACTACCTGTATGCATATAGACCATGGACCAGAGGCTAGAATCTTGTATTTTTATTGTATAAGCTAATTTCCTCATGAATATTTATGTTCCATAATAAAACTGCCCCTTCAGCAATGAAAATGTTCTAACAAACCATATTAGTCATTTCAAACGCTTCATTTTCTGCTACTTTTTAAAATGTAAATGCACACAAAATGACTTGAGGAATTTGCATCGTATTCTAGATAATATGATGTGATAACTTTTGGACTAATATGTGGAACAGAAGATAACTATTGGCCAGGCTTTGCAATTCTCTTACAAAAATTGCAGTGCATCTCTAGACAGAATAGAGAAACTAAAATAGATGTGTAAAGAAATATTTGGAAGGAAGTACATGTTTAAAAATGTTGAAAGTTATATTTTAACTAGAATAACAAGTGGGTAGTTTTAAAAATAAATGGAGAAATATAGCAAAATAAAAAGACCTACTTTGATGTTGTGGTTAACGCAAAATGTAATACCACATCCAGTTTGGGTCACCACATTACAAAAAAGATGTTGAGACTTTTGAAAAAGTGCAGAGAAGAGCAACTAAGATGATTAAGGGCCCGGAGACAAAAACATATGAAGAATGGCTGCAGGAACTGGCTATGGCTAGTCTAGAGAGAATAAGGACCAGTGGGGATATGATAGCAGTATTCCAGTATTTGAGATGTTGCCACATAGAGGAGGGGGTCAACTTATTTACCAAAGTACCAGAAGGCAAGACAAGTAACAATGGATAGAAACTAATCAAGAGAGGAGCAACCTGGAACTATGGAGAAACTTCCCAACAGTGAGGACAATTAACCAGTTGAGCAGCTTCCAGCCAGAAGTTGTGGGTGCTTCATCACTGGAAGATTTTAAGAAGGGACTGGATGGTCACTTGTCTGAAATGGTATAGGATCTCCTGCCTGGACTTTAAAATCTCCAAGGTCCCTTCCAGCTCTATTTCGATTGATTGATTGATTGATTGAATAAGAGTTCTTGTCCCATCTTAGGCACAAAGCCTGCTGAATGACCTTTGTTAGTCATTTTCTCTCAGCCCTGGGAATGGCAAGCCACTTCTGAAACCTTGGCAAGAAAACTGCACGTTCTGTCCAGGAATGAAACCTGATTTGAAGGCACCTCCTCCATCAGCAAAATATGAGTAAAAGCATGAGGAAATCATCTAAATGAAAATTTGTCTACCCCACCCTTCAAACTAAATCAGAGGATCAACTCCATTTATGAGTAAAAATTAACAAAACGTCAGCCAGATCATCAAAAGCAAAGGAAACATTACATCAATGAGTCCATTAGCTAAATAGGAAAGCCTTAAAAAGACATAAATATTTTAAGCTGCAGATGAAAAGGCATCAGAAAAGTGAAATCTCAAATGGAAGTAATTTCCAGCAAAGAAAGAGATCTGAATTGAGTCGTGACTGACTTTACTAAAACAATTCTCCTCCTTGTAGCTTTTGATCAAGGTATCAAAGGATACAAGGAATGACATACTGAGGAAGTTCTCGGCTTCACACACACACACACACACACACACACACACCACACACACACACATAGAGAGAGAGAGAGAGAGAGAGTGAGTGAGAGAAAGAGAGAGAGAGAGAGAATTTTGTTTTTAAAATTTACATTGATTAAGATTAGTTAGAGCTTCTAAGAAAGAGAAACAGCTAAAATTGCCTTAGGTTTTTGACCAGGGATATGTGCTACCAGTTTCTTATCCTCATTTTAAATCCCACTGCCCTTGAGTTTGTTGTGCTACTTGAATTCTCATCAACCATTCTTTCTCTGGTTTGCAAATCAGAGGTAGGATCAGCTATAAACTAGTGCTAGCCAAACAAATGGATGGAAATATGCTGGAGTGATAACTTGTAATGCCCTGCATGTTTTTGAAGAACCATTCTATGATATTTTCACAGTATTTCAATATTTTGAAATTCCTATGGGTCCATGGGATATGTGTGGAAATGGGAAGGGAGAATTGGGCTGTCAGGTTTTGTATTGTTTTTTAATTCTTTTTATTTAAAATAGACAACACAAATTAAACAAGGAAGAAAAGAAAAAAAAATGATGCAAAACATAATATCAGTAAATAGACAAAAAAATAAATAACAGAAGTTGTACAGTTGGTGTCAGGGAAGAGCTAAATGAAAGTCTGGATTCCTTTTTACTCTCTCATTGTATGTTTCCAGTAAAACTTGCTGAATCACCTGCTACAACCTCAAGGGAAATAAAATTAAGTTTAAAAAAAAAATGAGATACAGAATCCAAATAGAGAGAAGTCATGGGAAAATTCAATGACATTTATGGTGCCTTTGTACAACACAAATTGCTATCTCTTTGTTTGATTTGGTATTGCTGAAAAAGGGCGTTGGTACTTACCTGACACGCCCGTTCTCTTTGAGCTGTGAAGAGCATCCAGGAGTGGGAGGTGCTTCAGTCCCTGCATGTCTAGGCTGAGCTTAATTTGTGGAACGCTCCTCCTCCTCCATGGGACTCCTCCCCAGCATTCCCCAGTTTTGGCGAAGACAAGAGAAATAAACGCCCTCGTCCTCAATGCCCTAACAAATTTATTGGCCGAAACAGGACCCCACCAGATGGAAAAAGGGTGGGGCTGGATGCTCTTCACAGCTCAAAGAGAACAGGCGTGTCAGGTAAGTACCAACGCCCTTTCTCCCATGAGCTGTTCAGAGCATCCAGTAGTGGGACATACCAAAGCTTGGCCTGTCCTATGGGAGGGACTCCGTCTGGCCTGGAAACCATTCCTGATCCCTGTGGACCCGTTGCAGAACTCTTCTGCCAAATGAGGCCTAAGCAGATGCAAACACGTCTATTTTATAATGCCTAATGAATGGCAATGGAGAGGCCCAGATTGCGGCTCGACAAATTTCAGTTATTGGTGCCTGTATGGCCCACACTGCCGATGTTGTGGCGTTCCTTGTTGAATGAGCTGTTATGCCCCTGGGCACCTGCAGTGATTGAGTCTGATACGTTTTCGCTATCGCGACCCGTAGCCAATGGCCTATTGTAGAAGATGAGACCTTGCATCCCTGCGTGTTGGGCTGAAACGACACAAATAAGGCTTCCATTTTTCTGAAAGGTGCTGTGCAGTTAATATATATTCACAATGCTCGCCTCACATAAAGCCTATGCCATCGTAGCTCCAACCCTTGGGATGGTCTGGGACAAAAATTAAGAAGTATCAGCTCTTTTGCCCTATGAAAAACCAAGTTAATTTTGGGAATAAACGTAGGATCAGGACGAAGGACCACTCGGTCAGAATGGAAAACACAAAGATCTTTTCTGATAGACAAAGCTGCAAGTTCCGAAATACGACGAGTAGAAATGATCGCTACAAGGAAAACTACTTTATACATCAGAAATTGGAGACTTGATGATTTCAAGGGTTCGAAAGGGCCCTTAGTGAGTGCGACAAGGACCTTGTTAAGGTCCCAAGTGGGATAATGGTGTACTGCTGGAGGGCGTAAATTTGTGGCTCCTCGAAGAAAACTCCGTATGTGTGGATGATGGGAAAGAGATAGTAGACCTTCACAAGTGAGAATTGACCCCAAAGCCACCACCTGTCTTTTCAACATATTAGGTGATAATCCCTTGTCAAGTCCCACTTGCAAGAACTCTAGGATTTGAGCCATAGATGGAGAGATAGGATCAATTTGAGATTGATATATAATATCTTATCCCCTTGTTTTGTTTTGTTTTTTCAATTAAGATATATGTATATATAATATGAGTCGTATCACAATAATATCTTTCCTTATTAAGATATTAATACTGAATATTTGTTATTATTATTGTTGTTGTTGTTGATGATGTTGTTGTTGTTGGAGTGAATGAAAGTCACCAATATATATATATATATATATAAAAAGAGAAACAGCTTGATAGAGTGACTATACAAACAGGCAAATTAAGAACGCCTGAAAGATAATAAAGAGAGGCCTTCAACAGCTTCCCTGCACAGGCGGACACGGGCCTGGGTGCTCGCTGTTGTGCCGCTGTGAGGGTTAAGGCTGTGAGGGTTAAGCCAACAATAATACATGGATGGCCTCGAATCTAATAAGAAAACGAGGTGTAATAATTCTTTAGGTTATCAGAAGGAAAAACCTCTGATTGGTAAGGAAAACTACCTCACACAGCTCAAGTTACAAATAGCGCGGCCACGCAGTTTATTTTTTTAAAGTAAAGGCAAAAACAATGGCCATTATTTTTGGTGCGCGCACGCTTCCCAGCAACTCCTGCCGCGTGGGGAAATGCCTCCAACGGCTTCTCCTTGTAGCTAAAAGGAATGGCGGGGGAAGGGGTGGAAAGAATTCTTACTGCTTTCCACACCAAGATGGCATTCGGAGGGGAAAACTCAATGATATGACTTGGATGAGAACGAAAATGCCCACGCCGCTATTGCTGATATAGAGAAAGGCAATGAGGAATCACAATGGCAGGGGGTAGAACAAGCAGATGGGGGGGGCTCGGAGCAATGCCAAAGCCGCCCGCTGCTTTGGGCGCGAAACAGCGCTGCCTGAAAATGCAAATGATCTCCGACGACCAGATGGAGAGAGCTAACATCAGGAGATCGTAAAGTGATTTGGAGGCTAAAAGCCTGAAAAAAAACCGAACTGGGCTATATCCAAACCTGCTGAGTAATATTCCTGTTTTGGCCAAGGAAGAACAAAAAGCACTGCCTATCCACAACGAGGCTGAGCCAAAACTGGGGAACGCTGGGGAGGAGTCCCGTGGAGGAGGAGGAGCATTCCACAAATTAAGCCCAGCCTAGACATGCAGAGACTGAAGCACCTCCCACGACTGGATGCTCTGAACAGCTCATGGGAGAAAAAAAAAAAGACGTTGAGTGCGATATTTTGTTCTAAAATTGGAAGCTGGATTTATCACTTCCATTTAGACTTAGGCAGACTTAGACTTAAACTGAGTTGAGCGACAAATTCTGGACATGTGCTTTGATAAAGAACAAGTGGTTAAAGTAAAATAAACTGACAAAACTGAGCAACACTCAAATTGTTGCATTACACTGCCACAAGGCAAATTTGGTGGCCTCATCCATACTAAAGTCTCTTCAGATGCAAAAGAGGAAATTCCCTGCAAGTTAAATCATTCACTTTAGACACAACAGATTGCTTTCTCTATTTCCATGAACAGTCTCAGGATTGGATGCTGGGATTCAAGGAGAGTAATTATAATCTCTCTAGGACACCTTCTTTACTGTCAATACGGACAGATAGATTTATGTGCTGTTGAATGGCTTCTAAGGACTCCAAAATGTATTGTGTTGTTTTTTTTATTCATCCTACTATCCCACTAATGCTATTCAAGATGAGATCATACTTAGCATCATTTCAAATTTTCCCCACTAGAGTCTTTCAGGAAGTAAAAGTTAATTCTTTGTTTAGCTCTATCTCACTGAACTGTTCCAAAATGTATCACTATTATGTATCTATGCTGTTAATTTTGCCATTGTTCTATGTTTTCCCAGCCTGATAACATCAGTAAGGTTATCTTTTTTACAGTATTAAACTAAATGTATGCTCACAACTATGAATATTGTGACTGTTTTAATTATTATGTCATGTAATTATACCTAATATGAGATTATAAGGCTTCATAACATTTCTAAAAATACATATTTCGTCAATGTCCAACTTGGACACATCCCTTTCTGCACAGTGACCTGAAAGATGGTGAAGTAGGGATAATAAAGTTGAACAATAATTTGACAGATGCTATGGCTTCTGCTCTTTGGGGATATTTCCACTTCTTTCTCACTCATTTTGTACTTTTTTTGAAGCATAAGTGGAATCTGGAATGTTTTCTCTCACTAGAATGTTTCTTTTTTACTGCAGGTCCATGTTTTTGTGCAACTGCCATATTTTAGGCATACAACCATAGAAAGATAAGATATAATTTACACTGAGAGCAAAAAGTCTTATCTTTCACTACTGTCTAACAGATGAACTGCCTGCTTTCATTGGAGAATTTTTGGAGATGGAGAATTTTTAGCCTAATGGTTAACTCTTTTTTTTTTTTTTTGAAACAAATTTTTATTGATTTTAAAGATAAAACAACACATCATTAACTATTAAATACATAAACACATAAAACCTCTTAACATTGTAAATCCTTACAAGTCAAACAAAACATTATTTTTATACAGCATAATTCCAATTTATCCCATCTCCATATGGACACACAAACATCTTTCAGCAAATTTCTCATTTTTTCTCTTTACTCCTATTCAATTTCATTTCTCTTCCATATTTATCCATTTTATAGTCATCATATTCTTTTCTTTCTGGCTTGTATAAATTATTCTCATCTAACATTCCTCCAAGGTTTTATTGATTCTTTCCTTTTTTTTTTTTTTTATAAAAAACAAATTTTGTTAGTTTTACCATAAGCACAATACACAAACATACAAACACAAAACATAAACAAAACTAAAAGATCTTTTCTGAAGGTTGTCTGTTCCCGGGTTAAAACTCTTTACACAGACACAAATTCAAACATCATATTCAACCCATATCTCCTTCCAAATCTTATTATCATTTTCTTTTTTATATATATATATAAAAACCATTTTTATCAGTTTTATAAAAACAATGCACAAAGAATCAAGGCATAGCAGCTTATAAATTCTTTTCTAAGAAAAAATAATAATAATAGACCAATAAGGCATAACATTTCCAGATTATAATATCAATATTTCATATAATATTAACTTCATATCTTGTCCCTACTTCTCTTTTCCATCCAAATTATTTATTAATTAAAATTTTATTGCCTTTTATCAATATACAAAATCCAAAAAAAAAAAAAAAGCACATATATCCTTCCATATCTTATTACCATTTTCAACAACATTCTTTGTCTGTTCTATTTCCAATTATCCATTCATCTTTTTTTTCTTTTACTATACTTCTCCTGTACACCAATTGGAGTAACATCTATAACTCATTACCCTAACTTAGAAATACTACATATAGCAATCTTTCTTGGGATTCTGTTTAAAAAAAATTCTAAAATTACTTAATAAATTTTATATTCTAAATATACATATAAAAAAAACACTCTTATATACCCTCCAGAATCCCTCTTTTAATCTAAATTAAATTCACCCATTGTCTCTAAATAAACTTTTTTTCCTTAGGTCTTGCTTCCCCCCATTAAGGCTTCTCCTCCCCCCCTTTCTCTCTTGCTTATTCTTCTCCTTGCCCTTTCTACCCCTTTGCTTTTTCTCTTCGCTTTTCTTGCTCCTTTTCCTTTGCTTTCTAACCTTGCCTCCATCTTTTCGCTCATTTTTCTCTCTTTTGGTTGTTTTTATAATTCTTAAAATCCCCTTTTTCTTATCCTTTTTCTCCTCCTCTCCAGAAGGGACCCATTGTTCATCAAAGATGGCTTCTTCTTCCTCTTCTTCCTTGTCCCAGTCCTTCTGCTGCGTAATCAACTTTTCAAAGGAACATAACGCCATTTCTAAAAATTGAAACAAAGCGCCCAAAGTATCTTCTTTTTTATATTTTTGATATTCAATCTCTAGTTCATCCACAGACGATGCCATTATGAAAAGGGAAACTTTTTCCAAAACAACCACAAGAATTTTTAATCAAAGACAATCAAAAGCAATTAAAAAAAAGAAAAAAAGTTCCAAAAGTTAATACTTTTCTTCCTTCTTCTCTTTCTCTTTCTGAATTAATTTTTAATCAAAGAGGTCCAATTACCATATATCTTCTTTTGGGATCCACAAAGACGTTCTAATCAATCTCCTCCTTTTTCAGCTTCTGCTCCAATTTTTTTTTTTCTCCTTTCCCACTTGCAATAAGAATTTTAATAATCAAAAATCCATACCTCCAGCAGAGATTTTCCAATTTCTCACATTTTTCAATGTCCAAAAATCCCTTTGTCTCTTATCTTAGCTTTCAAAACAATCCACTTTCAATGTCTAATATATCCAAATATTTCTGCTTTTTCCGTGGGGTGGGAGAGTAAAAAAAAAAAAATTCCCTTTAACAGCTTCTCCGCCGCTTTTCGCTCTTCTTAGGGATACAATGTATCCTCCAGCAACAAACAGCTCAATTCCAGGCAATTTAAAAGGTGTTACTTGACCCGGCTCAGACAGAACTTTCACTCTTCACACTTCCTCCAGCACAGTTCTTACCCGGTTGCTGGCTTCTTCGTGGCGGCCATTGCTGACCGCCGCTCCACCGCCTTGGGAAAAAGGGGTTTTCCCGGAGAAAGGGGGGGTCTGCGATGCCCCCACCTCCCTTTCCGACTCCCCTCTGTCTTCAGCTGTCCCTACAGGGCAGCCATATCCCCCTGACCCGTCTGGATCGGGGGTACCTCGACGGCTAGCACAGCAGGAATTGCGAGCTGTCGCGAATTCCTGCTGCCCCGAAGCCACGCAAACCGGAAGTTTCCCTAATGGTTAACTCTTAACACGGTCAATTCAATAAGGATTTTTAAAACAATGTTATTCTCAATTCTTGCATTTTTCTGTGAATTTTTACATAAATTCAAGATGAGATCATACTTTAGCATCATTTCAAATTGTTCCAGATCAACTTTAGAATGAAGTTTGGAAATACCATGGGTCAAACAACAACTTGCCGAAATCATTCTCTGGGGATAGTCAATCAGATAGAGTAGAACCACTTAAAAACAATAGAATTTTTAAAGAGATCTTTAAAAAAGCTTACTTTCCTTATACTAAAGAAAACCTGACCTCTTTAAACTTTTTTTTTTGAAATTTTTTTTATTGATTTTCTACAAACAAACAAGACAAACAAAACATTAAAACATCAACTCTCATATGTACATCCAGCGTGTTGGTTGGTTCATCAGTTTTGTGCATTCATTTTGTAGTCTCAATTACAATTATGTTACTTAACAACTCATATTGTCAATTCAAACTTATATATCCTAATATCACTATTAAAAAAGAAACTTTTGACTATACTTTTAATCATTCATGCTTTATGAGATAACAATACTTTAAACCAGTTTATTCTGTAACAAATCATATAATCATTCCAAATCAATCCTAAAAACACTTTATAAATATAGTGTCAAATAACAAAGACAAGAAAAAAAATAAAGATATTCCTTACTGTCTAACATTCTAAATATTCTATTATCGTATTTTATCATCTAGCCATTGATAAAAAAGATCCCAAATTTCATAAAATTATTTATCCTCTTGCTCTCTAATTTCAAATGTCAATCTACTCATCTCAGCACATTCCAATATTTTCTTAATAATTTCTTCCTGTAATGGTATTTTCTCATTCTTCCAATTTTTAGCAAATACAATCCTAGCCGCTGTTAATACATTTACAATCAGGTATTTCAAATCTTTACTATATGTATCAGGTAAAATTCCCAATAAAAAGATCTCTGGTTTCAAGTCTATGTGTTTCTTTGTCATTTTTTCCAACCACATGCGAATTTTAGTCCAATATTTTCTGGCGTCCTCACAAGTCCATCACATATGGTAATATGAGCCAGGTATCTGATGACATTTCCAGCATTTTTCAGATTTGTTCTTAAGCATTCTTGCTATTCTTGTCGGGGAAAAGTGCCACCTGTAAAACATCTTATACAAGTTTTCTTTATATGCTGTTGACATTGTCATTTTATAATTTTGAGACCACAATTTTTGGCATTTCTCTAAATCAATCCCATATCCAAAATTCTTCCCCCAAACAATCATAGTTTCTTTAACTTGTTCTTCCTCTAATTTAATTCCCAGTAAATAACCATATAATTTTTTAATCACCTTCTCATCAGTATCCATCAAGATCTTATCTAAATCAGTCTGTTTATCATAGAATCCCTCCGTTTTAGAATCTTCATCATACCTTGAATGTATTTGCGCATATAAAAACCAATTCATCCTTATACTAAGTTTTGAATCAATTTAAGTTCACCCTTTTCATCCAATAGTTCCCCATATCTGTTTGTTCCTTCTTATAAATTATAGGATAGGAAAGTGCTTCAATAGTCGATAACCAAACTGGAATTTTCAAATAACATTGTCTTTTTATCTTCTCCCAGTTTAACCACAAAGACTCCCGTATATAATGCCTTCTAAAATAACTCTGTGTTTTAGTTCCCTTATATCATAAAAAAGCATGCCAGCCCAACAGCAAAATCATGACCTTCTAGTGTCAACAATCTAGCCTTTCTTAATGTTATCCATTCTTTGACCCACATCAAACTTGCAGCTTGATAATACAATTCCCAATTAGGCAGGCCAAAACCTCCTCTAATTCTAGCGTCTTGCAAAAGCTTTAGCTTTATTCTCGCTTTTTTACCTTGCCATATAAACTTCAACATGATTTTATTTAAATCTTCAAAATAGTCTTTTCCAAGCCTAATTGGTATTGTTTGAAACAGAAATAGAATTCTGGGTAAAATATTCATCTTAATTGTTGAAATTCTCCCTATTAATAACAATTGCAAGTTTTCCCATTTCTTCAAGTCTGTAGCTATCTGTTGTTTAAGTTTAATATAATTATTCTCTTTTAATGTGCTACATCTTGCTGTCAAATATATCCCCAGATACTTAACCTTATTCGTAACTTGGATTTTCAAAAGGTCTGCCAGTTCTTCTCTTTGTCTCAATAGCATGTTCTTTGTCAAAATCTTTGTTTTATCTTTATTTATTTTCAAACCAGCCATCTCACCATATGTCTCTATCTTTTCCAATAACCTTGGACCTGTTTCTAACGGGTCTTCCAGAATAAAAGCTAAATCATCAGCAAAAGCTTGTAGTTTAAATTCTTCCTTCTTAATTTTCATTCCTTTTATGCTTTTATCATCCCTAATATTTCTCTTCAACACTTCCAAAGTCAACACAAATAGCAAAGGGGATAGGGGACATCCTTGTCTTGTGCCTTTTCTTATATTAATAAAATCTGTAAGTTCCCCCTCCATCATTACCTTTGCTGTCTGTTTATTGTATATGGCTTCTATTGCTTGAATAAATTTTTTAGCAAAACCCATCTGTTCCAATAGTAATAACATAAATCTCCATTTCACGTTATCAAATGCCTTTTGAGCATCTAAGAATATCAAAGCCATTTGCTTTTCAGGATGAGCCTCATAGTATTCCAAAGTATCCAAGATTACTCTCATATTGTCTCTGATTTGTCTCTTTGGCAGAAATCCATTTTGATCTGGGTGGATAAAATTATTTAAATATTTTTTAAGTCTTTCTGCTAAAATTGAAGCAAAAATTTTATAGTCTGCATTCAATAAAGAAATAGGTCTATAGTTCTTAATTTGCAATGTTGACCTCTTTAAACTTTTATTGTCCACACAAGAAGGCATGATTCTGCTCTTCTAATTTACCAACTCATTATTCAGAAGAGATTAATTTTTTTCACATTCATATCAATATACAATGGCCATTTTCTCAGATATGGGTCACCATAAGATCCTTCGTTTCCTAATATGTAAACATTTATATTAAGGCATTGCTAATGACCTTGTATACTTTTTTTTTCACAGCATTCTTAAAAAAGCAGGGGAGGGGGAGAATCCAGTTAATCCAATATTTTCTATTTCAAACTTTCTGCTTTTGCTGTGAGATTAAAACCGCAAGAAGTAATTCTGGTCAATCCTGCAATCAGCATGGAAACTTACTATCCACACAGTGAAACCATTCAAGGTCATACAATTTTTTTTTGTTGGAGTGAACTCCCCCACACCCCCATAAAGTGAACTATGTTACCTCTGCAGTGCAAATCAGGTTATTGGAATTAGTCTAAGTCACTTCTCACAGGCTTTTTGTAATATATGTTCCTAAATATCTCTCTTTCTCTTTCCATCCACACATATATACATATACACAGCTGTGAATGCACAGACAAACAACTTTGTAAAGTTCACAAATGCTATTAATAGGGGAGGAGAGAGTAAATTATTGATTATTATTGATTAAATTATTGAAATTATTGATTATTCAGACTAATAATTTTCTACTTCCAGAGATGGAAAACCAATCAACATTTTTTCACTTATTTCTTCTTTCATTGATCCAAAAGATCAGAGAACTGACTTAAAATATATCCAGTGCCTCCTGCTTTCTTCAATTTGGCAATAGATCAGTGGTTTACACAATAAATAACATTCTTTTCTGAAAAATAACTTCATGATCATGAATTTGATTATCCAAATCATCATCATTGTCAACATTATCATCCTCATCCCATAGTATGTACATAGTAAGACAAGAATAAGAGTTAAAAGAACAAGAAGAGTTGTTAGATCAAAGGCAAAACCAAAAAGGCAGCTTCCCTGATACTATATTTACAACTTGTTTTAAGGTTATACCACTTTATCAATAAGATAAATCCTATTCTATCTGCTTGATACTTATTAAATGATTGTCTGTGCTCATATTACTGTTTGAACAGCTGTGTACCTATCTCCTAAGAACAAAAGCAGAGCACGTGTATAAATAAACCATATTACTATCTAGTGCTATCCCAAGTAGGAAAATAAGCATAAATCAATATCCACGGTTACTTTAGCAGATGAAAATTGGAAGCAATATTTCCCAAATGCATTTTTATGTTTGTGTGTGCTTTCAAGTATATTTTTTGACTTCTGGCGACTGCATGCATGAGCTCCTGCAGTTTTCCTGGCAAGATTTTCAGAAGTGGTTTGCTATTGTCCCCTTCCTAGAGCTGAGACAGAAGGTCTAACCCAAGATCACCAATTGGCTTTGTGCCCAAGGTGGGACTACAACTCATGGTCTCCCGCTTTCTAATCTGATGTCTTAACCACTCCACTAAATTGGCTCTCCCAATAGATACTGTACATACAATCTTTTTTTCAGTTTCCATAACCCACAGCCAATGCTTAGAGGAACAGAAGACATGTCATTAAATAAACCTCCATGAGCAAGGTAGCATACAAATTTCAGCTTACAATATTAGAATAGCAATTGCCAAAGTTCTTGCTATCATGCCAGTGCCAAACATAATAGGAAATCATGAGACTTGTATTTCCAACAAACTCAGAATTAATCAGGATGGAAAAACAGGTAGAATATAATAGCTCGTTTGATTCAGAATCCTCTGAAAATTTGGCTTAGGTTTCGGTACTATACTGACAGATCCTGGTTTGCATTTGCACTGAATGACCAGTGCATTCTTGCTGTTGAAATCTACCTTCATTTTGCCTTTACGAACTTCTGACAATCTCAAATTTCCATTGTCAGATGTTTGTAATGGAATATGATGGCTGAAAAAGATATTAATGGAAGGAAACATTTAATTGGAACTACAGTATCCCAAAGTAACAATAACTGTGTAATGAGGAGAGTGTCTTGAAAGTTGGAATAGTGACAAGAGCTTTATGTAAAAATGCCTCTCTCAAACCATTCCTGTTTACTTTGTTAAAAACTCTTGTAGAGTTTCATTGGACATGTTTTACTCTAAAAGTAAGTAAAATTTAGTATGTTCTTAACTCACTTGATTCAGTGTGTTTACTCAGATACTCCATTGAGTGTGCATGTGTATAACTAACACTTTACAGTATTCTCTTCCTTTATCATTAAATTGCTTCATGCCTTGGACTTTGTTATCTACAAAATTATTTTTTTCTATAATAAAATTGTGTTATACAATTGCTATAGAAGGATTTATTAATACGGAAAGATGAATAAGAATCCAAGAGAATGGGCGTTGGTCCTTACCTGACACGCCATTTCTCTGGAGCCGGGAGGATCATCCAGAGAGTGGGAGGTGCTTCAGTCTGCGTCGTTGAAGGCTGAGCTTAATTACTGAGGAATGCTCCGCCCTCCATCACGTGGCTCCTTGCATTCCCCAGTTTATGCGAAGTCGAGAGTGAAGAGAAGATCGTGCTTTCATCTTACTATGCTAAAAGGTTCATTGGCCGAAACAAGACCCCACCAGACGATGAAATAAAAGGGTGGGGCTGGATGATCCTCCCGGTTCCAGAGAAATGGCGTGTCAGGTAAGGACCAACGCCCATTCTCCTGAGAGCCGGTCGGATCATCCAGACAGTGGGACATACCAAAGCTTGGCTGTCCTACGGGAGGGACTCCGTCTGGTTCTGTAGTCCCTGTGGTTCTTTGAGGACTCGCTGGAGAACTCGTCTACCAAACGAAGTCTCCGCCGAGGCAAATATGTCAATCTTATCGTGCCTGATGAAGGGAGATGGGGATGCCCAGGTGGCTGCCCGACAAATATCCGCAATTGGAGCCTGGGTGGCCCAAGCTGCCAAGGTGGCTGCCCTTCTGGTGGAGTGTGCTGTTATTCCGCTGGGAACCGGCAGAGCCTGGGGCAAGTACACTTTGGAAATAGTAGCTCTAATCCAGCGGCCAATGGTTGACAGGGATACCTTATGGCCTAATGATTTGGGCTGAAAGGAAAGGAATAGGGATTCGGGCCTCCTGAAGGGCTGGGTATACTTAATGTAAATGCGGAGGGCCCGTCTTACATCTAGGGCATGCCAAAGTTTCTCCCTTTCCCGTGAGGGATTGGGGTAGAGGTTCGGAAGTATAAGTTCCTGTGCCCTATGGAAGGCTGAGTTGACCTTGGCAAGAAAGTAGGGTCCAGTCAGAGAACCACCCAATCGGCATGGAAGATGCAAAGGTCCCTCCTCACCAACAAGGCTGCTCTCTCCGATATTTGGTGAGCCTAAGTAATGGCCATCAGGAACACAACTTTGAATGTTAGGAACTAGAGTGAGGATTCCCTTGGAGGCTTGAAGGGTTGTTTAGTAAGGGACACCAGGACCTTATTGAGGTCCCAGGTAGGGTATCTTTGTACAGTTGGGGGACACAAGTTAGAGTCTCCTCTGAGAAATGCCCTAATGCAAGGGTGGAGGGAAAGTTGAGAGGGCTGCGACCTGACGCCTCGGGGAAAGACCTTTCCTCAGACCCTCTTGGAGGAATTCCAAAACTTGAGGGATGGAGGGTGAGAGCGGGTTGACCTGGAGACTATGGCACCACTTGCAGAACCCCTGCCAAGTGACATTGTATATTCTGGTTGTTGAGGGCCGCCTGGCGGCTAAAATGTTATCAATAACCTGGTCAGAGGACTGCTCCTTCCTTAGACGTTCCCGCTCAACCTCCAAATGGCTAACTGGAGCCACTGAGGATCCAGGTGTTGGGGGTGCCCCTGGGAAAGGGATATCCTGTGCGGGGGAATTTTCCAAGGGGGGGCCACCGATAGTTTGCGGAGGTCCGCAAACCATGGGCACCTGGTCCAGTAGGGTGCCACTAGAATCAGCTCTGCTTTCTCAGAGATGAGCTTCTGGATGACTCTGGGGACCAGGGCCAATGGAGGGAATGCATATAGAAGCCCTGTGAGCCAGGGGCAATGGAGGGCGTTGTGATTCTTGGCCCCATGGGAGGGGTACCTCGAGAAAAACTTGGGGAATTGGGTGTTGAGCGGGGATGCGAAGAGGTCTACTGATGGCAGACCGAACATAATGGTCGCTTCCCTGAACAGTGATGGGTGGATGCGCCACTCGGACTGGTCCACCATGGTCCTGCTCAGCCAATTTGCTTGGGTGTTTGAGACCCCTGAGATGTGCTCAGCTTTGAGGGAGAGGAGATTGCGCTCCACCCAACGGCAGAGGCGCTTGGCCTCTCTCATCAAACTTAAGGACTGGGTGCCCCCTTGTCAGTTGACATGAGCCTTGGCGGTGACGTTGTCCGAGAATATCAGGACATGCCGCCCACGTACGTGGGGGAGGAAGTTGCGCAGGGCCAGGTGGATGGCGCGAAGTTCTAACCAGTTTATACTGTGTGTCCGTTCTACCTGTGACCATTTGCCTTGTGTCGAGAGTGAGTGGATGTGAGCGCCCCATCCGGACAGGCTGGCGTCTGTGGTGAGGGTGAGGCGTTGGGGTTCCTTGAAGCAATGTCCCTTGTTGATGGCGGGACTGGTCCACCAGAGGAGAGACATTAGGACCCTTGAAGGCACCTTGACCGTGGCCTTTGAATTGCTTCTGCTGGTCCTTTGGAATGGGAGCAGGAACCACTGTAGGGATATAGTGTGTAAACGAGCCCAGGGAACAATGGAAATACATGAGACCATTTTACCGAGTAATTTAGACGATTCTAAAGGTGTTACCTTCCTTGATCGTCTGATATGTTTGACAGTTTCCTGGATGCTATGGTTGGTGTGTGTTTTCTTCTGGTATATGGTGTGTCCTAGTGTGCCATCTGTTTTTTTGTAGATTACACTAGGACACACCATATACCAGAAGAAAACACACACCAACCGCTACCTCAATGCCCAATCCCACCACCACCCAGCACAGATAAGCTCCATGGCTTTAAAACACTAATTACTAGAACCAAACGCCTGGCAGACAAGACACACATTAAGACTGAACTATGCACCCTGACTAAAATATTGACAGCCAACGGCTTCCACAAAAGCAAAATCACCAACTTGATCCACAAAAATACACTGAGACATAATAGAGACCCAGAAGATGAACAGACCTATGGAACAGCTGTCCTGCCCTACATAAGAGGCACTACAGACAAAATTAGTAAGATTCTATACAGACACCACATCAAGACTGCCTTCAAAACAGACAGAAAAATAGCAGCCATCCTCAGGAACCCCAAAGACAAAAGTGACCTGGAAAACCAAGGCATATAGGAAGTCCCCTGTGCATCATGCCTGGCCACATACATTGGACAGACCAATAGAAGAATAAGAACACAAAAATGCAGTCAAAAAGCTGCAGCACACTTCCTCACTAGTCCAACACATGGAAGCCACAGGTCATAACATCAACTTCAATGGCACCAAAACCCTAGCCACTATAGGAAACCCCAGCCACAGAATTATCAGAGAAGCCATAGAGATTGAAAAAAAGACCAGAAAGCATGAACAGAAGAGATGATTCCACCAGGCTGTCAATCATTTGGAAGCCTGCACTCACAAACAAAAAAATCTCCACACCACAAGCCAGGCAAACACCTGGGCACAAACAGATCCCCCCTGATACCTCCAGCTCAAACACACCCCAACCAGGCACCCAGATGAAACCCAGCTTCCTAACTAATGATAGCTGTCCATTTACCCGAAGCCAAGCTGCACTAAAGGCCTCCAATAAAGTAACACAATGTTGCCAGCCAATCAAGATACAAAAAGAGCCAAAAAAACAGACAGAAGATATCAGAAGCAGAACATAGCAAACTCCAAGACCAATAAACACAGACCAAGACTCTCAACCAATCAGGATGAAGAAAAAACCATTCTGTCACAGCAATAGGCTGCCCCAAATTTAAATCTGAAACCACTGTAAAAGTCTAACTCACAGACGAACACTATACAGAAGCCTGATGATGGCAGATGAGATTCTGCTGAAACGTTGCTACAACTTTAAAAGCACCACTACTATGACGTGGGAAAATACCCGAACAAAGCTGAATGCCATACATGTGAGTACCCGCGAAAACTTAAGAAATATATATATATATATAAAATATTTCTTAATATTATTATTATTATTGTTGTTATTATTATTATTATTATTTTTATTTCATAATATTCAATTCGGGGTCTGGCTCGATGCTCCTAGGAAGGAGTGGCCCCAGAGGTTGCTGTAAGTTATCACTTATCTGCCAAATGAATGCCTGAGGCTGGAATGAGGCCTCTGGCAGCTGGAGCTCTCAGGCAACAACCGGGAGGGATAGCCTACAAGCTTCTGCCCTGAGCGTGCTGCAGAAGCCAACTAGTGTATGCCAATTGTGATTAAAATCTAGTAGCTCTCACAGGCTGGAAGGCCTATGACTGGAGCTAGTTCCTTCACAGCCCAATGAGGCCTTTAAATATAGCGCCCGACACGCGGCGGCACCCAAAATGGTGGCCGGCCATGATCTCTTATATCACGGGCCTCTCAGAGCAATTAAAAAGCCTCTCCGGCACATCTAGAGGCCGGAAAGGCAGCCAGGTAAACTATTCGTCCTTTCCTGGGGCGATCGGCGTTCGCAGTGGGGGGGAACACCAGCTGCGCTTATCAGCGCGATCGAATGGAGCCGCTGCGATTGCGGCGCGGAGAAGCGGCAGGGAAAGGAGCTGAATTGGGGGGGGAGGATTGGCGCCAGAGAGCGAAAGCCGCCCGCTCGTTATCCCCCCTGGGGGCGAAAAACGCGCTCCCCTGCTACAGCTACCTGAAGTGCGCAGAGGCTAAGGAAGAGCCAAGAATAAAAGGCAAACCTGAAAAAGTAAAGGACTTTGCAGCAATTAGCTTGAATCGGCCAAGGAGTGGAAATACACAGCCTACTCTCACGAAGGCTGAGCATAAACTGGGGAATGCAAGGAGCCACGTGATGGAGGGCGGAGCATTCCTCAGTAATTAAGCTCAGCCTTCAACGACGCAGACTGAAGTACCTCCCACTCTCTGGATGATCTGACTGGCTCTTAGGAGAACAATAGTCTGCAGACAGATTCAGCATCTTTCACAGTTACAACAGAGATGACAGGGTAAGTTTATGAGAACTTTTGCATTAACAACTCTTCAGATCTCTAAAGCAAAGGAAAGCTGGAGTAAAATCATAAGTACAGTCACTGTTTCCCTTAGTGACTGTTTTGTTTAAAGATTGAATCACTGGTCCCACTATTTGTTGTTAAATTAGGACAATCTGCAGTATCATGTTTCAAGGTCCACTCCTTTTGCATAATTTTGTTATGTCACAACATTGATACAAAAAAAAAAAAGTTCAGGAGTTGCTATTTGCATCATTGTGCACCTTTTGAATCACCCCAGGGACATCACTGAATACATTTTTGAGTACAATTAAGAATGACTTTGTCAATTTCTCTCAACACACTAAAATAGATCGAGTTGCCAAAGGAATTTCAGTTGAATTTCTTTTACAAATCATTATTTAAATGCACAGATACAGAAAAGAGGGTTTAAAAAAATATTCCTATTATTTGGCGTCATAGTATGTGTCAAGAAAAGAATCCCTGTGTAAATGATGAATTTTAAAACTGTTTCATCTTGGTTCTGAAAGAAGTTAGTTGCTGTGAAAAATGCCACTCAGCAGAATCATTATCAGGGTGTTATCACTGACATCTTTGTGGTCCCCAGGAGGCTTGACAATCTTAGAGGAACAGGAAGGAAAGTTATATGCCAAGGAAAAAATAAAAGGAGGGAGGGAACTTCAATGGGGTAGAAGGGGATATTTATCTTTATTACACAGTAGATTGGAACATGAGGCAGTTTGTTTAAGGGCTGAAATAATCTCCTTCCTGTTCTTTCATGCTTTATGCACATAAAAAAATATTTCATTGAGCAACTAAGAAATAGGTTTCTGGTCCCCATTGTTATGTATGCAAGAATTCTGGGTTTTGTAATAGTATATAGCTTCTGGCCGTTCTTATTTTTGTTATGATTTTTCTGCTAATGGTGATTAAGTGGTTCAGCATAAAGTAAAATTCTAACTTTTCAAAACAAAAATTGGTGCTCTTAATAATCAAGGTTACCAAAGAGAGTTATTCTCTTAAGTCTTTTTTTAAAACTAGTGGGTTTTTTTTAATATATTACAACCTTTGGAAAATCACAATTTGTACTGCCAAATCCTGTAACAAGACCAGCTACAAAATATTGTCATTTATTTATGGTAGATGTGCACAGTAAGAAATCTTAGGTGGCTCTCAAGGGCATTAAGCTGGATATAGATCTTAAAAGACCTCCAAAATGTTGGTAGCCAAATTTTACAGTACATGATTTCTAAAATAACCTTATGTATTAATACAAAATGTTCTTTATAATTTTAATGACTCTGCTTCATTTATTAAAACCAGTCTTGCCTCAGAGGTACAAGAATCCAAACTTATGGCTCATACTATATGGAGAATCCCATATTTTATGCTTCTGTTTGATTATACTTGTAGTGTGATGGGGTTATGCTATAATCATGTACAACACTGAGGTTCTATAAATCAGTGCATATGATACTAAGGAGCAAAGGGTGAGGTGTAAGATCAGGTGCATCATGATACTGTCCAATAAATGATGTGAACTATGCAATTGGTGCAAAAATGACCTAATTTGTATCATTTGTACATTATGGCAACCCTTGCTCCCTGGCTTGCCCCCCTCCCTCACTTCAGACACTCACATGTACTGATGTCAAAGTTTCTTGTACCAAACACCTTTGTCAATGCATATTTGTTATGTGGAGACTTTGAGCGGTACTTGTACAATATTGGAATGCTGTGATTGATCTAATTTTTTATTCAACATATAAAATTCATGTTAAAGGACTCACATTGAATCAGTTTATTGGCTATACTGGCTTTTGTTTTCAATAACTACTGGGCAGGCCTCCAAGTACCTTGTGGGTGTTTGGAGATTAAACACATGCTTAAATCAGTTATGTCCTTCATCTAAATATCGGAGAATTTCTCCACTTTGCCTGCCTGTTTATTGAACAAAGAACTACAGAGGACACTTTTCTTGCTATCTAACTTATCGTTAATCTGCTGAACCAGCACAAGCCTCCCCGCATCAAAGATAAGCAGCAAGATGCTTTGACAGTAAATCCTTGATTAGTAAAGGAACAATGGAAATCTCTCCTTGGCTATACGGTTTGATACATTTAGTGAGATTTGCTCTTACGTTGCTTCATAACAAAGGATGCAACAAACAGAATGCCACTTAATTCTAGAAAAATGTTAAAACATCTTTTCAATTTACAGCCCCATTTAATTATTTCTGGGAGCTATGACACTTTTTTTTAAAAAAAAAATCTGCTTTTCATGCTGCCTTGGAAACAAAACACACAAGAGGTTGGCCACCTTCAAATTAGCCTAAGAATTTGTGCAACTATTTTTCCCTAGCAATCTTCCTGCAACTTTTGTTCTCTTCCCACTGCCTCATTGCAGGATCAATAATTTTGTTCATACAAATTATCTCTCACTTCCTAGTACTTCTTAAAAATAAAGCCTGGGATCTATTGCCCCTCAGCATTGCTGCTCTATTTTAGTCAACTACAACTTCTATGTTTAGGCCAGTATTTTTCAACCATGGCAACTTTAAGTTAGGTGGACTTCAACTCCCAAAATTCCCCAGTCACCAGACTGACTGAGGAATTCTCTCTCTCTTTCTCTCTTTCTCTTTCTTCCTTCTCTTCACTTTAAAATAATGACAAAGAAAGATAAAAAATCTCCAGGATAAAAATACATGAATTGTCAAAGGAAAAAAAAGAGAGCTTTTTAAAGTAAAATACAAAAAAAGAAAAAAAGGTATGATCTGTCATTTTAACTGTTCTATAGTTTCCTAATGCAATTATTATTAACGTACATATACGTTTCTAATATATGTATATGACCAAGAAGTTTTTAAACCTACTTTATTTTGTTTAAACAAGCCTCATATTTCATTAAACTTATCCATTCAAAGCCTACCTCTATAGGCAATCTGCTCATAGGTGGCAAGTTGTAATCAGTTTTTCAGTGCATTGAGTGAAAGGGGCCAAGACATGTGGACAGGACCACATTGAGGTCCTGGGCAAAAAAAAGCACATGGGTGAGAGAGGGAGAGAGATTTATAACCTCTGTTGGGCTTTGAACTTGCTTCTGTTCCTGTGGCAAGAAATGTATCCTGATTGGTTATCAGATTCCCATGGGCCCATGCAGGGGTAACTTTGTAGGTTGTCTTGAGTCCCAAGCTTGGTTGAATCTTCCCAGGTGCCATGTGATGAGACGGATAGAAGTATTATCTAATTTGGCAATGAAATGTCTACAAGGAAACCACCAAGCTCAAAGAGCACCAAAGACACCACAGTTCAACCTTGAACTACAAATATTCCCTTCTATAAATCCTTCTATATTTATGACATTTCAGAAAAATTTCCAGTCTTCATTGGTATGGGTTAATATATTGCATGTTTCTTTTGATTGATGGGAGGCAACCATTGAGTTTCAGGATATCCTGTACTCAAATAATCTTAGCTTGTGGAGAATAGCATAAGCATGCTTTGGGTAGCACTAAGCTTGTGGCACAACAACCAAAATGTGCCCAAAATGTGCCTTTCTTGTTATTGGGGAATATTGCATAGATATGAGTAAATCTGGCAACCTCATCTTTCCGATCAAAAGCATTTAAGAAGTGACAATAAGCAACTTTTCTAGGCTAGGTAGAGGCATGCAAACTTGATTTGTTTTTTTGTGCGTCATTGAAAAATATATGACAGCAACAAGCAGGTTGTCTTATTGTTGATTTAGAAAAAGCACATTGCAAAGTGAATAGGATAGAATTTTTAAATGTCTTATATGAATATGGGGTTGAAGGTTGGTTGCTAAGAGCAATAAGGGTATAGTATATGACAGCAAAAGATCATTTGAGAGAAAAAATGAAATACTTTAAAAAGGAGTATTAATACAAAGAAGAATCATGTACCCTCTATGGCTTAATGCGTTCATTGTCAAAGGTATAAGGAGTTATTGTAATGCTATTAAATTTATGTTGGTTCAGGATGTGAATGAACAAGTACTTTTACATGAAGACTATGTATATTATACATATATAAATACACACACACAAACCCACACACGAGATTGCTTAACAAAAAGGAAATGGGCGTTGGTTCTTACCTGATACGCCTCTTCTTGTGGAACTGCGTAGAGCATCCAGAGAGTGGGAGGTGCTTCAGTCTTCACTTCTCACAGGCTGAGCTGAAATTGAGGAACGCCCTCCTCCTCCACGTGACTCCTCCATGCGTTCCTCCCAGTTTTATCGAAGACGAGAGGACAAAAACCCCCCTCTACTCTTAAGTATTAAACAACATGAACTACAACATTAGAAATCATTGGCCGAAACAGGTTTTCCCCCTTTACAGACGGACCAACAGGGTGGGGCTGGATGCTCTACGCAGTTCCACGAGAAGAGGCGTATCAGGTAAGAACCAACACCCATTCTCCGTAGAACTGCTGCGAGCATCCAGAGAGTGGGACATACCAAAGCCAGTGTGTCCTACGGGTGGGAGTCCGTCTGGATTGGAACTTCCCCAGGATCTCTAACCACTTGCTGCAAAACTCGCCTGCCAAAAGATGCTTCAGCTGAGGCGTAAACATCAATCTTATAATGTCTTATAAAGGGAGATGGGGAAGTCCAGGTGGCCGCCCGGCAAATATCAAGAATAGATGCCTGAGTAGCCCAGGCTGCCGAGGTAGCTGCACTTCTGGTGGAGTGAGCGGTAACCCCACTGGGAACTGGAATATCTTGAACTAAATAGGCTTTGGATATGGTAGCCCTAATCCATCTGCCTACCGTGGACGGAGAAACCTTACAGCCTAGTGTTTTGGCTGAAAGGACAAAAAGAGAGACTCTGTCTTCCTGATGGACTGCGTGCGAGAAATGTAAATACGCAAAGCCCTTCGAACATCAAGGGTGTGCCACTGCCTCTTTTGCTCGCGCAGAGGCTTCGGACAAAAATTAGGCAGGACCAACTCCTGCGCCCTGTGGAAAGGTGAATTAATCTTCGGCATAAATGCTGGGTCTGGTCTCAGAACCACCCGATCTGAATGAAAAATGCACAGATCTTTTCTCACGGATAGAGCTGCAATTTCAGATATCCTTCTAGCCGAAGTAATAGCCACCAGAAAAACTGCTTTAAATGTAAGAAATTGAAGTGACGCCTCCCTGAGAGGCTCAAAAGGAGATCTAGTCAAGGCCAGGAGAACTTTATTAAGGTCCCATGTCGGTTACCTATGCACTACTGATGGGCGCAAATTAGAAGCCCCTTTAAGAAAAGCCTTGATTCGAGGATGGTGGGAAAGGGGACCGAAAGGACCGCCAGCAACCACCGTTGAGAGCGCCGCTACCTGCCTCCTTAAGGTGTTAGGTGATAAACCTCCATCTAGGCCATCTTGTAAAAAGGCCAGGATCTGTGCAACTGAAGGAGAGCATGGGTCGATGAATGATTTGTGGCACCAGTTACAGAAACTTTTCCAGGTTGCATCATAAATGCGAGTGGTAGAAGGTCTTCTAGCCGCCAAAATGGTGTTAATGACCTGTGCTGATAAGCCTTCCTCAATCATCCTTTCCCGCTCAACCTCCAAACGGCCAACTGTAGCCACTGTGGCTCTGGATGGAGCAGCGGGCCTTGCGACAGCGAAATCTGATCCAACGGAATCCTCCATGGCGGAGATACTGACAGATTGCGGAGGTCCACAAACCATGGCCTCCTGGGCCAATAAGGTGCCACCATGAGGATCTCTGCTTTCTCGGCTATCAATTTTTGAATCACGGGGATTAATGGAAGCGGAGGGAAGGCGTACAGTAGCCCGGGAGGCCACGGGCAACGCAAGGCATCGTGATTCTCTGCTCCGCTGGAGGGATAACGGGAGAAGAACCTCAGAGTTTGCGCGTTGAGCGGAGACGCAAAAAGGTCTACTAGGGGCTGACCGAACCTGGCTGCTGCTTCTCTGAACAGATGTGGGTGCAGGCGCCACTCTGCCTGATCCAGTGTTGCCCTGCTGAGCCAGTCTGCTTGGATGTTGGAGGCCCCGGAAATGTGCTCCGCTCTGATGGATAAGAGGTGCGCTTCTGCCCATTGACATAGTCGCTCGGCCTCTCTCATGAGAAGGAGGGAATGGGTGCCTCCTTGCCGATTGATGTGGGCCTTGGTTGTAGTATTGTCTGTTAGGACCAGGACATGGCGCCCCCTTACCCAATGAAGAAATGTTCGCAGAGCCAGGTACACTGCATGAAGCTCCAACCAGTTGACTTCGCTCCGAACGGGTCCAAACTCCCTGTGCTGAGAGAGATTGCAGATGGGCCCCCCATCGGGAAAGACTTGCGTCTGTCATGAGAACAACCCTTTGAGGTTCCTGGAATAGCTGACCTCTGTTGACAGATGGTCGCGTCCACCACAGGAGGGAGGCGAGAACTTTCGGCGGGACCTTCACTATAAACCTTGACGTGCTTCTTCCTGAACGCTGATATGGCAGGAGGAACCATTGCAAAGATCTGGAATGCAAGCGAGCCCATGGAATAATGGAAATACAGGAAACTAGCTTCCCTAGCAATTTGGATAAATTGAGCAACGATGCTTTCCCGGTCCGCCGGATATCTCTGATAGTGGTGCGGATACTAATAAGTCTCTCCTGAGAGAGAAAGACCCTTCCTTCAACAGAGTCAATCACAGCCCCTAGATGAGATATACTAGTGGAGGGAGTAAGCTGACTCTTTTCCCAGTTCACTAAGAACCCGTGGGACTGAAGTACCGAGAGGGTAGCGCTAGTATCGCTCTCGGCTTGATGTCGGGAAGGGGATACAACCAGGATATCGTCAAGGTAACAGTGGATCCGGATGGGAATTTGTCTAAGGAGAGCTGCAATAGCCGCCAACACCTTAGTGAAAGATCTCGGGGCTGAGGCTAGACCAAAGGGGAGGGCTACATACTGGAAATGCTGATTATTATAACAAAATCTGAGATATTTAGAATACGAGGAATGAATGGGAATATGGAGATAAGCCTCGGAAAGGTCAATTGACGTAAGCCAGTCTCCTTCTCTGATGCCCTGTAAAATCGACTGCAGAGTCTGCATTTTGAATTTATGGCGTACAATAAAACGATTTAACCTCTTAAGATCTAAAATGGGTCTCCATCCCCTGGAATGTTTAGGCACCAAGAATAAAAGTGAATAGAAACCCCTTCCCTGTTGGGAGAGGTGTACAGGTTGAATAGCCCTAATATCAGAGAGATGTTTGATGGCAGAAGTCATAAGAGCCCATTTATTTTGTTATAATAATCAGCATTTCCAGTATGTAGCCCTCCCCTTTGGTCTAGCCTCAGCCCCGAGATCTTTCACTAAGGTGTTGGCGGCTATTGCAGCTCACCTTAGACAAATTCCCATCCGGATCCACTGTTACCTTGACGATATCCTGGTTGTATCCCCTTCCCGACATCAAGCCGAGAGCGATACTAGCGCTACCCTCTCGGTTAGGATTCCTAGAAATGGGTGAAACCCTGAAATGTTCGGGGGGAGGAGAGAGAAACTGCAGAGTCAAGCCAAAGCACACTGAATCTGTAACCCAAGTATCAGAGGTGGATTCCTCCCACTTGTCTGCAAAATGCCTGAGGCGGCCGCCTATGGTAAGAAAACCTGCAACGCTACCTGGGCCGGCGGGCCGCTCTACTCCTGGAACCCCTGAAGGGCCTTCTGTAGCTGCCCCCTCTCTTGCCTCTGTCTCCCGAGTCGCCCCGGTCCTGGTAGGACGGCCGGAATGAGGGAGAGCCCTGAAATCTAGGAGAGAATGATGACTGGAAGGAGGGACGAAAGGAACCCCTCTGAAAGGACTGGGAACTCTTGGCTTCCTGCCTACGAAAAAGTGAAGGCAGAAACTTTTTCTTATTTCGGGTCACCAGGAGTAATGGCTCCAGAGCGGGCCCGAATAATTTCCCTTTTACTATGGGCACTGAAGCCAACTTAGACTTATTTTTAATATCAGCCTGCCAGTGTCGAAGCCAAAGCAATCGTCTGGCAGAAACATGGGAAGAAATAGCTCGGGAAGAGAACTTAACTGAATGAAAGGTAGCGTCGGCTGCAAATTCTGCCGCTGCCGTGATCTTTGCAATATCTTGATGGGCTCTGGTATCAGCTGGGGAAATGTGTTGCTTCAGCTGTCTGAGCCACCTGATGGAGGATCGGGTGAAAAAGGAAGCGGCCGTGGCCGACCGGATAGCCCAGGCATCAGCGGTGTGAGCCCGCCGGAGCGCCATCTCCGCTTGCTTATCCTCCGGCTTCAGTGCCTCTAGTGCATCGGTAGGATTGGAAGAAGAAGCAAGCCTTATAATTGGATCATCTACTTCCGGGGTATCTAACATAGCTGAGAAATCCGAATCCAGGGTAAACAACCTCTTGTCCTGACTAGAAGGGGCCGGAGAAGGACCCACCGAGGCCAACTGCTTTGCTACCAGATCTGAGAAGATTGGGGGGGCCGGAATAATGTCTGCTGCCACTGTCGGCTGTCTAAACATAAGGTCATCAGGACCTTCTGGACTCAATGGAGGGGGTTCAGAAGGAGACTGAGAGGCCAGACCTGAAATGTTCTTTGCCTTAAATAGCAAGGACTTAAATAAATGGGGTTTAAAAAGACCCACAACAGCCGGTTGTTCAGGAGAAAGACCCTCATCCTCCGACATTTCTCCCTCCATTAGGTCCGCCTCCAGAAAGGGTTCCGAATACTGTAAGGAACCTCTGTCAGAACCTTCGTACTCTCTGAACGGTTCAAGGCCCACTCCCTCTTCTTCTTGGGTATCCTCCCCCTCTGGGAATGGAACATCCATGTGAGGAGGTACCTGACCATGCTGTGACGCTGGTGCAGAAGGAGATCTCCCGGATAAAGACTCAGCCTCGGGAGTCCTCCCTCAGGAATCCGGTCTAGCGAGCTACTGCATTCCTTCAGCTATACCTTGACGGATGGCAGACTGCATCCATTCTCTGATGTTCTCAGGTACAATAATTGGAGCAGGATCCTCAGAGCGTAGACCTGCAGCGGTTGGCGTAAATGTTGCCTCTGGTACATGGGAAGGCTGGCAGCCTCAGGTGGAAGTACTGCCCCTAGAGGAAGATGGTTGGCTCGGCGGGGGGGGGGGGTAGAAGGAAAGGCAGATGTTATAGAGTGAGACTCTTTAGCCCGCTTGCTAAATTCCCTTTCTAGGGCCTTATGACGTCGTAAGGCATCTCTTTGAGAAGCACTGGAAGAATCCTTGTCCCTTCTGCGAAGGTAGTGCGTCTTAGACTTGGCCTTCAGAGAAGAGCCAGTAGGATTAGCCTCTGCCATGGTATTGAAAGAAAAATGGCGGTTCCTAGGAGTTCGGCCTACAAACGTAAACCGGTTTTCCTAAAATTGGGTCACGTCCCCCTTTTTGAAATAAATTTTATTCTAGAACTAGCTATTATTTATTCAAAAAAAATCTCCTTTCTCTCTCTCTCTTTTTTTTTAAACCTTATGCAATAAAAAAACAGAAAACAATTCTAGCAGCTAAATTAAAAATCTGAATATATACACTAGCAATTAAATACAAAAAAAGGGGTCAGGTTCAAGTAAGGAAAACCAAATAGCCCCAAAAGGTACAGCAAATAATAATAATAATAATAACTTAATTCCAAATAGACCAAATGAACGCTGAGGCCAAGCAATTGTGAAAGGCAAGATAATAAAAAAGAGATAGGCCTCTATAGGCAGCCCCCCAACAACATGGAGAGTACGTGCCTGCACTTCTGAACTAGCTGCGGGCCAAGGAAGAAAGCCAACAATATTAACTCTAAGAGAGACAGCAGGGCACAGGACCACAGTGCTCTCTCAGTAAAAACAAAGGCTCCACGTGGCCTGACGGTCCCGCTAAGGGCCTACAAAAAAACCTCGCAGCTCACTCTCAAACTAAAAAGAAAAAGGCCTTACTTGTTAAGAAAACAAAATGGCGCCGGCCACGAGGCGTGCCCAAAATGGCCGCCCGGCTCAGAACGCACAGCTCAGAAGCGCACCAGCCCACCGCAACTTCAAAAGAGAGAAGGAAAGAGCTGGGAGAGGAAGCGCTGCCTCCTCTGAGGCGTTCTAGGGGGGAAGACGCAATTTGCGCTTTTAAAATACAGCGCAGGGCCAAGCGGCTGAGCCCAGCACGCTTGGAACGGCAGAGGATAGATTAGAAGGGGTGGGGGGGGACAAAGGGCTCCAACCCCTTACTTCCCTCCTGGGAGCGAAATCGCTCCACCAACTAAATTTGGGATCGCACTAGCCTTGCAGGGAGAGGAAAAAATGAATCAAACCTGATCCAACTCTCAACGATCACCTGAAACGGCCAAGGAACTAGAAAAGGCTGCCTGCTTCTTGAAGGCTGAGCTAAAACTGGGAGGAACGCATGGAGGAGTCACGTGGAGGAGGATGGCGTTCCTCAATTTCAGCTCAGCCTGTGAGAAGTGAAGACTGAAGCACCTCCCACTCTCTGGATGCTCGCAGCAGTTCTACGGAGAATAACACAATAGGTATTTTTGTACTGAAGTCAATGTATTATTTGATTCGAGCAAAAATGAATTCTAATTGTGAGTGTTTACTATCATATGACTGAAATGTGTGAAACTATGAAGTTTATATTGTAGAAACAGCTATATTAAAATAAGTCACTGTAAGTCTTGAATGCAATGGTCTGATTTGATGAAGCTTTAATTAATTCATAATCCTTCAACATGGCTACTTTGCTGGTAGCCTTCGACATATGAAAATAAATAAAGTTCCCAGACAAATTGACTTGACTTATCTTGATGCCTTAAATCATGACATGAAAGCAAAATAACTCAGTATTTCACTTAAGCATCACCCAAAATGTGTTCATGGAAAACAAGTCTGCTGTTTTCTTGCTTTTTTTTTTTTTTTGGTGTCGGGAGGGAAGGAATTTGCCATTGACTCTTTCCTAGGGTTGACACAAAGTGACTGATTCAAGTTTACACAGCTTGGCCTAAGATAGGACTAGAAATCATGGTCTCCCAGTTTCCTGCCTGATACCTTACTCACCAAAATGGATCTCTCTAATATAATTCATATTGTCTAGCCAACCCAACCCAAGCAACACCCAATCCTCTCTATCTATATGTATGTATGTGGGTGAGTGCATGCACACCAGAGGTGGGATTCAGCAGGTTCTGACCAGTTTTGGAGAACCAGTAGCGGAAATTTTAAATAGTACAGAGAACCAGCAAATGCCACCTCTGACTGGAGATTTTACAGTATCCTTCCCCTGCCATGCCCACCAAGCCACATCCATAGAACCAGTAGTAAAAAAAAATGAATCCCACCACTGGCATGCGCGCACACACACACACATTTCTAAATATAAATAAAATATAAATTCTATTCAGAGAATTTTGCATAATGAAAATAGAAAGATCTATGGTGAAAGGGTTTACTGTGCAAATAACAGTACTTTATTAGATTTTTAAGGCCAACAAATCAGAGGGACTCAAGGGAATTTAGATTAAAATTATATATACAAGCAAATAGAATTCAAAGGGTACAAAATTAAGCAGCACTTTTGAAAAGTATATTCAAAAGTTTCAGCCAATACTCATCATTTGAAAAGATCAGAAAACACCTCTGCCCAAAGACTTGTTTGGATTTTCAATCCCCGTATGAACACAACATGAAAGGGGCCAATCAGACTTTTGGGGAATGCTATTCCTGGATTTGCTTCTTTCCATGCAGGCTCCTCTGCTCACTCTTGGCCCAGTCTCCTTCCTACAAAGCATTAGAAAGGGCCAGCAACTTCTAATGCATTGAAGCCTGCAGAGGGAGCTTAAAAGGCGTTCTGCAGTCCATACTGAAAGCTGTTGGCCTTTCACTGGGAGGAAGCTTTCAAAACGGTAAAGAGGAGAGAAGATCAGCAGGTGGGAGGTGTGAATTGAAGTGTCTCTATGCTACGTCATCCTTAACATAACTTTGGAAGTGAGGTTCCTTGGATTGTGCCATGAAGCGGTAGCCGGATCTTTGAAAGGAGAGAACATTGTTTTGAGCATCAAGAAAAGAAAGTCAGAACAACAGAGGAAGATGGCTAGCTGAAAAGGAAAAAGAACTGTCTGCCTAAAGGAAAAGCTACTGATGTGGGAAGCAAATTCCTCTGCATTAATTCCTTCTTTTTTTATTTTTTTTTTAAGGAGAAGTGGGATACCAAGAGTTCAGTGATAGATTTACTTTTTGAACAAAACAAATAAGCTCCTGGCTTTTATTTACACAAGTATTAGAAGTCACGATAAGAACACAACTAACTATTCAGTTTTACACTTTTTTTTTCCTGCAAATCTTTCTCTTCTGTCTGTAACATGGCAACAGAGGGAAAAAGACAGAAGTATCAAAAAAAAAAAAAAAACCTGAGTAAAGCTTTGATGCTGATGGATTTCAGAGCAAATTCTGAAGGGCACGTTATTCTTTCTATCAAAAGTGTTCCAAACCTCTCTACAGCATTGTTTACTTTTCAGTTTTACCCCCTCCAGTTCACCCCCAATGCATCACTTCAAATTTCTGTAATCAACATAACCTCTGGTGATAAACCACAGCCCAGATGAGCAATACAATAATTCATGAACAAAAATAAGAAGATAAATTTAACTGAAAAATATTGCTTTTTGACCCTTGGGTTTCTCTCATTTTATATTGTTAGCTTTTCTGATTTATAGCCCACCAAGCTATGGGTTTAAAAATCTGCTTTTGAAGTTTGAAACCCAGTGGATATCTTCCAGTTGTATCTTAGCTGTATGCCATGGGCATCAAATTAAAATACGGGGAGACATCATCACAATTGAATTGAACATTTCTGTTGCAAAGCGAGACAGCTATTAAGTGAGTTTTGCCTCATTTTGCAACCTTTCTTGTCACAGCTGTTAAACGAATCATGCAGTTGTTAAATTAGTAACATGGTTGTTAAGTGAATATGGCTTACCCATTGACTTTGCTTGACAAAAAAGTGATCACATGACCCCAGGATACTGAAATCATCATAAATATGAATTACCGTATATACTCGAGTATAAGCCGAGTTTTTCAGCCCATTTTTCGTGCTGAAAAAACCGCCCTCGGCTTATACTCGAGTCAGCCGCTACGGCACCATGCCTGGCCTGCGCTGGCGTGGCTGCAACCGATCGCGCCTCCAGGGCAGCATCGCCGCCGCGGCTGTCTACCTGCTGAGGGACACACAGGTGACCCCAAACGGCCTCTTCTTCCCCATTAACGGGCGCCTGGGGCCCCCGCGAGCTCCTGTGTTGCGCGCTTCCAGCTTCGCAAAGAAACTGCCAGGCTCAGGCAGCCTCCCCCACCCCCTAGCCTAGCAGCGAAGAGCTGCTCCGGGGGCAGCGAGACAAAGTGCCTGGCTGCACCATGGCGGGAGCCCCCGGAGCAGCTTTTCGCTGCTGGGGGGGTGGGGGAGGCTGCCTGAGCCTGGTGACCCCAAGCGGCCTCTCCTTCCCCATTAACGGGCGCGCGGGGCTCCCGCGAGCTCCTGCGTTGCGCGCTTCCAGCTTCACCAACAAACGGAGCTGCAAATCTGGTAATCGCTTGCGGAGCCTCGGCACGAACCCCCTTTCCCCGCACTTCCCCCCCGCACTCCTCTGGCAGCAGCTGGCGGAGAAAGCCCCACTTCCCCCTGGCTTTGATGGCACGTGTGAGTTGGCTTCCCACTCTTTTTTTTTAAACTCTCCTCTTCCTCCTCCTCCTCTCCTCTCCCCTTGTTGTCTGGTCTTCCCTAAGGAAACTCGAGGTCTCACACTTCCAGGTGTTTCTCCCTGTCTTTCTCCCTGTCAATGATCTTTTCTTCCCTTCCCTTCTCTCAGCCCCATCCTCCTTCACCTTTGTCACCACAATCCTGAACAGATGAAGTTTGTACTTCTCAAGAAAGGTTGGATGGGAACCTAGTGTGACATCTGTATGTTGACCTACTACTGAGCCATGGCATGTGTGCAGATGCAATGGAGGCATGAGGGAGAGCTGTGAAAGAGATGGTGGCTCTCCAAAACAGGATGTACATGCAGCACATACACATGCTTTTTTCTTGCAAGGGAGAGAGTGACTCTGTTTGGACATACAGATGATGAGAAGGAATCCAGTTTTGAAGGATTTTAACTCTTGTGTTTTAGCTTGGTTGCTGATTGAGCTAAGGTTTTTGTACTTTTAAAGTTATTATTGATACCATATTGGTTTTGTTGGCTCTCTTTTCCACTTACAGAGCTAGTTTACTGTTTTTCTTTGAAATAAATATTCAAAAACATTTAACCTACTGATGCCTCAATTCATGTAATTTTATTGGTATCTATTTTTATTTTTGAAATTTACCAGTAGCTGCTGCATTTCCCACCCTCGACTTATACTCGAGTCAATAAGTTTTCCCAGTTTTTTGTGGTAAAATTGGGTGCCTCGACTTATATTCGGGTCGACTTATACTCGAGTATATACGGTAGTTGCTAAGTGTCTGAATTTTGATCATGTGACTGCAACAAGTCATGAATATGAAAAATGATCATAAGTCACTCTTTTCAGTGCTGTTGTAACTTTGAACTATCACTAAATGGACTGTTGTAAGTCAAGAACTACTTGTATAGGGACTGGTTTTGCTGTCCTCCTTGTCTTTTCCAGCATCCTTATATCTTGGTTCTTTCCTCATGCAGGTTCGAGTAGAATTAATATTGATGCTATAAGATGCCATACTTTGCTGGTTCAGTTAAAGCTGATGGTATATAAGGCGGAGCTTCGGTTCGGCGATACAGCTGCGATCTTGGGGTTCTGAGATCGCAGCTGATATTTTCGCCCCTGGTCGGTCCCAACGGACCTAAACCGTCCCGTAGAGACGGGGATTGAGAAGGGTACTGTCCCAGGATCCCAGAGATATCACAAAATCTCTGGTTTGATCCGGGAGAAGCCCTTTTGCTGGCGGCGGAGAGGCAGCCCCCATAGCTGCTGAAGTCGGGACAGCTCCGGAAAGAAAGTGGCTGGAAAGAAGTGTGTTGGCTGGGTGAGAAATTCCTTTTGTGTTGTAAATTCGCTGAGGTTTGAAAGGGCATCCTGAACAAAGAAGAAACCTGTGAGGCTTTTTTTTTTGACCAAAACTGTTTGAGTGGCGTTTTTTTAAAGTGATGTCAAATTGAGGCTTGGATTCTTTTTTCTTTTTCTTACTTTTTCTCTGGGGACTTAAGTGTGACTTTGTAGGTAACCGGATTGAATATATATATTTTTATGCTCCTTTTGATTTTTTAATTTTTTCTAGGATAGAGGCTCCCTTTAGCTATTTTCTTTTTCTTTTCTTTTTTTGTATACATTATTCATTTTTTCTGGTTGGGGGGGGAAGAGCATTAAGAAACATTGCAACACTGCCAACTAGAGACTTGAAAATACTTTATTTGAATTGGAAAGAGTTGTAAGAAGACTCCTTCTCAAGGACATTTCAACGTGATAAGATAGAGGGAGAGCACAGCAAAATATTATTACAGGTGTTTTCCTGGACTCTTATCAATATTTCAACACTTGAGGCTTAGCTTTGAAGCTGCTGGAGAAGAGAGTCATAATAAGAGCCTTGGATAAATAAATAAAGTGCAGTGTGCTCTCTTATATATATATATATATATATACCCCATTCGCCAGCCTTTTTGTAAATTTCAATTCTAGTAATATTCTTATTTTTGCCTTTTATTTTAAAGGGACAGTCTCAGAGTTTTTTTTTTTATTTTTCTTTTTTTCTCTTTATTTTTATTGGGACTTCTTTGCTTTTTCTATCCATGTTTTTGGACCACTTTGTTTTTCTTTTTTGATTATTGAGATTAAGGTGTGAAGAACCTGAAGGGATTTCTTTTTTTTCTTTTGTTTTTTATTTGCTCTTAATCAATAATATCATTTTTGGGTTTGTTTGTTTTTTTCCTTTCTATTTTTCCTTTTTTATGGTGGACTACTTTGTAATTGGATTAGGGTCAAGAAGAACCTGAAGATTTCTCTTCTTTCTTTTTTCTTCTTTGGTTTTGAATCTTTTACTATTGGATTTTTCCATTTTGGATTATAATTGACTATTCTACCAGTTGGATTAAAAGTCAAAAAGAATTTGAAGCTTTGGAGGCATTAAAATGAGCAGGAAACCAATACCAGTTGGCATTTCTACTTCTACCTCTGCTTCCCCACCAGCTGGAGGACAACATTTAATTCAGACAATGTTGAAGCAAAATAAAGAACAAGAAATAGTAACTTTATAGATGATTATGCAAGGAATCCAAGATCTCAAGATAAAATCAGACATCATTGAACAAAGAATAGAGAAGACTGATGAAAAAGTGGAAAATATTAAACAAATGATGGGGAAGTATGAGGAGAGATTCCAAAAAATTGAGGAAGAAGGGAAACAAAGAGAGGAGAAGATTGGAAATATTGACAGTAGATTAACAGAGGTTGAACAAGAAAAAAATGGGATGTTGAGGTGGGAGATGGAAAGGTCAGAATTTTATCTCAGATTTCAAAATATAGAAGAGGAAAAAGGAGAAAATTTGGCTGCGATAATGATAGAAATTTTGGCAGATGCTTTGGAAATTAAAGAGGAAAAGATGATGGATGGAATAGATGAGATATATCGAGTTTATACAAGATATGCGATGAGAAATAAATTACCAAAGGAAGTCCATATTAGATTTACCAAAAAATCCATCAAAACACAAATATTACAAGTGGTAAGAGAGAAAACATTGAAATACAAAGGTAAAGAGATTGTGGTTTTAAAACAAATACCCAGAAGAGTGAGAGAGATGAGAAGAGAATATCGATTTCTGACCAAAATGCTACTGGAAAACGAAGTGAATTATAGATGGCTGATTCCAGAAGGATTAATGTTTAGGTGGCAAGAGCAGAGACATAGAATTGATTCAATTGAGAAAGCAGAACTTTTCCATGCAGAATTTTTTGGAGGAAGAAGAGAGGAGGCAGAGAAAGAGGTCTCATTAATTGAGTTTCAAGAGGAACAACTGGAGACTGAAAAAGAGAAAGGAGCTGTAGGTGGACAGGTGGACAGTAAAGAACAGCGTGAAGTGAGATCCACGAGAGCTGTTAGACCTAAATATAAAGCATAATCATGGAAGAAAGAAAACTGATTACAATGAATATAAATGGACTTAATTCGGCTGTTAAAAGAAGGAAAACTTTTCATAAATTAGAGAAATTAAAATTTGATATAATTTGTCTACAAGAAGTTCATATTAAAAAACAACATGAACAATTGTTAGTACAGCCAAAATTGGGGAAAATATTTACTTCTTTGACTCAATGTAAGAAAAGAGGAGTGGTTCTATATATTAAAGAGGCTATCCCAGCAAAACTGATCTACAATGATGAAGATGGAAGAGTATTAATGGTGGAAATAATGGACAATAATATAAAAATACTCTTGATTGCAATTTATGCTCCGAATGAAAAACAAGAAGAGTTTTATAAAAAGCCTAAGCATTCTTATTATATCTCACCCCTCTCTCTTCAGTATATGTGAATTATTACAATCAAATTTTTTTTGAATTCATACAATCAATAATTACTAGTCAACTTTGTAGGGTTGTTCTAAGGAGAATTTATATGACAGGAGAAAGTTTGTGCAGTTCTTTAAACCTCTGAAATAGTTACTAAAAGTGCTATATCTTCTTTTTATTTTATTTGCTTGACTCCCAGTGAAGGCTACCACTTAAATCAAAGCATTTGTCATGTTAAATTTTGTGATAACTGAGCAATTCGCCTCTTGCATTTCAGAAGATTCATCATGAATTTTTCTCTTACTTTAATTCTGCAGTTTGGGGGAAGGATTTGTATTTTATCCCTTGCTTGAATTTTCACTACTCTCTGCTTCAGTGGTGCCAAATGCTAGCAATGAAATACCATGCATTTCTAATGATCAGTGGCCAAGCAAGATAAATCCCCACACGTTTTCATAATATCCATGCCACCATATATTTTGTGCTTGAGCATTTTGCCCACTACAGCGTGTGCAATATCTTCATCCTTTCTCCTTTGGGGGACTTTTCAAAGGAAAAGTCACCAAGGTCATAATGGTATATTATCTTACACTGCTTGAAATGCTCTTTATGTTGAATAATTTTGCAAAATATTAAAAGCAATAATGGCAAGGAAATCTATTCCGATGCCATGTAAGCTGTGTTAAGAGTAATGCTGGGGGAGAAATTCCAGGTTCTAGAATCAGAACAAAAAATGTTTCTATGGGTAACTAGTTGCATCTTAGACATGAAAAGTAGCTGTTTGACTTTGGGTCAGTCACTCTCTCTCAATTCACATCAGGCTTGGGCAACACATGCCTGTCACAACCAATGAATCAACACTGGCTTGATCTGAAAAAAAGCAGACCTTGCAATTGCATCAAAACACTAGCAAGAAAAAAACCTCTTCCATGATATTTTCAATATATAAACTCCTGAATAATATTTTCAATTCTCTCTGTTGTAGCAGGAAAAGGGAAAGAAGAAAGTACAGTGCAATAAGTGTGAGAATAAATAAGTTTACTTTCAATCTACAGCAGTAGTCTTATCTTCAGCTAAGATCCTCCTGAAGCGTTTAGGAAGATCATAGAGGGACACGATTATTTCATTTTTGTTATCTTCAGGAAAAATTAAAAACAGGGAAAGAAATTGTGTGGGACATCAATTTTCACTTGTGTTGGAACACATGCAGAAAAGCAAATTGATCTTACAATCTGGTTGTACAATCTCATCTTGTAGTTTCATTCTTAGGCCAGAGTTCTGACATGACACACAAGTTAGATCCCTACTTAATAGCTTTTCTTTATGACTGGGGTCAAAAGATAGTCTTAACACTTGACTTGATCAACAACCCAAATCTTTGAAGCACTTGCTAAATTTGTACAATAAACCATCTGCACATCCTTCCTGACTTTGCCTCTGATTTTCATGGCTTTGCTCCTTCATTGTCAGTTGCATTATTTAGTTCTTTTCATTTACCTGAGTATAAAAATGTGCTTGCAGTAATTCTCGAGAGTCTCAACCTTTGGACATGAGTTTACTTCCTAAAGCCAGCTTTAAGTCTACTATATTTGAACTGCAAAACTCAAGGCAATCAAAGAAAGCAGCAAATATATGCAGATGACAGACATTTCCTCTGGCCTTAATTTCAGTATTGAGCAATATTCCCACATGTTTCTATTTTGTTTTCTACAATTGCTGTGAACCATGGAAGCTCCCTGGGGAATATGGCTCGAGTTAATAAAATAGATTGTTGGGATTTTCTTTTAATTCATGTTGGGATAAACTTTTAATTCACAGCTGCATTGCAAATGATGCAACTAACCAAAAGCAACTAAATCAGGTTCCACCAGGATCTTACTGTTCCAGCTTTCTATCATCTGTAAAGGAACTTACTTCTGCCTCCTCATGCACCAGTTAGTCTTAATGAAGCCACAGGGATATAAACGAGAGGCAATTTGGCGCAGCACCTACTGTCAAAGTGTTACACCACTTGTTATTTCTGAGCAACAGGCATTGTTTATTTTTAAAATGCCTGGTATGGGTTCATTTTTCTTCATTAGTGAATTTCAATGTATTTGTTATTGTTTTTAAAGCAAACACTATGTTGGAACCCTAATGTACAGAAATCCTGCAAAGCACATTTGTTTTTGCAACACTAAGTGGAATGAAGAGGCTTATTAAGCAACTTATCCATGCACTTCACCTGCATTAAGTCTTCGGTGAAGTGACGAAAGGGACAGCTATTCTTTCTCACTTTTGCTGTCTGTGAGATTTGGAAACAATATTGCACAGTTGTTTGCCTGGAATATGATTTCTTGCTGTATCTCTTCTTGTAAATGTTCAAAGTGGAGGTGGACACAAAGTAATTAAGAATATATATATGTATATATTTTGTTTATTTGATTTGTCAATCGCTTACAAGAAAATAGGTATAAGTATAAACATAGTTATGAATATATGAAATGGATACAGATAAGAAAAATAAAAAATAATACGACAGGGACGTTAGGCATGTTGGTGCGCTTATGCATGCCCCCTACAGACCTCTTAGGAAAGGGGTGAGGTCAATAATAGACAGTCTAAGGTTAAAGGTTTGGGGGTTTGGGGAAAAAAAACCACAGAGTCAGGTAGAGTATTCCAGACATTGACCACTCTGTTGCTGAAGTCATATTTCCTGTAATCAAGTTTGGTGTGATTACTGCTACTCTTCAAAAAGACCTCGACTATGTATCAGAATGGTCAAACAAATGGCAACTTCAAATATCAACAAATAAATACGGTACTTACATATTGGCAAAAAAAAATCAGAAAAATACAAGCTGAATAGTCAAGATCTTGTTGATGATCCAAACTCTGTCAAGGATCTTGGAGTACTCCTCTCTAATGATCTAAGTGCTAGAGCCCACTATAACTACATAGCCAAAAAGGCGTTAAAAGTTCTTAACCTAATCCTACATAGCTTTTTCTCTGGTAATATTACACTACTAACAAGAGCATACAAAACATTTGCTAGACCAATACTCGAATACAACCCATCAGTCTGGAACTCACATTACGTATCTGATATTAACACAGTTGAGAAAGCCCAAAAATATTTCACAAGAAGAGTTCTCCACTCCTCTACTCGTTGCAGAATACCTTATGCCACCAGACTTGAAATTCTAGACCTAGAAAACCTAGAACTACACCACCTTTGGTCTGATCTAAGTATAGTCTATAAAATCATACTTTGCAATGTCCTACCTGTCAATGAATACTTCAGCTTCAACCATAACAACACAAGACCAAACAATAGATACAAACTCAAGGTTATTTTCTTGGTGTTGAATAGCTTTACATCATCAGCGAAGAGAATGTCAAGAAGATAAAATGAAGGCCATTAAATCTTCCTGACCAGCTTTTACAGTTTGCAAAGCTTAAAATACTGAAAGATGGAAAGCTTGCAGAAGTGCATCAGTTGATGAAACTATCAAACCGATGTAGATCATTAGCCAATGAATAGCAGTTTGGCAAGCCAAATGTTTTTGCTGCCTGCCTAGAACTGATGAAATGGGAGATGTCCAAGGGTGAAGTTCTCCCAGTATTCAGCTGCACATAAAATTTTAAACACACTTTGATGAAGTCCTAACTGAACAGACATTGACACAACTATATCCTACACCATCTGTAGGGTAAAATAAAACGCATCATCTTTTTGCAAATTGGAATGAATCCTTAATATTCACAGCTCGAAAATAACAAAAGAAAGAATGTGGCAGGAGTATTTTGGCTGAAGGAAATATTACAAAATATTGAAAGGGAATCCAAACTTTCACACCTGCCTTATGAAAAAGCACCCCAAAATATTATGTATTGCATTCAAATTTACAGGCCAGAGTTGCATACCAACCAAAAATAATAATAAATCATCAGTTTCTTCAGGGATATGCCTTTAATATAAAATTTGACCAATGTGCCTGAGTCTTTTCATGCAGTATACAATGAAGATAGCTCAGGCTGCACAGCTTTGGCATGTATTGTAAGTATTCCACAACACATACCAAAGCCATGCAGCTTAATGATTCCTCTCATTCTTGTCAGCAGCTTCTACAAATGCTGCAGAGGTGGTGCTGATAAGCTCCTTTTGACTGTGGTCAGGAAAAAGTAAAGTGCAAATATTGCAATGATAGGCAGCCATCTAGGACTCCCAATAGTACATGCCAGGAATTTTCCAGGCTAGGCTGTTTTTGTGTGTTCTGTAGGTAATCTTAAAGCCACGCAGCTGCCATTATATTTCCATAGCTCTGTCCCTGAGAACTACTTTAAGCCAAATTGGGGGGGGGGGGGGAGATCTCCACTTTAGGGAAAACGTATTCCCGTATTTCCATGGCTTGCATTGTTTTACCAAAGTGAGAATAGAGGAAAAGAGCCTTCGGCAAATGAATTATTGAAAATTATTACAGTTTCAACACAAACAATATGTGTTGCATGGAGCTTTCTATATGGTAGACTGCAATCCTCTGCCCACCTATTTTGATGTATGTTTCAAAGAAAAGAGTTCTTATTTTGGATTGATAGACAGACAGATGTGTGTGTGTGTGTGTGTGAGAGAGAGAGAGAGAGAGTGAGTGGGAGGGAGGGAGGGAGGGAGGGAGAGATGAATGCTCTCTTTAGTAAGAACTAAATGACTGAAAGAACTGTAAGGCCTTCTACTAGAAGAAATCAGCACGGTTTTGTTTTTAAAGGGTGGAACAGTATTGTGATGACCTGGGGCATGGCACAAAGGCAACACAGTCAGATAATCAAGAAAAGTCCCTTTATTATTTCCAACTCTACCCCCAATGTCCAGGTTGCCTTCTGGCTGGAGAAAAACTCTCTCAGAAATAGCCTTTGACTGCAGAAAATTCAGTCCAAAACAGGATTAACACATTGTAACTTAAAGTCCAAACAAACCAAACTGAAGTCATTAGTTCGGCAAGTCAGGAGCAAGAATTTCAGACTTTAAGGCAAGGCAAAACTCACACAGTTGGAAAGATGCCAGGAACACAGATAAGCCACAACAGTACAAGATAAAGTCATGTTTGCTCCCAACAGCCTTCCGCACGCAGCTTACCTAATGAAGGGAATCAGGGCCCTTTCCTCCCCCATAAGCCATGCAACCCACATTGCTCTCTTCTCCATTCCTCTCTGTATGCCCTAGGATGAAGAGTGGGTGGGCCTGGATCTTCCTCTGAATTCCTCTCCCTTGTTCTAACTCTCCCCTGCTCTGCCCTTTCTCTGAATTCCCTCTCCCTGTCAGCTGTTCAGCTTCCTCCTTGGATTCAGACTCCGACAGGAGCATGACAAGTGTTTCATTGATTTCGCATATATACTATAGATTAGTAATATATAGGATATATGCAATATATATCATATATAAATATATAAATAATATATAAATATATAAAAAATATATAAATATATAAATATAAATTATATATAAACAGCATGATATTCAGCTTTGTTTGGGTATTTTCCCACATCATTATAGTTGTGCTTTTAAAGTTGTAGCAACGTTTCGGCAGAATCCCATCTGCCATCATCAGGCTTCTGTATAGTGTTCGTCTAAACTGAAACGGCTGTGAAAGTCTAACTCACAGACGAACACTATACAGAAGCCTGATGATGGCAGATGGGATTCTGCCGAAACGTTGCTACAACTTTAAAAGCACAACTATAATGACGTGAGAAAATACCCAAACAAAGCTGAATACCATACATATAAATACCCGCAAAAACTTAAGAAAACATATAAATAGCAATATATATACTATATATTGCTATTAAACTATCATCTTCCCCATAATTTCTTTCATAGTCATCCAAATTAATCCCATTTCTAAATATGAATTATGGCTTTATCTATTTATGTTAACAAATGTGTGTGCTTGATCATTACATGAAGATAATGGTTAGGAATGTCTTCAAACAATTACACATTGGCATCCCAGGGAATGCTATTTGCAGGGACTCTTTGCTTGACCATTATCAATGATCTCTGGAACAGTCACTTTCCCCACCCCACCACTTAACTATCTCCTTCTGATATTTTTGAAGAGTTTTGAAGAGTTCGCTTTACTAGGAACAGCTTACATCCTGCAACTATACCATTAACACCAGCAAACAATAGATCTGCCTATGCCAGGTCCATGGGAAGGACTCAATAGGTGGATAAAAATACCCAGTGCACTCTGAACATCGGAACACAGACTGTGCCAGAAAACAATTGTCCAGGACTCGCTCATCCACAACCCAGGGGCTTTACGGAAAGCTTCCCAGTAGCCTTTCTCTCCATTCAAGAAAGGAGTCACTACTTTACCATATAAACTTTATTAAATACTGCAACATCTAGTAAAACTGTAAAAAAAAAAAAGCAACAGTTTATGGTTGTAACATGAATAACAACTAGCAGCCATGTTCTGTAAAAGAGACTATGTGCTCCTAGCTATAACTTGGCCTACCTACTACCATACGTAAGCTGCAAAACATAACTACCCCTGCTCCCATAGGGCCTACACTCCTTCAACGTAATTTGTAGAATAGTATGTCCATTGTTGTGTATGTACCATAGTTAATAAAGTATGAGCTTGAGGTAAAGTGCAAGGTTCTGGCCCTGCACTTCTGATTGGCTGTTAGGTGGCCAGATCGGATTGGTTAGTTCTGAGGAATCCGATTGGCCCTTAACAGAGAATTCTTATTGGTTAAAAGAGCTAGCGTTCATAGCTCGTTATTGGACAATTCTCACAAGGGTTGCCTATATAAGGCAGAGTTCACTGTTGTTGTTTCGAGAAGTCACTATGCAAATAAAGAGCTAAAAGTTCACTATTCAGAGGCTGTCTCCATTTACTCCGACCCATGTTCAGTACTTAACACTGGTGACAAGGTTGGGATGTGGAGACGTCTGAACCGAAGAAGCCAGGAAGCAATACCGAGCACGTGATAGACGATACCAACAACGGAACCATGTCCGGCGGCATCGTACCACCTGCTCCGTTCGATCCGAACCAAGAGGATTGGGAATCCTACATGGATCACTTCCAAATGTTTCTCAAAACGAATAACTTGAAGGACGCCACACCAGCAAAGAAAAGGGCGCTGTTCCTGACGCATTGTGGCCCAGCCGTATTTAAGATGGCTAAAGCACTTGCCAAACCTCGAGAAGTAAAGGCCATGAGCTGGGATGACCTCGAACCCATCCTGAGAGACCATTACGCGCCAACCGTGCTTACGCTCATGAGACGCCACGAGTTTTATCAGAGGAACCAACGAAAAGGGGAAAGCGTGGCCGATTTCGTGGCGGACATCCGAAACTTAGGGGGCCTCTGTGGGTTCGCCGATTTAGAAGAGGCACTAAGAGATCGAATAGTTCTGGGACTAGATGCACTAGGCCTGCAAAGCAAGCTGATGGTGAAAGGTGACATCAGCCTTGCCGATGCCATCGCCGAAGCCACGGCAGCAGAGGCGACCAAAAAGTCGGCTGCACAACTACGGCGAAGCCGCACTCCGGTACCACCACCGACAACCGACATTTTATCCAAGCCTGAAGGACAGCTCGCGACGATGCACCACGAGGACCTCTCTTCGTCATCAGACAGCGACGAAGAAGGGGTCCATCGACTGCGGTCCAACCGGGACCGTCGCCCGAAGCCCTTACGTCCTTGCGCTGGCTGTGGAGCAAACCATGCCAGGTCCGAATGCAAATTCCGTGACGCACTCTGCCATGAGTGCGGGAAACGAGGCCACATCGGCCGGGTCTGCCGCAGATTACCAGGCCTCAGCCAGGCCTCAAAAGGGGCTAACTATCCCCAATCGACAGGAAACCGTCCTGTAAAGCGAGAGCCAGTAAACCACTCCTACAGAAATCGAGCTTTGCAGAAAGAAGAGGCTCACCATACTATTACTATCGGTCACGCCTCGGCTTTAGACACTAAGAAAATCCGAGTCACGGTAGCCATCGAGAACCAGCCTTGCCACATGGAGGTCGACTTGGGATCGTCCCTCTCGATGGTGTCCTGGAAGACACTCAAGCAACTCATCCCCACAATTCTACGCCAAGACCTCCAATTTCAACGCCTCATCCTCAAGGACTACCAAGGGAATCGAATCCCCGTTGTCGGGTCCTGCCGAGTCCGAGTCTCCTTCAAGAAGCATAGAGCGTACTTACCTCTAACGGTCATCGATAGAGATAGGCCTAGCCTACTAGGCCTCCAATAGTTCGTGCCACTCAGCATTGAAGTGGCCGGCATGAACCGAGTCGGTGGTTGCGAGTGGGAGGAAGACCTTATCTCTGAGTTCAGTGACGTCTTCGCGGACAGCTTAGGCGAGTATAAGGGGACCCCGATCTCATTCAGTCTAGATCCAAAAGTAGCCCCCATTTGCTTGAAGCCCCGTCGAGTTCCGTTCGCTCTTAAAGCAAAAATCGACGAACAACATCACTCTCCATGGGAAACCCCTATTGTAACACTCATTAAGCCAGATGGGTCAATCCGAATTTGTGGGGACTACCGGGCCACTTTGAACCACGCCCTACAGCAGAATGCGTATCCACTTCCGGTGGCGCAGCACCTCCTCCATTCCTTGGGGGGCGGTAAGGTTTTCGCTATATTAGATTTAGCCCAAGCTTATCAACAATTACCAGTGGATGAAAAAACGGCTCAAGCCCAAACAATTGTAATGCACAGGGGTGCCTTTAAATGTACCCGATTACAATTCGGAGTTAGTGTAGCCCCGGGGATCTTCCAGAGACTTATGGAAAGGTTATTACAAGGAATCAAGGGCGTGGTCCCTTATTTTGATGACGTATTAATTGCAGCCCCTACCAAAAAAATCTTACAGGACCGTTTGAAATGCGTCCTAAAAGTTTTTCAACAGGCCGGGCTTAAGGTGAAAAAAAATAAATGTCAATTGTATACTGACAATGTTGAGTTTCTAGGGTACCGGATTGATAGCCAGGGCATTCATCCTACCGAGAGTAAATTAAAAGCGATCAAAAACGCTCCCAGGCCACGCAACAAAGCCGATCTCCAGGCGTTCTTAGGCCTCATTAATTTCTATAATGTATTTTTACCGCACAAGGCAACTGTTGCTGAACCGTTACACCGATTATTAGATATGAAAGCATTGTGGGTATGGGGTTACCGGGAAGAGCAAGCGTTCAGGAATGTTAAAAAACTGCTCACATCTGACTCTGTACTTATGCAGTATAACGAGACTTTGCCGTTAGTTATAACCTGCGGTGCATCGCCTTTCGGGGTGGGCGCCATTTTGAGCCATGTACTGCCTAATGGGAACGAAGCCCCTGTTGCATACTTTTCGAAGACTCTTTCACAAGCAGTGCGGAACTTTGGACAAATTGATAAAGAAGCCCTCGCAATCGTTTCAGCTGTAAAAAAATTTCATGAATATGTGTATGGAAGGACATTTACCATTATAACTGACCACAAACTGTTGCTAGGGATAATAGCCGGGGACAAGCCAACCCCCTACATATTATCCCCTAGAATGACCCGATGGTCAGAATTCCTAGCTGCTTATAATTATCGCCTTCAATATCGCCAGGGGAAAGCCATTCCCCACGCCGACGCATTAAGCTGAGCACCGCTTCCAGAGACTCTCGACGATCCGGCACCAACGGCAACCACGTTGCAGATCGAAACACTCAACTCACCGCCTATGACCGCCCGAGACATCGTGAGAGAAACCAAATGAGACCACACCCTAGCTCGAGTCCTAGGCTGGGTAGAAAGTGGATGGCCATTGGACCAAGTACCAGATGACTTCGCACCATTCAAATCTCGACAGACTGAACTTTTTTCCCAAAAAGGCTGTATCATCTGGGGCGATAGAGTCGTTGTCCCAGAGAGACTCTGGAAGACGCTGCTGCGAATTCTGCACAAGGGCCACCCCGGCATCGTGCGAATGAAGGCGCTTGCACGAAGCTACGCATGGTGGCCGGGCATGGACCGGCAAATCGAGCAGTGGGTTAAAGCATGTTCCAATTGCCAACAAGTCAGCAACGCCCCACCAAAAGCCATACCTACTGAATGGGAGATGCCACGTGGACCCTGGTCCAGAATCCACCTGGATTTCGCGGGGCCAACCAAGGGCTATACCTTCCTGCTGACAGTCGACGCATACTCCAATTGGTTAGAAATTCATCATATGACCGCTACGACCTCCGAGGCGGTAATCAAGATTCTAAACAGACTCTTTGCAACCCACGGATTGCCAGATGTTCTGGTGTCCGATAATGGGCCACAGTTTACGGCACTAATGTTCGAGCAGTACCTCGCTGACCGCGGCATCCGCCATGCGCTCACCTCGCCTGCACACCCTGCGACCAATGGCCGAGCTGAATGCATGGTCCAATTTGTTAAAAAGACTTTGCAAAAAGTGGACTATGACAATATCGATGACAAGGTCAACCAAATTCTCTTTTTGCAACACATAACTCCACATAGCGTCACCGGCAGAACTCCCGCAGAACTCCTGATGGGACGAAGACTCCGCTCCCACCTCGACCGGTTGCACCCTGCTTACGAACTGGAAAAGCCAATAGGATCCAGCGGCCGCTGTCGCACCTTCCAGGTAGGAGACCTCGTTTACGCACGAAACTTATCAGGCGACCCGTTATGGATAGAGGCGACAGTAGTACGAGTGACCGGCCCTAAATCCTTCGTAGTGAAATGCTGTGACAATAAACTGTGGAAATGGCATATCGACCAATTACGGTCACAACTCACAACGGCCAGTCAACAGCTCCCCCATGACCAAACCGAGGGGGGGGGGAGGTACTCGAAGGGAGCGACGAACTAAGTGACACTCAGGAAATGGAGCAGGAAGGAGAAACGTTTGCACTGCAAGAAATTGCAGCTGAGCAAGAAGCAGAACCACTGCCAAACAACAATCTACCTCAACAGGATTGCAACCAACCAATTCAACGAAAATGCGAAAGAGTTAAAAGACAACCGTCCTATCTAAGGGACTATATAACTACACCGTAATTAAGAAACCAGAGGGAAGGGGTGTTGTGTATGTACCATAGTTAATAAAGTATGAGCTTGAGGTAAAGTGCAGGGTTCTGGCCCTGCACTTCTGATTGGCTGTTAGGCAGCCAGATCGGATTGGTTAGTTCTGAGGAATCCGATTGGCCCTTAACAGAGAATTCTTATTGGTTAAAAGAGCTAGCATTCATAGCTCGTTATTGGACAATTCTCACAAGGGTTGCCTATATAAGGCAGAGTTCACTGTTGTTGTTTTGAGAAGTCACTATGCAAATAAAGAGCTAAAAGTTCACTATTCAGAGGCTGTCTCCATTTACTCCGACCCATGTTCAGTACTTAACATCCATCATAATATGAATGTGACTGACTCTCTTGCACTGTTATTTAGCATTAATAACATTAATAATAGAAGCCTCTGTGACACAGTGGTTAGAATGCAGTACTGCAAGCTACTTCTGCTGCAGCCAGCTGCCTACAATTTGGCAGTTCAAATCCCACCAGGCTCAAAGTTGACTCAGCCTTCTATCCTTCCGAGGTAGGTAAAATGATTACCCAAATTGTTGGGGGGAAGAGTCTGACTCTGTAAACCGCTTAGAGAGGGAGGTAAAGTACTACGAAGCGGTATATAAGTCTAAGTGATACTGCTATTAAAGTATGTTGTTCTATGTAGTACTCAGGAGCAACAATGAATTCTCCCCTTCTATATCAATATTAAAAATTGAAAAACCATTTAGATAAGAAGCTATTTAGAATTATTATGTATACTTGCTATTAAGTAGTCCTGGTTTACTAACTGCCTTGTACGTCAACAATTTGCAATTACGATGGTGATGCAAGAGTAACTTTGAAGCTAACGTTCACATGTATGACCTTCCCGAGTCTGTAAAGCAATGAAAGCTGAAGTAAGCTCATGAGAATAGTTGTAGGTTCATTTAGCAATTGCTTCACTTAACAACCATAAGTGCTGATATGTGGCCCCCAAACAAGGGCTATCTTTACAGTTATTTAAACGAAGCATCCAGTTACACACAAACCTATTTATTTAATATTATATATTTAACACATTTATTTCTCTATTTTTTTGCCTCAAAGGCTATATGCAATGCCTAATGTGAAGAGTTGCACTCATGTAGCCTTGCTATACCCACAGAGAAATGCATGGACACCTGCGGTGTTTACATACAAATTTAGAAATATGAATAGATTATTTTTCCATGGATCTTGCATCATCTCTTTTGCATTTTACAACTTCAAGGGAAATGAAACACCAATCTAGATTTTTCAGAGTGATCCTGGAATGAGGCATCCTAGACAATTGTGTGGAAGCTTTCAAAATGCATTTAACAGAATTAACAGACTAACAGAATTGGCAGGGATCTTGGAGGCCTTCTAGTCCAACCCCTCCTCATGCAGGAGACCCTATATACCAGGGGTCTCCAACCTTGGCTCCTGGAAGCCTGGCGGACTTCAACTCCCAGAGTTCCACAGCCAGCAAAGCTGGCTGTGGAATTCTGGGAGTTGAAGTCCGCCAGGCTTCCAGGAGCCAAGGTTGGAGACCCCTGCTATATACCATTCCAGACAAGTGGCTATCCAGTCTCTTCTTAAAAACCTCCAGTGATGGAGCACCAAAACTTCTGAAGGCAAGCCGTTCTGCTGGTTAATTGTTCTCACTCTTAAGATGTTTCTCCTTAGTTTTAGGTTGCTTCTATCCTTGATTAGATCCATTGCTTCTTGTTTTGCTTTCTGGTGCTTTGGGAAATAGGCTAACTCCCTCTTCTTTGTGGTAGCCCCCCCCTCCCAAATATTGGAACACTACTATCATGTCATCCCTCGTTCTTCTTTTCAATAGACTTTTTGTTGTTAGTTGCGAAGTCATGTCCGACCCATCCTGACTCCATGGACAACATTCCTCCAGGCCTTCCTGTCCTCTAAACTAGACAAACCGAATTCATGCAACTCTTCTTCATATGTTTTTAGCCTCCATCCCCTTAGTTACCGTATATACTCGAGTATAAGTCGAGTTTTTCAGCCCATTTTTTGTGCTGAAAAAACCGCCCTCGACTTATACTCGAGTCAGATTCCCCTCTGAAAAAAAAATGGTGTGGAGCTCCGAAGCTGGGCAGCCGCTTCCCTGCTTCCGTGTTTCCTTTGCAACTTTTAAGCATGGGAGGGGGAGGCTTTTCTGAGCTCTAGGCTGAGAAAGCAACGCTAGCAGAGGTCGCTCCACTCAGTTTCATTTCCTCAGCTCCAGCTGCTTTCAGTCCACTCGGGAGGAGGGGGAGGGGGAGGAGGAGGGGGAGGAGGAGGGGGAGGCTTTTCTGAGCTTTAGGCTGAGAAAGCAACGCAAGTGGAGGTCGCTCCACTCAGTTTCATTTCCTCAGCTCCAGCTGCTTTCAGTCCACTCGGGAGGAGGGGGAGGAGGGGAGGAGGAGGGGGAGGCTTTTCTGAGCTCTAGGCTGAAAAAGCAACGCGAGGTCGCTCCACTCAGTTTCATTTCTTCAGCTCCAGCTGCTTTCAGTCCACTCGGGAGGAGGGGGAGGAGGGGGAGGAGGAGGGGGAGGCTTTTCTGAGCTCTAGGCTGAGAAAGCAACGCTAGCAGAGGTCGCTCCACTCAGTTTCATTTCCTCAGCTCCAGCTGCTTTCAGTCCACTCGGGAGGAGGGGGAGGAGGGGGAGGAGGGGGAGAGAGAGAGAGAGAGAGGTATCATAAGAACGGCTCTTGGTTTTTTCTTGCAAGGGAGAGAGTGACTCCTGCCTACCACTGTCATCATCATCATCTTTTGGGTTAGTGAATCAATCAAACCTTTCATGATAGTGAGATCGTTTCCCAAATTTCCCTTAAATCAGGGAAGAAATCAGAAACAAACCTTTGGGCTGAGAATAAGCTTGTTCCTATGATGCCATTTTTGTTCACTTCAGTGTGAAAAGTGTGAAAAAACACACTTCTTTTTCTTCATCTTCTTGTTCCCTATTTACTGGTCTCTTTCAAAGAGGAAATTGTGAACATCAAACTTATTCTCAACTGTCCTAGTGAAAGTTTTTATTGGCATCTATTTTTATTTTTGAAATTTACCAGTAGCTGCTGCATTTCCCACCCTCGACTTATACTCGAGTCAATAAGTTTTCCCATTTTTTTGTGGTAAAATTGGGTGCCTCAACTTATATTTGGGTCGACTTATACTCGAGTATATACGGTATCTTAGTTGCTCTTCTCTGCAATTTTTTCCAGAGTCTCTACATCTACTTAGTAAATGTATGGCGATAAAAAAAAATATGTGGCATGATATCATTACACGATGTCCTCTTTCTAGAAGCAATCAATGTAGCATAATGGAGGCACTCTCTTTAATCCCTACTGCCAGCCTAAGACAGATGTTCACCCAAAATAAGAGAGACATTTCCTTGTTGAAATAATACATTTTAATTTCATCACATAAGCCTTTTTCCTCACTTGGTTAAACACAGTAAACATAATAACTACTTGTTCTTTATTCTGCTGATGGGATATTTTATAACCACAGCTCTTTGAATTCTCTGCTAAATAAATGGTTCTACCTTTGTAGCCAACCAGGATTCAAAACCTGTAATTGAATAAACTGGAAGATGCACATATGTTTGCAAAAAAATAAATAAATACCCATGTTTGATGGATTTTCTGAGACTGAATTTCATTATATCTTTGTATACCTGACTTAGAAAAAAGAATTTGGGAGGAATGGGAACATGAAATAAATGGGAACATGAATAAATGGGATAAAATGAATGGGAACATGAATAAAAGTCCTGGAAATGAAGTAAAATGACTATAGGCCATGGGAAAATGCTATGCTTAAAAAGAGCTTTCCTTTTTAAAATAAAATATGTTGAGGTTTTCTCAAGAAAGCTGTGCAAGAAAGAGGTTTTCTTTTTATTTGAAAATTAATTAAAAAGAAAATGCAGATCATTCAACTTGCAGAATTCTCCTGTGACACACCATATGCTATTGAATTTCCAAATTTATATAACTGATGCAATATAAAAACAAAAATGCAATATAATCTTTACTTTCCCATGAAACCTCCCGGACTTTGTAATGCAATATTGGTTGAGTCCTGGATTGCTGTGTCTGAAAAATTAGATGCCTGTGTAAAATAAATATTAAATAAATAAAATACCAAAATCAAAGAGCACTATGTAATGCTACCTTTCTAACTTTATATCACGCCACCTGATGTTAACAGTGAAGTAAGGCAAGAGAATCATATGGCATCTTTCAACCATTGCATTTATGGTTAAAGCTTATTACACCTGTTTTCTTTCATAAAATCTGCAGAGTATGAATGACAACAGGTGCTAAAGGAAGACCTCCCATTTATAATATCAGGAGACGTAGAAAAAGAAACTAAGAAGAGTAACATCTCTCTTCTGTTAAGAAAGTTTGTGGTATTAATGCTGGTTTCTATATCTAATTTGTGCTTCAAATATTTTTAGAGGCAAAAATATGGTCTGAGATTTCAAATCACCCTAATATCTACTGCAGATTATACATATTATGCCCTGTGTATTTTTTAAACACACAAGGAGTGCAGAATGAAGTACTATTAGTGCAACTAGCAGATCAGGGAGAAGAATAATGTACAACTGAAAAAGATAATAGAAAAGAGACAAAAAACAAAGTATTAAAAATGATAAGTGCCTATTAATCATGATAGGTTTGATTTATAAAGAAAAAATATATACGCTATAGAATGCTTTTGTCCGTTGTTTCAGATGGCCAACATATGCATTTTCAAGATACCAAATTTTATTTCTCTATCCTCATCTTTTTATTTTATCAAACAGTCACTCAATGTTCCATAATTATTAACCTCATGCAGTCCTTCTCAGTTTGTTTAGAGTCTGTAAGAATCCCCTTGGTGAATGAGTTTGCAATTAATAGAATAGTATATATTTTATTTTAAATCCACTATAGATAGGTGATATTCAAAAGTGGCTCAGACAGATACCTCCCTAATTCAGTGAACTATAAGTAATAGGAAGAAGTGCAGGAGAATCAAACCTGCAAGATTCTTTTATTACAGCCAATCTCATTAAAGTAGGTTTAGCCTTGCTGTGAAGTTAATATCCAGATTTGGTCTATCCAGTGGGACTGGCATGGGCCTTGGCTTTCACTTACTAACCTTTGCCTAGAATTCCTATAATCTCTTCTCAATATGTACCTGATTAGAAGCAGTTTCCTTATAGTACAACCTCAAAACAGCAGTTGTGCAAACACTGATGTTTGATGTTCAATTGATACCATCTATATTGATTTAGTACATAATATCTTCACTAATTTTCTGAGTTAGTATTTTTTTTCTTTTAGCAACCCTGTAATCCCTTGTATTGGAGTGGAGTTGGGATGACTGAACGGAGCTTGAGCATTTCTAAGCCAGATACCCTTCCTGACACCTATATGAAGAACACTTTTACTCATTGCATCCAAAGAGAGAAATACCTGCCATTACCTAGGATCAAATCCATGGCCTCCTGATTATGAAGCGAGAGCTCCACTTCTAGGCCACTGTGCTGCTCTATATTTCTGAGTTCAAATATTCCCTTTGAAATACTCATCAGAAATAAGAGAATCATTAAAATGGATGGAACTAAATATACAGTAGGAAAGTCCTTGTTTAGCTACCATAATTGGGTCCAGTAACTTAAGCAAAGCAATTGCTAAATGAAACTACTGTTGTGCTTACAATCATATTTTACCTTTCCTTTGCTTTACAGACCTGAGAAGCTTGTAAATGTGAGGATCAGTTGTGAAGTTATGGTTGCTAAACAGGGCAGCTGCTAAACTACAGCCACCTCTTTTTATTTATGTTGTGAATGAATAATGCCAATAAAGTTATCTTGAGCTTGAAGTCAAGTGCAGGGTTCTGGCCCTGCACTTCTGATTGGCTGTTAATGGCAGGATCGGATTGGTCCGTTCAGGAGCATCTGATTGGCCATTAACAGGCCAGTCTCATTGGTTAACGGAGCTAGCGCTCCAGGATTGCTATTGGTTGAATAGTTAATAAGTTGCCTATATAAGGAAGGCTATAGCAGCCCTTGAGTTTGAGCTGTCACACCATGTAAATAAAGAGTTTGCAGTTCACTGTTTCTACCGGCTCGTCTCCATTATTCGCACCCATGCTCCAGACTTAAGACTGGTGACAAAGGTGGGATTGGATGACATCAGAGCCAACGACGAAGACAACTAAGCACGTGGCTGAAGCGCACAACGGCGGAACCATGTCCGGCGGCGTAGTACCACCCGCTCCATTCGATCCAGCTCAAGAGGACTGGGAGTCCTACATGGACCGTTTCCAAATGTTCTTGGAAACGAATAATCTGAAGGATGCCATAACCGGGAAGAAACGAGTGGCATTCCTAATGCACTATGGCCCGACGGTATTCAAAATGGCTAAGGCATTAGCGAAACCAGCTGAAGTGAAGGCCATGGACTGGGATGTCCTTGAACCGCTACTAAGGGCCCACTATGCACCGACCGTTCCAACGCTCGTAAGATGACACGAGTTCTATCAAAGAAACCAGCGGAAAGGAGAAAACGTTGCCGATTTCGTTGCAGACCTCCGGAACTTGGGAGGCCTTTGCGATTTCATCGATCTAGAGGACGCTTTGAGAGACCGAGTAGTTCTCGGGTTAGACGCTCTAAACGTACAGAGCAAAATAATGGCAAAGGGTGACATCACCCTTAAAGACGCCATAGCTGAAGCTACAGCAGCGGAGGCGACCAAGAAGTCGGCTGCCCAACTACGCCGAAATCGCACTCCAGCACACCAACCGGCCAGCAAAGTTTCACCTAAGGCAGAAGGGCAGCTACAGATGACCCACCATGAGGACCTCTCTTATCGTCAGACAGCGACGAAGAAGAGGTCCATCGCCTGCGGTCTGATCGGGACCATTACCTGAAGTCCCAGCAACCGTGCGTTGGCTGCGGCACCAACCATTACCGCTCCAATTGCAAATTCCGCGACGCGCTCTGCCACGAGTGCAGGAAACGAGGCCACATCGGACGGGTCTGCAGAAGTCTCCTTGGACCCAGCCAGACCACGAAGGGTACCAATCTCCACCAATCGACAGGGAATCGCCCTGTAAGGCGAGAACCAGAAAACCACTCCTACAGAAAATGACCCGTGAATTGCCTTACGAGACGGGAAGAGGCCCACCAAACACTCACTATCGGCCACGCCTCTTCAATAGACGCTAAGAAAATTCGGGTCAAAGTGGACATCGAAAATCAACCTTGCCAAATGGAAGTTGACTCAGGGTCATCTCTGTCAATGGTCTCATGGAAGACCCTCAAGCAACTCATCCCCACTATCCGGCGCCAAGACCTACAATTCCAATGGCTTGTGTTAAAGGACTACCAGGGGAACCGGATTCCAGTCATAGGATCCAGTAGAGTCCGGGTTGCATTCAAGAACCGCACAGCGTACTTACCCCTGATGGTGATCGACAAGGACTGGCCTAGCTTGTTAGGCCTGCAATGGTTCGCACTACTCGACATTCAAGTGCAGGCATTAACCGAATCGGCGGCAGTGACTGGGAAGAAGACCTCACCCACGAATTCAGGGACGTCTTCACGGAAAAGCTAGGCGAGTACAAGGGGACCCCGATATCCTTTAGCCTTAATCCAAAGATAGCTCCCATCCGCCTTAAGCCTCGTCGAGTCCCGTTCGCTCTAAAGCCAAAAATCGATGAACAGCTTGATAAGTTGATAGCCCAGGGAGTTTTAAAGCCAACCGACTACTCCCCATGGGAAACACCAATCGTGACCCCAATTAAGCCGGACGGCTCCATTAGAATTTGTGGGGACTATCGAGCCACCCTAAACCATGCCCTGCAACAAAATCCATATCCGGTGCCGGTGGTGCAACACCTCCTCCATTCCCTGGGGGGCGGAAAAGTCTTCGCTAAACTAGACTTAGCTCAGGCTTATCAGCAACTGCTGGTTGACGAAAAAACGGCACAGGCACAGACTATCGTAACACACCGAGGTGCCTTTAAGTGTACGTGGCTTCAATTCGGAGTCAGTGTAACCCCAGGGATCTTTCAGAGCCTAATGGAGAGATTATTGCAGGGGATCAAAGGCATTGTCCCCTATTTTGACGATGTGCTCATTGCTGCCCCCACTCCAAAAATTTTACGGGATCGTTTAAGACTGGTTTTACAAAAATTCCAAGAAGCAGGCCTGAAAGTGAAGAAAAATAAGTGCAAACTGTGTACAGATCGTGTTGAATTCTTAGGGTACTTAATTGACAGTCAGGGTATTCACCCTACCGATAGCAAATTGAGAGCAATAAAAAACGCTCCCAGACCCCGGAACAAAGCCGACCTCCAGGCGTTCTTAGGCCTCATCAATTTCTATAATGTATTCTTGAGGCACAAGGCGACTGTCGCTGAACCTTTACATCGCCTACTAGATAAAAAAGCAATTTGGGTATGGGGTCACAGAGAAGAGCAAGCGTTCCGTAATATAAAACAACTACTGACTTCTGGCGCCGTACTGATGCAGTACAATGAGACCTTGCCGTTAAATATCACATGTGATGCATCGCCTTTTGGAGTGGGCGCCATTTTGAGCCATGTATTACCTAATGGTAGTGAAGCCCCTATTGCTTACTTTTCAAAAACGCTCTTGAAAACCGAATGAAATTACAGCCAGATCGATAATGAAGCCCTGGCAATTGTATCAGCTGTTAAAAGATTCCATGAGTACGTGTACGGCCGGGATTTTTCCATTGTAACTGACCACAAACCATTGCTGGGGATCATCGCTGGGGACAAGCCAACTCCCTTCATACTTTCTCCCAGGATGATCCGCTGGTCAGAATTCTTAGCTGCCTACAATTATCAGCTACAATATCGTCCTGGTAAAGCCATTCCCCACACCGATGCGTCGAGCTGTGCACCGCTCCCTGAAACCATCAACGATCCTGCACCAACGATGACAACATTGCAGATCGAGACACTCCATAAGCCGCCATTAACTGCCCATGACATTGCAAGAGAAACAAAATGCGACCCCATCTTAGCACGAGTCCTCACATGGGTGGAAAGCGGATGGCCATTGGACCAAGTACCAGATGACTTTACACCATTCAAAAGCCATCAAACAGAGTTGTTCTCTCAGAAGGGCTGTATCATCTGGGGTGATAGAGTCGTAATCCCAGAACAACTCCAACAGGCACTGCTAAGAACCTTGCACAATGGCCACCCTGGCATCGTGCGCATGAAGGGCCTTGCACGAAGCTACACGTGGTGGCCAGGCATCGACAGACAAATTAAATCGTGGGTCAAAACTTGCCAGAGATGCCAAGAAGTAAGCAACGCTCCACCAAAGGCAACCCCAACCGAATGGGAGACGCTGTGGGGACCCTGGTCCCGTATCCATCTGGACTTTGCTGGGCCGACCAAAGGCCACACGTTTTTGCTAACCGTTGACACCTACTCGAATTGGCTCGAGATTCACCGAATGAGGAATACGACCACTGAAGCGGTCATCAAAAGACTGGAAAGACTGTTTGCAACCCACGGATAACCAGACGTTCTGGTATCCGACAACGGGCCCCAATTTACCTAGCTGTCTTTTGAACAGTAACTGGCTGACCGCGGTATCCGACATGCGCTTACTTCGCCTGCGCACCCTGCGGCCAATGGTAGGGCTGAGTGCATGGTACAATTCGTCAAAAGGACTCTACAAAAGATAGACTACGACAACATCGATGAGAAAATCAACCGAATCCTTTTCCTACAGCACATCACACCTCACAGTGTCACCAACAAAACTCCCGCCGAGCTGCTAATGGGACGAAAGCTCTGCTCCCACCTCGATCGGTTACACCCAGCCTACGAACCGGAAAAGCCACTCGGATCCAGCGGCCGATGCCGTACCTTCCAGGTAGGCGACTTAGTATTCGCTAAAAACTTATCGGGCGATCCACTGTGGGTAAAAGCGACCGTAATCCTCGTAACTGGCCCAAGATCATACCTCGTTCAGTGCCCTGACGATAGACTTTGGAAGCGCCACATAGATCAACTACGATCGCGGCTACTGTCACGCAATTCCGAACTCCCTTATGACCAAACTGAGGGGGGGGGAGAGATACAGAGAAAAACGAATTGCAACTAGAGGAAAACCTTTTTGAAGGGACTGAAAACGGAACTGAAACGCAGGAACAGGAACAGGGGACCGGAGTGAGTTCACCTCAGGGAGTGACCAGTGATATTGGTGATGACAGGAACGCGAACTCGGAACCAGAGGAACCCCTACTGTTAAACAACGATCTGCCTCAACAGAAGTACAGCCAACCACCAGGCACTTTGCGAAAATCAAAAAGACTGATAAAACAACCGTCCTACCTCAAGGACTATGTAACCGCACCCCGTGGGCAGAAGCTGGGGGAAAGGGGTGTTGTGAATGAATAATGCCAATAAAGTTATCTTGAGCTTGAAGTCAAGTGCAGGGTTCTGGCCCTGCACTTCTGATTGGCTGTTAATGGCAGGATCGGATTGGTCCATTCAGGAGCATCTGATTTGGCCATTAACAGGCCAGTCTCATTGGTTAACGGAGCTAGCGCTCCAGGATTGCTATTGGTTGAATAGTTAATAAGTTGCCTATATAAGGAAGGCTATAGCAGCCCTTGAGTTTGAGCTGTCACACCATGTAAATAAAGAGTTTGAAGTTCACTGTTTCTACCAGCTCGTCTCCATTATTCGCACCCATGCTCCAGACTTAACAATTTACTGATCAAATAGGTTAATGGAGATGTATTTCTATAGAAGCCAAATAATTCCGTTAAAAGATTATATTTTCTATTTGCCAACTAATAATCCTATTCGTGTTTTGCAGCAAACAACTAAAAATCTTACATCACTTTCAACAGTATTTTTTTCATACATTTTCATTAATCACAGTTAACTTTATCATCTACATGTAGTAAGGAATATTAGATATACAGAAGGTTGTTGGAAGTAACGATTTGTGATGATCCCTGCCAGGTTCTCATAAGGAACTCAGTGGGGAATCCAGCAGGAAGTCAGAAGCTGCTCCCAATTTGCTCCTAGTTTATCTTGTAGTAGATTTTCAGGATCCAGTGAAGCATATTAGTATATATAACCTGTTATTGGTCTCAAAATACTATAGATATACTAGAAAAAGAAAAAAAAACATTATAGTCCTTAATTTAATCACAAAATAACCAACAATCAGCTCTTTGTTGCTGCTTTTATATGACAATACTGACCTATTTTATAGGGTTAATGCCAAGACCTATTCTTCTATCTTGCCAATTTTAGGTGGATTTTATAACTGTTCTGCAGAAAATACTATGTTTTACTGATTTTTCAGTCTGTTTTTCATTGCCACTTACCTATAAATATTACAATAATACCATGTTTCTCATATAATAAGGCTGGGTCTTATTTTTTTTTGAGCCCCGAAAAAATGGCTAGGCCGTCTTTTTGGGGGTGATTTAATTCCCCCCCCTTGCATCTTCGGGTGGGCGGCGACGGCTTGGATGTTGACCTCGGCGTTGGTGGGGCACTTCGTATCGGGGTCAATGCAGGCAGTACTATATCTAGGTGCAACAAAAGTACTTCCTAACAGCAAGCCCCCCCATCCCCCCCATTTTGCATGTTTTAATATAGGCCTTAATTTGGGGGGGAGGGGCTTAATTTCATTTCATGCCTATAGAATATGCTGGGCCTTGCTGTTGGGGGAGGCCGTATTGTTGGAGAAACAGGGTACAAGAAATGTGGCTCCAGTTGCCTTAATTAATGTTTAAACATTAGCAATGTTGAGAGTACATAAACTTATTTTGTTTGCTTTCATAGTGCCCCTGGGATATTGCACAATGCACAATTACCTGCCATTTCTGTCCTTTTACCAAGAATCCTTTACTGCTCTCAGACACATGTCACTTGTTATTATATATAAAGGGATGCCCATTAGAGAGTAAAGCACATTAAACTTGGTATGGAAGAAAACAATTTGAATCTCTCTAAAATGTTTTAATGTGTCTGTAAAGAATCAGTTTCCATGGCAATCCATTTGAGAGGACTAGAGGAAAAAGAATTTAAAAATTATTTTAGTTTACTGATGTTAGGGATGTCAGCTTTGTTTTTATATTCAGTTTCCAGTGGGATGGAGCCTATTCCGAATAGCCAATATGGAAATTCAGCAATGACAAAAGAATGTTCAGACAAGTGTTCAAGGGTTGAAAAGAGACAGCTGACATTCTGAAAATTCATAGTGTTTCTCCCCATGTCTCCTGAATAATGGAATAACAGAGTTGTAAGGGACCTTGGAAGTCTTCTACTCCAATCCCTTGCTCAATCAGAAGACCCTATACCATTTCAGACAAGCGATCGCTCGATCTTTTCTTAAAAACCTCCAGTGAAGGACCACCTACAACTTCTGAACGGCTTGTTCCACTGGTTTATTGTTCTCACTGTCAGAAAATTTCTCCTTATTTCTAAGTTGGTTCTCTCCTTGATTAGTTTCTATACATTGCTTCTTGCCTTGCCTTCTGGTGCTTTGGGAATAGAAACTCTCTTTGCAAACCATGTAAATAAATAGCTAATATGATGTATTTGTAATTAATTTTTATCTACTGTATGTAATTTCAGTCAAAAATATATTTAAACAACTTATAATAAAAGTATACAATAAATCTCACAATAAATAACATTATTAAATCATCATTACAATAACTTCATTATTGTATATACATATACACCCCAGAAAATCCATCCTCCATATCAATTCCCAGACATCTGTTTAATTAACCAACTTTTCACTGGCTTTCTAAAGATTAACAATGAAGATGTTGATCTTATTTCTAGACAACAGCTAATTTCATAAAAAGATTTCTGGCAAATAATATTTACATCCAAGTCCCCTCCTACCATACAACATGAATATGTGAGTTATTAGCAAACAAAATTCTACAGACAAATCTTAGGCAAGTTCTACTTGGAGTAGTTGAGAATCCACAAATATTGAGTCCCATGCCATATAAGACTATATAAGTTTCCAAAGTACTGGTGTTAACAGTTCTTTTCTTGGAATCAAAGGAGATGGTTAAGGAGCCAAGTAGGATTAAGTAATTGTGGCTGCTGAAAATCTGCAGATTCCTGGCTGGAGTTCCTGAATGAAGGGAAGATCACCAAAGAAGGGGGAGATCAGACTTCAAGGAATCTTGTTTACCTGGCACAAAAAGATGAAGAAATTGATCTGAAGACCAGTATTTTACTAGCCACAAAAGATTGACAACTAAGTATAATTAGCACCCTTGATTAACTCCAAATGGGAGAATTTAGCATAGCAGTATAGCTATAGTGATACAGTAGAACCTCTGGTCACAAACACTTCTGACCACGACCAAATTGGGTTCCAATCAAAAAATTCACAAAATGTTTGAATCTGGTCATGAACACATACTCAGGTGGTGATCAAACACAACCCCTGACCCAGAAATTCCTGATAAAGATGAAGAAATTGCGAAAGTTATGGAATGAATTATGGTCATGACCAGAGGTTCTACTGTACTAACTTTAGAAGAAACATTGATTTCAAATACAAAAATAGTTGCTGCAAAAGAAGTAATGAGAGCCATAGTAGCCATACTTGTAAAATGGTGAATACAGAATATAATGAGGGGGGAAAATTCAGATTAAAATTATTAGACATGAGTCTGGTAGAATTGTCACCTTGATCCTGATTTTTCATGAGGGAAACTGTAGGCAGGTTATTTTACTAAGTGCATGTCTTCTTCAGTTTCAGAAAACCAATTTCAACTGGAAAGAAAGAAAATATGTTTCCCAGTTTCTTCAGGCAATAAAGAGGATGGGGTTGCACAGGAATAACTAGAGCTAAAGTAAGAATTTTTTTAAAGTAACTTCAACAAAATCGTGCCTACAGTTCCTGTCCTATTGTTTTTAATTTTTCTTATAAGTATCTATCTCATGTATTCAAAACTAGATTTATTCTTATACCTGTATCTTGTAAGCGATTGACAAATCAAATAATATGTAAATGTAAATCTTTCTGCTGTACAGAATGCAAACTATTGGAAAACAGCTCATTCTAATCTCTTAAATATTTGATCTTTCTCCTTCGAACTGCTTTGCTTTTACTTATTTCAGTCCAGTTTTGATGATAAGACAACATATCATAATTAGATATGAAAATCTAATACTATGGACAAAAAAGCTATTCCATATGGCTCTGGTGACATGATTTAAAATAGTGTGAATTGCATATTCCATATAAAAGAAGCTTCTAACCCTTTTGATAATGAACATGATCTTTCATACTTGTAGGCAAAGTATGTTAAAATCATAAGAGTCACAGGGAAACTCAATTGACTTTCTAGTTGCCTAGGGAGGGGGGGGGAGTTTCAACATGGAGTGAATTACTGAACTAATTTATGCAGGACACACTATTCAGTTTTCCTTGATTTAGAACGAAATATACACGTAGTCAAAAACAATTTATATTTGAATTAGGCACTTCATGTTTTATTTCCAGACTTCTAACTTCTAACTATAATCCAACTTCAAACTTCCTAACTGTTATGAACTAATAAAACGCTTAAATAAAGTTTTATCAAACCTTTAGAAATAGCAGGGTTCTAATCCTGCACTTCTGATTGGCCGATAATAGCGATATCGGATTGGTCCGTTCAGGAGAATCTGATTGGCTGTTAACGAGCCACTCTCATTGGTTAAAGGGGTTAACACTCCACGTTTCTCATTGGTTACTAGATCAGCAGCTTGCCTATAAAAAGGCTGCTGCTGCCCTAGGTTTTTGCTCTGTTCAGAATGATTAATAAAGAGTTGAAGTTCACTGTTCACCGTCTCGTCTCCGTTCCTTGCGCCCATGCGCAGAACTTAACACTAACAATATGCCTTATTTGAAGTTATAATTAACACAGTGTTCTTTAAATCAAAAACAACTAAAAAAATACACAATTCTCTATATACACATAAAGACACACACACACACCATCTTTGTAGTGTATGGATATATCATTTCTAAATGATGTTTCTAAGCGAATGACAGATATGGAGCAAATGTTTTCCGACAAAGTAAAGAAAGTACAAAAACTGGAACTACAATGATATATCAAGAGAAACAGTTACTTTATTGATAACTTTATCGGCTGTACAAAAGAAACTGACTGGAATAAAGTGGAAATACAAATGACGAACCAGGAAAATGACCTGGAAAACGTTATCTTATGGATCTACACACCCTTTGAAGAACTTTATGCAATGGGATAAAGAAGAATTGAAGAAAAGTGAAATTCTATGACAATATTTGAATGAATTAAAAATTAAGACTGTTAGAAGTAAAAGAAAAGAATATAACGGTGGTTTATTTGATCACATTAAAATATTTATTTATTCACAAACTTCTGGCAAACCTTTATGGATTTTTGCTGACATGGGGATTGTAAAGTTGATGCATTCCTCATACCATTCCTTATTCCAAAATACCATTCATGCATCATCACAAAATCTCCAGAACCATAAAGCCTACAAACTTGAAATTTGGCACGCATGTTCCTCTTGGCTTCTAGGTGCTAACTAAGAAAGGATTTTTCAAAATGACCATTGGAGTATTAGTATTTTGCATATTATTATTAACACACTCTGATGCTAAGGATTTCTATTCCCCCTCCCCACCTGAAAAGAAATCTGATCCAAATGCAAAACACAAGCAGAGAGGAGTTTCAGTTTCAGTTTTACAGCAGCAAGCAGCTTTAGTACAGAATAGTTAAACTAAGCCACACCCAGACTCCTTGCTGTCTCTTTCTTGCTCACACAGCAAATACTGTTTCACTTTCCAAACAGCCCTCAATTTTCTCACACACAGACAAGACACTAGCCAGATGAATACCAATGGATGCTGGTAGGCAGAGGCAGACTTTTTTCCCCTTATTTTCCTCCCCCAAAATTAAGCTATCTATTCTACCTACCTACCTACCTACCTACCTACCTACCTACCTACCTATCTTTGTGTGTCTGTAATCTTTATCATACTTTCTTTTTTTCTTACACTTGTTTTTTTCTATTTTTTTAAGTTTAGTTTGCATTAGTTTTTACTATTGTAAGCAAAATCCTTAATAAAAAGGTGTACCAAACCAAGAAAGACACAATGCACATATTTAACCAGCACCTCTTAAAAAGAATACATAAAATTTCTGTTTTTATTAACAGCATGTTAGGTATGATTCACCAAACAATTATTATTAATTAAGTTTGTTACAATATATAGCCATAATCAAATATTGACAGATCTTGAAATTGTCTTAATATGGAATGTAGCTGACATTTTATTTCAATTTGGCATAATTTATTAGCTAACCCAACAGTTCCAACGAACGTGCTGCAACTGCAAGTGCCTCAGAACAAGAACATCAAGTTGAATTCATATATATATCATTTTAAAGCTTGGCTTAACTCAATATCTGAAAAAAGTGTCTGTAGCAAGTTTTACAGATAACAAATAATAATAACTGAAAACAAGCTTTTAAATTTTATTCCAAACTATTAAAAAAGAAAGAAAAACTATATACCTAAATGAACACCAAACTTCAAATGGTCTGACAACTCAATGTTACAAAGTCCTTGAGGAATTGCTAAAACTACTGACAAACACAATGAAAGAAACGAACAAGACAAAGGCAATAGCACAAACCTAGAAAAAAGCAAGCATAAATTTTGATTTACATAGAATGACTCAGAGAAAGCCCATTCTTACAATTCAATTTCTCTGTTGAATGTTGACTATAAAATTTTCACAATCATATTAGCTGAATGCTAAAGAAATGCATTTCAGATATAATATATACAAAACCAATCATTTCAAAGAGGAACCATATAGAGCAACAGTGAGTTTATAATTAATGCAATAGAATATAATGACAATAAAAGAAAAGAAGCAGCACTAATCTTTCTAGATGTAGGGAGAGTTTTTGATAACTTGCGGTGGTTATTTTTATTTGCAGTACTGAACAAAATAAATTCTGGAGAAGAGCTTCAAATCTGGGTTATAGGAGAACAGCTAAGATCATGGCCAGTGATATACTTTCTTCAGAATTTCAAATAAATGAAGATACCACGTACACTTTCTTCTCTGTTTATTTATCATTGCCTTAGAAATATTAGTACAAGTGGCTCAAAGTGATAAATACCAAGGCTCATAATCCAAAAAGAATATAAATGTAAATATCATATAGGTAGTAATAACAATTATAACTACAAAGTGCAATAAGTTGATGAAAATAATCATTGGAGAATTCTTTGGGCATAAGATAAATATTAAAAAAAAATAATAATAATTACAAGATGCTTAGTGCAGGAAAAAATTTTCCCTGCACAAAGAAACTGGCTGCCAGATAATAGATTCAATGAAAATTTTGAGTTGTATCTCAGAAGCAACAATCAGAAATCTGTCAAAACAATTACACGTAGTCCTTGTTTTTTAACCATACTTTGGATCAGCAATTCCCTTGTTAAGCGACACAGTCCTAAGGTGAAAAACCATAGGAATGCACCTGACTTACGAAATGCACCCTCAATTTCTCTCTCTCTGCTGATAAAGATCCATTTCAAAGGATGTGAATTGACAGAATTTTTAGCCAATTTTATATAAACTTCATTCCCAGAAGGCTATTATCCAAGCCTAATATATCCAAAGCTCTTTATAAAGGCAAGTAATCACACTGATACCATTAAAATTCAATTTCATCCCTAGAAACTGGTTTGTCATAATGACAATATCTTACCAAAATGAAGGATCTACTAGTGAACAAGTCTACAACATCTACACTAATGTTCCTTCAAACACACACATGTAGTGAGACGCAGTGAAACTTAGTTTTTAAATTCTAAGAAACATAAATTGATATTTCTTTAAAGCTAAATCTCCTGTTCAAGTCTAGTTCTCTTGCTCCATACTTATTTTATATTTTCCAAAATTCTTTTGATAACATTTTAAAGTGATATTTCAAATATCAATTTAAACGTTCGCTGATATTGTGCTACTGATTTAAAATCTATAAAACCCTTTTCTAATAAATTCAATTGTCATTTTGCTGGTTTGAGTAAACTACCGTATATACTCCAGTATAAGCCAAGTTTTTCAGCCCATTTTTTGTGCTGAAAAAAAACGCCCTCGGCTTATACTCGAGTCAGATTCCCCTCTGGAAAAAAAAATGGTGTGGAGCTCCGGAGCTGGGCAGCCGCTTTCCTGCAGGCAAGCCCCACTTCATGGACTCCGTCCATCCTCGCTCCCATCCACCCACCCACCCAAAGCGACGAAGTCCCCCAATCGCGCAGCCCAGAATTGCCCTCCCCTCAGGGGGCAGCAACGACTGAAACAACTGAAAGCAGCTAGGAAACGAAGCTGAGCGGAGCCTAGAGCTCAGAAAACAACGCAAGGCGAGGTCGCTTCGGCTCCGCTGAGCTTCGTTTCCTAGCTGCTTTCAGTCCGCTCGGGAGGAGGGGGAGGAGGTGGTGGCCTAGAGCTCAGAAAACAACGCAAGCTGCCGCCACCACCTCCTCCCCCTCCTCCCGAGCGGACTGAAAGCAGCTAGGAAACGAAGCTCAGCGGAGCCTAGAGCTCAGAAAACAACGCAAGGCGAGGTCGCTTCGGCTCCGCTGAGCTTCGTTTCCTAGCTGCTTTCAGTCCGCTCGGGAGGAGGGGGAGGAGGTGGTGGCCTAGAGCTCAGAAAACAACGCAAGCTGCCACCACCACCTCCTCCCCCTCCTCCCGAGCAGACTGAAAGCAGCTAGGAAACGAAGCTCAGCGGAGCTGAAGCGACCTCGCCTTGCATTGTTTTCTGAACCCGCGAGCCTAGAGCCAGGGCGCTTTCATTGCACGGCAGAGCTTCATCTCGGGAAATACCGGGCATCATTGCTGCCCCGAGGGGAGGGCGATTCTGGGCTGCGCAATTGGGGGACTTCGTGGCTTTGGGTAGGTGGGAGCGAGGACGTTGACTTTAAGCGCTGCCGACCAAGTGTTTCACAAATACCAGTGGGACCTCCGTCCACCACCACCCCTCCCTCTTTTGCCTCCTTCCTTCTGATCAATCAGGTTTTCCCAGTATTTGCTCACAGCTGCGTTTTCTCTTCTGCTGTGTTAGGCATTGAACGCGGGGATTTCTGATTCCCCTTACACGCGCGTGGATATGCCGCGGGGCATTTTCTTCCAAATGCCCCACTGGCAGAGAACACTGACTTTCATAATAGTGAGATCATTTCCCAAATTAATTGATTCACTAACCCAAAAGAAGATGTCAATGACAGTGGGAGGCAGGAGTCACTCTCTCCCTTGCAAGAAAAAAGCAAGAGCCGTTCTTATGATCTCTCTCTCTCTCCCCGTAATACAGTCAAGCCCTTTCCAGCACGCGGGATCCGCCCCCGCCGCTTTGCACCTTGCAAATGCAAAAACCCCGGGATTTTGCATTTGCAGGGTGCAAAGCGGCGGCAGCAGATCCCGCATGCTGGAAAGGGCTTGACTGTATTACGGGGAGTGAGAGAGAGAGAGAGATCATAAGAACGGCTCTTGCTTTTTTCTTGCAAGGGAGAGAGTGATTCCTGCCTCCCACTGTCATCGTCATCTTCTTTTGGGTTAGTGAATCAATCAAACCTTTCATGATAGTGAGATCGTTTCCCAAATTGATTAATCTGTTTTTCTTTAAAATAAATATTCAAAAACATTTAAGCTACTGATGCCTCAATTAATGTAATTTTATTAGTATCTATTTTTATTTTTGAAATTTACCAGTAGCTGCTGCATTTCCCACCCTCGACTTATACTCGAGTCAATAAGTTTTCCCAGTTTTTTGTGGTAAAATTGGATGCCTCGGTTTATATTCGGGTCGACTTATACTCGAGTATATACGGTATATTCTTTTTGCAACCTTTCAAAAAAATTAAAAATGCTTCTAATGCTTAAGTGATTTTCAACCTAAGTTTTGCAAAGAAACAAAAGTTTTCCTGCCATTTTAAAGTAACAGCCATCTATATTATTATTTTCCTCTACAAACTCATTGGTATTTTCACTCATCTTGCGATAGGCTCCTTCATCTACAAATGCCATTTCAAATATCCATATTTGCTACAGTATATGAAAATATTTTTCTTGGAATAATTATTCTCAGGTTATCTGAACCATTAAAAACTCTTACAACTTTACTATTTCAGTGGGTACCTTTTAACCCATTGGAATAGTCTTTAATTTAATTTTAAAGATAAAATTAAATTTATTGGAATAAATTTATCAATTTCAAGAAGCTGCAGTAAATATCTTTTGAAACATCATTCAAAAAGACATCAAATATACCAACAGTGGGATTCAATTTTTTTTTTACTACCGGTTCTGTGGCCATGGCTTGGTTGGCGTGGCAGGGGAAGGATACTGTAAAATCTCCAGTCAGAAGTCGTAATTTGCAGGTTTGCCAAACTACTCAAAATTTCCACTACCAGTTTTCCAGAACTGGTCAGAACCTGATGAATACCACCTCTGAAATATACATATGTAATACCAACTGGTATTAACTTTCTGATCCACAAATAATGTACATTGAATATTACCATACTGTTTAGTAAACATACCAAAGATTCAAATGGCAAAGCAAATATTAAAAGTGATTGGGACATCCTAGACATGTCCCATGTCTCGTCTTAATTACAGGGGAATTAATCCTATTTGTAATTTCCAGAGTAGAGTAATATTTTTTTCAAAAGATAAATTCCACTGGAAATTCATTTTTGTTCATTTGCTCCAGAAACTTAATTTGCAACATATTAACAGTTTCCCCCATGTCTGATGAAGCCAAAATAGGATTTTCATTTTTATCAGAGTGTAACACTAATAAATTTACTGCTAGTCCATTATTTTTGGAGGCTTTATATTCTGTCATGAAACAGATTGTGCTGGATAAATTACTGAAGATAACTTTTTTTTTGTAAAAGCCTAAACAGCTGTTACCCTTTTAGAATCAACTTTTAAGGATACTGGGGCAGAATTCACACAATGCACAGCAGTTTTTATTTTCAAAATAGCTATTATATAAGTCTTACTATATGCTGGTAGGAACCTTATTTCAAAAGATTAGTAGCTCCACTAAAAGAGTAAGTTCTCTTTAATTTTTTTTATGCCACTCTATAGGAAAGACATGAAGGTTTCCTGGATTTCATTGCTTCAATAATATCAAACATTTACTGTAATATTAAAAGTGAAGTAAAATTTCTTGAAAAGGCATGGGATATTTCTAAAAAATGTATTTCGTTTTTTTAAGTCCATCTACTTCAATATTTTACATCACTTTTCCTTATATGATTTTTTTTAAACAAACACATTTTGATTTAACTTTCTCAAATAATGAAACATCTTTTTCCATTCTGATGGTATATAAGCCCCATTAATATTCTAAATTATATATTTATAATACATGTTCATTCATTCATTTGTTCCCATACTCTAGCTGTTTACAACCTAAAGGTTAGATTGTCTTTCAGATTAGTAGTCTGTCTAAATGTTAACATAATCTAAGGATCATCTAATAATAATGCATCAAGGTTTCACCTCCAATTAACCAGAGCTTCTTCCTGAAAACCAATGATATTATGACCACTACATGATCAGAGATTGTAACCGAACCAGTGCAGTATTTCTCAAATACATTTATCATTGACTGATGCAGTAATTAAAAATAATCCCATCTAGAACATAATAAATCAAGCAAGCAAGCAAGCAAGCAAGCAAGCAAGCACACAATAGATACAAACTCAAGGTTAATCACACCAAACTTGATTGCAGGAAATACGGCTTCAGCAACAGACCAGTCAATACTCTACCTGACTCTGTGGTTTCTTCCCCAAACCCCAAAAACTTTAACCTTAGACTTTCTACTATTGACCCTTTCCTAAGAGGTCTGTAGGGGGCGTGCATAAGCGCACCAACACTACTGTCCCTGTCCTATTGTTTCTTTTATTTTTATTTTTGTACCCATTTCATGTATTCATAACTATGTATATACTTATACCTATTATCTTGTAAGCAATTGACAAATCAAATAAATAAAAATAAATAAATAAAAAATAAATAAATAAACATATGCCATAAGGAGATAGCTAACAGAAGTATTCCTTTTTATTGAATATGACTGTCTCTATAAGTTAAGTTCCCAGGTGTTTGTATGGAGGACATTTCAACTCTGATGACTTGTTCTTTTCCTAGAAATAATATTCTGATTCACCTTTAGATATAAAATCAAATTTAAATTATCTTAAAACTGTATTCTTAAAATATAATCATCCACCTATAGCTACAAAGATTTGCAAAACAGCTGTGTAAAATTTAGGATTAATCTTCAATTGGACTTAAACCTTTTAATAAATTTTTATGACTCAATGCAGCAACCTCCAACAATTCTCTACCAACAAAAGCAACCTCCAACATTCTCTACCAACAAGAGCAAGTCCAAGTAAATCCACATAAACCCAGATAAAATATATTGAGGTAGCAATCTCACACAATCCTACATAACCTTTTTCTTGCCCCAATGTGAATTCTTGTTGAGGCAATAGGGGAAGATATCATGACCATAATTATTTGAACATTGGGGGGGGGGGGGGAATATGCAGGAAATCTGTGTTTAAAGCTGGCCTAATCAACCTGACCCAAGCTGCACCTTGCATATTTCAGGCACACTACAGTGATGACATCAGCATTTTTAGAGGGTGAGGGTGAGGGTTTTTGGTTTTTTTTTTGCTTGTGAAATTTGTGATGTTTCTTTTAATACCATATTCAGCCTACTGTAGAGTATATACTACCATTTTTAAAACTCTTTCCCACATCAGAAGGGCAGAAAATAAGACCACCGGTGTTTAATCTTAACCTTTCAAAACATCAGAAATATTCTAAAGCAGGAGTGGCCAACCTTGACAACTTTAAGACTTGTGCCGACTTTAATGGGAATTGAAGTCCACAAGTCTTAAAAGTTGCCAAGGTTCAAAAAAACCCCATACACAACCTCATTATATTGTTTCCTTTAAGAAGCAGTTTCCCTCTTAAAGTATCCTGCTATTTACCTTTATAGTTTCCTGGCAATAGGACAACCTTGCAGTGCAAATAAACTCTCAGTGATGGTACCTATTTACTTATATGTCTTACATTTTAAAAATGATAATTTAAGCATTATTTCTGGAGAGCCAGTTTTGTGTTAAAGGCACTGGGCTAAAAATTGGGAGAATATGAGTTCTAATCCTTCCTTAGACATGATAGTTTGGTGGTTTTCTGTCTTTCAGACCTAGAAAAAGGGCAATGGCAAACCATTTAGAAAATTGTTGCCAAGAAAATTGCATATACCCTAATATCCTGTTATATTTCTTGAAACTAATCAATTGCAGCTTTTCCTTCAAACAGTCTTAAAAACTGCTGGGTCCAGGTTTTTCCAGTTTGCTGGCATCAATTTTGCAAAATATATACTAGCATGACCTATCTCCTTTGCTCTTAAGTATAGTCACTAGATAGATCAAGACTGTTATTCATACCAAAGGAATCCATTTCCAAAATCCAGGCAGAATCCACAACGGGGGGGGGGGGGGGGGGAGGGGGGTATTGAATTCAGTAGACCATAAAAGAAAGGCTGTGTCTTGACATTTGCATTCACTATAAAGCAATTACTTTGACCCTTTAATATAAATGACCTTACTTTGACACTTTAATATATGTAAAACACTGACATGTTCATATTTAATATTTCATTGTTCCAAAAAAATAGATACACCTTTTCCTTTTTACTGTATAACACAGGTTTTAACCAAAAGCTTCCACACATTTGTTAATAATTTATTAATGCTCCATATCTGAACAAAGTCATTATCAACAAATCCATGATTGAACTGATTTCCATTTGACAACAAACAACATTTCATATATTGTTGAACAACAAACTAAACATCTCAAACAAACTGTACTTGGCAACTATGTAGATGTTTCATTGTTTGAATCTAAAAACAAAAAGTAAAAGCAAAGATTGTCTATTCTTCCAAGTATACTTAGTAAAGTGAGTGTTACTTCCAAGATCCTTATATAAAAGGATATGTTGAATTCTATCAATTTCCTGAAGTCACAAGGGCAAGTACATTGAGATAGGAGAAAACTGGCATGCTGGCAAGTAACAGCATGGATGGAACGACTGAAAAATATTTTCCTCAACCTAGTGGAAATAAGGGTGTACAAATATCTTGCAGGTTCCTAGGAACCCGTGTCTAACATGTGTCTAGAGCTCTGGGGAAGTAAATGATCTCAGAATGATATTCAATATTGTCCAATCTTTGAAACATTCGCTTTTTAGCTTGTACATAATAGTCCAGACATGCTATAGAATCTACAGACATTCCATATGTTCTTAATTTGTATTCTATCACTTTTGTCTGTAGTGTAAGGTAACAGTCGGTTAAGACTGTTATAGTGTAAGGTAACAGTCGGTAGCAATTATGTAGGTAAATATATGATTTTTAGCCAGTTCATCATCAATAATCTCCATGCCCTGTGTTCAGTTTTAGGCAGCCCAGACTCAAACCTACCAGCTGATAATTTCATCATTCAAATACAAACCTACACAAGCACACATACACATAGACACATTTTTGAATGAAGTTTTAAAGTCATGAAACATCCATATGCTAACAAGTAACAAATTAGAAGAAAAGAAGAAATTCCCTTAGAAGGAGGGGGGGGGAGGAATAATTCAGCAAAGTAGTGAGACTGGCCAGCATTCCCTTAATTAAGTAAAATTTTAGATGACCTTGATAAAAAAAAAAGTTCTATGACACAGTTTGGGTTGGATTAATTTTTTTATCTGCTTATGCATTTATATTTATTTTCTTATGTATTCATTTCTGAATAATGCATTTTATAAAAAAAACATTGTTGGCCTAGTAAACCATGTTTGCTTGCCTTATTCATTCATTTCGGACTGGGTCTTATGAAAGCTGAATTAAAATTAATGCTACATTTATACCCTTTTCCTGTCTAAAGTCAGATGTTGGAGGCATCATTTTGTTAGGAGGGTTGAGGCACCTGCAACATCCATGTAGTGTATATGCCAGAGGTGGTATTTAGCAGGTTCTGATGAGGTCTGGAGAACCAGTAGTGGAAATTTTGAGTAGTTCAGAGAACCGGCAAATATGACCTTTGACTGGCCCCGCCCCCATCTATTCTCTGCCTCCTGAGTCCCAGCTGATCGGCTGGGTTTTCTTTTGTTGCCCTGCACTGGAGAACGGAGCTGGAAAGCAGGTTAGTGGAGTGGGAAGGGAATGGGATTTTGCAGTAACCTTCTCCTGCCACATCCACCAAGCAATGCCCACAGAACCAGTAGTAAAAAAATTTGAACCACCACCACCACCACCACACCATACTGTGTGGTATATGGCCACACAGCTCCAACATTTAATCATTTTTTTAAAAAAAAATATTATTTATTTATTTATTAAGCATATTTATATGACTGCCCATTTCATTAAACATGATTCTGGGTGGCCTACAACCATTAATTAAAATAATATCACAATGATTGAAACTCTTCAAATTAAAGACAACATAAATAAGATAAATAAAAACAAGCTTAAAGGAGAAAACCCATATAAATACAATAAAACCATCATATAGGTTGGTTAGCAGTTAATATTTTTTCAAATCTCATGGGATCTCAGGCTAGGATATGAAAATCCAGCAATGGTTCTGGAACTAAATTCAACATTTTAGAGAATGAGATGACTTTGTTGATCCAATTTCATCTATTTATTTATTTTTGGCTCCAACAACAGTGTGCACACTTAATCCAGTTAAAAATGCTTTGAAGATTTTATACTTGTAAACATTCGCTTCTTTTTCATGATACAGAATGATTTGTCCCTGACACTGATGTGTTAATAGTCACCATTCTTTTGAATTGACAGCTTTGAAAGTATAAATTTTCCATTTATTTTGCCTTGCATCCAAATCAGGTAAGCCAAATAAAATTGGAATAGCCATCTACAGAGAGATACAGTACGAAATGTGCATCAGGATGAAAACACCATGACTTGCATATTTGTATTCCAACGTTAGAATTCGTGTTTTGCCATTTTTTGCATCATCATAATTAGTAGAAGCATTTTTTTAAACATGTTGTGCACATGTTGTTCCTTCTTAGTTAATGGAAAAATCTATAAATCTTGTTACAGTATTGCACATCTTATAGCAGCATAATTTCGTTCGCACTTCCTTCTTCTTTCCTTTAAAGCAGTGGGGCATGGAGTGTAATCTGCCAGCATCTCTTCTGCAGTTCCTATTGGAGGTTTGCATTTTGGGGGAATTGGAAGGATGTTAATGGAGAAGAGTTTGTATTTTACAATTAACAGAAGCTTAACATTCCCAGAATGTTCCCTAACCTTTTTGTGGGAGAGCCCTCGACATGCCAGGGGAAATGTACTATGACCTTGAATTGATATATGTTATCAAAAATGCTGTATGTAAATATGCCAAGATGAATATTCTTTAATGTTTAAATAAAAATAGGTATATTTTTAGGGCCAGATGAATGATCTACATAAATGGTTTTAAAACATAAAAATAGTCAACTTATGCAAACAACAATTCTAAAATGAATAAGAAATATATCAGTTTAAACCTGGAATTTGAGGAAAATGATACCAGCCTGAAAGAAATTATAAAAAGAAACCCAGCTGTCATACATAATCAAGTTTAAGAAAACAATATTCCAACTTTGTTCCAAAAGTAGTAGAAAGGCCTGAAACCACATTAATACACACAATATGTAATTTTGATTATTATTGTTTAATCTACTTATATGAAAGTATTCTGATACTATTATTACTTGGGTGAAATCTGAAGACATCTGGAGTACCCCTTGAACAACTGATATGCCAGAGGTCTCCAAACTTGGCAACTTAAGACTTGTAGACTTCAACTCCCAGAATTCTCCAGCAAAGGCATTGACAAAATCGCCATCAGTTAACTTTACGTGGAAGAGCTTACATTCTGCAACAATACTTTTAACATCATGAAACAACATCTATCTATCTCAGGTTCTTGGGAAGGACTTGTTATGTGCATAAAAATGCCAATCCAGTCTAAACATCTGATTGATTATGCAATGTACTATAATAATGCAATTCCTCTTTCCTCCACCTATATCGGAGGGAAATGCAATTGTTAAGTTCTGCGCATGGGCGCAAGGAACGGAGACGAGGCAGTGAACAGTGAACTTCAACTCTTTATTAATCATTCTGAACAGAGCAAAAACCCTAGGGCAGCAGCAGCCCTTTTATAGGGCAGGCTGCTGACCTATTAGCCAATGAGAAACATGGAAGTGTTAAACCCTTGAACCAATGAGAGTGGCTCGTTAACAGCCAATCAGATTCCCCAGAACGGACCAATCCGATATCGCTATTATTGGCCAATCAGAAGTGCAGGATTAGAACACTGCTTTTTCTTAAGGTTTGTTAAAACTTTATTTAAGCGCTTTTATTAGTTCATAACTGTAATAAGTCAGAAGAATGAAAAGCTAGAAATATCACTTTCCTACAAATTAGGAATCTTGTTCATTGAGACAGAATTCTCAAATTCAGTTTCAATTACACCTCAGCAAAGTTTGAAGATTGCAAAGTGATGTCATGTTCTGAACTCTTTAGTTAAAAAGATTTTGGGAGTTTCACAGAAATTATCTAGGAGTGTCATGTAAAACCTGGTCTCTTAAAAGCTATACTGCTAATCCAGCGGTGGGCAATTAATTTCTGTCGGGGGCCACATGGAAAATCAGATCTGTGTTCGAGGGCCGAACCAATTTTATAAAAGGCCATTATAAAGGGCCTATAATATATACATATATATTATATTATATTATATTATATTATATTATATTATATTATATTATATTATATTATATTATATTATATTATATTATATTATATTATATTATATTATATTATATTATATTATATTATATTACATATAATAATATAATATATAACATATAATATTATATATAATAATATAATATATAACATATAATATTATATATAAGAAAAAGTAACACCGCGGCTGCTCCTGCTACTACTTTCTACGCTTTCCAAATGCGAGTCCCAGGAGAGAACAAACAGCAAACCGCGCTCAGGGGCATCCAAGCCCACCTAAAGCTCGGCCGCTGCTGGTGGAGCCTTGCCCTGCCTTGGTGCCCCGTTTCCCAGCTCGGCAGTCCTGCTCGGGCGGCACTTTAAAAGCGCTCCTCCTTGTGTACGTGCCCAACGAGCCGCTCACCACGATGGCGGCTCCCAGCACCCGAGCAACTTCCCAGCAACTTGCAGCTTGCTTTTTCCTCTCGGGCGCTCACGCCTGGCCCCAAGCCACACGGTGGAGGGGAAACCCGGAGCGCCGCCGGTTCGCCTCCTCCAAGCAGCCCGCCGGGCGGAACCCTTCCCGCTCATCCCTTGGGTGTCTGCCCCGTTCCTCTCTCAGTCGCTCTCTCGCTCCTCCACCAGCCCAGGAAGAAACTGCTTCAAAGAAGCCGGCAGGGTGGCTTCCTGTCAGCGCAGCTCCTCCGAAGCACCTGTTCACCCCCACACAGCTGTCCACGGTTCAATCCAGTGCTCCATTCTGCCTGCCTGCCTTTGTTTCTGGTTGTTTCGGCTGAGGATAATAACTATTCGCCTCTTTTTCTCTTTCTTTTCTGGGCTGGTGGAGGAGCGAGAGAGCGACTGAGAGAGGAACGAGGCAGACACCCAAGGGATGAGCGGGAAGGGTTCCGCCCGGTGGGCGGGCTGTTTGGAGGAGGCTGGCAGGCTGCTTGGAGGAGGCGACCCGGCAGCATTCCGGGCGGCTCAGGGCCAGGCGCGAGTGCCCGCGAGTTAAAAGGAAGCCAAAAGGGCTTCCAGGTTTAAACTTTGCACAGTGCAATGGAGGGGAAACCCAGAGCGCCGCTGGGTCGCCTCCTTCAAGCAGCCCGCCCACCGGGTGGAACCCTTCCCTTTCCTTGGCGGGAAGACGCTCCTGCCTGCAAACTTTGTCTGTGCAAAGTTTAAGCCTGGAAGCCCTTTCGGCTTCCTTTTAACTTGCGAGCACTCACGCTTGGCCCCGAGCCGCGCGGTTGAGGGAAGCCTAGCGGGTGGGCGGGCTGCTTGGAGGAGGTGACCTTCCCTCCGCCATGCGGCTCGGGGCCAGGCACGAGCACCCGCGAGTTAAAAGAAAAAAAGAACTTTGCAAAGGCCTCGGCTGAGAGTTTGAAATCACCTTCGAGTGCAACCTCTCCGAAGGTGAGTCCCCGCCGATCCCCCTTTTTCTTCCGGGGCTTCCAGGCTTAAATTTTGCACAGGCAAAGTTTGCAGGCGGGGGCGTCTTCCCGCCAAGGAAATGGAAGGGTTTCGCCCAGCAGGTGGGTGGGCGGGCTGCTTGGAGGAGGCGACCTGGCCGCGTTCCAGGCTTCCCTGCACTGCGTGGATCGGGGCCAGGTGTGAGCGCCATGAGTTAAAAGGAAGCCAAAAGGGCTTCCAGGCTTAAACTTTGCACAGCGCGGCGGAGGGGAAACCCGGAGCGCCGCCAGGTCGCCTCCTCCAAGCAGCCAGCCCACCCACCCGCCGGGCGGAACCCTTCCCTTTCCTCGGTGGGAAGACACTCCCGCCTGCAAACTTTGCCTTTGCAAAGTTTAAGCCTGGAAGCCCCGGAAAAAAAAGGGGGATCGGCGGGGACTCACCTTCGGAGAGGTCACACTCGAAGGTGATTTCAAACTCTCAGCCGAGGCCTTTGCAAAGTTCTTCTTTTCTTTCCTACTCCAAGAGCGCTCCGCACTGTTTTGCAGCTTTGGGGGCCACACAGCACAGGGCAGTACGCCACGCCCAGCAATTTTTTTTCAGGGGCGGGCCGGATTGGACAGACTAACGGGCCAGATGTGGCCCGCGGGCTGTAGTTTGCCCACCCCTGTGCTAATCCTTCTTAAGTAGCAAAGTTAAGTCTTTACTATATGTAGTCCTCGACTTACAACCATTATTGGATCCAAAATTGCCATTGCTAAGCAAAGGCAGTTGTTAAATGAGTCACACTCAATTTCATGATCTCTTTTTTTTTGCCATCATTAAGTGAATATGTGCAATCATGCAATCATTAAGCAAATCCAATTTTCTCCACTGACTTCACTTGTGAGAAGCCAGCTGGAAAATTGCACATGACTCTGGGAAGCAGACACCTGCCAGTTGCCAAGCAGGTGAAATTTGATCCCATGAGCACAGGGACGCTGTGAAGGTTGTAAGCGCAAGGATTAGTTATAAGTCACTACAGGTTATGTATATTCTCCAATGAGACACATCCACAGCCAAGAGTCATCAATCATGCTCTCCAGTAATAATTTTGCATATTTTTTTTGCCTTTAGAAGGTGTGTCATGGGTTTGCCAATCCTCATGAAAAAGGGGATGTACTCCAACATGTCACCTCCATTCAAATCATCAGAAGCTTCAGTTGCCAAAGCAATTATCTGAAGCATTTAAGGAATGCACTGCTTTCCCCCACTCTCTTTCTGCAGGCAACTAAAAAGACCAAAGAAGTATTTTTAGTTGACATTCAGCTCCCCTCACTTCTTGAAGGTTACCTGTACAACACAAAAAGAAAACGAATTTATTGCAGGCCTAGAACGTAGGGTTGTAAAACATCCTCCCCCAGGTTTGGTTTGGTTTTCTGCATGGAACCTTGTCACAAGGTAATCGGCTTGGACGTTCCTACTCTTTACCCAAGATGCATCTGATAAGGGGTAGCCCTTCCACCTGATTGTACATACATACATACATACATACATACATACATACATACATATATGTATATATGTATATGAGATCCAACACACGATCATACCCAGAGAGAAATCTTCCAGATGCCCCAAACTATACGGCCTCCCAAAAATACACAAAGAAGGCATACCTCTCAGACCCATAGTCAGCTCCAGAGGAGCACCACTACAAAACCTGGCTAAACACCTAGCAAAAGAGCTACAGCCCCATGCTGAAACAGCAGCTTCTCATGTACAAAACTCATACCACTTCTTGGAAATGATCAAAGATCTACACGTGGAGCAAGAAGATCTGCTTGTAAGTTTTGACGTGGTTTCACTATTCACTCAAGTCCCGATAAAAGAGACCCTCGAAATCATCAAAAATAAATACCAACCAGCTAAACACCTCATGGAACTAACAGAACACTGCTTAACCAACACATATTTCATATACAAAGGACAAAGATACAAACAAATTGAAGGAGCCCCCATGGGATCACCACTGTCACCTGTCATTGCAAACCTGTTCATGGAAGAATTCGAATCCAGAGCCCTGGCTAATGCCATACTCAAACCCAAACTATGGTTAAGATATATCGATGACACATTCGTGATTTGGCCCCATGGACAAGAAAACCTAAACAACTTCCTAACACACCTAAACAGCGCACACCCCAAAATCAAGTTCACCATGGAAACAGAAACAAACAAACAACTACCATTCCTAGATGTACTAATCTACAAAAAAACAGATGGCACACTAGAACACACCATATACCAGAAGAAAACACACACTAACCGCTACCTCAACGCCCAATCCCACCACCACCCAGCACAGATAAACTCCGTGGCTAAAACACTAATTACCAGAACCAAATGCCTGGCAGACAAGACACACATTAAGACTGAACTATGCATCCTGACTAAAATATTGACAGCCAACGGCTTCCACAAAAGCAATATCACCAACTTGATCCACAAAAATACACTGAGACATAATAGAGACCCAGAAGATGAACAGACCTGTGGAACAGCTGTCCTGCCCTACATAAGAGGCACTACAGACAAAATTAGTAAGATTCTATACAGACACCACATCAAGACTGCCTTCAAAACAGACAGAAAAATAGCAGCCATCCTCAGGAACCCCAAAGACAAAATTGACCTGGAAAACCAAGGCATATATGAAGTCCCCTGTGCATCATGCCCGGCCACATACATTGGACAGACCAATAGAAGAATAAGCACTCGCCTGGATGAACACAAAAATGCAGTCAAAAAGCTGGAACACACTTCCTCACTCGTCCAACACATGGAAGCCACAGGTCATAACATCAACTTCAATGGCACCAAAACCCTAGCCACCATAGAACATCCCAGCCACAGAATCATCAGAGAAGCCATAGAGATTGAAAAAAGACCAGAAAGCATGAACAGAAGAGATGATTCCACCAGGCTCTCAATCATTTGGAAGCCTGCACTCACAAACAAAAAAATCTCCACACCACAAGCCAGGCAAACACCTGGGCACAAAGAGATCCCGCCTGATACCTCCAGCTCAAAAACACCCCAACCAGGCACCCAGATGAAACCCAGCTTCCTAACTAATGATAGCCGTCCATTTACCCGAAGCCAAGCTGCACTAAAGGCCTCCAATAAAGTAACACAATGTTGCCAGCCAATCAAGATACAAAAAGAGCGCCCCCCCAAAAAAAAAACAGACAGAAGATATTAGTAGCAGAACACAGCAAACTCCAAGACCAATAAACACAGACCAAGACTCTCAACCAATCAGGAGGAAGAAAAAACCATTCTGACACAGCAATAGGCTGCCCCAAATTTAAATCTGAAACCACTGTAAAAGTCTGACTCACAGACAAACACCATACAGAAGCCTGATGATGGCAGATGAGATTCTGCTGAAACGTTGGTACAACTTTAAAAGCACCACTATTATGACGTGGGTAAATACCCGAACAAAGCTGAATGCCAGACATGTAAGTACCCGCGAAAACTTAAGAATATATATATATATATATATATATATATATATATATATATATATATATATATATATATACACATATATATAAACTGTCTCCTGTACCACCTCGAATCAAGGATTTGCTGCACCTAATAATGAGTTTGGCCCCCTATAACCACAGGGTCTTGGGGTTCATGAGGTGCTGGCCTCAGAGTTGATCTCACCATGGGGTTTAGAGGCTACTATGGAATACCGGGTATTTTCCCTAATAGTTGGGGCAACCTCAGTTGCACCATGACTGGGTTGATGAACTTTATTATGGGGAAAGGTCCCATGAACTTTGGCCCTAACTTCTTATTAGGGAGCCTTAACCTCAAGTATTTGGTGGAGAGGTAGACCTTCTCCCCCACCTGGAATGGCCTTTGCAGGGCCCGGTGTCTGCCTGCCTATCTTTAGAAGGTGTGTCATAGGTTTGCCAATCCTCATGAAAAAAGGGATGTACTCCAACATGTCAACTCCATTCAAATCATAACTCTCCAGCCGCATCTCTCAGAGTAAAAAAATTGATTTATTAGGTGTTGACATGTTGCCGTTTCCTGGTTGCAACTGACTCTGACATGTCATTCATTTCACCCTTGACCCTGGTCTTCCCCTCACCCCCTGGATGTATATTCTCCAATGAGACACATCCATAGCCAAGAGTCATCAATCATGCTCTCCAGTAATAATTTTGCATGCCAGAAGCTTCGGTTGCCAAAGCAATTATCTGAAGCATTTAAGGAATGCACTACTTTCCCCCCATTCCCTTTCTGCTGGCAACTAAAAAGACCAAAGAAGTATTTTTTAGTTGACAGTAATCACTTTTTGCAACCTTCCATCCAGCAAAGTCAACGGGTAGTCAGATTCACTTAACAACCATGTTACTTATGAAACAACCGCAGGGATTCACCTAGCAACTGTGGAAAGGTCGTAAAATGGGGCAAAATTTACTTTGCAAATGTCACAATAACATAAATTTTGGGATCAATTGTGACCATAGGTTGAGGACTACCTGTATTTTCAGTGCCATTGGAATTTTGAACAGTCATTAACAAATGGTTATAAGTTGAGGACTACCTGTACAACTGAATGAATAAACATCTGTTACCCTGACAAGAGAAAATTCAACCACATCAATCTGAATTTAATTAAGGAAATGCTATTCCTTTATTATCCCTAGCATGAATACACTTCAATTACACGATGATGAGTGATCACCAAAGACCCAAACTACACAAGCATTCCTTTTACATTTTATCTTTGGAACTTTTTATCCTAAATTGCCTTTTATCAAAAGGATATGGCCATTGCCTTTCCATGATTATTCAGCCATGCCAGCAATTTGCATACATGTCCTCTGTAAAAGAAATAATAATAATAATAATCCAAGCAAAAAGCAACTGACTGCAGATATTTGTCTGGAAAGAATAGACAAAACCTATCTCATCACCATCTGGAAGTTTACCAAAGTGTTAGCAAATATTAAACTAAATCCATATAATTTTAGCAAAATCAGGAATACATATAAATCTTTAAAAAATGGACAGTGGAAATAATTATTTTAATATAGTTCTAGATTATATTCATCAAGCCAGATGCATCAGACACAAAACCTCATATGCCAGCTATGTATTATTTCTGTCTCAACTTCCTCCTCTTTAATCATTCTAATACATATTAATAGCTGATAGTTCACTTGCATGCTTGCACAATATTGGCCTATATTACTGATGAAACTACAGTACTTTAAAGCTGTCATTTATATAGCTAGTGATGCATTCTAATAATCTCATGTAGTTCATACCTTTAAAATATTTCCCCAAAGATAAAGATAAAATGCTAGGGACTGGAAAGCTCCAAGATAGACCAATGGAGATTGGAGTAATGCTTCTGTTCTTTGGCTACGAAGGGCTATAATCCCACAAAACACTTGTCATTCTGCCTAAAGAAAACATCATTACAATTTCTGATCCGTCCTATGAACAAAGGTCAATAGTTCACATGCACCTCTATTCCAAGAGGCCATCATTCCAATTCCAGGGGCCCAATTCTTTAATATTCTCTTCCTGTTGTATCATGGTTAACAGTTATCGATACATGAATATATTTAAAATAATTCCAAAACAACAGACTAGAATGAGCATGATATTTATTATAGTAGGACTGCACAGTACCAGCCTGCAAAGGAGCACCAAGATATTAACTAGTGGAGCTATCACATTGCTCAATACAAATGACTTTTGCACTATGGCCCTGTTTTCTAGATGATGGCACTGCCTTGTCACTTTGTCAAAGACAGAATGATGTATTTCTGCAAACTGCTTTCCCTCACTGAGAAAGGATGATATATGTTTCAAAACAGTTACAGCTGCTTCATTTTTCTTTTCTTTTTGTTGTTCTTTATAACAAAATCAGATGAAAATAGAGGATCTGGTAGACTATAGGACACTAAAACCGGCGTCTTTTAGTAACATATATTCAAGTGCAATATATTTTAAACAAGATTTAAACCATATATTTTAAAATATGCCCTCTGAAATTCTTAAAATAGTGAAAGCAAGAATAAAATTGACATTGTAACAGCTTTCAAATCATTTTAGCAAAGAGACTAGGTTGTTCTGGTTAAACAGATACAAAAATTGTCCATCCTACTCTAACTTAAAAATAAATAAAAATTAATTATTATAAAAAAAGTTTTGTTTTTCCGCTGCTCTTCTGGGATTTCAGGTTTGGTAGGATAATTTAAAAATGCCAATTGCTCTTCTGGGGTACTAATTTGGTTGGAAATTTCAGCCTTTAGTTAGTAGAGACAGAAGAAACCTTTGTCTAGCTTGGTAAGATACAACGCCATAAAGATATATTGTCAAACCAAATATCTTTATTATGGTCTTTGACCAGCCTTGACAATAAAAGAGTTTTCTATGGTAGACTGAAAAAAAAGAGATGGGCATGGAAAAAGGGGCATTCATATTCTTGCCATCACCCCAATCCATTCCTAGAAATAATAAATGCTTGACAACCTGTGTCCTGTTGGATCATCATTTCAGAGATATTTTGTTAGCTAAACAGAGAAATAGAAAGATCGCAAGTGGGCAAAATAGCAATGGGAGCAAAAGCAACTTCAAACTGTCTTCCCTATTGGCGAGGAGCAACAGAAACAAGCCGTCCTTCCTTCCTATCTACCTACAATCTCACATTGCAGTATAACTGTGAGTATAACTGTTCTCAATTCTACATTGAGGATCCCTAAAGGAAAATTGAATAAATTCAGCATGCTAGTTGGGGTCCAACATTAAGAGTCTGATGTAATGGTGGATTTGCCCTTGAATAATGCTGGCCAAATGACCAAGGAAAATGTCTTCAAGCAATGCTGGCTCCCTTGGCCAAGAAACAGAGCACTGTGTCCTACAGTTGAACATGACTGGATAGGGAAACCTTTACTTTTTAATCACAAAAGGATTCCTTTAGTTGCTCATTGGAAGGTCTTCTTTGGCACCAAAACATGTCATTTGGAAGAGGCAATTATATTCCCTGATGTTCTTCCTGAATTTGTTGATAATAGGTTCATCATTACTATGTAAATTGAGGAACCGATTAGGTGAAGGTTGCAAATTGTCAATTCTTACCTTTCAGCAGAAATTTGTAGTTTCTCCAAGGAATGGGAATGTACAACTTTGGCCATGATACCAACATCAATAGAAATATTACATCATGCAGGTTCTACATTTGTCTTGCTCCTTCTCCATTGAGTTATTACTGTTGAAAATGAGTATTCTTGTGTTGAGGAGCTCCAGCAGAAACTAGTGTTAACAACATATTCTCAAGCTGATCTGCCCATTACTTCTCCATTTTTCTTGTCTCCTCATTCTGTATCTTTCCTTATGGTTCTGGAAATGAACCCTTTTATTCTCCATTTTTGTATCTCTCCTCCTTTCCACATCCTGACAACATTTGGTGTCCTCTATTGACCAACAGAGAAGGAATGTAAATCTAGCACAATATAATATTTCTGCTGATATTGATGCCATAGCATTCCCATTGCTTGGAGAAACCATTGATGATAATGGCAACACAGGTTTTAGTACTAAACAGATTTTTGGCCAGTGCCTAAACTTGTTAACCTAGCATCCATCCATTCATTGTTCAGAGCCTTAAATCTATCAAATGATGATGATGTTATCCATTCAGTCATGTCTGACCCTTGGTGATTCTATCAGCCACATCTGTCCACATCTTCCAAATTTGCCCCACTTCTTTGAATATTTTTGTGCTCTGGCTAGGTCAGCTTTGCTAGTGATCCCAATCATACAGAAGATAAAAGCAAGATTTCATCCAAGAATGCACAGAGGACTGATATGCCTTGAATCCATACTTAAAGTGTTGAGGGCTGAATTGAATTCTCAGTTGTGTTGACAGGGCCACCAAATAAGCGCAACATTCAATTGACACCAGAGACAGTAGTTAAAGTCTGTGACGATTACATTAAAGAAATTGAAAGCTATGAAAGTGAATGAACCCTAAAGGAATGCTAAATTCACCATCACCAAAGAGCTCTGATAGGCAGAGAGTTTAATGAGGTGATAACATTCACGGGCCAGCTTTTATTTTAATGTCACAGAGGCCATCACGCTATTCAACTCACCCTGTCAGCATTCTCCATAGAATGAAATGAAGCCGCAACATTATATGAGGGCTTAGCGAAAAGTAATACATCCCTCTCCATAATTTTAGTTTCAATAGGGACATTATCACAAAACAGGAACAGGAAAATAATCTGTGAAATCAGACTTTTTGTCATTTCTATTTACTTCCCAACACAAAAAAAGCACAAATGGTAGATAACCTATTTAAACCATCACAAAAGAACTCAACACACTCTCTTCAGTTGGGTCCTGAGTCCTCCCAGTCCTTTCTACTTTAGTTAAACAAATGACCACAAAGATATTTCTTCCATATACAATATACAAGGAGCCAAATCTACATGGTGTACTGCCTGGATTTTAAAATGCCTCGAGTAGTTTGTAAGATTTGAAGTCCAGTATTGTCATATCACAATAAAATGTTCTTTTTGTATTTCTGACCTCTGATTAATCATGGTTTCAACACTTGAACGTTGCAAAGTAATGCTCTGACTTCATATTGGTGTTAGGTTCAAGGAATATTATTTGTGTCTCAGTACAACTGTAATCATGAGTTTTCCTGACAAAGCCTGGATTTTTCATTATTTTTCTGCAAGTAAAGCTTCATGATAATATTTCATGGACTGATGATTCATTTCTTGGTCTTAATGTTGATTTCATATTTTGTCAGCCATCCAGATGCCGTGAGGAAATTCCTGGTTTTCATTCTCATAATGTGATAAATATTGCTGGCAAATTTCAGCTCCTGAAGCTTTTATTTCTGTCACAACAAGCATAGAAGGAACCCATCTTGTGCAAATCTTCTGATACCGAAGGATATCAATAATGTGACCCACACATTCCTATGAATTGACAAGCCTGAAAAGCAATTTCTCTTTGTGATCCAAAAATTATCCTTAATCACTTCATCAGTCTTTCTCATGCGAAACCTGTCATTGCTGTCACAAATAGTTCATTATTCATCACACAAGTCAAAAAGGGTAATTATCATGTCTCAGCAATTTGGACTCTTTGGAGATAAGTTTCGTCCATTTTTGGTTCTGGAACGGATTACACTACCCCAGGCAGACTGGTACAGTGTGGGGGTCACCCTAGACCTGCAGCTTCTGTTCAAAGACCAGGTAGTAGCCATGGCTAGGAAAACATTTGCACACTTTTGGGTAGTGCGCCAGGTGCGCCTACACCTGGACCAGGATGTTCACAGGAACTCATGCCCTTGTGACCTCTCATTTAGACAAACAATGCTCTACATGGGATTGTGCTGAAGGTAACTTTTTATTTTATTTTTATTTATTTTATTTTGTCAGATGCTTACAATATAAAATAAGAATAAACATAAATTTAAATACTGTATAAGAAATAGGAACTAATAATTGAGGACAATAGGACAGGGATGGTAGGCACGATTATGCACTTATGCAAGCCCCTTACAGACCTCTTAGGAAGGGGATGAGGTCAATAGTGAATAGTTTAAGAGTAAAGGAATGGGGGTTAGAGGATGTAAAAATATATTTTATTTTTTAAAAACAAAAATATAAATCTCTATTCATATTAACAATGTTCGTGTCATTATTAATACATACCTTTCCTTTTATACGTAAACATCAACTCTTTTTTTTATATGTTTAGTGAAAGTTTCAAAACAAAAAATATATATTTAAAAAAACCGAGAAACATGTTCTCACATTTTTGCAATATTTCCATAGCAGTGTACATTTCTATTAGTGTCAATTAAAGTCATTTGTTACAAGTAAATCTATAACTTGTTTCATAGATCCTTACTTTTTATGTTATTATTACAATTATAATACAATATTTATTTAATTGATTAATTATATTACTCTACATACATACATAGCTATATATACATTTATCCTTATTTCCATTTTCCCTTCTTGTTTGTTTAATAGGTTTCACTGGATATCTTTACTTCCTTTTTATACAACCATTTGTACCATATATTCCAAGTTGTAAAAAACTCCCCCTCTTCCTTATTTTTCAGTAACATGGTTAGTCTAACCATTTCTGCACATTGGTGGATTTTATTAGTTATTGCCAGGTCCGTGGGTGTCATTATTGATTTCCAGTTTTGGACAAAGACTATCCTTTCTGCTGTAATGATATGTGATATCAGATGCTGGTGTTTTTTTGCTCCATATAAAAAGGTCTCTGGGTTGAATTTAATCTTTAGTTTTGTCATCTCTTCTAACCATGCCTCTATCTTAGACCAGTACTTTTGGGCTTTAGGACACGTCCACCACATGTGAAAATACGTTCCCTGGCTAGAGTTACATTTCCAAGATTTGGGTGACATATTAGGAAACATCCTAGCAAGTTTTGCCGGTAGGAGGTACCAGCGATAAAACATTTTATAAACATTTTCTTTATATAAGACTGATAACATTAATTTATAGTTAGTTTGCCAAATTCATTCCCATGGTTCTAAATCAATATTGTGGCCACAATTTTTAGCCCATGTTATCATGCTCTCCTTAACCGTTTCCTCTTCCATTTTAAATTTCAATAAATAATTGTACATTTTGATAATCATCTTTTTTTCACTTCCTTGTAAAATTTTGTCTAATTCCTGATCTGTATTATAAAATCCAAATTGTTCCTTATCTTTTTTGTGTTTTGCTTGGATTTGAACTTACGGCCACCATCCAATTTCAATTCCCTGTGTTTTTAATTGTATCTGTGTTTTCAAGTCGCCTTCATCTGTTATTAATTCTTTATATTTTATTGTTTTGTTCAAATCCATAACATTGGGATATACTAGTGCCTCCATTGGAGATAGCCAGAGAGGTATTTTCACATAACGGTTTATTTTAATTCTTTCCCATATATATAACAAAGTGTCCCTTATCCAGTGTCTTTGAAAGTAGCTATGGGTTTTATTTTTTCCATCCCAAAGAAATGTGTTCCAGCCAATCTGTAAATTGATGCTTCTATTGTCAATATTATTTTGTCCTCCAGGTTAACCCAATCTTTGATCCAGGTACTCGCTGTGGCTTGATAATATAACTCAAAGTCTGGGAGTGCCAGTCCTCCCTTACTTCTGCTATCTTGCATTAATTTGTATTTTACTGTAGCTTTTTTTTTTTTTTTTTGCCAAATAAATTTACCAATTCTTTTATTCAGGTCTTCAAAGAATTTTTTCCCTAGTTTGACTGGCATGGTTTGAAAGAGATGTAAAAATTTTGGTAGTACATTGGTTTTAATGGTGGCTATCCTTCCCATCCAGGAGAGTTCCCATCTATCTAGGTCTTTTTGTATCTGGTCTATCAACTTGTCATAGTTATCAGCCTTTATGTAGAGCATTTAGCTGTAAGCCAAATTCCTAAATATTTTACTTTTTTTGTTGTCTGAATCCCTAACTCTTTTGTCAGTTCCTCATTTTGCTTTTTAGTACAATTTTTAGTTATTATCTTAGTCTTTTCTCTATTGATTTTGAGTCCTGTTACTTTACTGAATGCCTCTATCTCTTGTGTTAAATTTTTACTTGACTCTTTTGGGTCCTCCATTATGAAGACCATGTCATCAGCGAACGCTTGCAGTTTGTATGTTTCCTGTTTAATAGTCAACCCTTGGTTATTTCGATTTTTCCTTATCTTGGTTAACAATACTTCTGCTGATAAGATATATAATAATGGGGCAAACATCAACTTTATTTCTATCCTCCATCCATTTGTACCACCTATCCCAAAATGCATAATAGTCCGAGTCATCTTTGCCTCTTAATTCCATTGTGAATTTATCCAGTTCCACACAATCCATTATTTTTTTGTGTCAAGCCTTCTTGATGGTATCTTTTCCTTCTTCCATCCCTGTGTGAAGGCTATTCTTGCCACAGTTATGATATGTATAATGATGTATCGGATGACTTTGCTCAATTTTCCCTAAATTATTGTTAATAAGAATATTTCTGGTTCGAGTTCTAATTTGTGCTCTGTAATTTCTAATAACCATCTTTGTACCCTCATCCAATAGTTTTTAACCTCTGGAAACTGCCACCATATATGCAAGAACATTCCTTCTTTGTGTTTACACTTCCAACATTCTGCTTTTGAGTTTGGATACATTTTGGCCAGTCTTGCTGGGGCTAGGTGCCACCTACTAAACAAGATAGTTATGAAATTTATATGGCTGGGTAAAAAAGCATGAATAAGCCTAAAAACACTACAAGATAGTAGAAGAAGTAGAGGCGGACTTGGACTCCCAAAATGGGAACTGTATTACCAAGCAGCAGTACTATTATGGGTGAAGGAGTGGATAAATTTGAAAAATAAAAGAATTTTGGCAATTGAGGGCCACAACCTCCAAGCAGGATGGCATGCCTTCCTATAGGACAAAAAAACCAAGACACATTCATACTTCCATAGACATTTGATAAGAGAATCACTACTGCAAACTTGGGAAAATGTTAAAAGAAAACATTATATGAAGATACCAAAATTGATCTCACCAATGGAAGCGATATTACACCCAAATATGAGAGATAAAGGAAAATGTCCAGATATGAAGAATTATTAGGTAATCAGGGGAAGTTAAAAACAATTGATAAATTAAAAGAACAAGATATAATTATATATTGGTGATCATACTTAAAAATTCAGACAAAATTTAGGAAAGACTTAGAAGAAAAAGGGATGGAAAGGACTTATAACAACTGGACCAAATTTTGACAAACAAGGAGATAAAATTTATAACAAGAACGTATAACTATTTGTTGGAAGAGGAATTAGAAGAGGAAATAGTAAAGGGATCAACAATTGCCTGGGCAAAAAATGTAGGGCATAATATAAATTTAGAGGATTGGGAAAAATGTGGATTGATGTAAATTGTTGTGGATTGATGTAAACTGTAAATTGACATTGTCAACAGCATTTAAATCAATATAAAATGTTTTGTAGGTGGTACATTTAGTTTATATCTGTTGTGTGCTCTTGTGTTGTGGTTAAAGCTGAAATATTCATTAACTGGTAAGACATTGTAACATATGATTTTATGTACTATGCTGAAGTCCAATCTTAGCCAGCGTAGTTCAAGATTGTCTAAGCCTAGACAACATTTGGAAACTTCAATGGTACAGAATGTAGCATTAGTTAACACTACTTCTGCGTGAGCTGCACTGGTTACCAGAGTGTTTCTGGGATGCAATTCAAGGTGCTGATGCTCACCTTTAAAAATGGCTTGGGACTGGGGTATATACAGGATCCAAGAGTCCCTTTGTCTCCTATCTAGGAGATTAGGCATGCTGCAGATCCCATCAGCCCAAAAGTATGGACTGGTGGGAATTAGAAGACATGCTGTTTCCACAGTAGCTCCTACTCTATAGCAGGGGTCTCCAACCTTGGCAACTTTAAGACTCGTGGACTTCAACTCCCAGAGCAGCAAAGCTGGCTGAGGAACTCTGGGAGATGAAGTCCACAAGTCTTAAAGTTGCCAAGGTTGGAAACCACTGCTCTATAGAATATCCTTTCTTCAGAGCCATGTTCTGAAACCTGGGATGCTGGATGTACAGTATTAAGGGCCTTATTTCCTGCCTGTATTGCTAACTGGCCAAGTATCTCATTTACTATGTTTATTGATTTTGGATGTTTCTACTGTTTTAAGATATTTTTAGTATTTTAATTGTAATATATATTTTGAATTGTAAGCAACTCAGAATTCTTGACTAAAATGGGTGGCTGTAAAAATTGACAAAGAAGCAAACAAATGCATAGCACTCACTTAACTTAGTCATCACTGTAAATGGCCGTTGGTCCTTACCTGACACGCCATTTCTCTGGAGCCGGGAGGATCATCCAGGGAGTGGGAGGTGCTTCAGTCTGCATTGTTGAAGGCTGAGCTTAATTACTGAGGAATGCTCCTCCCTCCATCACGTGGCTCCCTTGCATTCCCCAGTTTACGCGAAGACGAGAGTGAAGAGAAGATCGTGCTCTCATCTTACTATGATAAGCGGTTCCTTGGCCGAAACAAGACCCCACTAGACAGTGAACTTAAAAGGGTGGGGCTGGATGATCTGACCGGCTCCAGAGAAATGGCGTGTCAGGTAAGGACCAACGCCCATTCTCCTGAGAGCTGGTTGGATCATCCAGAGAGTGGGACATACCAAAGCTTGGCTGTCCTACAGGAGGGACTCCGTCTGGTTCTGAAGTCCCTGCGGTTCCTTGAGGACTCGCTGGAGAACTCGTCTCCCAAACGAAGCCTCCGCCGAGGCAAATATGTCGATCTTATAATGCCTAATGAAGGGAGATGGGGAGGCCCAGGTGGCCGCCCGACAAATACCAGCAATTGGAGCCTGCGTGACCCAAGCTGCCGAGGTGGCTGCACTCCTGGTGGAGTGTGCCGTTATGCCACTGGGCACCGGCAGAGCCTGGGACAAGTAAGCTTTGGAAATAGTAGCTCTAATCCAGCGGCTGATGGTTGCCAGGGACACTTTGTGTCCTAAGGATTTAGGTTGAAAGGAAAGGAATAAGGATTCGGACTTCCTAAAGGGCTGGGTACGTTTAATGTAAATGCGGAGGGCCCGTCTTACGTCCAGGGTGTGCCAAAGCTTCTCCCTTTCCCGCGAGGGATTTGGGCAGAAGTTTGGAAGTGTGAGTTCCTGTGCCCTGTGGAAGGCTGAATTGACCTTAGGCAAGAAGGTAGGGTCCAGCCGTAGAACCACCCGGTCGGCATGGAAGATGCAAAGGTCTTTCCTCACCGACAAGGCGACTATCTCAGATATTCGGCGAGCCGAAGTAATGGCCACCAGGAATACGACTTTGAACGTTAGGAACTGGAGTGAGGATTCCCTGAGAGGCTCAAAGGGATGCTTAGTAAGGGACGTCAGGACCTTGTTGAGGTCCCAGGTAGGGTATCTGTGAACAGTTGGGGGACACAAGTTAGTTGCTCCCCTAAGGAACGCCTTAATGCGAGGGTGGAGGGAGAGGGTACCCAGATTGTCGCAAATAATCACAGTTGAAAGGGCTGCTACCTGACACCTCAGGGTGTTCGGAGAAAGACCTTTCCTCAGACCCTCTTGGAGGAATTCCAAAACTTGAGCAATGGAGGGTGAAAGAGGGTTGATCTGGAAATTATGGCACCACTTGCAGAAGCTATTCCAAGTGGCATTGTATATTCGGGTTGTTGAGGGCCGCCTTGCGGCTAAAATGGTATCAATAACCTGTTCAGAGAACTGCTCCTTCCTTAGACGTTCCCGCTCAACCTCCAAACGGCTAACTGGAGCCACTGAGGGTCTGGGTGTTGGAGGGGCCCCTGGGAAAGGGATATCCTGTGCGGGGGAATTTTCCAAGGGGGGGGCACCGACAGATAGCGGAGGTCCGCAAACCATGGGCGCCTGGGCCAGTAGGGTGCCACTAAAATCAGCTCTGCTTTCTCGGAGATGAGCTTCTGGATGACCCTGGGGACCAGGGCCAACGGAGGGAATGCATATAGAAGCCCTGTGGGCCAGGGGCAGCGGAGGGCGTTGTGATTCTCGGCCCCGTGGGAAGGATACCTCGAGAAAAACCTGGGGAGTTGGGTGTTGAGCGGGGATGCGAAGAGGTCTACTGACGGGAGGCCGAACATCACGGCCGCTTCCCTGAACAGTGACGGGTGAATGCGCCACTCGGACTGGTCTGCCATGGTCCAAGCCAATCTGCTTGGGTGTTTGAGACCCCTGAGATGTGCTTGGCTTTGAGAGAGAGGAGATTGCGCTCCGCCCAACGGCAGAGACGCTCAGCCTTTCTCATCAAACTTATGGACTGGGTGCCCCCTTGTCAGTTGACGTGAGCCTTGGCGGTGACGTTGTCCGTGAGTATCAGGACATGCCATCCGCGTACGTGGGGAAGGAAGTTGCGCAGGGCCAGGAGGATGGCACAAAGTTCTAACTAGTTTATATTGTGTGTGCGTTCTACCTGAGACCATTTGCCCTGTGTCGAAAGCGAGTGGATGTGAGCACCCCATCCGGACAGGCTGGCGTCTGTGGTGAGGATGAGGCGTTGGGGTTCCTTGAAGCAGTGTCCCCTGTTGATGGAGGGACTGGTCCACCAGAAGAGAGACGTGAGGACCCTTGAAGGCACCTTGACCGCGGCCTTTGAATTGCTTCTGCCGGTCCTTTGGAATGGGAGCAGGAACCATTGTAGGGATCTAGTGTGTAAACGGGCCCAGGGAACAATGGAGATACATGAGACCATTTTACCGAGTAATTTAGACGATTCTAAAGGTGCTACCTTCCTTGATCGTCTGATATGTTTGACAGTCTCCTGGATGCTACGGAATCTCTCAGAGGAAAGGAAGACCTTTCCATGAACCGAGTCAATGACGGACCCCAAGTGGGTGATCCGTGCAGATGGTAACAGATGGCTTTTTTGCCAGTTTACTAGGAACCCAAGATCTTGGAGGGCAGAAAGAGTAGCTCTGATATCCTTTTCTGCTTGGGGTCTGGAGTGAGACAGGATGAGGATGTCATCCAGGTAACAGTAGAGACGAACCGGGAGGTCCCTGAGGTGAGCCGCTAGGGCCGCGAGGACCTTGGTGAAGGTTCTTGGGGCAGAGGCCAATCCAAAGGGAAGTGCCACATATTGGAAGTGGTGATGATTGTAGCAGAACCTGAGGAATTTGGAATGGGAGGGCCAGATTGGGATGTGAAGGTACGCCTCTGAAAGGTCTATGGAGGATAGCCAGTCCCCCTGCCTGATGCCTGGTAGAATGGATTGTAGGGTGTGCATCTTAAACCTGTGGTAGGTCAGGTAACGGTTAAGGCGTTTCAGGTCTAGAATAGCCCTCCATCCCCCTGAAGATTTGGGGACCACGAAGAGGTGAGAGTAAAACCCCTGCCTCTGCTGGGATGGTGGTACAGGTTGTATGGCCTGTATGGAGAGGAGATGGCGGATAGCTGAATCCATTAGGTTGCGTTTGGTGAGATCCTTGGAGGGGGGGATGCCATAAAAAATTCAGGGGGGGCGCACTGAAATTCAAGCGCGAGGCCCAGTCTGATGGTCTCCCTGACCCAGGCATCGGAGGTGGAAGAGTCCCACTGGTCGGCGAAATGCTTGAGGCGCCCACCGATGAGGAGGGGTGGACGGGGTCTATCTGTTGCGCCAGAAGGGCTTCCCTCCTGAACCCCTGAAGGGGCGCCTGTAGCTGCTACCCCTCCTGCTCCTGTCACCCGGATCGGCTCGATCCTGGGGCTGGAAAGGCCAGAAGGAGGGGGGTCTCGGGTACCTGGGCGGGAAGGGAAACTGGTAGAAAGGTCGTGAGGAACCTCTCCGAAAGGGCTGTGCTCTTGAGTCTGACCTATGGAAAAGGGGGGGAAGAAATTTTTTCTTGCTTCTGGTTTCTGATAGAAATGGCTCCAGGACGGTGCCGAATAATTTGTCTCCTTTTATGGGGGCGGTGGCCATCTTAACCTTGTTTTTTACGTCCGCCTGCCAGTGCTTGAGCCAGAGCAGGTGGCGAGCTGTAACATGAGAGGATATTGCTCGGGCAGAGAACTTAACCACGTGGTATGTGGTGTCGGCTGAGAATTCTGCCACAGCCGTCAATTTTGCTATGTCCTGGTGTGCCTTGTGTTAGAGGGGGGGACATGCTGCCTCAGTTGACGGAGCCACCGGATCGAAGACCTGGTGAAGAAGGAAGCGGCAGTGGCCAATCTAATGGCCCAGGTGTCCACCTGGTGAGCCCTACGTAAAGCAAGTTCAGACCTCTTGTCCTCGGGCTTCAGGACCTCCAGGGGATCACTGGGGGAGGACGAGGATGCCAAACCAACGATGGGCTCATCTACCTCGGGAGTGTTGAGCAGGTTGCAGAAGCTCGACTCAAGGTTAAAGAACCTCCTGTCCTGGCTGGATGAGGCAGGTGGGGCCCTTGTGGAGTCTAACTGGTTTGAGACTAAGTCATGAAAGATGGGCTCACCTCCGCCTCCACCACAGGCTGCCTAAAGATGGTGTCCTCCTGTCCCTCTGCTGGGGAAGGGAGAGCCGAGGAGGACTGTACAGACAGGCCAGAAATGTTCCTGGCCTTAAATAGGAGTGATTTGAACATGTGCGGCTTGAACAGGCCCACAAAGGTGGGTTGATCTGGGGTGAGGCCCTCGTCCTCGGACATGTCCCCCTCCATAGGGTCTATCTCCGATAGGGGCTCCCCCTGATGCGTAGACCCCCATTCCAATTCCTCCTCCTCCCCGAACCGATCTAGGTCCTCCATGGCCTCCTCCAGATCCCTTTCTGGGAGAGGACTGCCCTCCTGTAAAGGTACCTGACCAAAAGTTGGGTCCGATCTAGGCAAGGACCTGACTGATGGCGAGTCATGTTCGGGCACCATCGAGGGAGGGCCAGACCTGGACATCTGTTGCAGGCCCTCTGCAATCCCCTGGCGAATAGCCCGTTCCATCCATGCCTGCATGTGCGCAGGGATCTCAACTGTGGTGACCTCCTCATGGCGCAGACCAGTGGCCGTTGGTGTAAATGTTGCTTACGGCGCCCGCCTGGTCATTGGTCCGGGAACCTGGTGTTCCTGGGATGGGCTGCGCTTGGAGAGGGAAGAGCAATCTGGAGGAGGGGGGGTGTCTGGAGGTAGAGGGAGCAGAGGGTGGGGGGGCTGGAAATACCAGTTGTGTCTCTCTAGATCGTCTGTCAAATTCTTTCTCCAGTGCCCTATGACGTCTTAGAGCGTCCCTCTGAGAAGCTTTGGAAGTTTCTTTAGGGGCTTCCTTAGCCTGTTTGCACAGGTGGTAGGATTTAGATTTTGCCTTCAAAGAAGGGCCTTTAGCGGAATTGTCATCTGCCATTGTAGAGGAAAGGACTATAATACAAATGTAAGGGCGGTTGGCTCATCAAGGGTTCGACCTACAACAAAGGCCAGGTGTCCTTTCGCTGGCCCACACCCCCTTTTGGAATTTTAAATGTATATAAACTAATATAATTATTAATACCTTTATGCCTTAGCGTACAATCAAGATATATAAGCCAACCAGTGTTGGCAACGTGAAATAGCCAAATATTGATAAGATGTAAAATATATATATATATATATATATATATATGCAAATACGTACATCTATCTAACTATCTATCTATCTATCTATCTATCTATCTATCTATCTATAATTGTGTATCTAAATATATTTAGATATCTATGTAATGATAAATATTACTATTAGTCTTATTATTATTTATAATATTTAATCCAAGGTCTGGTTGGAGCTCCCAGGAAGGAGTGACCCCAGGAATTGCTGTTAAGATTGCCAATGTGCCAAATAAAATGCCTGAGGCTGGAGTGAGGCTCGGGCAGCTGGAGCTCCCAGGCAACAACCGGGAGGGATAGGCTGCTATTTCCTGCCCTGAACGTGCTGCGGAAAGCCAACAAGTTTGCCAATTTCCCTAAATCTCTGATAGCTCTCACAGGCTGGAAGGCCTATAACTAGAGCTAGTCTCTTCGCAGCTCAATGAGGCCTCTAAAAGCGGCGCCCGACACGCGGTGGTGCCCAAAATGGCGGCCGCCCACGCTCCCTTACTCACGGGCTGCTCAGGGCCAAATTCAGCCTCTCTGGCACGTCTAGGGACCGAGAGAGGTAGCCAGGTGATTTTTGCCCCTTCCTGGGGCGATCGGCGTTTACGGTGGGGGGGAACACCAGCTGCACTATTACAGCACAATCAAATAAAGCCGCTACGAGTGCGGCGTAGAAAAGCGGCAGGAAGAGGATCGAATTGGGGGGGGGAGGATTGGTGCCGGAGCGCGGAAGCCGCCCATTGTGCAGCCCCCCCGGGGGCGAAGAAACGCGCTCCCCTGTTAAATCACTAACCCAATGCGCTTAGAGGCTAAGGAGAACCGGGGCAATGATAATCAAACCGGATGAATAAAGAGCTCTTGAATCGGCCAAAGAGTGGTGAAGTACACAGCCTACTCTCATGAAGGCTGAGCGTAAACTGGGGAATGCAAGGGAGCCACATGACGGAGGGAGGAGCATTCCTCAGTAATTAAGCTCAGCCTTCAACAACACAGACTGAAGCACCTCCCACTCTCTGGATGAGCCGACCGGCTCTCAGGAGAACAGCCTGCTTTCAGCAGTTGGAGGGACACTTTTGGAAGATGAAAAGTTGATTACATCACATTGTTTAAGATCCACTGATGAGTACAGACAGAAGGCTTCCATTTCACAAACAACAGCAACACACCCTTTTCTTGTAGCAACTTTCCACCAAGAGAAGGACAAGATTGTAAAGAATTTGTCAGAGCTTTCAGCATACCAGTTGCTATCATCTGTCAATGACTTATAACACTGGAGGCATTACATTTCATTCAACCTCTTCTATTTAATTACAGGAGCAGAAGAACAGTAGTCAAATCTGTGAAGTGCTTCCCAAGGCTGATTAGATTTCCTGTACTGGAATTTTGCTTCACTTTGTTATTCTGCTTTAATGCAGTGATTCAACTGAAGTTTCAATCAAATCTACTCACTTTTTAAAGCTTTGCATAGCCCTAGAGGATAAATTATTTGAGTCTCTCATTTTTTCCTTTGTTGAAAAAAATATACCTAGACAAATTTTATCATGAAGATGACACACAAACAGAGAAATTATAACTCAAATATTCTCTATCTCTCCTGCTGCATAGGCATAACATTTTCTGATGTGTTAATTGGCTACTCGTATCAACATCAAAGAGTTCATTAAGCATCTACCTCCTGCTCCCAATTCAGCTCTGTCTATATGAAGAAGGAAAGCTACAACAAAATTGTTTGAAAGTTCTGCAAAGTCAAACAGCAACAGAAAATGTGTGGAATCAGCAAATTGCCTTCCAATTTTTCTGACATATTCAGAGGCAACTGATTTGATGTGTTGGAGATTTGATTCAAAGATTAAATTTCATGAGTCAGTCAAATGTTCTTTAAATTGAACCATGTCTTTGCTTTAGATTGTCCTGTTGTTATTTTAGATTTATGTGTTAGTATGTTTTACACAGGGTGGATAAAAATCAATTTTTTAAAAAAAACATTAAAAATGGATTTTTTAAATTTAAATGGGATTTTTTAAATTTAAATTGGATTTTTTTTATTTTTATCAAATGTATTTTAATAAAATGCTTTTGGAGTACAAATCTATCTTTTATTTAAGATACATTAATAATTTAGTTTATTCAGCATGAAATGGAGCTTAGTAATGGAGCATGAAGCTGTATATTCTGCAAAATTTATATTTTTGGTAAACTCATTCAGTGAATTCAAGCCCTGCAAACTAAATGGGAAACTTTCATTTTGGTTGCAAATAATAATATTAAAGATTCTGACTACCAGCAAGAATGAGTCCTTACATTAAAGAGCACCTATCATTTCAGATCTATCATGGCAGTGCCTATTAGCAGGCATCTTCTCACCTGCTGCTTTCACCTTGTTGTGTCCCTGCCACATCACCAGCTGTCCCATTAAAGTGAATGGGACTGTTGGTGAATCAACAGCAGGTCAGAGGTGGAACCACTGCAGGACAGAGATGACAGTTGCTCTTTTAAAATTATGATTTAAATTGAGTTGATTTAAATCAAACCTTTTTATTAGTGATTTAAATCATGATTTAAATTCAGTGGTGGGATTCTACTAGTTCGCACCTATTCGCTAGAATCGGTTGTTAACATTCTAAGCAGTTCGGAGAACCAGTTGTTAGAATAAATTACTGGCCTAATCCTGTAAGGAAGGCAGCAAGGAAACATTCTGGTGTTGCTTACAGAAACTGCCTCTCCGTTAACCCTTATTACATTCTTGGCAGGACTAGACTTCCTGTCTCTGGAACTTCTCTGGAGTCCCCCCCCCCCCCCGCTGGTACTTTGCTTGTGTGGAATGACCATTCAAAATTACAATGGCACTGAAAAAAGTGACTTATGACCATTTTTCACACTTACGACTGTTGCAGCATCCCCACAGTCATGACAGGCCAGGCGAGGAGATGCGTGCCTCGATGTAAATGATATTGAGTTGGCCACACACAGCCAAAAACATGACCACTAAGCCATGTCCATCCAGTCACATGACCACCAAGCTATGCCCACAGAAGCGGTTGTTAAAAAGGTTGAATCCCACCCCTGTTTAAATTGTGATATAAATTGACTTTATTTAAATCAAATCCACCCTAGTATAGTATACTTTACTTCTACAGCAGGCACATTCCTCTAGCTAGCTAACGGTTGCACCTTGCTTGCTTTTTCATTCCAACATCTAGCAGGTTTTGTGAATACACACATTTCAGCACAAATAGGTTGGCTTGAGTCTAATGAAATTCTTCAGAAGCCAGATACTTTTCAGGTTCAAGGGATGATAGTACAGGCCCCCATCCCACTTTATAGTAAGCTGCGTATTTCATGGTTGAGCTCACAGCAAGACAACGTGCTTCATGTAAGAAACTTCCTATGGGGAAGTTATATTTTTACTAAATAATGCTCAGGAAATAGGAGATCAATTGAAAGAAAAGGGACCATTTACATTTTCAGTGAGGATTTAACACAACATATGAAAAATAGACTGAGAAAGTAAAATATTGAGATAACACAAAAGAATTGCTGAAAGAAAATTTCGATACCACATACCAACATATAAATCAAAAACCCCATATCAATTTGCAACTTAGATTTTATCCAGATGGGCAGTCCTGGAATCTGACAGAGGTATTTTTCCTTGGGCTGTCACATTATGCATCCTTCTTAGCACATCTGTCAGTCACCACATCCCTGTGAGCCAGCTGAGTGCCACAAAGGCCAATGCAGTCCTAGGCTACATCAGCAGAGGATAGCACTGAGTTCACTTGAAGTGTTAGTGCCACTTTATACTGGTGAGACCACACTTGGAATATTTCATCCAGAGTTTGTCACTATGATAAAAAGGAAAAGAACAAACAAAAAACCTGGAGAATAAAACATCCAATGAATGGTTGCAGGAACTGGGAATGTTTTGTCTAATGAAGAGAAGGGCATATAATAGTCTTCCAATATTTGAGGGGCTATCACAGAGAAGAGGAAGTTGATCTCCAAAGCACCTGAGGGCAGGAAAAGAAGTAATGGATGGAAACTTATCAAAGCAAACATAGAACTAGGGAGAAATTTCCTAACAGTGAGAACAATTAATCAGTGGAATGGCTTACCTTCACAACTTGTGGGTGCTCCATCACTGAAGGCTTTTAAGAAGAGAATGACATAAGGTCTCCTGATTGAGCAGAGGGTTGGACTAGATGGCCACAAAGGTCACTTCTCATTCTGTTATTTTGTATCCCAATGTGTTTACATAAGAGTTCCTTTTCATCTTTTTTCTGAGTTTGACTGACATTAGCAAACTTTTCACGCATAAAAAATGAAGGTAGGATTCCTCTGACAGGGAATTTACTCATCAGGGCTTCAGAGTGTTATTTCCCTCCTGGAGCTTTTATTTTATCTTACAAGAAATATAGAAGATCTAAGTTGTAAATAGGCCAAGACATTGTTTCTTCTAATAAAATGTGACCCTTGACTATGGCTGATGCAATTCAGATGCCTGATGATTTACTCATTTAGCGTGCATCATGTTTTGTTCAAATCAAATGGCCAATGAGGTGTCCTTTTCTAATAGGTATCTTGACAGGAACTTTCACATGGTACTTTTCCTTTTTCCTGAAACAAGATCCTGCCTGGGACAAGCCTGATTTGTCAACCTGTCACAAAAACAATTATTAGCAACTTATATTCCTTATATTCCAACTTATATTCCAACTTATATTCCAACTTATATTCCTTCTAAATACTTTAGAATCAGCAGAAAAATGACAGAATGAATCTCTATGTATGCATATGCGTGTACATGAAAGCTTTCTACACAGAATGGCCTTTAAAAAACATTGAGGAACTTAAAGCAAGTGTAAAATACTTACTTGCCTTGGAAATTGGAATATTGCCAGAGGCTACGCACTGAGTATACACTGCAACTGATTTGCTCTAAGGAGTCATTTATTGCCAGGATCAATTCAAACATAAAATGCCTTATGGCACTATAATCTTAAGAAACATTTTCTTCTGCATTTTTCACTTTTCATATTTCACTTAGAATCTGAAGTCTTCCTACTTGATTCCTTGTATTTGCAAGGTACTAGAAATAGCTATTAATTATCAGGGTATTTTTCTTTCATATTTTCCAGAATTACAAGGAGGTTTTTTGTTATTCCCATTGCTCTTTGATCCTTCCCTAATTCCAGCTTTTGATTAAAAATTGCTGATTTAAAAAATTCTTTATATAAATATTACATTTCCTTTTTCTCTGATATGCTGTTAATACATTTTTTATTTTATATATATTATATTTATACTTATATATTGTAAGCAAGCTTGAGAAATGGTTACATTTTTAGTAAAAATAATACAGGTAATCCTCAGTGATAGTTTGGTAGGGGAGAGGACAGGAGGTGAGAGAAGAGGAGAGGAGATTGAGCAAAACTAAAATATGGCTTATATAGATCAATACTATTGATCCACTGGACTCTCCCAGGGTATAGAAATCCAAAACTTCATATGAAGTCTTTTCCATCCTCCACCTTTGTTTTTACCAGGAGATATTAGGAATCAAACATCTCCTGGTAAAAAATATGTATTATAGAATATATCCTGTTAAAAGTTTATAACTAATGTTAGTTTATACACACCCTACTTTGTCCCTATTAATAGCATTCTATAAGGACAGCAGTGACAATAAATCTGGCTGTTAGATCTGCTAGTCCTGTTGGATCACATCAAGGCTCCTCTTAGTTTGCTATTTTTTCTTATAAAGGCTAATCAGATTCCATTGAGATGCTTTCAAACCATAAATCTTCAAGATTACCGTATATACTCGAGTATAAGTCGACCCGAATATAAGTCGAGGCACCCAATTTTACCACAAAAAACTGGGAAAACTTATTGACTCGAGTATAAGTCGAGGGTGGGAAATGCAGCAGCTACTGGTAAATTTCAAAAATAAAAATAGATGCCAATAAAAACTTTCACTAGGACAGTTGAGAATAAGTTTGATGTTCACAATTTCCTCTTTGAAAGAGACCAGTAAATAGGGAACAAGAAGATGAAGAAAAAGAAGTGTGTTTTTTCACACTTTTCACACTGAAGTGAACAAAAATGGCATCATAGGAACAAGCTTATTCTCAGCCCAAAGGTTTGTTTCTGATTTCTTCCCTGATTTAAGGGAAATTTGGGAAACGATCTCACTATCATGAAAGGTTTGATTGATTCACTAACGCAAAAGATGATGATGATGACAGTGGTAGGCAGGAGTCACTCTCTCCCTTGCAAGAAAAAACCAAGAGCCGTTCTTATGATATCTCTCTCTCTCTCCCCCCCCCTCCTCCCCCTCCTCCCGAGTGGACTGAAAGCAGCTGGAGCTGAGGAAATGAAACTGAGTGGAGCGACCTCCACTTGCCTTGCTTTCTCAGCCTAAAGCTCAGAAAAGCCTCCCCCTCCTCCTCCCCCTCCCCCTCCTCCCGAGTGGACTGAAAGCAGCTGGAGCTGAGGAAATGAAACTGAGTGGAGCGACCTCAGCTCCCGTTGCTTTTTCAGCCTAAAGCTCAGAAAAGCCTCCCCCTTCTCCTCCCCTTCCTCCCGAGTGGACTGAAAGCAGTTGGAGCTGAGGAAATGAAACTGAGTGGAGCGACCTCAGCTCCCGTTGCTTTTTCAGCCTAAAGCTCAGAAAAGCCTCCCCCTCCCCCTCCCCCTCCTCCCGAGTGGACTGAAAGCAGCTGGAGCTGAGGAAATGAAACTGAGTGGAGCGACCTCAGCTCCCGTTGCTTTTTCAGCCTAAAGCTCAGAAAAGCCTCCCCCTCCCCCTCCTCCCGAGTGGACTGAAAACAGCTGGAGCTGAGGAAATGAAACTGAGTGGAGCGACCTCGGCTCGCGTTGCTTTTTCAGCCTAGAGCTCAGAAAAGCCTCCCCCTCCCATGCTTAAAAGTTGCAAAGGAAACACGGAAGCAGGGAAGCGGCTGCCCAGCTTCGGAGCTCCACACCATTTTTTTTTCAGAGGGGAATCTGACTCGAGTATAAGTCGAGGGCGGTTTTTTCAGCACAAAAAATGGGCTGAAAAACTCGACTTATACTCGAGTATATACGGTAATAGCCATGCATAAATCTGCCACCCTATCCCTTTAAACTCACTCAAGTTAGTGGCCATCACCGCTTCTTATAGTAATGAATTCCACAGGTTAATTAAGTGCTGTGTGAATAAGAGTGTCCTTTTTTCTGTTAAAACTGCTTCTGATTAGCTTCATTAGAATATTCCCCCACCCAAGCTTATTGTGAAATTGAGAGGAAAAATATCACATCTCTCTCCATCCTCTCTCTCACCATCCTGTATCTTCTCTAGTAAGGGTAGCTGCAGATAATTTGATTTCTCTATAATTTCTCTGTATCCTCCTTGAGTATCCCTCTCATTTTGTACCTTCTAGTGGCCCAGCTGTTTTCCAGCCAATATTTAATTAATTCTTATTGTCCTTTTTATGCTTTTTCTATCTGCTCTTCAAATTCTTCCCTCCCTCCCTTCCTCCCTCCCTTCCTCCCTCCCTTTTTTCTGCTGCTGTTGATACAGTCCACATAGCCCAGTATAACAAAATTACATAATTCTAATTTGAACTCGAAAGATATTTTATCACCTGATTCCTTGACATTAAAAACTTAATTATTCCACTTTTAAAAATGTGTCATTTTCTAAAAAACTAGAATCCCTTTTTAAAATATTGATATTCATTTATATAATATTTGACCATGTTGTAGTTTAATCTATTCCCATTTTATTCTGTGATTACTATGATAATATGGAAATCATTCCGCAGGTAAAAGAGTTACTTAAAATTAATGAGATATGTCAGGAAACTTCTTAAAATATTTTAACTTCATCATTGAAATGTGAATAAAACAGGAATGACTATTAAAAATGTTTGTTGGCATTGAGAGGATAGCACAGGTTAGTCTTGAGCCAGATATGAAAGAGTTGCACAGTTTTCACTTTTACTAAAAAGTGTATTTTTATTTATTGTAAACATCAGAAAACACTTAGAAGACTTTATATGGTTTATAAACATACAAACATAAAATAGGTCTCATAAATATCTTCCATTAAAATCATATCACTTCCACTCCAAGAGCTCTATAGAAATGCACCATTTCTCCTGAACATTGGTACAGTGGGGGCAAAAATGTATGATATATTGTTGGAAACTCCTAGCTTAGAGATCTGATTTACGAACCCATTGTCCATTATTACCTTTAAATGATTGGGTGTACTAAAGCTCATTACTTAGGATGTCATTTGTCTGAAACTCTTTTTTTTTCTTCTGCTCAGTCTGCCTCGACCAGTCCCTGCAATTTTCAAAAGTGGTTTGTCATTGCCCCCTTCCTAAGGCTGAGAGAAAATGACTGACCAAAGGTCACCCTATGGCGGGACTAGAACTCACTGTCTCCTGGTCAGCTAGCTGAGTTTGAGCCAGTCACTTTTTCTCATCCCAACCCATTTCAGAGGGTGGTTGTTGTTGTTGTGGGGAAAACCGAAGGAAGGCCATGTTATATATATACCAGTTTGAATTATTTGTAAAAATAATAGATATCAGGGTTCCAAGTAATAGACCCATAGAGGCAGACAGATTCTTCAAAGAATAGCTTTATTGGATATATCATAATTGGTACAGATCTGGTGAAAACCAACTCTGAATATTCCCGCGGTTTTCACATAATTAAAAGTAAAAGTTTTTCTCTTTCCCCAAACAATCAGTCACATGGTCCAATTGAGGTGCTATCCGGCTGATGGGTAACATCACTCCTCCTCTCTCTGACCAGGTGCGAGAATGTCCTTGGTTCCCAAGAGAAAGTATTTTGTTTTGGCTACAAACCCTCAGCTACTTTTACTCCCCCACCTCCTTATCCCTCAGCTCCAGTGTGGCAACACTGAAGCGACAAGATGGCTTCGGTCCGGTCAGCTTCAGGGTTGACATAAGATATATGTCATATCCTACCAGTCAATGACTACTTTAGCTTCAATCTCAACAATACAAGAGCACACAACTGATACAAACTCAATGTTAACCACTCTTGATTGCACAAAGTATGACTTCAGCAACAGAGTAGTCAATGCCTGGAATGCACTACCTATTTCCTGTATTCTTACTCATGTTTATACTTATACCTATTATCTTGTAAGTGATTGACAAATCAAATAAATAAATAAAATATAAAATATAAATAACTTAAAAACGAACAAACAAATATCATCCTGCAGAAAGAGTAAGGTCTTTACTTCAGTTTTTCTATATTGTTTATCAGTATGGCTTCATTATATTTAACAATGCATCACTATTGTTTATCTGTGTTTGTGTGCATGTCTTATTACGGTAAATATATTAACATTGAGCAAACATGTAGCGTTCTTGAACCTATTTATCAAAGTGGGGAGAGGGGTGACTGACAAAAACCACATGGGCAATAAGATTTTTTAAAAACCACTTTCATTCTTTCCTACAATAAGGCAGTCTTTGTCTCAACAATACATTTTTTTTAATTTACATGTGTAATGAAGCCAGAATAAATCAATCTTTTATTAGACTTCTATCAGAATGGAGAAAGGTGGCCGAGCTGCAATGCTGCTGCTGCAAAGAGGAAGTACAAGATTCCAGAACATAGATTTTGGAAATTTCTTTTAATGTTCTCATGAAATATATCTTAACAGTTTCCACACAACTAAGACCATGTTAAATGTGATAGGGGAAAACATTTGCTTTAAAATCTTGATAGTTAGCCATGCATGGAATATCCCTGTCCCTTCCCTGTACTTATGTAATAGGAGAATTATTGGAACTTAAATAAAGCTATTTAAATAGCAGTAAAGTTAAGAACAATTCCAATAATAATTACATTCATTGTGTGGTTTGCAAAACATGATATTCAATACATAAAAATCATTAAAAATAGTCCTCATAACAATAAATGGTTTTACACAATATATTCAAGAAACAAACCATTCAACATAAAGGCAAGAAATTCAAATTACCACTAAAATTCCACCTAAAGACTTAAAAGTCCTCTTTGCCAATAAAAGATAAACTAATAAGCTTTTCCAGGAAAGATGTTCAACATTTTGAATGCTATGTTATAAAAGATCCCGCCCATTCCTATACATTCAACATACAACTCATCACACAGCATGAGAAACTCTGCATGGCTACTAAGAAGATCTAAATATCAATAAATATTGTAAAAGAGCAGACCTATAAAAAAAAATAGTTTTTTTTTACTTCTTTCTCTTTTTTGCCTATTTTTTGGTATATTACTTTTGCTGAATTTCCTTCATTTATCTATTTTTTCATTGTTAATGTTTTATAGATTAAGATCTGAACTTATCACACAACAAATACTCTGATCCAAATTGCAAGAGTTCTTGTTTCACTGTTGTATTCAACTTTGAATGAAAACAAATCAAATAATTCACCAAAATCAAAACATTCACCACTATCACAAATCAAATCAAATAATTCTTGTTTGTAATATTGATATTCTAAATTGTAATTAATATTTATAGAATACATTTTCTTCTCTGTTCTTAACATCCTGAACATAACAGAATGCTAATAATTTCAAATTAACGTAGTATAATTTCATTGTATTAAGACAATATGATTATAATATAACAGGATCTATAATGATAAAAAGGAAAAAAAAGATTTTTGACTATCATGACGTCATCAGCATTGCACACATTACTGAAGTTTCTTCTTCCAGTTTTGAAACTGTGCTCATCATATTCCAATCCAACTTCCTTTATTATATATTCAGTTTATAGGTTGAATAAATAAAGGTAGAATACACACCCTTTTCACATACAGTGACAAGAAGGTATGGTAATCTAGAAGTGGAGATCTCGCCTCACAAGAAGGAGGCTGTGAATTTGATCCTAGGTAGAGGCAGATATTTCTTTCGCTGGGCACGTTGAGAATATTTCCGCTGAAAAAAACTCCGCATTGGTGACAGGAAGGGCATCTGGCCAGTAAACATTCAGCTCCATTCAGTTGCCCAGACTCCACCCCGCAAGGAATTATGGGGTTGTTAAAAGAGGAGGAGGAGGAAGGGGATACAACCTTGTCACATTCTTTTGCCAACCTGGAACCAGTCTGCTTCACCATGTTCTGTCTGTGCTGTGGCTTCCTGACTTGTATATACAATGTACTGCACATGGTACAGTGAAATTTTAATCTAAAATTTCTTACCAGACCCATCTCTTCATTCACATTTGTCCCCCACAAACTTGAATCCAAATACCTGGTGTTCAGGGACAAGCCAAGACAGAGCAATATATTTAAAAAAAAAAAAAACATTCCTAGCTATTTCCAACCTATATTTCTTACATTTCCCATGTGTTTATTTTGATCCAGTACATACATTTCTCACCTGTATTATACCATTCACACCCTGTTTTACTGAGCTCCAAATACATTTACAGCCCATATAAAGAGAATTCTTTAAACAGACAAAATTGCTCATCACTGTAGCTTGATGATAGCTTGCGTTCTCTACAGACGCAGTTTTGAATTTTCCTATTTATTCTCAGAAAATTTTGTATTCATTTCAATACAGTACATACTACTGTACACAATCCTGTATTTCAGTTAATGCTTCTAATATATTTCTTAGTGCTCTTTAACATAAGCAAAACTGTGTGAGCTAGGAAATACAAATCTCAAGTTGTGACACGCTGTTTCATATTTGGGTCACTAGCATACAGTTAGGATGAAGAATCATAGCTAATTTTCTTTTAATATATACCCCAATAAATAAACTGGGTCTGGAAGTACATTACACCATGTAGAATTCAAATGGGTAGAAGATCAGTAGTGAAATCTTGTTATATGTAAAGCATGTAACACAGAACAGTTCTCAAAACATGTTCTTCAAAATATTACAATGTGATAATAATCCCTTTTGTTATCTATTGAGATTCTCAGTCATCCAGGTCATAGTTATCCCAAAGGTGATTTTTCAAGAGGCAACTGGACTTTCTTGATTTTCTTCAAAGATGTTTCGCTTCTCATCCAAGAAGCTTCTTCAGCTCTGACTGGATGGCGAGGAGTGGAAGGATTTATATTCCTTGCAGATGGCTGGTCATTTGCATCCTTTTAGAGAGTCTTAAGGCCACCTGGAGATTTATTTGTGTCCTCAGGGTCACCTGAGTAGTGCAAATGGGTGTGGAGCCCAGTTCAACATTCAGTCAGAGTTGAAGAAGCTTCCTGAAGTGAAACATCTTCAAAGAAAAACAAGAAAGTCCAGTTGCCTCTTGAAAAAGCAGTTTTGAGGACCCTTTAGATTCATTATAATTCCTTCAGCCATAATTATTATTAGTGATATTTTTCAAATGCTGTTACTGGTGCATTTAAGAAAAAATGCTAGATAACGAATGGAAGAGATATCAAACCCCTTTGATACAGATTTTTTTTCATTATTTCAGTTTCTCCTGAGGTATATTGACAAAAATAACTGATGCTGTCTTTCTTTAATGCTCTAATATACTAATTAACTAATAATACATTTTTTAATTCTGATTTCTTTTATAATAAAGAAAGCGAGAAAGATGAAATACAAATCAGAAACTCTATATAATTTATCTTTTCTAAAAATGTTGCTCAAGAGAAAAAGAAATTTGTAAAAAAAAAAATAGGCTTAAGGGTCTTAACATATTTGACAGTTCTTCATGCAACTATTTATAGACATTTTATTATGCATTTTATAGTTGATCAGAAGCTGAAATTCTGTTCACTATGTATTCGATGCTGGCATACTCTGTGAGCTGCTACCACTGTTTTTTATTTATTAACAATAAATCCCCATTTTATGATCCCACTGGTAATTGGATATGGATATATCTATTACAAACTTGTATCTATTTTAAATCATAATTTCATAGAATAAACTCTTCTTAAATAAATAAATCTCTTCCTCAGACCATAACATAAATATCTTCTTCAGATGAAGAAGTTTAGGAAACACTGATATCTATCTGAGTCGCTGAGAAAAATCTATGTCCTGACTGATCCTGAGTCCCTAAGAGCAATGGTACATAAATGCTGAAAGCCGAGAAATCTGTAACGGTATCGAAGCCATAGATGCAGCCAACTCAAGGAAAGGGAGAACAAAGTAAAGTGATCAGAGGTTTCCATAAAAATCTGATTCTTTCATGTGTGACACTGTTCATCATTTGCCCCTCTTCCCACCCTAACTCTCCCTGCATATGCCTTTAGAAATGATCCATATTGGTCCCAAAGATGGAATGAAAGAAGGGAAGGAACAGCACAGATTATGAGTTTAAGGCAGTAGAATTCATACTGCTACACTATAGAGGTAGCAGGCTAAGAATTTCAGTCTGAATATTGCTTGCAATTATTATTTAGATTTATTTCTTCCCATGGTTTAATTTGAAAGAGAACCAGTTTCTGGAACCTTTTCTCTCCCAACGGAACATCAAAACAAAATAATCATTTTCATTTTCAACCTTCCTCAAGGGTCTCCATCAGACATATAACCCTATTCTCCAATCTTTCCCCCCAAACTGTGACTAAATTGGAGTTCGAGAAACTAGCTCTTATTAAAGAGATGCCCTGACTTAAACAAGTTCAAACAGGGGTCTCCACAGTCCTTGGTCAATACCTTAATTATTTTAGATTGGCTCTTTCATTCTGTCTCATTTCAATTTATTCATTTCAATTTCTCCAGATTTGCTTCCCATCCCATGCACACATTTATTAGAGAAAAAAAGTAACAAGAAATATTAGCTTTAGCTTGGAACTTTAGAAAAAGAGAAATATATAATTTATTTTAAGTATTAGCTCACAGTACATTAATCCTTCTAAGACTGCAGTTCTATGAATCATCACTTTAGAAAAAGTCCCACTGAACTTACTTGGTTTTATTTCAAAGCTAACATGTTTATGATGACAACTGTCCTTGCTATTAATAAACTGACAGTTATTTTCAGTATTAAAGGAGTGGGTGAGAAAAAAATTAAATGTGTTGAAATAAGTTACTTAGATAACATTCTAATCAATTAATGCCAAACTGAAACTAAAAATACATCTCATGCCTCATAGCTTCAAGAAGAGTGCTATAAATAGCATATATAACAAATATTTTTTTTTAATCTCAGTTGAATTACCTAATTATTTTTGTGAGATGCTGTGTCATATTCGGTGTGCTTTCATCAAATGCATTTAAAACAGATACACATCATCACTCAATTCCCACCAGAACTTGGAATGGCAATGCAGTTGTTAAGCAAAGTGATTGCTAAGTAAAACTGTGACTGTGATTATGACATTATTTTGTCCTTCCTTTGCTTACGGAACTGTGAAGGTTGTATGTAAATGCAAAGATTGGTCCCAAAGTTACTTGGAACCAACAACTTCTGAAGGCAAGCCTATCCACTGGTTTATTGTTTTCACTGTTGGGAATTTTTTCCTGGGTTCTAGGTTGCTTCTCTTCTTCATTAGTTTTCTTCATTCTTTCTTCTCTTGCCTTTGAAAAATAGGTTGAGCCCCTCTTCTTTGTGACAGCATCTATAAGGTCCCTTCCAACTCTGATTATCTGTTATCTGTTACCTCAAATGCCAAAGAATTAAATAAGATTTGTTTGGCATGATCTGTTTTTGACAAATCTATGTTAGCTTCTGGTTATATTTTTGTTTGCTTCTAGGTATTCGCCGATGTGTTTTTTTAAAATTATCTTTACCAGGATCTTCCTAGGTATTGATGTTGGACTGATTAGTCTATAGTTTCCCAGCTCTATTTTTTCCCTTTGTTGAAGGGAAACATTGTTTTTCTTTTCCAGTCCTCTAGTGCATCCCTGGTGCTCCAGGATCCCTGAAAGATATGGTTTAATGGCTCTGAGATAACATCTGCCAGCTCCTTCAAAACACTAGGATGTAATCCATCAGGTCCCGGGGATTTGCAGCAAGTGCTCTCTTCAGTTTCAGCAAAGGAACCCTATCATATTACACTACATATTATATGCAATGCAGAAGAACAAATTTCTTCTGCCTGGTGCGAACATATAACAGGATGCAAGATTATTACAGATGATGGGCTGATTTGGGATTTTAAGAAAATTTCTGAAAAATTATAGGTTGGGATATTGTTTTTTTTTAGTTTTGCCATTTTCTAGGTTGGTGCGCCAGATCTACATGAATCAGTGGAATAATCCCATCCATCATTTTTATTTTACAAAACATGTTACTGACATCTGAAAAATTCTCAGGAATAAAGATGCTATTGGCATTCGGTACAGTGTTTTACAAATGCATAATGACATGCATGTAGTGTTTTACAGTTTTTTTGCTTCCAATGAAAAAATTACTTTTTAAAAAGAAAGTCAAATAGAATAGGATGCTTGGCAAGCACAAAGGTTTGTGTCAGTGAGCACACTGGTACCTCCCAAATCCCATACTGTGTATCAGAGTCTATATAGACAAAAGAAAGCTGGAAGAAATTATGATACAATTGCCATTTTTTCCTCCTCCAAACTGAAGTTAAGTTTTCCAGCTGAATTACTATGAGACAATTAACACACTTTGCAGTATGTCAATTAGCATTCCAATTTCTCTGATTCCAAAATGAGAAGCATGACCTGGGAGTAAATTGTATATACTTTTGGTGACAGAGTTGCTGAACCAGCTAAATATGGTTGCATGCGAGATGAAATCATTTGCTGGAAATGCCATAATGTTGATCTGTTTATGCCATGGTGTTGATTTTTGAAACTCATTTTACTTAACAGAATAGATGAAATCATTTATTACACTTTGCAAATTATGGTTTATGACAATGTGTGAAGCCAGCAAATGATTGAAAGCAGTGTTTTTCAAACTTGGCAACTCCAGAAGAAGTCCACACAGCTTAAAGTTGCCAAGTTTTGGGTGGAGGGGGAACCCTGATTTAAAGAATTTGAGTTCAGTTTGTTATGTAAACACAATACAGTACGTAAGTATATCAAAAGTGCTAGGGAAACAGGTCATGGTTGAGATTAACCATGTCAAAGCGTTATGGCTGTTTGTATTCTGGAGAATAGGACTGATTAATAAGGATGATTCCCCAGGACAGTCCCAATGTTAAATGATAATTCAAAATTTTTATAAACACACACACACTCACATCTAAACAAGCTCCATTGATATGAATAGTTTTAGGTTGCCATTTTTTTGTCCTCTTTATTAACTATTTTAAAAAAATCTCTTGGGAATATGTATAGCTGAATAAACTATTAATCTTAAGGATCCAAAGCTGCACTGTAAAGAGCTAAAAATAGTAGCACTGAATCAATGACAAAACAAAAGATAGGGCATTTAGTTAAAGTGACATTGGGGGAAATCATTTTAAAGAAATATAATTGAAAGCCTTTTAAAAATGCTGCCATCAATAAAAGCTGCTACAGGGGAAATACCAGTGATTCTTTTCCACGGGAAAGCCAAGCATCAAATAATCAAGCAATAAAAATGGAATGTAACAGATTTGTAATGCATTAATGTCCTTGTTTCTAAATGTTCACTCTTAAATCATTTTTGGAAGAACAATGTTGCCTCAAGGTAGTTTTATCATGGTACATTGCTGCTAATAATATGTTGGCCTGGAGGTATTGCAAGCCAGCCCTTGAAAAATTGTATTTTTAGGTAAAGTTCTCCAGTCCAACTGCCCTAGACCTCATGTTTTATGTTGAAATTACCTAGAAATAAGTCCTTAAAAGAAGACGGAAAACAGAACAGGAAATGCCCTCTCTATATTCAGTCCCAATCTGCATGTTGGTCTTGCAAAGGATATGCTAAAAATGAATCTAGTAGAGAGCTTAAATTTGGGGCCGGGGGTTGAGGGTGGAGAGTCCTTGCAATTATAAAACAGCAGTTGACATTTTAAATATTGGAGTTTTTTTGTAACAATAACACATTTAGGTTTTTTTGGCCTACAACAACGAACATTCAACATGAGCAAAAGAATTTGGGAAGTTTATATTGGTGCACTGATAAAACTCAAGACAGATACAATTTAAATATACAATTTTTAATTATTCTTTTTCCAGCGGATGCTTCAATACATTAAGCCAATTTATTTGAAATTATTCTGTAAATATTGCTAAAAGGGAAAGTCAAGATAGTATTAATTAACAGATACTGATGAACAAGCGCATTTCTGCAAATGGTCACTTCTGACCTGGAAAAAATAGGGAGAAGAGAACATTCAGGTGAGACAAAAATGGCATAATAGATTTAGAAAAAAATGTGTTATTTACATATCAAAGTCAAAGCAAAGTAGTCACGACACTGTAAAAATTAGCTGACACCTATGAATGTAATTATGCATCGGAAACAATTTACAGTACCTTTTGCATAGGTACCCATGCAAAAATGTCCTCCTTGAGAAGCAATCTTACAGCATTTGAACCAGGGGTTCACCGTCACTGAGAAAACTTGAAAATAAAAATCTGTACAACTGCTTTTATAGCAAATACATAAAATATAAATTTCAGGTCCCATCATAGTTCCTTTCATGACTGAAAAAAAATCACTATCTTTGATGTTATTTTCATATCAAATGTAACTAAACAGATACATCCCCATGAACAGCCTGTTGAGCTAAACAGGTTTAGATCTCAATGCAAAAAATAATTTGAAAAAATCCAGAAATTCCATTCCATGTTACATGTTTTTATTTTCTGCTAGCATTTGGAAATTTAATTCATTTTTGAACCATTTTGACACATCACATAGCAAGGTTTCTGAAACAACCATTCTGTTATAATGTGATGTGGAAATTGCCTGGTATAATTAGGTAAGTTATCCTATTACGTTATATAGTCTGGCATAAAATACCACAATCAGACAATAATTTGCAAAATATCTACAGCACTGTATCATCTCCTAAATTGTATATCAGGATTTATTATCATGACAGACGATAACACAATAATGCCACTTATGAGCATTTAAAAATAAAAATTAAGCCTACAAAATTTTGACCATATAATATATATCCACCAATATGTATTGTCCATTCCTGCTATGTATCTGGCAATATATGGGCAATGCTTGCTGCATATGGAGCTAGTTTGTGTGGTGATGGGTCCGGTGATGAGGCAAGATACAGTGTTGCCAGAGATAATCTGAAGAAAGAAACTTGACAACTGACTGCACTCACCACAGAACAACTAGGTAAACACTCCAAAGTTTAGGGTGGGTCTGCTTTCTACCACTTTCTCCTCTTCAGCAATTCCAGGCTAAGCAGTCTCTCTTAACTCCTTCCCTCACTTCAGCTACAGATTCTACCACACTACATAGTATACCACACTGGTTCTCAACCTGCGGTTCACGGGTCGCTGGCAGGCTACGATGTGATCACAGGGGGTCTGTGAAGGGTTGCAGAAGTGTTATGATTTAAATCTTCAGTCTTGGTGACCCATGGTCTGTGACCACAAAAAGATATTTAAATGATGAAGAAAAGATTGAGAAGCACTGCTGTACCATATAATGAAAGAGTAGAGTTTTCATGTGTGACTTTATACAATGTAGTGTTGACCAGGAATCTAAATGGTTCTATTGAAAGTCTTGAGAGAACATATGTGCTAATGTCAGCATTGCCTCTGCAGGCCCTTCAAAGTCATGGAAACTTCCTCAGGAAACATTCAAAGTCTCTGAGATGACACCAAATGTCCTTAGAGGACCTCCAAGTGCATTGGATGGCCATTTCTGTACTTCTTTATTTCATCTAGAGTATGCCAGCTTGTCTGAGTGGAGTGTGCCAGTGCTTCTAGGTGGAGAAATGGACAATGTAGCAAAAATATAACTATGAGTGTCAAAATGTGTTCAGGGTTTGCCTTGCTAAGGGAGGCTTGTCTTAATAAACATGTATACTTATCAAGGTAAATACCTGGACTCTATCTTTCTTTATACCAAGAAAACAACTGAAACCGGCAAAACAGTAGTTATGTGAAGAGATGTGTATGAAAAATTCAGCACACAAATCCCCCTCAAAGCAGGCCATAGGAGGATGGAAGATTTGTTCTTGGAAGATTTCAGTATACACAGCACATATAGAACATCAATTTCAAAAACACCCCAAGACAATCCCAAAATAACAGTTCAGATGTGAAACTTGATGAAACACGAGATCTACCATTTCCTCTAGGTGGCACAAGAGAAGAAAAGCTATCAGGTGTTGTGAGAAAAGTGCCAACATGAAACTTGCTAAATCTTGATGGAGTATCCAAGCTCTGTGAGAAATTATACAAGTATACAGGAACTACAGATAGAAGAGAATATTCACACAGGAACTGCAGTGCTTTGGAAACATCACAGAAAAGGAGGTACTCTGCCTGGAAGGTGTCATGCATGAATATTTCTAGAAATATTTCAGCTTTGAATGCAGTATATATGCATGGGTGAGTGAAGATTTGAGGGAGTGAAGTTTTTATTTCAGAAACTAAGCTATAAATTTTGTAAATCTGCAATTGTTTCTTAGCTTCCTGACACTCTGGATAACAGCAAGTAATGCAGGCAGTATCATAAAGAGCTTCTTTGTGTTTGTCAATGCTTAAAGGTAGAATAATAATTGCTTAGAAATAACTCTCATCTATGAAAATTTCTGACAGTAAAATATGTCTCCAATTTAAATATAGAAAAAAAAAATCAGGTATTAAACTTTAATATGACTAGAAAGCCATTATGAATAATATTGCTTTTTTTCCCTTACATTGCAAAATTTTCAAAAAGTGTCAATAATAATCGTAACAACTCAAGAGGATGTATGGATCAATATAAATCCAGTCAACTTAATTTTGCATGCATTGCCTCAAAAATGAGTTAAATGAGATATTTATTGTTTCCATACTTCCATTGTTCTATTCCAATTTCTAATGCTTCAGAGAGCTAGCAAGGTGCAGACATTTAAAAACTGCACCCTATAGTGTAAAGATTTGTTGACACTTGTGTGTTATGAGACCATTGTGGATAGCTGCATATCACCTCCATGACTTTGTGCTGCAGAGACATCTCTTGCCTCAGTAAGGTGTTTCAGAATGCTCCCAAGGCATCTAGCATCTTCAGTCATATACTCAAAACGCTGGAACAGGCTTCTGCACATTGTACAGAAACCTCTTCCAACTACTACACATGGCCTCAGTAGCACTGTGAAATGAAACAGTTGTCTTGTCTATGGAGATTCTGTCATCCAGGTCATGGTTGTCCCAAAGGTGTTTTTATACAAACTGAAGAAGCTTCTTGGATGACAAGTACAATGTCTTCAAGGAAAAACAAAGAAAGTCCAGTTGCCTTTTGAAAAGCACCTTTGTTGTAGTTGTAGTTTTGCACTGTTAGAAAATATAGAAGTAACCATCAATCTTTCCATGGTGAGTGTTGCAATTTTGGAGTTATTCCAAGGGTACTAAATGTTAAGGCTGTGCATAGTGTTATCAATTTAAAGAGAAAAGAGGTGGGCACCAATGGAGCACAGGCCAGCAGTTAGTTAAATCAGGTGTGACTTTTTTCCAGGATCATAATGTGTCTAGGAAAAAGCAGCTACCCTAGAAAAAAGACTCAACTGCTTAAAGGGATTGTATAAAAGTATATGCTAGGTTCCTGAAAACACCAAAGTATCATTTTCGTATGACTCAATTATGTCTGAAAGAGCATCACTTTTTAATTGTAGTGGCACATTGAGGTCAGGAAAATATGTACACTTTATGTTGCATAGTCATTAAGCACCTATTTTCAACTGGTTGATCTTGTGGAATGAAATTAAGTAAGTTTAATAATATATCTTTAAGGTAAAGGGAAAGTGATGGTACCCTTATTATTAAATACCATACATTATTATATAGGGTTTATACCTCCTTTATCATTCTCATTATCATTCCTTTTTTTAAATAAAAGTTTTGTTTAAGTTTTCACAAAACGTATAAATACAAACAAAATATCTTTTTTTGAGAACAGCTTGACCCTGGGTTATTACTTCTCCATATAGACATAAACTCAATACATATTTATCTTATACATTATAATCCATATCTTATAACTATTTTTGCAATTTTTTCAATAGCTTTTCCCTTTCTTTACTTCCTATGGCCTTATTTTAAATTATCTCATTCCTTTCTTAATTTAATTACATATCTTTTTCTAATTTTAAAAATCTTTCTAATCAATGTTTTTTATACTTTCATCTGTCCTGTTTACTATATTATCTTTTCTTTTACATATTATCTTTTCTCATAAAACAAATTTTCCCCTGTAATTACTAGAGTGGAGTGTAACACCTTTGTATCTTTTTTCAAATCTGGCTGTCAGTATTTTAGTCAGGGTACATAGTTCAGTCTTTATGTGTGTCTTGTACTAAAGTATTGACAGCTCATGGCTTCCACAAAAGCAAAATCACTGGCTTGATCCACAAAAACACACTGAGACATAATGGAGACCTAGAAGATGAACAGACCTATGGAACAACTGTCCTACCCTACATAAGAGGTAGTACATACAAAATCAGTAAGATACTACACAGGCATCACATCAAGACTGCCTTCAAAACAGACAGAAAAATAGCAGCCTTCCCAAGAAACCCCAAAGATAAAATTGACCTGGAAAACCAAGGCATATATGAAGTCCCCTGTGCATCATGCCCTGCCACATACATTGGACAGACCAATAGAAGAATAAGTACCTGCCTGGATGAACACAAAAATGCAGTCAAAAAGCTGGAACACACTTCCTCACTAGTCCAACATATGAAAGCCACAGGTCATAGCATGTACTTCAATGGTACCCAAACCCTAGCCACTATAGAAAACCCCAGCTACAGAATTATCAGAAAAGCCATAGAGATTGAAAAAAGACCTGAAAGCATGAATAGAAGAGATGACTCCACCAGACTGTCAATTATTTGGAAGCCTGCACTCAGAAATAAAAAAATCTTCACACCACAAGCCAGCCAAACACCTGGGCACAAACAGACTCCCCCTGATACCTCCAGTTCAAACACACCCCAACCAGGCACCCAGATGAAACCTAGCTTCCTAATAAATGATAGCCATCCGTTTACTTGAAGCCAAGCTGCACTAAAAGCCTCCAATACAGGAAACACAATGTTGCCAACCAATCAAGACAAAAAAAAAAAAAAAGCTACAAAACAGACAGAAGATATTAGAAACACCAATCAAGCAGAACACAGCAAACTCCAAGACCAATAAACAAAGACCAAGACTCCCAACCAATCAGGATGAAGAAAAAACCATTCTGGCATAGCAGTAGGCTAGCACCAAATTTAAAACAGAAATGGCTCTGAAAGTCTGACTTACAGACTAACACAATACAGAAGCCTGATGATGGCAGATGAGATTCTGCCAAAATGTTGCTACAACTTTAAAAGCACAACTATAATGATGTGGGAAAATATCCGAACAAAGCTGATCGGGTTCTTCTTTGAGGTGGCCATTTCTGACCACCGCTGCAACCGCCTTTGGGAAAGGGAATAATGGCCAGCCAAGGAGGAGAGATGCAGCTCTCCTCAACCCCCTGATGGCTCCCCCTTCTTCACCACCTCTAAGGGGTGGCTTCAGCCTCAAATCCAGGCGGCTCAGGGCGCTCCAGCAACAAGCATGGATCAAAACTGTGCACGATCATGGATTTCGGTCTGTCGCTGAAGAAGCCCGAAGTCCTCATTCTCATTCCTGATGCACATTTTATTTCTAACCCAGCTCCCCATCTCTGAATCAACAATATAGGATTATGATTGTGTCTTTGAAGGCTTCCTCCTTAAAAGAGAGAGCCAATTTGGCATCGTAGTTAAGGCAGAAATGAAGAGACTATAAGTTTAGTCTTGCTGTGGCACAAAGTCACCTGGGTGATCTTGGATCTCTCTCAGCTCAGCCCTAGAAAGGTTGCACCAGCAAACCACTTCTGGGGAAAAAATTGCCAAGAAAACTGTAGGAACTATAGCAACTGCAGACACGGGGAATCAACAGTCTCTCAAAAGCACAAAACATCTAACACACATCCTTAACTCTTTTATCAATATAAGGATGAATAATTTCTTCCTAGTATCAATGTTTTGATTCATTTAAGCCACTAACTGCAATTTAGTTGGAAATCAATGACATGAATTGTTTTCCTAAAACAACAATTTTCCCATTTTCATATGATTCACTTTGCAAAATATCTCTGCATGGCTTCTTCTGATATGTTCAACTGAATAAAAACATCTACTCAGTTTTAGAAGCTCCACTTCAAGTTCCTTATAGAAAGAAACTCTCTAGAATCTCTGAAAGCTACTTCAGAAAACAAACCTATCTGCAACTGATGTATCCCTTATCAGTAGAAAGGGGGGAGGAGGAGGTCTATTGGATGGCCTTCCAAACTGTTTTTCTTCTCCAAGCAAGAGCATAGCAACCATTCAAGTCATAATTCTTTCATTATTCTTACCCTACTATTATTTGAAATAATGATTTATAGCAGGGATATCATACTCGCAGTCCATGGGTCGGATGCATCACACGTTGGCCACACCCACACCTGGTTTAGCAAAGGGGAAAAAAGTCATAATATGTAACGTGATACCACTGTGACAATGCGAGTTTGACACCCCTGATTTATAGTAACAGTAAAACAGTAGTGTATCTTACCATGCTATTTGAGAATCATAGCTTTATTGAAGAAGAAATTGTGAAATGTAAGAAAATAGCAACTGCAAAACCATTTATAGCAAAATAGTTCCATCTTTGTGTCTTTTACAGTTTAATTCTCTGTGAAATTGGAATACTCAGAATTATTACTCTAGCAAAGTTCCACTAAATAACAAGGATCCATATATTGCAGATGAAAGATTTCAAGATGAAGAGGTTACATACTTATTTTCCATTGTATTCTTCACCATGCACAGAAATGTCCATAAACCTGAAAGCAGAACTGTCCCCTGTATTTCCCATAAATTAGCTAGTCCAAAAGGCAGACTAGTAAAACGAAAAGTTGCTCAGTAAGAACAATAATAAACCAGTTTAACAAATTCCTAATGCCTCCTGTTTAGCACTATAATTCAATAGGATTCATGGATTGATTTACAAAATGTACTGCTGTTGGGAATCTATTATTTATTGCTCCATTTCTCTGGTTTCTAATCAAATACAGTACTTAATGTAATCTTTGCTGTTTTTAATATATTTATCTGCCAAAATATTTCTGGACAAAATCCATGTTATGTGCTTCCTGTAACAACGTTGTATAGCTGCATTATAAAATCAAGAAAACAAGGAAAAATGGAATGACATGTATTATTGGAACATAAAATATTTTTTAAAGTACATATTTCTCTAATGTAATTCATATATCTTACTTGCATCTTTCTTTTATATTTTTAACCAAATAATAATTGTATCCGGATCTGTCAGTTAGAGGTTTTCCAACAAAATGTAACTTTTAGCCAGTAAGAAGTTTGCAATAGAGAGGTTTAGGCACTTGGCTAGAAACAGCGAGATTGTGAGTTCCAGTCCTCCCTTAGGCATAAAAAGCTGGCTGGATGACCACTGGACAGTGGTCTCTTTCAGCCCACTCACCACACAGGGATGTTGTTTTGCGGTAAACAGGAGATGGAGCAATAGGTATGCACACTGCTATGAGTTGACCAAAAATAATCATGAGATGGATGGATGGACAAAAGCTGTTGCAATTTGATGCAATGATAAACATACGCACACTATTTATATAAGAAAATTAGAGAACTGTCATGAGTATTGAAACAGAGATACGTACAATGCATGTTGCCTTACTTATTCACACTTAGCCTGCAAAAGTCTTTGTTCAGTTTGAATTGCTATCCTTTATTATAGCCTGTGTATGTGAAAAACAGTCTGGTGCAGCATAAATAAAACATAATTCACAAACAGAGTAATTTCTATTTCAATGTGTCCTGTCAAACTGGTATAGGTAACCCATAATTCCATTAGAGCTGTACTCAAGAGACTCTCTTAGAATTATACAAAGAAAAGTGCTCTATTTGGTGGAATTTAAGGTCACTAATGACCACTAGCCACAAGAGTAAGATTTTCAGTAGATGGTCAGTAGAAGTACTGTGTCTGTATTGAGACCAACTATTGAGAAATGTGAGTTGTCCTTATGGTTTCTCAGAGGGATTGAGTTGACTGTTAGGAAACAATATAAAACTAGACAGGAGGAAGATTTATTTTTTTCTTGTTGACTGGACTATATTCTGTATTTTTATTCCTCATATTGTTTTGCATTCAATATTATTTAAGTCTAGAATATAGCAGTTACACAATATCACCACGCATGTTTTATGATTTGTCCCCCTTTCCCCTTTCCCCTGCTCAATGCTCGTGATACTTAGCAATGCAGAAATTGGTTGTGCAATCTCAACAGGACTCATATTGGGTTGCCAACTCAGTTCTCCACTGAAGCTAGAGCTTCGTACAGCGACGCCATCTAGCTTTAAGGAAGCTGCCTTAATATACCATAAAGGAGCATTTTGAGAGGAATTGGCATTCACTTTGCAACCAAAATTGCAACTTTGAGCAATAACATACACTATTTATATGAGAAAACTAGAGAACTCCCATAAGTATTGAAACACAGATATTGTGATGACTCCCCAGGGCGCTTCCCCAGATATCCCTTCTGATGTCAGTTCGGAGGAGGATCAACCAATCCCAAGCACATCAGGAGGGGATTTGGTCAATGGCTTGAACAACCAGCTGAGAGGGATTTGGCTGAAACACAGCTGCAGCAGGACAAGTGGGGAAACTATGTGATGAGGAAGAGGAACTGCCTTCTGTACTGATCCAAGAACATATAGGGCAGAGAAAAGGCAGGAGCAGCAAAGGTTAACCTGATTATTCGTGAGGAGGCAGCCTTGCCCTTCTTGATGGACTGCACCAAAAGCTGGCTATTTAGCACAGCAAACAGATGGGGGCAATGCTGGGAACAAAGTATTCATTTCCTAGCTTTGTGATTTTTGCCCTGCTTTGGATTGATACTGTGCCTTGACTTGGATCGTGCCTTGAGAATTCTGGACTTTTCTTGCCTCATGAATCCTCTTGTATTGTGGATTTAATTTTGTCTGGTGGGTTTATCATGTTTGGGAAACTTTAAAGTGCCTCGTGGACTGATTGGCCATTGCTCTGTGGACTAGCATTGGTCTGCTTTTGACTGGGCTTACATGGGACAGTTCTGGGTTTTTGGTAAAAGGAATTGTTGAGGAATATTAATAAACCCACTAAACTACAATTACGTGTGCATGTGAGTAAGCGGGACAGCACAGATATGTATAAGGCATGTTTTACTTATTCACATCAAACCTGCAAAATCTTTGACCCAGCATATTGATAAAGTACATTAACCATCTCTTGGGTTTTTGATATGGTACCTTCTTGGAGTCTCATGAAACAACTTGTATATATTTGAGATTATATATAAAAAGTCAAACAATTGGCAAATCATAAGATATACCAAGTACCAAGTAATGATGCATTGGGCTCATGAGATTAATACTGTACAGACTTCATTTATCTGAAGCATTAGAGTTGATATCACTTTGAATTTTTAAAATTGGACTAATCTAGTTTTTAGAAGGCTGTGGCTGGGCATAACATTTTAGACTTAAATCAATCTCAGCCCCAAACTATACTGCCAAACAATTTTAGAAATCCCCAAATAGACCTTTCAAGGGGGGGAGGGGGAATCCCTTTGTTTCACCTGGTTTAACATAACCTTGAAATTAGCTATATTAAAATAAAGAAAGATTACAACATATAAAACGGGGGGGGGGGGGGGAATGTTAATGAAAAACAACAAGTATTATAACTAAAGAAGGCTGCTGTAAAAAATAGTGTTAAGAGTTGTAACAATTTGGAACACTTTACCATTACTGTATATCTAATCTTCAGTTCAGTATACTATTTATGCTCATAATAGTCTTGCATGGCTTTTGAACCATAAATTAAACTTCAGGTTAGTGGTCATATGTGGCAATAAAACACTAGATTATTGATTAACACTTGAAGGAAAACACTTAACACTTTAATGCAGCCACAAATAATAACCTATTTTGCTTATATGAAGAATTACTTTTCTGTTACTGTTTTATGATGTTCTCATTTATTCACAGAATGTACATACCACAGTCAGAGATTGAAACAGCTTTTTCATGCACTCGATTTTTCACAGATATAATGTAAACTTTAGGTTCATGTTCATTATTATTTCTGAATTTTAATGATAGTTATACATTTTAGAAACCTATTTTGGTCAAGAAGTCCTTGAAATTTTGTTGGATAGTGAAAAGGCAGTTACTACTGGATAACTTTTAAAGTGTTTTAGAAGTGCTTTTAAAGTGCTTTTAAAGTGTTAGACCAGTGGTAGTCAACTTGGTTCCTACCGCCCACTAGTGGGTATTCCAGCTTTCATGGTGGCCGGTAGGGGTTTTGTCCCCTACTTTATAAATCATCATTACTGTGGAACCGATGGGCGGTTAGAAAAAACTTTACTACTAACAGAGATACAAAAGTGGGCGGTAGGTATAAAAAGTTTAACTACCCCTGTGTTGGACTATTGTTTAAATAATAAAGAATAATCTAACGCTTTAAAGACTAACTCTCCTGTTGTAAATCCTATTATGTTTAGACTATGTAAATCAGCCACAGTGTCAAAATATGTAGCCTTCTAAGATGACCTGTATCTATCTATCTAGTATTGAATTGTCTGTGCGGTTTCTTTGCTGTCCAAGGACTGGACACATTGCAGCATAGGAAATCTATACACAATAAATTATCGCAGCACACACCTTCCCCAGCAATAGGCTACTGCTCTAGGTCAATTCTACCCTTCTAGGAACATGTAAAATGATGTTGACGTGTAAATATTTTTTTAATACTTTAGTCCTTTAATATCTATTCTTTTAATATGCAGTTCAAAATAAAATCACAAACTCTTTAACGTAACATATAATTTCCCCCCCAATGTTCTTATACTCAGTTGAGATGATGGGCAGTTTCTGTATGGTTGTTGCTACTGAGCTCCAAGCAAAGCTTTAAGTTCCAAGCAGGACTCCCATCAGGATATGCTGTTCATAGCTTAGCCTGTGGATCTAGCAGTTGAATTAAAGTCCTCTTGCCTGCTTGTATAGCTGCCAATCTCCAGACATCCTCTCCGCTTCCTATCTGTAGGCGTTGCTTTTGCTTTTCCTCCTATACAAAGCTCTCTTCCCAATGTCTATAGAGATTTTCAGTCATCCAGGTCATGGACTCCCCCATTCAGTCATTCTCCCCCATTCAGTCAGAACTGAAAAGACTTCTTGGATGAGAAGTGGAATGTTTTCAAGGAAAAACAAAGTCCGGCTGCCTTTTGGAAAAGCTCTTTGGGAACTCTCTTCCCAATTTGTCTTGGCGTATGCTTTTGGAAGCTCAAAAGTCAAGATGGGATGAGACTGCCTCTGGATGGTAGCACATCCTTGAAAACACCAGAGTGTGACTCAATGAACACGACAATAGCAGTTTGGATGCTTGTGAGTTCAGCTCTGAAAGAAGTGGGGAGGAAAGAAGCTTATCTGCATGACTGCAAGGTTCTTGTGTGTGTGTGTGTGTGTGCACATTTGTGTATGGACACATATGCACATACACACACACACATACCTATTTACACAAATTGAAATGTGCAGATACCATTCAACCACAGGTCCACTGATTACAAATGCTAGCAGAAACTCTGTTAAATCTTCTCTATTCCATCACCTGCACTTGAATGCATCTTGACTAACTTTTCCATCTTCTCTTTAGTCTATCTTGTGATATCCATATATAAAATCAGATTTTATGTTTACTGAAGCAGCTTGGTGAATTAAATTATTGGTGTCAAATGAACAGGTAAAACACAGAAAAGAGAAGACATGCAGCAAGAACATGAGAACAAAAGGGATATGCTAATATATGTGAAAGAAAGCTATGGGGCAGCTATGGGAAATAATAAGAAACATTATAACTGAGGAAGGAGGAATATCCTCAACATGTCTGTAAATAGGAAGGTGGCCTTTATAGAGATCTGCACAAATTTGGCAAAAGGGGCTGAAACATGTTTTGAGTCCAGAACAATGTGATAACATCTGGAAGCATCTCAGGCAGATGTCTACATAATTTACTGAACTATAAGGAGAAGGTTGAGATTCAACACAATCAGACTTGCAAGATTATAGCTAGTCTCAATAAAGGTATCTTTAGCCTTCCTGTGGACTTGATTTCCTGATCTGTTCTTTTTCATGGACTAACAATTTTAAAAAGAAAATGTTTTTTCAGAACAAGCTGGAATCAAATAGGAGGTTGTCTGCATGACTGTAAGGTTATTGTGTACACACACAAACACATAACCACATAACATTACATGCAACACTACTACGTTAACATAAGTAAAGAAGATTTAGATACCCTATTCAATGTGCTGTACACATAACTATCACACTATTCCCTTTTACAGAAAGCAATGTTTTCAAAGTACAGCAATCAAACTATTGCAAAGACAACTATTACTATCTTAGATTTCATATAAGACAGTAATAGTAATATATAAGGAATAGACAAAATATTCTATTTTTGTTTCCAGCCAATAGTAAAGATGATATCAATCAGTTTATGTACATTTTGGCTATACCACAAGTGTAATCAAAACCCTAATATACAGATGTTAGTGTTTGCTAATTAAGATCTTTAATGTAGAAACTCCTTGCAAATGAAAATTGAGTTATTTTTCAAAACAAATATTTTATTGCTATAGGATAAAAAAGTTTTTTAAAAAACCTATCGCAATCTGTCAGACAGCAAATATGTAAAAAAAAAAAAGCTCACAATCATTAGAAGGGAAATATATAAAATATTGCAATTATATAAAAACCAAGAAATGAATATATGTCTTCATTCCAGAATTTTATATCCAGAATTGAGGATTTAAGTTATATCCGAAGAAGAAAAAGACACTGTCAACCAGCATTCTTAGAAAACTTGCACCTGATAAATTTACTAAGAAACAAGTAAAGGCAGTGGAGAATGTTTTGGGGGGCTCCAGAATAGATAAAGATAAATCGTTGACAGAGAAATAAAGAAGAGATTAATCTTAGAAAGGCAATGACAGACAAAATAATGAGAGTCAAAAGATATTTCTATGACAACAAATATCAAAGTAGTTAAAGCTATGGACTTTCCAGTGGTGAGACATTGGAAGCTGGTCATTGAAGAAAAACAGGATAAAGGAGATAAATGCCTTTGAATTATGGTTCAGCCAATCGTTACAGTGCCAAGAATATCATGGACTGGGGGGAAAATCAATTATGAATCAAATAAAGACTAAATCATAGAAACTCACATGGTTTGTGCATGTGATACAAGTCAATGCTGGACTAGAAAAAAGAGAAAAGTTGCACTTCTGTCTGTCAATAATTTCTATCCATACATGACTTTATATATTGTCTCCCCTTACCTGACTTGTCTCAAAGATAAAACACAGGCTCCAGTTTTCTGTTGTTTTTCAATGAGCTTCCAGTTCTGTAATATTGTTTTTGAGCAGTGTAGACTAAAATCTATATATTGCTAAAATCATGTATCTGTTTGTATCCTTTGGTTGGGTGAATCAGTGCATCACAGGGCACCAGTTGTGGAATCAAGATATCTCAAATGGGCTATCTTGCAGAAAGCATCCAAAATCCAGGACCCATGACTCCCATGGGATTGAAATTTGACACAAAGTTGAGACTGTTTCAGTGCTACCATACTGCTGTGCTGTCACAGTATCATCATTTTCATGTGAAGTAAAGCTCCCACTGCTTCTTTGCCCGTCTGTGGTATTTATGTTTTTCTGTTTAGATAATATCTCTGAAATAATGACCCAACAGGACATGAGCTTGTTTAGTGTGTATTACAGTTCAAATGTACTTACATCATAGATTTATATAAATGTTTTTCCATCCCAGGGCTTCTGCTTCCAATTTCCTTTCTAATCATTTGAAGCACAGGATGCCACTTCTATAGAAGCTATTCACTACGCTGGTATGTCCCCTCCACCTTGGCTGGCAAAGTGGAGAAACACAGAGCACTATGTAACTGCTATTCCTTTGGACTAGGAGAAATAGGACATTATTGCTATTTATCATATCACAGAAACAGCTAAGGCAAATGTATAATTATGTAATTATTTTTCTTGATGGAGTGTGGATGGATATTCCTGTCACCGAAATACCATCTGGAAAATTTAATGCAGAAAAGATATAGAGAAGAAAAATTGAGAAAGCATTCCATCTTTACTTCCCTTTCTTCATGACACCACTATCAGTAGGTATCAGTCAGAATATGTATGTTTTAGACAGGCAGACCTCTGCAAAGTGACAGAAAATTTTTAAAGAAGACAATGAACAGATATTCTAGCTATTGTCAGGAGCAAGAAATCAGGAAACAAACAATGCAGTTCAATGGATACAGGATTCTCTATGAGAATCTGAACTACTAATGGTCAAAGCAAATTGGAGGTAGATAAAAGTCAGTGGAACTCAAGATGGGCTGGACTTAGATCTGAGACTGATGATGCGCTTGACCCTTCCTTCAGGCTCAACCTGGGCATCTCCTATTAATACAGTTATTAAAAATATGGTTTTACTTGTATAAATGTATTTCAGGAACATATAAATTGCTAAGGGGTTTTTAAATGTAGGAAGTTGGTGTTGATGGGACTTCATGCTCATAAATATTTCTTTATGATTAAACAAGAATTATTAAATAAATACATTAGGAAGAATGTACATTTTACTCATCAGAAATTAAAAGCTCAGTTGCGTTAATATTTGAGCGTGGTTGATAGATGAGTTAAGCAGTTATTACAAGCCTTGATAGGAAGTATGATTTATGTGAATGCTATGCCATGCTAAACTCACCTCATAATCTTTTGACATTATTATTTTCTTCTTTAATCTGTGTTTGATTTATACAAAAGCACTTTTTGCCCTGGAGAATGATTTAAAGATAAAACGTTGTGCATTTTAGATCCCAAGAGACTAGACTCAGGGGAAGTTTGATAGTGCATGGGTCTGGAAACTGCTGAGCTAACAGTTTAGTAAAACAAACATGTACATGAAGTGAATAGTGCCTTACACGACAGTTATTGCAATCTCTATTTTATCCTACACAATAGTGTATATTTCAGAAATAATGAAAAGAATTGCCTGAAATATACCTTTCTCAACATGATGGTCAAAGTTAAATACAGCCTTTCAAAGAATAACAATATTGCATCATCTTCAATCTATACCGTGACAGCAATGGAAGCAGAGACTGAATAAATGCAAATAGCAAAAGACCCCGAAAGACACTTGAAAAGCCATGGCCTAAGCCCTAGGTCCCAAAGGTTAATTTTTTTTGGGGGGGGGAATATGTTAAAATGATTAAATGTATTAAATATGCATCTGGTATAATGTGTTAAATATTTACTAGGTATATATGTAATTTTTAATTTTAATTTATTATATATAATTACAATCAGTAATAGGCAACATAAAACACAGATGTAATGAACAATAAAGCAGAAATAAGGAAATACTTTGTTTATTCATTCATTCGTCAAATTTATTTGCTGCCTATCTCATCATAGTGCTACTTGAGGTAGCTTACAAGAATAATTTTATACAATTTAGGAAATGTTCATTTAAAAACAAAAGTTGCACCATCCCTAAATTAAAACCTTTTATGTTTTTTTTTATTAAAAATGATCAAATATATATCAATGATAAAGAACAAAATCATTAAAAGCAAGCAAACAAAGGCTTTAACTTTCATTCTTGTTACCATGCAGATTAAGGCACTTGGGACACAGCATGAGACCCAGAAGAAAGCTCATAAAAATCTGGGTTAAAGAGTGTGTAAGGGTTTCAGAAAACTGGGCATTGTATGGCATTTGAAGAACTGCTTTTCCACTATTGGTACTTTAGACAGGGACAGATCCAATTTGTCCCTCTGGTCTATGGAAACTTGAAAAATAATGCCAAGCTATTTAAAAACTGGAATTGGTTCAATTTTACTCATTCAGATTTGCTATTATTGGTAACTAGACCTTCCTGAGAATATGATAATTTGGATTTTGGGCTGATTGCATGTCAGCCCTTTGCCTTTATGAAATTCTGCTAAAGGCCCATCTGGGTAAGTAAAAGAATTGCTGCATCATCAGAATACGGTAACACTGCCAAATGCTGCAAAAATATTGAACAACAGACGAATTAGAAGACAATTGTTCTTCATACCTGAGCAGACAGCAATAAGCGCAATGAGATGCCCTCTTTCATCTCATATGACTTGGGTGGCTGTATTTTCATACAATATCTTAATTAGAAAAATTAGCTACTAGTCAATGGATGTGAAAGACAATTTCCACTAGAGTTACATCTTTGGAATAGAACTGAATGCCTATTTTAAATCAATAAAGACCACATAAAAAAAAACCTGATGTTGGTCACACATATATTTTTCTATTAGAAATTATAAGATGGTACACTGGTCAACTGTGGATCTGCTATCCCTAAATCCCATTTGCTTCTTGTCAATAATTTTTTCCTTATCTGAGCATTTAGTTTGCAAGGCTCACTTAGTAGGCTAAATGAAAGATGTGTAATGTAGGTAGTCCTCAACTTACAACAGTTCACTTAATGACTGTCCAAAGTTACAACATCATTGAAAAAAGTGATTTATGACCATTTTTCACATTTACAACCGTTGCAGCATTCCTATGGTTACGTGATCAAAATTCAGATGCTTAGCAACTGACTCATATTTATGACAGTTGCAATGTCCTGAGGTCATCCCCTTTTGTGACCTTCTGATAAGAAAGTCAATGGGAAAGCCAGATTCACTTAACAAACATATTACTAACTAAACAACTGTGGCAAAAGGGTCATAAAATGGGGCAAAAACTCACTTAACAAATGTCTCACTTAAGAACAGAAATCTTGGGCTCAATTCAGGTTGTTAGTTGAAGGGTACCTGTATTCATATGAATGAGAAATGTTAAACAAAGATTGCATTCATTTGGAATTTTAACAGTCTTACTGATGTAAGAAAAAAAAAAGGCAGTCCAGGATAGAGACCCATCAATTGGCAAATACTTTTATCAGTTCTATGTTCTCTGGAACTGAAATTTATCTTATGCTCACCTTGCATCTTAAACCAGATAGGGGCATTGCTCTTGGATGGTAGCCAGTTTTCTATTAATTTTGAGAGAAACATGTATGTGTAATTGGATTTAGATGCAGAAAATTGGCAAGGGGTTGGGCATCTCAAAAATTAATTTCATAGTCTATGCAAGGGCTTTTATTCTAGATTGTAAGTTGAACTGCCTGCCTTTTATTTTTGTGTAGAGTTTATTAGTGTGAATTAGAATTGGCCTTCCCCCCCCCCCCCTTCATTAGAGCTGACAGAATGATTGGCTGCTCTCTCTACTGTCATGGTCAAAGATAAGTGGAACTTAGCATTTAGTCCTGGCAGGCACTCCAAGGCAGAGCATGTGCTGTATTATACATAATTTGTTGAAATTAATTTCCTATTTAAATTTGTAAATATCCAACTTGGAAAGATACTGAATGATGCAAAAAAGTAATGCTTTTTAAAAGCATTGATGGAATTCAACTTAGTACCAAAACAAGAGATATATTGTTACATGGTCACTTCATTGGCAACAAAGAAGCTGTCCTAGAAAGATTCAACAAAACCCTTGGAGACCCCAAAATTTGAATTATTGTTAGAATGTGAATTGTTTGCCTTCTGAATGTGAAGTGAGCTTTCTTTTCAAGCAATTTATCAAGATGCAAGATGCTAGTTTTGGCAGACTGATAAGGAGCCTGGCATGGCTTCCTTTTTAATGAAGCTCAAACCTAAGCATTGATTACATTTCGATTTTAGCAGAAGTAAATGCAAGTCGATCAAACTAAACTATTGTGATCTGTGCAGTTAGAAGAAAATAATTAGCCATCATATCTACAATAGTTTTAACTAACTACCTGCTGTTTGCATTATTAGTTGTTTTATCCTCTGAGATATTGGAACAGAAACTATTTTCCAGTGAATTTTTTTGCTTCCTGGAAATAAATATGTTCTTGTTGATTCCTGCTCTCCTGGAACACCTGTCAGCAGCAACTTTGACACTGAGGACATCAGACGATGATGCCATCTTAGAAAAAAAAAATGTGTAATTTGTATTTTAATTTACTTTTCTTAAGCTTCTGACAATTAATATTTATTTTCCAATATCAATTGTTTTCCTCTTTCTTTTTCTCTTTCTTTCTTTCTTTCTTTCTTTCTTTCTTTCTTTCTTTCTTTCTTTCTTTCTTTCTTTCTTTCTTTCTTTCTTTCTTTCTTTCTTTCTTTCTTTCTTTCTTGTAGTTACATTGTGTTATATTTACAGATCCCTTACATCCTGGACATAAACTGTTTCAACTCCCACCCTCAAAATTATGCTATAGACCATTGCACACCAGAACAGCCAGACACAAGAACAGTTTTTTCCCAAATGCCATCACTCAAACAAATAATTCCCTCAACACTGTCAAACTATTTACTAAATCTACATTACTATTAATCCTTCCATTCTTCCTTTCACCCATCTCCTCCCACTTATGACTGTATGACTGTATGTCTGTAACTTTGTTGCTTGCATCCTAACGATTTTTATTGACTGTTTCTTAGCATGATTTAATTGCTTATTGTACCCTATGACTATTATTAAGTGTTGTATCTTATGACTTTTGACAAATGTATATTTTCTTTTATGTACACTGAGAGCATATGCACCAAGACAAATTCCTTGTGTGTCCAATCATACTTGGTCAATAAAGAATTCTCTTCTCTTCTCTTCTCTTCTATTCCTAATCTACTCTACTCTATTCTATTTTATGGAGAAAGAGCAATGATATATAACAAGGTAGGGTAGGGACATTTTCCAAAAACACATAACAATGGATAACTGGTGTGACACAATTAGGCAAAGCCTTTTTGCTCTAGTGGTGAAGGCCTCAGGCTAGAAACCAGGATGTCAGGAGTTCTAATACCATGTTAGAAATGAAAACCAACAAAGTAACTTTGGGACAATCCCTCACTCTTAGCCCAACCTCAAATTGTTGTTGTGAGGAAAATAGGAGGAAGGTGTATTAGATATGCTTGTCACCTTGAGTTTTATTTTATTTTTAAAGTAATAAAAGAAGAATATAAATTATGTAAATGATTATAAATATTTACTAGTATGAACATTTCAAAACAAGACACACACTCTTTCTATACATCTACACCTCTATATATTTAACTAGTATCTATTGTAGATTAAGGTAACAATTAACAGTTTTATTATGTGCTTTCCCAAGAATACAGATCTATAAAATTTTGGAGATTCATAAATATCAGTAGGTTTTCCTAGAACTTATCCAAATTTCCTCCCAAAGCAATAAACTCTATGGTGAATAATGTTACTAATGCTTTAGACTATTTCTCCAAAAGTAATCCTGGAAGAGGAAAAGTGACACAAAGGAATAGCTAGAATGTCCAGCTGTTGACAAGTAGGCAACATTCCATATTAAAAACTAGGAGAGGTTAAAGGAAGTTCATTCTTCAACTTTGAACACCCATACCATCTCTCTTTTTCAAAATAAAATAGCCATGATTCAAGAGTTTTATTTTGAGCATGAAGAAAACATGTTTATCCAATACTTGCAATAAAAATTGTATTTATCAGTGCTCCTGGGTAAACCAGACAGAAAACATAACTAGTTGAGCTAAATCTTATGATTTATGATAAATATGTTTTATTATAATAATTTATCAGTTGTACACTGAGACCTTATGTACCAGAGACAAATTCCTTGTGTGTCCAATCATACTTGGCCAATAAATAATTCTATTCTGTTCTGTTCTAATCTATTCACTTTACTCTAAGGCTAATTTAATAGAATCTTGCAAGTATGAAGTTACAAACCTCCTACTGCCACTTTTAATCACTTGACCCATTAAGATGAGTCCTTCCTAAATCTCTTTCTCTGACCATTAAGGCACTTGGACCTCCTTTATTTTTTATCTGATCATTCTCTAAGCAGCCTCTCTTTCCCTCACCTCCAAGGTCATCCAAACATTCCTTTTTGGTATTATATTAAATGTTTTTTTTTTAATATTTCAATGATTCAATTGTAAGGTTGCCTTAATATACTTAGCCAAGTTCTTGCTCATATTAACTTATGCTGGGTAGTTTAATTCTATGGATAGAGTTCCAGGGGTAAAGCAGCATATTAGAATCACTGAAGAGCTACTCTGAACCTGTCTATTGAGAGTTAGACACCAAAAATGTATCTGTACTTATCATGTAAGGTGCTTAAGGCAACTTAAATGCACCTGGACTGAAAGATTTTGGCAACAGATTTGCAACATATTAAATCTGGAATGCGGGCTATCATATTCTCCAGCTAGACAATTTTCCCTGATGCTGTGCTCTCACACTTATCTGTCTCAAGAAAATTGTGGACAATTGTTTTATTTCCTCTGGTTGGGCCTTCCCAGAAAGGTATTTTTAGATGTTTATAGTACACAAATACCCACACACACCCCATAATGTTCAATTTATATTGCAAAATTAAAGTATCAAAACATAAACATACAGGCATATTCAATAACAATCTGTAAAATAAATGTCATTTCTTAGCAGTCCTTTTGAGGTAAAAATTATTTGGCATTAGTGTTAAAATAGTAGTGATCAAGAATTAAACCTAGCATTTAAGAGTCTGCTGATTCCAAGCAGACTAGTGGAACCTTTTTTTCTAATTACTATTTTCTTTCTTTCAACTCCTTAGCTTTCCCTAGCTAGCTGAGAGCTTTTTTAGAAAATAACAGTAAGTGCAGGATTCCAGCATTTCATTATTTCCCCAGTCCCTGAAAAGAAAAGAATTTCACGCAGCTTGAAACCCTTTTACCTCAAATGATTGGAAAAAGGATAAACTGCTGGAATTCTTCACTTCAAAAAAAATACATATCTAAATAAGGAAAGCTATCAAACTGAAAGAAAAAAAATAGCTACTTCAAAATATATATCTACTTCAAAAAAATTCTGCTGGGTTTTCCACTAGACAAAATTAACCTATTTTAATTTAATTATTAAAGTTTAACATTAATTATTAAATTTTATATCATTATTTAAAGAACCTTATTCTTTATGCTATATTATTTATATTACAAATATAATTGTTCAAATTATTAAATTAGAATACTAATTGCTGTTACTCAACTTATGACCAGAATTGAGCTCAACATTTCTGTTGCTAAGTGAAACATTCGTTAAGTGAATTTTGCCCCATTTTACGATCTTTCTTGTCACAGTTCTCAGATGAATCATTGCGGTTGTTAAGTTAGTAACCTGGTTGTTAAGTGAATCTGGCTTCCCCATTGACTTTGCTTGTCAGAAGATCTCAAAAGGGGATCATGACCTAGGACACAGCAACGGTCATAAGTATGAACCAGTTGCCAACCATCTTAATTTTTATCACATGATCATGGGGATGCTTCAAAGGTTGTAATTGTGAAAAATGGTCATGTCACTTTTTTCAGTGCTGTTGTAACTTTGAATGGTCACTAAAAGAACTGTTATAAGTCAAGGACTACCTGTAAAGCATTCTAGCTGAACTGACAAAAGTCCTCAAAGATGACATAAGAGGAAAAGACTTGTTGTTGTCCTGTTCTGAGAATAAGACAACTAGGCATGGGAAATAAATCTCAAGAAAGGTATATAAAACACTGAAAGATTTTTTTAAAAAATAATAATTATCCCCTTGTTCAATATTGAATAACCCAAATTAACAAGACTGAGATGCAAGAGCATGCACAGAGTTCAAAATAGTCAACTTATTGACTCTGCATATTTTTTTTAATGTATGCTGAAAATTCAGGGTCAACAAAGCAAATGCATTACAGGCCATGGAAACAAGGCCGAGTATGGGAAAAGAGATTAAATATTGGGTCAGAGAATGATTTTGGCCACAGATCAAGTACAACCAATGCACTGTATCCTAACCTGAAATACGACTGAAATGGGTCCAACTAATCTGTTTATCAGGAATAAAGCCAACCAATCCCAGTAATAGATCTATAGTTTATTAGAGATGTGATATTAATAGCAAAGATATGCAATTCTCTGTATGTGTTATCTTTTGTAATTTAAAAAGGGGTATAAATAAACAGCATGTTTAGAGTCAAATCACTTCTCCTTCTACTCAAAATGAAAGCCCATTTTCTTTAAGGTTTTACAGAAGTAGTTTTATTATACTTTCAATCATTGAAATAACTATACTCAAGGTTTTGACTATATTCTTAAAGCACTTATGGTAAAATTCTACTTAATGTCGATCAATCACTTTGCTAATGGCTCCAAAATATGTGAATTAGAGATAGGTTCCTATCTGATATTAAGCTCTTAATTCTTTCCTCTCTCAATAGTTGCAATAAAGGATTTTTTAAAAGATTGCTGGGGGAAGAAAAAAGCATTATTATTTTCATATATGGTCTATGTGTTGGAAAATATCTTATGGGAAACCTATTTATATTTTTGTCCCATGGACTTTTTACAGACTATGAAACTGATAAAACCAATGTCAGACAAACCCTTATTCTGTTGAAATTAAGAATATGCTTTTGCTTAAAAATGATTATAATGAAATTATGGAAGAGAATTTGGACTCACTAGTGTTACGGACTAAGCAATTGCGCAAATTAAAAGATTAAATAGTTTTACTTCCACAGCAGGCTCAAAATCCTGCACTTCTGATTGGCCCGCCACCAGCGGATCCTGATTGGTCGTCCCAGGCCGATCTGATTGGCTGTTAACGAGCGCTGCCGATTGGATGCCGCCAGCGTGGCAAACTCAAAGCATTGGCTGTTATGACAGCAGCGAGTCCTATAAAAGGGCTGCTGCTGCCCAAGTATTTTAGCTCTGTTCTGAAGTCACTAATAAAGAGTTGAGTCACTTTCCAGTGCCTCATCTCCGTTCTTTATGCCCACACTCCGAACAGAACACTGGCGACGAGGGTGGGATGCGGAGACTTTAAGAGCTGATCAAATACTCAATGAACCCTACAGAGCACATGGCTAAGAGCGCACTGAAGAAGCGGCAGAATGACCAGCAGCGCTATACCACCCGCTCCATTTGACCCGGCTAACAAAGACTGGGACTCGTATATGGACAGGTTCCAGATGTTCCTGGAGACCAGCAATCTGAAAGATGCTACGCCTGGCAAGAAACGAGCTGTATTTCTGACCCATTGCGGGCCTGCCATTTTCAAGATGGCAAAAGCACTTGCAAAACCAGCAGAAGTCAAGACAATGGACTAGGACAACCTTGCCCCAATCCTCTGGGCCCATTATGCACCTGCGGTGCCAACACTCATCAGAAGAGACGAGTTTTACCAGGGGGACCAATGGGAAAGCGAAAGCTTGGGGACTTCATCGCTGATCTCAGAAACCTAGGAGGACTCTGTGGCTTCGCAAATCTCGAGGAAACCATGAGAGATCGAATTGTTCTGGGCCTAAGTGACACCCCACGACCCAGAGCAAGATTGTGGCGAAGGGAGACATCGCCCTCGCAGATGTCTACTGCAGCAGAAGCAACCAGGAAGTCAGCCGCTCGAATGCATCGAGCGAATGCACCGCACCACCAACTCGCCAGCGATGCTACGCCGTTTTCCAAGAGGCACGCGACAACTACCCACCATGAGAACCTCGAATCCTCATCAGAAAGTGAGGAAGAAGAGGTCAACAGACTCAGGTCAGAACGCGACCAGCGGGACCAAAAGAATCAAAAATCCCCGTACCAATGTTCCGGATGCAGGGGCAGTCACCCACGATCTGACTGCAAATTCCTAGACGCACTCTGCCATTCCTGCGGGAAGAGGGGCCACATCGCTAAGGTCTGCAGAAGCAAGCGAGGACCCAGCCCAACCAGGAGAGAAAACAATTTCCGACAGACAACAGGCACTCCACCAGTTAATCGGGACCGCCAAAACAACCAATGGAACTTTCAATACAGAAACCGAGCAGCCACCACTTCATCCCGACGAGAAGAGGCACACCAGGCCATCACCATAGGCCACGCTTCATCCCTTGATGCAAGGAAAATCTGAGTGAGGGTCGCCATTGAGAAGTGACCATGCTTTATGGAGGTCGACTCTGGATCGTCCCTATCGATGGTATCCTGGAAAACCTTCAAGCAGCTGATCCCTGACATCCGTCGCCAGGACCTCAGCACTCAAAACGTCATATTGAAAGACTACCAAGGAAATAGAATTCTGGTCGTCGGTTCCAGCAATGTCCGAGTCACCTTCAAGGACCACACTGCAACCTTACCATTGACCATCATCAATCGAGATCGGCCCAGCCTTCTGGGTCTACAGTGGTTTGCGCCATTAGGATTCAAACTAGCTGGCATCAACCAGACTGGCAGTGATGACTGGAAAGCGGCCCTTGTCCAAGAATTCCAGGACATGTTCAGCGAGAAGCTAGGCAAGTACAAAGGGTCCCCTATATCGTTTAACCTCAGCCCTGAAGTTGCGCCCATTCGCCTTAAGCCTCGTCGAGTGCCCTTTGCACTCAAGCCAAAGATTGATGAATAATAGCACAAGGTGTGTTGGAACCGATTGACCACGCTCGATGGGAGACCTCAATCATGACCCCCATAAAATCAGACGGATCGGTGAGAATTTGCACGGATTACCGAGCCACCCTAAATCATGCGCTCCAGCAGAACGCTTACCCCATACCTGTGGTCCAACACCTTCTTCACTCCCTTGGAAGTGGGAAAATATTTGCAAAATTGGACTTAGCTCAGGCGTACCAGTAGTTGCCCGTAAACGCACAGACTGCAGAGGCCCAGACTATAGTCACGCATAGAGGGGCTTTCAAGTGTAACAGACTCCAGTTCGGAGTAAGTGTAGCCCCTGGCATTTTCCAGAGCTCAATGGAAAGATTGCTACAAGGCATAAAAGGGGTCGTGCCCTACTTCGATGATGTACTGATAGCTGCCCCGACTAGATGCATTTTAGAAAAATGACTCCGAATGGTTCTACAGAAATTTAAAGACGCTGGCCTAAAGGTCAAGAAGGGCAAGTGCCAACTCTGTACAGAAAAGGTTGAATTCCTGGGCTATCTACTTGACAAACAGGGAATTCATCCTACTGAAAAAAAACTACTGCCATAAAAAACGCCCCAAGACCTAGGAATAAAACAAACCTCCAAGCTTTCCTAGGACTCATTAACTTTTATAACATCTTCTTGCACCAGAAAGCAACTGTGGCCGAACCCCTGCATAGGCTCCTCGACAAGAAGGCTTCCTGGGTCTGGGGACAACGCGAAGAATGAGCTTTTCAGAAAGTCAAAGACCTTTTAACCTCAGATGCTGTATTGATACAATATAACGAGACCTTACCTTTAACCGTCACCTGCGATGCCTCACCGTTTGGGGTAGGAGCCATCCTGAGCCACATCCTACCAAACGGTACTGAGGCACTTTGCATTTTTTTCAAAGACTTTAGCTGAGAGGAACTATAGCCAACTTGATAAAGAGGCTCTCGCTATTGTAGCTGCTGTCAAACGCTTCCATGAGTATGTATATGGAAGACCCTTTTCCATAGTCACTGATCACAAACCATTACTTGGCATTTTAGCAGGGGACAAACCAAAACCCCACATCTTATTGCCAAGAATGACGCGTTAGTCGGAATTTCTAGCCGCATATGATTACCAATTGCTACACCGCCTGGGGAAAGCCATTCCCCACGCTGACGGTTTGAGCCACTCACCGCTACCCGAAGTCATAGACGATCCGGCTCCAATACTAACAATGCTACAAATCGAAACCCTTCCTTCTCCACCACTGACTGCACGAGACATCGCCACAGAAACAAGGAAAGATCCTTGTTTAGCACGAATCCTCAGCTGGGTGGAAAGAGGTTGGCCTGACAACGAACTCAGTGACATCTTCAAACCCTTCAAAAACCAACAGACAGAGCTTTTCTCCCAAAAAGGATGCATATTGTGGGGAGACAGAGTTGTCATTCCGGAGCGGCTACAACAGAAAGTCCTGAAACTGTTACATGATGGACATCCTGGCATCGTGCGAATGAAGGCACTAGCCAGGAGCTACGCATGGTGGCCAGGTATAGATAAACAAATAGAAACTTGGGTGGCCACTTGCAACAAGTGTCAAGAAACTCACGAAGATCCACCAAAAGCCCCACCAATGGAATGGGAGACACCCCAGGGTCCCTGGTCCCGCATCCACCTCAATTTTGTGGGACCCACCCAAAGGACATACCTTTCTCATAACCATGGATGCCTATTCAAATTGGCTAGAGGTCCACAAAATGGAGAGCACCACCACAGAAGCAGTCGTTAAAAAATTAAATAAACTATTTGCTACACATGGACTACCAGATGTCCTGGTTTCCGATAACGGTCCCCAATTCACTGCTCTCGCATTTGAACAGTACCTAGCAGATCGGGGGATACGCCATGCCTTGACCTCACCTGCCCATCCTGTGGCCAATGGTAGGGCTGAGAAAATGGTCCAATTCGTGAAGAAAACTTTACAAAAAATGGAACAAGGAGACATCGATCATAAAGTAACCAGGATGCTCCTCTTCCAACATATTACACCACACAGTACTACAAACAAAACCCCAGCCGAACTCCTGATGGGACGGAAACTTCGATCACACCTTGACCACATACACCCTGCCTACACGCCAGAACAACCCCTAGGGTCCAGCAGCAAGTATTGCACGTTCAAGGTAGGCAATCCAGTTTTCGCAAAGAATTTCTCAGGTAACCCATTGTGGGTCCCCGCTACCATAATTCAACTTACGGGGCCTCGTTCCTACCATTTACAAACTGCTGAAGGGAAAATGTGGAAGCGCCACATTGACCAACTTTGTTCCAGACTGGCACCTACCCCTGTCTCTAGCCCTGAACCTCAAACCTGGGGGGGAAGGGAAAGCGAGGGGGCCGAAAATGATCCAACATACGACGCAGTACGTGAAATCCAAAAATCAATACAACCAACCTCAGGATATTCACCTTCCGAGGAAGAACTGGACTAGATGATAGCCTCGCCACAAAGCAGCACTGCGACAGCAGCAAACCCAAGAAACTCAGGAGGCAGCCTTGATGGAAGCAGGGATGACAGCCCCGTGTCGCCCAGCGAAGTGGTTGACCCAGCCGTGCCGTTCAGCCCAGCAAATAGCCCATCGGAAACAGAGCCAAGGCAAGAACTGTTGGGGCAATGCAGATCGGGTAGACAGGTGAAATGACTTGCGTACTTGCGAGAGTACATCACCCCACCCCTCAGACGGAACCGAGGGGAGAGGGGTGTTATGGACTAAGCAATTGCGCTAATTAAAAGCTAAAATAGTTTTACTTCCACAGCAGGCTCGAAATCCTGCACTTCTGATTGGCCCGCCAGCAGCGGATCCTGATTGGTCGTCCCAGGCCAATCTGATTGGCTGTTAACGGGCGCTGCCGATTGGACGCCGCCAGCGCGGCAAACTCAAAGCATTGGCTGTTATGACAGCAGCGAGCCCTATAAAAGGGCTGCTGCTGCTTAAGTATTTTAGCTCTGTTCTGAAGTCACTAATAAAGAGTTGAGTCACTTTCCGATGCCTCGTCTCCGTTCTTTGCGCCCACGCTCCAAACAGAACAACTAGTAAATTATATGAAAGGAAATTTAAGGTCAAACCACCTGTAATTACATCACATTTTATTTGTTTTTTTTAGTCTGCCTTTATTTATTTTTTTATAAATAACTTTAAGGCAGCAAACATATCTAATACTCCTTCCTCCTATAAGGAATGGAACGGAACAGAACAGAATGGAACAGAACAGTACAGAATAGAACAGAAAAGACTGCAAGCTTTGGGTCTCTTCTGTTAAAAAGGGCCATCTTGTTGGCCCCAGAAGGTAAGTTATCCCCATGGAGCCCTACCCCATAGAGCCTTACTTTGGGCCTCTTTTATTAAGGATTGCCATCTTTTAGGATTCAGGAAATAAGTCTTCTCTATGAAGCTCCTGTGATACAGCATATCCACCACCATCCATCCTGAAATTTAGTTGATCCTGACCTGTTGGTCTTTTGCAAGGCATTAAATCTGACTTTTCCTTTGAGCCTTGGGGATGGCAATTAAGTGAGCCTTGTTGCTGCCCATCTGTTCTTAAAACCAAAGGGCTTTATTTGGAGCTCTGGCACAGTCTATTTTGATTATCACTGTAATAGCTTGGACTTGTTTTGTTTTATTAGCTGCCAAGGGTAGCTATAGCAAAATACTGTAGAGAGCCATATAATGCTTACATATTTTTAGATGTATAAATTGTTTAAAAAAAAAACAAATGAAATACACACACACACACACATTCTTAAATATAACAAGGTTAGGGGTGAGATGAACAAATAAACTTTTTAAACAGCTCTTTTATACATAATAATGAGAAAAAGTTTTGATTGTGGAAGAAAATAAACAATAGTAGCAGAAAAATCCAAAAACACTTGTAAGTAACTTCAGTTCATAGTTCACTGTTCCCTGAGGCAAATCACTATTAAGTGACATTACTAATATCAATTTGTATAATGTATGAAACATCCCTGTCTGACTTTGGGACATTTCTGCCTGCTAATTTGGAAAGAACACAAAATGTGATTATGGAAAACTCTGTGAAAAAGCATTTGCTGTCTTTTGTATTTCCTGAATCAAAAATTCATACTCTTGTCACTGAATATTACCAGAACTTCAGGTGTATCCTTCTGATATATAAAGAGAGATTTCATGAACAAATAACACAAAAATTGGAGGGCTGTTCCATTTATTTCATGAACAAAATCATCCAATATGTAATGTGTCAGTGTTGAGACTCATTTGCATACATGCACATGTTTAAACATTGCAACTGAAGGGATAACTGGACTGGTTGTATGAGTATTCCCTTAAACAATCAGCCAGCCCTGACTTATAAAAATCTCATTAACTTAGCTCCATTCAACTGCAATGCTCATGACATGGATTTTAAAGGCGCATCAAAGCCAGCTAAAAATAATTTTTTTGTAGACTTCTGAAAAAAAATAATAATAATTCAATCTGAAAAGTTACAAACCCATTTCTAAAGGTCTGGGATTACACCAATCTACAATCAGAGACATAATGCTGAAATGGGAGAGATTGGGGCAATAAATCTTTCTTAGAATGACATCTTGCCAAAACAGCTGCAACAGCATGACAGCAGGTTTCTTTTATTTTTCTAAATAAAATTTGACCTTATTTCAAAAGTACATCAAATCATCCAAAAATGTGTGCAAAACATTAGAACAACATCCAGGGATCTTCAAACCTGCCTTGCTTTCGCTGAAGTCAGAGCTCAAATTTCCATCAACAGAAAAGTACTGGATAAAAATAAAACTAATAGGGAGGAACAAAAAAGAAGCCATTACTCACTGAGAAGAACATTGATGCCAAAAGCGTCTGGATAATTTTCCACACTTGGTGCATCAAAACCTAGAGAACTGCTTTCATTGAAAGAGGCATGAATTCTACTGTTTAGCAGAAGAATATCAGCTTATTTATCTGCAAACTGAAGCTGAAATGCCAAAATGCAAGCAGCTCATACTGCAAGACAGTGACCCCAATCAGATAAGCAAACATACAAGAGAATTGATGGATAAAAACAAATTCTGTGTTTCGGAATGGCCAAGTCAAAATAATTGCCATGGAAGGGTCGGAAAGGAGCACTTCATGTTAAAAAAAAAAAAGCCTTCAAAAGTTACTAAGTTTAGGCAAGGAGAAATTGGCCAAAATTCCTACACAGCAGTTAGTTGAAGATATGATAATACTACTTTTTCATAATAAAATTGCACATTAAATAATATTGTTGAGGAAATAAATGAAACAAACTCTAAATGTTGGTGTTATTTCCTCACATGTAGCTCTGATAACATTCAGCAGTAATGTCCTAAAGGTGCTTTTTCAGGAGGCAACTGGACTTTCTTGTGTTTTTTTTTTGAAGATGTTTTGCTTCTCATCCAAGAAGTTTCCTTTAGCTCTGACTGAAGAATAGTGGGGAATGGAAGGATTTATTTTCCTTGCAGACTGCTGGTAATCTGCATAAGTCCCCCAAGTGCTTCAACAACCCTGTAAAAGGATGCAGAATACCAGCGGTCTGCGCTTCCATTCTCCACTATCCTGTCAGAGCTGAAAAAGCTTATTGAATGAAAAGCAAAATGTCTTCAAAAGAAAAAATAAGAAAGTCCAGTTGCCTCCAGAAAAAGCATCTTTGGGGCAACCATGACCTGTGTTGTGAATGAATAAATGTTAAATAAAGTTATCTTGAGCTTGAAGTCAAGTGCAGGGTTCTGGCCCTGCACTTCTGATTGGCTGTTAAATGGCAAGATCAGATTGGTCCGTTCAGGAGAATCTGACTGGCCATTAACAGGCCGTTCTCATTGGTTAATGGAGCTAGCGCTCCCAGGTTGCTATTGGTTGAATAGTTAATAAGTTGCCTATACAAGGAAGGCTATAGCAGTCCTCCAGTTTGAGCTGTCACACCATGTAAATAAAGAGTTTGAAGTTCACTATTTCTACCGGCTCGTCTCCATTATTCGCACCTATGCTCCACACTTAACAACCTGGATGACTGACAATCTCGACAGACATTCAGTAGTAATAGGTAAAATTTTAGAAATCCAAATGAGAATGAGTACTCCATCAATGAAAATGTGCAATTTTCAAAGCAAGGAAACAAGAAACATTCTGAGTTGACACAGAAAAATTTGAAGCATTAGCTGAGAAGCTCTTTTTACCATCTGTGTGACTAATTCAAAAAGGAAATTCATTAAGTGTAAGGAATGTTGATTCTAATATGACTTGACATTTGATCCACTTTCCATGTTTTTAATCTCATGCAAAAAGCAAAGAATAATGAACATAAATTTTCTAGTATCTGCATGAGAGTTTCTTTTGATTGAAAATTGGTTCACTGCCTCCTCTGTAATATTTTAAATATTATTCATGTCTCCTTTGCAACTTACAATTTATTGTCCTTTGTTTACATTGGCATGAGCTGTAATTTTTATTGATTTCTATCATGTTGATAGTAATTGGGCGTTGGTTCTTACCTGATACGCCCCTTCTTGGCGAGCCGCGAGGAGCATCCAGAGAGTGGGATGTGCTTCCGAGTCCTCTTCTTGCAGGCTGAGCTTTAGCTGAGGAAACACTCCGCCCCCTCACGTGACTCCATGTAGCGTTCCCCCAGTTTTTTGCGATAACGAGAAGAAAGGTTAAGAAATCCTTCTAATCAACTGTTGGCTCCTTGGCTGAAACTAGACTACCCGCCAGATGGAGGAGTTAGGGTGGGGCTGGATGCTCCTCGCGGCTCGCCGAGAAGGGGCGTATCAGGTAAGAACCAATGCCCATTCTCCCTCGAGCCGCTCGGAGCATCCAGAGAGTGGAACATACCAAAGCTTGGCTGTCCTACGGGTGGGACTCCGTCTGGGCCGGAAGCCCTTCCGGGTCACTGATGACCCTCTGTAGGACTTGTCGGCCAAAAGAGGCCTCTGTTGAGGCGTATAAATCTATTTTGTAATGTCTGATGAATGGGGACGGAGAGGCCCAAGTGGCTGCCCGACATATGTCGGCGATTGGGGCTTGCGTGGCCCAAGCCGCTGAAGTAGCTGCACTCCTGGTGGAATGAGCAGTTATTCCCCCAGGAGCGGGCAGAGATTGTGATAGATAGCACCTGGTGATAGTCACCCTAATCCAGCGACTGATGGTTGAGGGCGAGACTTTGAGCCCCAATGTCCTGGGCTGAAAAGAGAGGAAGAGGGATTCTGATCTTCTCAGAGGTTGAGTGTGCTTAATATATATGCGCAAGGCCATTCTAACATCCAGGGTGTGCCAAAGGGTTTCCCTGTCCCTCGAGGGTCTGGGGCAAAAGTTTGGAAGGACCAGTTACTGAGACCTGTGGAAGGGTGAGTTAACCTTGGGTAAGAAGGTGGGGTCAGGCCGAAGAACCACCCGATCAGCGTGGAACACGCATAAATTGTTTCTGATTGACAATGCTGCTATTTCCAAGGCCCTACGAGCAGAAGTAATGGCCACCAGAAAGACTACTTTAAACGTTAGAAATTGAAGGGAGGACTCCCTCAGGGGTTCAAACGGGTGCTTTGTAAGCGAAACGAGGACCTTGTTGATGTGGGGAACCTGTGAACAGTCGGAGAGCACAAGTTGGTGGCGCCCCTAAGGAAAGCTCTAACCCGGGGGTGATGAGAGAGAGAACTGAAGTTATCACAAGAAACAATGGTTGAGAGGGCAGGGTGTTGGGGGCAAGCCCTTTACGTAGGCCTTCTTGAAGGAATTCCAAGACCTGCGCAATAGAGGGAGAGAGGGGGTCAACTTGGAACCCGCTACACCACTTGGAAAAGCCATTCCAAGTGGCATCGTAAATTCGTGTGGTGGAGGGTCGCCTGGCAGCCAAAATAGTGTCGATTACTTGACTGGAGAATTTTTCTCTTGTCAAACGGATCCGTTCAACCTCCAGATGGCTAGCTGGAGCCATTGGGGCTCCGGATGCAGAAGGGGTCCCTGAGAGAGGGAGATCCTGTCTGGGGGGATCCTCCATGGGAACGCTACTGAAAGATTGCGGAGGTCCGCGAACCACGGTCTCCTGGGCCAATAAGGAGCCACCAGGAGCAGGTCTGCCCTCTCGTGAATGAGTTTCTTTATGACTCTGGGAATCAGCGGCAGTGGCGGGAAGGTATATAAGAGCCCTGGGGGCCATGGGCATCGTAGCGCATTGTGGTTCTCCGACCCGTGAGACGGGTACCTGGAGAAAAACCGTGGGAGCTGTGCGTTGGACGGGGAGGCGAAGAGATCCACCCTCGGGAGGCCGTATATTCTGGACGCCTCCTTGAATAGGGATGGATGAAGGTGCCATTCTGCTTGGTCCACCGTGGCCCTGCTCAGCCAATCCGACTGGATGTTGGAGATTCCAGAGATGTGCTCGGCTTTGAGTGAGAGGAGGTTGGATTCTGCCCAACATGAGAGGCGCTCGGCCTCCCTCATCAACTGAATAGACTGGGTGCCTCCTTGCCTGTTGATATGGGCTTTGGCCGTGACGTTGTCCATGAGAATAAGGACGTGACGCCCACGTACCAAGGGGAGGAATCTGCGCAGGGCCAGGTGGACGGCGTGAAGCTCCAGCCAGTTGATGCTGCATCTTTGCTCGATCGGCGACCGCTTGCCCTGTGCCGAGAGCGAATTGACGTGAGTGCCCCAACCGGATAGGCTGGCATCTGTGGTGAGGGTTAGCCGCTGAGGTTCTGAGAAGAGGTGGCCCCTGTTGATGGCGGGGTTGGTCCACCAGAGGAGAGACATGAGGACCCTCGAAGGCACCTTGACTCTGGACCTCGAGTTGCTTCTTCCGGATCTTTGGAATGGGAGCAGGAACCACTGGAGGGATCTGCTGTGTAAACGGGCCCAGGGAATAATTGAGATGCATGAAACCATCTTACCCAATAATTTAGAAAGGTCAAGTAACGCCACCCTCCTTGATCGCCTAATCTGTTTGACCAGAGCTTGAATGCTGAGAAACCTCTCCGAAGAGAGGAAGACCCTTTCTGTAACTGAATCAATTATGGCTCCCAAGTGGGTGATTTGGGTGGATGGGGTCAGTTGACTCTTATTCCAATTAATAAGGAACCCGTGTGCCAGGAGAGCAGAGAGGGTGGCTCTGGTGTCCCTGACTGCCTGGGTCTTGGACGGGGAGAGAATAAGGATATCGTCCAAATAGCAGTGAAGGCGGACGGGCACTCACCTCCTGAGGTGAGCAGCCAGGGCCGCGAGGACCTTGGTGAAGGTCCTGGGGGCCGAGGCCAGATCAAAGGGGAGGGCCACGTATTGATAGTGATGGTTATTATAACAGAACCTAAGGAATTTGTGATGAGAGGGTCGAATTGGAATGTGCAGGTATGCCTCCGAGAGATCTATGGAGGATAACCAGTCACCCCGCCTGGTACCCAAGAGAATTGATTGCAGGGTATGCATTTTGAATTTGCGCTGGATAAGGTGGCAGTTTAGCCGTTTTAAATCTAATATAGCCCTGCATCCCCCAGAATGCTTGGGCACCACAAAGAGGTGGGAGTAGAATCCTCGTCCCCTCTGGGCCAGTGGAACGGGTTGAATGGCCTGAATGTCAAGCAGGTGTTGGATGGCTGCATCCATTAGTGCCCGTTTGGCGGGATCTCTTGAGATGGGGGATGTCATAAAGAAATCAGCGGGGGCGGACTGGAACTCAAGGGCGAGACCAAACCTGACGGTGTCCCTAACCCATGCATCGGATGTGGATTTGTCCCATTGAGCGGCGAAGTGTCTAAGGCGGCCGCCGATGGGGAGGGAGGAAGAAAATCTATCTGGGTCAGCGGTAGGGCCTCCCCCCAATCCCCTAAAGGGCCTCTTATAGTTGCCGCCCCATCTGTTTCTGTCGCCTGAGTCCGAGCGGTCCTGAGACCGGAAGGAAGGGGGTCTCGGGTATCTGGGTGGGAAGGGGAGTTGGTAGGAGGGGCGGGGGAAGCCCCTCCAAAAGGGCTGGGGACCTCTTGTGTCTGGCCTCCGAAAAAGGGGAGGGCAGGTACTTCCTCTTGCTGCGGCCCTCAACCAGCAGGGGTTCCAAGGCCGGGCCGAACAGTTTGTCTCCCTTGACGGGAGCAGTGGCCAGCTTGACCTTGTTTTTAATATCCGCCTGCCAGTGCTTGAGCCACAGTAGCCAGCGAGCTGTGACATAGGATATTATCGCTCTAGAAGAGAACTTTACCGATTGGTAAGTGGCATCAGCTAAAAACTCAGCTGCGGCCAACAGTTTCGTTATGTCTTGGTGTGCCCTCACATTGGACACAGGGATGTGTTCTCTCAGCTGCTGGAGCCAGCGGATAGAGGACCTCGTAAAAAATGAAGCGGCCGTAGCCAATTTAATGGCCCAAGCGTCGGATAGATGAGCTCGGTGCAACGCCAGTTCCGTCCGCTTGTCCTCAGGTTTCAAGGCCTCTAAGGCCTCACTGGGGGTAGAGGAGGAAGCAAGACCCACAATGGGATCATCAACTTCCAGGATGTTTAGCAGGGTAGACAATGCCGAATCGAGATTGAAGAATCTCCTGTCTAGGTTAGAGGGTGTAGGGGGGGCTCCCGTGGAAGCAAGTTGCTTCGTCACTAGGTCTACGAAGATGGGTGGGGTTGGGATGATCTCAGCTTCCACCACTGGTTGTGTGAAAATGGAGTCCCCTGGTCTCTCTGAGGCGGGGGGGCAGTCAGAGGGAGACTGGGGAAGAAGACCAGAGACATTCTTGGCTTTAAAGAGGAAGGATTTAAACAAGTGTGGCTTGAACACATATGGGTTGGTTGGGAGAAGCCTCCTCGTCCTCCGACATCTCCCCCTCCATGAGGTCTGCCTCTAAGAAGGGCTCACTATAATGGGAGGATCCCATCCGGGAGTCCTCTTCCTCTTCCCTGAAGTCACCAAAGTCCCCTACCTCCTCCTCCTCCTGGGCCCCTACTGGAGGAGGGCTGTCCCTCTGAGAGAGTACCTGACCAACCGGGGGATCCGACTGTGGAAGGGATCTGATGGATAAGGAGTCATGGTCGGGAGCCTGTGGAGAGAAGCCTGATCTGGACATGTGCTGCAGGCCTTCCGCAATGCCCTGGCGGATAGCCGATTCCATCCAAGTCTTGATGTGGGCTGGAATCTCAGATGTAGAGGGTTCTTGCTGACGCAGACCAGCGGCCGTAGGCGTAAAGGTAGCTTCAGGGGTCAGACTGGTCGGTGGTCCCGGGGTCAAGTGATCCTGAAGTGGGCTGCGCCTAGATAGGGAAGACGGGTCTGGAGGGGGAAGAGGTGGGGTGGGGGAAGGAAGGGCTGTAGGCCCTGAGCGGGACTGCCTTGAATGCCTATCAAACTCCTTTTCCAATGCCTTATAGCGCCTTAAGGCATCTTGTTGGGAGGTCTTGGAGGGTTCCTTGTCCTGCCTGCGCAAGTAGTGGGACTTTGCCTTAGCCTTCAAGGAAGATCATTTAGAGAGATTGTCGTCTGCCATTTTGATAATTATAATAATTGTAATAATAACAGTGTTAATAGTAAAGGGCGGTTGGCTTGCCTGGAATTGGCCTGAGTAGGGCCTGGTGAGGTTTGAGATGGCCCGCTCCCCCTTTTGGAATTTAACATGTACAGTGGTAACCGGTAGTAAAGTCTATATATATATATATATATATGATATGTGGAGATTTATTTATTATTATTATTATTATTATTATTATTATTATTATTATTATTATTATTATTATTTATGCTATCTGCATGCAAAGGTTATCTATGCATATACGTATAAAAAACGCATAATTTCGTCTGTAAATTGTTTTCTCTTTCTTTTCTTTTTTTATATTTTTTAATATATATATATATATATAAACAATAGTAGGAAAAGAACCAAGGGGGTACCACAGTACAGGCCGGATTTACCAAATAAACGCCTGAGGCCTAGAAGGAGAGAGGCCTCTGGCAGCAGGCCTCCAGACAACAAGCCGGAGGGGGGGTTGCTGCTAACTTCGCCGCGATAGAGGCTGTGGGAGGCCAACAGAAAACAATGCAAGCGAGCCCGGAGGGACGCTAAAAGCCACTAACTCTGACCCAAGGGGTCTTGGACTGTACTTCCACCGCAGCAGCCAAAATCAGAAATAAAATGGCTCCTGACCACAATGCGGCCCCAAGATGGCGGCCACAAGCTGAGCTATGTCGGGCACCTTCGGGACGGCAAGGAGGGCTTGTCTGGTTAGCTCAGCACGCCTGGTGCTCTTAAGGAGCGACTAGCCCTTCCCGGTCGGCGTTTAGGGTGGGGGGGAATCCAGCGAGTTTCGCACCACAATGGAGCACGGAGGCAGCGACGCGATCTAATAATGGGGGGGGGTCACGCGAAGCGCTGCGAACCTGCCCGCTTGGCCCTTAGGGGCGAGGGGAGACTTCCCCTAAGTCCCAACCCTTTGTGTAGGAGGAAGGAAAGGAAATATGCGACCTGAAATTGAAGAAATAGCCAGACTAATGCACGCAGTTTGAATCAGCCAAGGAGTTCCTTTCAATAACAGCCTGCCTCTTCGAGGCTGAGCAAAGGACTGGGGGAACGCCACTTGGAGTCACGTGAGAGGGCGGAGTGTTTCCTCAGCTAAAGCTCAGCCTGCAAGAAGAGGACTCAGAAGCACATCCCACTCTCTGGATGCTCCAAGCAGCTCGAGGGAGAATATGTTGATTTCTTGAATTAATTTATTTGGGTTATGAACACTGCCTGGAAATGAAGAAACATAGGAACTATGCATTCAAATTAAGTGTCCAAATTGAAGGTTTGTCTAGTAACATCACAAGCTGTTTTTAGCCTCAGTATCTGTTCCCCAAAATACCTTTGGGAAACCTAGTTTTGATTCAAGTCCCCACAAATTTTATTCACCAAAATTCTCAAGTATAAAGCTAGACTTGTTGGATTTAGTAACCTTTATTATCAATAATCAGTACAGTATTAATATTAAAATAATATGAGGAACTACAGCAATTGAGGTGCCAAAGAATTGAGGTCTTTGAACTACAGTGCTGGAGAAGAACTTGGACTGCAAGGCGATCAAACTGGTCAGTCCTAAAGGAGATAAACTCTGACTGTTCTTCAGAAGGCCAGATCCTGAAGATGAAACTCAAATACTTTGGCCACCAAATGAGAAGGAAGGACTCACCGGAGAAGAGCCTAATGCTGGGAACGCTTGAGGGCAAAAGAAGAAGGGGACAGCAAAGTATGAGGATGGAGTCACTGAAGCAGTTGGCATGAGCATAAATGGATTCTGGGGAAGGGTAGAGGACAGGAAGGCATGGAGGAATATTGTCCATGGGGATGCGATGGGTCAGACATGACTTTGCGACTAACAACAACAACAAAACAATTTTTATCTGAGCAATGAAAGATAGCAATTCAAGAGCACTTAGACTTATATACTGCTTCACAGTGCTTTACAGCCCTCTCTAAGCAATTTTACAGAGTCAACCTATTGCGCCCAACAATCTGGGTCCTCATTTTATTCACCTCGGAAGGATGGAAGGCTGAGTCAACCTTGAGCCTGGTGAGATTTGAATTACCAAATTGCAGGCAGCCAGCAGCCAGCAGAAGTAGCCTGCAGTACTGCATTCTAACCTCTGTACCACTGCAGTTCATAGTAGAAAGATTTACTCTTATTTAACAGATCACTAAAAGTTAAAATATGAAAAATATCTATCAAGAAAAATCCCAATTTTGGATATGGTACAAGCCAGAAGTGCTATTCAGCAGGTTCTGACCAGATCCACAGGACCGGTAGCAGAAATTTTGAATAGTTTGGAGAACCGGCAAATCTCCTCTGACTGGAGATTTTACAGTATCCTTCCCCTGCCACACCCACCAAGCCACAACCACAGAACCAGTAGTAAAAAAAATATGAATCCCACCACTGGTACAAGCCTATATATCGAAGCCTAAGCCAAAAATGGTTTCAAAGTTGAATTAAATGGTATGCTGGATTTAGTTTAGAAATACAAGTTAATTTCAACTAATGGGGCATACTTTCACAATTTAATTAGCCATTCATCTGCAGAAGGAATTTACATACTTTCCAATAAAAAGTGAAAGGAGCAGTTGTCATGTATACACTGCTCAAAAAAATAAAGGGAATACTTAAACAACACAATGTAACTCCAAATCAATCACACTTCTGTGAAATCAAACTGTCCACTTAGGTAGCAACACTGATTGACAATCAATTTCACATGCTATAGACAACAGGTGGAAAGCATAGGCAGTTAGCAAGACATCCCCAATAAAGGAGTGGTTCTGCAAGTGGTGACCACAGACCACTTCTCAGTTCCTATGCTTTCTGGCTGATGGTTTGGTCACTTTTGAATGCTGGCAGTGCTTTCACTCTAGTGCTAGCATGAGACGGAGTCTACAATCCACACAAGTGGCTCAGGTAGTGCAGCTCATCCAGGATGGCACATTAATGCGAGCTGTGGCAAGAAGGTTTGCTGTATGTGTCAGCGTAGTGTCCAGAGCATGGAGGCACAACCAGGAGACAGGCCAGTACATCAGGAGACGTGGAGGAGGCCATAGGAGGGCCTTTAAACTTATCATGGATATATATCTTTAATCTGACATACCTTTATAATTAAGTCTCTGCAGCTCATTTATGCTCATTTATCTATACTCATTCATATAGAAGAACATGTAAAGGTTCAGCCAAACCACTAATTTTATCTTTTCCAAAGCTTCCTTTTGAAAACATGGGCAATCAATCCATTTGATCAATTTATAAATTTGTTCAATTAGCATGGGACAACAATGATCTATCAGTCTAATCAATCAATAATCCAATCATTCTGAGAACTGTAATGGAAAAGGATCCAGCTTACATCCTGGACATGCATAAACAAGCTTTTACCCAAGTAGATCTCTCTCTCTATGCATCTGAAGTCACAGCAGTATTGCTTAGCCCAGAGATCTCCAAACTTGGCAACTTTAAAAGACTTGTGGACTTCAACTCCTAGAATTCTCCAGCTAACTATGCTTCCACAAGCTATGCCGGCTGGAGCATTCTGGGAGTTGAAGTCCACAAGTCTTAAAGTTTGGAGACCCCTGGTTTAGCCTAAGCTTCCCTTTCACTGCTGTAAGTGTAACAGAATACAGCAATCTAGAAGACTGTTCTTCCTCATTCCACCAGAATGCCATATATCCTCTGCCTGTTCCATGTGACAGTCCTTCCAAATTCTAAGTAGTTTCAACCCAGTTAGCTTTCAAGCCTCAAGAATTTAGTCTAAATACTGTCCCATGTTGATATTTAAAATCACACACTGCTTTTTTTAGCCTTTTAAAAATGAATAGGTGGCCTAGAATGCCGATGAGCAAATGCCGATGAGCTTCAGAGGAAGGAAAGACAAATTGATAGCGTGTATAAAAATTAGTTAGGTTATATAAATGCTGAATGATGCATCCACAATAAAGTAGTCAAACCAAGGAGCATGCTCTTCCTAGAAGGATTGGATTAATCTAATAAATGATAACAAATGGTGATATTGAATATCAAGTCCCTAAACTTCCATTTCTTCTTTCAAAGCAGGTATTTTAAAGACAATTTTCCCTGGGCATCATACCTGAAGAGATAGTTTGACTCGGTGCTATTTTCTAGATGGTCAGATATAATGATATTGCCTTATTAAAAGTTAAAATTTAAATGCCTTTGGCTTTTAAGTAAAATATAGATCCTTGGTGGCTTTTTGTTCTTTTTGTTCTTTCAATTCAAGATATGACTTAAACATCATATAAAGCATATGAATCCTATGAGCAGGATTCTTCTTGATTTATTGCTACATTGTAAATTATAGCTATTTAAGTTTCAAGGTGAATTATTGTGCAATTCTACAGCACCCTAAAGCATTTCTTAATGTTTCAAACAAGGTAGCATTTTCTTAATTTAAAACCATAAAAACTATTTATAAGGAATGCAAGGAATGAAATTGACAGCTGTTTTTTTCCTCATTCCAAACATTACATTCCTCCAAGAAGTTCAGGACAGTACACAGGGTACTTTCCCCTATTTTAACAACCCTATAAAAATGGCTTGACTAATAGCTACCCAAAATTACCATATGTGAATACAAAATATTTGGGGGAATAATGACATATTGAAACTGTGAAGATAAGAGAAAATATTCTATAAAGAATATAGAGTCAGATCAATGTTCGCCACCAGCACTGTGGTGACAAGGGCTTCGGGCAGCACTCATTAGCAGTGGCACTGGGGCTGAAATTGAGGCTCAGAGGTGGTGGCAGCTGGCAGAGATTGCTGAAGGCCCCAGGCCTCTATTTTAGCCCCAATGCCACCAGTGTCCTGTTTCAGGCTTCAAACACCTACACCTGCAAACACACAGGTGCACTCCATGAGAATAGCACTTTACTTAAGGCTGAGCAAATAATGACAGACAAGGGAAAGAATGTAAATCAACAGTCTCCTGGAATGAAAGCTTGCCTGGGTGATTTCACTTTCAACAGGACAGAAGTCAAGAGAAGTCAAAATCCAGGCCAAAATCCAGAGACCCTTGTCAGATCTATGAGCCAATCCAAGGTTAGAGTTTCATGAGCTGGTTTTACAGGAATGACACATTGGAGAAGAACACATGGTTGTTTCCAGTGGAGAAACTGGGCGTTGGTATTTACCTGATACGCCCTTTCTCGTCGAGCTGCGTAGAGCACCCAGAGTGGGAGGTGCTCCAGTCTCCGCTCTCACAGGCTGAGCTATAATTGAGGAACACTCCTCCTCCTCCACGTGACTCCTCCGTAGCGTTCCCCAGTTTTACGAAGACGAGAAGACAAACACTATTATCTCCTTTAAACTACTGTAACAGCTCACAACTACTTAACTGATTGAATCATTGGCCGAAACAGGACTCCCCACCAGACGGACAATTTAGGGTGGGGCTGGATGCTCTACCCAGCTCGACAAGAAAGGGCGTATCAGGTAAGTGCCAACGCCCATTCTCCATAGACCTGCTGCGAGCATCCAGAGTGGGACATACCAAAGCATGGCCTGTCCTACGGGAGGGACTCCGTCTGGGTTGGAATATCCTCTGGCTCTCTTGCCACTTGTTGAAGGACTCATCTGCCAGGGATGCTTCTGCTGAAGCAAAAACACATTGATTTTACAATGACGAATAAAAGGTGACGGAGATGCCCAGGTGGCCACTAGACGTATATCATGTATCGAAGCCTGGTTAACCCAGGCTGCCAAGGTAGCCGCACTCCCTGTAGAATGTGCGATTATTCCACTGGAAACAGGAAACGCCTGAGTTAGATAGGCCTTGAAGAATGTTGCTCTGATCCAAGTGCCTACAGTAGATGGGGATATTTTGAAACCCAGAGTCTTTGATTGAAATGACAGGAACAATGCTTCTGACTTCCTGATAGACCAAGTGCGACTGATATAAATATGTGACGCAAGTTTGACATCGATGGAATGCCACTGCCTTTCCCTCTTGGAAAAGGCCTGGGACAAAAGTTAGGAAGAATGAATTCCTATGATCTGCGAAAGGCTGAGTTAACCTTGGGCAGGAGGAAGGGTCTGGTTGCAGGACCACCCGATCAGCAAGGAAAATCACAAAGATCCTTTCTAATGGACAGAGCTGCTATTTCAGATATCCGTCATGCAGATGAAACTGGTATGAGAAGCACTACCTTGAATGTAGGGAATTGAAGTGATGCCTCTCTTAGGGGTTCGAAAGGCGGTTTAGACAGTGACGTGAGAACCCTGTTAAAGTCCCCAGTTGTATACCTGTGTATCACTGGAGGATGCAAACTGGTGGCTCCTCTACAGGATGCCTGGACACAAGAATGGTGTGAAAATGGTTCATTGGATCACCGAAATGACCGTTGATCAGTCTGCCATCTGCCTTCGCAAGGTATTGAGGGAGAGGCCCTTGTCCAGTCCTTCTTGCCAGAAGGCCAAAATTTGAGCCGCCGCTGGGGGAGCGGATTAATGCATGATTTGTGGCACCATTCAGAGAAAAAGATCCGGGTAGTGGTATATATCTGGGTAACTGAGACCGTCTCGCTGCCGAGATGGCTTCAATGACCTGATTGGAAAAAACCCTCCCTTCTTATATGGCCCTGCTCAGCCTCCAGACGTCTAGCTGAAGCCACTGAGGATTTGTGCTGAGGATTTGTGCTGAGGATTTGTGCTGGGCCTCCTCCGGTGGGATCCTCCAGGGAAGGGCCACTGAAAGGTTATGAAGGTCTGCAAAAAACCACGGTCTCCTCGGGTACTAGGATGCTGGTACTAGGAGGAGTTCTGCCCTCTCGTAGATCAGCTTTAGGATCCCTTTGGGGATTAGTGGGAGTGGGGGAATTGCATAAAAAGAACCCGGTGGGCCAGGGCCAACATATGGCATTGTGATTCTCTGCCCCTTGGGGGATACCTGGAGAAGAATCTCGGTACCTGGGCGTTGAGCAGAGATGCGAATAGGGCTACTAGGGGATGGCCTAATATCGCTGAGGCTTCCTCTGCATTATTATTTTAAACAGGGAGGGATGAAGGCACCATCCTGCCTAGTCTAAGGTGGCCCTGCTCAACCCGGCTACTCGAACATTGAGACTCCCAAGATGTGATCTGCCCTGAGGGACAATAGGTTGATCTCCGCCCAGCTATAGATACGCCCAGCCTCCCTCATGAGATGGATGACATGTCTGCCCCCCTTGTCAGTTGATATGCGCCTTGGTCGTAATGTTGTCTGGCAGGACCAGTACGCATACTTAAGGAAAGTATGTAAGGCCGGGTATACTGTGTGATGCCTCCGCCAGTTTATACTGCACCTTTGCTGAGAGCGAGTGGATATGGGCCCCCCATCTGGGTAGGCTGGCGCCTGTCGTGAGGGTAACCCCTGGGGGTTCCTGAAGAGATGCCCTTGTTGATTGCGGGTCTGGTCTGCCAAAGAAGCGATGCAAGAACCCTTGAGGGAACCTTTACCATGGCTCTCTAATTGGTCCTTCCGAAGCGGTGATAAGGTAACAGGAACCACTGTAGAGATCTGGAATGGAGCCGGGCCCAGGAAAACAATGAATATGCATGAGACCAATTTGCCCAGTAATCTTGATAAGACTAGTAATGGTGTCTTTCTTGTTCGCCTAATGTTCCTGACTGAATTCTGAATACTGAGAAATCTTGCAGGGGAAAGGAAGACCATTCCTTCAACTGAGTCAATCACTGCCCCTAAGTGAGCTATTCGAGTGGGAGGGGTAAGTTGACTCTACTCCTTGCGCAAGAAGATCATGGGCCTGCAGAACCGAAAGGATGGATCTAGTGTCCCCTTCGGCGTGGCATTTGGTAAGAGAAAAGATGAGGATATCATCCAGATAATAGAGACTGTGAATGGGGAAGTCTCTAAGGTGAACTGATGGGACTGCCAGAACCTTGGTAAGGATCCTCGAGGTCGAGGCTAGACCAAGGAGAAGGGCCACGTATTGAAAAAGTTGACCAGTGTAGCCAGGCCTCAGAAATTTGAAAAATGAGGGACAAATAGGAATGTGAAAATATGCTGCTGAGAGGTCAAAGGAGGTGAGCCCGTCTTCCCTCCTAGTGCCCTGCAGAATGGACTGAAGTGTAAGCATCTTGAACTATGATGGACCACATTAAGCCTCTTCAGTCTAGGGTGTGCCTCCAGCCTCTGGAACGTTTAGGAAGTAGGAAAAAGTGGGAATAGAACCCCATTCCTCGGTGCGAGGATGGTGCGGGCTGTATAGCTTCGATTTTGGTGGGGTGTTAATAGTGGTTTCTATGAGGACATGCTTGGTGCGGCCTCTGGAAAGAGGGGAAACCCTGAAATGCTCTGGAGAGGGGGACAGAAACTCAAGGGAGAGGCCAAGTTTAACAGTATCCCTAACCCAAATATCAGAAATGGGTGATCCCCATTGGTTGGCAAATTATGTGAGTTGAGCGCCAACAGGGTGGGTGGCTGGAAGCCTTACCTAGGGCGCCGGGATGATCTACTTCTTGCGCCCCAGAATGGTCTCCCGTAGTTGACCCCCCTCCTGTTCCTAACAGCCATGCCGCTCCGGTCCTGAAAGGCCGGCCGAAAGGGTGAGGTTCCCTGAAATCTGGGGAAGAAAGGAGCCTGATAGGAGAAACGAACAAATCCCCTTTGAAAGGGTTGGGACACTCTGGACTCTTGTCTGTGAAAGGGCAATGGGAGAAATTTCTTTTATTTAGGCTCTCCATGAACAATGGTTCCAGAGCCGGACCAAATACCTGCCTCCCGAGATGGTATCAGAAGCCAATTCAGTTTTAGTCCTAATGTCTGCCTGCCAGTGTTTAAGTCAAAGCAGCCGCCAGGCTGTAACGTGAGAGGAGATAGCCCAGGAGGAAATTTTCGTGGCGTGGAAGGTAGCGTTGGCCGTAAATTCCGCTGCGGCCGTAAGCATGGCAATGACCTGGTGTGTCCTGGTGTTGGGGGGGGGGACTGCTTCAACTGACGGAGCCAACTAATAGAGGATCGGGTGAGCAATGCGGCCGTGTCTGATTGAACGGCCCAAGCATCGGATTGATGCACCCGATGAACGTCGTCTGGGCCCTCTTGTCCTCTGGCTTTAGGGCTTCCAGAGCGTCAGTTGGAGTAGAGGACGATGCTAGATTTACTAAGGAGTCATTCACCTCTGGGGTGTGTGTCAAGGAAAAGAAATCTGCATCGAGATTAAAAAATCTCTGTCCTGACTGGAAGGAGCGAGGGGGGGGGCTGACGAGGCCAACTGTTTTGCTACTAAGCCGGAGACAAGAGTGGAGTAGGAATGATCTCAGTCTCCATTACCGGCTGAAAATAGGATCCTCTTGGACTCCAGAGGCTGCTGGGGAGGTATTAGAGGGTAACTGGAACATCAAGCCTGAAATATTGTTCGCCTTGATCAGCAAGGACTTGAACAAATGGGGTTCAAACAGGCCTATGGATGCGGGCTTTCTCCTTCCATCGGTTCCAACTCTGACGGGGGTTCAGAGTAGTGTAAGGATCCCCTAACCGATCCTTCTGCTTCCCTGAAGGGCACGAGGCCCATTTCCACTTCCTTCACCCCTTCTGGAAAGGGGAACTCCCCTTTGGGGAAGTACCTGACCATGGTGAGGTTCCGATTTGGGGAGGGATCTGCCAGAAACTGATTCAACATCAGGAGCCATTATTTGAGGACCTGGTCTGGTCATCTGTTGGATACCCTCCGCGATCCCTCGGCAGATGGCCAGCTGCCTCCATTCTCTAATGCTGTCTGGAATAAGGACCGCGGATGGTTCCTCTGGTCACACGCCAGCAGCGGTCATGAAAGTAGTCTCAGTGTCTGGGAGACCTGGAGGCTCCGAACAGGTGAACTGTGCCTGAGAGGAGAAAGTTGTTCTGCAGAGGGTTGAGTTAAGTGGAAGCAAAGGGAAAATTAGTAACTGATTAAGAGTAACTGATTAGTAAAATTAGTAACTGATTACAGATTAAGAGCCCTTTGAACATTTATAGAGTTACTTCCCCAAGTCTTAGTCGCCTTAAGGCGCTTTATCCTTCTTTCTTTAAACAGCCTTGGATGAGTCCTTGGCCCCTTTTGCGCAAATGGTGCGTCTCTGACTTAGCCTTCAAGGAAGGACCTCTGGGATTATCTTCTGCCATGATAAAATACCAGGTACAGAGCAATATTAAATAAAGAGGCGGTTGGCATGCCTAGGTGTACAGCCTATAATGTGAGCCGGATATCCTATCGTTGGGCCGCATCTCCCTTTTGGTAAAAATATTTTTTGGTTGTATCATAATACATATGTGCAATTTTAAATTTATTTTATTTTATTTTTATTTTATTTTTTTGTATTAACATAAAAGATGAGGCCAAAAAGGGGCCTAAATAAACTGCAGAAAAAGCCAATAGAAAGAAACAAATATTACTATTTTATTTCACTTGAGAGTAAATAAAAAAAGTATTTTATATCCAAAAGCCAATAGACCAAATGAATGCTGAGGCCAGAAAACCACAACAAAAAGGCAGAAAAATTGGTAAAAATAGGCCTCCTGAGGCAGCCTCCCAAGCAACATGGGAAGTAGGTGCCTCTTCTTCATCTCTGAGTAGGCTGCGGAAAAAACACCAACACATACAACAACGGGGCAACAGGGCACGGAGCCACAATACCCCTTCAAAATTGAAAAGTTCAAACAGGTCCTGTTGTAGGCTGCCAAATCTTCGCAGCAACTGTAAGCATAATAAAATGGTGGCTGGCCACAAGGCGCACCCAAAATGGCCACCGGAGCCAGCACAATGCTCAGAGAAGGAAGGAAAGTCCCTCAACAACAATAAAAAGAGCCAGAATGCAGGTAAAATGAGGGGCCGAAAGGAAGAGAGCTCGCCCTCTCTCTAAAGCGTTCGTGGAGGGAAGGCACAACAGAGCGCTATTTAGCGCGCAAATACAAGCCGCTGCTTAAGAGCAAGATGGCTTAAAGGACGGCAGGCACCAGAGGGGGGGTGGGGGGAGCGAAAGGCTCTAAAACCCCCATATCTCCCACCTGAGGGGCGAAAATTCGCTCCTGTCACCAATTTAAGCCAAATGCGCAGGGACCAAGGAGGAAAAAACAAGGAAAGATCAAACCTGATATTTAAGACAAGGAAACCTGGATCGGCGAAGGAGAAAACGTAAGAGCTGCCTGTTCTTGCGAGGCTGAGCTAAAAACTGGGGAACGCTACGGAGGAGTCACGTGGAGGAGGAGGAGCGTTCCTCAATTATAGCTCAGCCTGTGAGAGCAGAGACTGGAGCACCTCCCACTCTGGATGCTCACAGCAGCTCTATGGAGAAATGGGTCAGATCAGGTAGAGCTTCCGCTTACATCAAGCTGCAATCAGCTATATCAGGGGTGTCAAACTCATGGGAAACTCATCATGGCAACATCACATGACATATCAGCACTCTTGTCCCCCTTTGCTAAACCAGGTGTGAGCATGACCAGCCCATGATGCATCCAGCCTGTGGGTTGCAAGTTTAACAATCCTGAGCTATATCTAATTAAGATAGTTTCTCCCTTTACTAGGTAAGGAGCCTCAATGAGCTTCTTTGTTCTTCTCACCTCTCTTCTCACCAAGTCTGATTGCTCTAGCTGTTCTAATGATTGCCTGTGTTTGATCAGCCTCAGATGATTTCTGGCTTAGTGTCTTCTGAGATTGACACTCCACAGATTCGGGGGAACACCTTTTTTGCAGTCATGGTCTGAGTTCTGGTCCACAATAGCTGGTGCCAATGCTGCCATGCTGAGGAGTGTCATTGTGCAGGATGGCTAAAAGGGAAGCGATGGGGAGGAGACAGACAGTGGGGGTGGGGTGGGGTGGAGAGTTCAAGATGAGATATACCAAGGCTCTGGGAGAGACAAAACCAGGAACTGCTTGGATCAGGATGGATCCTTATGCAATAACCAGTGGGATTCATTTAAGAAAAGCAATGAAGAGTCTAGAGATTGCTGTTGCTAAGCCATGTGATGAGGTGATATTTCACCTAATGATGGTAAGTGACGAAAATTCTAGTCCCAATTACTGACATAACTAAGAGTACCTGTATAACAAAATGGTAAGTGGGGCAAGTACTTTGTATATCTTGGCAGAACATTTACCAAACTTACAGAAAAAAGAAAGAAATGGTGCAGGTACAAAGATAGCCAGGGAAATGATTGAAGCCTGGGAAACAGGCCCCCTGGCAGTCAACAGGAGTGTTGACTTACAACCAGCTTATTGAATACTCAGGAGCCAAGAACTTGGCACCACAAGGAAATAACAGCCAAACACTAGCCATTGACCTACCAATCAACAAATAGGAAGGCATCACATAAATACGATGCATAGAAAAGCTCAAAGCACACATTCTAGTAGAGAGAAGTTCCCTGAGGATTGGCTCCAGCATGAATCTCAAGACTCACAAGACTAAACCTCTGGTCCAGGTGACCAACCCTGCTTGGATTGTGCAAGAAATAAACATGATAATAGAAATAGAAATAGCACTTAGATGTATATACCACTTCATAGTGCTTTACAGCAATATCTAAGTGGTTTACAGAGTCAGCATATTGTTCCCATCTAGGTTCTCATTTTACCAACTTCGGAAGAATGGAAGACTCAGTTAAACTGGAGCTGGTCAGGATCAAACTCCTGGCAATGGTCAGAGTTAGCCTGCAATAACCATATTCAAAGCACTGCACCACCACAGCTCCTAAAATATCTTCTCTCTTGAAAGGAATGAATATTTCTTAAAGAAGCAAAAATGGTTGGGCTTCTTTGCAACTGAAAAAGCAAAGGTTGAATGTGGCAAGACACTTTGAATTAGAGTGTAAGGGTTGAATAAAAAGTCAGCATAATGGCCATAACAGGACAATCAAAATCCTATGGTTATTGTTTTATGTGTTATGCATCTTGGCTTTTTTTTTGACACACACACACACACAGAGAGAGAGAGACTTTTTTTAATCAGTATTTTGACATGGTAAAACAAGGATATTTTGCAAGCACAGAAAATTAACAAGAAATATAGTGAATGTATTGATGTAAACTAGTTTTAGCTATGTCTCTTTTAATTTCTTTTGCTTATTATTTCTAACTTTTTTCTATTCTTTGTGTAATTTGACTTACTCCAAAATAAAAATATGATGCATGCGTTTATAAAAATGTACATCTGTGTGAGCCCTCCAGGGTAAATTAGACAGGAAACACTACTAAAGTAGTTCTACTTTATTGTAAGTCTACATTAATAGAATCTTGAAAGTTTGAAGGTACCAACTTCTTGCCACCTTTTTTAACTGCTTGATCCATTAAGAAAATACTTCCTTTGTAACAATCAAACTAACAGGAGGAAAAATGTTCACATGTAATATCTGCTATCTAGAGTTTCACAAAGCAACATCATTTGGGGAGGGATTATGATGTATGACCTATTGCACAATTCTGTCAACAATAAACAGTGATAGTAAACCACAAACCAGTGTTTACTCCTTTATTCAAATAGGATTTTTAATAGAAAATGTGTCTTCATGATAATGCATTGGATAATTATTTGAAATATATTGTTGAGTTTTAATTGAATTTTGCTGAATTTGGTTAGTCAAAGTAACACAAGTATATATTAAGAAGGAATTTGGAATCCTTGGAATATCTCCAGCAGCTCTTTCAATAATTTTCAGGCCTACTAGATAATAAATAAAAAGATTCATTCACTGAGGTATAGTTCACTTTCAAGGCTAACCTATTCTACCAGGACCTCTTTAATCCTTTTAAAATGAACATATAAATGAAACAATTAATAATACTGGTACTTTAAATAAGCTTACCATACATTTGGGTCCAAAAAGTGCACATGGAAGAATTGTCAAAATGCTCAAACATTGTCACCATTCTCCAAAAGAGAACATCTACATTTAAGCATATGATTAAATAATGTTCTCATACAAACTTACTTAGCAGTGTGCCTGCATGTCTGCAATCAGGTAAAATGTACATAGGTTTTCTGTTTGAGTTATGTAGCTCAATACAATATTTGTTTCCTTGGTAGAAAACATCACTAAGTTTAATGGGGCAATCATAGAAAGTCATACTACAGCCCTAGTCCTCCTTTCCTAGGAAAATGGATATAGAAATAACTTATGTATTCAAGGGTCTATATACATTACATTGGAAATTTAAATATGAATAACTTGCTGTTCTGTGGAAATGTTTGATCAGCCCTCAGGATAAATGTGGTGTATTGCAGGAGTCCACAAACTCTGGTCCATGGACCGGTACTGGCCATGACATGTTAGCAACCAGTCCGTGCAAACAAACAAAGCCCCACCCACAGAATGCAGACAGCATACAAAACCACACCCCCTCTGGTTTGTGGAAAAATCTTTCTCCATGGGACTGTTCCCTTATGCCCAAAAGGTTGGAGGCAATTGGTGTATAGGGTTTTTATTGTTTCTGGTTCATGAAGCAGGTCCATGATCTCATTATTATTATTTCATTACTAGGGCAGCCTATATGTATTCTAGTTCTTGCAGACTCACTGAAGTGCATTTTGGAGCTTTCACTAAAGCAAGCAGCAAAAACTCTAATATTGTTTGTTTGATAGTAGAAAAGATAAACAGTATGATTTATGGGTATCCCTGACTTTAGCCTCTGTTAAATACATGAACAGCTATTGTAGTTTTAAATGTTTAGGGGGGGAAACAGATGAAAGATGGCATTCCTTTGATATATGACAGATACATGCTTGAAATTTCACTCTTAGCTATATATATACAACTAAAGTTAGTTATATCTTTTAAAATTCATAGCTTCCAAAAAATTCTTAACATTCTTGGTTACAATTAGTCCCCTGAGGGCAGCAATAATTTATTTCAATTTATTTCAGAATAAAGAAAGGAAGAGCAAACTTTTACTGAAAGGCCAATCATATTTAACAAAAAAAAAACTCTAATCAACTCAGACTAGAAGAAATTAGGTGTCTTTGCAGCTGTTAGGACCTTTGAAAGCTGAAGAATATGAATCTTTCTATAACTACATTTCAGGTTGTTTAATTTATATTTAACTTGGCTGCAGCTTTGATTGACCATATAAATTTAACATGAGAAAATATACAAAGTACATTTTTGATATATGAAATTACTATTCCAGGTGCCCTAAATTATATTTGATTTGCAGTTTTTCAGAGAGTTCACTAATCATTATTATAAATCCAGCACACGCTTTTAAGCAATATAAAGGAATAAGTGTTAAAAGGACAATATGAATATTCATGGACATGTATAAGTAATAATAGTGCTAATTAAGCTGACATACAGATGGTTAAATTCTGCAGCTCAGTTGAAAAGTATCAAAATTAAAACCTCTTCTTTTTTTGCATTAAAGTTCAGGTGTATTAATAATGTAGGACAGGGCTGTCAAACTCTCGCCCTGTGGGCCAAATGTGTCATATGCTGGCCACACCCACACCCAGTTTAGCAAACAGGGAGAAAAAGTCCTGATACACCACGTGACGCCGCTATGACAATGTGAGTTTGGCACTCCTGATATAGGATAAAGTGAAAAAGAATATATTAGGCAATGAGTATATCCCACTAAATGTACATGTGCTCTTATCACAAGGAAATTCATTAATCAAAATACTGATGAACACTTCCCTGAATTGTAAATTGCATATTGATTGACAAACTCAGCAACATGAAACACAATTGTAGAAGTGTTTCTCAGCAGTATAAATGCAATGGAATAGAAACATGATTACATCATATGGAACAAAAAGAGCTTTAGATGCTTTAAGTCAGGGTTGTCAAACTCGATTTTATTGACAGCTGCATCAGGGTTGTGTTTGACCTTGGAGGGCCAGGGGGCAGGCATGGCCAAAGGTAGGAGTGGCCATGATGAGCATGACTTGTGTTGGGGGCAACTATGGTGGCCAAGTGCTAAGGCAGGACTTCCCTGAGACCTTTGCTCTCATTATAATAATCTCCTTCCTGTCTTCTTTTCTTTTTCCTTCCTCTTCCTTCTCCTTTCTTCTTCCTTCCCCTCTTTCCTTATTTCTCCTTCCTTGCTCTCTTCCCATCTTTCCTTCTTTTTCTTTGTCTTTCCTCTTTTCGTTTCTCCTTTCCTGACCCTTCTTGCATGCTCAAATGCAAAAGGGGAAACATTTCTCCTTTTGTTTCGTTTTTGGTTTGTTTTGATGGTCCTTCACCAGTGAAAACAGAGCCTGGGGGCCACGCGTCGTCCCCCTGCACCCCATTTTCAGCCACAATGGCCTCCTGCAGCCCCCTGCCAGCCAAAACAAGCTCTGTTTTCGTTGGCAGAGGCACTATAGGCCAGTCCTTTTCTGTTTCCAGGCCGGCCCCACAGGCCAGATCTAAGCACCCCACAGGCTGGATCTGGCCCTTGGCCCTTGAGTTTGACAACCCTTCTTTAGATACAATTATTCCTGAGAGGTTGAATAAACTGTATGTGAATACATGTTTAGTTGTATAGTCTTTGTTGAAAGACATGAATTATATTGAAAGCAATGTTGCTTTTTAATAATCTGGTATTTATATATTCTCTTATATTTGAATCTAATATTTAGTATGTCTCAAAAGTATTTATGGTACCCTTTACTAACTGAGAAATAAACAGGAACAGATTAGAAGAAAAAAGTAGAGTAAAAATTCAGCTTTATATCCTCCACAGTTCTGCTGTTACATTGTTAAAAATAATTATATGAAGTACTATAAAGAGATGAAATCCAACAATAAGGAATATCATCAAAAGAGAATATATATAATTCGGGGTGAAGTATGGAATCCTTGGTGCTTACTGAGCTTGGTTATTAGCTTGCAGACATTTAATTACTTAATAATATTATCAACACACTGCAAGAAAACATCAAAATTCAGAGAGCACCAAGGACTCAACAATTGAAGATATATTAGCATTTTGTTACTTATAAAATTGTATGTCAGTTTTCATCTCTTGAATATTCAACTCATATTACATCCTTACGCTTCTGCAAAAGGACCTGGTGATCTGATCCAATCTAATTTCGGATTTTTCTCATTTTCATTATCTGGCTGCATGCTGAAGCAGGATTACATGCATTCAACATGCTTATCATATATACAGTATGGCCTGAAAGACTTCAAACAATTTAGTTGCACGTAGCAAGGGCTTTTATCACTTAATCTGAGCACTTTATTTTGAAAGAATGACAATTCATAGATACAGTAATCTGTTTGCAACTAAAACATTCTGTTTGAAGAGAAATAGTCTTGGTAGGAACATTTGAACTTTACTGCCTGTTATTAATTATTGTGTCATTCCCACAGGAAAAACTGCCTTGTATAAGGAACACATATAGTAATGTAAAGGTTTCCCTGTCCAGTGGTATCTAACTCTACATGGTGATACTCATATCCATTTCTTGGTTGAGGGACCCAGTGTTGTTCCAAGACATTTTTCATGGTCATGTGGCCAGCATGGCACATGGGACACTGTTACCTTCCCACTGAAGTAATATCTATTAATCTACTCACATTTGCATAGTTTGGAACTGGCTAGGTGGGAAAGATCTGGGGTAAGGAACAGGAGCTCACCCCGTTAAACAGCGCTAGGGTCTCAAACTCACTTTTCCAACTGACAAATTCAGTGCCTTTAACCTCTAAGCCATCACGGCCCCATAGACATACAATACCACTTATTATGATTATTAAATTTTGAGTGACTGATAACTGAATGCAAGGATCTGCTCAGTTGAAAAGCATTGGCTTTTAAGAGGATGGGATGTGACAAAAGTAATATCTAGGGTCTATTAACACAGGCAGAATAGAACTGGATGATGAATATCCTTATTTGATTCTAGCTTTAAACACAGTATTAAAAATAACTATAATTATTTTTTGCCCATGCCACTCCCTTTGATTACAAAAGGGGCTAATTTTGCAACTCTCCTTTTCAATTCTCTGGCAATAATCTTTGCATATAAAATGTGAGATATTTCTAAGGGAACATCTGTCTGAAGTGTGCTGATAGAAAGAACAGAGCCAGGAGATAACAATAAGGAATTAGGCCTGATGGGTTGCTTTTTTTTCATGATGTTCCATAAAATGGATTATTTTAACCAACAATTATCCTTCAGATGTAATTAGAAGATATTATGGATTGTTTGCAAGGATTTTTATTAACCCTGCCACCTGTCTTCTCTTTGTACAGGCCAGGCATTTAAAAAAAAAAATCCTACAAATATTTTTAAACCTAATGAAAGGGAAAGAGAGCATAGTATGAGCCACTACTACAGTGGCTGAGTTAATTGTGCCAATGTCACAAGAAAAAAAAACACCACAAAAATGTCAGAACCTTAAGCAAACTGATGAATCAGCTCAGGTGCTAAAGACTGAAAATCTTACAATTTGTGTCTTTGTTGGCCTGGCAATGCAAACCAGCATTATCCATCTGATGAAGGTACAGGTAGACACGCAGCAGAGCCCAAAGTTCTGCTGCTAAGTGAGACTGTTGTTAAGTGAATTTTGCCTCATTTTCTGATCTTTCTTGCCACAGCTGTTAAGTGAATGACTGCAGTTGTTAAGTTAGTAACAAAGCTGTTAAGTGATTCAGTGCCACTGTAAGCTCAAATAGTCACTAAATGAACTGTTATAAGTCGAGGACTACCTATACAGAAGGGAAAAAGAGGCCAGATGTTTTTTCTGCATATGAAATGTGAAATTATAATTCAGGGCTGCTGAAAGAAAATTGGAAGTAGCAACATCAAAAATGAAGAGCAGGGATAGTGGGCAAATGGAAGAGAATTATGACTGAAGAAAGAAACCATATCAAAAGACAGACTTAAATGTTCCAAGGGACTGAAATATTCAGCAGTTCCCATTTGAACACAAAATGTTTATCCACTTGGTTTCTTATTCAGTGACTGAACACTAAAAATTATTATAGTTTCCTGCTCTACTACTCAAATTCCATTATTTTACAGATTTAAAATATTTTGATTAATTGTACAACTATTATGGTCTGAATAATTATGTATGCATCTTAGGATTCTTTGATAATTACTAATGTTTATCCATCTATATGTGTGATACTTTTTTTTCCAAAAAAAAAAAAAAATTCAGAAAAGAACTCTGAGATTGGCATTCAGATAATTATTTGCAGTCTATTTTGCAATTAGGGAGTATTCAACCATTTAAAAAATGACTGGATCTTTTATGAAAAACAGTTTTGCTGAAGGACAGTTTTTCAGAACAGGTTCAAAATCTTTGCTTTGCTGGAAGAGAGGCTTTTAAAATCCTGCTGCAAATCTTAATGTGAATAGCAACAGTAATTAATAATTTTCCAGTTTTGTTTATTAAGGAAAAGAGACTACAGAAGAGGATAAATGAATGGATTCACCAACTCCCAATCATATAAAGTGGCATTATATTGAATAACTCAGTGCTGTATTTGTTATCTAGAGCCTCAGGTAGGGATTTGCCTTAGCCCTAATATAAGTTACATTAGGCAAAGACCCAGCTCCCTATAAAAGCTCTAAAATTGGGAAAGGTGAAAAGAAAGAGAAGAAGAGGACAACATCACCAAAGTGGAATGAGTGCACCATTGGAGACTTGAAAGAAGAAGTTAGGGACAGATTATCAAAGAGAACATCTATTTTTGTGGTTGCTAGGAATTGAAAACAATTTGACGGCACATAATCAATCAGTATAAATTATTATTTGAGAAGGAGAGTGCAGGACCTGGATCTGAGACTGGGAATTTTTTTCAATAATTCTTGTTAGTTGGACTAGACACACAAACTTATTTGAAGTATGCATAGGTAAGATAAGATAAGATAAGATAAATTTATTGTCATTGTACTCAGAACCTGAGAACAACGAAATAAGGTGCTCTTTCACAACATACAACTGAACAACACCAAAAAACATATACAAATAACAATGTAAAACAAATTAAAACAAATAACAGTTAAAAAAAAAACCTATACAACCGGGATATATATATGTTAAGACCACCAGATTCATAACTCTGCATTTAACCTGATCACAGCACTTGGGTAAAAGCTATGTTTAAACCTACTTGTCCTGGCTTTCAGCACTCTATGTCGTCTTCCTGATGGTAGGATCTCAAACAACAAGTGGCCTGGATGTGAAGGGTCTCTCAAGATCTTTTGTATCTTCCTTCTACATCCCATGTTATACAAATCCTCCAATGAGGGAAGAGAACATCCGCTGATCTTTTGTGCCCTTTTGATCACTCTTTGGAGTGCCCTTTTCTCCGCCTCTGTACAACTCCTAAACCACACACAGAGGCAATAAGATAAAATGCTCTCTATAGAGCTTCAATAAAAGGCAACCAGCAGACTCTCTGGCAGTTGTTGTGATCTTAGAAGTCTTTAAAAATACAGTCGTTGATGAGCCTTTTTTTCTAGGGCTAAAGTATTTGCCCCCCATGTTAGATCTTGTTTCAGGGTGATACCTAGAAACTTACATTCTGCCACCTGTTCTACCAAAACACCATTGATGTACAACGGCTGGATATCCGAATTGCTCTTCCTGTAATCTACTATGAATTCCTTCGTCTTATTTATATTAAAAATAAGATTGTTTACTTTGCACCAGAGGGACAACTGATGAACTTCATCCCTGTACGCAGACTCATCATTATCAGAAATGAGCCCCAGCAACGTTGTATCATCTGCAAACTTAATGATCTTATTACTCAGATGAATAGAGGTACAATCAGACGTATAAATAGTGAATAAAAGTGGACTCAATACACAGCCCTGCAGAGTGCCAGTATTGAGAATCTTCACAGAAGAGATATGTTCATTCATCCTAACCCTTTGTCAACGATGTGATAAAAAAATTCAGAATCCACCAACATATAGAGTCCGGTAGCTTCAGATCTTTAAGCTTAGACATCAATCTGTGGGGTAATATTGTGTTGAAAGCAGAACTAAAATCAACAAATAATATTCTGACATACATTCCTTTTTTCTCCAAATGAGATAGGGCAGTACGAAGAACAGCATTGACAGCATCCTCAGTAGATCTGTTTGTTCTATAAGCAAACTGATAATTGTCAAAGGTAACAGGAAGGCAAGAAATAATGTATTTCCGAACTAACTGCTCGAAGCACTTCATTATCACAGAAGTTAATGCCACTGGCCTATAGTCATTTAAAGCATTTGCAGGTGACTTCTTGGGTACTGGAACAATAATAGAAGCCTTCAGACAAGTTGGAACAATAGACTGTAGCAAAGAACGACTGAAAATCTCAGTCCACACCCCGGCTAACTGATCCGCATATTCTTTTACTACACAGCCAGGAATGTTATCAGGTCCTGCAGCTTTTCTAGAGTTTACCGCTTTCATTATACACCTAACATCATGCTCCTTTCAGAAAACTTCCGGTTTGCGTGGCTTCGGGGCAGCAGGAATTCGCGACAGCTCGCGATTCCTGCTGTGCTAGCCGTCGAGGTACCCCCGATCCAGATGGGTCAGGGGGATATGGCTGCCCTGTAGGGACAGCTGAAGAGAGAGGGGAGTCGGATAGGGAGGTGGGGGTATCGCAGACCCCCCCCTTCTCCGGGAAAACCCCTTTTTCCCAAGGCGGTGGAGCGGCGGTCAGCAATGGCCGCCACGAAGAAGCCAGCAACCGGGTAAGAACTGTGCTGGAGGAAGTGTGAAGAGTGAAAGTTCTGTCTGAGCCGGGTCAAGTAACACCTTTTAAATTGCCTGGAATTGAGCTGCTTGAATTGCTGGAGGATACATTGTATCCCTAAGAAGAGCGAAAAGCGGCGGAGAAGCTGTTAAAGGGAATTTTTTTTTTTTTTTTACTCTCCCACCCCACGGAAAAAGCAGAAATATTTGGATATATTAGACATTGAAAGTGGATTGCTTTGAAAGCTGAAGCTAAGAGACAAAGGGATTTTTGGACATTGAAAAATTTAAGAAATTGGAAAATCTCTGCTGGAGGTATGGTTTTTTGATTATTTAAAATTGTCATTGCAAGTGGGAAGGGAGAAAAAAAATTGGAGCAGAAGCTGAAAAAGGAGGAGATTGTCTAGAACGTCTTTGTGGATCCCAAAAGAAGATATATCGTAATAGGACCTCTTTGATTAAAAATTAATTCAGAAAGAGAAAGAGAAGAAGGAAGAAAAGTATTAACTTTTGGAACTTTTTTTTTAATTGCTTTTTTTTTTTTGAAACAAATTTTTATTAATTTTAAAGATAAAACAACACATCATTAACCATTAAATACATAAACACATAAAACCTCTTAACATTGCAAATCCTTACAAGTCAAACAAAACATTATTTTTATACAGCATAATTCCAATTTATCCCATCTCCATATGGACACACAAACATCTTTCAGCAAATTTCTCATTATTTCTCTTTACTCCTATTCAATTTCATTTCTCTTCCATATTTATCCATTTTATAGTCATCATATTCTTTTCTTTCTGGCTTGTATAAATTATTCTCGTCTAACATTCCTCCAAGGTTTTATTGATTCTTTCCTTTTTTTTTTTTATAAAAAACAAATTTTGTTAGTTTTACCATAAGCACAATACACAAACATACAAACACAAAACATAAACAAAACTAAAAGATCTTTTCTGAAGGTTGTCTGTTCCCGGGTTAAAACTCTTTACACAGACACAAATTCAAACATCATATTCAACCCATATCTCCTTCCAAATCTTATTATCATTTTCTTTTTTATATATTTATATAAAAACCATTTTTATCAGTTTTATAAAAACAATGCACAAAAAATCAAGGCATAGCAGCTTATAAATTCTTTTCTAAGAAAAAATAATAATAATAGACCAATAAGGCATAACATTTCCAGATTATAATATCAATATTTCATATAATATTAACTTCATATCTTGTCCCTACTTCTCTTTTCCATCCAAATTATTTATTAATTAAAATTTTATTGCCTTTTATCAATATACAAAATCCAAAAAAAAAAAAAAGCATATATATCCTTCCATATCTTATTACCATTTTCAACAACATTCTTTGTCTGTTCTATTTCCAATTATCCATTCATCTTTTTTTTCTTTTACTATACTTCTCCTGTACACCAATTGGAGTAACATCTATAACTCATTACCCTAACTTAAAAATACTACATATAACAATCTTTCTTGGGATTCTGTTTAAAAAAAAAACTGAAGTTACATAATAAATTTTATATTCTAAATATACATATAAAAACACACTCTTATATACCCTCCAGAATCCCTCTTTTAATCTAAATTAAATTCACCCATTATCTCTAAATAAACTTTTTTTCCTTAGGTCTTGCTTCCCCCCATTAAGGCTTCTCCTCCCCCCCTTTCTCTCTTGCTTATTCTTCTCCTTGCCCTTTCTACCCCTTTGCTTTTTCTCTTCGCTTTTCTTGCTCCTTTTCCTTTGCTTTCTAACCTTGCCTCCAACTTTTCACTCATTTTTCTCTCTTTTGGTTGTTTTTATAATTCTTAAAATCCCCTTTTTCTTATCCTTTTTCTCCTCCTCTCCGGAAGGGACCCATTGTTCATCAAAGATGGCTTCTTCTTCCTCTTCTTCCTTGTCCCAGTCCTTCTGCTGCGTAATCAACTTTTCAAAGGAACATAACGCCATTTCTAAGAATTGAAACAAAGCGCCCAAAGTATCTTCTTTTTTATATTTTTGATATTCAATCTCTAGTTCATCCACAGACGATGCCATTATGAAAAGGGAAACTTTTTCCAAAACAACCACAAGAATTTTTAATCAAAGACAATCAAAAGCAATTAAAAAAAGAAAAAAAGTTCCAAAAGTTAATACTTTTCTTCCTTCTTCTCTTTCTCTTTCTGAATTAATTTTTAATCAAAGAGGTCCAATTACCATATATCTTCTTTTGGGATCCACAAAGACGTTCTAGTCAATCTCCTCCTTTTTCAGCTTCTGCTCCGATTTTTTTTTTCTCCCTTCCCACTTGCAATGACAATTTTAATAATCAAAAAACCATACCTCCAGCAGAGATTTTCCAATTTCTCACATTTTTCAATGTCCAAAAATCCCTTTGTCTCTTATCTTAGCTTTCAAAGCAATCCACTTTCAATGTCTAATATATCCAAATATTTCTGCTTTTTCCGTGGGGTGGGAGAGTAAAAAAAAAAAATTCCCTTTAACAGCTTCTCCGCCGCTTTTCGCTCTTCTTAGGGATACAATGTATCCTCCAGCAACAAGCAGCTCAATTCCAGGCAATTTAAAAGGTGTTACTTGACCCGGCTCAGACAGAACTTTCACTCTTCACACTTCCTCCAGCACAGTTCTTACCCGGTTACTGGCTTCTTCGTGGCGGCCATTGCTGACCGCCGCTCCACCGCCTTGGGAAAAAGGGGTTTTCCCGGAGAAAGGGGGGGTCTGCGATGCCCCCACCTCCCTTTCCGACTCCCCTCTGTCTTCAGCTGTCCCTACAGGGCAGCCATATCCCCCTGACCCATCTGGATTGGGGGTACCTCGACGGCTAGCACAGCAGGAATCGCGAGCTGTCGCGAATTCCTGCTGCCCCGAAGCCACGCAAACCGGAAGTTCCTCTTTTTTTTAATTGCTTTTGATTGTCTTTGATTAAAAATACTTGTGGTTGTTTTGGAAAAAGTTTCCCTTTTTATAATGGCATCGTCTGTGGATGAACTAGAGATTGAATATCAAAAATATAAAAAAGAAGATACTTTGGGCGCTTTGTTTCAATTCTTAGAAATGGCGTTATGTTCTTTTGAAAAGTTGATTACGCAGCAGAAGGACTGGGACAAGGAAGAAGAGGAAGAAGAAGCCATCTTTGATGAACAATGGGTCCCTTCCGGAGAGGAGGAGAAAAAGGATAAGAAAAAGGGGATTTTAAGAATTATAAAAACAACCAAAAGAGAGAAAAATGAGCGAAAAGATGGAGGCAAGGTTAGAAAGCAAAGGAAAAGGAGCAAGAAAAGCGAAGAGAAAAAGCAAAGGGGTAGAAAGGGCAAGGAGAAGAATAAGCAAGAGAGAAAGGGGGGGAGGAGAAGCCTTAATGGGGGGAAGCAAGACTTAAAGAAAAAAAGTTTATTTAGAGACAATGGGTGAATTTAATTTAGATTAAAAGAGGGATTCTGGAGGGTATATAAGAGTGTGTTTTTATATGTATATTTAGAATATAAAATTTATTATGTAATTTTAGAATCTTTTAAACAGAATCCCAAGAAAGATTGCTATATGTAGTATTTCTAAGTTAGGGTAATGAATTATAGATGTTACTCCAATTGGTGTACAGGAGAAGTATAGTAAAAGAAAAAAAAGATGAATGGATAATTGGAAATAGAACAGACAAAGAATGTTGTTGAAAATGGTAATAAGATATGGAAGGATATATACATCATGCTCCTTTCCAACAAGAGGACCACAGTACTCGGTCAACAATGGTAGTGGTGATCGTAACTCCACTTCCAGTTGATTCATCTCAAACCGGGCATAAAAGGTGTTTAGTTCCTCTACCAAGGTAACTTATCAATACTTACCCAAACCCATCCTTCCTGGGAAAAACATAATTTAATATCTTTTTATTCTTTTATCTGTCATGTACACCAATTCTAGCTCTGTAACGTATTGGAGAACAACACCAAAAGCATTTCCCTGGAAGATGGATCATAGCAACAGCCATTAGTAAGTCATATTCCAAAGCAGCAGGCTGAGTTAAGGTGTTTGGTCTCAGGGGATACTGGCAGAGAAAGTCTAGGAACTACAGCCTTTAACTCTACAGGCAGACTCTGACTTAGAACCAAAATTGAAGCTGGAATTTCCATTGCTAAGCAACTGCTTCCTTACCAATGGAAATTCGGGTCCTAAGCCATCTCTCCCAGGAGCCCCAGTTGTTAATCAAATCACTTCAATTAAGTGGTCATTAAGCGAATCTGCCTTACCCCATTGATTTTACTTGTCAAGAGCTGGCTGGGAAGGTCACAGGTGGTCATCACGTGCAGAGTGGGGCTGCACATACTGTAACAACAATTGCGTGCAGCTACAAAAACACAAGGATTTCCTGTGTGCAGCAGCTGGTGAATAGAGCAGGCGAGTGCAGAAATCAGCTGGACTGCATGGGCAGGGTGAATTAGCAAGATATTTAGGACGGGATAGCACCAGGGCAGGTGGGTGGGCCCAACCGGGTGGTTGTAACTACCGGTATGGGTGAGCTGGCTCACCAATGATCACATGATCCCAGAATGCTGCAATCATCATTAATTTATGCCAGTTGCCAAGTACCTGAATGTTGGTCACATAACTACAGGGACACTGTGACACTCACAACTAAAAGGAATGGTCACAAGTCACTTTTTTCAGTGCTATTGTAACTTTGAACAGTCACAAAATGGTTATAGGTCGAGCAAAATCTATACATATTCATCCTTCCTCTATAAATTATTGTTATATGGCTGACTATGGTGGGAACCATAAGCTTCAAGAACTGCCTGAGTTTTTGTTTAAAAAATATATTAAAAAAATATTTCTCCTTCTCATCCTTTCCCCCTTTTTATATTTATTTATTTTTAGATTTTCGCCTTAGGGCGGAAAACAAAAGTAAAGTAAAAAGATGAGAAAAATCAGTGAAGAGAGCTGGTTTGGTGTAGTAGCCTAGATACCAGCCTAGATACCTAGAGACCATGTGTTCTGGTCCCTCCTTAGGCATGAAACTTGGTAGGTGATGGTAATCTTGGGCCAGTTGCTCCCTTTCAGCCTTAGTCACAATAGCAAACCACTTTCAAAAATTGGTCCAGGAAAAATGTAGGGGTTTGTTGAACCAATCATCAGTAGTCAACAATGACTTGAAGGCACCAAAAAAGAAAAAGAACCAGAAAGTACATCATTTGAAAAACTGTGGAGCTGATCAGCACCATAGTGTAGTTTTGGTTAGTATAGTGTAGTTTTGGAAAAAGTCATCAGATTGATGACACAAAGTGAAGAAAACCATAAGTGTAAATAATAAAATATAAATCTGATAAAACCAAGACTAATAATTTAAAAGGCAAATTTGCCTGTCTGCAAACCTCAGTATTGATTGGGTAATCTATTTTATGGATTTGTTTTAAAGGTATTTTAATTATGCTTTGAATTATTTTTCTAAGTAGTGTCTTTTGTACTTTTTATTATTGCCTTTTGGTAAAGAAACTGAGAAATACTTTACTTTTAATTAATAAAGGACATGAAAAATAAATATTCTTTATTTCTTAGTAAGTTGTCTATCAACATAAAACTTTTTAATGAAACTTTTACAGAGCCAACTTAAATACCAGTTTTCTGCAAGATATTTCTTTTTTAAAAAAAAAACTCTTCTTTTTTAGCTAGCATGCCTATGCAAAACCAAAACCTTATTAGCACATTTGATCAAATTTAGATGACCTCAGATATGACAACCTAGCAAAACCTTTCAAAGTGTGCATTTATCAGGATAATATCAAATATATAATCTTTAGCAGGCAAGCTCCTTACTTTGTGACAAAGCACCACTCTTTCTATTTAATCTTTCAGGGGAGGGGGGAATCAGTCTATATGAGAGAGAGGGCCTCATATGTCAGCTCCACTGATTCACTAACTTTGTCAAAGTCATACTGAGATATTGTAAAAAATCTGACTTGTCTTTGTGGCATGTATCTTTTATTAGACCTGTTAGAACAGAGAAGTTCAGACAAAATATACTAAATTACTTCCTCCCTGAAGGAAAGTGAGTAAGGTAAATAAATTATGTATTACTTTCCCTAACCTTAAAAATGCTGCTTTCTGTCAATGGAAATATAACATTCCAATATTTTTAAGCTACTTATTTACTAATGAGTTTGAAAAGCCCTTTAATTCATAGAACCAAGTATTGAGTGGAAACAATAATAATATATGCTAGCAATCAATAATATATGGAACACTTCATCTGGGTTATACAAAGTAATGAAATTTTAGATTTAAAATGCCTCTTTCAATCCAACGTGTCATTACGTCGCACACAGAACATACCCCCTATAAAATTCAAAGAGCTCTAATGTGTATAAAAGGGACAGTGAAGTCCACAAAGAAGACACTGAAACCCACAACAGAAACAAAAATCTAAAATTTGGTATTTGCAGTTGCAGTTGCAGCTCATGTTTTTTTTTCTTTCTTTTCAACATAAAGTCATAACAGAACTGCACATCAGACTGGAATACACTGAAAATTAAAACTTAATGAAATTAATTTATTCAAGATAACACCCTGTCACTCAAATCAACAATACTAAGCTGCAAAGATCAGAAGAACACAGATAAATCAATTGTCCTATTTCTGAAAATCAAGCAAAAAAAAGAGAGATAAAGTAATCATAACAAGGCAGGGGATTTTAAAGCTTGGCCATTGCTGTGTCTATGTACTTTTAAACCTAGTTTTCAGCTATTCTATGCAAAACATATAAAGAAAGTGTAATACTTCAAAAAACATGGACATTGAAACTGTGAAAGCATTAACAGAGCTTTAAATTCATCTTAGAAACTAATTAGGAGCCACTATTGTTAGTAGGAAAATCAGAATAATATGATTTAAATAATTAAAACCTTCTACCTGCTATTACTGATACAGAGTTGTTTTGCACAAATTGCTATTACTGAACATTTACAAGTAGTGTTATGTAGATCATATTCCATAAACACCACCTCTGAGGTCATCAAAACATGGTGGCTATAGCCAGACGACATGCCCTTGGTTAATCACAACCAGAATTGCAAAAATGCTTTCTTAGCATAGGTGGCAGGTGGATTTCTAGGTGCAACCTGGATCCAGAAGAACTCCCAAACTATTTTCCAAGTAGATGCTACTTCCTTTAGAAAAAGATGAATATCCTTCCTAAAATTAGGAATCTTATTCATTACTGTGGCATTATTACCTTTCCTATCCTGCACACTTAACTCCTGAATGAAATACTGAAAGCTAAACTCCATGGAAGATTTAGAATCAAGAAAAGGACAATCTAAGGTGCTTTCACATGCAAGGATTACCATGTGTCCCCATGAGTCATGGGGGTTCTCTAGGTATTTAAAAGAAACTCCAAATGAAACGGTATGATGTTATTTCTTACTAAACTTCATCTGGAGTTATATGGCAGAAAGGTTCCATTGACAGAGATACCTGCTTCATCCTGCTCTGCATTAATTTTTCTTCTTCCATAGCATCCTGGTTTCTTCCTCCATCCTTCAGGACTGAACACAGTATTGTTGCTGATTCCCACCAAAACGATTGGCTTTTTCTTCTCCCTTTCAACTTAGAAAAAACTAAAACCAACACCAGGAATATAAAACCAGTTTCCTCTTATTTAGCACTCCCCTCTTTGGCTGCCCGGAGGATGAAAATACAACTAGGGAGACAAGCCAGCAGTCATGCAGGGGCCGTAGACATCTCCATCCTTAGTTACTTAACCTCCAACCCATCCCAAACTGTCCCATGATGCATCATGGGACAGTTTGGGATGGGTTGTTTCATTCTTCAGCACATGAGCACAGTCTTAATACTTTTGAAATAAAATTTAAAGATGAAATTAAATTAAACAAACACAGAGAGAGAAAGATAAGATATTTAATTTTAATTTCCAGATAGAAATGCTTGCAACAGAGGAATAATATCAGATAGTAATACTATTATCCGAACCCTGCATAATTGTAATACCTGGGGCATTATACTAAATAGAGATCTTAAAATCCCAGCATTTTTCTTTATAAAAGAAAGTAATGCAATCAAACTGATTCAGTTTTTAGTGTAGCTTGCTTTGCAAATTAATGTCCAGCTAAGTTATTGTAAGCCTTTTTATCTGTCCCTTTATCTCCGTGCTGAGCAACATATGTCTACACACAGCATGTGGCACCTATTTTGGGCAGCTTACAGTCTTTTGAAAAGAATCTAGAGTAGCCAGCTTTCATATCTTTTAAAGAATGTTTGTCAACCTCAGACTCCTCAACAGGGGACTGAAAATTTCATGTTGATAGAATTATTAATTTAGCATTAAAAGAAATAATTTAGAAACAATGAGAAAACAAGAAAACATAAATAACTATCTTGATCCTGTTGCTTTGGCTGCCAAATTATCAGAAATAATTCCAGATTAATGTTGAATGATAAATTCAACATGCCCACCAATAATATCAGGATCAGTTTAAGGAATTTGGAAGCCCAATGCCCCAACAGATTTGGAAGACCCCGTTTAGCAATAAAATAATGTTGTGGATGGATTTTTCCCCACCACAATAATAGAATCACATGTTTAAAATGGTTAAATTCGAATAACCACTTCAAAGACATACATCCTTCATTTTTTCAGCTACTAAAATTATTGGCTGTGCAGGTACAAAGATAACCAGGGAAATGTTGAAGCCTGGGAAATGGGGCCCTTGCCAGTCAACAACAGTAGTTTATCAGGTATTTAAGGAGCCAAAGATTTGGTAGCCAGCACAAGAAACAACAGCCAATCACCGTCCATTAACACACCAATCAATCAATGGGAAGGCACCACATAAACGTGACACATAGAACAGCTCAACACACACATTCTGGTGTAAGAGAGAAGTTTCCTAAGGATGGTCTCCAGCACAAGTCTGAAAGCTCAGAAGATGAAATATCTGATCCAATTGACTGACCCAGATTGGATCTTGCAATAACCATAGAATCTGAATTGACATATCGATAAAACAGATATTTTTTTCAAAAAATCTGAAATCCTTCTTCTTTAAAGTGAGAGAAAGAGTACCTTTATTTTTGAAATGCTATTATCCTTGCTGTCTAACCCATACCTTTTTATAAAACTACAGTAGCAATTTCTTTCACTTCAGCTACCGGAAGAAAGTAGAGTGACAATTTTAAAAAATCCATCAGTATGAAAGCCCTCCTACTTCAAGAAATATATTTAGTGTTCATTTACTCCAATATTCTCCTTCCTATTAGTTTCCAGTTCCCTAGCCACAAGACAACCTGTCCTCTTAATTCACACCTAAGAAGATTACTTGAAGTCTTTGGTGACAGACTTGATCAAAAGGTTTTCAAAAGTCCAAAGAGACAAATATCTTCAGGTCAACTGGATCTATCCAACTGCGCCTGTTCACGCTCTCAAATTATGTCCACCCTCCCACCTGATTTCTCCTCCAGGCATGCAGGCAACAATTGGAATAGAGGATTGCCTAGTCTACTATTATTTGGCTTGTCAGCAATAACCCCTTTCATAGCTCTGAACTATCCCATTGGCAATTCTTAGGCCTAAGAGATGGGGGGATAGGAAGGCAATAAGGTGGTAGATGCAGGCCAGTTTGCACAGTGGTGGAGTTCCATTTTTTTTACTACTGGTTCTGTGGTGGGCGTGGCGGGGGAAGTTTACTGTAAAATCCCTATTCCCTCCTCACCCCACTAACCTGCTTTCCAGCTCCGTTCTCCTGTGTAGGGCAACAAAAAAAGACTCAGGCAATCAGCTGGGACTCAGGAGGCAGAGAATAGATGGGGGTGGGGCCAGTTGGAGGTGGTATTTGCCAGTTCTCTGAATTACTCAAAATTTCCACTACTGGTTCTCCAGAACTGGTCAGAACCTACTGAATACCAGCTCTGAGTCTGCAGCTAGGTTAAAACATCCTAAGAAAGGATGAAAAGAGAATTTAGCAGAAAAAAGAAAGATAATAATGAGGTCTGATTTTCTTACAACTTAATACAATTTTGCAAAGATTCCTGTAACAATAAAGATTAATGTTGCTTGTCATTCCATAGTGTTGGTATTTATGCTTTTTTCTAATACCATCTGGTTGTTTTCAGTTGTCTCGCAAATTTTTGAAGCATACCTTTTCTCTTAATTTCTGTTAATATCAACATCAACTGGCATGAGATACAAAATGCATGATGGTCATCTTTTTTTTTTTGACCTTTCTGAATTAATGAAGTCTTTCAATGTGACATTTAGGATAATGCCAATACCAGCAAAAATTACATTTAACTCTCACAACAAAAATGTTTCAATGCATCTCTCCCTTAACATTCCATTTAAATAAAGAGAACCTTTGCATGTTTCTCTTCCAAAGGCTGAACTGTATGCTTTTAAACCAACACAGGTAAGAAGGCCACAGACCGGGGGTATCAAACTCGATTTCATTGAGGGCCACCTCAGGTTTGTGTTTGACCTTGGAGGACCGGGGTGGTGGTGTCTGTGACCATAGTGGGCATGACATGGGACTCATGTCATGAGCACCTTAGCGAAGTGCTAAGGCAGGACTTCCCTGAGACCCTCCCTCACACTCGTTATAATCTCCTTCCTTCCCTCCCTCCCTCCCTCCTTCCTTCCTTCACTTCTTTTTCCTTCCCTCTTCATTCTCTTCTTCCTTCTCCTTTTTCCTTATTTTTCCTTCTTTCTCTCTTCCCTTCTTTTTCATTTTCTTTTCTTCTTTCTCCATTTCTGTCCCTTCTTCCATGCTCAAATGCAAAAGGAAACATTTTTCCTTTTGTTTTGTTTTTGTTTCGTTTTGATAGCAGCCTCCCTGCATCCCATTTTTTGCCTGGACAGCCTCCTGCAGCACTCTGCCAACAAAAACAGAGCACAGGGGCATGCAGCCCCCCCGAGCTCCTTTTTTCGCTAGCAGAGGCACCATGGACTGTTTGCAGGCTAGCCCTGTGGGCCAGATCTAAGTACCTTGCAAGCCAGATCTGGCCTGCAGGACTTGAGTTTGACACCTCTGTCATAAATTCTTCTACACCCTTTGGCAGTGGCCAACTTCCAAGGTGTTTTTCTTGCACAATCTCTTCAAGAGCTACCAACTTGCATTCAGGGAAGGAGATTGACAGCTCAGCCAAATGAAGCAGGTGTGATGAAGGAAATGGGCGTTGGTGCTTACCTGATATGCCCTTTCTCGACGAGCTGCATAGAGCATCCAGAGTGGGAGGTGTTCCAGTCTCTGCACTCACAGGCTGAGCTTTAATTGAGGAACGCTCCTCCTCTACCACATGACACCTCCATAGCCTTCCCCAGTTTTACGAAGACGAGAAGACAAACAATCATCTCATCTTAACTATTGTAATAAATGTTAACTCCTTGACTCATTGATTCGTTGGCTGAAACAGGATTCCCCACCAGACGGTTAAAATAGTGTGGGGCTGGATGCTCTACGCAGCTTGCCAAGAAAGGGCATATCAGGTAAGCACCAATGCCCATTCTCCATCGAGCTGCTTCGAGCATCCAGAGTGGGACATACCAAAGCATGGCCTGTCCTACGGGAGGGACTCTGTCTGGGTCGGAATCTCCTCTGGATCTCGGACAACTTGTTGTAGGACTCGTCTGCCAAAAGAAGCATCTGCTGAGGCAAACACATCGATCTTGTAATGACGAATGAAGGGTGACAGGGACGACCAGGTGGCCGCTCAACAGATGTTGTTTATCGATGCCTGAGTAGCCCAAGCTGCTGAGGTAGCCGCACTCCTTGTGGAATGTGCGGTTATTCCACTGGGAACAGGAAGTGCTTGTGTTAAGTAGGCCTTGGAGATTGTTGCTCTGATCCAATGGCCTATAGTTGATGGGGATACTTTGAAACCCAGCGTCTTAGGTTGAAATGAAAGGAATAATGACTCTGACTTCCTGAAGGATTGAGTGCAGTTGATATAAATACATAGCGCACGTCTGACATCGAGGGTATGCCACTGTCTTTCCCTCTCTTGAGAGGGTCTAGGGCAAAGGTTAGGAAGAATGAGTTCCTGCGACCTGTGAAATGCTGAGTTAACCTTGGGCAGGAAGGAAGGGTCTGGTCGTAGGGCCACCCGATCAGCGTGAAAAACGCAGAGATCCTTTCTAACGGATAGAACTGCAATTTCAGATATCTGGCGTGCCACAAGAAACACTACCTTGAAAGTTAGGAATTGAAGTGATGTCTCCCTTAGGGGTTCGAAGGGAGGTTTAGTAAGTGAAATGAGAATCTTATTTAGATCCCAGGTTGGGTATCGATGTACCGCTGGAGGATTCAAGTTGGTGGCTCCTCTAAGGAACGCTCGGATAAGAAGATGGTGTGAGAGCAAACCAAAGTTGCCATAGGAGATGATGGTTGATAAGGCTGCAACCTGTCGTCTCAAGGTGTTAGGGGATAGACCTTTATCTAGTCCCTCTTGCATGAAGGCCAATAATTGAGCAATAGATGGAAAGAGTGGGTCAATTTGTGATTTGTGGCACCATCTACAGAAGATGCTCCATGTGGCATTATATATTCGGGTGGTTGAGGGACGTCTTGCTGCCAGAATGGTATCTATGACCTGATTGGCAAACCCCTCTTTCCTTAAGTGGTGCCTCTCAACCTCCAGATGGCTAGTTGAAGCCACTGAGGGTTCGGGTGCAGGAGAGGTCCCTGGGATAATGAGATCCTGTCCGGTGGAATCCTCCAGGGGAGGGCCACTGACAGGCTGCGAAGGTCCGCAAACCATGGTCTCCTGGGTCAGTATGGGATAACCAGGAGAGTTCCTCCCTCTCATGAATCAGCTTTTGGATGACTCTGGGGATTAACAGTAGTGGGGGGAATGCGTATAAGAGCCCTGTGGGCCAGGGACAATGTAGAGCATTGTGATTCTCCGCCCCCTGAACAGGGTACCTCGAGAAGAATCTTGGGAGTTGGGCTTGAGCGGGGATGCGAATAGATCCACTAGTGGTTAGCCAAAGATTGCTGAGGCTTCCCTGAACAGGGAGGGGTGCAGGCACCATTCTGACTGGTCTACAGTGGCCCTGCTCAACCAGTCTGCCTGAATGTTTGAGGCCCCCGAGATGTGATCTGCCCTGATGGATAAGAAGTTGACCTCTGCCCAGTGACAGAGATGCTCGGCCTCCCTCATGAGCCGAATGGAATGTGTGCCCCCTTGTCTGTTGATGTGCGCCTTGTCTGTGATGTTGTCTGTCAGAATAAGGACGTGACGCCCGCGTACCTGAGGGAGGAAGCTGCGTAGGGCCAGGTATACAGTGTGAAGCTCCAGCCAGTTTATGTTGCACCGTTGCTCGGTTGCTGACCATATGCCCTGAGCTGAAAGCGAGTGGATGTGAGCGCCCCATCCGGATAGGCTGGTGTCTGTGGTGAGGGTGACCCTCTGGGGCTCCTTGAAGCAATGTCCTTTGTTGATGGTAGGTCTGGTCCACCAGAGAAGGGATGCGAGAACCCTTGGAGGAACCTTTACCATGGCCTTTGAGTTGCTCCTGCCAGATCGTTGATATGGAAGCAGGAACCACTGGAGGGATCTGGTATGCAAACAGGCCCAGGGAACAATGGAAATGCATGAAACCAATTTGCCAAGTAGTTTTGACAGGTCCAGTAATGCTACCTTCTTTGCTCGTCTGATCTCCCTGACCGATTTCTGGATGCTGAGAAATCTTTCAGGGGACAGGAAGACCCTTCCCTTAACCGAATCAATCACTGTCCCCAGGTGTGCTATTTGGGTGGATGGAAATAACTGGCTTTTTTCCCAATTTACAAGAAAGCCATGTGCCTGGAGAACAGAGAGGGTAGTTCTGGTGTCCCTTTCTGCTTGGTGTTTGGAAGGAGACAGGATGAGAATGTCACCAGATAACAATGAATACGGATGGGAAAATTCCTAAGGTGAGCTGCTAGGGCTGCCAGAACCTTGGTAAAGGTCCTCGGGGCCAAGGCCAAACCAAAGGGAAGGGCCACATACTGAAAGTGTTGACTATTATAGCAAAATTGCAGAAATTTGAAGTAGTATAATTCTACCATTTTTCTTTAAAAACCATTAAAACAGAAATCTGAAAAAGCTAAATGAATCACAACCAAATTCAGGTCTATTACAAAGAATATTGTACATTTCATATTTATTGTCAGAATACTTATTGTTATCTTTGATTTTAAGAACATGACTGGATGGAAAGATAAATTTGCAGATGTTAATAAACAATTTAGCAATTGTTACCAAACAATTTAAAAATTTTTCTTAAATGCTATCAATTCTTTCTGTTCCCATTATTTGAAGGCAAACCTGCAAATCTATGTAGAAAGAAGAACAATATAACAATAATAAAAATACAACTGAAATTTCAAATTAGCAAATGGGGAGGATAGGGGATGTTTATTACTCTCAGTTGACAGATTGACAGAGCATGTCATCACACTAAATATAATGTGTGTGTGTCTGATATCATTTTGTAAATGATGCGAATCATTACTTGTGTCATTTACTGTGCCATATCATGATGCAAATTGATGCAAATATTTGCACTACTTATATAACTATAATTTTACAAAAGTGCAAAGTCTAAGGCCAATTTGGTCCATTACATGCAAAATCCATGGTACTGAAGTCCAAACAAAATGGAGGCTTTACTCTGCTCAGGATGTGCAAGGGTTTTGGATTGTATCTGACATGGAATTTTATGTCATAGAGACAATGTGATCCTTCCCTTTATCAAAATAAGGAGGTGATCTGATTTCCCTTGATGGGAGTCTTTGGACAGCTTCATCTTGCTTTCCACAACAAAGAAGATGCTTTTATGTGTATACCAAAACATCTTCCAGGGCTTGCTGGCAGTTATTAGAAGTACCAAAGGAGCCAGTCATAGGAGTCAAAATTAAGCATTAAGTACTTTGGGCTCACTTCTACAAGCAAACACTTCAGCACAAAATCTTCTGATGATTTTTTCCCCTCCCTTCCTTCACACAAGAGCTTCTTAATTTCATGTTCAAGTGTAGAAGACTAATGATGCCATTTTCAGTAAGTCCAGATAAACAAGCAGAGTGATAAATCCTACTCTTGCTTCCCTTTATAGCAGTGAAATGCAGCTCGGATTTATGACCCATTCTTTTAGGGAATCTAAACTACAGTCCTGCCTGGAAAGTGAAAGTTCTGCTTTTAATTGGTAGAAGCAAAGCAATTCCTATTTTTCCATTCCCTCTTCTTTGAGCTAAGCAGATTATTATTTAGACATAGTTGGCAATTCTTCAGGCTGGCAGCACAGCCTTCATAAATCTTCCTCTAGGAAAGGACTGCACATCACATTAAATTTTCCTTCTGTCTCTCTTTTATCAAACAGTCCTTTAAAACACTAATATGAAAATAACAGAGTTAAACTTATTTCTCACCTCCTCTTCCTTCCCAGTTGAAAGTTATATTAACTTAATGGTTTGGGGTTTGTTTGTTTTTCTTCAAGGCTGTCTTTGTACTTTTCTATAACAAGCAACATGGTTCACCAACCATCATCATAACTTCTCTATTTCTCTATAGGTTAGTTCTTATGAAATTTCTGACTTCTTCTGGGCAACTGTTGTTAAGAGTTTAGAAACTCTTATTGCTTTCCCAGAAAAATTGCCACTAGACAAGAACATCTTGCTTATCGGGGAAGACCACATGATTAGAAAGAGGCACTGCTTAGATGCCACTTGTTCTACAAGTTTACCTTACTTGCAGGAAAGGAACATGCACTGCTTTGAAATTTACCCTCAAAGGAGTGCTCAAACTTGAGCATTGTTGAAGTAGAACATAGCTGAAAACCCTGGCCCAGTACTAAGAATATATCAGGTATTAGTGTGGCTTCATATTATGAAAAATACTTTTGATTTACAATCCATGATGGCCTACTCATATGTTTATCTTACACACTGCTTTTCAAAACTCTAACCTTCTCAATGTGTCAAAAATAACATAAAAGCAAAAAATTGGCAGTTAAAAGCCAAACGGAAAAAAATGTTTTCAAATCTGCTGAAATACAGGAAATATGGTTCTTGAAAGGGAATTCCAAATACTATTGTCAGGAAAATCCTATCTCTAATGCCAACTCTTATGGTTATCATGGATGTGCCACTGAGCAAGATTTCTGGTGATGATGACTGAAACTAAGAAGCATGCGCATAAGCATACAGAGATTCCTTCAAACATGTAATTGTTTTAAAACTCAAAGCAACAGTTTAGTTAGCCTTGGAAATGCATCAGCAAATAGTCGACACCAAAGTTTTTGATACTAATCAGCTGCTAGCAGGTGAATCATACCAAAAATTAATGTTTATTATGTATCATTTTCAGTACATATGAATTTGAATAACATAATGAATATTGGTATCGTTCACAGAATTTTTAAAAATCACAAATCATATGAAAATATGATTTTAAAGAACCCCACAGAGGATACACAAAATAAATGCAAAGTTTTGTCATGGCACTCTCAATATATATATACAGCAATTCTAAAGGACTGCCTTTTTTCAGTTCTTCTCCAACGCATCATTGGCTTTAGTTGTCCTATAACTATGGGCATACATGTAAATAATAAATTTACTCATTTGTGTCAAATTAGAATTGTTTCCAGGTAAATAGGTGCAAATAAATGCAAAGGCATTGTTGATTTACTGATGATATGAAAGTTTACAATATATATACAATAATTCATTGTATGCAAACACATCTTTGTGGCAAATTAATAAATGAGAAATGTTCTATTTATATCCATCAAGATATACTTTTGAATTTAAGATGCATAACTACTCTACTGAGAAATACTGTTTGAATAAGCAAGTTACAACCTTTAAATCTCACCTTTTAGTGAATTTGAATGCTTCAGAAGGAATTTTAACCTACTTGTTTCCAGATATAACTTTTAATTTCAGAACTGAATCCAAAGAATGTTAATTGAAATCCTCCACAGAACTGAATCTGAAAAATATTAATTGAAATCCTCCTCACACCACGCTCAAGGTGTGATTTATCTACAAGAACTGGGCCCATGGGTGCTCTTCGGCAAACTGTAGGCTTCTTTAGCTAATGAAAAGGTTTTTCATGATTTACACAAGATTAGACTTAGCAAAATGAAAAAGAGGGGGAGTTGGAAGAGGACTGAGGCACTGAGCCATTTCTGGTGACTAGTCAGAAAGCCATACAAGTAGTTCTTAACTTACAACAGTTCATGTAATGACTATTCAAAGTTACAACAGCACTGAAAAAAGTGACATGACCATTTTTCACAGTTACGGCCTTTCCAGTATCCCCTTGATCATGTGATCAAAATTCAGATGCTTGGCAACTGATTCGTATTTATGACCATTGCTGTGTCCAAAAAACACGTGGATCACCTTTTATGATCTTCTGACAATTCACTTAACATCCAGGTTACTAACTTATAAACTGCAGTGATTCACTTAACAACTGAAGCAAGAAAGGTTATAAAATGGGGGCAAAATTCACTTAACAAATGTCTCACTTAACGAGATAAATTTTGGGATCAATTGTGGCTGTAAGTTGAGGACTACCTATAGCAGCAGTCTATAATAAGGTAGTAAATGAATGGTGCATCTGTGCTTGGCATTCAGCTGAACAGAACCCAAAGCTACCTCACTAGCAGCAGAGGGAGGAGAGCCCTTGAAAATGGGCATTGGTATAATTACCTGAGAACACCCTTTGTTGTGCCTTTGGAAGTCGGACTCTGAGGGAGAGGAGGAACAGCTGACAGGGAGTGGAGGTGTGGCTCCAGAGGTTGTGGAGGAGGCTGGGGGAAAGGCAGAGGCCGGCTGGGCATCAGAGGAAGAACCAGACCCATCCCCTCTGCACTCTAGGACATGCAGGGAGGAACAGAGAAGGCAACAACTTGGCTTGCGAGAAAGGAAGCAGCAACCTCATTGGTTACAACTGGGGAAAGGAGTATATAAGAGAGAAAGTTAAAACACAGGTTGCCAGAAGCAAACGTGTTTTATTTTGGTCTGAAGTTATCTTGGTTAACATCCTTCCAGCAGACTGTGCCTTGTTATCTCCTTGAATTTGGTAAATACTTCTGTTCCGTTGTTGACATTTTGTCATTGTACTTGGTTTGGATTTTATTTCACCTCTATCTACTCATTAAATTCAGACTGTATTGCTTTCTTTTGGAGACTATTCTTGAGTACATTTTATCTCCAACTGAGTATTATTGAACAATGGGGCCAAGTTGGAGGCATTAAGGGACATTTATTTACATTTTGGATTTTGTTACATTTGTGTTACACTCTAGATCATCACACCCTTTCTATCTACGCTGCAAGAGAGTTCAGGATGGGTATGACTCCACTCTCTGAGGTCATAGAACTGAGTCTGCCACTATATAAAAAGCCAGCCCCTAGCTGGCTCCCCAGCTTTTACGCAAAGTTGCATGATAGACATAAGATGCTTCTGGAAGATAAAACATGACAATTAAATCACCTCCCCCCCCCACCAGGACCAGATGCCTAAGGGTGGGGCTGGACTTTCTTGCAGCATAGATAGAAAGGGCATTCTCATACCAATGCCCATTCTCATCCACGCTGCGAAGAGAGTACAGGATGGAACATACCAAAGCCTGCATGTCCATAGGAGAGACATCATCTCACTCTGACTGTGGGACAACCTTCTGTAGGACCCATCATCCAAACTCTGCCTTAGGAGAGGTAAATGAGTTCAGGTGATAGTGCCACATAAATGGCAATGGGGACACCCAGGTAGCCACCCTGCAGATTTCTTCAAGCGATGCTTGAGTATTCCAGGCGGCGGAAGAAGCAGCACTTCTAGTGGAGTGGGCTGTAATGTTCTTGGCGACCTGCAGGGACAAAGTCTGGTAGGCTTTAGAGATACATGTTCTAATCCATCTACCAATGATAGATGAGGAAGCCTTACTCCCCAAGGATGAGGGCTGGAAAGAGAAGAACATTGCTTCGGATTTCCTAAAGCCTGCAGTACATTTGATGTTGATACGGAGAGCTCGCCTTACATCCAATGTATGCCATTTTGCTCGAAGTCATGGTGAGGCTTGGGGTAAAAATCTGCAACACAATGTCTTGTGTATGATGAAACTAAGAATTCACTCTGGGAACAAATGTAGGGTCCAGCCTCAGAACCACCCTGTTCTCATGGAACATGCACAGGTCTTGTCGAACTGAGAGTGCCACTAGTTCTGACACTCTCCTGGCCGAAGTCATGGCCACTAGAAAAACCACCTTGAGGGTCATAAATTGAAGAGAGATCAAATGAAGGGGTTCAAATAGGTGTTCTGTAAGGGCCTGTAACACTTTAGGGAGGTGCCATGTGGGGTACCTATGAACCACCAGGGGCAGAGATTAGAAGCCCTCTTCAGAAGCCTTCGGACTGACGGATGGTGGGATAAGGAAGCATAATTTTTCCAGGACAACACTGATGTCACTTGACAGCGAAGTATGTTAGGTGCTAACCCCTGACCTAGCCCATCTTGAAAAAATGTTAACACATCAACCATAGATGCAGAAGAGGGGTCTTGGGCTGACTTAGAACACCAAGTACAAAAGTCTTTCCAGGTAGCATCGTAGATGCGAGTAGCGGAAGGTTTACAGGAAGCTGAATAGTCTCTATCACCCTGTCCAGGAGATCTGAGGCCCTCAGAGATTGCCGCTCAAGTGCCCAACGGCTAAGCGAAACCACTGAGGGTCCAGATGGAATAAAGCTCCTTGGTAGAGGGAGATCCTGTTGGCCAGAATCTTCCATGGCTGGGCTACAGACAGATTCACTAGGTCAGTGAACCAGGGTCTCCTGGGCCAATGGGGTGCCAGAACTTGTAGCTCCACCTTTTCCTCCAACATTTTCTGAATGACTGCCGGAATGATCGGAAGAGGGGGAAAGGGCAGGAGACCTGGAGGCCATTTGCTCCAAAGACAGTTGGTCCCCTCCACTCCCTGGGTTGGAAACCTGGTGAAGAATCTGCTTATCTGAGTGTTTTGAGGAAAGGTGAAGAGATCCACTGCTGGGGTTCTGAATCTGCGGGACAGATCTAGGAACAAGGAAGGATGGAGACTTCACTCCGATTGGTCGACTCTGGACTGACTCAACCAGTTGGCCTAGGTGTTGTCAACCCCTGAAATGTGGTCTGCCCACTGCCCCAGGTGGTGACTCTCCACCCACTGCCCTTGGCATTCTGCTTCCCTCATCAAGGACTTGGTACCCATGTCTGTTGACATGTGCCTTTGTGGCCACATCAAAGTCATGACCAGCACGTGCCAACCTGCCACCCTCTTCCAGAAATGCTTCAGGGTTAGGCAGATGGCCCTGAGTTCTAGCCAATTTATGGAGCAGGCCCTGTCCACCTGAGACCAGGTCCCCTGGGCTATCTTGCCAGCTAGAAAGGGCCCCCCAATCCTGGAGGCTGGCATCTGTGGTGAGCAGGATTCTGTCTGGTTCCTTGAATGGATTCCCCTTCCAGACTGGTGGATTGCCACCATCTGAGGGAACGAATAATCTGTGGTGGAACGTGAACCCTGGTGGAAGAATGGCTGGGCCCTGCCCATTGAAAAAGCAGCAGGAATCATGAAGAGCCCGGGCATGGAGACGGGACCACGGGATGATGCCAATGCAGGAAATTATTTTCTCTAGAAGCTTGGACAGGTGGACCAAGGGAACTGTGTGTTGACGTTGAATCTGAATGATGAAGTAATTGAGGCTCTCCCCATGCACTGGTGATAGAAAGACCTTGTAGAGTCATGTATTGATGATCATCCCGAGATGAAGCAATCTGGTTGTTGGAGAGAGATGGCTTTTCTTGAAGTTGATAGAAAAATTGTAATCTTGCAGGGACTGCAGCATGATGTGGAGATCACAATAGGTGGATTGTGGTGATGTCAACTGGATCAGGATGTCATCCAGATAACACTGGACCCTCACCGAAATTGCTCGGAATGAAGCCGCCAATGCCGCCATGATCTTGGTGAAGACTCGGGGGGGGCGATGAAAGCCCAAAGGGAAGGGTCTGGTACTGGAAATGCTTGTTCTAGTAACAAAAACGAAGAAACTGGTGGTGATGAGGCATGAAACTGGTGGTGATGAGACATGGAGGTATGCCTCCGTAACGTCTATCGAAGAGAAGAGATTGCCCTCCCAAATGCTCTCTAGAATTGAATGCAAGGTCTGCATCTTAAAACACCTGTAAGGGATGAATCTGTTCAAAACTTTGAGGTCGAGGATGGCTCGCCACCTCCCCGAGGCCTTTGACAAAACATATTGAAAATCTGCTGCAAACTACTTGACTCTTGAACAACAAATACCAATGGAACTTTGAATCTGATATGTGATTTTTAAAAATCCAGTTATTTAGACTCTGCTATTGTGAATAGTTTTGAAAATATTTGCTGCTTTGGATTTTCAGCAGAAAAGAGAAAGGCATGGAAGAACCCGAACATTTGTCATCTATTGAACATCATGTGGAATTTGTGTTGGCGTTGCAAGAAATTTGAGGGCACATTAATTTAAATGTTATGCTCATGTTCTTCTTTGCACTCTTTTGGAATGGTACAGATGTTCCTCGACTTACAACAGTTCATTTAGTGACTGTTCGAAGTTATAACAGCACTGAAAAAAGTGACTCACAACCATTTTTCACATTTATGACCATTGCAACATCCCCATGGTCACTTGATCAAAATTCAGAGGCTTGGCAACTGACACGTGTTTATGACAGTTGCAGTGTCCCCGGATCATATATTGTATTAAATTATATACCAACTACTTGGAATTTAATATGCCCTGAACAAAGATGTTTTTGTCCTCTAAGAATAACCAAAAATAATAATCTTTATGAGATGGAAAAATACTATAAATTCCAGAAATAAAGAATTGAAATTCAAAGATGTGTGATTTAACTGTTTTTCAGAAAAATTATATATTTTTAAACATCAGAAAATATGATCTCTCTCTTTGGAACAAAGTTATTTGACAGGCTTGGTGAATATTGAAAATCTACCTTTTCTTTTATAAAATCAGGTGGACTTTAAATATATATTCAATGTCAGACTCTTTTTCTTTTTGTTTGTAATTGTTATTTGTTTTCCCTTTTTTCTTTGCATGTTGTAAATTGTTTATTTTTATATTGTAGATACATGTTTGAAAATAAATATTATACAAACAGCCAAATTAATGAGATAAATTAATATTGAATTAATTGAAAATAAAATAAAAACAAACTTAAAATGGGCGTTGGTTCTTACCTGACACGCCATTTATCTCTGAGCTGAGAGGATCATCCAGAAAGTGGGTGGTGCTTCAGTCTCTGCAGCTGTAGGCTGAGCTAATTTGAGGAACGCTCCTCCCACCATCACGTGGCTCCAGCGTAGCATTCCCCAGTTTTGTGTAGGCGAGAGAAAAAACAGAAGCCGTGCTTTCATCCTAACAAGCTAATAGTTCATTGGCCATAACAGGTCCCCACCAGACGGTAAAAAGAGAAAGGGAGGGGGCTGGATGATCCTCTCAGCTCAAAGAGAAATGGCGTGTCAGATAAGAACCAACGCCCATTCTCCTTACAGCTGATCAGATCATCCAGAGAGTGAGACATACCAAAGCTGGGCCTGTCCTACGGGAGGGTCACCGTCTGCTCTGTGGTCTGCTCGGGTTCCCTGAGAACCCCCTGAAGAACCCTTCTACCAAAAGAAGCCTCAGCTGAGGCATATCTGTCAATCCTGTAATGCCTAATGAATGGCGAAGGGGAGGTCCACGTCGCTGCCCAGCAAATGTCGATTATTGGAGCCTGGATAGCCCAGGCAGCTGAAATTGCTGCACTCCTAGTGGAGTGAGCTGTGATGCCCCTGGGCACCTGGAGGGCCTGGGCCTGGTATACCTTAGCAATGGTCGCCCTTATCCAATGGCCTATGGTGGTTGGAGGAACTTTGAGTCCCTGTGAGTTAAGTTGGAAGGATATGAACAGGGCCTCAGATTTACAGAAGGTCTCAGTGCATTTAATATAAATCCACAAGGCACGTCTGACGTCCAGAGTATGCCATAATCTTTCATGGGTTGGCCCGGGGCAAAAATTGGGGAGGATGAGCCCTATGGAAAACTGAGTTATTTTTGGGCAGAAAGGAAGGGTCAAGTCGGAGGACCACCCTGTCGGAATGGAATACACAGAGGTCCTTCCTAACGGACAGTGCGGCGATTTCTGATATCCTACGGGCTGATGTGATTGCTACTAAGAAGGCTACCTTGTAGGAGAGGAACTGAAGAGAAACATCTCTTAGGGATTCGAAAGGTGGCTTCATGAGGGAAGTAAGGACCTTATTAAGGTCCCAGGTTGGATATTGGTGAACGGAAGGAGGCTGTAAGTTTGTGACCCCTTTCAGAAAAGCTCAAATCTGAGGATGTTGAGAGAGGGAACTGACCTCCTGACAGGAGATGACTGTGGAAAGGGCTGCTACCTGCCGCCTTAGTGTGTTGGGAGACAGCCCCCTGTTGAGACCCTCCTGGAGAAAGTCAAGCACTTGTGCGATGGAGGGGTTAGTTGGGTCGATACTAAGCTTAACACACCATTTACGGAAAATGGTCCAAGTGCCATTGTAAATCCTTGGGGTTGAGGGACGCCTGGCTGCTAAAATGGATCAATGACCTTGCTAGAGAGGTTTTCCCTCTTCAAACGTTGCCACTCAACCTCCAAATGGCTAGTTGAAGCCATTGGGGGTTCGGGTGGAGAAGGGGGCCCTGAGACAGGGAAATTCTGTCTGATGGGATTCTCCAGGGAGGGGCTACTAATAGGATGTGGAGGTCCACAAACCAGGGACAGCGTGGCCAGTAAGGTGCCACGAGAAGCAGTTCCGCTTTTTTGTGAAGTACTCTCTGAAGGACAAGGGGCACCAGCGCCAGAGGAGGGAAGGCATAGAGAAGGCCCCTGAGCCACGGGCACCGAAGGGTGTTGTAGTCCTCCACCCCAGGGGAAGGAAATCTGGAGATGAACCTTGGAAGTTGGGAGTTGAGTGGGAAGGCGAACAGATCTACTACTGGAGGCCCAAAAATGGTGGATGCCTCCCTGAACAGGGCTGGGTGGAGGCACCACTCCGACTGGTCTATGGTGGCCCTGCTCAACCAGTCTGCTCAGGTGTTGGCAATACCCGAGATATGGTCCGCCCTGAGGGAAAAGAGGTGAGACTCCACCCAACGACGGAGAAGATCGGCCTCCCTCATTAGATGTAATGATTGAGTGCCCCCCTGTTTGTTGATGTGGGCTTTGGCCGTGATGTTGTTGGTGAGGATGAGAACGTGGCAGCCACGTACCTGGGGGAGGAAACTGCGGAGGGCCAGGAGGACGGCATGGAGCTCCAACCAGTTTATGTTGCACTGTTTCTCTGTCACTGACCATCTGCCTTGTGCTGTAAGTGACTGCAGATGAGCGCCCAATCCGGACAGACTGGCATCTGTGGTAACGGCAAGCCTTGGGGGCTCCTTGAGAAAGCAGCCCTTGTTGATAGAAGCCTTGCTCCACCAAAGGAAGGAGGTGAGCACCCTTGGAGGGACCCTGACCTTGCGTTTTGAACTGCTTGATCCGGATCGTTGGTACGGGAGCAGGAACCACTGCAGGGATCTGGAGTGGAAATGGGCCCAGGGAATGATGGAAAGACAAGATATCATTTCACCCAGTAATTGGGATAGCTCTAGAAGGGAGACCCTCTTGAGACGTCTGATGTCTTTGAAGGATTTTTGGATGCTGAGAAGTCTCTCTGGGGAGAGGAACACCTTCCCCTTCACAGTGTTGATTACAGTTCCCGGATGGGTTATCCTGGTGGAGGGGGATAACTGGCTTTTCTTCCAATTGATGAGGAATCTGTGTTCCTGTAGAGAGGTTAGGGTGGTGCGGGTATCCCTCACTGCCTAGTCCCTCGAAGGGGAGAGGATGAGGATATCATCCAGGTAGCAGTGGAGGTGCACAGGGAGGGTTCTGAGATGGGCAGCTAGAGCAGCCAGGACCTTGGTGAAGGTTCTGGGGGCAGAAGCCAGTCCAAATGGGAGAGCTACGTATTGAAAGTGGAGGTTATTGTAGGAGAAACGCAGATATCTGTAATGGGAGGATTGGATTGGGATGTGGAGGTATGCCTCTGAGAGGTCAATGGATGACAGCCAGTCTCCCTGCCTAACTCCCAGAAGGATGGATTGCAGCGTGTTCATTTTGAATTTGCAGAATACAAGATAGCGGTTAAGCTGCTTTAAATCCAGAATCGCTCTCCATCCCCCCAAGTGTTTGGGTACCACAAATAGATGGGAATAGAATCCCTGCCCTCTTTGAGGCTGAGGGATGGGCTGGATGGCTTGGATTGTAAGTAGGTGCTGAATGGCAGAGTCCATGAGGCTGTGCTTGGTGTGGTTCTTGGGGGGGGCATGGCATAAAAAAGTCAGGGGGGTGGATTGAAATTCGAGGGCAAGGCCAAACCTGATGGTGTCCCTAACCCAAGCATCTGAAATGGAGGCGTCCCATTGGTTGGCGAATGGCTGAAGGCGTCCGCCAATGGGGATCAAATCCTGTGGTCTATGTGGAACGCTGGAAGGGCCGGCTACCGGGGCCTCGAAAGGGCCTTTTGAAGCTGTCGCCCCTTCTGTGCCTGTCCGAGGGATCGGTCCTTTCTTGAGGCTGGCTCGACCTGAAGGAGGGGGGCCTGGGATTCCTTGGAGAGAAGGAAGATTGAAAATAGGGACGAAAGGGAGCTCTCCGAAAGGGCTGAAGGCACCTGGGCTCTGACCTTTGGGTGAGGGAAGGAAGAAATTTCTTCTTGTTCTGCCCCTCCACTAGTAGGGGATCCAAAGATGGTCCAAACAGTTTATTGCCCACAAGGGGAGCGGAAGCCAGTTTGACCTTATTTTTGAGGTCTGCCTGCCAATGCTTTAACCAAAGCAGGCGGCGGGCAGCGACGTGGGACGAAAAGGCTCTGGTTGAAAATTTAACCATGACATGGGAGGAAAATTTAACTGAGTGGAAAGTGGCGTCGGCCGAGAACTCGGCAGCGGCCATGATTTTGGCTATGTCCTGATGGGCTCGGACATTGGTGATTGGGATGTGCTGCTTGAGCTGGCAGAGCCAGTGAATGGAGGACCTGGTAAAGAATGAGGTGGCAGTGGCCGACCTAATTGCCCAGGCATCTGATTGATGAGCTCGGCAAAGAACCAGTTCGGCCCACTTGTCATCTGGCTTCAAGGCCTCTAAGGGGTAAGTGAGAGTGGAAGAAGCTGCCAGACCCATGATGGGTTCATCAACCTCCGGGATGCCTAGTAGTTGGAAAGGTCTGGGTCCAGGTTGAAAAACTTTTTGTCGTGGGCTGACGGGGCTGTGGGGGAATACGGACAAAGCTAACTGCTTGGATACCAGGTCAAGGAAGATGGAAGGGGTAGGGATAACCTCTGCTTCCACTACTGGCTGTTTAAAAATGGAATCCTCTGGGTCCTCCGATTCAAGGGGAGAGGGCTCGAGGGGGCCTGGGACTTTAATCCAGAAATGTTTCTGGCCTTGTACAGAAGAGACTTGAATAATTGGGGTTTGAATAACCCTACAAAGGTTGGTTGGTCGGGAGTGAGGCTCTCATCCTCGGACATCTCTGCTTCAGAAGGCTCCATGTCGGAGAGGGGCTCATGGTACTGTGTAGCCCCCAACTTGAATTCCTCCTCCTCGAATGGATCCAAACCCCCTTCTGCCTCCTCCTCCGCCTCCCCGACTGAAGGGGAACCCTCCCCCTGAGGGGGTACCTGATCCTGGAGCAGTTCCAATCTGAGAGGGAGGGATCTTACGGAGAGAGATTCAGGCTCGGGGGCCAACGGAAGGAGGCCTGGCCTGACTATCTGTTTGAGTCCTTCTGCAATGCTCTGTTGGATAGCCGACTCCATCCAGGCTCTCAGATGCTCCGGAATCTCTTGTGTGAGTGGCTCCTCTTGGCGCAGGCCGGCGGCTGTGGGGGTAAAAGTAGCTTCTGATGTTCGTCCGGCCGAGGTCCCAGAAACCTGGTGACCTTGAGAGGTTGAGCTGCACCTGGATAGGGAGGAATAAGCTAGAGCAGGTGGGGGTTGGGTGGAGGGAGAAGGAGTGGGAGGTGGAAACACCGGAGGCACTGATCCTGCCTGTCTGGTACATCTATCAAACTCTTTTTCTAATGCCTTATGGCGTCTTAAGGCATCCCTCTGTGAGACCTTGGACTTATCCTTAGCCTGCCTGCGCAGATGGTGGGTCTTGGATTTGGCCTTCAAAGAAGAACCCTTAGACAGATTGCTCTCTGCCATTTTAAGGATAATTGATAAGAGGCAGTAGACACACCTAGGGGTCGGCCTATGACGAAAGCCGGGAGCCCTAGTAAAAATTTCTTTCCGCCCCCCCCTTATATTTCTATTATTTTTTTGTTTTTTTAATCACTTCCTGTTTCTCCTTGCTTTTCCATTCCAAATTCGTATTTTGATTGATTGATTGATTGATTGAAGGGAAAAAAAGGAATTTGCTTAAATATCCAATCTGCTAGTGAATGCTGGAGGCCTGAAGTGAGAGCAGGCCGAGACCGACTGCCTTCCCAGGCAAGAACTGGGCGGGAGTGGTGATGTTTATAGACTACTGCTGCTGGCTGATACAGCTGCGGGAGATTACTGAGTTAGTCTCCGTTTGGGGAGGCTGAAGTCAGAAAAAAGAAGCTCTAAGCACTGAGCAGGCCTACGGGTCCTGCTTCTGGCTGGAGATAACGCAGTGCTCAGAAACTCGAAAACAAAATGGCGCCCGGCCACGAGCTGGCACCAAAATGGCGGCCGCCTGCAACGGGAACGACAGGGGCCTCTCAGCCACACAGGAAACACCTCCCCAGGGACTCAGAAGATCCACAAAATGAAGAGGGCAAAGAAAACGAATGAAAATTTGCTTAGAGCAAAAAACAGCATTTGGGGGGGGGAGAACGGAACGGAACGGAACGGAATTAGCTCAATTAACAAGGAAAACTAAAAGGGAAGAAGGCAGCAGGGCTGGGCAACTCTGGAGGGAGTGGGGGGGTAGGCTGAGGACACTGCTAGCCCTCCCCTTGCCACCCCCTGGGGCGAGCAAACCACGCTACCCAGGGGAATTTGGAGTCCGTACCACTGCGCAGGGCTAAGGATAAAAATCAGAAAGAAATACAACCTGAGAGATGAATCAGCAAAAAGAGAATTTGGAATGGCCAAGGAGATAACAGAAGATACGCCTAGTCTCACAAGAGGCTGAGTAAAACTGGGGAACGCTACGCTGGAGCCACGTGATGGTGGGAGGAGCGTTCCTCAAATTAGCTCAGCCTACAGCTGCAGAGACTGAAGCACCACCCACTCTCTGGATGATCCGATCAGCTCTAAGGAGAACAGACTTGATGGACCACTGAGTCTTTTCCTGCAGTTAGTTTCCTGTGTTTCTATATTCCATTTGAGATATATATAGAAGGCCACACAGAAAATGGACTTGGTTTTTGTAGTATTGTTGCACTGGCTAACTAACATGAGTTTTCTTGTATTATAAATTTGCTTTTTCAATTGTATTCCTAATAATTTCCCATAAATCTTAATCTTCAAGAAAAAGCCTCTCTTTCAGAAACCAGGACTGGCAGGAGAGCATTCAATACATTGTAGATAAGAGTTTCATTTTCAGTTATTCTCACGTCTCCCTGAACAACAACAACAAAAAAAGTCAAGCCAATTTTGGAAAGCACTGAGAATGTATCTTACCCAAACCCATTCTGATGTTTTATTTTGCAAATGTTTCTTTTACTTTTACTCAGAATACAATGCTCTTTTGTATGGCTTTGCTCACATATTATTGGATGCTGTAATTCTTGTGATGTTACTGAACAGATTACTATTTCTAAACCAATCTATTTTTGCTTTGAAATTCTTTATACTGCTAAGGTTCCTCTTTTTAATAGGGAGACCACACTTTATCAGAATACTCAAATAAATTGCTTTTAAATGATCTTCTGACTCAGTTGCTTATTAGAAAAGGAAAACTGAAGCAGAACCTAGGGCCAGGTTTGGCCATCAGTATGTAATAAATGTAACAGTTAAAAGTACACTTAGATTTTGAAAAATAAATCACTAAATTTTAAAATACAAACATAGTATTAATAATCAAGAGATTATAATGTTCAATTATTAAATACAGCACAATAAGTAAAAATGGAAGATCTTTACCAACTTCAAAGTTGTCATGATAAAAATGTTGCACAAATTGTATGAAACAGTCTTCTCAGAGCCAAAGAAAATATTTGGCAGTTACAGGCCAGAACCTATTTGATGTTTCTCAACCTTGACAACTTTAAGATATGTGGACTTCAAGTCCCAGAATTCCCCAGCCAGCTGAGAAACCCTGATTTATATATTCCTCCCACATCCATGAAGCCAGCAACAACCTTCTTACTGTTTTAAAAGATGGTCAGTAAGAGGCTCAAAGGATTCATATCCTAATGATATATGGAATGCTTAATAAATATATCATACATTCAGTTCTGTAGATTTTGCAAGCTGGTCCTTTTTCCTTGCAATCAATCTAATAAAATAAGACCCTGCGAAAATCTAGTTTTATGGTTATGAGCAACTGCTAAAGGCTTGACATTTTGCAAGAGCTTAAGTATAGTCATTATGAAAGTGTTCTCTGAAGCACAAACCAAGCATATCTTTGGGGTTCTTGGAACTAATAAGAGGACCTGAGAAAATAATCCAGAAAATAATCTAAAGTGATAGATAATCTTAAAAGGGAAAAAATTAGATTCCCTAATCTAAAACCATTCAGGCTTTTAAAAGTCTTCATTGCCCTTTCAACTCTGCCTGGATGCAAAGCAAGTTACATCCTTCTAACAACCCAGGTTTCTTCCAAATTGTAGTTTTTAAACAACCCTCAAAACAAGTTTTTAGCAGATTGAAATAAATGCAAATTTGATGATTAATAATCAGATGTATATACTACTGAGCATCTCTAGCCTTGTTCAGTCAGATTCAGCCATTTACCATCTCCAGTCAATGGTGCAGAATCTTAGAAAGCACTCTAGAATAAGATTGAGTCATCCACATTGGTGATACAGTGGTCCAAATTCAGCAATGATAGAGAAATATTGAATAGCAGCACGAGTTCAAAATAAAACTATGAGGAACACCATCAGCCAATATCTGATATTAGATCTTCCAAAACTAAAGCCAACATAACACTTTGCTGCAAGATCCCAATGCTAGAACCTCTGAACAATACCTTGCTTAATGATAAAAGTCATGAAAGATCCAGTAGAATCAACATAAGGATAGCACTCATGCTATCAATTCCTAATATCAGCGGTAGTATTCTACTGGTTCATCCAGGTTCATCCAAAACGGTAGCTCTGAGGATCATCTGTGAGCAAAGTGGTTCATTCCGACAATTGGCTGCTGGGCCCTCCCACCTACCCTGGCTCAATACTCTTTATTTCCTGGTTTTGAAGCTCAGGTGCTTCGTGCGGCACAGCGGATTGCCGCGTCAGCTGTTGAAGACACAGGGAGAGTGCAGGATTGCAGGAGAAGGTTAGTATCAAACTCTCTGTGCATGTGTGTGCAAAGCGCGCCCACCAAGCCACGCCCACAGAACCGGTGGTTTAAAAAAAAAATGAAACCCACCCACTGCCTAACATATATTATTTTGCTACACAATCAAAATATAGCCTGAAACCAGACTGCAATGAATTTATTTTAGACAGATATTAGACATTTTTTTCCTCTATTTTTTCCCTGAGGTTTGGGGAGGAGGAGGAAATCCCCAAACAAAAAGTTTCTCTCATTGCATCGTTAAATTCCTTCTAGAGTTCATTAGCACTCAATCTGGATCTTTCCTGTCCTAGCTTGCTTCTTCCCAGTGACAAGAAATTTGTACTCTTGTTACCTATTCTGGAAAGTTATTTGAGGATGATTTATCATCTTTGGAGAATATGTTTGTGTGTGCATTTTCTCTCTCTCTCTTTCCCTTAACATCAGAAGCATCTTAATACAAGCCTTAGAAAAATTGAAATAGCTATTGCCACACAAGAGGTTCAATCTAAGCAGCAAAACAGTCTGTTTTAAGAACTGTCAACAATAATCTGAACAATTTATCAAGATAAGATACAATGGACTTCTACCACTTTATAAAACTATGCATAGTTACGGCTGAACTTTGAATAGCAATACAGTTCATTCAAAAACATATATTAATTCTTTAAAGTCCAGGAAGAAGTACCTCTTAATGTACTGCTTCTTCTCTAGAAGGGTTATTTCTTAAAATCATATATTAGATTCAGGATGTGTAAATAAGTCATTTTAAGTGTTTCAAGACATCAGTTCAACCTATGATTCATTTTTTGTGATGATAAAACAATAATGGAATATTGCAATTGGGAATTTTTATTGCTTTTCTAATCTTGGCACAAATACAAATATTGTGATGTAGTTTTAGAGCACTGCACAAGCATAAAATGGGATGCGTATCTGTCAACAAACAAATGACATTTGCAATTCCAGCCAGATAATTATGCTTATTACAAGACGCCTTTAAATAAGGGCTACATTAAACCATTTAGTGAAAAATAGCTTTAAGTTGTATTCCTTTGGAGCTTTTTTCTAATAAAACTTAAAGTGCTTTTATTCCATACTTATAATTAATATTGGCAAAATAGCAGGGAACAGATTTACTGGCAATCATTGTTTAATTCCTGTCTAGAAATATCCATTATAGGACAGAAAAATCATTCCTGAAAACCCTATCAGGATAATTTTTAAGAGGCCAAAAAATTCCAATGGTATATTTCTACAATTATGAATAATAAAAATATGTAGTAAATATGTAAAATAATAGTTTTATTTTGAAAAATGAATTTACTAAACTCTATGATTTTTTCTCAGGACTGGAAGCATAGCAATCATACCATACATGCTATCTGCAGTTATATTTACATTAACAATACTTGCAAGATATATTGTCTATCAGTAGATTGGCATTCTGACATTTTTGTTACATAAGGTAACATATCTATTGTGCATGTTCCAAGCTTGAGATATACTCAAATAATATTATCAGAATTCCACCATTCAGAAATGAAAAACAGCAGACCACACTGTCCCCATCTTTTTATAATACATCCATCAGTGAATCACCTCACAACAGACTATACAAGATTTGTCCACTTAGAAAACTGCAATTGATTAAGCTCAGGAACAATCTGCTCCTTATAATGCAATGTAATGAAACGTAAGGAAATATATATTTTAAATAGGGGATCATTCCATTATTCAACCCTCTTAAGTTACATGCAAAATCAAAATTAAGAAAAAAATATGTGAACCTTCCATGATATATCTTGGCTTGATGAACCAATCAGAAACATGGAAGTATCCCAAATAAATAAAATTATTAACCTCTTAGGAAAGATTTCCTGTGCCCATGATTTTGTGCTATTGTATCCAATTAATGTGACAGACAACTATGATACCATGTACTTCTGTAATTTACTAGTGCTAAGTAGCAATGAAAAGTAATCCAGTAATGAATATGATTGATAAACAAGACTGATAACAGAATTTTTAGTCGATTACTAATCAGAATTTTAAACATAATCTCCTTTTTGTTATATTGAAGATAATTTACAATTTATGAAACAACACATATCACAGGGAATATAATAAAAATACATACATAATTTCTACCACTTATCAGAATCAGGTCTTATTGTTCAATTAAATAAACCTTCAGTCATCCATATCCTTGCTTCTATGTTATCTAGAAACATTAATAGGCTAGTAGAGCTTATAATATTCATGAGACTTTCTTTAAGAAATAAATAAAATTTTGTTAACCTCAAACCTCCAGAGAACCATATCTATCTCTTATGTATACAAGAATATATATGTCATTTCCATTGGTAATTATTCTAACGAAGCACAGAGAGATAAAATTATACTCCCTAGTGCAGGTAAACCAGAAGGCAATTATTCATTTAGTTTTTCAAATGCATTTTATATTGATTGTGCTTAAGAGGGTTTCCCTATTGATTGTATGTAGTTCCAACCATACAAATGAAACAAGATGATAGTAGGAAAATAGGAGTATTTTAATAGATATAATAATTTATGAGGTTTAAAATCTACTAAGTAAATTTTAAGAAACCTATTTATATATTTAAAGATAAATACAATTAAGCATAAGCAGAATATTTCAGCAAGTTATCTTACATAACAATGGCAATTAAATGATGAGGTTTTGAAAATGTATTAGGTTGATGCAGTTTGTAGCAATATTTTATATAAATAGCTGCATGTGGTCTGCACACATTAAATTAAAAGCAAATGACCAGATGCCTTGATATAATAGATCAACAGGCACAAGGAAACCTTGCTGAGAATGCTTGAAATATCTGAACACAAAATTAATAGTTCCTATTAATCACTTTGCTTCAGCTAGTTTACTTCTTGATGAGAGAGCAAGATATGCAGGATAAATGGAAGATGCTAACTTTAGTTTTCATTGGTCTCAGAACTGCCTTGAATGGTCTGAAGAAAGCAGCAGATTAACATGTTTTAGCCTATTTAAAATCCAGCAATACAATCCTGGGCCAGATTATATCAACTGCTTGGCAATGTGGCATCCTCTTTCTTGAAAAAAACAAACAAAACAAATACAGTGGAATGTAGATTTATATAGGAACAAGAATAATTCATAATTATTAAGTAAATGCATTTCTATATTAAACATATAATTAAGACACAAATAAAATAATTAGATATATCCACCTTCATATTACCACTCATCCATAAGCAGATTAAAATAATACTCCTTCTCAGCTTTATCTTAGATTGCAGATGAATAGACATATGTCTGTATGTTCCTTTATATTAAAAACAAACCATACTAAGTATGTGCTGAGCTAATATATAAAAAGAGGTTTAAATGCATTTTTAATCTAATTTAATAGAAACAAGGAGCTTATTATATGGATAAATATTCAGGGATCATCTGCATATCTATATAAACATTCACTCGCATATTATCTAGAGTGGAATATTTCAGAATTGTACATCTTATTCCATTTTTCTTATTACAGTACTGATTCTTGCATGATCTTTCAGAGCAGTGATCAGCATTGGCCAGCATCATCTCAATGAACTGCAGCATCACTGAACATAAGAGATAAAATACTCATTTTTACCAGCACTTTTGGGAAGGTGACCAAAGATGCATCCTCATCAGCACTGGGCAAATATCTAGATAAGGGTGGGCTAGGTGCTTAGATATTATAGCAATAAAGCCAGCAATCCAGTCAGAAATTACGTATTTGCAAAGCCATTGAAGTAATCACAGCTTCTGTAATTGTTAAAGTAAAAGAGGGATTCCGGTTTTCCTCCTATTGATTGCCATTGATAGCAGCTGGCCTTTTCCACTGGCAAGCCGCATGAATTGCTGCTGCCTGTCACAATGTCAGTGAAGTATGTACTGCATGGAAATTGCATGTTAACCAGCGTCATCACCAAAGCACTCTGTCTATAAACAATGCTGGAAGTACACGAAAGAGGGATGTTCGCACTTAATTATTTCCGCAGCATAGAATTAGGTTGACTGTCAAACAATGGGAAAATGTTTTCTGACATCCCTTTCATTTGAAAACATGTCTGACCACACCATGAAGAAGAGGCTATCTCTCTGCCTTCGTCTATGCACTGCTTATTTTTTTATAAAATACAGAATGAATAATCTACATCCTTATTTTTATAAGGAATCATCATTGAGGCTTATATTTAGCATTATTTTGCACCAGTGGTGGTATTCTACCAGTTCGGCCAGGTTCGGTACTCCGAGGATCATCTGTGAGCAAACCAGTTCGCTCTGACAATCGGCTGCTGGGCCCTCCTGCCTGCCCAGACTCTATACTGATCTTTATTTCCTGGTTTTGAAACTCAGCTGCTTCTCATGGCACAGCGGATTGCCGCGTCAGCTGTTGAAGACACAGGGAGAGGGCAGGATTGCAGGAGATGGGTAGTAGCAAACCCTCTGTGAATGTGTGTGCAAAGCGTGCCCACCAAACCACGCCCACAGAACCGGTGGTAAAAAAAAATTGAAACCCACCACTGTTTTGCCCTTGTGCATGTATGGGAGATTAATAAAACTTCTTCCCTAATAATGGAGAAGTAACCCTTGATTTACAACCACAACTGAGCCCAAAATTTATATTGCTAAGCAAGGCAGTTGTTAAGTGAGTTTTACAAACTTTTTTGCAACAGTTATTAAGCAAAGCACTGTAGTTGTTAAGCTGGCCTCTCTAGTTAACTGTGCTAGTCTGAAGCCAGGTTACAAATAGTCATTGCATGACTCTGGAACAGTGCAACCATCATAAATACATGTCAATGGCCAAGTGCCCAAATTTTGATCATGTGATCATGGGGATACTGCAACAGTCATAAATATGGAAAACAGTCATAAGCCATTTTTTTTCAGTGTCATTGTAACTTCAAATGGTCACTAAATGAATGGTTATAAGTCAAGGACTACCTGTAAAGTCAAAAATTTAGTTTCAAGATATAAAAATTCACCTTCTAAAAATGACAAAAAATATTATTTCTATTCGGATAAACTGGGCGTTGGTTCTTACCTGACACGCCGTTTCTCTTGGACTGGGAGGATTGTCCAGAGGATGGGTGGAGCATCAGTCTCTGCTTATTGTAGGCTGAGCTTGATTTCTGAGGAACGCTCCTCCCTCCATCACGTGGCTTGCCATCTTGTTCCCCAGTTTATGCGAAGAAGAGAAGAAAGAAACAGGCATTCGTGCTGTCCCTTTTGCTAGACTTAAGGTGCCTTGGCCAAAACGAGAAACCCCCCCCCCCCAGATGGTGAAAGGAAAAGGGAGGGGCTGGACAATCCTCCCAGTCCAAGAGAAACGGCGTGTCAGGTAAGAACCAACGCCCATTCTCCTTGGAACTGCTCAGATTGTCCAGAGGATGGGACATACCAAAGCTGGGGCTTGTCCTACGGGAGGGACACTGTCTGGTTTGTTGAGTCCTCGGGATCCCCGAGCACCTTCTGGAGGACCCTTCTACCAAAAGATGCCTCCGCCACGGCATACTTATCAATCCTGTAATGCCTAATAAAAGGCAACGGGGAGGACCATGTTGCTGCCCGGCAAATGTCGAATATAGGGGCCTGTGTAGCCCAGGCAGCCGATGTCGCCGCACTCCTGGTAGAGTGAGCCGTGATACCCCTGGGTATGCCCTAGAAATGGCCGCCCTTATCCAGCGGCCTATTGTAGTAGAGGGAACCTTGAGCCCCTGTGACTTTGGTTGAAAGGAAATGAACAGGGCCTCGGATTTGCGGAAGGTCTGAGCACGTTTAATATAAATCCGCAAGGCCCGCCTAACATCTAAGGTGTGCCAAAGCTGTTCCCTTTCATGAGTTGGCCTGGGGCAAAAATTGGGGAGGATAAGTTCCCGAGCCCTGTGGAAAATAGAATTAATTTTTGGTAGAAAGGAAGGATCAAGTCTAAGTACTACTCGGTCAGAGTGGAAGACGCACAGGTCTTTCCTGACTGACAGAGCAGCGATCTCTGAAATCCTTCAGGCCGAAGTAATCGCCACCAGGAAAACTACTTTGTATGATAGGAACTGGAGGGAAACTTCTCTAAGGGGTTCAAAGGGAGGCTTGGTGAGGGAGCTCAAGACTTTGTTGAGATCCCATGTTGGGTATCTGTGAAGGGACGGAGGTCGTAAGTTTGAGGCGCCTTTTAGAAATGCCCGGATGCAGGGATGGAGAGAGAGGGAATTAGCCCCCTCGCAGGAAATTACAGTGGATAGGGCTACTACCTGACGCCTTAGAGTGTTGGGGGAGAGACCTTTACTGAGACCCTCCTGGAGAAAATCAAGGACTTTTGCTACCGATGGGTTTGATGGGTCAATGTGGAGATTGGCACACCATTTGCAGAAACTGTTCCAAGTGGCATCGTAAATGCTTCTGGTAGAAGGATGCCTAGCTGCTAAGATGGTGTTGATGACCTCCGTGGAGAAATTCTCCCTTTTTAGACGTTCCCACTCAACCTCCAGTCGGCTAGCTATAGCCATTGGGGGTCTGGGTGCAGAAGGGGGCCTTGAGACAGAGAGATCCTGTCTGCTGGGATCCTCCAAGGTGGAGCGACTGATAGGCTGCGGAGGTCCGCAAACCAGGAGCGACGGGGCCAATAAGGAGCTACCAGAAGCAATTCTGCCCTTTCTTGAAGGACCTTCTGGAGTACTCTTGGCACCAGAGCCAGAGGGGGAAGGCGTAAAGAAGGCCCGAGGGCCACGGGCATCGGAGGGTGTTATGATTCTCCACCCCGAGGCGGAGATGAACCGTGGAAGTTGGGTATTGCTGGGGGAGGCAAACAGGTCTACCACTGGCAGGCCAAATATTGTTGTCGCCTCCCTGAACAGGTCTGGGTGGAGGCGCCATTCCGCCTGGTCTATGGTGGCCCTGCTCAACCAATCTGCCCTGGTGTTGAGGGTGCCTGAAATGTGGTCTGCTCTGAGTGAAAGGAGATGAGACTCTGCCCACCGACAGAGACGCTCGGTCTCCCTCATTAGACTTGAGGACTGAGTGCCCCCCTGTCTGTTGACATGTGCCTTTGCTGTTATGTTGTCGGTGAGAATGAGGACGTGGCTGCCCTGAATATGATGTAGGAAGCTGCAGAGGGCCAGGTGGATGGCGTGAAGCTCTAACCAGTTTATGTTGCGCAGCCTCTCTGATGGTGACCATCTGCCCTGAGCTGTAAGGGAGAGAAGGTGGGCGCCCCATCTGGACATACTGGCGTCTGTGGTGACGATAAGTCTTGGAGGCTCCTTGAGGAGGCAGCCCTTGTTGATCGACGCCTTGCTCCACCAGAGGAGGGAGGTGAGAACCCTTGGCGAGACCTTGACCTTGCTCCTTGAGTTGCTTGTCCCAGCTCTTTGATACGGAAGCAGGAACCATTGGAGGGATCTGGAGTGGAAACGGGCCCAGGGAATAACGGGAATACAAGAGATCATTTTACCTAATAACTTGGATAGATCAAGGAGAGAGACCTTCCTGTGTCGTCTGATGAACCTGACTGATTGTTGGATGCTGAGGATCCTTTCTGGGGAGATGAATACTCTCCCCATGACTGTATCAATTATGGTCCCTAGGTGGGGTAGTCTAGTGGCGGGGGCCAGTTGGCTTTTCTTCCAATTTATGAGGAACCCATGATCCTGGAGGGAGGTGAGGGTAGTATGGATATCCCTGATAGCCTGTTCCCTGGAAGGGGAGAGGATGAGAATATCATCCAGGTAACAGTGGAGTTGCACCGGGATGGATCTGAGGTGGGCAGCCAGCACGGCCAGAACCTTGGTGAAGGTCCTGGGGGCCGAGGCTAACCCGAATGGAAGGGCCACGTACTGAAAGTGTAGGTTATTGTAGCTGAAACGGAGAAATTTAGAGTGGGAGGGTCGAATTGGGATGTGTAAATATGCCTCAGAGAGGTCTATAGAAGACAACCAGTCTCCCTGCTGAACTCCCAAAAGGATGGATTGAAGTGTATTCATTTTGAATCTACGGTACACTAACTGACGGTTTAAACGCTTTAAGTCCAAAATAGCCCTCCATCCCCCCGAGTGTTTGGGCACCACGAATAAATGTGAATAAAAGCCCTGTCCCCTTTGGGATGGAGGAACAGGCTGGATAGCCTGAATGTCCAGTAGGTGTCGAATTGCCTCCTCCATGAGGTTACATTTGGTAAGGTTGTTGGAGCAGGGACATGAAATATAAAAATCGGGGGGGGGGGAGAAACTCGAGGGCAAGGCCAAACCTGACTGTATCCCTGACCCAAGCATCTGAAGTGGATGAATCCCATTGACAGGCGAAGGCTTTAAGTCGCCCGCCAATGGGAATAATGTCAGGAGGCTTATTTGGAGCGGCGGAAGGGCCTGCTGCCAGAGCCATGAAAGGGCCTCCTGAAGTTTCCGCCTCTTCTGTGCCTGTTGAAGGGGTCGGACCTGTCATGGGACTGTCCCGAACCAAAGGAGGGGGACCCTTGGTGTCTGGGAGGAAAGGATTGGTGAAAGGGACGAAAGGGAGCCCTCCGAAAGGGCTGCAGAGATCTGGAATCAGACTTGCGGGAAAGAGAAGGGAGGAATTTCTTTTTATTCCTTCCCTCGACTAGGAGAGGGTCCAAGGAAGTACCAAACAACTTATTTCCGGCTATGGGTGCGGAAGCTAGCTTGACCTTGTGCTTGAGATCCGCCTGCCAGGGTTTTAGCCAGAGCAGGCGGCGGGCCGAGATGTGGGAGGAAATGGTGCGGGAGGAGAATTTTACGGAATGAAAAGTGGCATCAGCTGAAAACTCAGCAGCGGCCGTTATTTTGGCGATGTGTTGATGGGTGCGGATATTGGAGGTCGGGACATGTTGTTTAAGCTGGCGAAGCCAGCGAATGGAAGATCTAATAAAAAAGGAAGCGGCCGTAGCCGACCTGATTGCCCATGCGTCCGACTGGTGAGCTCGCCTTAATGCGAGCTCTGACCACTTATCCTCTGGTTTGAGGGCCTCTAAAGGGTCACTGAGGGTGGAGGAAGAGGTCAGACCTACGACAGGCTCATCAACCTCCGGGGTACTCAGCAAGGTCGAGAGCTCCGGGTCGAGGTTGAAGAACCTTTTATCATTGGCCGAGGGGGCCGGGGGAGCAACTGAAGAGGACAGTTGCTTGGACACCAGATCCAGGAATATGGGGGGGGGGGGTAGGGATGACTTCGGCCTCCACTACCAGTTGTCTGAACATGGAGTCCTCCTGTCCCTCCGAAACTACGGGAATGGGATCAGAGGGGGTCTGGGCTGTTAGGACCGAGATGTTCCTAGCCTTGTAGAGGAGGGATTTAAAAAGCTGGGGCTTAAAGAGCCCTACAAAGGCGGGCTGGTCCGGAGAGAGACCTTCGTCCTCGGACATTTCCGCCTCTGATGGGTCTGAGTCCGGAAGAGGCTCGTCGTATGGTAAGGACCCCAGGTCATATTGTTCCTCCTCCTCCCTGTCTAATTCTAGGTCCCCTTCCACTTCCTCCTCATCCTCCCTGACTGAAGGGCAAACCTCCCCTTGGGGAGGCATAAGAGAATGATCTTACAGATTCGGTGGCCTGCAGAGGCAACCCCGGTCTGGTCATCTGCTGCATCCCTTCTGCAATTCCCTGTCGAATGGCCATCTCCATCCAGACTCTGAGCTGCTCCGGAACTGCCTGAATGAGAGGTTCCTCTTGGCACAGGCCAGCAGCCGTGGGCATGAAGGTGGCCTCAGGAGTTTGCCTGGTTGGTGTGCCCGGGGCTTGATGCCCTTGAGAGGGCGAGCTGTGCCTGGATAGGGAGGAAAAAGCTGCAGGAGGGGGAGGGAGGATGGAGGTGGAAGGAGTGGCAGGTGCTGGAGGCACTGAGCCTGTCTGTCTAGCACGTCTGTCTATTTCTCTTTCTAAAGCCTTGTGACGTCTTAAGGCGTCCTTTTGAGAGGCTTTGGTGGGCTCCTTAGCCTGACTGCGCAGGTGGTGGGTCTTTGCCTTGGCCTTCAAGGAAGGCCCCTTTGAGGGATTGCTCTCTGCCATTCCAGATAATTAGGGGTCCAATCTGAGGCAGTTGGCGCGCCTAGGGGTCGACCTACAACGAAGGCCGGGAGCCCTGGGAGTTCCTTTATACACTGACACACTTTCCCCCGAATATTATTGACTTGAATCAATAGGATTCTTTGCTCTGTATGATTATTTCCCCCCTCTCTGTTCTTTTCTCTCTCTTTTTTTTTTTTGAAGTCAAGGCCTAATGAAGAACTTGAAGAAAACGACCTTGCAAGGTCTCAGATTACAGGGCCTTAAGGGCAAAACCGGGCCTAAACCAACTGCCGACCCAGGCAACAACCGGGCGGGAGTGGTGGAAATAACTGCAGCCGCTACAGCTGGTTGCGGTGAGAGCCAACAGGGGGAGGTGGAGAAATAACCTCCAACTGCAAAAGCAATTTTCCTTTTTTTCTTTTTTTTTTAAACCTCGGCAGGCCTACCGGACCTGCTGTTTTGAATAGGCACTCAGTAAGAAGAAGAAATGAACGCCAAAATGGCGCCTAGCCACGAGGCGAGCTTCAAAATGGCGGTTGCCACTAACAGTTCTTGTGGAAAATAACCTGGCAAAGGCCAGGAGGATCCTGGTAACAATCAAAGGGTCCCTGGGGAAGCCCACAGAGAATAGAGCCAAAAAAACCTTAAACGCTATAAAAAAATTCAAACGGAGCTCGGGGGGGCGGAACGAAACGGAACAAAACGGAGCCTTTTAAACAATTTTTACACGGCAGAAAAGCTGAGAAAAAAGGGTGGGGGAGGCAGCGCAAAGTTTTGAGCCTACCCCCTGGCAATCCCTGGGGGGGAACCCTCCCAGGAAACCAAGCCAACGAAGGAACCAGCTGTGCAGGGCTAAGGAGATAGAAAGAAATAAGGGTTGTATACAACCTGAACAGGTAGGAAAAGGGGTGAATGAGGGGAATCCAGAAACGGCCAAGAGCACGCAAACACACAGCCTACTCTGCTCGAAGGCTGAGCATAAACTGGGGAACGAGATGGCAAGCCATGTGATGGAGGGAGGAGCGTTCCTCGGAAATCAAGCTCAGCCTACAATAAGCAGAGACTGAAGCTCCACCCATCCTCTGGACAATCCGAGCAGTTCCAAGGAGAATTCACAAGTTTACTGGCCTGTATAACAGTGGAGAAGTGCTAATCCTTCTGAATAAACTGCAGTTTAAGTACAGACTGAATGCATCCTAATCTGAACCAGCTGATCATATAATGGCTGAATTCTAATATCCAAGCTAACCATAGCTTAGAGTCTAACTGAGCTTTCCAAAGTACAAGTGGAGCCACATTTTGAGTTGTTTGCTTTTCATATTCTATTTACTGAGCAATATTCTGTCTAGGCATAATTGTTTTATATGCAGCACAAATGGCCCCTGTTATTTTATCAATCTAGGCTATACTGCCAAACTACTTTAAATGAAAGTCTGGTTTCCATGTAATATATCTTAATTTGGTTGTTTCTAAACCAAGTCATAAGGATTTCAGCCATTGCTAAAAAAATTCCTGTTTAGAAAATACAGTTATAGTATCTAATTCTAGGTATATGATCAATGTTAAAATCTATAGTTTGTCAATTTAGCCATAGTATGAAGCAATACATCAACTTTATAAAACCATGATTTAACATGACATCTTAATTGAGCAGATGAGTGTGGAACCAGATAATAGCATATGTTTGCATCATGCCTTATTTATTTAACATTGTTATAAAGTATGTTTTACATCACCTTTAGAAATGTTTGGAGCTACACTGCAGTGTCTGGAGCACTGAGAGGTCAACAGATTCTATTTTAAGAATGCAGTTACTAAAAGCTAGAAAAAATCAGTTTGTTATTGATGAAGGAAATGGCATAGAATCCTCTATTGAGAAAGCAGAACTTGTATTTACAGGTTTCTAATGAACTTGCCTCTGAAATCCAGTGATCAGTTATCAATCCTAACATTACAAATATAAAAACTGCAGTATTGTTAGGTAGATTACTCAGCTATGTTCCTCTCCTCTTTGTTCTTGGGAATAGGTAATCTCAATAGAGTGAAAGCAAAAGTCTTGTAGAAACCTAAAAAGCACTGACAATAATACATAAACATTCAATTTCTTACTGTACCACCAGCAGACATTGAAACAGTGAAGAAACAATGAGGCATAAATTATAAATATCAAGTTGTTCAGACAGAGTGTACATCCACATTCTTTGAGAATTGGTAATAATGTTATAAAAGTGTATAATGTATATCAGATGTGCACATTATGTTTAACTTAAGTGTGCTTATTGTTTTCTATTTCTCCTTTGAATTTTTCCTTTTATTACTTTTAACAGGACTCCATAACTGCATCCTAGGGAGACAGAGAATGTGTATATGTGTATATGGTGTGTGTGTGTGTGTGTGTGTGTGTGTGTGTGTATGTAATGATATCAATTCACCCACCCCTAAAGTAGTCTAAGTATGATGGTAAATTAATGGTACCTAGAGATCAGACTTTATACTGTATTTTAAGATATTGGTATAGAATGCCGCCAAATCAGTTAATGAAAGACAGAAGAAATCGAATCTTTAAATAAAAATCTCATGAGATATCTAACAATAATTAAGAACTGACAAAGTAAGGTTCTGGTATTCCAGAAATTCCTTTTTTGTGCTTATCACATGTGATGTTAATGACCAGGTTCTGTTTTGTAGCTGACCAAATCATTTTATCTATCATATTACTACAGGGGCTAGAAAAAGCACCCCCCCTTCCTTCTGCATCACCAGAGAAAATCAGTCTCCTCCAGAGAAATGCTCAGCTTTTATATCAGCCAATATAAATCAGGTCTCCACAGAGTATTTCCCTTGTTTTACAGTGACATCTATCCTGCAGTTCTAGGGAATCCCCAGGTCATTCACTCAACATCAGCACCATTTAGTGTGGACAGCTCCCCTCTGCAGTAATTCTAGGACAATTTGCCATTCCTTCACTATAAAGAAGCCCACATTATAACTAATTAATTAACCAAATAAATAACACTGAAAGTACATGTCAGTTCAGACCAATAAAAATCTATAAGAAATTACATCAAATGAAAAAGACAGACAATGTTTCTGAATTTGACTGAGAATTATTATTCTTCAGCACCTCTGCTTCTGTTGCTCTGCCCTTTATCCACACATCTACTCCCACATACAATGCAAACATTAAACAGTACTGGCAAGACTAAATTTCAGGTGTTATAAAACATGACTAGGCACTCCACTGACAAACAACCAACTTAAAGCAAGCCATCCCACAATCACTTACGGCGATGCTGATGCATTTAGAAAAGGAGTAGGAAGAAGAGACTGAACATTTTGCAGCCACTGAAATAACAGAATCGGCATATGAGAAATTGCTTAATACGGTTTATTTTGTTTACGTTGATGGAAGCAAATTTGGGGGTGGGAAATCAAATGACATTAAGGTTGCTCTCACATAATGACCGGGCTCTGTCAAGGATCAAGCAAAAAATATCTGTACAATGTCACATGTCAAATATTAGCCAGGAAAGTACATTCTACAATTACATAATAAACTGGCAATATAGTACAGTATAAAGCAAAATTATCAGAGGCTGGAATTGTCAACCTCATTAAAGTTAGCAATCAAACATACCAAGACGAACAGCGATCAACCTACTAACATTCAAACCTAACAAATCCATCCTGCTTTCAAATGCTTCTTTTTTTTTTCCCTCCAAAGGAGGAAAATGCACACCTGAGGCCTTTCGAGTAAGGCAAAAGGGACACCCCCCCGTCCCCCCTGCAGTTTCTCTTCTTCTCCTGAGGGCCTGGAAAGACTTTCGCCAACCAGCTAGCTCTACCTTTTCAAAACACAGCAACTGCCAGGCAAGGACGAAAGCCCTGCCGCGTTCTTTCTCACAACCTCCAAAGCCCCCAAAGAGGAAGGCGTGTAAGCCTGCTTGTTGCTCCGAAAGCTTTCCCAAAGTTTCCCACCCTTGTCACTCAACTTCTGGGGTGCGGGGGGGGGGGAAATCAGCCATCGAAACCCACTTGGGAAATCGTTGAAATGCCGACAACCCCAGCATCACCGTGCAAATCGTAGGGAGCGTGAAAGAGGAGAGAGGAGAAAATAAGGAACCGGACGCACGACTTTCGCACCCCTCTTTTTTTCCCCTTCTTTTTCTTCTTCTTCTTTTCCTTCATTCACCTCCCAACCCCAATATACGACCCGGGCCACCTCTTCTTTTCTCCACCCGCCCCGTCTCTTTTACAACCGCCGCCCGCTGACTTACCACATCCCCGGGTACACAGCGCCCTGCTGACCTCCTTCTTGAGATTCCTGCCCGTCTCCAGGGGCGGGGAAGACGCTCGGAAGAGAAGCGTCGGCGTCGGCGACTCACTGCTGTTCCCGCCCGAAGCTGCAGCCACGGGCTCCATGAAGAAGACGTAGCGACCCTCTTCCTTCAAGGCGCTCCCGCAAGCGGAGCCCAGCTCGCCGAGCAGCAGCCAAAGCAGCGCGTCCTTCCGCAGCCCGCCGCTTTTCGCCGGCCACACCTGGTGCACACGCACTCGAGCTACGGCGGAGGCGGGCGCCAGGCTCGGGCTGCCGAGGTGCGGGAGCTGGGGGCTGGGAGCCGGCGAGGAGGGGAGGATCGTTCCTGAGGAGGAGGAGGAGGAGGAGCTGCTGATGAGGATGATGGTGGTGGTGGTAGTGCCGGTGCCGGTGCCGGCGGCGGCAGCGTCAGGTTGCACGGACAGCCTCAGCAGCGGCGACCGCAGCGGCGTCGTTTCTTCTTCTCCTCTTCGGCCAGCCGTTAGTTCGGCCACACTGTGAGCCAGGACCTTGCCCTCGATCACCACGGAAGCGAGCCGGACCAGACCCTGCACCGAATCCTCGCCGAGTGGCGACGAAGAAGAGCACGATGCGGCCGCCCCGGCCACCAGGGCCGAAACCCCCAGCACCAATAAGAGACGAGGCAGCGAGCGACTGCCGCCACACCGGCGGCGGAGGAACATGGTCGGCGGGGGGGGGGGAGCGACCGCGGGGCGCTCGTAGGCAGCCCTTGGCAAATCCCGGCCAGTTCCCGCCAGCTGAAGCCCCCCTCAGCCCTTCGCTTCGTTCCCGCCACCTGCGCGCCGCCTGGTCTTGCGGAAGGGAAGGAGGTGGGGGGGGAGGGTGCCGGTGCAGTAGTTCGCTGAGGAGGGGAGGAAGAAGAGGAAGGCGGGAAAGCGCCTGAAGGAGGATGGAGGGCTGCTTATTCCGTAAAGCCCGGAGGCTCTTCGCTCTTTTCACCGCTACCTCTTCATGAGGTGGAAAGGGGGACCGGGAAGCGGCTTGGGATAGTGCCCAACTGTTAACAATCCTCTTAATGCTTGGCGGTAGCTCCCGCAACGCCTGAAGCTCGGCGACTGAGAGAGACAGCCGAGAGGCCGGGAGGCGGCGGACTTGCCAAGCGGAGAAGACGCGCGGCCACCGCCAACAGCAGTAGCGGAAGCGGCCACGTGTTTCCCCGGCTCTGTTTACCTTTGGCGCGGGCTCTGTGTGCGCCCCCTTTGGCGCGCATTCTGTCAGCAGCTGCTCAGTCGGGCGGGGCGAGAGAGGCGTGTTTGCGTGTGTGTGTGAGTGAGTAGCTTTGTTTTGCCCGTGCGCTTTCTCCTGCTTCACCTGAGGAAAAGTTCCTCCGCTCCCTTTCTCCTCAGGGTCCCCCGTTCCCAGCTTCCTCTCCTTCACTGAAATAGGGGTGTGTCTGAGGACAGCAATAGCCATAAGACTTACCATACCGCTTCACAGTGCTTTCCAGCCCTTTCTAAACGCTTTACACAAGAGTCAGCATATTGCCCCCTAATAATCTGAGTCCTGATTTTACCAACCTCGGAAGGATGGAAAGTTGAGTCAACCTTGAGCTGGTCAGAATCAAACTGCTGGCAGCAGGCAACTCAGCAGAAGTAGCCTGCAGTATTGCATGCTAACCAGTGTGTCAGCATAATGCGTTGTGTTTGCACTCTTTCTATTGAGGTGTTCTCACGAATGGACTAGAGCCATTCCTTGAGTATCTCCATCGGTCTCACGGGGGCCATGGGTGCCACCTTCCATATTCTCTGCAATGCAACTTAGCCCTTCAACTCACTGCTGCTATGCTGTTTCTGTGCTAAGCAGGACCCATTTGCCTGTTGCTGGCTCCTCAATATTCAGTACAGGTACAACTTAACAACCACAGTGGAGCCCAAACTTTTTGTTGCTAAACGAGTCAGCTTTACCTCATTTTACAATCTTGTCACATTTGTTAAGTGACTCACTGCAGTTGTTTAGTAACACAGTTGTTAAATGAATCTGGTTTTCCCAAGGTCACAAAAGATGGTGAGCCTGGGCCACTGCAACCGTCATAAATATGAACCAGCCGCCAAGCATCTGAATTTTGATCACGTGACCATGAGGAAGCTGCAATGGCCTTAAGAATGAAAAATGCTCATACGCCACTTTTTTCAGTGCCGTTGTAACTTTGAATGGTCACTAAGTTAACTGTTGTAAGTCAAGGTCTACCAGTACCACACTCCATATTGAGAACAGATAATCTGCAGCCTGTACCTCCCGGTGATCCTGATTTGAAAGTTTGCTGCTTCCACTTTAGTGGGAACTTATTTCTGAATGTGCCTATCAAAGATTACAGTATCTCATAGCCATATATTTTGATATTTCGATGAGCAACTCATCTTGAAGGCAGAATGAATTCACTACAATGTCTTTTTCCAAATAGTTCAGCTTCAGTGATTATGGGGCCAAAGGTGATTAGTAATACTTTAATTAGGTGAACTATATTTACGGTATTTTCTCTTCAAACACTTCTGCTATGATTGGTTCACTGCACTGAAAAATCATAAAATAATGTAACAGACATTTGTCAATCAAGCTTCTTCCTTGCACTGATATCAGCCATTTTAGTTAATAAAATTATGAAACAACTCAGACTGATGGCACAGCTTCCTGTTTACCTAAAATTTTGGTGCATGTCATGACAGGGAAAAAATATTATGTCCCTTTGTAATTCACAATCATGATTTTCATCTCACTTTCCCTTCTCTTATCTAGTTTTTACATCATATAAGTTGCAATTTGTTAATTTGAAGCATGTGAAGATGTTTATGCTAACAATGTACAGTTGGTACAAAGATCTTCATAGAAGCATAACGCAATGCACTTTTGTCTAGGTGGCTGTGCAAATATGTGTGTTCATTAACACTTGCACATGTTTGTAAACGTGGAGGTCGCATTTCCAGTTATGCAAGTTAATGTGTTGCCTCCCACTTTAGTCAGGCATATGAAGGTTGTTTATAGGGAAGATTTTATATATACTCTCAACAGATGGCAGCACCTGGCTTATTTTGACTAGGATTATCCTTTATTGGGAGAATACCAGGGAATCCCAAGTTCCCTGAGACTTGAGGCTATCCATTGATGTTGAAAAAAAATCCCAGAAGTAGATTTTTTTTCAGATTTTTTTTTTATTATTCTAATCAGACAAAACCCCTGTTTTATCGATTAATGAGTTATGAGAGCATAGAACAGCATATTGCACTATCTTGTCTTCTGTTTTTTTCATTTCAAAGATCAATACCCTAGAATGGAAATATAAATTAAGAATGCTTTTAAAACAATTCCTAAAGACAACACAATTTTTCAATGATGAACCTTGGAAAAATGTGTGACCTTGAATTATTTTAATTAAATAAATCTTTGTCTGGATTAAATATACCTTTGTCCAAATTGGACAGTGCCTTTAGAAAGGCATTAAAAATCTGATTTTCTCCTCAGTTGCTGGAACTCAAGATATTGGCATTCCCGCCTGGAGGAAGGTAACAATTGCAAGCTCCTGATTGCCTACCATGGATTTGTTTTCATTTTAACTGAACATTTTGCTTAATTTGCATTTATTGTAAACTTCTCAGAGTCCCAGTGTTTGAGTTTGGCAGCCATATCAATTTCTTAAATAAATAAATTGCATTATTTAGGGAGTGCATATTTAAGGATAGAGCAATGGATAGATAGATCTCTGCAAGATATGCTTGCTGTATAAAATTTCTGCAGTTTTGATACAAGCTGCAATCTACATATACTATTTTTTAAAAACTAATACAAATTAATGTCTGGTGCTCAGATATTCACTATTTCATTAACATTGGAGATTCATATAAAATTTCACCACTGCTTTCAAGAAGCAGTTTGGGATAGTGGTTAAGGTACCAAACTATAAATCATGAGTTCTAATCCAACTTTGGCCATGAAACTAGCTCGGTTATCTTGGTCAAATCATACTCTCAGCCCTAGGAAGTAAGCAGTGCAAACATTTAAAAACGCCAAGAAAACTACATGGGCTAATCCAGACTATTGTCAGGAGTCAAAAAGTGATTTGAATACTCATCATTGCTTTTCATTTGTAATGCATCATTTTTCTCTAGTTATTGTTGGCATAGGGTTGCAAATTGAAAATAAAACTTCCTCTCATTTTTAAAACTTCCTCTCATTTTTAAGTATTGCATATGCAGATTTTAATAGGTGAAGCTATGTCTCGCTACAATACCACTTAAACATTTATTCATCTGTCAACCTACTGTAGAACAAAACAAGACCAAGTGCAGTTGCAAGTTTAAAAATTTGGCATATTTGTTGTGGAATTAGTAGCAACCCATTTTAAAATAGAATGAAGAAAAGAGGATGGCTGAGCAAAGGGGACAATTAATCTGTGATTTGATTATGACTTCGGTTTTATTACATAAATAAAACAACAGTCATGGCTGGCAGAAAAATTCATCAGAAAAATTCTTGTTTTATTTAGGCTTTACATCTCTGTGGAATTCATTTTTATGCATGCAGATACAAACATACTGTAGTTTATACTGGAAAAAGCAGAACACAATAAAAATCCAACTCTTCCCTATAGTATTAGTGCCTTTATCTTCATATTGTGGATTTTCTTTATGGTTCTCTTAAAATTTAAGAGAACATTATGGCTAGTTTTCATATAGTTTATTTCAGAAACGTCAGATTGTGTTGAAAGCAAAGAGTCAAATCATTTGCTCCAAAGAATCCTGCAAATTGTTTGAAAATTTGATTAGGAAATATTATTATCAAGAGACCTAAGTACACTTCCAAGTTTACCTCTGGGGCAAAGCAGCTCTTTGCTAAGAAGTAACTCTTCATGTGTTTCTCAACTGCTTAATGAAAGAAAACAGCTAATCAATACTAGATAGGCGTTTGAAAGAAGTGCCTGCTTGTCACATGTGCTGCATTAATGTGTTCCCATTGCTTTCATAGTTAGCTATCTCACACATCTGCTTCATCTTTTTAAAATGGATGCATCATATGAACTTTTAGGGTTATGGGAAATAATTACAGCAACCTTATTTCTATGAATAATGTCCTTAATATTCCCCTGCTTTTACAAGGTTCCGCCTGATATAAATGAGGACATTTTAAGAACACAAACTGAATTAAGATGCACAGAGAGTCAAAATGCCCTGAAGACAAGCAAAATATTTGCACCAGATGTCAGCCCTGTGTGATAGGGATTCACTGAGCAGTTTTCTGTCAGATTCTCCTACTGTTCTAAGATGGTGAATCGTTATACAAGTCTTCTTCATAATCTACCAATTTTGACCTACAACTGACATGAGGACTTTATCTGTAGTGGCCAGGCAACTTTATAAAATGCCCTTTATTGCAACTCACATTTGAACTCAGGTTACCCAAATTGTCACTTGGAATTTTTCAGGTCCAACTTCTGGCAAGACTCAGCCCTAAACATTGGAGAAGCAGTAGGGAAATCAGAGAGGAAAGGATAAGGCTGTCTCTTCATTTTTGTATCTGCATATTTGTGCAGAGATAACAATTTTGTCACCAAGACAGGGAATGGGCTAGATCTTCAAGATATAATAAAAAAAATAAAAATAAATTATATCCTAGGCTGCTTGTTTCTAAAACCAAAAGTGGTGTTCTTTGTTTTTATTAATATAATGATTTCCAATAATACTTTATTACATTTCTAAACCACCCAGGATCAGAGGTTGTATAGGTTCTGCAGAGATCAGTTAAAAATATTATATACAATAAAATGTTCTAAAAAGACAACAGAAAAAATGGCACAATAATCAAGATAAATGCATAATCAGTTATCACTTTCATCACAAAGTGTGCAAATAGTGTATTTAACATATACAGGATTAACATAAATATTAACACATTTCAAATAAATCTAATAAATAAATATTTCATGTTGCCCTTAAAATGCAAATATATAAGATACAATTTAAAAAGAAAAACGAATCTGAGAAGGGAAGGTAACCTTGAACAGTGTGGAGCAATTTTGACTACACCCAACAATCCTAGCCAGAATGATCGGATTTGTGGTCTAAGGTGTCTGAAGGGAAATGGGTTGGGGAAAAGAAAACTGGGAGAGAGAGAAGTCAGATAACACAATCAACCAGTATATTCTTGTTCATGGATAAATACAGACAGGCACAAAAGTATATGCTGTCAGGATTCTGGCAGTTACCTCCATTTAAATCATGAATCTCGAGCCAAATTTTCAAACTTAAAAAAGATTTATTGGGAGTTAACATGCCAGCACTGCATGGGTGTAGCTGACTGTGAGACACATAATTCATTGTCACCCTTGACCCTGGATTTCTCCCCACCCCCTGGGTGTATTATAATTCATATTCTCCAATGGGACACATCCATAGCTAAGAGTCATTAATCATGCTCTCCAGTTAGAATTTTGCGCAGCAGAAACTCTGGTCACCTAGTTACTATCTTTGAAAACATTAATGGAATGCAGTTTTGATTTTGCAAGCTGCTGCACTGCTCCTCCCTCCCTTTCTATTGGCAATTCTAAAAAGACCAGAGAAATATTTTATGAGTTGACATATGCACAACAGAGAAAGAGAAAGCAGAACATTGAGTAAGGTTGCTTCATAGTGTCAACTGCTTTTGGCATCTCAATCATACTCTTCCTATTCCAGGTACAGTAGAACCTCCGGTCACAACCATAATCTATTCCATGACTTCAGTTGCAACCCAATTTGGTTGTAACTGGAAGCGAGACTGACTGCACATTAAAAAAAATGGTGCAGAAGGGGAAATCAGCACGCAAAGCAAAATTACTGCAGTTGTGTTTGATTGCCACCCAAGTATTTGTTCACCAGATGCAAAAAATTTCCCAAATTTTTGGTTGTCACCCAATTTGGTCGTGGTCAGAAGTATTCATGACCAGGCTTCCGGTTTCGCGTGGCTTCGGGGCAGCAGGAATTCGCGACAGCTCGCGATTCCTGCTGTGCTAGCCGTCGAGGTACCCCCGATCCAGATGGGTCAGGGGGATATGGCTGCCCTGTAGGGACAGCTGAAGAGAGAGGGGAGTCGGACAGGGAGGTGGGGGTGTCGCAGACCCCCCCTTCTCCGGAAAAACCCCTTTTTCCCAAGGCGGTGGAGCGGCGGTCAGCAATGGCCGCCACGAAGAAGCCAGCAACCGGGTAAGATTGCGCTGGAGGAAATGTGAAGAGTGAAAGTTTTGTCTGAGCCGGGTCAAGTAACATCCTTTAAATTGCCTGGAACTGAGCTGTTTGAATTGCTGGAGGATACATTGTATCCCTAAGAAGAGCGAAAGCGGCGGAGAAGCTGTTAAAGGGAACTTTTGTTTTTTCTTCACTCTCCCACCCCATGGAAACAGCAGAAATGTTTGGATTTATTGGACATTGAAAGTGAATTGTTTTGAGAGTTGAAGCTAAGGGACAAAAGGATTCTTGGACATTGAAAAATTTAAGAGATTGGAAAACCCTTGTTGGAGGTATGGATTTCTGATTATTTAAAATTGACATTGCAAGCTGGGAAGGGAGAGGAAAAAAAATTGGAGCAGAAGCTGAAAAAGGAGGAGATTGCCTAGAATCCCAAAGAAAGATATATGGTAATTGGACCTCTTTGTTTAAACATTAACCCCAGAAAAGAAAGAGAAGAAGGAAGAAAAGTATTAACTTTTGGAACTTTTTTTAAATTGTTTTTGATTAAAAATACTTGTGGTTGTTTTGGGAAAAGTTTCTCTTTTCATAATGGCATCGTTTGTGGATGAACTAAAGACTGAATATAAAAAATATAAAAAGGAAGATACTTTGGGCGCTTTGTTTCAATTCTTAGAAATGGCGTTATGTACTTATGAAAAGTTGATTACGCATCAGAAGGACTGGGACAAGGAAGAAGAGGAAGAAGAAGCCATCTTTGATGAACAATGGGTCCCTTTCGGAGAGGAGAAGAAAAAGGATAAGAAAAAGGGGATTTTAAGAATTATAAAAACAACCAAAAAAGAGAAAAATGAGCGAAAAGGTGGAGGCAAGGTTAGAAAGCAAAGGAAAAGGAGTAAGAAAAGGGAGGAGGAAAAACAAAGGGGTAAAAAGGGCAAGGAGAAGAATAAGCAAGAGAGAAAGGGGGGGAGGAGAAGCCTTAATGGGGGGAAGCAAGATCTAAAGAAAAAAAGTTTATTTAGAGACAATGGGTGAATTTAATTTAGGATAAAAGAGGGATTCTGGAGGGTACATAAGTTTGTGTTTTTATATGTGTATTTAGAGTATAAAATTCATTATGTAATTTTAGAATCTTTTAAACAGAATCCCAAGAAAAATTGTTATACGAAGTACTTTTAAGTTAGGGTAATGAGTTATAGACGTTACTCCAATTGGTGTATAGGAGAAGTATAGTAAAAGAAAAAAGATGAATGGATAGTTGGAAATAGAACAGACAAAGAATGTTATTGAAAATGGTAATAAGATATGGAAGGATATATAAAGGTTTTGTTATGGTTTTTTTTTTGGGATTTTGTATATTGATAAAAGGCAATAAAATTTTAATTAATAAGAAATAATTTGGATGAAAAGGAGAAGTAGGGATAAGATATGAAGTTAAATAGATAAAGTATTGATACTATAATTTGGAATTGTTATGCTCTATTGGTTTTTTATTATTATTTTTTCCTAGAAAAGAATGTATAAGCTGTTATGCCTTGCATTGTTTTTATAAAATTGATAAAAATGGTTTTTATATATATATATAAAAAAAGAAAATGATAATAAGATATGGAAGGATATATGGGATGAATATGATGTTTGAATTTGTGTCTGTGTGAAGAGTTTTAACCCGGGATCAGACAACCTTCAGAAAAGATCTTTTAGTTTTGTTTATGTTTTGTGTTTTGTATGTTTGTGTATTGTGTCTTCTGTAAAATTAATAAAATTTGTTTAAAAAAAAAAAAGAATCAATAAAACCTTGGAGGAATGTTAGATGAGAATAATTGTAAACAAGTCAGAAAGAAATGAATATGATGACTATAAAATGGATAAATATAGAAAAGAAATGAAATTGAATAAGAGTAAAGAGAAATAATGAGAAATTTGCTGAAAGATATTTATGTGTCCATATGGAAATGGGATAAATTAGAATTATGTTGTATAAAAATAATGTTTTATCCGACTTGTAAAAATTTATAATGTTAAGAGGTTTTATGTACTTAATGGTTAATGATGTGTTGTTTGTCTTTAAATTTAATAAAATTTGTTTCAAAAAAAAAAGAAGTATTCATGACCAGAGGTTCTATTGTAAATATGTATCCTATAACCAACTGACGAAAAATAAAGAGAAATAGAACTGGATTTAGTCATATTTAAATTGACTTTTGAAATCATGGTGAACTGAAGTCCCATTGATTTTAGTATGTCTTTTCTGAATGATTTAATTTGGATCCAGCTTCTATTTTCCAGTTCTCATAATTGGAGAACAATGTTTTAGTCATTGATTTATCTTCCCCACCACCACACAAAAAAACATCGTGTTATTCAAGCGTAACATGAATCTGACTGTGAAGAGACATATAGGATTTTTCCAAACATATTTTTGCTGAAATATTAGTAAATATTTGTAATTTTAATTCAGCAGGGATGTGTCTAATCCTGTTTTGAATCTACACATGTCATTACATGTCATGGTATATCCTAATGGGTAATGAGCTCTACAGAATAACTGACTGCCAAATTATTTTTCCATCAACCAGTTTGCTAAAGCAGCAGTTACCATCAGAAACAAAGACTCTGGATAAACTCTGGATTTTGTGATGGAACCAAATGCCAAGTTTATCCAACCATCTGTGAATGTATATATAAAAATGGTGGGAGAGGTTTAGAATGTAATAGCTATGCTGATTGCCCCCAAAGGAGTGGTAGCTGTAGTGTGATCCTTTTAATTGCATGGGAACTGCTTTTTCACAGCCTGTTAGTTCCATGAAATAAAACCAAATGAGATCTTACATTTGAAATATGGAACTACATGGAAAAGGCAAAAAACCTGGTGAACATTTTATCAGGATTCCAAACCCCCAAATAATTTACATTGTTTTATATTCAATGTTGCTAATGCTTCATTGCTTTTCAACCACAGTCCAAATTAGTGAAGCATTTGTTCCAAATATAGCAAAGAATCAAACCATTCCTTGTCAGTAAAAACATAATATGAGAAAAAGTTGAGGTTTGGCAAGGTAAAGAAGTTGCATCGGTATCCAGTTTCTATTTTTCCTTTTAAACACTTTCACTATCCTTGTTAATCTTTCAGGAAGTTTCTTAATAGTGTATGTGGATTTTAATAATTCCAAAACAGTGAAATGTATTGATACTATTAAGTATTTATTTGTTTTTATCCTATTTTTATAATTAACTCAAGATAGCAAAGAAACTTAATACTCCTTTGTCTCCTTTGCCTCTGTAGAGCTAGATGAGCTCACAGATACTGTAACATCATATGTTAGCTTTTGCGAAGACTTATGTGTACCAATAAGGAACCTGCAAATATATAGTAACAATAAACCTTGGTTCACAGCTAAACTTAAGCAGCTACGTCGTTCCAAAGAGGAAGCCTACCGAAAATGTGACAGAATGCTATACAACCAGACCAGAAACATATTAACAAAAGAGATCAAAGCAGCAAAAAGAAGCTAACTCTGAAAAGTTAAAGAATCAATTCTCAACAAATGAACCAGCAAACATGTAGAAAACTCTTAAAAACGTCACTGGCTTCAGCAAACCTCCTTCCCAGGCAGAAGGAAATCAACAACTAGAGATGACCTGAATGCGTTTTACTGCAGATTTGAAAAGAAACTACAGCCATCTATCCTCACAACCCACATCTCAAACACACCAACAACAGCCAAGCCTCCTACAATTGGTCCCAATCCATTGGGCTCACAACCTCTGGTGATCACAGAAAAATAAGTACAAATCTATTACACAGACAGAAGCCAAGAAAAGCACCAGGGCCAGACAAGATAACTCCTTCTTGCTTAAAAGTCTGTGCTGACCAATTGGCCCCCATCTTCACCCGAATCTTTAATAGATCACTAGAGATGTGCTATGTTCCTTCCTGCTTCAAACGTTCTACCATCATCCCAGTGCCAAAGAAGCCCTCCATCAGGGAACTGAATGACTACAGACCAGTTGCTCTAACATCTGTAGTTAGGAAAATCTTTGAAAGGCTGTGCTGTCCCACCTGAAAACCACCATGGATCTGCTGCTAGATCTCATGCAGTTTGCATACCGAGCAAATAGATTGACAGATTATGCTGTTAACATGGCTCTACATTACATCCTACAACACCTTGAATCTCAAAATACCCACGCAAGGGTCCTCTTTGTAGACTTCAGTTCAGCATTCAATACCATCATTCCAGACACTCTTCTAAGTAAATTAAACCAACTAGCGGTACCTGAACACACTTGTAAGTGGATCATAAGCTTCCTAACAGACAGGAAGCAGTAGGTGAAGCCAGGCGGAATCACATCCGATACCTGTACAATCAGCACAGGGGCCCCCCAAGGCTGTGTGCTATCTCCACTTCTCTTCTCCCTATATACCAATGACTGCATCTCAAACGATCCGTCTGTTAAAATACTGAAGTTTGCTGATGATGTTATGTTTGGAGCATGGGCAAGAAAGAATGGAGACAAGCCTCGGGAACGGTGAACTTCAGCTCTTTATTTACATAGTGACTTCTCAACTCAATGGCAGTTATAACCCTCCTTATATAGGCAACCCCAATAATTATTAACCAATAACAATCGAGGAGCGCTAGCTCCCTTAACCAATAGGAACTCTCTGTTAATGGCCAATCGGATTCCCCGGAACGGGCCAATCCGATCCTGCCGTTAACAGCCAATCAGAAGTGCAGGGCCAGAACCCTGCACTTTACTCCAAGCTCAAGTTCTCTTTATTAAACCTTATGCATTCACAACAGATGATACAACAGTGATTGGTCTCATTCGAGACAAAAATGAATCTGCATACAGACAGGAGGTTGTACTACTTGCCTCGTGGTGTAACCGGAACAATCTGGAACTGAACACACTCAAAACCATAGAAATGGTGGTAGAAGAAGCCCTCCCATACTACCACCCCTTACAATACTAGACAACACAGTATCAACAGTAGAGACCTTCACATTTCTAGGTTCTACGATATCACATGACCTAAAATGGACACCTAACATCAAAAACATTATCAAAAAAGCACAACCAAGAATGTTCTTTCTGCACCAACTCAGAAAACTCAAACTGTCCAAGGGGCTGCTGATAAAGTTCTACAGAGGAATTATTGAGTCTATCATCTGCACCTCTATAACTGTCTGGTTTGCTTCTGCAACCCAACAGGCCAGACACAGACTTCAGAGGATAATTAGGACTGCAGAAAAAACAATTACTACCCACCTGCCTTCAATTGAGGATTTGTATACTGCATTAGTCAAAAAGAGGGCTGTGAAAATATTTACAGACCCCTCACATCCCGGACATAAACTGTTTCAACTCCTTCCCTGAAAACAACACTATAGAGCACTGCACATCAGAACAACTAGACACAAGAAAAGTTTTTTCCCGAAAGCCATCACTCTGCTAAACAAATAATTCCCTCAACACTGTTCAACTATTTACAAAGTGTACACTACTATTACTGTTAATCTTCTCACCATTCCTTATCACCCATCCCCTCCCACTTGACTGTTTCCTCATATGATTTGATTGTTGATTATACCCTATAACTATCATTAAGTGTTGTATGTTATGATTCTTGATTCTTAACGAATGTACCTTTTTTATGTATACTGAGAGTATGTACACCAAGACAAATTCCTTGTGTGTTGAATCACACTTGGCCAATAAAGTATTCTATTCTATTCTATTCTATTCTATTCTATTCTATTCTATTCTATTCTATTCTATTCTATTCTATTCTGTTCCCCAAAATCATGTGAGGTGACTTGAGCTAAGAGACAGTGATTAGCCCAAGGATGGGATCCGACCGGTGTAACTACTGGTTCAGTGATTTACGTTTTATGTGTGCATGCATGTGAAATGTCATCATCTTGCAGCCTGGACAGCTGAGCAGCACTGTACACAGGTGTGCAGCATTTGAAAAAGCAGGAAATAAAGATCAGGTAAGAGCCTGGGAGGGCAGGTGGGCCAAAACAGCAGCAGACATAGAACCAACATAGAACATGTGTCTGCTGCTCTTCAGAGCTACTGGTTCTACAGAGCTGGACAGAAACAGTAGAATCCCACCCCTGGACTAGTCCAATGTTACCCAGTTGTTTTTCATGCCTAAGAGGGGTCTAGAAACCATATTCTCCTGGTTTCCACCTGGTGTCTTCAAACTTCCTCTCTATTTACCTAGAAAATGTTCTGTATGTGTGCATATTGACAAAGTTTATCTTGTTTTTATTAGGCTTCATTAAAAGGTCTTCAGTTAAATAAAGCAAAACAGTATTAACATCAAATCATGAATGCAGAACATTATAAAAAATATACTTAGAATTTCAATCTTTATTTTTCAGAGACAAAAAACCAGGTGATTCTTCTTGTAGGATATGATTTAAATAATGTTAATAATTCATTTTAGCAATTGATGGATGATTATGTGCCATCAAGTTGATGTTAACTCCTATTGGCCGGATAAGTAGTACTTTTGGAGTATGAGTTTTAGCACTATAGTCTTCAAATTTGTTAAGGAATTTTTAGCATTTTGCCAACTCTACCTTATACAGCCTATATGAAATTTTTCTCCCAACCTTCATCCTCCAAGATATGTACATGCACATATACCATTAATTTATTTTTTCCATTTCATTATGTTAATCAATGGACTAATCTGAAAAGCACAACTAGAACTTGCATGCTTATAATGTACAATCAGAAATGAACAATAACTAAAGTATATGTTACTATGTTTCTCACAAAATAAGGCTGGTCCTTATTTTTTTTTGGACCCCCGAAAAAACAGCTAGGCCATCTTTTCAGGGATGACTTAATTTCCCCCCCAATTGCATGCTCAAGTCGGCAGGCAGCGACGGCTTGGATGTTGACCTCGGCGTTGGTGGGACTCACCAAGGCAGTGAGCGCCTCCCTGCCAGGCTCTCCGCTCATCCCACCAGGACCATGTTGGTGCTGGGCAGGCTGGGCAGAGCCGGGAAAGTGAGCCGCAGGTGTGCATCCACCTGCCAAGCGAAAGAGCCGGTCTGACCCAAGCTTGGCTTCCTTCCCAAGTTACTCCAGCCTGACCATGAAGGGGTCACTGGGAGTGGCCACCTGAGGCAGTGATAGTGCCCACCCATCTATGGACAGGGAGGCAAGGCGACGGCCCACCCCGCGTCCTCCTCCAAGCTGAGCCCTGCCGAGTGAGCGCCTCTGCCTGATGCCCATTCCGCTGCAGTATTTGGAGCTGCCAATGCGTTTGGAGATGCGTGGGGATGGGGATGGGCTGGGCGAGGGGTGGAAAGGATGTGTTGTGTCCACGTGGAAGGAGGCCAGGAGTTGGTGACTTTGTATCAAGCTCTTTATTGAAGTCCGGAACCGAACTGGCTCTTAGGAAAACTTTGCGGCTTTTTATTTCCAAGCCGCGGCGGCCACGACCAATGGCACCACTTTGAATCGCCCGCGATTCTAATCTACCAATCGCGGGAGATTCTCAGTGAGCCAATCGGCGCGGCTCACCTAACCAATCCGATTGCGCGGGGATCTCAAGAGTTCAAATTAAGGTACAGAACACCCCTCCCCTCTTGGTTTGGTCCTACGTAGCGTAGTCACGTAGGTAGACGGGGCTCCGTCTTTGCCTACTGGACCTGCGCAGGTCAGTCATAGGTTGGATCCCGGCCGGTTCGGTCGGGGTCTCTGTTTTTCTTGACTCCGTCATGGGAACCGCCTGGTCTGTCTGGTCGGGCCGCTCTCCGCAGCTCCCTCCTGGGCTACCTGGGTTGGTTGAGCTGCGGGTTTCGCCGCTCCCGCTCGGTCTTCCCGGGTTGGTTGAGCTGGCCTGGCTGTCTCTTCCTGGCGAGGTTTCGTGCTGGCTGCTTGTATGGCTGGTTTCTTTCTTCTGGGTTTTGGTTCCCGGGGTATCCCCTCCCCTCTTGGTTTGTGTTGAGGGGGTTGGTTTTGTTTGGTTGTGTGTCGGTGGTGTCTTGTGTGGCAGTCCTCGATCTTAACTGATCGATGTGGCGTTTCCACGCTTGTCCATCGGTTGTTTGTAGCTGGTACGAGCGTGGGCCTGTTAGCTGTGTTATGATTGCTGGTACCCATAATGGGTCTCCGGTTAGGTTCTTCGCGTAGACGGCATCACCTGGTGTGAAGGTTCGGTGTTTGCTGGTGGAGTCTGGGGGTTTCGCTGGGTTGTAAGTGGGGTGTAGTCTATCGAGTGGGGACCTTATTTTCCTCCCCATTAGCAGTTCTGCCGGGCTTTGTTGTGGTGTTCGGGGTTATGTGCTGTATGAAGAGTAATTTATTTATTTTGTCCTGGATCTCCCTGTGGTCTATTTTCTGGATGCGTGGGGATGGGGATGGGCTGGGCGAGGGGTGGAAAGGATGTGTTGTGTCCGCGTGGAAGGAGGCCAGGAGTCATTTTTTTTGTGAATTGAACCATCCGTTCCGCCCTTCCGTTCGCCACCAGATGCACTGGGGCTGTCAGTGCGTGTTGTATGCCCCTTTCCGCTAGGAATTTTTTGAATTCCAGCGAGGTGAATTGGGGCCTGTTGTCAGACATGAGGACTTCTGGGAGGCCGTGTGTTGCAAAGAGTTTGCAGAGTTCTTTTGTCATGGCTTCCGTGGTGGTTGTTCTCATGTTGCTTACCTCCAGCCAGTTGGAGTAAGCGTCTACAGTTATTAAGAAAGTGTGTCCTTTTGTGGGCCTGGCGAAATCTATGTGGATTCTAGACCAAGGTCCCCTGGGGGTTTCCCACTCTAGGATGGGTGCTGTGGGTGGGCTTGGTCTAGTTTCCTGGCATCGTTGACACCTTGCTACCCAGGCCTTGATCTGTTTGTCCATCCCTGGCCACCAAGCGTAACTTCTGGCCAGGGCTTTCGTTCTAACGATGCCCAGGTGCCCCTTGTGTAACAGTTCCAGAACCTTCCCTTGTAGTTTTTCCAGAATGACCACCCTATCACCCCATAGTATACACCCTTTTAGTAATGAGAGTTCCGTTTGCCGGTTCCGGAATGTCCTGAAAGTCTCGTCGTTGTCCTTTTCCGGCCATCCTTTCTCTACCCAATGCCAAACCCGCGCCAGACGTTTGTCTTTATTAGTTTCTCGGGCAATGTCTGATGCGGTTATGGGTAGGTTGGGTAGAGTCTCTATGCTGAGGGTGGTCATCGTGGGTGCTGGGTCAGTGTCTGGTTTGGGTAACAGTGAGTGGCTTAAGGCATCCGCATGGGAGATAGTCTTACCGGGTCAGTGTGTGAGCCTGTAGTTGTAGGCGGCCAGGAATTCGGACCACCTTGTCATTCTGGGAGACAGAATGTTCAGGGTGGCCCTGTTCCCTGCGAGTATTCCCAGCAGCGGTTTGTGGTTGGTGATGATGGTAAAAGTCCAGCCGTAGAAGTACTCGTGAAACCTTTTTACTGCGGCGATGATAGTCAAAGCCTCTTTGTCCAGCTGGCTGTAGTTCCACTCCGGTTTGGTGAGGGTCCTTGAAAAGAACGCAATGGGTGCTTCCTTTCCATCGAGGAGAGTGTGGCTGAGGACAGCGCCAACGCCGAAGGGTGATGCGTCGCATGTGATGGCTAGTGGTAGGGTCTCATTGTACTGGATGAGGACGGCATCCGAAGTGAGCAGGTCCTTGGTTTTCCTGAAGGCGGCTTCCTCGCATTTCCCCCAAGTCCAGGTAGCCGCCTTGTCCAAAAGCCTATGCAAAGGCTCCACCGCAGTCACCTTTTGGGGCAGGAAGACATTATAAAAGTTAAGTAGCCCTAGAAATGCCTGCAGTTCTGTTTTTGACCTGGGTGTGGGGGCTTCCTTGATGGCTTTAATTTTTTTGTTGGTGGGGTGAATGCCGTGTCGGTCTAGGAGGTATCCTAGGAATTCGACCCGCTCTGTGTACAGCTGGCATTTTTCCCTCTTCACTTTAAGCCCGGTTTCTTTGAATCTCGTTAGCACCTCCCTTAGGCAACTCTCTAGTTCGGCCTAGTTGGTTGCCGATACTAGTACATCGTCGAAGTAGGGTACCCCCCCCTTGATGCCTTGTAAGAGTCTTTCCATAAGGCTCTGGAAAATTCCAGGTGCCACGCTGACTCCGAATTGGAGTTGGTTACATCTAAAGGCTCCCCGGTGGGTGACTATGGTTTGCGCCTCTGCAGTTTCCTCGTCAACCGGCAGTTGCTGGTATGCTTGGGCCAGGTCGAGTTTTGCGAAAACTTTGCCCCCTCCCAGTGAGTGTAGGAGATGTTGCACTACTGGGACGGGGTAAGCACTTTGCTGCAAGGCGCCATTAAGGGTGGCCTTATAGTCCCCGCAGATTCTCACTGACCCATCCGGCTTGATTGGGGTGACTATTGGGGTAGGGGAGGCTTTGTCGTACCAGTAGTAGGATGCCATTTTTAAAAGAATGGGCTTTGCCTTTGAACGATGTTTGGGAAGGCGGCAACAGGAGCACCTGAAGCTGAGTGTCTCCACTGGGCTTGGTTGCAGGGAGGAGCCCTAGCTGGCTGCGCATGGCTGCGCCAAACAGCACGGCATTGCTCTAAATGCCATGGCAGCATTGGGAGAAGGGAAAGCAACAGTGGTGGAAGGTCTCCCGATACAAAATGCCCCACCAATGCGGAGGTCAACGCAGGCAGCACCATATCCGGGTATGCAACAAAAGTACTTCCTAATGGCAAGCCCCCCCCACCATTCCCCCCCATTTTGCATGTTTAATATAGGCCTTAATTTGGGGGGAGGGGCTTAATTTCATTTTATGCCTATAAAACATACTGGGACTTCCTATTGGGGGAGGCCATATTGTTGCAGAAACACGGTAATTTGGATTTTCTATGCTGCCACATTGAAGAAACATAATATTTCCATTGTCAAACTAAAGGCCAGCCACATCAGAAATTAACTAATACGGTAGAACCTCTGGTCACCAACCAAACTGGGTTCTGACCAAAAAATCCACAACATTTTTTAATTGGGTCACGATTCAAAAATTGGATAGCGACCAAACATAGCTGCAGCTGATTCCCTTTCCGCACTGATTTCCCCTTCTGCACCACATTTTTTGTAGGTGCAGGCGCAGACAGTCTCACCTCTGGGTTGCAACCGAAGTTACGGAATGAATTGCTGTCGTGATCAGAGATTTCACTGTATAGCACTTTCTTGATAACAGTATTATTTTTATCTCTGACCTCAACTTGATGTTGCTTAAATTTGGCTGCAAAACTCTGAATAACCACTAGATAACAGAGAAGAGACATAGAGATACTACTGTATAATAATCATCCACCTAGAATTTGTGAAGACCAGATCTGGCAGCCCTAGCTTAAGGTAACATCAAAACCTTCTTACTGACCTTATGACCTATGGTTCCGAATAACTCAGAGTTATAGAAGCAGAGCAATGGAAACAAAAAATAATTTACAAAATATACCAAGGATTGAGATTTCTTAACTGGATCAGTAATTTTTCGAGGCATTGGTACAATGAGATCTGATTCACAGTGTCATCCAAGTTTCAACATTGCACAACTTGTCAATTATATTAGACAGATGAATGTGAATCCTAAAAATTCTCATTGTATTACTTTATCTCTCAAAGGTAAATATCCTGCCTCAATAGTTTAAATACTTAGCTTAAATATTTAAACTGTGAATTGTCCTTGATCAAACTCCATAAATGAATATAATTGTAGTTTTGTCATTTTTTTTGTTTTTCCTGTATGAAGAGAATGATTGTATTTTCTAAAATTATATTGTTTCTTTTAATTACATGTCTTTATGAATTACCCATATTTATTGATGTTCATTTCTGCAATTTTAAAAAATGTCAAAATATAGTAGATAAGATTATCAGCCTCAAATCAGAATGAGCTTTTTGTACATAATGAGAGGAATACGTGCAGCTTAATTTTTTTTTTAAAAAAGGCTTAGAGGTGCTGAGGAATTCAGTTCTTGCAAATTATAACATGACCTGATTGATTGATCGATTGATTGATTACATGCCATCAAGTTAGTGTTGACTTTTAATGAGTATATACCAGTAGATATATCTTGTCCAGGATCATCCATCCCCAAACTGGTTAGTTAAGTATTCCAATTTTCTAGTCAAGTCCACCCACCTTGTTACTGGTCATCCTTTTCTTTTTCCTTCCATCTTCAAAGCATGATGAACTTCTTAGGAGTTGCCTATACAGTACTTCATCCAGTTGATTGTGTGCCATTAAGTAGTTTTTGACTCCAAACAGCTACATTTAAGCTACAGTGATTGCCTCTAATCTGCTGCTAGGTTACTTGATCATTGACTACATTGTATTCAGGCTTGCTATATCTTGAATATAAAAACACTGCTGTTCTTTCTTTTTTATGTCCTGATACTAAATATTAAGATTTTCTGATAAAAGTGTCCAATTCCAGTCTGTTTCTATTTGCAGGTGCCTAAGATTTGTCATTTTTCATCATGTTTGTTTAATGCAATTCAACTTTCACTTTTAAGATTTTCCATATTTTGGTTTCTTCTGTTCCATGTTCCCACTGTGACTAGGATTGTCTTTTCCTTCATGGCAATAACAACTAGACAGTTTTAATCTAATTGTGTCTATAACACTATTCCTACTCCAAAATATCCTCAGCTCTTCTTCAGCATATTGGGTGCCATCCAATAATTTTATCCATGTGATTTTCTTGGAAAAATACAGGATGTTTTATCAAAGCCTTCTCCTGCTCAATATGAAATTATGCCTTTTCCACTGTTATTAGAATAATAATCCATCTGCAATGTTATCGTTTATAGAAACTGCCCAACATAGATGCCTGTTTACTCTAGCTATGCAGCTGGATAACTTTAATTCCTTCGGTTACTTTGTATATGCTCTCAGAGTATATTCCCAGCATTCTTAATGGATTCCTCCCAGGAGTAAATATCCCTAATCAGGCAGCACAGCAGAGCTTGAAGGGAACCTGAAGTTTACTTAACAAAAGTAGATCAGAAGTACATCAGATTTATGAATCTTCAAATCAGGAGTGGGATTCAACCAGTGTTACTATCAGTTCAGTGACTACATTTTGTGCAGGTGTGTAGCATTTGAAAAGGCTCTTTTTCCCTGCTTTTTCAACCTCAGCTGTGCCACACAAAGCAGCTGAGGTTGTAAAAGCAAGAAATAAAGGACAGGTAAGAGCCCAGGCGGGCGGGCGGGCCAAACAGTAGTAAACACAGAATCGGTTCTGTGTCTGCTGCTCTTCAGAGCTACCAGTTCTATAGAGCCAGGCAGAACCAGTAGCATCCCACCCCTGCTTCAAATGCAATTTCCAGTAAATTCATACAAAAAAATATATGTACAAACATGCATGCTGTGGTGGGGGTGGGGAAATTCTCATTTAAATATATTTTTCTAGAAGAGGCACATTCAAATACATATTTTAAAAAAATACAAATGTGGAGAGGATTTTTTTAAAAGATGATGGTAGAAATGGAACAGAATGAAATGATAGTAATAATTGCTGCTAGAATATCTTGAATTTCATGACTATTTGGGGACATTGTTTACCATTTTTGTTCCATTCGTTTTCTTAGTTAAGTTCAGCTAGCTTCACACCTCTGATAGTGTGGGCTCCAATTCTGAGAACTTGTCACAAAAAAAATCTGTTGTTGCTTGAAGTGCCATATGAATTTTTCTTGTTTTTGTTGGAACAAACCACTGGTGTCGTCTCTCTTTTCAGAAGGGGGTTAAGGGCTCTTTAATTGCCTTAAATTGCCATTCCTTCCATCTGCATTAATACTTCTTAGGCAATGTGAACAAAATTCCTTCTCAGAAAGTATATGATCCCAGGTGACTCAATGCCATCCAGGTTGTAGAAAAAAATGGAGTTGGGGAAAATATTAATAAATTACATAAAACTTTTATTAATGTATTTGATTCAATTATCCTTTTTCATAGTCTCGAATAATAGCAAGCCCCCTCACCACAACACCACAAACACACACAGATAAAAGAGACTTCCTTGTTTTACAGAGGGTTGTCAGAGGTGACAGTTCAAAACTGGATCCTTCACTCACAACAAGTCATTATTAATTTTGCTGTTACTTTTAATATGATTATGATTTGTGGCACCGTCAGCCATATATTTAGATGCATTCGGCATTTTTACCCACCTAATGACGATGATGATAATTAAGCAAATTTATATGGCTGCCCAATTCACAAGATGACTCTGTGGCTTACAACATTAAAAATCCACAATCTAAAATTCCTAAAGCCCAACCATCCCCACATTTCAGTCCCCTGGCCTGCTGACAGAACATGCCTTCAGGATCCTTCAGAAGAGTGACAAAATGGGGCAAATCTTAGCACTGGGGCAATGTCAGCCTTGGAAGCCATATATTATTTGGAAGCTTTAAGGCTACCACATTTAGTGCCTGGGAATTTGGGAGGGGGGATTTCATAGAGAAGTGGAAGATTAGACTCAGCAACATTCTTTCTCAGAAAGTCAAGGACATGTTAACCAGCACCTGGTGAGGAGTGTCTGGAGGGATGTCTCCAGTTGGACGATGTTTTGATTGGATCATGTGATGGGCTGGTGGGTGCAGGGAATGGATCTTTGAATTTCTTTTGGGAAGGGAAAACCCGGAACTCTCAGATTTGGGTTTTCCCAGATGTGCCAATATCACAATTCTAATAAAATGGAACTTTGAGGAAATGCTTCTCTCAGAGTTTACTGGGTTGGTGTTTGTTAGTTGGAACACTGACAGGCAATGATATTCAGGATCTCATGATATATAATTCCCTAATAGATGGCACTATAAGTCTTGCTTTCCCATTCTGGTGGATTCGGTAGATGTAACAGGGGAGACGTGAGCCTTCAAATAAACCCAAGGACATGCCTGAATTATCCCTTTGGGAGTATTTATCCCCAGTTTAAGAATCACTGAACTACAATGCCTCTCTGCTTAAACAGAACCTGAGCCCAATAAGTCATCTACTTTCCTGGCAAGGAAAGATAAATGTGTTAGCTACACACAGTCTCTTAATTATATTAATTTTGTACAGTTCACAAAGCGTTCAATTTATAAACTACTTCAGCTTTCTTAAAGGAATTATTACTTGCCTTATATTAAAGGTAAGCCATATAATATCTAAACAGATGGTAGTTTTTAAAGATAAATTCTGGCCACTAATTGTCAACAATAAAAAATAAAAAGGAGATGGGCTTGCTGTTTTGAAAAAAAAATGGTAGAATGGTAACATGTGATATGGATTGTAAAATACCTATTTTGTTCCAGTCTCCATCCCTGAAAGGAATTTATTCAAATGGTCTAAAACAAATTAATGGAAGGATGGAAGGAGTGGCAATCCAAGATAATTAACGAGCACCTGACCACCATAAACAAATTTTAGAGCCATGGTGGCATAGTGGTTAGAATGCAGCATTGAAGGGTATCTCTACTGACTGTTGCTAATACAGTTTTGTGTCTTTCCTCATGCATTAAGAAACTCGGTGGCACCATGGCTAGAGTGCAGTACTGCAAGCTACTTCTGCTGCAGCCAGCTGCCTACAATTTGGCAGATCGAATCTCACCAGGCTTGAGGTTGACTCAGCCTTCCATCCTTTCGAGTCAGTAAAATGAGGACCCAAATTGTTGGGGGCAATATGCTGACTCTGTAAACCACTTAGAGAGGGCTATAAAACACTGTGAAACAATACATAAGTCTAAATAAGTCTATTTAGTCACCAGGTCCAGATTATTCACATCCAAGGACCTTGAAGGAGTCTGTGGTTGCCATGTTAGAGTCCCTTTCTATGAAATTTAAGAAATTATTTTTTTATTTTATTATTTTTTATTTGCTTACAAGATAATACATGGATACATATAAGAAAAACAAAAAAATATATAAAAGAAACAATAGTACAGGGATGGTAGGCATGTTGGTGCACTTATGCACGCCTCCTACAGACCTCTTAGGAAAGGGGTGAGGTCAATAGTAGACATTCTAAGGTTAAAGTTTTGGGGGCTTGGGGGAAAAAAACCACAGTCAGGTAGAGTATTCCAGATATTGACCACTCTGTTGCTGAAGTCGTATTTTCTGCAATCAAGTTTGGTGCGGTTAACCTTGAGTTTGTATATATTGTTTGCTGTAGTGTTGTTATGGTTGAAGCTGAAGTATTCATTGACGGGTAGGACATTGCAATGTATGATTTTATATGCTACACTTAGATCGGACTGAAGGCGGCGTAGTTCTAGGTTTTCTAGGTCTAGAATTACAAGTCTGGTGGCATAAGGTATTCTGCAATGAGTAGACCAGTGGAGAACTGTTCTTGTGAAATATTTCTGGACTTTCTCAACTGTGTTAATATCAGATACGTAATGTGGGTTCCAGACTGATGAGCTGTATTCGAGTATTGGTCTAGCAAATGTTTTGTATGCTCTAGTTAGTAGTATAATATTACCAGAGAAAAAGCTATGTAAGATTAGGTTAACAACTCTTAATGCCTTTTTGGCTATGTAGTTACAGTGGGCTCTACCACTTAGGTCATTTAAGATGAGTACTCCAAGATTCTTGACAGAGTTTGGATCATCAACAAGGTCTTGACTATTCAGCCTGTATTTTATTTTCTGATTTTTTTTGCCAATATGTAGGACAGAACATTTGTTGAGTTTTGAAGTTGCTATTTGTTTGACCATTCTGATATATAGTCAAGATCTTTTTGAAGGGTAGCAGTATTGTCTGTGGTATTGAACAGCTTTACATCATCAGCGAAAAGAACGCCCAATTCCATAAATTGCAAAATCTCTGAAATCTCTTGTAATATCAATAGTTATGCCAGTATATTTTTATGTTCTTGTAAAAATTTTTCCATTTTGTTAAGTTCTGCGCATAAGTGCAAGGAGTGGAGACGAGACAGTGAACAGTCAACTTCAAATCTTTATTAATCATACTGAACAGAGCAAAAAACCTAGGGCAGCAGCAGCCCTTTAATAGGGTTGGCTGCTGTCCTATTAGCCAATGAAAAACAGGGAAGTGTTAACTCTTGAAGCAATGAGAGTTGGCCCGTCAACAGCCAATCAGATTTCCCAGAAAGGACCAATCCGATGTCGCTATTATCAGCCAATCAGAAGTGCAGGATTAGAACTCTGCTTTTTACTTAAGGTTGTTAAAGCTTTATTAAATGCCTTTATTAGTTCATAACACATTTCATTGTGTCCCACACAATGTTTAGTTACAGAAATCTCTATTTGATGTAACAGAGTACAGAATTAATAAAAACTATTGATTAATAGATTCTGTTTTGAAAAATCATTTCCCATTGTTAGTATGCATTTTGGAAATAAAATTCCATTGCTTCTGTTATTCAAAAATAGGTCAAAAACTTCCCAGTTTTCTTTCCAGGTTCTCAATATTTTTGATTAGCAACTTTTAAAATATATACAAATTTTCCAAATTTAAAAGCTAGAAGATAAATTTTGCTTAGGGTAAATGTTTGATATGATTCATCTGTGGGGTTTATAGCATGCAAGAGTGAATCTTAACCATTAGTTCTAGCTGCATAAACTTGAGGTCTCTACACCTCTCTCTCTCTCTCTCTCTCCCCCTCCCTCCCTCCCTCCCTCCCTCCCTCTCTCTCTCTCCCCCTGCTATTTTTCCTGAAGCAAAAGAAATGATCACCTAACTAAGTTCCTAACACAGTCCAGAATCACTTCTTATAAGATGGGCAGCTATATACATTCAATTAAAAAATAAATAAATACAATGTGTACCATACAATTAAAATCTGGTTAAGCCCCAATTAATTTCAAAAAAAGGAACATTTTTCCTCCTTAATAAGATTCAGCAATACAGCTGAATCAGTAAGAAGAGAGGTATTCAAGTAGTGTCTAGAGTTAGCTGATTTATAAGTATTAATTTTTAAAATTGCAGTCATGGGAGCATGATCTGAAATTGCAGTAAGGCATGAAGAATCCATAACCCGTTGAGTCACTGAAACAGAAAAAAATAGAAAAATAATCTAATTTTTGTATGTGCATGTGAACCAAACTGTTCTTTTTGACATAATGCTATCTAACCTTCTAGTAAAATGCATTGTGTTATTTATTTGATTGCATTATAAAGCAGGTTTCCTGTTAAAAATAGTATTGAATGAAAAGGAAAACATTTAGTAACCAAGTGTATCCCAGGATAACTAGGTTGGGTAACATAAGTTTCAACACAAATGAAACAAGGGAATATATGCAGTCCAAGTTAAATATATAAGTTATACATAAACATAGTGCAATATAGCTATATGTTTTTATATGCATATATATAGTATATATACATACACAGCAACATATATACAAATATAGAGTGGTGCTTAAAAGTTTGTGAACTCTTTTGAATATTTATTTAAATGCTTACTCTTAACCTAGTCTTGGCATTTGAAGGAAAGAACCATAAAGAAAATGAAAAACATAACTGACATGAAAAAAACAAAAACAAAATGTGTTTGGAAGAAATGCTGAAAGGTTATATGCTTTGTGATACAAAAGAGAACACCAGATATTGCAAGTTATTTTACTCCGACCTTAAACATTGGACATGTTTCTTTATATGACATACTGAGCAGCTGAGAACTAAGAACAGCCTTTTCTGTTCTTGCAAAAGAACATCTTGCAAAATGAAGAATTGGATTTTTTTCTTTAAATTTTCTGAAAGAGTTTGCCTGTGTTTTCAATCACATGCCTTGCTCAATACTGTAGCAAATTCTTGTGTGGATCATCCTCTATTTCATCTAGTGTGATTTAAAACCTCGCTTGTAATTTTCCTGAAGCTAATAGAATTTCCATTAAAATATGTCTTTGGGTGTTTTGATGAATCAGGGCCTTTTCCTAGACTGTAAAAGCAACTTGTTTTTGTTTTGGCTCAGAAGAGCATTTTAAAAATGCCTCTGGATGAAAGCAAGTTGATTTGAAAATAAATGCAACTTTAATTGAATGCATAGCTGATTCCAGCGCTTCCTGATGGAATGTTAGATGTGTCATCTGAACTGGATAATGCAAATTCCTTAATTATGTGTTTGGTTTAGCATCACCACATAACTGCAATTAGTCATCAAAAACAAATCTTTGTACATGTTTCTTAACTTGACTTGCCATTTTAAAAATCTATAGCTTTCATATCAGTTACTCAGTGTCATGACTTTATAATGATTCCATTGAAAAAAAGTAGTATTTTTCTAACAAAGTGTCTTTTTTGCAAGATTGATTAATCTGGATGATTATACTTGCTAGGATCTAAGGTTGTAAACATTTTATTAATAATATGCAAAGCAGTAACAGTACTAATAATAGCAAGAATTAGACAACATTTATTAAGCTGCAATTGCAGGTGTATTTGTTTCCTGCCATATTTTCCCCACAATTTAATCTTGATTAAATTCTGTCATAATTCTGTAATCTTATCAAACTGAACATAAGAGGACTGATCTTGTGCAATAACACTTGTTGCTTCCCCAAAAAGAACTGCAGAAATTCAAATTTCAATGACCAGAGAAAGTGATTGTTCATTTTTAGATAAATTCATAAACCATTGTGAGATGTATTTTTTTTTTCATATGAAAAAAGAGCTTGAGAAGTGTAAAGCATTCCATGCACAAAATTATCTGTGTTCAGATGTACTTTGTATAAAAAGGAAGATGGGTTTCTGGACTATTGGTTCCAGATGTTATGTAAGACAGAGCTATTTTATTTTGGACAGAATCCAGGACTGCATGATTCCGGATGAAAAAGTATATTCAGCTGTTTTATTCTCTTTTTGTTGAGTTGATGTTGACTTGTCTCTTGTGCTTTGGATCTATATTATCTTATGAGATTTAGTCCTGAAGTGAGGCTCCTGCTGGTAACTTATTTATAGGATAATGGGATGATTTTAATAAGAAAGAGAGATGTATCCCCCCATTCTATACCCATTTATATGATTTTCAAAACAGCCCTTTTGAATTTAAAAAAAAATCCCACCCTCCAAATAATAATTGCCCAAGTAATACCACCAGCACTACTCACAGCACTGGCTGTGAGATAGATTCCAAGTGTAATTGAAGTCAATGTGTTTGTGTTAAATTTTAAAGCCTTACATGATTCAGAATCTAGATATAACTAAAGCTGCCTTCTCTGAGTGGAATATGCCCACCTGGTAAATTCCAGACAGAGGGCTTGCTGTGGGTTTCATGTCTGAGGGAATGCTGAGGGTACCATGCTGAAGGTCTTCATCCTTGAGTTCTGACCACTATCTCTGGAATGAATCTAGGCCAGCTTGCCATGGCCAACTTGCCATGGCCAACTCACTGTGACCAATTCACTGTGGGACAACTCATCATGGCCAAATCATCACAGGACAACTCACCATACAACAAGAGTTACACTAATACAGAAGAAATGGTGTAATAGAATCATTAAAGAATGTTGCAAAAAGAAGGACCAAATGCAATGTGAATGACAAATTATTTTAAATACTTAAATTGAATTGTTCAATTGTCCCACAGTGAGTTGGCCATGGCACATTGGTTATGGCAAGTTGACCATGCTAACATGTCTCATTTCACTCAGGAACAGCTCATTCTGAGATATCCAAACCTCTCCTTCCATATTACCTTTTTGAGGACCTGTGAAGGACATTTGAAGAGCTTTGAAAACAATACTGTACCTGAACACTGGTATATCTGGGCTCTGCTATTGTATTTTTATTTCCTTATGTTGATCTGTGCATGCTGTTCAGGCTCTGAAAAAGTGTTCAGTATGTGTGCATTTATTTATTTCAAATTTTATTTTATTTCCAATGCTTTTATGTCACTTCAATCATTCTGTCTCTAAGCTTGTTACCTGTTAATGTTGAGATTCAGAATGCTTTTATGTAGTGAGTACCTTTATTTTCAAATGCACTCTGAAAAGTCCACAATCAACAGGGACTATGGGCAAAAAAGCAAAAACAAACAACAAACCTTCTAGCTGTTTGAGCTGCTAAGCTTAGCTTCTGTTTATATGCTGGAAAGTACTAATGCAGTCCATGTGCATGTTTGAACTTGTTTCTATTTCTGCGGTTTTTTTAGGAGGTCAAGGATTTAAAAAGGGATGGTAGTGATGGCTAATTGTTTTTTCCAAATGTTATCTAATAATGTACTGTTAAAGGTTATTTGTATTTTTGATTCTGGTAGTGAAGAATCTGGTAGTGAAAGTAGAGATCTTTTGGCTTTCCTGGGCTTGGGGCCTTCCTTTCTTCCTCCTTTCCTCTATTCCATTTATTTATTTGCCATCCATCTCATTTCTTCTTCTCTCCTACCAGGTTCAACTGCACTTTTATTTTCATGCCAACTTCATGACTCATTTTAATTTGTCCTCTCCCATCAGAGCCTGTGTTTGCAAAAACCATTGTTTTTCTCTATCTTTTTCACAGACTGACGGAAGAACCTGAAATACAGTTTGCATGCCTATGAGAACACACGAATGGCAGATTGGCAGATTATGTTTAACTTCTTTCTTCTTTCGTTGTTCTGAATCCTATTGCTTTCTTGTCCTGGAAGATGCAGAACTATTTTAGATCCTGGGTTGTCTAGAATTTGGTTTCAGATCTATAGTTTAGACTATGCCCATTTGGAATTAATACAATAGAACCCCTACAGTTCTTTTTGGGTTTGAAACAAAGCACTTTTTACATTTTGAATATGGTCCTAACGAAAATAGCAATAGCAATAGCACTTAGGCTTATATACCACTTTATAGTGTCTTACAGCCCTCTCTAAGTGGTTTACAGAATCAGCATATTGCCCCCAACAATTTGGATTCTCATTTACCCACCTTGGAAGGATGGAAGGCTGAGTCATCAACCTTAAGCCTGGTGGGATTTGAACTGCCAAATTGTAGGCAGCTGACTGCAGAAGTAGCTTGCAGTACTGCACTCTAACCACTGCTCCACAGAGGCATATTTAATATACTCTTGCAAGTACATATAGGCAAATGTATATGCATGCACATATACAAATCTAGATTTAACCAAAATAAATGTGTATGTAAGTTCCACTATTTTGTCTAAAAAAAAAAAAAATGTTCCTTAACATTTTTCATATTTTCATAATATTTAACAATAGAATTTTAAATCTATATTTCTACTATATAGCAGACTTTATCCATTGATTAAGAACACACATGCATATGAACACATATATAAGCAGACTCATGGCACGCTTTCATTTACTCACTGAATTATTTACTTTAATAAAATGAAATGCAGTGCAAGCATCTCCACAATTAAAAATAATATTTTTTAGAAAAAAACTCATAAGCATAATTACTTCTGCAAAAGTATGAGTTCGCTTTCAGTACAGCAGTTTAGCTAAGTAAATAGAGACATAAAGAACGGAGAACATTTGCAGTACTAGCTGTATTTTGTTTTATAGAGAATGGTAACAGAGAAATTGGTCTCTCTCTTACTATTAATGTGTCAGTTTGACATTTAGAAAGGAATTAAGTACAGCTGCTGAAGAACTCTCAAGAAAATTTTCTTGATATGCAAAATGGAATTGATAAGAGATGGGAATGATTACTACAATGGGAAGGATCTTGTACCATAAGTAAATATATTGAGAAATGAACTACTTGAGCAAACATTTTAATTATTGAACTGTGAAAAATGATTAATACTTATTTACATATTTTGTTTTTAAAATAATTTTTCCTGTTCCCTTCACATCATTTCTATCCAATTTTATTGCCCCACTTTCTTATTCAATCTCCTTTCTGGGTTCCCCCCCCCTTTTTTTCCACGCCCCCCCCCTTTGCTTTTGGTGGGAGGAAAGAAGAGTGCACATCCGTATGAGGCTCATTTAAAAATGATCTAGAAAAGGTGTTTTGAATGCAATGAATCAAACACCTCTCTCATTTTTTTCTTCAGTTTTCTATATGAGACTTCTGGGGTAAAGTTGCTATTTTGAGAAATCTACTCAAAGTTAACTTGAGTCTTAAAGTAGCAACACCTCTTTTCAAGAATACAAAGAAGCCTAAAAAGTTTAATAAATAAGCCTAAAAAAGCCTTAATAAATGGCAAAGTATTCCACTCATGTTGGTTTCAAGCATTCCCAATTCGTCAGAAATTTCATAGCCTTAATGTCTCTAGGTTCTAGTATGACAGGGAAAATTCTTGAGTACATGCAGAGAGAGACCAATTGGTTTTATAAATGAGAAACCTTATTTTACAGGCAGTTCATTTTAATCAGTAGTTAACCAGATGAATGTTATACCATTGTTTTGGAATTTTTAAAGTGTGGCTTCTGGTAAGTACATGCATGCAAAAATATACCACATGAATATGGTGGTTTTGGGTGCTCTTTCTGGCAATTCCTGGTAGCTACCTCTCCCTGGCGTTTGCTGACTCTCATATTTCTCCTTGGGATAGGGAGTTGATGAAGAAATTACACCTGCTAGGTTTTACAGGGGATGCCCTGGGAGATTATGGCCTTAAGGACGCCCAATTTAGGGTAGTCCAACAGCTTGTGGACATTGACTTGCAATATCTACAAGCCAGAGCTAACAAAACTTGCTCCCCTCTGATCTTCAGCCAATTTAATAATTACGGACTGAGGATGGCTTCCTATTTTTACACTCTAACCATTCCCAAGTATAGAAGAGCTTTCTCCCTAGCTCGCTTTAATGTATTGCTCTCAGCACTACTGGATGGGTGATTTAAAAGGCTCCCGATTAACGAGTGGCTATGCCCCTGTGACAGAACTGAGGTTGAAACTGTGGAGCATGTCCTTTTATATTGCCCTATGTATAATGCAGGCAAATCTAAGTTACTGTCTCTCCTTGAAACAGACCCTTCTAGACCCAATGTTAATAATTTGTTCTTATATTGTCTAGGGGATGGCTCTTCATACATCACTTCTCAGGTTTCCAAATTTTTTTAACCATCAGAGGAGAACGGTGTAATTTCCCTTAGTCAAATTTTGGTGACCAATTGTTCATGATTAATTTTTCCATGTTCTTCTTTTGTTGTACTTGTGCTTTGGTCTGTGACTGCAAATAAAGTATTATTATATTATATACCATATGAATACATTTATAGGGGTGGTTTATTAGTTTCAACTAGGATTTTGATTTGCATTTACTCTTCCAACAATATTCAGCATAGAAAATACAAAGTAGAATTGCAACCTCAACTTTTAACTGTACCAGCTTACCAAATACTAGTCATTTCTATAATGATAAACTAACTTAATTAGCAAAACCCAAAGTCAGGATTTCATAATTTTTCTGTATTGAGCACAAAATCTAGAAGCAGTTTCCAAGTAACAACAAGCTGCATTTCTGCTTTTCTCTAATTAAATCAGTCAATTTTGCCATCATATTATTTCATACTTGTATTTTAGTTTTTTGGGAGGAGGGAACATTACATTTGATAGTTTCATGGAGAGGTGACTGACGCTTTTTTTCAGTAACTCAATAAATAAATTAATACAAATAGAATAAAATAAGTTGAAAAGCAGAATCTTGAAGGGGGAAAAAAAATCAATGGAAGAAACAGAATAGAACAAAAGAGAATTTGGGACTAAGCAGATCTGGCTGCAAACCAGTAGCACAGGCAATTTTAGACTCTGCTGTTAATGGTCCTTCAGAGTTAAACTTTGTTTAAATTGCAATTTTTATTACTCCCAGTCCAAAATGTGGTAGGAAAAAATATACCAAGACTTCCTAGATAAATTTCAGAAATGTCTGTTCATTTTGCTGAAGGATTATTTACTTACTCATTTCAATTTATATCCCAGCTTTCTAATTAAAATAACATATAGATTTCCCTTCTCCATCTTCAAACTCAGTTAAAATTATTAACCAAAGTTTAAAAAGCGAGGTTGAGGAGAAAGTCTAAACATTTTTTTTTTGAAGGAGGGAAATTTGGGGTTTAAGCACCAGGCTTTGGGAGCAATGCAGAAAGCCCAGTTTTTTGCACTCAAATCCTCTTCCAAAAAAGCAAAACAAAACTTATTTTCAGAAAAGAAGCAGATAAGAAAGGAAGGTTCAAAAGGTCAGCTCCAATGTACTAAGAAGGCATGGGAAGCTACTGTCCAGAACCAGGCAGTATCCCATCCTTTTAAGAGGATGTCCCCCAAGACAGTGTTCTAGGACCCACACTCTTTATACTCTATATACATGACCTTTGTGATCAGCTTATAAGCAACTGCATCCTCTTCGTGGATGATGTAAAACTATTCACCACCAACAATGCTACTGTCCTTCAAAGCGACTTTGATTATGTGTCTGAATGGTCAAACAATTGGCAACTCCAAATCTCGACAAACAAATGCTCTGTCCTACACATTGGTAAAAAAGATCAGTACACCAAATACAGGCTGGGTGGATATGACCTCGTTGATGACCCTCACTCTGTCAAGGACTTCAGAGTATTCATAGCTAACGAACTAAATACCAGAGCTCACTGTAACAGCATTGCCAAAAAGACATTAAGAGCTGTAAATCTAATCTTACGAAGCTTCTCCTCTGGAAATATAGAATTGCTAACTAAAGCATACAAAACATTTACTAGACCAATACTCTAATACAGCTCATCTGTCTGGAATCTGCACTGTATATTGGACATTAATAAAATTGAGCAAGTCCAGAAGTATTTAACAAGAAGAGTACTACACTCCTCTGCTTGCAACAAAATACCCTATATTACCAGGCTTGAAATTTTGGGATTGGACAACTTTGAACTACGGTGCCTACAGCTGGACTTAAGCCTAGTACACAAAATTATCTGCTGCAATGTCCTATCAGTCAATGACTACTTCAGCTTCAACCATAACAATACAAGAATACACAACAGATACAAACTCAATGTTAACTGCTCCAAACTTGATTGCAGAAAGTACGACTTCAGCAACAGTAGTGTATTCCAGTCAATACCTGGAATACACTACCTGACTCTGTTGTTACATCCTCTAACCCCCACTCCTTTAACCTTAAACTATCCATTATTGACCTCACCCCATTCCTAAGAGATCTATAAGAGGCATGCATAAGTGAACAATTGTGCCTACCGTCCCTGTTCTATTGTCCCCATTTATTTGTACCTATTTCTTGTATTCTTAGTTATGTTTATACTTATGCCTATTATCTTGTAAGGGATTGACAAATAAAATAAATCAAATAATGAAATAAATAGGTGTAACCACAATTTTTTCTTGGAAGATTATACTCCTTGGAAGTAGTATTGTCAGGGCTGGACAAATTGCTCCCAGGTATGAGTAAGCAACATATAATAGTAAAGAGCCATGCTTAAATTTGTGGGGAGCATATTAAATAAACATGCTGATCAAATTTATTTATGTAACTGAATGAGACAAACAATTTTGTGGGCCACCTTCCTCAATGGGGTGAGAGGGTTGCAAAATGTTAATAATTATTAGACTAATTGTTGCAAAACAGGGAAGAATATTTATTTCCTTTGATGTTCCTTTTCTCTCCTTTTCTCTCTCCCTTTATTCTTTACAACCCAACATAACATGAGCCACGGTGGCACAGTGGTTAAAATGTAGTACTGCAGGCTACTTCTGCTGACTGCCGGCTGCCTGCAATTTGGCAGTTTGAATCTCACCAGGCTCAAGGTTGATTCAGCCTTCCATCCTTCCAAGGTTGGTAAAATGAGGAACCAAATTGTTGGGGATGGCAATATGGTGACTCTGGAAACCACTTAGAGAAGGCTGTAAGGCACTGTAAAGCAGTGTATAAGTCTAAGTGCTATTGTTATTTGAAATAAATAGGTAAAGGGACTCCAGACAAACCAGAACACAAAGGGATCAGACTTGGTATGAGGGGAGAAATTAGCAAAAGGAAAGTCAAATGGGATGGATCAGGCAGCAGATTACAGAATGTCCCTCAGTAAAATCCCATGAGAGAGGCAGCTGTGTAGATGCTCAAAATTGTATACCGCCTCCTTTTTAATCCCTCTATCTCCCAAGCACATGGATCTGAATGGTACTAATAGTAAGAGGCTGAAAATAATTCCTTTGTTTGATTTTTTAAAAAATTCTCATTCTACCCCTGTTCTTGTTTGTCAAAGAATGTTGAAATCAGAGTGAGGATTAGCTGAATTTAAACCAAGGAAGCAAGAAACCCTAGATTTCCGCCTCCCTCCCAACCCTGGTGCATGCACACACACAGTCCACTAGTTTTTTGATGGTTTTGTCAGCACCATAGCTTTTGTGACCTTGGGAGGTTGAAGAAGTTAACAAGAGATAGAAGGAGGAAGGGAAAGCTGAATTTGGGGGTGGGGTAATTAATATTCATTTATTTCCATTGCAATGTGCAATGCAGATTTAGTAATAAATGAGTGCCTTGTGTTTGTTATCTTTTCATGAAAGCTTCTCTTCCCAGTTCTTCTCCCCAAGGGGCACAGTGCTAACTGTTTAGATTTAAAAAGAAAGCCTATTTCAGTCTAGATTTTGCAAACATTCACTTAACAAACATTTATTCACTTAAGTGGAGGAGAGAATGGGCAGGAATAAAGCCAGCATGCCTAAATGAGCAATTCACAGCCATGGTCTTTCATGTGTGAAAGAAATCTCCAAGGAAAGGTAGGGGACAAATGATGAGGGAAGAGACTGAGTGACTCTCTGAATGTTAAGCCAATTTATGTATAGCAAGGTATGTATACAAGATAAAAATGTTTCTGATCTTAATATATGTGTGTGTGTGTTGTGTGTGTTTTACTAAGCTTGTATACCACCAGGCTCCCATCAGCTCCAAGTTTTGTTTACATGGTTAGTACAGAAAGCATCCACTGCCACTTGGTTTAGCTATTGTCTTATCCTTCATTCCATTTGACATGAGGAATAATTTATAGTGTTCACATTACAACCTTAGGGAGACTAGAGTAATTAAAATACAATATGATATGTCAATGTTCAAGACAGTTGTTTGCTGGGTCGATAGGATATTCCACTCTCAGCAAAGATGGCTGAGTGCTGCTTTTAAGAGCAGGGAGAAAGGAAGAACGAGGTGTAAAAGCACACATGCCAATCAAGTGCCATTGTAACTTCAAACAGGGACTAAATGAACTGTTGTAAGTTGTGGACTACCTGTAAATCCATTCTACAGCTGGGAATTTCAGCCAGTTTTCTTTTTTAAATAAAGAAATAAAACAAGATTTCTATGGACATTCAGAACTATAATATATTTCACTAAAGTCATTGAATAATTTGATAGACTACTATTGTATCATTTTATTTTTATATGTGTGATTTTGCTGTGATATTTCATTTTCTTCAGCTTGTTTCCATATTTTCTTGGGCCAGAAATTCAATATCCTACTGGACACATAAAAATATGTATTAGATATAGATAGGTGTACTTTTTTCAGATATGTACTTCACTCTTAGTCCTCTAAACCCTACTCAAAATCAGTAAGGAACCTGACTGGGCAAGATTGACATATTGCTATAAGGATATGATATATTCTATATAGAAACTCAGTTCATTCAGGGTGAACAGTCCTGCTAATGTGAGCTGCAAAATCATCCCGTATTCAATATTCTTTTCTTTTTCTTGTGAATTTTGAGATATGTAATTAGAAATCTCTCTTCCTCTCACGTTGGGCAAGCATATATCTTCGGGTGTATAGACAATTTTAAAATGTTTTTCTTCACCACAGTACATTCATCTATCTAATGAAGGATTGAGCACATTTTTTTCTGTTAAATTTCCTGTAGGGAGCCATATGTCAGCAGTGGGAAAATTATATAAATTTTACTCACTTCCTCTTTATTACTTTTCTCTTCTTTCCCACTCCTTCTTTTCCTTTGTTATCCAAGATTTGAATAACTTTATCTGAACTGAGTTTTTGTGTGAAATTTTTGAGCCTTACATATACATAGGGCCAATTCTTTCAGTCACTGAAGCAGGGGTAGTAGAATCATTATGCAGAATGTCATTTTATGCTACAGCTAAATCTTTCTCAGTTAATGTATTTGGTCACAACGTTGGTGCATATCTTTTTTAAGTAATGGTTAAAAATAAACAATAATAATAGTTAATGGACAAAAATCCTTAGAACTGGAAATATTCAACCCAATTAACATTCCCCTGCAGAAGGGATCCATTCCAGTCTTCCAATGGTAAAGACTTGTTGGAAACTTGTGCAATTCTAAGAGAATTGCAATCTGTCTGATCTCTGAGGGCTGCCATTCTAAAAAAAAAAAAAAAAGGGGGGGGGGGGGCTGCCTTTGTCATTAATACATAGGATAAAACCAAAATTAAAATTCAGAGGTCCAACAATCATGTCTGAATTTCTTTTCAGATTATGTACAAAAATACAGTACTGACAAAATGTATCCACTTCATATTCTTAAGTAGTTCTGTATATTTTTGTCCATAAATAAATACAATATTCTCCTTAGGAAGGTGGAGAGGAAGATTTGTTGGATGGGTGGGGGTTTAATAATGTGCGTGTCCAGTTATAATACAATTTATTTATAGTGAGAATATTTACACCAAGACAAATTCCTTATGTGTCCAATCACACTTGGCCAATAAAGTATTCTATTCTATTCTAAAGTCCTGAGCTCTGATTAACTATCGAAGAATTGCACGATATTGGGAAACGTCCCTCAACTCCATTTATTCCTTTAAAACAACCAGAATTTTGCTTGATCCTTAATACCTAGGAGCCTTGATGGTGCAGTGGTTAGACTATAGTATTGCACGCTAATTCTGCCAACTGTCAGAGTTTTATCCTGACCAGTTCAAGGTTGATTCAGCCTTCCATCTTTCTGAGGTTGGTAAAATGAGGACCCAGATTGTTGGGGGCAAAAGGCTGACCCTGTAAAGTGCTTAGACAGGGCTGTAAAGCACTGTGGAGTAGTATATAAATCTAAGTGCTATTGTGATATCTGTGCACCCAGTTTCTCCTAAATGAAACTTTCAGAATTAATTAGAGAAGATTTAAAAAAAGAAAAGCTAACAAAGCAAAAAGTCCCATTAAAAAAAAGCAAAAGGATCAGGTAAAAAATTAAGTACAAAAGAAAAGATGGTAATATTAATTTGAGCGTCTTCTGAATTTGTAAGAATAAGCTTATGTGTCTTTATATAAAATCCAGAACATAGTATTTTTAAGCTATAGTGAATTGTAATTCCAATTTTAATCCAGGACATTTGTTGTATATGTTGTTGCATGCAATAATTGCTTAAATTGCATCTGTTCTTTATAATGATACAATGAGGACCTAATTGCTAGATGTTACTCATCTCATAATTATGCATAGAAATGTTCATATTTTAACATATGAAGAAACAAAATGTCTGCCAAACAAATCTATAGTAACAAAATACAATTTCAGTGAGTGATGAAATCATTCTTTCATGATGCTTTGCTTCAAAATGGCCCATGTGCTGTTTATAAAATCCATTTTATAGGACAACAATTTACTGGAGATTAATCCCTGTGAAATTTGACTGACTCAGTATGTGAGTTCTCATTTTCGTAGCTTGCTTTCAAATTGAAAACACAATCCAACATGCATATATCACCACTTCACTGGTGAGCCTAAGCATTTCCTAACTTCACTTAAGTATCTGTATAATATAGGCAATGTATCAAGAGAAAGATGACCTTTTTCTCCATATGTCATACAGAAGACAAACTTATATGTTTACATGTAGATTTCACTCACAATGCCTTTCCCAACAGCTATATCTCAGCCAAATCTATTCTTTCCATAATTAGAAGACTGTAAATGCTCACGAGGGAATTTTTCTCCACCTTCCTGGAATTGTTAAAGGCTGAGGGCTGTCTTTCTAGTTGTTTTAAAGATCCTGTGATACAAGTTGTATAATGATAGCATATTTGTACTAGAAGACATCCTTGGCTAATTTTCTCTGTCACAAAATGGCATCCTCATTCTCTTAAATATGTGAATAATTTGCAGTCTTTTAGCATTTCTTTGTATTGTTGAACAGTTCTTATTTTTGCACTGAAGTGATTAATTCCAAAGCTTAAATGTATCGTTTCATACTCTGTGCTTCCCTGAGCAATAGCATCAGGCAACAGGAGAGTCAATACATTTTTTATGGAATTGTGTTTGTAATTTACGTTTAACGATTTTTTTTAGAGAAAAAAAAAATCCAAGCAGAATAAAAGAAATACTTAATGCTCAGGCATCCCACAGCAGTGTTTAAATGAGCATCAATGTCCACAGAAAACTGACCCTGCCCTGGCTGCCCTTAACATTTTTTTTTCAACTGCTTCCACAAAACCTCAGATGTTTTTTCAGCTTTCTACTTCCTCTTTTCTCTGTGCTCTAAGGTTATGTGACCTCCTGTCCAGGCATAACAAATAGCAAATGACCATTGCTGCTCATTAAGCAAGCACCTTTAGTTGTTCAGCTGAAGAGCACTGTGTTTCCACTTGATTTCAGACAGCTGAGCTCTCTTGATTAAAAGAAAGGGCAGATGATAAATCAGAGTGATGTTATTTATCTTTGAGATGTTGTTTTCAAGGAGTTACTTCCTGAAAACTCTTGCTTTGAGAATTATAGGTTTTTGAATCCTTCAATCTTTATAAAATCATGCTTAATCTTCTAACTCTCTGGGTCCCAAGAACACCATCGACCTCTGCAAGTCTCTACTAAGATGCAATTATGAACCAGAGGTCAGATGCAACCTATTTTAATAATTTATGAAATAAATCTGGGGCATTGTGTAATGTTGCTGAATGCATTTTTTTTTTACTAACAGATGGAGAAAAAAAATAAAGCCACTGGCAAATCTGAAGGATGCTAAATGGCAAATAGTTGGAAAACAGACTGTCAAGATCCAGCAAAATGGGAAGTACATGTTACAATCATCAAGACCTTGGACAGACCTCAGACTTGATTATCCCTTCCTATTAGTGCAGTTAACCTTGAGTTTGTATATATTATTATTATTATTATTATTATTATTATTATTATTATTATTATTATTATTATCATTTTTGTTATTATTATTATTTTAAATAAATTTTATTGATTTTACAATTAAAACAAACCAACAACACATACATAAATGAAAGAGAGAAAAAGAAGAAAGGAAGAAGAAAATAGAAAGAAAAAAATAGAAAACAATTAAAAACATTCTCATCTTCAACAGTTTGTAAGACCTCTTTTTTATCCTTATTTTATGCCATACACTCACACCTAATCCTTACATATATCTGTGTATCACAACTATGGATTTATCCTATCCTCTTTTGCCTTTTAGTGTGAAGTCTATCTTTGGTCTATCCATTTGTACCAGCAGTTCCAGCTGTTGTAGTATATTGAAGTGTCTTCATTTTTTAATGCCAAAGTTAATTTGTCCATTTCTACACAACTTGAAATTTTTTGAATGATCATCTCCTCTGATGGAACATGAGGCTGCTTCCAATATTGTGCAAAAGCCAATCTGGCCGCTGTCAAAATGTGTATTATTATATATTTCACTTTTTTTGATATTTGTTTATCAAAGATCCCTAACAGAAAGGACTCTGGTTTGAATTCTATCTGTTCTCTTGTCATTTCTTCCAGTCAATTTCTAATTTTCTGCCAATATTTTTGAGCTTCTGTACAGGATCACCACATATGGAAAAAAGTTCCCTCGTTTTTTTTTGCATTTCCAGCAATTCGGACTCATACTGGGGTGCATCTTCGCTAATCTCAAAGAAGGAAGGTGCCATCTATAAAACATTTTATAGGCATTTTCTTTGTATGTTACCTATTTTGTAATTTTATTATTTCTACCCCAGACCTTTTCCCATTCTGTTATGGTGATGCTATGTCCTATATTCCTATTTCAGGCTATCATGTTCCCTTTTACAATTTCTTCTTCTAATTCTACTTCTAATAAATAATTATAAAATTTTGTTATATTTTTTTTCCTGATCCTAATAAAATTTTATCTAATTGTTGGAGTTTATTGTTAATTCCAAATTCTTTCTTGTCCTGTTTATATCTACTTTAAATTTGAAGATATGTCCACTGATCAATTTTTAGACCCCGCTCTTGAAGTTCTTGCCATGATTTCAAATTTCCTTGTGTATCCAATAGATCCTTATATTTAATCATTTTAGTGATATCCAGATTATTTGGGTGAATCATCGCCTCCATTGGCAAAATCCAAATTGGCATTTTTAAATAGTGTTTTTTCCGTATTTTCTTCCAATTAGTTAATAATGAGTCTCTGATTAGGTATCTGTGAAAATATTTCTGGCTAGTTTTCTCTACATCCCATAAAAAAGCATGCCGCGATACAGCTGCGATCTCAGGGCTCCGAGATCACAGCTGATATCTTCGCCCCTGGTCGGTCCCAATGGACCTAAACCGTCTTGTAGTGATGGTGACAGTAAGGGGTGCGTTCTGTAGATTCCGGGGACATCGCAAGTCCCTGGTCAATCCAGAAGAAGCCCCTTTGCCAACGGCGGAGAGGCAGCCATTAGGCTGCTGAAGCTGGGACAGCTCTGGAAGAACAGGATAGAAAGAAGTGTATCGGCTGGTGAGGATCTTTTTTTTTTTGCTTGGGACTTAAGAACACTCTAAGAAATCTGTAAACTTATTGACAGAATTTGATTTAGCAGCGATTTTTTTTTTTTTAGTAATGTCAAAGTGAGGCTTGGCTTTTTATTTTTACTTTTTTTTTCTTTACTGAATTTCTATTGCAATCTAGGTAATCAGACTGGTTTTTTTCTTTTACATTTTTATATTTACTTGCTTTCTCTTCGCCTTTCTGACTGTTTATATTTTTTAAAATAGAGGCCCCCTTTAATTTTTTTTTTTTTTAATATACACAAATATACATACATACTTTTTTTCCCCTCTCTTTTTAGGCTTTTTTCAGGGGGGAAGAAAGGGGAGTGGATTGAAGAAACTTTGTAACACTGCCAACTAGAGGCTTGAAAATATTCTGTTTGAAGTTGAAAAATATTCTGTTTGAAGTTGAAAAACTTTTGTTTGAAAAACTTTTCTCAAGGCTACTGGAAATGATAAGATAGAGGGAAGAGTACTGGAGGATGTTTATACAGGTGCTCTTTGGAACTTCTATTATTAAATGAATATTTGAAGTTTGGCTTTGAAATTTGTGGAGAAGTCAAATAAGAGCCTTGGATAAATAAAAGGCAGTGTGTGTCTTTTTTTTTTTTTTAACTCCTTATTAATTGTTTCATCCCTCCCCTCCAACCCCACACTATTTTGTAATATTGATATATTTATTTTTTATCTTTTAGTATATCTTATTTTTATTTTTATTTTTTTTAAAGGGGAAGCCTCAGAATATTCTTTTTTTGCTTTTTTGCTTTTTTTTCATGGGGATGTCTGCCTTTTGATTTCTATTTTTGACTTATTTTTATGGCTTTTTTTCCATTTTCTGAGGTTTTTAATTGGATTAAGGTGGGAAGAATTTGAAGAACTCTCTTTTTCTTTTTTTCTTTTCCTTTTTCTTTGCTTATTATTTTTTGATATTATTGGGCTTTATTTTGCTTCTTTTTTTCTCTTCATTTTTTAATTTTTACTTTTGAATTATATTTGCATATTTTACAATTGGATTAAGGTCTTGAAGAACCTGAAGAATTTTTTTTTCTTTTTTAATTTTGGGCTTTTTACTTATTACTGGTTTTGTTTTTCGTTTTTTGTGGTGTTTTCCTTTTTTTAAATTGGATTATAATTGGCTACCTCACTAATTGGATTAAAAGACCCGGAAGACCCTGAGTTATCGAAATGAGTAAGAAAATTTTACCTTCGGGCATCTCAACTTCTGCTCCCATCTCCCCGTCATCTGGAGGATGACTCTCAACAATGGTGAAGCAAGAAAAAGCACAAGTGGATTTAACGATGGTTATGCAAGGAATACAAGATCTTAAAATGAGTATGGAACAAAGAATGGAGAGTATTGACCAAAGAATTGGAAAGATGGATGAGAAATTTGAAAATTTTCAACAAATGATGGTGAAACATGATGAGAGAATCCAAAAAATAGAAGAGAAAGACAAGCAGAGAGATGATACAATTGGGAATATCGATAATAGATTAAAATGGTTGAACAAGAAAAAAGTGGGATGTTGAAGTGGGAGATGGACAGGTCAGAATTTTATCTTAGATTCCAAAATATCGAGGAAGAAAAAGGACAAAACTTGGCAGCAGTAATGATTGAAATTTTGGCTGGAGTCTTGGAAATAACAGAAAAAAAGATGATGGATGGAGTAGATAAGATATATCGAGTCTTCACAAGATATGCGATGAGGAACCAATTACCAAGAGAGGTTCATGTTAGATTCACTAAAAAAACTATTAAAAACCAAATATTACAAGTGGTAAGAGAGAAGGGGTTGAAATATAAAGGCAAAGAAATTCTGGTCTTAAAACAAGTACCTAGAAAAGTGAGAGAGATTAGAAGAGAGTATCGATTTTTGACTAAAATGCTACTGAAAAAAGAGGTGAACTATAGATGGCTGATTCCAGAAGGATTAATGTTTACATGGAAAGAACAGAGACACAGAATTGATTCAATTGCAAAAGCAGAAATGTTTTATAAGGAATTTTTCGAAAGAAGAGAAATGGAGAGAGAAAAAGAAAAGATTTTAACTGAATTTGAAGAGGACCGAATGGAGATGGAAAAAGAAGAAGGCGCAATAGGTGGACAAATGGAGATCAAAGAACAACGTGAAATAAGATCCACGAGAGCTGTTAGACCTAAATATAAAGCATAACCATGGGGGAAAAAAAAACTGATTTCCATGAATATAAATGGACTGAACTCAGCAATCAAAAGAAGGAAAACTTTTTATAAATTAGAGAAGCTAAAATTTGATATAATTTGCTTACAAGAAGTACACATTAAAAAACAACATGAACAATTATTGATATGACCAAAGTTAGGGAAAATATTCGCTTCTCTGACTCATTGTAAGAAAAGAGGAGTGGTTTTGTACGTCAAAGAAACCACTCCAGCCAAATTGATTTATACTGATGAAGACGGAAGAGTATTAATAGTTGAAATAGTGGATAATAATATAAAAACACTCTTGGTTGCAATTTATGCCCCAAATGATAAACAAGAAGAATTTTATAAAAAATTACATATGAAAATAATTGAACTGGACTTTGTTAACATACTTATGATGGGGGACTTTAATGGAATTGTAGACAATAAACTGGACTATACAGCAAAAACAACACGACAAAATAGGAAAACTCTCCCTAAATCCTTTTTTAAAATGACAGATGAACTAAATTTAAAAGATATATGGAGAGAAAGAAATATTAAAACTCAACAATATACTTTTTATTCAAACAGGCATTTATCGTGGTCCAAAATAGATATGATTTGGACATCAACAGAATTATTATCTAATATTCAAGAAATAAATATTGAAACAAGTACATGGGCAGACCGTAATCCAATGACAATTAAATGGAAAGGACAAAAAAGAAGATCTAGATGGACATTAAACAATACTATTTTAAAGGAAAAAGATTTTATACAATGGATGGAAAAAGAATTGGCCTTCTTCTTCAATGAAAACAAAAAAGAAGATACTTCAATACAGAATGTTTGGGATACAATGAAGGCATATGCAAGAGGATTAATAATTGATTATACAAAGAAAAAGAACATTAGGAAGAGGCAAATGATTAAAGTTTTAGAAGATGACCATAAAAAACTGGAAAAAGAATTACAGAAGATGCCACAGAAAAAAGATATCAAACTTAAAATGGACATAATTAAACATAAAATGGATCAAGCAGAGAAAGAAGAACTGGCACAAAAAATTAGAAGTGCTAAACAGAACTATTTTGAAGATGCAAATAGGCCAGGTAGATGGTTAGCATATAAGTTGAGAAAAGAGAAAGAGTCAAGGAAAATATCATAGTTAATAGATGATCATGGTCAAATTTGTTATGGTAATAAGGAGAAAAAGGCAATCATTCGAGATTTTTATGGACAATTATATAAACAGGAGGATCTTGATGAGGAAAAAATTAAACAGTATTTACAAAATGCTAACCTACCTAAGATACCTGATGAAATTCGGAAAATGTTAGAAAGTGCTATAACAATGATGGAATTAACCGAAGCAATCAACAGACAGAACAATGGAAAAGCACCAGGACCAGATGGTTTCCCGGCAGAATTTTATAAAACATTACAAGAATCGTTGAGCATTCCACTGTTAGAAGTCATGAATGAAGTTATGATAAATAAGAAAATACCTGAAACATGGTCAGAAGCTCATATTACACTTATTCCAAAAGAAGGGGTTGACCCATTACAAATTAAGAACTATAGACCTATTTCCTTATTGAATGCAGACTATAAAATCTTTGCTTCAATCTTGGCAGAAAGGCTTAAAAAATATCTAAATAACTTTATTCACTCTGATCAGAATGGATTTTTACCAAAGAGACAGATTAAAGACAATATGAGGGTAATCCTGGACACATTGGAATATTATGAGGCGCACCCGGAAAAACAAATGGCTTTGATATTCTTAGATGCCCAAAAGGCATTTGATAATGTGAACTGGAGATTTATGTTATTACTCTTGGAACAGATGGGCTTTGCTAGAAAATTTATTCAAGCAATAGAAGCCGTATATTATAAGCAAACGGCAAAAGTAATGATAGATGGAGAATTCACAAACTCTATCAATATTAAAAAAGGTACAAGACAAGGATGCCCATTATCTCCTTTGTTATTTATGTTGACCTTGGAAGTCTTAAATAGAAATATTAGATAGGATATAAACATAAAAGGAATGAAAGTCAAAAAGGAGAAATTCAAATTGCAAGCCTTTGCGGATGACTTGGTCTTTATTTTGGAAGACCCTTTAGAGACAGCTTTAAAACTATTGGAAAAGATAGAGACTTATGGTGAGATGGCTGATTTAAAAATAAATAAAGACAAAACAAAGATTCTGACAAAGAACATGTTATTAAGACAAAGAGAAGAGCTGGCAGATTTATTGAAAATTCAAGTTACGAACAAAGTTAAATATTTGGGGATATATTTGATGTCAAGATGTACTACACTGAAAGAGAATAACTATATTAAGCTTAAACAGCAGATAGCATCCGACCTGAAAAAATGGGAAAACCTACAATTGTCATTGATAGGTAGAATTTCAACAATCAAGATGAATATTTTACCTAGAATTTTATATTTGTTCCAAACAATACCAATTAGGTTAAGTAAGGATTACTTCGAAGAATTAAATAAAATTGTGTTGAAGTATATATGGCAAGGCAAGAAAGCGAGAATAAAATTAAAACTTTTACAGGATGCTAGAATTAGAGGAGGATTCCTAATTGGGAGTTGTATTAGCAAGCTACAAACTTAATGTGGGTTAAAGAATGGATAACGTTAAGAAAGACTAGATTGTTGACATTAGAAGGTCATGATTTATTATTGGGTTGGCATGCTTTTTTATGGTATAACGGAACTAAATCACAGGGTTATTTTAGAAGGCATTATATACAGGAATCGTTATGGTTGAATTGGGAGAAAATTAAGAAACAATGTTATTTGAAAATCCCAGTTTGGTTATCAACTATTGAAGCTTTTTCGTATCCTATAACCTATAAGAAGGAACAAACAGTTAGATATGGGGAAATACTGGATGAAAAGGGTGAACTTAAAACGATGCAAAATTTAGAAGAACAAGGTATAAAGATGAATTGGTTTTCATATGCGCAAATACATGCAAGGTATCTTAAAGATTCTAAAATAGAAGGATTTTATGATAAATTGACTGATTTAGACATGATTTTGACAGGTACTGATGAAAAAGTGATTAAAAAACTATATAGTTATTTGTTGGAAATAAAACTAGAGGAAGAACAAGTTAAAGAAACAATGATTGCTTGGGGGAAGAATTTTGGATATGGGATTGATTTAGAGAAATGGCAAAAATTGTGGTCACAAAATTATAAAATGACAATGTCAACAGCATATAAAGAAAATTTGTATAAGATGTTTTACAGGTGGCACTTTCCCCCGACAAGAATAGCAAGAATGTTCAAGAATAAATCTGAAAAGTACTGGAAATGTCATCAGATACCTGGCTCATATTACCATATATGGTGGACTTGTGAGGAGGCCAGGAAATACTGGACTAGAATTCGCATATGGCTGGAAAAAATGACAAAGAAACACATAGATTTGAAACCAGAGATTTTTTTATTGGGAATCGTACCTGATATATATAATAAAAATTTAAAGTATTTGATTGTAAATGTATTAACAGCAGCTAGGATTGTATTTGCTAAACATTGGAAGAGTGAGAATATACCATTAGAGGAAGAAATTATTAAGAAAATATTGGAATGTGCTGAAATGAGTAGATTGACATTTGAAATTAGAGAACAAGAAGATAAACAATTTTATGAAGTTTGGGATCTTTTTTATCAATGGTTAGACAATACAATATAATAATAGAATATTTAGAAATTTAGGAAATAATGAATATATAATTTTTCTTGGTTTTGATAATTTTTAAGAATATTTTATTAAGATAGATTTGGTATGATTCTATGATTGGTTATAAAATAATTTAATTTAATTATAGTTATCTCGCTTAAGTATGAATTAGTAAAATTATAGTCAAATGATTGTTCAATAATGATATTGGGATATTTTATTGATGATGGATAATGTGAGTTATTATGTAATATAATTATTCTGATGACTATGAAATGGATGCACAAAAGGGAGTGGTAAACCAACCGATACACTGTAAATTTATGAAGAATGATATATATTTTTTTTATGTTTTATGTCTTATATGTTTTTTTGTCTGTCGTTAAAATCAATAAAACTTTTACCGAAAAAAAAAAAAAAGCATGCCACCCCCTTTGCAAGTCATGGCCTTCTAAGAATAATATTCTCTTATTGGTTAATTTCACCCATTCCTTCAACCATACTAAAGAGGCTGCACTATAATACAGGTCCCAGTTTGGAAGTGCCAGCCCTCCCCTGCTCTTCATATCCTGCATTGCCTTTAAATTTATTCTAGGTTTTTTCCCTTGCCAGATAAATTTTACAGTTATTTTATTTTCTTCAAAAAAATAAATAAATGTGTACTTTGATTGGGATCGTCTGAAATATATATAGGAATTTTGGAAGAATATTCATTTTAATAGCAGCAATCCAGCCTAATATTGAAAATTGCAGCTTGCCCAATTCAGTTTGCTTTTTAGAAGTTTTCTGACCCTTTGTGTGTATTCTTTGCTGACCACATTTTTCACTCCCCCGTGCTTGATATTATCCAGCTGCAGTATGCCCAGGTATTTGTAGGTTTTGGGTTGGTGGCACTTGATGATTTGTCCATTGGATGTTTCAATTCCATCACTTTCTACGATCTTCCCTTTCTTCAGTGCCACTGTGGCACATTTGTCCAGGCCAAACTCCATGCTGATATCATGCTGAAAATTTGAACTGTATTGGTCAGTGACTGGATTTCAATTTCTGATTTTCTGTATAACTACAGATCATCTATGTACAGCAGGTGAGAGATTTTCTATGAATTTTTAGCAGTTTGATAATCTAGGTTAGCTTTCCGTAAAATTGTTGACAGGGGGGTCATGGTGATGATGAACAGCAGAGGTGACAAAGAATCACCCTGGAAAACCTCTCTTTTGATGTTGACCAATCCATAGCTTTCACTTCCAATAAACAGTTCTGTTTTCCAGTGCTTCATCGCATTTGCAGTGAAAGTACCAATGCACTTGCATATTCCGATGACATCCAGGCACTTGATGATCCAGCTGTGTGGTAGTGAATCAAATTGTTAGGTCTGGAGCATGGGTGTGAATAATGGAGACGAGCCGGTAGAAACAGTGAACTTCAAACTCTTTATTTACATGGTGTGACAGCTCAAACTGGAGGGCTGCTATAGCCTTCCTTATATAGGCAACTTATTAACTATTCAACCAATAGTAATTCTGGAGCACTAGCTCTGTTAACCAATGAGAATGGCCTGTTAATGGCCAATCAGATGTTCCTGAACGGACCAATCCGATCCTGCCATTAACAGCCAATCAGAAGTGCAGGACCAGAACCATGCACTTGACTTCAAGCTCAAGATAACTTTATTTGGCATTATTCCCCCTGGCTTCTGCCCACGGGGCGTGGTTACATAGTCCTTGAGGTAGGACGGCTGTTTTATCAGTCTTTTTGATTTTCGCAAAGGGCCTGGCAGTTGGCTGCACTTCTGTTGAGGTAGATCGTTGTTTAACGGTCGGGGTGCCTCTGGTTCCGAGTTCATGTTCCCGTCGTTACCAATATCACTGGCCACTCCCTGAGGTGAACTCACTCCGGTCCCCGGTTCTTGTTCCTGCGTTTCAGTTCCGTTTTCAGTCCCTTCAAAAAGGTTTTCCTCTAGTTGCAATTCGTTTTCCTCTGAATCTCCCCCCTCCTCAGTTTGGTCATAAGGGAGTTCGGAATTGCATGATTGTACCCGCGATCGTAATTGATCTATGTGGCGCTTCCAAAGTCTATCATCAGGGCACTGAACGAGGTATGATCTTGGGCTGGTTATGTGGATTATGGTCGCTTCTACCCACAGCGGATCGCCCGATAAGTTTTTAGCGAATACTAAATCATCTACCTGGAAGTTACGGCATCGGCCGCTGGATCTGAGTGGCTTTTCCAGTTCATAGGCTGGGTGTAACCGATCGAGGTGGGAGCGGAGCTTTCGTCCCATTAGCAGCTCGGTGGGAGTTTTGTTGGTGACGCTGTGAGGTGTGATGTGCTGTAGGAAAAGGATTCGGTTGATTTTCTCGTCAATGTTGTCGTAGTCTATCTTTTGTAGAGTCCCTTTGACGAATTGCACCATGCGCTCAGCCCTACCGTTGGCTGCAGGGTGCACAGGTGAAGTAAGTGCATGTTGGATACCGCGGTCAGCCAGGTACTGTTCAAAAGACAGTGCAGTAAATTGGGACCTGTTGTTGAAAACAGTCTTTCCAGTCTTTTGAACGTCTGGTAATCCGTGGGTTGAAAACAGTCTTTCCAGTCTTTTGATGACCGCTTCGGTGGTCGTATTCCTCATTTGGTGAATCTTGAGCCAATTCGAGTAGGCGTCAATGGTTAGCAAAAATGTGTGGCCTTTGGTCGGCCCAGCAAAGTCCAGATGGATGCGGGACCAGGGTCCCCGTGGCATCTCCCATTTGGTTGGGGTTGCTTTTGGTGGAGTGTTGCTTACTTCTTGGCATCTCTGGCAAGTTTTAACCCACGATTCGATTTGTCTGTCGATGCCTGGCCGCCACGCATAGCTTCGTGCAAGGCCCTTCATGCGCACGATGCCAGGGTGGCCATCATGCAAGGTTCTTAGCAGTGTTTGTTGGAGTCATTCTGGGTTAACGACTCTATCGCCCCAGATGATACAGCCCTTCTGCGAGAACAACTCTGTTTGATGGCTTTTGAATGGTGCAAAGTTGTCTGGTACTTGGTCCAATGGCCATCCGCGTTCCACCCATGTGAGGACTCGTGCTAAGATGGGGTCGTGTTTTGTTTCTCTTGCGATGTCATGGGCAGTTAATGGTGGCGTATAGAGTGTCTCGATCTGCAACATTGTCATCGTTGGTGCAGGATCGTTGATGGTTTCAGGGAGCAGTGCATGGCTCAATGCGTCGGCGTGGGGGATGACTTTACCGGGACGATATTGTAGCTGGTAATTGTAGGCAGCCAAGAATTCTGATCAGCGGGTCATCCTGGGAGAAAGTATGTAGGGAGTTGGCTTGTCCCCAGCGATGATCCCCAGCAATGGTTTGTGGTCAGTTACACTGGTGAAAGCCCGGCCGTACACGTACTCATGAAATCTTTTAACAGCTGATACAATTGCCAGGGCTTCTTTATAGATCTGGCTGTAATTTCACTTGGTTTTCGAGAGCGTTTTTGAAAAGTAAGCAACAGGGGCTTCGCTACCATTAAGTAGTACATGGCTCAAATGGTGCCCACTCCAAAAGGCGATGCATCACATGTGATATTTAACGGCAAGGTCTCATTGTACTGCATTAGTATGGCATCAGAAGTCAGTAGTTGTTTTACGTTACGGAACGCCTGCTCTTCTCTGTGACCCCATACCCAAATTGCTTTTTTATCTAGTAGGCGATGTAAAGGTTCAGTGATAGTTGCCTTGTGCAGCAAGAATACATTATAGAAATTGATGAGGCCTAAGAATGCCTGGAGGTCGGCTTTGTTCCGGGGTCTGGGAGCATTTTTTATTGCTCTCAATTTGCTATCGGTAGGGTGAATACCCTGACTGTCAATTAAGTACACTAAGAATTCAACACGATCTGTACACAGTTTCCACTTATTTTTCTTCACTTTCAGGCCTGCTTCTTGGAATTTTTGTAAAACCAGTCTTAAACGATCCCGTAAAATTTTTGGAGTGGGGGCAGCAATGAGCACATCGTCTAAATAGGGGACAACGCCTTTGATCCCCTGCAATAGTCTCTCCATTAGGCTCTGAAAGATCCCTGGGGCTACACTGACTCCGAATTGAAGCCGCGTACACTTAAAGGCACCTCGGTGTGTTACGATAGTCTGTGCCTGTGCCGTTTTTTCGTCAACCAGCAGTTGCTGATAAGCCTGGGCTAAGTCTAGTTTTGCGAAGACTTTTCCGCCCCCCAGGGAATGGAGGAGGTGTTGCACTACCGCACCGGATATGGATTTTGTTGCAGGGCGTGGTTTAGGGTGGCTCGATAGTCCCCACAAATTCTAATGGAGCCGTCCGGCTTAATTGGGGTCACGATTGGTGTTTCCCATGGGGAGTGGTCGGTTGGCTTTAAAACTCCCTGGGCTATCAACTTATTAAGCTGTTCGTCGATTTTTGGCTTTAGAGCGAACGGGACTCGACGAGGCTTAAGGCGGATGGGAGCTATCCTTGGATTAAGGCTAAAGGATATCGGGGTCCCCTTGTACTCGCCTAGCTTTTCTGCGAAGACGTCCCTGAATTTGTGGGCGAAGTCCTCCTCCCAGTCACTGCCGCCGATTCGGTTAATGCCTGCCACTTCAATGCCGAGTGGTGCGAACCATTGCAGGCCTAACAGGCTAGGCCGGTCCTTGTCATCACCACAACCGTACGCCGTGCGGTTCTTGAATACAACCCGGACTCTACTGGATCCTACGACTGGAATCCGGTTCCCCTGGTAGTCCTTTAACACGAGCCGTTGGAATTGAAGGTCTTGGCGCCGGATAGTGGGGATGAGTTGCTTGAGGGTCTTCCATGAGACCATTGACAGAGACGACCCCGAGTCAACTTCCATTTGGCAAGTTGATTTTCGATGTCCACTTTGACCCGAATTTTCTTAGCGTCTATTGAAGAGGCATGGCTGCTAGTGAGTGTTTGGTGGGCCTCTTCCCATCTCGTTAGGCGATTCATGGGTCGGTTTCTGTCGGAGTGGTTTTCTGGTTCTAGCCTTACAGGGTGATTCCCTGTCAATTGGTGGAGATTGGTACCCTTCGCGGTCTGGCTGGGTCCGAGGAGACTTCTGCAGACCCGTCTGATGTGGCCTCGTTTCCCGCACTCGTGGCAGAGCGCGTCGCGGAATTTGCAATCAGAACGGTAATGGTTGGCCCCGCAGCCAGCGCACGGTTGCTGGGACTTCGGACCTCAGTGCATTAGGAAAACCGCCTGTTTCTTCCCGGGTGTGGCATCCTTCAGATTATTTGTTTCCAAAAACATTTGGAAACGGTCCATGTAGGACTCCCAGTCCTCTTGAGCTGGATCGAACGGAGCGGGTGGTACTGCGCCACCAGACATGGTTCCGCCGTTGTGCGCTTCAGCCACGTGCTTAGTTGTCTTCATCATTGGCTCAGATGTCATCCAATCCCACTCTCGTTGCCAGTGTTAGGTCTAGGAGCATGGGTGCGAATAATGGAGAAGAGCCGGTAGAAACAGTGAACTTCAAACTCTTTATTTACATGGTGTGACAGCTCAAACTGGAGGGCTGCTATAGCCTTCCTTATATAGGCAACTTATTAACTATTCAACCAATAGTAATTCTGGAGCACTAGCTCCATTAACCAATAAGAATGGCCTGTTAATGGCCAATCAGATGTTTCTGAATGGACCAATCCGATCCTGCCATTAACAGCCAATCAGAAGTGCAGGGCCAGAACCTTGCACTTGACTTCAAGCTCAAGATAACTTTATTTGGCATTATTCATTCACAATACAAATGCTTTCTTGTAGTCAATCCAAGTTGTATGCAGATTTGTTTTTTGGCTTTTGCAGTTCTCTAAAATCAGGAGCTGATCGTTTGTGCCCCTGCTTCTTCTTCATCATCATCATTATTATTATTATTGTCAGTGTTCCAAAGCTGTCATCATAGTAATTCTGTTTAGACTGATTCAGTCTCTGTTGGTAGGGAGGCCTTCAAGACCATCCACTGGGCCATAGTGAGGATTATTCAAGCTATCTGGCAGATAAAGTCATTCAGATTTGCTCCACCATGGACTCTCATTGGGCAGGGCAGGTCAAGGTGCCTGAGGCACAGTTGTGTGATGTGATATGAAATGAGCCAATGATTCTTGAGGAAGCACACAGGAGGTTCTGTGGTGTTAACTCGGCCTCCTGTTTCCTGAATCCAGGCACTTCCAGGTTATGAAAGGGGCCAGGAGGTGGCCCAAAGTTAGGTCCATGTTGTAGTGCATTTCAAATAGTCAATATCATCTGAAAAAAAAATTAAATCTGTGGTGTAGAAGCTATTCCTTGATTTATTCAGCCAAAAAGGGTTCCAGTTTTTAATTTATTTGAAAGCAGGGTGGGAACATGTCTATTTATTTATTTCAGCAATTTGTATTCTGCACTCTCTCTGGACTCTACTGTTACTGCTAAAATAAATTTGAGGGAATACAAAAACAATCTTAGGAATAAATATCCAAACTATTTCATGTAGTAGATTAAACAGGAGCAGATATTAAATTATATATTTCCTTTATAATCCAGTGTCACTTTAGCCTAACATTAGGAAATGAATGGTTCTTTTCTTAATAGTCTTTTTGTGTCTTTCAGATACTTTTGTATATCGTATTTGTTTTTTTTGTTTGCTTATTGATATCCTGCCTTTATTATTTTTACAAATAGCTCAAGGTGACACACATATCCAAGACACTTCCTGCTCCTATTTTCCTCACAACGACAACCCTGTGATGTGAGCTGGGCTGAGAGACAGACTGGCCTAAGATCATTCAGCTGGTTGGTTAAGGCAGGACTAGAACTCACAGTCTCCTGGTTTCAAGTCTGGTGCCTTAACCACTAGACCAGTGATGGCTAACCTATGACACGCGTGTCACTCATGACATGCTGAGGCACTTTGACTGACACACCTGTTGGTGTGGGGAAAACCTGCACATTTAGAGGTTGCCTGTGCTCTGTTCCAATCCCTGTTCCCTGCTTGTTGCGTGGAGTCATGGTGTCATCGCTGCCGCAAGATCTTTGCAGCAGAGAACCAGTTTTAACCACCATAAACTGAGGTTTGTCAGTTTCATTACCTCAGGAACGCTACAGGAGGTAAGGAGATCCACGAGGTTCACAGCCCTGTAAGGTGGCCTTCCGATCCCCACATCCTGCACCTGCAGCCCTGAGACCAGGGAGACGAGTTTCACAGCCCTGTGTGATCACCCCAGCCCAGTCTGTCATAAACCAAATTATTGATATTTCTTGAAGTGACACACAACCCAAGGAAGGCTACACTTTTTCCCAATTTTCGACACATCAAGCTGAAAAGGTTAGCCATCAGTGCACTAGACTTAACTGGCTCTCCAGGATAGACATATGCACTCTGTGTGAAGACAATCTGTATTTGGACTTGGGTTGTAAATGTTTACAGTCCAAAGATCTTCATCATGTCAGGTGCCATAGAGCTTCCTTTCTCCCACATCCTTTTATTTTTCATCCTTTTTTAGTATTTGGAATCCCGCTATACCTAGAAACAAGGATGCATGTGGAATAGTAGCCTGTATTGGACTGTTGGGAAGAAATCAATGACCTTGTAGCAAAATGTTCATGAAATACTTCAAATAGCAGAACAACTTTACATTTCGATCTAAAATAAAATAATATAATGTATTATATGACACTGTATATTATTGTATAGATTTAAGAGCCATGATGGCACAGTGGTTAGAATGCAGTATTGAAGGCTAACTCTGCCAACTGCCAGTAGTTAGAGTCTCACAGGTTCAGGGTTGATTCAGCCTTCCATTCTTCCAAGGTCGGTAAAACGAGGACCCAGGTTGCTGGGGGGAATACATTGACTCTGTAAATTGCTTTAGAGAGGACTGTAAAGCACTGTGAAGCAGTATGTAAATCTTAAGTGCTGTTGCTATTTGTATAGCCTCCAATTTATTCTATTCATTTATGCTGTAATAATATTAGATATCTATAATATTAGAAATTATTTCATTGCATTTGGCTACTTCTGCTTGCTGCCAGCAGTTCAGCAGTTCGAGTCTCACCAGGATCATGACTGATTCAACCTTCCACCCTTCCAAGGTCAATAAAATGAAGATCCAGGTTGTTGGGGAAAATATGCTGACTCTGTAAACTGCTTAGGCAGGGCTGTAAAACACTGTGAAGTGGTATATAAGTCTAAGTTCTATTGCATTATTAGGTGTAAAATGTACGCTGTAAAGGCTATGAGCTTTTGATCTTTTGACCCTAAGGGGTGAATAGAGAGATAGAGAGTTAAAATATATTCTGTGCAGAGCTATCTTAGTGCATGGGCCTGATGGGCACTTGCCCGTCTGCCTCACATGCATGGGGCCCCATATTAATCTCTCTGTGTTAACCCTTCAATGCACCTTGCATCATATAAATACAAGAACTGTATGGCTTACTGAGTATTATTGTGTTTTTCAAGCCTTGTGTATTGTTCAAATGTTTATCATGTTGATTAGTTGTTGATGCACAGCATATTTTTAATGTTTCAACACAGATTTTGTTGGAAGTGCCAATAAAATAAATATACATTTAATTTTATCAACGATTTACATTTTTATGAGCAGTTGTCAGAGGAGCCCCAGTACACTGCTTTGCCCGGGGCCCTTCATGCTGATAAGATGGCCCTGACTCTGTGTTCCCTGTTGGTCTGCGCAAGATTGCTAATCTTTTAGTAAGAGACGTTCTTGTGTTTTTCTTTTCAGGAATGAAGCATAAATTCTTTCAGTTTTCTCTTAGTAAGGTCAGACTTTGCATGTCCCAATAATGTATTTTTTTGGAAATAATTTTTTTTTGTTAGTTATAAAAGTGAATTTTGATATATTGGTCAAGTTGATGTATTGCTTTCAAGTTGCCTTCAAGAATTCTAACATGCACACAGATTGTTTCAGCCTTCAATAACTGAACATGGACTCCTAAATAAAAGAATTCCTAAGAACAAGCAAAGTGGCCTTCTGCTAAATGCTAGAATTGGTGTCAGCCACATTTCAAAGCAAAATAGTTTGCCACCAGTATGAAAGAGGCTATATGCAGTTAGACATAGCATCTGGAAGCCTCTGGTGGAAAATTGCATTGGTACTATTTAATATTTTATATATTTGTACATTAAATATTTAATATATATTTTATATGACATTTTACATTGGATCCTTAGGAAAATCAAGTGCTATCAATAAATCCAGATTTTTGAAGAGGGCTCATCCTTTACATTTAAAATGCAAGCTGCAATTTCCAATGTGAAATTTTAGCTTCAAAGTCTGGCTGGCTGAGAATTTGAGTTCTTGCAAATATTCAGAGCTTTAGTGAAATGCTTTACTGATGATGTTACCTAGTTTGAGTAATGAAACATCTGCAAGAAAACAAATAAGCTCAGAGAGCACCAAGGATCTCTCATATTTTACAGTCCCTACAGTTTGAAATCTAGGTTTTCTGCATATGGATTTTTCACATGTTTATTTTCTATTTCAGTGGTTTTAGCATATCTCATACTTGGCATTTCCACTTCTTGCCATTTTTGGGACAGATTTTTCCTTTTCATTTGCTATAACCTGCACAATTTTCTTCTCTTGACTGTTTTAACCTTTTAAAAATTAGACTTCCTCCTTTCCGACATCATTATCATTGCTTATTTTCCTTCTTTCCTTTCTATCCAGAGGGGATAAAATTGTAACCCAACATCTTTTCCTTATAGCTATTCATAAAGCATAAAAGCAATGAGGGAAGACATAAATATATTCATGAATTAGTGCCATTAAAATTCTATCTGCATTAGGTGGAAATAAATTGTACTTACTCTCTGCAGCTGCAGGCCATCACAGCCAGCCATGGGTAAGTGAGAGAAGGGCAGCAAAAGAGAGGTCACATCAAATGAAGCTAGTGTGAGGGGAAAACACTAAAATTAGAATAATCATCATTCAGTGGGTTTGCCATAGTGAAAAAAAAAATATTCTGCTCTTAATCTCTGATCATATGCCAATTCCTTGAATAAAAGCCTCTTTGAATTCAGTAGAGATAACACCCACCTACAGAGAGAGAGAGAAAGAAAAAGACACATCTGCTCAAAATATAAATCCAGCATGGCTCATAGCAGATTTTGTGACTTCAGGCTGGAGACTGATTGGCCTGTGACCAAAATTTGGATAAGAACATAAACTATTCCAGCTTTACCAGAATCATTTTGCTTTCAAGAAACTGTGAAGGGAAAGAAAACAAAATAAAAACACAAAAAGCTGACATCCTGATAAGGATCCTGTTGTCTCAAACATTCTTGGCAAGTTGTTGGCTTGTGTGTATCTTTATATGTTTTATTATTTTGTTGTCAAGCAAACATACAGAGAACAAAAGTGAGCAATCACCAAAGAGAAAGAGGGAAAATGCAAGTAAAGAGATCAAGAGAAAATAAAAACTGTAATTACAACGATGCCTCAAGTTCAACTGATTTTATAAATCCTTCAACCAGGACCTCCTCAGCCCATGTGCAACAACCAAATCTTAATTAATATTGAGGTTGCCACAGAAAAGAGGGAGTCAAGCTATTCTCCAAAGCACCTGAAGGCAGGACAAGAAGCAATGGATGGAAACTAATCAAGGAGAGAAGCAACCTAGAACTAGGGGAAATTTCCTGTCAGTTAGAACAATTAATCAGTGGAACAACTTGCCTCCAGAAGTTGTGAATGCTCCAACACTGGAAGTTTTTAAGAAGAGATTGGATAACCATTGTCTGAAATGGTATAGGATTTACTGCCTGAGCAGGGGATTGGACTAGAACAAGGGTGGCCAACCTTTTGGACCTCGGGGACCACCAAACTCATTATTTAAATCCTGGGGACCACTAATATGAATTTTGACTGATGGTGACTTGTTGATGTTGGTGGGAGAGAGAGAGAGAGAGGGAGAGAGAGGGAGAGAGGGAGAGAGAGAGAGATCTGATTTAACCACTCCCTCCCTCTCTCTCTCTCACATACACACACACAAACACACAGAGGCAGGGGTGGGATTCAAATTTCTTAACAACTGGTTTTGTGGGCATGGCCTAATTTGTGGGTGTGGCTTAGTGGTCATGTGACTGGCTGGATATGACTTCTATATAAATATTATAAATATTTATGTAAATATTGAATTTTTTTATTTAAATAAAAGAGCAACTCAAAATTAGGCAAAGCAGGCAGGCAGGTTGAGTTGCACACAGAATCACAGATTCACTTAGAGATCTATCTTTCTGCCATCGGCTACCTGAATCTGTCACATAAAATTTGCTTGTAAGCAAACTCATAAAATTTGCTGGCAAGCAAACTGACAAAATTAACTCACAACACACCATATTTGTAAATATTGAATTTTTTATTTTTTTAAAAAAGCAACTTTTACCCAAAATCAGGCAAAGCAGGCAGACAGATTGAGTTTGTCACAGAATCACAGATTCATTCAGAGACCTATCTTTCTGCCATTGGCTACCTGAGTCTGCACTGAATAATAGAAGTTTCAGTTCTAAGGAAGTTTCGGCAGAGCTGAAGATCTAAAGATAAGCTAGAAAGCAAGAAATCCAATAGTTTCCTGCTTTCTAGCTAATCTAAATCTCCTGGCACAGCAGAACAGCTGATGGTCAGGGAAAAAAAGGAAAAATAGCAGCTTAGCAGGCAAGTTTGCCAGGTAAGGAGTGAGTGGGGAGGATTCCCATGGGCCATGTGGGTGGCACAGCCTTGTGTTCCCGCACAGGCTGGATTAATTGCTTTGGAGGGGGGATGCTCTGGGGGTGATATTTTTCTGAGGACCACCAAAATTTTGTCACAGACCATCAGTGGGCTGCGGCCCACCAGTTGGTGACCACTGCACTAGAAGTCCTCCAAGGTCCCTTCCAATTCTGTTATTCTGTTAACATAATTCATTTTCAAAGTTTTCAAAGCTCATCAAGCATGTTTCCATTTTTTTAGCCCAAAGTGAGAGGTAAGGTGACATTTTATGATTAATAGAATATACAATTTTCTCAAAAATTGTTAAATCTCTGAAATCTAGTTCTTTGTACCTGTAATTATAGTATTTTCCTATCTTCTAAGGATTATTCTTTCTGCTGTTGTTGAATTCCTACAAATTCCTAAGCTTTTGCCTCAGTGCATCCATATAGGGTCTTGATGACAACTGATAAATCTTATTGGTAGCCAATAATTGATGATATCTAAGTCAAGCGTGATTTGAGAGACATTTTGGTGATCCAGGAAAAAGCATTCCTGGAAAGCCTCCTTTGTGTGGCTCCTGAGTCCTGACCCTCCAACCATCCAACACAAATAATTCAGTTTTATGTCTTATTTGTAAAGTAAGCCTAAAATCTACTTATTTCTTGAGGTACATGGGGATATCTTCATTCTTTCCCAAGGAATGAATTCTATTACAGGTATGGTAGTCTTTGATTTATGACTGCAATGGAACCTGGAATTTCCACTGTAAATCATGATGATCTTAAACTGAAATACCCATGTGACCTTATTTTATTACAATTTTATGGTGGTTGTTAAGCAAACTTAGTGATAAGTGGACTTGGTGGCCATTAAGTGAGTCTGGTGGCCATTAAGCAAATGCAATAGTCATTAAGTGAATACATAATAGATGCTTTCTGCTGGAAACCAGCCCAAACCAAGAAATTGGCAAAGAAAGTTTGCCAAGAAACCCAACAACCACCACCATTGCAAATGACAGTGATGTGAGTGCAGAACATTGCAACCAGTTGTAAAGATGAGTTGGTTATCACTTGCTCAAAATGCAGTCATATATGACTGGATGTGTGTGCAGTCAGTATAATATTGCAACCAGATCATTCGTAGCTTTTTTGTGTGTGGGTCTATTGTAAGTTCTAATGGCTGGTCATTAAGTGAGGACTACCTGTATTATGAAATAGGCTGGTCCTGGGCTAGGAAAGAATAACAGTGCTGATCTACAGTCAAGTGTGGACTTGCAGCTGGCTCTCCTCAGCCCCAAGTGCAACAACCAAATCTTAATTAACATCATTTAAAAGAAAAAGAAAAAGCATATGACATTACTTATTTTCGGAATCTCCCTCCCACTGAAAGCATACACTGTAGCTCACAATGATCTAAAGGTTTCCTTTCCCCTGTGCTTATAAATGCCAGCAGCACTTGGCACAAGTGACAACATTATTTGTTATGCAAGGGATGTAATGTTGGTTTTTATGTGCGCTGTGCACTGTGAGTCAGCCTCTCCTGCCTACTCTGCTGCTGAGAATCATCCATGAGTGAAAATATAATGGGCTCCCCTTCTTCTTGACCTTTGCTTAGTGGCAACCACAACTCACTGCTTTGGCTTCACTTTTAGGTCTCATACACACATACTTTAAATATATATAACGCTTTATGAATGTGTGCAGAAGACAGGAGTAACCCAGTATGCTGCACTGCTCTGAGAATGTCACCAGTCTCTCATGAACCAGTGGCAGGTGGCCACAGATCATTTATTCCAATGGGGAGCCTCCATCAGCTTCTGTGGAGGTATAGAAGACTGTCTCTTATAGCTCTGAGCTGGGGAGACTTTCCACCTAACTCTATTGTTTCACACGTACCCACTTAGAACAGGGATCTCCAAACTTGGCAATGTTAAGACTTGTGGACTTCAACTCCCCAGCCTTGTTAGCTGAGGAATTCTAGGAATTGAAGTCCACAACTCTTACAAAGTTGGTAAATTTGGAGACCCCTGTGTTAGAAAGTCAGTAGGGCAAAAATTGCATGCATAAAATGAGAAAATATTGTTAAAGAAATCCTATCATAGGGGGCTTTCCTAAGACTTTACCTTTATGCCAACAGAAGGAAGAAAGGGCTAAATGTCTATTACCCCTTCATCTCTATTTAAGCAAAACAGCTGGCTAAGGGAGCTTAGTTAGCATGAAACCATCCCCAGGACTGTTCAGGGCTGAAACAAACTCCTTCTTAACTGCTGTCAATTAAATTATGGTTTTTCCATGATACATTGAGCCTCCCCATGAACTAATTGAATATATCTCAGTATGGAACACATCAGATGAAAAACATTGCCTAGAACAAGAAATCCTATATATTGTATTTAATCTGTTCTTGCTGTTTTATATACGAAGGCCATACATGAATGGATTTTGTGTTCATTTGGCTATTAATTGGATTGTGAATTTTCTTATGATAAGGGCGTACTGAACTCGTATGAGATAAGATTGCAATATTGCTTAGGATACATTGCACGAGAGATGGTATGGTTTAAGCTGTAAATGAGTGTAGGTCGCAGCATAAAATATTCTGATTCATGGTTATTGGGATAAACTGAATGATTTCCTGCTACCTTCCAATTTTGTGACTGAATATCTAAAATTCGCATGATTGAGAAGAACAGATTTGCAACCTCTTACTCACCACAGGAATCCAAATTAAAACTTAGAAACAGATGGTTTCTAGCCTCTGCTTGTACATGTCCAATGAAGGGGAGCTATTACCTCTCTGAGTGGTTGGTACTTCCATCAAATTGCTCTTACTATTTTGAAAGAAGTACCTTTTGCCTGCGAGCAAGAACTGCTGGGACCACAAAAATGATAAAGTAATAAAGAATGAAGAAGCCACAGTACTCTTAGACTTTGGAATTCAAACAGACAAGTATCTGTCACACAACACCCCAGACTTAACAATTGTCAAGGAGAAAGACAAAAAATTCTGAACAGTGGACATTGTAATACCTGGAGAAACCAGAATAGAAGAGAGAAAAAACTGAAGAAAATAAAAAATTACAAAGACCTTAAAACACAAGTAGAACAACTGTGGCAAAACATTCCAAATGTGTTTTTCAAGAGACAACTGGACTTTCTGGTTTTTCTTTGAAGCTGAAGAAACTTCTTGGATGAAAGTGAAACATCTTCAAAAAAAAATCCCAGGAGGTCCAGTTGCCTCTTGAAAAAGCACCTTTGGGGACAACCATAACTTAGATCAGAGGTAGTATTCAGCAGGTTCTGATCAGTTCTGGAGAACCGGTAGTGGAAATTTTGAATAGTTCAGAGAACCTGCAAATCCCACTTCTGACTGGAGATTTTACAGTATCCTTCCCCTGCCAGGCCCACCAAGCCATGCCCACAGAACCGGCAGTAAAAAAAATTGAATCCTACCACTCACTTGGATGACAGGATTTCCATAGAAACTGTGGCAAAAGAAAACAAAGACAGTATCAATAGTAACAGGTGCTTTGAGTGCAATCGCAAAGCATATGGAGCATCACTTGAACATCATCAATACTGAGGAAGACACCACCAGTCAATTGCAAAAAGCGGCTTTATTTCTTTCTTACATCGTCCAACGGTACCTTTAATGCCCTCAAACAACAACATCAGTTTATCCCAGGGAAGGACTTGATAGAGAGATAAAAATGATAAATCCAGTCTGAACACCTGTTTGACTGTGTGACCAACCTTAATAATAATAAACCTGTATCCCACCCAATGACTCTGGATGGTTTATAACATTAAAACAAAGAAATTACAATGAAACCGACAAAAGACACAAAAGTGGCAGACTAGATGGAAAGAACCAAGAGGTGTCTAAATGGTCTGAGAGAATATCCTTGAGAGATATAAGGAGGAGGAAGAGATGGAACCACAGGTTAGGCAATGTCAGATAAGAGGCAGATCTGCCCACAGAAGGAATGGGGCCAGAGGTGCTATTCAGCAGGTTCTGACCAGTTCTGGAGAACTGGTAGCGGAAATTTTGAGTAGTTTGGAGAACTGGGAAATACCACCTCTGACTGCCCCCATCTATTCTCTGCCTCCAGAGTCCCAGCTGATTGGCTGGGTCTCTTTTTGTTGCCCTGCACAGGAGAACGGAGCTGGAAAGCAGGTTAGTGGGGTGGAGAGAGAATGGGATTTTGCAGTAACCTTCCCCTGGAGTGTGGTAGGAATGGAGATTTGATAGTATTCTTCCCTTGCCATGCCCACCAAGTCACGCCCACCAAGCCACACCCACCCACCAAGCCACATCCACAGAACTGGTAGTAAAAACAATATTGATTCCCACCACTGATATATAGACCTACCATAATATCAATGAGAACATTGTGATTTCAGTTTCTTTTCAACACAAGAAACAGTAGTCTTACTTCTGAAGAAAAAAACACATAACAGCACATAATTACCAAACATAACATAACATAAAGCAGAACATTAATAAGATTTTCTACTAATTAGGATCTCAACATTATTTACTCATTCCTATCTCCTAATATAAGAATATCCTACTAATAATATTCTGATCCTGGGCTTCTTTAACTATCTCAGGGGCCATATAGAACCTACTTGATACACTCAAACCAACATTTGTGCCCCACTTAAGGCAGGTTATATCAAGAGCCGTGGTGGCACAATGGTTTGAATGCAATATTGCAAGCTAATTCTTCTGACTGTCGGCAGTTTGATTCTCATTGGCTGAAGGTTGACTCAGCCTTACATCCAGAGGTGGTATTCAGCAGGTTCTGATCAGTTCTGGAGAACCGGTAGTGGAAATTTTGAGTAGTTCGGAGAACCTGCAAATACCACCTCTGACTGGAGATTTTACAGTATCCTTCCCCTGCCAAGCCTACCAAGCCATGCCCACAGAGCCCACAGTAAAAAAAATTGAATCCCACCACTGGAATGGGGCTATGGCAAACATCTCAGAAGGGAACCTCCCTAGTTTTTTTGGACTGTAAAGGAGAGAGACGTCTTTTCAGACATGCAAGATTCTGTTATTGTAATCTTACAATAAAGGTACTGTTAGTACTCATGTTTGGAGCTTGTTTGGATTACCTCTAAGGACTGACAAGGTTTGCTTCTCCAAAGGCTTGGGTAAAGACCTCAGTCTTCTCAGCACTTTTGAATAAACCACAAGCAGGACAGACATTTTTTTAAAGACTGGAAACCTTATATGGACTTTTTGCTGAAAGAAGGAAAAAAAATCAATGGATGATTAGTGGATTTAAAGATTAAGTTAGATGCAAAATAAAAGAGGGAATGAGAGGATTTGCAAAAAAAATTAAGCAGGAGGAGGACCAATAAGTTTATTATTCATTATTATTTATGATCATTATTTGTTAATTATTATTAATTATATGTTGAAAAGAAGTCAGAAGTCATTTATATGTTTCTTAATTTTTTCTTTTCTTGTAGGTTTTTGGTTCCTTTCTTTTTTTTCTTTTTCTTTTGATTCACCTTCTGCTATATATATATATATTTAAATTAAATAAAGAAAGATATGGCAAACAGGCGGGCTCCTCAAGTAGATCTAAGCACACCTCTTCCATTCTATGACAAGAAAGAATAGGTCATGACCTTCCTCTGTGTAACATACAGTACTTTCAGTCATTTGAAGGGTGCTTTCACATCTCTTTCTGTTGTCTTTCAAGACAAGCATCGTCATCTCCTCTATTTTCTCTTCATAAAGTTAGCCTCCCGTCCCCTGATCATTCATCATACTACCTTCCTCAGAACCAGATTTAATATCTCTGAACTGTTCTTACACTGTGATGTCCAAAGTCATCCAGAGTGAAGTGGTGCCTGGCCGAAGCTGACTGAAGTGAAATAATTACTTGCAGTGATTGGGAAATTGTATTCCTGTTCACATAGCCTAAAATTGCATCTGGCTTTTTGCAGACTCGTCCTACTTGTGGAACATATTTCATTTGCAATCAACTACTATTCCAAGCTCTTTTTTCTTAGTACCAGCAATGACAAACCACTTCTGAAAAACCTTGCTAACTTAACTGCGGGGACCCATCTAGGCAGTTTTCAAGAATTGAACACAAATGAATTGGGGGGGAGGGGGGGGAATTACCAAGCCAGCTATCCTATGTTATATGTATGCTTTTGATTTTTATTTCCTAAACGAATAAGGTTACATCTATTTCTGTTACTTTCCTTGTGAATATTATATTGAACTTTATTTAAGTCTTTTATTAGCTATTTTTTATTTTCTATCAATTTTGAGTTGAAAATTATCTATGGATTTTAATTATAGGGAAAATTATGTTTATAATAGCAAAACAAATGCCACCGAAGTTCAAAGTTTGGTAGACTTAATTTCTAAATACACTGAGAATATACAGTATATCGAGAGATATAGGCAAATATATAGTTGCCTCTATAAATGAGAGCCAGTTTGATGTAGTGGTGACTAGAAACTGGGAGAGTGTAAATTCTCATTCCATCTTAGGGATGGAACCAACTGGGTGACCTTGGGCCACTCCTTCTGTCTCAGTCCTGGGAAGAAGGCAAGGACAAACTACTTTCAAAACATGTGGGGAAAACTGCAGGCACTTGTCTAGTTGGTCACTTGGAGTCAACATTGACTTGAAGGCACAACAAGCCCTGCATAGCATGGAACCAAGTTTTTTCAGGACTTGGATTCTCCCTCATTGTAACTACTATCCTATTGCACATTCTCTGGATCCTTACCATTAGGGAACTTCATCTGACAGGAATGTGCACATAGAGAAAAAGTGAAACCAGGGAATCTACTTTCCCAGGGAGGTGGTGGTAGAGAGAAGCCCAAATTAAGAGACTGCATAATGCCAAGCTGGAGGGGGCAGAGAGGAGGAGGTTTGGGATAGCCATAGCCTAGGACAGGGGTCTTCAAACTTGGTAAGTTTAAGACTTGTGGACTTCAACTCCCAGAATTCCTGAGCTAATATGACTGGAGGAGGAATTCTGGGAGTTGAAGTCTATAAATCGTAAAGCTGTCAGGTTTGAAGACCCCTGGCCTGGAATCTCCCAGGGTATATCTATTACATTAGAAGGTTTAGACTGGCAAGACTCTGTCCATTAAATGTAAGCAAAGGAAGAATTGGACTCTATTGGATTTTGTTGTGTTGTCTGGGCTTGGGCCTGACATGACCCAGGAAAAAGCCTTTTCTGTCATGGTGCCCAATCTCTGGAACATAATTTTCCAAGAGATCAGACTTATTCCAAGTATTCTGAATATCTGTAAGGTCTTGAAGACCTAGTTTTATAACTGAGCTTGGGGCACTGGGAGAATGAGCTTGTAACATTGTTGTGTCAATTGCTGTATTTATCCTGGCTGCTGTATATGCTATTTATTTTATTCTGCTATAATAATAAATATGCTTTTTTTTTATTCATTGTTAGACACACACAGTTATGCATTTAAGATGGGCAATCATATAAATGGAATGAATGGATGGATGGATGGATTGCTCACAGCTGTAATATTTACTTCTTTTAAAAATATGAATTCTTTTTACCATTGCAGTGTTTGTGGCACCAGACAGAAATTCATTTTTATCACGGATTGTTGGATTTCTATTTTCAACCCAAGCTGTCAAAACATGAAGTTATCTATATTGCCCTTTGGCACTGTAAGATGCTGTCGTCCAGCTTGGGCTTCCTGCTTAAAAAAGAAAAGAGCACCAATATTTGTTAAAATCTTGGCAACTAGTTTGTTTATGATAAAGCAGCTACAGATGACCTCATTGCTAAACAGATCAACTGGAATGAATGCATTCCAAATCTTTCTTGGCTGTATTTTATGAGATCGAACCAGAAGCCTGATATCTGAGAGCTAAATCACACAATATATCACTTGAGCATCCTGCTTACTTCCTGGTTTTATTTTCTCCATTTCAGGCCAAGCAAAAGAAGTCTAGGGAAGGAAGAGTTTTGCTGAAAGACTGACTGTCAGCTCAGTGGCACAGTAAAATGAATGAGAATCAGGGGCTTCTTCCTATATTAAGAGGCCATTTCTCCCCCCTTTTCCATAATGATTTCTATTCAAGTGGATAACTAGAAGAATTTCTATTAGTTGTTTTGTTTTGTAAACTTTAAAGACAATGAAAAAGAACACTGGAGTACAGTGCCCCAACTAGAAATGCCCCTTCATGAACCTTAGAATCAATCTTTGAATTCGTCTGTGGTTTCCCCCCCCCCTTACTTTGGAATGTAAAACATTATTTAAAGTAGAATAGAATAACAGAGTTGAAAGGCATCTTGGAGGTCTTCTAGTCCAACCCCCTGCCCAGGGGTGGGATTCTATGGGTTCGCACCTATTCGCTAGAAACGGTTGTTAACATTCTAAGCAGTTCGGAGAACCGGTTGTTAGAAGAAATTACTGGCCTAATCCTGTAAGGAAGGCAGTAAGGAAACATTCTGGTGTTGCTTACAGAAACTGCCTCTCCGTTAACCCTTAATACATTCTTGGCAGGACGAGACTTCCTGTCTCAGGAACGTCTCTGGAGTTTTTTTCTCCTCCTCTGCTGGTACTTTGCTTGTGTGGAGTGACCATTCAAAGTTACAATGGCACTGAAAAAAGTGACTGATGACCGTTTTTCACACTTACGACTGTTGCAGCATCCCCACAGTCATGAGGAGGCCAGGCGAGGAGATACGTGCCTCGATGTGAGTGAAATTGAGTTGGCCACACCCAGCCAATAACATGACCACCAAGCCATGTCCACCCAGTCAAATGATCATCAAGCCACACCCACCACCTAAGCCACATCGACAGAACTAGTTGTTAAAAATTTTGAATCCTACCCCTGGGTGATGTGGTAACTAGGAATCCCTGCCCCTGCCTAGGCAGGAAACCCTATACCATTTAAGGCAAATGGTTGTCCAACATCCTTTTAAAAACTTCCAGTATTGGAGCATTTACAACTTCTGGAGGCAAGTTCCACTGATTTCTTGACTAACTGTCAAGAAATTTCTCCTTAGTTCTAAGTTGCTTCTCTCCTTGATTAGTTTCCATCCATTGATTCTTGTCCTGCCTTCAGGTGCTTTGGAGAATAGCTTGACTCCCTCTTCTTTGTGGCAGCCTCTGAGATATTGGAACACTGCTCCCATGTCTCCCCTAGTCCTTCTTTTCAGTAGACTAGACATACCCAGTACCTGCAACCATTGTTCATATGTTTTAGCCTACAGTACCCTAATCATATTAATCATTTGATTAAATATAGTTATATAGTAAATTATCATTTCTTCTAATCATTAATACTCTTTATATTTATTTTACCTTGTGGTGGCTTGAGTCTTTGAGTCTAAGTATTTAAACTATAACTATGTTTTACCCTCTCCTTTTCCCACTGTGTATGTGTGTGTGTGCTCATGTGTATAATGACTATTAAATTGCTAGCCTGAGTTCTGAAATTATCTTGCTCATTAATAGTTTCATTTGACTTGTCCTGGGAGCCATTTGGTTTGAGAAACAAGGTCATTTCTACAGATTTTAATCCAGAGACTTTCCCAGTTATGCCAGGAGATGTTGGTGAAATAATGATGGGGAACTGATCCATTAGGCAAATTATTTAATAGCCTTACCAAGATTCCTATTAGATGGCTGTTTCTTTTTTAATTGTTTAAAATAGGCTCTTTTCTTTTCTGAAGAAGCTTCTTGGATGAGAAGCAAAATGTCTTCAAATAAAAACAAAAAAGTCCAATTGCCTCTTGAAAAAGCACCTTTGGGACAACCATGACTTGGATGACTGAGAATCTCCATAGATGATAATGCATTCAGTTTAAATTTTGTTCTTAAAAGCTAAGTAGAATTGAACACAGTTGGACAAAAAAAAAAAAAAACAATTCTGAAAGAAAGCAATGGAAAGTTATTTTCTTTGGGGCCAAAAAAAGTATGTGATTATATGGTCATTAGGAGTTGAAATACTGTATTTGTTTTATAGCATAACATAATATAACGTAACGTAACGTAACGTAACGTAACGTAACGTAACGTAACGTAACGTAACGTAACGTAACGTAACGTAACGTAACATAAATAACATGGTACAATTACAGTACTATAATACAATGCAATACAATCAATCTTTCCCAACTACAGGCAGTCCTTGACAATTGGGGCCAGAATTTCCATTGATAAGGAAGGTAGTTGTTATGTGAATTGTGCCCAATTTTACGTTTTTATCACAGTTGTTAACATATCCCTGCAGTTGTAAATCAATCATGCAATCATTATGTGAATTTAGCTTTTCCCATTGACTTTGCTTATCAGAAGCCAACTGGGAAGTTCAGAAGTGGTGATCATGTGACTATGGGATGCTATAACTGTTGTAAATATATGCTGATTGCTAATTGCCCAGATGACTGTCAGGATACTCCAACAGTTATAACTGTGGTGATAAGTCACTTTTTTCAGTGCTGTTGTAACTTTGAATTGTCACTAAATGAATGGTTGTAAGTCAGGGAACACTTGTATTGGATTATAAATCCCAGAATTTCTATTAGAATACCACAAACTTAGAGGACACCAGATTGAGGAAGATAGTGGCAGAACAGTGTTTTTATCTGTGAGAAATTAAGACTAGTAATAGATTATCCAGATAGATTATCTACTAGTAGTTTCTTCCCAAGCCTAGTTTCTTTTTTTTTTTTACAAATTGCACCAAATATTTGTCAAGTGCAATTGAAAGAGATTTTTCAATCAAGCATACAAACAATAACATTTTGTCTTCAGAAATCAGTGTGTTCTTTTAACTACAAAAGAACTGCAAAAATTCTACCTTTTTTTCTTCCTTTCTCTCATCATTGCTTCTGAAAAATAAAAACAGATCCTCTAGTATATAAAAGAACTACAGCATTTTGTAATGTTATTTTCAATGACAGTGTAACATATTGGAAAAGGTTCTCTTTAAGGAAAGTTAGAATCTTTTAAAAAACAGTTTTAAATGTTTGTTTTCAGTTTCTTCCATAGCTATTCCTTTCCTAATTGGTATCTTTAAGAGATGAGAGACTTAAATCCCTAGTCAGCATGTATCTGTATCTGGATTGTACTACAACAGATTTAAAATGGGGCTTGATGTGATTTAATGCTTCTTTAAATCCAAATGAATGAATGAATGTTGTAAATAGGAAGTCATAAAGAAAACACAGGCTTAGTCTTTGCCATGATATATTGCTTCGCCATGTTTAGGATACTACAAATGTATTTTATCTGCTATGAATGTTGAAGAACAACATTCAGAAATGGATTTCTCACCTCAACTGCTGTGAGAAATAAGCCACTGTGAATTAAGCTTCAACACTTAGGAGGAGGTGGGGAAAGGACAAAAATTGTCCATGTTTGTTCTGAACTTCTTTTCCTCAGTTTGCTCTGTTGTGCATATCTTGTAGATACATATCTACTTGAGTGGATGTACTTGAGTGTATGATGTATAAACACACATTCTGGAGCCATCTGCCTTCCCTTTCTTTGCTTTTCTGGGTCTGAATGTTCTGGCCAATTCAACCCATTCAATGAATCTGTTGGTCATTTGAAGCTGTCAGAAAGGCTACCAGTGGGTGGCATATGAAATTCACTTGCAATTATTGGCAAAACATTGAGGTTCCATCAATTTGGCAGCACACTGATTCATGCAGAAATCTGTCTAAAGGTCCATATGACCTTTGTCTACATGTCAATATGGGGTAGTCACTGGCTTTAGATTGACTTTTGCTGTTTTGTTAAAATAGATGTTCACAGCAGCCAAAGGAAGGGTCACACATCTCAATAATTATCCTCACTCATCCATGTGTGCACTGACAAAATAGATGTTGTGCTATCATTTCTAGGGTATGCAAACCCAAAGAACCCTAAAAGAAATACATGGTTAAAACTACCTCTCCAAAAAAATCCCTCTTTTTATAGGTAATTAATTTAAAATTGGTATAAACTGAAGAGAGACAAAATGAACAGTTTTATATCTGTTCCTGATTAGACTCACATTAATCCATTTTGTATTTCGCCTCCAGGGGAGGGAAATCTTCTGAAGTTATAAAAACTGATGATTGTAATAATTGCATATGCAGAACAATTCAATATTCTCTATTGGTCATTCCAGCCAAATTAATTTCTTTTGATCATCTTTTTGCAAGCATTTTTCTCTCTGCTCCATCCCTGCATTTTATCCACATGACAACATTCAGATTGAATTGACCTGTGGGTTTCATATTAATATTTTTATTGTTGTTGTTGTTGTTGTTGTTGTTGTTGTTGTTGTTGTTGTTGTTGTTGTTGTTATACTTTTAGTTATCAGATTGATGTATTCTTATTATGTTCTTTTTCATTGTTTTATTGTTCTGCTATCTTACTTCTGTTTACCTCTCTTCATTTTTAATCATTGCTAGTCACCTAGAGTAACCTCACAGCAAGATAGGCTGCAAATAAATTTAACAAATAAATAAATAATAAATAAATAGTAGCTACTTTGTCATAATTCAACTCTACTACATCACATCAGCTGTTGAAATATAAAAAGTCGCTTTCTGGTGCAAGAATTTAATGTTTTCAACAGCAGATCTCTTCAATGATTTGGAAATTATCAAAACCATTTTGCTTCCAAAAAGAAAAAGTCTTCCTAAAGTCAGTCTTGAATCCTAGTTACCACATCACCAGGGCTGGGATTCAAAATTTTTAACAACTGGTTCTATGGATGTGGCTTAGGTGGTGGGTGTGGCTTGATGGTCATTTGACTGGGTGGACATGGCTTGGTGGTCATGTTATTGGCTGGGTGTGGCCAACTCAATATCACTCACATCGAGGCACACATCTCCTCGCCTGGCCTCTCATGACTGTGGGGATGCTGCAACAGTCGTAAGTGTGAAAAATGGTCATAAGTCACTTTTTTCAGTGCCATTGTAACTTTGAATGGTCACTCCACACAAGCAAAGTACCAGCAGAGGAGAAGAAAAAAACTCCAGAGATGTTCCTGAGACAGGAAGTCTAGTCCTGCTAAGAATGTATTAAGGGTTAACGGAGAGGCAGTTTCTGTAAGCAACACCAGAATGTTTCCTTCCTGCCTTCCTTACAGGATTAGGCCAGTAATTTCTTCTAACAACTGGTTCTCTGAACTGCCTAGAATGTTAACAACCGGTTCTAGCAAATAGGTGCGAACTGCTAGAATACCACCCGACATCACCCCATTCATGTTGTTTTCCAGGCAACAGAATTAAAATGTCTTGCCATTCCTTCTTCGAGGCCAGTGATGGTTAACATTTTTGTCATCGCCGAGAGCGTATGCATGTGCATGCATGCGTGCACAAGTGTGCCTGCACCCATAATGCAATGTGTGCGTGACCCTCCCGGTGTTCCCTGTCCCCCTGTGCATGCACTCATTCCCTGCATTCCTCCTGCCTTCCTGTGCATGCACACACGTCTCCCACATGCGCCTCACCTCCCATGCATGCACAGCAGATACCCGAAAATCAGCTGGCTGGTGGGAGGCCTGCACGCATGTGCAGTGAAACTCAGCTAGAACGACGGCTCATGTGCCCAGAGAGATGGCTCTGTGTGCCACTTCTGGTATGCGTGCCATAGTTCGCCATCACGGTTCTAGGCAACCAATTGATTAATATTTAAGCTTGCAGTCTAGACTACAGTCTTGCTATTTCCTGGTGCATTTTTCTCCAGGCAGTGATAAACATTTTTGCTTATCTTCTTGAGATTAGCCAAAGACAGGTAGACACTGACATTTGCATGGCTATTTTACCTATTATATAGAAGTAAAACATGCAGGGGTGGGATTCAACCGGTGTTACTAATGGTTCGGCCAGAGTGCGTTTTGCATACATGCTTGCACTTTGCATGCACACATGCCTGGTGTGCACTGTGTGTGTGTGTAATAAACTGTGCCATCCGGACAGCTGACAAACGCTGCACACCAGTGCGCAGTGTTTAAAAATCCTCTTCTTTCCTGCTTTTTCAACCTCAGCTGTGCCGCACAGAGCAGTTGAGGTTGTAAAAGCAGGAAATAAAGGACAGGTAAGAACCCAGGCAGGTGGGTGGGCCAAACAGCAGCAGACACAGAACCGGTTCAGTGTCTGCTGCTCTTCAGAGCTACCGGTTCTATAGAACCAGGCTGAACCAGTAGCATCCCATCCCTGAAAACATGTATGTCAGAGCTAATTCCATTTGGTGGAAGCGCTTTCAAAATGCATGTTGTGAAGACAGCATTCTCCATGTTTCAGTAACCCTCAGTTGGGAATCTGCATTTCAGAATACTTCATTGGTTCTGAACACTGACAGTGTGGTTCAAAATAATTGATTTAGACTTAGAGATACGTTTGCCAAAACATACTTTGCTTTAAAGCAGCTAACCCTGGTGTGAACATCCCTCTCTCCTTATTGAATCAATCAGGGCTTCATTTTATACAGTATTTCTTTGAAGAACAGCAATGTGAGTCCTGTCAAATGGAAACTGTGTCTCTCTGTCTCTGTCCACTTTTTTTCTTTCTCTCTATATTCTGAAGTCTCTATCTTTGATATGGCAATCATATGCATATGATGACAGTTTCAGTTAAAAACATTTCTGAAACTTTGTGATCCAAATTTTCTTTTTTACATTTTAAAAATGTGTAAAAACATACCAAGTCAGGGGGGGAGAGGTTTTTGAGCAAATCTAAAAAGTCAGCCTGTAGCATTATTTGTAAATCAGCTAAGGCAAATCATTTTGAGAAGAAGGTTACAATGAATGTTTTGGAGTAATGGTGGGGTTTGAATTTTCCCCCAAATACTACCGTAAAAAAAAAAAATAGAGATCACTTCAAAAACACTTCAGGGGACAATTTTTGTTCATTTGTACATGTGTACTAAAGGCTACCATATATGCAATAATGATGTGATCCAAACAACAGTTGACTCTGAATCCTCATCCATGGGATCATAACATTAAAGGTCAAATCTTCTTCAAGTCAAGTTTGACTCTTGGTGAATGCATTGGTACAGATTTCTTGCAAACATTATGGATGTGGTTTCTCCCTGTCTACATCCAGTTTGTTTCACTGCATCTCAATCTAGACAACAGCCTTGAAATTCTTCCATTAAAGTACTAAACCCTAACCTGTTTAGTTTCCAAGATCTCCTTGAAAAGCTTCTGTAGATGTTTCAGTGTAAGAGGGAAATAAATCAGCTACTCTTTGAGTATGTAGAATCCAGAGGTTACCTTGGAGAAGGCATGTTGTAACTTATTTAGCAAAGCCTGATTTAAGCTTGGGAAAACAAGATAGCTTAAGGAAAAAAATAAAGTATTTTAATTCTTGAGGGAAAGAAGGAAAGTGCTATCATATCAAATTTCTGTAACTATAGCCTATTCATATCTATCAAATACTTCTTATGGAGTTTGTTTTATGCCTTGGCCTTCCTTAAAGGGTTGATGTTAGGATGCACAAAACTCTTTATTTTTCTTCTTCAAGTTAGCTATGTCAACTGTAGTTCAGATATTGTCACTTTTCCCCTCATTTCATTGAAGCTCCCAGTCAGAGAAATTAATGATCAACCAGCTATAACAATCTGGAGATCCTCACACACAAAGTAATTTTTTCCCTTGGTCATGGTGTTTGCAGTGATACGATGCAGAGCTGAATCTGGAGAGAGGCATCTTCCTCAGGAGTACAATTTATTCCTGCAAGAGCATGTTTTTATTCAACTACAGCATATTAATCCCAGCACGAGCTATATAGAGCTGGTGAGAGATGTGTCATGGGTGTCTACTGGGAACGATAGACAGTAGAAAGTGAAACATTTCCCAAAGTATAGCTAGTTTTTTAAGTCCACGAGATAATCCAAAACCTTCTTTAATCAAATGAAAGCTTTTCTGAATGGCAATGTTATCTAACAATCCTTCCTTCACTGTCACAATAGAACTGTTGTTCTTCCTTTGCCTGAAGACCTATAAAAGTTTGAGAAGATACGTATTGTGCCTCATTCATTTTGAAAGAGGCAAGGGTCTGTGTTGCCTGGCCCAAAGTCATTCAAAGTCTTGGAATCAGCCTTGGTTACTGAGAAATTAACTTGGCTTCAATTCTAATTTTGATGGGAAGAAAAGGCTTGCATCCCTATTAATGAAAAAAAAAAAAGTGATGCAAGCTTCCGAGAAAGCAGAGTTAAAAGTTCAGCGGTGTTCTTGATTCAACTTCTGCTGCCACCTTTGCAGAATGTCAGCCAAATATATGTTCAAATAAATCTGGAGGAGATCAGAGAGCATTGCTTTCTCTTGTGGTAGGAAAGGTACAGCTGCATAGCAGAAAATAGCAGGGTCAGTTGAGGCGGGGAGGGGAGATAATTTTATTGGCTTATAATTCAGCAATCCTGGTAATATTAAAGAAAGACAGGAGCATTATTTTATGTACATGACACAGAATAAAGCCTGCAACAAAATAATTGCATTCTGGAAATACTAGCACCTATTTTATGGAGATAAATGTTGTAAAGTTAAAATCCAAACTTATACTTTAAATTTAATGGAGGCAGCCAAAATAGGGAGTTTTATAATCAGGATAAAGGAATAATCCTACATTACAAGGGATAAAGGTATAAAGTAGTAAAACAAAGGCCTCACACATTAGCATTATTTGTTTTACTTATCATTTGTCCAATAAACCACAGAAACTTGGTTTGTGCAATAAGTCATAAACAAAAGAGTTGAGTTCAGGTAAGATCTCTCTCTCTCTCTCTCTCTCTCTCTCTGTGTGTGTGTGTGTGTGTGTAAAAACCCCTCCCAGCCTTCTCTGATTTTTTTCTTCATCCCATGCCTATGTGTCCCATGCCAATTTTAAGCATGATTTTTACTATTAATACAGTCTAAAGCAGGGGTCTCCAACCTTGGCTCCTGGAAGCCTGGCGGACTTCAACTCCCAGAGTTCCACAGCCAGCTGGCTGTGGAATTCTGGGAGTTGAAGTCTGCCAGGCTTCCAGGAGCCAAGGTTGGAGACCCCTGGTCTAAAGGAATTGTACCAAGATTAATTGGCTCCCTTTCTGTTCTTTTCTTTAACTGGAAAGCCAGCTTTTGTCCAATTCATCTGTCATCAGCATGAGTTGCAACAATGTCATTCTTACAAGTATAGCATAAGGTCACAAACAGCCTGAAAGCATTTGTACAGTCATTTACTTCGGTGCAAAGACCATGATCTTCAATTGTCTACTCTGAAGTTGATTCATCACATATTAGTTTGATGTATATGTTTGAAATAGCAATAGCACTTAGACTTATATATCTTTTCTCAGTGCTTTTCCCACCCTCTCTATGCGGGTTACAGAGTCAGCCTATTGCTCCCAACAATCTGGGTCCTCATTTTACCCAGCTTGGAAGGATGGAAGGCTGAGTCAACCTTGAAATATGAAAGGCACATAAATAAAAGAGAAAATAATGTTGAATTCCAGTTTTTTACATGATTCTTAATGACTATTTTCAGAAATGTTGCTTTCTGACTCATCATTAGATAATATTATTTAGCTAGATGCCATAAAGTCTGCTAGCCACCATTTATTAATTGTTTTTCCATTTGTCTCTTAGTCTTGCCAAGCCTAATCACTTTTTCCTGGTCTATTGTCCACACATAGTATAACCCCCAAAGTATGTGAATTTCTGCTAGCTCCTCATCTCTTCAAGAGAACAGTCAAGACTGATTGCTTCAGGGTTTTTGTATTTGTTTGTTTTTTTGCAGACAATGGAAGTCTTAGCAATGGTCTCTTGATCTATAGTTTGAAGAATTTTTTTCTCCACCATAGAAATGTTCAGCTTCCAGAGTCATGCATTATCACTGAAAAGGGCATTCTTGATCTTGTTTATGTGTCATCATCTTGGGCAAATTGGCCATTTTCTTTCTCCCTATGATTGATTTCCTCTTTACTGTTCCAGTCAATGGGAAGAAATAAAAAAAAAAACACTATAGAGCTACAATATCTGGAGGACCAAAAGTTCCCTACCTGGCCAGTAATTTTACTGGAGCAAAATGATAGATTTTGTCTACATGAAACTGATGGCTCTATCAGACTGCTTTAAAGATCTCTAGACAGGTGGAATGTTTATTAATCTTTGATTATTTTGCAAAGATTTCTAGGTTTCTGAGCCACTCACAAATCAGAATGTCACAACTATTAACATGCACTCCATTAAAAAAAAGATAGTGAAATAGGTTTCAGGAAAGGAGTCAAGTTTAAATATGTCAATATCAATCTAAAAAAAGAGTTGCCCAAAGAATTAAGGATATAGATGCACAAACTGATATAGCTATCCTTAGTAAGGTAGGTAACTTTAAATGGTTGAGTAAATACAAATGTACTTTCCAAGTAGATAGCTATTTGAAGTTACAACTCCCAAAACATCTTAGGGAGATATTCATGAGAGCGAGATTTGAACAGCTTGATACAATGGTTAGATATGGGAGATTTCATGCAATACTGTACAATGAGCACCTCTGTATTTGCGGAGCGGAAGAGGTAGAGGACCTGGCTCACATCCTATTTGACTGTTGCCTGTATAAGAGGATGAGAGACAGGTATCTTGGTCTATATATCAGATGAATGACCCTTGGGATACCCATATCAAAATAACTCCGGCCAGAACTTTAAAAAAACATTTAAAGTAGCACAGTATTTAAACAAAGTGATTCGGCTGAGATCTGCATATGTGGGATTGATCGGAATAGACTGCAAGGTCGACTCCAAAATATAATGTTATTATATTTTATCTATATTTTAAATTATTGTACATTATTACAATTTTATTTTGGATTGTATTTTATTACTATTTCATCTTAAATCGTATTTTGTCTAGATTCCATTTTAATCAAATTCCATTTTAAATAGTATTTTATCAAATTTCACTTTGAATTGCTTTTATTAAATTTTAGTAACAAATTGTTGCTGGAACTTTGCACTTTGATATGGCCAAAGGGCTAATCAATAAAGACTTATTATTAATATGTCAATATGTTCTTGGATTTTATTTTTTCACTAACAACTTTCATGCATTTTGCATAAAAAAAAGGATATATTCTTCTGTTTTCTTAGAAAACCCTTGTGCAGCAGGCTTGCGAATTGGCTTGCGAAAATGGGTCAATTTTCAGCTTTTGAAATGGCTCTTCATCAGTTCCAAGAAAGCCCAAACAATATGATTCCATGCGCTCAAGACTTAACTTCTGATCTGTATTCAGTTTTACATAACTCAAACTAGTGTTCCCTTAGTTTATTCATGTGTTTATTTTATTCCCGCTGTCCTCTCTCTCCTTAATATCTTTATTCCTTGTTCTGTTTCCTTAAGAAATTAAATCAATATTAACATTAAATTAAAAAAACCAATGTTGATATTAAACATTATTAATATAGTAAATATTCTAATGATTAAATAAATCAAATAACTAAATATAAACCCCAACCACAGCAATCTGTGCCTCAAAATCACAATAGAAAAATTCTTGTTTTTTTAAATTATAATAATAAAGAGATGGATAATTTAAACCAGGGAAGGAACAAGGTATTCCATAAAGCTGAGTCTACGTCCAGACCCAACTCTTCACCTCCCATTGTGGAAGAATCTAGAGCAGGGGTGTCCAACCTTGGCAACTTTAAGACTTGTGGACTTCAACTCCCAGAATTCCTCAGCCTGAGGAATTCTGGGAGTTGAAGTCCACAAGTCTTAAAGTTGCCAAGTTTGGATACCCTTGCTCTAGAGTATGACCCCTTGTGACTTAAACACACAAATGGGCACTTTATTCAGAGTATACAGAGATGCTCTTATAAATAATCATTGCAATCTTGCCCTGTAGCAAAACACTCTTTCTAAACTATTTCTAAGGTCGTTGTTATCTGTTTCAGCTGACTTTAGGCTGACCTCATTTGTTTCCTCATCTCCCCCTCCTTCCATCCCCTGATATATACAGCAAAGGCATTTTCAAGGCTTTTACCTTCAAAAAGGGTATATTTGATTGGCACAAGCTTGCGCTCACTTTAAGCTCCAGGACTTTATATGTGTTTGATGATATAACAAGGGACATTACAAGGAGAATGGCTCTTGTTTCCTCATTAGCTTTGCTCGTGCTGGAAAAGGCCTGGAGCCTTTCCTACTTCATTCCCTCCTAGGAGGCCTCACTGTCCCATTAGCTTTCTCTCAATCATATCAGGTGGCAGTGTGAAGAAAGGTTGATTAGATTGTGGGAGGCTACAGGAGCAATATGTCTGTTGTGAAATTTCCTGGCTTTTTCTGTGTCTTTATCAATCTTCCAGAAGCTGTAAGGAATGGTTCCTGCTGTTACAATATCCAGGTTGCTGTCAACTTAATTTTTATCAAGGGAGTGTGGGGATATTGATGCAGCAAGTATAGCAGTAAGGATTTGACATAGGGTCAAACTACTTAAGAAGTGAATCTACAGGCCAAACTGCATTCTCTGGAGTTGGGTTCATCAACTTCAACTAATCTATGTTTTTTTTTCTTAACCATATTTATTTACTCAGTGACAATTTTTTAGAGACACATACTTGCTGAGTCTAAAACCATAGTTTTAGGTGGCCTAACACCTGGGTTCATACAGCACACTAAACAAACTTGTACAAAAAATACTGTAGCTTGGGACAATGTGTGAATTCATTTGTAGTATGCAATTAACTGGCTGTATAAAGAATTGTGTGTGAACTTGAAAAAGACTGCCATAAGCAGTGGGAGGCTTGAACATTTATGTTCAGCTGTTTGCCCCCTAAAAATTTATTGCATCTTATCACTCTTCTGGCATTTTTTATAAAAAGAAAAAAAAAGGTTGCTAAAGTATTTATTTTATTTTGAAAATTCCTATTGAGGAGGGGAAAGGCTTAACCTTCACTCTCTATCACCTGGTTGGAATTCAGATACTGTGCACATCTACATTAAATGAGGAAATTTGTTAGATATTTATATATTTAATGTATAACATAAATTAGTTTTAAAAATGGAGATCTTGGAACTCAGCCTCTATTTATCCTCCTCCAAAATGTCAAAAATAATTTCCTCAATTTTCTCAGTCCTGGCAACATTTCTTCAATTTTCTTTTAAAAAATAAGCAAATGACATCTCTGCCTCACTGAGAGTAGCAACAAAATATTAAAATGAGCTGACATAAAATAGCATATCTTAAGGTTCAAAAATTCCCAAGTTCTATATTAAGAACCTAGAACTGCAACTCCATCAAACTCTGGACATTTAAATTAAATTTCCCCGGGAATGCAAGTTATGTGCAGGATTTTTGAAAAGTTTATATTAAGCCTTACATTAGGCAGGAGTTCAGACTGGGTCCCCCTTGACAAGAATTTTCCAGACTTAGAACAGGACAGGCAATTTTTTTTGAGAAGCTGCAATTAATATTTGGGGTTTTAAAAATTCAAAATGAGCAGAGTGATGGTGAAAAGTAGAATATAGGCTTCTAAAATGTTAGTTTGTTTAATCTCAAAATACATTTTGTTGAAAAAGGAAAATGCCAAAGCCCTACTTAAAAAGCTGGAACAGAACCAATTTCCTGCTATGGATTTATTTTATATATTTTTTAAAAAATCAACATAGTTGGTGTTTATTAAAAAGTTGTTAATGTTTGCTAAAAGGTTTGTGAGGGGAATGAGAAATAAGTTTTTCTGAGTGTTAAACATTTCACTAATAGTAATTTTCTTCACCAGCTATAGTCTGATCAAATGGAATTTCTTTGTGGGATTATAAATTATTTTAATGGCTACATCTATAAACTTAAAACCAAATCTCAGATTCTGTATTTTCTCATTAAAATGGAAATATGTGAGGGGGAAATATCAGCATTTGTGAAAACTCAACTCGCCCGTTCTGAATGCCCCTTAAAACATATGAAGTCATTGAAAACGAGTTAATCTGAGCATGTTCACGGACCATTTCCATTCCCAGGTATATACTTATAGAAAAAAGTTTTCAAGGCAGATGTTACTTACAGAAAAAGCTTCAGTCCAATGCCAGATTGATGAACCACAGTTTAGTTTAAGTTTAGTTTATTGTCATTGCACCTCGTACAATGAAATTAAATACTATCTGCAGTGTACATTATGACTGGAAATAAACACAAACACACATCCTTCACATTCTATACACTGAATTGAAAAACCCTGATATTACATTAATATTGCACCATACAGTGGAATTCAGAAGAGTTACTGCCCTTGGATAGAAGCTGTTTTTCAGACTATTTGTCCTTGTTTTCATTATCCTGTACCATCTGCCAGATGGTAATAGGATGAGATGGATCTTTGAAAATATTTTGAACTTTCTTAAGGCAGCGGGAGCTATAAAGCTCTTCCAAAGAGGGGAGAAGGCAACCAATGATCTTCTGGGCAATGACGTTAACCCTCTGGAGTGCTGTCCTATCTGCCACTCTGCAATTGGCAAACCATACACAGGTGCAGTAAGTTAAGATACTCTCTATGGTGCAGTGGTAGAAGGTCACCAGCAGTTTTTCATTCAGTTGTTGTTTTCTGAGAAATCTCAGGTAGTATAATCTCTGCTAGTCCCTTTTGATCAGTGTTGCAATGTGAGCACCCCAGATCAGGTCCTCTTTTATGTTCATAGGACTTTTAACATTTAAAAAAAATTAAATTTCTTCTTTTTACCTTATGAAATTGTTTAACTACAATACATTAATGATGGGTTGTGTATTTCTCTTAGCAATCAATACAAGGCAATAGAGATTATTTTAAAATATTGCTCCCTTTGGACTAAAGAAACAAATGTTAAGTATGCCTCTTTGTTCAGGGAGACATCTTCTTTCCTATCCATACCACGTTTTAGAAGAACATTTCTAAGTGTGGCTGAGATGTCTTTCACTTTAGGGAAAAGAATATTTTGTACAAAAGATGCTGGTGATCAGGCTGTGATCCCGTGAACTGACAACTTCTATCAGGGCAAAACAAAACAAAGAGTTAGGTTGGATACATCAGATTAAATCCCTTTGAAAGGGGAATGAAAGGGAAGCAAATAATAATAATGGGTAAACACTTCCTACAGCTGCCTAGTAAGTTTACTTTGAGACTTCTCTATTTCTAAAGCAACCCTCTATAATCTGGTACCTCCAGATGTTTTGCATTCAAACTGCCAGGCTTGCAAGCCAACCTATACAGTTAAATGATTGTGCTGGCATTAGGAATATAAGAATTACATACAAAGAAATGGCAACTTCAAATCTCAACAAACAAATGCTCTGTCTTACATATTGCCCCCCAAGAATCAGAAAATAAAATACAAGCAGAATAGTCAAGACCTTGTTGATGATCCAAACTCTGTCAAGGACCTTGGAGTTCTCATCTCTAATGATCTAAGTGCTAGAGGCCCACTGTAACTACATAGCCAAAAAGGCGTTAAGAGTTTTTTAACTTAATCTTACATAGCTTTTTCTCTAGTAAGATTACACTAATAACTAGAGCATACAAAACATTTGCTAGACCAATACTTGAATGCTGCTCATCAGTCTGGAACCCACATTACGTATCTGATATTAACACAGTTGAGAAAGTCCAGAAATATTTCACAAGAACAGTTATCCACTCCTCTACTCATTGCAGAATACCTTATGCCACGAGACTCGAAATTCTAGACCTAGAAAACCTAGAACTACGCCACCTTCGGTCCGATCTAAATATAGTATATAAAATCATACATTGCAATGTCTTACCTGTCAATGAATACTTCAGCTTCAACCATAACAATACAAGAGCAAATAATAGATACAAACTCAAGGTTAATTGCACTAAACTTGATTGCAGGAAATATGACTTCAGCAACAGAGTGGTCAATGTCTGGAACACTCTACCTGACTCTGTGGTTTCTTCCCCAAACCCCAAAAACTTTAACCTTAGACTGTCTACTATTGACCTCACCCCTTTCTTAAGAGGTGTGTAGGGGATGTGCATAAGCGCACCAACATGCCTACCGTCCCTGTCCTATTGTTTCTTTTATTTTTTATTTTTCTTATTTGTATCCATGTATTCATAACTATGTTTTTACTTATCCATGTATTCATATTTCTAGAGGCCAGAACTGAAATTCAGCTAGGCAACCTTTTTTTTCTTTTTCACAGGCCATGTTGTTTAAGGACAACCCAGAAGTGAAGCAGGGAGTTGATGAAGTCAGAGCCAAAAACTTGAATGCCTTTCTAACAGATTCCCTTTCCCTCTTTCCCTTGTCCTCTTTTTCCCCCCTCTTTCCTTCTGATTCTCTTATTTCACCCCTAGGTAAAATAAGGGGAAGGAAGAAACAAGAAAAAAGGTTGGCAGAGGATCTTTGGTTGTTCCAAGGCTGCAGGTTGGCTGCCTAATTCAAATGTATCTGTCCTCTTTCTCAGCTTATTATATGCCAGATATTGTTGTACAATTATTAATGTATAATCTTTAGCACAGAGCTCCAAGGTGCTCTCTTTTGGGGGAGAGGGTTGGGGTGGGACAAAATCGAAGGGAACATTCCAGCTGGAGCTGAATGTGTCATCCCCTTTTCTAGCAAACCTCCAAACCTCATCAGGAAAAAGCCTGAAAGCAACACAGCTGTTGTGTTCCTCAGTGTGTGTACACTACACACACTGTGATGGAAATCTATCTCTTCTCCTACTTTTCTTTGTCTTCTGTATCCCTTCAGGCTTCAAATCTGTCACTGGTTTGCTTGCTAATCTATTTGTTGAAGGGGTTTTTTTTTCCCTTCTAAAACGAGCCGGGGTTGAAAACAATTTGAGAAAGGGGAAAGAGAGTTAAAGTATTTTTTCTAAAAAGGGGGAACATTTTTGTGCTTACTTGAAATCTCAGCTTGTCCAGGTAGCCGATTCTACTTGCTGATTAGCAAAGTAACAAGTATAATATTTTTTTGGTGAGGGTTTCCATAGAATCAGTTAACAATTTACAGGAAAAGGAAATAAATCCAAATGCAAACCTCATATGATTCACTCGGGCTGATTACCTAAAACTGTATCTTTTTAAAAAAAAAAAACAAGTTTTATTGATTTTAAAGACAAACAAAACATAAGACATCAAAGTATAAAACCTCCTTTCTCAAAAATTACTTATAAGTTTTAACAAGGCAAATAAAGCATTATTTTTTAAAGCATAGTTCCACTTTATCACATTTCCATTTAAACACATATATATCTTTTCCAAATTTCTCATTGTTTCTCCCTTCACTTTTATTCAATTATATTTTTTTCTATCAAGGTTTTATTAATTCTCAATCAAGCATAAACACACAAAATACCAAACATAAAACAAAACATAAAAAGATAAAATCTTCTTAATTATCATTTATACATGTCTTTTCCAAATTTCTCTCTCTTTAGTTTTATTCCTCCAAGGTTTTATTAATTCACAATCAAAACATAGCTAACCAAAACACAAAACATAAAACATAAAACTTCTTTTGAAAAGTGGCTTAGCCCCAGGTTACATCTTTTTTTACAGACCTAAATCAAGTTCATGCTCACCTTATATACCATTCATATCTTATTAACCATTCTATATTTTCTATATAACTTCTCCCTTCTGTTCACTCTCTTAATTATATTTTGTTTATTTCATCTTATTTCAAAATAATTATGTTTGTATCTTTTGTCCGTTCTTTTCCAATCATCTATTTATCTCTTCTCTTTAGCAAAGAATTTCCCCTGTAATCACTTTTAAGGTGTGACGCCTTTCCCTAAAGTAACACTTAAAATAATACATAATTTCTATCCTAATTCTGCTTAGTACACTCTGCATGTTGCATTTTGAAAAAGAATAATAATAAACTTATAATATAGTTAAGTATATAATTTCCATTCTAATTCTAATTCTAATTAATAGTATAACTAAGCATTAATCATTTTACACATTCTCTTTGATATTTTATTAAATATTGAAATCTATCATTATAAAACATTTTAATATTTTAATGTTTTGTTAAATCTTATAATATTCCAATAGACTATTTCAAATGCAAATACTACAATACTATCTTATGTACTCTTGCAGAATCTTTCTTAAATCTATCCTTTATCCTTTATCTCTAAAAAAGATATCTTGTTTCAGACCATGGCTTTTTTCCCCCTTTTCCCCCCCTTTCTTCTCCAGTCTGATCTTTTTGCCCCCCCCCAACCTCCACCTTTTTAGCTTCCCCTCTCTGTTGTAATTCTCTTTTCAATTGCTTTCTAACATTGTACCTTTTTTCACCTTATTTTTCTTTTTCTTGGTTGTTTTCTTGAATCTTAAATTCTCATTTTTCCTTCCTCTCTTCCTATTTTCTTTCTTAATCAAACTTTTTTGTCCATTAAAAATGGCTTCCTTTTCTTCTTCTTCTTCTTCTTCTTCTTCTTCTTCTTCTTCTTCTTCTTCTTCTTCTTCTTCTTCTTCTTCTTCTTCTTCTTCTTCTTCTTCTTCTTCTTCTTCTTCTTCTTCTTCTTCTTCTTCTTCTTCTCCTTCTTCTTCAAATATTTGCTGGTATGTAGAAACCGCCATTTCTAAAAAGTGGAAGACAGCTCCCAATGAATTCTTGCCATTTTGTTCTCTTTCTTTTAATTTTTAATTTTCCATTTTTAATTGATCCACAGATGGTGCCATTGTAAATTTTTAAGAACAACCCAGATGTTTTTAATCTTAAAATAATTTGCAAATGTCAAAGTTATCAAACAATCCAAACAGATAGAAATTATTTCCTCTTCTTCTCTTTACAACTTTTCCTCCTGGGGCAAAATCCCAAAAAATTTTTAAAGCCGTATTACAATTAGTTGTTGGTCTTATAATCTTCAAAGTGTCTCCTCCAACAAGTTTTTAAAGATTTTTTTTTAGTCCTCTCCTTCCCACTTATAACAAAGAGCTTGCTTTTACCTTAAAGAAGCAGGTTTTTCTGTGCTCATTTGCTTTCTCTGTAAGGAAGGGGAGTGAACTTTCCTTCAGCACTTTCGCCGCCCATAACAACTTCTTTTGGAAACAAATGTATCAATCCGAAACTCAGGTTTCCAGGGTGTTTTAAAAGTAACTTAATGTCCCGGTTCAGCCAAGAAAACTTCTCCTTCTGTTCTCCTTCTGTCCTCCTGCACAGTCTTATCTGGTTGAAGATTCCTTTGTGGCTGCCATTTCTGACAGCCGCTCCACCGCCTCAGGAAAAAGGAGTCTAGCTGGCTGGGGAAAGGGGGTGCGATATCCCCAGACCCCTGCCTGGATTTCCTCTGTCTTCCGCTGTCTCTTCAGCGCAGTGACAAAGCCCAAATCCAGTTGGATCGGGGGTACCTCAGCGGCGAGTGCAGCAGGGACCCATAGAGAAGTGGATTCCTGCCACCGCCGAAGCCTTGCAACCGGAAGTTTCTAAAACTGTATCTTTACACTAATTTAAATCTTAAGCTTCCTCCAAGCTGAGCCAACTCCTAGTGATTCAGCTCACTAATGTATGTAAACCACAGTATGAAAATATTTTGGAACTGCCTCTTTCTGAGAAAATTATGAAGATGATGATGATTGCCATCCGAGGCAAGGCTACCTCTTCCTGAGCCTTCTTAGCATCCAAACCAAAACAAAATTGCCTTGGTATTGCCACCAGAGAAACCTTTTAACTTGATGCAGAAGCTACTCTGTCTGATTTCAGGGATATTAATTTCCTTTAAAAAAAAAATTGAAGTACAGAATGAAAACTAACAAGAACTAATATTTAACATAAAAATAGAGGAAAATGGAAGAAAGAAGAAAAGAGCAAAAACAAAAGTGCAGAAAGAAAAAACAAATGGTGAAGAAGTGACTTCTAATTTTATTTGGGGACTATATGGAGATATTTCTTGGCAACCACATAAAAATGGTTTTGGGATATTCTGTGGTATTTTTTTCTGCCTTTCTGTCTAGACTACAGAAATATAGTTTCTTGATGGTACTTGCCATCCAAGTACTATACAGGCCTTTGGTCCTTCGCTTCTGAACCAAGTGTGTCTGAGTGTGTGTGTATGTCAGAGAAAGAGAGAGAGAGGGAGGGAGAGGGAGAAAGAGAGAGACAGAGACAGACAGAGAGGGGGAGAGGGAAGGAGGGAGGGAGAGAAGAGGAAAAAAATGGGAAAAGCCCACAATGAATAACAATAACAACAACAACAATAATAATAATATGTTATTGTCATTATAAGTACACACACAGTATACACATACAACAGAATTCACATAACACCCAGAGACCACACTCAACATGCACACAAACATGACAATCCCCAAAGACACCCCTACCCACCAAAATTCCACACCCCTAAAAGCACACAAGTATCCACACAACAGACCAAGTAATACTGTCCAACAGCTCACTGATGGTGGTCCTTAAATTCATTGTTAAGTTCAATTATAGCTCTGGGATAAAAACTAGTCATGCTAATAGCATATTTTATGTATCATACAATTATTAATATGTAAATTAATTCATTAATAATAAAGGGAGATGAGAATTAAGAATTTTTATCAATGCGCGCTCCAAACCTCCACATAGTCCTTTTACCAGGACTCCTTGTAGTAAATGGCTCCTTCAGTTATACAGAGAACAAGGTCTTATTAGCTCCTTGTTATTTAAAAAACACACACTAAAATTAATGAATATTTCAAAACAAAATTAATGTGACAAGTATCATCTCCACTCAAATGTAGAACTCCTCTGTACATATTTGTGCATTAGAAACTTTTTATGAATGCTTATTACATGTACAGTTGTCATGACCCTCCTCTGTGGATTGAAATCCAGCAAGAAGATAAAGATTCTAGCTTAATACAACATTTTCTTTATAACTGGACATTTATGAAGTTTGCTTGCAAATTTTAGGATTTGTTTAGAATACAGGAATTGTCACACTAGTAAGGGCCTTACAGAAATTACAGAGCTGTCTCAAGCCAACTGGATTTTCATTCATGCACAGACCTATCAGAGTAACAGATAGCCTATTTATTTATTTACAGTACTGAAAACTAGATTTAAGTAAAAGCCCATAAGAATGCTGCAGTTTTAAGAGCTTTAGACCATTGAGATAAATCCATCTTATAGGCTGTACAGATCTCAGTTATTTTCACTTTTTCAGGAAAATAAAAGTACAGTAGCAGTTTTGTCAGGGGAAATGGGAATATCAATAGAGCATTAGCAGCAGCTGAAGAAACTTGCTTACAGAACTCAAGATGGCTGGCATGTAGAAATAGATATTCTACATAACTACATTGGTCTGATGGATTTAAAATGGAAGAAGAAATAATTTTATTTCCCTAACCATCTGTGACAACAATGCAATTAACATAGTCATTATGCTCTCAAATCTTTGGAAGATAACTGAATCATAGAATCATTGGGCTGGAAGGAACATTGGAGGTCTTCTAGTCTAAACCCCCTACCCAAGGAAGGAGACCTTATACCCATGATGGTGAACTTATGGCATAAGTGCTGGAAATGGCATGCAGAGCCATTTTTGCTGGCATGCGAGAGGTCGCCTGGAAGAGGTCCACTGCACATGTGTGCATGCTGCCCCACCAACAGCTGATTGTTGGGTATCTGGCGTGCATGTTTCTTGTCCTACCCACAGATGCTATGGAGAATAAGATGACTGTCTTCTCTGTGACAGGCCCTCAAGTACCAGAAAAAAGGAATCTCACTTCCTGTAATTCAGGATACTGCTTATAAGCGCTATGTGCTTCGAGCTCAAAGTATTGTTAGAGACCCCACACACCCACTTCATGGTCTGTTTCTGTTTCTTCTCTCTGGGAAAAGGTTTCAATGTATTTCTATCAGGACTACCAGATTCTGTAACAGCTTTCTTCCCTTATGTCATCCATCTGGTAAACTCACAAGATTCATTTTTACTTGCCATGTACATGCATACATCCAAACTAGACTGTGGTGTTTCTCTGTGTCATATAATATATGTGGGTATATGCATAATTTTGCATGTATGTATATATGTATGTATATATGTATGTATGTATGTATGTATGTAGTCACGTTTATGTAGTATATATTGGAGATGGTGACCTTTTGAGAACTGTATGCAACAACATTTCATTTTAATGTATGCCAATTAGTATACATTCAAAGTAACAATAAGGTTATTCTAAGTCTGTCTAAAATAGCTAATCTTCCGATTAATCCATTAGGCTAGACATACCTAGTTCCCTTAACCATTTATCATACAATTTAGCATCCAGACCTCTTATTATCTTTGTTTCTCTTCTCTGCATTTTTTCTAGGGCTGAGCATCTATTTTCTAGGGCTGAGCATCTATTTAGTATCAATGATGACCAAAATTATATGTAGTATTCCAGTCCAATATGACTGGACACATTGGGTGTTGTATTAGCGCAGGGGTGTCAAACTCACATTGTCACGGTGGTGTCGTGTGATATATTGGGACTTTTTCCTCCTTTGCTAAACCAGGTGTGGGTGTGGCCAGTGTGTGATGCATCTGCTCCATGGCCCAGGAGTTTGACAGCCCTTTGTTAGAGTTTTAGGGACTTACATGTCATTTGACCATGTACAAATCAGAGTGCAACATCAAGCAACACACATCTTCCTTGTATCCTCTGATCAGATTTTATCCTCTGATCAAAGATGGACTGATTAGATTTTACCTCAGGAAGACACAGTTAATAGCATTAGAACAGCAGCATTAGAACAGCAGCAGGTTCTCTTTGTGTGTTGTGTTTGTATATTTGTGTGTGTGCAGGGAAGTTTTTAGAGGGCCTATTTTTCAGAAGGAATCAGTTATGGTGCACAGATAGATGTGGGAAGATATGAAAATATTGCATAAGGCATTTCTATTTCTAGTTATTCTTGAGGCCCAACTCTTTTAACGCCAAATATATTCATATCCCTCTCATCCAAAGGTTTATTGTTATGGACTAAGTCAACGCAGCAGTAACAACCCTAAATAGCTTTACTTTGCAGCAGGCTCGTAATCCTGCACTCCTCATTGGCCTGCAAATAGCGAGTCGTGATTGGTCGTTTCTGGCCAATCTGATTGGCTGTTGACGGGCCCCTCTGATTGGACACTTGTGAAAGCGGTAAACTCAAATCATTGGTTGTTTTGACAGTAGCCAGCTCTATAAAAGAGATGCTGCTGCCCAAGTATTTGCTCTGTTCTTATTTCACAATAAAGAGTTGAAGTCACCGTTCGATGTCTCGTCTCCGTTCCTTGCGCCCATGCTCAGGACTTAACACTTATCATGTCCAATTCCTCTGCATCTGATGCAGTAACAATAGATGAGTGTGTATTAAATCTTTAGTGCCTCTTTTGTGATGTGCTTATTGCACCCCTGGGATATTCAGAAGGGATTTGGGAAGCATTATAAAATGTCAGATACATTGTGCAACTATACTGAAAATTTATAGTCCAAGGTCTTGCAATGCTGAGTCCTCCTTTGCGGCTGAGTTTTAAATAATTGGAGAGTTCTCTTATATGCCAAAGTTAGGGTTCTGTTGAGAAAACGGGAAAGAAGTATGCAACAATATGGCAAACATATTGTTATAGTTTCATTGCTACATGTTGGATTTATTTTTTACTCTGGAAAGAGGGATTGCTTTTATTTAATCGTCATTTATTTTAATTTCACCTTTCAAAAGAAAAGGCCTCCCTCCTCATCTGAATAAAATAGGAGTTTTCAGCTTAATTCTTGGTATACTTCATAATCTTCAAAAAAAATTGCTCCTAAGATATGGAACTAAGGCCAGGGGTAGCTCTGAATGCAACTCCAATCAGCAACTCTGCTGAAACAGCAAGAGACTGAATGTACCTCTTTCCAAGCATTAAATTTGCCCCTGCAGCAAACCAATCAAAAGTATAAATCGTACTGAGGAAAATAATTGCAAAACAAAGAGATTGCACATGCCAAGAATGAGGTAGCGACAATGCCCAGGAAAATTGTTCAGCTTTGCAACTGTGTTTGATTTATCCATTGCTTTTCTTCTTGAACATTGTGTTAGGATAACAGGTGAATAAGCAAATGAAAAAAAAAAATTCCATTTATGAAACCATGTAGCTAGGAGGCTATCCCAACTTACTGTTTTCCTAGGTGAGATAAAAATAAAAAGAGAGCAAGAACACGACACAAAAGAGAGCACTGTGGCCATTTATGCCCTACAACTTCAAAATAAATGTATTTTCCTGGTGTGACTTGCAAGGCAACAAGACATTAGGAAAGAACAATAAAAGTAAAAAAACAGAAAAAACAGATTGCAAACTAAACCAGAGCAGGTGGCTAGGGTTATCAACTGTTAATATGCAGATCTTGGGAAATAAATACTTTTATCTGGTGGTTAAATGATGATGATGGGGAGGAGGGATTCCTATGAAGCGATGTGTGAAGTGAAGCAATTCCAATGATGAAGAGCAATTAAAAAGGATTTCTTTGTTTGCAGTTTGCACACTTCAGGTTTATCTGTGTATTATAAATAAATCCCGCACGCAATCAGTACCAAGGGGTTTATCTGAAAAGCATGAAAAGGAGGACTAGGGGTAACATGGCAGCTGTCTTCCAATATTTAAGGGGCTGCTATAAAAAAGAGAGGGTGAACCTCTTCTCCAGAGCATCAGAAGGCAAGACAAGAAGCAGTGGATGGAAACTAATCAAGGAGAGAACCAACCTAGAAAGAAGGAGAGATTTCCAAACAGAACAATTAACCAGTGGAACAGATTGCCTTCAGAAGTTATGGTTTCTCCATCACTGGAGGTTTTTAAGAAGAGAAAGCAACAAGTCAGAGCACCGACTTCAAAAAAATCTCCACACCACAAGCCAGGCGAACACCTGGGCACAAACAGATCTCCCCTGATACCTCCAGCTCAAACACACCCCAACCAGGCACTCAGATGAAACCTAGCTTCCTAATAAATGATAGCTGTCCATTTACTCGGAGCCAAGCCGCACTAAAGGCCTCCAATATAGGAACACAATGTTGCCAGCCAATCAAGACAAAAAAAAAAAAAAAAGCCACAAAACAGACAGAAGATATTAGAAACACCAATCAAGCAGAACACAGCAAACTCCAAGACCAATAAACACAGACCAAGACTCCCAACCAATCAGGATGAAGAAAAAAACATTCTGGCATAGCAGTCAGCTAGCCCCAAATTTAAAACTGAAACAGCTGTGAAAGTCTGACTCACAGACGAACCCAATACAGAAACCTGATGATGGCAGATGAGATTCTGCCGAAACATTGCTACAACTTTAAAAGCACAACTATAATGACATGGGAAAATACCCGAACAAAGCTGAATACCGTGTGTGTGTGTGTGTGTGTGTGTGTGTATACATGTATATGTATGTATATATATAAAATCCCCCAATAACTAAGACTAACCTGAGCACAACCAAGCCCCCATCTGAACAGAACACACCCCCAGCCAATCAGAACACAGCCAACCCTCCAACCAATCAGAACACAGACAAACGCGCAACCAATGAGAACACCCCCCCATCCAATCAGAACACAGCCAAGCCCCCACCCAATCAAGTGACACCCTCACTAGCAGTTAAAAGGAAGAAGCAGCTGCAAGCTCACATTACTCCGAGAAACACAAAGCCGAAGACACAAGCCTGAAGATGACGAATGAGATTTTGTTGAAAAGTTGCCAAGATACTTCCAATTTTACATGGGAGAAAACCAGAATAACCAAAGATCCATACACACACACACACACACACACTTTCAGAGGGTGGGGATGTTCAGCTTAAATAAACAGAAAGCTTGTTGTGAAAGGCTATTCTACAGTTTGGATATACACAAATTCAGAAGAAAAGAAAGATTTCTTAGCGGGTGGACATTGCCTTCTAGATCCAACCCACAGCTAATATGGCATGCATATTTGCCTTAAGATTTGTTCTTGTTGGTACTGAGGGTTTTGTTGATGCAAGTCAACAGCTTGAAGAAATGCTCAGTGAACTCACAGCAGGAGAAAAAATATGAACTTATCTTCCTAGCTACCGAGTTTCTTTGGCAACTCCAGCAATTGCTTTTTAAATATATTTTTAAAATGCATTATTCATGTTCATCACAACCACACAGTGGACATCTTACTTAGCTGAGTGTTTAAAGCACCATGCCCCATTTGTTTTTAAGTTATATAAGTGCAGCTTGCTGTTTTCAATGACTTATAGATTTGATATTTCTAATGACTAAATTAACTGGAGATTATGTCACAGCTTATTTGGCAGTTAATCTTATGGTGCCTCTTAGGATGATCTCAACAGACAGCTGTAACTTAACATTGACAAATAGGCCCATTTGGCATCTATATTTTTGTTACTTACCCAAGCTACCGCTAAAAATCAGACTTAACTGATATGTTCTGAGATCTATTCCTAAGAATGGTAAGATGTCAAATGCATTCAGTTTCCAACAGTCAAACACTTTGTCTCATTTTACGTGGGAAGCTTCCAAAGATCCAAGGTAGAACTTCTATCAAAGGCATAGTTACATCAGCACAGTACTTAAAAAGTACTGATATGCTACTTCCAAATGGGAGCAGAATTAAAGAACTAAAAATGAACAACATAATGACTCATGTATTAGTCATGCAAAAAAATGGACAAAATCCAAATCCCTCTGAATGATTTACTGCAGCATACCCATACAGAGTGTCTTGTGCCTAAATAAAATGTTATGTTCATAATGTTCATGAAAGATGTTTCCTCCCTTATGCAGTTGGGGTATTAACAGAGGAAAAAGTTAATCTCCATGGTATTATCACACAGCTTTTCATAAGCACAAATACAAATGCAGGAAGACATCCCATGGCTCTCCTTTTAAGATCCCCCAGTTGCTTGCAGACAAAGCATTCTTCTGTATTTTTCCCCCTCCTCTAACATCCTATGAAGGGATGCGGTGGCTCAGTGGTGAAGATGCTGAACTTGTCGATCAGAAAGATTGGCAGTTCGGCAGTTCAAATCCCTAGCGCCGTATAACAGAGTGAGCTCCTATTACTTGTCCCAGCTTCTGCCAACCTAGCAGTTCAAAAGCATGTAAAAATGCAAATAGAAAAATAGGGACCACTTTGGTGGGAAGGTAACAGTCCTCCGTGTGCGCCTTTGGTGTTTAATCATGCCGGCCACATAACCATGGAGACCTCATTGGACAATGCTGGCTCTTCAGCTTTGTAATGGAGATGAGCACTGCCCCCTAGAGCTGGAAAGGACTAGCACGTATGTGCAAGGGGAATCTTTACCTTTACCTTTAACATCCTACATTCATGTATTTTGGGAGCAAAACTGGTGGTTAAGTGAACAATGGGAAGAAACCACAAACACTGAATTCTTCCTGAGATTACTAATTTTGTTGATGTTGATGAAAAATGTCACTCCATAATCATTTGAAATATTTAGAAGGTCGGACAGCAAATGAGGCCATTATCATAGTCCCCTCTATAATTAAATTCAGATTAGTACCAACTCATTTGAACTTTCTCTCTTTCGCAGCTCTGATAATCTTATGAGTCTACTTCCACAAGGGGAAGAAGTGTTGCACTAGTTCAGAATCAACTCAGCACAATGCTGGCTGGGAACCAATTTATTTCCAATTGAACAGTGATGTATTTAACACTGCGGCAAAAGTGAACTTTTGTTAACATTACTATAGCACTGCAGAGTTTCTGGCCTACACCTTGCAGGTAGTCTTTTTTCCTGTTGGTATTAACTCTTCACTTGTGGGAACATTTTCCCCACTCTACTTTTTAGCTTCTATTTAATAAGGTCTTTTCTTTGCAACCGAAGAATGATGGTTTGGTAGCTTAGCAGCGTCTCCTTGTAGCAATAAATATACACATGTGTACATGTGTGTGGTGTGTGCATGTGTATGTATCTTGATCAAATGCTGTAAATGTGAAAAGAATGATAAAGAGGCTTTTTAAAAAAAACTCTTAAGACTGACAGTAGCTCAGAATGAGGCATTGAATCTGTGTTCTTTGCATTTTCCTCCTGACCAGTTGGCGGGACCATTGATTTACTTCTGCCTTTTCTTTTTTACTGTTCAGGAAAAAATAGGATCACATGGATTCCCATAAGAAGGATTACCATTAGATTCTCCCATGCTAGGTATATATGTATATATAGCATATCAGGTAGCAAGGATCTCCAGCATTTTTGTTCTTGGATGAGTAGTTCATGGTCTTTCCATATGATGTTTAGAGTCTTTAAGTCTTCCATGAACGCTCTTCACCATGTATTCTGAGGGCATCCTCTTGGTTGTTGGGAATCATGGAGCATCCATCTCATTGTCATTGTCTGCCATTGTTGGCCCCAAACCAGAGGTGGTATTCAGCAGGTTCTGACCAGTTCTAGAGAACCAGTAGCAGAAATTTTGAGTAGTTCAGAGAACCAGCAAATACCACCTCTAACTGGAGATTTTACAGTATCCTTCACCTGCAAAGCCCATCAAGCCACGCCCACAGAACGGATAGTAAATTTTTTTGAATCCCACCATTTCCCCAAATCTGTAAAAATTATAACTGGTCTGGAAATAGCAAGAAGAATCTCACGAAAATTTAGTCAATCATGGGGGACAATAGATATTATCGTGTCCTCTTATTCTTCTCACCCCAGATGACAAATATGCTTCTATGATTCATTGGGAATCAAAATTAAATTGATTGATTGTCAAATTATGACCAAATATATATCTCAAAAATATTTGTCTTGAACAAAAAATCCCATATGTTAGTTCAGGAAGAATAGCATCCTTATTGGTTCCATAGAGATTAGTATACATTTTTTTCTCATAGGCATAGTGTAAAATGCAACAAATATTTGTTTGAAGCTAGAATTACTTAATTGTTTGCCAACTGAGTATGATATGCCTCTAATTAATTGTTTGATATAGTGTTAAAAATCAAATTCCTTTTCTTGTGTCTACTAGTCTATCCTTCTTTCAATTGATACTCTCCAGATGTATTAAATTTTAAAAAAAATTCAAAAGGCTTTTTGTGGGCTGAGAATTCTGGATCACATCTAGAGTCTGTTGGAGAAGAACTGCAACTTAAATAACATGTTTTCTGATAGTAATAATATACTGTATAATTTATCACAAAATGTGGCCTGTGCCAATTTTTGTGTACATAATCACATTTTGTGTCGTTTCTAAATATAAAAACACTGAAAAATGAAAGGTCTGAGAATTTCCACTTGATTAAACACATTTGATTAATCAGTGGCTCACATGAAATCACATGAACATGTACAATAATCTCTGGATGCTAATTAAATTTAGTAACTCAATTTTGTAACATCTTTTCTATTTTGTATTGAACTGTTTGTGTGTTTCTTACTCACTGTAGATATTAACAAACAAAGCAAAGTGTTTTAAGTCTCAGTCTAATACTTCATTCTGATGTCTTCTTGTTTTTGAACAGAAACAATACCAGAGATATAAAAATGGAGTTGGTGTCAGTCCGACAAGAAATGCAATTTGCTTTAAACATGAAGACCATCAATTCTTTTGGCTGGAAGATACATTGGCAACTGTTACCTTAATGTTCCTGTTAATCTCAGTACACCTGGAAAGCCATCTTACAGAGGTATCGCACATAGTTGGCAAAGGTCCACAGAAGTTTCACTAAGATTACGACACTCCTCTGCATGCATCCTTTCTTCTTGGTTGCAGTAGACTCCAGTAGACAGTTGCTCAGTTTCTGTTCCACAAGCTATATTTTTTTTTAAAAAAAAATTGTATCTCTGTTGTATCATCTCACCAAGAAACTGCATATTCTACTGCTTTTAAGAAATTTTTAAAAAAGCTGCAAATGGAATACATATAATTATTGATGAAAACTTCAAGTGGTTAGAAGCATGTCATTCTGTCCTTGAAACAATATGTGAGGCACACCCATCTCCTATCTAGGATGAGTTAAATTGACAATGGCTTGAAAATGGCTCAGCCTCAACCCTATTTCAGCAGTTCATGGTGTTGAATAACACTTTCTGTCCTTTCAGTGGGCCCTAATAAATTCTATTGGCTTCACTGAGGCTGGACAATAGAAAAGTACAAAATGTGTTGATTCCCATTTCCCCAGAAGGCATTAGCCATAAGGAAGTCTTGGGTCACTGAATCTGGGTCAGTCAATACATTTTATTGGACTAGGTTTTTTTTAAAAAAAAGCCATGAATGTTTATTACCAGTTGAAACTATAAGATAACCTTTGTCAGTTACCTTTCCTGGAATACTTTTAAATAATTATTTTATATTTAAATCAAAATAATTTACTAGCTGTTTGGGAATGAAAAAAATATATATATTAAAAATAAAAGTGATATAGAATTGTAGAAACTTAATTATTCTTAAAATGTAAGAACCTCAATGTGAAAATTTTCCCTTCTCAAAATGCACTAAAAATACTTGAATTTTAGGAGAAAAGAAGAGTTCTTTCTGCCCATTGTTAGACAGCTGGCAATTTAGCTAACTGTGAAAGCTTATTTAGTTGATTAACTGCAAACATGCATTTGGATTTGAAAGCAGATGTTCATGAAGCCTCTTCAAGGAAGTTGGATTCTCTCTGATGAAGCCCTTTGTCTGTGACACAGATCTCTTTACAGAGGTGAAAGACAGCATGATTTCCTTCAGAGACCCCTTTGTGGCAGTGCCCAGTCTTTCTTTGCCACTCCCAATTGCTGGAAGATACTGTTCTGACCCAGGATTCGTCAAACTTAATAAAACACAAACTGAATTTAAAAGTCAAACCTTGTTTAATCTGACGCTGGGAATTGCTTGCATTAGACACAGTTCCCCCAGATAAGATACAGTTCCTCCAGATCAGTGCTGTAGAATGCTGCCAAGAAACAGAAGTCCAATTAAGGCTAACATAAACCAACCCCAAAACCCAGAAAAAGCCAACCAGAGGGCAGAGCTTCACGAAGGACTTGGAGATTACTGAATTGCTTTGCTCCCTTTTTGTCATTGAGGACTGACTTTTATCCCTGATGGGAGGGCCAATCACCTCCCAACCTTATTCCTGAGCCACCCCTTTTGTTTCAGCTCCTTTCGCCTTCTAGCAGTTCTGCACACACACACACACACACACACACACACACACACACACACACACTGGCTCCCCGGGGTCCTCTGCTTCACTGCTACCAGAGTCTGAAGGCTCCAAAGGCAGCACCCCACTCTCAGATGGTCCTGGCCCCATCCCTGCATCAGATGCAGGACCCTCATCCAAGTCCATGACAGATTCCCTGACTGGTTCCCTTTCATCCTCACTGTCCGATACCTCTGCTGTCTGCACCGGCTGCCGGCAAACCACAACAGATACTTCTGAGATGTAACAAGAGCATAGTAATCCCTTTTATCATTTAGAATTACTATAGGAGGGAGATAAAGATAAAGGGGGCATGATGGCTCAGTGGTTAAAGATGCTGAGCTGGTCAGCTGGAAAGCTGACAGCCTGAGTTTGAGACCTGAGCACCATGCAATGGGTGAGTTCCTCTTCCTTGGTCCAGCTCCTGCCCACCTTGCAGTTCGAAAGCATGCAAACATGAGTAAATAGCTAGGTACCACTTTGATGGAAAGGTAACAGCTTTCCATGCTCTCTGGCATATAGTCATGCTGGCCATATGATCATGGAAATGTCTTTGGATCAAGCTGGCTCTCTCAACTGAGAAATGGAGATGAGCACCATCCTCTAAAATCAGAAATGACTGGACAGGGGAAACCTTTACCTTGGAGGAAGATGAAGCCGATGAAACAGAGCAACGTTCTTCACTTATAGAAAAAGTCATGATGTTTCATGAAACAGCTTCAGAGGGATGCTTTGCCTAAACCATGACTGTAACTGGATCTCTTTAAAAATCCACATAGCATTTATAATTGTGTTAATTATTCTTCAAATAAGGCAAAAATTGTATCTTGAGAATAGAGGCTTTTATATATTAGAGGTTAAAGTTAATTTACAATCTTTTCCTATGTGTTGCCAAGAAGATAATTAGGCTATGTTAACTTGCATTATAGCTGCAATATTTACATTATATTTAAATAAAAATGCATTGCGTAGCCCACTATTGTAGGAAATGCTGAAACTGTATGACCTATTCAATCAGCTCTCCAACTAATGACGGATGAGCAGCTTCATAACTGCATTTTTTTAAATGCAAAGGGTCTGCAAGCTCTAGCAATAAAAGTTAAAGAACAAAGTATAATGTTATGTGGGAAAGTCCTTTGGAGACAGGATGAAGAGATGCTGCTTAGGAAACAGTCAAATAAGAGACAGCACAGCCCACAGCTGATAAGTGGGCAGGATTCGAGATACCAAAGAGGCCCTCCCTAGTTTTTCAGCCAGCATAGGAGACAGCAGGTGAATTGTTCTTTCAGACTTACAAGATTCAATTAATGTATCTTTTCAATAAAGTAGAATACAATAGCATAGAAACATCTAGCCATGTTTCCTGACTGGTCTGCCCTGTAAGGCTAACATGAAGTGAAAAATTAAACATAAAAAAGACCAAACTAATCACAATAGGTAGAATTGTGTAGAAATTATTGAATTGGTAAGTTAGAATTGGTAATGAAGTTATTGAGATAGTGGAGAGCTTTTAGGCAGTTTGATGTTTGAGTTGGTGTTGGAAAACACTACGAATAAGATAAAGAGCCAAGAAAGCAAACTGGTGGGTTGTTGAACAAATCAATTCAGTTTTCTAATTGAGGGCACAAATGGTCCAACTTAAATTATCATATTTTGGACAGGATCCAATCTGGGTTGGTATTTTGGACACATTTATGTGAACACCCAGATCTCTGGAAGAGATTGTAATGCTGGGAAAGGTAAGAGAAGAAAGGGATAGGATAGAACAGAACAGAACAGAACAGAACAGAACAGAACAGAACAGAACAGAATAGAATAGAATAGAATAGAATAGAATAGAATAGAATAACAGAGTTGAAAAGGACCTTGGAGGTCTTCTAGTCCAACACCCTGCCTAGACAGGAAACCCTTCAGACAAATGGTTTTCTAACATCTTTTTAAAAACTTCCAGCATTGGAGTATTCACAACTTCTGGAGGCAAGTTGTTCCACTGATTAATTGTTCTAACTGTCAGAAAATTTCTCCTTAGTTCTAAGTTGCTTCTCTCCTTGATTAGTTTCCATCCATTGCTTCTTGTCCTGCCCTCAAGTACTTTGGAGAATAGCTTGATTCCCCCAGAGATATTAGAACACTGCTATCATGTCTCCCCTAGTCCTTCTTTTCATTAGACTAAACATACCCAGTTCCTGCAACCGTTCTTTGTATGTTTTAGCCTCCAGTCCCCTAATCATTTTTGTTGCTCTTCTCTGCACTCTTTCTAGAGTCTCAACATCTTTTTTATATCATGACAACCAAAACTGAATGCAGAATTCCAAGTGTGTGGCCTTACCAAGGCATTATAAAGTGATATTAACACTTCACGTGATCTTGATTCTATCCCTTATGCAGCCTAGAACTGTGTTGACTTTTTTGGCAGCTGCTGCACACTCCTGGCTCATGTTTAAATGGTTGTCCACTATTATACCAGGGGCAAGGTCAATTATTCAGTTACATTGAAGATGGGTGCCCGGTTGGAAGACCTAAAAGACCATGTTAGGGATAAGATCATCATGAAGAAAATCTATGTGGTTGCTAGGAGTTGAAAATGATTTGCTGGCACAAATCAAATCAATCAGTCTGCTCTGGAACAGCTTTTGTGATACAAAACACTTTCAAACAGAGGATTATAAAATAGAACATAAAGCAGCCCCTCGGTTTCATTTCTGAATGAGATTAAATAAACATGGCATTACACTTTGGCAACCTAGTTCAAACAGAGAAAGGCAAAAATAATTGATTCAGTATTGAAGTGAAGTTTCACTGTATCTCATCACTATCATCGTTATTCTTCCTGATACATGGTTTGATGTGGTTAGTAGCTAAATTTCCTCAGCAGGAAGATTTGACCTACTATATTGAATTGCAAATCTCCTGCCTGCAGCATTTTGGATGAGGGGTGGGGACACTGATAAACTAGTAGCTACCAGTTAAATTGAATAAACAGATGAATGTAGGTGTCCTATGTAAAAGCTTGGCTCGTGAATACAAACCAATGGACCTGGATTTTGAGAATGTAAGAGTGAAAAGAATTTTAATCGTATATGATGTGACACATCTGCTGCTTGCTGGAAATTATAGTGTCTTCTAATGGGAAACATTTCTCATTAGTGCAGATTCATTTACTGTAAATATATTTCAAGGAAAGGAAAGCACAAATTGCAAATGCCATTTTCTTGTTGAGGCACATTTTTTTAGCATTGTTAAACAAAATGCTTTGCCTATGGAGCATTTACTCTTCATTGCTTTGCAACTAATAAGAAAACAAGCTTGATATTCATGACAATCAATTGAAATCCTTATTCCCCTAGTGTGTTTTTAATAGTGTTTTGGAAACATATCTGCTTTTTAATTAGAGTTGGAGGAATTTATAATTGCTTTGAGGTCTGTGAAGCCAAGTTTGTCTCTTTCCATGGAGAGGGAAAAAGCTCCAGTGACAAACCATCCTAAGATTCTCTTTATATATGGAAACAAAAATATAAGTAATATTATATTTTAATGTTTCCATAGCAACGGTTTTCAAAGCTATGAGGTAAACTGTTTATTTACAAGATGCTTGTGCCTCAAGGAATTTCAAGACTATTAAAGTACTTTGGTAAGTGACAGGAAACTAAAATTCAAAACATAAATGAGCCAAGATAAATTTTCTTAGCAGCCAAAGGACTCTTGTGACTTCTCTCAAGCAAAATTCTTCACACAATTTTTACCTTACTAACTTTCCAGTAAAGCTAAACAACATCTGAAATGAGGTGAAAGTATCTGCAGTACAATGTGGGAAACTTTTCTCATTTTGTATCCTTCCACCTGTTAAACATTAAAGAAGCTGCTACAATATTATTGGTCTCTTTGTCAAGGATAGCAGCATTTTCATATACTTAAATCCTAACAATTCATTCAACAAAGTATACTTGTCTTGGTTTCTTTGTTACTTAGATCGTCTTGGGAAGATATGGTCCACATATCTTTTTGGCCACTTAGCCCATCTGTAATTGTGAGGCCATGTTAGGGGTGCTATGATGACCACAGGGGAACTTTTTAAAAGTTGCTAGGGTGAATGTGGTCCATGACAAAATAAAATAAAGTGTAAGACTCCTTCTTCCAGGCACAGTAGCATTGCTGGGCCTCATGTTAGGAAGTAAAGCCAATATCCAGTAGCATGATAATAATAATCATGGGTTGTTGGTTTTTAATAAAACAGCCAGAAAGATGGTCAGAGATTTCCATGTTATGTCCCAGCCTGAAACTGTATGGAAATGGATTTAGGTAATAGATCGATGTACCATTGGGAAATTTATGTCAGGCATGAAAGCCAGGTCCACACATGCAGGCCCAATGAAAGTCATTTATTGCTAAAACGGCTATGTACAAGAATATTCTCAACTAGCAGCACCTGCTAAATTTAGATAGGGATTCTAGGCTGATTCCTTTGTTTAACTCCAGCCCCAGGTTCTGCTCTTTCTTTTCCTACAACTTGAAAGCATAAGTTAAGGATAGACCATTACGAAAAACATCTATGTGGTCACAAGGAGTCGAAAACAGCTCGATGACACATAATCAATATAACAATTCTATGCTTTGCAGCTGGAAACAAAATCTTGAATTTCTTTAATGAAATATGTAATTTGGCATAATGCCCTTTGTAATATTTTGTTTCATAATGAAAACCTGCAAAATAGGAGATTCTGGTCCATCATTCAGAAGTAAATCACCAAGCGTATTTTTCAACAGATGCCAAAGCCATACCTGGATCAAGCTGTGCCACAGACTGAAAGTGGAAGGAAGTGTGATTTCTCTCCGCAGGGCCCAGACCAAGAATGAGAAGGTTTGAAAGTGCCAACTGAGAGAAAACTGCTGAACTGTGTTATCAAATATTTATTCTATATTAGAGGCAGTATGTGTTTGGAACTACAGTTTTCTCTTAGGGGCAGTTTTTGAGAAACAGTTACAGCACTGATGATGTGTAGCTGTTATGCTTTCTCAGACTGTTCCCTGAGGAAGACTGAAGGTTTGAAATGGGCATGTCATCCAATCAATAGAATTAATATTTTATACATTCTATAGAATAAATACTTTATATCAAATAACAAGATACTTTTCCTTCTCTTGGTTGTTAGATTCCTGCAATTGTACTGATGGTACAACTGTTACTTTAAAAAAAATTACTTTTACCTCAGTTTATCTTACAGGATTGTAATGAAATTAAAATGTGGATGAGATAAGTGGGTGATATTCACTAACCTTTCTAATCTGGTCATCTCCAGACATGTTTTTATTATATTTGTTTGTTTGTTTGTTTGTTTGATTTATCAATTGCTTACAAGATAATAAGTATAAGTATATACATAGTTATGAATAAATGAAATGGGTACATATAAGAAAAAATAAAAGAAGCAATAAGACAGGGACAGTAGGCACATTGGCGTGCTTATGCACACCCCCTACACACCTCTTAAGAAAGGGGTGAGGTCAATAGTAGACAGTCTAAGGTTAAAGTTTTGGGGGTTTGGGGAAGAAACTACAGAGTCAGATAGAGTACTCCAGACATTGACCACTCTATTGCTGAAGTCGTATTTCCTGCAATCAAGTTTGGTGCGATTAACCTTGAGTTTGTATCTATTGTTTGGTCTTGTGTTGTTATGGTTGAAGCTGAAGTATTCATTGACAGGTAGGACATTGCAAAGTATGATTTTATATACTATACTTAGATCGGACCAAAGGCGGCGTAGTTTTAGGTTTTCTAGGTCTAGAATTTCAAGTCTAGTGGCATAAGGTATTCTACAACGAGTAGAGGAGTGGAGAACTCTTCTTGCGAAATATTTCTGGACTTTCTCAACTGTGCTAATATCAGATACATAATGTGGGTTCCAGACTGATGAGCTGTATTCGAGTATTGGTCTAGCAAATGTTTTGTATGCTCTAGTTAGTAGTGTGATATTACCAGAGAAAAAGCTACGTAGGATTAGGTTAACAACTCTTAACGCCTTTTTGGCTATGTAGTTACAGTGGGCTCTAGCACTTAGGTCATTAGAGATGAGTATTCCAAGATCCTTGACAGAGTTTGGATCATCAACAAGGTCTTGACTATTCAGCTTGTATTTTATTTTCTGATTTTTATTGCCAATATGTAAGACAGAGCATTTATTTGTTGAGATTTGAAGCTGCCATTTGTTTGACCATTCTGATACATAGTCAAGATCTTTTTGAAGGGTAGCAGTATTGTCTGTGGTATTGAACAGCTTTACATCATCAGCGAAAAGAACGCAATTGCTCTTAATATGATCACAGAGGTCATTTATGTAGAGTATGAAGAGAGATGGTCCCCCTGCCTTGGGGGACACCACTATTGACAGGTACAGAATTTGACAGGACACTCCCAATTTTGACCATTTGTTGTCTGTTTGACAGGAATGCTTCTATCCAGTTGTTCAGAGATACCATAAGATTTTAGTTTTAGGAATAGTTTGTCGTGTCCATTGAATCAAAGGCTTTACAGACGTCTATGTAGATTGCGTCTATTGCTTTGCCCTGATTGAGTTGTGTAGTCCATATGTTTTTGCAGTGTAAGAGTTGCAGATTACATGATAGTTTTTTTCTGAAACCAAATTGTTTATTGGAGAGTAGGTTGTTTGCCTCTAAGTGGAGGATAATGGATTGGTTAATAATTGATTCCATGATTTTACAGGTGACGCAGCATAAGGAGATTGGTCTGTAATTTTCAACTAGGCTGAGGTCTCCCTTTTTGAAGATGGGGATGACCGTGGCTTGTGACCATAGGTTAGGCAAGGAGCTGGTCCTGAAAGTTTTTTCAAAAATTATGCTTAGAGGTTTGGCTATGGCAGTGGGTAGCTTTTTCAAGAAGTAGGCACATATTCCGTCCTGTCCAATAGATAGAGATGGTTTTAGATTGTGTAGTGCTTTTTCTATTAGATCATTGTAGTTGTCTGTGGTTCGGCTAGGAAATACTGGGCATGTTCCATTGCTGTTTACAAATACTGAGCCGAAGAATGTGTTAAAGATATGTGTTAGACCTACAAATTCCATCTGAGCTGTTGTCTGAGGGTTACAGTGATTGTGCTTAAAGCCATTGGAAGAAACAGAATTGCTCCAAGCAAGGATGAATAAATTAGGACTAAACAGAAAGCAATTTCTGAAGTTATCTAACATAGTATCTGTATCTGATAATTCTGTTAATGTGGTGGATTGGTTTGAAGCAAGGTGGAATATAATTATGAAATAAATCTGATTTAAAGTGGGGTTCAAGGCAGCTACATATTTACATATATTTTCAAAGAAATGTATTGCAATGTTCTACGAGCTAAAATATAATTAATAATCATAATTTTATATTCTGAAATATAATTAGTCTTTAGAGGAAGAGGAGACATTAGCTGGCAATGAAATAATTATGTTTGGAAGTCAGCTATGATTGACTGCCTGCTGCTTAATAACCTTGGTTAACATATTTAATAAAACAATGCAAATGGGCAGGAAAAGAGAAAACTTGCTTAAAATTTAATTCTAGGGCTCCCTCCTGTGGGAAGAGGAGTGCATGTACTCCACTCCATAGAGCCTAAATGAAGACACTGTTTTTAAATAAATTGATTTATATATTTTATAATGTGAAATTATGCTGCTGTTGATCACAATCCTTTACAAACTTACCTGGGAGCTAATGTAGTTCCGCTCTTAGCAAAGTCACCTTCTCAACACACATAATCATCTGATGATACTATCCTTAGCCAGATCAAAGAATAGAATAGAATAGAATAACAGAGTTGGAAGGAACCTTGGAGATCTTCCAGTCCAACCACTGCTGAGGCAAGAAACCCGATACCATTTCAGACAGATGGTTGTCCAATCTCTTCTTAGAAACTTCCAGTGTTGGAGCATTCACAACTTCTGGAGGCAAGTTGTTCCACTGATTAATTGATCTAACTGTCAGGAAGTTATATAATGAATCTATTTGATAAATAGATGTCCTGAGAACAGTTGAATGCATTTGAGAAATTGATATATTTTCTATTTACTTTCTGTTTGCTTGCATATATCATAGGACAATATAACAGTAAACTACCAAGGAAATAATCCATCCATGTTATAACTAATATGTTCATTTCTCAAAAGACTAGCACAATTCACCCTAGATGGTTCACACTCTCCATATAGATCAGTCTCCTGTTGGAACTGTAAGTGGAAGGCCTTTGCTTTATTTCATCATTTGCTAACTTCCTCTGCTGATTTTCCACAAGCTAAGTTCATAGGGAAGCTGACAGGAAGTCAGAAGATGCAGTAACAAGAGGTCCTCACTTAATGACTTCTGGGGGGTTATCAGAACTGCAGTTGATAAGTGGCATGATCATGTGACATCACAATTAGATAACTTAGTGATTGAAATGCTGACCTTAATTAATTTTGTTTGGCAAGGAATACATATATATATATAGCCTTACACTTGGTTACTTCTGACAGCCTCTACTCCAGGGCTGTCAAACTCATGGCCACGGGCCGGATGTGTCACATGCCCATGCCCAGTTTAGTGAAGGGGTGGAAGTCCTGATATGCCACATGATACCACTGTGATGATGTGGGTTTGACACCCCTGTTCTACCTATCTATAAAAACCTATCTATGAAAACTGAGGCTCACCAGGGACTACATGGGGAAGCTTTCTCCATGGCCACTCCATTTTTCTGGAGCAGCATATTACCTGGGGTATAAAAGTAGACCTCTATTTGTTAATCTCCAGAAAGCTATCAAGATTTGGCTATTCCCAAAGAACTTTGGGCATGATATGAATGTTAATTATTTATGAAAAAGGTGGCATCTTCTGATTAGTCAGATTAGTGTACAAATCTATGGTTGCTGTATTACATTATTAATATTTTATTTATTTTTATTTATTTGTTTTTTGTCAAGCATGTATGAGTAAACAAGTATAAGTATGAACACAACATATAAATATATAAGTATAAACAGGTATAAGGGTACACATAATATGAGTATGAATAAATTGATAAATGGGCACAGTAGGACAAGGACGGTAGGCATATTGGTGCGCTTATGCCACCGCGGTTTACAGTTTAAGGTCCACGGTAGACAGTTTAAAGTTAAAGTTTTGGGGGTTTGAGGATGTAACAACAGAGTCAAGTAGTGAGTTCCAGGCATTGACCACTCTGAAGTCATTTTTTGCTGAAGTCATTTCTTCTGCATTGAGTTTGGATTGGTTTACTTTGAGTTTGTATTTATTGTTTGCCTGTGTATTATTGCGGTTGAAGCTGATGTAGTTGTTGACAGATAGAACATTGTAGCAGACAATTTTGTGTACTAAGCTTACATCAGACTGTAGGCAGTGTAGTTCGAGGTTATCCAGGTCCAAAATTTCGAGCCTGGTAGAATAAGGTATTCTATTGTGAGCAGACGAGTGGAGTACTCTTCTTGTGAAATACTTCTGGACTTACTCAATTGTATTAATATCTGTTATACAGTGTGGATTCCAGGCAGATGAGCTGTATTTGAGAATTAGTCTGGTGAAGGTTTTGTATGCCCTGGTTTGCAGTACAGTGTTACCAGAGAAGAAGCTTCACAAAATTAGGTTAACAACTCTTAATGCTTTTTTGGCAATGCTGTTACAATGAGCTCTGGGGCTTAGATCTTTTGAAATGAGTACTCGTAGGTCCTTGACAAAGTGAGGGTTGTCTACGAGGTCGTATCCACCCAATTTGTATTTTGTTCTGATTTTTGTTGCCAATGTGTAAGACAGAGCATTTGTTGGTTGAGGTTTGAATTTGCCAATTGTTCGACCATTCTGACACATTGTCAAGATCACTTTGTAGGGTAGCAATATTGTCAGTGGTGTCAAATAGTTTTACGTCATCAGCGAAGAGGGTGCAGTTGCTTTTAATATGATCGCAAAGGTCATTTATGTAAATTAGAAAGAGAGTGAGTCCTAGAATGCTGCTTTTGGGGACACCGCTGTTAACTGGTGCAGGGTTTGATAGGGCACTCCTTATTTTGACTACTTGTTGCCTGTTTGATAGGAATGCAGCTATCCATTTGTGAAGTAATCCAGAAATGCCGTAAGAGTGTTGTTTTAACAGAAGTTTGTCATGTACCACTGAATCAAAGGCTTTGCAGAAGTCTATGTAAATTGCATCTATTGCTTTATCCTGGTCAACTTGTATAGTCCAAATGTTTCTGCAATGTGGGAGTTGTAGATCACAGGACAAATTTTTCCTGAAACCAATCTGTTTGTTAGAGAGTAGGTTGTTTGTCTCTCAGTGGAGGGTAATGGATTGGTTGATGATTGATTTCATGACTTGTTTTTGCAGGTGACACAACATAATGAGATTGGTCTGTAATTTTCAACTAGGCTGGGGTCACCTTTTTTGAAGATAATAATAACTGTGGCTAATAACCATAGGTTAGACAAAGAGCTGGTTCTAAAAGATATCTCATAGATTGTGCTTGGTGGTTCAGCTATGGCAGTGGAAAACTTTTTTTAAGAAGAAGGAACATAATCCATCAGGGCCAATAGATAGATATGGTTTTCGTTTGTGTAATGCCTTTTCAACATTATTTTCTGTAAAATCAATATGTAGCAGATCATTGCAATTAGTTGCAAATATTACTGTATTTATATTATTACTGATACATGCTAAGAACTCATTTTCAATTAGAGTGCAATATACAGTTAGTTTTAGGAAATAAACAGAAAAATATGATTGATATTTCATTTTCATTTTCAAAATGATTGAAAAAAAGCACCTGTTCTCCTGCTCACTAGGATTGTACATCATAGTTTATAAATGGCAATGATTGGTTTCATATCCCAGGTTAAACCAGAAGCTCACAGAATAGGTTGTCACAAAGTATGAATCAAGTAATAGTATATCTTCTTACACTGGCCATTTTTATAGCTCAGATAAGATGTCCTTAACTTTATTTCAGACCAGGTAGAGACTTATTAAACAAATCACATTTTCAGTCTATTATCTTTTCCTTTGGCACAGTGAGATAAGAACAAATAGACAAGAAGTCTGAAACATTTGATTTCCTTTTAAGTAGATGATTTCTTCTCATTTAATTTTTCTATTCTGTTTGAATAAGAAGGATGAATGCATGAACAGCAAGACAGCCAAGTATAAATATTTTAATTGTGGGGTGAAATAAGAAAAAGGCTTGTTTTACAGAAGTAAATTTGCAATATTGAATGTCCCTTCCATTGCTATTTACTATTAAAAGCATAACATTTCTACCTGGTAGTTTGTGGTGGTAAGGGTGGCGATGAGGACAATGATGTTCAAAATATTTAGAGGTTTGTTGGAATATTCACCTGTATTTTACTTTTGGTGGAATGCTTGTAATGAACTTAAAATGCAAACTGACTGTGATAAAACGATGGTCTTATAGTTTAGCATATTGGCTAATAGATCATCCAAATAAATGGATAAAAACATATGGTGGGCAGGATAAATTTTCATGACCCCAATTTATTGAATCAGCAAAAATTCCTCTCTGAGTAGCTGTGTTGAAAGAAATATTGTTGCTATTACCTCAAGGCACAACAAAATCATTTCAATCTTTTTTCTTTTCTTTTACAATGCCTTGATTCTAGCTAGTAGAGAAATAAATAACCCAATGAAAATGTCTTTTTCTGTCTTGTCCAATAACAAGAGCAGGTTTACATATGTGAATATGTGGATATAGACATAAACTGAAATATATATTTGTAATTAGTTGGGTTTTTAAATCTAATCCCAAACATATGAGCAGGGGTCAGTTTATCTAGTCTGTAAATTATCATTCTGTTGGATTAATCATTCTGAGAAATACAAGGATTAAGATGGATAGCATTATGTTAAGGTATCACATGAGTTTTGGTATATATATATTTGGTATATATGTGCATGTGTGTGTGTGTGTGTATGTGTGTGTATGGTATATATATTTGGTATGTGTGTAGATATATATCTATATATATTTGTTTTCTTAAGTTTTCGTGGATACTTACATGTATGATATTCAGCTTTGTTTGGGTATTTTCCCACATCATTATAGTTGTGCTTTTAAAGTTGTAGCAACATTTTGGCAGAATCTCATCTGCCATCATCAGGCTTCTGTATTGTGTTCGTCTGTGAGTCAGGCTTTCACAGCTATTTCTGTTTTAAATTTGGTGCTAGCCGACTGCTGTGTTAGAATGGTTTTTTCTTCATCCTGATTGGTTGGGAGTCTTGGTCTGTGTTTATTGGACTTGGAGTTTTCTGTGTTCTGCTTGATTGGTGTTTCTAATATCTTCTGTCTGTTTTGTAGCGTTTTTTTGTCTTGATTGACTGGCAACATTGTGTTTCCTGTATTGGAGGCTTTTAGTGTGGCTTGGCTTTGAGTAAACAGACGGCTATCATTTATTAGGAAGCTAGGTTTCATCTGGGTGCCTGGTTGGTGTGTGTTTCAGCTGGAGGTATCGGGGGGTCTGTTTGTGCCCAGGTGTTTGCTTGGCTTGTGGTGTGGAGATTTTTTTGTTTGTGAGTGCAGGCTTCCAGATAATTGAATGATTCCACAAGACTGTCAATGAGATTCTGCCAAAACGTCTCTACAACTTTAAACAGATAGAAGGAGCACCCATGGGATCACCCCTCTCACCCGTCATCGCTAACCTATACATGGAACACTTTGAAACCAACATTCTAGACAAATCTGAACACAAACCCAAACTCTGGCTCAGATATGTAGATGACACTTTTGTAATTTGGCTACACGGGAAAGAAAAACTGAATAACTTCCTCACACATCTCAACAACCTACACCCCGAAATACAATTCACCATGGAAACAGAAACCTACAACCAACTTCCCTTCCTGGATGTCCTAATTTACAAAAAACCCAATGGGTCTCTAGGACACATCATCTACTGGAAAAAAACACACACCAACCGCTACCTAAATGCACAATCCCATCATCACCCTGCACAGATCAACTCCATAGCCAAGACCCTCATCTCCAGAACCAAACGCCTTGCTGACAAAGACCACCTGAGAACAGAACTACACACCATCACTAACGTATTAATTTCCAACGGCTTCCAAAGAAACACAATTACCAACCTAATACGAAGAGGGATACCCCCAAAAACCAAGACACAGAACAAGACAATGGTATCGCACTCCTCCCCTACATCAAAGGCACCACAGACAAAATCAGCAAAATTCTCCACAAACACAATATCAGGACAGCCTTCGGCACTGACCAAAAAATAGCCAACATCCTAAGAAACCCCAAAGACAAGCTAGAAAACCAAGAAGTTTATTAAATACCATGCAACAATTGCCCAGCCACATACATTGGACAAACCAACAGGAGAATAAATGCACGCATCTCAGAACACAAAAACACAGTCAGAAAAGAAGAAAATACTTCCTCTCTCTTCCAGCACCTTAAAGCCACAGGACATGAAATTAATTTCGAAGGAACCAACTTAATATCCAACACTGAACACTCCAGCAAGAGAATAATCAGGGAAGCCATCGAAATAGAGAAACACCCCCATAACATGAATAAACGGGATGATACCTCCCGCCTACCAGACATCTGGAAACTAGCCCTCACCAACAAATGAGTCCCAGCCACAAAAACCAACACCAGACCCCAACATGGGACACCACCACCAATCCCCCTCATCAGACCCAGGCCCAAACTCATCCTATAAACGAAGGACAACCACCGTCCAGAAACCAGACCACGGCTTCTTCACCAGCTGCCGTACCCCCCGACCCCATAACCAAACAAGCTGACACACTCCAAGAACACCAGACCCAGACCCCAAACTCAAATCCAGACTAAAACCCAGAATGCTACATCACAGCCAGATCAGCTCATATGCCACACACTCAGGATAGCACATCAGAAAACTCATGAAACTACACCACAAGAAACCAAGAAGTTGCAACACAGCAAACGACCCAGGAAATCACAGCACAAGACCAAGGATACCACAACAATAAAACTCACAAGGTCACCACACAAACCATTACCCAAGCCGTTACAACCCAGGAGGCTAATGGGAAAGAGATCAAAACACAAACAACCCAGGAGATTAAAGCACAAGGTCCAGGATATCTCCACAACAAAACTCACAAGGCCATCACACAGCCCATTATACCAACATCAACTCCATCAACCAATCAAGAGGCAGTAACACAGCTACCCAGCCCAGCACACCAGCCCCCCCTCCCAGTATTTATAGAGAGACAGCAGCTCCGATCATACACTGCTTGCACTGACACGAAGCTGAAAGCACCAGCCTGAGGATGGTGAGTGGGACCTCGCTGAAACATCGCCAAGATACTCTTAATCTTACATGGGAAAAGACCCGAACACACCTAGACCTACACACACACACACACACACACACACCCTATACTTCTCTCTCTCTCTCTCTCTCTCTCTCTCTCTCTCTCTCTCTCTATCTATCTATCTATTTTCTTAAGTTTTCACGGGTACTTCCATGTATGGTATTCAGCTTTGTTTGGGTATTTTCCCACATCATTATAGTTGTGATTTTAAAGTTGTAGCAACATTTTGGCAGAATCTCATCTGCCATCATTAGGCTTCTGTGTTGTGTTCATCTTGTCAGATGCACACACACACACACACACACACATACATATACATATACATATATTGTGGAAAGTGAAACTGTATTTGCTGTGTGAGCAAAAAGGAGACAGCAAGGAGTCTGGGCGTGGCTTAGCTCAACTGTTCTTTAGTAAAGCTGCTTGGTGATGTGAAACTAAAACTAAAATTCCTCTTCTCTGGTTGTGTTTTGCATTTGGAACAGATTTCTTTTCAGGTGGGGAGGGGGAGTAGAACGCCTTAGCATCAGAGCGTGTTAATAATAATAATATAGGAAATGCTAATGCTCTGATGGTAATTTCAAAAAATCCTTTCTTAGTGAGAACCAAGAAGCCAAGAGGAACATATACACCAAATTTCAAGTTTGTAGGCTTTACAGTTCTGGAGATTTTGTGATGATGCATGAATGGTATTTTGCTTTTATATAGATAGATAGATAGATAGATAGATAGATAGATAGATAGATAGATAGATAGATAGATAGATAGATAGATATAGATATACTATAGACACAGATAAAGACAGAGAGACAGACAGACATACATACACACACACAAAACTCTTGATCTCTGGTTTAGACTTTATTTTCTCCATAAGCCTGCCCCTTAAAGCTACCCGATCTAGATTGTAAAAATGTGAATAATCATTATATAGAGTCTACTTTTTTTGTATGTTTGCTGCTATCTAGTGATTCTCTGGATTAGCACAAGTCAACCTAGAGAGAAGTGCCCTTGAAATAATGTTTCCCTGGAGTTACTCCTCACTGTGTTTTTGCTTTAGGGGTAGGGAGCAGTGTGAAGAGAAGTGGCCCATGTAGAATCATCGCTTAAGGACTGTCCCCACCGGGAGCTAATTACCTTTTTACATTTTTTTTTAAATCAGGCAATTGGAGAGTCAGTTAAGATTTATTTATGTATTTATTTATGTATTTATGTATTTATGTATTTATGTATTTATGTATTTATGTATTTATGTATTTATTTATTTATTTATTTATTTGTTTGTTTGTTTGTTTGTTTGTTTGTTTGCCATCCATCTAGAGTGCAACAGTCCCACTAGAAACATTGTCAGCCCTCAAGATGCCTTCCTCTGTTGTTTTTCTGCTATTATTTCATTATTTCTCTGGGCTGCCATGACAACGGTGGGAGGGGGATTTTGCTAGGGAAGAATGCTGGAGGTGTTTGCATTCCTTGCTGGGCTAGCAAGGGGAGGGGGGATTCTTTTCTTTAACTTTCCGTTTCTTGGCTATCTTCTGTCCTCTTTTGCGCAACTGCGAACTTTTATCAAAATTTGTCAAGGTCATTTGACAAGACACCTCATCACCATCTGGAGATGACCACATGAGCTTATTCAGAAGTTTTAATTGGAAGAATAATTTGAACTTTGGGGGGTGGGAACAAACCTAATTCTTTGTATGTGGATTCTACCTGCCAATTTCTCAGTTTCGGAATTGATTTGTAGCTTCCACTTTACTTTCCAGTAAAAGGATAACTTTGCTCTACACCATGGAGTCTGAGTATTTCTTTCTTGGGATCTAAAGGGAGCACAGACTAACATTATTCCGAACAGCCAATTCCGAACAGCTTCAACAGCCAATGTTTATTTATAAATTGCCCAGCATAATGCCCAGCATTGCTCAGCATTTTCAACCCAAAGCATCTTTAATGGCTTTTAACTGGTTTCTTCACCTGCCTGCTTTTTTTTGTTAATAAAAGGGGGAAAAAAGTCAAGGAGGTGAAATTAACTTCTAACAGCTACTCCTTGAAGATGTTCTTGGTGAACCTTTGTGAAGCATGTAATTTTTGATAATTAACTAGTACCGATCATGGCATTGAAATGTTGGTTCCGAAACATATCAAGAATTTTTGCTTAGAACTTCAACCTTTCTGGACCTTTCTCCTCTCATAGGTGAAGCATGGAAATACTAGATCATTAAAGCAATTATCCCCCAGGAACCACAGAACCACTGTGCAAAAGGTGGGGATAGAGTTGGATAGCTCTGTCCCTAATTACATTTCTAGTCTTTTCCAAGTGCTATAAGAACAGATGTAGATATGGTTTATCTTATTCTCCTTTATTATCCATAACATCTTAAACCAGGTTAACCAAATATATTTCCTCTATTTAAATAAGGTATTGTGCACAAACAAACGAATGATATATCACTGAACATGATGGCCTGGTTCACTTGCCTGTTAAGACAATGCTGGCTCCCAACAATATAGAATAAAGGTGTCAAACTCAAGGCCCAGGGACCAGATGTGGCCCCCAGGGTGCTTAGATCCGGCCCACGGGGCCACCCTGGAATCAGCAGACTGGGCCACAGTGCCTCTGCCAGTGAAAATGGAGCTCACAAGGGCTACAGGTGGCCCTCACGAATTTAATTTTCACTGGCAGGGGGTTGCAGGAGGTGTGGCAGCTGAAAACGGAGCTCAGAAGCCTGTTTTCACTGGCAGAGCGATTGGACCACCACAGGTGCCCCCAACATGAGTGACATTGAGCTGGCCACACCCACACTGGCCATGCCCATCCCGGCCCCCTGAGGTCAAACACAACCCTGATGTGGCCTTCAATGAAATTGATTTTGACACCCCTGATATAGAGTAATGAATCAATAAGGCTACAATGAAGGTAATGGATTTTTACCAAAGAGACAGATTAAAGACAATATGAGGGTAATCCTGGACACATTGGAATATTATGAGGTGCACCGGAAAAACAAATGGCTTTGATATTCTTAGATGCCCAAAAGGCATTTGATAATGTGAACTAGAGATTTATGTTATTACTATTGGAACAGATGGGCTTTGCTAGAAAATTTATCCAAGCAATAGAAGCCGTATATTATAAGCAAACGGCAAAAGTAATGATAGATGGAGAATTCACAGACTCTATTAATATTAAAAAAGGTACAAGACAAGGATGCCCATTATCTCCTTTGTTATTTGTATTGACCTTGGAAGTCTTAAATAGAAATATTAGAGAGAATATAAACATAAAAGGAATGAAAGTCAAAAAGGAGGAATTCAAATTGCAAGCCTTTGCGGATGACTTGGTCTTTATTTTGGAAGACCCTTTAGAGACAGCTTTAAAACTATTGGAAAAGATAGAGACGTATGGTGAGATGGCTGGTTTAAAAATAAATAAAGACAAAACAAAGATTTTGACAAAGAACATGTTATTAAGGCAAAGAGAAGAGCTGGCAGATTTATTGAAAATTCAAGTTACGAACAAAGTTAAATATTTGGGGATATATTTGACGTCAAGATGTACTACATTGAAAGAGAATAATTATATTAAGCTTAAACAGCAGATAGCATCCGACCTGAAAAAATGGGAAAACCTACAATTGTCATTGATAGGTAGAATTTCAACAATCAAGATGAATATTTTACCCAGAATTTTGTATTTGTTTCAAACAATACCAATTAGGTTAAGTAAGGATTACTTCGAAGAACTAAATAAAATTGTGTTGAAGTATATATGGCAAGGCAAGAAAGCGAGAATAAAATTAAAACTTTTACAGGATGCTAGAATTAGAGGAGGATTTGGCCTTCCTAATTGGGAGTTGTATTATCAAGCTGCAAACTTAATGTGGGTTAAAGAATGGATAACGTTAAGAAAGACTAGATTGTTGACATTAGAAGGTCATGATTTATTATTGGGTTGGCATGCTTTTTTTTTTAATGGTATAAGGGAAGGTAAATTGAGTTTGTTGGCAGCAGTTTGGAAATACTTTGTTATTGCCTTCTACCAGCATAGTTCCTAAGTGTCCCATCTATTCTGGAATTTACTGGTGGCTTCCCATCCAGTTATTAATTCATCAAATCTGCTTAAGTTCAAAATCTCATCAAGTCATCCAGATGTAGCCAACTTCTTAGTTGAAGATTCCTCAACCCTATTTTAGTCTAATTTAGAATATTATACAGCTCTGGCCCATACTTTGCTGGACTTACTGCTATTTTTAGAATAACTATGTAATTCTAAATGCTATTTTTAATGTTTAATGTTAGTTTTAGAAACTTATAATTAATGCTACTTTTTAGAGTCCTGTATGTAACTGACAAGAAATTGGGAAGATTCTTGAAAAGGGCAAGCTTCCTCATCATCTATTCCCCCAGTAACTTAAAAATTTTTTTTAAAAAAGTCTTTTTTTAAAGTCTTTTAAAAAATAACAGCAAGGTGGCAAACGTGAATCAGAAAAGCAGATGTTCAATTAAACATCCACCATCCTTCTGAGATTCAGTCACTTAATTAAATTGATTTCCCCTTTTTTCGGTAATATAGATTTTGCTTTACAACAAATCAATGATAATTAGAAATGTCAATTATCAATGACTCTTGGCCACATCTGCCTTTTAACCAGCCAATATTCCTTTCTTTGTTTCTTTAACTCAATATGCTGCTCCTTATTCATAGTAATTTCCCAGATGCATACAAACAATGCAATCATTTAACCAAACGAACAGGATAAACTATCTGTGATTTCACTGAATTCATATAGAATGTTTTGATTTCCCAAATTGGGGGTTGGGATTGGAGATTGCCAGGGATTAGGTGTGTAGGATTTTCTAAATACCTATACCAGGATTGTCAAACTCGATTTCATTGAGGGCTGCATCAGGGATGTGTTTGACCTTGGGGAGGATAAGTAGGTGTGACCAGGGTGGGCATGGCCAGCTTGATGTCACTTATGTGACTGTGGTGGCCAGAGCACTCTGCCAGTGAAAACAGAGATTGGGTGGGCCATGCATGGCCGTCCCAGACTCTGTTTTTGCTGGCACAGGCATCATGGGCCACTCCGCTGTTTTCAGGGTAGCCACATGGGCCAGATCTAAGCACCCTCCGAGTGGCTCATGGGTCTTGAGTTTGACACCTCTGACTGATACCTATACCTATACTTTATAGGGTGGGGTGGTTTTTTTTTTTTTTAATATTCTCAATTGCTTCCAAATTAAAGCTCTGTAGTGAATATGAGTAGAATGGCAGTTTTACACTTGTCTTAGTATCAAAAACAATTTTCCTTAGTCATTATAGGGCTAGAACTATTGTTTTGTTTTATTTTTTTAATTGTCGTTTTGAAGGAATATATTTAAGGACATTGATTTGTCTGGTTAATTTAAACCACATGTCCATTTAAAACAGTATGGTAACAGCAGTTGCCTCTCAGAAAACCTGGAAATGGTCAGTAGCCAAAATATAAACCAGGTTCCTTCTCCTTTCTTATTCTGCTGCTGGATATTTTCACTCAGGCATCCAAAGCAGTAATGGCTAAAGTAAGGAGAAGAGCAGCAATTTGAACTTTTCTATCTAGCACAGTGTTTGTCATCCTTAGCAACATTAAGTTACAGGGACTCCAACTCCCAGAGTTCTCCAGCTAGTTGTATCTGTTCCATAAGTCCTGGATGGAGGTGATAGAGGTTGAGAGTTATCTTTAGTGTTCTGATGGATCTTCTGGGTAAGGGTTTGCAAAAGATCTTTGATGCCAGATTTAATTATTTACAGAAGCATTGCATACTGGAACACACCATAGAATACATACATACATATACCCTATCCCCATTATTCCTTTTCAGGATATACAGTCTTGTGTAGAGTGCAGAAAAGGAGTAAGCATTAATAAACCAAATCAATTAAATCACAAGGAAAAGAAAAGGAAGCTCAAATTTGTTTATACCAGCAGTATTTTCTATACCTCTCCATATCTTTCCATCCTTGGAAACCATCCTTGCCTCTTTCATGGTCATATACTACTATATGCATTGTTTTTATTCTTTATCTCTTAACATCTTTCTTTCCAAGGACCTCATCAGATTAATCCAGTCTTATGTTATGTTCCTCAGTCTTCCCCTTTCTCTCAACACATTCATTCTTCATATATTTATTTTGCAATTCTTTTTTTGTCTGTGACCAATCAGTAGTAACAACATTCCTTTGAACTGCATTCACTTGTGAATTCAATCCACACTGTAATTCAGCATTTTTTAAAAAACTTATCTCTTCTTGTTTTACCATGTACATTCCTTCTTAAGTGCATATTCCATTCAACTGTTGTTGTTTTTTCTGGTATAACCAAATCTCACTTTCAAATATAGTACAGGGTATGTCCATTTGTTTAGTGACCGTTCAAAGTTATGATGGTGTTGACCAAGGGGGATTTACAATTGGTTCTGATTGTTGCAGCATCCCCATGGTTATCTGATTGCAATTTCTAACATTTCTGCTGGTTTCTCACAAGCAATGTCAATGGGGAAGCCAGCAGGAAGTTGGAAGTTGCTGTCATGTGAGGTCTATGCTTAATGACCTGTGTGATCCTTGCTGAATCACAGCAACTAGAACTGCTGGAACTGCCACTGTTAAATGAAATAGTTACATAACATTATGTATTTTACTGTGTCACTTAGTGATGACAATTCCAGTCACAGTTGCCAATGTCACTTGTATTAATATAGGCAGAAACATTTTCTTATATTGTACATGACACCTCTATACATTTTTTTAGTGTCAGACATTTATTTCTTGCAACAGACCATCCATTATCTGTCTATCAGCAGTTGTCTATTTCAGTTTTCTCATCCATTTCCCCACTTTAGTAAGTATTCTCCCAGGTTATATAGATTCATCCATCATTTTTGTATAATTGGTGACCGTTGACTCCATTTTCACCATCACACACCACTACCTCTGTCTTTGACACTTCAATTTTAGATCCATTCATAGAATCCTCATTGGATTCCTCAAGTTTAACACTTGCTACAAATAATTTGTATTCTCAGCCAACAACATATCCTCTCTTACATACAAGTGTAGATGTATATTCGTTTCCCCAGGCAATACCACTCCAACATCACTGCAATATGTTTAGCTATATGTACTGTATGTATTAACCAGTGTTGACTTATTTGTTAAGCATTCTGTTTATTCTCACTCATCCTTTATTTCAAGCACATAAAGCCGTTATTCCATTCAGCAACCAACCTTCAGCTGCCTATTCAGGTAAGACACTCCACATTTTAACCCTTTTCATTTTATCGTATAGTTTCTCTAAAGTAGGGGTCACCAAACTTTTGGACCTTGGGGACCACCAAACTCATAATTTTAAATCCCATGGACCAGAGACCCTGGGAAAATAAAAAAAAAACTCTGCAGGAAAATTCCCCACTCTGTTTTCCTATTGATCAATCATTCTTTATTTGGGACCACAGAATACCATTTCCAGCTCCATTCTCAGGGAGAGAGAGAGAGGGAGGGAGGGAGAGAGACTGAGACTTTTGGCTTCATGCAAGGAAAGCAGCAGAAGCAGCAGAAGTCTTTCTTTCAAACTCTGCCAGAAATGAGTCTTTGTGAGACTTGTCATGCCAGTACAGCCTCTTGGAGAAGGATGCCTTGCAGAGTCCCAAAGACTAATTTCTGCCAGAGTTTGGGGGAAGAGAAAGAAAGACTTTTGCTGCTTTCTTTGCATGCAGCCAAAAGCAGAAGAAGAAAAAAAGCAGAAAGAAGCAGCCCAGTGGCCAGGCCAGGTGATTGGGGCAAGTTCCCCCCTCCCCACCGCCCTTTCTCCCCTCCCCTCACTACTTGTGTTGTTTGCAATGGAAGCGATGCAAGCCTTGTGTTCCCACGCAGCCTGGATTAATTGCTTTGGAGGGTGCTTTGGGGGTGACATTTCTCTGTGAACCACCAAAATTTTCTTGTGGACCATCAATGGTCCCCGGCCCATTGGTTGGTGACCACTGCTCTAAAGCAATAGATGAACAATAAGCTTTCTCACATTCATATGTTCTTTAATGACTTACTGAAAAGCAAAAATGCACTTCCTGCCTAAAATGTAACTGTGCTAGACTGCAATGTTACCCATTTTTACTTCTTATACCCTTTCAAACAACTTTCCAGGCACCCTCAACAAATTAACTCCTATAGTTTTTGTTATTATTCTTTCTTTTCTTTTATATAAAGGAAAAACAGCAAGTTTCTTCCAATTGCCAGACACAGGTGACATCCTCACACATGTTAAACAGGTTATGCACAAAGAAGATATCCATATTTTAACATTTTCACAATTATACCATCTATACCTGCAGCTTTACTTGATGTTTAACATCCTCAGAGCACTGATGTTTGTTTTTTTTCCCCATTCACTTCTGCACTCTTACCATTTTTCAACATTGTCACATCATTGATAAACTTGTTTTCCTTTATTATTTTTCTTGAACACTAACATTTGCAGCATTTGTTTAAATTCTGTGCCGCTTTCTTGTTATTTTTCATCCATCAGTTTAGATTTTCTCTTTTTACTGTAGATTGAAGATGGAAGAAAGCATCCGTGGCAGTGGGGGGAAGGGGAGGAAAGCCCTCGGAATTCAAGAAAATAAAGAATGTGATTGGGACAAACCTAAAATTTGGGCAGAGAAGAGAGTGCTGAAAGTAGACTAGAGATTGTCCTATATTCTCATGTCTATGGAGATTCTCAGTCATCCAAGTCATGGTTGTCCCAAAGGTGTTTTTTCAAGAGGCAACTGGACTTTCTGTTTTTTCTTTGAAGATGTTTTGCTTCTCATCTATTATGTTCTGCACATGGGCGCAAGAATTGGAGACGAGACGATGAACAGTGAACTTCAACTCTTTATTTAACATGGTGTAACAGAGCAAACCTTCGGCCACAACGGCCCCTTTATATAGGCAAGCTTTTGATTAAACAGCCAATGAGAAACGGGAAGCGTTAGCTCCCTTAACCAACGAGAGAGGCTCGTTAATAGCCAATCAGATTCTCCTGAACGGACCAATCTGATGTCACTATTATCGGCCAATCAGAAGTGCAGGGCCAGAACCCTGCACTTTACTTTAAGGTTTTAATAATCTTTATTCAAACACTTTTATTAATTCACAACATTCATCCTAAAGCTTCTTGAAGATGGTTGAAGATGCCCTCTGTATTTTAATTTAGCAGGTACAATTGTGTAGCAGCCATTTAAAATTCATGTCCTAAAGTTTACTTGCTGAATTAAGAAATCTGACCAAATGTGTCAGTTGTCTGCATGTGAATATACTTTGCAATCCTCTAAGCATCCATTCCATATGGAAATAATAACCTCTCTTTCATTGACATTGTCTTCATTCTTATTTGCTTTCACATGAGTCTTTTTTTAATCTTCAACTGCTTGGCATGCAGCATTGAAATCATAGCGAGGCATATGTAATCCCTCTAAAGAAATAGTGGCAGCAATAGTAGAAACGGGAAGCAAAAAAAAAACAAAAAACCCTCTGATAAAGATAAAAACTCTCACACAATTTTAAGCATTTTTAGAAACAATTTTAATCTTATCAAAACTTTTAGCTTCTACTGTAAATCAGAAGCAAGGGAATAGAATAGAATAACAGAGTTGGAAGGGACCTTGGAGGTCTTCTAGGCCAACCCCCTGCTTAGGCAGGAAACCCTTTATCATTTCAGACAATGGTTATCCAATCTCTTCTTAAAAACTTCCAGTGTTGGAGCATTCACAACTTCTGGAGGCAAGTTGTTCCACTGACTAATTGTTCTAACTGTCAGAAAATTTCCCCTAGTTCTAGGTTGCCTCTCTCCTTGATTAGTTTCCATCCATTGCTTCTTGTCCTGCCCTCAGGTGCTTTGGAGAATAGCTTGGCAACAGAGCAGTCAATGTCTGGAATACCCCACCTGACTCTGTGGTTTCTTCCCCAAACCCCAAAAACTTTAATCTTAGACTGTCTACTATTCTCCTCACCCCTTTCCTAAGAGGTCTGTAGGGGGTGTGCATAAGCGCACCAATGTGCCTACCATCCCTGTCCTATTGGTTCTTTTATTTTTCTTATATGTACCCATTTCATGTATTCATAACTATGTATATACATACCTATTATCTTGTAAGCGATTGACAAATCAAATAAAAAATAAACCATCTGGTGGATTTTGGAAGTATCTATGTGAGTAAGTAAGCAGCTCATTGCATCATCCTCCCAAGTTAGCCGAGAAGCACTTTTGGAATTTTACTGCAGGCAAATGATGAAGTCCTTTTATCACAAATGCCAGCTAGCTTAAAAATGAGCTCTGGGTACCTAGTCCACTAATCAGGGGTGTCACTCTGGTGGCTCACGGACTGGATATGTCACATGCAGGCCACGCCTACCCCAGCTCCACAAAGGGGAAAAACATTGCCAAACGTCACATGTGATGTGATGTGGTGAGTTTGACATCCATGCACTAAGTGAGAAATGCTTGAGTTCAATTATGCTGAAACTAAGAGCCTCACTTTGCAAGGGTATTCCAGCAACTGAAATGTCCTTACAAAGGATATTCAATTGGATATTCAAGTTATATTTGGTTAAGGGAGATTTTTTTTAAAAAAAAAAAAAAACGTTTTATGTTCCATTGGGATCATGTTCCTCTTTTGCCCCTCTGGGAAATTGTTCTGTCTGAATCCTTAAGGACTATGTTTAAAGTGGGCCCACATTTACCTAAGGTACTAAAGAGGGAAATTGGCTTCAGCAATACAGAGATTAGATGATCTGTATTATTGCCCACTGGCTAAAATTATTGCTTTATTTTCCAAAAGGTCTTTATTTTTTGGACATGGCAGACAAATACGAATCAACACAGGCAAGATCCTCCTTGCTAAAACTGCAATGCCATGGTTTCTCAAAAGAGGTCATTTTGATGACAACATATGATCAAGGGCTTCCTGCAATCAAGCAAGGGGATAGAGCAAGGGTGTCAAGCTGGCAGCCTGCAGGACAGATGCATCATGCATGAGCCACGCCCACCCCAGCTCTGCAAAGGGGGAAATATCACAATACATCATGCGATGGCAATGTGACACCGTGAGTTTGACACCTATGGGACAGAGTTTTAGAAGATCAAATGGGTTAATGTGCCCTGCCCAGAAATGCAAGCCCCTTTTCAGGCTCGCAAGGTATTTAAAATTAATAACCATTCTCAAACTCTGAAAAGGATTAACATTAGCCTTTTATTAGCCTGTCAACAGTTGTTCTCAAGGGCAAATGCAACAATTTCATGACTTAGAATGTACTGTATAGCCAAGGTTGTTTTTTTTAAATCTTGCATCTTCTATAAGGATGCAAGGTCAATGGCATCATTTCCTATTTGGTTACATCTCAGACAGTTTGCAATTTATTTTATATTCATCTAACCAGCATAGTTCCATTTCTTTGAATGTGGCTAACATTTGCTAGAACATTCTTGGTCAAATTCAATAATTTCATTACCTTGATGATTTAATTAGAACTGTAGGTTTGTCTTTTATTTAACTTGAAGGAGAAACTGATTAATTAGTTTGTTAACTTGTAGAACTATAGTTAGTAAATATAATAAAAAACAGAGAGGAGTGGATTTGTTAAAGGCATATGATTTCTATTTTTATTCTAATTCTGTTTTTATTACATATATTTTAAAGATATTTCAAGATAGTTATGGGTTATTTATGTTTGAAGCTGCCCAGACTCATTTGCTATGAGATGGGTGGCAAATAAATTAAATACATACATACATACATACATACATACATACATACATACATACATACCTGACTTGAAATCCTAAGGTGTCAGTTCTCCTATTTTCAGGATTGTCCAACACCAAGGTCAAAAGTATTTAGTATTCTTCTTATATGGCTTTTTCCATTCAACAGTCTGATTTCCATTGAGGATCTTTATACTGCAAAGACCAGAAGGAGGGCTGAGAAAATATTTACAGACCCCTCACATCTTGGACATAAACTGTTTCAACTCCTCCCCTCAGAATGCCATTATAGAACATTGCATGCCAAAACAACTAGTTTCAAAGACAGTTCCTCCCCCCCTCCGCTGCTGTCACTCTGCTAATAGCAATAGCACTTAGACTTATATACTGCTTCATGGTGCTTTTACAGCCCTCTCAAAGCAGTTTACAGAGTCAACATATTGCCCCCAACAATCTGGGTCCTCATTTTACCAACCTTGGAAGGATGGAAGGCTGAGTCAACCTTGAGCTGATGGGACTTGAACTGCTGGCAATGAGCAGTCAGCAGAAGTAGCCTCCAGTACTGCACTCTAACCACTGTGTCACCACGGCTAAACACCTAATTCCCACAGCACTGTCTTATGCCTAAGGATATCTAATAGTATGACTATTACTGTTATCCTTGTCATCTTTCCTTTTACCTTCTACTGTTGACCTTATGATCATATCACTTTGTTGTTTGTATGTACACCAAGAGCTTATGCACTGGAGACAAATTCCTTTGTGTTCAATCACACTTGGCCAATAAAGAATATTCAAATTTCAACTTTGTTTCCATAGAGTGCTATGGCAAATACCATGCCTTGCCTGACTCTGATCTTTATAGGCATAGATGCATTATAGCATTTGCTCTTACCTTTTCCAAGGCCTTCATAGTCTTTCTACCAAGTGCTCGTCTATGGCATATTTCTTGACTGTTTGTTCCTAAAGGGTAGAAGCAATTCATCTGTTTAATTTTAGCATTTAATGGGCACTTAAGGCAGGCAGCCTGCCTTGGCTTTTCATATTTATTTAAAATATGAAAAAAAATGAATGTTAATACACTTGAGGTCTCAAAGGTAATGTTACAGAAATGCTATTTTTTCTCATTAGAGTGCATCTCAGTCGATGCATTTGTTATTTGGGTACATTTTATTGCACAAAATATAGTCAAGCATATTCTGGTTCCCCCCTGCACCCCCCCCCAAAAAAAACCCTTCTCTAAATCTGATTTTAAGTGACTCCTTTGCTTCTTGTGTAAACATAAGTTGAAACTGACATTTATTTACTAAATTCCCCCATTTAAAAAAATAATGTCTTTAACTAATTATGAATTGCAGGAAAAATAATATGAATCACAGGCATATGGTATAAATAACAACTGCATATGATAAGCCTGCATTGTTCGAATCCAGCTAACTGTATGGATGAATTGTATGAATCTAACTAAACTCAGTTGTAAAATATTGCAGCAAATTGCAAACTGTACAGTAGACGAAAATGTCAGAGATAGAAAACTACTGAAACCCAATACTTTGTGTGTTGCAGACATATTCTAGAACATTCTTACTGGTCTACCTTATGGAAGAATGGAACAAAAATGCAATAAGTGTAACACAATGCTTTCAGAAAGTTTTTAAAATGTCTGAAGGAGCGTAATCTTGAATTCAAATATTTCTCTTCCAGAAAAGGATAATGACTGAAAAAAAGGTGAAATCCATTAAGCTGCCATTAGACTCAAAATAACTTTCATCTTACGTTTTAAGGCTGAGACTCTACACATTTGGCGATTATCCATTTTGCAGATGTTTGGAACAAAAGATTACAGCACAGAGGTGTAATGTACAGAGAAGATTATGCCCCATTCCCTCAATAGAAAGTAGAATGAATTAAAAGAGGCTGACTTTTGAAGACATCACTTCCATGGCATTTGTCAGTTTTTTTGGAGTCTTAAAACAAAGATGCATAAGGAAGATGGAGATTCGTGAATCTTTGATAGGCCAACATTGGAAGAGTCAGCCGCCTTCACAAGATGTATGTTGCTGGCTTGCTTCCGCATGGCTGCTGTGATAATTCTGACTGTAACATAATAGGTTGCATTATACCAAAACTGATTATGACGGTTCTCTGGGTTCTGATGATGATGATTTTCCTATTTGCACTTAGAGGTGGTATTAATATATACATCCTATTATAGGTGTATAATAGGATGTTATCAGCTGACACAGTTGAACACTGTGCATCCAAATGACCTCAGTCAGTGGCTTCATACAGATGTTAGTTAAAAGAGGAGAAAGACTCAAGACCCCAAACACTACATATAATAGGGACCCAGGACTGGACCTTTCCCACCTACCCATACCAACTGGTACTAGCAATGGAGTGTGGGAAGAAATATCCATCTGGTTCAATTCCAAGCTGGGAGAAATAAGGTTTAATGATGAAGCAGAACCACATGGGTTCTGGGTAGCTGACCACATGGAGATGAGAGTGGGGTTTTTTATACCTTCCCTTGGGCTTTGCACTTGAGCTTCCTGTTCCTGTGCAAGAACATATATTCTATTGGCTGTTGTCAGACTTCCATGGGGCCATGTAGGGGTTATGTAGGGGTTATAATGGGCTCTATAGGCAAAAGAGGAAATGCAAATCCTAGGTGTTTGTCTGAGCTAAGTTTGGTTGAAGTTTGCTGAGAGTGGTGCAACTGAAAGGGTGTTGGACATTTCCTAGTATGGCTGAAGGCTATTCCTACCTTCATTCAGATCTTGCTGCAGGGAATTTCAAAATATCTTGCCTTGAATGGATTTCTGGCTGCAGTATTGCTCTGCCTATGAATAGAGCTACCTAGATACTTGGCTTCTTTCAATAAGTTTTTTATCTATTAAATGGTGACATCTGCTGAAGGCTATTAAGAAAGGTTGGTGCTGCTTTACATCTCCAAGAGCATGTTTCTCCATTCCTTTTTTAGGGAAGTATAATATTCTGCCTTTTTAATATTTCCTAAAATATTTCATTTTTCTAGGAGAGGGGTGGGTGCTAACTTTCTACAGGAGGAAGGAGGAAAATTACCAAATAGTGCCTCCCACCACCAATCCTTGGAGCTTTGTTGATATAATGTAAACATTGTGTAAACTTCCTTGATTTTTAATTTATTTTTTTTAATCTTGTAAATAAATTTTATTAAATTTACAATTAAAAACATATCGACATTACATACACAAAGAGAGAAAAAAAAAACACTCAGCCTTACGAACTGGAAAGAGAAGAGAAGGAGAGATATAAAAGAAAGGAAGAAACAAAGAGAGAGAAAAAGAAATGAAAAGAATACATTTAAAAACAGACAATATCCTTTTTGACAGTCTGCAAGATCCAATTCTCCTAACTTAATTTGAATACGCAAATCGATATCTATGCTTAAATTACCCATTGTCTTTTAAGCAGTTTGTCTCTGGATTAACCAATTATACCAAGAGTTCCAATTATTGTAAAATGTTGAAGGCTCTTTATTTTTTAGTGCTATAGTTAATTTATCCATTTCTGCACAATCACATATTTTCTGGATAACCATTTGTTCTGTAGGTGTATAAGATGATTTTCAACACTGAGCAAACGCTAATCTGGCCGCAGTTAAAATATGAGTTGTTACATATTTCATCTTTTTGGATAAATGTTTGTCAGAGATCCCTAGTAGGAAGAACTCTGGTTTGTAATCGATTTGTTCTTTGGTTATCTCCTCCAACCATTTTCTGTTTTTTTGCCAATATTTCTGGATTTCCTTGCAGGACCACCACATGTGAAAAAAGGTTCCTTCTATGCTTTTACATTTCCAGCATTTTGGACTCGTGTTAGGGTTCATTTTCGCCAACCTCGAAAGGGGCAAGTGCTATCTATAAAACATTTTATATGTATTTTCTTTATACGCTGCTGATTTTGTAATCTTGATATTTCTGTTCCAAATCTTTTCCCAATCTGATAATGTAATACTTCTTCCGACATTCCTGCTCCAGGCTATCATGTTCCCTTTGACTATCTCTTGTTCTAATTCTACTTCCAGTAAATATTTATAGAATTTAGATATGTTCTTTTTGTTTGATCCTAATAAAATTTTATCTAAATATTGCAGTTTGTTATAAATTCCGAAGTCTTTAATGTTGTCCTGGGTCCCTATTATTTGTAGTGTTTGTATCTGCTATGAATTTGAATATATAACCACTGATCAATTTTAAATCCCTGTTCCTGTAATTCTTGTCGAGTTTTTAATTTTCCTTGCGGATCTAATAAATCTTTGTATTTAATCATTTTTGTTATGTCCAAATTATTGGGATGTACCATTGCCTCCATTGTTGATAGCCAGATCGGAATTTTTAGATAGTGTTTTTTGCATATTTTTTTCCAATTTATTAATAATGAGTCCCTAATAAGGTGTCTGTGAAAATAAGACTGTTTGGGTTTCCCCACTTCCCATAAGAAGGCATGCCACCCTCTCTGGAGGTCATGCCCTTCTAATGCTAAAATTCTTTTATTAAGTAAGTTCACCCAGTCTTTTAACCATAATAAGATAACTGCCGAATAATATAATTCCCACTTTGGAAGAGCAAGTCCCCCTCTATTTTTCGCATCTTGTAAGGCCTTTACATTGATCCTGGCTTTTTTCCCCTGTCAAATAAATTTAAGTGTAGTCTTATTTAATTCTTTGAAAAAAAAATTTGGCAGCTTAATTGGAATTGTCTGGAATAAATAAAGAAATTTTGGTAATATGTTCATTTTAATCGAGGCAATCCTGCCCAATAAGGAGAGCTGCAGCTTATTCCAGGATTCTAAATCTTTGTTTGTTGAAGTAGTTTATCATAATTGTTCTCTTTGAGTGATTTACCTTGTGGTGTTAACCATATTCCTAAATATTTCACCCTTTTTGTTACCTGTATCCCCATCATTGCTTCTAATTCTTCCTTCTGGTTTTCTGTTAAGTTTTTGGTCATTAATTTCGTCTTTTTTCTGTTAATTTTTAATCCTTCCACTGCGACAAATCATTCTAATTCTTTTATTAGATCATATCCTTTTTCCATAGGTTCCTCCAAAAAGAAAACCATATCGTCAGCAAACGCTTGTAGTTTATATTCTTCTGATTTGACCCTCACTCCTTTAATTTCAGAATTTTGTCTAATCCGTGTTAAAAATGATTCTAGGGCAAATATGAAAGGAAAAGGTGAGAGAGGGCATCCCTGTCTAACACCTTTTTCTATATGTATTGGACCTGTTTGTTCGCCATTAATTAGTATATTAGTCTGTTGTGTATTGTAAATTGTTGTTATAATGTTTTTGAATTTGGTGCCAAGACTCATATTGTAAATTTTTTGAATTAAAAAGTGCCAATTTAAGTTGTCAAATGCTTTCTCAGCATCTAAAAACATGAGTGCGGATTGTTTCTCTGGATGGGCTTCATAGTATTCTAGGACATCGATAACGGTTCTTAAATTGTTCTTTATTTGTCAGGATGGAAGAAATCCATTTTGATCTTCGTGGATATGTGGATTTAAAGCTTGTTTAACTCTATTAGCTATGATAGAAGTAAATAAATTATAGTCGGCATTTAAAAGTGAAATCGGTCTATAGTTGTTAATATATCTATGGTCTGCATCCTCCTTCAGGATTAGCAAAATCAGCGCCCCCCTCCACGAATCCGGCATCTTGGCTGCCAGAAGTACCTCATTAAACACTTCCAGTATCAGTGGTCCTACTAGTTCCATTATTGCTTTGTATAGTTCTGCCGGAATCCCATCTGGTCCTGGAGATTTGTTATTACTTTGATTCTCCATTGCGGACTTCAATTCAGACCATGTAATATCTTTATTCAATAATTCTATCCATTCCTCTCCAATTACCTTGTCATTCGTCTCCTCTAAATAAGTTCTTATTTTATTTTCATTAACTTCCTCCTTTTTATATAATCTTTGAAAATAATTGTAAATGATATCTTTTTTTCTCTTTATCTCATGTTGTAAGATGCCTTTCTCATCCGTTAGTTGGTGTATCAATCTCATTTCTTTCACTTTTTTAAGTTTATGGGATAACCATCTTTCTGGTTTATTTGCATACTCAAAATAAGTTTGTTTGGACCTTTTCAAATTAACTTCTATTTTATCTTGTTCAAGTACATTCAATTTATGTTTAATTGTTATTAACTGATTTTGTATTCTCTGGTTTTTAGGGAGGTTTTGTAGTTGTATTTCAAATTCTTTAATTTGTTGTTGGAATTTATTTTGTTGGGCATGTATTCTTTTATTTCTCATGGTGTTATAAGAGATTGTTGTTCCTCTTATAATTGCCTTCATTGTATCCCAAATATTTTGTTTTGTGGTTGCTTCATTATTATTTTCTTTTAGAAAATAATTTAATTCCTCTTTCAGCTTATTAATGTACTCTTCTTAGTTTATTAACTGAATATTTAGTGTCCATCTTTTCTTTGTTTTTCTCCTATCTCTCCAAATTAATTGTATTGGGTTATGGTCGGCCCATTCATTTGGTAGGATTTTAATTTCTTTTATTTCATTAGCCAATTCCCCATCCATTCAGGCCATATCTATTCTGGTCTAAATTTTATGTGAATTAGAATAATATGTAAACTGTTTCTCTTCTGGGTTTAGTTTTCTCCATAAATCTATTAAGTTTAATTTTTTCATCATGTCCTTACAGGGCATAGAAAATTCTCTTTTCCCTTTCTTGTTCTTATGCGCATTACTATGGTCTTTCTGATGATCAGCAATGGAGTTGAAGTCGCCTATCATGCAAATATTCCTTTTTTCGAAGCCTATTATTTTTTTATGAAGATCTTTAAAAAATTTCCCTTGTTCTTAATTTGGCGTGTAGATTGCTACCAATAAAAATGTAATATGATTAATCCAAATTTGTATAACCAGAGTTCTTCCTTCCGGATCTGACCAGATTAATTCTGCTTTTACAACTTCTTTCACAAATATTGCAATTCCTTTCTTTTTGTGTTTGTCTGCTGGTGCTGTAAAAAGTTTTCCGAGTTTTGGGCAAATTAAATATCTTTCATCATTTTTCCTAATGTGTGTTTCTTGTAGGCATATTATGTCGGCATTTTGTCTAATTAATTTGGTTAATATCCTTTTCCTTTTAGATGTTGAATTTAAACCATTTATATTAATGGAGAGGAGTTTCTTTCCTATCTCCATTTATCTAAGTCTGTTTAGTTTTTTGTCTAGTGACAATTCAGTTTTCTTCTTGCTGTTGTTGTGAGATTGGTTCTTCTCTCCCTGGTTGTGGTTTATCATTCCCTAAATTTTGAGGAAGTCCTTCTTTTTGGTTTCTATGGTGATTACGGTCATCCTGTGGTTTCCTTTTAGTTTCCTCCTTGGTGTATTGGTCATCCATGCCTATTAGCTGATCATGAAAGTCTTGGGCCTGTTCTGTAGAGTCTATTTTGATTTTTCTCTTTCCAAGTTATTAACATCCCTTCCGGGATTAACCATTTAAAAGGAATTCCTTTTTTATTTAAATAATTGGCCAAAAATGTATAATCCTGTCTTATGACCCTCACTTTCCTTGGGATTTGTTTTAGGATCATAATCTCTTTGCCTTTATACGTTATTGTTTCTTCTCTGGACATTTTAAGAATTAAGTCTCTCACACATCTCCTAGTGAAATGACTATGAATTTCTCTCGGGCAGTTATGGCATCTAGCATAACTTGTGCTGACCCTATACACCTCGTCAAATTCTTTAATTAATTCTTTAATTAGATCGTCTTTTTCTTTCCCTAACAATTCATCCAATAATTCTGCCATTAATTATTCTAGTTCTTCATTTTTCACTTCCGCCACATTTTGAAACCTTAAATATGCCGCTGCTTTATCCATTTCGAGGTGGACCAGAGAGTCTTCGGTTTCTCTAGTTGCATTTTTAAATTCCTCATCTATCCTTTCAAAATTTGTCTCCATCCGTTCTGTCCTACTCTCTATTTCTCTTATCTTAACTTCATTTTTCTCCATAGCCTGTTGCAAGGACCCTATCTTATCCTCCACCTTAAGTAAGCCTGCTTTCATTTCCACTTTAAGCTTTCCCTAGGTGTTTGTCTGAACTAAGTTTGGTTGAAGTTTGCTGAGAGTGGTGCAACTGAAAGGGTGTTGGACATTTCCTAGTGTGGCTGAAGGCTAATCCTACCTTCATTCAGATCTTGTTGCAGGGAATTTGAAAATATCTTGCCTTGAATAGATACTTGGATTCTTTCAATAAGTTTTTTATCTGTTAAATGGTGACATCTGCCGAAGGCTATTAAGAAAGGTTGGTGCTGCTTTACATCTCCAAGAGCATGTTTCTCCATTCCTTTTTTAGGGAAGTATAATATTCTGCCTTTTTAATATTTCCTAAAACATTTCATTTTTCTAGGAGAGGGGTGGGTGCTAACTTTCTACAGCAGGAAGGAGGAAAATTACCAAATAGTGCCTCCCACCACCAATCCTTGGAGCTTTGTTGATATAATGTAAACATTGTGTAAACTTCCTTGATTTTTAATTTATTTTTTTTAATCTACAGATCCTGATACCACTGCTAATTTGGCATTGGAGATGTTGGGAAGCTCCTTTTCTCCACCCTCCAAGCATCCCTCTAAAAAAGTGGCAATGCTGACCTTTTTAATGAAATATTCTGCTTCAGTTTTCAATGATCATTAGCAAGTAAGGTGTAGATTGCCGGTCACTTTGACAAGCATCCACTGTCCGCTAGGCAATTTTTTTTTCAGAAGTGCACAAAACAAAATAAGAGAAATGTTTGTTGATTATCATTGTGGTTTGCAAAATATTATTCAGATAAGTGAGATATCAGTTTAGAGGCTCTGATCAAGGTCGGAGGTGGTATTCAGCAGGTTCTGACTAGTTCTGGAGAAGCGGTAGGGGAAATTTTAAGTAGTTTGGAGAACCAGCGAATACTACCTCTGACTGGAGATTTTACAGTGTCCTTCCCCTGCCATGCCCACCAAGCCATGGCCACAGAACCGGTAGTAAAAATGTTTGAATCCCACCACTGATTAAGGAGTTCGAAAACTGTTTATAAAAAAAAAAAAGTCTCTCCACAGCTCTCATCTGCAGCAATTAAATGGAACCAGATAGTCTTCACATGTTCTGTTTGTGAAATTCCTATTAGCCGTCATCAGAATTCAAGTACTTGCTATAGATCTGTGATGGCAAACCTATGGCACAGGTGCCACAGGTGCCACACAGAGCCCTCTCTGTGGGCACATGAGCCATTGCTCCAGCTCAGCTCAGCTGATCTTTGGGTTTCTGCCGTGCATACATGGGGCGCATATGCAGGGGATGTATCCACATGCATGGGGCAGGGTGCATGCATGGGAGACACACCCACATGCACAGGAGGCATGCATATACGTGGGAGATGTGTGTGTGTATGTGTGTGTGTGTGCCCTTTGGCACTTGTGCCGAAAAGGTTAGCCATCACTGTTTTAGATGGCTCCAAATTTGTGATCTTCAAAGATGTTAGGATTGGTAGATGAAATGTGCTAAATGTTATCATCCCAGAGTGCCAAATAGACCTGCTGTTTCGTGGCATTTCAGATTAATAATCCCCATAATCCCTAACTAGATTGGCCACTAATCAGAGATGGTTATGGCCGCCACAGTTCCAAACATTTTGAGAGCTCCACATTTCTCCCTTAATCTGATCCAGTTGGCTTTGTCTTAAGCAATTATGACCAATAATTGCATCCTGAGGGCATATGTTTTAAAGCCATCTACCCATTTGGGACTAACTAATGACTCTTTATTTTGATGCCAACCAGTGAGAACCACTCATGTGCCAATATCTTACAATCACCAGTGAAATGACCCTCATTATAAAGAGAAAGATTTAAGCAATCCCGCGGGGGAATAATTTTATAGCCTGTTTAGCATCTCTTATAAAATGCAATTAGAGACACTGAGAACTGAATCAACCAAGCCCTCCTTGCATATCTTCAGTCCTCATTCTGCACACAATGTTGCCCTGGTTTTTATTTCCTCTGTGATGCTTGGATGCTCTAACATTTATGTGGATTGGCACTTACATTTCCTGATAACCCAGAGGTCAAATACTGCAAATGATCCTTGTCGTGGGAAGGAATGTTTGAATTGACTTCTAGCCCAGGCTATGTTTTTTGCAGAGGAGCTAAAAGCTCAGCTTTTATTTCTCAGACTATTAATCTAGCGTTTTTATGAGTCTAAATAACATTTTTAGTAAGGCAATATTTGCTGAAGGCTCTGATGCTAGGAAAACTTTTTTTTTTTTCTCACGTAGAACTGGAACCCTCACGCTGGCTTTAACAAAGATACAGAAATTTAGCAGATGTAACTGAGATCCTTTTTGTAAAGATGACGAAAGTAGAGGGCAGACTTTGAAAAATGATCAGAAGCCTCAGCTGGGACAGGATGGAGAACCTGATCTCCAGAGCATGCTGGCCAGGACAGAACTGTCTGTTGCCTGGAAGTTAGCATCTGAGCTCAATCCAAGAAGCTGGCATTTGTCTTTCAAATCTTGCTTCCAAAAAAAAAAAAAGACTATGCGTACTTTGGGTTGATATGCCAGATGTGTTCAATAACTTGAAATTCAATATGGTTCAACTTAGGGTGACTTTCTTCTAAGTAACCTTAGGATGATGTTGAGTTTTTTTCTATTTGATTAGACAGCCCTTAACTCCTTTCCCCCTTGATTAATTTTTCAATTAAGAATCCCCTTTTTTATTTTATCAAAACCATATGTTTATTTGGTGCAATACAGGCAGGCCTTGACTTATAACAGTTCATTTAGTAACCATGACAAAGGCATTGAAAAAAATTGACATGACCATTTTTCACACTTTCAAGCATTGCAGCATCCTCTTGGTCAGGAGATCAAAATTAACTGGTTCATATTTATGATGGTTGAGTGTCCTGGGATTGTGTGATCCCCTTTTGCGATCTTTTGACAAGCAAAGTCAGTGGAGAAGCTAGATTCACCTAAGAACCGTGTTACTAACTTAACAACTGCCATGGTTCACTTAACAGATGTAGCAAGAAAGATCATAAAATGGGGCAAAGTTCACTTAACAACTGTCTCAGCTAGCAACTGAAATTTTGGGCTCAAATGTGGTCGTAGGTCAAGGACTACCTGTACTGCTAGCCATATTATAATTGGGCTGCAAACAATCAGACGACCACTAGATGGCGATTACTGTGCTCCTTATTGCCATCTAGTTGTCATCAAAATAGTTGATATACATTCTGCTCATCTGTGGTCTTTCTGATAAGGCTTTAACACGGGAATGTGCCAAATATGATCATAGAAGATCAGTACTTCATGCAGTATTCTTATTAAATATGCATCATTCAATAACTGGTTAAGATATAGCATTAAATGCCCATAAAATGTAGTGGATTATATTTGGTTCAGAAGAGGGGAACAACTGGATCTTCAGTGTCCTAGATTTCAATTCCCATCAATCTGAGGCAAAACTCCTTAATGGTGAGAGATGATGGAAACGTCCAGAGATGTCTGGAGTGCCATAGGTTCCACCCCAGATTTAGAACACAGATTTGGGGATAAACATTTACTCAGGGATGCTATTGAGATGCTATTGTCAAAGCCTACCTTTGGCAGGAGCTTTTCAGGTAATCCTATTTCATAAGAACAGAGCTACTTGTCTCTGTACAATCTCTGTACAAGATGCCAAGAGAGGGAAAGCATACCACCCATAATTTCTGGAATTCTTCTGAACCTCTTTTCCAGCTGTGGTAAAAGGGTATTTTCTTCTGTGATATAAAGTAACACATGGCACCTCTGCACCTGTATTTCTTCTCTTCCTTTGTGTCTCATCCAGCTGTGCATCATGTGCACTGGGAAGCAAAGAGAAGGCAGCATAGACCCTGCCTCAGCAGACTGGGACAATGGACCAGGGCCAAATTGCGATGGACAACTTGCTGTGGGATGACTTACCACTAGACAATTCAACAAGTACAAAAGTTCAAACAAGTTAAATAAATTTCAATGTAACTGTGGCCAATAATAACACCGTGTTTCTCATATAACAAGGCCGGGTCTTATTTTTCTTTGAGCCTCGAAAAAATGGCTAGGCCGTCTTTTCGGGGGTGACTTAATTCCCCCCCCCCTTGCATCTTTGGGCGGGCAGGCGGCGATGGCTTGGATGTTGACCTCAGCGTTGGTGGGGCACTTCGTATCGGGGTCAACGCAGGCAGCACCATATCCGGGTGTGCAACAAAAGTACTTTCTAACAGCAAGCCCCCCCGCCATTTCCCCCCCCATTTCACATGTTTTAATATAGGCCTTAATTTGGGGGGTGGGGCTTAATTTCATTTCATGCCTATAAAACATGCTGGGACTTCCTGTTGGGGGAGGCCGTATTGTTGGAGAAATAGGGTAAAATAAAGTGAATCCAAAAAAATAAAATACAAGAGTCACAATACTGTAATTGAAACTGACCATGTTTTCGTACTTTGATGAAACCAGTAATATGGAGCTGAATTGTCCCACATTGAGTTGTCCTGTGGTGAGTTGGTTGTGGTGAGTTTGTTGTGGCATGTTGGCCATGGTGTGTTGTTCTAGACCCCTGCTCAGAGTCACGGAATTGAGAGGAAGGAAAGTTTGGGGTTCAGAATGGAGCACTCAAAAACATTCTGAGCTCCCTTTTAACTGCCTTTCCCATAGAGATAAAAGGGGGAAATTGGGAGTTTCTTTCTCAGCAATCCCCCACTTGATTTGATTCATTTTTGACTTTGATTATGGAGGTACTATTTTCCGAACACTAAATTTTTTCCCATTCTGTTCAGTCTTCAAAGTAGTCTTGTTGATGATCGGTTAAACTTCCAATCCTCTTTATGTAATTCCTTTCGAATATTTTTTTTGGGGGGGGGGGGGGGGTTTGGAAAGAATAATAAAGGTTACATTTCATTCTCTATTCAGACACTTCTCCCCTCCTGTTGCCCAAAAGGAAATATTGATATAAGCCTGCCCTTGATCATATGTATTCAGAACAACATAGTGTTTTCCTATGCATGATTGCACACGCTCTTAACTTAGTTCAATACAATACATTTTCTAACCTTTGTGGGGGAAGAAATGTAGGTGGGAAAAGGGAAAAAAAGCAATAAACATATACATCAATCTGCAAAGGGATGAAAGGCATTTCTGGTGAATAAGTGTCAAAGTGGTTGCTGAGCTCAAACAGGTTTTAGAGACTCCAGGAAAAAGAATGGTGTGTCTCTGTCATCCTTAGGCTTATGCTATTGACATAATCTATGTGCCAGATTTCAGCCATCTTACATGTGTGTGAAAAGGAACAGAATTCAGGAAGAAAATATCATGTGTGCTTTAAATCAGGGGTGTCAAACTCGTGTCATCGAGGTGGTGTTACATATCAGGACTTTTCCCCCCTTCATTAAACTGGGCAGGGCCAGCGCATGACACAGCCCACGGGCCATGAGTTTGTCAGCCTTGCTTTAGATACTCTTTGTTTTCTTAATGATAGGAGGGATCATCAATGGACAATCAGTGTTGCATTTTTTCCGACTCTGTGCTTTAAAGGTGATGTCTTTAGGATTATATTGTATCATCAATAACAAAATAGGAAATACTGGTTCCTTGGAAGATTGTTAGACGTGTTCCTGTAAACTCATCTTAAATTCTACTGGTTCTGAACAGAAAACTAAAAACAAAAAAAGGGTGACAATTTAATTGCCATCTTCTGCTAAAAATCAGCACAGACACATGAAAGGAAAAATTCTGCCCATAATGAATGCATTTTAATGTCAAAGAGCTTCAGAAAAGGAGTGAAAGTGCATTTATTTTAACCTAGTCATTTCTGCCACAGCAAAGAAGAGTGCAAAATGTTATTGACGTGCTGTGTTTGATGACAACATTTTTCTTTCTGGACAAACTGAGGCCAAAAGCGCATGGGAAAACTTAGTCCTTGCATAGACATAATACTTGGCTTGTAATATTAGCAGATATATTCATCTGAACACAGTTAGGCAGATTCTGCATGCATACATATATTTACATATAAAATTAGCCATTAATCAAACAATTACCTTTGAACTTAAGGTGAGATATAGACGTAGTGCTGCAGACATATTTATTTAGTTTTTCATTTGTGATAATTGTAAAGGAAAAATACCACAAAACACGTACAGGACATTGACGGAAGGATGAGCAGGGGCAACATGTTATGGATAGACTTTATCCATTTGTGGGAAGAGAGACAAAAGAAAAAAAAGCAACCAGAATAACACTTTAAAAATAAAATATTCAGATAGAAAGTTGTCTCTTTGGGTTTGATTGGATTAACTCTCTACTACTCCCTATCCCAATCCAATTTCCTCAAGACTGTCTTAGATTTGGTTTAAGATTGTCTTAAATTGATGAGCTACAATTGCAATAATCCCAGCCGTTATTGCTTTTAGACATGCAAATCAGATAGATCTGGATAGCCCCTGATTGGAGAAACATGATCTATAGATTTCAGCTGATAAATGTCAAATCTATTTTGGAACAGCATAGATGTCTTCATTACATTTACCTACACCTGCACTCAAACATCTGCCTTTGAACTTAAGGTGAGATATAGACATAGTGCTGCAGACATATTTATTTAGTTTTCCATTTGTGATATATTCTGCTTTTGCAGATTCTGAAAAGAAGGTTCTTTTTAATATATCACTCATCTTGGAAGATTAAACAATCTGTTGTCCTTTCATTTGGTTGTCCCATCTGTTCTTCTGGAGAAGTGAGTTTTAATTGATCTTCTCCTACATCTTGAGATGGGACTGTGCTAGACATTGGCTGGGGTTCAGGCAGCATGATAGGTTTTCCAGCATGTATTGAATTCTCTAAATAAAAGACATCAGAAGGCTGATCCACTAATGGATCTCCAGTACTAGGTATATGCTGTTTTAACCAACTTCCAAAGCATGGTGTCCACCCAAACCCTTGTGTTGCACGGTGAGCCTTCCTATCAATATCACTGACAGCTTCATTTCTTATGCTTTGTGGTTGTGGAAACCTTAAAATTGCCCTTTCAAACTCTCTCTTGGGCTGATTTACCTCCACAATATGAGCAAGAACACTATGGCCATCCCCTCTGATACTATTTTTAGAGCAAAGTATACCCTTGGAAGGAAATAATCCAGTTTCATAGACAGTATCATGATCACTTGTTTGGCCTAATAGAGAATTGGAGTATGGAAGACTCATCTCTAGATCTGCTACTTCTTCCCCAAAGTCACCTAGATTTTCTCTTTGATTAGACTTTAAAGAATTGTTCCAATGACTAGACTGGATACCAGCTAGGTATGCAGGACGTCTGGCATACAAGGCATGACTATGTTCTGGATAAGTTGGACTACTTTTTTGTTCCCATGAAACCAGATTGAATTGAGGTGCAAGTCTCAAAGGTGCCAGTATATTTTCATTTCCCCCTGGGGACTCACCTGCACAGCAAAAATAATTGATAGTAGGTTGAGAGGTGATGGCTTCGTGTTCTCTTGCATTAGGATAATTTCTCCTTCCAGGACCATTATTACTTGAAATGGGTGCACTAATATGTACAGCTCGCCATGTATCTTCAGTATATGTTGGATTTTTTCTGATGTTTGAGGAGTACATATTAAAGTAGGATGACGTTTCTTTGAGAGCAGATGGGTCAGCCACTTTGGTGGCCCATGTATCTCTTTCATCATAAGGTGATCTTCCTTGGAAAATATTACTAGTTTGTGGTGGAGAGTATGGCAGATTCTTCTCTGTGTGACCATGTGTATTGCTTATATGATATGGAACATTTTCATAATGTTCTGAACCATGAACTGGAGAAAGTTCTGGAATCCATCTGTTAATTTCCTCATATGGCAAATTGCCTCTTTCATTGGCTGGTTGTTCTGTATAATATTTGGGATTTATATGGTGCTCACTTGGATTATAGGGGGGATTTTGGTATTGAATATCAGGATCAACCAAATGTTTTTCATGGGGCTGTATTTTTTGCCTGGAATATAATTCATTTTCCTGCTGAATGCTTCCATGATATTCGCTCCTGTGCATTTGATCTGGAGGCAAAAGGGGTGAATAAGATGGCCTTTCTCTTTGGCCTGGACGCTCTATTGTAGGGAAATTCTCTTTGTCATCCCAAAATTTGGGATAAAAGGAAGGAGCTTGCTGCCTGTAAGAATTCTTATCAGAATAAGTAGCATGTTCCCTCTGATGAAAAGAACCTGGGGAGTACGCTGAATTATATCCTGGAGGAGTTTCTTTAACTATCTCTAAATCTTTCTGGTTCCACATTCGGTTTTGTAAAGATGGAAATTGTTCTCTCTGATGATCTGGATGAATAAAGGACTGTTCGTTCCAATCATTCTTATGGGCTTCTTTTTCAAATGGAGTTCCCCTTGTATCCAAAAATATGTCGTGATGGGATTGACCATTTGACTGTTGTTTTCCAGAAGGGTGATACCTATCAGTGTTTTCTTCCGCTTTGTTCAGAGAATGGCTTTCTGATGGAGAACTAGGTTGTTTATTACCTCCATATGCTGGATTCTTATTCCACTGAGATCCTGGATCAGAGCTAGGATGAGCTCTCCAGCTTGATGGATTATTTCCAGGATAATGAAAATTCTCTTGTTCCCCATATGAGTTTGGTCTATTTTTTGCAGTTGGGTGATTACTGTTAATTTTCTGCAGATGAGCTCCGTGAACTGAATTGTCTCTATAAACCCAAGGGTCTTCGGGGTTTTCAGCTTGCATTGATGGATTTCCTCTAGAAACTAAAGTGTTATGTCTTGAATTACTTATATCTGGGTTGGGTTTATAAATATATGTACCACGTCCCCTGGGTTGTTGACTACCTGAAAAAAAATTGTGAAAAACATTGGTGTTTGTAGACTTAGGTCTATAATTTGATTGATCAAAGCCATTCTGGGCTGCTTCATTTTGTCCTGACATATGACCAGTAGGAGAAAGTGTTGGGATTCCGTTTCCACTAACAATTTTTTTGGAAAGACCTGGAAAATTGGCCTCATTATTTGTCGTGCTGATTCCTGAAAGAGTAGCATTCTCTCCATGGCTGGCTGGAATGGTTGAATTTGTGTCTGAAACTGTTGAGTTTGTTGCTGGGTTCTCTTTAGGAGGTTCTTTTTCTTTGGGTTTCTCAAAGTCTTGTTCAAACATCTCTTCAGAATAATAAGGAGGCCAATTTCCTAACCCATGGTAGCCATATCCAAAATATGGAGTCTAAAAATGCAAAGGAGAAAATAATCATATCTTAATCAGGTGTTTCCGATTGCCCTAAAAAGCCAAAGATTCTAAAGAGATCTTACTTCCAAGGCATAATTATGATAAAAGAAATATGATTCAATGCGCAGTAAACTTAAGCCTTAGAACTAGCAAACATTAAATATGGTGATGTGTGCAACTGTGGTATAATCAAGGTCTCTTCGAAAATCATGGTAGTTCTCAAACTATGCCTCGATTTTGCTTTACTCATAGCTCATATATAGATTAGTGCATTTAATTGTTATACTTACCCCTTCTTCGTTGCTGACAGGTGGCTGTCCAAATGGCATATGCTAAGGAAATTAATAAATAAGTCAGGAAGAATTGGGGAAATATGGGATGGAAGCATCAAATAGCTAATGGAATAATAACTCAATCCCAAGGGTGCTTTATCAAGAGGCAAAGATGTTTTGCTTCTCATCACAGAAGTTTCTTCAGCTCTCAGAGCTGAAAGAAAATCCAGTTGCCTCTTGAAAAAGGACCCCTGAAACAACCATAACCTGGATGACTGAGAATCTCCCTAGATAGTAATAACTCAATGTTTATCAGTCAAGTATACTTATTTAAGATCTATCAAGAGCCAATTTGGTCTAGTGGTTAAGGCACCAGGCTAGAAATCAGGGGTTCCACGAGTTCTAGTCTCTCCATAGGCATAAAAGCCAGCGGGGTGATTTGGGGCCTTATAAAGAAACAAGTTATTCTCTGCCTCTTGAGTCCCAGCTGATTGGCTGGGTCTTCTTTTGTTGCCCTGCACAGGAGAACGGAGCTGAAAAGCAGGTTAGTGGGGTGGGGAGAGAATGGGGATTTTTCAGTATCCTTCCCCTGCCATGCCCACAGAACCGGTAGTAAAAAAAATTGAATCCCACTACTGGGCCAGTCTCCTTCACTTTTAACTTAACACACCTTGCAGGGTTTTTGTTGTGGAGTAAATAGGAGGAAGAACAAGTTACGTTTGTTCAGCACCTTGAATTATTTATATAAATAATAAATGGGGGATTAAAAAAATAATCAATATTTTAGTCATTACTTTTTCCCTAATTTTCCTGATCACTTTATTCTCCCTTGTAACTGCATTTTTTTTAAAAAAATATACACATGTATATTCAAACCTCTCTTTGTCTTTCTATGTTTTGTGGCCTGAGCATAAGCCAACATTGGGAGGAGAATTATTTTATAGGGGATAATGTGGGTGTACATAGGGGTGCTACCCATAGCTGTTCTAGGTTCCCTGGAGATGACAGTGGGTGAGACTATTTGAACTACATATGCATTTGTTCTAGGAGATAGCTGGGATAACTATTAATCTGCACTCTTTGGAGAAAATATTATAGATTGAGATGTATTTTGTCAGGATTTCAGACATTACATTCTCCTCTCATCTCTTTTTTGATCCTGATCCCTCTTTTCAACAGTTGGTAAATAGCAGCACTTGGGAAACTGAAAAGATTTTAAAAATATATTGGCAGGATCTTTACTCATTCATAGTACCTTCTAGGTCATCATTGTATGATATAAGCACAATGACCACAGAGTTTATATCACAATGATGGCTGGATGGTTCATGTTTGAAGATACGACTATAAACCGAAGTTAGAAAAACATCAGTGGAGTAATAAAGTATATTTTATTATGTTTATTCTTTTGCTGAAGTATTTAGTTGAACTCTTTCTTCAGTTGCATTACACAACTTTAAGTACTGAAGCATTCCCTTTATTTCACTCAATTGTTTGACATTTTTTAAATGGAAAATTTAACTAAGGACACATTTACTATGAGAATTTCTATTAGCTTTTTAGGATTGTTAAGAGTTTGTTTTTCATTAGTTTGTTTTTACTTGCACATTAAGAGAAAATGTGAATTTAAAAACTCAATAAACATTTTACAAAAAGAACACAAAATTCATAAGTAAAAGGGTTCTTCACCATTTTTAAAGTTTTTCATAGTAAGTAAGATGTACACTTAAAGCTTCAGTACTCACTTAGCATAGAACGGCAGAATCTATTTATTTATTTATTTATTTATTTATTATAAAATTAGAAATATGTGGTATAAGTTTTAGTCATTTTTCAGCTTATTTAAGAAATGTTCTACAGAACATTCTTCGTATGCAATTTTGCCTCTAAAAACAGAGCATTGACAATTACAGTAATAATGAAAGGTTCACCTGATTAGTTAAGAGAAATCTGATTGACTGGCACTTTCTAATAGTAGTGATATACAAGTAAGCTATTTATGTAACAGATGATATTGATTAGCTTGCCAATGAAATATTAGAAAGAGTTGCAGGGACCACATAGTCCATACATCTGAAGACTTAAAGTTGTTTAAGGCCACGGTAATGATTTAGTGTTTTGTAAGAATTATTCTGGGTTTAGTTGTATTTTTGCAGGAGAATGCATGAGCACGTCATAATAGATAATATTTCCAGAACAGGCTTTATCTCATGTTTGAATATAGGAAAGATTTTTCCACTAAGGCAATATATACCACTCATGGACTTTTATATCACAATCTCTATCTCTACCCCTGTCTCCCCAAGGTATTTTTTTAACAGACCCAAACCAATAAACTATAAAACTACTGTATAATCAACCAGCTTCAGATTTCTACATTAAGAATAATTGACTCACCTGTGGAAAATGCCAAGGTGGTTGCGAATATGGAGGAAAACCCTGCAAAAGGAAAGGAACCAGCTGTTATGTATTTACAACATAAAAATAATTGCAGTGTCACTATGCGATAAATGCAGCACAATAATCTTTTGAGGCAGTCTTGGGTTACTGAAAGGACTACAAAATATTTCTGCTCTGGTAGCTTAATTCTAAATACTATGGGCAATGGGGAAAATACTTCTCTGAATAGATGCTCCCAAGCTATTTAATATTTGCTTTCAGACAATAAGTGCCATTTAAGCTGATGGAATTTCACTCCTGAGAAGACACCAAAGGATTGCAATGTGTGTGATTTCCAACATGAGGACTTGAAGCTGAACACACAAATGGTATAGTGACAACACTATTAGGTTATAACCTGTAAATCCAAATGGAACTAGATCCTAGGTAACCATGATTTTTATTAAGTGAACAAGCCTTGGTAAGACCATACTTGGAATATTGCATCCAGTTTTGGTCACAATATAAAAAATATATTGAGAATCTGCAGAAAAGAACAACAAAGATATATAGGGAACTGGAGGCTAAAACATATGGAGAATGGTTTGAGGAATTGGGTATGACTAGTCTAGTGAAAAGAAGGACTAAAGGTGACATAAAAGCAGTGTTCCAATATTTGAGGGGCTGCCACAAAGAAGATGGTGTCATTCTATTTTCCAAGGCAAGACAAGCTATGGAAACTAACCAAGGAGAGAAGCCACCTTTAACTAAGGAGAAATTTCCTCTCAGTTAGAACAATAAACCAGTGGAATGGCTTCCCTTCAGAAGTTGTGGGTGCTCCATCACTAGACGCTTTCAAAAAGAGTCTGGACAGCCATGAATTTGAACTTGTATAGGTCCCCTGCTTGAGGAGGGGGTTGGAGTAAAAGACCTCCAAGATCCCTTCCAACTCTGTTATTCTGTTCTGTTTGTGCAAATTTCCTTTCAATTTCCTTTTATACAACTACTGCCTGTACATATTCCAATGGAGTCTCCCAGAAAACTAATTAAATAACCACAGTAAATGTTTAGAAAATAAATAGTGCCAGTCAGCTCCAAGATTGAAATAAGTTCCCAGAGTTGTACGTATATTAATCTAACACAATGCCTTCTGTAGAGCAACTTAATGATGTTTTACAAATTTGTATTTGATTTTTGATCATAAATAAATGTCACGTGTATTATGTTAGTCAAGTGCAGCTAAGCTAGCCAAGAGATTTGGTGCATCTTACAGGCTAATAAATTTATTTGACATAAGCTTTTGTGGAGTCCATTTGAGTAGATACATGCAGTACTCTCTTGAGTAAATATTATACCTTGAGAAACATCTAGGACAAGCTCTTATCACACTCTGTATTTGTGTATTACATGGTACACAGAAATATGTTGATTATGTTTTGATCAGTATCAGCTGGGTTTGTACACAAAGTTGAACATAAACTTAGTTGACAAACCATGGCTGAAAAATTAGCAAACTAAATTAAGCCTAAATCAAATAACCTGATGCAATTGTGAATCAACTGACTCAACTAATGAACAGAGTAAACATTTTCTCCTCTCCTAATCTCTTTCTTCAAATCCTCTACTCCAATTTGGAAGGTTTATTTCCCAAGAAGAATAATTCTTGTTTTTATTTGAAGTCTTTAGGATTCTACAATTAGCAATAACACTTAGACTTATATACCACTCCCTAGTGCTTCCTGGCCCTCTCTAAATGGTTTACAGAGTCAGCATATTGCCCCCAACAATCTGGATCCTCATTTTACCAACCTCTGAATGATGGAAGGATCGAAAGCTGAATCAACCTTGAGCTGGTGAGAAATGAACTCCTGGCAGTGGAATGCAGATTTAGCCTGCAAAACTGCATTATAACCACTGCACCACTACAGATCTTATAATAATTTCAAATCTACTCATTTACCTGGGGCTGTTGCTGTTGCTGTTGCTGTTTTCCCTCCTTAGGATGCTGAAATGGCACTTGTGGGTAAGTCTGAGATGGGTTGGTCTTTTGTGGCTGTTTTGGCAGAGTTTGTGGCTGCTGATATCTTGGTTGCTGTTGTGGTGGTAACTGTGGCCTTTCGTTGGGCTGCTTAGTTCCTGGAATTTGTTGAGGCTTCTGTTGAGGAACCCTAGAAGCTTGATGGGTTGATGAGGCTGATTGTGGCCAGAGGAAAAATCTCTGCAGAGGCAATATAGGCCACTGGGAGAACATCTGTGGGTAATTTGAATGGGAGCCATAAAAGGAACCAGCAATCTGAAATAAAAGTTTTTTTAAAAAAAAAATTAGTGTAGAGTTTCAGCACATGGGAATCAAATGTTTAATGTTGTACTTTGTTGCTCTTCCACTGTAGTTGTTTTTTTGCAAGACTAAGAGGTTTTAGATGGCAAAAATGTGCAGAAATTTAGGGCTCCTACGTAGCAGCTTCTATGATCTAGCACTGTGCTGCAGCTGTCAAAAAAGCCAATTCAATCCTAGGCTGCATGAATAAAGGGATAGAATCAAGATGATATGAAGTATTAATACCACTTTATAATGCCTTGGTAAAACCATATATGGAATATTGCATCCAGTTTTGGTCAACACAATGTAAAAAAGATGTAGAGATTCTGGAAAGAATACAGAAAAGAGCAACAAAGATGATGGGTACTGGAGGAGTACCCAAGAACCATTGCTGGAACTGGGTATGTCTAGTTTGATGAAAAGAAGGACTAGGGGTGACATGATCGCAGTCTTTCAATATCTCAGGGGCTGCCACAAAGAAGAGGGAGTCAGCTATTCTCCAAAGCACCTGAAGACAGGACAAGAATCAATGGGTGAAAACTAATCAAGGAGAGAAGCAACTTTGAACTAAGGAGACATTTCCTGACAGTTAGAACAATTAATTCGTGGAACAACTTGCCTCCAGAGATTGTGTGTGCTACGACACTGTAGGTTTTTAAAAAGAGATTGGACAACAATTTATTGAAATGATACAGGATTTTCTACTTGACCAGAGGTTTGGGCTAGAAGACCTCCAAAGTTCCTTCCAACTTTGTATATTCTGTTATTTTGACTGGTTTGATCCACTTTGGAGTTGTTTCTCAGCTTCTACTCTTGCAAGATATGGACTGGCTTTGGGACCCCCTTGCATATCAGTTTTCACTTATTTTGTCAGTGTCTACTCCCCTGTTTCAATAACATATAAACATGGCTGAAACTATTCAGTAAACTGCTGGTTACAAAAATGTCACATACGATGTTGTCACCATAACAATTTGCAATGAATTGTGGAGTAACCCTCAGGTTTCCTGGAATATAAAAAGGAGCTGCAGTTGATTTGTTTTCTTTATGGATGAAGTGGGGATAAGGAGATTTCTGTTATTACAGGAGCCATGCTAGCTTTAGGAGACAGAGTAGTGACTGAATGCCATTTTGATTTCTTCTCATTGTTTAGATGGAGGGAGTATTGGTGGGCTCATGAGAGAGAGCTGTGAAAATATTTACAGACTCCTCACATCCCAGATATAGACTGTCTCAATTCATTCCCTCAAAACGACGCTATAGAGCACTGCACACCAAAACAACTAGACACAAGAACATTTTCTTCCCGAAAGCCATCACTCTGCTAAACAAATAATTCCCTCAACGCGGTTCAACTATTTACAAAGTCTGCACTACTATTACTATTAACCTTCTCATCACTCCTTATCACCCATCCCCTCCCACTTGTGACTGTAAGGATACAAGCAACAGTCAATATAAATCTTTAGGATACAAGCAACTTTGTTTACAGAGAGCATCTGCACCAAGATAAATTCCTTGTGTGTCCAACCACACTTGGCCAATAAAGAATTCTATTCTATTCTATTCTATTCCATTCCATTCCATTCATAGTAAGCAAGTTTTCTGCATTTAAAGGCCAACATAATTGAATATAATCAGAGAACAGTTTTGATATGCCAAAAATATGGATCATCTGTAAATGCACTCTTTAACAACAACTATCCAAGAATTTAGATAGTATCACAAGATTCTTCTATGCAAAGGCTTCATGAAGGGGATAAAACACAAAGTGAGAATATTTGAATTATATCTTAAACACATTTTCTAAAATAATTTTAGAAAATGATGCCATTAGCATTGTTTTATTGTTTATAATGTTTAATCCAATTTCTAATCTACCTAATTGAGAAAATCCTAGGTGACTAGCAAATAAAATAAAACTAGAAATTAATCCATTTTCTAAGCCACCTGAAAACCCTTGTGGCTAGCAAGTAAAAGAAAGAGAACAAGTATTAAAAAAAGAGAACATGGGTGATCAATTCTATGGAAATAACATCACTGATGAATATTTCTATTACATGAAATTTTCAGTGGATATTGCAAGATTTAGACAGGTATAGATGGATACAATTAGAAAAGCATTACATAGCCTGGAAGAAATCTAACATTTTCCCTGGTAGAAGACATTTCCCTTCTATTTAGAATGGAAGCATTTTTTTTTTTTTTTGGAAGAGATGGGTTCAATGGTGGTATGCTACCGGTTCAGACCGGCTCACTTGAACCGGTAGTAAAAACAAAAAAGCCTCTGTTCAGCTGAGAGGAGGAACAAAAGCCTCTGATCAGCTGAGAGGATAAAAGACTAAAAAGCACATGAGAGGGTGGGAGGGTCACTCCTAGCTCTTTGTTTCTTCATCCTCTCAGCTAATTGGCTTGTTAGGGGTGTGTGCCAGAGGTGGCATTTAGCAGGTTCTGACCAGTTCTGGAGAACCAGTAGCGGAAATTTTGAATCGTTTGGAGAACCAGCAAACACCACTTCTGTCTGGAGCTTTTACAGTATCCTTCCCCTGCCATGCCCACCAAGCCACGCCCACAGAACCAGTAGTAAAAAAATTTGAATTCCACCACTGGTGTGCTCATTAGAGGTGCATGCACTTGCACGCATGCACAATCACCCACCGAACTGATAGTGACTAAGGTAGGATCCCACTACTGGATGGGTTGTACAGAATCCCACATAACATAGTATGAAATTTTAATGGGTATTTTCAGAAGGAACTCTAAGAAGGATCCTCCTGTCCTGATAATGTTAGCATTCAAAGATAAGAATATCTGCAAAATTTTAACATGAATTAGCCCGCAATTAGCAAGGTGACAACAGTTGAAGTACTGTTGTACTTCCAACTGACAGATATATTATATAGTTTTAAGACCATTATATAGTTTTAAGACTCAAGAGACCTTTCAACTTTGCAGTGTCATTGGGCTATCATTCAATAATTCAGACCAGGAGAAGAATTTTGATTGAAGCTTGCATGTTTGTATGGCTTGTACTGGATGTACAGTAATAAACGTATTACCAGGTAAGAATCAGAATTAGGGCAGTGGACACAAGTAATATCTAAGTGATCAGATGTATATTATTCAGCAGCATGTCCCTGATGGATACTGATGCAGTGATATTACTGGAGGACATTTAACCTGCATTTTTTTCTAGAAGTTTGACCTTATGTTTAGATTATTTTGTTTAGAGTGTCATCCTCACATTTTGCTGCCCATAGTGCAAAAATGACTTTCTAACCATTTTTAGGAGACACATCCTCCCAATGCACTGTTTCATTTGCAGCAGCTGATTTTGGCTTATCATGAAAACCTAATTAGGATCACAGTTGGTTAGTAGGATTTGTGCAATGTAAGTCAAAAAACATTTTCTGGAACATTTCTTTAATAAGGTTCAGTTGGTGTTTGGTTATTCCTGTTCTTTCTGATGTATCTTCTGAATTAAATCCAAAGCATTGCACAGCCCTTTTGATTAGTACCTGGATGGGAGATGAAGAAACTTCAAGGTTGTATGTGGGCAGGAAGGTTGATATGGAAGGCAAAGGCAAATCACTTTCATATTATTGCAATAAAAACTACAGGGGCATGACCAACTGAGGTTGGCTCTAAGGAGAATTTACGCTAGTGCAAGTGGAATGTTATGTCAGATCATCTTTTATGTCTGTCATGCTTCAAAAAAGCTGCTTTATAATCTGCCCTTTATTATACTCCTTTTAAAGCTGAAATGTTGTTTTCAACTGCTTTTGTTTATATCCCTTGCCGCAGAGGATATTAAGAACTGGCATATCCTAGTATAAAATAAAGTTAAAAGTAAATAAAATCTGATGAAAGCAATACCATCTCCTTCCTACCTTCACACTGAGTGAGCTGGAAGCTTCTTTGTAGTGACAGATTTCTCTCCAATTCTTACAGTAACTTTTCAAAAGTAATACATTTAAATTTCAAGATTCATTTTCATTTATTCTACATTTCATTGTGTGTAATAGTACTATTCTTCCAAGAAGAAGAAGAAGAAAGACTTACTTGTGGTGGATTTATATAACCATATGGACCAAACTGCATCATCTGTAAGCAAATACATTTATTATCTTGTGTCTTTTGGGTAAATAAGAATATTGTTCATTAGGCTGAACTACCAGCATTTTAGCAACAACAATAGCATTTAGACCAGGGGTGTCAAACTCATGTCATCGTGGGCAGCATCACATGACATATCAGGACTTTTTCCCCCCTTCCCTAAACTGGACATGGGCATGGCCAGCATGTGATACATGGGCCAGGAGTTTGACAGCCCTGATTTAGACTTATATATTGCTTCACAATGCTTTACAGTTCTCTCTAAGTGGTTTTCAGAGTCAGCATATTGCTCCCAACAATCTGGATCCTCATTTCACTGACCTCAGAAGGATGAACTCAAGGTTGACTCAAACCCTGAGTCGGTCAGGACTAAACTGCTGGAAGGCAGCAGAATGAGCCTGGCAATAACCACATTCCACTGTGCCACCATGGCTCTTACCATTTTATTAAAATGTGGCTACTTAAGGAATTCTGAAAGTTGAAGTCCACCCATGTTAAAATTTCCAATTTTGAGAAACCAAAACTTCTGGACCATCACTCTCAATGCTGGAAATAAACTTGACTATTGACCATCCAAGCCTGCAACTCCTACTTCAGAATAGTCCAGTTGGTTCAATGTTCAAAAAAACTGAGATCATAGCCTTAAACAGAACCATCTGGACTCAGAAAAAAATTCCAATTCTTCCAGATTTTTCCTCTTAAAGGAAAAGGCTGCTTTGAAAATATCTATGAAAGTTTTATTTTTACTTTTAGGTATTTAAAAAGATGAGTTCATTTACCGTCAGCTAGACTATTCACACATCTAAATGGGCTTTGTTTTCTAAGAATTTCCTCACCATAATTGTGTTAGATATTGACCCACGGTCCTCTCAAGGCAATGTATGTCCTTCACCTTTGTCCTCTAACTGTGTCCTTCCATTCTGACTTTGCATACTTTATGATATTCAAACTAGATAGTGACTCTGAGCATCCACAAATGGATTGAGTGATGGGAGAAAAGTTAACCTGTGGGATTAGGATAATTTTTGCTTGAATTAATAAATCCAAGGCCTCTTTTTCAGTTAAAAAAAAAAAGGTGAAAAATGTACGTACTTCTTCACTTTTGCTTCCATATCCTGCCCTGCGTGGTTTGCGCAGCTAGAGAGAAGGAAGAAATAGATGTATGACTGAGTTTCACAAGCAGGGAATTTAAAAAAATGAAATGCAATAAAGTGTCTGGTTCTGAAATACTCACCGGACCAGCATAAGATATGCCTACAAGGCATAGATATAGGAGGATTAATTTCATCCTTCAACTTCTCCACTAAGTAGAGATAAACACAACAAACAGTCCATTACACACTTATTTTAGCACAGTGATTTTACAGCTCAAATCAGGAAAGGGTATCTCTCAGGTTATCATGAGAGATGTCAATGGGCTTGAAATGATTACTGGAAAAAAATGTTAATTCTTCTCACCATTGCAAAGCAACCACAGTTGACTTAGTGAAATAGGGAACCATGCCTTTAAATAAGGTATGTATTGATTGTGAAAAACTAAACTTACCACAGTAAGAAAACCCCAAAGTTTCCTCTGATGTAATTTCTGCCAACACAATGCTTGAACTGTAACTAACAGACAAAGGTGTTAACTGGAGGGTATCCTATACCATCTCAAGCTGTTTCTTAGATCAACTTCAAAACTGTTGAGATAATTCCCCGTTAGGAGAAAGGGTGTATACAGGGAGACATATTTGAGAGTAGTGTTTGAATAATACACATACAGCACACAGATACACTGTACAGTAAACGTAGGTTTTTATTTCCAGAAACGTTAAGCAAAGTCCAAACAAGCAATCCAAAATCATTCACAGGTAAATCAGTCAGTTTTTCAATCCAGGGATAATCCAAATATCAAAGTCCAATGTCAAAAAACAGTTCAGTAACAGACTTACATTAAATCCAGTAATATCAGTCAATTAGGAAAAATGGAGGAATGGCGAACTTTCCAAGGGAAGGAAACAGAGATACTCACTCAGACACACTCTCTTCTGAGACTAAGACTAATACAATTCAGGTTTCTTGCTCCATCTTACGGCCGTTTGAAAAACCACACCCAACTACAGTTTTGCATTTTCTTAAAGATACAGTTTTAAAATGTCTATCCTGGTTTATATATTTCTAACTCAAATACCTGTTAGGTGACTTATATTCCTAACAAAAACCTTCAAATTGTTGATTGTTCAGTAGTCTCAGAGCCTTTCCTTTCCTTTCTAGATGTTTGCACGCATGGATGTGTTCATCCCCATCAGCAGTGGGATCCTTCCTGTTCCACTACTAGTTCAGTGATCACTTGCGCACGCATGCGCATGTAATGCACACATTCCTAACGCGGATGCGCAGCTTTCCACACACCGGCTGAGGCCTGCAGCGCCAATCAGCTGAGAGGAGAAAGAAGAGAAAAGCGCAGAGGCGGGTGGGAGGGCTCTTCCTGCGCTTTTCTCTTCTTTTTCCCCTCAGGTGATCTCTGAGACTTTCTTTCCTCCTCTCAGCTGATCGTTGGAGGCTTTTTTTTCTACCAGTTCAGCTGAACCAGGCCAAACTGGTAGCATACCACCACTGATCCACATCCCTTTTTCATATTTATCACTTTGACACAAAAACAGACATTTCTTTTTCTCTCTCTCTCTTTCCCTCTGTGTTCCTGTGATATAACAATGTCAAAGATATAGGGCACAAGTTGTTCTTTTCTTCCTATTTTCATGGTAGGTTAAAATAAACTTTGTAGCAAGGAAGAATTACTATTTAATTTCTATAGAAGCAAAGCACAGTGTTCCCAGAATGCACAAAAGTCTTCTCTTGAATACTTTTACAGGAAGAGAAGGGAAACTATACAGTGCTATGGACAGGGGTGTCGAGGAAGCAAGAAAGCATACATCATCCGCATTGGATAGAAACAAAAAAAGTAGGAGATGTAAGGATTAAATGGAGAATGAGTGTCTATGGTTGTGGCTCGTTCATTAATTTAACAGACATTATTATATCAAGCACAAAATTATCTATTTTTAGAAAAGAAAAAAGATAAAGAAAAGAAAAATCAACTGCTGACCAATAGCTGTCCAAAGGCAACAATCAGTCACTGGAGGAAATGAAACAAGACACTGAAGCCAATCAGATTGGGGGCTAATATCAGAATGAAAGAGTTGGAAATCATCCACTCTAAAGGGCTTAAGGAGAGCTTATTCGTGTAGTATTTAAGGCACTAGGCTGGAAACAGGGAGACTTGAATCCCGCCATAGCCACAAAGGCAGCTGGGTGACCTTGGGTTAGTCCCCCTCAGTCATAAAAAGAAGACAAGGCAAATGCAAATCCTTCATGAGTCTTGCCAAGAGAACTGCAGGGACCAATGCAGGCAGTTGCCAGATGTCAACACTGACTCAAAGAGACAAAAGAAGAGGCTCAGGTAAGAAAGCAGCAAATCTGAATCAAATCTGGAAAACACAGCTGGAGTATGAATTTTAAATTGTCTCAAAGTGAGAGGACATCATTTATTCATTCCTGCATTCGGGAAGCAGAGAGTGCCCCATAGTGGCAATGGGTCAAATAGAAAGTATGGATGTGCTATTGCTTCAAAGTGTTTTATCTTCTATATAAAGATTTAATCAAGTAGCTTTTTAAAAAAAAAATACCAGGGAAAGCACAAAGATCATGGCTTCTTTCCAACCCCTTAATAGTAGCTACACTCTGGGTCATGTGACCAGAAGGGAGGAGACAGGTGCTTAAGAATGAGGGGTGGAGGAAAACTAGGGGAGCTTCTTTTCTCCTCCATCTGCTGTGGCCTGATTCAATGTTATCTTCCTTTCATTGGCTTCTTCTGCACACCACATTTGGTCAGATTCATTTTTTAGAAGGCTGTTCTGCTGGCAAAGAAACCTTTCCAACTCTCTGTTGGTCCAAACCAATTAAAATTAAAATAGTAATTAAAAAGAGTGAAACATAAGCATTGCAGAGATAATGGGTGGGTACCTAATGTATATGGGACCTCTCTGCATAAGATTCAGTTTGCATTTGACCAAGAAATATTTTACCTCCAATATGTCTCTGCATTTGACCGAGTAATATCTCATGGAAGAGCTCCAAACAAAAGTAATAAGAACTGTACTATAATGATAGTTGCTTTGAACAACTATATTATGTTGCTACCCATTGTGTTTTTAACCCTAACTTTTACAAGAAGCTCAGTACATGCATGTAACAAGAAAACTGGAATTGTATACATTATTCCAACTTCCAACTTTCTGTGCATCCACCTTAATACCGTATATTTGGTTTCCTAGGATTTCTAGTCTGTCATGGACAAATAGAAAAAGAAAAAGGTAGTTCCAGGATGGGTTTTTCATCCTATTTTCCATGGTGTCCAGCCAGATATTGAATGTCTATCACAGTGAGTACTTAGATATGACACCAGAAAATAAGCTTTTTCTAATATTAAAAAAGAAAATTCTATTCAGCTGGAAAATGAGCATGGAGGTATAAACCAAGGTTTAGCAAACTACACTCCATGGGAGAAACCTACCTGTTTTATATGGCTCACAAGCTATGAATGGATGGGCAGATAGTAGACAAAGGGGCTGGCCAAAGATCAGGGAAAGCATAACTTGAGTGGATGTGGCAACCTATCAGAGATTTCCTTACTAGTGTCCAGTACTCTCCAATGGCTGCCACATTCCTAGACTTGCCTGCTGCCCTGGGAGAGGGAGTAAGAGATCTTGCCCTATAGAGAAATAGTTTACCATCCCATGGTATAGAATGCATCATTCTGATCCAGTTTGGTTCAATCCAGTTTTGTTGAACTTCAGGAGTTCTGGTAGTTACTAGGATTGGGAATCTATATTTATGATTCAATGACTGGATGGATGGATATCCCAAAGTTGAGCAAACCAAGATCAGATGTTATATAAACTCTATATAAAAAGGGAACAGGGGGAAAAAAGGAAGCCATATGGCCTAGGTGTTATAGACACTAGCCAAGAAACCTGCAATTTAGAAGGGCTAGCTGTGAAAAGATATGGGCATACCTGCTAGTGATTTTGTTTAGCAAATGTTTCCACCTTTACCAAGAGGCTACTACATTATATTATGCAAGAAGGTATCTCTCTAGGTCTAGGTAGCACCTGTAAGAAATGGTTGTATTTTTAGTTGGGATATTCAAGGCAATAAAGCTTTATTGATTTTATGGATTCATTCATTATCTCAGTTTATATAGCTGTCTATCTCAAATACATGACTCTGGGCAGCTCACAATAATTAAAATTATACAAAAAGAATTACAACACATATACACACAGAGAGAATAGAAATATTATTTTAAAAAACCTTAAATAGTAGAGATATATAGCTAAGGTATGCCAACAACAATTAACAAAGCTATTGACCAGGCTGTATACATACCCAGATCTCCAAACTCAGTATAGATATTATGCATTTTACACTGGAATTTGAAACATGCCTTATCCAATGTCCAAATAAGTGGAACAAATTAGTTATGTTATGTTGGTCATTTACAGTGCAATTGTAACCATGTACAGTATACATGAAAGTCCCTGTAATTTCAACTGTGCCATGCTCATAGATATTTCTGTTCCCAATATCTATTGGATGGTGGTAGCATCTAGCTGACCTTGGCAGAGTCAAGTTAAGCAGGGTTGGATTGTCTAATACTTAGGACACCACTAGGAAATCCAAAGATTGTTTGTTAGACTGGAATACCCAGAAAACATCCCTGCAACACTTCCCTGTTGTTTCCAAGAGGACCATATCAAACTGTCACACATTCACCATAAGGTGAGATCAACTTGAGTCAATCTTTATCTTGAACTCCTCACCATTGAATAGTCTCTCCCTGAACCCACAGAACTTTCATAGTTGCAAGTTTTAAAGGAAAAGCAAATTAAAAGTGAAACCTAAAGCCTTTGCCTTATGGTCCATCTTCCACTTTAATTAAGAAGGGTGCCTAAGAAGGTCACAGCAACACTTTACCTCTCTGCCATATTATTTATTACAACAATGTAAAATCACAGCTTCCAATACTTTAACAGATTTTGATTTTTATACACATCAAGTTCTTCCCAAAAACCTAGGGTGTCAAAATGTATCGGCCTAATATATGCAAATCCAAGCAGTTGGCCTTTTGTAATTGACAATTGAGAATTTTCTCAATGGATAGAATTTCCAAATGCCTTTCAAAATTTTCTGGTGTGGTGCCCATTTTGCTTATGATCACTGGAACCACCATGACTGGTTTGTGCCATAATTTTTAACTTCAGTTTTCAGATCTTGATCATCTTGATCAATTATCTTCTTGATCTTCTCTGATTCATTGTCTTCTTTTCTGCTAACCTTTATTAGTTCACACTTATTAGTTCATCTGAAAAGTCTAACAATCTTCTTTTAAAGCAAAGATTTCTTCCTAGTGTTTCAGTTATAGATCTTCAATTTTTGAAATGTTTTATTTATTCATATTTCTGAAATCAAAATAGCTTCTATAGAGATGATCACTATTAAACCCATAGATTCTTTACAACTTTACATCTAAGAATCTAGAGGAAGTTGTTTTTACCTACAACTTTCAAGAACAAAAGTGGACTTTGCTTTTATTGAAGTTCATAAAGAAAAATACACACACACACACACACACATATATATCATCTTATCTGCCTTCTTATTGCAATTTTCTACTGTCTAAAACTCGCAAGAAGGGTTAAATTTTAAAAATCAGCATTAAAATGCAAATCTTAGTACAAATAGGAAAATCTCATCAAGTAAAACCAAAATCAATCTTGCTTAGTTTAATAAAGCTAATGTCTAGTTTTCTTGCAATCTATATCTTACAGAATTGACATTAGGATGACCTGGGAATATGTAGTAGGAATTAGCAAAAGACATCACATGTCCAATCATTTTTGTTCTGTAATAACAAAAGAAACAGGAAATCTATACAGCCAGCATTATAATTTTAATATTTGTAACAAATTTGGTAGGATCTGCAACATAGAGTTTGCATAAATCACTGGTTTACCAGTTACCTACTTGAAGGTAATAAACATTTAATGTGTAATCATACCAAAGTTAAACGCATTTAGTCTTTTTTGTAAAATAAATGCCTATATTTTCCTACAGTTTTAAAAAATCCAATTTTGATTACGCTTTAAATTTTTAACTGGAATGCAAAAATCCCAAAACATGGGATTGCAAAGACATATATTTGCAAGATAGAAAATCAGTTAATGGATATTCTTCTTGATTAATATTTACACCCATGAAGAGTAAATGTTAAGTTAAAAATAAACTATAGAATAATTATAATATACTACAAATGTAATATAATATAACAATATAATTACCTCTTAAATGTGGGAAAATAGCCTTGGGAACCTCAGAGGAGTTGAGGAAAAAAATACAGATAAGAATGAAAAATCAAAGAATTGGCTCTCCATTCTAAAGTCAATGGTAGGACAGGCTTTAACTGTTGTTTTAGAATCTTAGAACCAATCAAGGCTTATAAGACATTTGACGTCATTCTGAACTCTAGCCTCTCAGCTGATACAGTCCATGCAAGATTTTGGATATGTTATTATAAGAGCTGAGAAAAGCTCTCTTATTATGTTTAATAAGAGTTGGGAGAGGGAGCTTACACTGCAATCCTTCCTATATACATCTATGTCACTCTCATCCAGCCAGGTGTTTTTATTTTTTACTTTTTTAAAAAAATAGTGTTATAAGTATCAAATGAGGATTTACCAGCTGTACTAGAGAAACAGACTTTGAGAACTGTATTCATACAGGCCCTAGTATCTTGATGGAAACATCACTCCAATAAGATACACTAAGTGTATAACATCCTTCCTTAATAGGATGCCTTCTGGGTGTTTAGACTACAATTCTAGACACAGTTCCATCCTGGTCTGGGAATTGTAAGAATTCTAACATATCTGAAAGGCAATAGAATAAGGAACATTTGAATGAATGAATGAATTGAATTGAATTGAATTGAATTGAATTGAATTGAATTGAATTGAATTGAATTGAATTGAATGAACGAATGAATGAACAAATTAATGAAGCCTATCATGCCTAATTGTAAAAAAGCAAAAAAAATTGGGTTCGAATACAGAGAATGACAACAAATTTTAAAGATAAATTCAAAACAATTTTTCCTTTTGGGTTGGGATTAATGGAGAGTCAATTAGAAATCCTGGGATATTATTTTTATATATGATACTGCTGCAAAAGTACTATATGCACAAAAATGGAACGACTTTGAAATACCCACAATTGAAGGAAGGGTTGAAAAAGATGACAAAATTAGCAGAGAGGGCAAAATTAACTTGTTTGATTAGAGAAATACCATACTACATTTATTACTGCCCAGAAACCTCTTATGGACTTTTTGCTGAAAAAAGAGAAAAATGAACTTGTGATTTATGGGTATGAAGATTGGAAAGAGTAGCATGTAGAAAGAAAGAAATAAACTGATGTAACCTTAGAGACAATAAAATATAAATATATACAATTACTGTTAAGAAGATTGCAAACAAATTCTTCCTTATAATCTTTCCTCCTTTTTCTTCTATTTCTATTTCTTTTTCTGTTGTTTGTCCTTTTTCTTTTTTCTTTATATTTTTATTCCCTTTAGAGGAGGAAACTGATATATATATACATATATGTAAGTATGTATATATATATTTCTCCTACGTAAGATTGGAAGTATCTAGGCAACGTTTCGATGAAGTCTTATTCATCATCTTCAGGCTTGTGTCTTCAGCTTTGTGCTTCTCACAGAGCTGAAGACACAAGCCTGAAGATGATGAATGAGACTTCATCAAAACGTTGCCTAGATACTTCCAATCTTATGCAGGAGAAAACCTGAATAACCAAAGATCCACATACAAATACCCGCGAGAACCTCAGAAAACATATATATATATATATATATATATGCTACCCAGAGTTAGTTTTGTGAGATAGTTGACTATATAAATTTGCTAAATAATTAAAAAATAGGATGACAATAGTGATTAAAACAGCACACAGAATATTTGAAACTTTCCCATATTAACATATAAACGTAAGTGATTAAAATGCCTTAGAAAATACACTTCATTTACTACTGTTACCATAAATTCCAGGAGATTACCTTATTATGGGCCAATCATAACTATAATTAAGTTTTCAGAAAAGTTCAAAGCCATCAGACAGACAAATTGGGAAAAGAACTGGACACTTAAGCTGATAGAAAAGAAACCATCACAAATAATATAACTAGCCTACTCTGTCTCAGAAAACATCATAATTCCAATTTATTTTTGAGAACTTCCTGCTGAATCCAGATACTCCTTGGAGTAGCTCAGAGAAGAGATTATTAGGACTTTTTCTATGCCAGAAGAGTTGTTTGCAATAGTCAAAATTTCCCAGTATGTCATTGATCTCAATAGGAAAATAGGAAAAATATACTTTGTACCAAAACAACCTGTTCATTGTTTCTTCTGCCATATCCCATATTCACCCGTTCCACTTAATCTGCCTTATTTATATTCAGCGAAAATATCCAGGTCTAACAGAACAATCTCCATTCACAAACAAATAAGTGCATTATCTAAAAGAAAGTTTGGCTCTCTATTTTGCTCTGCAAATGGCAATGGCAACCTTTAAGATGTATGGACTTCAACTCCAAGAATTCCCCACCCAGCCTTTCTGTTCCTTGCTGACTGGGGAATTCTAGGAGTTAAAATCCATGCATCTTAAAGTTGCTAAGGTTGACAAACACTAGCAGAGGTATTACTCAAGTTACAACCATTTGTTTTAAGTTAGAACAGCACTGAAAACGGGGCTTATGACCTCAAATTTATACCATTGCAACATCTCCATAGTCAGGCAATTAAAATTTGGGTACTTGGCAACTGGCATGTATTTATGATGGTTGCAAATGTCCCAGGAAATGTGGTTGCCATTTCTGACCTTCCCAGTTGTCTTCCAAATGGTCAATGGAGGAAGCTGAATTCATGAAATGAATATGTGATTCACTTAACAGCTGCAATGGTCTGCTTAATGGCAAAAAAAGGTTGTAAAATTGGGTATGACTCACTTAAAACCTTCTTGCTTACAATGCAAATTCTGCCCCTATTTGTAAGTGAAGGATTAGATTTATAGGGACTGAGTTGATCAAGAATCTAAAATATGTAAGTTGTTCAACAAAAATGTTATTAAAGAGATAATAGTCCTAGCAGTGAAATGGCAATTGCATATACCACATGCCACACTCCTCCCTCCAAATGCTTAAAAACAGCAAAGATTTCTAGATAGGCAAGTTTGCCTGGATATTTTCCCTAAAAGTAAAAGCTATGGATATAATATTGCAACTATTAGCCATGCTGGCTGAGAATTATTGGAGTTTTAGTCCAATATTCTGGGGAGTACTGTGTTGAGAGAGTTTGATATTGTACTGTGAATTATCTAATTCTTTAAGAAATCAGGTCTAATGACTAACAGATGTATTATGATATAGGATTTTGCAAGTTAAAGGCCTTATGGTCCATTATCCTAAAATGCATATGATGAATTATTTGCATTTACGGCATAGCTAGACTGGGATTACTTTTATTATTTGATGGTGGTAGTAAGAAGTAGTAGCAGGCTCTACTGCAAAAATACTAATGTGGGAGACCCATTAGAAAAAAAATTACATGATGCATTAATCATTAACTGCTAACTATGATCAAATATTAACTGTCAAATATTGGGCATGAACTAAAGCTACCACTGGGAGTCAAAGCCAGACACCCAAAATACAATTGCACAATGTCAAGGGAATATCCACTACCATAAATACGGCAAAATGTACCATCAAGGAAAACAAATCCCTTTCAGTCCAACCACAAGGGATTCCTAAAATCAGCTAGTTTCACATGCTATCCCATCAGTTGCCCCCTTGCACTAATCTTACAGAAGAAAGCTGTAAGTGATAATTGTAGCGTCTGCAATGGATAGATATTACAGCACTGGTATATCATTTCTCTCTGCCTACTTGTGTAAAAACCAAACACCCTTACATAAACAACAAATCCTCTAGCCTTGAATGCGTTGAACTCTTTATGTAGACCACATCTTCTGGTAACAACTCCCTTCAGCTTGTTAAGCTTAGGTATAAAATTATCCATCTAAGAACAAAGAGAAATAGAAAGGTTGCTGAACTGTGATGAAAGATGAAAAGCAAATACGGGAATCATCAGCAGAATGAGTGTAAACATCGTATTTCATGATTATTCCTTTAGGCTCTGGGGGTTTGGCACCACTTTTGCCCTGTCTGAATTCTACTCACGTTTTGTTTGTTTCCCTTCTTGCAACATATATTTATAGCAAGGATCAAAAAGTTAAACATCATTGCACATTCTGGGGGCAAGGTTCTGGTCTGGACATTCACTACCATGTGATGTCTGGCATTTAATGGAAGGGTCAGTGTTTGGGGGGAAAACACAATTCACAGCACATTTTTGATTGTCGGGGCTGTTTTCTCATGGAAGAGAAAAATAGCATGGAAGTAGATATGCAGATTGCCAAATGATTAGTTCAGGAGTTTCAGATTTCCATTCTGGAGAAAGGTCACATCCTTCAGTGTGAAGACAAGCATGGACAAGCTTCCTTGTTATCTTGATATCCCTCTGAAATAGGAAGACATTGTGGGATATGGAAGAGGCCGGGGCTTAGTAATCTTTCCCTAGGTCTGTGATGGTGAACCTATGGCACTTATGCTGGAAGCGGCACACAGAAGCATCTCCGCTGGCATGTGAACCGTCACCCCAGAGCAGGTGCATGCACCATCCGTCAGCTGATTGTCAGGTAGCTACCATGCACTGCACAGGAATGTGCAGTGCGTTTTGGAGGTCACACACACATCCGCAGAGATGCATAGTGTGCACATGCGTACATGAACAGGAGATGTGAGAGCCCCCGCATGCACTGCCTTATGGGTGCTGGCACACATACACACGCACTTTTGGCACGCGAGGACAGAAAGGTTAGCCATCACTGCCCCAGGTAGTCTACTGCTTGGGAAGAAGATAAATTCTTAGGTAGAATTTCCATTGCTTCTGTTAGGTGAGAACTCTAGAGATGTGGTCAGTGGTTTTACCATGATTGGAGAATCCCTGATTTGAGGGATCACTGGCTTAGTGCACGAGCAGGGAAACAACAAGAGCCAAGAAGCTTTGCTAGAAATATATGTTTGTTCTTTGCTCCCCAAGCCATAGACTTCTTTGCAGTCTACTAAGATTGAGCAGCACACGAGTTGACTAAATTGTTATTATTAAGTAGCACACTCTTAAGCACTCTACATCATCAGTCCAGAAATCAATTGTAGAAAAATGAATTGTTTTGGCTGTCCATGACAATGACCAAATCAAGTAATACAATCCTGTTGAATGTCAAAGGGGCCAATGACAAGTGCTTCTGTATTGTTGCCAAGAAAGCAATAGTTCCATGTCTATGTTGCTACTAGGAGCAAAGGCATCTTTACTTTCAACATTGAGGTGTGGGGCCTCTCCATGACATTTCCATATATTTTTGATTTGCTCTTGTAGGTTCAAATGAAACAGACATTGACAATGTGATGGCTTCCAGGCCTTACAATTTCCATAGATCCCAATCCAATAGTCCATAGACCCCATTAGTCAATGTGTAAGGGAATTGCAATTGCAATCCAAAACATTAATATGACACTGGGTTGCTTATTTATATATTGTGGCTTGCCTCTGCTGTGTGTTAATAGCTACATGAAACAGAATGAATGTAGTATAGAACCAAGGTTACACAGGGGTTCAGTCCAATTGGAAGCTTTCTGTTCTTATATCTATGCAAGTTATTCCACAAAACAAACATTCTTTGTCGTCTAAAGGTTCTATAATGCTGAAACAGCCAAGAATATCACAACAGGTAGCTTTTCTAAGAACTTAATCTTAAATAGAAAGCTGGATTACTGGCTACAGTTTCTGACTATGCACTACTAATAGTGTCACTGAAGGAAAACAGTTTGAGAAGTTGGTAGTTGCATTATTGTAATTCATTGTTAGATATCCCTCAATTTGTCAGTTAATTAAAATATATAGAAGTAGATGGGTGTATTTTTTTAAATAATAGAGAACTGATATGGTAGATATGCAGATAGGGGTTTTATTTATTTATTAATCAAATTTATATACATCATGGAAAATTTTATTTTGTGGCAAGGCAAAAGCTTACCCATTTTTGAGAAAAAAAATAGGGAGTCACACTATAGAAAAATTGGAAAAGAAAGTAGAAGTTTTGAAAATATAAGCTAGGGATCATGGGTTTTCATTTTTATAAATCAAATAATTAGAGTTTGAAGTTTTCACATCTTTAAATCAATTAGCTGGTGATTGTTCAGTTATATATTTTGAATAGTAATTCTTCACTGAAGATACATTAAGAACAGAAAGGGGAAATGGTTTCTTTTTCATAGTAATTGAGACAAAACAATAAGGAATTATTTGGGGATAATTCACAGTGATTAGATAGAAATATTCTTTCTGAAACTTTAAAAGCATTATTTTCCATAAGTAATTATACAATATAAACTGTATATAGTCCAATGGTTAAGAACAAGGCTAGAAACCAAGATAAAATGGGTTTTAGCCCTATCTTAGGGATGAAAACTGGATGACAATGTAAGAGAAAGGAAGAACAAACACAAAGTCTCAAAATGTTACTGAAAAATGTGGGAAATGCCAGTAAGGTAATATATTTGCCATTGTGTTTTGATGAAAATATTTCATAAATATATCTTTGTTGATATTGTTGGATTTTATGAGTCTTTGTGAGTATGTAAAATTTCAATATTTATTTTTAATTATGCTGATGATATTTTCACACATGCAGCGTGCACACACACACACACACAAATACACATGCCCCATCTGGCTATTCTTAGAGTGCTCTTATCTCAGTACAAAATATATGCTGTTTCACTAAGATAAACTAAAATAATATAATCATTAATATCAGATGGAGACATTCATCAGATTTTTATTCCTATACATCCTCATTTAATCTGCTGAAAGAGAATTTGTTTTAGAAATTCTGTCAAAAAAGAGAGTTTTGGAGATATTTTAATGGGTGTAGTATTTTTGCATTGACTTAATAATGAGAGATACAAGGGGATTGCTGTATAAACAGTGAATGTTCATTGCACAGTCAATTTTTCAGTGAGTGAATGCCTTGGGAGTTCAACTGAATGCCAGATGAAGAACAACATGAGGGAAATTTCATGATTTGTTTGTTTTCAGTAATAGTGTTAATAAAGAAGAGCCTGTCCTTCAGAATGTGTTCGGAAAACCTCTCTTTCCTTAGGAAATTTCCAATAAATCAACCAGCTAATTTCTCTGCCCATAGATTAGGTGGAGAATTTTGAAAGACCATCTGGGCCTTGCTCTACAAACTGCTGCTTCAAGGGGCCACTTAGCTGCAAATAGAATCTGTTCTGTACAGTCATTAGCATACTTGCAAGCGCTGCGCTGTGATTGGCCAAAGCGCACGGTGATCTGATTGGCCGAGCGAGCCGCACTGATTGGCCTGCTACAAATCCCCCGCGATTGGTGGAAACTAATCGTGGGAGATTCAAAGCGGTGCCATTGGCCGCGGCCGCCGCAGCCAGAGAATAAAAGCCGCTGTTTTTCCCCTTGAATCCCGAGCCGATCTCGGGGTCCAATAAAGAGCTGAACTAAGTCACTGACTCCGAGTCTCCTTTCCGCGACGGACACTACAGAATCCTGGGAGCACTTCTTGAAACAGGGCAATCCTTGGAATGAAATGACCTATGATCATTCTTCTAATTGAAATCTATCTTGATGATAGATTTCATTCTAAAACTGAGATTCTTTTATCCTACCTTCCTGAAATGCCATGGTATGCTGGGTTGAAAATGTTGGTCCCACCAGTGACATAATTTAATACCATTCATTGCCTAGAGTCATTGCTTTAAGATAGTCTTATAAACTGTCCAAATAAATAAATCCCCAACTTGAGTACCCTCCAGAAGTTCAGTATAACCTTCATCTAAGGTCCTCAACAGCCAACCCCCCCCAAACTGATGGATCATTGAAGAAATCAACCCAGATTCACGGCACAGATATCCAGGCTCAAATTATCCTTTTTTGGACACACTTATGGAAAGGTCCATCTCTCTGTAAATGGTTCTGATTCGGTGAAAGGTAGAAGGAAAAAGAGGAAGAACATGACCAGAAGCATGTGGATGGATTCAGTTGTGGTGGTGATAAGTGCACCTTTGGGAAACTTGAAAGTACAGGTTATCGATAGAAGGGTATATTTGTAGGTGACTTTCAGTTTGGGTTTCTTCAGTGACAGACTGAAATCCACGATTGTGCATGGTTTTGATCTGTGCTCTCCAGAGCGCCCTGATCCTTTGGATTTGGGGCTGAAGCCACCCCATAGAGGTGGTGAAGAGGGGAGAGGCTTCTAGCTGAGTGGAGGGGAGCTGCATTTCTCCTCCTTGGATGGTCTAAACTCCTTTTCCTAAAGATGGTTGCAGCAGTAGTCAGAAATGGCCACCTCGAAGAAGAACCCGACTGGATAAGCTTGTGCAGAAGGAAGACAAAGAGTAAAGCAGGACAGACTGGGCTAAACAACAGAGAACATCTAAGCAAGGTACCCTGAATCTCAAAGTACTTAGAGGGATACTTCTGAAAAAAGACTTTTAAGCGGTGAAGGAGAGAGAAAAGGAGGTTAAAACGCCCCCTTTTTAAACCTTTATATTGACAATTAAAAATGATATGGAAAGAAATTTGTACTAATTTACCTTAACACTAATAGGCAACTTTAAGCTGAAATTTAAGTGTCAAAAGGAGAATAAAGATTTTTTTTTTTTGTCATTTTAAAGCCCTAAAAAGGAGAAGACTGGAGGCAAAAGGGTGGAACTTGGAATAATGAAAAAATGGAGTGCCACCTGGAAAAATAAAGGGGATTAATAGTGAAACCTTGAAAAGACTCCCGAGGATACATTGTAACTGAAATCTTATTAAAAGATACAGTAACCCACGGAAAGGAAAAGTAAAAGAAAGAAACAAGAAGGAACAGTCTGGGATCATTTGGTGATATAAAAAAGGTGTTTTTTGGCATTGTTTTTTCTTCTTCTTCTTCTGTTTTTACTTAAAGTCAATCGGGTAGTTGTTCAAAAGTGTTTAAAATGGCATCACTCCTGGAGGAATTGAAGATGAGTCTTAAAAAACAGAAAGAAGATGCAGAAAGGGGAGGAAGATCCTTTGGTTTTGTATTTGAATTTCTTGAAATGGAGATCCTGAACTATGAAAAGCAAAAGGAAAAGCTTCAAGAGCAAGAAGAAGGGCAGGACAAAGAAGAAGCCATTTTCAATGACCAAATAATGCAAATAAGAGGGGAAAGGGGGAAAGGAGTTCAAAGTTTGAGATTAAAGGGAACAGCCAAAAAGAAAAATAGTTTGAAAAGGAAGTATAACAGCAAGGAGAAGCAGAAAAGAAAAGCACAGAAAAGAAAAGAAAAGAAAAGAGAAGAGAGAGAAGGGTATAAAAAAGGGATGAGAAAAAGGGGGAAAGGTAGAAAGGGAAAGAACTTATGAGGGACAAAAGCAGGAAATAAAGAAAAAGGGGAAATGTACCAGGATTAAAGGTATTTGCTCAGCTAGAAAACACAGAGACAATGGCTAAATTAAGTTAAAAGTGAGGACTCTGCAAAGGTACAAAAGGTAGTGTTGTGACAGTAGAATATTGTAATGAGTTAGAAATGAAATAAGTAAATAATCTATGAGATAAAACTGTATTGTTATGTAATGGTATGTTTATTTATAATTAATGCAATAATAAAGAAGACAGGGAAACATTACAATTGTTTCTAAAGATTGATAAAATGTTGAAAAGAAATGTGAAAGATTTATAAGGAAATTTATACCAGTTACTAGGATGAATTTGAATAATTATTTTGCTTATTAATAGTAAATAACTTATAAGATAAAACTGTATGATTATCCAATGGTATGCTTATTAACAGTTAAGTAATAATGAAGAAGGGAGGGAAACATTTCAACTATTCTCAAAGATTGATAAATATTGAAAAGAAACATGAAAGATTTATAAGGCTCATACCAGTACTAGAATGAATTTGAATAGCTATTTTGATCACTAATGTTTTTTTTTTAAAAAAACAAGTTTTATTAATTCTTCAAGACAGACAATACACAAATACACAAAACATAAAAGCGTAAAAAATCTCTTTTCTGAAAGTTGCTTAGTCCCGGGTTATAACTCTTGGTACAGACACAAATTCAAATTCATATTCCTTTTATATACCATTTCATATCTTATTAACATTTTCAATTTTCTACATGACTTCTCCTCTCTTTTAAATTTTCTCAATTTTATTTATTTATCTCCTCTCAATTCATATCATAATATTTATCATTCTTTGTCTGTTCTATTCCAACCATCCATTTATTTTTCTTCTTTAAAAAAGAAGAAAAACTTCTCCTGTACACTATATGGAGTATGAAGCCTTTATCTCTTTCCCCTATATTTGTAATACTTAATATAAAACACATAACTTACGTTGGGATTCTGTCTGGTACATTCTAAAATTATACTATGTTGTCAAAAATAATACAAATCTATTCATTAATATTAATATTCATTTATATCTTAAACGTTTAACACATTACTTTTCAATTAAATCACATACTTTTATGGGAGCCCTATTTTCCATAATTATTCCCCACCCCCCACATCACATATTATAACTCATTATTTCATTACAGTGTTCCTCCTTCTTCTACGTCAAATCTCTCATTTCGCAAAAAATTTCACTAATATACCATAATCTAATCATTAATATTAACAATCATTTATATCTTAAACATTTTATCCATTTCAATTAAATATCATGCCTTTGTAGGAACACTTATACTTTCCAAAAATTATTATTAACCCCCCCCACATCACAATCTTAAATCATATTTCATTACAGTACTCCCTTTTTCTTAACAAAAATTTCACTAGTTTATATTAAATATTTTATCACATTTTAAATTACATATTATTTCCAATTTTTATGGTTATTTCTAAATATAAATATAAAAATGCAATCTAATGTACCTTTCTAGAATCCCTTTAACAATAAAGTTTATCCATTATCTCTTCTTAACATCTTGCTCCCCACCATTAAGGCTTCTCATCCCTTCCTTTCTCCCTTGCTTCTCCTTCTCTTTGTCCTCTTTAACCCCTTGTCTCTCCACCTCCCTTTTATTCTGCTTTCCCCCTTTCTGTTATTTCCTAACATAATGTCCCCTTTTCACCTTATTCTTCTCTTTTTGGATTGTTTTTCCAGATCTTAGAGTCTCTTTTCCTTTTTCTCTTTCTTTTTCCCTTCTCCAACCAGAGTCATTTGATCATCAAAGATGGCTTCTTCTTTGTCCCCATCATCCTGTTGTTCATTCTGTTTCACATAGTTATAAACTGCCATTTCTAAAAATTGAAAGATAGTGCCAAGGCCATCTTTCCCTTCTTGTTTCTCTTTTTCATATTTTTGATATATAAGTTTCAATCCATCCATAGATGATGCCATTATGTAGAGAAAAAGTTTTTCCAAACAAACACCCAGATGCTTTAATCAGAAATAATTGTCAAAGGTTCCAAAGTCACCAAACAATCCAAACAGGCTGTTTCTTTTAAATACCTTCTTCTTCACTTTCTCTTTCTGGAGTTAAAGTAATCGCAAAGTTTCCTTTCAAATATATTTTTTTGGAATTTTTTTTTTAAATGTTTAATAACTCTTTACAATTCTAGGCAATCTTCTCCTTATTTTCAAATTCTGCTCCAATTTTTTTCCCTCTCCCTTCTCACTCGCAGCCAAAAAGATTTTTTTTTCTCCGCTGTCACTTTAAGAAGGAGAGTGGAACGAAAAGAAAAAACTTTCCCTTTTAGAATATTCGCAGCTTATAACTTTCACAGGGAACAATGTATACTTAGCAGCCTTCAAGGTTCCAGGTCACTTTCTCTTGTCTTGTCCCGGTTACAAGCAACTTTCACTTCTTCCAACTTTCTTCCTCCAGCACCTGCTTGTCCGGCTGCAGATTTCTTCGTGGTGGCCATTTCTGACTGCCGTTCCTCTGCCTCGGGAAAAGGGGGTTTAGCCCGCAGGTGAGGGGGTCTGCGACACCCCCAAGCCCCTTTCCGGATCCCCCCTGTCTTCAGCTGCCCCTACAGGGCAGCTATATCCCCCAGATCCAAATGGATCGGGGGAACCTTGGCGGCGAACGCAGCAGGGATCGCGCAGTAACGCGAATCCCTGCCACTGCCAAAACCTTGCAAACTGGAAGTCATTTTGTTCACTAATGTTTATATATATATATATGTGTGTGTGTGTGTGTGTGTGTGTGTGTATATGTATGTATGTGTATATATATATATATATATATATATATATATATATATATATATATATATATATATATATGTATATGTATATGTATATGTATATGTATATGTATATGTATATATTTTGCTATATTTTTTAGATTTTTTTTTACATTTTTAAGGGGAAGTTCCAAGCAGAGTCTGAATGATGAGATTTACCTGATATAAAATAGATATTAGAAATTTGAATGTTATAATTTTAGAATGCATACATTTAATGTTTAATGAAATTTCATATGATAATAACAATAAGACTTAAAGGTGTTGCACTCCAATTGGCAATCATAGAGGAAATTTTGCTTTTTAAGAATGTTGGAAGAGAACATAATGAAATTGTAAACAAGACAGGCAAAAGTATAAGTATAATGAATAAAAAGATATAAAAAATTTAGGTAAAAGAAATTCAATTAAATAAGAAGAAAATGAGATAATCATAAAAGAAAATTAAGAGAAGTAAAGGGAGAAATTGTGAGAAGTTGGAAAAAGAGTCATAAGATATGAAGTTGAATACATAAGATGAATAAGCATTTGAAATTGTGTCTGTATGGAAATGTGACAACCCGGAACCATGCTGTACTCAAATAAGATGTTTTATTTGTTTTCTTAAAATTCAATAAAACTTTATTTAAAAAAAGAAGGGAATATTTGTAGGTCATGGTGTGAACTGTAAGATCCTTGATGCTATCTGGAGCTTGGTTATTTTCTTGCAGATATTTCATTGTCAAATTAGGTAGCATCATCAGTTACCCAGAAGGGAGTGGGTTTGTTCTCTTTTTTATAGACTAGTAGGCTTTGCCTTTGTTGGTGGAAGTGTTCTTGATTATTCCTTGTTTGTTCTGAGTTGGTACTTCAAATAGGCACATAAAGATAAACAACATCTGTATACCATCCAAAAGAGACAACCAAAAAGCCCAAAAGCAATAAAAAACACCTCCTTACCAGCAAGTAACATCTAGACGAGCAGTGATTAACACCAACTTTAGAACTAGACTAACAATCCAGAAGTAAACAATACCCCAATCAAAGAAAGTATATGTCTCAGCTTTCCAGAAAACCTCCACTCCAACAAATAACTCTGAGACAGGCATCTTCTCAAAAGTTCTGTTTTATTTGGATAGTAAACTGGCACATCTGGGGAATCCTGAATCTGAAAGTTCCAGGCTTCCTTGCAATAAGTAAAAACTACAAATCCACCCCCTGCACCCATCATTGCATCACATGTCCCAATCACCATTCGTCCCAACTTGAGACTTTCCCTCACCCAGGTGCAGAATAACATGACCTTGACTTAGAAGGAGAATGCTATTGTGTATTCTTCTTAAGCATACACTTCAAGAAATTCTCTCCTCCAATTTTCCCAGGCTCAAGAATGTGACAGTGTGGAAGTATCTGGTGTCAATATGGCTTCCAAAGCTGACATAAGCATAGTGTATGCTTACTGCTTTGTGTCAGCTTTGGAAGCCATATTAGCACCAGAAGCTTCCATGCAGCCATTCATGTGCCTGGAAAATTGGGAAGGGGGATTTTGTAGAGAGTATGTCGTTAGACATAATAGCATTCTTCCATGTAAGGATGAGGAGTGGTTGGGAGATGTTTCCAGTTGGGACGGATGGGGTGGACCATGTGATGGGTGCAGGAGATGGATTTGTGTTTTGAATTATTGTGGGGAAATCCTGGAATTCTCAGATTCAGGTTTTCCCAGATGTGCCAGTATGACTACTCTAATAAAACTTTAAGAATATGTCTGCCATGGAGTTTTGGTGTTGGAGTTTGATTTTTCTGGAATGCTGACACTTTGAGTTATTTATAAAAATAATAAAGGAGAGATAAGAAATTAAAAAAAAAATAACCATAATTTGGGACTCAGAAACATACATCAGTAGCAAACAAGACCTGGAACTTGTGTGCTTGGACCATCTTAGGAGCAACTTCCATCCCAGATGTTTTTGAGCCAAACAAAGGAAAAACCTGAAGGAAGCATCTGTGTTTCTTTTCCACTTTCAAAGTGGCTCCCGTGTAGAATATATGGGATGTCTGTACGGGAGCCACTATGAATGTGGAAAAGGATCCTTCTGTAGATGGCAAAATAATCCTTTCCTTCTATTTACACAAATATTTGAGGCTTAGGATAGTTCAGAGTACATGCTTCAGGGATCAACATAGTTCCTTTAATTAAGAATTGATTCCTCCAGGGATCTGAGATTAGAACACCTTCTTTCTTTGCTAGTTTGTTCCATCATTCAGTTCCCCTAAAATAGGGGTAGAAACTGGCTTCCTTCCATTCTGGTCCTGCTAGTCCTAAAAAGATTCTTTCTGTTTCTCATACTGAAATGACAAAGTCTTGGTTTTGGATAGCCATTCTACATTCAACTCTTCTGCTTCTCTGCCTGTTCATGAATTCAACAACATATCCTTGGTATTTGGTATCATTGTTATTTCCTTTTCCTGTTCCAAAATAACATAGAAATAATTTCTTTTTGGATACAGAAGTAAAAAGGAGAATCATGCAAATTATATTAATGAATCATGGCAAATTGTCCTTCCCCAATCTGGAAGACTACAACTAGTTAGGGGATAAAATGATCACTTAGAGCAAATATACCTTCAGAGGCCAAAAGCCACCAGGAGAAGCTGACTTTTCAACAGAAAATTGGCACAATGCCCCACTCTAGATCAAAGGAATGCTTCAGACCACGACCTATATCTACTATTTTCTTTATGATAACCCATGTTTGAGATAATAGGACTAATGTGATGTATGGCTCAGAGCCAGAGGTGGGATTCTACCAGTTTGGACCAGTTCGGGCAAACCGGTACTTCCTGTGAGCATGTGGCCCCGTCCACCTGCCCCTCTTTCCTGTGTTTTATTTTGGTTTTTCTAGAGCACAGCTGATTTGACGCTCCTCAGCTGTTATTCACAGGGGCTTGCAGTCGAAGGTAAGTATTAGAAATGAAAATGGACTGTTTTAAATGCTGTGTTCATGCGTGAAGTGCACACTCACCGAACCAGTTCTTACACTGGTTGAATCGCACCACTGCTTGGAGCTCAATATCAGATGCAAAATGAGAAATGGCTATCATTTTTATGTCTTCCCCTGTAAGCTTTGCAGAGGCATTTGCCCGGACGTTATTGGAAATAGAAGACATAAGAGATGTTGAGAGAGCACTGATGCTAACTTCCGAGAAAGGCAGCAGCTTTGTAGCTTTGTAATATCAGTCTTTACATTCCACTTATGAAACTAGGTATGAAGGGCAGAGTTCATCTGTCCAGAGGGTGGGAAGGCTGGGGATGTGTCAAGAGGTCACTTTGTTGCACAAGACTTGGTGTTTCAGTTTTTCAAGTAAAAAAAATGAGTAGAGCAATTCAAACATATTTTTAAAAAATCCATTGTAAGGAGTTACTCACTCCAAAGTGATGCTATGTTTGTATCAGCAGTGCAGAAGATACGAGCTGTCTGGGTAGAAAATAAATCTGCCAGTTTCAGGTCTAATGTACTTTCTTCCTACCATAGTTTGAATGTCGTGTAGCATACTGTGAACATTCCTCCTTTTGGTTCTGCCCCATCACATACCCATCTATTTTCTTATTAATAGTATGATGTATCTATTCTATTTTTAGCATTACTGGGATTGAAGTACAGATGGTCCTCATTTAGTGACCACAACTGGGACTAGAAAACTTGATCATTAAGCAAAGCGGTTGCCAAGAAAAACTGCAGCTGTGCTGACAATCTCTGTTGCTTGGCCGGCTTGTGAAGGTCATAAATGTGAGGATCGATCATACAAAGTTCCTTTTTCATCGTTGTTGTAACTTTGGCAGTCGCTAAACGAGGCATCTACTAAATGAAAACTGCCTGTAAAGATACAGAAGAGAATTTTATAGCTGCAACCAGAAGGCTTATGAGGCTACATCTTCCCACATCTAAATACCTATAGAGACTCTCAGTCATCCAGGTCATGGTTGTCCCAAAAGTGCTTTTTCAAAAGGCACCTGGACTTTGTTTTGTCTTGAAGATGTTTCACTTCTCATCCAAAACGCTTTTCCTATTCAGAACTGAACTGAACTGAACTGGATGAGAAGTCAAATGTCTTCAAGGTAAAGCAAAATCCAGTTGCCATTCCCACACCTACAACCCTCCTTTCTAAGAGTAAGCAATTTTTGCTTTGTTGCATTGTTGGTCGCTTTCCAAAGAATCATAACTTAGCTATCAAATTAATGCCCCAAATTTAAAAAATGTATGTATTTTACTTGAACGTACGTATTTCATGAAGGAGGTACAGGATGGAGGTTATTGAAAAGGGAAATAAGAAAGAAACAGCTTCCGATTAGTTTGGAAACAGATTTTGCACACTCTTCTTTCATGTCATTATTATTTTTTTTTAAAAAAAAAGGAAGCCACAAAAATCAATAATGTGGTTAAATAAAAGTTTATTTCATGCTGCCTAAGCAACAGAATGCAATACTGTGATCCATCTAATTAGAATTAAGAGAGCCAACCTCCAGATCAGTGTACCTGCTTATAAGTCTTGAACGGAATCTAAAGCCAAAGAGTTCATAAATAATTTGTAATAAAAATATGAGTCAGGCAAGGACCTAAAGCAGAAAAAAGCTAGAGAGCTTAAACAGGCAATGGATCACTTAAGCAGACAGGAAACAAATTTAGTTTTTAACTATTGATCACCTGGTGCTTCCAAAACTTTGTTAAAGATGAAATATTAAAAATTTATTGAAGTAAACCTTATGGTATCCCTGCAACAAGCTACAGTACATCCATTGATTCATCCATTGGGGGTTTTGGCTCTCATTGAATAAGAGATCATCTCAAGCCCAAGAAATATCTAAAGAGAACACAAACAAGCATGTGTTCTTCAAGGATTCTCAAGGCTCTTGCATATGCCAGCTGCTTTGACTGACTTGTGGTTGACCAGCTTCATTTCCGGCACTGGTTGAGTAAAAGGAGTCAGGAAACATGGTAGGATCCAAATGCATGGCAGTGCTAGTTTCCTCTAAAGGAATGAAGCTATCAGGAGTTGCTGGAGGCAAGGCAGTGGCTTCAGGTGCATTTGGTTGCCCTTTATTTTGTCCAGCAGGGTTTAACAGATTGTTATTGGCATTGGGCAAGGCATCCCTTGGGTTGATATGTACAGGGATAACATTGTTCCCTCTGTTTGGAGGGTTGGGCCCTAGTTTAACTCCTTTGGGAACTTCAGGCTGTTCTGTATTGCCCAGTTGATCATCTTCGACTGTGTAATCTCCTGGTTGGCCACTGTTCAGTGGCATATTTCCAAATCTGCCATCCATGGGAAAGCCATGGGGGCCTGCTGCCCGATAGGCTGGTGCACCAAATCTTCCATCCTGGAAAAAACAATGACGGTACATGAATGGCCAGGAACCTTCTGAAGATCCAGATGACAATCATAGGGAGAGTGATGGTAATGGGAGTGGAAAGTGTTGGATTTGGGGCTTAGCAAGCTGTCCCAAATGCAAACTTGAGGAATGAAAATCTAAACTGTTTTTATGCAGTGGGAAAGGTTCCAGAAAATAAATACTGTGTTGACACCGAAACCTTAGAGGATAAAAGACAGATGACATAGCTAGGCTGAGATGGAATTTGAAATTGGGACATCAATCAGCTAAGAGCTGGGTTTTTTTTGGGGGGGGGGGATGGGACTGAACACTACTACGAGTAGTAATAGTAATAGTAGTAGCACCAGGAAAATGATAGTAGATCATTGAGAATTTTGAGAATAAGAATTGTGGAAGTGTCAAAAGAGCAAAAAAAAAAAAAAAAGGAGAGCAAAAATCAATATCAGAATCTGGATTCATTTGGAGCTCAGCCAAGACCTATCAAATCAATTCTTGAGAAGTAACTGCATGAATGAATGCAGCCCTGCTGTTTCTGTGAATAAATAAACTTAATTGTGCAATCCTTATTCCCACATAAGGTATCATGCTGCTTAGCGCCTGTAAACTTTGGGGATCTTTTTATCAGGCAAAAACACATAGTAGTGAATATAAACAACAGAGAGGGGAGAAGTCAGATACCCATTTATAGAGTGCTTCAGAGGCGAGTGTTCTCCCTATTCTATGAAACATCTACTTGAAACTGCTGGGAGAAATCATTCATCTGCTCAGAATGAGGTATAGTAAATATCTAGTACTACAGCTCCATCCTGAACCCAATGGAAAATGGAGGAGAAGTCCTCTGACAGTGCCTGGAAACTTTCAGGATTTGAATGGGGGAAGACAATTGAAGCCCACTCATGGAACTTTTCAAAGATTGAGAATCACTGGGTTACAGAACGCCTACTAAAGCATTCCCACATTCCAAGAGCTATCAGGAGGATCCCAGTGTTCATTTGTTTATTACATTTTTATGTCACCCATCTCATATATAAGGTGACTCCAAGAGTCTTACAAGTAATAAATATTAGATGTTCTCGGTGTCATCTCCTCTACTATGGAGTACTTTCTCCCTCAAGCAACTATAGTTCCCATCCTCATGATGATGAAAGGATGGAGTTTTGTTATCAAAAAGTTTTTGGAGACTGATTCTATGTACTTACTCTTTCTCTCTCTCCCTCCCTCCCTCCCTCTTTCTCTCTCTCTCTCTCCCCTCCCTCCCTCCCTCCCTCTGTGTGTGTGTGTCTGTGTGTCTGTGTGTCTGTGTGCGTGTTATGGACATGTTTTTTCTTTATTCAATATTAACCATTATAATTTTGTTTTGAAGTTTTAAAATATAATTTTATTGCTATTTTAATATCTATAAACTGCCTAGAGTTCATGAGGATTGAGAGGGTAGATAAATTGCATACAAATACATTCTGGACCTTTTTATATTGACTATGTTTATATCACTTTTATATATTATTGCTTTATTTGTAGGTGAATTGCAAAAATTTCATAGGTTGCAAATCACTTCCTTAGAAATCAACTCTAAACTTCTGGACTATTATATCCATCCATCCATCCATCCAACAATCCATCCCAAGGCAACAAATATTTTGGATTCCATCAATTGCATTAAAAGAAATGAGCATGTGCTAAATTCTGCAGAAATTGGTTTAATGTAATAAAATTTATCAGTACTTGATCTTACATATGCCAAGGAAATGCTTGTCTTATGCAAGCTTTCTTATCAATGCTGTCCATGGAAATATTTCATATTTATAATAATGCGGGCCATTTTTTCCCTCAGAGAATCTTTGGAAAGTGAAGGACAGAGGCAGGGGTGGGATTCTACCAGTTTCCCACCTATTTGCTAGAACCAGTTGTTAACATTCTAAGCAGTTTGGAGAACCGGTTGTTGGAAGAAATTACTGGCCTAATCCTGTAAGGAAGGCAGGAAGGAAACATTCTGGTGTTGCTTACAGAAACTGTCTCTCTGTTAACCCTTATTACATTCTTAGCAGGACTAGACTTCCTGTCTCAGGAATTTCTCTGGAGCTTTTTTTCCCCTCCTTTGCTGGTACTTTGCTTGTGTGGAATGACCATTCAAAGTTACAATGGCACTGCAAAAAGTGTCTTTTGTCCATTTTTCACACTGACAACTTGCAGAATCCCCACAGTCATGAGAGGCCAGGAGAGGCATGCCTTGAGGTGAGTGATATTGAGTTAACATGCCACCAAGCCATACCCACCAACTAAGCCACGCCCACAGAACCGGTTGTTAAAAAAATTGAATCCCACCCCTGGACAGAGGCCATTCTTCAAGGGTCTCCAAGTGCATGTATAAAGTTCCCACCCCTTTGGAGCAAAAGACTATATCTTTGCTTTTCAGAATTATTTTATTCCCACTTATATATTTATCCTTGGCCATAATATCTTCCCCTCCCTCCATTATACTTCACGTTTATGTTACTAAGGTAAAACCCTTGAAGCTTGATCTGCACATCCATTTCTCAACCTTGGGTTGTATGACTGGTTATCTTTAAAGAGAAAGTCAGTTTTTATCCCTTCTTAATCTATATGTAAATGAGTATGATGTCCACAACTTACCTGCATTTCTTCTGAGCTTACTATTCCTAATCTGGTAGGAGCCTATATAAATAATAACATGTATATAAGCAAACCACATATCAGGAATGAAACATGCCAGTCTAATATCAACAGAGTCCTAATTTTTCAGGTGCTATTGTTTTGTTGCATGTAATAGTGCACATTCCTGTATTAACAACAACAACAAGATCAATGCTCCTAAACACATTTTTCTTTTCTTTTGAAATATTATGTTATCTATTGAAGAAAAAAAAAACTGCAGGTATTATGGTAAGTTCAACTGTTCTCCATTTTAAAAGCTGTAAATTAAAAATCTGAAATGTGAGCCTTTCAGTGGCCACAATAACTTGAATAATAATCACTACCTTTGCCATTCAAACATCTGGATTTAAACTTGTTTATATATTAATATACAGTATAGATCATGTATTACAGTTTTCCCCAACCTGATCAACTTCTAAATGTATGAATTAATTTCCAGAATTCTGAACAATGGATATGTTGGCGAGAAAATTATGGGAATTTAAATGCACATGTAGTATTCCGTATCTCAGGATGCACATAGACAACTCTCTTAACACACATCTGTAAATGATGTATAGTAACATTATTATTGTAAATAAATGTTAGTCTGTGCCTATGTTGAGGAAAGTGTGATCTATGACTAAGTCACTTCTTTTTATTTTTTGCTCACTTTTAGTGTGACCTACAAAATAATAAATGGGAACACATAGAAGCAGATTAACAGATGGGAAGGAAACTACAGAGGTGGGCCAAGTTTAAGATTCATATAATCCTTTCCATTCCTATGGGGAATGTGAGAAAATGATTTATTGCACTTTTTCAATGGAGATTAATCTATTCCTAAAATCTAATTCTGGGTGTTCAAAGTTCAGTTGTGATGCTGCTGGTTCCCACTATTTCCTTTATTTTTTAATTCAAATTTTTTATTTTATTCAAAGAAGATTAAACTACAAAATACCAAAATATTTTTTTAAAAAACCAAAAGAAAAACAAAAAAACAAAAAAGACATTAACAAAAAAAAGTGTCCTAAAAAAACTCTAACTCATACACACATAACATCCTCCCTACTTGAATACTAATTGGTATAATACAACTATGTTGGTTTGTCACCCCTTGCAAAACAGGCTAAAAGTATTTTAAACCATTAAACTACTACATCTACTTACAAGTTGTTAACTTGTCATCTAAACTATATTAATAACAAAGTGGTTAACAGAAAAAACAATAATAATGAGTATATTATTGTAAAAATATAAAAGTATTAAAAATTGTGAATAAAAGTGTGAATAAAAAAGACAATGTTGAAATTCCAAAAACCTCTGTTAATGAACTGTTTTTGTAATCAACTGGTTCCACTATTTCCACGTGGTATTTTATACAGAATACACAGAAATACAATTATTTATCCCAAATGTGATGAGTCTGAAGGTTTTCATTTGGGGTAGATTAATGTTAAGTACTTACTCCTTTATTTGTTACATAAGACATATATTGCAAATTGGGATAAATCTAGATAAAAAAGACAAGAAAGAATTAAACTGATTTTAAGATGCTTGTTTTGTTTTAATCTATATAAAAATAGAAAGGAAAATACCTTTTTAGCCAGAACAATAATTCATCTTTATCCACCTCCTGGCTTTAACAGGTATCATAAACATTCTTAAGGAAGTACCTCACTATTTATTTTCATTTATATTCTGCCTTTATTATTTTTATAAATAATTCAAAGCAGCTAACATATCTAATATGCCTCCCTTCCACCGATTGTCCCCATAAAACAACCCTGTGAGGTGGGTTGGGTGGAAAAAGACTGGACCAAGGTCACCCAGCTGATTTTCATGACTAAGTGGACTGAAATTCATGGTCTCCCTGTTTCTAGCCCTGTGACTTAACCACTTGACCAGCTGGCTCTCCTTGTTTATATTATGCAATTTTTTTCAGGAATGCATAAGAACCAGGAAACTTAGAGGTGGATATTCAGCAGGTTCTGACCAGTTCTGGAGAACTGGTAGCAGAAATTTTGAGTCGTTTGGAGAACCGGAAAATATCACCTCTGACTGGTCTATTCTCTGCCTCCTGAGCCCCAGCTGATCGGCTGGGTCTTCTTTGATTGCCCTGCACAGGAGAACGGAGCTGGAAAGCAGGTTAGTGGAGTGGGGAGGGAATGGGATTTTTCAGTATCCTTCCCCTGGAGTGGGGTGGAAATGGAGATTTTACAGTATCCTTCCCCTGTCATGCCTACCTAGCCAAGCCCACCAAGCCACACCACGCCCACCAAGCCACACCCGCAGAACTGGTAGTAAAATTTTTTGAATCCCACCACTGATCAGGATTATGTTGGAATCTGTTAATAATTTAATAAACTCATGGATCAAGTTCTTTCTAGGGAAGAATCATATTTGGGGAAAAGTTGCTTTGTTAAATATGTTTGCATTTCGGAGAACTGAAATGCTTGACACAAAAGATAATTTGCAAATAAGTATGTCTACCTTTGTGTGTTAATGATGGAAATGAAATTCCAACGATGGAAATTCAACTGTATTAACAATAAGATTTTAGTTGGGGAACCAACTTACAGATCGTTGCTGTGGTTGTTCGCCTGTGTTTTGTTGGATTCCAAATAAGCCAGGGTAGATCTTTACAAAAAGAAAGAAAAAGTTAAATAGAAAAAATATATATGAGGGATTACAATACATACTGCCTTAACACAGAAAAAAAATTCTAAAGAATTTGTCATATGGCACACTGAATGTGTGTGTGTGTGTGTGTGTGTGTTCCTGTGTCTGTTTCTAAGTAGTTGTTTTGATCAAGATGTTTGCCTCTGTTATAATTCTCATAGTTAAAATATACTTATTTGGCTCAATGTCCCTGAATAGTCTTGTATGGCTGGTAACCATAGTTAATTAAAGAAAACATTTGATATCATTAACTTGACAACATGTAGAAAATAAAGAATAAACTAAGCAAAGCTTTCAATCTAAATATAATTGTGTTTTGTATTGTAAGTGTTTAAATTCTTGGGAGAGGCTTAAAATCTAGAAGAAATGTTTATTTGTATCTTACAGAGAAATTCAGAAACTGATATATAAATGAACCACATTTATTTAACAAGGAATTTGTTCATAATGTAGATTTGAATTGTTGCAAGATCACATTCAAAGAATCTACATCAGTCAATTTACTTAGTAAATACCATCTTCCAAATATTTTCTTTGCCTTTGATTGCAAATGTGTCTAATTTACTGTAATGCAGTCAACATTTCCTTTAAAAAGTTTATTAAAGAAAAGTCTGCTGGAAAGGCACATATTGATTAAATTAAAAATCTAAAATGTATGAGTTATGCCAGGAAAGGCTCTTTAAAAAAATTTATATGTGGTTAAAAGGAAAAGGAAAATTAAAACAAGAAACATGCATTAAAATATATACACATTTTAGACTGTCCCCCCCTTGCAAACTATGTAACATGAAAAAAGTGACAATCAGAATTAAATGATTCTTTCAGCCTTAATTAATCTTGTGCCTTCATATTCTTTATAACCTCCACACCAAAGATTAGTGCTTAATGATTTGATCACAGATAGTCCTTGACTTACAACTAATTGCTTAGTTACCAATCAAACTTATAACAGACACCCCAAAAGCTATTTATGATCCAATTTTGAAGTGATGATGGCCTCCCCCCTCCATTGGCACATCATTGCATTTTGGCACTTGACAATTGGATCACCTTTAAGACTATTTCTAGTGTCCTACGGTCAAGTGACTGTGATTTTCAACTTTTTTGCCAGCTTCTGGTATTTATTTATTTATTTTCCAGCAAAAAATCCACTCACTGGGTAAAATGAATTCGCTTCACAACTGCCACAAAAAATGCCAAAATTTTGAATCTAGTTACATAATGCCTTGACTTATATAATGACTTACAACCATAATCATGGGCAGTCATAAGTCGAGGGCTATCTGCACTGGAGATGCAGACAATTCCCACTCATATTAGAAGTATCGCAATTGCTTATCAAACTGACCTGTTGAGCATGTCTGTCCAATGATAACTGTTGCTGAACGTCTGGCTGATTTCCTTCTGATAGAGACAACTGTTTTGGATGAAATGGTGGCTGGATATCATAATGTTGTATTTGGACTTGCCTTGTAGGAAGGAAATGGGTATAATGGTAATGAGGTTGGTCTTGTATCCCAGGTTGTTGAAGTAGAGTGGGTGTTTGAGATGGCAATGGAGGAGGGTGCACTGGCATTGTGTATTCATACTATGGAGTGATAAAAGATGAATAACCAGAAGAGGAAAGTTAAAATCATGAATGAGTCATTTCAGGCACACTGAAAGGCTGCATGAACAATGGAACTGACAAATGAATTTTGGGCTTATAAAATTCCATACTGTAATTTGTTTGCCTCCCAGATCAGAATTCTCAATTCTCAGGGCCATCAAAGTTTCCTAATAAGTGCCATGTCCCACCTAATATTTTTATTGATTTTTTTAATACAGGAAGCTACCATGTTGCAGAGAAAAATGTAGCACCTCATCAATTTTGAAGATGTCCCAAAGATGCTTTTATTTTAAAGGCAACTAGACTTCCTAATTTTTCTTTAAGACGTTTTGCTTCACATCTAAGAAACTTCCAGAACTGAAGAAGCGAAGCTTCTCGGATGAGAAGCAAAATGTCTTAAAGAAAAACCAGAAAGTTGCCTTTAAAATAAAAGCACCTTTGGGACAACCCTGGCCTGGATGAATGAGAACCTCCACAGACAATTTTGAAAAATGACTCCTGTTAAGTATGATTTCAAAGCTTTTTCTAGACATTAAATAAGAAGGGAACTGCAATTCTGTGCTTTGTGTAAAGGTGAACCACAAGCCCAGGATAAAGATATACTGATAGGAGTGATAGAAAGCATTTGGGAAAAGGAGTAGATTCAATGCCTCTTAGCATTTTAGTAAATGGAAGTTTTGTGATTAGCCGTGGCATACAGCCATTCTGGGGGGACTGGACTGAGACTGATGTCACCTATTGCATGCAGAAGATAAGAAAGAGGTCATGCTGCTGAAAATCCAGGAAATTTCCAAAGATGCTTTTTCCAAAGGCAACTGGACTTTGTGTTTCCTTGAACATGTATTGCTTCTCCTCCAAGAAACTTCTTCAATTGAAACAGGGTGTGAAGCAAAACATCTTCATGGAAAAACAAAGTCCAGTTGCCTTTTGAAAAAAGCGCGTTTGGGACAACCATGACTTAGATGACTGAGAATCTTCATGGAAGATCCAGGGAATTATAGTTCCATGGAGGACCATAATGGGCGATATGGAATTCTTAAAATTGGAATCCAAGAATATTCAGAAAAAAAAAAAAACAGTCTAGGGAAAAATATCTAGAAACCAAAAAAGAAGAGTCCTGTTTTAATACTGTAATGTTTCTGGGCTATAATATCTTAAATTGCTTACCTGTTGGGTTTCATGTTGAGGTCTTTTCCGTATCAAGTAAAATGATGAATGTGATGGTAGGAAATTGTGCATCCACATTGAATTAAATGGATCAGCGTAGCTGTATGTCTGGCCATACTAAAAGTGGTACGATTAAATACATTTATTCTGAAGCTATAATTCAGAGGCTAACAAGTTTGAACAGGAGTTAAATTCAAGCCAATATTACCAATCAGAATTAATTCATAATAATAGATAGTTGCTATAATGGGTTTTCCACTTGATTCCTTTATGTATATATGGATACCAAATTCCTTTCTTTGATAATAGATCCATAAATTTAGCTAGAGAAAAAGAGCCAAAGAAAAGGAAGAGGCACTACATACCTATTTATTAATCATTCTGCCTTTGGACAACACACAAGCCTCAATAAGGAAACAAATGAATTCACTTGGAACCCTCTCAATCAATATTATATACAGTCAGTTTAACAAACACCCTAGAAGATCACTACGGGATATTTGACACAATAACATAAATTTTCAGTGTGTCTTCAGGATTACTATATAAATACATGAAGCGTGACAGAGTTAGGTTATGATTAAAATCAAACTACAGCACACAGTTGCTGGACAGTAAGAGTCATTGAGTCCAGAAGTACTTTCTATTGAACACAGAGTATTAAACTAAGCTGAATATCTAAGAAAACAATGGGATCATTCGGACTTATCCACACTTTATGTTATTATTTTAAATTTATTAGTCACTGAACTCCCATAAAGATCTACTTGGGATTAAGTCATAGGGAACATGGTAGGATTTCTTGAGAACCTAATCTGTAACTTGTTTATTAAAGAAGTATGTCTTATTGAACCTGATTAAAATAATTGTACATTGAAACAGAGTCATTTCATGCTTCTCAATAAACAAAATAAATATTTGGTTTGATTGTAAACTTGGTTAAGACTAAATTTATTCATAATCTTTTTTAAGATTTTGTGAGGTTTGGTCTTAATTCCCTAATCAGTGATCATTTCAATACAGTTAATCAATTCCAATTCTTTCTAAAGTCAAAGGTTCCTTGCTTTGGATGTAAGTCAATAAATAAAAAAAGTCTGCAATAGCATCACCAGCTTATTCTCAAAACCATTAATATATTTTTCTGAAAAGAGGATATGTGGCATAACTGTGATTACCTGTGGGAGTACCTTTGGTATACTTGGTCCATCCAGCTGTCTCATTCCCTGTAAAGCAATATTTAAAATCTTCAATGTTATTGTAATCAGTATTTTCTATTTTGTGATGTTTACACGTCTTTTCACGGAGCTCACAAAAAATAGTTAAAAATAATAGCCTCCACTCCCCCTCTACCTAATGCAGCTTGTATTCAGAATTGTATTGCCTCTGGAAAAGCCGTGTTTGATCACAATCCCATCTACACAAATTCTATTACATTCATCCCATCTCCTTTTTACAAGGCATCTTAGTTCTTTGCGGTCACAGGGCGTTAATTATGGACTGTGTGAAGAAGCATTTTCTTTTGTATGTCCTGAATCTAATGCTAACTCATTTGTATGGGTGCCCCTACCTTTACATGTATAAAAGAGGAAGGAAAAACTCTTTCAGCTGTTGGACAAAAACTAACTCAAAAGGTGGGTGTTGAGGAAGCAGAGTTGTTCATATACAATCTGTCCTTCTACGTGAGAATTAGTGCCAAATTGTTTACTTCTGAGAAAACTAAGGTGGATATGTACAACTAAATTGTCCTAGTGCACATAAAGGCCCCTTTAACCATTTCTCTAGGGCAAGAATTTGTGGCGTTGTCCTCAACTGCCCCCAAGCAACCGTGAAGACATTCTCCATTACACTACTAGGCATTGAAAGTAGTATTTTCCACCATGTCTGAGCAAAAATAGCTCTGCCTAGTTTGTCTGTCATGTTTCATTTCACTGCAGGCAAATATCTCTTCTCCTTGGTCATTGGCTGTTTGCCCTCCACAGCTTTTTGGTCCTGGGATGCTGGATGCCGGATTGCTTGGCCCTTATCCTCTAAATCTATTCTTTCTTTCTTTTTTTCATTTCACTGGTAGCCCTTCCTCTTTCCCATTCCTTCCACTCCTCCAGTCCATGGAAAAACCTCTCTTCATGGAACCGGTCACTGGTACCTCAAAAGTTGGGGGCAACTGTTCTAGACAACATTTTCAGAAGGGGTTTACCCAGGGGCGGGCTTCAAAAGTTTTAGCAAAGGGTTTTCTGCCCAGTTGCTGGGTGGGCGTGGCCATGGTGGATGTGGCCTAGTTGGCTTCCTGAACCTTGGCGGGGGGTTATTTTTGCCCTCCCCAAGCTCCAGAGGCTTTTCTTGAGCCTCTGGGAGGACAAAAACAGCTTCCCCGGGCTCTGAAGGCTCTCCGCAAGCCGGAAACGGGCTCATTTCTGGCCTTCCTGAATTTCCAGGAGGCCCGTTTTTCACCCTCCCCAAGCCTCCATGTGAGCCTTGCACTTACCTGCATCCAAAATGGGCCACGTGGAGGGGAGGGGCAAGTTGGGTGGGGCCAGCCAGGAGTGGGATTTGGGGGTTCTCTGAACTGCACAGAATCTTAGCTAGGGGCTCTCCTGAACCCCTGTGAGCCCCCAGCAGCCCAGCCCTGGGTTTACTCTTGCATGCCTCCTTGGGCTAAAAGAGAGGGACGGGTGCAAGGTCACCCATAAAGGACTAGAACTTGCAGCTTCTTGATTTGGAACCAGGTGCCTTAAGCAGTATACTAACTCATTCTTAGTCAATGGTATAGAAACATTTAAACAAAATAATTTAGAAACATGTTTTGAGTGTGTGTGTGTAAATCTTTGGAGATTATACACATACTTATATACATACATGTGTACACAGACACAGATAGAGACCCATAAACACACAAATACATACCTCAAGGCTTATACTACCCATTCCAGGAATCCCAGCATGATGAGGCAGTATCTATAGATATGCAAGATTAAGAATAATTTATGTGACCAGAGGTGACACTGTTTCAAAGAATATGAATAATATTACTGAGAACTGCTGGGGTGGGCTGGGGTGGTGACATGATGATTTCATTGGAGGATTGAGGAATTACATTGAATATGATTTCTTCTTTGTTATTCTTCCTCCTCCTCTGTTATTAGAGGAAATTGCTGTCATATTTCAGCAATCTAGAGTAATGTATGGGGCCCAAAGAGGGAAAACTGGCAACCAACCCACTGGCTTGGTTTAAATTATTGAACGTCAAGATGAACTCTGGATTTTTAAAGATGGGACTTCAGGTTTCCATGACTGGGATGAAATATTTTTGATCAGAGAGTCTTCAGCCTTCTTAGTGGATCTTTAATTAAAACAATTAGAAAGGTAAGGCAGATTTAGAAAATGAGGACTTGTTTACCTATTGAAAACAATTGGTGAAAATTTCAAGGAAACTATTCTAAAGTACAATGGTTGTTCAAAAGTCCTCATTACAGAAAATACAGAAACCATAATTAATGCTAGAAGCAGAAAGGAGCAGAAACCACTGCTGTATCGAACCATGGTAATATACTGTAATTTTGATATGAAAAAGAACCCAAAGCTGGGATTTAGGAACTATGTCTGGAGATTACTAGATTTGATTAAAAAAAAAAAAAAGATCTAGCACAGTATTTTTCAATCATGGCAATTTTAAGATATGTTGACTTTAACTCTCAGAATTCCCCAACCAGCAGCCTGACTAGGGAATTTTTTAAGTTGTCTAGCTGAGAAACACAATCTAACACAAAACGGGTGACCACATAATATTCATTATTTCTGTTTTTATTAAGAAACTGATTCATTTTAACTTTATTGGCTATAAGTAACAGTTTGAGATAAAGTTGTAAGAATTACCGGCAAAGCAGAACATGCTCCTAAAAGGCATAAGACAAATGTCCATTGTTTCATAATTGGGATGTGGCCCATAAAAGGGGACTAGAAGGAACTGTAGAGAGTGATGAAATCCTGGAAGGAGTTAAAAAAAAAAAAAAGGACAATATTTAATGAAACAGTAAAATCACCAATATACAAACATCCTATTATTATTTTTCCCATCCTTACTGCTAGTTTGACAGAAAGATGGAAGACAAATTTGTCCCATCAACTATTCTTCCACATTAAAATTCTTAACTGCATTAATAATTCTATCACATTAAGAATTAATGTGAATGGCAAGTTCAGGGTAGCTCAGTTAGTGCATTTCTGATGTTCATCAAAAATGTTTTGAGTAAGCCCTCTCCAGAGGAAGATTTGTCTTTTGTTGTCACCTCAACTTGGTTATAAAATGGTTGGCATGACCTTAAGGGGAAAAAAACAATTAAACCAGGACAGGCCTGCTCTGGGCATGCTTGCTTCCAACACTGATGCAAACACACCAGGCCTTTGGGGAGAGGCCTCCAAGGTCTCCTTGACTCACTGCCAGAAAGTGATAGGAGCTGGCAGAGAAGGGAAATCAAATCACACAGGGCTATGCAACCACACAGCTGCCGGTTGACCGTGGTGTAATCACAGCCATGGATCTGTATTGTATAAACTAAGCTATTTCTTAGAGTGCACCTTTGAACTTAATTTTTATTTATTTGTATACCGTCCTTAATCCCAGAGGTGGTATTCAGCAGCTTCTGACCAGTTCTGGAGAACCAGTAGCAAAAATGTTGAGTAGTTTGGAGAACCGGCCAATACCACCTCTGACTGGCCCCACCCCCATCTATTCTCTGCCTCCCGAGTCCCAGCTGATTGGCTAGGTCTTCTTTTGTTGCCCTGCACAGGAGAACAGAGCTGGAAAGCAGGATAGTGGGATGGGGAAGGGAATGGGGATTTTGCAGTAACCTTCCCCCGGAGTGGGAAGCCATGCCCACAAGCCACACCCACAGAACTGGTAGTAAAAAATTTGAATCCCATCACTGCTTAACCCTGACTTGGGCTGAGAGAGAAAGTGACTGGCCTAAAGTCACCCAGTTAGCTTTCATGGCAAAGATAGGACTTGAACTCAGGTCTCTAGCCTGGTGCCTTAACCACTAGTCCAAAATAGCCTTCTTAATGTATTGTATTGTTTATTTAATTGAATAGTCATAAGACCTTATCAATAACATAACGTAAATATATAACAAGACAAAATACAGATAAGTTAGATATATAAAAATACAGTAACAAAAACATATGTGGAAAACCAGGGAGCCAGAAATCGGATAACCCTAACCCTAACCCCAATCCTAACCCTAACCTTAACCCTTCTTAATGATTTCTTCCTCAAAGCTGAGTACCGAATGTTATCCACCAGTCCTTAAGATGGTAGAAAGCTAGACCAGCATAACATTGGCTGCTCTGAAGGCAATCACTGCCCTCCACAACCACAGTACTGGCAAATTAGGCTATCCTTATCTTATGCAGTATTGGCCAGAAGTTAATGTACTAATATTGTATAATATCATATCCTTTTTGCAGGGTAATAGATGTAGGACATATCACAACATAGGGATTACAGGTAGTCCTCGACTTATGACCATGATTGAGACCAGAATTGCCTGGGACTACTGTATCAGCACTAGCCTAAAGTACATGATGAGCTAATTCAACCACACAAAAATCATCTGACTGAATCATTAACAGAATCATTGACAGATTGTATCTGAAGCAAAATCTGTATTGGAGTAAGGAGGAAAGCACTAGTTTAACGATGATACAGGAATACAGGATATCTTTAAGATGGTTTCAGGTATGGTTCTGGAGCTTAATGAAGGCAGGAGGATTTGGCATGAAACAAGTTGATGTAGGTCAGAGGTGGTATTCAGCACGAATACCATTTCTGGAGAACTGGTAGCAGAAATTTTGAGTAGTTCGGAAAACTGACAAATACCACCTCTGACTGGCCCCACCCCCATCTATTCTCTGCCTCCCGCATCCCAGCTAATTGACTGGGTGTTCTTTTGTTGCCCTGCACTGGAGAACAGAGCTGGAAAGCAGGTTAGTGGGGTGGGAAGGGAATATGGATTTTGCAGTATTCTTTCCCCAGGAGTGGGGAGGGAATGGAGATTTTACAGTATCCTTCTCCTGCCATGCCCGCCAAGCCACACCCACAGAGCTGGTAGTAAAAACATTTGAATCCCACCACCAGCGTAGGAAGAAAAACTCTTTAAATGTGTATGACTTAACTACAAAATGAGATGTGACATCTTTATTAAAACTAGTGGTCCCTTTTCTAAATGGACTCCTGGTTTTCTTGCACAAGGCTTATCTTGGTGACAGCACAATTCCTTCCATAATTGATAGTCACTTAATTTCAGTTACTATTAGCAAGCATGGTGATTTCTCCTTTCTTTCCCCCACTAACAGACAACTGTCTCAGCTTCTGCTGAGCTTATTGCCTCTGCACCATTCAGTTATGCTATAAAAAATAATTCTAGTTCATTTTTCTGGCATTTTAACACAGGTAATTGACTTCAAGATGCAGGAATGATATTTTGGATAAAATCAACCTAATCATGTGATATTCATCCTAGGATTTTTTTTCCTGCTTTGTAGCAGCATCTATCAGAAATTGTTAGGCTAGCAGCAAAAAGGGGGAAAATGTTTTGAGTTTCACAAGCTGCAAATTTAAGAAGCAATAATAACAACAATTAGGCCTATACCATGGTTGTGTTGCAGTGATCCAGATGAGTGCAAGGTTTTTCATATGAATGGATTAATCTAACCAAACGAAAGTCTCCCATGCAAAATTGCCATGTTTCACAATTTCGAGGGCTTCCAGACAAAGCCAAATTACCCCCAAATTCACCAACAGCAGAACCAAAAAATATTGTCAATTCTTTGATATGCTGTTGGGCTTCAGTTTTAATGCTAGCAAGTTTTCTTATGGATCACATTTCAGTAATCATGATAATCTTTGCAGCAAACAATAGAGTTATTTGGAACTTTTTAAAGATTATCATACTAACTGCAGCTTTGTCATAGATCTCTGGGTTGTTTCTGTACATTTTTAACTTGTGCAGAATAAAATCCTGGAAGTGCCATGTTTCCAATTACTGCAGTGAGGGGAAGAAAGGAAATATCTTTGTTTCTGAGAGGTTTTAAAGAGGTAGAAGCCCATCTGTGACAAGATATGATCATCGTAAAACCAAGTTTGTCCAGTGCAGAATATTGAAATAAATTTTACCTTCAAAGCGTCTGGAAATTTCTTCCCAATACTTGTTGAGCAATTCAAGAAATCTTCACAAAATAAAGCTTTCACAGGCACGAGAGCTTCTTTCTCTGACTCTAGAATATAAACCTGATTGAAAAGACTGGTTAGCCAATCAAATCAAGAAAGAGGGCAAGGGAATTACATGCTTCTCACTTCATCCCACCCATCCTTTCTGTGCTCACAAAACCTGAAACATCTTATTATTTATAATTGGATTCTTAGGTCTGTATTTAGAGAAACTATTTTCTAGCAGATAAAACATGAGAATCAGAGTAGAATGTGCAACAAAACAACAGGGTGAGATAGTCTGTTTATGACACCATGTCTCAAGATAGTCCTCTACCTGCTGACAGTGGTGGTACATTTTAAATAAATCCCTAAAAGGCTAGAATTTCACATGCCCAATGTCGTGTCCGGAAATAAGCGCAGAGTCGGTGACTTCAATTAAAGCTCTTTATTTGTAACAAGTGAACCGAACCGGCGAAAGGCAAAAAGCCCGCGGCTTTTATACCTTTCGCAAGGCTGCCGCGGCCAACGGCAGCGATTCAAGTCTCCCGCTCTTGGTTTGCACCAATCGCGGGAGACCTAAATCGGCCAATCAGAAATCCCCGTGCCTTGGCCAATCAAGGCTCGGGGATTTCGAGTATACCATTTTCAATACATAACACCCCTCCCCCCTTGGTACGGTCCGTCAGGTGGTGTAGTCACGCAGGTAGGCGGGGCTCCGTCGAGTCCTAGTTGACCTGCGCAACTCACTTTCCTGTTGTATCTCGGCCGGAGCGGTCGTTCCTTTGGCTGCTCCTGCCTCTTCGCGAACCGGCTGGATGATCGGGCCGGTTCTTTCGCCGTGGCTCCCGCCTGGTCCTACCGGGTCGGTTGAGCTGCGGATTTCGCCGCTCCCGCTTGGCTTCTCCGAGTCGGTAGAGCTGGCCAGACGGTTCTTCTCCGGAGGGGACTCGCGATGGCTGTTTTCTGGTGAGTATTTTTGGTTTATTTTATTTTGCGATTGTCTTTCCGGGTATTCCCTCCCCCCTTGGTTCGCTTCTTGGGGGTTGAGGTCAGTTGCCGTTCTGGACCTTAACTGGTCAATATGCCGTTTCCAGGCTCGCCCGTCCGTGGTTTGGAGCCGGTACGACTTTGGACCAGTGATTTGTGTTATGACGGCTGGGATCCATAGGGGGTCCCCCGTCATGTTTTTTGCGTAAACCAGGTCGCCTGGGTTAAATGTCCGGAACCTGGAGCTGGGGGCTGCTCCGGGTTGTAGGTCGGGTGCAGTCTGTCAAGTGGAGACCTCAGCTTCCTGCCCATTAATAGCTCTGCCGGACTCTTGTTGGTTGTAGTGTTGGGAGTGATGTGTTGTATGAAGAGTAGGCGGTTGATTTTGTCGTTGATCTCTGCGTGGTCCATTTTCCTGAGTGTTTTTTTTGTAAATTGGACCATCCGTTCCGCCCTACCGTTCGCCGCCGGATGCGCCGGTGCTGTCAACGCGTGGCGGATGCCCTTCTCTGCCAGGAACCGTTCGAATTCGATGGAGGTGAATTGGGGCCCGTTGTCTGAGACGATGACGTCTGGGAGGCCGTGTGTGGAGAACAGTTTGCTCAGTTCTTTTATGACAGCCTCTGTGGTGGTGGATTTCATGTCAGCCACCTCTAGCCAATTTGAGTATGCGTCGACTGTGATTAAGAACGTATGTCCGTTTGTGGGGCCCGCAAAGTCGAGATGGATTCTGGACCAGGGCCCTCGTGGTGTTTCCCAATCCCGGATGGGTGCTGTGGGTGGGCTGGATCTGGTCTCCTGGCATCGGTGGCATTTGGCGACCCATGCCTCAATTTGCTTGTCCATCCCTGGCCACCAAGCGTAGCTTCTGGCCAGGGCTTTAGTCCTGACGATGCCAGGATGACCCTCATGTAGCATCCTCAAAACTTTTTCTTGCAATCTATCTGGAATTACCACCCGGTCACCCCATAGAATGCATCCCTTCAGTAGTGACAGTTCGGTCTGGCGCTGGCGGAATGTTTTAAAAGTCTCGTCACAGTCTTTTTCTGGCCAGCCCTTTTCTAACCAGTGTAATATTCGCGCCAGACGCCTGTCCTTAATGGTTTTCCTGGCAATGTCGGATGCAGTAATAGGTAAACTTTCTATGCTCAGGGTATTTGTGGTAGGTGCTGGGTCAGGTTCAGAGTTAGGTAAGGGCGAGCGGCTTAAAGCGTCTGCGTGCGAGATTTTCTTACCTGGCTTGTGTAACAGTTCGTAATTGTAGGCTGCCAGGAATTCCGACCATCTTGTCATTCGGGGTGACAAGATGTTGGGCGTGGCTCGGTCTCCCGGGAGGATGCCCAACAGAGGCTTGTGATCCGTCACGATGGTGAACGGGCGGCCGTACAAGTATTCATGAAAACGTTTAACGGCGGCAACTATAGCCAAAGCTTCCTTGTCCAGCTGGCTATAGTTGCGCTCTGGTTTGGTCAGAGTCCTGGAGAAAAAGGCGATGGGTGCTTCTCTCTGGTCTGGGAGGGTGTGGCTGAGGACAGCGCCGACGCCGAAGGGTGATGCGTCGCAAGTGACAGCTAGTGGTAAAGTCTCACTGAATTGCATCAGGACAGCATCGGAGGTGAGGAGGTCTTTGGTCTTTTGAAAAGCGGTTTGTTCTCGCCTCCCCCAAGTCCAGGCTGCCTTCTTGTCTAGGAGTCTATGTAAGGGCTCCGCCGCCGTTGCCTTTTGAGGTAGGAAAACATTATAGAAATTTAGTAATCCTAGGAATGCTTGTAATTCCGTTTTGGATCTTGGGGTGGGGGCTTCCTTGATGGCTTTTATTTTTTTAGTTGTAGGGTGAATGCCCTTTTGGTCTAGGAGATAGCCCAAAAACTCTACTTGCTTTGTACATAGATTGCATTTCTCTCGCTTAACCTTAAGTCCTGTTTCTTTAAATTTTGTTAAGACTTGTCTGAGTCGCGTCTCTAACTCGGCTTCATTTGGTGCCGCTATTAGTACGTCGTCAAAATAGGGCACCACCCCTTTAATGCCCTGCAACAAACGTTCCATCAGGCTTTGAAAAATGCCTGGTGCCACGCTGACTCCGAATTGGAGTCGGTTACACCTGAAGGCCCCCCGATGGGTCACTATTGTTTGGGCTTCCGCCGTTTTCTCGTCTACCGGCAGCTGCTGATATGCCTGAGCAAGGTCGAGTTTTGCAAAGACTTTGCCCCCTCCTAGCGAGTGTAGTAAATGTTGTACTATAGGGACTGGGTAGGCGCTTTGTTGTAATGCGCCATTTAGGGTGGCCTTATAGTCCCCGCAAATTCTCACTGACCCGTCCGGTTTTACTGGGGTCACTATAGGGGTTTCCCACCTGGCGTGGTCTATCGGTTGTAATACCCCCTGTTTGACGAGTTTGTCAAGCTGCTCGTCAATTTTTGGTTTTAATGCAAACGGTACCCTTCTAGGCTTAAGTCTCTTAGGGGGGACCCTTGGGTCTAAGTCAAATGAGATAAGGGGCCCCTGGTACTTGCCCAAGCCTCCATCGAACACCTCCTGGAACTCCTGGGTTAGCCGCTGTTCCCAAGCTTCGATGGTGACTTGGTTGACACCTGTCAGTGCGATGTTAAGCGGGGCGAACCATTGTAGACCCAGTAGGCTTGGGCGGTCGCGATCGACGATTGTGAGTGGTAGTTGTTCGGTGTGGCCTTTGTAGGTTATGTTGAAACTCTTGGTGCCTACTACCGGGACACGGTTCCCTTGGTAGTCTTTAATGATGATCTTTTGTGTCTGCACGTTTCTCTTTTGTAGAGTGGGCACCAGTCTTTTGATTTCACGCCATGCAATCATGGAAAGGTAGGACCCAGAGTCCACTTCCATCTTGCATGGCTGGCCTTCTATATATACCTCTACATGTATTTTTCTGGCGCCGTCGGAGGTGGCGTGGCCGATGGTCACCGTCTGATGGGTTTCTTCTTTCCGTCGACCGTCGCCGCTTCTTTGAGATCGTTGAGCGCGGTCCCATCGACCGTCTGGCTGTCGTTCTCTGGTTCTGGGCGGGGAGTTTTCTCTCCGTCTGTCGTGCTGCTCCCATTTGGGCGGGCTGCGAGTCTTCTTTTGGCGGCAAACTCGGGCGATGTGACCCCTTCGTTCACAATGCCTACAGATAGAGTCAAAAAATCGGCATTCTGACCTGGGGTGGTCGCCGCCGCACCCGGCGCAACTGGTCCTCGACTTACGGCCTTTTCGACTTCGTTGATCGCCACGTCCCGTCTGTACTCGGTGAATGTCCTCCTCGTCTTCGGACGTGCTGGAGTTCGACTGGTATTCACCGTAGTGTGCGGTCGCTTCACTTCTTGCGTCGGCCGACCTTGCCGGGTTGTTGTTCCCGCCCTTCGCGTCAGATCTTCGCATGCTGTCTGCCGACGTGCGTGTTGCTTCAGCGGCTGCGGCGGCTGTAAGGGCATCGGCTAGGCTGATGTCGCCCTTGGCCATAAGTCGGCTCTGCAGTGTAGGATCCCATAACCCGAGTACGAAGCGGTCTCTTATGAGACTGTTGAGACCCTCGAACTCACAGAGTCCTCCCAGGCGCCGCAGTTCTGCGACGAAATCGCTCAATTTTTCGTCGGGCTTCTGGTTTCGGCGGTAGAACTCGTTGCGCCGTATTAGGATGGGGACCTCGGGGGCATAATGGCGCCGCAGTATTGGTTCTAGGACGTCCCAGTCCATGGCGGTTGCATCTGCCGGCTTGGCTAATGCCTTAGCCATCTGGAAGACTTCTGGTCCGCAGTGTGTAAGGAAGACAGCGCGTTTCAGCGGGCCCGGGGCGTCCTTCATGCCGGCGCATTCTAGGTACATTCGGAACCGATCCGAATACGATTCCCAATCTTCGGCGGCAGGGTTGAAAGGGGCGGGCGGTGCTATCTTCGCCATTTTAGTGCTGTCGCTGGTTCTTAGGTGGACACGGGGTTCGGTTCAGGGGCGAGATCCCACCCTCATCGCCAGTGTCGTGTCCGGAAATAAGCGCAGAGTCGGTGACTTCAATTAAAGCTCTTTATTTGTAACAAGTGAACCGAACCGGCGAAAGGCAAAAAGCCCGCGGCTTTTATACCTTTCGCAAGGCTGCCGCGGCCAACGGCAGCGATTCAAGTCTCCCGCTCTTGGTTTGCACCAATCGCGGGAGACCTAAATCGGCCAATCAGAAATCCCCGTGCCTTGGCCAATCAAGGCTCGGGGATTTCGAGTATATCATTTTCAATACATAACACCCAATATCTCCAGAAGAATTAGCCAGTAAAATAACTGCCTGCCGTGTCATGGTTCAGTAACAGAGCTTGTGCCAGGAGAAATATGAATGAGGGGTTGTCCTGTAGCTCTGAAGGAAGCAATGGTGTACCCCCCCCCCCCAGCTATCATTTGTTATAGCAATGTTAAACAATTTCTTATCATTCTCTAATCTGGTGGTCAGGTTTCAGAAAGTCCTGAAAGAAGCCTTATATCCTTTCTGGTCTGCTTTCATGCCTGGTTGTAACAAAGATACTGCATTGATTGTACTTGTAGATGGTCTTGGTGGAGCTGAGATGGACACGATACAGCTATCTTTGTACCTCAACAGTGCTGGATAGTGGATACTATAGTATCTATAGATACTATATAAATTATAGTACTATACTATATAATTATAGTATCTTTCTGGACTGACTTCAAGGATTAGGAGCAGTGGGCCCAGTGCTGCAGCGGTTCCTCTTTTTCCATGGTCAATCTCTGTGGTTTTTCTATTTAACATCTAAATAAAGCTGCTGCATGAGATCATCTGACAACACCGTTTCAGGTCCATCGGTAGGCTGTTGTTACCAAGTTGTATTTCTTGAGCCTGGGTCAATCAAGCAATATAGTCAAGATTTTATCTCAAAGCTGTTGGGATCTAGATGGAGAGGGTGTCGGGGTTGGCCTGGCAGCCTTAATTAATTGAATGGTGGCTGCATTGTATTTCTAAAAAGGAAAGGATAATTGCAAAGAATGTAATTAAAGAAAGCAAGAAATGGTGACGTTTAGTTGCTGAATATATATGGTAAGTGTCATGCCCCAAACCAAGAATGGCATGTGGCAATTCTTCCAAGCTGACTTACTTTGTTTTGTTTGATTCCTATAGACAAAATCTTACCAGACTGAAGACTCTATTATCTGCACCTACAATATATTTTGTGAACAAATAGGGTGTTGTTGTCTTCATCCTTTTTCTTTCACACTGGAATCACAATTTCTGGACTGAGAAGATGTCTCTTATGCCTCTAAGAATGTACCCTCCTGGCAATCTACCTCTTCACCACATTCCATCACATCAAGAATAATGTACAATGGAAATAAAACATGAGTGACAATAAATGAAATGTCTAGCAAATGGTTAAACACTGAGCAGGGTATAAGACAAAATTTGTGATATTCACTTGATTGTTTGATGTTTTTGTGAATAAATGTAAAAGTTTGGAGTGGCATTAGAGAAGTGTTGGGGATGTGAATATTTATGTACTCTTGTATGCAGGGAATATTCCACTGTTGGCTAAGAGCCTGAATGATTTGGAGCAAGTAATAGATGGTTGTATAATGCAAAGAGAAATGTGGATTTGAATATCAAGATATCAAAATCAAGGCATATTTGAACAATATCCAGTGATACAATAGAGTTAACTATAATAATTAGCGGTTTTACTTTTTTCTATACTTACCTGACAAAAGAGATACCATGATCAAGACACTTATTTCTCAATCATGGTTTGTCACCTGATGTAGCAATAAGTCAGTGTTGAGTATGCTATGTGAAATAGCCCCAGTATTATTTATTTTTATTTATTTATTTTATTTATATATTTCATTTATTTTAAAACCATCCATCTCCCTCATAGAGGGAGTATGGGCAGTGTACAATAAAATATTAAATACATAAAAACAGTATATAAAATTTAAAAGAGGCGCTATGATAAAAAATTGTTAAAAGGTGGTGCTAGCCAGACAATCAATTATGACTTTGTTTCTAAAATCCTCAAAAATTTTTTTACCTTATGTCTGATAATTAATTTTTTGCTGCACTTATATCTTGCCTTTCCATTAAGGGGTCAACACAGTATATATTGGGGAGTCCTCTCATTTTAATCGTTATCATTCTTTAACCCTATGATGTGCATATGATAAATTGCTCCCATATCTCTCTATTTCCAATCCAGTTCTTCAGTTATTCCAAAGAACAGAGTCCAAGATCATTCTAATTCCTGCTGCTCAAAGATAAGTTGCAGAAGTATAAATGTTATTTATCTGAAACTCTTACCAAAATACTTTTAAAGTCAAGATGTAAGATGATAAGTCCTCAAAAATTACTACTGATGATAAGTACCTCAAAAATTCATTTTTCTGCATGTATTTTTTTCTTTCCTAGAATATAGTAGTCCAAATGAAAGAGGAATATTTTTGGCAAGTAAGCTTGAAAAATACATGCAGAAAAATGAATAAAACTTTAAAAGGAACCTGCCTTACTATGTAATCTTTTGATGGCTTGACATTTTTAAAGATAATTTTGATTTCAATAAGTACTGTGACTGATAAATAATTCTATTGCAATAAATAAATTAAGCTCCTTTTACAGCACTGTTTTTCTTTTCCTAAACTTTTGCACTATATATGAGCAGAGACAACCAAACGATCAGATTTTTGTCCTACAATGTGGTTTGATTGGGTTGGCTTTTATATTTCATATTTTATTGAAGAGTTAATGTATACATTACTTTCTCTCATAGCCAGATTCTCAAAGAACATCTCAAAAGTGCCAAATAAACTTGAAAACTGAAATCTAGAAGATCTGGGATGGTGAGTCTCATAATCTTCAGATTTTCCTATCAACCCAACTATTATGGTGCTCATAAATTAGTAAGGGCTTGTAGTAGTTGTGACAATCACATTGTGACAGTTATTTGGGTAACTTACAAATATTTATAATGATAAAAACTATAAAGGCTCTAAGAAATACACTTTAATAAAGCTAAGACCTTTAGAACTTTAAGATCATGGAGGAATTGATCATCTTCCAAAGTTTCACTCTGGTGATCTTTAGTGCCACCTGATTAGTTTGTTCTAGTGGAGAGCCAGATTGGTCTAGTGGTTAAGGCATGAGGCTAGAAACTGGAAGCCTGCGAGTTCTAGTCCTACCTTAGCTGTGATAGAGCTGGTTGACCTTAGTCCAATCTCTCCCCCCACCCACACCTCATAGGGTTATTGTTGTGGGGAAAATGGGAGGAGGAAGGTGTGTTGGATATGTTTGCTGCCTTGGGTTTTTTGTAAAAATAAAAACAGATGCAGATACAAATCAATAAATCAACAAATCAATAAATTTGGTTTTTATCTTCTCCAAATTCATCCCAGGGACCTCATAAATGGGTGGTTTCCCATAGCAGCTCACCCATCTGTGGGAAACATACTGCTGAAATACTTGGTTGAGCACAATATCCCTATTATGGCTCCAGTTATGTGACTGAAGAAGAAGCAATGGTGAGGGAAGAGTCTAGCGACATCTGATCAATTTGCTTCTTGTTAATCTTGAATGCAAAATGAGCTACAAACAATTTATCCTAAACTATTTGACTAGGGAAGTGTCAACTCTATAGGAAATCAACAACAAATTGGCTGAGAGTGTCCTGACAACTTGGTAGTTTTCTGAAAATTATCAAAAGAAGCCAGCCTTCCACACGCTGGAAATGGGCCATCACAAGCTTTGGGTTGTGTTTCTCTGCCATCTGAATGACTCTTATAGTCATTATGGAAGTTATACAAACTGCTGAACCTGTGTGAACATCTAAATTAGAACAGAACGTCTGCTTGTCTTAATCTCTGGGTAGCTTTTAGAAGGCTACATTCTATATAAACTGAAGTAGTGTCTCAGATCAGAATGATGAGCTAAAGATTTCTGCAGCTTGGGCAATATTTCATCCAACCAACTGTAATTAAAATGGGAGCAGACAGGGAGCACAAGGTGAAATTGCTTGTAATGGATGTTGCACAGCTTGCAGTTACAAACAAGGATGATCTATGGTGGTTAGAAAACTATCGGTTTGTCCACAGCAAGTCAGGCAAAGGACTGGCTAGACAATGGAAAATTCTGAATGACTTGTGGCATTTGCGGCTGTCTGGCTTCAGGTGAAAAATCCCTCAAAATAAAGTGAGATGCTGGCTGAGAGATGAAAGCATAACCTATTCCAATTGATTTTCAGAAAAAAGCTTCAGCCCCCAGTGCTCTCTCACTCAGTTTGGAAGGAGCTCTGTTCCCACCAGCTAAATTTCGATGGAAAGTGGCAAGGTGGAAATGGAAAGTGATGGAAAGCTGATGCCAATGCACACCTCTGATGATCCTAGGTGTAGTTTATTCCTGTGAGGCCTCAATTCAATGGAAACAATGGAAACTAGGAACAGAATATGACACTTGCCATGCTAACGCACAAACATACTACTTAATTATTAGTACTTGTCTTATATCTTCTTTTTTTTTTTTTTGAAACAAATTTTATTAATTTTAAAGACAAACAACACATCATTAACCATTAAGTACATAAAACCTCTTAACATTATAAATTTTTACAAGTCGGATAAAACATTGTTTTTATACAACATAATTCTAATTTATCCCATTTCCATATGGACACATAAATATCTTTCAGCAAATTTCTCATTATTTCTCTTTACTCTTATTCAATTTCATTTCTTTTCTATATTTATCCATTTTATAGTCATCATATTCATTTCTTTCTGACTTGTTTACAATTACATTCCTCCAAGGTTTTATTAATTCTTTTTTTTTTTTTAATTTTTTAATAATTTTACAGAAGACACAATACACAAACATACAAAACACAAAACATAAACAAAACTAAAAGATTTTTTCTGAAGATTGTCTGATCCCGGGTTAAAACTCTTCACACAGAAACAAATTCAAATATCATATTCACCCCATATATCCTTCCATATCTTATTATCATTTTCTTTTTTTATATATATATATAAAAACCATTTTTATAAAAACAATGCACAAAGAATCAAGGCATAACAGCTTATAAATTCTTTTCTAGGAAAAAATAATAATAAAAAACCAATAGAGCATAACAATTCCAAATTATAGTATCAATACTTTATCTATTTAACTTCATATCTTATCCCTACTTCTCCTTTTCATCCAAATTATTTCTTGTTAATTAAAATTTTATTGCCTTTTATCAATATACAAAATCCAAAAAAAAAAAAAACCATAACAAAGCCTTTATATATCCTTCCATATCTTATTACCATTTTCAATAACATTCTTTGTCTGTTCTATTTCCAACTATCCATTCATCTTTTTTCTTTTATTATACTTCTCCTATACACCAATTGGAGTAACATCTATAACTCATTACCCTAACTTAAAAGTACTTCGTGTAACAATTTTTCTTGGGATTCTGTTTAAAAGATTCTAAAATTACATAATGAATTTTATACTCTAAATACACGTATAAAAACACAAACTTATGTACCCTCCAGAATCCCTCTTTTATCCTAAATTAAATTCACCCATTGTCTCTAAATAAACTTTTTTTCTTTAGATCTTGCTTCCCCCCATTAAGGCTTCGCCTCCCCCCCTTTCTCTCTTGCTTATTCTTCTCCTTGCCCTTTTTACCCCTTTGTTTTTTCTCCTCTCTTTTCTTACTCCTTTTCCTTTGCTTTCTAACCTTGCCTCCACCTTTTCGCTCATTTTTCTCTTTTTTGGTTGTTTTTATAATTCTTAAAATCCCCTTTTTCTTATCCTTTTTCTCCTCCTCTCCGGAAGGGACCCATTGTTCATCAAAGATGGCTTCTTCTTCCTCTTCTTCCTTGTCCCAGTCCTTCTGCTGCGTAATCAACTTTTCATAAGTACATAAAGCCATTTCTAAGAATTGAAACAAAACGCCCAAAGTATCTTCCTTTTTATATTTTTGATATTCAGTCTTTAGTTCATCCACAAACAATGCCATTATGAAAAGAGAAACTTTTCCCAAAACAACCACAAGTATTTTTAATCAAAAACAATTAAAAAAAAAATTCCAAAAGTTAATACTTTTCTTCCTTCTTCTCTTTCTCTTTCTGGGGTTAATGTTTAGTCAAAGAGGTCCAATTACCATATATCTTTCTTTGGGATTCTAGGCAATCTCCTCCTTTTTCAGCTTCTGCTCCAATTTTTTTTTTCCTCTCCCTTCCCACTTAAAATGTCAATTTTAAATGATCAGAAATCCATACCTCCAACAAGGGTTTTCCAATTTCTTAAATTTTTCAATGTCCAAAAATCCTTTTGTTCCTTAGCTTCAACTCTCAAAACAATTCACTTTCGATGTCCAATATATCCAAACATTTCTGCTGTTTCCATGGGGTGGGAGAGTGAAGAAAAAACAAAAGTTCCCTTTAACAGCTTCTCCGCCACTTTCGCTCTTCTTAGGGATACAATGTATCCTCCAGCAATTCAAACAGCTCAGTTCCAGGCAATTTAAAGGATGTTACTTGACCCGGCTCAGACAAAACTTTCACTCTTCACATTTCCTCCAGCGCAATCTTACCCGGTTGCTGGCTTCTTCGTGGTGGCCATTGCTGACCGCCGCTTCACCGCCTTGGGAAAAAGGGGTTTTTCCGGAGAAGGGGGGGGGTCTGCAACACCCCCACCTCCCTGTCTGACTCCCCTCTCTCTTCAGCTGTCCCTACAGGGCAGCAATATCCCCCTGACCCATCTGGGTCGGGGGTACCTCGACGGCTAGCACAGCAGGAATCGCGAGCTGTCGCGAATTCCTGCTGCCCCGAAGCCACGCGAAACCGGAAACCCTTATATCTTCTTCTTTATATACCATTACAGATAGCCCTCAACTTACAATGGTTTGTTTAGTGACCCTCCTAAAGTTGCAACGGCACCGAAAAAAGTGACTTATGACCATTTTTTCACCCTTATGACTGTTGCAGCATCCCTGTGGTCATGTGATCAAAATTCAGATGCTTGGCGATTCAAATTTATGATGGTTACTGTGTCCCAGAGTCACATGATCCCTCTCAACTATAAAACGTGTATACAAAATGTTTTATGAGTTAACATAAACTCATATTTGTGATCTTCCAGCAAGCAAAGTCAATGGGGAAGCCGGATTCACTTAACAATTGTGTAACTAATGTAAAATGTCAGCGGTTCACTTAACAACTGTGACAAGAAAGGTCGTAAAATGGGACAAAACTGCCTTAACTGTTCTGCTTAGCAACATAAATTTTGTGCTCATTTGTGGTTGTAAGTTGAGGACTACCTGTGTAATTCAGACAGATTCCTGGTGGTTCACAACCATAGAAATCATTAAAACATTCACAGTAAATAGTAGATGAGTAATAAATCAATTTAAATACATTCATTCGTCGTGTCCAACCTAAGTATACAACTTTCTTGTATGTTACCACATCACAGTAATTGGCCTAAAACAAACAAAACAAACAAAACATAAAAACATCAGCTCTCTTTCATATATATATATACAAACAGTGTGTTGGTTGGTTCATCAGTTTTGTGCATTCATTTCGTAGTCTCAATTACAGTTACTTTACATAATAACTCATATTATCAATCCAAACTTATATATCCCAGTAGCGCTATTAAAAAATCATTTGACTATAATTTTATTCATTCATGATTAATGAGATAACTATAATTTAAATAGTTTATTCTATAACAAATCAAATACTCATACCAAATTATCCTGAAAAACACTTTATAGATACGATATCAAACAACAAAAGAAAAAGAAAAAACAAAGATATTTCTTGTTATCTAACATTCTAAATATTCTATTATTATATTTTATCATCCAACCATTGATAGAAAAGGTCCCAAATTTTATAGAATTGTTTATCCTCTTGCTCTCTAATTTCAAATGTCAATCTACTCATCTCAGCACATTCCAATATTTTCTTAATAATTTCTTCCTGCAATGGTATTTTCTCGCTTTTCCAATTTTTAGCAAATACAATCCTAGCCACTGTTAATACATTTACAATCAGATATTTCAAGTCTTTACTGTATGTATCTGGTAAGATTCCCAATTAAAAAAACTCTGGTTTCAAATCTATGCGTTTCTTTGTCATTTTTTCCAACCACATGCGGATTTTAGTCCAATATTTTCTAGCATCCTCGCAAGTCCACCACATATGGTAATATGAGCCAGGTATCTGATGACATTTCCAGCATTTTTCAGATTTATTCTTGAACATTCTTGCTATCCTTGTTGGGGGAAAGTGCCACTTGTAAAACATCTTATACAGATTTTCTTTATAAGCTGTTGACATTGTCATTTTATAATTTTGTGACCATAGTTTTTGCCATTTCTCTAAATCAATCCCATTTCCAAAATTCTTCCCCCAAACAATCATAGTTTCTTTAACTTGTTCTTCCTCTTACTTAATTCCCAGTAAATAACCATATAGTTTTTTAATCACCTTCTCATCAGTATCTGTCAAAAACTTTTCTAGATCAGTCTGTTTATCATAAAATCCCTCTGTTTTAGAATCTTCATCATACCTTGAGTGTATTTGCGCAAATGAAAACCAATTCATCTTTATACCTTGTTCCTCTATATTTTATATCGATTTAAGTTCACCCTTTTCATCCAATAGTTCCCCATATCTAACTGTTTGTTCCTTCTTATAGATTATAGGATAGGAAAATGCTTCAATAGTCGATAACCAAACTGGAATTTTCAAATAACATTGTCTTTTTATCTTCTCCCAATTTAACCACAAAGACTCCCGTATATAATATCTTCTAAAATAACCCTGTGTTTTAGTTTCCTTATACCATAAAAAAATGTGCCAACCCAGCAGCAAATCATGACCTTCTAGTGTCAACAATCTAGTCTTTCTTAATGTTATCCATTCCTTGACCCACATCAAATTTGCAGCTTGGTAGTACAACTCCCAATTAGGCAAGCCAAAACCTCCTCTAATTCTAGCATCTTGCAAAAGCTTTAGCTTTATTCTCGCTTTCTTACCTTGCCATATATACTTCAGCACAATTTTATTTAAGTCTTCAAAATAGGCCTTTCATGTTTTCATCTTAGCAGTTACTCCAAAAGTCACAAATAGTCAGATTATATTATCTGGATGAAACCAATATCTCATGGTATGCAACTCCACATTAATATGTTGTTCCTCCACATTTGTCATGTTCGTGGAAAACTCTCAGAATCCTGACCAGGTATTAGCTTCATTCAAATGTTTTAATATTTGTAAATTTATTTATTTTATTAAAATGACGTGCCGCCCACCTCCCCTACAAGGCAACTCCAAGGAAGAATTTGTAAAGTTCTTCCTGGTGGACAGTCATTCAATGATGTCAAGTCCATAGAATTCATTCATTCAGATTCTCATTTGAGTTTCCTCTTATTTGGCAGCCCACTTTGAAATGACCAGTGATGGATTCATAATAACAGGTAAATAAATGGACCTTGGAGGAGAGGGAGAAGAACTAAATGAGCAAATTCTCTAATCTATTTATGAAGAAATGAATAGTCACACATACTTGGATACTTTCTGAACCCCTAACATTCAAATAAAGTATTTTACATTCGATGCTCAACAAAATTATCTTTTATTGCTAATAATACATTATTTTCAGATTCCAAAATTTAATTATGCATCATGTAAAAAAAATCTTTTATTTGTTCTGATTCTTCCAATATTCAGTTATATTGAGTAACATCTGATTTAATATTTTGAGAAAGGGAAAACAGTTTCTCCTTGTCCACTTTATACCCACTATGCATAACTTTCCATTGGCAAATCTTAGTTAAAAGCATGAGTGGATCATCAGACAATTCCAGCTAGCAGTTAAAATGCTCATTACTATTACTATGTAAGACGTCTCATCCTCAACCAACATAACATTCACAGAAACATTCATTTTGGCTTTGAAATGGAAATCATTTAACCGCTAAATTAGTTCATTTGCATATTTCCTTGTAATTCGACATGCTAGATACAGCATGTTAGCAAGTTCCTAAAGAGGAGCAATTTAATTAAAAATAAATAAATAAAGATCATACTAGATTCAGCTGCACTTTGATTTTTCTAATCAATATTGATTAGCCAGGGGACATGGTGAAGCAAGTATTAATTATAAACAGCAAAGATTCTAAAGATGAAGAGCTGCTATTAACAAGTTAGAATATTAGTATTTACCCAGGAGATATCTCATGGGTACCCAACACATGTAAATGTTTCTCCGACAGACCAGATGGAAGTATTGGAGCAAATTGGAAATCATATTTAGCATTACAAAGACCTTAGAATCACTTGCATTTGAATGCCAGGAAACATTTCCAAAGCAGGCAGTTTATAAATCGCGATAATCTGCCAGTATTTCATAGGTTCCACACATAAAATGAGTTTAGGAAAGAATAATGAAAAGAATTAAAGCATCAGTCAAAAATGAGGGGAGTAATCCTGGCAATTGGGGTTGCTTGGGAATTTTCTGCTTCCATGAGAAGTTGTCTGTCATTAAATTATGCTATTCTCCTTCACCTAAACACTATATTGTTCCTTTGGAAACATGTGACTCATAGAATAAATGTGAGATTGGGGGAAATCAGGGGAGAACAAATGGGATGCAGAAGGAGACAGATGGTGAGATGGCAGACTGGATGATTACAGCACAGAATTGCTTGTCAGAAAGAAGCATATGAGTGAGCAGCTATGGTACTAGCTCCCTCATAAATGAAACCAACTGGATTGAGGATTTTACTGCCTCCTCACTGTGTCTACTGGTTCCCTCCCTGTGAAGAAGAGAAGCAGAAAAACAGGTTATGGATGTGGTAGAATATTTGGACTTTAGACAGTGATCTCCAAACTTTTTGGCACCAGGAACCAGTTTAGTGGAAGACAATTTTTCCATGGATCGGGGGAGGGGGAGGGAAAAGGCCACAACCTAGATCCCTCACACCCACAATTTACAGTAAGTTTGTACTCCTATGACAATCTAATGCCTGATTATCTGAAGTGGAACTGAGTTACTGATGCAACTGCAGAGTACCTGCAAATACAGATTAAGCTTTGTTCATTCACCTGCTGCTCATTTCCAACTGTGTGGCCCGGTTCCTAACAGGCCATAGACTGGTACTGGTCTGTGGCCCAGGACTTGGGGATCCTTGATCTAAACAATCCACTTTATTTGTTTGTTTGTTTGTTTGATTGATTTGTCAAGTGATTATAAGTATAAACATAGTTATGAATAGATGAAATGGATACATATAAGAAAAATAAAAAGAAACAATAGGACAGGGACGGTAGGCACATTGGTGCCACAAATCATTATAGGTGTTCTTACCAAGGCTTCCTGAGAACATAATTAAGCACACACTTAGTCCAAATAACTCTTGTTTTATTTCAATACTGGGAATTATGTGCCTCGAGATAATAGCATTAGCACTTAGACTTATATACCGCTTTATAGTGCTTTACAGCCCTCTCTAAGAGGTTTTACAGAGTCAGCCTATTGCCCCCAACAATCTGGGTCCTCATTTCACCCACCTTGGAAGGCTGGAAGGCTGAGTCAATCTTGAGCCTGATGGGATTTGAACTGCTAAATTGTAGGCAACTGGCTGCAACAGAAATGGCTTGCAGCACTGCACTCTAACCACTGCACCACAGAGGCTCCCTAAGCACCCACCTTTCTCTTCTTTGTATTGCTGCCAACAACTAAAGTGCCAAATTTTTTAAAAAAGCCAAACAAAAAACCCCAAACAAAGTACAAAGTCCAAACAGAGCTTCAAGGTTTAACCTGAACATAACGAATGACTTTGCTTCCTGCAAAGCTTTCTCTACCTTTGCCCTTCCTTTGTACCTTAGGGGAGGGGCAATCACTTCCAAGCCTTATTCCCAAGTCACCCTTTTGTCTTAGCTGCTCTTGCCTTCTAGCAGCTCTGCACACACACACACTGAGAACAGGCTCCCCTTGTTCCTCTGCCTCGCTGCTGCCAGACTCTGGAGTCAGCACCCCACTCCTGGCCCCTTCTCTGCATCTGATGCAGGACCCTTGTCCTCCCCAGACTCCCGGACTAGTCCTCGTTCTTCCACTGTCTGGTTCCATTGCCATCTGCGCAGACTGCCAGTGAACCACAACAATAGGAAGGCTGAAGTTCGCTTTCCTTTTCCTTCCTGTTTTCTTTCTGTGCTGCATCAGTGTAGACTGTAACCTTGACAGCAAGAGCTATCTATCCTTACTAGAATGAAATACTGACATGCATATGTGCTTAGTTACTGCCATAACTTATGTTGGCATCTGTGGGATTAATTAGCTTGGTCTAGTGATTAAGAACCACGCTAGAAACCAGAAGTCTGTAAGTTCTAATCCCACTTCAGGCATGAAAGCTGGCTGGGTGACTTTGAGCCAGTCCTTCCCTCTCAACCCAACCCACCTCAGAATTGATATGGAGATAATAGGAGGAGGAAAATTTAGTTATGTTTGCTACTTTGTCTTCTTTATAAAAATATCAAAGCTGGGATATAAATAAATGAACAAATAGATAATATATTTGTGCTGTACCTATTTATAAGAGGAGGTAGATCATCCAATCTATTCAAAAAGTACGTAAACACAAATATGAAAGTATAGGAATAAATGTTATCATTTCAAGAAATCCAACAACACATTTTATGAGACTTCTTGTGAGAATAATACATTCCATTCCTAGTCCTAACAATGGAAGGCAGTTGGGTGAGCAAATAAACAATTGGAACATGTCCTTTATACTTTAAACATCCACCTAACAAGTAAGTTTCAGCCTTCTTATAATGATACTCATGATTGGTAGAAGTGGTTAGTCGGTCAGGAAGAATGCTGCCATATTTTTCTGACTCTTGTTCCTATAATTTAGTGACACCCTTCAAAATAAGTTAGCTAGGTGCTAACTAATGATCCAGAAACAGATAACCCTTCAGAGGATTAATATCTTCAATCCATTCACTGCAAGAGCTTGTCCTGAGTAGACAATTTACTAAATAACTCCAGGGAAGGAAAGAAACCCCTTATTGAGATCTCCCCTCCTCAGAACAAATCCAGGGGCTAAGGCTGATAGGAAGAACAGTTGTGATGTTGTTGCTATGATGGAAGACTTCCATGATGCACATAATGGTGAGGTAAATTTAGCCACAGTCTTAATATTAGCAGGTAATATTACTTGTCACCTTATAAGAGCCCAAGAATTCCAGAACATTGTGAAAGATGCCCTTCTATTGAGAGAGAAGGGGAGGGAGAAAGGAGAAGGAAGAAGAAATGTAAGCCTTATAGATTGCTTATGGCACCCACCCAATTTTACTTGAGGAAGTTGAGTTTGATTTAGGACTCCCCAAATGAAACTGCAGTATCAAAGGGAGACTGATTCAAAGCTTCTACTGAGAAGAACGTAGGATGTAATTGCCTATGTGAAATTCTGTGATCAAGGTCAGCATACAGAGAATATTGTGGACCAATCCATCATCAGATGGCACAGTGGTTAGAACGCAGTACTGCAGGCTAATTCTGCTGACTGCCCAGCAGTTCAATTTTCACTGGCTCAAGGTTGACTCAACCTTCCATCCTTCTGAGGTCAATAAAATGAGAACCCAAATAGTTGGGGGCAATATGCTGACTCTGTAAACTGCTTAGAGAGGGCTGTGGGAAACGGTATATAAGTCTAAATGCTATTTGAAATTACCCAGGCCAAGTGCTGCCTTGACTTCATTATATTATGCCATCCTGTGGCTGTGAGTGGTGTGGCTCAAATTTGGACTGTGTCTCAAGCAGATATGTTTGCTATGATAAAATGGTCAGTGGACATTGTCACAGATATTGGCACAAATTTCATGTTAGAAGTTGAAACAAAACTGTGGCCATGTTGTATTGTTATATGGTAATAATGTAATATCATTATATTGTAACAAAACCTGGTTATGTTCCCCAACCTGGGATGCTGAATATGTCAAGGGCCCTGTTTCCTAGCTTTATTGCTAACTGATTATGTCTCTCAGCTACTGTGTAGATTTATTGTGGATGTTTTTATTGTGTGTTGTTGTTTTTAAATGTTTTAGAGCTTTAAATGTAATATATTTTTGAACTCTAAGCCACCCAGAGTCATCGATTTAGGTGGGCAACCATAAACAGAATAAATAAGTAAACGAATGCAAACATACATACATACATACTTACATACATACATACATACATACATACATACATACATACATACATACGGTGACCTTGGTGCCAACTGTCTGTCTTGTACTATCATCAGATAAATAGTTCAGGGGAAAAGTATAATGATTGTGGCCATAAATGGGACTCAAAGAGAAATTTCAAAGACATTGTAATTGCATTGGAAAATACGTTTATTGATATAATGTTCATAATGCATCGTCAGCAAAAATGCAAAATATATAGCATGGCACAATTAGATTCTCAAGTGGGAAAAAACAGAAAATTGATGGCATGGTATGGCCCCATCAGATCAAATCATGGAATATAATTAAGTGATTAATTAACAACCTCTAATTATTTGAATGGGCTTAATAGACTTCATTCACATGGCAATCTTGTCTTTCTTTTTTAATAAGACATTATGGTCCATAAAGTTTTGTTCCAGGTTATATATCCAGTTGGAAAAATAATCATATAGCTCAGATAAGGGGAAAGGGAATATAATCACTCTCATTGCCATTGAAATTGTCCTACTTTGGAATTTGCATGGAAGACCAAAAATAAAAGACCAAAACAAGAGTCAGGTAAAAGTAAAACAGTAGTGGGAAGGCACAATGAAGAAACATGTTGAAATGTTAATATGAACTCTAATACTCAGTATGATCTGGAAAAGGGTTGGGCAGCATGGGCTATTTGCTATTCATTTTTAAAAAATGACTCCACTTCCTCTTTCACACATGTCTGGAGCAGAGAGTTCTGCCTTTGTGCATAGAGTGCTACTTAATCTTTTTAAAAACCATGCAGGTTCAGGCACTTAGTATATATTATCTGAAAGATGCGAGTTTGGAGAAAACTAGTTTATAGCTATGGTTATGTAGAGTACTAAACTGGCCACATATGTTGCTAAGGAATAAATGTGAAGCTTTATTTATTTTTTTCTTATAAAATAAAAAAAATCCAGATTATTAAGATCTGACACTGGAATTAGATTCTGCTGTAGTTGTTTTGGATGTCTGTTCTGGAAATGCCCACATCTTTTGAAGAAATCATGCTTTTATTTCTTAAATCCAAAATAAAAAGGGTTCCTCGCCACTTCTAGCCCGAATTGAAAAGCTGCTGTCACCCCACAGGTCAGGGCAAATTCAGGGGCTTACTAGCCACAGTGTTTATTGGTATGTGTCTGTCTCCTCTCACAAGTTGTTGAGAGAGATTGTGAGGGCTCTGCGTATTACTCATATCGAATTTTACAAGAGAGGTGGGTGGTTCCCGAAGCTCACTTGGTTCCATATTGATGTCCGCAGTTGGTTCAACAAACAGGCCACTTGTTCCGGTGTCTGGCTGTCTGAAGCCAGAGGGAGTTGGGTACAACTCCCCTGGAATCTCATTCAGTCCATCAGTGGCTGTGGGGAAGACTTTCTGGATGCCTGCTGCTGTGCCTTCAGGATTGGCCTGGACCACTGGAAGAAATCCATCTTGAGCTTCAGGAGGGGGTTCAGCTTGGCCTGAAGGGAACATAGCGCCTTGCATGCCAGGAATGAGAAGCCCAGTGAAAAACTGTGAAGGTGACTGCCAAGGCAAAAAGAGAATATGTATCAAGAAGTTAAAAAATCTCATGGAGTACTTTGGACAATTTTGAGAAAGATGGAGGAGAAAAGGATGAAAAGACAGAGAATGTAGATTAGTATTACTCCTCCATTTAAAAAATGCAAGGATTTCCTGAGCCCTACTTGTTAAAGCAGGGGTCTCCCACCCTATAACTTTAACATTTGTTGACTTCAATTCCAAGAATTCCTCAGCCAGCTGGCTGAGGAATTCTGAGAGTTGAAGTCCACAAGTCTTAAAGTTGCCAAGGCTGGAGACCCCTGTGTTAAAGGATAACAATCCTATTGAAAACATTCTCCACTTGTCTAAATGCAAATTCTCAAGACAGAGAACCAGAGAATTCAAAGACCCTAAAAGGTATAGAACAAGCCTTGTTCATGTATACTATATTTAAATGACCAGCCAAAGTTTTAGCAATTATTTCTAGATTTACACCCATATATCTAAATTAGCTTCTGTAAAATTGTATACAGATCTGTCCTATCTTTTGCCTTCCTGTTTTGTCTCTTCAAACTGTAGTATAAACTCTAAAGCAGATGAGGAAAGAAGGAGGGAGGGAGGGAGGAAAGAAAGAAGGAAGGAAGGAAGAAGGAAGGAGGGAGGGAGGAAAGAAGGAAGGGAAAGGAAGGGAAGGGAAGAGAAGAAAAGGAAAGGGGGAAGGAAGGAAGGAAGGAAGGAAGGAAGGAAGGAAGGAAGGAAGGAAGGAAGGAAGGAAGGAAGGAAGGAAGGAAGGAAGGCCTAATGTTTTGATAAGAACCCAAATGAAATATCCTCGCCTCATCAATGTGAATTGGTGAGGTCCTTGGTCCCCTATTGGCATTTTGTCTGACCCTGTGAAGAAGGCATAGAAACTGTAAATTTATCACACAGTCTGGATGGTTTGGAATTGGGCTGGTGATGATTCTGAATGATCCCATGAAAATAGAAATATGTTAGTAAATTATTTACCATTTCCTCAGAGCTGAGCACTGCACCCTAGAATACCAATCAGAAAATGCGGGTTTGAGGGAGCAGAATGGAATAAATAAACATTAAGGGCATGGAACAATGATTTCTAAAAGTTTATAAAAATGCTGCTTGTAGTGGTGGTGGTGGTGATGATGATGATGATGATGATGATGATGATGATGCATAGTCTTATTACAGCAGATACAGAGGTGTCCAAAATAGGTGTTTCCAAAATCTACAGTATTATGGGCATGGAATAGCAATCAAAGCTCCACATCTTTAATAATGAAACCAGGCCCACCATCCTGTAGATCTTTTCACACACACACACCTTCAATAAGATCTTTGTGATAGGCTAGGTCTGGAATCAGACTCTACAAGAATGCACAATTTTAGTGTCATATGTTATATTAACAGGATATTGAAAGCCTAAGAGTTTGTTTCTCTCCATTTTAATACTAAACATAATCAAGACAGGGCAACCTTGATTTATTTCCTCACTCCTTGCTATCTATTCTACAAGTTCATATTTCCTTCTCCAAGACCACCTCTGTACTTTTCCACATCCTTCCCCATGGAGAGCAATCTGGGGCTACACACAACCCTCCCACAGCCACATGCTACAGAACATCTAAGATTTTTGACCCTTTTGTTGGATTTTGCTTTATTCTGATTGTTCTAAGAAAGCAATAGCAAGACCACTAAGACCTAAGCATTGCTTCATGGTGCTTTACAATCCTCTCTAAGCAGTTTGCAGAGTCAGCCTATTGCCCTCAACAATCTGGGACTTCATTTTATCAACCTCAGAAGGATAGAAGTATGAGTCCACCTTGACCTGGTGATCATTGAACCCTTGGCAGCCAGCAGAATTAGCCTGCAATGCTGCAGTCTTACCATTGCACCACCAGAACTCTTAAGCAAAAGCAAAACTTCTGAAACACTTTTTCCATTAAACCCCTTAAAGCCAGACATCCCACAAAATGGGAAATTATTTGCATAATTGAAGGACCCTCTGGAAGTGCTCTGTGGCCCTTGAGTCCAAATACCTTTCCTAAAAGAACCTAAATCCTCTTATTTATTTTTAAAAAAAATTAAGAATTGGTTTTGTTAATGCTAAATAGTTGTCACCACAGTGATTTCATGAGATTAGTCCAAAGAGCACAAATATGTTTAGTTCAATACTGCTTTGAAGTGGATTAGTGAAGGATAGATAAATCCATTTCCTGTGAAATCAAGTTCTGAAGTGGACTTCAGTCAAGCCTGTTAGCAACACCATAAATGATGCTCCAGTTCCTCATTTTTTAAGAGTCCTGACCACCCTGGAAAAAGATACCCTGTCAGATATGATGCTGAAGAAAAGAAGTCCATTGCATTGTCTTCCCATGTGCGTTTCACACGTGGTAGGAATGTGGGAGAAAGTTGTTTCGTACTAAGCCAGGCCACTTCTCCATTTCACTCGGTCCCATTAAGATTAAAAAAAGCTGGTTGCTCCAGATGTTTCAGAGAGGTTGCTTTTCTAGACCCACTTGCAGATGCTAGGAACTGAGATATTGGGCATGGCAAAGAATGTCTGGATAGCCAGTCATAAGGATCACAACTGGACCATTTTTCCTCCATTGGAAAAGGGCTAAATTAAATGATTTCACAATTTATTCATACCCACTTCAGGCTATGGACATTTCCAATAAATGATTGAATAAGCACTGTTGTTCCAGCGAAAACAAGCCAGACATCTACTTCAAAAACACAAAACTATTCATTATGCAACAACAACAAAAAAGAGCCTGAAAATCCCAAGCAGACTTTCTGTCTCATTTCTTACCTGTGGTCCCATCTGTGTAACTATAATTGGCAGCATCTGCAAGACAAGTAGTAATAACTGTGTGTATGTCACACCTTTAGTTAATTGCAGTAAGACTGAAGGAGGAATTGGCTTTTGGGGTAGTTTGTCTTTTAGTTATTCAGCTATTTAGTATTTGTAAAACATGCTTCTATTCTAACCTTGTAATCCTTTGGATCACTAGTCAGCCTTTCTTTAGATTCACTTTAAGTTATTCTTTCCACAAACATATTTAAGTTGACAAAATCAATGTAGCCAATATGACAATTCTGCTTGGACTTCCTCCCACACCCACTCCCACCCCCGTAATGTTAGTATAATGCTCATTCTCCTGCACCTCAACTTTCTCCAATCAGTTTGACTCCAATTCCTACCAGCTTCAGCCAACATTGGGGGAAAATGAGCCATAGGAAATCAGATTGCAATGAAGGCTACATAGGTGCAACCTTCTCAATATTTAGAGGTGTTAAACTACCACTCCAAATAACCCTTTGATTCCTTTGATATCTGGAGCAGATGAAAACTAGACAAATTGTTTTGGAAAATCACAGACTGCCTATTCTCTTCCTTTAGCTTTTCTCTCCTACAACCATTTTTTGCCTTTCTGTAAGTTGTTAACTCTCTGAAAAAATACAAAATTTTTTGTATTTAATATTAAACCATTATGCAGAGTAATATGTCTATGGAGATTCTCAGTCATCCGGGTCATGGTAGTCCCAAAGGTGCTTTTTCAAGAGGCAACGGCACTTTCTGGTTTTTCTTTGAAGATATTTCGCTTCTCATTCAAGAAGTTTCTTCAGGTCTGACAGGATAGTGGGAATGGAATGGCTATTCCATCAGAGCTGAAGAAGCTTCTTGGGTGACAAGTGAAACGTCTTCAAAGAAAAACCAAGAAAGTCCAGTTGCATCTTGAAAAACCACCTTTGGGACATGCAAAGTAATAGGGTGTGAATATACACTGCATATAGACACAGATGATCACAGACACTGATTTAAGGAAATTAAGAAAGTTATTTATGTTTACTATCCAATGTCTACGTCTGGAAGGTAAGTGTATTTGCTTCCTATGATTGCTGACTTAGGTTTCAAAATGGAGAAAGGTGAACAGTGGAAACAGACAAGGATATTAGCCAACCTGGATTTTTAGAGGAGTTATAAAATACTCACTGCTTGCCCTGGAGGTAGCTGCTGTGGTACAGTCATTCCCCCACCAACTACAGGCAATGTGGATAATATTCCTAGGAGAGAAGAAAGCTGCATGGAAAGTGGATTAGAACATGATTAGAAAGAAATGACAGAAAGAAAGAAAGCAATTCCCTTTGTGTTGGGTGACATGATTAAAATCTTTAACATAAATAATATTTTTGTTTCTTTCTAATGTCAAATATAGCACAAGAGAAGGACAACAGTTTTATCACCATGATCCTGAGCAAGAAATGTAGTGTTTCCCACTCACACATCACTGATGTTTCAACTGTCAGGCGAAGCACCAGGATTTTGGCACCAAAGTTAAGGGTTGGTTGTTCTGCAATGTCTGAAAACTTCATATTCTACCAACAAAACAGGGTAAGAACCCTGTGACCTTCCAGATGTTACACATCTGGATTCACATTCTAACCATCCCTGACAATAAATCCTGGTGGTTGGAGATGGGGACTGTTGTACAGCTGGAAAAAAAATGCTACTTGCATGAAAGTGCTGTTTAAGAGCCATTTAATGCTATTAGTACTGATTTAGTTGGATACTAAATGAGAAACTAGAAAAGCCTGCCTCTCTGAATTCATTTATATTTTCTTAGTTGGCTGGTTCATTGTAAAATGTCCATCTTCTGCTCTTGCAAGGGAATTATTTTAATCCACCGAAATCTGATGAATGATTCCAGTTATGTATTCTACCATCATGGCTGTTCTTTTATCTACTTTTTCCAATTCCTGTGGAAATGTATCACTTCCAGTATCCTTCTTGTATCTTTATTATCGCCTTTCTTATATCAGAATCCCCCCCATCTATGTTTACAGGATTTATTGATTGATTTCTCCTTTATTCATTGACTGATTACATGCCATCAAGTCAGTGTTGTCTCTTAGCAACCACGTCAGTAGATTTCTTTTTCCTGGAAGATCTGTCCCCAACCTGGTACTTCAGGCCTTTTAGGAGCATTATAATCATTATTATATTACATTATTAAATTTAAAATTATTAAAATTATTATGAAACAAAACAAATTTACAGATTCGAAAGCAATAGAACAGGAAGGGTCCTGCATAACTATTCATCATGAATGCCATATCCGAGATGTAGTTTACAAATAGTGCATAATCACAAAGGCATCCTTTTGTCTTCAAAAGTGTCAAAATGGAATGTGGGGGCTCCTGTTTTGACTCCAAGAAGGCAAGAGCCTTAATGTGAGAAGAAACATTAAGATGTTTCTTGCCTCTTTTGAATATTATTTACCATTGTTATGCTTTTAATATTTTATTGTACAGTATATCACCTAGAAATGGGCAGATCTTAAACATGATATAGATGATAGGCAGATAGACAGCCAGCCAGCCAGAATGTTTATAGGCAGCTTGATTTCAAACTTTTCCAAATAATAATCCTTTCAATTGTCCATGAGAAGCAGAGCAGATAGAAAACAGAATCCTGCATTCCACTGAGTGGAAACCCAATATTACTTGGATTTCCAAAGATTTCCAAAGTGGGGAAAATAGTTCCCTTATTCAAACGTCTCCTCTTTATTGAAAATCCATTACATGCTGGATGGTGCCTATAAGAAGGATCCTATTTAAAAAAAATTCCGTGGGTTACACAATCCATACTGTCAGAGCTCTCTTAAATACTGAAGAGATTCTCCATCATTTTGTAGTAATTGCCATGTACTGCAGTCACAATTGCTGGCTAAGTATTTCTCAGAGCATCTACTGTTAGATATTGCTAAAGGCTCTTCTCTGCTTGTGGTGTTCTTCTTTTTCTTCAAGAAGTGATCCTATCCCGATTTTCTTGCCAAGAGGGTTTTAGTTCTTTGATTTGCAGAAGTGGTAAGAAAACAGCAGCATCCTGCAATGTTCCAAAATGAATTTCTCTAGTAGGTGGCTGCATGAAGCTGGGTGAATTTAGAACTGGCCCCTCTCATTTAAGTTTGGAGAATTTTGCTAACATTGACAAGATAGAAAAACATTCTGATTTTTTAAAAACAGATACCGAATGCAGAATGCTCAGCAATCTTTCCTTTCCCCTTTTCCCTTCCATGAACCACCTGCCTGTACCATTCAGGCAAACTTGATATAACAAGTCTATAGCATGGGAAAGTAATATTCTCATGGAGAAATGAAAATGACTGAACCATTGCCAAGAAAGCCCTATATGTAGGGCTATAAAATCTGGGTTCCAAAAGTCTATATGGCCATTAGCAGCTCAAATTTATCTTTTGCTGTCATCCACTTGTTGGGATGTTTGCAGCCCAGATCTGCCAGTCATTTGATCGATAAAACAAAGCATATACAATGCTATACTTGCTTAGTGCAGAAAATAACTTACATAATTCATATCTATCGGGAACACCTGATTCTGTGGTAGGCTGAGGACAGGAAAGTTCTGTAATACAAAGAATGGATGGGTTTTTAAAACTGACTCTTGCAAAAGTTTTAATGCAATTCTGTATGTGGCTATTCAATTCAATTGGAATCGCTTCTAGCACCCTGAGCCAGAAGGCATAAAATAATAATTGTTAGACCCAGATTAGAGCAACAGTTCTTCATACTTTGTACTTTAAAGTTCAGGGACAGAAAGCATATCTGCAGAGCAATATCTGGCAAATAAATCACAGGTAGTTTTTCACAAAATAATTTTAACCCTTCATCATAATCAGACAGCTAGACATTAGCTGCCTACTAAGATATATAATTATTTGTGCTTGAGCTGTTTACCGTACATGTATAGATTTTAGCTTGGAGGACAACATCTTTTAATAGAAAATTATCTATAATATTTGCAGAATAGTAATAGAAATTTTTTAAACCCTTTGACTTTAGAAAATTCTCCACTAAATTATAACTACCATCTTCTGATTTGGTGTGACAACCATAGTCTTGTGGTGGTGAATAAAATTGACACTGATTTTTATATTACCATTTTTATATTCATAGCCCCCCCTTTGTGTAGCAGAGAGGGAGAAAACTGATACACTTGATCAGTTTTGTAAACAGTATTTTAGTCCAGTTCATTTTTCTGCTGTCAATTTAACAAAACTTCTCTGAATCTTTCTATGCATTCAAACATAGCAATAGTGAAGAGAACTAACCTTCTATACTCTAGTTGTTCCTGCTAATCTTTTTCATTCTCTATTTCAAACCAAACATCAATGGCAGTAGCCAACCTACAACACATGTGTCAAAGGTGACATGCCACCTTTGGGGTGACACCCCTGCGTTCACTAATACAATGATTATTCTTGAAAGCAGGCCCTGTTCTCACACAATTTTTAGATGCTGTGGACTTTGGAGCCTGTATGAGAATGTGGCGTGCTCTCATATAGCCTCTGGAATCTCTGAAAACTATATGAAAACAGCCTGTGTTTTTGCAGAGGCTTTGGAAGATCATTCTCCAAAGCCCTTCAAGGACAAAGGCCTCGTGTGACCCAGAGAAGCCTAGGGTAGGCCACAAGGGCCTGTCAACAGCAAAAGAACACAACCTGGATCGGTAAGCAGTGCATGGCAAATCCTGGACAAGGATTGTCCCTGAGCCACAGGGACAATTTTGAGTGGCAGTAGTGGTGCTAGGGCTGAAGATGAGACCTAGGCCTCTACATAAGTTCCAGACTCTACACTGCTGCCAAATGCAGGGTAGCCTGGATTGGGGAAATTTAAAAAAATGTTTCTCTTTTATTTGGCAGGATCTATGTGACACACCTACAAAATCAAATTAGGCATTTTGAGAATTTTTGTCACGCCAAACCCAAAAGATTCATCATCAATGGTCAATGGAGTTCTGAATTCCTAGATTTCAACCCACTTCTAACTTAGTTGGACAGAGCCCAGATAGCAGCAGGTGGATGCTAAGTTTTGGTTTTCCCTTTCAGTGCTATTCAAAAGATAGTGTCAATGAACAAAATGATGGTATATTAATTTTGTTTTTTTAGCTTACCACATTTGGAGGCTGATTTCCTGGTAAGTTTAGATCTGGAACCAGCTTTGCTGGAGGCAGTACAGCTCTTTGCCGGGACTACAATTTAGAAAGGAATAAGGTGAATACTTTTATCTGTTAAATTTATATTTTGTCTTCAGAACCCAAAGCAACATATGTTGCACTTCCTTTTCTCATTTATTTTATCCCCTCATCAATAACCTTGTCAGGAAAGTTGGCGAAAGTCCCAAAATTACTGATGGAAATTCCATGGCTAAAACTGGACTAGAACTTTTATCTTCCTGAACTTAATCCAAGGTCTTAATTACCAATACCACGCTCAGTTAGATACTGAAATTTAATTTAAATTAATTGAAAGGATCAGGCTAAGATTTTGTGATTATTTACATTTTAGAACAAGAGTCCTCTCAGAGAATAAAAAGCATACTTCCATCTCAAAGTCCTGATCCATTTTCCAATTTTTATTAGTATTATACATCATAGCAACTGCCTTTGCTAACATGATTTCGAAGAGTATTTTCATTCTCTCCCTCTTAATCTAAAACTCTTATCTTTGTACATAAGACTTTCAATAGTCAACAAGGTATTCAGTTGTAAGAGTCTCTAGAAGTAAAGCAAGCTGGCTGAGGAATTCTGGAAGTTGAAGTCCACGAGTTTTAAAGTTGCCAAGATTGAACATATTATTCTAGGCTAAATTGATTGCCATTAGTTTTGGGGTTTTTTTTAAAGCTATTACCTAACAAACATATAATAAGTTTATTTTCTTCAAGCCAGCAAGAAGATTAATCAGTAGCTACTTGCCAATTTTATCTCATTTTTATTTGTTGTGTTGTTTTTATCCCATTGTTTGGGGTTTTTTTTAATTGCATTTACTTATTTTATTTATTCAGAATGCGTTATTTGGCTTCATATCATAAATACAATTGTTGTTATTTTATAGCCCTGTATATCAGAACAATTGCAACACAAGACAGCTGAAATGTGACCTTTTTTAACCAATGTTTTTCCATTAAGAGAAATAAAAACGGCCATACCTGAGCTTGCTGTGGAGTATTACCGATGGCTATATATCTATGCAACAGGCGTAATATCTGGCAAATGAATCACAGATAGTTTTTCATACAATGATTTAATATTTCATCATAATCAGACTGCTGTAAGTTAGCTGCCTGCTAAGATATATAATTATTTGCAGATTTTCTTGTGCTGGAGCTGTTTACTATGCACGTATATACTTAAGCTTGGAAAACAGCTCCTTTTGATGGAAAATTATCTGTTATGTTTGCAGAATAGTAGTGGAATATATATATTTTTTAACCTTCTCACTTTAGAACATTCTTCACTGAATTATAAATACAATAGAATACAAACAGCATGATTAAAATAGATTCTTAAAGGACTATAGTTTTGATCAGTACCTTTGATTATGCAGAATTTTCAACAATAATTACAACAAATAAATGAAAAAAATTTCCTGAGGAAGTGAAAAAAAAATCCTGAAGTTCTGCATATGCTTATTCTGGCTGCAGTTTTCCTAGCCAGCTGCTTACATTCCAGGAACAGCTATGGGATTAATGCTGGAAGTCTAAAATTACTTCATTGAACATATAAAGATTTACTTTTGAGTAAACATGCCAAAGACAGCACCGTACATCCGTCTTTCCCAATATGACATGCTCCACCTGTGTGGGCCTCTAATTCCAAAACCTTCCCAACCAAAATGCTCATTGCAATACTAATTTAACTGCATGCTTGGAAAGTTGCCGTTCACAACATCTGGAGATTGCCACCTTAGAGAAGGCTGGTTTACAAGATTGCAGTCACAATTATTTATTTTTAAACCTATTTTCCTCTTTTCCTTCTATGGATAGAACAGAGGAATTCTTAGAAAGGGAAGGGTGGAAATAATGGTAACTAATGCCATATCTGGAGACAGATCTATCATAAAATAAATTGGACCAGTGAGTAGTGACATGATTTTATATGAATTGGTGAATTGGTGGAAGGTAGAAGGATCTGGTCCATGAGGCACTTATATTCATGTGGTGTAAGTTCCATTGAAATAAATGTCTTGTTGCACTGATACATACTCCCTTCTAATGTACTTCAAGATTACCCTGAACTTCTGAATGGATGACATGTTTGGGTAATTTGTGAGAAAGTTGATAAAAATTCTATGGAAATATTCTGCCCGAGGCACCAAATTATCCTGGACAAGTTTTGGCCTTTTTGTAGCTACTCAAGAGCCATGGTGGCGCAGGGGGTTAGAATGCAGTACTGCAGGCTACTTCTCCAGACTACCAGCTGCCTGCAATTTAGCAGTTCGAATCTCACCAAGCTCAAGGTTGACTGAGCCTTCCACCCTTCCAAGGTGGGTAATATGAGAACCCAAATTGTTGGGGGCAATATGCTGACTCTGTAAACTGCTTAGGGTTGTAAAGCACTGTGAGGCTAATTGTAATAATAAGTAATAATAATATAATAATAAGTCTAATTGCTATACTATTGCTGCTCTGCCTTCTCCATGGCACTAATACAGCTGCCTCCATTCCTGATTCATCTGCTTTAGATGGCGTACTGCAAAGACAAGGGAAGCAGAGAATCACAAAGAAGCAGTGGGGAAAGTCTTTGGCAGGGTTTTACCAATTCATCTTGTAACATTGGATCATTCTCTTGTTTCCTTCAGAGCATGGATTTAATTCTGATTTGAGAGAAAAGGTACCAGGTCTGATGAGAGTCTCCATTAGCGACTTTTGTTTGGCCAATAACAAGAGACAAGGTGAGCTGAAGCAGGGAAGATGGCTAAGGAAACTACTGGTAGCAGTTCAGACCAAAGTGGAGGAACCTACGCCTCATAATAATGTCAACATTTTCTAGATAATTAAACAATTCAGAACATGTGATGGATGAACATGCAAATACACACTGCTTTGGCAACAAACAGGCCTACAGCCTCCCCCACTGTCACCCCCATATTATTTACTTCTTTGCTGCTGCTTGTAGCCAGAATTCCACCAATGTGGTTGATCTGAGGAGAAAGAACATACATTCTAAATGAAGCATACCAATATGTCTTAATCTTAAGCAATTTAGTTTCCACCTAAGTCATTATTCAGGCTAAGATTTGCTGCAGTAGCCTCTTACAAAGAATCCTCCTAACACTTCAGTATAGCATGGTCTATATCATCTATGAGGAACAATGCGACACCATTCTCACAGATATGTCCAAGGCTAGGGAGCTAGAAAAATAAACCTTCCAAAATTAACCACTCCTATGAAATCAAGCAGAGAAGTCAAACCTTACTTGCATTCTTTGAGTACATATAAATATTCTGGGGAGTTATTTACACACAGCCAATATTAAGATTGTATTGGTTGCCAGAGAAACATTAACATAACATATGATTCATTTCTCAATTAGTGTCCACTCCTTTTCTGATGGTTCTTTAAAAGAACAGTGGTAAAACAGAATCATACAGGGTCATCAACTGTTAAATTACCAACACATCACCAAAACATTTTAATATAGTACTGAGAAATTCTCCTGGGATTTCCTACACTGACAATCACCAGTTTGAAAGACATCCAATAGTCATGGCCAATTATTTGCTCCCACCAATTTTCAAATTAATTTCCTACAATATTGCTCAGGAAAGGTACTAAGATGTAAATTGCTGTGAGGTATGAGGTAAGTTAATTTCCAAATCAATGTCCTTTCCCTAGGCCATTTCCAATTTTCCTTTCTTCCATTTGCTTCATTTAACATTTAACATCATTGATAGTTAACATTAGATGAGCCGTGGGGGTGCAGTGGTTAGATTGCAGTATTGCAGGCTACTTCTGCTGACTGCTGGCTGCCTGGATTTTGGCAATTTGAATCTCACCAGGCTCAAGGTTGATTCAACCTTCCATCCTTCCAAGGTGGGTAAAATGAGGACCCAGATTGTTGGGGGCAATAGGCTGACTCTGTAAATTGCTTAGAGAGGGTTATAAAGCACTGTGAAGCCATATATGTATAAATATATAAAATATATTTATATAAAAGCAGTATATAAGCTTTTGCTATTTGATCAGAGCAGCTGCTGAAACCCAACTTTGCTCCTTGTTGCCTTGTTACATAGCCACAGAGATGGGAGGCATCTTGGAGGCCAACTTAAAGTGATCCTACAAAGCTTTTAACTTTTTTCTTTGAGAAAAGAAAATTGGGGGAAACTGATATATAGAATAAAGAAAGTCAAGTCACCTGGGAGTTCAACTGAGTTTTGCTCAACTCCTGATATCTTATATGGACTCAAACGTTTGATGTTTCCTCAGCATATGGACATTGTCTGCTATTGGTTTCTTTTAACTAACCATTTTCTCTCCCTCTCTGTGTCTCTCCTTTTCTCTTTTCTTTTTACCTTCTTTCTATTTTACTGTATCTCTCTCCCTTGTTTATAGTTCAGCTTCACATGTATTTTGTATTCAAAATACAGCTTCACATGTATATATATGTGTGTGTGTGTGTGTATACACACACACACAAACTTCCTTAAAGGATGTTAAATAAGTTTAACTCAACCCTTCAAATATTTTTTTCCCAATTTCTTAGACTTGTCTCCAGGGCACTGAAAACATTAAGGGGAAGATAGGGAGGCTCTGATTCAATCTCATTTTTTCCTCTCAACTTCTCTTTATTCCTCTTTTTTTCCCCCTCTAACTTTATTTCAGGAAAATAGAAATGCAAGAAGAAGTATAGTCCTAGAACTCTGAAATAGTATTCTCATTTTCAATTCAGCAAGCAGAATATCTTATTACTTTCGATCTCTGAACATGTACATAAGCCCATGCACAGACATGGAGTATTATCATTGTTTAGCTATTTCCCAATGCACCAGACCTTTCACATGTGAAATCTAAGGGATGTAGTTGACTATAAGAGTGTGATTTCCTCATCTCTCCTTCAAAAAGAAGGTGTGGGATGATTTTATACATTTTAAGCCAGTGGTTAAGATTGTTACAGGCTGCCCAGAAGGCATATATATATTGCCTGCAGACAAGCTATTTGAAAAACAAACTAAAAGAGAAACAATGGCAAACTTCCTCCTCCAAACATCATTAAGAAAGCACAAAATCTTGAAAAAGCTTAAAATGCAGCACATGCCTTGCTCCCAGTGCTCCTTCCTACAACAATGTAAAACAAAGACATCTGTACTTATCTCCCTAGGATGTGCGGAGAAGAGAAATATCCCAGAATAGCCTTCAGAAAACTGAAATTCCATTTAGAAATGTTTGAAATTACAGTTATCCATACATGAGATTTTGCTAGCTAATGAGAATAGATAGGTCAGAAAAAGAACCAAATTATTTTACACAATTAAAATTCCAATTTTGAAAGATGGGAAGGATTTGGTGCTTGCACAAGCTTAGATTTACAGAGAAGAGGTTTGTTTGGCATAAGGCAGGGTGAAACCTGGCTCTATGCTTTATGAAATACAAAACACACTTTCAGCTTGCTAGGAAGGCACACCACCAAAAGAAACACATGAAAAAATTTAAAGATAACTTACTGGTGTGGAGAATGTCAGCCCCAAAAGAGAAAGAAGCAAAATTATAATCTTCATATTTCAAGTTGGTACCTGTATGAAGGAATCAGAAATTTGTTTTTTTTCCCCCTCTAGTATCTTATAAGCATCATTATTCACAATTATCAACCTTGACATTACAAGCATCTCTTACCCCACAATTCTTTTGCAGATGTAAACAGAACACCAGTTTGATGCCTAGAGTTTCATTAAAGCTCTTCCCTCAGTAGCTGTAACCGTTCTGAATGGTATCTGTCCCCCTTGAATGAATTTAAACTCCTATTCAGATGGGTAATCATCAGAGCAAAACCCACAGGTGATAATTTGTGTATCACTCAGTACCCAACATCTTATTATCAGTAAGTATCATTATGTCGCAAATGTGGTCATGGAGGTTTTTTTTTTTTTTTTTTTCTGGAAGGAATGGAATAATATATTGAATGGGCTAAACAAAATTGGGCCCACTTTTTTCAGGGTCAGAATAGATGAACAATAGCATGATTTGTAGTCTAAAAGCATCTTGTACATACCAGGATCTCAGACAAGGTCAGAAAGGAACAGAAGGTAACAACTTAAAAATGGGCATCCGCTAACTGTTTAGATACTCCAATGTGTGATTTCTCCTGTACTGCATGTATATACACTGCTCAAAAAAATAAAGGGAATACAAAAATAAGACATCCTAGATCTGAATGAATGAAATATTCTTATTAAATACTTTGTTCATTACATAATTGAAGGTGCTGACAATAAAATCACACAAAAATTATCAATGGAAATCAAATTTAGCAACCCATGGAGGTCTGGATTTGGAGTTATGTTTAAAATTAAAGTGGAAAAAAACACTACAGGCTGATCCTACTTTGATGTAATGTCCTTAAAACAAGTCAAAATGAAGCTCAGTAGTGTGTGTTGCCTCCACTTGCCTGTATGACCTCCCTACAACACCTGGGCATGCTCCTGATGAGGTGGCAGATGGTCTCCTGAGGGATCTCCTCCCATACCTGGACTAAAGCATCCCCCAACTCCTGGACAGTCTGTGGTGCAACATGGCGTTGGTGGATGGAGCGAGACATGATGTCCCAGATGTGCTCAGTTGAATTCAGGTCTGGGGAACGGGCGGGCCAGTCCATAGCATCAATGCCTTCGTCTTGCAGGAACTGCTGACACACTCCAGCCACATGAGGTCTAGCATTGTTGTGCATTAGGAGGAACCCAGGGCCAACTGTACCAGCATATGGTCTCACAAGGGGTCTGAGGATCTCATCTTGGTACCTAATGGCAGTCAGGCTACCTCTGGCGAGCACATGGAGGGCTCTGCAGCCCCCTAAAGAAATTCCACCTCACATCATTACTGACCCACTGCCAAAACGGTCATGCTGGAGGATGTTGCAGGCAGCAGAACGTTCTCCATGGCATCTCCAGACCCTGTCACGTCTGTCACATGTGCTCAGTGTGAACCTGCTTTCATCTGTGAAGAGCACAGGGCACCAGTGGCGAATTTGCCAATCTTGGTGTTCTCTGGCAAATGCCAAACGTCCTGCACGGTGTTGGGCTGTAAGCACAATCCCCATCTGTGGATGTCAGGCCCTTATAACCACCCTCATGGAGTCTGTTTCTGACCATTTGAACAGCCACATGCACATTTGTGGCCTGTTGGAGGTCATTTTTCAGGGCTCTGGCAGTGCTCCTCCTGTCCCTCCTTGCACAAAGGCAGAGGTAGCAGTCCTGATGCTGGGTTTTTGCCCTCCTATGGCCTCCTCCACATCTCCTGATGTCCTGGCCTGTCTCCTGGTAGCACCTCCATGCTCTGGACACTATGCTGACACACACAGCAAACCTTCTTGCCAGAGCTCGCATTGATGTGCCATCCTGGATGAGCTGCACAACCTGAGCCACTTGTGTGGCTTGTAGACTCCTCATGCTACCACTAGAGTGAAAGCACCGCCAACATTCAAAAGTGACCAAACCATCAGCCAGAAAGCATAGGAACTGAGAAGTGGTCTGTGGTCACCACCTGCAGAACCACTCCTTTGTTGGGGATGTCTTGCTAACTGCCTATGTTTTCCACCTGTTGTCTATTCCATTTGCACAACAGCTTCTGAAATTGATTGTCAATCAGTGTTGCTATCTAAGTGGACAGTTTGATTTCACAGAAGTGTGATTGACTTGGAGTTACACTGTGTTGTTTAAGTGTTCCCTTTATTTTTTTTGAGCAGTGTATATAAAAGTGAAATACCACTCATGCATCATCGCAAAATATCCAGAACCGTAAAGCCAACAAACTTAAAATTTGACATGTATGTTCCTCTTGGCTTCTAAGTGCTCACTAAGAAGGGATTTTTTGAAATGACCATCAGATTATTAGTATTTCTTATATTATTATTATTAACACCCTTTGATGCTAAGGAGTTCTACTCCCCCTCCCCACCTGAAAAGAAATCTGTTCCAAATGCAAAACACAAGCAGAGGAGAGGAGTTTCAGTTTTAGTTTCACAGCACCAAGCAGCTTTAGTACAGAACAGTTGAGTTAAGCCACATCCAGGCTTCTTGCTGTCTCCTTCTTGCTCACACAGCAAATACTGTTTCAATTTCCAAACAGCCTCACACACTGACAAGATGCTAGCCAAATGAATACCGATGAATGCTGGTAGGCAGAGGCAGAATTTCCCCCCCTTATTTTCCTCCCCCAAAACTAAGCCCAACCACATAGTTTCGTAGCAAAGCACGGGTGTCTCAATAAACTCAGTAAAATAATATAATAATAATAAAATAAAATAACAATAAAATAAAATTCAATAAAATAAACTCAATAAAAGAGGAACACAGACAAACCACAAGCAATAAATCCTACTTTGAGATCAGAGGTTTATTTCATGAACAATTTGGAACATGAAAAGCCATCATAACATAATAACATTTCAGTAAAATAATACTTACAAACAACAACTCATTGCAATGAGGTCCACCAACATGACTGAATCTGGCAAGAAGTAGCCATGGCAGTGGCCCTGAACACATCCCAAGACATTCTTTTTTTTACTTTTCTGCACGCATTTCACAACTTACTTATCTGTTCTTTCTTACTGATAGACAGCCTCCACATATATCCGTGTACATTTCAAACCTCTATCCATCTGCTACTTTCTGTTCCCTATTTCTCATGGTTTTCAAAACTACATACTTTACAAAATCACATTCCACAAAACAGCTCAGCATGATTACAAATATTTCTGGTACATTTTGAAATCATCCTGTCTAAAACTTTGGTTCATGTCTCTTTTATTCTGGGGTCTGCTATCATCCAAAGATTTAGCGAAGGGGAAAAAAGTTGTGATATGTCATGTGATTATAGAAGCAGCTGGCCACATAATGATTGACAGATTCTTCTAATGTGCTTGTCAGTTCTTAGTGACCTTTTAAAAGATATTTGGAGTTCTTCAGTTCTCTGACTGGAGAACTGAAGTTCTCTGACTGGAGAACTGAAGAAGCATCTTGGATGAGAAATGAAACTTCTTCAAAGAAAAACAAAGTTGTTGCCTTTTGAAAAACCACCTTTGGGAATCACCAGGTCTTAATGACTTTCCAATATACCCTCAGAGTTGGTGCGGGTCTAATTCACCATAAGCAATGAGAAACAGCCTCTTATGTAGAACTCTGTTTAGAGTGGAGACCTAAAAATATAGCTTGCTGCATGGCACCATGTCAAATTGTAGATCACATCATGACCGACTGGGCATGTATGGTTCAGTATCTGGTTAATGGTTAGACACCCTAGACATTGGTATTTGAACATTTATATTTTATTGTGCTCTACTAATCTAGATGCAAAGTTAATGTATATTTTGCTAGTCTATGTATGATATGCCATACACTAAACAAATAAATAACAGCTTGAATATTGGTGGTTACTCCTTCTTGCTTTACCTTACTTCATGCCTGCTAGGCTAACAGGCTGCAGATGTGAAGAAAAGGTATGGGTAAACAAAGAAACAGCTCCTTGCAACCCCTCCTATCCTGCTGTTACCTATCAGACAGTCAGTTTTGCATTTAATATAAATTTAGCACTTTTCAAAAGAGTGCTAAATTCATATTCAATAAGAAATCCAGGTGATTGGTGGCGTGTAGTGCAGAGGTGGTATTCAGCAGCTTCTGACCAGTTCTGGAGAACTGGTAGCAGAAATTTTGAGGAGTTCAGAGAACCCGCAAATACTGCCTCTGACTGAAGATTTCGCAGTATCCTTCCCCTGCCAGGCCCACCAAGCCACGCCCAAAGACCGGGAGTAAAAAAAAAAAAAATGAATCCCCCCCCCACCGGTGCAGTGGTTAGAATGCAGCCCACTGCTCAGTGCCAGAAGTTCGATTCTGAGCAGCTCAAGGTTGACTCAGACTTCCATCCTTCCAAGGTCAGTAAAATGAGGATGAAGATTGTTGGGGACAATATGCTGACTCTGTAAACCACTTAGACAAGGCTGTAAAATACTGTGAAGTGATATATAAATATAAGTGCTATTACTAATGGAGCAACTTAGCCCAAATGGTTTATCCCAGGCAGTTTATTTATAGACTCCATCACTTTAAAGTAAGTGACTGGTGGATGTTTTCCCTGTCAGCAAGTAATACTCAGAGTGAGAGAAGCCAGGGGAATCTACCCCTTTTCCTTAATTGATTCTGCAATAAAACTGTAAGGACAGCACCACTTGCCACCTTTGATCCTGAGACAGAATAAACTTTGATAATGGGGGAGGAAGATAGTATGGGAACACAGCTGCCTGACTATGCTCTTGGAGCGAATATAGATGATTATTCTATACCAAGGAAGCTACAGCATGGATTTTTAGCTGGATAAGAAATTGCATTAATTCTTCAAGTGTGGTCTTTTTACCAGACCTATATATAATGTTCTATAGTGATTATTACGTTGTTTTTATAATAATACAATAAACATTTTACTGGAGCATTTTATATCCTACTATTATTTCGGCCCTTCTTGCAGTCTTTTAATAGTAACTTTTGTTGCTTTACTTCGACTATATTCTATTTAAATCTCTGGCTTGTAAATAGGATCCTAGGCTATTTGGTTTATTTAGCTATGGAATGACTAAATATTTTGGCCCAGTTGTTTCATTATTTGCTGGAGAAGAGGCTGTGTATGCTATCTATATGTTTGTGTCACAAGACAGGCATGGACAAGAGAATCATATGTGTTAAGTACTTGAACATGGGTCGAAGTAAATGGAGACAGCCTCTGAATAGTGAACTTTCAGCTCTTTATTTGCATAGTGACTTCTCGAAACAACAACAGTGACTCTGCCTTATATAGGCAACCCTTGTAAGAACTGTCCAATAACGAGCTATGAACGCTAGCTCTTTTAACCAATAAGAATCCTCTGTTAAGGGCCAATCGGATTCCTCAGAACTAACCAATCCGATCTGGCCGCCTAACAGCCAATCAGAAGTACAGGGCCAGAACCCTGCACTTTACCTCAAGCTCATACTTAACTATGGTATATACACAACACCCCTTCCCCCTGGCTTCTTAATTATGGTGTAGTTATATAGTCCTTTAGATAGGACGGTTGTCTTTTAAGTCTTTCGGATTTTCGTTGGATTGGTTGGTTGCAATCCTGTTGAGGTAGATTGTTGTTTGGCAGTGGTTCTGCTTCTTGCTCAGGTGCAATTTCTTGCGGTGCAAACGATTCTCCTTCCTGCTCCATTTCCTGAGTATCACTTAGTTCGTCGCTCCCTTCGAGCAGGTTCCCTGGAACTTCATCTTCTTCCATACCTCCCCCCCCCTCAGTTTGGTCATGGGGGAGTTGTTGACTGGCCGTTGTGAGTCGTGACCGCAATTGGTCGATATGCCGTTTCCACAGTCTATTGTCACAGCATTTCACTACGTAGGATTTGGGGCCTGTCACTCGTACTACTGTCGCCTCTATCCATAACGGATCGCCCGATAAGTTTCGTGCGTAAACGAGGTCTCCTACCTGGAAGGTGCGACAGCGGCCGCTGGATCCTATTGGCTTTTCCGGTTCATAGGCAGGGTGCAACCGGTTGAGGTGGGAGCGGAGTCTTCGTCCCATCATTAGTTCGATGGGAGTTCTGCCGGTGACGCTATGTGGAGTTATGTGTTGCAAAAAGAGAATTTGGTTGACCTTGTCATCAATATTGTCATAGTCCACTTTTTGCAAGGTCTTTTTAACAAATTGGACCATGCATTCCGCTCGGCCATTGGTCGCAGGGTGTGCAGGCGAGGTGAGCTCATGGTGGATGCCGCGGTCAGCGAGGTACTGCTCGAACATTAGTGCAGTAAACTGTGGCCCGTTATTGGACACCAGAACGTCTGGCAATCCGTGGGTTGCAAAGAGTCTGTTTAGAATCTTGATCACTGCCTCGGAGGTTGTAGCCGTCATACGATGAATTTCTTACCAATTGGAGTATGCGTCGACTGTCAGCAGGAAGGTATAGCCCTTGGTTGGCCCCGCGAAATCCAGGTGGATTCTGGACCAGGGTCCACGTGGCGTCTCCCATTCGGTAGGCATGGCTTTTGGTGGGGCGTTGCTGACTTGTTGGCAATCGGCACACATTTTAACCCACTGCTCGATTTGTCGGTCCATGCCCGGCCACCATGCGTAGCTTCGTGCAAGCGCTTTCATCCGCACGATGCCGGGGTGGCCCTTGTGCAGAATTCATAGCAGCGTCTTCCGGAGTTGCTCTGGGACAATGACTCTATCGCCCCAGATGACACAGCCTTTTTGGGAAAAAAGTTCAGTCTGTCGAGATTTAAATGGTGCGAAGTCATCTGGTACTTGGTCCAATGGCCATCCGCGTTCTACCCAGCCTAGGACTTGAGCTAGGGTATGGTCTCGTTTGATTTCTCTCGCAATGTCTCGGGCGGTCATAGGCGGCAAGTTGAGTGTTTCGATCTGCAACGTGGTTGCCATTGGTGCTGGATCGTCGAGAGTCTCTGGAAGCGGTGCTCGGCTTAATGCGTCGGCGTGGGAAATGGCTTTCCCCGGGCGATATTGCAGGCGATAATTATAAGCAGCTAGGAATTCTGACCATCGGGTCATTCTAGGGGATAATATGTAGGGGGTTGGCTTGTCCCCGGCTATTATCCCTAGCAACGGTTTGTGGTCAGTTATAATGGTAAATGTCCTTCCATACACATATTCATGAAATTTCTTTCCAGCTGAAACAATTGCGAGGGCTTCTTTATCAATTTGTCCATAGTTCCGCTCTGCTTGTGAAAGAGTCTTCGAAAAGTGTGCAACAGGGGCTTTGTTCTCATTAGGCAGTACATGGCTCAAAATGGCGCCCACCCCGAAAGGCAATGCATCGCAGGTTATAACTAACGGCAAAGTCTCCTTATACTGCATAAGTACAGAGTCAGATATGAGCAGTTTTTTAACATTCCGGAGTGCTTGCTCTTCCCGGTAACCCCATACCCACAATGCTTTCTTATCTAATAATTGGTGTAACGGTTCAGCGACAGTTGCCTTGTGCAGTAAAAATACATTATAGAAATTAATGAGGCCTAAGAACACCTGGAGATCGGCCTTGTTGCGTGGCCTGGGAGCGTTTTTGATCGTTTTTAATTTACTCTCGGTAGGATGAATGCCCTGGCTATCAATCCGGTACCCTAGAAACTCAACATTGTCAGTATACAATTGACATTTATTTTTTTTCACCTTAAGTCTGGCCTCTTGGAATTTTTTTAGAACGCATTTCAAACGATCCTGTAAGTTTTTTTGGATAGGGGCTGCAATTAATACGTCATCAAAATAAAGAACCACACCCTTGATTCCCTGTAATAACCTTTCCATAAGGCTCTGGAAGATCCCCAGGGCTACACTAACTCCGAATTGCAATCGGGTACATTTAAAGGCACCTCTGTGCGTTACAATTGTTTGGGCTTGGGCCGTTTTTTCATCCACTGGTAATTGTTGATAAGCTTGAGCTAAATCCAATTTAGCGAAAACCTTCCCACCCCCCAAGGAATGAAGGAGGTGCTGCACCACCTGGATACGCATTCTGCTGTAGGGCGTGGTTTAAAGTGGACCGGTAGTCCCCACAAATTCGGATTGACCCGTCTGGCTTAATGGGTGTTACAATAGGGGTTTCCCATGGAGAGTGATCGATGGGCTTCAACACCCCTTGAGCAATTAGCTTGTCGAGTTGTTCGTCGATCTTTGCTTTAAGAGCGAACGGAACTCGATGGGGTTTCAAGTGAATGGGGGCTACTTTTTGATCTAAACTAAATGAGATTGGGGTCCCCTTATACTTGCCTAAGCTGTCCGCGAAAACATCGCTGAACTCAGAGATAAGGTCTTCCTCCCACTCACAACCACCGACTCGATTCACGCTGGCCACTTCAATACCGAGTGGTGCGAACCATTGGAGGCCTAATAGACTAGGCCTATCTCTATCGATGATCGTTAGAGGTAAGTACGCTGTATGCTTCTTGAAGGAGACTCGGACTCGGCAGGACCCGACAACGGGGATTCGATTTCCTTGGTAGTCCTTGAGGATGAGGCGTTGTAATTGGAGGTCTTGGCATTGAATTGTGGGGATGAGTTGCTTGAGTGTCTTCCAAGACACCATCGAGAGGGACGATCCCGAGTCGACCTCCATGTGGCAAGGCTGGTTCTCGATGGCTACCGTGACTCAGATTTTCTTAGTGTCCAAGATAGATAAGATAGAGGGAGAGCACAGCAAAATATTATTGCAGGTGCTTTCCTGGACTGTTATCAACACTTGAGGTTTGGCTTTGAAGCTGCTGGAGAAGAGAGTCATAACAAGAGCCTTGGATAAATAACAAAGTGCAGTGTGTTTTCTTATATGTACCCCATTCGCTAGCTTTTTTTTTTTAAATCTTAATTTTTAGTAATATTTTTATTTTTGCCTTTTACTTTAAAGGGAAAGCCTCAGAGTCTTTTCTCTTTTCTTCTTTATTTATTTATTTATTTTTTCCTTTTTATTGGGACTTTTTTGTTTTTCATATTTATCTTTTTGGATTATTCTGTTGTCGTGGTTGATTTTTTTTTTTTTTTCTTCTTCCTTTTTTGGATTATTTTTTGGATTATTGAGATTTTTTAATTGGATTAAGGTGTGAAGATCCTGAAGGAACTTTTTGTTTTTTGTTTTTCTTTTTTCTCTTTTTGCTTTTTCCTTTTTCTTTTGCTCTTAATTAATATTATTATCTTTTGGATTTGTTTGTTTTTTCCTTTCTATTTTTTCCTTTTTTATGGTGGACTATTTCGTAATTGGATTAGGGTCTAGAAGAACCTGAAGATCTTTCTTCTTCCTTTTTTTCTGTTTCTTCTTTGGTTTCGTGTTTTTTACGATTGGAGTTTTCCATTTTGGATTATAATTGGCTGCTCTACCAGTTGGGTTAAAAGTTAAGAAGAATTTGAAGTTTTGGAAACATTGAAATGAGCAAGAAACCAATACCATCTGGCATTGCTGCTTCTACCTCTGCTTCCCCACCAGCTGGAGGACAACGTTTAATTCAGACAATGTTGAAGCAAGATAAGGAACAAGAAAAAATAACTTTACAGTTACAGATGATTATGCAAGGAATTCAAGAACTTAAGACAAAATCAGATATTATTGAACAAAGAACAGGAAATATTGAACAAAGAACAGAAAATATTGAACAAAGAATAGAAAATATTGAACAAAGAACAGAAAATATTGAACAAAAAATAGAGAAGACTGATGAAAAAGTGGAAAATATTAAACAAATGATGGTTAAGTATGAGGAGAGATTCCAAAAAATTGAGGAAGAAGGAAAACAAAGAGAGAAGAAGATTGGAAATATTGATAGCAGATTAACAGCGGTCGAACAAGAAAAAGGTGGGATGTTGAGGTGGGAGATGGAAAGGTCAGAATTTTACCTTAGATTTCAAAATATAGAGGAGGAAAAAGGAGAAAATTTGGCAGCGGTAATGATAGAAATTTTGGCAGATGCTTTGGAAATTACAGAGGAAAAGATGATGGATGGAATAGATGAGATATATCGAGTCTATACAAGATATGCGATGAGAAATAAATTACCCAGGGAAGTCCATATTAGATTTACCAAAAAATCCATTAAAACGCAAATATTACAAGTAGCAAGAGAGAAAGCACTGAAATACAAGGGTAAAGAGGTTGTGGTTTTAAAACAAATACCTAGAAGAGTGAGAGAGATGAGAAGAGAATATCGATTTCTGACCAAAATACTATTGGAAAACGAAGTGAATTATAGATGGCTGATTCCAGAAGGATTAATGTTTACGTGGCAAGAGCAGAGACATAGAATTGACTCAATTGAGAAAGCAGAACTTTTTCATGCAGAATTTTTTGGAGGAAGAAAAGAGGAAGCAGAGAAAGAGGTTTCATTAATTGAGTTTCAAGATGAACAACTGGAGACTGAAAAAGAGAAAGGAGCAATAGGGGGAGAGATTGATAGTAAAGAACAGCGTGAAGTGAGATCCACGAGAGCTGTTAGACCTAAATATAAAGCATAATCATGGAGGAAAAAAAACTGATTACAATGAATATAAACGGACTTAATTCAGCTGTTAAAAGAAGGAAAACTTTTCATAAATTAGAGAAATTAAAATTTGATATAATTTGTTTACAAGAAGTTCACATTAAAAAACAACATGAACAATTGTTATTACAGCCAAAATTAGGGAAAACATTTACCTCTTTGACCCAATGTAAGAAAAGAGGTGTGGTTTTATACATTAAAGAGGCTATTCCAGCAAAATTGATTTACTCGGATGAAGATGGAAGAGTATTAATGGTAGAAATAATGGATAATAATATAAAAATACTCTTGATTGCAATTTATGCTCCGAATGATAAACAAGAAGAGTTTTATAAAAAACTGCACATGAAAGCTCGATTTCTGTAGGAGTGGTTTACTGGCTCTCGCCTTACAGGACGGTTTCCTGTCGGTTGGCGATAGTTAGCCCCTTTTGAGGTATGGCTGAGTCCTGGTAAGCTGCGGCAGACCCGGCCGATGTGGCCTCGTTTCCCGCATTCATGGCAGAGTGCATCGCGGAATTTGCATTCGGCCCTGGCATGGTTGGCTCCACAGCCAGCGCAAGGGTGTAGGGGCTTTAGGTGAGGGTCCCGGTCGGACCGCAGTCGATGGACCTCTTCTTCGTCGCTGTCTGACGACAAAGAGAGGTCCTCGTGGTGCATTGTTAGAAGCTGCCCTTCTGTGCTAGGTGAGATTTCGCTGGTCGGTGGTGTTACCGGAGTGCGGCTTCGCCGTAATTGTACAGCCAACTTTTTGGTCACCTCCGCAGCCGTGGCTTCGGCGATGGCATCAGCAAGGCTGATGTCGCCTTTTGCCATCAGCTTGCTTTGCACGCCTAGCGCATCTAATCCCAGAATTACTCGATTTCTTAGTGCCTCTTCTAAATCAGCGAACCCACAGAGACCCCCTAAATTTCGGTGGTCCGCCACGAAATTGGCCACGCTCTCCCCTTTTCGTTGGTTTCTCTGATAAAACTCGTGGTGTCTCACAAGTGCAGGCACGGTTGGCGCGTAATGGTCTCTCAGGTTGGGTTCGAAGTTGTTCCAGCTCATGGCTTTCACTTCTCGAGGTTTGGCGAGTGCTTTACCCATCTTAAATACAGCTGGGCCACAATGCATCAGGAACAGCGCCCTTTTCTTTGCTGGTGTGGCGTCCTTCAAGTTATTCGTCTCGAGAAACATTTGGAAGCGATCCATGTAGGATTCCCAATCCTCTTGGTTTGGATTGAACGGAGCGGGTGGTACGATGCCGCTGGACATGGTTCCGTTGTTGGCGTCGTCTATCACGTGCTCGGTATTGCTTCCTGGCTTCTTCGGTTCAGACGTCTCCAGATCCCATCCTTGTCGCTAGTGTTAAGTACTCGAAGTAAATGGAGACAGCCTCTGAATAGTGAACTTTCAGCTCTTTATTTGCATAGTGACTTCTCGAAACAACAACAGTGACTCTGCCTTATATAGGCAACCCTTGTAAGAACTGTCCAATAACGAGCTATGAACGCTAGCTCTTTTAACCAATAAGAATCCTCTGTTAAGGGCCAATCGGATTCCTCAGAACTAACCAATCCGATCTGGCCGCCTAACAGCCAATCAGAAGTGCAGGGCCAGAACCCTGCACTTTACCTCAAGCTCATACTTTATTAACTATGGTACATACACAACAATATGCATGACAGTCATCCACATTTTTTCTGTTCTTCACCTTCTCCAGCAAACTTAGACTGGTGGGTGGGTGGTGGTAGGGCAATGAAGCAAGGAAGCTTCCCCTTCAGTAACCTGTTCGTACATTCCCGGTTTCCCACTGTGGGAAACTGACAGTTTTGATCATAATCTCTGGGAATGAAAAGAAAACATCTCACTCACTTTAAGCTTGTCTCACCTCTGTTCAGGATTTCTACTTTCTTTTGCTGATGAGTTGATTAGGTTGGGGAAAGGAGGGTAAATATTGGGAGGAAAGGTGAATTGGTGAAGCTTTTTCCTTATTTCCATTGATAGAAACCAAAGATCTTTTGCCCCACTTATCAACTGGCTGGTGAGAAAAGCAGGTTAGACCCAGAGCCATGGTGGTGCAGTGTTAGAGTGCAGTACTGCAGGCTACTTCTGCTGACTTCTGGCTGCTGCAATTTGGCAGTTTGAATCTCACCAGGCTCAAGGTTGGCTCAGCTTTCCATCCTTCCAAGGTGGGTAAAATGAGGATCTCAATTGTTGGGGGCAATATGCTCACTCTCTGTAAACTGCTTAGAGAGGGCTGTAAAGCACCGTAAAGCAGCATATAAGTCTAAGTGCTATTGCTATGATACCATCATCCATACTTTTTGTAACTGAAAACAACATATGCTCTCCAATCCATTGGCAAGATGGACAAAACAGTAGCAACAGAGAAATCAAACATGTATGTTGGTTTCTAATAAACCTGATTTCTAGTCTTGGCCAGGCTATTCATTTGAGTCTTGGCCAGGCTATTCATTTTTTCTTCTTCTTGCCTTCTCACCTTTACCGCTCCATCTTAGTGAACCTCCCCATCCATGCTCTAAAAGAACTGTTTTTACAAGTTCTTTCTTGTATCAATCCCACACCTAATCTGATAATTGGGTAAGTGGCCATCCCATTAAAATTAATGGTTATGCAGAGCTAAATTGTCTTTGAGACTATAAAACAACATTGTAACAGAGATGAATGCAGCATCAGCAACATAGAAAGCAGGGTTAATTTTTTTGTGATAACAGAGTGGAAAATGACAGCTCCAACTAATGGGGTATAATTTCACTTCTCCACCTGTTCTGTAGAGCACAGAGAAACAAATATTTCTCTTCTACGTTAAGAACTGCAGGCAATAAATGAATTACTCTGTAGATTTGTATAGTAAGCAAAAGCACAATTCATAACAGACTTAGCGTAACTATATATAATGGCAAAAACCAATCAACACATCTGATTCACAAGGTACTCCTAATCCCTTACTGATCTCTGAAAATAGTTTTGGTACTGTTTTGCCAGTTAAGAGCTTCCTTTCCTGTATGTCTAATGACTACAAAAATAACTCCACATCCATCTTGACGCAGGACTCAGTCATCAAAAATTAGTCTGTCTGAAATCAAGAAACCTCCCATTGCCCTAGGGAGAACAGACCATTTATTGAGAAAAAAAGATGTTACCCTCCCAAATAGAAAAAAAAAATGTTTAGAACTGTTTGGGGCTATAACAGTCTTGTCCTCTTGCCAGGTTGCTCCAGAAGAATGGCATATTGTTGTGGCAATATCCATCCATAGTTTTTCCAATTCATTTTACCCTCTGTTCCACATAAGGTGATTCTGCTGTTCAATAGCTGGGATTTGGAAATGTTGTATCTAGGTAAAGAGTATGTTCAGTCTCACAGTAGATTAAGCTACCACACATGATGTCAAGCCCGAAATTGACATAAATGTAGCCATTTTAGTTTGTCTTAGTATATATTATTTTTCTTATTTTCTCTGTGGCAGTCATGGGGGGAAGGGTTTTGGGCTTGACACATTCCTAAGAGGGGGGAGTGGAGATAGAGAGAGTTGTTTAGGCTAGATGATTCTTCTTCCCATGGGAAAACGAGCTATCTGTGCTTGGGCCCCTTGAGGTGGAGATTTATGACATCAAGCAATGTTGAATTGCTTCTATTGGAGAATGTGACTTTTGGGGGTTGTTTCTAACTTCTAATATTGTAGGGTAATTCCGGGTTGGGTCAGATCCAGAATTACCATGGATTTTGACAATTTGTTGCTTTCCTAAATAAAAGAAATCTTTTTGAAAGATGGACTATGTACTTTTCTTTTTAAATGGATTTCATCACTTGGAAACCTGACAGTAGGATGGGCAAGTGAGATAGAATTTTCCTTTAGTCCCAAAGATGCTTTTTCAAAATGGCTGATTTTACTTTTCCTTGAGGACGTTTTGCTTCTCATCCAAAAAGCTCCTTCAGTTCTGGCTGAATGGTAGAGAATGGAGGGGTTATATTCCTTGCAGTCATCTGGTCCCTAATATTCTTTCTGAGAGTCATTGAGGTCACTTGGAGGTTATCTGTGCCCTCAGGGTCACTTGAATAGTGCAAATGAGTGTGGAATCTTTTTTGAACTGCTGAAATGACTGTGTTGTAAGAAGGTTCCATACCCATTTGCACTATTCAGGTGACCTTGTGGAGTCTGGACACAGGTAAACCTCCAAATGGCTTCAACAATTCGCAGAAAGAGGGGTAACGACCAGATGATTGCATATAAATCCTCCCATCCTCCACCATTCAGACAGAACTGAACAAGCTTCTTGGATGAGAAGTAAAACGTCTTCAAGGAAAATCAAAATCCAGTTGCCTTTTGAAAAGGCACTTTTGGGACAACCATGACCTGGATGACTAAGAATCTCTGTAGAAATGCTACATTAGCTTATGCATCTATTTTTTTTGTACAATGCTCTATAGGCACTATTCAGATGACTTTTGTGAAAAGGGGGATTTTTATATGCTATCTATGTAGGACAAGAGTAAGCAATTTCCCTCAAGAATACAAGTTAGCTATATTCACAAGTAGTAGTTTTAGCCTTTAGACTTCTTTCTTAATTTTCCACCAATTTTTTTCTCCAAACCAAGAAACTGATGAATGAAAACAAATCAGCTAAGATGATTTGTATCTAAGAATTTGGAATACACTTATAAATAGAGTATTAATAGTATTAATCCATTTCTCTTTTAAATTGTGCTTTCTATTTTTTTAAATGGATTCAAAATGTGGTCAGTGTGTGTATGTATGTATGCATGTGTGTGTGTATATGTGTGTACATATGTATGTATGTGTGTATGTATTAGAATTCTTTTATTGGCCCAATGCGATTGGACCCACAAGGAATTTGTCTTGGTGCAAATGCTCTCAGTATACATAAAAGAAAAGATATATTTGTCAAGAGTCAAGAATCATATGGTACAACAGTTAATGATAGTCATAGGGTACAATAAGCAATCAATTCATACCAGGAAACAGATAAATATATGTGCGAATGTTTATGAATTTGGAACAGTTTTAGATTGGTTTAGATTTCAAAATTAGATAATGAGCAAAGAATATATTATATATTTTCTCCTGTCTATTAAAACTTTTATGATTCTTATGGATTTCTAAGAAGTACCTAACTGACCACTGCCAAAGGTAGAATATTCATATTCATCCATTGATTAAAAATGAATGTATATCTTTTTCTCAGACCTCATCCATTTTACTTCTTTTATCACAGCTATTTTGGTCTAGCCTACCCAGTCTTTGAATGTTGGCAAGCAAGAGAGATGTTGCTGCTGTAGTTGTTATTTCAGGAAATAGGTTTATGACTTGTGGCTTAACTGTATGTGAGCTATTGACAGTTCTACTATATGGAATGCAGGAAGGGTTGTGTCTTAGACAATATGAGTGGGAAACGTATTATATATTTTAAGAAGAGATGTTTGTGCAGAACCAATGAATCTCTTTCTCCAAACATATTTTATTTTTTATTTTTTAAAAAAAGGACGTTGAGAGCTATGCATAACCACAAAGCTGATTTTATGCCATTTTCACTGTGTTCAGAATCCTTATCACTCCTCAGACCAGGTCTTCCCAACTGGACAACAAGTTATTGATTAAGAAACATGGACTATGTAATATTTATGCTGAGTTTTGGAAGGTGCTTAGAATATACTGGATTATCATGTTTTATTTCAGGAAACAAAGTCCCCTGCATGAGATGGATTTGTAGAGAAATGGTATATTACTTTCTGTAAAAGATGGGTGTTGTGAGCCTTCCACAGCTTAATTGTTTTTCAATGGTTTTTTTTATTTTATTCACACCTTTAAAATATAAGAAAATGCAAACAAATAAAAGAAAAAAAGACTAGGACAAAGCTAACCAATACAAGGACAAACTAACCAATACATGCAAAAAATCATGCATAGGAAAAAAAATCTTCCCCTCTTTAGATGTACGTTTATATGTACATACTTACATACATACACACAACTGAAAATTCAAATATAGGAACGTAAATTGGTGTAAAATTACAGTCTGAACCTCAGTTTGGTTCCTATTCATTATTTCATAAAATTGCCAATCTGTTTACTCCTTTAGATTACTAGCCACTCAGTAGCTGCTGCTCAAGTTATAATGCAATTAAAATATAGTTCAAATTTCCAGCACCCTTTGGAAAAAGAAGATGTCAGAATGCCAGGCATGCCCAGCTCTTTGCAGGATCAGGATCAGAGGTGGTATTCAGCAGGTTCTGACCAGTTCTGGAGAACCGGTAGTGGAAATTTTGAGTAGTTCAGAGAACCGGCAAACACCACCTCTGGTTGGCCCTGCTCCCATCTATTCTCTGCCTCCTGAGTCCCAGTTGATCAGCTGGGTCTTCTTTTGTTGCCCTGCAAAAGAGAATGGAGCTGGAAAGCAGGTTGGGGTAGGTGGGGAGCGAATGGAGATTTTGCAGTAGCCTTCCCCTGCCACACCCACCAAGCCACACTCACAGAACCAGTGGTAAAAAAATTTGAATCCCACCACTGATTGGGAAGCCAAATGTACCCGAGTAAAACCTTATTGCATAGAAGACATTGGGTTGTTTAGAAAGGTTAGAGATTGAAGGCACTGTGGTTCCTTTCCTTCCTCATGCGGTAGTTTTAGTCTATGGTACCAATGAGAGATCAGCTTGATAGTCTTTGCAATTTGGAGTCCCACTGAGGTTGACTTTCTCTCTTTCTCTTCTGCTCTTTAGCATCTGTATCAGTGGGAGAACTCAACTGACAGTTTTGGCTGTGACATCATCATTAGATTGATGATGCCAACTTTGTATTAATCTTCTAAGATATCAACATCCTATCCCAATGCTGGAAGGCTGCAACGGTCTAGATCAGGGGTGTCAAACTCACGCCCTCACAGCGGTGTCACATGATGTATCAGGTCTTTTCCCCCCCTTCGCTAAACCGGGCAGTGGGCGTGGCCAGTAGGTGATGCATCTGGCCCGTGAACCGCGAGTTTAACAGCCTTTGTCTAGATGAAAGAGAACAAGCTGAGGAAAATAGACTTTCTATTTGGTATTCTCCATCAACACTAGTGTTATTTGCGGGTCCTTCTGGACTCACAGCTTCTCCTTGAATGAGTTAGAATGACTTTTGCCCAGCTTCAGTTTTGCATCATGAGCTTACCTGGTGTAGGAGGTGAGTTACAGGAGCTCATGCATTCATTACCACCCAGACAGACTATTTCAACATGCATGTAGTGCTTGACTTACAACCACAATTGAGCCCAAAATGTCTGTGGCTGGGTGAGACATTGTAAAGTGAGTTTTGTCCTATTTCACGGCTTTTCTTGCCACCGTTGTTAAATGAGTCACTGCAGTTGTTAAGTTAGCAACATGGTGGTTAAGTGAATGTAGCTTCTTCTTTTTCTTTTTTTTAACTTTGCTTGCCAGACATTTTGTTAGGGATAACATTGTTTACCCTAACTGTTTTAGGTAAAATAATAACTAAGTAATCATAGTTTGTTAGTTAAAGTGTCTGCAACTTTAACTATGGGAAAGTAATTAAGAGAGTGGTTGTGAAAGCACTTTAAAAGAAGCAAGACTGCAGCTTGCTCTCTCTCTGGCTTTGATGATCCCTGATTACTGCTTGGAATCAAGACTGCATTGCTCGAACGGGAGAGAAACAAAGGACTGATTTGTAAGTGAACTGACATAGGATATTCTGCACAGACTTTGCTAACTGAATATCTCTGAATGGACTGACTAAATGATACATGACTATTGGACTGTTATTTTGACTATGCCATGAACTCATAATGGAATAAACTATATTTTTGATAGCACAAGCGTATCTGTTATTTTTACTGTATGTTAATAAACATACAAACTAATCTCACTCATTTATCTGTGTGCCTATCTGACTAACGCTGCACATTCTGTTTAGCTTGTCTCCCTAACCCTGGTTGGGGAACCCAGGCTTAACACATTTATCACATAACCTTGGGACATTGCAACTGTCATAAGCATGAGTCAGTTGCCAAGCATCTGAATTTGATCATGTGACTATGGGGGTGCTGAAGTGGTCATAAGTGTGAAGAATTGTCATAAGTCACTTTTTTCAGTATGGTTCTAACTTTGAACGGTCACTAAATGAGCTGTTGTAAGTCAAGGACTACCTGTATTTTACATAGTGTTGCCCTTAACAATTATTTGAAATCTGCAATTAATCCAGACTGCAGCAGATTTGTTAGCTGTAAAGAAAGTATATGAATACACACACACATGCACACACTTTACACACATAAACTTACAAAGTGAAATTGTGAGACTGCTTAAAAATGAGTAATCTTGTCATTAGCATTATGATTTGGTACAAAAGATAATATGATTTATTTCTCTTTGGTGATTCTGATTTTAACTCAATATACAGGCACAAGCTAAAAGCATAACTATTGCTAGTCCCGCTGCAGCTCAGACTATAATATTTACCTTTCTTATAGTTGTTTGGAAGAGGATTTTTTTCCTGATTTCATCTTATACCCTTACATTTATTATTCTCGAAGAATTCTGTTGGGAAGTAAGAAAATGTCTGATTTTTTTTTTTTAATAAAAGAAAAACTACAGTAGGTTTTCTTTTTTAAACCCCCTTTTTAAACTAAGATCATTCAGTAGCTTGTGTTATTTCTCCCTCTGATGGTAATGTTAAGAAAGTGCAGTTAGACTAGAATATAATTCTTTACTGGCCAAGTGTGATTGGACACACAAGGGATTTGTCTTGGTGCAAATGCTCTCAGTATAGGACGGGCTGGCGGGCGCTAACCTCACTCGTTCTCCCCACGTCGGGCTAAGGGTGGTGGCTGTTTCCGCTGTGAGTGGCTCAGACCCGCTGCAGCTGCTTTGCAGCCGCCCACCTGGCCTTTCTTTGAGGTGGAAAGGCTCACTGGGCTGAAGGGACCGGCGCGTCAGAGGCGCGCAGTGTAGGGAGGTCGGGGAGGAACAGAAGAGGCCCCGGGAAATTAGCCTCCCCACGTGGGGTTGGGCTGCCCTCTCAGGCAGGGGAGGCTTTGTAAAATAATTCGCTTTACCTTCGAAAGCAAAGGGAAGACGGCAGCACCTAAAGCCAAGTGTCTCCTCAGGGCTCCAGTTGCAAGGAGGAGCCCTGACTGGCTCCATGTGGCTGTGCCAAACACCGCGGCAGCAAGGGAGAAGGGCAGCAAGGGAGAAGGGAAAGCAACGGTGGAAGGTCTCCCAATATGAAGTGCCCCACCAACGCAGGCAGCACCATATCTGGACAGGCAACAAAAGTACTTCCTAACGAAAACCTCCCCCCCTGCTTTCCCCCCCATTTTGCATGTTTAATATGGGGCTTAATTTGGGGGAGGGGCTTAATTTGATTTTATGCCAATAAAACATGGTGGGGCTTCCTATTGGTGGAGGCCGTATTGTTGGAGAAACACGGTAGTTGTTCTGCTGTGCAGTGCTCTATAATGTCGTTTTGAGGGAAGGAGCTGAAACAGTTTATGTCCAGGATGTGAGGGGTCTGTAAATATTTTCATAGCCCTCTTTTTGACTCAGTTACTACAACAAAATCTTGCTTATATTTTACTTTATAATGTGGCTTCAGAATCTTCTATCTCTCTCTTACAGTAATGTGAAATTATAAAATATTTTTTCGATCAAATAGCTATGTACTACCATAGAGATTATGATGATTTCTATCCACCTTTTCAACATAGGGTGAATAAATTACAACTAGATTAGATTGCAGGATCCAATCTGGGTCGATCACTGGGACAAGAAGCTTAGTCTTCCAAGCTTTTGGACTTGTGCTGGAGCCCATCTTCAGGGAACTTCTATCTACCAAAATGTGTGCTTTGGGCTATTCTATGTGTAATATTTATGTGGTGGCTGGTTGTGTGTGGCTTTTTTTTGGGGGGGGTGTTGATGGCTGGCTATTAAAGTCATTGGCTGTTGTTTCTTGTGCTGCCAAGTTCTTGGTTTCTACGTACCTGATAAGCTGGTGTAAAATCAGCACTCCTGTTGACTGGCAAGGGCTTTTTTCTCAGGCTTCAATCATTTTCCTGGATATCATTGTACCTGCTCGGCCAACAATCTTAGTACCTGTGAAATTGAATGTGTGAATAAGTTCGGGTCTCCTTATCCTGCTGCTCACTTTCAGTCTGGCGGTTAACTTCCTCCCTTGTCTATTCAACATAATCACAAGGGCAATCCATTCAGGGGATCTGGTAGCAGTGGTGGGATTCAAATTTTTTTACTACCAGTTCTGTGGGTATGGCTTGGTGGGCATGGCAGGAGAAGGACAGTGCAAAATCCCCATTCCCTCCCCATCCCACGAACCTGTTTTCCAGCTCCATTTTCCTGTTCATGGCAACAAAAGAAGACTCAGACAATCAACTGGGACTCAGGAGGCAGAGAATAGATGGGGGCAGAGCCAGTCAAAGGTGGTATTTGCCAGTTCTCCGAACTACTCAAAATTTCCACTACCGGTTCTCTACAACTGGTCAGAACCTGCTGAATACCACCTCTGACCGGTAGATTACATTGAAAGATCTCCCACTCCAAGTGATATTTGCAATGCTTGATTTGTCCTCTTAGGATAGCCTCTGGGTGATGTGCAATGCCTACTTGCGGATCTCAAGAGCTGCGTTCTACTGCTTCCGAAATGTTTCTGATGTGTGGCAGAGTATGCTATATACTTGGTCTTATTTCTTATTTCTTCCTTTCTCTAGATTGGATTGGAATGAATTGCACCCATCAAATTTAAGCACGAGATGGTTTTCTCTCAATCTTAACTAACTTCTCAGCCTGGGCCAAAAGGAGTGCTGCAAAAAAAAACAACTATCTTCTTCTCTGCTGCTCTATTTGCAGAACCCTCGTGGAAATGTTGAGTTCACACTTTTACACTGCATTAAAAGTAATAATAATGATTGGATTCACATGGTCCATGGATGTGAGAATCCACAAGTATCCCGGCAGGAATGCTTCTAAGCAACTAAGGACAATTGTCACCCGCATGGCCCCACTATTGTCCTTTATCTTAAGATCCTTGAGGACTTCCTTTTCATGCAAACATTGTCACTTCCTACCAGGGATACTGAGAAATAGAGGCTCCAACTTGGAAATTTCTAGAAGTGCTATTCCAAAGCATTTCTGCTCCACCCACTTGCCCCTGGCCTAGAGAGGAGATATTGGCAGTGGTTGCTTTTATATGTATATATATATATATCATACTGCCCTTTCATGAAACCACATTTTGAAATCTCACAAAAGCTCATGTTCTGTGGCAGCAAGAAGAAGAAAATGTTTGAAGGCTAAACCTGAGGGATTAAAAACCCACCAAGGCCACAGGAAGAGAAACTGGAAGCCACCTTCTCTCAGCTATCAGTTATGGAATCACTGGAGCAACAGAAAGAAAGACAAAGTTTCTGGAAAAACTAAAGGTAGCGACAAAACTTGAAGAAATAGTTCCTCAAATTCTTAATTAGTTAATTGTAACAATTAATTGGTAATTGGTAACAGGAAGATTTGAGCTTGAAATATGTCCTTTTGCCTCACAACTCACACTTTTTTGGACTTACAATATGAAGAACTTAACTTTATAATTGAACATCGAGTTTTAATTCTCTCTAGATTTTCCAACTAATTTCTAATGGTTTTAATCCTCTGGAACATTGTTTCTCAACCTTGGTGGCCTTAAGATGTGTGGCTGGGGAATTTAGGAGGTTGAAGTCCACCCATCTAAACGTTGTGCAGGTTTCACACATTGTTCTAGGATTCCTTTGTGTCTGAAAGGTGGAGGAAGCACTAAAACTTTGGTGCGAACCTCTAATTCTACAGATGAAACTTGAAAAATTAGAATATCATGCAAAAGTTCATTTATTTCAGTAATGCAACCTAAAAGGTGAACCTAATATATGAGATAGACTCATTACATGCAAAGCAAGATAGTTCAAGCCATGATTTGTCATAATTGTGATGATTATGGCGTACAGCTCATGAAAACCCCAAATCCACAATCTCAGAAAATTAGAATATTGTGAAACGGTTCAATATTATAGGCTCAAAGTATTTAGATCATTAGAAATGAGTATTCCAAGATCCTTGACAAAGTTTGGATCATCAACACGGTCTTGACTATTCAGCTTGTATTTTATTTTCTGATTTTTTTTAGCAAGACATCATTTCTGTACTATGATTTCTGAGATCATAGCACAGGAGGCAAGGCAGTGGACCACACTGCTGGTTAAAGCAGAATGGCTGGAAAGAAAGTGCTAAGGAGACAGAGCAGAGGAAGCATGCTGGGCTGATCCTACTCACTAGAGGTCATCTGATTGCAACATCAAAAAGAGCCATTTTGGTATGTTGGCCTAGGATCCAGGAGATTCTAAGTTCTAGTCCCCCCCCCCTTAGGAATCAAACCTGTCTGGCTGAGTTTGTGGCAGTCACTCTTCTTAGTTCCATCCATCTCTCAGAGTTGTTGTTGTGGGGAAAATAGATGGAGGAGTACTATATATGTCTGCCATTTTGAATTACATGTAAAGTAATAATGGGATAAAAAAATCTAAGAAATAAAATGATCAATGAAGTAGACAGATTGCATCCACAGATGCCTACAGAGGAAATCAAAAGGAACTAAGAAATGAAAGTAGTATTGTGCTATCCTACATAAAAGCTGCCCCTTTTGAATATGTGTTATGATGATGCAAACACAAAAAGGGTGAAACTGACTCCTCTTGTCATTTTAAAGAAATAATCTGATTCTCCCAAAGTTGCTAGGACTTATTCATACCAGCCAGGGTTAGATGTTATTGGGCAAAATGGCATAGCGGTACTCTATCCTTTCTGTGCTGGGGGAAAAAGGGGGACAGCAGTGCAAAAGTCAGAGAATAATAGAATGAATCAGAATGAACATTTTCAAAGTAAAATTGATGTCATGAATCATGGAGAGGGTTAAAGATAAATGAGAACAATATTTAGAAATTATAGCTATTTTGCTGTTTTATATATACAGGTGAAACTCGAAAAATTAGAATACCGTGCAAAAGTTCATTTATTTCAGTGATGCAACTTAAAAGATGAACCTAATATATGAGATAGACTCATTACATGCAAAGCAAGATAGTTCAAGCTGTGATGTGTCATAATTGAGATGATTATGGCTTGCAGCTCATGAAAACCCCAAATTCACAATCTCAGAAAATTAGAATATTGTGAAAAGATTCAATATTCTAGGCTCAAAGTGTCCCACTCTAATCAGCTAATTAAGCCATAACAACTGCAAAGGGTTCCTGAGCCTTTAAATGGTCTCTCAGTCTGGTTCAGCAGGAATCACAATCATGGGAAAGACTGCTGACCTGACAGTTGTGCAGAAAACCATCACTGACATCCCCCATAAGGAGGGAAAACCTCAAAAGGTAATTGCAAAACAAGTTGGATGTTCCCAAAGTGCTGTATCAAAGCACATTAATAGAAAGTTCTGTGGAAGGGAAAAATGTGGGGAAAAAAGGTGCACCAGCAGCAGGGATGACTGCAGCCTGGAGAGGTTTGTCAGGAAGAGGCCATTCAAAAGTGTTGGGGACTTTCACAAGGAGTGGACTGAGGCTGGAGTCAGTGCATCAAGAGCCACCACACACAGACAGATCCTGGACATGGGCTTCAAATGTCGTATTCCTCTTGTCAAGCTCCTCCTGAACAACAAACAACATCAGAAGCGTCTTACCTGGGCTAAAGAACAACAGAACTGGTCTGTTGCTTCTCTTCTGATGAGAGCAACTTTTGCATCTCATTTGGAAACCAAAAACCCAGAGTCTGGAGGAAGAATGGAGAGGCACACACTGCAAGATGCTTGAAGTCCAGTGTGAAGTTTCCACAGTCTGTGTTGATTTGGGGAGCCATGTCATCTGCTGGTGTTGGTCCACTGTGCTTCATTAAGTCCAGGGTCAACACAGCCGTCTACCAGGAGATTTTGGAGCACTTTATGCTTCCTTTCACAGATGAGCTTTATGGGGATGCTGACTTCATTTTCCAGCAGGACTTGGCACCTGCCCACACTGTCAAAAGCACCAAAACCTGGTTCAAAGACCCTGGGAATACTGTGCTTGATTGGCTGGGAAACTTACCTGACCTGAACCCCATAGAGAATCTATGGGGCATTGCCAAGAGAAAGATGAGAGACATGAGACCTAACAATGCAGAAGAGCTGAAAGCTGTTACTGAAGCATCCTGGTCTTCCATAACACCTCAGCAGTGCCACAGGCTTCCATGCCATGCCGCACTGAGGCAGTAATCTCTCCAAAAGGGGCCCAAACCAAGTACTGAATACATATGCATGCTTCTACTTTTCAGAGGTCCGATATTGTTCTCTGTACAATCCTTGTTTTATTGATTGCATGTAATATTCTAATTTTCTGAGATTGTGGATTTGGGGTTTTCATGAGCTGTAAGCCATAATCATCTCAATTGTGACAAATCATGGTTTGAACTATCTTGCTTTGCATGTAATGAGTCTATCTCCTATATTAGTTTCACCTTTTAAGTTGCATTACTGAAATAAATGAACTTTTGCACGATATTCTAATTTTTCGAGTTTCACCTGTAGAATTGATGAGGCCCCTAACCTCCTTGTTTGCAGTCCTCAGTGTCTCCAAATTATAACATACAGCATGATTGCCAAAGGTTACATTATCTCTGATAGGAGTGTTCTGAAGGAAGTAAAAGTTATCAGATGAGATGTTTATATTTTACTTGGTGACAATCATGGATCCTAAAATGGGGTTATAGTTAATCCTGCAAATAGATACTCTCACATATATTCTAATTAAAGTTGATACATACTTAAAGACTCATAGGTAATACAAAAGTTTTTCTCATGATCCCCATATATTAAACCTGGCCTGGCTTCTAAAAAAAATATAAATTTCAAAGTGTGTTTTTCAAATTCATTTTAATTTAAACATTTATGTACTCCCAGTGATTACATAAGTCATTTATCATAGGCAGGAAGAAAATAGCCATTCAAGAATCCTAAATATCTTTGATTTAATGAATTGTGGCAAAAAGAAAACAAAAAGAGAAGTGAGCACAATATCAGCACTTCTTATTTTTCCCTAAAGCAGATTATAACAGGAACAATGTATAATTACATTCCCACTCAGGTTCAGTTGGCATCATTTCTTTGGATGTCCTGAGTTATCTTTTAATACTGTTTGCAGTATTGGAGATAAAATGAGGTGTGGTTAAACAAAACAAAGAACTGAAAACCTACACAAGCTGAATTAACCCTTCCAGTTTGAGTTCCTTCGCCGACAGACCAAAACCGCGATCATGCGTGGTTTCAATCCATGCTTGCCACCGGAGCGCCCCAAGCTGGCTGGTTTCAGGGCTAAGCCACCCTGTAGAGGTGGTAAAGAGAGGGAAGACTGCCAGCAGGGTTGAGGAGAGCTGCATCTCTCCTCCTCAGCTGGCCATTACTCAGAAATGGCCACCTCAAAGAAGAACTCGACTGGAAAAGAATGTGCAGGAGGAAGATAAGAAGAGAAAGTTTTGGTTGACCGCATTAAACTGCAAAAGCAACAATGCATCTGATTTTGTTTTGAATGGAACAAAATAATACGTCTTTGTTTCAACTCAGCCAATCAAGTTGGGATATAAGTATTTTACCCAGTTCAGATATGCATCTGCATAATTTTCAAAGTTCTCATATGGAATTCGAGGATCCTGTGAAAATAGAAAAAAATCCACTGTATCATTTCCTTTCCACATAAACCACAGATTAAAATACTTATCTGACTAGAACAGATTCTGAAGATGCCACTTTAGAATCCTGAAGACTGTTTGGACCATTGATATCACATTTTCCATCAAGTTTCAAAGTTTCTGAATCATGCCAAAATCATGTTTCATATTCTTTATGAAACTGGCAGACAAGTTTAGCAGACTAGGGCAAATCTTCATAATCAGATTTCTCATGCGCTTATTACTGATTTGATTTTAAAATTGACAGAAATTCACCAAATTGGATCTAGGATAGCAATAGCAATAGCACTTATATACCACTTCACAGTACTTTACAGCCCTCTCTAAGTGATTTTTACAGAGTCAGCCAATTGCCCTCAACAATCTGGGCCCACATTTTACTGACCTCGGAAGGATAGAAGGCTGAGTCAACCTTGAGCCTGTTGAGATTGGAATAGCCAAATTGCAGGCAGCCGGAAGTCAGCAGAAATAGCCTGCAATACTGCACTCTAACCACCACCGCAGCTTTTATGGTCCACCGCAGCTCTTATGGTCATTCTTCTCCAAGTTTTCAAAGATGATACTATTTTTTTGCTTAGTAATTTAAGAACCTGCTATATTTACAATAATGACAGATTTTTTATAAGGAAAGACTTTTTAAAAAAGAGTTCTTGGAATGACCATGTGATGTTACAACATTATGTGATCATAAATCTGCACTTAGAAACCTCTGTTTAGCCAAGAGCCTAGTACTGCAATAAGCATATCAGGTTTTTTTCAATGTTAAGGGGAAAAGGGACATTTCAATCACCTCGAATATTTAACAAGGGCAACGGCAACCTCTTTCCAGTAATATATTGTGGAATATATGGATGGTTCCATTTGAGATCCATTGAAATGAAATGCCCAACTTCATTACCTATAAAGATTTATAATTCTGTGGTAAGCAGGAATTGAAGTCTCAATTCCTGCTTGCCACAGTTGCTGCCATTGATCAGCTCATCTAGCATCCCTTCTAATCTATCAAAAGTCATTCATATATTTAGCAAAATCCATACATTAGTTAAAAAAAAGATGTGTAGGTTGGAATACAGGCATCAAGGCGATTTTCTCTTTGTATCTACATATCACAGCCACACTTGATGCAATGTTTTGTGAACCAGTATTTCTATAGCAAACATTCAAACATTTAGATCAAAGCAAGTAAATTAGCTTGTGAAAATGGTACAGGTATTATACTCACAGGGAAATGAGAAACACCTGCAGTGAAAAATAAAGAAAGCAGTAATGGTACAATGACTCTCATCTTCTAAAGATATGTCTTGATAGGGATTAAAAAAAGAGAGAAAGAAAATCAGGTCAATGACAAAATGGAAGCACCAATTGCACCCCTTGATAGAAAACATTTCTTCAGCACATAGAAGGATAAGATACAAATTAGCTGGCACCTGAAGTTCATGGAACATTGTGAATTGGCCTCAAGGGCCAAACAGTATGTCAAGCCGCATTCTGTAAAATGAAATGGAGTAATACTATATTTACCAGTAGTTTGACAAATACCTGGGGGGCAGAAAAACCAGGCTTCTTTAGGTGGCATTCATGGCTGAACAGCTGTTTCAGTCTGAGAAAAATTGAGAATGTTTGTTCGCCACAACAATGATCTATATATCTTCTATTATTTGTCAATCAGAAATAGAGTGGGTAATTGCCCCCATTGGGGAGATGCAATAGAGATGAGGCAACAAATGCCATCTTGGTTCCTGATTGAAAATGGGTCTTATCTATTGCAATCAGAATGTAGGTGCCTTTGCTTCTTTTCAAATATATCTTCCTCTTCCCATTCTTCACCACTTATCTTTTTTCTTCAAGATTTCACATAAAAGCTTCAAAAATAGCATCCACCTCTGAAACTTTATGATTTCCAAGACTGCTTCTGGGCTCATGTATGCCCAATAGATTTAATTAATTAAGAAGGAAGGAAGGAAGGAAGGAAGGAAGGAAGGAAGGAAGGAAGGAAGGAAGGAAAGAAAGAAAGAAAGAAAGAAAGAAAGAAAGAAAGAAAGAAAGAAAGAAAGAAAGAAAGAAAATGGGTTGTGCAACAGATCATGCCAAACCAATCTTATTTCATTCTTTGACAAAGTGATTAAATTAGTAGACTAACAAAATGCTGTGGACATAGTATACAATATATAGTATTTCAGTATCTACTTTCACAACCTACTTTTTGGTAAGATCGAAAAATGTAGGATAGACAGCATCACCACCCAATGCAACTGGCTAACAAACCATACTCAATGAGTAGTCCTTAATGGTACTATATTTACATGGAAGGAAGGAAACAGTGGGGTACCACAAGGTACCAGTACTCTTCAATATCTTCATAAATGACTTAGATGAGGGAATAGAAGGGGAATTCATCAAATTTGCAGATGCCACTAAACTGGCAGGAATAGCCAACCCTCCAGAAGATAAGCTTGGGATCCAAAAAGATCTTAACCGACTTGAACAATGGACAAACAAAACAAAATGTAATGTGAAGAAAAGCAAGGTTTTACGCTTAGGCAGGAAAAACCAAAGAAACAAGTACAGATTGGGTGAAGCCTGGCTCAAAAACAGTAACTATGAGAGGGATCTTAGTCTTAGTGGACTGTCACTTAAATATGAACCAGCAGTGAGTGGCAGCAGCCAGAAAAACTGATACAAAGCTTGGTAGTATAAACAGAGGCATAGAATCAAAATCACATGAAGTATTAGTTCCGCTTTTTAACGTCTTAGTAAGACCACATCTGGAATACTGCATTCAGTTTTGGTCACCACCTTACAAAAAGATGTTGGGGAAAAAAAGATATTGGAAAAAGTGCAGAGAAGAGCAACTAAGGTGATTAAGGTGGTGGGCGTGGCTTTGGTGGTCATATTATTGGCTGGGTATGGCCAACTCAATATCACTCACATCGAGGCACGCATCTCCTCGCCGAGCCTCTCATGACTTGGTGGGTGTGGCTTGACTTAGTGGGCGTGGTTTGGTGGGCATGGCAGGGGAAGGTTACTATAAAATCTCCATTCCTTCCCCACCCCACGAACCTGTTTTCCAGCTCTGTTCTCCTGTGCAATAAAACAAAGCCCAGCTGATCAGCTGGGACTCAGGAGGCAGAGAATAGTTGGGGGAATTTCTGGGATTGGCAGGTGAGCTAGCCCACTTAAATCTCAAATAAGCAAAGGGTCTGGATAGTATTCATCCCAGAATTCTGAGGGAACTTCTAGGTGTGTTCACTGGATCATTAACTGATCTGTTTAACCAATCTCTTCTAACAGATGGAGTTCCCCTGGAGTCTGGACTAATAAACCTCTAATTTTGTTACAGTTCACAAGAAAGGAGCTAGGGAAGAAGCTGCAAGGTATAGGGTAGTAAGCTTAACATCTATAGTAGTGACGTTAGGATGTATATAGAGTTCTAGAAGGCAGTAATTTCAAAATTAAGCAAAAATCAAGAACACGGGGGGGTATAACAAGGGAACTTCAAAAGTTATGTTAGAAAGTACTACTTTCACAGAAGGAGTAATGGAAGCTTGGAACCAACTTCCAGCAGAGTAGTGGGTCAATTATCTATTACTGAGTTTAAACATGTTTGGGATAAACATGTGCCCTTTGGACAATGTTTCCCATCACACTCATAAGAACCTTTACCTACACACACACACACACACACACACACACACAAATATAAACAAAAATCTAGAAGAAGAAATGTAATGTTGGTCAAATTTATTTAAAGGAAAACACTACAAAGTTTTAAAAGGGTCCATCTAAATCAGGGTCATTTATTCAGTTATGTCAGAAGGAAATGTGTGTCTTCTAGGTTTCTTTCAAAGAGCACCTCAGCAAGATCTACAGAACAGGAAGAAAACAGATTTTCAGGTATTATTTCAGAACTCCCCCCTTTACAACTAGAATAAGTGTTGCCTGCCTACTTCATAAGTTAGTTCTCAACAGCTCCAGAATAACTGTTATGTTCTTTTGCTCTAAGCATCCTTTCTCAAGAACATGCATCCCTCATAGGATCTCCATGCCAGAAAGGCATGTTGTTGGGGAAGGCAGATCTAGACTCTCACTCAAGGGGTAACTCCTACATAGGCTTAATTTTTTTTCTTCATTTTCCTCTTTGATATAGAACTTCAAGGGACTAAGGCAGGAGTGGGATTCAAATTTTTAACAACCACTTCTGTGGGTGTGGTTTAGGTGGTGGGCGTGGCTTTGGTGGTCATGTTATTGGCTGCGTAGGGCCAACTCAATATCACTCACATCGAGGCACGCATCTCCTCGCCGAGCCTCTCATGACTGTGGGGATGCTGCAACAGTCGTAAGTGTGAAAAATGGTCATCAGTCACTTTTTTCAGTGCCATTGTAACTTTGAATGGTCATTCCACACAAGCAAAGTACCAGCAAAGGAGGGGGAAAAAAACTCCAGAGATGTTCCTTAGACAGGAAGTCTAGTCCTACCAAGAATGTATTAAGGGTTAATGGAGAGGCAGTTTCTGTAAGCAACACCAGAATGTTTCCTTCCTGCCTTCCTTGCAGGATGAGGCCAGTAATTTCTTCTAACAACCAGTTCTCCAGGAGACTAAAACAAAGAATACTCAGGCAGGAACTAGGTATGGCTAGTCTAGAGAAAAGGATTAGGGATGACATGAAAGCAATATTCAAGTATTTGAGGGGCTGCCACAAAGAAGGGGGGCAGTCAACCTGTTTTCCAAAGCACCTGAGGGTAGGAAAAGAAACAATGGATGGAAACTAATCAAGAAGAAAAGCAACCTAGGAGAAGGCGGAGCTTCGTTCCGGCAATACAGCTGCGATCTCGGGGCTCTGAGATCGTAGCCGATATTTTCGCCCCTGGTCGGTCCTAACGGACCTAAACCGTCCCGTAGAGACGGTGATCGTGAAGGGCATTGTTCCAGGATCCCAGAGATATCGCAAAATCTCTGGTTTGATCCGGAAGAAGCCCTTTTGCTGGCGGCGGAGAGGCAGCCTCCATAGCTGCTGAAGTCGGGACAGCTCCGAAAAGAAAGTGATTGGAGTGAAGTGTGTCGGCTGGGTGAGAAAAACTCTTTTGTGCTGTAAATTTGCTAAGGTTGGAAAGTTCATCCGATATAAAGAAGAAAGCTGTGAGATTTTTTTTTTGACTGAAATTGTTTTGAGCGGCGTTTTTTAAAGTGATGTCAAATTGAGGCTTGGTTTTTTTTTTTTTCTTTTCTTTATACTTTTTGGGAAAGATTTTACTGTGACTTTGTAGGTAACCGGATTGAATTTTCTCTTATATATATTTTTATGCTTCCTTTGATTTTATGCTTCTTTTGATTTTTTAACTTTCTTTAGGATAGAGGCTCCCTTTGGCTATTTTTTCTTTTTTTTTCTGTATATATTATTCCTTTTTTCTGGCGGGCGGGGAGAAAGAGCATTAAGAAACTTTGTAACACTGCCAACTAGAGGCTTGAAAGTATCTTTATGTGAATTGGAGAGAAGTGCAAAAAGACCTCATCTCAAGGACTTTTTAATGTGATAAGATAGAGGGAGAGCACAGCAAAATATTATTGCAGGTGCTTTCCTGGACTGTTATCAACAATACTTGAGGTTTGGCTTTGAAGCTGCTGGAGAAGAGAGTCATAACAAGAGCCTTGGATAAATAACAAAGTGCAGTGTGTTTTCTTATATATACCCCATTCGCTAGCCTTTTCCTAAATTTTAATTTTAGTAATATTTTTATTTTTGCCTTTTATTTTAAAGGGAAAGCCTCAGAGTTTTTTCTTCTTTATTTTTCTTTTCTTTTTTATTGGGACCTTTTTGCTTTTCATATTTATGTTTTTGGACTACTTTGTTGTTGAGGTTGTTTTTTTTTTTCTTTTTTTTTGGATTATTGAGACTTTTTAATTGGATTAAGGTGTGAAGAATCTGAAGGAACTTTTTGTTTTTTTTCTTGTTTTTTCTCTTTTTGCTTTTTCTTTTTTCCTTTTTCTTTTGCTCCTAATCAATATTATTATTTTTGGATTTGTTTGTTTTCTCCTTTCTATTTTTTCCTTTTTTATGGTGGACTATCTCATAATTGGATTAGGGTCTAGAAGAACCTGAAGATCTTTCTTCTTCTTTTTTTCCTGTTTCTTCTGTGGTTTTGTGTTTTTTACTATTGGAGTTCTTCATTTTGGATTATAATTGGCTGCTCTACCAGTTGGATTAAAACTCAAGAAGAACTTGAAGTTTTGGAAACATTGAAATGAGCAGGAAACCAATACCATCTGGCATTTCTGCTTCTACCTCTGCTTCCCCACCAGTTGGAGGACAACGTTTAATTCAGACAATGTTGAAGCAAGATAAGGAACAAGAAAAAATAACTTTACAGATGATTATGCAAGGAATCCAAGATCTCAAGACAAAATCAGATATCATTGAACAAAGAACAGGAAATATTGAACAAAGAACAGAAAATATTGAACAAAGAATAGAAAAGATTGAACAAAGAGCAGAAAATATTGAACAAAGAGCAGGAAATATTGAACAAAGAGCAGAAAATATTGAACAAAGAATAGAGAAGACTGATGAAAAAGTGGAAAATATTAAACAAATGATGGTTAAGTATGAGGAGAGATTCCAAAAAATTGAGGAAGAAGGAAAACAAAGAGAGAAGAAGATTGGAAATATTGACAGCAGACTAACAGCGGTTGAACAAGAAAAAGGTGGGATGTTGAGGTGGGAGATGGAAAGGTCAGAATTTTACCTCAGATTTCAAAATATAGAAGAGGAAAAAGGAGAAAATTTGGCAGCGGTAATGATAGAAATTTTGGCAGATGTTTTGGAAATTACAGAGGAAAAGATGATGGATGGAATAGATGAGATATATCGAGTCTATACAAGATATGCGATGAGAAATAAACTACCCAGGGAAGTCCATATTAGATTTACCAAAAAATCCATTAAAACGCAAATATTACAAGTAGTAAGAGAGAAAACACTGAAATACAAGGGTAAAGAGGTTGTGGTTTTAAAACAAATACCCAGAAGAGTGAGAGAGATGAGAAGAGAATATCGATTTCTGACCAAAATACTATTGGAAAATGAAGTGAATTATAGATGGCTGATTCCAGAAGGACTAGTGTTTGGGTGGCAAGAGCAAAGATATAGAATTGATTCAATTGAGAAAGCAGAACTTTTTCATGCAGAATTCTTTGGAGGAAGAAGAGAGGGAATAGAGAAAGAGGCTTTATCAATTGAGTTTCAAGATGAACAACTGGAGACTGAAAAAGAGAAAGGAGCAGCAGGGGGACAGATGGATAATAAAGAACAGCGTGAAGTGAGATCCACGAGAGCTGTTAGACCTAAATATAAAGCATAATTATGGAGGAAAAAAAACTGATTACAATGAATATAAATGGACTTAATTCAGCTGTTAAAAGAAGGAAAACTTTTCATAAATTAGAGAAATTAAAATTTGATATAATTTGTTTACAAGAAGTTCACATTAAAAAACAACATGAACAATTGTTATTACAGCCAAAATTAGGGAAAATATTTACCTCTTTGACTCAATGTAAGAAAAGAGGAGTGGTTCTGTATATTAAAGAGGCTATTCCAGCAAAATTGATTTACACGGATGAAGATGGAAGAGTATTAATGGTAGAAATAATGGACAATAATTTAAAAATACTCTTGATTGCAATTTATGCTCCGAATGATAAACAAGAAGTGTTTTATAAAAAGCTACATATGAAAATAATTGGACTGGACTATGTTAATATAATTATGATGTGAGATTTTAATGGAATCGTGGACAATAAACTGGACTATATAGCAACAACAACAAAGCAAAATAGAAAGGCTCTCCCAAGGTCCTTCTTTAAAATGACAGATGAATTAACTTTAAAAGATATTTGGAGAGAAAGAAATGTTAAAGCTAAACAATATACTTTTTATTCAAATAGACATTTATCATGGTCCAGATTAGATATGATTTGGATATCAACAGAACTAATATCTAATATTAAAGAAACAAATATTGAAACAAGTACTTGGGCAGATCATAGCCCAATGACAATTAAATGGAAGGGACAAAAAAAAAGATCGAGATGGACATTAAATAATACTATTTTAAAGGAGAAAGATTTTACACAATGGATGGAGAAGGAATTGGCTTTTTTCTTCAGAGAAAATAAAAAAGAAGATACTTCAACCCAAGATGTGTGGGACACAATGAAGGCATACGCTAGAGGTTTGATAATAGATTATACAAGAAAAAAGAATATTAGGAAAAGGCAAGCTTCTAAGGCCTTGGAAGATGAGTATAAAATTCTTGAAAAAGAATTACAGAAAATGCCACAGAAAAAGGATATTAAATTGAAGCTGGATGTAATCAAACATAAAATGGAATTAATAGAGAAAGAAGAACTGGCACAGAAAATTAGAAACTCCAAACAGAATTATTTTGAAGATGCAAATAAACCAGGTAGATGGCTAGCATATAAATTGAGAAAAGAGAAGGAATCAAGAAAAATATTGAAGTTAATAGATGAACAAGGCCAAGTTTGTTATGGGAATAAGGAGAAAAAAGAAATTATTCGAGATTTTTATGGACAATTATATAAACAGGAAAATATTGATGAAGAAAAAGTCAAACAGTATTTACAGGAAGCTAATTTACCAAAGATACCTAAAGAGACTGAAGAAATGCTAGAAAGCAATATAACAATGATGGAACTAAATGAAGCATTTAAGAGACAAAATAATGGGAAAGCTCCGGGTCCAGATGGGCTTCCAGTAGAATTTTATAAAACATTTCAAGAATTATTGAGCATCCCATTGTTAGAAGTTATGAATGAAGTTATGATAAAAAAGATGATACCCAAAACATGGTCAGAGGCTTATATTACACTTATACCAAAGGAAGAGACTGACCCATTGCAAATTAAGAATTATAGACCTATTTCTTTATTGAATGCAGACTATAAAATCTTTGCTTCAATCTTAGCAGAAAGACTTAAAAAATATTTAAATAATTTTATTCACTCAGATCAAAATGGATTTCTGCCAAAGAGACAAATTAGAGACAATATGAGAGTAATCTTGGACACTTTGGAATACTATGAGGCTCATCCTGAAAAGCAAATGGCTTTGATATTCCTAGATGCTCAAAAAGCATTTGATAACGTGAACTGGAGATTTATGTTATTATTATTGGAGCAGATGGGTTTCGCTAAAAAATTTATTCAAGCAATAGAAGCTATATATAATAAACAGACAGCAAGGGGAATGATGGAGGGAGAACTTACAGATTTTATTAATATAAGGAAAGGCACAAGACAAGGATGCCCCCTATCTCCTTTGCTATTTGTGTTGACCTTGGAAGTGTTGAATAGAAATATTAGGGATGATAAAAGCATAAAAGGAATGAAAATTAAGAAGGAAGAATTTAAGCTACAAGCTTTTGCTGATGACTTAGCTTTTATTTTGGAAGATCCGCTAGAAACAGCTCCAAAGTTACTGGAAAGGATAGAGGCATATGGAGAGGTGGCTGGTTTGAAAATAAATAAAGACAAAACAAAGATTTTGACAAAGAATATGCTATTGAGACAGAGAGAAGAATTGGCAGATCTTTTGAAAATTCAAGTTACAAATAAGGTTAAGTATCTGGGGATATATTTGACAACAAGATGTAGCACATTAAAGGAGAATAATTATATTAAACTTAAACAACAGATAACTACAGATTTGAAGAAGTGGGAAAACTTGCAATTGTCATTAATAGGGAGAATTTCAACAATTAAGATGAATATCTTACCTAGAATCTTATTTTTGTTTCAAACAATACCAATTAGGCTTGGAAAAGACTATTTTGAAGATTTAAATAAAATCATGTTGAAGTTTATATGGCAAGGTAAAAAAGCGAGAATAAAGCTAAAGCTTTTGCAAGATGCTAGAATTAGAGGAGGTTTTGGTCTGCCTAATTGGGAATTGTATTATCAAGCTGCAAGTTTGATGTGGGTCAAAGAATGGATAACATTAAGGAAACATAGGTTGTTGACATTAGAAGGGCATGACTTGCTGTTGGGTTGGCATGCTTTTTTATGGTATAAGGGAACTAAAACACAGGGTTATTTTAGAAGACATTATGTACGGGAGTTTTTGTGGTTAAATTGGGAGAAGATAAAAAGACAATGTTATTTGAAAATTCCAGTTTGGTTATCGACCATTGAAGCATTTTCCTATCCTATAATCTACAAGAAGGAACAAACAGTTAGATATGGGGAACTTTTGGATGAAAAGGGTGAACTTAAATCGATCCAAAACTTAGAGGAACAAGGTATAAGGATGAATTGGTTTTCATATGCACAAATACACTCAAGGTATGATGAAGATTCTAAAACGGAGGGATTTTATGATAAACAGACTGATTTAGATAAGATTTTGATGGGTACTGATGAGAAGGTGATTAAAAAACTATATGGTTATTTACTGGGAATGAAATTAGAGGAAGAACAAGTCAAAGAAACTATGATTGTTTGGGGGAAGAATTTTGGATATGGGATTGATTTAGAGAAATGGCAGAAATTGTGGTCTCAAAATTATAAAATGACAATGTCAACAGCATATAAAGAAAACTTGTATAAGATGTTTTACAGGTGGCATTTTCCTCCGACAAGAATAGCAAGAATGTTTAAGAACAAATCTGAAAAATGCTGGAAATGTCATCAGATACCCGGCTCGTATTACCATATGTGGTGGACTTGTGAGGATGCTAGAAAATATTGGACTATAATTCGCATGTGGTTGGAAAAAATGACAAAGAAACATATAGATTTGAAACCAGAGATCTTCTTATTGGGAATTTTACCTGATATATATAGTAAAGATTTGAAATACCTGATTGTAAATGTATTAACAGCGGCCAGGATTGTATTTGCTAAAAATTGGAAGAATGAGAAAATACCATTACAGGAAGAAATTATTAAGAAAATATTGGAATGTGCTGAGATGAGTAGATTGACATTTGAAATTAGAGAGCAAGAGGATAAACAATTTTACGAAATTTGGGATCTTTTTTATAAATGGCTAGATGATAAAATACGATAATAGAACATTGAGAATGCGAGATAGTAAGGAATATCTTTATTTTGCTATTATTTTGCTATTTGATATTATATTTATAAAGGATTTTTTAGGATTGATTTGATATGACTAGATGATTTGTTATAGAGTAAACTGGTTTAAAGTATTGTTAGCTCATTAAGCATGAATGATTAAAAATATAGTCAAAAACTTCTTTTTTTTAGTGATATTAGGATATATAAGTTTGGATTGACAATATGAGTTGTTATGTAATGTAATTGTAATTTGAGACTACAGAATGAATGCACAAAAATGATGAACCAACTGACACACTGGATGTACATATAAGAGTTGATGTTTTTATGTTTTGTTTGTCTTGTTTGTTTGTAGAAAATTAATAAAAACTTTTTTTCAAAAAAAAAGAAGAAGAAAAGCAACCTAGAATTAAGGAGAAACTTTCTAACAGTGAAAACAATTAAGCAATGGAACAGCTTGCCTTCAGAAGTGGTGGGTGCTTTATCACTGGAGGTTTTAAGAAGAGACTATCTGAAATGGTAGAGAGTCTCCTGCTTGAGCAATGGGTTAGACTAGAAGGCTGCTCTGGCTCATATTACCATATGGGGTGGACTTGTGCGGATGCCAAAAAATATTGGACTAAAATCCACACGTGGATGGAAAAAATGACAAAAAAGCATATAAACTTGAAACCAGAGCTATTTTTATTGGGAATTTTACCTGAAATATATAGTAAAGAATTGAAATATTTGATTGTAAATGTATTAACAGTGGCTAGGATCGTATTTGCGAAAAACTGGGAAAATGAGAAAATACCAACACAGGAGGAAGTTATTAAGAAAATAACGGAATCCGCTGAAATCAGTAGATTGACATTTGAAATCAGAGAACAAGGAGATAAACAATTTTTTAAAATTTGGGATCTATTCTATCAATGGTTAGACAATAAAAATGGTAATGAAATATGTAGATTTTTAGAACATAATGAATATATAAATATGTATTTTTTATTATATCTACAAAATGATTATAGGATAGATTTGAGATGGAAATATGAACTGTCATAAAATAAATTAAGTCAAATATGGATTATTTTGTAAAACATGAATGAATAATAGTATAGTCAAATGATTGATTAACAATGATATTAATGTATTTAGGAATATTTGATTGACAATATGAGAACATATACAATGTAATTCTAATTGAAGACTACCAAGTGGAAGCACAAAACAATTTGTAAACCAACCGACACACTGTATGTACATAGTTGGAAGATGGTTTGATGTTTTTATGTTGTGTTTGTTCATGTTTGTCTTAAAAAAACAATAAACCTTTTTTGTTTTTTTAAAGACAAAAGGCCTCTGAGGTCTCTTCCAGCTCTATTCTGAATTATTGAATAGCCCATTATTTTACTCAAAAGCATATCCACCTACTCAGAAATAAGACAAAACTAAGCCAGGGAAGCAATGGTTGGATTCACATTTTTTTATTACCGGTTCTGTTGGCATGGCTTGGTGGGTGTGGCTTGGTGGGTGTGGCTTGACTTAGTGGGCATGGTTTGGTGGGCATGGCAGGGGAAGGTTACTATAAAATCTCCATTCCTTCCCCACCCCACGAACCTGTTTTCCAGCTCTGTTCTCCTGTGCAATAAAACAAAGCCCAGCTGATCAGCTGGGACTCAGGAGGCAGAGAATAGTTGGGGGAATTTCTGGGATTGGCAGGTGAGCTAGCCCACTTAAATCTCAAATAAGCAAAGGGTCTGGATAGTATTCATCCCAGAATTCTGAGGGAACTTCTAGGTGTGTTCACTGGATCATTAACTGATCTGTTTAACCAATCTCTTCTAACAGATGGAGTTCCCCTGGAGTCTGGACTAATAAACCTCTAATTTTGTTACAGTTCACAAGAAAGGAGCTAGGGAAGAAGCTGCAAGGTATAGGGTAGTAAGCTTAACATCTATAGTAGTGACGTTAGGGGGTATATAGAGTTCTAGAAGGCAGTAATTTCAAAATTAAGCAAAAATCAAGAACACGGGGGGTATAACAAGGGAACTTCAAAAGTTATGTTAGAAAGTACTACTTTCACAGAAGGAGTAATGGAAGCTTGGAACCAACTTCCAGCAGAGTAGTGGGTCAATTATCTATTACTGAGTTTAAACATGTTTGGGATAAACATGTGCCCTTTGGACAATGTTTCCCATCACACTCATAAGAACCTTTACCTACACACACACACACACACACACACAAATATAAAGAAAAATCTAGAAGAAGAAATGTAATGTTGGTCAAATTTATTTAAAGGAAAACACTACAAAGTTTTAAAAGGGTCCGTCTAAATCAGGGTCATTTGTTCAGTTATGTCAGAAGGAAATGTGTGTCTTCTAGATTTCTTTCAAAGAGCACCTCAGCAAGATCTACAAAACAGGAAGAAAACAGATTTTCAGGTATTATTTCAGAACTCCCCCCTTTACAACTAGAATAAGTGTTGCCTGCCTACTTCATAAGTTAGTTCTCAACAGCTCCAGAATAACTGTTATGTTCTTTTGCTCTAAGTATCCTTTCTCAAGAACATGCATCCCTCATGGGATCTCCATGCCAGAAAGGCATGTTGTTGGGGAAGGCAGATCTAGACTCTCACTCAAGGGGTAACTCCTGCATAGGCTTAATTTTTTTTCTTCATTTTCCTCTTTGATATAGAACTTCAAGGGACTAAGGCAGGAGTGGGATTCAAATTTTTAACAACCACTTCTGTGGGTGTGGTTTAGGTGGTGGGCGTGGCTTTGGTAGTCATGTTATTGGCTGCGTAGGGCCAACTCAATATCACTCACATCGAGGCACGCATCTCCTCGCCGAGCCTCTCATGACTGTGGGGATGCTGCAACAGTCGTAAGTGTGAAAAATGGTCATCAGTCACTTTTTTCAGTGCCATTGTAACTTTGAATGGTCATTCCACACAAGCAAAGTACCAGCAAAGGAGGGGGAAAAAAACTCCAGAGATGTTCCTTAGACAGGAAGTCTAGTCCTACCAAGAATGTATTAAGGATTAATGGAGAGGCAGTTTCTGCAAACAACACAAGAATGTTTCCTTCCTGCCTTCCTTACAGGATGAGGCCAGTAATTTCTTCTAACAACCAGTTCTCCAAACTGCTTAGAATGTTAACAACCGTTTCTAGCGAATAGGTGTGAACTGGTAGAATCCCACCCCTGGACTAAGGATTAGAGAAATAGCCCTCTCTGGTCCCAGCCATAGGAACAGTGATCAGTGGCTCTATAGCATCTTCGCTATTCACCAACAAGGGGAGATCAGGTTGGACCTAATGCCAGAATCAGAGTTATCACTTTGATCTGCCATTGTGCAACTGATGGTCCTCCAAGACTTTTTCATTCTTTGAAGCTCATTCATATGAATGTCTTCCAGCTACAAAATTTGTTGGGTGAGGGGCCAAGGGAACAAGAGCCCAAAATGCACTATGAGAAGTGGTTCCACTCTGCAATGCACTTCATTTCCACAGGCTTTTTGAAAATCCTTTGGTTTAACTGAGATACGACAGGGAATAAAAGTGATATGTAACTAACTGTCCTCCACAACTTAACACAGTGTCTCTTTTTCTCAAAAGGAGCCTTATTGTCCATGTGCAAGATTACCTATCATTCCATAGGTGAAGCTCTTTTGTCATTTTCCAGGAAAAGCAGGAAAGTTGCAAAAGACAATGTTACCAGAGGAATCGATGGAGCAGGTGCCTTAAGTGAATGTTCGCTACTCACACAAGTGGGGATGTGCGCACACATTTGCCCGCCACTTCCACAGCCCAGTTCCAAACAGTTCAAAGCCCAGTAGTGGGCCATAGGTTGGGGATCCCCGCTATATAATGTTACCCAGTATGGAGGATATTACCTACAATTTAGGTCTTCTTGTTATAAAGTAAAACTACAGTATAAAGGATGACACAAACTTTAGTTTTCTATCACTTTTCCACCATTTTTCTATCATTAGACCTCTTCATTGGAGTTCTCATCATTATAAGGTTTCTTACATGAAAGATAAAAATCAGATTTAGTAACCTGGAGAAGTTTAAGCACCTGTGCTAGAGAATAACCAAGCTGGGTAAGCAATAAAGAGCTGTTTGGTGGTATTTGGGCAAGGAGATTTCATCCAAAGCTTTAATTCTCTTGGTAAAGGTCAGAATTTATATTGCTATCTATTTTTCACATAATAACCCCAAATGGATCACAGCAACCAATTAATAATTTTTTAAAAAGCCATTTCCACCACCCAACATGCCTATCAAGCTCTCAGAACCATTCCATCCTAGCCCAATGATTCAGGCAACAACTTTCCTGTCCCTGAAGGCCTAAAGGCTGAATAATCTTGGAACGGTAGTGGAAATAGCCCACAGCATATTCCTTTTTAAGGTGAAATATTTCAGAAGGACTTACCAGTCAACAGGACAGGTTTAATCTCCAAGAGGACCAGGGGGTCCTGGGGGTCCTGGGGGTCCTGGGGGTCCTGGGGGTCCTGGGGGTCCTGGGGGTCCTGGGGGTCCTGGAGGTCCTGGAGGTCCTAGGGGACCTGGAGGACCTGCGGGTCCTGGAGGACCTGCGGGTCCTGGGGGACCTGCGGGTCCTGGACCTCCTGGAGAACCTGGGGGACCTGCGGGTCCTGGACCTCCTGGAGGACCTGGGGGACCTGCAGGACCTGGGCCACCTGGGGGTCCAGCAAGCCCCGGGGGCCCCTGAGGCCCTGCGGGCCCCACTGGTCCTCCAACCCCTGGAGGTCTTGGTGGCCACACAGGACCTCTATTGGCTGGTCTAGCATTCTTTAAGAGAGCATTGATTGCATTTTGATGGTGATAAGGATCATAATACGGAGCTGGGTAAAATGGATATCTCTGTTGTTCATTGCTTCTACTTTCACTGCTGGCCTGGAAGAGAAGGAGAAGAATGAGGAAAACATCCCATGAAAATGGATACATGGATTTAATGTTGTGATTATAATTAATTTAAACAATTTCATTTTTTGGTGATAACTGTTTTTGACTCAATCAGCACTACTTGTGGGATTGATTCCCCAAGCCAAATCAATCTCTAGAATTGCAGCTCATCATAAAGGCAACCAAATATTTTTGGTTGCCTTCAGCCAAGCATCTGGAAGACCATATGCAAAATGAGGAGTTTGCCTTCCAAGGAACATCATCCCAAATCCACCTTGGGAAAAAAAATTTAACAGGAAATACTTCATTTGAAACCTCTAAAGCATGCTGGTGTTTGTCGGCATTAGCAATTGTAAGATGTGTGGTCTTCAACACCCAGAATTCCACAGCCAGCCATGCTGCACCTTTTAAAGTTGCCAAGGTTGAGAAACACTGCTCATGCTAATGAGAAGGAGAATCTGGTTCAAGTTTCTGCAAGTGATGAACTTGCTATATGGACTCAATTATTTCTCTTTCCTTTTCTCTCCCTGATTCCTGATTCTTCTATCCCAGCTTCCTTTTGCAGAATAGAATAGGAGAGGAGAGGAGAGGAGAGGAGAGGAGAGGAGAGAAGAGAAGAGAAGAGAAGAGAAGAGAAGAGAAGAGAAGAGAAGAGAAGAGAAGAGAAGAGAAGAGAAGAGAATACTTTATTTGCCAAATGTGATTGGACACACAAGGAATTTGTCTTTGGTGCATATGTTCTCAGTGTACATAAAGGAAAAACTACATTCATCAAGAATCAGAAGATACAACACTTAGTGATAGTCATAGATTACTAATAAGCTATCAAATCATACTAGGAAATAAATAAAACAATATATAATGTAAAGATACAGGCAACACAGTTATAATCATAAGAGGGAAGAGACAGGTACTATGAAGTGTTTTTATAATCTAGTAGTAGAGGAATAGTAGTAATACAGTCTTAGTAAATAGTGTAAGTTGACAGTGTTGTGGGAATTAGTTGTTTAGCAAGTGATGGCATTCGGGAAAAAAACTGTTCTTGTGTCTAGTTGTTCTGGTGTGCAGTGCTCTATAGCGTCGTTTTGAGGGAAGGAGTTGAAACAGTTTATGTCCGGGATATGAGGGATCTGTAAATATTTTCACAGCCCTCTTTTTGACTCATGCAGTATGCAGGTCCTCAATGGAAGGCAGGTTGGTAGCCACTGCTTTTTCTGCAGTTCTCATTATCCATTAAAGTCTATGTCTGTCTGGTTGGGTTGCAGAGCCAAACCAGACAGAATAATAATCCTGACTTCCCTTATTGAACCTTCAAACAAAAATCTTAAGAAAACAATTATTCTGCCCAACCCATTTCATAAACCACATGATTCCCCCTGACCATCAAATTCTTACTGTCATTTTTTTTTTCAGGCATTAAATAAAACCTAAATATTTCTATCATGCAATCACAATGAAATAATGTGTACCTCTAAAGGAACAACGAGGGCAAAAAGACAGGCAAGAACAATTACAGTCTTCATTTTGTTGGATAAATCTGTAAGATCAAATAATTATTAGTTATTAACAATTAGTTAACTAAATGCGCAGTTAATTCATGCTGCTCAAGAAAAAAATTGTCCATCTCCAAATGTCTATTAGAACTCTGTCCTACCATGAGATGGACATCTGGAATTTTTCTTCCCAGATTCCATGCTCTACCCAATTGTGTTTAAGAAAGTGATAAATCATGTATTGATTTCTAATGAACATCAATGATAAAAAAAAGCTTTCAACATTATCTTGAAAACTTCCTAATTATCTTAAAAACAAATCTAAACCTTTATCCTTCCCATTGGCTGTATCAGAGTCTGAACCGAATCTTCTGATTTATATTTAAGAGACAGAGCCAAAAGAGAAATTAATGGTCTTGAACAATGTGAATCCTTTTTACTTTTGATATTACTCTCTTCCAAAGCATTTGGGCAGAATCCTCTGAGTGGTGGTATTCATGCTATGGAAATTCTTGCTTTATGGGGAATCTGAATTTTTTAGACAGGGAAGACCATGGGAGCCTTGGTAACTAATTCTCTAATTCCTATGGATCTAAGCATTATCTGATTATGAACATTGGAAGGAAATTATTAATAGAAAAAAGTATTACTATTTTATATGAATACTTTCATGTTCTCCTTTATTCATCATGGTAAGAAGAATCCAACAGTTACAATATAAATAGACACTACAGTCCTATGAACCTAGGGTGATGGGTCCTGAATTAGAAATGTAAATTTGAAGGAATGTATCTTTCCCATACATGAAAGATACATTTGATTTTGACTTGCTATGTCAAATCAGGAGAAGAAAAGTGGAACAGGGAAGGGCAAAGGACCTGTTCTTCTAAAAGCATTACTGACTGTTTGGTCACTTTAAAATGAATGATGTCAATAATATCAAATCACCAGGACCAGATGGATTACACCAAAGTTCTGAAGGAATTGACAGACAAGCTCTCAGAACCACTGAACCATATCTTTCAAAGAACCTAGAACATTGGGGAACTACCAAATGAATGGAAAAGAGCTGGTGTAGTTCCTAGCTTCAAAAAAAAGGGGGGAAATGGATCTAGGAAATTACAGACCTATAAGCCTGATATCAGGATCTAGAAAGATTCTGAAAAAGACAATCAAGCAACGAATCTGCAAACATCTAGAAGCAAACAAAGTGCATAACTGGAAGCCAACACGGGTTTGTCAAAACAGATCATGCCAGACAAGTCTTACTGCATTCTTCAACAAACTGACAAAATGCTGTGGATACAATATACTCGGGCTTCAGTAAAGCATTTGATAAAGTAGATCACAACCTACTACTTGACAAGATAGAAAAATGTGGGTTAGACAGCATCACTACCAGCTGAATTTGTAACTGGATGACCAACTGCACTCAATGTGCTGTCCTTCCTAAAAACTACATCTATATGGATGGGGTTCCCTAAGGCTCTGCCTCCATACTCTTCAATATCTTCATCAATGATTTCAACAAGGGGACAGAAGGAGAACTCATCAAATATGGAGATGACACCAAACTGGCAGGAATAGCCAATACTCCAAAAGATAGGCTCATGATACAGAGGGTTCTTGACAGACTTGAACCCTTGGGCCTTATCTAACAAAATGAAATTCAATGGTGAGAAAAGCTGTTGAGACTCTAGAAAGAGAGTGACAAAGATGGTTAGGGGACTGGAAGCTAAAACATGCAAAGAACAGTTGCAGGAATTGGGTATGACTAGTTTAATGAAAAGAAGGACTAGTAGTGATATGATAGTGTTATTCCAATATTTAAGGGCTGCTGCATATAAGGGGGGGGGTCAACCTATTCTCCAAAGCACCTGAGATCAGCACCTGAGGACAAGAAGCAATGAATGGAAACTAATCATGGAGAGAAGCAACCTAGAACTAAGGAGAAGTTTTCTGACTGTTAGAATAATTAATCACTAGAATAACTTGCCTCTAGAAGTGGTGGGTGTTCCAATGCTGGATATTTTAAAGAAGAAATTGGACAACCATTTATCTGAAATGGTACAGAGTTTCCTACCTGAGCAGGACATTGGCCTCCAAGAGGCCTTCCAACTCTGTTTTTCTGTTCGGATTTGCTTTAAAATAAATAGAGCATCCTCTATACTGTACTGTGAGGTTTCTGTGTTTTGGATAACAGTTGACCATAATATTAAAGAAGCAGTTGAATATGGAGATCTGGAGTGCAAAGTAGCTGTAAATAAATTGATTCCAGTGATATAGTTAAGCATGTGTTGCTATGTCTATGTTAAGTTGTGGGAAAGACGACTCGAGATCAGTTAATCTTTAGTTGCTTTTAATTTTCTTCTCAGTAACTGAACTAACAACGGAGCCGCGACAGCCTCTTTTATAGTGGCTGCTCGTGGCTCGCGGCCAATGACAGCTGTTCAATTTTCCCACCGTTGGCCAAACCAATCAGAATGGAACATTCAAACATTCAAATATATAACAGTCTATATCCCCCGCTAATTTCAAAATATCTCGAAGTAATCAAAATTCACCATCTGATATTTATGCAGCTTTTCATGTCGGTAATTCTGCTTGCCAAGTAGCTGCCAAGGAAGCATCAGAACAAAAATATTCTGACTTACCTTTTTCCTTGCAATGCTGCTTTTGCTCTGCTCTCTCTGAGTGATGTTCCGAGATGTAGTGGCAGTGGTTATATACTCTCTGAAACTTCCTGGGATTAGGTAGGTTGTCTTCAACACAGTTTCTGGGATTAGAAGACTTTTGCCCTAATCTTTTACAAATATGCATGTAATAATCTTCAAAGATCCCATTTTGAAATATTTTGAATCCTCCAGAAGATTGTTTTGTGGTAAAGTTGAGCAAGTTACTTTAGAAATTTCTTCTCAGGAGTTGATAGTGGTGAACTAGCAAGAGAGTTGAAGAGCTTCTTTTAAGCAAGTGGAAATTTACCTTCAAGTCAAATGAATGACTCTATAAATACATATTATTTTCTAGTATTGACATGGAAGTGATTTTCTATTTCTTTGTTCTGGAATGCTTTTTTCTCATTTTCCCAATTTAATACACAATCCTAGAATTTCCTTGAGCTCCCAGGGCACAGCCCAGTTCAGCCCAGCCCCGCTTTCCTGAGGGGATGCCCAACTGTGCTCACCTCCTCAAGGCTGCTGCTCTCACTTTCCTTGGCCAGGTTGCTTATGGTGTATACGGGAGGGCAAAGTGTGTGCGTCAGAGGGAGTCCCAGTCCCTCTCCATGCAAGGAGATCTGGCTTTGTTAATTAAAGCATTCACAGTGATAAGATGGGAAACCACCAGGAGAAGTCAGGAGGAAAAGACAAGGGGATGGCGAAAGGACAGCAAAGCTGCTGGTGGCCAAGTGCTAAGGCAGAACTTCCCTCAGACCCTCACTCACTCTCATTATAATCTCCTTCCTTCCTTTTCTCCTTCCTTCTCCTTCCTTCTTCCTTCCTCTTTTTCCTTCTGTTTCCTTCCTTGCTCTCTTCCCATCTTTTCTTCTTTTTCTTTTTCTTTTGTCTTTCCCTTTCTCCTTTCTTGTCCCTTCTTGGATGCTCAAATGCAAAAGGGGAAACGTTTCTCCTTTTGTTTTGTTTTGCTTTTAGTTTGTTTTGCAAGCCCTCTGCCAGTCAAAACGGAGCTGGGGGTGCATGCAGCTCTCCTGAGCTCAATTTTCACTGGCAGAGGGCTGCAGGAGTCTGTCACAGACAAAAATGGAGCCAGGAGAGCCCTCCATTTTCACTGGCAGAGGCACCATGGGCCAGTCCTTCGCTGTTTCCAGGGCAGTCCTGTAGACCAGATCTAAGCACCCCGTGGGCCTAGAGTTTGACACACCTGATCTATCTTATATTCCTTATTATCAGTTTATCCAAAGTTATGCTATGTTTTAATAAGCTTTAATCTGCAACTCTGATTCACATAAAGAAGTATATTCAGTTAAGGTCCTGGAACTGTGACTCAACAGGTAAGACAAACATCTTGAGGGTCTAGGTGCTGAAGCTTTAATTCCTCATTAAGCTGACCAAGTGGTACGGACATATCTTTAAATACAAATGAATGCTGTATATTAAGGCTTGTTCCTGGCTTGGTTTATTTCTTCAGAATATCAAGCTGTTTTTCTGGATTGTTCAGCACGTTTGTGGTAATAAATTCTCCCTATTCATTTGCCTTATCCTTGGAAAAATCCGGCCTCTGAGTCAGTTGTATTATCATCTAAGTTTCAGCATCTTCAATGAAATCCACCATTGGCTAATATTTTTTAACATTGCGTAAATTCCCCCATGTTGTCATAAGGTGAGCTCCGCTTCAGAATTCAATTTTTGCCACATGTATGACCTGCTTTTCTTCAGACAACTCTAGATCACTTTCATGTTTTTCCCCCTGCATTGTGTCTCACAACAACATTGTGAGAGAAACTGAGCTGAGAGTAACTGGCCCAAATTATAAAATGTATTCACGTCTGGCTCGAATGAACTCTGTAAGCTGTATTGTACTGTCAAGTGGGAATTTGAGTCCTTGTCCAGCATCTCATTAGGAGCCTCTGTGATGCAGTGGTTAGAGTGCAGTACTGCAAGGTACTTCTGCAGCCAACTGCCTACAATTTGGCAGTTCAAATCCCACCAGGCTCAAGGTTGACTCAGTCTTCCATCCTTCCAAGATAGGTAAAATGAGAACCCAAATTGTTGGGGACAATAGGCTGACTCTGTAAACTGTTTAGAGAAGTCTGTAAAGCACTATAAAGAGGTATATAAGTCTAAGTGCTATTGCTATCTCAATATTCAATTGATCTAGCATATATATTCGGAAAACAACAACTGAATGAAGAACTGCTGGTGACCTTCTACCTCTGCACCATAGAGAGTATCTTAACTTACTGCATATCTGTATGGTTTGCCAATTGCACAGTGGCAGACAGGAAAGCACTCCAGAGGGTTAATATCATTGCCCAGAAGATAATTGGTTGCCCTCTCCCCTCTTTGGAAGAGCTTTATAACTCCCGCTGCCTTAAGAAAGCTCAAAATGTTCTCAAAAATCCATCTCATCCTGGGAACCCTTTTTTTGAACTATTACCATCTGGCCGACGATACAGGATAATAAGAACAAGGACAAATAGGCTGAAAAACAGCTTCTATCCCAGGGCAGTAGCTCTTGTGAATTCTGCTGTATAGTGCAGTGTTGGTGTGGTGTCGGGAGTTTCCAGTTCAATGTGTGGCGGGTGAAGGATGTGTGCTTGTGTTTATTTTCATGGTCATGATGTGCACTGAAGATGGTGTTTGATTTCGTTGTATGAGGTGCAATGACAACAAAGTATACTAAATTAAACTATAGGTAGCCCTTGAATAACAAGTTTGTTTAGTGACCATTCAAAGTTACAACAGCACTGAAAAATGTGACTTATGACCACTTCTTACAGTTACGACCTTTGCAGCATTCCCATGATCATGTGATCAAAGTTCAGATGCTTGGCAACTGGTTCATATTTATGAGGGCTGTTGTGTCCCAAGGTCATGTGATCACCTTTTGTGACTTTCTAGCAAGCCAAATCAATGGGGAAAGCCAGATTCAGTTAACAATCAGGATTACTAATTTATCAACTGCAGTGATTCACTTAACAATTGTGGCAAAAAAGGTTGTAAAGCTCACTTAATCTCAGAAATTTTGAGCTCAGTTGTGGTTGTAAATCAAGGATTACCTGGAAATGCTGTTGTAGTAAATTCTTCAATAGAGCAAAAGGCTAGGTTAATTGGTCTCCAGGATTCTTTCCGATCTATAATTGTATGACTGAATCTCAATTTTTCCCCCTCCATATTGTACTTTGGTACTATCTCTAATGTTACTCTAGCTTAGATAAAAGACTGATTTGAGCAAAAATGCAGTGAACTGTTATAGATTATCACTTTTCTTAGATATTCCTTTTGGGTGGAGAAGTAACTTCAAATGTATTATGTCCGCGTGGACAGAAGCCAGGAGTCGGTGACTGTGTTTCAAGCTCTTTTTATTAGTCAGGAACCGAACTGAGACTACAGGAAAACTTTCGTGGCTTTTTATTTCCAAGCCGTGGCGGCCGCGGCCAATAGCACTGCTTTGAATCTCCCGCGATTCGAATTGACCAATCGCGGGAGATTCTCAGCGAGCCAATCGGCGCGGCTTGCCTAGCCAATCAGAGCGCCCCGCGCTTTGGCCAATCAAAGCACGGGGATCTCAAGAATTCAAATGAGGGGACAGAACACCCCTCCCCTCTTGATTCAGTCCTTACATTGCGTAGTCCCGTAGGTAGGCGGGGCTCTGTCTCTGCCTACTGGACCTTTGCAGGTCAGTCGTAGGTTGGATCCCGGCCGGTTCGGTCGGGGTCTCTGTTTCTCCGGACTCCGTCGTGGGAACCGCCTGGTCTGTCTGGCCGGGCCGCTCTCCACAGTTCCCTCCTGGGCTACCCGGGTTGGTTGAGCTGCGGGTTTCGCCGCTCCTGCTCGGTCTTCCCGGGTTAGTTGAGCTGGCCTGGCTGTCTCTTCCTGGCGAGGTTTCGTGCTGGCTGCTTTCAGGTGAGTATGGCTGGTTTATTTTTTCTGGGTTTTGGTTCCCTAGGTATTCCCTCCCCTCTTGGTTTGTGTTGCGGGGGTTGGTTTTGCTTGGTTGCGCGTCGGTGGTCTCTTGTGTGGTCGTCCCCGATCTTAACTGGTCGATGTGGCGTTTCCACACTCGTCCGTCGGTTGTTTGTAGCCGGTACAAGCGTGGGCCTGTAAGCTGTGTTATGATTGCTGGTACCCATAATAGGTCTCCGGTTAGGTTCTTCGCGTAGATGGCGTTGCCTGGTGCGAAGGTTCGGTGTTTGCGGGTGGAGTGTGGGGGTTTCTCTGGGTTGTACGTGGGGTGTAATCTATCGAGTGGGGACCTTATTTTCCTCCCCCTTAGCAGTTCTGCTGGGCTTTTATTTGTTGTGGTGTTTGGGGTTATGTGCTGTATGAAAAGTAATTTATTTATTTTGTCCTGGATCTCCCCGTGGTCTATTTTCTGGATGGTTTTCTTTGTGAATTGAACCATCTGTTCCGCCCTACCATTCACCAACGGATGCTCCGGGGCTGTCAGCACGTGTCGTATGCCCCTCTCCGCTAGGAATTTTTCGAATTCTAGTGAGGTGAATTGGGGCCCGTTGTCAGAAACGAGGACGTCTGGGAGGCCGTGTGTTGCGAAAAGTTTGCAGAGTTCTTTGGTCACGGCCTCCGTGGTGGTTGTTCTCGTGTTGCTTATCTCCAGCCAGTTGGAGTAAGTGTCTACGGTTATTAAGAAAGTGTGTCCTTTTGTGGACCCTGCGAAATCTATGTGGATCCTAGACCACGCTCCCCTGGGGGTTTCCCATTCTAGGATGGGTGCTGCGGGTGGGCTTGGCCTAGTTTCCTGGCATCGTTGACACCTTGCTACCCAGGCCTCGATCTGTTTGTCCATCCCTGGCCACCAAGCGTAACTTCTGGCCAAGGCTTTTGTCCTAACGATGCCCGGGTGCCCCTCGTGTAACAGTTCCAAAACCTTCCCTTGTAGTTTTTCCGGGATGACCACCCTATCCCCCCATAGTATGCACCCTTTTAGTAACGAGAGTTCCGTTTGCTGGTTCCGGAATGTTCTGACGGACTCGTCGTTGTCCCTTTCCGGCCACCCTTTCTCTACCCAATGCAAAACCCGCGCCAGACGTTTGTCTTTATTAGTTTCTCGGGCAATGTCTGACACGGTTATGGGTAGGTTGGGTAGAGTCTCTATACTGAGGGTGGTCGTTGTGGGTGCTGGGTCAGTGTCTGGTTCAGGTAATGGTGAGCGGCTTAAGGCGTCCACATGGGAGTTAGTCTTACCAGGTCGGTGTGTGAGTCCGTAGTTGTAGGCAGCCAGGAATTTGTCATTCGGGGAGACAGAATGTTCGGGGTGGCCCTGTTCCCTGCAAGGATTCACAGCAGCGGTTTGTGGTCGGTGATGATGGTAAACATCCGGCCGTAGAGGTACTCGTGAAACCTTTTTACTGCGGCGATGATAGCCAAAGCCTCTTTGTCCAGCTGGCTGTAGTTCCGCTCCGGTTTGGTGAGGGTCCTTGAAAAGAACGCGATGGGTGCTTCTTTTCCATCGGGGAGAGTGTGGCTGAGGACAGCACCGACTCCGAAGGGTGATGTGTCGCATGTGATGGCTAGTGGTAGGGTCTTGTACTGGATGAGGACGGCATCCGAAGTGAGTAGGTCCTTGGACAGCACCGATGCCGAAGGGTGATGCGTCGCATGTGATGGCTAGTGGTAGGGTCTCATACTGGATGAGGACGGCATCCGAAGTGAGTATGTCCTTGGTTTTTCTGAAGGCGGCTTCCTCGCCTTTCCCCCAAGTCCAGGTAGCCACCTTGTCCAAAAGCCTATGCAAAGGCTCCGCCGCGGTCGTCTTTTGTGACAGGAAGACATTATAAAAGTTAAGTAGCCCCAGAAACGCCTGCAGTTCTGTTTTTGACTTGGGTGTGGGGGCTTCCTTGATGGCTTTAATTTTTTTGTTGGTGGGGTGAATGCCGTGTCGGTCTAGGAGGTATCCTAGGAATTCGACCCGCTCTGTGTACAGCCGGCATTTTTCCCTCTTCACTTTAAGCCCGGTTTCTTTGAACCTCGTTAGCACCTCCCTTAGGCGAGTCTCTAGTTCAGCCTGGTTGGTTGCTGATACTAGTACATCATCGAAGTATGGGATCACCCCCTTGATGCCCTGTAAGAGTCTTTCCACGAGGCTCTGGAAAATTCCCAGTGCCACGCTGACTCCAAATTGGAGGTGGTTGCATCTAAAGGCTCCCCGATGGGTAACTATGGTTTGTGCCTTGGCAGTTTCCTCATCGACTGGCAGTTGCTGGTATGCTTGGCCCAGGTCGAGTTTCGCAAAAACTTTGCCCCCTCCCAGTGAGTGTAGGAGATGCTGCACTACTGGGACGGGGTAAGCGCTTTGCTGCAAGGCGCCATTTAGGGTGGCCTTATAGTCCCCGCAGATTCTCACTGACCCATCAGGCTTAATCGGGGTGACTATGGGGGTCTCCCACCAGGTGTGGTCTATGGGTTGTAATACCCCTTGCTTGACGAGCTTGTCAATTTGCTCGTCTATCTTCGGTTTGAGTGCGAACGGTACCCGCCTTGGTTTTAGGCATTTTGGGGGAACGTTGGGGTCTAGGCTGAAGGATATAGGGGGCCCTCGGTACTTGCCTGGGGTGCCGTCGAACACTTCCTGGAAATCCCGGGCCAGTCGCTGCTCCCAGTCGGCTTCGGCGATATGGTCGATGCCTGTGACTGCGATGCCTAGCGGTGTGAACCATTGAAGTCCCAGCAGGCTAGGTCGGTCTCGATCGACGATGGTTAAGGGAAGTCTTTCGGCGTGTCCCTTGTAGGTCACTGTAAACTGTCCTGTTCCGACTACAGGGATGCGGTTTCCCTGGTAGTCCTTGAGGATTAGTCTCTGGTTTTCTAGTTGCTTTCTCTGGATGGTAGGCACCAAGCATTTAATTTCTTGCCAGGCTACCATTGAGAGGTAGGACCCGGAGTCCACCTCCATTTTACAGGGTTCGCCTTCGATGCCTACCTCCACGTAGACCTTTCTGGCGTCTGTGGTTGTGGCATGGCCGATGGTGACCGTCTGATGTGTCTCTTCTCTCCGCCTGGCCTCGCCACTTCATTGGGCTCATCCGTTTCGCTCCCAGCGGTTGTCTGTTGGCCGGTCTCTGGTCCTGGGGGGTGTGCTCTCTCGTCTCCGCTCGCTCGGGTCCCATCGCCTGGGGCTGTGGGTCTTCTTGAGGTGGCAAACGCGTGCGATGTAGCCCTTCTTGTCGCAGTGCTGGCAAACGGAGTCGAAGAACCGGCATTCGGATCTGGGGTGGTCACCTCTGCAACCAGCACACGTGGTCCTCGACTTACAACTCCGCCGGCTGCACTGGTCGCGGCCTGCCTGGAGATGGTGGATATCTTCCTCCTCGTCGGACGTGCCCGAGGTCGAGTGGAGTTCACCCTAGTGGGTGGTGGTTTCAGGTTGGGCCTCGGTCGACCTTGCAGGGTTGCTGTTTGCGGTGCGGTCCCCGGTGTTTGGTCTCCGCATGCGGTCTGCTTACTGTCGGGTTGCTTCGGCGGCCGCAGCTTCGGAGATGGCGTCGGCGAGAGCGATGTTGCCCTTAGCCATCAACCGACTTTGGAGAACGGGGTCCCAAACGCCGAGCATGATTTGGTCCCGAAGGGCCTTGTTCATGTTGGAGAACTCGCATAGTCCTCCCAGGCGCCGCAGCTCTGCAACGAAATCACTGAGACTCTCACCCGACCGCTGGTCCCGCCGATAAAATTCGTGCCGTCGGATGAGGATGGGCACGGCTGGTGCGTAGTGGTTCCAGAGCAATGGTTCGAGGTCCTTCCAATCCATCGCGGTAACGTCGGCGGACTTGGCTAGCGCTTTTGCCATCCTAAACACTGCGGGAGAAGGCGGAGCTTCGTTTCGGCGATACAGCTGCGATCTTGGGGCTCTGAGATCGCAGCCGATATTTTCGCCCCTGGTTGGTCCCAACGGACCTAAACCGTCCCGTAGAGATGGGGATTGAGAAGGGTACTGTCCCAGGATCCCAGAGATATTGCAAAATCTCTGGTTTGATCCGGGAGAAGCCCTTTTGCTGGCGGCGGAGAGGCAGCCCCCATAGCTGCTGAAGTCAGGACAGCTTCAGAAAGAAAGTGGCTGGAAAGAAGTGTGTCGGCTGGGTGAGAAATCCCTTTGGTGTTGTAAATTTGCTGAGGCTTGAAAGGGCATCCTGAACAAAGGAGAAATCTGTGAGGCTTTTTTTTTTGACCAAACTGTTTGAGCGGCGTTTTTTAAATGATGTCAAATTGAGGCTTGGATTCTTTTTTCTTTTTCTTATTTTTTTTCTGGGGTCTTAAGTGTGACTTTGTAGGTAACCGGATTGAATTTTCTCTAATATATATTTTTATACTCCTTTTGATTTTTTAATTTTTTCTAGGATAGAGGCTCCCTTTAGCTATTTTCTTTTTCTTTTTTTTTGTATACATTTCTCATTTTTTCTGGCTGGGGGGGGGGAAGAGCATTAAGAAACATTGCAACACTGCCAACTAGAGGCTTGAAAATACTTTAAGACTCCTTCTCAAGGACATTTCAACGTGATAAGATAGAGGGAGAGCATAGCAAAATATTATTACAGGTGTTTTCCTGGACTCTTATCAATATTTCAACATTTGAGGCTTAGCTTTGAAGCTGCTGGAGAAGAGAGTCATTATAAGAGCCTTGGATAAATAAATAAAGTGCAATGTGCTCTCTCTATATATATATATACACCCCATTCGCCATTTTTCCTATTCTTATTTTTGCCTTTTATTTTAAAGGGAAAGTCTCAGAGTTTTTTCTTTATTTTTCTTTTTTTCTCTTTATTTTTATTGGGACTTCTTTGCTTTTTCTATCCATGTTTTTGGACCACTATGTTTTTCTTTTTTGATTATTGAGATTAAGGTGTGAAGAACCTGAAGGAATTTCTTTTTTTCTTTTGTTTTTTATTTGCTCTTAATCAATAATATCATTTTTGGGTTTGTTTGTTTTTTTCCTTTCTATTTTTCCTTTTTTATGGTGGGCTACTTTGTAATTGGATTAGGGTCAAGAAGAACCTGAAGATTTTTCTTCTTTCTTCTTTCCTTTTTCTTCTTTGGTTTTGGGTCTTTTACTTTTGGATTTTTCCATTTTGGATTATAATTGACTATTCTACCAGTTGGATTAAAAGTCAAAAAGAATTTGAAGCTTTGGAGGCATTAAAATGAGCAGGAAACCAATACCAGTTGGCATTTCTACTTCTACCTCTGCTTCCCCACCAGCTGGAAGACAACATTTAATTCAGACAATGTTGAAGCAAAATAAAGAACAACAAATAGTAACTTTACAGATGATTATGCAAGGAATCCAAGATCTCAAGATAAAATCAGACATCATTGAACAAAGAATAGAGAAGACTGATGAAAAAGTGGAAAATATCAAACAAATGATTCCAAAAAATTGAGGAAGAAGGGAAACAAAGAGAGGAGAAGATTGGAAATATTGACAGTAGATTAACAGTGGTTGAACAAGAAAAAAATGGGATGTTGAGGTGGGAGATGGAAAGGTCAGAATTTTATCTCAGATTTCAAAATATAGAAGAGGAAAAAGGAGAAAATTTGGCTGCGATAATGATAGAAATTTTGGCAGATGCTTTGGAAATTAGAGAAGAAAAGATGATGGATGGAGTAGATGAGGTATATCGAGTTTATACAAGATATGTGATGAGAAATAAATTACCAAAGGAAGTCCATATTAGATTTACCAAAAAATCCATTAAAACACAAATATTACAAGTGGTAAGAGAGAAAACATTGAAATACAAAGGAAAAGAGATTGTGGTTTTAAAACAAATACCCAGAAGAGTGAGAGAGATGAGAAGAGAATATCGATTTCTGACCAAAATGCTACTGGAAAACGAAGTGAATTATAGATGGCTGATTCCAGAAGGATTAATGTTTACGTGGCAAGAGCAGAGACATAGAATTGATTCAATTGAGAAAGCAGAACTTTTCCATGCAGAATTTTTTGGAAGAAGAAGAGAGGAGGCAGAGAAAGAGGTCTCATTAATTGAGTTTCAAGAGGAACAACTGGAGACTGAAAAAGAGAAAGGAGCAGTAGGTGGACAGGTGGACAGTAAAGAACAGCGTGAAGTGAGATCCATGAGAGCTGTTAGACCTAAATATAAAGCATAATAATGGAAGAAAGAAAACTGATTACAATGAACATAAATGGACTTAATTCAGCTGTTAAAAGAAGGAAAACTTTTCATAAATTAGAGAAATTAAAATTTGATATAATTTGTCTACAAGAAGTTCATATTAAAAAACAACATTGTTAGTACAGCCAAAATTGGGGAAAATATTTACTTTTTTGACTCAATGTAAGAAAAGAGGAATGGTTCTATATATTAAAGAGGATATCCTAGCAAAACTGATCTACAATGATGAAGATGGAAGAGTATTAATGGTGGAAATAATGGACAATAATATAAAAATACTCTTGATTGCAATTTATGCTCCGAATGATAAACAAGAAGAGTTTTATAAAAAGCTACACATGAAAATAACTGGACTGGACTATGTTAATATAATTATGATGGGAGACTTTAATGGAATTGTGGACAATAAATTGGACTATATAGCAACAACAACCAAGCAAAATAGAAAGGCTCTCCCTAAATCTTTTTTTAAAATGACAGACGAACTATCTTTAAAAGATATTTGGAGAGAAAGAAATGTTAAAGCTAAACAATATACTTTTTATTCAAATAGACATTTATCATGGTCCAGATTAGATACGATTTGGATATCAACAGAATTAATATCCAATATTCAAGAAACAAATATTGAAACAAGTACTTGGGCAGATCATAGCCCAATGACAATTAATTGGAAGGGACAAAAAAAAAGATCGAGATGGACATTAAATAATACTATTTTAAAGGAGAAAGATTTTATACAATGGATGGAGAAGGAATTGACTTTCTTTTTCAGAGAAAATAAAAAAGAAGATAGTTCAACACAGAATGTTTGGGATACAATGAAGGCATATACTAGAGGTCTGATAATAGATTATACAAGAAAAAAGAATATTAGGAAAAGGCAAGCTTCTAAGGTCTTGGAAGATGAGTATAAAAGACTTGAAAAAGAATTACAGAAAATGCCACAGAAAAAAGCTATTAAATTGAAACTGGATGTAATTAAACATAAAATGGAATTAATAGAGAAAGAAGAATTGGCACAGAAAATCAGAAATTCTAAACAGAATTACTTCGAAGATGCGAATAAACCAGGTAGATGGCTAGCATATAAATTGAGAAAGGAGAAGGAATCAAGAAAAATATTGAAGTTTATAGATGATCAAGGCCAAGTTTGTTATGGTAATAAGAAGAAAAAGGAAATTATTTGAGATTTTTATGGGCAACTATATAAACAAGAGAATATTGATGAGGAAAAAGTCAAACAATATTTACAGAATGCTAATTTACCGAAGATACCTAAAGAGACTGAAGAAATGTTAGAAAGCAATATAACAATGATGGAATTAAATGAAGCATTTAAGAGACAAAACAATGGGAAAGCACCGGGTCCAAATGGGCTTCCGGCAGAATTCTATAAAACATTTCAAGAATCATTGAGTATCCCATTGTTAGAAATCATGAATGAAGTTATGTTAAAGAAGATGATACCCAAAACATGGTCAGAGGCTTATATCACACTTATTCCAAAAGAAGAGGCTGACCCACTGCAAATTAAGAACTACAGACCCATCTCCTTATTGAATGCAGACTATAAAATCTTTGCTTCAATTTTAGCAGAAAGACTTAAAAAATATTTAAATAATTTTATTCACCCAGATCAAAATGGATTTCTGCCAAAGAGACAAATCAGAGACAATATGAGAGTAATCCTGGATACTTTGGAATACTATGAGGCTCATCCTGAAAAGCAAATGGCTTTGATATTTTTAGATGCTCAAAAGGCATTTGACAACGTGAATTGGAGATTTATGTTATTACTATTGGAACAGATGGGTTTTGCTAAAAAATTTATTCAAGCAATCGAAGCCATATATAATAAACAGACAGCAAAGGTAATGATGGAGGGGGAACTTACAGATTTTATTAATATAAGAAAAGGCACAAGACAAGGGTGTCCCCTATCCCCTTTGCTATTTGTGTTGACCTTGGAAGTGTTGAATAGAAATATTAGGGATGATAAAAGCATAAAAGGAATGAAAATTAAAAAGGAAGAATTCAAACTACAAGCTTTTGCTGATGATTTAGCTTTTATTCTGGAAGATCCGTTAGAAACAGCTCCAAGGTTATTGGAAAAGATAGAGACATATGGTGAGATGGCTGGTTTGAAAATAAATAAAAATAAAACAAAGATTTTGACAAAGAACATGCTATTGAGACAAAGAGAAGAACTGGCAGATCTTTTGAAAATTCAAATTACAAATAAGGTTAAGTATCTGGGGATATATTTGACAGCAAGTGTAGCACATTAAAAGAGAATAATTATATTAAACTCAAACAACAGATAGCTACAGATTTGAAGAAGTGGGAAAACTTGCAATTGTCATTAATAGGGAGAATTTCAACAATCAAGATGAATATTTTACCCAGAATTTTATTTCCGTTCCAAACAATACCAATTAGGCTTGGAAAAGACTATTTTGAAGATTTAAATAAAATCATGTTGAAGTTTATATGGCAAGGTAAAAAAGCGAGAATAAAGCTAAAGCTTTTGCAAGACGCTAGAATTAGAGGAGGTTTTGGCCTGCCTAATTGGGAATTGTATTATCAAGCTGCAAATTTGATGTGGGTCAAAGAATGGATAACATTAAGAAAGCATAGGTTGTTGACATTAGAAGGGCATGATTTGCTGTTGGGCTGGCATGCTTTTTTATGGTATAAGGGAACTAAAACACAGGGTTATTTTAGAAGACATTATATGCGGGAGTCTTTGTGATTAAACTGGGAGAAGATAAAAAGACAATGTTATTTGAAAATTCCAGTTTGGTTATCAACTATTGAAGCATTTTCCTATCCTATAATTTATAAGAAGGAACAAACAGATATGGGGAACTTTTGGATGAAAAGGGTGAACTTAAATCGATCCAAAACTTAGAGGAACAAGGTATAAGGATGAATTGGTTTTCATATGCGCAAATACATTCAAGGTATGATGAAGATTCTAAAACGGAGGGATTCTATGATAAGCAGACTGATTTAGATAAGATCTTGATGGGTACTGATGAGAAGGTGATTAAAAAATTATATGGTTATTTACTGGGAATGAAATTAGAGGAAGAACAAGTCAAAGAAACTATGATTGTTTGGGGGAAGAATTTTGGATATGGGATTGATCTAGAGAAATGGCAGAAATTGTGGTCTCAAAATTATAAAATGACAATGTCAACAGCATATAAAGAAAACTTGTATAAGATGTTTTACAGGTGGCACTTTCCCCTGACAAGAATAGCAAGAATGTTTAAGAACAAATCTGAAAAATGCTGGAAATGTCATCAGATACCCGGCTCGTATTACCATATGTGGTGGACTTGTGAGGACGCTAGAAAATATTGGACTATAATTCGCATGTGGCTGGAAAAAATGACAAAGAAACACATAGACTTGAAACCAGAGATCTTCTTATTGGGAATTTTACCTGATATATATAGTAAAGATTTGAAGTACCTGATTGTAAATGTATTAACAGCGGCTAGGATTGTATTTGCTAAAAATTGGAAGAATGAGAAAATACCATTACAGGAAGAAATTATTAAGAAAATATTGGAATGTGCTGAGATGAGTAGATTGACATTTGAAATTAGAGAGCAAGGGGATAAACAATTTTATGAAATTTGGGATCTTTTTTATCAATGGTTAGATGATAAAATACGATAATAGAATATTTAGAATGCTAGACAGTAAGGAATATCTTTATTTTGCTATTTTGCTATTATTTTGTTATTCGACATTATATTTATAAAGGGTTTTTTAGGATTGATTTGATATGATTATATGATTTGTTATAGAGTAAACTGGTTTAAAGTATTGTTAGCTCATAAAGCATGAATGATTAAAAATATAGTCAAAAACTTTTTTTTTTTAGTGATATTAGGATATATAAGTTTGGATTGACAATATGAGTTGTTATGTAACATAATTGTAATTGAGACTACAGAATGAATGCACAAAAATGATGAACCAAATGACACACTGGGTGCACATATAAGAGTTGATGTTTTTATGTTTTGTTTGTCTTGTTTGTTTGTAGAAAATTAATAAAATCTTTTTCAAAAAAAAAAAAACCCGCTGGGGGACCGCAGCGTGTTAAGAAGATGGCTCGTTTCTTCAGTCCCGTGGCATCCTTCAGATCGTTGCATTCGAGGAACATGTGGAATCTGTCCGTGTAAGATTCCCAGTCCTCGGTAGCAGGGTTGAAGGGGGTTAGTGGCGCAATGCTAGCCATCTCGTCGGTTGGCTGGCTTCCGTCGGACACGTGCTTCGGTTCAGGATGAGGATCCCATCCTCGTCGCCAGTGTTATGTCCACGTGGATAGAAGCCAGGAGTCGGTGACTGTGTTTCAAGCTCTTTTTATTAGTCAGGAACCGAACTGGGTCCACAGGAAAACTTCGCGGTTTTTTATTTTCAAGCCGCGGCGGCCGCGGCCAATGGCACTGCTTTGAATCTCCCGCGATTCGAATTGACCAATCGCAGGAGATTCTCAGCGAGCCAATCGGCACGGCTCGCTTAGCCAATCAGAGCGCCCCACGCTTTGGCCAATCAAAGCGCGGGGATCTCAAGAATTCAAATGAGGGGACAGAACAAAATGTACTCTGTACTTGATACAATTGCCTCAGAAATTTGTTTAGCGACCACCTGTGGAGAATTAGGAAGATTATACTCCTTAATCCAGGGTTTGGACTTCCTTTTCTATTTGCTAAGAGAATGGGGCCTTCTTGAATTAAGATGATAAAACTAACAAAACAAGAGATTTTTTTCTACACTTGCAGTTTTAGGGTTTAGGATTAGATTTTGCCAAACCCTTAATATGAAGAGAACATAAGTTTGTTCACATCTGTGGCTCCCTGAGGCAAAGAAGAAATCCTGTAAAACAGAGCAGGTGGAACAAGGAAAGATTTACAAAGGACGTGCCACTTGATAATATTGCAGAAAGAAAAGACATAAAAAAGAGGTATATTTTTCTTTATGAAATACCTGGATGGTAAGTATGTTGGGTGGAAGGGAGAAGAATTTAGCCAACTGATTAACAGGTTTATTATTTAGTCACAGGAATCATTCAGTGTTTCTCAATCAAAGGGTTCTTCCTCATAACCTCATAGCCAAGTTAAAGTTCTAGAAAAACTATACAGTCATAAAATGTGTTTGTGTCCACTGGGAATCCTCATCCTGCATAGGCTCAATGCCAGCCACTGGTGATGTCCTTCTGTGTGGAGTGCAGGACATGTTAAGGAGAGAGATTAGTAGTTTCCCACAATTTTAATTTTTTAATCTCCAGCCAAATGTCACCAGGTGTAAGAAAACATCCACCATCCAGTCTCCTTGTCATGGGATGGAGATGGGGCTAGAAAGAAGAATAATTTTGACAGATGGCAAGATAGGCAGATTCTAGTCCATTGTCAGAATTCATGCTGGATTGGCAGCAATGTTGTACGTGATATATTCAGTTTGTAGTTGGCTTCTTTTGGAGAAAGCCTAAATGCAATCCTCAAATGGATCTATTCTGCACTAAGCCTATGTTAAAAGAAGTCTAGCACCAGCTGATTGTTGGGTTCTCTTTGAATTCACCAGCAGAAAATACTTGGGCAGAACCAGAGTTATTCCTCTGGATTATTTTGGATATACATTTAGTGCTCTTCCAAAAGAGTGCTAAACCCAGTGGTGGGATCTAGCTGGTTCTGACAGGTTCAGATGAACCGGTAGCAATAATTCTGGCTGGCCATATTCTCCACACCCCAAACCACCCCACCCCGCCCAGTTACTCTTCATGTCATCTGCTTGCTTGGCATAAACCCATTTTCAAACACAGCTCAAATAATGACTGACAATCATGGGGATGAACTAATATGTGCTATGAACTAATAAAGAACTGGTGCTCAATCTGCTGCCACCACAGTTCAGCTATTATTCATATTGATCCGGATCTTTATTTTTATTATTTATTTTAATTTGATTTGTCAATCGCTTAAGAGTAAACATAGTTATGAATACATGAAATGGATACATAAAAGAAAAATAAAAAGAAACCATAGGACAGGGATGGTAGGCACGTTGGTGAGCTTATGCATGCCCCCTACAGAACCTCTTAGGAAAGGGGCGAGATCAATAGTAAACAGTCTAAGGTTAAAGTTTTTGGGGTTTGGGGAAGAAACCACAGAGTCAGGTAGAGTATTCCAGACATTGACCACTCTGTTGCTGAAGTCATATTTCCTGCAATCGAGTTTGGTGTGGTTCACCTTGAATTTGTATCTATTGTGTTCTCTTGTATTGTTATGGTTGAAGCTGAAGTATTCATTGACAGGAAGGATAATGCAATGTTTGATTTTATATACTATACTTAGATCGGACCAAAGACGGAGTAGTTCTCAGTTTTCTAGGTCTAGAATTTCAAGTCTGGTGGCATAAGGTATTCTGCAATGAGTAGAGAAGTGGAGAACTCTTCTTGTGAAATATTTCTGGACTTTCTCAACTGTGTTAATATCAGATACGTAATGTGGGTTCCAGACTGATGAGCTGTATTCAAGTATTGTCTAGCAAATGTTTCGTATGCTCTAGTTAATAGTGTGATATTACCAGAGAAAAAACTATGTAGGATTAGGTTAACAACTCTTAATGCCTTTTTGGCTATGTAGTTACAGTGGGCTCTAGCATTTAGATCATTAGAGATGAGTATTCCAAGATCCTTGACAAAGTTTGGATCATCAACACGGTCTTGACTATTCAGCTTGTATTTTATTTTCTGATTTTTTTTAGCAAGACATCATTTCTGTACTATGATTTCTGAGATCATAGCACAGGAGGCAAGGCAGTGGACCACACTGCTGGTTAAAGCAGAATGGCTGGAAAGAAAGTGCTAAGGAGACAGAGCAGAGGAAGCATGCTGGGCTGATCCTACTCACTAGAGGTCATCTGATTGCAACATCAAAAAGAGCCATTTTGGTATGTTGGCCTAGGATCCAGGAGATTCTAAGTTCTAGTCCCCCACCACCACCCCTTAGGAATCAAACCTGTCTGGCTGAGTTTGTGGCAGTCACTCTTCTTAGTTCCATCCATCTCTCAGAGTTGTTGTTGTGGGGAAAATAGATGGAGGAGTACTATATATGTCTGCCATTTTGAATTACATGGTAAAGTAATAATGGGATAAAAAAATCTAAGAAATAAAATGATCAATGAAGTAGACAGATTGCATCCACAGATGCCTACAGAGGAAATCAAAAGGAACTAAGAAATGAAAGTAGCATTGTGCTATCCCACATAAATGCTGCCCCTTTTGAATATGTGTTATGATGATGCAAACACAAAAAGGGTGAAACTCACTCCTCTTGTCATTTTAAAGAAATAATCTGATTCTCCCAAAGTTGCTAGGACTTATTCATACCAGCCAGGGTTAGATGTTATTGGACAAAATGGCATAGCGGTACTCTATCCTTTCTGTGCTGGGGGAAAAAGGGGGACAGCAGTGCAAAAGTCAGAGAATAATAGAATGAATCAGAATGAACATTTTCAAAGTAAAATTGATGTCATGAATCATGGAGAGGGTTAAAGATAAATGAGAACAATATTTAGAAATTATAGCTATTTTGCTGTTTTATATATACAGGTGAAACTCGAAAAATTAGAATACTGTGCAAAAGTTCATTTATTTCAGTGATGCAACTTAAAAGATGAACCTAATATATGAGATAGACTCATTACATGCAAAGCAAGATAGTTCAAGCTGTGATGTGTCATAATTGAGATGATTATGGCTTGCAGCTCATGAAAACCCCAAATTCACAATCTCAGAAAATTAGAATATTGTGAAAAGATTCAATATTCTAGGCTCAAAGTGTCCCACTCTAATCAGCTATTTCAGCCATAACAACTGCAAAGGGTTCCTGAGCCTTTAAATGGTCTCTCAGTCTGGTTCAGTAGGAATCACAATCATGGGAAAGACTGCTGACCTGACAGTTGTGCAGAAAACCATCACTGACACCCTCCATAAGGAGGGAAAACCTCAAAAGGTAATTGCAAAAGAAGTTGGATGTTCCCAAAGTGCTGTATCAATAGAAAGTTCTGTGGAAGGGAAAAATGTGGAAAAAAAAGGTGCACCAGCAGCTGGGATGACTGCAGCCTGGAGAGGCTTGTCAGGAAGAGGCCATTCAAAAGTGTTGGGGACTTTCACAAGGAGTGGACTGAGGCTGGAGTCAGTGCATCAAGAGCCACCACACACAGACGGATCCTGGACATGGGCTTCAAATGTCGTATTCCTCTTGTCAAGCTCCTCCTGAACAACAAACAACATCAGAAGCATCTTACCTGGGCTAAAGAACAACAGAACTGGTCTGTTGCTTCTCTTCTGATGAGAGCAACTTTTGCATCTCATTTGGAAACCAAAGACCCAGAGTCTGGAGGAAGAATGGAGAGGCACACACTGCAAGATGCTTGAAGTCCAGTGTGAAGTTTCCACAGTCTGTGTTGATTTGGGGAGCCATGTCATCTGCTGGTGTTGGTCCACTGTGCTTCATTAAGTCCACGGTCAACACAGCCGTCTACCAGGAGATTTTGGAGCACTTTATTCTTCCTTCCGTAGATGAGCTTTATGGGGATGCTGACTTCATTTTCCAGCAGGACTTGGCACCTGCCCACACTGCCAAAAGCACCAAAACCTGGTTCAAAGACCCTGGGAATAATGTGCTTGATTGGCTGGGAAACTTGCCTGACCTGAACCCCATAGAGAATCTATGGGGTATTGCCAAGAGAAAGATGAGAGACATGAGACCTAACAATGCAGAAGAGCTGAAAGCCGTTACTGAAGCATCCTGGTCTTCCATAACACCTCAGCAGTGCCACAGGCTGATAGCTTCCATGCCATGCCGCACTGAGGCAGTAATCTCTGCAAAAGGGGCCCAAACCAAGTACTGAATACATATGCATGCTTCTACTTTTCAGAGGTCCGATATTGTTCTCTGTACAATCCTTGTTTTATTGATTGCATGTAATATTCTAATTTTCTGAGATTGTGGATTTGGGGTTTTCATGAGCTGTAAGCCATAATCATCTCAATTGTGACAAATCATGGTTTGAACTATCTTGCTTTGCATGTAATGAGTCTTTCTCCTATATTAGTTTCACCTTTTAAGTTGCATTACTGAAATAAATGAACTTTTGCACGATATTTTAATTTTTCGAGTTTCACCTGTAAAATTGATGAGGCCCCTAACCTCCTTGTTTGCAGTCCTCAGTGTCTCCAAATTATAACATACAGCATGATTGCCAAAGGTTACATTATTTCTGATAGGAGTGTTGTGAAGGAAGTAATAGTTATCAGATGAGATGTTTATATTTTACTTGGTGACAATCATGGATCCTAAAATGGGGTTATAGTTAATCCTGCAAATAGATACTCTCACATATATTCTAATTAAAGTTGATACATACTTAAAGACTCATAGGTAATACAAAAGTTTTTCTCATGATCCCCATATATTAAACCTGGCCTGGCTTCTAAAAAAAATATAAATTTCAAAGTGTGTTTTTCAAATTCATTTTAATTTAAACATTTATGTACTCCCAGTGATTACATAAGTCATTTATCATAGGCAGGAAGAAAATAGCCATTCAAGAATCCTAAATATCTTTGATTTAATGAATTGTGGCAAAAAGAAAACAGAAAGAGAAGCGAGCACAATATCAGCACTTCTTATTTTTCCCTAAAGCAGATTATAACAGGAACAATGTATAATTACATTCCCACTCAGGTTCAGTTGGCATCATTTCTTTGGATGTCCTGAGTTATCTTTTAATACTGTTTGCAGTATTGGAGATAAAATGAGGTGTGGTTAAACAAAACAAAGAACTGAAAACCTACACAAGCTGAATTAACCCTTCCAGTTTGAGTTCCTTCGCCGACAGACCAAAACCGCGATCATGCGTGGTTTCAATCCATGCTTGCCACCGGAGCGCCCCAAGCTGGCTGGTTTCAGGGCTAAGCCACCCTGTAGAGGTGGTAAAGAGAGGGAAGACTGCCAGCAGGGTTGAGGAGAGCTGCATCTCTCCTCCTCAGCTGGCCATTACTCAGAAATGGCCACCTCAAAGAAGAACTCGACTGGAAAAGAATGTGCAGGAGGAAGATAAGAAGAGAAAGTTTTGGTTGACCGCATTAAACTGCAAAAGCAACAATGCATCTGATTTTGTTTTGAATGGAACAAAATAATACGTCTTTGTTTCAACTCAGCCAATCAAGTTGGGATATAAGTATTTTACCCAGTTCAGATATGCATCTGCATAATTTTCATAGTTCTCATATGGAATTCGAGGATCCTGTGAAAATAGAAAAAAATCCACTGTATCATTTCCTTTCCACATAAACCACAGATTAAAATACTTATCTGACTAGAACAGATTCTGAAGATGCCACTTTAGAATCCTGAAGACTGTTTGGACCATTGATATCACATTTTCCATCAAGTTTCAAAGTTTCTGAATCATGCCAAAATCATGTTTCATATTCTTTATGAAACTGGCAGACAAGTTTAGCAGACTAGGGCAAATCTTCATAATCAGATTTCTCATGCGCTTATTACTGATTTGATTTTAAAATTGACAGAAATTCACCAAATTGGATCTAGGATAGCAATAGCAATAGCACTTATATACCACTTCACAGTACTTTACAGCCCTCTCTAAGTGATTTTTACAGAGTCAGCCAATTGCCCTCAACAATCTGGGCCCACATTTTACTGACCTCGGAAGGATAGAAGGCTGAGTCAACCTTGAGCCTGTTGAGATTCGAATAGCCAAATTGCAGGCAGCCGGAAGTCAGCAGAAATAGCCTGCAATACTGCACTCTAACCACCACCGCAGCTTTTATGGTCCACCGCAGCTCTTATGGTCATTCTTCTCCAAGTTTTCAAAGATGATACTATTTTTTTGCTTAATAATTTAAGAACCTGCTATATTTACAACAATGACAGATTTTTTATAAGGAAAGACTTTTTAAAAAAGAGTTCTTGGAATGACCATGTGATGTTACAACATTATGTGATCATAAATCTGCACTTAGAAACCTCTGTTTAGCCAAGAGCCTAGTACTGCAATAAGCATATCAGGTTTTTTTCAATGTTAAGGGGAAAAGGGACATTTCAATCACCTCGAATATTTAACAAGGGCAACGGCAACCTCTTTCCAGTAATATACTGTGGAATATATGGATGGTTCCATTTGAGATCCATTGAAATGAAATGCCCAACTTCATGACCTATGAAGATTTATAATTCTGTGGTAAGCAGGAATTGAAGTCTCAATTCCTGCTTGCCACAGTTGCTGCCATTGATCAGCTCATCTAGCATCCCTTCTAATCTATCAAAAGTCATTCATATATTTAGCAAAATCCATACATTAGTTAAAAAAAAGATGTGTAGGTTGGAATACAGGCATCAAGGCGATTTTCTCTTTGTATCTACATATCACAGCCACACTTGATGCAATGTTTTGTGAACCAGTATTTCTATAGCAAACATTCAAACATTTAGATCAAAGCAAGTAAATTAGCTTGTGAAAATGGTACAGGTATTATACTCACAGGGAAATGAGAAACACCTGCAGTGAAAAATAAAGAAAGCAGTAATGGTACAATGACTCTCATCTTCTAAAGATATGTCTTGATAGGGATTAAAAAAAGAGAGAAAGAAAATCAGGTCAATGACAAAATGGAAGCACCAATTGCACCCCTTGATAGAAAACATTTCTTCAGCACATAAAAGGATAAGATACAAATTAGCTGGCACCTGAAGTTCATGGAACATTGTGAATTGGCCTCAAGGGCCAAACAGTATGTCAAGCCGCATTCTGTAAAATGAAATGGAGTAATACTATATTTACCAGTAGTTTGACAAATACCTGGGGGGCAGAAAAACCAGGCTTCTTTAGGTGGCATTCATGGCTGAACAGCTGTTTCAGTCTGAGAAAAATTGAGAATGTTTGTTCGCCACAACAATGATCTATATATCTTCTATTATTTGTCAATCAGAAATAGAGTGGGTAATTGCCCCCATTGGGGAGATGCAATAGAGATGAGGTAACAAATGCCATCTTGGTTCCTGATTGAAAATGGGTCTTATCTATTGCAATCAGAATGTAGGTGCCTTTGCTTCTTTTCAAATATATCTTCCTCTTCCCATTCTTCACCACTTATCTTTTTTCTTCAAGATTTCACATAAAAGCTTCAAAAATAGCATCCACCTCTGAAACTTTATGATTTCCAAGACTGCTTCTGGGCTCATGTATGCCCAATAGATTTAATTAATTAAGAAGGAAGGAAGGAAGGAAGGAAGGAAGGAAGGAAGGAAGGAAGGAAGGAAGGAAGGAAGGAAAGAAAGAAAGAAAGAAAGAAAGAAAGAAAGAAAGAAAGAAAGAAAGAAAGAAAGAAAGAAAGAAAATGGGTTGTGCAACAGATCATGCCAAACCAATCTTATTTCATTCTTTGACAAAGTGATTAAATTAGTAGACTAACAAAATGCTGTGGACATAGTATACAATATATAGTATTTCAGTATCTACTTTCACAACCTACTTTTTGGTAAGATCGAAAAATGTAGGATAGACAGCATCACCACCCAATGCAACTGGCTAACAAACCATACTCAATGAGTAGTCCTTATTGGTACTATATTTACATGGAAGGAAGGAAATAGTGGGGTACCACAAGGTACCAGTACTCTTCAATATCTTCATAAATGACTTAGATGAGGGAATAGAAGGGGAATTCATCAAATTTGCAGATGCCACTAAACTGGCAGGAATAGCCAACCCTCCAGAAGATAAGCTTGGGATCCAAAAAGATCTTAACCGACTTGAACAATGGACAAACAAAACAAAATGTAATGTGAAGAAAAGCAAGGTTTTACGCTTAGGCAGGAAAAACCAAAGAAACAAGTACAGATTGGGTGAAGCCTGGCTCAAAAACAGTAACTATGAGAGGGATCTTAGTCTTAGTGGACTGTCACTTAAATATGAACCAGCAGTGAGTGGCAGCAGCCAGAAAAACTGATACAAAGCTTGGTAGTATAAACAGAGGCATAGAATCAAAATCATATGAAGTATTAGTTCCGCTTTTTAACGTCTTAGTAAGACCACATCTGGAATACTGCATTCAGTTTTGGTCACCACCTTACAAAAAGATGTTGGGGAAAAAAAGATATTGGAAAAAGTGCAGAGAAGAGCAACTAAGGTGATTAAGGTGGTGGGCGTGGCTTTGGTGGTCATATTATTGGCTGGGTATGGCCAACTCAATATCACTCACATCGAGGCACGCATCTCCTCGCCGAGCCTCTCATGACTTGGTGGGTGTGGCTTAACTTAGTGGGCGTGGTTTGGTGGGCATGGCAGGGGAAGGTTACTATAAAATCTCCATTCCTTCCCCACCCCACGAACCTGTTTTCCAGCTCTGTTCTCCTGTGCAATAAAACAAAGCCCAGCTGATCAGCTGGGACTCAGGAGGCAGAGAATAGTTGGGGGAATTTCTGGGATTGGCAGGTGAGCTAGCCCACTTAAATCTCAAATAAGCAAAGGGTCTGGATAGTATTCATCCCAGAATTCTGAGGGAACTTCTAGGTGTGTTCACTGGATCATTAACTGATCTGTTTAACCAATCTCTTCTAACAGATGGAGTTCCCCTGGAGTCTGGACTAATAAACCTCTAATTTTGTTAGAGTTCACAAGAAAGGAGCTAGGGAAGAAGCTGCAAGGTATAGGGTAGTAAGCTTAACATCTATAGTAGTGACGTTAGGATGTATATAGAGTTCTAGAAGGCAGTAATTTCAAAATTAAGCAAAAATCAAGAACACGGGGGGGTATAACAAGGGAACTTCAAAAGTTATGTTAGAAAGTACTACTTTCACAGAAGGAGTAATGGAAGCTTGGAACCAACTGCCAGCAGAGTAGTGGGTTAATTATCTATTACTGAGTTTAAACATGTTTGGGATAAACATGTGCCCTTTGGACAATGTTTCCCATCACACTCATAAGAACCTTTACCTACACACACACACACACACACACACACACAAATATAAACAAAAATCTAGAAGAAGAAATGTAAAGTTGGTCAAATTTATTTAAAGGAAAACACTACAAAGTTTTAAAAGGGTCCATCTAAATCAGGGTCATTTATTCAGTTATGTCAGAAGGAAATGTGTGTCTTCTAGATTTCTTTCAAAAAGCACCTCAGCAAGATCTACAAAACAGGAAGAAAACAGATTTTCAGGTATTATTTCAGAACTCCCCCCTTTACAACTAGAATAAGTGTTGCCTGCCTACTTCATAAGTTAGTTCTCAACAGCTCCAGAATAACTGTTATGTTCTTTTGCTCTAAGTATCCTTTCTCAAGAACATGCATCCCTCATGGGATCTCCATGCCAGAAAGGCATGTTGTTGGGGAAGGCAGATCTAGACTCTCACTCAAGGGGTAACTCCTACATAGGCTTAATTTTTTTTCTTCATTTTCCTCTTTGATATAGAACTTCAAGGGACTAAGGCAGGAGTGGGATTCAAATTTTTAACAAACACTTCTGTGGGTGTGGTTTAGGTGGTGGGCGTGGCTTTGGTGGTCATGTTATTGGCTGCGTAGGGCCAACTCAATATCACTCACATCGAGGCACGCATCTCCTCGCCGAGCCTCTCATGACTGTGGGGATGCTGCAACAGTCGTAAGTGTGAAAAATGGTCATCAGTCACTTTTTTCAGTGCCATTGTAACTTTGAATGGTCATTCCACACAAGCAAAGTACCAGCAAAGGAGGGGGAAAAAAACTCCAGAGATGTTCCTTAGACAGGAAGTCTAGTCCTGCCAAAAATGTATTAAGGGTTAATGGAGAGGCAGTTTCTGTAAGCAACACCAGAATGTTTCCTTCCTGCCTTCCTTGCAGGATGAGGCCAGTAATTTCTTCTAACAACCAGTTCTCCAAACTGCTTAGAATGTTAACAACCGGTTCTAGCGAATAGGTGTGAACTGGTAGAATCCCACCCCTGGACTAAGGATTAGAGAAATAGCCCTCTCTGGTCCCAGCCATAGGAACAGTGATCAGTGGCTCTATAGCATCTTTGCTATTCACCAACAAGGGGATATCAGGTTGGACCCAATGCCAGAATCAGAGTTATCACTTTGATCTGCCATTGTGCAACTGATGGTCCTCCAAGACTTTTTCATTCTTTGAAGCTCATTCATATGAATGTCTTCCAGCTACAAAATTTGTTGGGTGAGGGGCCAAGGGAACAAGAGCCCAAAATGCACTATGAGAAGTGGTTCCACTCTGCAATGCACTTCATTTCCACAGGCTTTTTGAAAATCCTTTGGTTTAACTGAGATACGACAGGGAATAAAAGTGATATGTAACTAACTGTCCTCCACAACTTAACACAGTGTCTCTTTTTCCCAAAAGGAGCCTTATTGTCCATGTGCAAGATTACCTATCATTCCATAGGTGAAGCTCTTTTGTCATTTTCCAGGAAAAGCAGGAAAGTTGCAAAAGACAATGTTACCAGAGGAATCGATGGAGCAGGTGCCTTAAGTGAATGTTCGCTACTCACACAAGTGGGGATGTGCGCACACATTTGCCCGCCACTTCCACAGCCCAGTTCCAAACAGTTCAAAGCCCAGTAGTGGGCCATAGGTTGGGGATCCCCGCTATATAATGTTACCCAGTATGGAGGATATTACCTACAATTTAGGTCTTCTTGTTATAAAGTAAAACTACAGTATAAAGGATGACACAAACTTTAGTTTTCTATCACTTTTCCACCATTTTTCTATCATTAGACCTCTTCATTGGAGTTCTCATCATTATAAGGTTTCTTACATGAAAGATAAAAATCAGATTTAGTAACCTGGAGAAGTTTAAGCACCTGTGCTAGAGAATAACCAAGCTGGGTAAGCAATAAAGAGCTGTTTGGTGGTATTTGGGCAAGGAGATTTCATCCAAAGCTTTAATTCTCTTGGTAAAGGTCAGAATTTATATTGCTATCTATTTTTCACATAATAACCCCAAATGGATCACAGCAACCAATTAATAATTTTTTAAAAAGCCATTTCCACCACCCAACATGCCTATCAAGCTCTCAGAACCATTCCATCCTAGCCCAATGATTCAGGCAACAACTTTCCTGTCCCTGAAGGCCTAAAGGCTGAATAATCTTGGAACGGTAGTGGAAATAGCCCACAGCATATTCCTTTTTAAGGTGAAATATTTCAGAAGGACTTACCAGTCAACAGGACAGGTTTAATCTCCAAGAGGACCAGGGGGTCCTGGGGGTCCTGGGGGTCCTGGGGGTCCTGGGGGTCCTGGGGGTCCTGGGGGTCCTGGGGGTCCTGGAGGTCCTGGAGGTCCTAGGGGACCTGGAGGACCTGCGGGTCCTGGAGGACCTGCGGGTCCTGGGGGACCTGCGGGTCCTGGACCTCCTGGAGAACCTGGGGGACCTGCGGGTCCTGGACCTCCTGGAGGACCTGGGGGACCTGCAGGACCTGGGCCACCTGGGGGTCCAGCAAGCCCCGGGGGCCCCTGAGGCCCTGCGGGCCCCACTGGTCCTCCAACCCCTGGAGGTCTTGGTGGCCACACAGGACCTCTATTGGCTGGTCTAGCATTCTTTAAGAGAGCATTGATTGCATTTTGATGGTGATAAGGATCATAATACGGAGCTGGGTAAAATGGATATCTCTGTTGTTCATTGCTTCTACTTTCACTGCTGGCCTGGAAGAGAAGGAGAAGAATGAGGAAAACATCCCATGAAAATGGATACATGGATTTAATGTTGTGATTATAATTAATTTAAACAATTTCATTTTTTGGTGATAACTGTTTTTGACTCAATCAGCACTACTTGTGGGATTGATTCCCCAAGCCAAATCAATCTCTAGAATTGCAGCTCATCATAAAGGCAACCAAATATTTTTGGTTGCCTTCAGCCAAGCATCTGGAAGACCATATGCAAAATGAGGAGTTTGCCTTCCAAGGAACATCATCCCAAATCCACCTTGGGAAAAAAAATTTAACAGGAAATACTTCATTTGAAACCTCTAAAGCATGCTGGTGTTTGTCGGCATTAGCAATTGTAAGATGTGTGGTCTTCAACACCCAGAATTCCACAGCCAGCCATGCTGCACCTTTTAAAGTTGCCAAGGTTGAGAAACACTGCTCATGCTAATGAGAAGGAGAATCTGGTTCAAGTTTCTGCAAGTGATGAACTTGCTATATGGACTCAATTATTTCTCTTTCCTTTTCTCTCCCTGATTCCTGATTCTTCTATCCCAGCTTCCTTTTGCAGAATAGAATAGGAGAGGAGAGGAGAGGAGAGGAGAGGAGAGGAGAGAAGAGAAGAGAAGAGAAGAGAAGAGAAGAGAAGAGAAGAGAAGAGAAGAGAAGAGAAGAGAAGAGAAGAGAATACTTTATTTGCCAAATGTGATTGGACACACAAGGAATTTGTCTTTGGTGCATATGTTCTCAGTGTACATAAAGGAAAAACTACATTCATCAAGAATCAGAAGATACAACACTTAGTGATAGTCATAGATTACTAATAAGCTATCAAATCATACTAGGAAATAAATAAAACAATATATAATGTAAAGATACAGGCAACACAGTTATAATCATAAGAGGGAAGAGACAGGTACTATGAAGTGTTTTTATAATCTAGTAGTAGAGGAATAGTAGTAATACAGTCTTAGTAAATAGTGTAAGTTGACAGTGTTGTGGGAATTAGTTGTTTAGCAAGTGATGGCATTCGGGAAAAAAACTGTTCTTGTGTCTAGTTGTTCTGGTGTGCAGTGCTCTATAGCGTCGTTTTGAGGGAAGGAGTTGAAACAGTTTATGTCCGGGATATGAGGGATCTGTAAATATTTTCACAGCCCTCTTTTTGACTCATGCAGTATGCAGGTCCTCAATGGAAGGCAGGTTGGTAGCCACTGCTTTTTCTGCAGTTCTCATTATCCATTAAAGTCTATGTCTGTCTGGTTGGGTTGCAGAGCCAAACCAGACAGAATAATAATCCTGACTTCCCTTATTGAACCTTCAAACAAAAATCTTAAGAAAACAATTATTCTGCCCAACCCATTTCATAAACCACATGATTCCCCCTGACCATCAAATTCTTACTGTCATTTTTTTTTTCAGGCATTAAATAAAACCTAAATATTTCTATCATGCAATCACAATGAAATAATGTGTACCTCTAAAGGAACAACGAGGGCAAAAAGACAGGCAAGAACAATTACAGTCTTCATTTTGTTGGATAAATCTGTAAGATCAAATAATTATTAGTTATTAACAATTAGTTAACTAAATGCGCAGTTAATTCATGCTGCTCAAGAAAAAAATTGTCCATCTCCAAATGTCTATTAGAACTCTGTCCTACCATGAGATGGACATCTGGAATTTTTCTTCCCAGATTCCATGCTCTACCCAATTGTGTTTAAGAAAGTGATAAATCATGTATTGATTTCTAATGAACATCAATGATAAAAAAAAGCTTTCAACATTATCTTGAAAACTTCCTAATTATCTTAAAAACAAATCTAAACCTTTATCCTTCCCATTGGCTGTATCAGAGTCTGAACCGAATCTTCTGATTTATATTTAAGAGACAGAGCCAAAAGAGAAATTAATGGTCTTGAACAATGTGAATCCTTTTTACTTTTGATATTACTCTCTTCCAAAGCATTTGGGCAGAATCCTCTGAGTGGTGGTATTCATGCTATGGAAATTCTTGCTTTATGGGGAATCTGAATTTTTTAGACAGGGAAGACCATGGGAGCCTTGGTAACTAATTCTCTAATTCCTATGGATCTAAGCATTATCTGATTATGAACATTGGAAGGAAATTATTAATAGAAAAAAGTATTACTATTTTATATGAATACTTTCATGTTCTCCTTTATTCATCATGGTAAGAAGAATCCAACAGTTACAATATAAATAGACACTACAGTCCTATGAACCTAGGGTGATGGGTCCTGAATTAGAAATGTAAATTTGAAGGAATGTATCTTTCCCATACATGAAAGATACATTTGATTTTGACTTGCTATGTCAAATCAGGAGAAGAAAAGTGGAACAGGGAAGGGCAAAGGACCTGTTCTTCTAAAAGCATTACTGACTGTTTGGTCACTTTAAAATGAATGATGTCAATAATATCAAATCACCAGGACCAGATGGATTACACCAAAGTTCTGAAGGAATTGACAGACAAGCTCTCAGAACCACTGAACCATATCTTTCAAAGAACCTAGAACATTGGGGAACTACCAAATGAATGGAAAAGAGCTGGTGTAGTTCCTAGCTTCAAAAAAAAGGGGGGAAATGGATCTAGGAAATTACAGACCTATAAGCCTGATATCAGGATCTAGAAAGATTCTGAAAAAGACAATCAAGCAACGAATCTGCAAACATCTAGAAGCAAACAAAGTGCATAACTGGAAGCCAACACGGGTTTGTCAAAACAGATCATGCCAGACAAGTCTTACTGCATTCTTCAACAAACTGACAAAATGCTGTGGATACAATATACTCGGGCTTCAGTAAAGCATTTGATAAAGTAGATCACAACCTACTACTTGACAAGATAGAAAAATGTGGGTTAGACAGCATCACTACCAGCTGAATTTGTAACTGGATGACCAACTGCACTCAATGTGCTGTCCTTCCTAAAAACTACATCTATATGGATGGGGTTCCCTAAGGCTCTGCCTCCATACTCTTCAATATCTTCATCAATGATTTCAACAAGGGGACAGAAGGAGAACTCATCAAATATGGAGATGACACCAAACTGGCAGGAATAGCCAATACTCCAAAAGATAGGCTCATGATACAGAGGGTTCTTGACAGACTTGAACCCTTGGGCCTTATCTAACAAAATGAAATTCAATGGTGAGAAAAGCTGTTGAGACTCTAGAAAGAGAGTGACAAAGATGGTTAGGGGACTGGAAGCTAAAACATGCAAAGAACAGTTGCAGGAATTGGGTATGACTAGTTTAATGAAAAGAAGGACTAGTAGTGATATGATAGTGTTATTCCAATATTTAAGGGCTGCTGCATATAAGGGGGGGGGTCAACCTATTCTCCAAAGCACCTGAGATCAGCACCTGAGGACAAGAAGCAATGAATGGAAACTAATCATGGAGAGAAGCAACCTAGAACTAAGGAGAAGTTTTCTGACTGTTAGAATAATTAATCACTAGAATAACTTGCCTCTAGAAGTGGTGGGTGTTCCAATGCTGGATATTTTAAAGAAGAAATTGGACAACCATTTATCTGAAATGGTACAGAGTTTCCTACCTGAGCAGGACATTGGCCTCCAAGAGGCCTTCCAACTCTGTTTTTCTGTTCGGATTTGCTTTAAAATAAATAGAGCATCCTCTATACTGTACTGTGAGGTTTCTGTGTTTTGGATAACAGTTGACCATAATATTAAAGAAGCAGTTGAATATGGAGATCTGGAGTGCAAAGTAGCTGTAAATAAATTGATTCCAGTGATATAGTTAAGCATGTGTTGCTATGTCTATGTTAAGTTGTGGGAAAGACGACTCGAGATCAGTTAATCTTTAGTTGCTTTTAATTTTCTTCTCAGTAACTGAACTAACAACGGAGCCGCGACAGCCTCTTTTATAGTGGCTGCTCGTGGCTCGCGGCCAATGACAGCTGTTCAATTTTCCCACCGTTGGCCAAACCAATCAGAATGGAACATTCAAACATTCAAATATATAACAGTCTATATCCCCCGCTAATTTCAAAATATCTCGAAGTAATCAAAATTCACCATCTGATATTTATGCAGCTTTTCATGTCGGTAATTCTGCTTGCCAAGTAGCTGCCAAGGAAGCATCAGAACAAAAATATTCTGACTTACCTTTTTCCTTGCAATGCTGCTTTTGCTCTGCTCTCTCTGAGTGATGTTCCGAGATGTAGTGGCAGTGGTTATATACTCTCTGAAACTTCCTGGGATTAGGTAGGTTGTCTTCAACACAGTTTCTGGGATTAGAAGACTTTTGCCCTAATCTTTTACAAATATGCATGTAATAATCTTCAAAGATCCCATTTTGAAATATTTTGAATCCTCCAGAAGATTGTTTTGTGGTAAAGTTGAGCAAGTTACTTTAGAAATTTCTTCTCAGGAGTTGATAGTGGTGAACTAGCAAGAGAGTTGAAGAGCTTCTTTTAAGCAAGTGGAAATTTACCTTCAAGTCAAATGAATGACTCTATAAATACATATTATTTTCTAGTATTGACATGGAAGTGATTTTCTATTTCTTTGTTCTGGAATGCTTTTTTCTCATTTTCCCAATTTAATACACAATCCTAGAATTTCCTTGAGCTCCCAGGGCACAGCCCAGTTCAGCCCAGCCCCGCTTTCCTGAGGGGATGCCCAACTGTGCTCACCTCCTCAAGGCTGCTGCTCTCACTTTCCTTGGCCAGGTTGCTTATGGTGTATACGGGAGGGCAAAGTGTGTGCGTCAGAGGGAGTCCCAGTCCCTCTCCATGCAAGGAGATCTGGCTTTGTTAATTAAAGCATTCACAGTGATAAGATGGGAAACCACCAGGAGAAGTCAGGAGGAAAAGACAAGGGGATGGCGAAAGGACAGCAAAGCTGCTGGTGGCCAAGTGCTAAGGCAGAACTTCCCTCAGACCCTCACTCACTCTCATTATAATCTCCTTCATTCCTTTTCTACTTCCTTCTCCTTCCTTCTTCCTTCCTCTTTTTCCTTCTGTTTCCTTCCTTGCTCTCTTCCCATCTTTTCTTCTTTTTCTTTTTCTTTTGTCTTTCCCTTTCTCCTTTCTTGTCCCTTCTTGGATGCTCAAATGCAAAAGGGGAAACGTTTCTCCTTTTGTTTTGTTTTGCTTTTAGTTTGTTTTGCAAGCCCTCTGCCAGTGAAAACGGAGCTGGGGGTGCATGCAGCTCTCCTGAGCTCAATTTTCACTGGCAGAGGGCTGCAGGAGTCTGTCACAGACAAAAATGGAGCCAGGAGGGCCCTCCATTTTCACTGGCAGAGGCACCATGGGCCAGTCCTTCGCTGTTTCCAGGGCAGTCCTGTAGACCAGATCTAAGCACCCCGTGGGCCTAGAGTTTGACACACCTGATCTATCTTATATTCCTTATTATCAGTTTATCCAAAGTTATGCTATGTTTTAATAAGCTTTAATCTGCAACTCTGATTCACATAAAGAAGTATATTCAGTTAAGGTCCTGGAACTGTGACTCAACAGGTAAGACAAACATCTTGAGGGTCTAGGTGCTGAAGCTTTAATTCCTCATTAAGCTGACCAAGTGGTACGGACATATCTTTAAATACAAATGAATGCTGTATATTAAGGCTTGTCCCTGGCTTGGTTTATTTCTTCAGAATATCAAGCTGTTTTTCTGGATTGTTCAGCACGTTTGTGGTAATAAATTCTCCCTATTCATTTGCCTTATCCTTGGAAAAATCCGGCCTCTGAGTCAGTTGTATTATCATCTAAGTTTCAGCATCTTCAATGAAATCCACCATTGGCCAATATTTTTTAACATTGCGTAAATTCCCCCATGTTGTCATAAGGTGAGCTCCGCTTCAGAATTCAATTTTTGCCACATGTATGACCTGCTTTTCTTCAGACAACTCTAGATCACTTTCATGTTTTTCCCCCTGCATTGTGTCTCACAACAACATTGTGAGAGAAACTGAGCTGAGAGTAACTGGCCCAAATTATAAAATGTATTCACGTCTGGCTCGAATGAACTCTGTAAGCTGTATTGTACTGTCAAGTGGGAATTTGAGTCCTTGTCCAGCATCTCATTAGGAGCCTCTGTGATGCAGTGGTTAGAGTGCAGTACTGCAAGGTACTTCTGCAGCCAACTGCCTACAATTTGGCAGTTCAAATCTCACCAGGCTCAAGGTTGACTCGGTCTTCCATCCTTCCAAGATAGGTAAAATGAGAACCCAAATTGTTGGGGACAATAGGCTGACTCTGTAAACTGTTTAGAGAAGTCTGTAAAGCACTATAAAGAGGTATATAAGTCTAAGTGCTATTGCTATCTCAATATTCAATTGATCTAGCATATATATTCGGAAAACAACAACTGAATGAAGAACTGCTGGTGACCTTCTACCTCTGCACCATAGAGAGTATCTTAACTTACTACATATCTGTATGGTTTGCCAATTGCACAGTGGCAGACAGGAAAGCACTCCAGAGGGTTAATATCATTGCCCAGAAGATAATTGGTTGCCCTCTCCCCTCTTTGGAAGAGCTTTATAACTCCCGCTGCCTTAAGAAAGCTCAAAATGTTCTCAAAAATCCATCTCATCCTGGGAACCCTTTTTTTGAACTATTACCATCTGGCCGACGATACAGGATAATAAAAACAAGGACAAATAGGCTGAAAAACAGCTTCTATCCCAGGGCAGTAGCTCTTGTGAATTCTGCTGTATAGTGCAGTGTTGGTGTGGTGTCGGGAGTTTCCAGTTCAATGTGTGGCGGGTGAAGGATGCGTGTTTGTGTTTATTTTCATGGTCATGATGTGCACTGAAGATGGTGTTTGATTTAGTTGTATGAGGTGCAATGACAACAAAGTATATTAAATTAAACTATAGGTAGCCCTTGAATAACAAGTTTGTTTAGTGACCATTCAAAGTTACAACAGCACTGAAAAATGTGACTTATGACCACTTCTTACAGTTACGACCTTTGCAGCATTCCCATGATCATGTGATCAAAGTTCAGATGCTTGGCAACTGGTTCATATTTATGAGGGCTGTTGTGTCCCAAGGTCATGTGATCACCTTTTGTGACTTTCTAGCAAGCCAAATCAATGGGGAAAGCCAGATTCAGTTAACAATCAGGATTACTAATTTATCAACTGCAGTGATTCACTTAACAATTGTGGCAAAAAAGGTTGTAAAGCTCACTTAATCTCAGAAATTTTGAGCTCAGTTGTGGTTGTAAATCAAGGATTACCTGTAAATGCTGTTGTAGTAAATTCTTCAATAGAGCAAAAGGCTAGGTTAATTGGTCTCCAGGATTCTTTCCGATCTATAATTGTATGACTGAATCTCAATTTTTCCCCCTCCATATTGTACTTTGGTACCATCTCTAATGTTACTCTAGCTTAGATAAAAGACTGATTTGAGCAAAAATGCAGTGAACTGTTATAGATTATCACTTTTCTTAGATATTCCTTTTGGATGGAGAAGTAACTTCAAATGTGTTATGTCCGCGTGGACAGAAGCCAGGAGTCGGTGACTGTGTTTCAAGCTCTTTTTATTCGTCAGGAACCGAACTGAGACTACAGGAAAACTTCATGGCTTTTTATTTCCAAGCCGTGGCGGCCGCAGCCAATAGCACTGCTTTGAATCTCCCGCGATTCGAATTGACCAATCGCGGGAGATTCTCAGCAAGCCAATCGGCGCGGCTCGCCTAGCCAATCAGAGCGCCCTGCGCTTTGGCCAATCAAAGCACGGGGATCTCAAGAATTCAAATGAGGGGACAGAACACCCCTCCCCTCTTGATTCAGTCCTTACATTGCGTAGTCCCGTAGGTAGGCGGGGCTCTGTCTCTGCCTTCTGGACCTTTGCAGGTCAGTCGTAGGTTGGATCCCGGCCGGTTCGGTCGGGGTCTCTGTTTCTCCGGACTCCGTCGTGGGAACCGCCTGGTCTGTCTGGCCGGGCCGCTCTCCACAGTTCCCTCCTGGGCTACCCGGGTTGGTTGAGCTGCGGGTTTCGCCGCTCCTGCTCGGTCTTCCCGGGTTAGTTGAGCTGGCCTGGCTGTCTCTTCCTGGCGAGGTTTCGTGCTGGCTGCTTTCAGGTGAGTATGGCTGGTTTATTTTTTCTGGGTTTTGGTTCCCTAGGTATTCCCTCCCCTCTTGGTTTGTGTTGCGGGGGTTGGTTTTGCTTGGTTGCGCGTCGGTGGTCTCTTGTGTGGTCGTCCCCGATCTTAACTGGTCAATGTGGCGTTTCCACACTCGTCCGTCGGTTGTTTGTAGCCGGTACAAGCGTGGGCCTGTAAGCTGTGTTATGATTGCTGGTACCCATAATGGGTCTCCGGTTAGGTTCTTCGCGTAGACGGCGTCGCCTGGTGCGAAGGTTCGGTGTTTGCTGGTGGAGTCTGGGGGTTTCTCTGGGTTGTACGTGGGGTGTAATTTATCGAGTGGGGACCTTATTTTCCTCCCCCTTAGCAGTTCTGCTGGGCTTTTATTTGTTGTGGTGTGTGGGGTTATGTGCTGTATGAAAAGTAATTTATTTATTTTGTCCTGGATCTCCCCGTGGTCTATTTTCTGGATGGTTTTCTTTGTGAATTGAACCATCTGTTCCGCCCTACCATTCGCCAACAGATGCTCCGGGGCTGTCAGCACATGTCGTATGCCCCTCTCCGCTAGGAATTTTTCGAATTCTAGTGAGGTGAATTGGGGCCCGTTGTCAGAAACGAGGACGTCTGGGAGGCCGTGTGTTGCGAAAAGTTTGCAGAGTTCTTTGGTCACGGCCTCCGTGGTGGTTGTTCTCGTGTTGCTTATCTCCAGCCAGTTGGAGTAAGTGTCTACGGTTATTAAGAAAATGTGTCCTTTTGTGGACCCTGCGAAATCTATGTGGATCCTAGACCACGCTCCCCTGGGGGTTTCCCATTCTAGGATGGGTGCTGCGGGTGGGCTTGGCCTAGTTTCCTGGCATCGTTGACACCTTGCTACCCAGGCCTCGATCTGTTTGTCCATCCCTGGCCACCAAGCGTAACTTCTGGCCAAGGCTTTTGTCCTAACGATGCCCGGGTGCCCCTCGTGTAACAGTTCCAAAACCTTCCCTTGTAGTTTTTCCGGGATGACCACCCTATCCCCCCCATAGTATGCACCCTTTTAGTAACGAGAGTTCCGTTTGCTGGTTCCGGAATGTCCTGACGGACTCGTCGTTGTCCCTTTCCGGCCACCCTTTCTCTACCCAATGCAAAACCCGCGCCAGACGTTTGTCTTTATTAGTTTCTCGGGCAATGTCTGACGCGGTTATGGGTAGGTTGGGTAGAGTCTCTATGCTGAGGGTGGTCGTTGTGGGTGCTGGGTCAGTGTCTGGTTCAGGTAATGGTGAGCGGCTTAAGGCGTCCACATGGGAGTTAGACTTACCAGGTCGGTGTGTGAGTCCGTAGTTGTAGGCAGCCAGGAATTCGGATCACCTTGTCATTCGGGGAGACAGAATGTTCGGGGTGGCCCTGTTCCCTGCAAGGATTCACAGCAGCGGTTTGTGGTCGGTGATGATGGTAAACATCCGGCCGTAGAGGTACTCGTGAAACCTTTTTACTGCGGCGACGATAGCCAAAGCCTCTTTGTCCAGCTGGCTGTAGTTCCGCTCCGGTTTGGTGAGGGTCCTTGAAAAGAACGCGATGGGTGCTTCTTTTCCATCGGGGAGAGTGTGGCTGAGGACAGCACTGACTCCGAAGGGTGATGTGTCGCATGTGATGGCTAGTGGTAGGGTCTTGTACTGGATGAGGATGGCAACCGAAGTGAGTAGGTCCTTGGACAGCACCGATGCCGAAGGGTGATGCGTCGCATGTGATGGCTAGTGGTAGGGTCTCGTACTGGATGAGGACGGCATCCGAAGTGAGTAGGTCCTTGGTTTTTCTGAAGGCGGCTTCCTCGCCTTTCCCCCAAGTCCAGGTAGCCACCTTGTCCAAAAGCCTATGCAAAGGCTCCGCCGCGGTCACCTTTTGTGACAGGAAGACATTATAAAAGTTAAGTAGCCCCAGAAACGCCTGCAGTTCTGTTTTTGACTTGGGTGTGGGGGCTTCCTTGATGGCTTTAATTTTTTTGTTGGTGGGGTGAATGCCGTGTCGGTCTAGGAGGTATCCTAGGAATTCGACCCGCTCTGTGTACAGCCGGCATTTTTCCCTCTTCACTTTAAGCCCGGTTTCTTTGAACCTCGTTAGCACCTCCCTTAGGCGAGTCTCTAGTTCGGCCTGGTTGGTTGCTGATACTAGTACATCATCGAAGTATGGGATCACCCCCTTGATGCCCTGTAAGAGTCTTTCCATGAGGCTCTGGAAAATTCCCAGTGCCACGCTGACTCCAAATTGGAGGTGGTTGCATCTAAAGGCTCCCCGATGGGTAACTATGGTTTGTGCCTCGGCAGTTTCCTCATCGACTGGCAGTTGCTGGTATGCTTGGCCCAGGTCGAGTTTCGCAAAAACTTTGCCCCCTCTCAGTGAGTGTAGGAGATGCTGCACTACTGGGACAGGGTAAGCGCTTTGCTGCAAGGCGCCATTTAGGGTGGCCTTATAGTCCCCGCAGATTCTCACTGACCCATCAGGCTTAATCGGGGTGACTATGGGGGTCTCCCACCAGGTGTGGTCTATGGGTTGTAATACCCCTTGCTTGACGAGCTTGTCAATTTGCTCGTCTATCTTCGGTTTCAGTGCGAATGGTACCCGCCTTGGTTTTAGGCATTTTGGGGGAACGTTGGGGTCTAGGCTGAAGGATATAGGGGGCCCTCGGTACTTGCCTGGGGTGCCGTCGAACACTTCCTGGAAATCCCGGGCCAGTCGCTGCTCCCAGTCGGCTTCGGTGATATGGTCGATGCCCGTGACTGCGATGCCTAGCGGTGTGAACCATTGAAGTCCCAGCAGGCTAGGTCGGTCTCGATCGACGATGGTTAAGGGAAGTCTTTCGGCGTGTCCCTTGTAGGTCACTGTAAACTGTCCTGTTCCGACTACAGGGATGCGGTTTCCCTGGTAGTCCTTGAGGATTAGTCTCTGGTTTTCTAGTTGCTTTCTCTGGATGGTAGGCACCAAGCATTTAATTTCTTGCCAGGCTACCATTGAGAGGTAGGACCCGGAGTCCACCTCCATTTTACAGGGTTCGCCTTCGATGCCTACCTCCACGTAGACCTTTCTGGCGTCTGTGGTTGTGGCATGGCCGATGGTGACCGTCTGATGTGTCTCTTCTCTCCGCCTGGCCTCGCCACTTCATTGGGCTCATCCGTTTTGCTCCCAGCGGTTGTCTGTTGGCCGGTCTCTGGTCCTGGGGGGTGTGCTCTCTCGTCTCCGCTCGCTCGGGTCCCATCGCCTGGGGCTGTGGGTCTTCTTGAGGTGGCAAACGCGTGCGATGTAGCCCTTCTTGTCGCAGTGCTGGCAAACGGAGTCGAAGAACCGGCATTCTGATCTGGGGTGGTCACCTCTGCAACCAGCACACGCGGTCCTCGACTTACAACTCCGCCGGCTGCACTGGTCGCGGCCTGCCTGGAGACGGTGGATATCTTCCTCCTCGTCGGACATGCCCGAGGTCGAGTGGAGTTCACCCTAGTGGGTGGTGGTTTCAGGTTGGGCCTCGGTCGACCTTGCAGGGTTGCTGTTTGCGGTGCGGTCCCCGGTGTTTGGTCTCCGCATGCGGTCTGCTGACTGTCGGGTTGCTTCGGCGGCCGCAGCTTCGGAGATGGCGTCGGCGAGAGCGATGTTGCCCTTAGCCATCAACTGACTTTGGAGAACGGGGTCCCAAAGGCCGAGCATGATTTGGTCCCGAAGGGCCTCGTTCATGTTGGAGAACTCGCATAGTCCTCCCAGGCGCCGCAGCTCTGCAAAGAAATCACTGAGACTCTCGCCCGACCACTGGTCCCGCCGATAAAATTCGTGCCGTCGGATGAGGATGGGCACAGCTGGAGCGTAGTGGTTCCAGAGCAATGGTTCGAGGTCCTTCCAATCTATCGCGGTAATGTCTGCGGGCTTGGCTAGCGCTTTTGCCATCCTAAACACTGCGGGAGAAGGCGGAGCTTCGTTTCGGCGACACAGCTGCGATCTTGGGGCTCTGAGATCGCAGCCGATATTTTCGCCCCTGGTCGGTCCCAACGGACCTAAACCGTCCCGTAGAGACGGGGATTGAGAAGGGTACTGTCCTAGGATCCCAGAGATATTGCAAAATCTCTGGTTTGATCCAGGAGAAGCCCTTTTGCTGGCGGCGGAGAGTCAGCCCCCATAGCTGCTGAAGTCGGGACAGCTCCAGAAAGAAAGTGGCTGGAAAGAAGTGTGTCGGCTGGGTGAGAAATTCCTTTTGTGTTGTAAATTTGCGGAGGCTTGAAAGGGCATCCTGAACAAAGGAGAAATCTGTGAGGCTTTTTTTTTTGACCAAACTGTTTGAGCGGCGTTTTTTAAATGATGTCAAATTGAGGCTTGGATTCTTTTTTCTTTTTCTTATTTTTTTTCTGGGGTCTTAAGTGTGACTTTGTTGGTAACCGGATTGAATTTTCTCTTGTATATATTTTTATACTCCTTTTGATTTTTTAATTTTTTCTAGGATAGAGGCTCCCTTTAGCTACTTTCTTTTTCTTTTTTTTTTGTATACATTTCTCATTTTTTCTGGCTGGGGGGGGAAGAGCATTAAGAAACATTGCAACATTGCCAACTAGAGGCTTGAAAATACTTTAAGACTCCTTCTCAAGGACATTTCAATGTGATAAGATAGAGGGAGAGCATAGCAAAATATTATTACAGGTGTTTTCCTGGACTCTTATCAATATTTCAACATTTGAGGCTTAGCTTTGAAGCTGCTGGAGAAGAGAGTCATAATAAGAGCCTTGGATAAATAAATAAAGTGCAATGTGCTCTCTCTATATATATATATACCCCATTCGCCATTTTTCCTATTCTTATTTTTGCCTTTTATTTTAAAGGGAAAGTCTCAGAGTTTTTTCTTTATTTTTCTTTTTTTCTCTTTATTTTTATTGGGACTTCTTTGCTTTTTCTATCCATGTTTTTGGACCACTTTGTTTTTCTTTTTTGATTATTGAGATTAAGGTGTGAAGAACCTGAAGGAATTTCTTTTTTTCTTTTGTTTTTTATTTGCTCTTAATCAATAATATCATTTTTGGGTTTGTTTGTTTTTTTCCTTTCTATTTTTCCTTTTTTATGGTGGACTACTTTGTAATTGGATTAGGGTCAAGAAGAACCTGAAGATTTTTCTTCTTTCTTTTTTCCTTTTTCTTCTTTGGTTTTGGGTCTTTTACTATTGGATTTTTCCATTTTGGATTATAATTGACTATTCTACCAGTTGGATTAAAAGTCAAAAAGAATTTGAAGCTTTGGAGGCATTAAAATGAGCAGGAAACCAATACCAGTTGGCATTTCTACTTCTACCTCTGCTTCCCCACCAGCTGGAGGACAACGTTTAATTCAGACAATGTTGAAGCAAAAAAAAGAACAAGAAATAGTAACTTTACAGATGATTATGCAAGGAATCCAAGATCTCAAGATAAAATCAGACATCATTGAACAAAGAATAGAGAAGACTGATGAAAAAGTGGAAAATATCAAACAAATGATGGGGAAGTATGAGGAGAGATTCCAAAAAATTGAGGAAGAAGGGAAACAAAGAGAGGAGAAGATTGGAAATATTGACAGTAGATTAACAGTGGTTGAACAAGAAAAAAATGGGATGTTGAGGTGGGAGATGGAAAGGTCAGAATTTTATCTCAGATTTCAAAATATAGAAGAGGAAAAAGGAGAAAATTTGGCTGCGATAATGATAGAAATTTTGGCAGATGCTTTGGAAATTACAGAAGAAAAGATGATGGATGGAGTAGATGAGGTATATCAAGTTTATACAAGATATGCGATGAGAAATAAATTACCAAAGGAAGTCCATATTAGATTTACCAAAAAATCCATCAAAACACAAATATTACAAGTGGTAAGAGAGAAAACATTGAAATACAAAGGAAAAGAGATTGTGGTTTTAAAACAAATACCCAGAAGAGTGAGAGAGATGAGAAGAGAATATCGATTTCTGACCAAAATGCTACTGGAAAACGAAGTGAATTATAGATGGCTGATTCCAGAAGGATTAATGTTTACGTGGCAAGAGCAGAGACATAGAATTGATTCAATTGAGAAAGCAGAACTTTTCCATGCAGAATTTTTTGGAAGAAGAAGAGAGGAGGCAGAGAAAGAGATCTCATTAATTGAGTTTCAAGAGGAACAACTGGAGACTGAAAAAGAGAAAGGAGCAGTAGGTGGACAGGTGGACAGTAAAGAACAGCGTGAAGTGAGATCCACGAGAGCTGTTAGACCTAAATATAAAGCATAATCATGGAAGAAAGAAAACTGATTACAATGAACATAAATGGACTTAATTCAGCTGTTAAAAGAAGGAAAACTTTTCATAAATTAGAGAAATTAAAATTTGATATAATTTGTCTACAAGAAGTTCATATTAAAAAACAACATGAACAATTGTTAGTACAGCCAAAATTGGGGAAAATATTTACTTATTTGAGTCAATGTAAGAAAAGAGGAGTGGTTCTATACATTAAAGAGGCTATCCCAGCAAAACTGATCTACAATGATGAAGATGGAAGAGTATTAATGGTGGAAATAATGGACAATAATATAAAAATACTCTTGATTGCAATTTATGCTCCGAATGATAAACAAGAAGAGTTTTATAAAAAGCTACACATGAAAATAACTGGACTGGACTATGTTAATATAATTATGATGGGAGACTTTAATGGAATTGTGGACAATAAATTGGACTATATAGCAACAACAACCAAGCAAAATAGAAAGGCTCTCCCTAAATCTTTTTTTAAAATGACAGACAAACTATCTTTAAAAGATATTTGGAGAGAAAGAAATGTTAAAGCTAAACAATATACTTTTTATTCAAATAGACATTTATCATGGTCCAGATTAGATACGATTTGGATATCAACAGAATTAATATCCAATATTCAAGAAACAAATATTGAAGCAAGTGCTTGGGCAGATCATAGCCCAATGACAATTAAATGGAAGGGACAAAAAAAAAGATCGAGATGGACATTAAATAATACTATTTTAAAGGAGAAAGATTTTATACAATGGATGGAGAAGGAATTGACTTTCTTTTTCAGAGAAAATAAAAAAGAAGATACTTCAACGCAGAATGTTTGGGATACAATGAAGGCATATGCTAGAGGTCTGATAATAGATTATACAAGAAAAAGAATATTAGGAAAAGGCAAGCTTCTAAGGTCTTGGAAGATGAGTATAAAAGACTTGAAAAAGAATTACAGAAAATGCCACAGAAAAAAGCTATTAAATTGAAACTGGATGTAATTAAACATAAAATGGAATTAATAGAGAAAGAAGAATTGGCACAGAAAATCAGAAATTCTAAACAGAATTACTTCGAAGATGCGAATAAACCAGGTAGATGGCTAGCATATAAATTGAGAAAGAAGAAGGAATCAAGAAAAATATTGAAGTTAACAGATGATCAAGGCCAAGTTTGTTATGGTAATAAGAAGAAAAAGGAAATTATTTGAGATTTTTATGGGCAACTATATAAACAAGAGAATATTGATGAGGAAAAAGTCAAACAATATTTACAGAATGCTAATTTACTGAAGATACCTAAAGAGACTGAAGAAATGTTAGAAAGCAATATAACAATGATGGAATTAAATGAAGCATTTAAGAGACAAAACAATGGGAAAGCACCGGGTCCAAATGGGTTTCCGGCAGAATTCTATAAAACATTTCAAGAATCATTGAGTATCCCATTGTTAGAAGTCATGAATGAAGTTATGTTAAAGAAGATGATACCCAAAACATGGTTAGAGACTTATATCACACTTATTCCAAAAGAAGAGGCTGACCCACTGCAAATTAAGAACTACAGACCCATCTCCTTTTTGAATGCAGACTATAAAATCTTTGCTTCAATTTTAGCAGAAAGACTTAAAAAATATTTAAATAATTTTATTCACCCAGATCAAAATGGATTTCTGCCAAAGAGACAAATCAGAGACAATATGAGAGTAATCTTGGATACTTTGGAATACTATGAGGCTCATCCTGAAAAGCAAATGGCTTTGATATTTTTAGATGCTCAAAAGGCATTTGACAACGTGAATTGGAGATTTATGTTATTACTATTGGAACAGATGGGTTTTGCTAAAAAATTTATTCAAGCAATCGAAGCCATATATAATAAACAGACAGCAAAGGTAACAATGGAGGGGGAACTTACAGATTTTATTAATATAAGAAAAGGCACAAGACAAGGGTGTCCCCTATCCCCTTTGCTATTTGTGTTGACCTTGGAAGTGTTGAATAGAAATATTAGGGATGATAAAAGCATAAAAGGAATGAAAATTAAAAAGGAAGAATTCAAACTACAAGCTTTTGCTGAGGATTTAGCTTTTATTCTGGAAGATCCATTAGAAACAGCTCCAAGGTTATTGGAAAGGATAGAGACATATGGTGAGATGGCTGGTTTGAAAATAAATAAAGATAAAACAAAGATTTTGACAAAGAACATGCTATTGAGACAAAGAGAAGAACTGGCAGATCTTTTGAAAATTCAAATTACAAATAAGGTTAAGTATCTGGGGATATATTTGACAGCAAGTGTAGCACATTAAAAGAGAATAATTATATTAAACTCAAACAACAGATAGCTACAGATTTGAAGAAGTGGGAAAACTTGCAATTGTCATTAATAGGGAGAATTTCAACAATCAAGATGAATATTTTACCCAGAATTTTATTTCCGTTCCAAACAATACCAATTAGGCTTGGAAAAGACTATTTTGAAGATTTAAATAAAATCATGTTGAAGTTTATATGGCAAGGTAAAAAAGCGAGAATAAAGCTAAAGCTTTTGCAAGACGCTAGAATTAGAGGAGGTTTTGGCCTGCCTAATTGGGAATTGTATTATCAAGCTGCAAATTTGATGTGGGTCAAAGAATGGATAACATTAAGAAAGCATAGGTTGTTGACATTAGAAGGGCATGATTTGCTATTGGGCTGGCATGCTTTTTTATGGGATAAGGGAACTAAAACACAGGGTTATTTTAGAAGACATTATATGCGGGAGTCTTTGTGGTTAAACTGGGAGAAGATAAAAAGACAATGTTATTTGAAAATTCCAGTTTGGTTATCAACTATTGAAGCATTTTCCTATCCTATAATTTATAAGAAGGAACAAACAGATATGGGGAACTTTTGGATGAAAAGGGTGAACTTAAATCGATACAAAACTTAGAGGAACAAGGTATAAGGATGAATTGGTTTTCATATGCGCAAATACATTCAAGGTATGATGAAGATTCTAAAACGGAGGGATTCTATGATAAGCAGACTGATTTAGATAAGATCTTGATGGGTACTGATGAGAAGATGATTAAAAAATTATATGGTTATTTACTGGGAATGAAATTAGAGGAAGAACAAGTCAAAGAAACTATGATTGTTTGGGGGAAGAATTTTGGATATGGGATTGATCTAGAGAAATGGCAGAAATTGTGATCTCAAAATTATAAAATGACAATGTCAACAGCTTGTATAAGATGTTTTACAAAACTTGTATAAGATGTTTTACAGGTGGCACTTTCCCCCGACAAGAATAGCAAGAATGTTTAAGAACAAATCTGAAAAATGCTGGAAATGTCATCAGATACCCGGCTCATATTACCATATGTGGTGGACTTGTGAGGACGCTAGAAAATATTGGACTATAATTCGCATGTGGCTGGAAAAAATGACAAAGAAACACATAGACTTGAAACCAGAGATCTTCTTATTGGGAATTTTACCTGATATATATAGTAAAGATTTGAAGTACCTGATTGTAAATGTATTAACAGCGGCTAGGATTGTATTTGCTAAAAATTGGAAGAATGAGAAAATACCATTACAGGAAGAAATTATTAAGAAAATATTGGAATGTGCTGAGATGAGTAGATTGACATTTGAAATTAGAGAGCAAGAGGATAAACAATTTTATGAAATTTGGGATCTTTTTTATCAATGGTTAGATGATAAAATACGATAATAGAATATTTAGAATGCTAGACAGTAAGGAATATCTTTATTTTGCTATTTTGCTATTATTTTGTTATTCGACATTATATTTATAAAGGGTTTTTTAGGATTGATTTGATATGATTATATGTTTTGTTATAGAGTAAACTGGTTTAAAGTATTGTTAGCTCATAAAGCATGAATGATTAAAAATATAGTCAAAAACTTTTTTTTTAGTGATATTAGGATATATAAGTTTGGATTGACAATATGAGTTGTTATGTAACATAATTGTAATTGAGACTACAGAATGAATGCACAAAAATGATGAACCAAATGACACACTGGATGTACATATAAAAGTTGATGTTTTTATGTTTTGTTTGTCTTGTTTGTTTGTAGAAAATTAATAAAATCTTTTTCAAAAAAAAAAAAAAAACACTGCGGGCCCGCAGCGTGTTAGGAAGATGGCTCGTTTCTTCAGTCCCGTGGCATCCTTCAGATTGTTGCATTCGAGGAACATGTGGAATCTGTCCGTGTAAGATTCCCAGTCCTCGGTAGCAGGGTTGAAGGGGGTTAGTGGCTGGCCATCTCGTCGGACACGTGCTTCGGTTCAGGATGAGGATCCCATCCTCGTCGCCAGTGTTATGTCCGCGTGGACAGAAGCCAAGAGTCGGTGACTGTGTTTCAAGCTCTTTTTATTATCAGGAACCGAACTGGGTCTACAGGAAAACTTCGCGGCTTTTTATTTCCAAGCCGCGGTGGCCGCGGCCAATGGCACCTCTTTGAATCTCCGGCGATTCGAATTGACCAATCGCAGGAGATTCTCAGTGAGCCAATCGGCGTGGCTCGCCTAGCCAATTAGAGCGCCCCGCGCTTTGGCCAATCAAAGCGTGGGGATCTCAAGAATTCAAATGAGGGGACAGAACAAAATGTACTCTGTACTTGATACAATTGCCTCAGAAATTTGTTTAGCGACCACCTGTGGAGAATTAGGAAGATTATACTCCTTAATCCAGGGTTTGGACTTCCTTTTCTATTTGCTAAGAGAATGGGGCCTTCTTGAATTAAGATGATAAAACTAACAAAACAAGAGATTTTTTTCTACACTTGCAGTTTTAGCATTTTGGATTAGATTTTGCCAAACCCTTAATATGAAGAGAACATAAGTTTGTTTACATCTGTGGCTCCCTGAGGCAAAGAAGAAATCCTGTAAAACAGAGCAGGTGGAACCAGGAAAGATTTACAAACGACGTGCAACTTGGTAATATTGCAGAAAGAAAAGACATAAAAAAGAGGTATATTTTTCTTTATGAAATACCTGGATGGTAAGTATGTTGGGTGGAAGGGAGAAGAATTTAGCCAACTGATTAACAGGTTTATTATTTAATCACAGGAATCATTCAGTGTTTCTCAATCAAAGGGTTCTTCCTCATAACCTCATAGCCAAGTTAAAGTTCTAGAAATAACAGAAAAACTATACAGTCATAAAATGTGTTTGTGTCCATTGGGAATCCTTATCCTGCATAGGCTCAATGCCAGCCACTGGTGATGTCCTTCTGTGTGGAGTGCAGGACATGTTAAGGAAAGAGATTAGTAGTTTCCCACAATTTTAATTTTTTAATCTCCAGCCAAATGTCATCAGGTGTAAGAAAACATCCACCATCCAGTCTCCTTGTCGTGGGATGGAGATGGGGCTAGAAAGAAGAATAATTTTGACAGATGGCAAGATAGGCAGATTCTAGTCCATTGTCAGAATTCATGCTGGATTGGCAGCAATGTTGTATGTGATATATTCAATTTGTAGTTGGCTTCTTTTGGAGAAAGCCTTAATGCAATCCTCAAATGGATCTATTCTGCACTAAGCCTATGTTAAAAGAAGTCTAGCACCAGCTGATTGTTGGGTTCTCTTTGAATTCACCAGTAGAAAATACTTGGACAAAACCAGAGTTATTCCTCTGGATTATTTTGGATATACATTTAGTGCTCTTCCAAAAGAGTGCTAAACCCAGTGGTGGGATCTAGCTGGTTCTGACAGGTTCAGATGAACCGGTAGCAATAATTCTGGCTGGCCACACTCTCCCCACCCCAAACCACCCCACCCCGCCCAGTTACTCTTCATCTCATCTGCTTGCCTGGCATAAACCCATTTTCAAACACAGCTCAAATAATGACTGACAATCATGGGGATGAACAAATATGTGCTATGAACTAATAAAGAACTGGTGCTCAATCTACTGCCACCACAGTTCAGCTATTATTCATATTGATCCGGATCTTTATTTTTATTTTTTATTTTAATTTGATTTGTCAATCGCTTAAGAGTAAACATAGTTATGAATACATGAAATACATACATAAAAGAAAAATAAAAAGAAACCATAGAACAGGGATGGTAGGCACGTTGGTGAGCTTATGCATGCCCCCTACAGACCTCTTAGGAAAGGGGTGAGATCAATAGTAGACTGTCTAAGGTTAAAGTTTTTGGGGTTTGGGGAAGAAACCACAGAGTCAGGTAGAGTATTCCAGACATTGACCACTCTGTTGCTGAAGTCATATTTCCTGCAATTGAGTTTGGTGTGGTTCACCTTAAATTTGTATCTATTGTGTTCTCTTGTATTGTTATGGTTGAAGCTGAAGTATTCATTGACAGGTAGGATAATGCAATGTTTGATTTTATATACTATACTTAGATCGGACCAAAGACGGAGTAGTTCTCAGTTTTCTAGGTCTAGAATTTCAAGTCTGGTGGCATAAGATATTCTGCAAAGAGTCGAGGAGTGGAGAACTCTTCTTGTGAAATATTTCTGGACTTTCTCAACTATGTTAATATCAGATACGTAATGTGGGTTCCAGACTGATGAGCTGTATTCAAGTATTGTCTAGCAAATGTTTCGTATGCTCTAGTTAATAGTGTGATATTACCAGAGAAAAAACTATGTAGGATTAGGTTAACAACTCTTAATGCCTTTTTGGCTATGTAGTTACAGTGGGCTCTAGCATTTAGATCATTAGAGATGAGTATTCCAAGATCCTTGACAAAGTTTGGATCATCAACACAGTCTTGACTATTCAGCTTGTATTTTATTTTCTGATTTTTTTTAGCAAGACATCATTTCTGTACTATGATTTCTGAGATCATAGCACAGGAGGCAAGGCAGTGGACCACACTGCTGGTTAAAGCAGAATGGCTGGAAAGAAAGTGCTAAGGAGACAGAGCAGAGGAAGCATGCTGGGCTGATCCTACTCACTAGAGGTCATCTGATTGCAACATCAAAAAGAGCCATTTTGGTATGTTGGCCTAGGATCCAGGAGATTCTAAGTTCTAGTCCCCCACCCCCCCCCCCCTTAGGAATCAAACCTGTCTGGCTGAGTTTGTGGCAGTCACTCTTCTTAGTTCCATCCATCTCTCAGAATTGTTGTTGTGGGGAAAATAGATGGAGGAGTACTATATATGTCTGCCATTTTGAATTACATGTAAAGTAATAATGGGATAAAAAAATCTAAGAAATAAAATGATCAATGAAGTAGACAGATTGCATCCACAGATGCCTACAGAGGAAATCAAAAGGAACTAAGAAATGAAAGTAGTATTGTGTTATCCTACATAAAAGCTGCCCCTTTTGAATATGTGTTATGATGATGCAAACACAAAAAGGGTGAAACTGACTCCTCTTGTCATTTTAAAGAAATAATCTGATTCTCCCAAAGTTGCTAGGACTTATTCATACCAGCCAGGGTTAGATGTTATTGGGCAAAATGGCATAGCGGTACTCTATCCTTTCTGTGCTGGGGGAAAAAGGGGGACAGCAGTGCAAAAGTCAGAGAATAATAGAATGAATCAGAATGAACATTTTCAAAGTAAAATTGATGTCATGAATCATGGAGAGGGTTAAAGATAAATGAGAACAATATTTAGAAATTATAGCTATTTTGCTGTTTTATATATACAGGTGAAACTCGAAAAATTAGAATACCGTGCAAAAGTTCATTTATTTCAGTGATGCAACTTAAAAGATGAACCTAATATATGAGATAGACTCATTACATGCAAAGCAAGATAGTTCAAGCTGTGATGTGTCATAATTGAGATGATTATGGCTTGCAGCTCATGAAAACCCCAAATTCACAATCTCAGAAAATTAGAATATTGTGAAAAGATTCAATATTCTAGGCTCAAAGTGTCCCACTCTAATCAGCTAATTAAGCCATAACAACTGCAAAGGGTTCCTGAGCCTTTAAATGGTCTCTCAGTCTGGTTCAGTAGGAATCACAATCATGGGAAAGACTGCTGACCTGACAGTTGTGCAGAAAACCATCACTGACATCCTCCATAAGGAGGGAAAACCTCAAAAGGTAATTGCAAAAGAAGTTGGATGTTCCCAAAGTGCTGTATCAAAGCACATTAATAGAAAGTTCTGTGGAAGGGAAAAATGTGGAAAAAAAAGGTGCACCAGCAGCAGGGATGACTGCAGCCTGGAGAGACTTGTCAGGAAGAGGCCATTCAAAAGTGTTGGGGACTTTCACAAGGAGTGGACTGAGGCTGGAGTCAGTGCATCAAGAGCCACCACACACAGACGGATCCTGGACATGGGCTTCAAATGTCGTATTCCTCTTGTCAAGCTCCTCCTGAACAACAAACAGCATCAGAAGCGTCTTACCTGGGCTAAAGAACAACAGAACTGGTCTGTTGCTCAGTGGTCCAAAGTCCTCTTTTATGATGAGAGCAACTTTTGCAACTCATTTGGAAACCAAGGACCCAGAGTCTGGAGGAAGAATGGAGAGGCACACACTGCAAGATGCTTGAAGTCCAGTGTGAAGTTTCCACAGTCTGTGTTGATTTGGGGAGCCATGTCATCTGCTGGTGTTGGTCCACTGTGCTTCATTAAGTCCAGGGTCAACACAGCCGTCTACCAGGAGATTTTGGAGCACTTTATGCTTCCTTTCACAGATGAGCTTTATGGGGATGCTGACTTCATTTTCCAGCAGGACTTGGCACCTGCCCACACTGTCAAAAGCACCAAAACCTGGTTCAAAGACCCTGGGAATACTGTGCTTGATTGGCCAAAAAACTTGTCTGACCTGAACCCCATGGAGAATCTATGGGGCATTACCAAGAGCAAGATGAGAGACATGAGACTGAACAATGTAGAAGAGTTGAAGGCCACTATCGAAGCATCCTGGTCTTCCATAACACCTCAGCAGTGCCACAGGCTGATAGCTTCCATGCCATGCCGCACTGAGGCAGTAATTGCTGCAAAATGGGCCCAAACCAAGTACTGAGTACATATACATACTTATACTTTTCAGAGGTCCGATATTGTTCTCTGTACAATCTTTGTTTTATTGATTGCATGTAATATTCTAATTTTCTGAGATTGTGGATTTGGGGTTTTCATGAGCTGTAAGCCATAATCATCTCAATTATGACACATCACAGCTTGAACTATCTTGCTTTGCATGTAATGAGTCTATCCCCTATATTAGTTTCACTTTTTAAGTTGCATTACTGAAATAAATGAACTTTTGCACGATATTCTAATTTTTCGAGTTTCACCTGTACATTAGAACTCTGATTCTGCAACCCCCTTAAAGTCTCAGAGGAAGGTAGACTTGCTTGCACTTGCTTGGATGGGGTCTTTTCTCCTAAAAATATTCCATGTTATATATTTATTCTGTATCTATAAGCAGTGTATCAAATTTCTCCGCAGTCACCCCCTCAGCCTCTTTCTGTTTTTCTGTATTCCAAAGTTTGAGGTAGAGTCATATCCAACTGCTTATTGGTATCCATTTCTTGTATTAGGTACAAAATTAGTTTATATTCAATCGACAGTTTTCTCCTGTGGAATTCAATCTAAATCTTTGTTCTAGGTAAGTCAATATTATTCCCAGTGAAATGGAATTTTGCTCTTCTTCAGGATGCCAGGTAAGAAGGTATAAGCTTTTTTTCTGCCTCAAAATTCTGACAGGGATTTCCTCTAGGAAGGTTATCCACTGTCAAGTTTCACTGTAGATTTAAAATGATCATCTAAGAGAGGTGTCAAACTGGATTTCTTCGTGAGCCAGATCAGCATTGTAGTTCTCCTCTGTGGGCCGGAGGCGGGGTAGTGGGGGGAGACAGGACAATGTATCCTGCAGCACCTGGGTGGCCAGTTTTGGGCTGGCAGAGTGCTGCAGGAGGCTTGGGAGGCCAAAAATGGGCTGTGCAGGGCAGTGGTGAGATTCAAATGTTTTTACTACCGGTTCTGTGGGCATGGCTTGGTGGGCATGACAGGGGAAGGATACCGTAAAATCTCCAGTCAGAGGTGGTGTCTGCCGGTTCTCCGAACTACTCAAAATGCCTGCTACTGGTTCTCCAGAACTGGTCAGAACCTCTGAATACCACCTCTGGTGCGGGGACCTCATGAGACCTCCACACTGCTTGTTTTGCCTGGCAAAGGCACCATGGGCCAGTCCTTTGATATTTCCATTCCCTGTGGGCCAGATTTAAGCACCCCATGGGCTGGATCTAGCCCACAAGCCATGAGTTTGACACTTCTGATCCAAAACATTCTCTTGCTTTTCTTATTACAATTGAACTAAAAAAATAGTACTTTTCATGTGGTGACAAATCAGAAAACTATTCTTTATATTTTGTCTATTACTGCTTTGATTTTCTCTTCTTCCCAACCTATTAATTGAGCCGTGGATTTAATCATTCTCAATGTCAATCTCGAATCTTTCTGCAGACTTTTCTGGAAGTACTGGAAATCTTAGCTAAACTTCTGTTCTCTTTAATACCAACAGGGTCCTCTCATCCAGATCAGCTTCATATTGAATATCTTTCTTCACTGATTTATACTCCAAAAAAATCCACTCTATCTTTTATCTGTTTAATTTATCCTGTTAGCTGATATGATAACTTTTCTCCACTGAAGGTATATCAATTTTTAGTTCAAGGTTTGATCCCATTCCATGATTTGCTTGATATGTTTTACTTGAGTATTGTTACAAAGTCATTCTTAGGAGTTCAGATACACTTGAACCTCTTTTTTCTTGGTTTCTTCTGACTATCATGTTGATAATTCCAAGAATGTCACAAAAATATGAATTATAATTCCATTTAATTTAGGCATTTATAGGCAATATTATGGTCTTTGGCTCCCTTGTGTGGTAAACACTATTACTGTCCTATTAAGGTATAATGTACAAGCAAAGTTCTCGTCTTGAACTTTGTGATCAAATATCCCATTACAGTCAAGCAGCTTTAAACCTGGTGTTAATTCCTATCCAACCAGCTTCAAGTAAATTGGAATTCTTCCTCTCACATCTACACACACCAAATATCTTTAAAGCTCTACTCAGTCTCTGAGGTCCCTTCTAGCCTCATGATTCTATGATTCTAGAAAGAATATGACCTCTGAGTCAGATGCATCATCATCAAGTTTCAGCATCTTCAATGGAATCCACAATTGGCCAAGATGTTTTACACTGCATAATTTCCCCCATGTTTTCATAAGGTGAGTTCTGCTTCAGAATTGAATTTTTGTTGCATGTATGACCTGCTTTTCCTTGGACAACTCTAGTTCATGAGTTTTCCCCTCATTTTGTCCTGCTACAACACTGAAGGAAACTGATCTGAAAGTAACTGGTCAAAATATCAAGCTGTAAGCTCTGTGGTCAGGTGGGGTCTTGATTTTCTCAGTCCCACTTCAGCATCTCAATTTTTTTTTCAATTAAATCTCATCACCAACTAGGATCTGAAAGGGAAAAAATGCTTTCAAAAGTACTGAATCAAGTGCCCAAACAATTCTTTTTGATAATAGCTCGTCTTACTTGTTTTCCTAATAGTGCTCTTTGCACAGCCTCTAAAGTTTGATATATATATATCTATATATCTATATCTATACACACACGCACACACACACATATACATATACATACATATATATATATATATATCTATATACACACACACATATATATACATATATATATATTTATACACACACACACACACACACACACACACATATATAGATATAGATATAGATATAGACCACTGGAGTATGGCCAGTCCCCTGGACTCAATCATTAATCATAACCCTGCCCAAGAAGGGGAATCTTCAGATGTGCCAGAATTATCGTA